>OZ059838.1:32944982-35856906 GCA_964057195.1 Orthosia cruda
GTAAATATTTACAGGGGTTGTAATTAATTGTTTGAAATTAATAATTAATATAATATAATATAATATAATATAATATAATATAATATAATATAATATAATATAATATAATATAATATAATATAATATAATATAATATAATATAATATAATATAATATAATATAATATAATATAATATAATATAATATAATATAATATAATATAATATAATATAATATAATATAATATAATATAATATAATATAATATAATATAATATAATATAATATAATATAATATAATATAATATAATATAATATAATATAATATAATATAATATAATATAATATAATATAATATAATATAATATAATATAATATAATATATAATATAATATAATATTCTTTGATTAGTATATAATCAAAGATAATATTATATGCTTTATTGTACATATTTTTTGTTGTACCTTTATTATTCTCTATATATATTTTTTACGGCTGTTACAGTTGTTATATCTCAAGACGCGCGACGCGACGTTACGTTATGACGTTATGTGTGCGTAAGCTTGTGAGCGCTTAGTATCGCCTGAGCACACGGAAACAATGTGCATGTGTATCTACACACACGACTAAGACCAACCCGCCGTCGTAAGATAGTTTAATCTAGCTTATCAGTCTTTTTGATTTTAGTGTAATTACGTGTTAATCCAAATCAATCTGTTTACTCTTTTTCCAACTGTTTTGGAGTTGGCGTCCGGTATAAATGGGTGCAGCTGAATAGGTAGTAGTATTTTACATTGAGCGACTGCCTAGCTGTTTTAGTAATATCTATGTTTATCAAGGAAGTCAGATGGTAAGATAGTAGGTATTACACTCTCCATAAGCTACTGTCACCGTATCTACGGAACAGTCCAAGGCCAAGGGACTTCCACCACTTTGATGTTAGTTTACTTTTTGAAAGGTTACTTTCTAAAGCATGCTCCTTAGTAACGGCTAGGTTAAAAGGTTCGAAATAAATATATATTTATTATTTATTCCTGTACATTATTTATAAAACATGGTTTTATAGTGTAACTAATAAAATTGCTTTAAAAAAATACATCTTGATATTTTTTGGCTACTTTTGGATAATCCTCCAAAAAGACTTGGATGTTTAAAAATATTTTACACAGAAAAATTTATGGCTTCTTCATAACTGAAATAGCATAAATAAATCAAAACATATTTTGCAAACAAAACTAGCCAAAAGGAGGTTCATTATTGATATTCTGGCTCCAAGCGGTGCACGGCCAGAACTGCGTTAACATTGGCAAATATAAACGCCTTTAAAGGTCCCAAGTAAATAACGGTCCAAATCCCGGCCACATATTGTGCTCACCCTCATTACCTAAGGTCGTGAACAATGATGCATCTTGTAGTTCAGCTGTTCAGTCGACGGTCGGCGGGTGACCTCCACTTGTATGCAAATCATATGAATTAAGTCTAATCTGCATGAACAATAGAGTTGAAAACATACAATTATTTTAGTTAATTGTTTTATGGTTATGGACGGTTGGTTTTGCTCTAGAACTTATGTTAGTTTATAAATGAGTTATTTTGTTTTCATTAGAATTGTAAAATGTTACTTATCTAGGCTAAAGTTATGTAAAAACTCACTGTCAGACTCTATTACCTGTACCACGTGGTCCCAGCGCTAACAAAGAAAATTTGGTTTAAATAAATGTCACTAGATGGCGCGATATGCATCGCTTTGTTATTGAATTGTGTGTAAAATTAACATTTTCTAGAATTGACAATAAAAATTGTATGTTCTTTTTTATTCAACTCTTCTAAGCACAAAATTATGGAATATTGGGCTCTTAATTCACATTTCAAAGATTATTTGAACGGATCATTTGAAATTGGTTCCAATAGATGGCGCAGTTTTATATATCTGAGGCATGCAACTTGATTTCTTAAATTTGTATTATAACACATCTTGGTACAATGAAACTGCAAAATCTTGCAAAAAAAATAATATAAAACAAATTGTCACTGTTTTTGAAGAAAAAAATAGTCGCGAACCGAGTAAAGCCTTTTACTTGCAATTCGCTGCTAATACCATCTATAGCAGTGGAACGGCATCGAAGTACTTATAAAAATATTCATCTTAATCAGACGAAAAACGCTAGTTACGTCGGCACGGGGTCTTTGTATGGGATGAGGATCTGTATGCTAGTATTATATTATCCGTGCCGGTACTTATTTGCTAAGTTATGCATTCTCCTACTTTCCGTTTTCCCATGACATATACATGAAAAAAGTTCATTTATAATTCGTGAGTGGTAGTTGTTAAATGAAACACGAAGAGTGGTAATAGATATATATTGGTACACACATACACGTAACCATGTACAGACTCGCAGACCTTAAATTAACTTAACTACGTAACTCTACTCGAAAGTTATGATACCTACTCGTATAATGTAGAACTCCTATGAAAGCGAAAATAGAAAAGGGTAAACGTAAACCAGTTTTTCTTAAATTAGTTTTAAGTTGATGTATTTTCCTACAATGCGAGACTTGCAGATAAATATTGGGGGTATTCCTCCAAGTGAACCTACGAAGAGAGATATAAACCCTGGAACACTACAAACGTTTACGGTATTAATTTAAACAGTTATATTATGGGCATTGCCTCGAATAGCCCGGGTGAGAACCGACCCTCAGTGATTTAGTGGACAAGCGATGTATTTATTTATTTATTTATACTTTATTGTACACCACAAAAAACATACAGGACAATTGTTCAAATATACAAGTATACAATGGGCGGTCTTATCGCACTAGGCAATCCCTTACAGACAACCTTTGGATGGACTGAAAGATCGGAGAAGTATTTAGGGCTGTCAGTGTACAAAATATCAAAAATTACTTGGACTTAATAACATACAATACATACATACAATATTACATAATATACTAATACATATCAAATATATAACAGAGAAAGGAGAAGAATAAAACTTATAATGAAAGGTAATGCTCCTTCACCATTTTCTTGAACGTTGGCAGTGTTTGAGCACGTCTCACTTCAATAGGTAATACATTCCACAACCGAGCCGATTGAATCGTGAAAGATTTGTCAAAGAAGGAAGTGGAATGCATACGAATACTTAATTTTAGATTTTCCGATGATCTCAAGGACCTAGAATGGGTGTCACAGAGGAACTGAAAGCGTTATTTAAGATAAAAAGGAGTAAAAGGATTAAATAGCACATTATAAAGCAAAGAAAGTATATGGGCATTCCGGCGAAGGCGAATAGGAAGCCATTTGAGCTTAGTACGAAATTCGGAAACGTGATCATACTTGCGCAAGCCAAATATGAACCTGATACAGAGATTTTGAAGTCGCTCAAGCTTGTCCAATTGGTGTTGGGTGAGATCAAGATAGCTGGCATCAGCATAGTCTAGAATAGGTAGAAGAAGAGATTGAGCTATCGCAATTTTAGTGGTGATGGGAAGAAAATTACGAAGACGTCTCAGGGAACCCGCAGAGGCAAACAGTTTTCGACTGACTTCCTGCAGTTGTTTGGTCCAGGAAAGGTTGCTGTCGATATATAACCCCAAGTTCTTCACAATATGATTTATAGGAATAATAGTATTATTGAAAGAAACCTGGGGAAGTATCGACCAGTCGATCCTAGAGACAGTCCGGGAACTGCCAACAACCGTTACTTGAGTCTTCGTTGGATTGATCTTCAACCCGAACTCATTGCTCCAGTCACCTATTCGAGCCAGGTCTGTATTAATTGTCTCAATGGCTTTAGATAACTCACCGAGAGGGGCTTGGGTATAAATTTGAAGATCGTCAGCATATAGGTGGTTGAAAGAAAAAAGTCGTTGAGTGATAGCATTAATAAAGAGTGCGAAGAGAAGAGGAGATAAAACGCCACCCTGAGGCACACCGGCAGACAGTTGACACCAAGAGGAGAAAGATTCATCAGTGCAAATACGCTGCCGACGGCCAAACAGATAACTATGAAACCAGTCAATTACCGGAGGAGATATGTTAAAAGAGCATAGGACGCCAAGCAAAATGTCGAAGTCAACAGTATTGAAGGCATTGCTAAAGTCGAGCAGAGCAAGTACTGTTAACTTCCTCATATCCATGCCTGACCTGATATCGTCCGTGATGTGCACAAGTGCTGAGGTAGTGCTGTGGCCACGTCGAAAACCAGATTGGAAAGGATTTAAAAGATTGTGTTTTTAAAGGAATGTGTTGAGCTGATGATGAACAAGCTTTTCAAGGACTTTAGATAGAAAAGAAAGAATAGAAATGGGACGATAGTCAGAGAATGATGCAGGATGTGATTTTTTGGGTAAAGAAATAATTTGGGCATCTTTCCAGGCTTGTGGGAAGACACCACTGGAAATAGAGAAGTTGAGGATGTAAAGAATGACAGGAAGAATGTTATCAAGGATGGGGATGATCATCTTACGGCTGACACAGTCACTACCAACAGCGTTGGATGTAATCGAAACAATACTCTTTTTAACATCACAAGCAGTGAATTGACTTATAACAAAAGGGGAATAATCAGGTATCGGAAGATTTGAAAGATAATTAAGCGTAGTAGCTTTGGTGGCCCAATCCAATACGGGCGAAGTAGAAAAATGATTGTTAAGTAAGTTGAAGTCCATGTCTTTAGGAATCGTGTCATGAGACTTTTTTTCCGATACCTAATGATTTAAGAAACTTGCAGACCTTGGCTGGATCACCGTTCTGAACTGAACTATGGATATATTGGTGGTTTGCGATTCTACACACCTTGCTGCAATAATTTCTAATTGAGATGTATTTTTCCTTGGTAACATTGTTAGGCCGAATTTTAAACCTAAATATCGCAGCTGGTTTTTTGCTTATTAAAACTTTAATTTCATCAGTCAACCATGGCGCTGGAAGATGTTTAACTCTCACGGCTCGAATAGGTGCATGTGTGTCGTAAAGCTGAATAAAGGTAGAAGACAAGATTTCAACTTGTTCGTCGACGGACGATGATGCAATCAGCGACGTCCAGTCAATATTACTAGCATCCTCCTGAAGGCGAGCTATATCCATGCCATCAAAATTGCAAAGCAGAAGAGTTTTAAACTTATGCTTAGGAGGTCGAATTTTATAGGAAGTGTAAATTAGGTCATGATAGGAAAAGGCGTCAGCTGAACACTGACCATGTTTAGCGACGTGATCGAAGGAAGAGACAACAATAAGATCAAGAAGCGAGGGAACAGAGTTAGGAAAACTGTGAGTGGCACCAAGATCAAGAATAGAAAGATTGGCAGATTCAATAACATGACGAAGAGAAGAAGTCCATAAATGTGCGAAGTCCGACACGCACTTGGCCGGAAAAAGAGGGGTGTTATAAGTTCGAGGTGTGTATCTGTGTATCTGTCTGTCTGTGGCATCATAGCGAGTTGCGGACACCAGCCCGTCTTAATCTAATCTAATCATCTTAATCAGACGAAAAACGCTAGTTACGTCGGCACGGTTTCTTTGTATGGGATCTGTATGCTAGTATTATATTATCCGTGCCGGTACTTATTTGCTAAATTATGCATTCTCCTACTTTCCGTTTTCCCATGACATATACATGAAAAAAAGTTCATTTATAATTCGTGAGTGGTAGTTGTTAAATGAAACACGAAGAGTGGTAATAGATATCTATTGGTACACATTGGTACACGTAACCATGTACAGACTCGCAGACCTTAAATTAACTTAACTACATAACTCTACTCAAAAGTTATGATACCTACTCGTATAATGTAGAACTCCTATGAAAGCGAAAATAGAAAAGGGTAAACGTAAACCAGTTTTTCTTAAATCAGTTTTAAGTTGATGTATTTTCCTACAATGCGAGACTTGCAGATAAATATTGGGGGTATTCCTCCAAGTGAACCTACGAAGAGAGATATAAACCCTGGAACACTACAAACGTTTACGGTATTAATTTAAACAGTTATATTATGGGCATTGCCTCGAATAGCCCGGGTGAGAACCGACCCTCAGTGATTTAGTGGACAAGCGATGTTATAAAAGCTATATGATTTAAGCTGTTGCTGTGATTCCTAAGGGCGAAGCTATAAAGTATTTCTGGCATTTTAGTTATGGTACTAAAATTAGATAATATAAATATTAATTGATTCTGCTTGAGGCTAGAACTGCTTGCAGTATTGCCTCATCAAACTCTTTGTAAATTGCCTCCACAGCTACAGCCTTATAGTACCCTCCTACCTCAACGTAAAACTATAAGTTTGATAAAAGTAATAAAAGCTATAGCTGATACTGTTTAAAAATTTAAAAAACCCCGACACATTTATCTTGCGAAAATACCCCGATGCAAACAGTAAAACGCCCATAACTTTTGAACGGCCAAACCGATTTTATTCAAATATAGCTAAGAACACTCTCGACAAAATCACCTTTCAAACAAAAAAATAAATCAAAATCAGTTCATCCGTTTACGCGCTATGATGCTACAGACAGACAGATACACAGATACACACCTCAAACTTATAACACCCCTCTTTTTCCGGCGGGGGTTAAAAACCGGCCAAGTGCGTGTCGGACTTCGCACATTTATGGTTCCGTACGAAACTGTAAAATCAAGTTGGTTGTAATAGGAAAAATGAGGGATCTAAAAAAAACTGGTTAATCAATATATTGGTATGTGTTAGTAAAAAAAACGTAATAATACACGTTATAACCAAATTTCAAGTTCATAGCGCAATAGGAAGTTAAAAAATTCTTCAACTAAATTTTGTAAAAGAAGCTGACTTGGTGGCTTCTCATTCCTTGGTACGGAACCATAATGTTAGTGGCATAATTTGCTTAACCCAAAAAAAGCTATTTTAATCATCCCGGCAAAAGAAAATGTCCATGCTTTGAAAAAGAAAAACCTTTTACTTACTGACAAAAGTTCAAAAACAACAGCGTACAGAATGAATTATAAATGTTTACAAACAATACATTACTTTTAATTAAACACCGTGTTCAAATATTTACTCAAATTAAAACGAACGCAGCTGCAACTGCAGTTTTAACAGCATTTTAAACGGACTTCAAATATAGTTCCCCAGCTTAATTAACAGATATTTTCACATGTAACACGACGAACTCAGTAACTGAATCGTTTCGCTGTTTATCACCAGTTAAACTGTTTCCTCGTTTGCATTAAACCATAATTTCGTGATCTCTACTCTTTGAACTTTTAATAGAATCTAGTTCATGGTATGTTGTTTAGCTTTATTGCTTTTATGGCTATATTATCTGGGGTGGATGTTTTACCCACGGTGGCTTGTAACAGTTGTAACACGCGAACGCGATCTAGTTTTTGGACATATTTATAAAGATGTTTTCTTATATTTTCATCTCCGTCGTTGGTATCGATGCTTCTATTCTCATTATAGATTTAAACGTGCTGAAAAATACCGAGATAACACGTATACAAAATATCAGCGATAATGTAGCTTTTAATCATTATCTTTAGGTACTTTTGAAATGTCAAACAAAAAATGATGCATCTAGTAGCACATTCGCAAGGGTCAGTAAGTTTTATGGAGAAGAATGTGCATGAAACTCCACGGACAATCTTTTCCATCAATAAGTTTTAATTACAAGTATCCCCTCAGCCGTCCAATCCGCGGGGCCGCAAGATGGCGACGGACAAATTCACACAGATTTGTGGGTAGACAAATAAATAAAAAAAAACTCAAATGCCAAGGCACACACACAAGTCAACGGACCATTTTTAGGGTTCCATAGCCAAATGGCAAAAAACGGAACCCTTATGGATTCGACATGTCTGTCTGTCCGTCCGTATGTCACAACCACTTTTTTCCGAACTATAAGAATTATGCTGTTGAAACTTGGTATGTAGATGTATGCTGTGAACCGAACCACATTAAGATTTTCACACAAAAATAGAAATAAACAATAAATTTTGGTGGTTTCCCATACTTAGAACTGAAACCCAAGTTTTTTTTTCATCAAACTCGTGCCTTTGTGATATCTGTGGTCTTCAAAAATGATATTGAGGTTTCTAATATCATTTTTGTCTAAACTGAACAGTTTGCGCGATAGACACTTCCAACATGGTAAAATGTGTCTCCAGGTTAGAAGTTACAGGGGGGGCCTGTAACTTCTAAAATAAGAGTGTGATAAAACTAAAAAAATATATGATGTTATCATGTAAACTTCCACCGAAAATTGGTTTGAACGAGATCTAGTAAGTAGTTTTTTTTTAATTTTTAATACGACATAAATCATAAACCGCAATTTACCAAGTACGGAACCCTTCGTGTGCGAGTCTGGCTCGCACCTGGCCGTTTTTTTTTTTTTAATTTACTTTATGAAAACTTTTAACAAGCTTTTTAAGATGCCGTGCACAGTTGCAAGATTTGACCCACAAATACGAACGAACGAACTTACAAAGCAAGTTAAATATTCGTAAAACCAAAAACAAAACTCTTATTTGAGATAAGTTAGGGATTAGTGTACTTATGTTTTTGCTACACAGGGTGTCTGTGTAGCAAAAACATGTAGCAACACCATATTGCAGAGAAATAGCGTTAATTAGACAAATAATTTAGTTGAAAATCGCAGAGTTAAGTGTACACCGCCAGTGCACATGCAGGTCCATGAATTTTAATTAAAGATTTTTTGGCAAGTGTAGCGTTAATAAGCAGAGAAATTTCATTTCATTAGGTAACAAAATAAAAAATTCTATATCGTGAGCCAAAAAGCGCAGGCATCTTTTGCATGAATTAATTTAAGTATGTAAAACAGAGCATAAACTACCGCAAGTAAGTTATTCAGGTGCTTGGTTGTACTGGCAGCAAGCATTCTAAGCTAAACAGTAGATGTTGATGATGACGATGATAAAGAAGAAAAGAGAGCAGATCGCGGCATACGATAAGGCAGCCAATTGTATGTATCTTATAATGTTAACTTCAAATTAAATATACCCAAAATTAAACCAGTAGTAACACATACCAAGTTCCTAGGAGTTACTATTGATGAAAACCTACACTGGAAAGTGCATGTAGACAATGTTTCAAGCAAGATAAATTAATTTGTATATGCTCTTAGACAAGTAAAAAAAAGTGCTAATTTAAAAACAGCTATATTAGCTTACCTAGCGTATGTGGAATCCATATTACGTTGTACCGACCAGAATAGAACATGTGTTGCTCAAAAATAATGCATTAGAGCTCTATATGGACTTCATCCTGAGGAATTTAAGGAACTTGGCTTGTTACCGCTACCTCTTGTCCGTTCTTCTCCACGTAGGCTTTTCCGAACGGATGGTAGAATCACTTTATCAGATCCGGCCTTTGCCATCCCCCAAGCGACGCCCTGAGCCGAGGTCCGACCCCAACTGGGGTAGCCCTTAGTGCTGTCGCTTTAGGTTTAGAAACTTTAAGCCTGGCCGGAGGCTACATAGCTTAGTCTCCACAGGTTAGTCCGGTTAAGCAGAGGACGGCTACTTTGGCCGAACTGCGAGACGCCACGCATTAAAAAAAAAAAAAAAAAAAAATACCCCTACCTTGTCTGTATATGAATCAATTATACATCTTTGTTTGGAAACATAAGGAGTTATTTAAATTAGCAAACGATATAAATCCACGAAGCCGACGAGGTCCTCACAGACTCGTACTTAACAGTACTCCCAGGCTTGCTAAGTACAATAAAAGCTGCTTAACTATGTATATACGAATTTATAACAAATTACCTGGTAATCTGAAAATATTAAACTCGAGATAATTATGCTTTTAAGAATAAATTGTATGAATGGTTAATTGATAACAACTTCTATACTATAAAACAATTCCTAGAACGAAAATAGCGTTGTTTTAATATAACAATAATTTTGTTAAGGAAATTGTTATTCCAAATATTTGCATGCTGTGTTTAATCTTGGCAAAACATTTCTGCTCTATTTTTGTACTGTAAGATCTTTTATACCATGTTTTACGCAAATAAATATGATTTGATCTTTGTCTTAGTTTTCAATAAAGTCAATGATGATGACGACAGAGTATAGTTACAAAGACTATAGTTAAAACCTACGATACAAAGTAATTTTCATGTGCATTCGTAAAGCGTATATTAGCGAAATGATTGAAATTACTCTCTATGGGACCATCATACCATCATGTTGTCTAAACGCATCCACAAGCTAAACCACTTTGCACACCACTTTAAATACCACTTCAGGTCGTGTACCATACCACCTCGTGTGTACATATATAGGTTCCTCTTACTATACCAGACCCGGTTCAGTCTAGGACCTAGGTTGTTTAAATTTTTTCTACTAATTTGCGAAAGAATCCAAGCATTGCATCGCGTTATGCAATGTTGAAGAAATGGTATTGACAAAAAGTCGGTTAAAAACAAATTGTCACAAACAGATTGTCACACCATGCAAATCTAAGGTTTGCTTTGCTAAGGTACGTTTGTTTTAGTTTATTTATATGTATAAACTATTGGAGCGTGTCCGTTATTCATGGTTATTGATAATTTCGTCGAGTTATGAAAACTAGGGTCAAGAATTACCTCATAGAACGGACCTCAATTTTAGTTTGTTTGCTTCCAATTATTATGTAATAGCTGATCTTATTAACAATATCATAATACAAAATCTGTTCAACGGTACCTTACTATCTTGCTTTGAAAGCTACCTGTATCAAAAAAATCCCACCTGCCTTCGATTTCTTTGTGATATTGGCCGATCGCCGACGCCTATTAGATCCCAATGCGATATCGGTCAGACCAACACGATTCACGATTCTCATTCCGGATTATAAACGAGAATTTTGGGGAAGGAAAACCCAATTACACCGTTTTACCCCTTTTCCGATTTGGAAGTTGCATTCGGAGATAGACTTCATTTAAAATCGACTTGTGTGAAGTTGTATTTGATTGTAGACCAATGGTAATAAAGGAAACGAAGTGTTAATTCGTTTATTTCTGTGTAAGTGCGCTTGAAGTGCATCGTTAAATTCAAGCTAGTGTAAGAATTAGCCTCGTGATTCATACATATCCTGTCGTACTGTATGGATCAGAATGTTGGGCTGTGAAAAAGATGGATGAAAAGAGATTGCATTTAGCAGAGATGAGAATGTTGAGATGGATAGGCAGAGTGGCGAGAATGGATAAAGTGAGAAATGAATATATTAGAGGAAGTTTGAAAGTGGCGCCAGTGACAGAAAAGTTGAAAGGAAACCGTTTGTCCTGGTATGGTCATGTGATGAGGAGAAATCAAACGCATGTTACTAAAGGAGTTATGAATATGTGGATGGATGCAGATGCACCACGGCCAAAGAAAAGATGGATGGACTGTATGACTAGTGATATGAAAGAAACGGGAGTCAGTGATGGCGTGACGGGGAACAGGACGGTATGCAAGAAGAAAACATGTAGCACCGACCCCAAGTAACATGGAACAAGGGCAGGAAGATGATGTTTCATACATATCCATTCTCGTGAAGTTCAAACCACACTTAAAATCTCAACTGACGCTACTGATATTTCTATATCTGTGCCTACTTCTGGGGCTCTAGACTAAGTGTATGATAGGATTGGCTGAGGTGATAGCTGATAGAATATAACAGCTTTAAATAACCGATGGCAAAAAAATCCAAAATGTATGGATTTAATCATTGCCATATCGGTAACCATGCCATAGATTTTGAACTTTATGGAAATCATTATCCGCAAGAATGTCACTTTATCGAGGCCCTTTACAGCCTAATTGCGTAACATATAAACTCATGGAATCGATCGCAAATTCTTTAATTTTGACCATTCAACAGTATGTGTTGCAAGTTTAGTGTTGTCGAGTAGACGGATTTTTAAACATTAGAGACCCATTGCTTAATTTAATGGATTAAGAACTCTTTTCGATTGTGATGTGCTGCAGTGTATTATGCAATTAGGGTTTTTTTTTAATGCTGCGGTTAGTGCTCATCATCATTTCAGCCGAAAGACGTCCACTTCTGAACATAGGCCTCCCCCAAGCGTCGCCATAGTAAACGGTCTCGTGCGTCGCGTATCGACTCCCACCATCCTCACCAGGTCATCTTTCCACCTAGTTGGAGGCCTTCCAACACAGCGTCTTCCGGTTCGCGGTCGCCAATCCAGAACTTTTCGGTCCATCGACCACCCGTTCTGCGAGCAATGTGCCCTGACACATACCCTACAATATGCCCCGCTGGACCGGCATAATATAGATATCTCATCGACGCGCTTAATAAAAACTGTCAGTTACACCAATCCCCTACAAAAAAAAAACAAAATGTAATCGTAGAATCTCTGCACATTCATAAACAAAAGCGTATCTCCAAACTATCCAATCAGATCTAACCTAGAGGACGCTGAACTCCGTCTAATGCCATCAGCGTCGCACTCAATCAACCCTGTTCGTAGACAGAGATAGCTATCGCGATTCACATTAGTGTGTTACGGGGCTAAATGAATTGCTTGTGGTCATTACTGGGTACTGGTTATTATATATGTCAAAAGGTATTTGAGAAACTGAATTTTGGTCTGTTTAGTTGTACACGCATCACGTAAAATTTACGAAAGCAATGTAGAATTGTAGATAACTTTAATGCATAAAAATAGTGCGCAACTTAAAGTTGCGATTTCAATGAAAAAAAAAACTGAGTGTGTGTAGGGTGCGTATGTAGGGTAGGTTGTAGAGTAGGTTGTAAGGTAGGCCCTACAACCATTTTAGGGTAAATTGTAGGGTAGATTCTAGGGTAGGTTGTAGGGTAGGTTGTAAGGTAGATTGTAGGATAGATTGTAGGGTAGATTGTAGGGTAGGTTGTAGGGTAGATTGTAGGGTAGGTTGTAGGGTAGACTGTAGGGTAGATTGTAGGGTAGGTTGTAGGGTAGATTGAAGAGTAGAGTGTAGGGTAGGTTGTAGGGTAGATTATAGGGTATATTGTAGGGTAGGTTGTGGGGTAGGTTGTAGGGTAGATTGTAGGGTAGGCTGTAGGGTAGGCTGTAGGGTAGATTGTAGGTTAGATTGTAGAGTAGATAGTAGGGTAGATTGTAGTGTAGATTATAGCGCAGGTTGTAGGGTAGATTGTAGCGCAGGTTGTAGGGTAGATTGTAAGGTAGATTGTAGTGTTGATTGTAGGATTGGTTGTAGGGTTGATTGTCGGGTAGATTGTAGGGTAGGTTGTAGGGTAGATTGTAGGGTAGATTTTAGGGTAGGTTGTAGGGTAGGTTGTAGGGTAGGTTGAAAGGTAGGTTGTAGGGTAGATTGTAGGGTAGATTTTAGGGTAGGTTGTAGGGTAGGTTGTAGGGTAGGTTGAAAGGTAGGTTGTAGGGTAGGTTGTAGGTTAGGTTGTAGGGTAGGTTGTAGACTAGGTTGTCGGGTAGATTATAGGGTAGGTTGTAGGGTAGTTTGTAGGGTAGTTTGTAAGGTAGATTGTAGGATAGATTGTTAGGTAGATTGTATGGTAGGTTGTAGGGTAGGTAGGTAGGGTGTGCAGTTGACGGTAGCGAAGCCGTGGGCACAGCTAGTCTGTTATAAATATCTTTATTTCGATCAAAGTCTCGCTCAATCGTTTGTGTAAGTCCCTACTCAAATAGTCCGCTGGAAATAAAACTTGAAAACAAAGGGGTTTTGTAGGGCCGCCTGATACTCAATCTGAGAGCGCTGGTCACAACATGACCCACGTGCTGGAGTGCCCCGAGAGCCCATACACTAGCACCTAAGAGAACCTGATGAACGCCACTGACGTGGTACCGTGGTATCTAAATAGGGCCCAACTCTCAAAGAACTTTCATCGACTAGAAAAGAAGAAGATCTAACTTGAAACATCTACGTAGTAGGTATCTAACTTTAGTAAGTAATTGCTTTTGGTCTCAACTTTAGAAAAGCTAACTTTGACTGATTAGCATAAAGTAAATAGTGACAACGAAGATGGATTAGTTTATCTTTAACCCTGATGGTAAGGGCTTGAAATCAAGTTTGTGAACCCAATGCTTGACTTGAATTTAGAACAATTTTTTATTTCTAGTCTCAATTATCAAAATTCTATCACCTCAGGTAAAGCTTCGCTCAATAATTTACCGCTCATACTTATACCCCCAACTATAACCGGATTTCGGATTTATCCAAATACCCGTATAATAAAAATTTCGGATGTCGTGTATACCATTATTCGGATGAAACAGATAATATGCGTACTTAGTCTTCGCTGACGCGACCCTCAGTCAGCGTCCTTATCAAAATTTATTTAGAGTCAGCACAGCATGACTTCTTCATTCATTCACCGTCATCTCAATAGTAATTTCCTTCCACCAATCATACTAATTATAGCTAACAGAACAATAAGATTAGTCAAACACCACTCCATAACTCTACCCTCATTCTACAAGCGATTTTCCCGCTAAGAGTCAATAAAAACTAACCAGCCGTAGCCCGGTTCACCATAAACGCACAACAGACGGTACGGTTCCGCTCCTATTAGATAGTTGGATGGTTCTACCGTGGAGCCATACAGCTTGATAGTTCTATACTGAAGCTGTAACTAAAAGGTGCGATCATATTTAAAAAAAAAACCGACCAAGTGCGAGTATGACTCACGCACAGAGCCGTACCGTATCGATATGTTTTATTTTACATCTTATCACTAGAAGCTACCGTACTGTAGGTGCTCAATGGGGAATAAAGTCAAATATTATTTATTAGTCGCCTTTGAGCACCAGGCTATATTGATGAGTGCTCAAATGGGAATACCTTTGGTGCTCTAAGCATAGGTGCTCTAAAAATAGATGCTCAAACGGGAATACTTCGTAAAAACAGCTACTTTCACCAATATAAATAGGTATAGAAACAAAGAAAGCATCGAACATTGCTCTAACGAAAGGACAAACTAAACTTTTCCGTTCGAAAACTGTTGTCCCCATACATCATTATACAAAATTTTAACTTTCACAAGTACATTTTATAAGATAGTCGACTATTACTCATAAACTTGTAAAGCCTACTTAGTTGTGATAGTTTTCCTTTTACTTTCGTTAAATATAGTACTGCAGTGTTTTTTTCAAATACCTAAAAACAACTATTTATCAGGCAGAGGATGGGGGACGCTTGACTCTAACAAAAATGAGCGATTTGAAGCTTAATTTCATGCAAACGGATCCCAGGGCTGAATCGAAAAATGGTTTTCACACGTAATATTATTAAATGGCCTATCCAACGATACCCCATACCTTACATCCCTACTTTAAGGCGCTACCCCGAGCAAAACGCCGCACTAGGCGTTTTTCGTGCAGTTTTTAGGAGCTATCTACTCGTTATTTAAAATTAAATATCAACTAATAAAAATACATTAAATTTCTACATATTATTGATTTCAAAATTGTAGAATTCTTTTTTTTTTTAAATGTAGTATATGTTTCACTAATCTCCTTCCAACAAAAACATAAAAATGAGAAATAATGATTGATAGCATGCATCTCCTCGTAAAGTGTTCATTAATAATTTTTTGTACTAACACTAATGGATAGACAATTTGATAACGAACATTTTGGTAGATTTATTTTTTTCAAAAGACTAATATTCGATTTTATAACGATTTTATTCTAAAATCTGGGCGTATTCACTACTGTAATTCATGCGCCGACAGTGCCGCTAGGCCAATAGGAATGCTCATATCTCATGCTGATTTTTTGGTCAGGGTACGGCCTTAAGTGTACAGGAGGTACCCTAAAAAATATTTTTAACTTTCTTTTGTTTTACCACTTTGTCGGAATAAAAATATTATGACCCTCCTTTTTTGGGGAGGGGGAGGCGCCATATTTGAAAATTATATGGCCTATGTCCCACAATTAAGATGAATTCTACGACACCTCAAATCAAAATCATAATCCGTCAAGCCGTTTGGGCTGCAGAGCGTGTAATGGACAAACATACATACAGTCATACATATATCCCTCCTGCAGTAGGGTAAAAATGATATCGATAACTTTTTTGATTATATTAACAATGTAGGTTTGTTTTTATAGATAACAGTAAATATAAGGTAGGAAAAATAATTATGTACAAGCGAAAAAAAACGGAGCCCCTCCCTCCCCCCCTCCGTAAAACATATATACATTTTATAGTCTGGGTATTTCCTATGTCTCTTTAATAAACAACTAATCACAAGTTTACTCGCTTAGGATATGAGGAGCAGACAGACATCGCCGAAGGGCGAAGACAGTGCTGCATAAACTTGCTTGCATCGCCTACTGTGCTACGCGGGTAATTATTTAATCTTCAATCAGTCACGGAAAGCTTAAATATAGACTGAGTGGTGTAGTGTAGGGAAATCAGAAGGCTAGGGCCACGCACACACAGTTAAAGGCACGCTTTAAAAAGACAATAAATCAGAAACCTGTTAACAAAATGGTGAAGGAAAACATGGTGAAGAAATCGGCATGTCCTAGAACCAAAAATTCGAAGACATGTGACATTTACCAATCCGCACTGGGCCTGCGTGGTGGATTATAGCCCACTCCCTCTCCATGAGATAAAGCCGGAGTCCCAGCAGTGGGAACAGTAAAAGACTGATGATGATGTGCTCACAAAACATTCTGTTCCTACTGAGGTTTTTTTGGCAGCGATAATCTAAATTTCTTTAACTAGACTTGCACCGTCATAGGTTAAAGCCCAATAATAATCGGGCTGGTGATTGTCCTTCTCTACGCTCAGCATTATACACGATAACAAGATACTTGAAATAATCTGTCTGTATTTGTTTAAATAAACATAATTACAAGTAATCACAACAACATCCTAATTATTTTAAAAACCAAGAAAGCAGAATATCATCCACGGTTTGCCGCCTTGCACGTCCATTTTACCCAATAACCTTAAATCATTATCATTTTCGGTAAGCTGAACGTGCAAAGAAAATATAAAATTGGCATGCGGTGTTACTTAGTTCCTAGTAAACCCACGCAGATCGTAAACCTCAATAGATACTATTGCGACTTTGCGAGTGACCCGAATGCCTGAAACAATATAATAGTGCAATAAGGAAACATTTTCCTTTCGATAGAACTTTGTTCTTGACCTCGAATGTGCTGTAAAGTCGAGACATTGAGCTAAGAGTTATGATGTGACGAGACATTTTTATTGTTGCATATGGACAGAAGAAGAAATGCATGAAATGAAGACATCCGCAAGAGAACTTACATTGTGCACACAGCTAAGGAGTGGAATTACTTGCCGGAGTCTTTGTTTCCTGATAGCTACAACCTTGGGGTCTTTAAGTGAAGAGTCAATAGGTTACTTCTAGGTAAGCTTTCTTTATCGCCGACCACATGATCGCTTACCGTCAGGCGAGGTCGTGGTCAAATGCAGGAATACAGTTATAAAACAAACACGGGTACCGACTAAGTCCGAAGAATTGCCAAGGGCGATATTACTCGCAGAACGGACGGTCGATGGTGCCGAAGAGTTCTGGAGTGGTGACCGTGAACCGGAAGCGTTGAGTTGGAAGACCTCCCACTAGGTTGACCGATGACCTGTGGAAGGTTGCGGGCATCACCTGGATACGAGACGGTCCCGGTCCGGTCAATGTGGTGACACTTGGGGGAGGCATATGTTCAGCAGTGGACGTCTTTCGGCTGAAATGACGATGGAAAAGTTGGGAATACTGCGATAAAGCTTGGAAGATTCCTTTTAAATAAATGAATCTATTTTTAATAATATGATATGATCCTCTTAGCGATTGATTCATGGCATTCTGAATGGAGTCATCCTAGTATTCCTAGGCTCCTAGTCCTCGGCCCTGTTTGCTAAAACAAGCTAGCAGCAGAACGAGGACACGATATAGTATGCCATCGGTTGTGGAACAGCACCACATCTAAGGCGGAGTCAGCTATGAATCTACACCAGCATGGTTCCTTGCTTCGACCATTCTCTGTCCGTATAATAATGTTTCAGGATTACCTAACCATAATCCTCGCGCTAAAAAAATCAAACACCATTTTGAAGAGTCAAAGGAATCAAAAACCTTATCCATAGTTCAACAAATTAACCAGTTCCATGTAACCACATTAGGCAATTAACGTCAATAACGTGGTGAAAAGGGGAGAAAGTCGTGGAAGCCGGTTTCAGGTCAAGGCCGACCGATATCATACCAACAATCGGACATCCGGCGACCAGCCGTATATGACCGGACCGGACCTGGCATTTGCGGTTGGCTTTAACTCGTGTAAATCCGTGATATAGGTACGGTAACTCCGGATATCGGATCAGTTTCGGTCCGGAATTCCTGCGGTTCGGTTGAAGGTGAAAGAATTAGGTTGTTAGTATTAATTGGTTATTGCTCCCTTTTTGGGAAACTTTTAGGGTTGTCTCTTTGTCTGTTAGAAGGTGAGTTTTAGAAAACTATTTCACCATATTCTGAGTGCAAACCGCCCGCTTATATGTCATTTGTGATACGTTCTCTTGTTAATTTCACCTTTTTGGAAAGCAGCTTATGCCATGGTGTAAATTAGGCCAGTCGGATAGTAAGTAACTGGGCTAAGTACCCAGCAGAATTTGACATGATCGGAGTGACCAGGCTGAAATAGCTCGCTTCTCTGACTATAATTTTTGCTTGCTACATATTCTACCATTTTTTTACAAGCATTGAAATCTAAAATCACCCATCAAAATCTAGTATTACGGTCATTCTTAATTCTGTATTGTACAGGAAAAAAAAATTACATACGAGTATACAACATGAGTGATTATAAAGTTGATGTACAAAGGCGAGCTTAACTCAAAGAAGAGTTTTCTACCAGCAAACCTTAGAGTGATAGAGAGAGTTTACAAAAGGAAGAAGAGAAGTAGTCCAGTGTACAATTTTAGAATAATATAAAATAAATCATAAATATACATAAGTATAAAATATACATAATATATACTAATATTATGTCATTCCGAAAGAAAATGATCCTTGATGTTCCTCTTGAAGACATTCAGAGACGGGCTGTCGCGTAGGGAATGTGGTAGAGAGTTCCATAGACGCACTGCAGTAACAGAGAAGGAGCCATCATAGCGGCTGGAAGACTTTAGAACAATTTTTTATTTCTAGTCTCTATTATCAAAATTCTATCATCTCAGGCAAAGCTTTGCTCAATAATTTCCCGCTCATACTTTACCCCCAACTATAACCGGATTTCGGATTTATCCAAATACCCGTATAATAAAAATTTCGGATGTCGTGTATACCATTATTCGGATGAAACAGATAATATGCGTACTTAGTCTTCGCTGACGCGACCCTCAGTCAGCGTCCTTATCAAAATTTATTTAGAGTCAGCACAGCATGACTTCTTCATTCATTCACCGTCATCTCAATAGTAATTTCCTTCCACCAATCATACTAATTATAGCTAACAGAACAATAAGATTAGTCAAACACCACTCCATAACTCTACCCTCATTCTACAAGCGATTTTCCCGCTAAGAGTCAATAAAAACTAACCAGCCGTAGCCCGGTTCACCATAAACGCACAACAGACGGTACGGTTCCGCTCCTATTAGATAGTTGGATGGTTCTACCGTGGAGCCATACAGCTTGATAGTTCTATACTGAAGCTGTAACTAAAAGGTGCGATCATATTTAAAAAAAAAACCGACCAAGTGCGAGTATGACTCACGCACAGAGCCGTACCGTATCGATATGTTTTATTTTACATCTTATCACTAGAAGCTACCGTACTGTAGGTGCTCAATGGGGAATAAAGTCAAATATTATTTATTAGTCGCCTTTGAGCACCAGGCTATATTGATGAGTGCTCAAATGGGAATACCTTTGGTGCTCTAAGCATAGGTGCTCTAAAAATAGATGCTCAAACGGGAATACTTCGTAAAAACAGCTACTTTCACCAATATAAATAGGTATAGAAACAAAGAAAGCATCGAACATTGCTCTAACGAAAGGACAAACTAAACTTTTCCGTTCGAAAACTGTTGTCCCCATACATCATTATACAAAATTTTAACTTTCACAAGTACATTTTATAAGATAGTCGACTATTACTCATAAACTTGTAAAGCCTACTTAGTTGTGATAGTTTTCCTTTTACTTTCGTTAAATATAGTACTGCAGTGTTTTTTTCAAATACCTAAAAACAACTATTTATCAGGCAGAGGATGGGGGACGCTTGACTCTAACAAAAATGAGCGATTTGAAGCTTAATTTCATGCAAACGGATCCCAGGGCTGAATCGAAAAATGGTTTTCACACGTAATATTATTAAATGGCCTATCCAACGATACCCCATACCTTACATCCCTACTTTAAGGCGCTACCCCGAGCAAAACGCCGCACTAGGCGTTTTTCGTGCAGTTTTTAGGAGCTATCTACTCGTTATTTAAAATTAAATATCAACTAATAAAAATACATTAAATTTCTACATATTATTGATTTCAAAATTGTAGAATTCTTTTTTTTTTAAATGTAGTATATGTTTCACTAATCTCCTTCCAACAAAAACATAAAAATGAGAAATAATGATTGATAGCATGCATCTCCTCGTAAAGTGTTCATTAATATTTTTTTGTACTAACACTAATGGATAGACAATTTGATAACGAACATTTTGGTAGATTTATTTTTTTCAAAAGACTAATATTCGATTTTATAACGATTTTATTCTAAAATCTGGGCGTATTCACTACTGTAATTCATGCGCCGACAGTGCCGCTAGGCCAATAGGAATGCTCATATCTCATGCTGATTTTTTGGTCAGGGTACGGCCTTAAGTGTACAGGAGGTACCCTAAAAAATATTTTTAACTTTCTTTTGTTTTACCACTTTGTCGGAATAAAAATATTATGACCCTCCTTTTTTGGGGAGGGGGAGGCGCCATATTTGAAAATTATATGGCCTATGTCCCACAATTAAGATGAATTCTACGACACCTCAAATCAAAATCATAATCCGTCAAGCCGTTTGGGCTGCAGAGCGTGTAATGGACAAACATACATACAGTCATACATATATCCCTCCTGCAGTAGGGTAAAAATGATATCGATAACTTTTTTGATTATATTAACAATGTAGGTTTGTTTTTATAGATAACAGTAAATATAAGGTAGGAAAAATAATTATGTACAAGCGAAAAAAAACGGAGCCCCTCCCTCCCCCCCTCCGTAAAACATATATACATTTTATAGTCTGGGTATTTCCTATGAGAACATTGTGAAAAAAATACGGGCTGTGTGGTCGCTCCTTGGATTCAATACGATAAGAGAATTATACAGATTTACATTTCAATTCGCATTCAACGCCTCTTTAATAAACAACTAATCACAAGTTTACTCGCTTAGGATATGAGGAGCAGACAGACATCGCCGAAGGGCGAAGACAGTGCTGCATAAACTTGCTTGCATCGCCTACTGTGCTACGCGGGTAATTATTTAATCTTCAATCAGTCACGGAAAGCTTAAATATAGACTGAGTGGTGTAGTGTAGGGAAATCAGAAGGCTAGGGCCACGCACACACAGTTAAAGGCACGCTTTAAAAAGACAATAAATCAGAAACCTGTTAACAAAATGGTGAAGGAAAACATGGTGAAGAAATCGGCATGTCCTAGAACCAAAAATTCGAAGACATGTGACATTTACCAATCCGCACTGGGCCTGCGTGGTGGATTATAGCCCACTCCCTCTCCATGAGATAAAGCCGGAGTCCCAGCAGTGGGAACAGTAAAAGACTGATGATGATGTGCTCACAAAACATTCTGTTCCTACTGAGGTTTTTTTGGCAGCGATAATCTAAATTTCTTTAACTAGACTTGCACCGTCATAGGTTAAAGCCCAATAATAATCGGGCTGGTGATTGTCCTTCTCTACGCTCAGCATTATACACGATAACAAGATACTTGAAATAATCTGTCTGTATTTGTTTAAATAAACATAATTACAAGTAATCACAACAACATCCTAATTATTTTAAAAACCAAGAAAGCAGAATATCATCCACGGTTTGCCGCCTTGCACGTCCATTTTACCCAATAACCTTAAATCATTATCATTTTCGGTAAGCTGAACGTGCAAAGAAAATATAAAATTGGCATGCGGTGTTACTTAGTTCCTAGTAAACCCACGCAGATCGTAAACCTCAATAGATACTATTGCGACTTTGCGAGTGACCCGAATGCCTGAAACAATATAATAGTGCAATAAGGAAACATTTTCCTTTCGATAGAACTTTGTTCTTGACCTCGAATGTGCTGTAAAGTCGAGACATTGAGCTAAGAGTTATGATGTGACGAGACATTTTTATTGTTGCATATGGACAGAAGAAGAAATGC
This sequence comes from Orthosia cruda, assembly GCA_964057195.1. Taxonomy (NCBI): domain Eukaryota; kingdom Metazoa; phylum Arthropoda; class Insecta; order Lepidoptera; family Noctuidae; genus Orthosia; species Orthosia cruda. Next base: position 32,967,322 of record OZ059838.1, read on the forward strand.
ATGAAATGAAGACATCCGCAAGAGAACTTACATTGTGCACACAGCTAAGGAGTGGAATTACTTGCCGGAGTCTTTGTTTCCTGATAGCTACAACCTTGGGGTCTTTAAGTGAAGAGTCAATAGGTTACTTCTAGGTAAGCTTTCTTTATCGCCGACCACATGATCGCTTACCATCAGGCGAGGTCGTGGTCAAATGCAGGAATACAGTTATAAAACAAACACGGGTACCGACTAAGTCCGAAGAATTGCCAAGGGCGATATTACTCGCAGAACGGACGGTCGATGGTGCCGAAGAGTTCTGGAGTGGTGACCGTGAACCGGAAGCGTTGAGTTGGAAGACCTCCCACTAGGTTGACCGATGACCTGTGGAAGGTTGCGGGCATCACCTGGATACGAGACGGTCCCGGTCCGGTCAATGTGGTGACACTTGGGGGAGGCATATGTTCAGCAGTGGACGTCTTTCGGCTGAAATGACGATGGAAAAGTTGGGAATACTGCGATAAAGCTTGGAAGATTCCTTTTAAATAAATGAATCTATTTTTAATAATATGATATGATCCTCTTAGCGATTGATTCATGGCATTCTGAATGGAGTCATCCTAGTATTCCTAGGCTCCTAGTCCTCGGCCCTGTTTGCTAAAACAAGCTAGCAGCAGAACGAGGACACGATATAGTATGCCATCGGTTGTGGAACAGCACCACATCTAAGGCGGAGTCAGCTATGAATCTACACCAGCATGGTTCCTTGCTTCGACCATTCTCTGTCCGTATAATAATGTTTCAGGATTACCTAACCATAATCCTCGCGCTAAAAAAATCAAACACCATTTTGAAGAGTCAAAGGAATCAAAAACCTTATCCATAGTTCAACAAATTAACCAGTTCCATGTAACCACATTAGGCAATTAACGTCAATAACGTGGTGAAAAGGGGAGAAAGTCGTGGAAGCCGGTTTCAGGTCAAGGCCGACCGATATCATACCAACAATCGGACATCCGGCGACCAGCCGTATATGACCGGACCGGACCTGGCATTTGCGGTTGGCTTTAACTCGTGTAAATCCGTGATATAGGTACGGTAACTCCGGATATCGGATCAGTTTCGGTCCGGAATTCCTGCGGTTCGGTTGAAGGTGAAAGAATTAGGTTGTTAGTATTAATTGGTTATTGCTCCCTTTTTGGGAAACTTTTAGTGTTGTCTCTTTGTCTGTTAGAAGGTGAGTTTTAGAAAACTATTTCACCATATTCTGAGTGCAAACCGCCCGCTTATATGTCATTTGTGATACGTTCTCTTGTTAATTTCACCTTTTTGGAAAGCAGCTTATGCCATGGTGTAAATTAGGCCAGTCGGATAGTAAGTAACTGGGCTAAGTACCCAGCAGAATTTGACATGATCGGAGTGACCAGGCTGAAATAGCTCGCTTCTCTGACTATAATTTTTGCTTGCTACATATTCTACCATTTTTTTACAAGCATTGAAATCTAAAATCACCCATCAAAATCTAGTATTACGGTCATTCTTAATTCTGTATTGTACAGGAAAAAAAAATTACATACGAGTATACAACATGAGTGATTATAAAGTTGATGTACAAAGGCGAGCTTAACTCAAAGAAGAGTTTTCTACCAGCAAACCTTAGAGTGATAGAGAGAGTTTACAAAAGGAAGAAGAGAAGTAGTCCAGTGTACAATTTTAGAATAATATAAAATAAATCATAAATATACATAAGTATAAAATATACATAATATATACTAATATTATGTCATTCCGAAAGAAAATGATCCTTGATGTTCCTCTTGAAGACATTCAGAGACGGGCTGTCGCGTAGGGAATGTGGTAGAGAGTTCCATAGACGCACTGCAGTAACAGAGAAGGAGCCATCATAGCGGCTGGAAGTGTGACGTGGGGTACGAAGAAGAAGAGAAGTGGAAGTGCGACAGGGTTTACCCCTCGGGACAAAGTACTCAAAGCGTTCACGAAGGTATTGAGGAGAATTAGGATTGTGTAGGATAGTATAGAGGAGAGATAGGATATGGGTTTCTCGACGACGCCGAATCGGCAGCCACTTTTTTTTGTCAGAGTTTCGGACTAAATTGAATTTAGTCCGAAACTCTGACACGTGGTCGTACTCGACATTCAATATTATTCCTTACTATCTTTAACTTCTGCCTGCCATTTACCATTGCCCAGATCAACCCAAGCGTACACTACAACCGTAAGCTGGTCAACACAATTAATTGCCACGGTAAATAATGCTCAATGGCCGCTCAGGTGTGTTAGCATCGGTATTTCCTAGTGTTCGCCATTTTCTCGGCAATTAAAGATGAAAGCTATCAATATTGGAGACATTTGACGTGTAATGAGTTTCCCGTTATGGCGCAAGGCTTTTGTAGTACCGAAGAGCGTAGGTATAATTTAAAGCCGGCTCCACACGCTTGGCGAACAATGTCTGATTGGTCTGAGGAGGTTAACCCGAAATAAACAATAATACCTGGTTGATGTCGTTTCAATCAGACACATTCACGTTCGCTATTATTTCTTTTATCTAGTAACGCCTTAAATATGAGTTTTGTATTAAATATAAGCAGATCCATGAGCATGTCTTCATATATGTATAATTTTTATTTTCTTGATTCGCTTTTGACAGGTACCATTGCATAAATCTTGATTCTGTCAATAATGTTTATTTTAAAATCTACTCTTTTATAAGCCGATCGCAAAAAGTTTGCCGATGATTATCCCTCCCGCTTAACCGCGCGGCGTCCTCGTTCGCCTCGTGTGATACGTATATATACTCCTCACCAATAACAAGAGTCAAACGTCAGAGTGACGTCATGACGTCATCGGCAAACTTTCTGCGCCCGAGTAGTAGTAGTATGAAATACAGAAACTAATAACGTAGACAAACACCACCGTTTCTCTTTTATGAAACAATTATTGGATACTTAGTAAATTCTCGCCAAACTACTTGGCCGCCCTGAAGTTGGCTACAATGGCTGCGCAGTAGTACCCAAATCAGTGATTTGAAGGTTCATGTATAAAGCCGAGCTTTACTCAAAGTTTAGTTTTCTTATGTGTGGTCCTGTAATCCTGTTGTAAGAATTCAGGAATTATTTTAAAGATCGAGGAAATAAATAAAAACATATACTAGTAATAGGTCTTGGGTTCGAACCCAGGCGGGCGCTTTACTTTGTGTGAATTATTTCATCACCACTGCTCTCAAAACGGTGAAGGAAAACATCGTGAGGAAACCGGCAAGCCCTAGAACCAAAAATTCGAAGACATGCGACATCCACTAACCCGCACTGGACCAGCGTGGTGGATTACGGCCCATTCCCTCTCACAGAGAGGATGCCTGTGTCCCAGCAGTAGGAACATTAAAAGGCTGTTGATGACTATCATTGCCGCTTTACAAGTTCAGAGATTTTGAAGAAAGTCTGAATCTAACCAGTAATTTCCGAAATATACACATGCAAATAAGTTCATGAATATGACGATTGAGTCTAAACCTGCAAGGGTTAGTAGCTAGAATAAAACACAGGAAACATGAATGTGTCTCATTAAAATTATATTGCTACAATTCTCGCCAAAGTTCTTGGCTATTCAAGGCAATTTGGCTTGCCGATGCGCAAGGCACGGATCGGTGCGGTTTCTAACCGACTTCCTAAAAAGAAGGAGGTCCTCAATTCGGATGTTTCTATTTTATTTTTATGTATGGTCTGGCATAACTCCGTCATATATAAAAAGACTAGCTGTTGTTCGCGACTACGTCTGCGAAGCATTAGTAATTCGAATAGAAGAATAGCTTATTTTTATATAGCGGCATAATATTGTAGGTTTTCCATACAAACTTCTAGCACTCTTTCCACCCCCTTAAGTATGATTTCCGGGATTAAAACTATCCTATGTCCTGCCCAGGGTCTCAAATATCTTCGAACCAAATTGCATTTAAATCGGTTCAGCAGTTTAAGCGTAAAATGGTAGACAGAGAGACAGACAGTGTTACTTTGACATTTATAATATTAACTCCGCCCGCGACTTTGATCGAGTGAAGGCGGTTGCCTTGCTTTGGTCTAATAACAGCTTATTTTTGGTTAAAAATAAGCTGTTATTAGACCAAATAAAAATGTGGTTTCGTTTTTTGGCTGAAATAATGATGATGGTGAAAGGGAAAATTCCTTTTTCGTGTTCCCCTAGATCCCCTAAATCAAAACCAAAACCTTGTCCAGTAAGATTCTTAACAAAATTTAACACCTGCTTAATCCTATTTTGGGGGGTAGTTTTAAAAAAATATAATGACAAACTTTTATTGTTTACTTAGGTTGGTATTTATGTCATCTATCAACTTTATTAACCCAAGACATAAAATTCTTCAACAAAACTTTATCATCTGTTAAATCGTATTTTGAAGGAAGTTTCGTAAATCTAATAATATCAACCTTTATTTTTACTGAGGGTGGTATTTATGTCAAGTTTCTAGTTTATTAACCCAAGAAATAAGATTCTTCAAAAAAACCTTAACACCCCCTAAATCGTCTTTTGGGGGTAGTTTCAAAACGAATGATAACAATCGTTCTTGTTTACTTAGGTTGGTGTTTATATCAAGTTTAAAGTTTATTAACCCAAGAAGAAAGATTCTTCAAAAAAAAAACAAATTGTCTTTTGGGGGTAGTTTAGAAAAACTAATAATGGCAATCTTTATTGCTTACTTAGTTTGGTATTTATGCCAAGTTTCAAGTATATTAACTGAAGTAATAAGATTCTACAAAACAACTTTAACACCCCTAAATCGTCTTTTGGGGGTAGTAAAAAAAAATAACCTTTATTATTCATTTAGGATAGTATTTGTGCCAAGTTTCAAGTTTGTATTGACCCAAGAAATCAGATTCTTCCATACAAACTTCAACACCCCCTAAATCATCATTTGGGGTAGTTTTCAGAAACTAACAATGACAACCTTTATCATTTACTTAGATTACTATTTGTTTCAAGTATCAAGATTTTCGGCCAAAGAAATCAGATTTTTCATACAAACTTTGAACCTTTTTTTTACCCCCTTAGGGGTGGGATTCTCAGACCAACAAAAAAAGATAGACGTAGCGTCGCGAACATCAAAAGTGAAGCCACATTTTTATCTATGTGTGTTTGGAAGGGTTGCCATTTGTTGATTTTTTTCCCTATAAAATGGGTAATAATATTATTGTGTGGGTAGGATAATATTGTTCGCGTAAGATATTGTTGAGTATGGTATTGAACTTCAAAAGTAAACGATTAAGGTACATTATTAATTATAACTCAAGAAAAAAAAAAAATTTTTCTGTTACTTCGTAAAAACTATTTAAAAATAAACAATTAGAAAGTGGCTTTACATGCTTATGATTTGGAGATCACCTTTTATGCAATCCTTGCTTGTGTTAGGAGACTTCACACTTCCGCTTAGCAATATCCATTAATTTGCAATTTAATGCAAAAAAAAATACAAACATAAATAGATAAGTTTTAAATAATAGAAAAAGCAAACTTTATGTGAACGAGCGTTATACAGAGAAAAAAAATGCGCGTATTTGTGTGATGTGTGGGAGTATAGGGGAGAGTGCGCTGATGTGTGAGGGTGTATAGTTTGTATGAGTTAAAATTAGTATATACAGAGAAAAAAATGCGCGTATTTGTGTGATGTGTGGGAGTATAGAGGAGTGAGCTAATGTGTGAGGGTATATAGTTTGTATGAGTTTAAATTAGTATATTTAGTTCTACTCTGGGGTATATGTTTAGGTGTAAGTTAGCTTAGCCTGTGATAGTGTCTTGGGATCGGAAGAAGTAAAATACAGCTACTTCCTATAACCATGCTCATAGAAATTCTATTAAAGGTTATAAGTTGCTGAAGCGTAAATCATAACATCGGCAAGTGTATGAGTCATTATGTAAATTGTTTTGAAGTAATATAGATAATTATATTTTCAATCAACTTTATTAAATTCAAAAATACCACCATAACAAAATCACTGACTCCAAAAAGTAATACGAAGATAAATGGTACTATTAGATAAAGATACTATTTCTTATAGCTACTATCCATTTTCTTTTTGTTTCATTATTATTTAGAAATCTAAAATATTAAAATAACATAAAAAAAGAAAACAGGAATATAACTTGAAGTAAGAAATCATATTAAATTTGTTTAATCGAATGGGGTAATTTGAAATCATAATAAGGCAACCCACGCACTTTATGTCACTGATTTCGTTCGTTGAGGTTTTTTGTTCCAAGGAACCTAAAATTCATAGTATATTTAATAAATAAACGGTGTTATTTCAAGTACTTATGTGAAATGTGATTCCGTGAGAATTTTTATGTGCTTTGCTATTGTTTTTACAAGTTTTCGCTACACAGGAAGGCATAATTCTATTTTTTTTAATATATGTTAACTAGACGACGACTCGTAACGTACTAAGAGCGATGAGCATAGTTTTAGTGCAGGTGTGTGCGTGAGTGTATATTTACTTGGAGGAGCATAGTTTTGTGGCTTCACTTATGATGTTCGCGACGTTACGTCTATCTTTTTTTGTTGGTCTGAGGGTGGGATTGCCAAAAATAATTTCTTATCTGATCCCTACGTCATAGGAAGAACACACCCTCCAATTTCCAGGTTTCTACAATCAGCGGTTTAGGCTGTGCTTTGATCCGTCAGTCAGTCATTCAAGACAAAGTATTTTATATGTATAGATTTGCACAATGTTTTGTTCGAAAGAAGTTTATTGAATTGGTACCATGTAAATTAGGTAAAGATCTGATGTAGAATTTCGGAGATATACAACATAATTCTTCCATGAATGAGGCAAAATCTCTCGGGATTGCTACACTCGCATGTCTGTTTATTTTTTACATCATTTCATAACATACCATCACGCCAGTACTCGTATGCTCTAAACGGGTACGCAGATGTGTACAGTTCACCCTGGTACACTCTCATTCCATGTTATTCGAGTAGTCAGTTCTGGCATCACTTTGGGCATTATAGGTACCTTACTATAGAAATTGTCGATTATGTACCACAAATAATTGAAAAACTTTTGTACTGTTTTTACTTGGCAGTCGGTTGTATATTTTTGGTAAATAGTTTTTTTTAATGAGTTTTGGGTACTACTGCGCAGCCATTGTAGCCAACTTCAGAGCGGCCAAGTAGTTTGGCGAGAACTTACTAAGTATTCAATAATTGTTTCATAAAAGAGAAACGGTGGTGTTTGTCTACGTTATTAGTTTCTGTATTTCATAATACTTGGGCGCAGAAAGTTTTCCGATGACGTCATGACGTCACTCTGACGTTCGACTCTTGTTATTGGTGAGGAGTATATATACGTATCACACGAGGCGAACGAGGACGCCGCGCGGTTATGCGGGAGGGATAATCATCGGCAAACTTTCTGCGCCCGGCTTATAAAAGAGTAGATATTAAAATAAACATTATTTACAGACTCAAGATTTATGAAATGGCATCTGTCAAAAGCGAATCAAGAAAATACGAAATATACATGTCGCATCAAGGCTGGCCGATAGATGCAAACCATCGGAAAGTCAGGGTGTATTCCCTTTGGTTAAGACATCGTGTGTGGGCAGGTCAGTGGGTATAATCGTGCAAATGAAATCACAAAAATTATTCGATACGCTGGGTTTATTTTGAATAGTCACAGTTAGAAACTTGCTTACTAATATTACGGATCGACACTGATTCTACGACGTGTTATCTCTAAGGCTGTCAGTACTCAACTGCCATATTCTGTGTTCCCCACCGTAGAAGTGGTTAGAAAAAGCGCGCCAATGCGTAGTTGTTCTTGCTTCGCCGCCAGATGGCGTGCTTGCGATTTGTTTTGACGTCCGTACTATTGACTAAACCCGACATACATAGATTAAATTTAATCTAAAACTCATATTGAAATGACATCAACCAGGTAGGTATCCTACATGTTTATGATATAAAAGTGAAATGCTGGTGTTTATCTACGTTGTTTGACTCTGTATTCATAAAAGAGTAAATTCTAAACGTTATTTACCGACTCAAGATTTATGAAATGGCAACTGTCTCAGTATTCCTACGTACCTACCTACTTTTCAAGAAATTCCATTTTCCCATTTTAGTGTAAACATACATAATTGATTAATAACTGTGGCGAATAAATAAACTCAAGTGCAAGTACTTGCTACGATACCAATAAAGTAGGGTGACCATATACAGTCGAATATATTGGGACAACTAAATCAATAGGGAGTTGAAAAAACATAACAAAAATCTTTTTGTCTCTTGTTCTGATTCGTTAATTGGCGATTTTAATTGGTACTTTGGTTCACAAGAAATGACCTGAATTCCTGATTTATTATTATAAGAAAGATAAGAAAATAAAATAGCAGCTGTTAGCGGATTAAGGAGTTATTTTTGGAAGTATTTTTCCGGCACGTTTTTTTTTCTTAGGGAAAACTTGACACAAACCATTAAGGATAATTGAGTGGGCTACGTTTTCATCAATTGGTTTTTCTATTGAGTATAATTGATTTATTGTAGCTGAATTTGTCCAATAAAATTAGGAGGTAACTTTTATTTGTTTTATTCGATTTTAAACAATAAAAAGGTACGCTTCCCTACGGTCTTTATCTTCGAAGCAACTTGTATAGAAAAAAAAAAGACCGCAACTACTTAATGCATTCTAGATACTGAAAGTAAAACATTTGTAAAACTTCATATCTTAATCAAATATAATTCAGTGTTTTCTCAAGTCAAAGTACTATGAACATTCCCTTCATCACGATTTTTCGCTTCTAATTCATCAGATTCATTCCGAGTTTTTTTTTTAATGAAAAGTGATATCTTTGTGCATTTAACGAAGGCTGGCTTGCAAAAGTTGAAGTAAGCAGATTCTACAGATACTGAGTGAACTAGTTTCTGAATAGATTTTACGACAGTTGTTATATTTTATACCATGCGATCTTTACTTTATGAGGCCATATTAATAAACGGTTATTGGTCTTGCGATGTTGCGACTATTTTAGTGTTTTAGTGTTTGCGGAAAATGGAAGATGTTCGTTTCGATAAAGAACTTATAAATGTAATGTCATGTCCCTAAATAGTTTTAATGTTCCTCGATACTGTAACAGAAAAACAAGAAAATTATGAAACACCTTAAACATGAGTCAAGGGTATCCCAGATTGCCTCTCAAAACATATTCAGTCAAGTAAAGTAACAAACTCAACAAGCCTTAAGTACTTCCTTGCAGTAGTTCTCAAGGACCGTGTTTCTTCGTCCTTGAACTCAAAGGATCCTGTAACCAGCCTTGGCCTTATATAGCCCATGAAGGTCACCGACATCAAACACCGTTCCTTCGCCATAACGCGTCAGCTAAGCATAAAGCGCACTTATGAGCACGCTAACTGTCGTCTGGCCCCTTGACCGATACTCCGCATGTCGGGCGTTTCTTGTGAGTTAGAGTTTGTGGTGTAAGAGAGTGGAGGGAGCGGCTAAGCGATGTTAGTTAAGCCAACAATTAAACATTTAGATATAAAGTTTTAGATGGAGGCATCACATAAACTAGTGGCAGTGGGCAGGGCACATTGCTCGCAGAACGGATGCCCGATGGGGCAGAAAAGTTCTGGAGTGGCGACCACGTACCGGAAGACGTTGCGTTGGAAGGCCTCCCGCCAGGTGGACCGATGATCTGGTGAAGGTTGCGGGGATCGGCTGTTTGCGGGACGCACGGGACCGGTCAATGTGGCGACGCTTGGGGGAGGCCTATGTCCAGCAGTTTGTCTGCTGATATGATGATGATGATGATGAATAGGTTATGTCTATAAGATCTTCTTCTATTGAGTCTCTTTAGGTTCTCATTTTTAACCGATTTACCAAAAAGGAGGAGGTTCTATGTTCGACTTCGTGTATGTTTTTTTTTATGTATGTTCACCGATATCTCCGTCAATTGTGGATCGATTTTGAAAATTCTTGTTTTGTTTGAAAGAGTATGTTCCGAAATTGATCTCAATTTAATTTGGTGAAGATCTGATGAAGAACTTCGGAGATATACAACAGAACTCTTCAATAAATAACTGCAAATCTCTCGCGATTGCTGCACTCGCATGTCTATTGTTTATACCATTTCTTAACATAACATCACGCCAGTACGCTCTAAAGGGGTACGCAGGTGTGTACAGTTAACTTTGGTACACTATGTTTAGTTTCATGATATTCGGGTAATCTATTCTTGTATTATAGGTACCTACGTAACTAATTGCCTATTAGGTAGGTACAACTAAAAAGTGAAAAATAAAAAAAACTAGTAGTTTTCTTATTTGGAAGTCGGTAATATTTTTTTGTAAAAAAGTTTTTTTTACTGTGCATATTTGCGAGCTGGCTGACCAAAACCAGATGTATCCTCCAACTGCACAGCATGTTTTTCTTCTTGTTTACGTTTTTTAAGTTCACTTTTTAAGCAGTCGAGCTTTTTTGAATTTTAGAATTGACTTTTTTTATTTATACATTACATTACATTTTTTTTTCCGAATTAGTTACATTTAAACATATCAGTGTTTTATATTTTTGAAATCACCTCTTAAAACCTTTTATTTTGATACACCACACGAAAAAAAAATGGGTCCCCACAATGTGGCGCCAAAAAGCCGCTATTTTTCTATCTTCCAATTTTAATGTAGCCAGTGATACTCGCAAGGTTAAGGTGAATCGATTGACTTAAGAATCATCAATATCGGCCAACGCGTTTGGTCTCTAGAACGCCACCTAGGAACAAAAATACATAGACTGATAAACATATTACCCTCCTTCGGCAGTCGACTAAAAACTACGATGAGTAGAAATTGCAGTACAATGCAATAACGTTAATACGTAAATTCTTAACCCGCTATCCGCTTACATCTTAACCTAACAATCATTACGACGCAAGTTTTTGCGTGCTGTCACCGCGTACAGTAATTCAGTTATGCCTGTGACTTCATTGATTGAAGCCTCCTCGCGTTTAGCGGTCACTGGGGAGCAACTGTTCATGCCAGCAGCCGGCCTCTTTGCACTAATTGATTACCGCTGATTGAACTGAGCCAAATTAGTCTCGAGAGAAAATAATTAGATTATGGACACTTAAGTGATAATGTGTAAAGATGGACATATTGAAGAATAAGATGAGAATAGATGCTTTATTGTTACTTAAAATATGTTGCTTTTTTATTTTAGTGTTCGTTTGTCTTTATGATTCATGTGGTATTTATATGAATAGCGTTCATTGTCATCAGATATCGTTTAAAAATCCTTCCTTGCGGACATAGGCGGATGACGCTTGTATTCATAGGCTCTACTTTTATTGCGTACAGAATAAAACTCTCCAACAAAATAATAGGCTGATAAAAAAGAGTATAAACCGGAGGGGAACGAGAAATAAAAATGTTTTTCAGCCTCCAAAACCACTAGTACAAAGTAGTGTGCTGTACAGTGGTTCTCTCATACAGGATAACACGTATGTGGCTTAGAATCGCGCCTTGCCAAGGACCTTTGACAAAGTAATGACGGGGCGCAGACAAAGGGCCCAGACCCTCCCCTCCCTGTAAGGTACTTGTATCCCTGCCCCCACCCCTCTGGAGGGTGGCACAGCCTAGGGACAAGGGTATCTATGGCATGAGAGGATAAAGCCGTGTTTGAAGTACGATTCTTAGAAGGATTTTTGTATTTTTGGCACAAGTGCTTCTTTGTTCAATGTTACTAACTAACTGTTGAGGTTCTTTTTCGTTCACTGGTCGTGAGATTTTTCTATTTTGTTTGAAAGATGTTCGGTTCTTCTGAGAATTTTCCGTTCTGATGAAGTTATTGTTTATTCAAGAAAATTCCCTATACAATCTTGCAAAATATAAACAAACGTGAACGTTTTTTAGTAGAGATTTGTTTTCAGAATTTAGCATTTAAATAGTTTTATTTAGGCTTATTCACAAGGTCAGAAAAAAATATTCTTGCACAAGAAGCGGTAAAATAAAAACAATATACCTTCGTTCTGTACCAATTTTTTATACCGAAAAAAAAAACAACACAACATAGAAAAAGACTGCATGTCCCAGAATCACCCACAAAACTAGTCACCCTACAAATGCAAGTGCCACCCGCCATTACAGATCGCATGTTTTGATTCGTCTGTGTTCTCGACGCGACGAGACTGGCTCAAGTGAGGCCTGCGGCGTGGTCGCCCTAGTGCAGGTTACCTACGAGGTTTGAGTGAATAACGTAGCGGTGAGGTAACTCACTGCTTACTGGATTGTGGGATTATGAAATCTGTTATGTGTTGAGGGAAAATTGCAGTGGGGCTATGTACTTAGTACATAGTTTGACCTTTGGTTCTTATTTTGTTTTGTTAATGTTTACCTTCAAATGCAACGTATTATTATTTTTAACATACAGGGACAAATTATCAAGAAGAACTGCGCAGGCGTCATGGGCATCGTCGCATCCATATCAAATGATGATAAAAAAAAACTCAGGTCATATCTGCAACGACTGCAGGTATCTACGTAACAGGGCCACTGGTAATGTGCAGCTAACAAAAATTTTAAAGCAGAGATTTTATGATTTGGAAAAAAAAAGAACATTCCTATCGGTATGAGACCCGTCTCATCTGCGGAGTGGAGCCAACTTATTTGATTTCACACGGTATAAATCGACCATTTTTAGGGTGCCGTAGTCAACAAGAAACCCTTACAGTTTCGCTAAGTCCGTCTGTCCGTTCGTAGCTTAGCCCAGAGACTAGTACTTACTACTTAGTACTAGAATGCTATAATTTGGCATAGATATACATATTAATCACGCCGACAAAGTGGTAAAAAAAACAAAAAAAAAAGAAATTAGGTTACCTCTTTTTTTTTCTCGTATCGTTAGATAGGCCATTCAAAACTATTATGGCTCTGTGAAAACTATTTTTTATTCAGGGATCCGTTTGCGTAAAGTTAAGCTTTTTTTTTTACCTTTGTATAGATTCTTTTACCGATTGTTTTGTGAATGTGTGAACATTGTAGGCCTTCTAGATGCTAGTTAACATTTGTTAACTTTTTTATATAATCTTTTTCTTTTTTTTTAGTTTCTTACGACTTATTGTCATAATTCAGGCCTACGTTGTCCCCCCATATCTAAGTACTAATGCTGTAACATGGAAATATTGTAAAACCAAACCATTTTTAAAAGAGTAACCATGGAGTTTCTTGCCGGTTCTTCTCCATAGGAAACGACCAACCCGAACCGTGCTCATTTTGTCGACGTTTTATAAGTGCCCATGTAGGCCTATGTGAAATAAAAAAATTGATTTTGATTTTGAAATGGCTAATTTTTGTTAGAGTCATGTGTCCCCTCCATACCAGCTAAATGGTTGCTTTTGGATAAATGTAACGAAATTAAAAGGAAAACTATCACAGCTAAGTAGGTTTCAATATACTCGTAGGTATATAGGAAGGATGAAATTAAAATAATGTTGGTAAGTAAATGGAATTAAGATACCTAAGCAGTGTAAGTTCATTAAAAACACCAATTACACATTCATAAATATAAAATTATTACCAGAGAACCTTAAACGACACAAGCCATAAATTATAAACTATTTCTATCATCTTACGTCCGCTGTACAAATATGTGAGAAAGGGATTCGCCTTGCAATCAAAATGAATGGCCGCACTCTTATGAATTATTAGAAAATGCCGCTGGGTTTCGAGAAGTTACTATTAGATACTTCTGTTTTAATGTCCGGAGATAAAACAAATAGATGCGGGTTTAAAATTAACAATGGGCTTTGTATAATAAATGAACTTTGAGAAGGTTTAAGTTGATTACAGACTTTTAATTTTACAACAAGTCTAGTAGTGCATTTTTGAAACTAGTTAAAATGGTATTTATTTCAGAGACGTAGTTAGGGGGAGGCAGTTAGAACATGAGGCCTGGGCGCCGATCGAAGGGGGAGCAAAATTGACAAAGATTTAATTTAAAAAAAACTATTTTATACTGTTGTACCTATTACTTCGTGATTTCCTATCCGACAATCACGTTCGCGATGCCCGCCTTTCGTGAATGCGTGACAGCGAATGAGAGAAGCACCCCTGCGGGGTAGCGGCGGTACACTCGTTTGATGGGTCTAGAAAGGTTGTGCCATGGTACATTAAGACATGGTAGTCTCTTCCCGTGACAGCTGGGTCACGTGATTGGACTAAGACTACGTCATCAATTGCGTTGCGGCTCTCAAGCTTTTTTTGTGGGGAAAAAGATAAAATATAATACAACAGGTTTTAATTCAAATATTTGTTTAAAATTTTTATCATTTTTAATAAATTGACATATTTGATACTATTTTTATTTTTTAACCAACTTCACAAAAAGGAGGAGGTTTCCAATTCGACTGTATTTTTTTTTATGTTTGTTACCTCAGAACTTTTTATTGGGGGAACCGATTTTGATGATTCTTTTTTTATTTGGTCCCATTTAATTTTCTTCAAGATCTGATGAAGAATTTCGGAAATATACATCAGAACACTTCAATAAAAGACGGCAAATCACTCGAGTTACCTGCAATCGCATGTCTGTTTATTGTTTACACCATTTCATAACATAACATCACACTGGTACGCTCTAAAGGGGTACGCAGGTGTAAACAGTTCACCCTGGTATACACTCATTCCACAGTTTTGTTTTAGTTTAATGTTATTGGGTTAATCTATTCTGGCTTCCCTTTGGGCATTATAGGTAGCTAGCCTTTAGAACTGGTCCATTATGTACCAAAACTAAAAAGTGAAAAATAAAAAACATTTATACAAAAATTACAACCGACTTCCAAACAAAAACACTACAAAGTGAAAAATAACTTCAATTTCGGAAGTCGGTGTCAAAAAACGAAGAAACGAAAACAGGAACACCGACTTCCGAAATTGAAGTTATTTTTCACTTTGTAGTGTTACTACGTCATCAATTGCGTTGCGGTTCTCAAACTTTTTTTGTGGGGAAAAAGATAAAATAATACAATAGGTACTAAATTTTTATTATTTTTAATAAATTGACATACCTATTTGATACTTTTAAGATTTTTTTACTTCTTTGTTCTTTTTTAATTGATTGCATATTATGGTTTTATTTCTTTTCTTTACGCGTAGATATAATGAGATGAGAATGTTGAGATGGATGTGCGAAGTGACAAGAATGGATAAAGTGAGAAATTTCCCCAAATTCAAGCCAGATGCACATCTTGCCTGAGTGTGGCTCAAAGAATGAAAACTCTATTATCAATAAGGAATTAAACCTACTCGTTTCCAATCTTTATCTACTACCAGGAAATAGTAACTTATTAGTTTACGAAGACGCCAATTAGTTTCTGTGGACCCATTCTAGAAATTAGAACCGTAGTAATTGGTAAAAGACTAGGTCAGTGCAAAAGATAGTAGATTAGTGTCATCTTGAGGAATTTTATGCAATTACCTGATAACCGTAACTCATTAATATTATTCATAGAAAGTGTTGCAGCTTAACCTAATTGGATGGTTTTCAAACTGAAGGTGGCAATTGTAGTTATAAATGTCTGTTTTTCACCATCGCGTTGTTGTGTCTTTTTCAACTTTTCTAGAGAGCAGAAATTTAAAAAAAGCAGCAAAAAAGTTTTTTCGGTTAGGTACCTATTTGCTTGCTAGTTACTCATGGCCCGGGAGGTACCGTTGCATTTTAGGTATTGTTTTTATGCCAACCGATTGCTATCTTTTTAACCCCCCCGACGGAAAACGGGAGGTGTTATAAATTGGACATGTCATTGTGTACCTGTGTGTTAGTGTATCTGTCTGTGGCATCATAGCTCCTAAACGGATGAACCTATTTTGATTTTGTTTGAAAGGTGACTTAATCGATAGTGTTCTTAGCTATGTTTGATGAAAATCGGTTCAGCCGTTATAAAGTTATGGGCGTTTTACTGTTTGAAACGGCGTGTTTTCGCAAGATATCATGCCATTTATTACGTGTTCAATAGGTGATTGAAGCGTGTCTAATACTAGATAAATTATGTAGCATGAAATAAAAATGTGTCGGGGTTTTTAAAAGTTTTAAATTTTTCTTATTCAATAGATCTCGAATGACTAATAAGTGATCCATGCATCAGCTGACGCACCCGCAGTTTACTACATTTTTTTTTTTTGTATTAGGTAGTGGCTAAAACTTTTTTCATAAATAGTTGACATCATAATACGCTAACAAAAAATAGTCAGCTGCATCGTGGAGTAGTAAAATATGCGTCAGCTGCTCGCATGAACTTGTTGAAAATTTGAGTATGTAGTAAAAAAATTAGTCTTTCCTTAAATTTGCCGTATAACAATAATAATATTTATATAATCTCTTCAAAGTTAGAGTGAACAGGCTTCTTCCGGTTAAGCTCACTCTATCGTCGACTTTGTCTCTGTCACCTCTGACCTAGACTAGAGTCAAGAGCAAACCCATCACAAATTAAAAAAAACATTATTTCATTATTTATTTATACGATTATTGTAATTGAAACGCAACCACCCGGACTATAATAAATTATTCATGGTGGAAAGTTCCCTAACAATAATATAGCAACACAACTTTAGCAATTGCAACTTAATTTACAACAAGAAATGAAATGAGATTTAGAACTACTAAGACCTACGCTTTAGGTGTCCATAAAAAGTTTAATTGTGAGAATTATGTTATAAAAGGATCGCATTGATTGTGTTTTTCTGGAAATTTGTTTTTATGTAAATGCAAGCCAAGTCTGTCCTTCTCCCGAAGGGTTGGCCAGAATTGTACTTATTAGGACATATCGCCACTTACATTTAATATAATATAAGCCTTTTATTCAGACAGATATAATTAAGTACATTGGTTGGTTATTTTGTATACAATTTAGTTTAGATATGTTAGTTTATAATTTAAGTTATTCTTATTTCTTCGATATTGTGCCCTCCTTTGACAAAGAACTCATCCAAATCCTTCCATTTGTCCCTATCCTTTGCAACTTGTCCATGTATCGTCTACTACCGTCTTTACGTCATCTGCCCATCTTCTGAATGGCCTACTTCCTTTTCGTTTCTTGTGACTTGTAAACCAGTACATAATTGTGTTTGACCATTTTTCTTTTCCTCTGATTGTATGTCCTGTCCATTTCCATTTGAGCTTTCATATAGTTACAGTAACATCCTTTGTTCTTGTGTGTGTCTTTATATATGCAGTTCTTTTTATATCAGATAGTCTCTTCCCCAACATACTCCAGCCAGTTATGTTTAGGTCTCATTGAATAGAGGACGCTGCTATTGAAAATTTCTAGATGGAAAACCAGGGAATCGAACTCAGGATCAGTACCACTAACACTCGACCAATGAGGCTTGTAATTGCCCCATTAAACCTAAGAGTTAATTGCCGAAACATTGCCACTATCAAACATTGTCTCGAACTTTCTAATAGTCAATTAATGAGTGTAAATACTGATAGTTTAAGATAACAATATTGTACGTGAGATACACGTGTTAATTTGAAATTGATGGTGTTGTCCGATTGCCAATTAGGACCTATTGTCTACCGCGGCAGTTAGAGAATGAATTTTGACTTTAAAATATTGCTACACACACTGGCTAACTTTTAACTCATTGGAAACAAAGGGGGTTTTAGGAGTCTAAACTACTTATGAACATGGATATTTTTTTCTACGGAATCAAACATTCAATCGTGAAGAAAAATAACAACTGTTTTTTTACATTCTGTCGAGGCTTGCGAACAAAATTACCTATTGATTAGCTGTTTTTTATATTATTTCAGATCGATACCCTTCAGACTTGGGCACCCTTGACCTGGTGAAGGTTGCGGGGATTCGCGCTGGATACGAGACACACGGGACAGACCAATGTGGCGACGCTTGGGGGAGGCCTTTGTCCAGCAGTGGACGTCTTTCGGCTGATATGATGATGATGTACCCTTCAAAATTGATCACATCCCCTATTAAAAGTGGTTCAAATTCATTTCGCCCCGAGAAAAAGGCCCAATGAATTAAAAGTCATCCTGTATAAATAACAGTACAAAACCGTACTACAGGTAATTATTACAAGCTTTTATTTAACTTGCAATGTATTTATGTAAGTGTGTTCGGGTCAAATCTTGCAACTGAATTTTGAAGCAGTTATCCTCCACTGATTAAAATGAGATTTTGCATACACGTTTAGTTTGTAATTGTAATCCGTGGTTAGTTAAGTTACGTCATTCTAAATCCAATATGGTGGACGGCCCAAAATGGCGGACTAGTTATTTTTAGTGCACTGCCATGATATGGGTATCAAATGAAAGGGTTTGCTAAGAAGAATACGAAAAAAGCTTGAAAGAATACAAAAAAAAAGTTTTCCTAATATACAAAATAAATGCTTGCAATAAAAAAAAATGCAAGCATTTATTTTGTTCACCTGTCCCGGTTTCTGTGCGCAAACAAAGCTTGCAAGTTAAATTTAACCCAGTTCCCGGTTTTGGATTGGGCTGAAATTTTCCGCACGCGTTTGTTTCGCATGACAATGCAATGCAAGGTATTTATATTCAAGTTTGTTTATAAAACAGAATATAAAAGCTATTTTGTTTTGTAAAGGCAATCATTAATATGATATCACACCTAAACACGAAACTCAGCGTATGACACATTCATGTTTGGGAACAAAATGTTCGACGCTTGAACCTTTAAAAATCTTGACATAAGGTAATAAGGGTCGTTTTCTAAGGGTCGTCCTAATGCTATTTATAGCAAATTGAAACAGTGAAGCGTAGGCGTTTTGTTTGGGGGCTGTCTTAGATAATTTTCATTGTTTGAAAGCGTTGTTTTCGACCTTAAATACCTAATAGAGTTTATTTTTAGTATTTTCTCATAAGAAAGACCTATTTTCGCTAGAAACTGTATAATTAAGTGATCCAGTTGCTATCTCGTGACTATAAAGGAATTGTACAACTTTGAGACTTAAAACAATTAATTCAACTCAATGTTCAATTAAATTACTCCATATTAATAAGGCTCATCATCACCATCATCATATCAGCCGAAAGACGTCCACTGCTGGACATAGGCCTCCACCAAGCGTCGCCACATTGACCGGTCCCGTGCGTCTCGCATCCAGCAGATTCCTACCACCCTAACCAGGTCATCTGTCCACCTGGTGGGAGACCTTTCAACGCAGCGTCTTCCGGTTCGCGGAAAAAAGGTTGATAATAAGATGTGATTAATTCTCAACTATGTTTGGGTCGATTTCCAGTCTTAGGCCCGACTTTTCAATAGTCTGATAATTTTTAACTTTGAACCAAAATTGGCTCTTAACATGACACACTGTCAATTTAACCCTGAGTTAGCAACTAATTCTGAGTTAATTCTTTCATTCAAGTGGGCCTCAGCTGGGACCAAAATTTTACATGGAGTGACAACCTATCTGATTAGCAAGACTGACATCAGATTTTGTGACTGCTAAAATACCGTAACGACTGCGGATAAGTTTGAAAGAGACTTACCGCAGCCCTGGCTCAAGCAACTGAAGGTACACTGGTGGGTTTTTGATCAGTAAAAGTCTGACACGCCCGCTTCACCCAGAGCGGGAGTAGCCATTGCATGAACACTTACCATAAATAAAAGAAAAAAATACTGTTACGACTGTAAAAGATCTACAAAAGACTGACGGGACCCAAGCGCGGATCCACTTTGTGGGCACGATGGGCATGCCCACAATCCTAATGGACTTGTGACGTCACACTTTCACAGACTATTGAGGTCGATAGACTGATGATATTATATCCAGTGCCTTAATAAAATAACGAAATCGTGATCAGGGGGGTTACCATAAGCTCTTAGAGCGTATGGGACAGTGTATGTGACTTTTATACATCTGTCCCTTTTTATAGTCGCACTACGATAGTTTTGACACGTCAGGGTAGCAGGGGCAAGGCGTCATATATTTCTTAAACATCGCCTTTTTCGATAGATAATGAGCGAGTTCATACTCCGACTCGCACTTGATCAATTTTCAAGTGGCACATCACATCACCACATTTTTTTTGAGGGCCTAGGCTGAATCCGCGCCTGCCGGGACCAACATGTTCTGCGAGGCACAGAGAGTCTCGGTACATGAGGGATGGGTAACCATCGGCAACCGTTGCTTATTCTGAAGATCGATCCGTGCGGCTATTAAAACTTAGCCACGAGCTCCTTTAAGCTTTATTTGACAATTTACTTCTACAAACTTGACTGTTCGGACAATAATGCCTCGCATTTTAAACAAGCCAAATAATTGTTCCGAATGGACCGGTTCCCGATGTTATCATCAGTTATTTAACCGCGGGTTTCGTCAGAGCCACCGTTAATAATAACTGGTTATGCAACGACACCTACTTATGTATGGCGTTTAAAACTGTAACTTGATGTAACGGAATATTAAGTAAGTCAGCTGGGATTTTTTTAGGATTTGCCTGTTGGTCTCACGGCTCCCATGTAGGTAAACCTAAGCTTATGCTTATGCCTATGAGACTATGAAGGCGTTAGGGATAGGTACTCTTGGATTTTATTTAGACTGTGTTGTATTTCCGATTCCTATTTATTCACATTCCATGTTGATTCATAGAGATTCTTCTATATTGCCGTAAACAAACTACACAAAGATCTGGCGTCACACAAATACTACGCATTATGAATTTCTAAATTATAAACGCAATTTGAACAGTTACGACAGGTCGACAACAAATATTAACAAGTGGCTCGCTAGGGGATGCCTAGCGAGCCACTAGTCTGGTCCGAATATCCTCTTTTTTACCCGACTGCCGAAGGAGGGTAATGTGTTTGTGTGTCTATGTATGTTTGTTCCTATGTGGCGTTCTAGAGACCAAACGCGTTGGCCGATTTTGATGATTCTTACGTCAATCGATTCGTCTTAACCTTGCGAGTGTCACTAGTTACATTAAAATTGGAAAATAGAAAAATGGCGCCATATTGTAGGAGCCCAATTTTTTTTTCTTCCATACTCTTTTTTTATTTTTTATTATTAACTATAGGCTAGCGTTTGATCACCATCTCATACTCATCGTATGAGAACAAAAAGAATCATAAAAAATACATCTGGTTTTGATTAGCCAGCTAGCGAATATGTATCCTCCGAATGCACAGCATGATTTTCTTCTTGATTACGTCTTTTTAGGTCGCTTCTTAAGCAGTCGGGATATTTGTTTTTTTTAATTTACTGGAGTTGCGGTACTTTCCATCCTATTCTCCATACTTCTTCTCTAGGTCATTGTCGGATAGAATTTGTGAGTATGAGAATTTACGTGCTGAAACAAGTTGCAAACGTGCTGGATGGCTTATAAGTCAGCTTGATTACATGGTTAATTTCCTAGAGAAGAATTAGAAAACGCTATCAGGATATCTATTTACCCTGTATCCATCACAGTCAGGTCCATATCATGATCCTGACGACACTCATCCCTTAATGGCTTCAACACAAACAGTCAACACACGCGGCTTCAATACTAAGTTTGTATCATATTGCGTGTTTTATTAGGAGTACCTGGGCGACCGAGCTCTACTCGGTTGATTCCAAAATTCGGATTGTATATATACATATGACAAGAATACAAGAATTGCTCGTTTAAAGGTATTTGATAGATTGGATTAGATAAACAGTGTAACAATTGTAGATAGGCCAATATATAAATAAATCATAACCAATACTAATCAGAAATATGAAAAGCAAATACCTAATGATGTGGCAAGCGGTGAAAGCTGGCTAATTAGTTGGTGGTGTAATTAGGTCAATGGACGGGCGAAGCTATTGATATGTGGCGGGATGAGGTAGCACGGAGTCAGGGGTAACGTCGCGTATCAATGACCGCGCTTTGATGGGACCTTTTTTATTGGTGTTTGAGTTTTTCAATATTTCTATAGGTATAGAAAATGCGAGTATGGGTAGGGATGTTGCCATTTGTAGATTAGTGTAATTTGGCTTGAAAAACGCAAGGCATGCTGTGATAATTAGAATAGCAGCACTGCATATGGACTTGTCAATGAGGTCCAAAAATTGGGACAATCCCACCGCACTATTCCCAAACCACTGCAACTCCTGAAAGCCAGAATTAACAGTGGCGACCACCAGAAAAGCGCCTAGGCAATGAAGCTCGACGAAGTCCCGGACGACGAAGTCCCCCATGAGGCAATGAGGTCCAGTCATGGTTAGCAAATTTAACTTGGAATCCATTTTTTTTTGTGGTGTCTTGCATTTCAACCAAAGTGATTGTCTACCGCTTAAACGGGCGATCCTGTAGAGACTAACCAGAGCCAGGCACTCTTGAAATCCTTAATTTCCTTTGCATGTATAAGTAACTCATTGCCTATGTCTTTTTACGAGTAATTCCCGCCCCACTATTCCCAATTACTGCAACTTTTGAAACCCAAAAGCAACAATGACGACCACCGAAAAAACCTCGAGTCAAATAAGCTCATCGCGTCCAGAAGAAACGATGCAATTTTCTAGGATCTCGCAACGAAATTAACCCGAAAAGAACGAAGGAGTTGGAGGAGTAAAAATAACATAATTGCTATTAAAGTTGCTGTTACACTTCTCAACAATCTGTTTGATAAGTAGGCTGACCGATTCGCGCAGGAAACATATTGTGAGAATTGTATAACACAACACACGCAACAATATAATAAATAAAGTGTTTATATAAAATTACCCATCATATGCGGTTTCAACAGCCAGTAAACTGATGATAATGATGATGAATTTAATTTAAACCCTCTTCCTATTGACCAACGACTAATTTGAAGACATTAGCGGTATTGGTACATGAGTAGTTTACCGACAGAGACCAAGCTTGTAGTAGACGTTACATATACTCATAAAAAGACTGTGCGTATGGCAAGAGGCTCAGTCAAGTGGTTTTCTGACAGTGATTATGGTTTTTGAAAAGTCAAAATGTAAGGAATTGACCACGTCAAAATCAAAAATCAAAATCATATTTTTAAGCTATTGCATAGCTTCTATCGCGGGCCTTGAGCGCGGGGACCGAATCCAGAAATTCCGTAACGAAAAAACCTCACGCTCCCCACTCCGACGGGCACGGCGCGGCGGTGATACTTTGACTTTTAATAAGGTTTTTGAATTCTGTGGAATCTGAGTGGTGAGGGGCAGGGGGGCGGGGGGGGGGAGATTTGTTGCACGTGTTTTCGATTTCCGTGTTGGTATTTTTAGAATGAAAAATTTTTTTGCGGGGTAGGTAAACGGTTAAGGGGGGGGGGGGGGGGGTAATCCTATCTTGTTCTCCTGGATGAAGTAGCGGAGGGCAGGGGGCACATTTTTTGTCAGAAATGCGCTAACTCCAACCGTTTCTGAGATATGAGGGTTTTAAAATTTTTGTTGTTCGTAATTTTTTTGCCTTTTATCGGTCTCTCTGAGCTGTTTCTGTGACAATGGTGATCAATGTGGACCTTATGCTAATGAGAAAATAAGGTCACTTTTGCTTGTCAAAGAAAAGCGACCTTATTTCAATGTGAATAAGGGTATTTTTGTTTTGTTTTTTAGAGTTTTATTAATCGTAAATAAATGCGGGTTTGGCTCGCTACGTTTTCGAGTTTTTAACGTTTTTAATTTTTTTGACGCATTTTCCAGGACTGGATCTAGAATGAATGCTATGCAAAAAATAGCTTTACCGCGGCAGTCCCCGAGTGCCGAGTGTTTTTTTTTTTAAAAGAGTAAGTTTGGAGTTTCTTGTCCGTTCTTCTCCATAACAAGCTACATTTCCGAATGGACGGTAGAATCAATTATTATTACATTTAATTTTTATTTTTGACGTTCGAAAGTGCCGCTTAATGGCCTAATTGAATAAAGATTTTTTTTTATTTCACATAGGCCTACATGGGCACTTATAAAACGTCGACAAAAGGTGCACGGTTCGGGTTGGTCGATTCCTATGGAGAAGAATCGGCAAGAAACTCCATGGTTACTCTTTTAAAAAGGTTTGGTTTTACAATATTTCCATGTTACAGCATTAGTACTTAGATATGGGGGGACAACGTAGGTCGTAACGTCATGTTAAGGCAGATCATCTACATTGTACTTAAGTACGTGGTGGCAGTGACGTAGCTAGTCTTAAAGGGGCCCTGTATCAGATTTTGATGTGGGCCCTTCTTAACCTAATACAGCAAAACAAAGGCAAGTTTTTTATACAAATAAATAAAAAAGCATAATGAAAGCTTATGGGGTCAGGATTCTTGAATCGAAAATCCATCTCTTTTTTATAAGCAAAATTTAAATTTAGAGCGAGCAAAGGACATATATTCAGCTGTCATCATAAAAAACAGCTTTCGTCATCTTAATTTATCCATTACAACCCTCTTTAAAATGGGAGGTTTTTTACAACATTTTACGAATTGATGCTTCCACATGTTGGGGTCCCTGTGGATTAGGGGCCCCGTATCATTGATACGGCTGATATGATACCGCGGTAGCTACGCCCCTGCGTGGTGGTAATCAAAGGTGGAGAAAGAAAGAAGACCAAAGAGGTGAGGTTATGAAATACTGTATGTATTATGTTTTTGTTACAGAAAAAGTTCAGTCAATTCCAACCTTATTTACAGAATTCGAAAAAGAACAAGTCATCTGAACTCCCTTTTTATTTTTGATGCTATACATTCGTCTATCATAAAAAGTTCTAAGAGAAAAGTTATATTGTTTTCTTTAATATACTTAAAAACAAATCAAAGAGATATTGTTACTTGTGGAGTTCTTTCTATTCTATGTATATTACAGAATAAGATATTAAGATGGGGCTTAATCCCCTTCTTAAACATCCTATAGTCATGCAGCTTTGTAGATACCCATCACATCATCAATGTTAGTGATTCTTCTATAAACAGCTATCTCTGACAAATATTTACTCCGTGTGCTATGTATTGATGCAATGACTGATAGATGTGTTGACGGACATGCAATGTTGCCTCAATTGCCAATTTATTTATACTTTGTGTAAGAAAATTGGTTTGTATTGACTCTCTTGTATTAACTCTAATCTATTGCTTTTATTAATGTTTATTATGATCGTGTGTTAACTGATTTTGTGTTTTGCAAGAGACAGCAGAATTATAGTAATCTGTAGAGCAATATCCTCATCTGTTGGTATTAGTTGTGTTACAACATAGTCCTGGGTTACTGAGAATTTCAAAGTGTATGTGATTATACGTTTGCAACATGTAACAAATAATATCTTTGGACCCGAATGTTTACATCTAGATGTTCATTCAGTTACTCGTTGCATTTTGGAAGTATGCGGAACGAGATGTAAAGTAGCGCAACCTCCATTGAATAGATAGGATCCTTAGAACAGACGGATTTTGTATCTGGAGCGGGCAACGTTTTTGGCGTTGTTGTCGGTCTGTTGTAAGTGTTCCCGCCAAAAACTCTGCTTGCGCGACGCGGATTTTGTTTGACGTCACCGTCAGTTCGTTAGTTACATTGATGCCGCTAAAAGCCTACTAAGCCTTTACGAGTTCATAATATAATCTTTTCTCCAGCAAAGCCAAACGTCTAAATCAGGTCAAGAAATAACCATTCAGTACATACCACATTTATTTGCAGATCAATGGTAGGATGATAACCCAATACACTTACCTACACCACACCAATTTTAAAGGTTACCTTCTACATTTTTACCACTTCCAAGCCTCGCAGCATAGCTCACATTACAGCCCATTCCTAAAATAACAGTGTACCCGTCATACAATCCCGTTCGTAGGCGGAAGTAGTGAGTGACCGCATCTATTTCGTGTGATTCTCAACCAATTCCAGCGCGGCATCACACGCTGTGTTGCGGTTTCAAGTCATTACCACATGCTAGATCCAATGATACTACGAATGTGCTTTAACATGATTGCTTGTTATTGTGGAACGTCATGCTTTGTAAGATGAGCTGGAATTACGGGTGATATGAGCAATGTTAGGTAAATGGAGGTGGTGTTCCCTCGGGACTCGATTATTATTATCTATCATCGTTTTCTCTTTTGGTGTCATCAACGTAATTATAAGTGGTAAGCACCTACTGGCAGGCATTACACTCATACGGCTTAGTAGACGTTTCGGCCGCTGAGTTTCGTCCGATCCGGTCAAAACAGGCATTTCTTTATTATTAATAGTTTTGAGTGGTGTTTCGGACGATAACTTTATTAAAGTCATAGTAACGTCAGAAACATAAAATCAGAAGAGAGTTTATTAACATGGTAAAATATAACTTCCTATTTTACTTTTTTGTTGTATGTTGAACAATATAAACATTTATACCCAAACTACCAGGTGGCAAGTATCATTAAGAAGTCTTAATATTTGTGGACTGGAATCATTACCAGTAAAGACTAACTTTAGTACCAGGCGATTATAATCATGAGGAAGTATTACCGAGGCTGGAATCATGAGTAGTAAAAAGATTACCGGGAGATTTTAGATTCTGATCTCCTGGCACTCCGTTAGTCTCTACCGCCTATGATTCTAGGCCTTTCAATACTTCTTCATGATTCTGACCTCCTGGTAGTTTGGGTTCAACATGTAACTAAAAAAGCCAAAGAAGAAGTTATATTTTTATCATATTATTAAACTCTCAACTGATTTAATCGAATTTTTGATGTTGAAGTCCTCAAAAAAAAATGTCCCAACACTACCTACTACCTACTGATCCGTATAGGAGCCAAATGTGAAATAAATTTTAAATAATAAATAATTCAACTCTTAAGTGCACCATAGCGCATGCCAAAAATATCGCCGTAATTTGGAATACCTCAGGTGCTATTTTGTACGCTTTTTAATTGAGATATAGATTGATTATTGTGATTTATCATGTTTACTATTGTGTAATGGTAAAAGCTAAAGTAAAGCTTTATCTTTTCCAGAAATTGCCTGACTTTTTCTTAAATAATTTAACCCTACCTAAGGTTTTTCATTCTGACTGTACAAAATTTGCTAAATAAAGCATTGTCTGAAACACCACTCAAAAATATTAATAGTAATTAAATTCCAGCATCGACCGGACCGGACGAAACTCAGCGGCCGAAACGCCTACTAAGCCACTCATACACGTCTCCTATTGACTAAAAATGGGGTTATTCATAGTTTTAATCTCTAAACGTGACATATAGTTCGGTGATCTAGAAAATATGAGGACACTGCTCCTCATCTTCTTGACGAAATTTTTCTCTTATAATGATAAGTTACTGTAGCTCCCAGTACAAGTTCATTCACACACGATGACCGCAACACAAGCTCAAAATTACGGCCAGGCACGGAAGCATTCCACACGTGTATTAAAGTAAACGTTTCCTCCATATTATTTGTTTAACAGTCCAACGTAAAAGACAAAATTACGTACCCCCAGGAATTCTTGCCGAGAGAAAATCTTGCATTTCCTGGCTACCCCGAAGGCTTTGTTTACCAAGCTTTGTAGATTACACAGAAATGTTAGAGCGTGAAATCTGACCAGTTGATAGACAACAGCTTGAAATCTGTCCAGCTCAAAGAAAACGGTTTGAAATCTGCCACAATCCCTTAAATTTGTGTTCCGCCTTTACTTGAATAATAAAGACGGAACTAGTCCTTGGAACTCCTTTGTCTATAACGTAAAGTTGACTTGTCTTTGGTGAAATCCAAACTTCTGTCCTTGTTTATACGTTAAAGGCTTTCTGTGTCAATACAGACCGTCTGTTTCCTTGCTTTGATTAATAAAAGAAAGATAGGTGAACTAAGTAGAATTTCCAGGTTTGTGTACATTTTTTTTGATTGAAAAGTAGCACTAGAGCAACGCTACGTATGTGAAAACACAAACAAATATAATAGACTCATGCCCGGTTTCTCGAAGCTCGATTATCGGGATGTTAACGTAATCGACGAATAATCTCCGGTTAACTGCTGTGATTGGTTGAATGAGTTATCAACAGCCAATCACAGCCGATAACGCATTTTTTATCGGTTACATTTCGGGGAGTGCGCGACGGAACTGCACAATTTGATTCCGCCAAGCCCTTTCCATCATCGGACTACAAGACGTACGGCAATGTGCCATCGGTACATGGTGGATATCCCACCCATACGCACAAAGCGTTTTGAAAATACTTTCATTGTGCGTACAGCTAAGGAGTGGAACTCCCTGCCGGCGTCCTTGTTTCCTGATAGCTACAACCTAGGGGTCTTCAAGTCAAGAGTGAATAGGTTACTTCTAGGCAAGCGTGCTCCACCTTCGACCATATCATCGCTTAACATCAGGCGAGATAGTGGTCAAACGCGAGCCTATAACGAATAAAAAAAAAAAAAAAAAATACTTAACAATTTGTCAATATAGCTTTTGGTTAATATAGCTTTGAGAAACCCGGTGTTTCACACAAAGTACAGTATTTCACTGTTTGCACAAATTAAACATTTTCCCTCTTATTAATAAATACAGAATAAAGTTATACCAAGTTTAAACCTATGAAAATGTATGGGTATTCCTTTGTTATTCCTGGTGTAACTTTATTCCGTGTTTATTAATAAGAGGGTTTGAGACGATGGAGTTTACTGCGCCACTTCTTCCCAGTTTCAAACTTTGTTTGGAGTTTCATCTTCTTTGCGTAACTAGGGCAACGGCTCAGGAGAGGACAACAATTGACTTATTTTATTGAGACAAACGAAATGGAAATTCGGGTAAACCAGCAAGAGGATAAGGTGAAATAATAAAGTCAAAACAAACGAATTTCTGAAAAGAATTACCTTACTCCAATGAATGATATTAAAACAATAACTGACGATTGGCTTCTAAAATATTAATCAGAGGAGAAACAGTGGACTTAAAAATGAGCCGTCTCCTTTGTAAGTAAAGGTTGGCAGTATCAAAATTAGTTTTGCCGAGGTGAACGAAGAGAGGGTACCAACGGTGGGAACATCTCAATATTGTTGGACATTACCATATTATTGGAGTTTTGCTGGAATGCTGCAGAGCGTTTAACATAATGCCCGGCATTGTAGGACGCGGAGTTGTCTTACTGTTTGTATATACTATGTATTGGGGTGCTGGATTTTTGGTGCTGTGGGTGATGAAGAATTAGTCTTAGTATAGAGCAGATTTAATTTATTTCGCAAACATACTAAAAAGATCTACAAGATTAACGCCGTTTAAACCACCTCATAATATCGTGCAGGATTGCCGGAATCGAGTAATCTGAATGAATTTAAGATAATTATCTCGAATAAAATCAGCTTTTTAAATTATCACATGCCTTCAGATGTACTTACAAGTAAAATTTCAAAATTTAAAGTCCCCCGACACATTTATCTTGCGAAAACACGCCGATTCAAACGGTAAATCGCCCATAACTTTTGAACGGCTAGACCGATTTTATTCAAACATAGCTAAGAAGTAAGAACACTCTCGACAAAATCAGCTTTCAAACAAAAATAACTAAATCAAAATCGGTTCATCCGTTTAGGACTTATGATGCCACAGACATACACACAGATACACAGCAACAAACGTCAAACTTATAACACCCCTCTTTTTTCCGGCGGGGGTTAAAAATAGCCTTGATTTCATGATGGTAAACATTTCATATTTTGCTGTCACAAGAATTATCCTGTTTCCTTTTATTATTACTCGTACTAACAGAAAATGCAATATAACGCTTTTAAATTATATCTTTGCGTCTTCATAATTTTATCTTAAGGCACTAGATATACTGGAAGTTCCAGTACTACAGCAATATCATAAAATCAGATTGTAGCTACTAGATATGTCTTTCATCGAGTTTCGATAGTTGTCAGCCCTAAAATTAGTCAGGTGTCAAAATAATTTATAGGTTATGACCATATCGAGACATGGTCCACATTGTTATTTGATTAGACTGGCAAAGTAATACAATCATTCGTGGAATGGACGCCGTAAATCGTTTCGCCACCCTGCCACTGATTTGCACCGGAGTGAATGAAAAGTGGACGATTTTATCGGTTTGGTGAAATATTGAGGCTACAAACAGGAGGATACCTATACATTTTGTGTACTTTTATCTGATTGAGATGCAGTCTATTGTCTACGATATCTTATTAAAATATGATATTCGTCAATGAGCATTTGTGAAAGATTTGAGAGCTCTTAAGTTGGTTACAGGACAATTAAAGCCAAAGGGGCCATTCTTAATATATCTGGAGGAAACAAGGTATTGTAGGTTTAATTGTTGATTAGAGTCACAAATGTGAAACGAGATCAAGTATTTATGATGACGTTTTTTTGGTCCCACCCTAATAAATTTAGCGAAATTCTTCCACAAAACATGTCCCTCTTAACTCTCCATATTGCCGAATCGGATTAAAACAATAGTAATTTCTATTGTGTCTGCTAATTGACACTTGAAGAAATAAATAAATCCGAAGATTGCCAAACCTCAATCTCCTTTGAGCATCTTAAGACACAACACTTATGTCTTAGTCTTAGATTCAATTAAAAATTCACGACAGGATCGGGTTTATCTTCACTATCGTTCATAATTTATTCGTGACAGCCCTTCCAGTGGTAGTTGATTCTTAGTTAAATTTCCTTCAGCGTAAAGGCGTCATGCGGTGACATATAAATGAGGCTCCTAGGAGAATATCTTCATCGATACATAGTTGTTTGTTTTGATGTCGGATACTGGCAACATTGGAGATCGTATCTAAGATCTTTGATGGGATATAAAAGTTCCTCCTAGCTATCCATACTTCTCACACTAACTTATCTCTCTAATATTATAAGGAAAAAATTATGAATGTGTTTGTTACTTCTTCGCGCCATAACACGCCGGCTCAAGGGATCTGGATGAAATTTGACACAGAAATAGATTATAGTCAGGAATAGCACATAGGATAGTATGTATTAAAAATGAAAAAGCAATTGTCTGTCTGTATGTTTTATACGTTTTCCGCTAAACCAATGTTGGCTTTGGTATACATATAGACTAGATCAGGGATGGCGAACCTTTATTAGAAAACGTGCCATTTTTTTTAAGTGAAGATTGAAGTGCCACCAAAAAAATTTGAATTAGTCTTAATTGATAAAAAATAAAACTCTAAATGCTATGAACTAATCAATTCTTAATTTGCACTCAGAAATTCTTACAGCAATCCTAATATTTATTTACAGTTTTATGTTGTATTTAGATAAAATTAGGAGTTGGTGTAATTTCTGCTGTTCCAAATTACCTAGATTCTAAATAACCTCAATTATGCGGGCCCAAAATATTTTGTCGTGTGCCACCACAGGCACGCGTGCCTTGGGTTCGCCATCCCTGGACTAGATCATGGAGAAGGCCACACGATAATTTATTCCGGGATTACCATCCCTTGGAATAATTTCCGACATTCAAACTTCAGCAAAAGCCTGCAGTGTGTTAATACAATTGCAAATTTGACAAAGATTCATTTAATCTGATTCGTATTTTGTTGGGGATAATTGATAGAAAAAAACGACATGAATCTTTAAAGACTCGTTGAATAAGAAAATCTATTATATAAGACTGGGACAATGAAGACAACGAGACGGAACACAAAAGGTTTTCTTGTGTTCAATCAACTGTAGCATTAATGCAAAGGGAACTTTTATAGCTTGAAGAAAGCTAAATTAGGGTAAAATCAGGATAGTTGCCCCAGGGTATAGTTGCTTCGATTGTTATAACTCTAGTTTCGTCCATGAATATCGCATGCTATTTTATTAATTTATCAAAAAATTCTCCTACTGTCACTAAGTTGAACGTGTATATGCTTGCATTGGAAGACAAAATGCGATCAAAGTTTTTGCAGGATATATTTCACGTTTTTCGGCGGTGGTTCTATCCTAAACATAATTTACATGGATTAGGCAACTATCCCCTATGTGCAAGAACCGCTACTACTCTGGCAATATTAGAGATAATGTTTTTTATTTTTCATAAATGGTCGATATAAAACCAAAGTAGCGGCCAGTTTTACTAATAAGCTATTTTGTTGTTTGTACTGAGAGATATAGAATGATTTCTAAATTTGTAGCAACTGTCCGGCGTTTACACTGTACATACCAACGTTGACAACCCTAGAAGCCTATAAGTATAAATTGTTTTACGACTAAGGCTCAATAAAGCTAACAGCTAGCTTACTATTCTAAAGAGTCTATATACGTTACCAGCCTAACTGCATATTTCATTAGAAGACAATCAGCAAATACTTAACTTCCTTTTATGAGAAGCAATAATGATATCTTTGACGCTGCATCCCTAAGCATTTCATAAAAAACGGCCAAGTGCGAGTCGGATTCGCGCACGAAGGGTTCCGTATATACCGTTATCGAAAAAACGGCAAAAAATCACGTTTTTGTATAGGAGCCCCACTTTAATATAAATTTTGTTCTGTTTTTAGTATGTTGTTATGGCGGCAGCAAAAATACATCATCTGTGAAAATTTCAACTGTCTCGCTATCACGGTTCATGAGATACAGCCTGGTGACAGACAGATAGACGGACAGTGATGTCTTAGTAATAGAGTCCCGTTTTACCCTTTGGGTACGGAACCCTAAAAATAACATCACACATCCGTCAGCGTACGTCATCAGACTATAGATACTTTCCTCTAGCTAAGAGTTTCAAGACAAAAACGTCAGCCAAGTACTAAAAAGAGAACATTATGAAATGTTCCTCGAAATCATTTTGCCTATATAGATCTTAAGAACAGTTAGGCACAGTTCACAACTAGGCGCGAGGCAAAGCGACCCTGCACGCTTATTCTATGTTCCCTCAAATGGACCTTTGTACGTGGGCCTTGGCGGCCGTTTGGTTGTTATTCCGACCAGCCCACCTCCCTCCAGAAGTCAATTAGAGCTCCTGGTTTCCTCAAAACATCTGAATAAGATCTGGGTGACCCGAGGGTTTGTGTTCTTACTGCACGCGTATTTAAAAATAGTGATACAATATAGAATTTTCCGACTCGCAACTGCCCGGTTTTTTTTATTTGTGTTACCTCAAAACCTTTTTACTACTTCCAACTAAAACACTATAAAGTGAAGTTGTGATTGTTCTTGTTTTTTTGACACCGACTTCTAAAATTACGTACGAAAATAGAACCACCTACTTTTTGGAAAATCGGTTAAAGAGCGCGCAGCGTCGCGTCTCGGTGTGAGCTGTTCCTAAGAACAGTTAGAGGTAGACTAATTACTTTAATCACTGTTAATGAGGCGAATAGACCGGTATTGAGCTCAATCAGTCAGGCAAAGAATGACATATTCGATTTATCGAATGGGAGAATTAGAACCGAAAAGTTTGTATTGTAGAGCGTGATATATTCTGAACTCTGGCGAACGAACGTTATAATGATTATGAGTAACTAGCTGTCCCACGCGGCTTCGCTCCCGTCAACTGGCTACCTACCTACCCATCAACCCTACCTACTCTACATACATGATTGTTGTGTAATTAAACCGTTTACGCAGCGCACGCAACGGAAGCTCTCAAAAAGGAATAATTTTGCCCGTTTTTGCAACATTTTTCATTTATGCTCTGCTCCTGTTGGTCGTAGCGTGATGTTATATAGCCTATAACCTTCCTCAATAAATGGACTATCCAACACAAAAAGAATTTTTCAATTCCAACCAGTAGTTTCTGAGATTAGCGCGTTCAAACAAACAAACAAACAAACAAACAAACTCTTCAGCTTTAAAAAGGAATAATTTTGCCCGTTTTTGCAACATTTTTCATTTATGCTCTGCTCCTGTTGGTCGTAGCGTGATGTTATATAGCCTATAACCTTCCTCAATAAATGGACTATCCAACACAAAAAGAATTTTTCAATTCCAACCAGTAGTTTCTGAGATTAGCGCGTTCAAACAAACAAACAAACAAACAAACTCTTCAGCTTTATAATATTAGTATAGATTTGTATTATCAGTAGACAATGAATAAATAAAGGCTTCTGTAGACAGGTGCAAAGCGACATTGCGACAAATACACGACGGTGACGACGCGTTTCCTTAGAAATCACTTGAAAATAGGCAAAATTTCGCTGTCGCATAACGGTCGCGTCGTGCCTGCCTGTCTTAGAAGCCTTCTATTGTTGAATATTGCGTTCCAATCATCTATGTCTCTGTTCGTAATTAAAATATTACCTACTTGTAAAATAAGATCTAACTAACTAGAAAGCCAGGCTTACACAAACCTAATCATTAACGACGAATTGCAACGACATCATTTGTTTTCAAGTTACAAGTTAATAATACTGATATTTCATTCAATTATATCGTTCATGTAACCAATAACTCACAACGATTCGATCAATCCGAGCCGCTCCGAGTCACAACACACATATATCATGTAACTGATTTTCGAAATACCAATTTATGACTCAAAGATTTATATACCGATTAAGAGAGCGAAGCAGCGGGCGCAGCTTGTATTGAATAAAATATCAGTTTATAGTTATTCGCATTGAGAAAGACATACCATAGTACCTGAGTACCGGGATACCGGACCTAGTAAGGGACCGCAAAAGTGCCTACTGTTCGAGATAAGATCAGCATAACTCTGTTAAAGTGGTTGAAACGCGATGTAAGGCGGGGGCTACAACGGTCAAGTGTCGCTTTCGAGCGAAGCGGTGAGCGCTCCGCCCTTAAGTATCGCTTGTTCTACGTCTGTGTGAACCTGCTTAAGTATTTAATAAAACCCTCTCAAAATTGTGCGTAGGAATCAGAAACGTCGGCATTTTATTTCATTTCGAGTGAAATCTAGACTACGCATAAATGCGTCCCAAAATTTAATTTACCTATAAAAGCTCTTTCTTTTCCATTTTGTAATGATTTTTCACGGAAAATGAATTACATAGGCACTGAAAGCGTTAACGTAAATATTGAAGAACCGTAAGAGTTGAAAAATGAAATAAAAGCGTACAATTCACGGAATTCGTCTTTTTTATTATGTTTTTCTCGCTAAGGGGAAATACTCGAGCAAACAAGAAAGATTTATTGAGGAAAAGTTAAAATGGTTTTTACGACTCCCCCATACATATTACATTGCTACATAATTAAATAAAGTGCTATATAATCTCAGACCTTTTATCTTAATGGTCGAATTATTTAGTTGAGAGCCCTCTACGGTAAAATCCTCTGGTTAACTTTAATTTATGAATTCTATTAAATTTTTTGGGTTTCAAATAATAATTTGGTTGAGGAAAGACGATATTTTTATTAATATTTCCATTTATTCCAATCTCATTTTAGATACATTTTACTTTTTAAGTGCCAATTAGCAGACAATAGAATTTTAAATAACCATTGTTTTAATCCGATTCGGCAATATGGACAGTTACGAGGTATTCCTATTTTATAATTCTTCGCTCAAGTTTTATCTAAATCATTTTATATATACATATTATATAAATCAATTTTAAAATCGTTATTTTCCAATCTTACTTTTGGTCGTGTATCAACATTTTAACGCGGCTTGCGGTAGATGTGATTCGGGAGAAAATTTAACGTCATGTAAGATTTTTATGTTCCTATGTCTTTCTCTTTCACTCAGTGTATCTTTCAATGAGCAGGCACACCGCGCGTTCTCTCCTACAATGCGTGAGAAACTTCATACCTCCTAGTGGTCCCCTGACCACACACGTTTTTTTTAAACTGAATTGCTCTAACGCTGAGCAAAGTCTTCTCCATAGCCCTCCATATACATTACATTTTAAATAATATCAAAACTGTTTAAACACGCAACACATTTTTCTATTTATTCATCTCTCTAAGCAAAATCCATACTATATACACTAGGCCGAACCCGGCACCATTTCCTAAGTATATAACATACTTAGTTAATCCCGCTCCTAAGAATTTTAAGCAAGCATAAGCGTCTTTACTGTCCTCTATATGGGATCCTGGACTTTTAAGCGAACTTGTTTAATTAAGCGAGCGAGCGAAGTTCCACCGTTGTGCACTCTGCATTATAATGATGGAATGATTGTATAGGCTTAGAGAAACTGTAAATTGTGTGATTGGGGGCTATTGTTCTCTGTTTAAGCTTTTTAATTAACATAATGATTTAATTAAGGTGTTTTAAATGTTGTTAAGGGATGTTAGAAGCAGTTTTAGAATCTTACCTCTGTACAATATCTCCCAGCTCCCTGCGGCGAAACTGGCTTCTGCAAGAAATAGAAAAATTGGTTAGATACCTAAGGCTTAAAAAGCTCCTGAAAAGAAACTTAATAGACTAATATAGTATCAATGGCTTTGCATTAGGACTAGGTAAAATCTAGCTCTATTTTGTGGAAAACTTCAGTTTAATCATGGTAGAAAAATTGCTCCAATCGATTTTAATAAAGATTAATGGTCACGTAGGCTCATCACCTATGTATAAGACTTTAACACAACGCACCCTTAGAATAAAAGTGACCTAATTCAAAATGCCTGTAATTTCTGATGTTGCTTTAATAAACTGACCTTACAAAGAATACTCTAAAACCCTGTGGTAAAAAAGAGCCCGAATTATGAGTAAGAAAGGGTTACCGGTCATTTCAGTACTCAGTTATCACTTTTTGTTAATTTTCCACTAATCTCATAATTGAGTTAGGTCACTTTAATTCTAAGGGTGCGACAAGTTTTTATCACAGTTTGGGAACAAACACCTCGATAAAATGTGTGACTCAAGCTTATCGCAGAGGCCGTGCTCGCCCGGCAGGTTTGTTATAAAACTAAAGCTTGAATATTCAAAACAAACAACTCGTTACAACTGCTAACTATTTTATAGTTACGCTAGAAAGCGTACGTTCACAACCGATATTTCAAACTTTGCTAATTCGAATTGTCATTTGAATCCCTATTGTCTCATCAATATGGTCTAAAATCGCGTGCCTTTAATGTTTACTATGCCGAAGTCCTGTGGGATAGTATTACAGCGTCTCCCATTTATAGCTCGATAACTGCCCATCCCCGGGGTGTGTCAAAATTCGAACTCACCTAAATTCAGACAGTAATGTTATGTGTTTATTTATTTTGTCTATGAAGTTTTGTGGGCGGTTTTATTATAGAACGAAAGTGGGACAGCTTAGGTTGTCATAGAAAATAAATGAGAAATTACAGAAACATTTAGTCTTTGTCTAAAAATAGATTTGAAACCAATGATATTCAAATAAACAGATATGTTATGAGCGCGCGCATTGTGAAGACTCGTTTATTTCACGTTTTCACGTTTAGTCTTTAGTTTATTTCACGCATGGCGAAGAGCGATAGGCTTTGTAGAAACATAAACAAAATAAAAATAATGCCATCGTGTGTATTTAGAAATTGTACCAATTATGATACCAAAGTACATAAAACAGAAGGGATCTCATACCATATGTAAGTACGCAATACGCCTCAATTTACTAATTTATTTCATTCTTTCTTCTTCTCCAAATATAATATTCTGATATTTGAAGGTTTGAAAAAAAAACAACATTGGTGGTCAGAATAATGTTTGTTTACATTCACACGCAAGTGACATACACTAGCTGTCTCTTTTCTTCTTGTTGGTTTCATCAAGCCATCCCTTTCGACTTGTAGTGAAATGTCAGATGAATGAAAAGTGTGTATGTGTGCTGCCGCTGCTGCGCGGAACACTTTTTCAATTGTTTTGTGAGTGTATAACGTATCTGTTTATTTGAATATCATTGTTTGAAATCAGAATATCCAGTTCTTGTAAGAAGAGCATTTGACACATTATTTGTGCCAGTATACATGAACATTTCGATTTGTGGTTTGACACCTTCTGATTCAGGGCACATGTGATATATTTTTCCTAGGTAGGCAACTTTGTTTTGCTAATCTATCGCAGACTAAATAACCACCTACCACACCACCATCATGCGGGTACCTACCATACGGGATTCGGGGTCGAAGACAGAACCTCGTTTTTTTTTCAAGCTTTTATTACTTGCAGTTTGTGTATGTAAGTAAGTGTGTTCGAGAAAAATTTTGTAACTGAATTTTAAAGCAGTTATCCTCCACCGACTAAGATTAAATTTTGCATACACGTTTAGTTTGTATGACAATGCATGGTTAGGTAAGAGATGTCATTCTAAATCCAATATGGCGGACTAGTTATTTTTTGTGCACTGCCATGATATGAGTATCAAATGAAAGGGTTTGCTACATTTCGAAAAAAGCTTGTTTTAAATTTTTAATTTGGTTATTACAGCAGAATACGGAATGAACGGAGTATTCTATGATGTGGCCATGAGTTTAAGTACAATCAATCAAGCACTTACTTCGGTATAGCATGCTTACCAACAATAAAGCTAACTGTATCCAGAAAATATTGTCAACGAAGATAAATCAGCCAGTACTTTACAGTATTTGCATATCTAATCTGTTACAGGCAGTTCCAGATAAATAACATAGCTATGCCACAACGATCACATTCTTTGTCGATCATTATTAGGCAACCATTAGTCCTGCCAAATTTATTGAGCACATTATGTCCTGGGCGGCAAGGTGTGGGACAAGTCTCGAGCTGTGAGCGATTCTAAGATGATAGATTTTGGTGATGAACTAGTAAAATTTAAAACATTGAAAAACACCCGAAACATTTTTATTTCATGCTTTTTAAACTACATAATTTATCTAGTGGTGGACAAGCTTCGATGGACAATCTATCGAACTCGTAATTATGACACGATATCTTGCGAAAACACCCCGATTCAAACAGTAAAACGCCCGTAACTTTTGAACAGTTGAACCAATTTGCCTCAAACATAGCTAAAAACACTCTCGATTTAGTCACATTTCAACAATGATGATACCACAGACAGATACACAAACACACAGTACACACGTCAAACTTATACCACCCCCACACCCTTTATTAAAATCACACCTAAATAAACAGTTTTTTTTTTATTCTTTTGGTTTTGACGTATTCAAGCGTAATTTATGCTAAGTTTCATTTCTTAGGAGATTTATTTATTATTATATTATATATTATTATTTAAGACAGAGAAGAAGAAGACTGCTCTCAAAACGGTGAAAAAAAACATCGTGAGGAAACCGACAATTCTTAGATCCAAAAATTCGAACATGTGACATTCACCAACATGCACTGGGCCCGCGTGGTGGATTACGGCCCATGTCCTCACACAGAGAGGAGGCCTGCACGCACAACGGACCAAATGCGAGTCTAAGTGCGGCAAAGGGGTCCATCTATCGTATCCTATTCTATTCTTCCTCTCGTACTTGATTGCAAATACTATATTAGAATGGAATTGCTCAGCATATTGCAGTGGACAAGTTGATTGTGAGTTTTTTTAATTCAGCTCTGGAGCAGCCAATGAGCAAAGGATATCCCATGTTTAGAAACACGGGATTCAGGAACAGTTGCAGTGGTTGATAGACAGATTACTTTTTTTTACGAATTCATAGAACAATTTATATAAAAACGCTTCGTAGAATTTCGAGTCCCGCCGCTTGTTTGCAGAAGCTTTACGAATCTGACCGCATATTATGACCATGTCCTTCGGTAAAACGTATTATTCTATTAACGAATATGTTAAAATCTCTGCCGTCTTTTCAAATGCACCACCAGCTAATCCAAGCGCTGAAGTCAATATTTTATCTGCAGAGCCGTGGCGCCACTGCGGCCTGCGCGTAGGCACAACTCTGGCCAACAATGTATATCGCACTTTATTCTAGTCGCTACTATAAACCTCTGGAAGTACACTATAAGTTTCTATTAGCGAGCTTAACTTCGGCAATACGCGTTTAAAATTCGGTACCTATTTAACTGTATAACTACTAGAAAGATAGTAAATGAATTTGAAGATAAATCTTATTGAAAATATACTGACTACTTTTCAAGCGCAAGTTCAATCATGCTTGAAGTACTGCTCTAATTTTTGGGACGGATCTGCCAAAAGCCAGCTTGATAAACTTCTCGATTGAAAAACGGGTCAAGAAGCTGATCCTCAATGACTCACTGGTCGAGTCAAAGCTTTGCCTTGAACATTGACTCTAGCAGAGACTCCGATAAGCAATTGCTCTCCGTAGCTGTACCACACTTTTAAACACTTAGATGGTTACATATATTTTTGTAATCACCTCTAAAAACCCTTCATTTTGATACCCTAGTCAATAGGTTTGGAAGAAAAAAAGGTTTCAACCCCCACAATATGGCGCCCAAAATCCGCCATGTTTCTTTTTTTAACGTAACTTATCTAAGAATACTTGGGCGGTCAAGACCTATTTAACCATGACTATTACCATATATTAATTATAAAAATTCGTCGAGTGTTTTGAAAGATAAAGAATAATAATAGTACTTTATGGTACAAGTGTGTAATGTTGGTGATTACCGTTGAGGCGCCATTGAGACCCGAGCCGTTAGGTGAGGGTCTTAAGAGAGCCGAGGACGGTAATCATCAATACACACGTGTATCATACGACGTTTTTCAACACACTTGTGAAGAAAATAATACTAAAAAATCATTTCCAACAGTAAAAACGAGTTGTGATTTTTTTTTCGCAATGGCGGGCAAAATTAATCAGTTTTCCTATGCGCGCGCATCTAACAATGGCGATCGGCCATAGACTAAAAATAATGAGTTATCTTTTTTTTGGCTTTTCGCGGATAGCGATTTAGCCACGTACAAAATGGGGAATTTCAAGTTTTCTTTATTACAGACAAAAACAAAAGTTATATTTAAGTGAAAGTTTTATTTATTAAACACGTACAAGTTGAAATTACCTATTTAAATACGAAGTTGCATGAAATGTGTTGCATTTGTATTATTGAGCACGATCTTTTTTGTATCGAAACTTTTTTAAGAACAAAGCAACTCAACCAATAAATAAAAAAAAAAACTCTTTATCTCACTTGTGAATAATAGTAATGCAAAAGTCACAGTTTGATAACAGGTGTCATTATATGCCTAATTGCGGTGAAATTAGAGCTACTTTATGAGCAAGTGTGTTGAAAAGAATATTACAAACAAACAAGATACGCGCGAAAAACATAAGCCACTCCTTGCAGCCGGGTAAAAATACAGTATCAGTACCTAACTTAACGCCTTGTATTATTTCAGACTCCACATCTTATGACCGTGAGATCCCAGTCTTAGCTGGGAAAGTATGACAAGTCTTCATAAAACGTGATAGCTAATAAATATATCATGGTTATTACCTGACATTTACTACTTGCGCTAAGTACCGTACTCGCAGACGTTAAGGTGCAGATACCTCTGAGTAGCTGGTTTTAAAATGAGAATCACGTCTAAACGGCAAGTCGTAATTTTTTTGGAAAAGATGTAAGTTATATTAGACCATTTTCTTAATAATTTGATCTAAGATTTTTTTTAGTTTTATTCATATAACATAGTGTAATTAATTTGTAAAGTTATGTCTAACACCGACAAAAACACGACAATCGCACCAAAACCGCCGCGCGTATTTTTAATGAAATCGATACCATCTCAAAGACAATTTAATTATCTACAATTTGATCTAAGGTTTTTTTTAAAAGTCATAGTATAATAAGGGAAGTATAAACAACTAGTGAATTTCGGGTCGCGCGGGTGTGAAACGAGTGCGCGTTCAGAGGCCTTAGTGCGAGTTTTTACTCACACTCAATCGCGTTAACGTAAACGTCAATTTGTATTGAAATTAGATAAGCGCCGTCTGGTGACGGTAAGGAGAAATCTCTTTTTTTGTATACATTTTGACATAAGAGTTTAGTAGAGACGTAGAGACGTTTACG
Organism: Orthosia cruda; assembly: GCA_964057195.1. Taxonomy (NCBI): domain Eukaryota; kingdom Metazoa; phylum Arthropoda; class Insecta; order Lepidoptera; family Noctuidae; genus Orthosia; species Orthosia cruda. The sequence goes on from OZ059838.1 coordinate 33,009,091, forward strand.
TTATCACGAGTGAGCGTGAGTAACAACTCGCACTAAGCTCGTCTTGATTCGGCTAGACGCAGGATCACTGATAGCCAGGTTTGTATATTGGGGTTTATTAAGTAAACCATTAACTTTCGACTAATTAAGAGTTGGACAATAACTGTGCCTATTTTTTATACTGAGTGGAGAGTAAATAAAGAATGTGCTGGATATACTAACATTAGTATATCCAGCACACTATGTGCGTTTGACAATGTCAATCTCGTCTCGACAGCTTAATGAATTGGGATGAAATCTGGAACACAGGTAGACAATGCCCCATATTAAGACATACCGGACGGGATATTTTTTGTCTTTTAATGATTCATAAATTAAATCTTACTTACTTTAATTATAAATGCGAAGATTGGGATGTGTGTATGTTTGTTACTCAATCACGCTAAAACGGCTTAACGATCTGGATGAAATCTGGCACAGAGATAGATTATAGTCTGGAGTAGCACATAGACTAAGTTCATTCCGATATAATGTTGCCTTGGGATAAGAAACAACTTTTCACGCGGGCGAAGCCACTGGCAGAAGCTAGTCTGCCTATAAATACCTACCTAGCTTTTTCCAACCATATTAGCACGGTACCCTTTAAACGCGGTTACATTGAGATCTCGGGTAACTTCGATCATATTTTTTTTTGTTTTTAAAGCTAACTCCGTGAAAACGGAACGCACCTCAATTTTCTTTTTAAAACTTGCAACACTGACATGTCAGCCATGTTTTGCTTCAACCTCAGCGCAAGAATTAGTTTGCTTGTTGCAGAAAAATATACAGTGTGAATTAATTAAAAATACATTATAAATTGGGTTTACTTTATATTGCAATGAAAAAAAATGGGGTATCAAAGTAACCCCATTTTTATATTAGCGTTCATAGGCTCTATTTTAGGTTTCCGTACCAAAAGGGTGAAAACGGGGCCCTATTACTAAGACGCCGCGATCCGTCTGTCTGTCTGTCTGCCCGTATCGCTGTCTGTCTGTCCGTCTGTCACCAGGTTGTATCTCATAAACCGTGGTACCTAGACAGTTGTAATTTTCACAGATGATGTATTTCAATTGCTGCTATTACAACAAATACTAAAAACAGAATAAAATAAATATTAAAGTGGGGGCTCCCATACAACAAACGTGATCTTTTTGCCGTTCTTTTGCGATAATGGTACGGAACCCTTCGTGCGCGATTCCGACTCGCACTTGGCCGGTTTTTTTTATTTTCTCCCAAACTATGGCAAAAATTGTATTAGGGAATTTTTTTTTTGAATTCGCCACACACTGCATTTTATTCATATTTTCAAAATATTATTGAAATAGATCAATTTAACCTCGTTTTACGGTAATGTAGATATCATTACCGTGATATTAGCGTCGGTTTCCTATATAACCATATGCAGTAGAATACCAACATTTTACATGGATTGCCTACCTATGTATCCTTCACATCCAAGTAACTAAAGGTAATGCTTATGACAAGTCTAGCTGTCAGACTTTCGGGTATCTAACGTTAGGTACATCTGTGAATGCGTGTAACACTGTACTTAATTCCTACATGTTTTAACCCAGATAACAACATTAGCCTAGGTCGGGTGTACACTTAAATCTATTATGATTCACCCTTGTACCTACAACAAGGGTGTTTTGATCTCATCATGTGACCCCTGGAAGCCTTACGTTGTAAGCCGAGGTTACGCCTGAAACCTATACAATGTATGTTTGTAGTTGTGCGTAGTATATAGGTGCTTATTGTTATAGTGGCTCTGAGATTTGCAGTACAGCCTCTTTTGAAAGAGTTTGCACTATGCAGGTTCAAAACTTGCTGAGTGTTGTCAGCGCAAGATGTGCCGTGTCCTGCGCTAACAACATTACTGACTGGCCAAATTTTTACCGCAGATCCTCAGATGTCATCTGGAAAGTAGGTACATCTGTTCACTGCTTCCAAAAAAATCTTCAGAAAAGAAACAATTCTCAAAAAAATCGAGACCCGCAGAAATTATTGGCCTCTCACGAAAAGAATAACTTCACCAATAAAAGCGTACAAAAATGTTTGACAGTACCTAATTATTTAAAGAGAATTTGTCATATTCTTTCATGGGGTTAAACCCTTTGCCTTGCCATATTTACTTATGCAATTAGGCTGCCGGGCTTCAGAGTATCTACATACCTACACGTAAAATTCATTCATTCAACTAACGATAGTGTTTGTCGTTTTACGGATAACAGCCACCCAGAAACCAGTCTTATTGAGTAAGTGAATTCGGCAAGGCAAAGAGCAAAGAGTACAAACAAACGACCAAACTTATGCGAGTTGAAAGACGCGATGTGAATTTCCGTCTATGTGAGTCGATTGTTCATACTCTTTGCCCTTTGCTTTGCTGAATTCTCTTACACAATAAGGCTGCTGGAATCCCAAATAACTTAACAACCGAACCAGAAGACTAAATGGTCTGGTTGTTCAGAAATAGAATAGAATATACTTTATTGTACACCATAAAAAGTTATACACATTTACAAGAAAAACTTATTTATACGGGTACAAAGGCAGTCTTATCGCTGACAGCGATATCTACGGTATCTACCAGACAACCTTTGAATGGACTGAAAGAACTTTAATTTTGGGATTCAAAATGACGTTTTCAATCAAATGATAATTGACACCATTTTTCATTGAGCGAAAGATACAAATCGAGCAGAGGAAAGGCCAGGTGACGATGACCAATTACAAAGCACTTCGTGCCAACCCGATACGAGTCATAATAACACAGAAGTGCAGTAGCACATACCACCACGCAATTGCAGTCATTACCCCATTACCGCTCCCGCGTCCGCCTATTACTGTCTACCAAGCTTTATAACATCCTCCATTGAAACCAGGGATGTTAAGGATCTCAATAACGGTAACCAAAACTATCGGATATACGAAACGAAAATGTATCAGTAACCGTAACCGAATACGATATAAAAGTTTCGTATAACTTGCCGCGCGCGTCATTTAAAATGCAAGAACAAACTTAGAAATAAAGTAATATTATTACCTTTTTGTGTTTTACTTTATAATCTATTAAAAAACTGATATCCGTAACCGAAACCATCCGCAACTAACAGATAATCCGAAATATTGCCATATCCGTAACCGATATAATATTATTTCTATATTCGTACCCAGATCCGAAATTTTACATAACATCCCTGATTGAAACTTATCATCATAGCTTATTAAATTAACTGTTTGGAAACTGTGTGTTATGTATGAGATTTTTGAGTGTTAATTAGGAAGTTAGGGGTCATTAATTAATTAGGCTTAGCTTAGTACAAGCCCCTTTTGTCGGGCTGGAGTTTTGTTTGGACATAGTTTTGAAAAGGGATCGGTTTGGCCTCAGTCGCTTGTGAAGTGTGGACTCGGGGGGGTATAGCAACAGGCGAAGGTCAATACTGCGACGAAATATGGAAATGTTTTAGGAAACAAACCATTGGTGAGGCAACTTATTAGAGGTATAATTGCGCACAAGCAACTTTTGTCTCCGCAACTTATTTGTCTTTCACAGCAAGTCTATGGGTTTATAAAAAAGTGCGCGCATGTAGCGACGCGACAGCCGAGAGACTTTTCATATACACCCATAGATTTGAGGTGAGACAAAAAAATTGCTGGTCAACTAAATTGCGCGTGAGCTTTAAGGTTTTGTTTTTCCAACACAATGTTTCATAACTGGAAAATATGTAGATTTTAAAATAAATAGGTAGGTATGTAAACTTGACTTTTAGTACCTAACCTATATAGGTAGTAGGTAGTAGTGCTCTAGTGGGCAATCTATGAAATAGTTTCAAGGGTTTTAGACGTAGAAGAAGATGAAGTAGATAGTGTTTTCTTTCAAGATAAAACAAAATAATGTTGTTGTTGTTAATGTTGTTTTTGTTGTCCGTGTGTCACTAGCGGGGTGCCAACTGAAAATCAGCGCTGGATGTCTGACGCCCAGCAAATGCTGAGTTGGTAACTCTTTCGGTATGGGCACGCCCGTCGCACTTGTTTGTACTTTTTTTACTATTCTTCCTTGTTACTTTGTGATTGTTTTTGTCGTGTTGTGTCTATTTCTAATAAATGTTTTCTATTCTATTCTATTCTTTATTCTTATTAACCCTTTTAACCACACTACGACTTTCACAAAACTAACCATCATTTTCCCACCTTAAAATTATCGCAGAATTAATGTGACAAATTGCCAAGCACGCGTTAGCTGCTGTGATTGGCTGTCGAAAGTTCATTCATCCAATCACAGCAGCTAACGCGTGTTTGACAATTTGTCACATTAATTCTGCGATAATTTTAAGGTGGGAAACTGAGGGTAAGGGACTAATTTCGAGTCTCAACTATCAAGAATCTATTTTAGATTTAGTAATATACCTTCATCCAGTTCTAAGAGCATAGATGGATGAGTTGGAATTAAGGTAATGAAATAGTATTTAAATCCACTCCGTAAACGTCAAAACTTCTTGATGAGAGACATTAAATGGATGGATGAAATGGATTCTCCTTTAGGTTAGCATATTGTTGAAGTATTTTCATGATAAATGATCTGTTGGTTTGTTGGATACTAAATTGATTAACGACCTTGTCTGATTTTGAAATACATTCGTGAATCAGCAGAAAGTGCTAAATTAGGAATTACTTACCATTCGTCTCGACTATGTATATTAGTACATTATGGTACAAGTGTGTAATGTTGGTGATTACCGCTGAGGCGCCATTGAGACCCGAGCCGTTAGGTGAGGGTCTTAAGAGAGCCGAGGACGGTAATCATCAATACACACGTGTATCATACGACGTTTTTCAAAACACTTGTGAAGAAAATAATACTAAAAAATCATTTTCAACAGTGAAAACGAGTTGTGAATTTTTTTTCGCAATGGCGGGCAAAATTAAGCAGTTTTCCTATGCGCGCGCATCTAACAATTGCGATCGGCCATAGACTAAAAGTAATGAGTTATCTTTTTTTTGGCTTTTCGCGAATGGTGTTTTAGCCACGTACAAAATGGGGAATTTCAAGTTTTCTTTATTACAGACAAAAACAAAAGTTATATTTAAGTGAAAGTTTTATTTATTAAACACGAACATGTTGATCTATTTAAATACGAAGTTGCATGAAATGTGTTGCATTTGTACTATTGAGCACCATCTTTTTTGTATCGTAACTTTTTTAAGAACAAAGCAACTCAACCAATAAATTAAAAAAAAAACTGTTTATCTCACTTGTGAATAATAGTAATGAAAAAGTCACAGTTTAATAACAGGTGTCATTATGTGCCTAATTGCGGTGAAATTAGAGCCACTTTATGAGCAAGTGTGTTGAAAAAGTTTTTACCAAACGAGAAAGATACTCGTAGAATAATTCCAGTAAGGTATATTTCTTTGAAAGTAAAGCAGGATCGTACTTATGAGTTCTTTCACCTATGCAGGTTTCAATTTCGATGGAGTCATCGAAATAATGTGAAGAATTGAAGAACATTACTCTAAAACTACTATAGAATCTTCTTTTTGAGTACATAAAAGAAGAATCTATAGTAGTGTTAAAGTTTAGTTTTTGAATTACTTACATTATTTTGCTCTACAAAATCCTATATGCATTTTCCTGATTTTCATTTCTTGCTGACACTTTTAATTATTGGGGTATCTACATGATCATTAAAAGGTCAAACTGTCAAAGGGAGAAATTTACAAACGGACCTTTAACTTTTTTGTATTTCTATTATTGATGTTAAATAGGTATATTAAATAGGTATCCCACGCACTCCACTATTATTTTATATTTGTGGCCACAAGATCCTGGAAAAAATTACCATTTTGGTCTCTCATATCGGAAAATTCAAATTCTTATAAACCTTCAAGTACATAATTACACAAATTTTATTATACTTAAATATAGCATACATAAATAGCAAAATGGTAACCGAAGGTACATCGAGACAAGTCCTCATTATGAAAGGGATTTTTTTCTTAGCATTACTAGTTTTATTTTTCGCCTGTAGATGTCAGGAGTGTGTCGTTAGTGCAGAAAATAAGCTGTTTATAAAAGATGGGGTCATTATAGCTCATTGTTGCGGTTGGAACGGCACTAAAATAGCTTCATCGTATAATGATAGTGCTGGGATGAGTCGTGATCGGCGGCGATGTGAATATCAGTAAAAAAAAATGTTTCACAAATAAATAACCGACTTCAAAAGCAAAACATTTAATAGTGCAAAATAACTTTTCGTTTCGGAAGCCGGTGTCTTTGGTACTTCTTTTTTATCGTTTTTCGACACTCAACTTAGGCATTCGTGCTGTTTTCCGCTAAGGTGTTCGATTGGATGTTCTATATTTTGAAAATTGCTGAACCGATTTGGATGATCGCAGTATTCCCTAAGTTGAGAGATACATAATCTAATAAAAAAGAAATGGTCACGACCCGATTAGTATTTTCGGAGAAAAGCGTGGACAAACTACATACACTTATGAAATTTGGCATACTGGGCAATTCCAACAATATTACATACATATGACTTTTTTTCAATATACATAGAGTTTTCAATCGACCCATAAAGAAGAAGAAAAGTTTTTTTAATAGAATTATGATTATGTAGATAGCTTCTGCCAGCGGCTTCGCCCGCGTGTCAAGTGTTTTCGTATCCCAAGGAAACATTATACCGGGAAAAAAACTACTACGACTATAATCTATGTCTGTGCCAAATTTCATCAAGATCCGTTCTAGCGTGATTGAGTAACAAACATACATCCATACATCCACACATCCACATATACATCCATCCAAACGTTCACAATGTTTTTTAGTTTCTCAGTATCCTAGGGACCCGGACCTTTGGAAGGCGTACGGGGGCACGAAACCAACTCGCAGAGGCCCTGTTAGACATGTAGGGTGAAATGTGACACCAAACGGCGATTGTCCCTGTATGCACTAGTCACTACGCAAGAGAATATTTATAATATTATTAGTTAAGATTATTAGTAAGATTTTTGAAATGTTTAAGAGATAAGAGATTTATACTTAGCGATATTGCAAGTAAGTACGTTCATATGGACGCAATGCGATGCAATTCGACCGTTGTGTACTTGAAATTGTCTCAGAAAATACTTGCATGAAATCCCCTCGCGCCATCAGTAAGGACTCTTGGTCATAAAAAGAGTGATACCAATCTTAGAACTCAATTTCCCTAGCACCTAACTTTTTAAACAGCTTTGAAAATGTTCTAGGCAATTCAACTTTATTACATTAAAGGAAATTGAATAAAACAAAATTGAAGCCACCGTTGCCAATAAACCTGTTACGATTTCTTCGTAAGACCTAGTTCAGTCCGCATAGCAACCAAAAAGGTTAAGAAACAGCGCCCAGATTTTTTGCATACTTCACATCCCTAGTCTATAGTAATAAAATTGCTCTATACAACGTCTCAACTTTTTTATCACGTCAATATCGATTTTACGACATTATAAATACAGTTGAATTTCACTTGACAGGTTGAGAGCTATCGATGAATATGCGACGACACGCGGGTTGTAAAATGGACATGCTATTTTTTTTTAAAGTGTCGTTTAATATCTTCGAACATGTCCTGTGCACTATGCGGCCAGTGTGACAACGTAGTCCGAAGAAACCAACCATTTTAAAATGGAATCTATGATTTGTGTAGTTAGGTTGGTTTTCAAGTGTGAAGAAGTGAGGTCAATGTTTTCAAAAGTCTAGTAGTACTTTTTTTAAAGATTACAGTTGACTGATTCTCGAATGCAATTCAAAAAAAGAAGCTGCTGTTCAGCTCGTTTGGATAATGATTTACGAATTTATTTTATTTTTAATACTTTTCTGTGGGATATTGCAATTAAAAATACTTGGTGGCGTTCTATAGAAAAGTATTTTATTTAAAGCGGCGTTCATTTTAAAAAGCGAAGGTCGTTGAAATCTAGAAGACAAAGTTACGAAAAGCTTTTGCGTGTATTTAAAAATATTTTAAACAGGAAAAACCTTTTTGTCCTTATTTGGGTCATTTTCAACGTCATTGTTTGACTCACTTCTTTGTGTTTATGAAAGTACCCGCCTTTTAGAATTTTATGAAAATAACTTTGAAAAGTTTTCGAGTACCCTCCCCTAACACAAAAATCCTGTGTCATAATCTTGCCCACCCAGTTTTAATCTTAGTATTTATTTTAGTACCAAAACCGTGGCATAGACAAAAATGAGAAACGTTACTTACCACTTTCCTGGTAATCTCATAACATTGATTTTTTTATTTGAGGATATTTACTGGGTATTTGACACTTCCCAGGACCCGATCAGCATTTAGACGACGCTGGCTATATAGAGCAGCTTATTCGTAGCGAAAGTACCTATAATATCGATAACAAAACACTATTACCATAACCATTATGAGGGTTGCCAAACGCGTAATCTCAGCATTTAAGTAACATTACAACTAACAAGGTGCTTAGGTGCTTCACGTGATCTTACATAAGCATATGCAGATATAGAATACCATTACCGAAACCTATCATTTAAGTAAATGGGTTACCAGGTCCTGGCCCAGATGCCGAACCACATGGATGATGTACAGTCAAGGGTCAAAAGTGCAGTCTCTCCCAAAACTCAAATAACTAGTTTTTGTAGAAGTTAAATTATCCACAACTGATTTAATATTTTGTATAGAAATTAAAGTATAGATTATTCCTATTAACCGCGAAAAGTGGAAATTCTGCTGCCTAAAAAAAATGCTTTTCCTGTTTTGCTAGAGTGTGACTACACTTTTGACCCTTACAGTACTTTGACAATGTCATCATCTGCCTGCCTATGTCCCAATTTATTTAGGATCGGCAAAGCATGTTTTCTTCTTCCATAAATACTTACCTCTATTTGCTGTCATCTCAACATTCGCCTTCTTTTCGTCTCGGATAATCAATCGTTTCGTTGGTCTTCCCATAACCTCGTAACCATCCCACTGAAACTAAAATCTTTCCTCACGATATGTGCCTCATTCCATGACAATCGATTTCCATACAACTTTTCAGTCACTGGTGCCACTTTAAGCTTTTATTTAGTTCCCCTGTCCCGGTGTCGGTGTGTATGTAATTTTCTTCTTTGCATGTCGTTAAAAAACAGACTCTTTAGTTAAATACCTTGCCTGAACCAGAATTCAGTTTATAATCAAAGATTGCAAGTTAAATTTGAACCACTTCCCGTCATCCGATTCAGCTAAAATGTTCCACACGCGTTTGTTTCTCATGACAATATATTTTTTTAATGTAAAAGCTTGTTTCCATTTCTGTTATCTTGTAAATATTACCATAGATGTTTGTCTACAAACACACATGTTTGTTCTAAATTGGATCTTTTGTTTCCTTTGCATCGTTTCATATCGAAAACTCTCCTATTTCGAAGGTCGCTATGCCTGAATACCTTTTGCAATCAACTGTGAAATGTTTGCATGTTTTTCTAATAGACCTAACCTGAGGGTTTAGAAACAGTGGAAAATGGCATGCAATTGGAGAGACCCATGCCCAGCAGTGGACTGCTGCTCATAATGATGATGATGAAAAGAGTTTTGCTATCCATCTTCTTGACAACGTTTAAAATCAATTATTATTAAAACCTAGTTTCTGGCACACTGGTTCCAATTAATATGAATTATTGGTGTTATTTCGATTAACCAGTTTTATTAAATCAACTATCAACATCTATTCGACGGACAGACAGACAGAGTTACTTAATTGTGTTTATCAGGCTTACAGAAACCGAAGTAAACTACTACTAGCCAACAGGAACCTACCAAAGCTTAACAAAACATAATCAATTCGTCATTCAACACGTAAACAATAGCAGCAAATAGGAAGTGAATCGAACCAATAAGAAAAACTGACAAGTTCGGTGAAAACTTCGTTCCCGTGGGATTCCTCCGTCCCCACGCAATGGGAAATGGGAATTATCAGACAATAGCCCTACGATGCTCACTGGAACACTTTGAATTTGTGATCATGTGGCATGTGGAGGGTTAAAATGTCAGAGGACAATGTATTGTGAGTTGTTTGTAAAAGTAATGAAGATTTGCCTTTTTTCTTGGAAGCCTTGATATAAAAAGATTGTGTCATGACGTAGGTATAATAACTACTAACAAGAGGCCCTCGACAAGTGTCATTCGATGTTAGCGATGGCGATATGATAGAAATGCCAAGATGTAAGTGATTGATGACGTCACATTTCAACGCATTTTTGTCATTTTTCCAATCGCTATCGCCATGCTTTCGATGGTGGAATGTCGGCTTAAACGTCGGCGGAAAACGTCTTGACTCTTGGACGAAGCATATACATAGTGTATATGGGTGGGATGTCCACCATGTACCAATGACGTAATACGTACCATGTACCACGTATGCATCGCCGTACTTCTTGTAGTCCGATAATGGAACGGGCTAGGAGGAATTAGTTCATGCAAATCCATCGCACACTCCTGAAATGTAACCGATAAAAAACCGACAGGCTGGCAACTCGGCGTCAATGTTCAAGGCTCTGAAGCTTTTTCAACCTCATTGACTAGTGTTTCCTTGCCTAAGTCCAGCAGTGAATGTCTTTCGGCTGAAATGATGATGATGAACTTCTATCAACTCTGCCCTTTGCAGAACCGGACATCACGTACTAGATACATAGTCTGCGATAAATAATCAGTAATGAGTCCTCTCTCGTGGGTAGTTTGAGTTATGATTCTAATGCGATCAATAGAGAATGTTATAAAGTTATGTTTGAGATGAATGTTTGATTAGCGCACGATGATTATGGATTCGCAGCACATTGTCGCATTGTAATCGACAAAGTGTCTAATATAAACATCCTTCTTATGAACTTACGATAGCAGATATGGCAAGCGCCACTGCTTGTTCTCACCTGACGATGATACTTTACTCCATCTTACGCAATTGGCACCCGTTTTAACGGCACCTGAGGTATTCCACATTCGGCACCTATCAATATTTTTCGCAGGTGCCGTTAGTGGAATGATTGACTATTTAAAATTTTATTCCACATTTGGTACTTCGTTAGTATCTAGTCTCTACCGCTTATGATTCTAGGCCCGCAAATACCTCTTCATGATTCTGGCCTTTGGGTAGTTTGGGTATAAATGCCTATAATCTCCAACATCTAAATAAAAAAATTAAAAATTAAATTGTTATTAAACTCTTTATGATATATGATTTTAATCGCGTTATTTTTTATTTTGGCGCCCTAAAAAAAATAAACGTCCCAACACTAGTACCTACTGATTCGTAGGTGCCAAATGTGGAATACAATTTTAAATAATAATAATAATTATTCCACTTACGGCACCTGCGAAAAATATTTATAGGCGCCGAATGTTGAATACCTCAGCTGCCATTAAAACGGGTGCCCGATGTAGAATACGTGTTATTCATCATTTCCTCGTTCTCGTTGACCTAGTGCTTGCAACTGTTGCAAGCGCAGCAGCTGAACATTGTTCGATTCCCGGGTTAAGAAATTTGTTATTGGGTTTTTCATCTGAAATTGCTTAGGCAGCCCAAAGTTTAGATTTGTGGCCGCTTGATAACAATAATATTTTTTTTTTTTTTTTTTTTTTTTTTTTTTTAAACTTTGCCCCACACTAGGAATTTCTTCCTGTATCGTGGGTGCGTTTACAAACATATAAACTCACATACACAACACCCAGAGCCGGAACAATCATCTGTAGGTCATACAAATATTTGTGCCGTGCGGGAATCGAACCCGCGACACGCAGCGCAGCAGTCAATCGCTAAACCACTGCGCCAACCGTGCGCCCAAAATTTATCATTATTATCCATATATCATCATCAGCTTTATAATGTTTCAACTGCTGGGACATAGGCATCCTCTCTGTAAGAGAGGTAATGGGCCTTAATCCACCACACGGGCCCAGTGCGGGTTGGTCGATGTCACTTATCTTCGAATTTTTGGTTTCAGGACCTGCCGGTTACCTCACGATGTTTTCGTCGCCTGCCTGGGTTCGAACTCACGTAAGTCCGTTACCACTGGAGCTACCACTGCTCTTATCTTCCTTATTATCTCTATATTGCTTAAATAGGTATAATATTACCGATGAAATGTGGATTCAGTAAAATTTGGTACGTATATGCCTCTCTGCATAACTCTGTCGTAGTGATACGTCTCACCTATCCTACGGGCACCCAACGCGAAGTAAGTAAATTTGGTTCAAATAAATAAAATCACACACAAATTAAACCATAAAATCGATCGTTCTAGTAAATTTAAATAGGCCCCAAAATTCCCACAAAACCACAAAAAAGCACAAAGTTATGGAATATTGGACTTAATTCACATTTCAAAGATTTTTTGAACGGATCATTTATAATTGATTCCAATAGAAGGCGCAGTTTTATTTTTCTGAGCGGTCCATTCGATTTTTTTAATTTGTTTTGTAACACATTTTGGTACAATGAAACTGTATTTTAAAAAGAAGTATTCACGAACCGAGTAAACTTACTTGCAAGTCACTGCCAACACCATCTATATCCGTGGAATGGAATGGAACCGAACGCGATCGATGTTCTTAGAAAAATTATCTGTTTAATCAGAGGAAATAAGTTACGTCGGCACGGTTTCTTTGTGTGGGATGAGGCATCTGTATGCTAGTATTATATTATCTGTGTCTATGCTATGTATTTCATTATCATCACTTATATCAACATCACCAGCCTTTTTTAATGTTCCCACTACTGGGACTCAGACCTCCTCTTATAGAGGGAGTGGGCTATAATCCACCGCCCAATGCGGATTGGTAGATGTCACATATCTTCGAATTTTTGGTTCTAGGACATACCGGTTTCCTCACGATGTTTTCCTTCACCGTTTTGAGAGCAGTGTTGATGAAATAAATTACACAAAGTAATGCGCCTGCTCGGGTGCGAACCCACGACCTACAACTCGGTAAGTCGGGGCCGCAACCACTGCGCCACCACTGCTCTCAGCATCACTTATATTGATAGACCTTAACGTGACAGGAGCAAAACTTATCGTGACAGGAGCAAAACTTAACGTGACAGGAGCAAAACTTATCGTCATATCGGGTACCGACCCAAGCCTAGACTTAAGCACTTATATTCTTGGTTCACACTACATCCACGTACCACCGCTATTTCATGTCCTGAACAGGTAGTTACCGTCTATTACAGTTCTAAAGACATTGTAAGCTAATGAGCAACTATTCACACAGTATTTCGTGCCATTCGATTGATGTAAGCGATAAATTCCGGTCGTAATGTGGGGAAAATGCATTGGTTTTGTATTTTATAGCCGTATGATACATAAAGTAATTCTCGTGAAGGCGAAATTTACTGTTATGGTTAACTGCTTGTGCTTTATCAATCGATTTTGATATAAGTTATGGGTTATGGTGTGGTGCATAGATTAGTTTGTCAGAAGGGAGTTCATATACACCTACACCTTTGGAAGTTAAATCTGGGCAGAGCCGATGCACACAGATAAGGTCTAAAGGAGGTAGGTTACTATCTTAAGGCTTAACCCAAAACTAAACTCCTTTTGAAGGTAAGGAGTCAAGAATATTAACACACCAAAACTGTTGCGAGGTTTGCCCAGAATACACCGAATCTTCCCCAAAATTCATCTTGTTATAATGATAGTCTTACGGTCTTCAAAAATAAGATGCTGATAAACAACAAATATTGAGCTTTTACCATCGTACAACACAATCATAGTAACAACAATACATAGTTTTACAATACGTAGTAACTTTACATATGACATCATAATCCAAAACTCACCAACTAACCTAATCTTTGTAGACAACTCAACAATCTCTTCTATGCTTCCACCTTATTCTCTGTTTCCACTACAACAGGGTTTAATATCCGTCAAATTGAGGGTGTTATAAGATTTGTGGTTAAAGTCGTCATGTGGATAGTCGACCACAAACTCACTCACCTCTGCCAGGCTCGTGGGATCTAACTTTGTATCCGGTGATTGCTTGCGGGATCCAAACGTGTTTCAAATTAGCGTTATACTTAAATTAAAGACTTGATTTCTCACGTTAATTTATTCAATGGGTTATGGTACACCTAAAGGATCTTCTTTGGTTTGAAACGAGAATTTCAATAAAAAATCACTTATAATCTCAAAAGCCTCATCTGTATTATCCCTGATATTATCGCTGGATTATTAGCAGTGATCAAAATGTAGAAACGCCATATAATAAATATTAATGACACCATATGAGTATGTGGTGTATACCTTATCGTTAAGTTTTACTTTCAAGGAAAATCTCAGAAACATCTATTGCTCAACTAAACTACAGCTGAACATTAGATGAAGTGGACCAATCAACAAAACAGAAAGCAAATGATTAAGATCTTGTTGAATTTATCCTAATTCAAACACATAGGTTCAATATGCTTACCTACGTTTAGGCACAAGTACCTATGGGTAATAAAAGTACTTACCTACATGCTAGATAACATAATGGTAATATGGATACGGATCGTATAACAACAGGACTGACAACTGACAAGTGGCAACAATATGCTTCACGCCAGACCAACACTATTCAATGGTATTTGCAATTGCAACGTATCGGGCCAATCGGCAATGATCGCTTGCACTCGGATATATTCGACAGGCGCTTTGTATCGATTCTTTTAAAGCAACCTAAAGAACTGTGTAAGGGTTACCCTGAGCATGAGTTTCCGTAACTAACATAACCAATATCCAATTCAAGGGTTCATACGTAAATAAATTCCTAGTCTTAGCACGGAGACTGAAACTGAACTCGAGTAACACACTTCCTCCTTTTCCTTGCAAACTGTCCCATAACTGGCAAAATGTGGCCTTCCGTCAGTCTTGCTCCATCCAAATTCTATTCTTTCGGAGGATACAGCCGTAACATAATGTTACTACATCAAAGATAAATGCGAAAATGTACGTCTCAAGCTATTAGTTTTGAATAGATAATTAATTCTCCAAAATTCCCTGAAGTATCTTTGAATATGCACATTGACGCTTACTTTCGAGTGTTCCTCCCTTTTGTGCTGGTCCTTTGGATCTTTTCATAGAGCTTCCCTTTACATACTTGCTTATGTATATAGACCTTTATAAGTAATTCGCGATAATATATTCCTACATAATATAATTAATATTTTTATGTTCATATGTTTGGACGATAATTAGTCATTCACGTCTAACGGTTAAACGGTTTTTGATGAAACTTGCACACTGGCAGACCATAACCTGGACTAGGTCATAGAATTCATCCCGGTGATATTTTCTTGTGGCAAAATTTTCGACTTTCACAGTAAAGTTAGCAGGTATTAGTAGATAGGGATATAATATCCGAAAATAAAATAATAGTAGATTCTTTAAGCTTTCATTCAATCCACTGATTTTTTCAACCACAAATCGGATTCCCATAAAACCATTGCTGCCCCAATATACTTTTATACTTATTATTAAAATATAATACAAGATAAATCCTAAACACACCGTTAAAAATTATTAGTGCGACCTGCGAACATAGCCCAAACGTCCAATACATAAAAAAAGAACATTTTAAAAACAGAACACGCGGCCATTTTTCACGTACGAGACAAAAACATTTACAAATACAGCCAGGGTGATTTCAACGAGCGGGTTTCGAACCTGCGAGCGTGTCATGGAATATTTTACAAGTCCAAACAGCGGGCAAAGTTCAGGGGGACTGGTGTGTTCAACAGTTACAAGTTCCACGGTTTAGTTTGGCTGTGGAGCCCTAGTTTGTTCGATGGATTTGATGTCGAAGGTTTATAAAGGTAAATATGAAATTGTGTTTTCTTTCAGAGTGAAATGTTGGACAGGGTATTTTTTCCTTTGAAGAATTAAAAAGGATATTTACAAAAAAACCTAACATAGCTGATGCTGATGGTCATGGTGGAAGCCTTCATGCCACAGCCACGACATGCATCTGGTTTTATTTATACTTGCATTTATTTTTTGTCTTTTATTTTACTTTTCTAACATAATTTAAGAACCACTAACACTATCGTTAAGGGTTTAGTTTTCAAAATCTTTTACCACTGTTCTTGTTCTTGAAATGTAATGTTCGTATGTCGTTTTCTGGCAATTAAATATTTTTCTTTCATTCTTCTATGCTAGTGGAAACGTTAGGAGTACATAAGAAGCATATAGTATACTGTTCTACATATTATATTAATCCAGGATGTCTAGAAGGATTATTCGGTTTAGTACAGACTCTGGTTTGGGCAGATTCTTGTTATGGAAGATTCTTTTTTTGGCAGATTCTTGATACAGATATTTTACAGTCATCTACAGAAGAACACTACCTAACCCTTTAGCTAGAAAGAGTAAAAATGAGTGCAAAGAAGCAGGTCCTCATAACAAAATATATCAGGAAGAAGGAAGCAAGAGTAAAATATATCAGGAAGAAGGAAGCAAGAGTAAAACGGTAGTAAGATGCGTTCTGTAGTTTTGCTTACAGCTGAATAAGTACGTTATTTAATTATGGAACTTAATTATCATCTGCCTGCCTTCATGACATTTAATATTGGCTCATCATGTCTTCTGTTTCCATACAATCTCTGTTTGCTATTTCAATAGCCAATTCGTTTCTTGCCATATCGTCATTCACACAATCCATCTATGTTTATTTGATCTTCATTTATTTTTTATTTTATTTACTAGCTTCTGCCAGCGGCATCGCCCGCGTGGTAAGTGTTTTATTAACCCAAGGGAACATTATACCTGGACAAAAATCTATCTCTGTACCAAATTTCATCACAGATTGAGTAACAAACATAAATCCATCCATCCATCCAAAACTTTCGCATTTATAATGTTTTATTTATTATACATTATTCACGACATCATCCTGAAATTTGATCCTGTGTCATTATTTTATTTCAATTCCTAATAACTTAGTTCTTGATAAATTGTCACAAAACTTTTTGTAAAATCCGTTTACGTGGTCAAGCAAAGAAAATAGAAACGACAGAGTATCGTCTGCGTCTTCCCACGCTATTGTTACAGGCAATTGAAGCAACTTATTGGGGCTACTTAAAGCTTTAATAGTAAGAGATCCCACCGCAAAAATCTGCAGGCATATTGTTTTTAAACTATTTTTCTTATGAAATATACTTGATAGACGAAAAGATTACAGCAGTGTTGCCTGGCAATGTCTAGCCACAATTAGTTTTGATTTTTTATACTTTGCCTACACTAGGAGTTTCTTTTGTTTCACGGGTACGTGTGCAACGTCAGCTAGCTCTCAGTTAGCCGTAATTTAGGTATAAAAAAGTATCTTTGAGGAGTGGCTTGAGAGGCGCCACGGCGTCCTCACCTTCCGCCTGACGCAGGTCCTTACCGGGCATGGCTGTTTCGGGAGGTTCCTGTTCAGGATAAGGCGGGAGGAAACGCCCGGGTGTCACCATTGTATGGATCGCCCGGAGGACACGGTGGAGCATACGGTGGAGGTCTGCCCCGCTTGGGCGGAGCACCGCCGTGTCCTCGTGGACGTGATCAGCGGTGGCGACCTCTCGCGTCCGGCCCTGCTTCAGGCCATGGTACGGAGCGAGAGGGCATGGGAAGCTGTCACCTCCTTCTGCGAAGCAGTAATGCTCGCAAAGGAGGAGGCGGAACGCGTGAGGGAGACGCATCGGAGACGCCCTCACGCCCCTAGCCACCGCAGAAGACGCCCTGGGCGTCGGGAGTCGCAAGCCGATTCCCGGCCACCGTAGGCGCGGGCTTGCGGACGGTGAGTAATGGGTAGCTCGCCGTCTGATAAGGACCAGGCCCGAGTCGACGGCGCGTTGTGTTCCACGCGCGCCTCAAAGAGATGTCAGCAAAAACTGACGGGGCCCGCTAGGGCCGATGCCTGTCTGGGTCGCGGATAAATTTGAAAGAGAGTTACCGCGGCCCTGGCACAAGCAACTGAAGGAACACGGGTGGGTTTTAGTCAGTTAAAGTCTGACACGCCCTTCCGCTTCACCCAGAGCGGGAGAAGTCATTTGATGATTTCCCACCCAAAAAAAAAAAAAAAAAAGGTATAAAAAAGTAAGCTGATAACCCATAGATTGCAGCTAATGAGAGCTGGCAACATTTTTTTCCTATTTTCTACATCACTTAATTTCTTTCAAATGCCGTTGGCTTCGCTTGAAAAACTTATCTATATGGGGTTAACTATCAAACATAAATTACATTTTATTTAATTACGGTAACATTTGTGGCTAGATATTTCTAGGCAAACCTGCAGCAAACTATTCTACTATCGAGTATCGTTCATGACAATTATAATTATAATATCAAAAATAAAAATACCTGCAGATATTATCAGTGGGATCTTAGACTATTACAAGGCAGCAAGCGGCTAGCAAATATTACTTCTATTTAAGTCCTCGTTCAATACTTCCAACCAATAGAGAACGAGTAAGTAATTGAAGTTTTCCAAAGTAAAGGAATCGAGCAATAACCGTGTTAAGAGAACTATAGTTTTATAGAGAAATAAAAGACTATCGGAAACTTCTTAGAAGACAATAATGAAGTATTTACGAAACTTATTACATTGTATTCCATTCTTATTCTTATTTCATATTATTCTTATTTCATTCTTATTTAGCTGAAAGTAGATTATCGCTAATTTATTTAAACTTCATGTAAAATGGTGATATATAGGCGGACTTAATGCATCAAGGCATTCTCTACCAGTTAACATTTGGGTTAAAAAGGACACAACTGTGGTAGATGTACAAAATAAAATGACGTATATGAACTATAATTAAAGTCGGATATTAATAAACTACCTAACTATCAAAATACATAAATAATTTCTAACACAATATACTAATAAATATTATATTAAAATTCTAAATGAGACTGTGAGACAAAATTAGAATAACTATGACGAAGACCGAGCTAAGTATGAGAGGGCAAACAATAGTTCCGGATTCTACGCTTAAATAACCATTTACTCTCAACTTTTCTGATGTCAAGGGGAAGCACTGATTGGTGTCATCTTATTTTTAAACACTGTCAATCATCACTTTTAGTGTATTGTTGCGAGATTAAATTAACTTATTTATTTTGTGAATTTCGGGGGTGATGCTGATCATTTATCCTTATAACTTGTGAAAGCAAAAGATTTAAAGGGAAAAACTGCCGGTTTCTGAATTGAGAATTTGAATTTGAGCATTTATCAAACTCAACATATCTTGAAAACCTAACCATCTTTGGCATTTAAATAGGGTTTAAATCTATGACAGCAATAACACCTACCTTTAGGTAAAACAATGTACCTACGTATAATATTGGTGTAAGATGTGTCGTCTTTGTCCACTCGATTCGACCTACGTACTTACAACACATCAGCTATGGCATTAAACTTTTCACAAGACATTAACCATGATTCACCAGTTTAGAACACCTACATGGCGTTGGTTACATACTTAATTTAATTCATCTGATTGATGTTAACGAGTCGGCTATTACGGTAACTCCAACTAAATAACTAAGTTTCTATGTAAGATATCTTAGACGTGTCTGGAAACGTTTTTTTTGGGATAATCCCACCGCACTATTCCCAAACCACTGCAACTACTGCAAGCAAGAATCAATAGTGGCGACCACCAGAAAAAGCCGAGGCAATGAAGCTCGACGAAAGTCCCACAGAATGAATTTAACTACCTTGGATCTCGCAACGAAATTAATCAGTAAAGACTAAAGGAGGAGTAGGAAAACAAGAAGATAATTTCCACTGGAAAAGTTCCACGGGAAAGTGGAAGACTGTTTGACACTTAAGGCCAGTAGTGAGAAAATACAGGTTGACTAAAAAAACTCACCCAATTCTACTTATAATTGAAAAGTTTCAAGCTTAATTAATCAAAAGTTTAAGGTTATAGTGATAGACCACCTCTCGAGAGGACCTCTGTTCCCCAGCAATGGGAACGTTAAAGACCAGCAATAATACAGACAGGGCTCGATAGGGCTTTCAAATAATTTGGTAATTTACTCAAGTTGATGAAAAAAGTCGGTAAAAACAACTCTAAAAACATGGCTGAGAAAAATTCAAAAAAGTCAAATGCCAAGAACTACAAATATGGCAATACTCAATCAATATTAATTAATTGAATTTAATATTGATTAAAAATTAAATTCAATCAATTAAAATCATTTTTTATTTTGGATACGTTTACTCTTGACTCTAGTCTAGTTCAGAGGGACAGAGACAGAGTCGACGATGGAGTGAGCTTACCCAGAAGAAGCCTGTTCACTCTAACTTTGATGCGTTCGGAAACACAGACACAGGCAGTGAGTTCCACTATTTTGCTGTGCGCATTATGAAGGATGTTTGAAAGTACTGGTTGACTTAATGTGCATAAAATACAAAATGTGGTCAATATTACGAATGATCTATTCTCAAATGACGTGTTGAACCATTGCTCAACTGCTGGTACCAATGTACCAGTACCTACATAATGCTGTATGGACTATGTGTGGGGTCGAATACACTGATTGTTTACTTGACAGCATTATGCATAGCCATGCATGGGGTGTACCGTGTAATGTGCTGACTGATAAAATTAATAATGCAGATAAAGATGCACAGTACCTCGTACTAAGATAATAAAAAGGTGAAACTTTATATTATTTTAGTCGATTTAAAGGCGAATATTAACAACACATTAATTAAAAATGAAAGAGTTAAGTTAATTTATAATAATTACTAGGTACCTCCCGCGGCTCCGCCCTAGCCTATTGTTATTCTGAATGGCTTAGTAGGTATTTCGGCCGATTGAGTTTCGTCCGATCTGGTCGAAACAGGTATTTCATTATTATTAATATATTTGAGTGGTGTTTCGGATTATACTTTATTGAAGCAAATTTTGTACAGTCAGAATAAAACACCGTAGGTAGGGTTATATTATTTATGTAAAAGTCAGTGAATTGTTGGAAAAAAATAAAGTTTAGTATACAATTACAACAATCAACAGTAAACATGATAAATCACAATAATCGGTCTTATATATCAATTGAAACGTGGACAACAAAAAGCAATCATATACCTATACTACAAATCTTAAAGTCTCATGTGTTTTTCTAAGATCTGAAAATTAGTTCTTAGCGAAAAAGGTCACTTAAAATACTTAAAGTTCAACACAATGTTCTAGCAAAATATTGTGATGCGCCAAATCCGAAATAGTGCTCAAAATGTGGTAATTTTAATTATGTTTTTGACGTTACTTTGCCTCTAAAAAAGGATTCGTCCGAAACACAATTCAAAAATATTAATAATAATGAAATTCCTGTTTCGACCGGATCGGACGAAACTCAGCGGCCGAAACGCCTACTAAGCCTTCTGAATTTCTGATGTGTAAGCTAAGCTATGTTTCTGTAAAGTTTCATCAAAATCCGTTCAGTTATTTTTGCGTGACAGAGTAACAAGCATACATCCATCCATCCTCACAAACTTTCATATTTATAATAGTTGTAGGATGTATGTCTTTTATTCAACTTTTTTTTCTTATTGATTACATTTTTAATATTTTTACAAAACACACAAAAAAGAAAAACATTTAAAAATATAAAAAATAGAGGCCCACCGGTATCGGGAACAGGGTCTAAGCTACCGGCGGTCAGGGCTCCTGAGAGAGGAACCTCCTAACGTATTGTTATTATTATTTA
This sequence comes from Orthosia cruda, assembly GCA_964057195.1. Taxonomy (NCBI): domain Eukaryota; kingdom Metazoa; phylum Arthropoda; class Insecta; order Lepidoptera; family Noctuidae; genus Orthosia; species Orthosia cruda. Next base: position 33,030,836 of record OZ059838.1, read on the forward strand.
GGGTGTCTCAATAAGAGTGTACTATTGCGTTTACAACTAAAAACACGTATTTTTATAAAGAAGACATGTTCCGATTATGTATGGAATAAAATATTCGGAAAATGGCCTCCACAGCTCTGATGACAGGCCATTACTCTTTTCATGAAATTTTCGATGGCATTATGACAAAGATGTGGCTATATCTCACTGATAACGCTTTGGATCTCGTCCTTGAGCTCAGGTATTGTTTCAGGTTTATTCGCATAAACCCGAGATTTTACAAATCCATCGCACGGCGCTAAATCGCATGATCTTTGTGGCCAGTTGACATCTGAATTTCTTGAGATATTTGGTCTGGAAATCGTTGCTGAAATAAAACAATTGTTTAATGGGCGGTGTGGTAGGACTGGAAGGGGGCGCCGTCCTGCTGAAACCACCAGAGTCTTCCAGATCCATAGTAGTAGTAGTTCTTGTGGCCTCAACTGGATGGTTGAGGCCACAAGAACGTATCATATTAATTATCATATTCCTGTATCGAATGCCGTTCACAGTCACTGCAACTCCGGTCTCAGTTTCCACAATGATAACACGTTTTTCTTATGTGTAACGCTCCATTTTTAGGGTTCAGGGCGGTGACCACAAGCTCTTAGAGTAAGGTTATTTTGAGATCGAGTAAGGGACAGATGTATATGTCGTGTATACATCTGTCACTTACTCGATCTCAAAATAACCTTACTCTAAGAGCTTGTGGTCACCCCCCTGAAGTCAACAAGGGACCCTTATAGTTTCGCTATGTCCGTCTGTCCGTCCGCAGCTTAGCTCAGAGACTCTTAGCTCTAGAAGCTATAATTTGATATATATTTGATATCATGGATATACCATATTAATCCATATTAATCCGAAAAGTGGTAAATGAAAATAAAAAAATATATATTTTCGGATACCTCCTATAGATACACGTGAAGTGGGGATGTCTTTTTTTCGCGTATATTCCATGGTGTAGGGTATCGTTGAATAGGCCATTCAAAAATATTACGGGTCTGTTAAAACCATTTTTCGATTCAGAGATCCGTTTGTGTAAAATTAAGCTTTAAATTGCAAATTTTTGCTAGAGTCAAGTCCCCCCCCTGCCAGCGAAATGGTTGCTTTTTGCTATGTGAAAAAAATTACGGCTGTAGTACATACAGGGTGTTTGGTGCATCGTGTGCCAAAATGAAATAGTCGACTGAAGGGGTCATCTGATAGCCTTTCAGACACCTTAACACCCCTCATAAAACAATAAAAGTCGATAAAAAAAAATACTTACAAACTTAACGTACTAAACGTACTTTTAAATACAAAATAAGTGACATTAGTCACCTAGTTTTTTTTTATTACTATTTTTCAAAAACACAAATTTGTTAAAAGATTTTTATGGCATGTGGCAAATCATTAGCAAGAGGATAGACTGGAGAATTAATGAGAGAGTTGCAAGATCCCGGTCGCTTTTGTTTTTTTTTTTGTAGCCATATGAACAGCTGTAAAATGTACAGCTTTAATTAAAGTTTTACCTTTGCGAGTGAATTAAAAAAAACTATGTGACTAATGTCACTAATTTTGTATTTAAAAGTACTCTTAAACAATACACATCGAAATAAATTTACATTTTTTTAGTAAAACAATAAAAAATCGATAAAAAAAATCCACAGGGCATGAGGGGTGTTAAGGGGTCTGAAAGGTTAGCAGATGACCCCTTCAGTCGACCATTTCAATTTGGCACACGAAGCACCAAACACGCTGTATAACGAAATTAAAAGAAAAACTATCACAGCTGAATAGTTACAAGTTTACGAGTAATAGTCGACCAACTTATTAAATGAACTTGGAACAGTAGAAAATTTTTATAAATGTCCACGTTATTGAACGTTGTGAGCCGCTGAAAACATTTTAATGTTCATGTAACAACAAAAAACCTTCTTCTTAGTCTGCATTATTATGCAACTACGGAACCCTATTACTGCGCGTGGCAGAATAGGGTTCCTCGTAACACAGACCAATCGAAGTTCGTCAGACTTATAGGTACTGAACTGGGTAGGTTACCCTCTCTTCCGGCTGAAATAACGATAAACAATTTAGACGAACACGTAAACAAAATCACTTCCATCCTATTATCGAGCTATGAACAGTCGTGTCCCCTCACCTTACCCAGGAGAGGGATCAGGCAGTCCTGGTGGAGTCCTGAACTGGAGAGACACCGACACAAACTGAGAAGGCTATTCAATAGAGCTAAGAACACACGGTCGCCAGTAGACTGGGACCGTTACATAACAAACCGCAAAACATATAAAAAACTAATTCGCCTCCGAGGTAAAAGAAGTTGGAGGCGTTTTTGTACTAACATTGAAAACAACAACCAGGCAAATAGGGTCAAAACTTGTCTTGCTCAAGAGGCAGACCTGTCTATAGGATGCCTAAGAAAACCAGATAACACTTACACAACAAACGACGCAGAAACTAGCGAACTACTCCTAACTACCCACTTCCCGGGCTGCCAGATTGCCACCCAGCAAAGCTGGGAACCGTACAGGGAAAGGGCTACGAGCAGCTTAGACTGGGAGGTGGCGTTAGAAGTTATCGACAAAGATAAAATAACATGGGCAATCAACACCTTCCTGCCTTTCAAAGCAGCGGGGATGGACGGTATCTTTCCAGCTCTGCTCAGATGGAGCGGTGCTCTGCTAGCTGATTACCTTGTTAAGGCCTTTCGGGCTTGTCTGGCTCACCGATATATCCCCTTGAAATGGCGCGAAGTAAAAATAATATTTATTCCGAAACCAGGTAGGGGCGACTACACCCAGCCCAAATCTTTTAGACCCATAAGCCTCTCCTCTTTCTTTCTAAAGACACTGGAGAGGCTGGGGGACAGGAAGATAAGAAACCAGATTTCGGTTCAAAAACCTCTGCACCCGAACCAACATGCCTACTGTGCAGGCAAATCAACTGAATCAGCGCTCCACAGCGTAGTCTCACGCGTAGGCAATGCTCTCAAAAACAAAAATCCAACCCTAGGTGCCTTCATTGATATCGAAGGTGCATTCAACAAAACTAACTTCACCAACATCGGTCAGGCACTCAACACGCACGGTGTTGCGCCGACGCTCGTAGAATGGATTAACAACATGCTAAAAAACCGTGCTATTCAATTTACTGTGAACACTACCACACGAGGAATCGTGAGCAGGGGCTGCCCACAAGGTGGGGTGCTGTCACCACTTCTGTGGAATTTAGTCGTAAATGAGCTCATTGCAGAGCTCAACGCCAGCAGTCTTTACTCGGTAGGATACGCAGATGACATAGCAATTCTAATCTCGGGGCAATTTGAGGGCATCTTATGTGATCTCATGAGAAAGGCCTTCAAAATAATCGAGAGCTGGTGTACAAAACACGAACTGTCGGTTAACCCCGTAAAGACGGAACTAATAATGTTCACTAACAAACGAAATCTTGGACCGCATAGGCTTCCAAAACTTTTCAACACAGAATTAACACTTAAAGAGGAGGTCAAGTACTTGGGGTAATTCTTGATAGCAAATTGCTCTGGAACAAGCATCTTGACTACAAACTCAACAAATGCACAATCGCACTCTATCAGTGTAAAAAAATGTTAGGAAAAACATGGGGGCTGTCTCCAAGGATTACTCTCTGGCTATACACAGCGGTAATCAGGCCAATGTTGGCTTATGGTGCTCTGGTTTGGTGGACTAGGACAGAACTCTCGACCACCATCACCCGACTCCAACGGTTCCAGCGACAGGCCTGCTCAGCTATCACCGGCTGCATGAGAACCACCCCAACAGCAGCCATGGAGATAGCCCTACATATAACTCCCCTGGACCTGTACATACAGCAAGAAGCGGCGCTAGCTGCTATCAGGCTAATGCATCTAGGCATATGGGGTAAAAACCACACAAGCCCACACGCTAAAATCCTGGACCGGGCGATTGAGTATCAACCTCTCATCGCCGCTCCGTGTGATAGAATACAAAAACAACCTATGTTCAACAAAAACTATAACATACAAACAATAGAGGAAGAAAGGGATCAGTCAGGAGCTAATGAAGTGCGAATCTACACAGATGGCTCAAAAACTAATAGCGGCTCAGGTGCTGGCGTTCACTCCCTTGACCTCAACATTAACTTTCACATACCGTTAGGCACACATAGTTCAATTTTCCAATGTGAATGTGTCGCCTTAACACAAGCCGCAAAAACCGTAAAGCGTTTAGGTATCCAGAACTACGGAATCAGATTCCTATCTGATAGTCTGGCTGTGCTCAAAGCTTTAGAAAACAAATTAACCAACAACAAACTAATCTTTGAATGCCACCTCGCCCTGGAGAGTATATCAAAATCCAATCGAATCACCCTCCAGTGGATCAAGGGGCACAGTGGATCCCTAGGCAATGATGCCGCAGATGAACTTGCGAAAAGGGGCTCCGAGATGTTGGTGCTAGGCCCGTACCCACTTATCCCCTTGCCTTTCTCGCAATTTCGTGCGTGGATTCGTCAAAGATCAACAGAATTGCACAATAACAGATGGTCACGGGCTACAGACTGTAGACAGTCAAAAATGGCTGTGCCGATAGTAAACCCGCGTCTCACCAAGAAACTCCTCAGCCTGAGTAGAAATAACCTCAAAATAATTATAGGGACATTAACGGGCCACACCCTTCTTAACAAACATTTATTCAACATAGGCGCCACGGACAGCCAACTTTGCAGGGGCTGTTTTAACGCCGAAGAATCAGCCGCCCACGTAATCCTGGAATGCGAGGCCGTGGCTTCTCAACGCGAAGAAACCCTCGGAACAGTGAGGTCGCTCCGTGAAGCCTGTGAAGCTCCCAGGAAGCTTCTGTGCTTTTGGGCGGAGTTGGGCTGGCTATGTTAGCCAGTACCCCCACGTACAACGGACCAAATGGGAGTCTAAGTGCGGAAAAGGGAGTCCCTACTACTACTACTACTAATACTACTACTGCGCGTGGCCCGACACGCACTTGGCCGGTTTTTTATTCTTCGGAACAATCATATGTAACAGCTGTCAAATTTCAGAGATGCCAAATACACGAAAAAAATATTACTCAATATTTAAATAGTGCACTTTTATTAAGCTTTAGATTTAACTGTTATATTTATAGATTGTAAGGGATCATCAAGGGATCAAATCTAAAGCACGTTGTAAACTAATTTCACAACACTACTCGTTTTGTTGTTAAACAAAACGTGAAGGCACTCTTCACTATAATGATATAAACTTAATCAAGTGCACATTCATCAAACAAGACCGATCTAAAACAATGTTTAACTTAACGTACTCTCAGATTTGTTTCCAATTTACGTTGGCATTTCAAAAGCAAATGCATGAATTGACGTGAGGAAAATTGTGAATTGGAATCTACTGTCGCCGAGCCAGTGGAGTGAACCCGCTCGTAGAACAAACGTCTTTAGCTTCACTGAAGAGCTTTACAAACATTTTACTAAAGGCAAACAAGATGGTTTTGTCTTTAAAATTACTAGATTCAGAAGCTGGAGATAATTGATGTCGACTCATGTTAAGAACACACGCTGCAAAATTTGATTTTTGTTTCTATAGTTCTTTCTTACGATTATAATAATATAATTGTCGGCACTTCTAAAGGTTTCGTTCTGAAGGGAGTTATGGTTTTGAATGACACTGACAGATGTCAACTTGACATAACACTAAGCACTAGTTTTTGGCGCGAACGAGAGAGAAACAGACGGGAGATCGAGGGAGAAGAGGGCGGTTTGGATTGAGTTGATATTTTTTTATAAAACCTATGGACTTATGTAGAAATACAATGAGAGTTGCCGATTGTTCGTGTAGATCAAACTATGTGCTCGGTGGAATGTCGTTTACGTTATTCTGCGATACATAACGTGATTAGTTACATTGTGACCCTACATACAAGCAGAATTTCGGTTGTTTAACATCTAGCCCGAAAACTACCCATGCATACCTAATGGATTTTCCTGTCAATTACAGTCTTTCCTACATATTCATCAAACCATATCAAAAATAGTTTATAGATGATAAGTACAAGATAAGGCAAAATACAGATAATGGAACCGTGACTTCTACGTGACAGAAAGGCAGAGAAGGCTGTATCTTAGAAGTCGGTGTCCCTCTAAAGAAAGAAATCGTTGATTTTTTACTAAGGGTGATGATGATAATGATTATGAGTTATTTGGTAAGATGCAGTAAATACTACACTGGATGAATCCAATTTTGTGATATAAGTAGCTTAAGGCCGTACCCTGACCAAAAAATCAGCATGAGATTTGAGCATTCCTATTGGCCTAGCGGCACTGGTGGCGCATGAATTACAGTAGTGAATACGCCCAGATTTTAGAATAACTTCTTTATAAAATCAAATATTGGTCTTTTGAAAAAAATAAATCTACCAAAATGTTCGTTATCAAATTGTTTATCGATTAGTGTTAGTAAAAAAAATTATTAATTAACACTTTACGAGGATATGCATGCTATCAATCATTATTTCATATTTTTATGGTTTTGTTGGAAGGAGATTAGTGAAATAAATACTACATTTAAAAAAAAGAATTCTACTATTTTGGAATCAATAATATGTAGAAATTTAATGTATTTTTATTAGTTGATATTTCATTTTAAATAACGAGTAGATAGCTCCTAAAAACTGCACGAAAAACGGCTAGCGCGGCGTTTTGCTCGGGGTAGCACCTTTAGAAAATGATTTAAGTAAAGCTTAGTTTCATAAGTAATTGCCAGAAGTGGCATTAGGATATCAAATCATGACAGTTAGGATAAGCTTTGACCTGCCGCACTTTAGATGTGGCTTCTACCAGATAATATTGTGATTAAGAACTCAAATTATCAAAAATAATGTGGTAGACTCAAAATAATTTGATGTGGATATTAATTTCACACACACATTATTTAACGAAATCAGTTAGATTTCTTCATATATAATATTTTACTTGTTGAAACACTCGTAAATAAAATCATTCTCTGTTATATGCCAACACCAACATCATTATATCAGCCGAAATACGTCAACTGCTGGACATAGGCCCCAAACGTCGCCATTGACCGAAAACAAATTCTCGCAATGGCATAAATATTTATCTACCCTCTGAATTCTATTCTCCCATTACGCTCAGCCCAGTGGTTCGGGCACTTGCATTGTTGTGGCATATCGCGACTTTTTGTCACCATAGACACGGACCACGGTGCGAACCCCTGTGCAGTACCCCCTGTGTGTACTAATCGATTTCCCATTTTCATTATTTATGACATGCGACCTTTGGGGGAGAAAAATTGAAAATCTTTTTTGGGTTTATCAGATTTGTTTGATTTGTGTTTAAGAGTGTGAAATGGGAAAATATTTTTGAGGGGTTTCAAGTTGTTTTTACGACTTTTGAGAATAATGCTACGTAAGTATAATAAATAATATTCTCCCCTCGTACTGTGGTAAAAATATTAGCGAATCAGCAAAGTGAAGGAAAAGCTTAATGTCCAGGTTACGCCGGACATATATTTAAGTATCATCAATCATAAATGATATAGGTAATGCCGCCTTAAGGTGAGGTCAAACGAACGTAATTTTGCTAGTTGTGTGTCTCGTAAAATGAGTCGCGGGATTTACGTTCGACTGTATTTCGGTTAGGCTGCCATACGGGCGGACGTAATTTCAGTTGCTAAGCTATATTGTTGTTGCTCTTAGACCGTGAACTGACGCTTGCCTCGCTGGCCTCGTGTGAAATTCGGTTGAAATAATGTACGATAGCCAGCAGACCACTCATTTTGTGTCACCGTGTGACACATACAGGACTTTAGTATAAAACCGAATGCAGCGTAAATTCCGCGACGCATTTTACGCGACTCACGACACACGATCAAAATCAAAATTACGTTAATTTTGCCTCACTCGGGTAATTTTGGGCTTGGTTTTACAATCGCTGGCAAACAAAAGACGTGATAAATGTCATAATAAGTATTATAACAAATATTACTTCAAGAATCTATTTCCCGATGAGTAAGGCTGAGGTTTACTTAAAACCGGGCATAAATACAGACTCTAGGCTGCTACTTGAAGAAATTCCAGGTGGTAAAACTTCAAGCTTAGCATTAGCCCTTGACATCACCAACAAGACATTGATGAATGCCATCCAGACCACGGCGTCCCAGCGCTAACAACGAAAATTTGGTTCAAATAAATGTCACTAGATGGCGCGATAAGCATCGATTTGTTATTGAACTGTGAGTAAAATTAACATTTTCTAGAATTGATCATAAAAATTGTATGTTCTTTTTTAATCAACTCTTCTAAGCACAAAATTATGGAAAATTGGGCTCTTAATTTTTTTTTTTTTTTTTATTTGATATAGGCTCGCGCTTGACCACTATCTCACCTGATAGTAAGCGATGATGTGGTCGACGGTGGAGCACGCTTGCCTAGAAGTAACCTATTCACTCTTGACTTAAAGACCCCTAGATTGTAGCTAACGGGAAACACAGACTCCGGCAGGGAATTCCACTCCTAATTCACATTTCAAAGATAAACAATCTTAAATGTAAATTAGAAGCCCTATTTTCGTACGAATCATTTAAAATATTCCAATAGATGGCGCGGTTTTAAATTTCTGAGCCATTCCACTTGATTTTTTAATTTTGCTTTGTAACACATTTTAGTATAATGAATCTGTAAAAACTTGCAGAAACATACTATAAAACAAACCTCACTGTAACAAAAGAAAAAAATAGTCACGAACCGAGAAAACCCTTTTACTTGCAAGTCGCTGTTAACACTATCCATAGCCGTGGAACGGAGTCGAACGCGATCGAAGTACTTATAAGAATAATCATCTTAATCAGACGAAAAACGCTATTACATCTGCACCAATGGTTTCTTTGTATGTTTGTATTTGATGCATCTGTATGCCAGTATTATCTGTGTCCAGTCTATTAGAGACTGGACACAGATAATATAAGCAAACACCGCATAAATAATCCCAGATCAACCCTAGCTCATTCATTACAATAGTTACCAATTGCTATCACTCACAATTACCATCGAAGTCTAAACAAACAAAATGGAAACACCTTTTCAGAATAGCATCGTGTTTCAATAACACCCACGTTGTTGCAATGTGCACCACTGTGTACTGATGTCAAAACAAAGCAATATGAGGCGATTGTCATTGTACCGCGAAGTGTTAGTTGCAAATTGTGCTGTAAGCGTCCGATAGATGATACTTTTTGTATACTGTGTGTTGCATCTGGGTTTGCTTGTGTATTGGTAAGTATCTTTTTGGTTGGTTGTCGTAACTGTCGGATATATGATTCCCGATTAATCAATAATATAATTAATTAGTTATTTATAAAAACTTCTTGTGTTTTTGTGAATGCCTGAAGTTTGAATAGCACTGCATACGTGTTGTGCTGTTCCCAAGTAACATGGAACAAAGGGAGGACGATAATGAAAATCAATAGATTTAGTTTAATTTGTTTATTTATAATGTAATTCAGTTTCTAATTAGGCAAAATCAAAGAATATATCATAGGTACGTAATCGAAGTTTTCTTCTTGTTCTTCGGGTAGCTGACATGCCATAAATTTTGTTTTGCCCTACAATTTTGCCACTTTCAAGACATCGTCGATGGCAATCTTTTTTTTTTATACACAGGTTGGCCAAAGATGTGCAGTAAAAAAATTACGTTCAGTGAATTAACACTTATTTTTTTTTTTATTAAATATCTAAATAGATGACTTCATGGTTCCTAATATAGGCCTGAAGAATGCAATTAATTCACCGAACTTAAATTTTTCACTTTAGGGCTGCCACATATAACTGCAAATTCGCAACGCATCGTAAATTTCATCAAGATCGCATCGCATCTTAGTTATGTGCGGGAGCCCTTAGACCAACATTTTCATAAGTTTTATCAAAGTTACGAAGCTGATTATTTTATACATAAAAGTACTACTCATGATAGTACTATCATTAATGACCTGCTAAAACCCGGAACCTTTGGGTATGCAGACGACAGCACTGTTGCTGAGAGATACGTATCTGGCGCACGGGCTACTGGGCCTCAAGTCCGGTCTCTTCGGGAGGCTATGGTTGAGCGCTTGAACCTGTCTTTGGAGGCAGTCTCCGAATGGGGCAATGCCAATCTAGTCAGTTTCAATGCTGCTAAGACCCAGGCGTGTCTTTTTTCCGCAAAAAAGAGCCAATTCCACCCGGCTCCATCCTTCCGTGGTGTAACCGTGCCGATAACGGACCATCTCGAACTTCTTGGTGTTACGTTAACATCGACCCTCAATTTTGGTCCATTCATTGAGTCGAAGGCTCAATTGGCTGCAAAAAAGTTGGGGATCCTTGCGAAGGTGAGACGGTACTTCACGCCTGAACAGCTGCTCAACTTGTATAAAGCGCAAGTTCGGTCATGCGTGGAGTACTGCTCTCACCTCTGGGATGGATCTGCCAAATACCAGCGTGATGCACTTGAGTCGATTGACAGACGGGCCAAAAGGCTTATTGGCAACGATGCACTGGTCGCCTCAAAGCTCCAGAGCCTCGAACATCGACGCCGAGTTGCCAGCCTGTCGGTTTTTTATCGGTTACATTTCGGGGAGTGCGCGACGGAACTGTACGATTTGATTCCGCCAAGCCCTTTCCATCATCGGACTACAAGACGTACGGCAATGTGCCATCGGTACATGGTGGATATCCCACCCATACGCACAAAGCGTTTTGAAAATACTTTCATTGTGCGTACAGCTAAGGAGTGGAACTCCCTGCCGGCGTCCTTGTTTCCTGATAGCTACAACCTAGGGGTCTTCAAGTCAAGAGTGAATAGGTTACTTCTAGGCAAGCGTGCTCCACCTTCGACCATATCATCGCTTAACATCAGGCGAGATAGTGGTCAAACGCGAGACTATAACAAAAAAAAAAAAAAAAAAAAAAAAAAAAATTCCATTGCGAAATTTCGACAAAATCTTCTTCTTTTTTTTAATTTTTTTATGTTATCAGGTCGAAAATTCTCAAAAGTTCAAGAAAAACTTATAACCCGAAACCTATAAAAAGTCGAGGCACGGTGATTCGGATACCCCAAGAGACGAAGGATATTTTTTTTTTGTGCCTCGATGTTTTGACTACCCTGCATTAAATACCAACTACGTATTACTACTTTATTTATGCAGCCAGCATAAAGATCACCCATCACTCATAATTAAATCAACACAACCGCTACCTCGTTACACACCAACAAACATAAAACACAATGCATATTTTGTCCACATCTCCCGCCAGGCGGCGCACCGTGCACTAACAGAATGCACAAGTGTGCACTCTTCCTATCCCACATACATTGATGGCCCATTTGTATTCTAGTGATGTGCCTGGTGAACTAATCAAGCGGTGCATCCTATCCTCCCCGGAGGCCTGGAGGACTGGAGGCCTCCATCGCATATTAAAGGGGATGGGATAGGCCTCGGGTTAGAGAAGCGCGGAAGCGGTCGTAAAATGTTGTGATTTTTTAATAACGCTTGCTTGCATAGTTGTAATATTTAAGAGTATCGATTTTGTGGTTGTGCATGTGAAAATAGAGGGAATTTGTGTTGTAATATATTAGTGAGATATTATTTTCTAATAGATTTTATATTATATATGTTACTATAAAAGCTCGAACTACGGTAAAACCTAGGTTTTACGGTTGAAACCTAAGATTTACCAAGTCTTACTGGTAAAAGTCCGAAGTTATCAATAATCGCTTATTTTGGGCTTTTTTGGGCGGGTAAATCCAAGGTTTTACCGTAGTTCGGGCTTTTACAGTAACATATAGATTTTATTATTAGGTATTCATCATCATCATCATCATCATCAGCCTATAGCAGTCCACTGCTGGACATAGGCCTCTTCTTCTTCGAGGTCACGCAGACTACTCATACACATATGACCGCACACCGCACAGGACTCGGGCGCCGCCCATTATAATTTTGGGCGGTTTATTTTTGTCTTCTGTATACGTATTTATTTTATGTTCTTTGTATCTATTTAAACTTACACAACAGATTTGGTTTCCGTACGTCACGTCCTAGGCGACCACTGAAAATCAGCGCCGTGCTGTGGGTCCTCCACGGCACAGCATTATGCTGAGTGGAAGCCTTCTTGCCACAATCACGACATGCATCTGGCTAATATCTTTTTCACCCTATTTATTTTCTGTTATAAAAAAATGTAGGTAGTATATGTTATTGTTGTTTGATTTATTTTTCGTCTTTACTAACTTAATTTAAGTACTACTAATACTATTGTTAAGGGTTTAGCATAAGCATGTTATTATAATGTATGTCGTTTTGTGACAAATAAACACTTTTTCTTTCTTTCTTTCTTCAATTGCACGCCATTTGCTTCGATTTTCGGCAACTCTTAGCCAGCTGCTACCAGCCACCCCGCGAAGATGGTCACTCCACCTAGCCTGAGGACGTCCAAACTTACGTTTACCAATTCGCGGTCTCCACTCAAGAACACGTCATCCCCAACGGTCATCGGTTCTACGACTTATATGACCGGCCCATTGCCACTTCAGCTTACTTATTCTGTGAGCTATGTCGACAACTTTGGTTCTCTGCCGGATCACCTAGTTTCGGATTCGATCCCTTAGAGAGACTCCGAGCATAGCCCTTTCCATAGCTCGCTGAGCAACTTTGAACCGATGAACCAGCCGTACTGTGAGTGTCCACGTCTCGGCGCCGTAGGTCATAAAAGGTAGGACGCACCGCCATTGACCACAATCGGTCCCGGAGTGACGTGTGAATTGAACATAACCTGGGTTTTGTCCAAGTTCATCCGGAGCCTGATGCGTGCAGAAGAACCAGCTAAGCAGTCCAGCATCAGCTGCAAGTCATGCAGTGACTCTGCTATTACGACGATGTCATCCGCAAATCGCAGGTGTGAGATGTACTTGCCGTTTATATTAATGCCGCGTCCTTCCCAGTCCAGCGTCTTAAACATATCCTCCACCGCCTTGCTAAACAATTTCGGGGAAATAACGTCCCCTTGTCTAACCCCTCGACGCAGTGAGATATGCTTAGTTTGCCAGTCCTGACTTTGGACGGTCATTGTGGCGTTTGCATAAAGACATCTCAGCACTTGGATGTATCGCCAGTCCACTTGGCACCGCTGCATAGACTCCAAAACAGACCAGGTTTCGATAGAGTCAAAAGCCTTCTCATAGTCCACAAAAGCAAAACACAGGGGCCGATTACATTCTTCGGACTTCTGTATAATTTGCCGCACTGTGTGGATGTGGTCTATGGTGCTGTATCCACCTCGGAACCCGGCCTGCTCCAGTGGTTGGAACTCATCGAATCTTCGCGCTAGACGATTCGTGACGATTATGTATTAGTGATATTAGGTATTAGTTGCTACTAATACGAGATTGAATTGATAGTTTGTCATATAATATTGTCAATTTAGACACTTACTCTGAGTTAAGTTTTTCGTGCAAGTGGGCTTTATGGGTTAAGTTAAGGTATTGTCTAGTCTGAACAACTTGGGAAATAAAGTATTGAAAAATGGCACTATATTAGGTACGTCCAACGCAATGATATCCGAAATGAAAATGAGCGCGCTCATTGTGAAGAATCAAATCGTTGGATTATTCTGCATATAAACTAGAATCGTCACTTGAATAAAATCATGTGTTATCGTATGTTAAATCGATTCAAATTGACGAATATTTCGTCATTAATAAAGACAATTGCTATATGAAATCGAATCGGTACCGCATTATTTCATCACTAAATCATTATTTTTTGAGCTGTCAAAAGGCTAGACGGAGTGTACTTTTAGTTCAAAGGTTTTTTTTTACCAATAATTTAATAAAATTGCGCGTAATAACGCGCGGACTCTTTATTCTTAACATTACCTACTTAGTTCGTATCGAAACAAGATATAGAAAATTAAAGAAATGTCTGTAACCCATCTGTATGAATATTACTTTAGTAAACGGGCTAACAAACTGACTTATCTGACTTTCAAAAGCTTCTAAGTGCACTTCTCTTACACGACCAACATTGGTCCTCTTACCCGCTCCGCTACATCTCAAGACATAGCCTTACTAACGCAGCCCGCAGGCATCCGCTCCGGGCGCCGGCGACACATCGATAATATCTCGTCGCGGCCTTGTCACTGGACAGGGACATTGAAGACCTTACATTGTAATAATAATATCACATCACAGCACACACTGAGAATTGATAATTATTGTATTTGTTATGGCATACTGATTTGAAGGAGTTTTTATGAGATCTACAGTTGTAGACGAGAGATTTATCAAGACTTATAAAAGACCGGTTTCACTAACGCAAGGTACAATATGGATGCACTTCAGGTACATCTCTGCAGTCTTTGGTCAGCTGGAACCGCTGGCTACTGGACCCGCGAGTCCAGTTGGAAACATTATGTATTTTTTGTATTTTTATTGGTTATCTAGACCCACATTCCAACTTAAAATAATATGTAATGTTTAAAGCTACCCGTGGATACAGTACGAGCTCAAAATTGCTTGGTCAAAATATTACCGACTTGTGTTTTTGAAAAAACCCTATCTTTTTCCAGTAAGATTGAGAAGTGTTTTCACAACTGTCTAATTAGATTGCCGTGTTTTCGCAATATCCCTAGTTTTCGCGGAAATTCGAATGATCAAATCATCCTACAACATCATTGAAGAAAAACGATTCGTTTTTTGAACCGAACAAAAGATCCCAAAATACCTGCTAAAAAGAGGTTTGAAATACACTACTTCAACACATTAACACCCGAAGAATATTCAAGACTCGATTCAGAGAGTAGGTAATATGGGCCAAGGCCCGACCCTGCTTAAATATTCAGCGACGAGGAATAATAGATGAGATGATCCCTCAACAGACAGATAGATGTCTACTTATTTAGTGCTATAGCTAACCGACGACGGAGTAAGGGCTAGTTTCTACTTGAGTATTCAGAGTTAAAAACGTGTCTACCCGTCCTTTGACAAGTTGACAAGTTTTTTGGCGAAAGTAGAGTTTGACAAACACTCAACTTCAAATACTACTTGACTTGAAACCAATTATACTACGAGTTTGCATTTTTACCCGACTGCGGGAGGGTTTTTCGAGTGAATGTAATGTATGTATGTCCATTTCTATGGCACGCTCTGTAGACCAACGACGGCTTGACGGATTATGATACAATTGCGGTGTCATTGGATTCGTCTCAATTGTGGGTATGACAGGCTATATCTTTTTGAAATATTTCGCCGCCCCCCAAAAAAAAGGGTGATCCAATTTTTTTCATTGTCATAATAAATGAAAGCTATTAAATAGAGCATACCAAAAATATATGTATAAAGTAACACTTTTATGTTACTATTTAGCCACAAATTCAAGATAAACGTAACTTATATAGCAAAATAAATAAGTAAAACAGTCACATACATTTTTTTTATTCACTAAATCCATGTTATTAACTATTCATAATATCTTTTACCACATAACTTAGTTGGTGATCTTATTCATTGTCTGAAATAAAACAAATTATTATAAAAACAAAAACCCGAGTGCTTAAATATAATTAGCTGAAAAGAGAAAAACAAGTACTAGGTATTAATTAGGCGAAGACAAACAAAAAATATAGAAAATCCTATCAAAATTTCGTTTGTCACCGCTGGCAGCACCTCAAAAAAAATATTGTTGTTTTATTGTAATTACATAAAGATCACATTCTGTGGAATTTCAAAAGCTAATGTAATTTGACCTACTTACTACAATTTTTTATGTTGTATTGAGAACTTAAGTTCCCTGTTTTCCCGTTATAAGTAGGATTTATTATTGCCCCAGAATACCTAAGTCTATAAATAAATCTCCATAAATCTCTGAGTAAGTAAAAGTTTCTTATCAGTTCGAAACAAAAGTTCAGAACTCCGGGCAATAGGATCGATTACATTGAACTCCTACTGAAGTTCATTAAATCGCCCGCCCTATATGCGAAACTTTGACAGCCGCTAATTGCTTAATTTACATACTTATTAAGTAAAGATAGACGAAGACGGATATAGATTTCCAGAATGTTTGAAAGTGATCCTGTGTTATCGAGAAACAAAATGGCTTATAGAAGATATTACAGAAGATTTCATCTAAACAATACATATAACACATCACATCTAATACAATAAAGGCGAAAGTTTGTGAGTGTGTAAGTGTGTCTGTACGTTTGTTACTCTTTCACGCAAAAACTACTCAGCGGATCTTGAAGAAATTTGGCACAGAGATTATAGTCTAGAATAGCACATAGGATACTTTTTATCCAGGGAATATGTTCCCTTGGGATAATTTTCGACAGTCACGCAGACGAAGCCGCTGCTAGAAGTTAGTATACCATAATATCTTCAGTACCTGTCTGTAGTCATTGTTGTATATAGTCTCGCGCTTGACCACTATCTCACCAGAAGGTAAGCGATGATGTAGTCGACGGTGAAGCACGCTTGACTAGAAGTAACCAAGAGAAGAGAGAAGTAAGAAAGAGATCTTTAAGGCAAGATTGTATATCTCTTGACTTAAAGACATCTAGGTTGTAGCTATCAAGAAAGACTCCGGCAGGAACTGTAGTAGAGTCTTTATAAAACTTATTTTTAGCAGAAAACATATGTCAAAAATGTCTTGTTCTTTACGACTGTGCCATTAGCCCTCGATTAACCATAATTAAGTCCCTGACGATAAGATCTTCTAGGGTTAGTATCTCTCCTTCCATCTTGTGCCGAATACTCAGCTGTCCCGTGAATATCTTATAAGGAGTTCACGTAGCTAAATTTTGTGCCAAAAACCATCAAATCAGCTGAAAAAACGTCCTCTGGACGTGGGTCTCCCCCAAGCATCACCACATTGACCGGTACTGTTCGTTTCATATCCAGTGGATTTGAAGAGGATTTGGCTTCACCAGGGCAAACTTTTGAACTTAACCATTGAAAAGCTAAGAAGATGTTTAAATGTTATGTTATTTATCTTCTTCTTCTGCCTGCCCTTGTCCCATGTTACTTGGGGTCGGCACAACACGTATTTTTTTCCATACCGAGCTGTCTCCCGTCACGCTATCACTGACTCCCTTTTCTTTCATGTCACTCCTCACACAGTCCATCTATCTTTTCTTTGGCCGTCCCCTCCCTCTCCATCCATCCACATTTATATTCATAACTCTTTTAGTAACATGCGTTTCATCCCTCCTCATCACATGACCATGGACAAATGGTTTCCTTTCGACTTCTCTGTCTCTGGTGCCACTTTCAAACTTCCTCTAATATACCATTTTTTTCACTTTATCTATTCTCGTCACTCCGCACATCCATCTCAACATTCTCATCTCTGCTACATGCAATCTTTTTGCTGATCAACCCAACATTCTGATCCATACATCACGAGGTCTAATCACGCATTAATAAATTTTATTTATATAGGTATCTAAAAAGGTTTTACAACCAATCTCGGCACAGTGATTCAGTGAGGTAGGTCTAAGATCACAATTTCTAACAGAACATTTTAATTAAGGCCATGATAAGTACACGTCGAAAGCGGATTTAATTATAGGAATACGAGATAAACGCTATCTACGTCTTTCCTTATAGTATTTCAGTAATGTGGCGGCTTGACCTTAATTATGACATATAAACATATCTAGTTTTATCTCAAAGATGAACTCAATTAAGTTGAATTCAAATTTTGAAATTTGCTAGCGACAACTCAATTATTGTCATTTGTCTAGCTAGACAAGTGTCATTAGAGGTCAGCGATGGTCGAATGAGGACTATCGTTTTATTACCCACCAGTTGGCGCCACTGTTGTCTGAGGTAGGTCCATAAATATATCTGTTAAACGTTATCTATACCAATATTATAAAGAGGAAAGATTTTTTTGTTTGTTTGTTTGTACCGAATAGGCTCCAAAACTACTGGACCGATTTCAAAAATTCTTTCACCGTTGGGAAGCTACTCTATCCCCGGGTGTCATAGGCTACTTTTTATCCCTGTATTCCCACGGGAACGGGAACTACGCGGGTGAAACCGCGAGGCGTCCTCTAGTAATGTTATAACGATAAGTCTGAATTAAAATTCATGCGAAACATAAAACTCTATTAAAGCAGTGGTTGGTAAAGCCCGTACCTATCTTAATCTATATGCCATATTTGTAAAATATTCACAACAATAAAAATAATGTAAATAAACTCCTGCTAAAAGCCAAAAAAATATGCAATTTGACATATCGGATACCTCACGCTGTACCAGCGCCTCTAGCGGCGAATTCATACGCGGTAGCACTCATTGTCTTAATATAAGGGATAGTTCACGTGACCTTTTGATAGTGCTTATCAATCCCATACATTTTTGTATTTTTTAGGGTTTCGTACAAAAAGGGTAAAAACGGGACCCTATTACTAAGACTCCGCGGTCCGTCTGTCTGTCACCAGGCTGTATCTATTGAACCGTGATAGCTAGACAGTTGAAATTTTCACAGATGATGTATTTCTGTTGCCGCAATAACAACAAATACTAAAATCAGAATAAAATAAATATTTAAGTGGGGCTCCCATACAACAAATTTTATTGCCGTTTTATGCGATAATGGTACGGAACCCTTCGTGTGCACTTGGCCGGTTTTTCCTATAGCTATCGCAACGCTTTCGTTGGTAGAATGTCATTTTTATAGAGCCTCTGGGGAAGATCGTGAGAATCTCATCAATCTCATCTTATCTTCATACATGACATTCCACAAACATATATACAGACACACGTCATACACACACACACTCTCCCGCACCCACACAACACAAAATCACACACATTCTCACGATTCTTATTTTTACCATAAATAAAAAATGAGGCTTTTGTTCTTTTTTTCATCACTAACTTTTTAATAACCAGCGACATAAATAATGACTTTTATAATGGAGGAACACTGCCTCCCAAGTACCAAGTCACAGGTATACCTAGTTTGGGAGCCAGGGGACCTATGCTTAATATACTAATTCTGTATGTTGGAACTTTGTCTGTAATTACGCTGTATTTTTTTTTTTTTTTGTATTATTTAAATATCAAAATATATGCTGGATGCGAATTGCGAGAAAAGGAGATTGAGCGGTCGAAACGGCGAAGTTTGGAGGATATCAGTAGTTTGTCGCTTTTTCGGCTAAAAAGATGATAATATCTAATGCCTAACTACTGTGCTGCTATTAGGATGAAGATACTTACGAAGCTACCACAAAAACCATGAAAATACTTTTATCACACAATCTACTTTACCTTCTATCCCCTTCCTACACGATACAGAATTCGGTCCAGCTATGAATAATATAAAAGCAATTCACCTAGCCTCGAAACCCGGGTGTGCCTGTAGTTACAAATTATACAGCTACCGCCTACCGCCTTCGCTTGCCGGTGCTCGTAAATAGGACTAGCTGCTAATGGGAATATAATCGATTCTATAAATAATCTTTTCATAATTTCTATTTGTGCTAAATTGAACGGGCTATGTTTGCACAGGGCGAAATTAATTAAAGTTGCAGTAAGGATTCATATACGATTTTTGAATTCTTAATTTTAGATTTTTCGATGCTCTCAAAGCATCGAAAAATCTAAAATTAAGTATTCGTATGCATTCCACTTCCTTCTTTGACAAATCTTTCACGATTCAAGCAGCTCGGTTGTGGAATGCATTGCCTATTGAAATAAGACGTGCTCTAACACTGCTAAAGTTTAAGAAAATGGTGAAGGAGCATTACCTTTCACTATAATTTTTATTCTTCTCTTTTCTCTGTTATATATTTGATATGTATAAGTATGTTTTGTAATATTGTATGCTTGTATTTTATGTTATTATGTAAGTAGTATATTATCTATAGTTCTATACTAATATTATAAAGAGGAAAGATTTGTAGGTTGGTATTTTTCTATTTTTGTATGTAACGAATAAACTTAAAAACTCCTGGACCGATTTCAAAAATTCTTTCTTCATTGGGCAGCTACACTATCCCCAAGTGACATCGGCTTCTTTTTATCCCTGTATTGCCACGGGAACAGGAACTACGCGGGTGAAACCGCGAGGCGTCTGCTAGTTTATGATAATTTGTACACCGACAGCCCTAATTTCTTCTCCTATCGTTCAGTCCATCCAAAGGTTATCTGTAAGAGATTGCCTAGTCCGATAAAACCGCCCATTGTACACTTGTCATTGTGAACGTTTGTCCTGTATGTTTTTTTGTGGTGTAGATTAAAGTATATAATAAATAAAATAAATAATAAACTACGTACATTTGCCAAACACACAAGGTAATCAATCAACCCGATGGCGGTATACAATAGATTACTGTCAGCAAAGCACTCTCACACAAAATACACTTATGGTTTACCTTAGCCGTCGTCTTCAAATGGCTTTCTGACATCTACGGTTCTGTCTCCTCAAATTCAGGTCAGGTTTACCATTTTCGTGGTACAATTATTCTCTTCTGTTAAGTCACATTTGATACATGTAAAAATTTTAACTAAGTCTTTACAGATTCAACCTTTAGTGATCGAAGGATTTATTTATATTATTTACTTAAAACTGTAGCTTCTATAAGTAACATACGAACGAAATAAGATAAGTAACTAAACTCTTATTTATACGAACTGAGAATTTATATTACTGTATACTATTATACATAAGATAGAAGTCCTACTTCCTACTAATATTACGAAAAGTTTGGATTTTTCGATGTTTGGATGTTTGTTATTCAATTACGCCTAAACGGCTCAACGGATTGGGAACACGGGTAAGTAAATCATGGGGATAATTTTTCAAAAGCTTGTAGGTATTAAATAAATAAATAGGCTCGTAAACAATTAAAGGTCTATGTGGCAATGCTACAAATCTACCTACTCGGCACATTACCAATTCCTAGTCGTTTGGCACGCTATTGTTTTTAAAATAAGTGTATATAAAATGAGTCGTTTGTGTGAAAATAATGTTACTGCGTATTTTATTCCACGATAAACATTTAGTAATGCTGTATTTCTTGTACTTAGATCTAATAAACAACAATATTTGCATTGCATGTAGCACAATCAGCATTATTCGTATTGGTATTCGTGTCGTTCATTCTAAAAAAGTGTAGAGGTTTTTCGATAAAAGTTAGTTTTTCAGTCATCTGATATATATAAAGATATTTAACTGATATGATATGATAAATAAAATAATATCATGTCTTATACTCCAAAGGGTTAGGCAGAAATGTCTATAGTACTCGTAACACTAGCCATTTCTTTACATTTCGCCAGTTAAGTACCAGTATTTTTGTTAAACTAAGGATTATTATAAACATTTCCAAATAAAAAAGATCTAATTAGAATGCCGTAATCTTACTAATATTATAAATGGGAAAGTTTGGTGGATGTGTGTATGTTTGTTACTCAATCACGCCAGAACGGTTGAACGGATCTGGATGAAATTGGCACAGAAATAGATTATAGTCAGGAATAGCACTTAAGATACTTTTTATCCCGGGAATATGCATGCTTTCTCAACTTTCAAGGATACAAAAGTCATCCCTATCCTAACGAGCTATGTCGACTGAATCTTAATATAGTCAAGGTATATATCGTGAGAACCAGAAATAGTTCAGACATAATATTATAATACCTAGACAACTACCAACCGACTACTATTAGACAGGTAGGTTTCTAGGTAATTGTTTTTTTCCCTTTGTTCGCATAA
This sequence comes from Orthosia cruda, assembly GCA_964057195.1. Lineage (NCBI taxonomy): Eukaryota > Metazoa > Arthropoda > Insecta > Lepidoptera > Noctuidae > Orthosia > Orthosia cruda. The sequence goes on from OZ059838.1 coordinate 33,052,635, forward strand.
GGACAGATTCTCATAAAAACAGATTAGCAGAAGGACAGATTCTCATAAGGACAGTTTCGCATAAAGACAGAAAAGGTACAGATCCGCACACTATTTTAGGCCCTTAACACTGCACGCATTTATACAATTTTCCAAAGCAGTGTGATTATGAAATAGGTACTATTCAAGCTATCAAGTTAACATATCCTGAGTACTAAAAGGTTGTTACTATCATTTTATAAATGCAATTTGGTACAAGTCAAAAGTTAATTGATTCAGTTCTTCTAAACAGGGTCGTCAATACACTCAACTTTTCTGCCTATTAGCACTATTGCCAGCAACGCTTATACCGGTAGCGTACCGGAGTTGTTAATGCGAGCTAGGTCCTAGTATTGAGGAAAGCTTATCTTTTTAAGACTATTTCAGTAAAAAGTGGATGAAATTCACTACCAGCGATATTTTTAATTGCTGTAGCCTAATTTCGAACCATGAATGCCATCGAAGGATTAATTCTAAGATTCCTAAAAGAACACATTTATTTTATTTCATCATACTCTTGAAAGAGGAAGCAAAACTGTCCGATCTAAAAATAGTCGGTGGTGGTCTAATAAGCGGATTTAATTGTGCAAGAAAAGAAGGAAATGTGATATTTTGGTTGACAGTAAAATTGATATCATTATTATGAATTTCGCAAACGATATAATATCGGCAATAGAGTCAACTCAGTCGTGGAAAATGTGAACCGTATCAAACCTACAGTGACTAGGCTTATGAAAAGTATTTTTGAATAAATTGAATATAGTACTACGTATAGTACATTAAAATAATTTTATTTTGGTTTAGTTTGTAAAGTAAAAAGGTACATATATATATATATATTCTTTTCAACTTAACTGTACTTTGTCTTTATGCGAAACTGTCCTAAAGAGAATCTGTCCTTCTGCTAATCTGTCTTTATGAGAATCTGTCCTTATGCGAACAAAGGTTTTTTTCGTAGGTAGTATTTATTACAAGCAACAGATTTTGAAATTATGACGCCAAAACGTAATGCATGTAAATGCTTTCGTTACTAGAATGTCAATGTTATTTTTCATGATGATCAAACTCTGGTCAAAAATCTCGCTTGATGAAAGAAAGCAATTGATGAAGTCTACTATGAAATGAGAAGATGACCTGGTCCCTCTTGCTTTGAAGGTTGGTAGACTATATATAGATGATATGAAACACACACTGGCAGAGGAATCCCTTCTTCGGTTTTGCGCATAATTAATATGAGTGAGAAGCGTTTACTACAATGAAACGACCAATCATTCCGCCTAAAATCATAACACACATGACAAGAAATAATGACCCATCCCGAATGACCACACGATCAATCTTTACCCACCCACAGACGAGTTAAAAGCTATGAGGAACCTCAAATCAAATGATGCATAACGAACCCGATCTACAATCAAAAAACAAAAAAAAAAACGCAACGATCCGTCATACACAGTACACCTAACCCTCATAACGCTAGCCTGATCAGAAAAGTCCATTAACATGCAAAAATAACAAAGGTAGCGATTAACCCTTTCCTGCCGTCCCTGGGGCACTTTTAACATGGATACGCTGAGCCCGTAATGGCAAGCTTAATGCTACACGTTTATAAACTTAAGCTGAGCTGTTGTTCTGTATGATTTTGATGTGTAAGGGTTCATTTTAGTGGTATGAAATATGAGGATAGAACAGGCCTTTGTTGTGTGGGCTCATCTGCTTTTCAGATGCAGATTTTGACCTGTTCGCCGCCTGTATTACCCCAAGGTGTAATTTTGTTAAAGTCTCATATATTAAAGGCATAGAAAAAACCTGCTCTAGATTTTGTAGGCAGTCAACGTTTGCCATTAGTAAGTTTAGGGAAGGTTCATATCTGACGGAACATGCGTCGCGTATTATCGGTCGCGTAACGCCAGAACAGACAAATGTATAGAAAAACACTTGACCGTTCACACTCAACCGATGATGCGTTAGTGCGTTTACTGTACTTAGCTGACTACGCTCGACGCATCTTCCGTCAGATGTGCACCGACCCTGATAAAATGATTGACATCTTTAAAATCATCGTTGACGTAAAACTTGTCCCGCATCCCAACATTTGGTGCGTAGCCCAGCATAAAGGATGCGTCCAGGGTTCAATTGCCGGACCGACGTTTTGGAACCTTATCCTAGATCCACTCCTACACAAAATGGCTAGTATGGGGGTATACTGCCAAGCCTTCGCGGACGACGTTGTCCTGGTTTTCTCTGACTTCACAGCCGGTCCCCTGCAGCAATCAGCCAACAGCACGTTAGCCAAAGTATCGGAATGGGGCGTCCAAAATAAGCTACGTTTCGCCGCGCACAAGACTAATGCGATGGTGTTAACGAGGAAGCGAAAGTACGACGTTCCGGTACTTCATATGTCGGGCACGCGGCTAAACCTGGTTGAGGAAGTGAAACTGTTGGGTCTCACGATAGACTCCAAACTCACCTTCAATGCGCACGTGTCTGCGACCTGTAGAAAGGCCGCAGACATCTATAAGCAGTTGGCATGTGCGGCGAGGGTGACTTGGGGTCTGAACAGAGAAATAATCAGGACAATATACGTGTCGGTGATAGAGCCCATCGTGATGTATGCAGCGAGTGCGTGGGCCCCCGCAGCTGAGAAACTGATGACAAGGAAAAAGTTTGACTCACTGCAGAGGGGCTTCGCGCAGAAAATCTGCAAAGCATACCGCACGGTGTCTCTGACATCGGCACTTATCCTGTCAGGCCAACTCCCCCTAGACCTCCGGGTAATCGAGGCGGCAACCCTTTTCAAGATCAAAAAGGGACATTCCCAAGAGTTTATACCGCTGGGCCGCGTGCTGGAGTGCAACGTGCACCACTCCAAAAACCCCCACCCGGCGCAACTCACAACAACCGAGTATGAATGCCTAGAGAACTTGACTCCCGAAACCCTGGCAACCCACCAAGTAATCGGCCCCCAAATATACACCGATGGCAGCAAGATAGAGGGGAAAGTCGGAGCTGCCCTAACTTGGTGGGAAAACGGGACGGAGTCAAGGTTCAGCACCTTTGGCTTGGAGCCTCACAACACAGTCTTCCAATCGGAAATGTACGCTCTCTTCAGAGCCGTCAGGATGGCAAGAGAATCCAAGGCGGCCTCCGTAAGCATCTTAAGTGACTCGAGATCGTCACTTGACCTGCTGAGGAGACCGTCTGTCACTCACCACCTGGCACTCCAAATCAAGAGAAGCGTCCGTGAAATCAGAGAGGAGGGCAGAGAAGTGAGGCTCTTTTGGCTCAAGGCCCATGTGGGAACTGCCGGGAATGAGAGGGCGGATGAGCTGGCCAAGGAGGCAGCCCAAACAAAACTCACATCAGAATACAGCAAGGTCCCCGTTTCGTTCGTGAGGAAGAAGATTCGGGAGGGGACTATAAGGAAGTGGCAAGCGCGGTACGAGTCTTCGAGTACAGGATCGGTCACGAAAGCGTTCTTTCCAGACGTCCTAGCGGCGAAAAGGACACTCAGAGACGCAGTGCTCACACCGGTCCACGTACAAGTCCTTACAGGACACGCCGGATTCTCAGCGTATCTCCACCGCTTCCATCTCAAAGATAGTCCCTCGTGCGTCTGTGACCCGAGTTGTGAAGAGACAGTCTGGCATCTGCTGTTCGAATGCCCAAGGTTCAGCCAAGACAGAATGGAGCTCGAGGTAAAATTCGAAACCCAGCTTAGCCAGTCCACACTCCACACCATCATGGGGAGACCGGCTACTAGGATTCCATTCTTGGCATTCGCGAGCAAAGTCGCCACAATCGCAGCAAAGGCCAACAAAACGGACGTAACCTTGCGAAGTCGACCACACAATCGAACACAAACAACCACAACCACACAAACAACAACCACAACTACACAAACAACAACAAGAACACCATTGACTGATACACAAATTACACACACACAATCTAACCAACGGCCATTACCAACGGTAGCAGCAGCGGTAGCAGCAACAGCCAGCCTACAACCAGCCCCTAGCATGACTACCACACAATTCCTGGCAAGCGGAGAAGACGGAGTCCCTGGCATCAGACTGCGAGGCGTCGCTCTGTTCATGAACAGGGAACAAGAGAAGTTAGGCATAGGCTTCTGCATAGGCTCAAGTCAAGCTGCGGCCCGAATAGACCTTTCACCGGGCCTTGCCGCCCTGATTAACGGAAGCACCACCAAAACGAGCATAACAGGCAGCAAGTATGCTGCACTACCTCAAATGGAAGTGGCCACTCACCGATGCCGTCTAATGCGATTTAAAGGGAAAACAATCGCATTACTCGAGTGGGGAGAGGTTACTCCATTTGCTCAGGCAAGCTCATTGCTTCAGAAGATTAGGGAGGCAGGAGACTACACGTCACCCACGGCCCGAACCATAAGTGTGGACGCAATGGTGGTGGGAGGAGAGAGAGGAGACGTCGCAGACCGCTTTGGCTGTTTAAAGGCCTCAGAACATCATGAGGTTGTTGTCTACGAGGACAGAGGGGAAACCCTGAGTTTCCTCAAAGCCCCCAGACAGCTAATAGCCAGCGCAATAAGCCCCAAAACAAGCCCCACCACTCAAAGCGGATCGGAGAGGGCCCAGCAGAAGGCAGCAGCCGAAAAAGCCGCAAAGGTGCAGTGTAACACCATAAACCCGGAGGACCGGGCCCGGTCGAGGAGTCGCCTGAAAGCGTTTGGCACTTTCCTCAGTGCACTGCGCCCAAGCACCAGCTACGCATCACCATCTCACAAGCAGGAGACAGCACTGGAGAGGTTCTTCAGAAAAACACCAAAGGAACCAACCCAGCAAAAGCCTAAGCCAACACGAGCCGACAAAGGGCAAGTCAGCCCGCCGACCCTCGCAGTAAAGTCGGGTACCACGGATCACGTAAAGAGCGCGTTCCTCGAGTACGTAGCAATCGTAAAAGCGACCAGAGAGGTCAATCTTACGACATGCAGGAAGATCCTGCAGACCTTCCAGAGAGACACAGAGGGTCTGTTAAGGGTACTGCTCGAGGAAGCAGGGGCAGCGGTGTATGACAACGTCACATCCCAAGTCATCAAAGGGGAAATGACGGGGTCATATATGGCAGCCTACAGCGCGAGGAGTGGCTTTGTGGCCCTGGACAAGGAGGAGACGGAGCGCTCAGGCAAACTCAAGTTCAGTGTGCCAAATGACGACCCGATAGTGGTTACCGCCAAATGTACCAAAATCATGCCGGACGATAAGATCCTGGAAATGGCACACTCCATTTCGGGGACCTCCGGTATCCAGGCATCACAGGAAAGTTGGGCGGTACCCAATATCAGGTGGATTAACGGAGTTCCGGGTTGCGGTAAGACAACCTGGCTGGTAAAGCACTTCGAAGAGGACAGGGACGTGATAGCAACCACGACAACAGAAGCTGCCAAAGATCTTAGAGAAAAGCTTGCGCGCCGCTTAGGAAACCGAGCAAAGACCAAAGTGCGCACTATGGCCTCAATCCTAGCAAACGGTTTCAAGAGCCAAGACAAATGCTGCCGTCTTACGGTAGACGAGGCTCTTATGAACCACTTTGGGGCCATAGTCATGGCAGTAAAGTTGTCTGGAGCGAGCGAGCTTGTCCTCGTCGGAGACGTTAACCAGCTTCCATTTTTGGACAGGGAGAATCTTTTCGAGCTTAGGTATACCCGTCCAGACCTGGTGGCTGGCATCACCCAGGAGTTTCTCTGCACACACCGCAATCCAATGGACGTGGCGTTTGCACTGAGTGAGATATACCCCGGTATATACTCCTCCAAGTCGTCGCTGTCGCGGGTCCACTCCCTGAAGGTGAAAGGTTACACAGGGGCGCAAATACCGGGTACTGCCCAAAACACCCTGTTCCTGGTTCATACGCAGGGGGAGAAAGCCTCTCTTGCGAGCCAGGGATATGGGTCTGGCGAGGGGTCGCGCCTGCTAACCATACATGAGGCTCAGGGGTCGACCTACGACAGCGTTATCATCATCAACACCAAGTCCAGGAGGCTTCAGGTCCACGACAGCATCTCCCACGCGGTAGTGGCGGTGTCCAGACATACAGTCAGTTGTGTCTATTACACCGACGACGCCGATGACGCCGCAGGCCGCCTTGCTAAGAGGGCGATGGATGCGCCGACTAAAACGGTCGTCAACTACAATCTTAAGACGGCCATGCAGCATCGAGACGTAGTCGTCATAGAGGCCTTGCTCACGCTAGCGAAGTCCCTGGTCAGCAGCCAAAACACCACCTAACAAGTCCCATCCAAAAACTCCAACCCAAACACCCAAACCATCACCCTGTCTAAAGAAAACTATATATATACATGTGAAGCTGCATGGTAGAGTGAGTCAGTCATACTCACCTTAACGTCCTAACGACGGGGTTCTATAACCGGAACCGTCGGCCGGAGCTGGTCTACTCGCACTGCCATGCATCTTCCCACAAAGTGTACCAATAGATATAGTAATAATATAAGCAGTGTATCAATAGAAATAAGTAAACAAAATAGTTAATAACATAAAGATAAGAATAATAGAAACATAAAATTGTAATGCCAGTGTGTAATATATATATAGTATTTGTTGAGGGATGAACTCACGTAAATTTAAGTTAGTTAAGTAAGCCTTTAAATAATGTCCGACGTAGGAGTCCAACAATTGTAATAATTATGAAAAAATAACAAACAAAATATACACAATAAAAAAGAGCGCGGACTGCCACATATCCGCGGTAGAATATATAATAAAAAAAAAAAAAAAAAACATTTGGTGAACACAAATCAGATCAAAAACTTCAACACGGGGTACTTAGAGGAGATTATCTATGCTATAAGCAATAGGAGGCGAGAGCATCACCATAAATTGAGCACGAAGCCAGACTCCGGGGCGCTACCTAAAATGACCTATAGGAAGCGCTCCGTAACATTTCCTCCAACCGGGGGACCACTGCCTGGCAACAGTACCCCACATGCTAGTGCTAGGTCTACGAGGCAATCAATTACCAAAGAATTACAATTATCTTTTTAAAAACTTCGAAAAGTCTTGTTATACCCTAGATCCTTACAGATTTTATCGATCCACTTACCAGCATTAAACATACTGCTTTCGCTCTCGATCGTTCAAGATGAACGGTGCAATTTTGCGACCGAGCCGTCTTCCACCAATTTATACAATTTTACCTTCTGCAAGGAGCTCCGCAAGCATATAAGTCGGGATTTAACCCTCGGGAAACGTACATTTATTCGAGATAAAAAGTAACCAATGTTCTATACCAGTCTATACTATCTCTGTGCCAAATTTCATCTAGATTCGTTCACCCGTTCTGTCTTGATTGCATAACAATCAAACATCCATCTATGCACATTTTCGCATCAATAATATTAGTAGATTAAGTGCAAATATTATAAATGTGAAAGTAACTCTGTCTATTTCTCTGTTTGTAATGTTTTCACGCCTAAACCGCTAAACCAATCTGACAATTTTTGGTACACAGATAGATTGGAACATGGAGAAGGACATAGAAAGAAATACAGAAAATAAATGAATTGAGCAAGGCATTAGCACACAAGAATTATAACATAATAGTAGTTTATGCAACGGTCATATAATAGGGGTTATTAAAACACGAGTATGTCACGAGTGTTTCAATAGCTGATTATATGCCGTTGCATACTCAATTTTATCTTCACTCATACCACAAGGTACATAAGCGGTGGCGCGCTGCTCATACAATTGAAATAAAACAAAAGTGGAAACTGAAAATATATGTGGTATGGCGGGGTATGTATTTAGATTCTGATTGCGCATGACTGCGAAGCGCGCTCATCCATAGACAATGACTCTATTTCCCTACATAAGCCAATAAACTAAAAAGTAAAATAGTGTGTTATACAAATTAGAAAGTTATTTTATGATGCAGTTGTGAAAATCGAAGGTAAATGTTCCACTGTAAAGCTGGGAACAAATTATCGGACGCGGCTGACGGATGCAACTTACATCCGCGACTGATATGTGTGCGCAGTCGATTGGGACGTGGCTTGCGGACGCGTCCGAGCGCTTATTCTATAGACAATATAGCTTATTCAACGAAGATTATGTTTGTGCAGAAACATATATGTCGAGTAGTGTAAGTCACGACGCAATTTTCTGCTGCGAACACACACGATTTTTTTTCTTCCATTTTTATTTATAACTGTATTATAATTCGCGGCTGTCAGTCGCGTCCGTCAGCCGCGTCCGATAATTTGTTCCCAGCTTAATGTTCTTTATATAGCTATCCCCGAAAAAAGAATACGTGTTTATACATTATTTTTTGAATTCATATTTGGAGCATTACGTTTTGAGTGTAGATCAATGATATTCAAATAAACAGATACGTTATACACTCACAAAACAATTGAAAAAGTGTTCCGCACACACACTTCATTCATTCATCTGACATTTCACTACAAGTCGAAAGGGATGGTTTGATAAAACCAACAAGATAAAAGAGACAGCTAGTGTTTGTCACTTCCGTGTGAATGTAAACAAACATTATTCTGACCACAAATGTTGTTATCTTTTTCTAACCTCCAAATATCGGAATATAAGGAAAACAATTTTTTTTTTATTAAATTGAGGCCTATTGCGTATACTTACATATGGTATGAGATCCCTTCTGTTTCATGTACTTTGGTATCATAATTGGTACAATTTCTAAATACACACGATGGCATTCTTTTTAATTCTAATTTTGTTTCAACAAAGCCTATCGCTCGTCGCCATGCGTGACATAAACTAAAGACTAAAGGTCACAACTGTGACCTATGCGAGTCTTCACAATGTGCGCGCTCATAACATATCTGTTTATTTGAATATCATTGGTGTAGATAAAATAATATAACGTAACAATAGGATACTTTTTATCCTAGGAATACGTTGAGTTGTGGATAATTTCCAAAATACACACGGGCCACTAGCAGAAGCTACTTTGCTAACACACAAAGTAGGAATAACCCATTCATATTCATAAGTATGTGCATATTTAATACATGGTTATTGATTCTCATCCCTATTTTGTGTAAAGGAAATATATAACGCACCTAACGGTAATATTTTATGTATGTATTTCTAGGTACTTTGCGTGTAGGTTTATGAATACATGAATGTCTAAGCGAAGTTATCATTACAGTTGGTAACCACTGGTATATTAAAGCTTCTGAATTCTACTTGCCTTGCTAAGCAATATACATAATTATGAAAGCAATCCTAGTTTTATAGATAACATTAACACATTGAAGTTATTGCCTAATTGTACACATTTTCTCTCAAATTCATCTCTCTTGAGTAATTCTGTTTGAAAGCTATCTCGCTAATGTATGGTGTTATACAGTGACTCTGGCAAATCCACTAGTATTTTCCGTCTTCACAAAGGTAGACCTTTTCATTTACAACCATAATAAAGAGAAATTTAAGTTGTAGATATCTTATACGCAAATAGAGGTATGTGGAACTGGGTGTATTGTAAAGGGAGGATCCACCGACCAGACGGGTGTAAGTTGTGTCTGGTCCAGGCAACTGCCCAACGGTTGTTATCGGGTTGTTGTATAGGTCAAATCGCGCCTAAAACTCTTCTTGCGCGATGCAGGTTTTCTGTGATTTAATTCGTAATGGGCGCCATAGCGCTACACACCTTCCCCTTGAGTGCTTAAAACATGGATCCACTCGAGTCATAATTTAATTGTTTTGTTAATTACGGCAGGAGCTCGTGGCTAAATAATAACATCCGCAAGGGTCGATCTTCAAGGTTAAGCAAAGCTTGACGAGGTCGGTCCGTGGATGGGTGAACATTTTCAACATACCGAGATTCCTCCGTGCCTCAGAAAGCACGTTAAGCCGTTGGCCCCGGCTGTCATTTGAAGATCTTTGACTGTCGTTACAGGTGACTACTTCTGACTAGAAGCTTGAGATCTGACACCAGTCTTGCCAAGGGGTATCGTGTTACCCAGTTACTGGGTTGTGGTCGTTGTGGAGGTCAGATAGGAAGTCGCTCCATGTAACACACTGGTACTGAGCTGAATCTGATAAGACTGGAAGCCGACCCCAATATAATTGGGAAAAATGCTAGGCAGATTGATTGATTGTTACGGCACACAACCGGTTGATCACCACTTAACAAACTCATCAATCAAAATACGCCTTGATCATCCAATGACAGCAGTTTCCATGTCTGGCACCTTCGAATCCAGCAGCCTTATTGTGTAATGAATTCGGCAAGGCAAAGGGCAAAGAGAATAAAGAATCGACCAATCACGTAGAAGGAAATCAACATGGCGTCTTTCATCTTGCATTTGATTGATCGATTGTTCAATATCATAAGTTTATAATATTACAAACAAACAGCAGCAGTATATAACAATAATAGTACATTATGGTACTAGTGTGGAATGTTGGTGATTACCGCTGAGGCTCCATTGAGACCCGAGCCGTTAGGTGAGGGTCTTAAGAGAGCCGAGGACGGTAATCATCAATACACACGTGTATCATACGACGTTTTTCAACACACTTGTGAATAAAATAATACAAAAAAATAATTTCAGTGAAAACGAGTTGTGAATATTTATTCGCAATGGCGGGCAAAATAATCAGGTTTCCTATGCGCGCGCATCTAACAATGGCGATCGGCCATAGATTAAAAAGAATGAGTTTTCTTTTTTTGGCTTTTCGTCTTAGATGAAGAACTTTTCGCGGATAGCGTTTTAGCCACGTACAAAATGGGGATTTTCAAGTTTTCTTTAATAGAGACAAAAACAAAAGTTATATTTGAGTGATAGTTTTATTTATTAAACACGTACAGGTTGAAATTATCTATTTAAATACGAAGTTGCATGAAATGTGTTGCATTTGTACTATTGAGCACGATATTTTTTGTATCGAAACTTTTTTAAGAACAAAGCAACTCGACCAATAAATTTAAGAGAAAACTCTTTATCTCACTTGTGAATTAAAAAGTAATGAAAAAGTCACAGTTTGATAACAGGTGTCATTATCTGCCTGATTGCGGTGAAATTAGAGCCACTTTATGAGCAAGTGTGTTAAAATAGTACATTATGGTACAAGTGTGTAACGTTGGTGATTACCGCTGAGGCGCTATTGAGACCCGAGCCGTTAGGTGAGGGTCTTAAGAGAGCCGAGGACGGTAATCATCAATACACACGTGTATCATACGACGTTTTTCAACACATTTGAGAAGAAAATAATACTAAAAAATTATTTCCATCAGTGAAAACGAGTTGTGAAGTTTTTATCGCAATGGCGGGCAAAATTAATCAGTTTTCCTATGCGCGCGCATCTAACAATGGCGATCGGCCACCACAGAACATTTTTACTCTAGCGATCGGCCACAGACTAAAAATAATGAGTTTTTTTTTTTTTGCTTTTCGCGGATAGCGTTTTAGCCACGTACAAAATGGGGTATTTCAAGTTTTCTTTATTACAGACAAAACAAAAGTTATATTTGAGTGAAAGTTTTATTTATAGAAGTTGCATGAAATGTGTTGCATTTGTACTATTGAGCACGATCTTTTTTGTATCGAAACTTTTTTGTGAACAAAGCAACTCAACCAATAAATAAAAAAAAAACTCTATAACTCACTTGTGAATAATAGCAATGAAAAAATCACAGTTTGATAACAGGTGTCATTATGTGCCTAATTGCGGTGAAATTAGAGGCACTTTATGAGCAAGTGTGTTGAAAACAATATTTATTTGATCAAAACCTATAATACAATGATTGTACCTTAAATTAGAATCATTCAGTTAGTGGCAAGATATAAAATATGTGCAACTGGGCTTAAACTAGGAGGATTCCTGTGCTATAAGCACCAGTTACTTTCGTCACCACCGTGTTCCAGCTGCCATTACAAGTGTGGTGCGGTGCTAAAGTAAGTATTAAAATTACACTAATTTATTTTACTACTATTATGCGTAAGAGTGTGCATGTGAGTATGAAGATATGTGTGTGTGGGATTCTGGTGTGTGTGTGGTGTGTTTGTGTGTTTATGTGTGCGTGTGAATGTGTTTCGTGCATGGGCTTGACTGGTTTTATTATTGTTATTTTATTTGTTTTATTTTATACTTTATATACGTTTTAGTAAATTTTCAGTGTTTTCATAATTTTGAGAGAGAAGGAAGTTATCTATGGTGAGTTTTAGTTTTTTTATCGGTAAGTGATGTAACTGTGTATTTTTACTTATTTTATTATATAGGTATGGGCCCATGTAGCACGGTTGTCTCCTGAAGTAGTCTGTTTTATACGGTTTCAGGTCAAAGTGCCCTTCCTGCGTTTGTTTTTCAGTCTTTCCGGGGTCATACGTTGAGCCTTTATGGCTTATAAGCAGAACCCTCCTGATATAAAGTTGTCGGACCGTTAAAACCATACAATCCTTGTATAGCTGCTCCGTTGGATACTGAAAGTATTTTTTGTGTATTACTTTGAGAACTTCTCTCTGGGCTCTTTCTAGGTTTAATATATGAGTTCAACAAACAGCTATGAACTGTCCATGTACATTGCCATTTTGTCTTTGCATGGCAGACGATGGATTTCAAAATTGGAACATATTTGTAGAGAAGAACTTAAACTTGCTTAGCTGAAGCCGTAGTTCATGTTCATAAAAGTTGTCAATTAAATCATCGCATTTTATGTCACGTTATTTTAATCATGGAGGCAAGGTTTATACGTACAGCGTAAATTACAGACTGTGGACAGACTTTAAAAATATTTACGGCAAATCATAAATCAAAATGGATGGATGGCCGATGGGGCAAAAAAGTTCTGGAGTGACAACCGTCGAACTGGAAGACGTTGCGTTGGAAGGCCTCCCACCAGGTGGACCGATGAACTGGTGAAGGTTGCGGGGATACGCTGAATGGAGGATGGGAGACGCAGGTCAATGTGGCGACGCTTGGGGGAGGCCTATGTCCAGCAGTTGACGTCTTTCGGCTGATATGATGATGATAATTCAAAAAGACTGAATCACTTATTTATAAAAACTCTGCACTGTTTAGCAACTGAATAGCAGGTTCTCCATTAAAATTATCTATAGAATTATAAATCTCCTGATCGACACTAAACAACGTCGAGATTAATAAATGAGGCCCTAAATGAGTTCCAAGAAGTGTTTACCTACAGCTTCTCACGATTCTCAAAAACACTGTCCTTAAACTAGACTAATTCTAACAGTATCTATTTGAAGCCTCCGGGCTTATAACCTAATAACTCACGAAGATGCAGCATACCCAGAATTTGATGATGATTGAATAATAATTTGGACCTCACGAGATTGTGTCACGGAGAAATACTTTTTACCTACGCATAAATCTGTTAGACGAAAGACCATGATGACCATAAGAATAAACTGTTTTGGACAACGTCAACAATATTAAAATGGTGTCCAATTCCACAAAAAAGCCGGATCTCGCACATTTAGGGTTCTGTACCAAACCGCAAAAACAAGTGGATTTTAGGAAAAATTAGGATATTTCAAAGAAAAACCTGATTTGTCAATAGATTGGTATTTGTTAGTAAAATGTAATTATAACCGAATTTTAAGGTCAATGATGTTGACTGGTATAAAATGCCTAAGGCATTAAGTCCGCCTCTGTACGTTTGTGTGCATGAAGCATTAAATAAATAATAAATAAATAAATTGGATGATAAAATAAAAATTTGTAAAAACAGCTAAATTTGGTGGCTTCTCATTCTTTTGATGTCCAATTTTTTTTTAAACAATAAATACAGCATTTATCTACGCCACGAGCTCTAAACAACGATATCCCACTTGATAGGGAAGGATAAAAAACAATCTTGGGCCCCCCCTTTATCTGTTTGGGAGCCCTTAAAACCCTTTAAAAACCTTTTAAAATATTTTTTGATAATTTCTGTGGCTATGGGTCACAAGATGCTTATTACTATGAAAATTTGGAGACTAGCTTCAACCGTTTCGCTGTAAAACCTGTGTGACAGACAGACGGACACGTGAGTGACGGCAATATGGCACCGTTTGGATCCTTCAATTACGGAACCCTAAAAGCCCAGAACCGAATGAATTTTTAGTACTTCTCAAGTGGGCTAGCTCGGAAACAATCCCTGTTCACAATGCAAAATATTTTCGAATGTGTGAATGATGATATGCCTACAAAGGGTTGGCTTTTGAGATGGCAATTACTTAATAGAAAAATATGTAAGAACTGTAAGAAGACACGAAGCAGCGCGGCCTAAAATAAATTGCGATACGGCCACGATAGTGAACTTTACAGTGAAACAGATTTACCAACCCGCATGGTTATAGTTCACAGCTCTAAACATCTACGACCCACAGTCCCCATCAATTTGTACTAACTACAGATTGCTACAGTATGTATGTAATCGGTAGGCACGCAGTAGTAAACAATTGACGGTCGACATCACCGTGTGATTGACGTTAGAGCACGTTCAATTCGGACACGGATTCGGGTTGCAACTGTCCTTCTGTATCCGCATAACGGAGGTCTACTAAGCGAACACTCTCTCATGTGGTCCATCACACTAAACGGTCTTCGCTTTATTGAAATCTGATACCAAGTTAAATCTGAAGACATAACGTTCTCAAAACACTGACACCGCCACGTACAGTGCCAAGTCAGCCACAGTTTAGTGTAATAAGTTTACTTTATGGACCATTATGAAAAAAATCGCCTGTCGTGCTTGAGGTCGTGGGTTCAAATCCGGGCAAGTACCAATGTGACTTTTTCAAATCATATGTACTTTCTAAGTTTATCTTGGACATCACAGGCAACGGTGAAGGAAAACATCGTGAGGAAACCTGGACTTATAAAGTTAATGTAAGTCTGAAATAGCCAAGTCAGAGGCCTGTGGGGCTTCTCAGAGGCGGCTTAATTAACTCTGACACCAGAGGTGGCCACACCTCACACGAAAAGAAGAAGATGAAAACATCTAGAAGATAAAAGCCAGAAAACTGTCTGTTTTGCCCCTTGATAACCACACATACATAACATCACGCATGTATGACTCAGAGGGTTGGTAGAGGTGCCCACATTTCGCCAAAAGTATTTATGTCCCATGAAATTGATGGCCAGCCTATTGCTATAAACCAGGCACAAGACTTGTCCGTGCTCCTACCATGAAATTCCAGATGGAAATAAAAGCCCATTATATTTTGGACCGACCTGGAACCGACACTGTTAACCGCCGCTTCTGCGGAGCTCAAGCTCTGCACCTTTGCCTCCAGATCCACCTCCGCTAAATGGCCTCTGTTACATATGTCGTAGGATGATTTAGGGATATTGAAAAACCAGCCAAGTGCGAGTCGGACTCGCGCACGAAGGGTTCCGTACCATTATCGCAAAAAAATCACGTTTGTTGTATGGGAGCGTAAATATTTATTTTATTCTGTTTTTAGTATTTGTTGTTATAACGGCAACAGAAATACAACATCTGTGATAATTTCAACTGTCTAGCTATCACGGTTCATGAGATACAGCCTGGTGACAGGTAACCTGGTACAGCCAAACAGACAGACGGAGTCTTATTAATAGGGTCCCGTTTTTACCCTTTGGGTACGGAACACTAAAATTGATGATTTGATCATTCGAATTTTCGCGAAAACCCTAATCCCTAGGGTTTTTTATTGCAAAAACACGTCTAACTAGACAATGGTGAAAACATTTCTCAATCTTACTGGAAAAAGATAGGGCTTTTGCAAAAACACGAGTCGCTCTAGTAACAAATCGCATTATCAAATCATCCTACATCCCTTCTTCGAATTGCACGTAATTTCGACCTACAGTCCGATCGACATTTTGACCGTATGCTGCATCAGTGGACGCATGGACGATTGAACACGTTGAACTTTGACAAATTAGGTTTGTTGTGGTTTGAAGTTTAGTCGGTCAGTTGGACTAGTGTTTATTTCATTAGACTAATAGTAGTGTAATTGAATGACCCTCTGAAAACAACAGGTGCATTTGGCGAATTTCTTTACACATTTAATAAAAAGTTAATTCAAAAATCCGACTGCTAAAAATAGGTAAACAAGAAGAAAATCGCGAGCTGCCTGACCAAAACCAGATGTATCCTCCGACTGCACAGCATGATTTTCTTCTTGTTTACGTCTTTTTATTTCGCTTCTTAAGCAGTCGGGATTTCAATTTTTTGAAATTTTAGATTTTTTATTTATAACTTTCTAGTTTTTTTTTTTCGAATCGGGTATTTATAAGTGTCATATATTTTTGAAATCACCTCTTAAAATCATTTATTTTGATACCTCACACGATGGGTTTGGCAGAAAAAAGAAATTGTACCCGACAATATGGCGCCCAAAATCCGCCATATTACTATTTTCCGATTTTAATGTAGCCAGTGACACTAGCAAGGTTAAGACGTAAAAATCGGCCAACGCGTTTGGTTTCTAGAACATCACATAGGAACGAACAAACATACATAGACTGATAAACACATTACCCTCCTTCGGCAGTCGGGTGAAAAGGAGTGCAAATCATATGCAGGTGGACTGCATATGATTTGCAGTCATTAAATATTTTAGTGTTACTACTGCTTTTATCCAAGGAGCTCGAGGCTAAGGCAGAAATAACAGCCGGGGTTTATATTCAAGGTTAAGCACCAGTGTCCATCCATTACATAAAGATACACCTCTGTGCCTCGCAAAGCACGTTAAGCCTTTGATCCCGACTGTCCTATTTAGATTGACAGTGGTTACTGTCGTTAGAAAGCAGAATCTCTGTGGCCAGTCTTACCAAAGGGTATCATGTTACCCAGTTGGTTGTGGAGGTCAGATAGGCAGTCTTTCGGGTGGGCAGCTGCATCCGGATAGACTGGAACCTACATGGCTGGGTTAAGCTTGTGCCATTGCAGTCATTGCAGATTGATTCATTAAAACCCGACGCAAAAACGACGGGGTGTTATAAGTTTGACTTGTCTGTGTGTGTGTCTGTCTGTGGCATCGTAGTTCCCGAACGGATGTACCCATTTTGATTGAGTTTTTTTTTTGTTTGGAAGGTCACTTTGCTGAGAGTGTTCTTAGCTATGATTGATTAAAATCGGTTGACCCGTTTAGAAGTTGTCCGCATTTTACTCTTTGAATCTGGGTTTTCTCGCAAGATATGTCATAATTAAGAGTTTCGATAGATTGTTGATTGAAGCGTGTCTACTATTAGGTATATTATATGTAGTTTAAAAAGCATGAAATAAAAATTTAATTTAAAAACCACAGACCCAAAAACCTCTAAAAATAAGCCTCGTACTCGCGTCGGGCAACCGCTAAGTAAATAAAAAAATCTGCTGTAAACATTGGTGGTTCCCCGACACGAGTACGAAGCCTATTTTTGCTTTTTAGCATTAAGATAATATGTACATTATTACTTCAATGCCTTTCAGAGGTTTATGTGTCGGGTTTATTTTAACCATTTGTAGGTCATTCAGATAACGATGCCACTCATCACGAAGTCAATAATCACAAAATCAGCAACTGCGCTTATAAGCAAATTGATGCTACAATTTGTATCAGAAGAAACACGAAAAGCTTCTCACCCGTAAATACCACCAAGTTTGCGGCAAGCCGTACTCGTATTCTAAGTAACACGCCAGTCACACTCACGAAGCGACAAATGTCTCTCAATATGTCGCGGGCGCTGTCGTGCGACAAGGATACAAATATAGCCATGTCGTACGCGACACCGCGACAAGACGCTGCATGTTTACGTCCACACTCGCTAGTCACGACCACGCGGCGTTGTCTGACGTCAAGCGATGTTGGTAGGGACTGATGTAGAAGCCTCGCTTGCTAATATTGAAAATTATTCGGTTCAGCTTCATGATTTGTAGGCTGAACAGTTACCAGACGCTCCAGACAATTGTTATTCGATGTCAGCCATGACAATGGTCGAAATGCCAATGGCGATGGCTGAAATGCCAAAATGTGGATCAATCACGTGACTTTTCGATAGCGCTTGGCTGTCCCATTTTGTGACAGTTTTCCATTTGCTATCGCGACGCTTTTGTTGATTGAATTGTCAGAGTCTCAGGTTGATAAAACTTTAAAAACTAAAGTAAACATAAAATGTACACACAGCCGGTCCCCTGCAGCAATCAGCCAACAGCACGTTAGCCAAAGTATCGGAATGGGGCGTCCAAAATAAGCTACGTTTCGCCGCGCACAAGACTAATGCGATGGTGTTAACGAGGAAGCGAAAGTACGACGTTCCGGTACTTCATATGTCGGGCACGCGGCTAAACCTGGTTGAGGAAGTGAAACTGTTGGGTCTCACGATAGACTCCAAACTCACCTTCAATGCGCACGTGTCTGCGACCTGTAGAAAGGCCGCAGACATCTATAAGCAGTTGGCATGTGCGGCGAGGGTGACTTGGGGTCTGAACAGAGAAATAATCAGTACAATATACGTGTCGGTGATAGAGCCCATCGTGATGTATGCAGCGAGTGCGTGGGCCCCCGCAGCTGAGAAACTGATGACAAGGAAAAAGTTTGACTCACTGCAGAGGGGCTTCGCGCAGAAAATCTGCAAAGCATACCGCACGGTGTCTCTGACATCGGCACTTATCCTGTCAGGCCAACTCCCCCTAGACCTCCGGGTAATCGAGGCGGCAACCCTTTTCAAGATCAAAAAGGGACATTCCCAAGAGTTTATACCGCTGGGCCGCGTGCTGGAGTGCAACGTGCACCACTCCAAAAACCCCCACCCGGCGCAACTCACAACAACCGAGTATGAATGCCTAGAGAATTTGACTCCCGAAACCCTGGCAACCCACCAAGTAATCGGCCCCCAAATATACACCGATGGCAGCAAGATAGAGGGGAAAGTCGGAGCTGCCCTAACTTGGTGGGAAAACGGGACGGAGTCAAGGTTCAGCACCTTTGGCTTGGAGCCTCACAACACAGTCTTCCAATCGGAAATGTACGCTCTCTTCAGAGCTGTCAGGATGGCAAGAGAATCCAAGGCGGCCTCCGTAAGCATCTTAAGTGACTCGAGATCGTCACTTGACCTGCTGAGGAGACCGTCTGTCACTCACCACCTGGCACTCCAAATCAAGAGAAGCGTCCGTGAAATCAGAGAGGAGGGCAGAGAAGTGAGGCTCTTTTGGCTCAAGGCCCATGTGGGAACTGCCGGGAATGAGAGGGCGGATGAGCTGGCCAAGGAGGCAGCACTAACAAAACTTACATCAGAATACAGCAAGGTCCCCGTTTCGTTCGTGAGGAAGAAGATTCGGGAGGGGACTATAAGGAAGTGGCAAGCGCGGTACGAGTATTCGAGTACAGGATCGGTCACGAAAGCGTTCTTTCCAGACGTCCTAGCGGCGAAAAGGACACTCAGAGACGCAGTGCTCACACCGGTCCACGTACAAGTCCTTACAGGACACGGCGGATTCTCAGCGTATCTCCACCGCTTCCATCTCAAAGATAGTCCCTCGTGCGTCTGTGACCCGAGTTGTGAAGAGACAGTCTGGCATCTGCTGTTCGAATGCCCAAGGTTCAGCCAAGACAGAATGGAGCTCGAGGTAAAATTCGAAACCCAGCTTAGCCAGTCCACACTCCACACCATCATGGGGAGACCGGCTACTAGGATTCCATTCTTGGCATTCGCGAGCAAAGTCGCCACAATCGCAGCAAAGGCCAACAAAACGGACGTAACCTTGTGAAGTCGACCACACAATCGAACACAAACAACCACAACCACACAAACAGCAACCACAACTACACAAACAACAACAAGTACGCCATTGACTGATACACAAATTACACACACACAATCTAACCAACGGCCATTACCAACGGTAGCAGCAGCGGTAGCAGCAACAGCCAGCCTACAACCAGCCCCTAGCATGACTACCACACAATTCCTGGCAAGCGGAGGAGACGGAGTCCCTGGCATCAGACTGCGAGGCGTCGCTCTGTTCATGAACAGGGAACAGGAGAAGTTAGGCATAGGCTTCTGCATAGGCTCAAGTCGAGCTGCGGTCCGAATAGACCTTTCACCGGGCCTTGCCGCCCTGATTAACGGAAGCACCACCAAAACGAGCATAACAGGCAGCAAGTATGCTGCACTACCTCAAATGGAAGTGGCCACTCACCGATGCCGTCTAATGCGATTTAAAGGGAAAACAATCGCATTACTCGAGTGGAGAGAGTTTACTCCATTTGCTCAGGCAAGCTCATTGCTTCAGAAGATTAGGGAGGCAGGAGACTACACGTCAGCCACGGACCGAACCATAAGTGTGGACGCAATGGTGGTGGGAGGAGAGAGAGGAGACGTCGCAGACCGCTTTGGCTGTTTAAAGGCCTCAGAACATCATGAGGTTGTTGTCTACGAGGACAGAGGGGAAACCCTGAGTTTCCTCAAAGCCCCCAGACAACCAATAGCCAGCGCAATGAGCCCCAAAACAAGCCCCACCACTCAAAGCGGATCGGAGAGGGCCCAGCAGAAGGCAGCAGCCGAAAAAGCCGCAAAGTTGCAGTGTAACACCATAAACCCGGAGGACCGGGCCCGGTCGAGGAGTCGCCTGAAAGCGTTTGGCACTTTCCTCAGTGCACTGCGCCCAAGCACCAGCTACGCATCACCATCTCACAAGCAGGAGACAGCACTGGAGAGGTTCTTCAGAAAAACACCAAAGGAACCAACCCAGCAAAAGCCTAAGCCTACACGAGCCGACAAAGGGCAAGTCAGCCCGCCGACCCTCGCAGTAAAGTCGGGTACCACGGACCACGTAAAGAGCGCGTTCATCGAGTACGTAGCAATCGTAAAAGCGACCAGAGAGGTCAATCTTACGACATGCAGGAAGATCCTGCAGACCTTCCAGAGAGACACAGAAAGTCTGTTAAGGGTACTGCTCGAGGAAGCAGGGGCAGCGGTGTATGACAACGTCACATCCCAAGTCATCAAAGGGGAAATGACGGGGTCATATATGGCAGCCTACAGCGCCAGGAGTGGCTTTGTGGCCCTGGACAAGGAGGAGACGGAGCGCTCAGGCAAACTCAAGTTCAGTGTGCCAAATGACGACCCGATAGTGGTTACCGCCAAATGTACCAAAATCATGCCGGACGATAAGATCCTGGAAATGGCACACTCCATTTCGGGGACCTCCGGTATCCCGGCATCACAGGAAAGTTGGGCGGTACCCAATATCAGGTGGATTAACGGAGTTCCGGGTTGCGGTAAGACAACCTGGCTGGTAAAGCACTTCGAAGAGGACAGGGACGTGATAGCAACCACGACAACAGAAGCTGCCAATGATCTTAGAGAAAAGCTTGCGCGCCGCTTAGGAAACCGAGCAAAGACCAAAGTGCGCACTATGGCCTCAATCCTAGCAAACGGTTTCAAGAGCCAAGACAAATGCTACCGTCTTACGGTAGACGAGGCTGTTATGAACCACTTTGGGGCCATAGTCATGGCAGTAAAGTTGTCTGGAGCGAGCGAGCTTGTCCTCGTCGGAGACGTTAACCAGCTTCCATTTTTGGACAGGGAGAATCTTTTCGAGCTTAGATATACCCGTCCAGACCTGGTGGCTGGCATCACCCAGGAGTTTCTCTGCACACACCGCAATCCAATGGACGTGGCGTTTGCACTGAGTGAGATATACCCCGGTATATACTCCTCCAAGTCGTCGCTGTCGCGGGTCCACTCCCTGAAGGTGAAAGGTTACACAGGGGCGCAAATACCGGGTACTGCCCAAAACACCCTGTTCCTGGTTCATACGCAGGGGGAGAAAGCCTCTCTTGCGAGCCAAGGATATGGGTCTGGCGAGGGGTCGCGCCTGCTAACCATACATGAGGCTCAGGGGTCGACCTACGACAGCGTTATCATCATCAACACCAAGTCCAGGAGGCTTCAGGTCCACGACAGCATCTCCCACGCGGTAGTGGCGGTGTCCAGACATACAGTCAGTTGCGTCTATTACACCGACGACGCCGATGACGCCGCAGGCCGCCTTGCTAAGAGGGCGATGGATGCGCCGACTAAAACGGTCGTCAACTACAATCTTAAGACGGCCATGCAGCATCGAGACGTAGTCGTCATAGAGGCCTTGCTCACGCTAGCGAAGTCCCTGGTCAGCAGCCAAAACACCACCTAACAAGTCCCATCCAAAAACTCCAACCCAAAC
Organism: Orthosia cruda; assembly: GCA_964057195.1. Classification (NCBI taxonomy): domain Eukaryota; kingdom Metazoa; phylum Arthropoda; class Insecta; order Lepidoptera; family Noctuidae; genus Orthosia; species Orthosia cruda. Next base: position 33,074,838 of record OZ059838.1, read on the forward strand.
ACCCAAACCATCACCCTGTCTAAAGAAAACTATATATATACATGTGAAGCTGCATGGTGGAGTGAGTCAGTCATACTCACCTTAACGTCCTAACGACGGGGTTCTATAACCGGAACCGTCGGCCGGGACTGGTCTACTCGCACTGCCATGCATCTTCCCACAAAGTGTACCAATAGATATAGTAATAACATAAGCAGTGTATCAATAGAAATAAGTAAACAAAATAGTTAATAACATAAAGATAAGAATAATAGAAACATAAAATTGTAATGCCAGTGAGTAATATATATATAGTATTTAGTGAGGGATGAACTCACGTAAATTTAAGTTAGTTAAGTAAGCCTTAAAATAATGTTCGACGTAGGAATCCGACAATTGTAATTATGAAAAAATAACAAACAAAATATACACAATAAAAAAGAGCGCGGACTGCCACATGTCCGCGGTAGAATATATAATAATAAAAAAAAAAAAAAAAAAAAAAAAAACAAAATGTAGTTAAATAATTCCAAATCCAAAAGAAATAAAATTTTAAAACCCCCGACACGATATCTATTGCGCAAATACTCCGATTGGACAAAATTATTGACAAATTGTCAAGCACGCGTTATCTGCTTTGATTTGTTGAATGAAATTTCAACAGCCAATCACAGCAGATAACGCGTGCTTGACAATTTGTCACATTAATTCTCCGAATTTTCCATTAATTTTGAGCTGGGAAACTGGGGATAAAGGTAACAAAAAATTCCGTTAATTAACGGTACCGAGAGGGCGAGAAATTGTGAAGATCTTAGGAGGTATGTTCATCAACATATTTTTCAAAATCTACCAGAACTTTATTTTGAAACTAGGTAAAGTCACTTTAGTCCATATTCTAAGTGCTTTTAAGGAAAACTTCTTCAACTGCACGTGGAAGTTGTTTTCCTTAAGTTGATCCTGAGTCGCCATGAAAACAGAAAAGACTCGAGGAGAGAAGGATACTTTCAATATCATTGAATGACGTCACTGAGTTGAGGTTGAGGCTGGGTCAAGTTTAAACATTAATTAGAAAATGAATGTAAATAAATACATAGCTAAGTAGGTTCTTGGATTAACTACCAACAATGAACCTCAAATAATATTTACCTGAAAAATAATAAAGACTATTCAACTCCCCTTACCCCTAAATATCTACTTTAGAGACCGCTTTGAAGAAACAATAAAAATTCAGTTCCCTTCATTTCCATACACACGAATATTCTCCCAGAGGCGAATAAGAGTATCCTAATGGTTCAATGATGAGATTTTTTCATATTGTTCCTAGGGTTGCCAATTTTTTTTTAATAAAAAATATGAAAGTAAGAATCATTAAATATTTTATTTGTAAAAATTGACAAATAAATTTTTAACAGAATCGAGCGAGCAGATTATTTGGAAAAAAAAAGATTTTATTATTTTCAATATTATTTTTTGTGCTGTTCGCGTTAATTTTGTATTAGTTTTTAACTTTAATGAATTTATATTGCTCGGAATACCAATGATGACGAAAACTGAAGTATGTATACTTTTATACTGAACAGCAAATTACAGAGCTCAAACTCAATTCTTTTATTTCAATTAAACTATTAAATTCGCACATTCGTAAGCGTATGTCTCTATAAAAATAAAAAGTATAATACTATTTTTAACGGTAGAAACGGTTGGCAACCCTAATTATTTCAAAGAATAGGACGAGTTCTAAAACGCCGCGTTTCGTAATCATAAGGCGGTGTCGACACCCTATTTTACTTTTTTAGGGTTCGAGGGGAACCTTTGATTTTGACGTGATCGTGTTTCTCTATGCTTTTTTGTTTTGTTTCTGGATTTTTTGAATGAAGAATGGGATTTAAATTTCATAGGACTGATTACATTTTGAATGCACTTTATTTTGGCTGAATTAGATTTAAGTTTCGTGTAAAACAGCTAATTAATTTAATTTATTAATTTGAAAAAATAAAATAAAACGAGTAATAAAATTAATTTGAAAAAATAAAATAAAACGAGTAATAAAATTAACAAATGAATCAATTATGTACTCTAACTTTTATTTTAATTATACTTTATACAAAATGATGGAAACACTCTAAAGCTTTGATTGTGGCAGAAAACGCATATTAATTTTGGGTTAACCAATACACAATTTTTTTCTCATTATCTATCTTACTTTAGTAAATCCGTCATATTTATGTCTAACGCTCGTGTTACAGCCTGTTTTCTCTTTTTACGTTTTTGACCGTTAATCGGTAAACCCCATCATAAACCATGGTTAATCCTTTTAATTTTTTGTTCACAATAACCCTTCGTTTACTCCTGGTTAATATGAGGATAATGCTTTAATTCGACACGGCGTGCATCAGCCACGGACGGACAAACATACCGTATGATTAGTAGCTCTAACCAGAATTAGTGGATTTTGGAAATACCCATTTTTTTCCCCGGTTCGTAGAAAACGATTATGTTTTTCCCTTTTTTTAAGCATGTTATCATGTAAAAATGATACGTTTGTGTACATAGCGGGTATTAAATTAAATTTCGAATCACCGATACATCGAAGAAGATGGTAGTGTATTATGACGAAAAATTCAATTATTTTTTAATGGCAGAGAGCTTTCGAATGATTATATCTGTACGGAGATCTTCCAGAAGGTTCGATACACTCTTAAAAGCGTTTCTACCGATTTAGGTAACGTATTGTTAATATCCCGCCCGTATTCAAATGAATATAATATAATTGTATGCCGTAAGAAAAGCATAAATTGTCGAATAAAAGTAATCCTTGGTGTCCAAAATTCGATCCATTATAATCCTTATGTATAGCCCTGTAACATACCTAACCCGAACCTACAGGCTCGACCTTTAGACCTGTGTCTATATTCGCCTAAAAGTATCTAGATGTATCCGAAAATTGCGTCACAAAAATAGTTGTGTGTATTTATATATGAAAACTGCTGATAGAGGAGAGATGGGGCATCCAAAACATTGACAGCGCATGCGCCAAGCCTCCCCTAGTCTGTCTGTTCGTTAACCTCAGATGTAGGGTTGCTAGCGAATCATAAAGTTATAAATAATATTATCTTTTTACTGTAGAGTGCGAAAAAAGGGTGATTTTTAAAAGTTTCAAACAGTTACCCTTATAAAGTAGACTTTTAGGTCTCTAGATATTTTTTTAGGGTGCCGTACCCAAAGGGTAAAAACGGGGCCCTATTACTAAGACGCCGCGATCCGTCTGTCTGTCTGTCACTAGGCTGTATCTCATGAACCATGATAGCTAGGCAGTTGAAGTGCTTCACAGATGATGTATTTCTGTTGCCGCTATACCAAATACTAAAAACAGAATAAAATAAATATTTAAGTGGGGCTCCTATACAAAAATCGAGTTTTTTTTTTGCGATAATTGTACGGAACCCTTCGTGCGCGAGTCCGACTCGCACTTGGCTTTGTAACTAAAACCGATCTCTCTAAATATTATATTTATTAAAAGCACGAAATAAATTTGGATCAACTTCATATTTCATAAGATAATGGATTAAACTGCTGGTAAAGTTGAAGTTAAGTATTAACTAAATTTAATTGACAAGAAGTCTACCGTAAATACTGTTAAGTAGGTTATCCACTTCAGAATTGCACCAAATAAACGCCTTGCGGATTTATAGACCTCTACACGGTTGGCCTTTCAGTATGGTTCACACAATTAAATTTTCCTCTACAGTTCCAAAATTGAAATCCCAGTTCCAGCCATTTTAGTTTTAAAACAGTTCGAAATCCAAATCCCCTGTCAAGATTTCGAACTATTTCAAATTTAGAATCCCTTTTCCAACGTACATTTTGAATCTCCTGTTGGAATTCGAAACATTTTTAATAATAAGAAATCCGAAAAGGTATAACTTACATAGGCAATGTTGGCAACCCTGCTTCGAGATGTGGCCATGCAGTAGCAAGGAAGCGGATTTGTCTCGAGCCATGCAAGGTCGGTGGAAAGTAGGCGCGTTCTACGGGATGGGGGGAGGGTTGACGCGCCATTTTTCTTTACCATTTATGCAACTGAATTGGGCAGAATTATTGTGGGTGCTTTGTATTGTACGACGCAGTTTAAGGCTGATTCTATTGTTTGATGTTGCATTATTGAGTTCCCTTTTAATATTTGATTTGTTTTGTAAAGGATTCGTGTATTGGAGGTTCGCACAAAACTGTTTTTGTTTTAGATAAATTCTAAATTTATTAATGCTCGCATGTTATGATTACACAAGCAAGTGCTCGAGTATTGATAAAATTACCAAGCTCATATACAATAAAAAATATCTGAACTTTCTAAATACCTCATCTTCTTCTATTGGTGAGAGGATGTCGCAACCTCTGGTGTCAGAGTTAATTAAGCCGCCTCTGGGTAACCCACAGGCCTCTGACTTTACCTAAGGGAACTTTTGGTATGAAAAATATTTTATTGTAGGTGCTTCTCTACCTAACCCTTACTAGGCGTGATATTTTGTTAAAAGGTCTTATTGAAACCGACTTCCAAAAAAAAGAAGGAGGTAATCAATTCGACACGTATGTATGTAGTATTATTGGAATTGCACAATATTCACTTATGTCACTCTATGTGGGCTTCTAAACGCGTGTGCCATATTACGTAAGTGTAAGTTTGTATGTTTGTCCACGCATTTCGCCGAAACTACTTATCGGATCGTGATATTTTTTTTGTGTTGGATTATGTATCTCTCCATTTCGAGAAAAGTGCAAATTACATCAAAATCGGTCCAGCAGTTTTCAAGATATGGAGATACAATCAAACTCCTTAGCGACAAACAGTACGAATGTGTAAATTAAGTTATTATTGGTATTTTGTCAATCCTTTAGATACCGTTCTATAGAAATTGCTTATTCTTAGCGATGGTTTATTTAACTAAAAAATGCAAAATAACTTTCGTTTCGGAAATCGGTGTCGAAAGTGATAAAAACAAGAGGTACCAAAGACCGACTTCCGAAACCAACTTATTTTGCACTTTTTGGTGTATTGCTTTTAAAGTCGGTTTATATTTTAACCGACTTACCAAAAATGAGAAGTTTCTATGTTTGACTTTATGATTGTTTTTTTTTTATATATTCACAGATTTCTCCGTCAATTGTGAACCGATTTTGAAAATTATTTTGTTTGAAAGAGTATGTTTCGAAATTGGTCCCATTTTAATTTGGTGAAGATCCGATGAAGAATTTCGAAGAACTATACAATAGAACTCTTCATTTATTGAAGAGTAACGGCAAATCTCTCGGGATTGCTGAATTCGCATGTCTGTTTATTGTTTATACCATTTCGTAACATAACATCACGCCATTACGCTCTAAAGGGGTACGCAGATGTGTACAATTCACCTTGGTACACTCTCATTGCACCGGTTATGTTCAAGATTCATGGTATTCATACAACAAAAAAGAGAAAAATAAAAAAAACTTTTTACTAAAAATACTACCGACTTCCAAATAAAAGCAGTACAAAGTGAAAAATAACTTTCTTTTTGGAAGTCGGTGTCCATAACGAAAAAAATTGGTAGGTACTTACAAAGACACCGACTTCCAAAAAGAAAGTTATTTTTCACTTTGTAGTGCTTTTATTTGGAAGTCGGTAGCATATTTTTTTTTTTTGAAAAAGTTCTTATTTAACGTTATGTATCAGTCTCATTCGTAAAACAAAGTAGCCTAAACTTCATCTAGCCATAAATGAGCGCATAATAAATATTTTCAAACATTCCACATGACGTCTCATTCAACATTCTGTTCAAATAACACAGTTAATTAGCTCACTCCTCTCTTGAGTAATTAGTATTACGTTCGTAATTAAATAATGAATCAACTAATGAATGAATCAGGACGACGCAGAGAAGGGTGACTACACATCTTTTATAAAAGATTAAAAGTTGTAAAGAACATTGGACCATATTAGAGACAAAACACACTAATATTATAAATGCGAAGGTTTGGATGGATGTATGTATGGATGTATGTTTGTTACGCAATCACGTCAGAACGGCTGAACGGATCTGAATGAAATTTAGCTCAGAGATAGATTATAGTCTGGAATAGCACACAGGCTACTTTTCATTCCGGTGTAATGTTTCCTTGGAATTAGAAAACAGTTTTAACAAGGTCGAAGCCGCTGGCAGAAACTAGTAATATTATAAATGCGAAAGTTTAAATGTATGGATGTATGTTTGTTACTCAATCACGCCAGAAAAGCTGAACGGATCTGGATGAAATTTGGCTAAGAGATAGATTATAGTCACAGAGATAGTGGAATAGCACATACGCTAGTTTAAAGCCTGATAATTTTCGACTAACACGCGGGCGAAGCCGCTGGCAAAAGCTAGAATTATTATAAAGAGGTATTGTTTGGATGTACGAGGTAATCTTCGAAAATATACAAACGTTTTAAAAAAAATACTGATTATTAAGAACTACTCTATTGCTGAGTGTCATAGGCTATTTTTTAACCCCGACGGAAAAAGAGGGGTGTTATAAGTTTAACATGTGTACCTGTGTGTTGTGGTATTCTGCTAAACAGAACCACATATTTTTAAATCTATTTACAATTCATAACACTATACAAACCATACCTTCATATTTGTTGATATTTTATCAAACTTTTGTAATTCATTTTTATGTTTTCTTTCATACTGTTTGTACCTGAAAAGCATATTTTTTAGTTATCTCTGATTGTTTTAATATCTGAAACTTAAATTATATTGTTAATTTGTAATTCTTGCAATATTTTTCTACTGTGACATTTTCATCTGACATGGCATCTGTCTTTTTATTTTATTTTTCTTAAACCATAGACCGTAACATAGGTACCATGGACTAAACCTCCTTTAAGCTAGGTTTACACTATTATAATGGTAGCGTAGACAGACCCCTTTGTGAACCGTTTTTGTTCGTTCTGGTCTTTATTTCTTAATTGAAATTTGAATTTGAAATGTAGATAAAACACAGAACGAAGAAAAACGGGCGTCAATTTTAGTTTCGGAATCTGGACTGAACGCCGAAAGTCGGTTGACTACTTAATGATACCAAGTGTATTTTCTGATCTGAAAACTCCTGGAAAACTCTAAACTATGAATTATCAGCTTATGTAAAACTATTATTATCTGAAGTGCTCCAATTAAATATATTTTGTGTGGATCCCGAGAGCATTATTTCATGGAAACACTCTCAACGGTCATCTCTTGGAATCAAAGGCCTCGCTGTTTGGTGTATTGAGCCATAGCCGGCCTCCACATCCCTTGGAGCCTACGTATTTACCTGTTTGCCTGTTTATCCGACCTGCTTCCATCCTGCTGCCTACTCCACTGCCTACCTGCCCGATTACCCGCTTATCTGGCTACCACCTGTCTGCTTGTCCGCTGCTCATCTGCCTACCTCGGGCATTCCACGACTTCCTGCCCGAGCTGCTGCCTGGATAGCTGCCCACGTCGTGCGAAGCCCGTACCGTTTTATTATCTATATCCTTTTTATTTTCTTAGCTTTAATTTTAATAACCTTTAATTCATAATTATTTAATTTTATTAACGTGGCTTACGTTTAGCTCCCTCTGAACTAAACGTAACGCTACAGTGTTTGTGTACTTGTTTATATATGTGTATTTGTGTATCTGTCTGTGGCATCGTAGCTCCTAAACGGATGAACCGATTTTGACTATGTTTTTTTTTGTTTGAAAGGAGAGAGTGTTCTTAGCTATGTTTGATGAAAATCTAAAGTTATGGGCGTACTACTTTTTAAATCGGGGTGTTTTCGAGAGATATCGTGTCATAATTACGTGTTCAATAGATTGTCGATCGAAGCGTGTCTACTACTAGATAAATTATATAGCTTGAAATAAAAATGTGTCGGGGTATTTTTTTATCCCGCAAAGATACGGGGTTTGCGGGGTAGGCCACGGGACCGGAGCCGAGGGAAAAATTCTAATAAGTATTAGATAAATCTAAGAACCAATTTAAAAAACTATTGTAATTAGCATAGTAAATTAAGTAGAGCTCTTTGAGAAAGAGTTCGTTCGTAATTACGCTAAATTACAATATCAAATAAGACCCGTTTCACTCTAGATTTGCTGCTCCGTTTTAATCTAGATTTAAAACTGATAGATTTAAAACTAATCTCTGAAATCCAAGCTTAAATCGAAATGGAGCAAAAATTTAATGTAATTTTTAATTTAAAAAATAAATTTAAATTACATGAAACCAACTTTTACCAACTATACCTCAAAAACTTTGTCAATCATATAGACAACGGCAAACCCTTTATCGCTAACCTGGCTTGAAGAAGCATGATATGGTGAGGTGACTAATAAAGCTCGTGCGTTCTCTGTCTGAGATGGTTCCTTAGCACTGCAGACCTGCCCTGGGACAGTACTGTTAAAGTATGGTATTATTAAACCCTATAATGTGGCTAGAGGACCAACTTCCCCATGTGGGCAATCTATAAATTACATCATCATTACAGCAAATACACATTGTGTTAGAAGCTTTAAATGAACTGTATGTGATTTTGGCTGGTAATTGATACAATTTGCTGGTTTTATTAATATTTTACTGTAACTCACATGAAACGTGTCGCACATCGACCAGAGGTTATAGAGAAGAGACAGATGACAGTATTTTACACAGATAAAGTATAGTAACAGACTTACCAAGAATGTTGCTATCAACACATTGTAGGTACCTACCTAACCTCCAACTTCGCCACTAAACGACAATCATGTCGCCAAGACACTTCGCAAATTGGAGTAGGTACACTACACAGGCACCTTTCAAGTTAACACGTGTCTTCGACGTGTAGGGTTAAGAGATCACAACTGTATCCGAGCACCGACAGGTTGATAACCCGTCCGCTGCGGACGCCGCTCTGACCAGAAGAAGTTGAAGTTTTTTCTTCGATTCTGTTCGGAAAATTGTGTAGAATGGAGTATTTGCTGTTTGATTTTGTGTTAGAAAAACGTGCAGATGTTCAAGAAAATTTGAATTTATATTTATAAACGTGTGTGCGATATTGACCAGATGTATGAACTTAAGGCGATTCACATACTGCCCCGCTAGCTGTAAGCTGCGCGTGCGACGAAGTCACGACACTGCGCGTGATTGCGTTTTCTGTGTGTTGCACTACGCGTATTTTCAATGCAAAGAGAGATCCTTTCAAGCAACGTAAGAACACGCACTCCCGCGCTACGCTGCGTAATGCGGTGCAGTGTGCAAATTGTGCATTGTAGCAAGTGGCGTTCTGTAGTTTCTGCTTATCTCCATGGAAAAAAGGCGTGAACAGCGGATCATTGTTGTTGTTGTAAAGGAAACTGATCATTATCATAATATCATACATTGTCTTACCTACATATAGAAACAGACTGGAAAATAATGAGATTTGGACTCATAATTTTCCAGACTTCTTACTTAAATACAATTAGCATAAACCCACTTCCAGACTACACGAGTAAGTAAGTTAATATATAACCCACACTGACAATAATCGCCTTTTAACGGACCATAAACAAACTAACGAACTTTTCCTTCACACATTTCAAACTGGCACCACCAGAGACAATAATGAAAAAAGTTCTGGCCGTTTCCTCAGGGATGCCACCCAATAACTAAAAGTATTTATGGCCAGTATCACTTAGTCCTCAGTAAACAACGCCAGGGCTTTTGGTGAAACGGAAGAGGTTGGCGTGGCCTCGACTTTCAGCAACTTGGAAGGGTCAACCCTAATTACTGATACGGTTCACAAACGTTTGATTTTGTTTTATTCGTTTTTTAAGGGTTAAAGGGTTTGTTTTTGTGTCGCAGGTCAAAGGTGTGTTTGTTTTATTTATACCCAATTTTGAATTGTCTTAGCTACCCTTTTTTACCCGACTACGGCGAAGCCAAAAGGAAGGGTTATGATTTTAGCAGTCTTTGTATGATGTATGCTCCTTTTAGCAGTCTATGCATGTATTTACGTATGTTCCTCCGTAGCACCTAAAATATTCATCCGATTTTGATGAATTAAGGTGTCAATCGATAAGTTATTATGGCCCGAGTAACATAGGCACAAAAAAAATGCCTTAGTCGGGTTACAGTTATGAAACATTTTGCTTGTTCCTAGAAGTAAGTAGCTGTTTTTATGTTCAAGGATAAAATTAACATTATCTGGGATAGCAACGAAGACTTCTAAGAAAAGCGCTGAAAACCTTGTCATTCTATTTAATAGATAAATAATGAATTAATTACCCATTGTTCTAATAATTATCTTTGCCCATTGGCTACCTAGGGATGTGCAAAATGTTTAATACTATCTTAATCTTAACTAATATAATGAAGAGATTAAATTGTCTATTTGTAAATAGTAGTCTCTGGAACACCATAATCGATAACATACAAAAACCATAAAGCTACACTTAAAGCATTTGAAGTTGAGCACCTATTTTTCAAACTGTACAGGAGATAGTTTTTTTGGGCCCGGTATTTTGTAATGTCCATTATTCCATATGATTATTGTTAAGCCAGATTTCAACGAAATGTGCGGATGAGCTGCTGTAAAATGGGGCTCTCTGTTACCCTTTGAATGCGTGTTTTAGTTTGATATTAGACAAGGTAATAATGATTATTCCAGTATAATCTAGAAACAGTAAGAGACAGACCACATCATCGCTTACCATCAGGTGAGATATCGGTCAAGCGCGAGCCTATGTATAACAGAAAAAAAACATGCTTTTCGTTACTAGACTGGCATTACGACCTGCAAACTACGCTTCAAACCAAATCGATTATCTCCTTTGGCACTAAACAATTTGACAGTTCTCAAAATACTCAATTCAAAAATACTCAAATTGGAAATTGGTTTTGAATGTCGTTGTAGTCACCTTCATATCATTCGAAAAACGAATCAGTTTAACCAGAGAACTCCCTTATCTCAAATACCATCACAAGCAGACACCATGCACCACATATCCTATCCCATAATCCTCCAACTAATAGGTGTAAGTCACAACGCCATAGCTCGTGACATCTGAGCAACTCGATCCGCATTACCAATGACCTTAAGATGCGAAGCCGTTGTCAATGGTCGGGTCACTGACCTCACTACATACGTTATTTAATATGCAGTCTTATTTGCAAGCATTGTGCATTCTGTGGGACGTCCAGCTGTGTCCGGATGAGTTATGATCTTGGATGAATGGTTTGAAGTATTCATAGCACCTGTCATTCTGTGATACATGGTCTTTTGAGGTCGTTTCAGGGCTTTTTTCTCTAGTTGTCGATGAGATGAATTAAGAAAATATTTGAGCTATAGAATTAATGTTGATCTTCTCTTATGTGGACAGGAGTTGATGTAAGTTGATGCTCTAGTGAAAAAAAACACAGTCAAGGTTGGTACCTAGCTGGCTGACTGCCTAGATCCTACTCCTTGGATTGGACAAAAGTGCGTTAAAAAAGGCATAAACTATTATAAATTATGCCTTGTTTAACGTAGATACTTTTATACAACTAAAGTAAATTTCGGCGATTATGATATTTTAATATAATGGTATTATTATTTTGGTCGTGGAAATTAAACTACAGATTTTTTTGAATTAATGTATTCGGCAGAATCGGTACACTTGCTTATTGGACGAAGCAGAAGACCAAAAAATAATAACTAATTATAAAAAAAACACAATTTTAACAAAAAAAACTGCGCGGCTTTTCATTCATTTTCCGAGCAGCTGGCTAATTTCCAAGTAACGAGAGCACGCGACTTTACGTTTGTCAATACACAACCCGCAGCATCCCTCAATTTCCTATCGATCGGAAAATCTTGCGAGATGAGATGCTGTCTGTTATGATAATATACAGCAAACCCACATGCATGAAAGAAAATAGCTAATTAGGAAAGTGGTTAAGAAGCGTTACTTTTATGGATTCTGCACCCAAGCACGACGTCTGGCCCAGATTGAATCAGCACCAAAGAAAATTTATAAATTTATGGGAAAATTCATGTCGAACGAGAAAATAGGCTTCCAAGTTTAAGTCCTTTTTTACAACCTTCAAGAAGATCGTAACATATACTGCAGTACTAACTTAAAACGACCGCTTGCGCACGTGAGCGATATTAAAGTAAACGCCGAACATTTAGCAAAAACACACGAAATAATCATACGCAGTAATTAAATGGGGCACGCGAAACCAGACCTTAAGGGCTTATCTGTTTATCTGCACAACACTACTTACCTTGCAAACGAAGTATTCAGCGGAACTAGTGCGGCTAACAATCCAACAGAATGCAACACTCACTAACAATCATGTTCACAACACTGGCCGACGAGAGGTCCACAATAGGGGTTTATTTTTATTTTCGTTTCGATATCGGCGGCGATAGCGAAGCGAACGCTCTCGGGTCTGTCTCACGACTGGCCAGTATCGAGCGAGCGACCGGCGACTCCCCGCGCCGCTCTAAACCAATTTATAATACATACAGAGGCGCAGCATCCCCTGAAACCTCTCCATCCGAAACCCAACCCTACCCTCTCAATAATAAAGCTAGATTTGATTCGCATACAAGATGCCGCAGAGGCAAAAACGTCGTCAGTCCTCGCAGAAAAGCCAAGGGTGCGAATTGTGTACGTTTCCTTCGTTTATAATTGAAATCAACGTACAAGGAAGGTCTTTCGGTTTGAATATTCCTAACAAGGACTAAATTAATTGTCATTGAAGTTTTACGTGACCCTGAGCAGTTTTGGAAGTCAGGTATCTTCTAGGTACAGGTCCTGAAGGGACGTACTGATGCTGTATTGTACTTTCATCTAATGTAACGAATAATGAGAACTCATAATTCTGATGACAGACTCCGGAGATGAAAATTATCCTACCATTTTCCACGTTTAAGAAATGTGTTTACAACTTAGTAATTCTGAAGCTCTGTATCAAGATGAGTATCTCAATGACAAAGTTATAAGTTGGAAGTCGGTTGTAATTTTTGTAAAAAAGCTTTTTATTTTTCACTTCTTAGTTTTGGTACATAATGGACCAATTTTAAAGGCTAGCTACCTATAATGCCCAAAGTGAAGCCAGAATAGATTAACCCAATAACATGAAACTAAAACAAAACTGTGGACTGAGAGTATACCAGGGTGAACTGTTCACACCTGCGTACCCCTTTAGAGCGTACCAGTGTGATGTTACTCGTATGTTATGAAATGGTGTAAACAATAAACAGACATGCGATTGCAGCTATCCCGAGTGATTTGCCGTCATTTATTGAAGAGTTCTGAAGTATATCTCCGAAGTTCTTCATCAGATCTCGATGAAAAAATAAAATGGGACCACATGACAAGCACCAGCGTTCAAATAAAAAAAGAATCATCAAAATCAGTTCACCCAATAAAAAGTTCTGAGGTAACACACATAAAAAAAAAATACAGTCGAATTGATGAGCTCCTTCTTTTTGCGAAGTCGGTTAAAAACAAAACAGTAAAAGCCGGAGCTTTGAAGCGTAAATGAACTGTTATTTGCATTTTTGCAATTTAAGAGCGATCAATTTATCGACTATTCTTATGGTCGCTGTAAAGGGTGCATTAAAAGACCCTCTGCGAGTGACGATATTATAAATGATCCTACTACCCCTTGGTCTGGTCAGCCCTGCCCAACCTGCTGACTCGCTAATATTTTAAACACGGTATAAACTATTATGGAGCCCTTGCAAAAGACACGATAGACAAAGAAGAATGGGCATTATCAGAACTTATCAGCCCTAACGTATTAATAAAATCTGTACCAGAATTTGTGTCTGCATTATTAGACCAGGGTCGAGAAATTATGAAACATAAAAACAAAATAGTAGGTTGAAACCCATTGGAACAGGAAGAGAAGATAACAAAAATGACAATTCTAGGTCAACCGGAAGTACCCTATATTAAAAAATTTGGCAAAAGATAAGGTCATACAGCACAAATAAAGGAAAAATTAAAAAAAAAAATGAAAATTATGGTAAAAATTGGTACTTAGGTATAAGTTTTCGCAAAAATCTAAATTTGTCCATATATTTAAAACTTAGACACCAATAAAAATGATACCAATTTTATTATGGCGGTATAATGGGTAGGTACGGAACCCTCGGCGCACAAGTTCGACTCGCACTTGACCGGTTTTTTTGTTATCTTCTCTTCATTTTCCAATGGGTTTAATCCTACTATATTTTTTTTTACTTTTTACCATTTCCAAAGGCTTCATCAGCCCTGGTCTATATGTAACACACGGTCTCCTACCTTTATTTCGTGGAATTCAAGTGAGCTGTTCAAATTAATTTAAATTATTTTTTTGCCGTCAGCAACTTTGAGGATTTTTTTATGTAGTAAGTCAAACAACATATAACACGTTTAAGTAAATGCCGATTTGTCAAAAACAGACGCAAAACCTCTAAGGTCCAGTTTTTTGATCGGTAGTTAACTGAACCAATGCTTAAATTTTAAGTCTAAGAAATGGTCAACTAATTAACTCTTCGATGTACATATTTAATCATTTGTGATACCAACAATTGATTGTTTTTTTTTTTTGTGAACCAAGACAGTTAAATTCATTCTCCGGGACTTCGTCGAGCTTCATTGCCTCGGCCTTTTTCAGGTGGTCACCACTCTTGATTCTGGCTTTCAGGAGTTGCATTGGTTTGGGAATAGTGCGGTGGGATTGCCCAAACCAAAAAAATAATGATGCATAAACGCGTTTTTATCGACATTAAAAAACCATATTAGCATATTTAAACATTGGTTCAGTTAACTACCGATAAAAAAAAGCGAAAAAGCGACGGAAATAAGGTATAATAGTGTCTTAATCCTTTCCAACAAGGATGCTTTCAGAAAGCACTGCCGGTTTCTAATCCCTGCATAGACTACACATCCTTAGCCTTCCTAACTTGTCCTTAACCAAAACGACGACATAGATGCCTCCACGGTCCCTATTCTTCGGACATTCGCCTTTTTTCCGGGAAGGGGGATTAGCACTCTTCCCCCATTGTACCCATACGTGGCAGGGAGCCAAAAGATCCTACTTCCTCCTTGCCCACAATATTTGAACTGGGGCGATAAAAGGGAAGTATTTAATCATATTTCAAGTTATTTTGATATTGTAGAGCAGAAAACTCAAATTCGTGTCAATTATTTCAATTAAACAATTTCAGATACTTTTGAAATCCCATGGTGGGTCCGTTAGTCAAAGTGAAGTTGAAGGAGAAGAATGCCTTTAACTCCATAGACACTCTTTAAAACTAAGTTACCACCAAAAACATTTTCATGTAAAATGTTGCCAAGACGAAACCATACAGCTCGCACTGTCAGAAAGTTATTAGATCTCATGTAGAGCCAAGCTTCTAACTCTACAAGCCCTAACTTAAATTTACAAACTCTACACCTTAGTCAAAATATGTGGCTTGGCCGTTTCGCTACCGTCACATTACTTGTTGTCGTTACTAGAAGTCGCCACTTATAGGATTTACGTATTTCGTATGCGCGCCCCATCGCCATATTTCGTTACTACAAGAACTATTGTATAACAGAAAAGTAATGAAACGTAATTACTTTTTTCATCTTACGCCTATGTGATGTGTGGTGTAGAGTTAGGGCGTGTAGCGTTAGAAGCTTGGCTCTACATGAGATCTGATAACTTTTTAACAGTGCGAGCCAAATGGTCTCGTTTGGCAATATTTCACAAGAAAATGTTTTTGGTGGGATTAGACATCTTTTTGTAAGTTGCTTATGTATGACAATATATTTTTAATTTGTTAACATTTACCTTATAGAAGTTTTCTTTTGTAAATACAAGTAAATATTCGTATAATATTAATATAATTAGGTAGTAATATTCTAAAACCTGACGGAAGCCCCATTTATACACTTATATTTTAGGAGTTTTTATTTTGTTGCTTGCGTACTATACTAGCTTTCATACCAAATTACAGCTTTCAAGGACTTCAGGCAGTATCCTAAGAATTTTGATGATCATCAGTGAGTGAGTCAGTGGTGAAATCCGGGTTTTTTAGATATTTATTTATTTATTTATTTAAACTTCATGTACAATAGTGGTACATAGGCGGACTTAATGCCACAAGGCATTCTCTACCAGTCAACCATTGGGTTAATAAGGACAACGTTGTGAGCGGGTACAAAATAATATTAAAAAGACAACTTGTATACGAAAAAGTATATACTTACATATATATATATTAATATAATACACATATACAAATAAAATAGACTAATAAATAACAATAATAAAAAAAACGAGAAACCTGTTAATAATTATTATGTCTCTAGATGAGAGCTATTTAGTTTGATTCAAATAGTAATCACGAACCTTTCTTTTAAAAGTGAATTTGCTTTCAGCCTTTTTAATGCCAAAGGGTAGCGCGTTCCAGAGCTTTATTGTTGAGACAGCGAATGAATTGGACATAAAACCAGTATCAATCAAATCTAAAGTATAAGAGCTATGCAACTGAAACTATATATGTTTAATAAGTCCACTATTGTCATCATATTCCTAGAATTTTGTTTATCTGGTATAATCCAAACCCGAGCTATGAGCGTTCATAAAAACGACGAAACGCTTTGAGAAAAGGTAGGTGGTGCCCTTGCGCTTCGCTTGGCTCGTCTTGGCGGGGACACTGCCGCGCCCCCAAATTACAAAGTCTTGGTTACATTATTCTTGTTAATTCTTGTAGCTTCAATTGCGAAGTCCGGTTATCCATGAAATGATAGCTAGATATGATTGAAAATTATATGGTTTTTTTAATCACGTACTTATGCAATTAATATACAGTCTTATTATTTTCTCTGGGAGATATTTGCTTAGAAATGCATGTGTGTAGGGCCAAAACGGAAACAAATTAAATTATTGAGAAATTCTAAGTAAAAAAAAGTAGACATGATTCTGGTCTATTTTATGATGGTGGCAACCCTATTTTCTGTTATAGTATCAGTTGCTGGTGAGATTAATTATCATTAGCTAACCAGCGTAATTTGTAAAAGTCAAAGCAGATCCTGATGATTAATCCTTGTTATAAATGAGATATTAAATTCTATCGTTTCTATTTGGCGGACCGTTTGGTGTTGTTATATTTCTTGGAGAAGGTCTTAGGGGAGGATTTTCTTGGGATTATTAGGTGCTTACATAATTACGGTACGATGTAGTTTGTGCACCAAGCACAAAACGTTTTTTGCAGAAGTTAGCACAGATAGATAAATAGAAACGGCGGCGCTCAAGGTAGACTTTTTCTAAAAGTCTATGTGCCATCTAAACATAATAGTGTAATACATATTTAAGAATAGTTCTTTAGTATATAATGAAAAAAGGTAAATTAAAAGAATCTAAAAACCCGACCACTTAAGAAGCGAACTAAAGAGACGTAAACAAGAAAAAAAATCATGCTGTGCAATCGGAGGATACATCTTCGCGAGCTGGCTGACCAAAACCATATGTTTCCTTCCGAAGTGTCATCTCCTTCATGTTAGGTTACTTTAAACCCTGAAGACCCTGACCCTTTTAAACCTGAGAAATAGGACTTGGTCGACATTGTTGCTTAAATAGTAACCGCACTTACCTACTCTATATTAAAACCAATGCCAACAAAATGCAAAAAATACCTCTTTTTATTACCCTGGAGATCTGTCATACAGGTCCCGAACCTAGTTCAGACTCCAGCTCTCACAAAGGTTATAACGTAAGGCAAAATTGTATAAATATTTCTTATTTTGTAACAATGTCAACCTTTATGAGAGAAAATAAACAAATTTTGTATTTGATTACCCGGCCTAAAAAGTGCATGGGCATTCTTTAGAAACCCGGGTCAATTTAATTATTTCAATAGTTTTTTATCATATTGCCTACTCATATTGTGCATTTTTCACATTGCTCGGGCATTATGCATAATGCCGTATTAATAACTTGGTCCGTAACAAATATAAATTAAAAAAAAATGCCCCCCTTCTGTACACGTAAAGTTGAACTGCTTTTTTTCTCGTCTGTATCGTTGGATAGGTCTCATCTTTATCATTTCAGCCGAAATATGCCCACTGCTGGAAATAGGCCTCTCCCATGATTCGACTCGTGCTTTTGTAAATGTGAAAAAATTCACGGCAATAAATATAAAGAAATTAAAAACCGGCCAAGTGCGAGTCGGACTCGCGCACGAAGGGTTCCGTACCATTATCGCATAAAAACGGCAAAATAATCACGTTTGTTGTTTGGGAGGCCCACTTAAATACTTAATTTATTCTGTTTTTAGTATTTAGTTGTTACAGCGGCAACAGAAATACATCATCTGTGAAAATTTCAATCGTCTAGCTATCACGGTTCATGAGATACAGCCTGGTGACAGACAGACGGACCGCGGAGTCTTAGTAATATGGTCCCGTTTTTACCCTTTGGGTACGGAACCCGAAAAATAACATACATAAAGTCGAAGATAGAACCTCCTCCTTTTTGGTGTCGGTTAAAAAAGAAAATTATCACGCTAAGTATAATACTCACAACGGATCTTCGTCTCTGAATTGGCTGCAAGAGCCTGCGCAGTAGCTATTTTTGTGTCAATATTGAAAGTGAAGATAGCATTGTATAACTGTCTCTTTCACTCGCTTAAGTTTGTCGCATCATCCTATCTCGCTTACTCTATGCATTTAAACTGTTTCTTGCGCAATAGTTGACAGAACTAACTTTACAAGTTTACGAGTAATAGTCGACCAACTTATAAAATGCACTTGCAAAAGTTTTTGTTTTTCTTTTCGTTAAAGCACAATTTCAGTATTTTTTCATCACACTTGCACGTAAAAAGTATCTAAACATACAGGTTAACTTGGCCGTAATGCCCCATATAAAACCCTCGGGCTTTCTTTTTGTCATGAAACCCTAGGGCGGTAAGTAATATTTTTTAAATTTATGGCACAGCACACAGGTCATGCAAGTTCAAGCAAGGAGTTTACACGCAATTGAAAAATTGTCTTAAAATGTTATCTAAACAGGAATTTCTTTGCAATCTCGCTACATGTTACTTAAATACTCTACTGATGTTATTAATAATCGATATTAATAGTTATATAGTATGAAAACGTCGAAATTATTTAATTCTTTTTACACTCCGTCATGGCTGTATACCTACCTACGTAAGTATTTGCCTTTAAAGTTTCTGAACGAAACACTGTATAATCTGTGGTGTGGGCAAAAATTCGCCAACCGCTCAAAAAAAGTTCACATATTTCGTAATACCAGCTGTGCTGACTTGTGTATTAAATTCATAATTATTACTCGCAAATGTGATGAAAAACATTGTGTGTATCACGGGCGGTACGGGAATTACGAACCTCGACTCAGAAAGCCCTCAGTCTTCGACTTCGGGCTTCTACTAGAGCCTCGATCGTAATTCCTTACATACCGCCCTTAATACACAATGTACTATTACCTAATTATGTTGGTGAATATATCTGTTTGTACGGAACCTTTTATCATTTTTTTACCCTGGAACATCCCTATTACTCGAATAGTGTCTAACTCAATGGGGGCCTTATTGTATCCCCAAACTTTTCGACTGCACGTGAGTAAGACCACAAAGAAACAATTATACTTGCACCTTAAGATCCACTTCGCACCATTATACGAAGACACAAGCCACAGCAGCCTCGTCAACACGTACGCTTTCCTCCGTTTACCGACGTAATCTTATTAAGCAACTTATTTAGAGTTCCGGGATGCTCAACACCATCTTGAGCACAACATAATGAGAGAAGTTACCGGGAAATGAATTATGAGCTGAAAATGAGTTTATTTTTCGTCTGAGTAGGGGTAGCAGCAAAAGATGAGTGATAAATAATGTTGGAAATGTTGTTTGTCAGTAAAGGTTTGCTAATTGGTTTATTGTAGCGAATTATGAAGGACGAAAACGACATTTTATCGAATAAATTATATGCCAGATTTGGAATTCGATTCATATATTTTTTTAAATATTTTACCCTAGTAAAAAAGGTTTAGTTTTTTTGCTGACCGTCCAAGCAATTTATAATATTTCGCGTCCACTGGTTTAATGATGTTTGATGTTAAATCAAAGTTTTGGGTTAAATTTACACTAGAAACTTTACTTACCTACTGCAGTTGGTTGAGACCACAGTTGAGACTGAACCTTATTACCCGACTGCAAGGAAAGGGATGTTTTTGGCGCGTATCTTGTATGTATTTATGTAATATTCTTTATTACCTCATATCTATATGTATGATACGTCTTCACCAGCAAGCGTTCTTAGTTATGTGACGTTAAAAAAAAACAAATATGGCGGATTTTGGGCGCCATATTGTGGAGGTCACATTTTTTTTTTTTACACACTTGCTCATAAAGTGGCTCTAATTTCACCGCAATTAGGCACATAATGACACCTGTTATCAAACTGTGACTTTTTCATTACACATTCACAAGTGACTAAGTGAGATAAAGAGTTTCTTTTTTTAATTTATTGGTTGAGTTGCTTTGTTCTTAAAAAAGTTTCGATACAAAAAAGATCGTACTCAATAGTACAAATGCAACACATTTCATGCAACTTCGTATTTAAATAGATATTTTCAACTTGTACGTGTTTAATAAATAAAACTTTCACTCAAAAATTATTTTTGTTTTTGTCTGTAATAAAGAAAACTTGAAATTCCCCATTTTGTACGTGGCTAAAACGCTATCCGCGAAAAGCCAAAAAAAAAGATAGCTCATGTTTTTTAGTCTATGGCCGATCGCCATTGTTAGATGCGCGCGATAAGGAAAACTGATTAATTTTGTCCGCCATTGCGAAAAAAAATTCACAGCTCGTTTTTACTGTTGGAAATGATTTTTTAGTATTCTTTTCTTCACAAGTGTGTTGAAAAACGTCGTATGATACACGTGTGTATTGATGATTACCATCCGCGGTAATCACCAACGTTACACACTTGTACCATAATGTACTATTCTTTCACACACATCGAGTGGGGTATCAAAATGAAGGGATTTAAGAGGCGATTGCAAACATGCATACCACTTACTTATATGTTCAAAATAAATACGAAAAAAAAAAAAAAGAATATTAATTTAAAAATTAGAAACCCGATTGCTTAAGAAGCAAACTAAAAAGATGTAAATAAGTAGAAAATCATGCAGTCGGAGGATCAGGTGTTCGCCAGCTCGCGAATAAGTATCGCGAATAGGGTTTTTGGTTTTTAAAATAATCTTTTTTTTTACTATATCTATTATTTCAGGCCTTTGTGTCTATGGAGAATACTGCCGAGATGTTATGTTTTTATTAGTTGATGTTTTGTTAAGGTTCAGTTGAAAACCAGCGTCAGGCAGCTATGTACTAGTTGCCTGACATTTTGCTGAACTGGACCTGACCGGCGCAGCCGTGAGGCACACATTCTCTCAAGCTTTTGTTTTTTTTTTACTATTGGGATAGATGGATCCCCTTTTCCACACTTATAGTCCCATTTGGTTCGTTGTGCGTGCAGGCCTCCTCTCTGTGAGAGGGGATGGGCCGTAATCCACCACACGGGCCCAGTGCGGGTAGTTGGATGTCACATGTCTCCTAATTTTTGGTTCTAGGACATGCTGGTTTCCACACGATGTTTGCCTTCACCGTTTTGAGAGCAGTGGTGATGAAATAATTTACACAAAGTAAAGCGCCTGCCTGGAATCAACCCACGACCTATACAACTTGTAAGTCGCGGCCTTAAAGAACTGTGGTCGCCCAGTGGCGGCCACCACTGCGCCTTTTTTTAACTATTTTCATATTTGTTTTTTTTTGTCCAAAATATTGTGCCTATGGTACGAGTATGTGCTAAATAATTTATTTTCTTTCTATATGCTAGAATCCAATCAAATAAAAGTACATAGAGGCCCACAGATTTATTTATTGATTAGATTGAGCAATATCCTATCGAACTCACCAGTAACGTGCTAAGTTAGGTAGTTACCTCATATGGATACTAAAATCCCTTTAAAATAAACAAAACTTATAAAAATTACAAAATAAATGAGTTCAGTGTCGTTGAACGACACAAATCCCCAACCGAATGGTTTCAGTGCTTCTAAGATAACCCCGAGCTGATAGATTCAAGTCCAGAGCGCGGTGCTCTTTATTTTCACGTTTATTCAAGCTGAAATATAAAAAGTATCTACTTTATCTTAAAGTTTTTCATTTGCCCTGAAATTGCGGGATAGATTTTCAATAGCGTTTTATTTAAATGAAAATTTTATGTAAGGATCAAATTCTGACTGTCCTATAGGAAAATGGCGTGAGTGGAAATCCACTATATATGTGTAGGTATTTATTTATTTCTCCAGCTAAGCAGCTTAAAAATAATATGCTGGCTAAAGGCTGACTATAGACAGACCCTAAGGCGGAGTTTTATAATGGATGAAAAAATGCATTTTACCGAATTAGGCGTAGTGGGGTTAGGTGCCGCGAACTGACTAACCACCATATAGAGCGAACGAAACGTGGACGCGACGCGATTGGTCAGTCGATCCTTGTGTTAACTGACCAACCAATCGCGCGCTCAGAACGGTCCTAAACGTTCCCCGCACCCCGCTTCACTACCAAAGATACCTAAGTAACTAAATCTGCGCATCTAACGACTCTTGCCAACTTACGTGCCGTGGATTATACAAGTGCTGTTCATAGTTCATTCATTTATTTTTGGTCGGATTACATTTCAGGGCACAGATATTGACAAAACATGTCACGATAAATACCGAGTTAGTAAACCCGGCATTATTTTGGCAACACGTATCATGAGTTAAACGACTTAACTCCGAGTACACAAATTCTACATGTATTTATTCAACCTGACTATACGTGCAAGTGTACCAAGAAGCAATATTCTTGTTTGTAAGATAAATGCTTCTTGGTAACTCACACAGAAAATTTGGTACGGTCTTAAAAAGACTTTACCAGACGAATTTATTCACAAAACCTCAACAAAGTACTCATCTTTCAGGCTGAACCTGACAGAAATATCTTATTTGGACGTCTAAAAATAAGGCCAGCTAAATAAACTTGTGAAATAAAAGTTGAAAAGTTTAAGAATTAGATTTACCCCTATTTCATATTCATTATTCTAGGTTTCACTATAAAAAGTTATCACTTAGTATCGACTGGAAAATCCAGATTTTCTTTCTAAAAAATAACTCTACCCCACGCGATGATCTTCGAAAAGGAATATAACTCTAAACGGTTCGGCTTATAGTTCAAAATCGAACGTATTCCTCTCATCCGACAAGTAAAAAGTGTCCTATCCTGTTAAGCCCCTGTCTTTTTGCCTAATTAAAAATACAATTCGATTTGTTCAACAGTACTTTTTTATTCGATTGAAATGTTAAAGCATTTCACAACTGTTTTGTTTTCGCAAAGACTATGCAGAAGAACACCTATTTTATACCTACATTGTCTAGGTTTCTTAGTAAAATAAAGCTAACTTTATCTTCCGGCAGTTCTTACGTGGACTTTTTTCTTTAATTTTTTAATTAACTTAAATCTGGTCAGAGAACAACAAAGAGAATTGAAATGTTTGCGTGTTTCTCAATGCTATATGTGTGTTAACGGAGAGAGGGGCAAGTATGAAAAGTTAGCAAGATTCTTTATGGCACTACATTTTAATGAAGCCCTTCATCTACAACAAAAAGACCGATAAAAATATTGTAATTTTTAAAGAACAATATTTTTTATTCAATCGTAATTTTGTGTGACGTCTCATAATAATTTAATAATAATATGATCTGTATTTAATAAATCTGACATTATGAAATTCCACAACTTAATATGACCTGTGTTTGATTAATCTGACAATATGACATTCTATGATAATTTAATAAGAAATTAGTAACTAATCTGACATTTTAATTGTAATTTAAATAATACTACCAGAGAATCAGCATTGCCATTCAACGTGGCAATGCTGCCAGCGTTCTGACTTCTGGGCACGTTTCCCATTGACATCGATGTGGACGAATTTTTTGATACGCAATAAGCTTTTTTTTGTTTTGTTATTAGTCATAGGATTAGACATATTCAATTGTATATATTATTATTATTTGAATTATAAATAAACCAATTTATTATATTTTAATAACACTTAAAAATTTTGTAATTCAATTTATTACTATTTTTTATTATTTTTTAACACTACTGCAATACTTATACTGTGAGTCTAAATCTTGTATTAATTTGCACACCATAAAGGTCTATCCACACGTCGTGCCCGGGACGTGGACGGACCGTGCCCCGTCAGGGGCTCAAAAAATATTGGTGCGTACATTTTATATGAACTCGTTCACACACGTACGTGCAAGACTCGTGCACGTTCCAGTGATGGAGCTTCAATGCCTGGGCCCGATTATTTGTATCACCTTAATAACCTGTATAAAATAAATTATTTGAGTTAATTTGATTTGACATTCCTAACAAACTTGTGAAGCAATCACTAATTGGTTCAACTCTCCCAAAGGCATAATTCATGTATCTTTAACTCAATTGTCCTCACCGCTACATAATCTATGTCCCTATCAGAGTGCTATCATCGGTCGCGGCGCGTTTCAAGGTGCGAACACATGAATAAGTGATATGCTGCATACATAGCTCGGTGATCATGTCCCTCTGCTACGCTTATTGTATTACCAATCTAGAAGACTTGAGTGCTTCGAGCTGTAAGCTTTATCGAGATCGAAGCTTGTTAGAGAAATGTTTGAATTGAAGAAGCAAATGTTTAATGCAACAGTGTTTCCGAATGGAGAATAAAAAGTGCAGCCTGATTCTTTGATTGTGAAGATTCGCAGCTTTTTACTTAAATGGGAGTATGAGATTCGATGCTGTCCAAACATTAGCCTTTTAATGTTCCCACTGCTGAGACACAGGACTCCTCTTTGTGAGGGGGAATGAATACGCGGGCCCAGTGAGGGTTGCTCACGATGTTTTCCTTCACCGCTTTGAGAGCAGTGGTGATGAAATAATTTACACAAAGTAAAGCGCCTGCCTGGGTACGAACCCACGACCTACAAATTGTAAGTCGCGCTCGTTACCACTGGGCCACCACTACCAGTGTTTCTTTCAGGTACTACTCCGGGGGGGCCTGACTGCCCCCCCCGGAGCGTTTAGAACTTAATCAATAGCAATAGGTTGTCTCGCGTCTACAGCAGATTTGCGTATATTCGCGACGAATATCCATACAATTTGGCAAATTATTTAAACCTTGTATCATTTTAGAGCTGGAAACCATTTATTGACGTCAAGTGGCTCTCAATAAGCCAATCACGTATTGAGTATAGTGCATGACATATTAAGGTAGCCAATCAGAAACCAGAACAGCGCCTAGAAAGAACGACACACTTTTGAGCATATTGCCATTCCTTTTCCTCTAACGCTATCCCATAAGGTTCTCCCATTCTAAACAGCTGTTTATAAACAGTAATTTCGAGAAATTTGTAGTATGAAGAAGTACAGCTGTGTCCATCGTTATGTGTACGCAAGAAAAAAGCTACGAAGAATAAGATTTTTGTAAAGAATATGATCCTTCGTGGCTTTTTACAATGTTACTTTGACAATTTTGGTTCAGCTTATAGCATATTATTCATTAAAATATTAATAATAATTGGAATTGATTTTAAATATTACTTTGATTCCTTTTATTCACTCCGGTTCCCCAAGAATTCTTAACCCCGGCGAATTTTGCATGAAAGGAACACTGACGACTGCTCGATGCATTAGTATGCTTAGTAAACCTTGTTCAATCCTACAACCAATTGCCCTGATTGGGTATAAGTACAACATAACATGACACCTGTAATTTCTGAAAGCGGAGGTGCATCTAGTACACACGCAGTCGGCCAGTAATGTGATACCTGAAGAACCTATTTCTGAGCAAAAATCCAGATTCCGGGTTAATAATGCGAAATTTCAGATGGCAATACCTAATTAACTGCCCGAACCATGCATCGAACCTTGAACCAGAGTCACTGTCATCTGCATTCAAGGAAAGGTACAATTAACTAGTGGTCAAAAATATATCATCAATTCAGCCGAAAGACGCCTACTGCTGGACATAAGCCCTGCCCAAGCGTCGCCAAACTGATCGGTCCCGTGCGTTTGGCATCCACCGAATTCTTGCAGCCTTTAGTCGGCGACAGTGGCCAACGACCTCGAGGGAACAAAACGCGCACTCGTTTCACGCCCGCGACCCACAATTTTGTAAATTTATGTAAATTCCTTATTATTCTATGACTTTAAAAAAAGCTTCTGATCAAAATTTTTATAGTTAAATTGTCTTTCAGTTGGTGACAATTTCATTAAAATACACCCGGTGGTTTTGGTGCCATTGTCGTTTTTTTGTCCATGTTAGATATAACTTTGTTCGTATCTTTGTTTTACAAATAAAACACAAATTTTTCTAAGATCAAATTATTAAGAAAATGGTCTAATGTAACATATATTTTTACAAAAAAAAAACGAATAACCGTTTAGACGTGATTCTCATTTTAAAATCAGACTCAGGGGTATCTGTGCCTAGGTGTCATCGGTCCACCTAGAAGGAGGAATTTTGCCGGTTCGCGGTCGCCAAAAAGTTTCGGTCAAAAATACATGTTTTATCTTAATACCGTAGGAAGAGAGGCAATAGACCACATCCAAGGACAAAGTCTCCAGGAAAATTACAAATGTTTCCACGTGTGACCTGCTACGAATGTGACAGAAATAGAACGTCCTTGTCATTTTTATAAAGGTACAAGGTGAAATTTGAGGTGAGACGACAATCGACGAGTGATAAATAGGGATGGGTGGAATCTTTGGAAAAATATGAGTATATACCTAAGAAGAATAGTAATTCACTTTTGGCCTTTTCATATTAGAGGTTTGAAAATTATTAATAAAACTTTTACAAAAAAATACAACCGAATTCCAAATAAAAACACTAAAAAGAGCAAAAATAACTTTATTTTCGGCAGTCGGTATCTTTCATACCTATTTTATTTTGTCGTTTTGTGACACCGACTTCCGAAACGAAAGTTATTTTTGCTCTTTTTAGTGTTTTTTTTTGGAAATCGGTTGTATATTTTTGTAAAAGTTTAAAATCAATTTCATTCCAGGGCCGCGGTAACTATTTTTCTAATTTATCCGCGACAACTCTCTTTCAACTTATTTATCCGCGACCCACAGTTTTAGCCCTGCAGTTCCATCTCAAAAATTCCACCTGTATCCAAAAAATTCTCTCGCAAGTCCTGATGGATAATATTTTTTATTTATTCCCCGATTGTTAGTCGGAATACAAACTAGGTGTGAGCGTCGGCATTGCGTGCGATGTTGCTGATAAGACGCGGCGACCTTTGCGAGCGGCGGACTCTTTGTTTGTTGTTTGTTTGTTTTTTGTCGTTTTTCGTCGAATACTTTTAGTATTTATTGATTTATTGGAGTGAAAAATTGTTAGAGCAGACCGTTGGTTCAAATCAAATCAAAATTTCTTTATTCAATTAGGCCATTAAGCGGCACTTTCGAACGTCAAAAATAAAAATTGAATGTAATAATAATTGATTCTACCGTCCATTCGGAAATGTAGCTTGTTATGGAGAAGAACGAACAAGAAACTCCAAACATACTCTTTTAAAAAAAAATGTGTTTTACAAATATTTGGTTACACTAATCTTGTAGGAAAAATACATATATGTGAGAACGAAGTAGAAAAAAACGCACTTAAAAGCGTCTAGAGTAAAACAAACAATTAAAAATACAATAAATAGGTAATTAAAAACAGGCGGAGGCAGCTAAGATATGACCAATCCCAACTGACGGCGCCCGTTCACGAACATGACACATGGATCGGCACCACTCAGCTCAACCATCATGAAGGGAACCGAATGATCCAACACATGTGCCACCATCAGAGAGACATTAGAGAGAGCATGACACACTCAACTGCCAGGGCACACTGATGTCAACGAACGACACATAGGTACAGTAAATGGTAGATTTACAGTTGGTACACAGTACTCACATATGTGCAAAAAATAAATTGAGTTTATACAACACAAATATACATTATAATTATTCGTACAGTCTTCAGCAGGTCCAACAATACTTCAGAACTTTTCTGCTTATCACTTGTTTTTGTGCCCTAGCGGCTGTGGAGCTAGAATAGCGTTGGGCCAAGCATTTTTATCAGCGATGTAATCTTCCAACCTATAATATGCCTGCCTGCATAGTGTGCGTTTTATACAAGTTTTTAATTTCATCTCATTCAATTCTAGAATGTGTGGCGGTATTTTATTGTAACATTTTATACAGTACCCCCTAAAAGATGACGCTACTTTAGCCAGCCTGAAACCTGGTTGAATTAATTGGTCCCTATTTCTAGTAACATAACTATGTCTATCGCTGTTTTTACTAAAAAGATGTAAATTCTTTCTAACGTACATAATGTTTTCGTAAATATATTGACAAGGTACCGTCATGATGTTAATGTCCTTAAACAGTTCCCTTAGAGAATCGCGCCGGCGAAGATTGTATATCGCTCTGATGGCTCGTTTTTGCAGAACAAAAATTGACTGAATGTCTGCAGCCCTTCCCCATAGTAATATGCCGTAAGACATTATACTATGAAAGTACCTAAAATAGACCAGCCTCGCGGTATCTACATCAGTAAACTGACGAATTTTTCTAACAGCATAAGCCGCCGAACTTAACCGCCCCGCAAGTGATATTAAATGAGGACCCCATCGTAACCTTGAGTCTAGCGTGATACCCAGGAAAACCGTTTTGTCGACGAATTCTAGCTGTCGGCAAATTTTACACACTTGGTTTTTTTAGCATTCAAAACTAAATTAAATAGCAGTGAACCAATTTAGAACTTGCCGCAATGCATTATTTACGTCGGCAACGTTACTCGTACGTCTATTTATGTTAAAAATCAAAGAAGTGTCATCAGCAAATAACACCATGTTCAGTTTGTTTTTCAATAGATGGGGTAAATCGTTAATGTATACTAAAAATAAGAAAGGACCTAAAATTGAGCCCTGGGGTACCCCCATTTTCACGTTCAACCCCGACGAATTGACACCGTTTATTTGAACTAATTGCTGTCTATCATTCAAATAGGATTTTACTAAATTTACTGCTGATTGGCCTAGCCCGTAATGCTCAAGTTTCAAAAGCAATGTTTCATGATCAACGCAATCAAACGCCTTCGACAGGTCGCAGAAGATACCTATGGCATCTTGTCCCTCCTCCCACGCATCAAAGATGTGTTTTATTAAGGTGACACCAGCGTCGGTTGTACAATGTCCTTTGGTGAAACCATATTGTTTCTCGTGTAGGATGTTTTTCGTATTAAAATAAATGAGCATTTGATTTAGCATTATCTTTTCAAATACCTTGCTGAAAACCGGCAACACGGATACTGGTCTATAATTACTTGTGTCTTTACTGTCCCCGGATTTAAAAAGTGGTATAACCTTACTATATTTCATTAGATCCGGAAAGACTCCTTGATCTATACACAAATTAAAAATTAAAGCTAAGTACGGCGCTATAGTCTGAATAATGGAGGTACAAACTTTGATGGACATTCCCCATAGATCTTCTGTCAGTTTTATCTTTATTTGCTTATAAGCTTTTATCACTGTTATTGGGTTTATATGTGAAAAGTTAAATTCAGTCGGGCATGCTGAAACGTTAGCGTGTAATAAACCATAAGCGAGCGACGGCGAAGAATTTAAGGTTTCAGTAGTTTTAATTGGGATGCTGGTAAAGAAATTTACAAATTCTTGAGCAACTTCTTTGTTATCTCTAATAAGTCCATGTGTAGTCTCAAGCATGTGATCAGTATTATTTCTTTTGTTCCTGTTTGTTTCATTGTTAATAATTTTCCAAACCGTCCTAATTTTATTTTCTTCGAATTTAACCTTATTGCTAATGTATAAAGCCTTAGCTAGTTTACATGAATTTTAAAAAATTCTTGAGTAAGTAGCAACATACTTATTAAAAGTTTCAGTGTTTATATAAGGCTTAAGGCCATACAGTTCGTAAAGTCTTTCCCTACTTTTCCTGATTCCTTTAGTCGCCCAGTCACTGAATAAAAACTTAGGGCATATAGTTTTAGTTTTCATTTTAAAAGTGTTATTGAATTCTGTTTGAACAACTGAGAAAACTTTTTTGTATAAAATATTACTATCGTTCACTGTGAGGTCCTGACAACTTAACTTACCAATTAAAGCGCTGTTAAATGTATTTAATTTGCCGGATGTTATTGGTCTGGATTGAATCTGCACTTGCTGTATTGGTATGCTGGACTCAAATGTTACCAGTAGCCCACTATGATCTGAAGGCAGACAATTCATAATGGCTTTAAGTAGTCGCAGCAACAAAAAACATTATCAATACATGTAGCAGTAGTCACAGTTGTTCGGGTTGGTTCCTCAAACACATGTGACAAATTAAATGATTTGAAGAGATTTAACAGTCTACTGCTATCTGAATTATTTTCTAAAATATTTATATTAAAGTCACCACAGATTATGACTAGTTTATTACCAGTTGTAAGTTTTGCCAAAACATCTTCCATCACTGACTCAAATATACAGTAAGTTTTATAATTGGGGGGTCTGTAAACGCACACTATAATATGCTTATCCAGCTCAACACAGGACAGTTCAACACTATGTTCAACTGATAGATCTACAATATATTTACGAGATTTTGATTTAATACCATTTTTGATTAAAATAAGTGAACCTCCACGTAACATAACATTTCTGTTAAAACAGCTGCCCACAGTATAATTTTCATAATTAATAAGCATTGAATGTTCTTTCAGCCAATGCTCAGTAAAACAAATAATTTCAAACATTGTCTTTTCTAAAAACAGTTCTATTTCCAATTGCTTTGCAGAAAAACCTTGAATGTTTTGATGGAATAATTTTAAAGAATTCTGCTTAGCCCCTTTTTTTAAATTAACTATGTGAGAGCAAGAAGGTACCTTCTTGTTGGTGGATGGAACTATTTGGTTATTGGTACCCTCCCTTGTCCTACAAACTAGTTTAAACTATAAATATGAATAGCACAATTGCTAACGTTATTAATGTTATTGGATACCTGTAAATTAGTATTACTACTAATATCAACTACAGTACATGACTTCGACATACTATTTATGTCTGAGTTTAAAGTAAAAGATAATAGCCTCGCTATTTGACGTCTTACATTAATAGGCAGATACACTGTATTGCCTGTCGACTTTAATTTATCAACAAAAATGTTGATGTCCTAAAAAAACTAATTTGTCACTGTAATGGCTGACAAGGAAATGAACATGTTTATTCAGCATGTGAATATAATTATTTTGTCTACTAGACAATTTTTTCAAATATGGAAAAGCATACAATATTATTTTATTACAATTTAATTTTAGTAACTTTGTTACACACTCAGTGATGTCGTCTTTTTTTACATCCAAACTGTTACCTATAAAGACAGTTACATTGGTGTCTGATTTATATACATTGTTTTTTACAGATTCCATGATATGCTTGTAAGATAATTTGTTGATTTTGATGTCATTATTATTGTAAAGTTTTAATTAAGCTTAGCAAATAGTCTTTATTAGCAAATTATCACCCTAAAATTGACCCACTGCTATGAGACAGGACTTCTCTCTATGAGAGGGAATGGGTTGTAAACCACCACGCGGGTCCATTGCGGATTGGTGCAGGTCACAAGTCTTTGAATTTTTGATTAAAGGACAATTTTTTTTTGTTTTTCTCATGTTTTCCGCATTTGTAATACGAACTTGGAATCTGATATTCGTAGTCCCGATGCCAATCTAAAACATGTATAGGTACAACACACAAATAAAGCTACTGCGCACTACTGGGACGCAGATCCTGTCTCTCCGAGTGACCATTGATTGGGTGCTTGAATCTATCCGTGAAGGCAGTCTCCGAATAGGGCGACGTCAATCTGTTCAGGTTCAATGCTGCTAAGACCCAGGCGTGTCTTTTTTCCGCTAAAAAGAGTTAATTCCTCCTCCTCCGAATCCATCTTTCCGTTGTGTGACCGTGCTATAACGGACCATCTTGAGCTTCTTGTCGTTAGGTTCATATCGACTCTCAATTTTTGATAACTACAACCTAAAAGTTTTTAAGTCAAAAGTGAATAGATTTCTTCTAGGCAAGCGTGTTTCATCGTCGAACACATAATCGTGTACCATCAGTTGAATAGAAGTCAAGTGCGAGGTTACCAAAAAAAAATTGTTTGCCAAAATAGTTAGGCAAAGACTAGGCAGATGGCTTAAACGAAGATTGAGATGAGGAGTCGTTTGAAATCAGATTCCTAAAATTATATTCACTTAACAATCCGAATACTCGGAACTTTTCAGGACCATAAAGGGTTCTGATTTCTCAAAACCAAACGTGACATAATTTACATAACAGTGAAGCATAAATAGTCCTCCCTTACATACTTAATATGCCTCTGAAGTCTTCCTACGCCCACGCAAATCTCTTCTATCACAGATTACATTTTAAGGTTCTTAGCTCGATACAAAGTAATATACTATTCCTCTCGGTTCAATAGAGACGGTTATATTTAGATATCTGCACATAATAATTGTTCTGCTGACCATGCATCTCCGCAAAACTACCCACTAGCCAGTTTTTAAGCCAGTTTCAACTTCACAATTAGATTTACTTACTACTTTTGGTAAAAACTTTGTTACTTCAGCTTAACGGAATTATAAACTTTTTAGTTTTTTCTCTGCTTACACCACCAAAGTCAGGCTTAAGTCTGGGGCTTGGTTTTCAGGGGGGTGACCACAAGCTCTTATAGTAAGGTTATTTTGAGATCGAGTAAGTGATAGATGTATACACATCATATACATCTGTCCCTTAATCGATCTCAAAATAACCTTACTCTAAGAGCTTGTGGTCACTCCCCTGAAGTGAAAACATCCTGTAACTTTTATACCAATTTTAGTTAGTGCACTTATGCTTTTTACAATTTGCATAGGTACCACTAAATAAATGGTGGTACTATAGAGAATGAAATTTGCCACTAGTACCACCGGTGGTACAGTTCGGTGGAACAAAGGAAATTTATGGGTTCGTTTTAGTGACATGCTCATGTGACAGCGTCATCCTAAAGTAACGTGTGACGGAATAACTGTGTTTTTGTGTGACAGACGGACAAAAACATAGTTATTCCAAAGTTTTAAGTTTTTATTTCTGTCTGCAGTCCCCATGACTGATTATTTTTACAAGCTTTTTAACCGACTTCGCAAAAAGGAGGAGTTTTTTTTTTAATGATTATTTTATTTTACCTCAGAACTTTTTATTGGGTGAACCGATTTTGATGATTCTTTTTTTATTTGAATGCTGGTGCTTGTCATGTGGTCCCATTTAATTTATCACCCCATTGAAATTCGGAGATATACATCAGAACTATTCAATAAATGACGGCCAATCACTCGGGATAGCTGCAATCGGATGTCTGTTTATTGTTTACACCATTTCATAATATAACATCACACTGGTACGCTCTGAAGGGGTACGCAGGTGCGAAAAGTTTATTCCACAGTTTTGTTTAAGTATCATATTATTGGATTAATATATTCTGGCTTCACTTTGGGCAATATAGTTAGCTAGCCTATAGAACTGGCCCGTTATATACCACAACTAAAAAATGTTTCTTTTTTTTTTACAATAATTGCAACCGACTTCCAAACAAAAACACTACAAAGTGAAAAATAACTTCTATTTCGGAAGTCGGTGTCAAAAAACGAAAGCAAGAACACCGACTTCCGAAATGAAAGTTCGGGACAAACCTTGCAAGTGAATTTTAAAGCAGTTACCCTCAACCGATTAAGATGAACTTTTGCATCATGGTTTGGATGACTTTAAAAAAAACTTGGTTAAATTTACCACCAAACTTCTGTTTCGGTTAGCCATGAAACTCTTCACGATGCAAATAGGATTATCTTCATTTTCCAGTTACAGGAAAACTACAAGGTTTGAATAAATCAAAAAGCCCACAAAAATTGCCATAAAGGCACTGTGCATCCGTGCAGTTATAATTAAATTTAAAATTAATTAAGTTCATCTTCGTCTTGAGAGACATTTCAAGCTATTTGCAAGAGCTCCCACTCATACGCCCACGTACAATCAAGGCTGCTGGATAGCTACATGAAGTTAAAAGTGTGTAGTTTTCCCTTGTATGCTGGTTTTTAATTAATTTTGCTTTTACTCTTATATCTATACGAGAATAGCTCATATCATGGTCAAGAGTTAATTTACTTGGCTAGGTCGATTGGACTGTATGAGGTGATTCTGTTGTACTTAGGAATGCCATTTGAAGGCTCTCTGTCACTAGGTCTTTATACACTGAAAGGTGTATGTTTTTCGAGAAAATAAAATGCCCAATTCCAGTAACTTTATAGACTAGCGGACGCCTCGCGGTTTCACCCGCGTAGTTCCCGTTCCCGTGGGATTACAGGGATAAAAAGTAGCCCGGGACCCGGCTACCAGGCCGGCCGCGGGTCACCCGGGGATAGTGTAGCTTCCCAACGGTGAAAGAATTTTTGAATTCGGTCCAGTAGTTTTTAAGTTTATTCGTTACATACAAATCTTTAATCGTTATAATATTATTATATGATTTTGTTTAAGTGAAAATTACCCCTAGACTAGCAAATTATTTGTCGAATTTTACGTTTATCATAAAATATAATTTAGTTTCATGTTGCCCGGTAAGTATGTAATCAAAGCTTGAAGTTAAATTTGCCTCTTCTCGGTGTTGGATTCAGCTGAAATTTGGCAGACATGTTAATAAAAAAAAAAAAGCTTATTTTCATTTATAACATGAACATAGTTGCTGTTGCTAACCAAACAAACCTACTTATACATTTTATGTTTGTATAATAAGTCCTTAAAACCTTTGTAATTAATTAACGCACCTTATAAACATTCCAGCCCTTTATTCACGCTTTATCTCAAAACAAATAAATACTTACGGCCTAATTTTCCCGACCGTTAATATTGTTTCCGTGACCTCGTAATTACATAAATATTGCCATGGGTTTTAGGAAAACGGGTCAGACATGGCAAAACCACCTATATGTGGGTACGTTTCGTGTATAATATATGGCAGTTAATTGCTCCTTAAGGAGAGGGTAATATCTATTACATAATTGAGGCGTGTTGCTGTGTGTTTTGCTAAGAATAGTCACTTTGTTATTAGCTCCTTCCTCCTTGATTGTCCCTTTAATATGGACTATCAACTTCCACTCTCGTAGTGCTTTTTGAAAGGCCAATTCATCGGTTAATGGATTTATACTTTTTACTCTTGGCCCATAAATTCATAAAACAATATTTTTTAAAGTGGGTAGGTAAGACAATCAAGATGTTTAGACATTATCTAATTACGTAAACGATACCTACTATCTACATAGTGTTGGTAATACCAATCTATTACTTTCCCACTGCAGAACAAAGGGCTCTTCTCATATAAAGAAGGTAAGCTTACTCAAGACGGGATGGCAATTTCACACTCGCAATAATATAATTCCTGATGGTTGCCTCATATAGCATTATTGTTCTCTCAAATAAAGGAAATCAAAAATTGATAAAAAATGTAAATTTTCGTTAGGGTCCTATCCCGTGTATCACAACAAACATAGTGGAGAGGGCACATTATCTATTGCCGCTCAAATGCTTCCAAGACCTGAGGCATCATGAGCAAACTCCCCAAAAATTAGAAACGATGATAACGTGTACATACAAAGGGTGGCGACGCCTGGGGGTGTAATTTGGGGTGTCTGGGGGTGTTTGAGGGTAGTACATCAATAATTGGCATCAGAGGGTCTTCATCCGACTGGAAAGTCACGAGATGAGATAAGAACATGGTTCGAATCACAATCATTTGTGTGTAGTTACGGTGTTTATCTAATAGTGATGTGTATCGTCGATAGACGGGCAACGGTAATGTCATTGACGTCTGCAGACGACATTACTGTCGCCGCAGGGTGTCAAAGCGATCCAATCTGTCTAAGCGTCATAGCCTGAATATGCAATGGCCGCGTTCATTTGTATGGCAAAACCGGAAATCAGCCTTTTATGTGTATCGCCGTCTGGTACATACAGGGTGGAAAAAGTCAATGGGCCCTGAAAGGAAACCACTTTAAATCCTTAGGATAGCTTATTTAAAAATAAAAATAAAATAAAAAGGTTTATTGCAGAAACTTGTACACTTTTACAGTAAATCTTACATAGGGATCTCCTTTTAAGTAAAAGATATACCTGTGCTAGGAGGACCCGCTCTTCAATGACAAATTATGAAATGGTAAAATTGATGTACAAAAGGAAAACAGAATCAATAAATTACAAGCAAAATCTCAAATTAAACAAGATGAGACTTGAACCATAACTAAAAATACAAATAAACTTAGAGAATATATTCAAAAATATTGTGTGTGAGTATGCGTGTGAGTGTGTGTATGAGTGTGTGCGTGCGTGTTTTTTTTTTTTTCTCTTCTCCAACTCATATTGACTATGCCTGCAGCAATAATTCAATGTCATCATAGGCTTTCAATTTTAGCCATTGAACTATTGCCTTTTTGCAGTCTTTAGTAGTCATAGGATAGATGTTAATTATTTTATTTATTTTATTATATAGGGTAGCGGAATTAGTATTATATTGTATTTTCGCATATGCAGTTTTAACAAATTTTACTGGTGCAACACTGTATTTACGTCTTCTTTCTGATGTTGAGGGTCATAAGGCATGACCTTGTGTAATTTTAAGACCGCATGGAGTATGTATAATTTTCGGACTGTGAGAATACCGCTAAGAGAGTATAACTCATTGGTTGGGAATGTGTCCGTTTCGATGGCGCGGCCACGGCGTTTTTTTAAAAAAAAAACTATGCTAAGATTATGTAAAAATTTGTAAAACTTGATTCCCAAAACCATAAATTTGTCAAAGTTATGGTTAAAAAGTTTTAAGGGTTTGAACGTGGCCGCGCCATTGAAACGCGGCGAACCGCGCGGCCACGGAGATCTTTAAAACTAAGCGTTGCAGAGACCTGAAATTTTGGCAGATAACAGATAGAATTTGTAAAAAATTTGTAAAATATAGAAAAAATTCCTAGGTTTATATTTTAGGAGCTGTAAGACTAAAACCCCATGGCCGCGCCATTAAAACGGTAAAAAACACGTTTTCACCGATATCTCGCTGAAAAAGCATCGCAGAGGTCTGAAGTTTTTTGTAAAACCTAGATTGGAATTTGTCAAAACATGTAAAAATACAAAGAAAAATCCTAGGTTTGTATTTCAGGAGCTGTAAGACCAAAACCCTATGGCCGCGCCATTAAAACGGTAAAAAACACGTAATCACCGATATCTCGCTGAAAAAGCATCGCAGAGGTCTGAAGTTTTTTGTAAAACCTAGATTCGAATTTGTCAAAATATGTAAAAATACACAAAAATATCCTAGGTTTATATTTTAGGAGCTGTAAGACTAAAACCCCATGGCCGCGCCATTGAAACGGTGAAAAACACGTTATCGCCGATATCTCACTGAAAAAGCATCGCAGAGGTCTGAAGTTTTTTGTAAAACCTAGATTCGAATTTGTCAACATAATTAAAAATACACCAAAAAATCCTAGGTTTATATTTCAGGAGCTGAGTACTTTATCGCGTAGAAATAAGTTGTGGTTATCTATCGAAGAAAGAAAGTATTAGCGGTGTATTTTTTTTGTAAACAACACCTATTAATATGTAGAATTACCGATAATAGGCAGAAAAGTATTTTTTTTCATAGTAAAAAACTTTCAATACGTTTTGAATGTTCCGATAGGGTGCCCATGACTTATTGTTTACAGAAAACTTTCCACCTGCAAGTATTAGAATCTATATCTCAAGGATTCTAAATTAAATTAAAATGAAACGATAACTAAAATACAAAACATATGTTTATTTCTTTAAAAATCACATGAATCAGATTATTCAGTTACCCCTCCGTACCGTTTATTCCGAACCTAACCCGGTCGCGCGGGTTAGGTTTTAGGTATTTTTTTATTTAACTACGATTACTATAACAAAGTCCACGGAGCCCCGTGCATTATCGAATCACCGGAAAAACAAATACCTACTCGGAAGTTCTAAGTACTTTTTATTTGAAAATATAGAATTATGTTATATGAACTAGTCAAAAGAAATCTTACAATAACCTAACCCGCGCGACCGGGTTAGGATTTCGGGTTAGGTTTGGAATAAACGGTACGGAGGGGTAACTGAATAATCTGTGATTCATGTGATTTTTAAAGAAATAAACATATGTTTTGTATTTTAGTTATCGTTTCATTTTAATTTAATTTAGAATCCTTGAGATATAGTTTCTAATACTTGCAGGTGGAAAGTTTTCTGTAAACAATAAGTCATGGTCACCCTATCGGAAAATTCAAAACGTATTGAAAGTTTTTTACTATGAAAAAAATACTTTTTTGCCTATTATCGGTAATTCTACATATTAGTAGGTGTTGTTTACAAAAAAATACACCGCTAATACTTTCTTTCTTCGATAGATAACCACAACTTATTTCTACGCGATAAAGTACTACAGCTCCTGAAATATAAACCTAGAATTTTTTGGTGTATTTTAATTATGTTGACAAATTCGAATCTAGGTTTTACACAAAACTTCAGACCTCTGCGATTCTTTTTCAGCAAGATATCGGTGATAACGTGTTTTTTACCGTTTCAATGGCGCGGCCATAGGGTTTTGGTCTTACAGCTACTGAAATATAAACCTAGGATTTTTTTGTGTATTTTTACATGTTTTGACAAATTCAAATCTAGGTTTTACAAAAAACTTCAGTCCTCTGCGATGATTTTTCTGCGAGATATCGGCGATAATGTGGTTTTCACCGTTTCAATGGCGCGGCCATAGGGTTTTGGTCTTACAGCTCCTGAAATACAATCCTAGGATTTTTCTTTGTATTTTTATATATTTTGACAAATTCAAATCTAGGTTTTACAAAAAACTTCAGTCCTCTGCGATGATTTTTCAGCGAGATATCGGCGATTACGTGTTTTTCACCGTTTCAATGGCGCGGCCATAGGGTTTTGGTCTTACAGCTCCTGAAATATAAACCTAGGAATTTTTTGTGTATTTTTACATGTTTTGACAAATTCAAATCTAGGTTTTACAAAAAACTTCAGTCCTCTGCGATGATTTTTCAGCGAGATATCGGCGATTACGTGTTTTTCATCGTTTCAATGGCGCGGCCATGGGGTTTTAGTCTTACAGCTCCTAAAATATAAACCTAGGATTTTTTTGTGTATTTTTACATATTTTGACAAATTCAAATCTAGGATTTACAAAAAACTTCAGACAGCTGCGATGCTTTTTCAGCGAGATATCGTCGATAACGTGTTTTTCACCGTTTCAATGGCGCGGCCATGGGGTTTTAGTCTTACAGCTCCTAAAATGTAAACCTAGGAATTTTATCTATATTTTTACAAATTTTTTACAAATTCAATCTGTTATCTGCCAAAATTTCAGGTCTCTGCAACGCTTAGTTTTAAAGATCTCCGTGGCCGCGCGGTTCGCCGCGTTTCAATGGCGCGGCCACGTTCAAACCCTTAAAACTTTTTAACCATAACTTTGACAAATTTATGGTTTTGGGAATCAAGTTTTACAAATTTTTACATAATCCTGGCATAGTTTTTTTAAAAAAAAACGCCGTGGCCGCGCTATCGAAACGAACACGTTGGGAATCTGTACGGTTTGGTATACATGACCTTGATAAGAGATCTCTGTGCTCGCTCAAGCTCAAGAAACTTCGTTTTTGTCGGACCTCCCCACACGGGTATACAGTAAGTAATAATTGATTGAGCCAGAGAGATATAGATCTCAGTTAGCATTTTTTTTGTTGTCACATGTCTTAGGTTCTTAAATATCCAGATAAGTTTTCTCATACTCATGACCATATCTGTGTGAGTATGCCAAGATAACCGCTGATCAACGATGACACCTAGATACTTTATATGAGTCACTTTTTCAATATTTTTACAAGAACAGTTTGGGCTAGATATATTATGGCAAGTATGAATTTTGAGAGTTCGTTATTTTACTTAAAGGAAACATTCCTTTATTTTTTAAAAGATACTTAACTGCATTCACAGATTTCTCAACAAGCTTACCTAAACCGAGAATCGAACTAATTAAAAATAAAAAGTAAACACTCATTATTTTATCAATAGGAATTATTGTTCGGGATAAAATCTTTCTAATAGACATTCAGTCTCTATGTAAGTATGTATGTGGCATTCTAGAGACAAAACGCATTGGCCGATTTTGATGGTTTTTACGTCAATCGATTCGTCTTAACCCTGCGAGTGTCACTGGCTACATTTAAATTCGAAAATAGAAAAATTGCGGCTTTTGGGCGCCATATTGTATATGTCAATTTTTTTTTTCTTCCTAAGCCATCGTGTGGGAAAATAAATAAAAGGTATCAAGAGGAGATTTCAAAAATATATAACACTTATATGTTTAAATGTACTTAATTCGAAAAAAAATAACTTTACAGTTATAAAAAAAAAGATAATTCAAAAAATCAAAAAACCGGCAGGCTTATTACGTATCTTTAGCAAGAGCAATACGATAGCGATCAAACGCTTTATGTCTTAAAAGTCGGAATTACCTGCAGTGTAAGTATGGTAGGTCCTACACAATCGTTTGCTTATCGCTCGCTGATTGAAAAATGCACTCATTAAAAAAAAAACCGCCAAGTACTCAAAAACTTTTGTATTGAAGATCATTTATTGCTCAGAAAACGCTATCGTTTTGCTCTTGCAAAAGATACGTAATAAGCCTGCCGACTTCTTAATTAACTTTTTTTAACATCTATGGCGAATACATCATGAGCAGAGCCTTAGAATAGTGGAAGGGAGGCATAGGGGTAGGTGGCAGAAAGATCAGCAATCTCCGATATGCATTCCACCACATTGTTTGCATCTTCGGAGCGCGAACTTGCTGAGCTATTTGTGAGGATAGAGCGTGAAAGCGAGATGGTCGGACTGTCGATCAAAAAGTCGAAGACCAAAGTCATGATCATCGACAGAGCTGGACAAATAGCACGCACGGGGGAACTTGTAGATCTAGAGTTCGTCAGTGAGTTTGTGTACCTGGCTCCATGCTCAGCGATCAGTGGGGCTGCAGTGGGGAAATTCCAGATGGAAAAAGCTGCTATGAGCAAGATGACTAGGATATGACAAGATAGGATCATCTCTAATAACACCAAGAAGAGACTCGTTAGAACCCTGATATTCTCAATTTTCCTTTACGTCTCCGAATCTTAGGCAATTCACTCGGTCGATCGAAGAAAGATTGAGGCTCTCGAGATGTGGTGCTGGAGGAGAATATTGCGCATATCATGGACAGCAAAACCTGAGAGTGGCTTGGAAGCAGCTCGTCAATGACTCCATGAAAGATTTCCAAGACGGGCACGACCTTCAGTAATGAAGACAACGAATAAGAAGAGATTCAGACAGAACTCTAGTCTTCTTTGACGATCTCCGGGGTGTACTTTCTGTCCTAATAATGCATCATGAAAACATTTGTATTTGTACTTTTTCAAAACACTAAGAACACGATTATGGCTTGTGCCTATCTCTTGAGCAGCTTCCCTACCAGATAGAAGCTTTCGGGTTCACTCGCAAAGTATGTCAAAATTATTAGATAATAATCGGAAAAGATCTAGCTTTTGTTGCATCTTACAATATTCACAAAAAAATTCTGGATTTGTCTGTGTGCCTCTCACCATACCACTGTAGAGCTAAATTGTAATTCTTGTTGTTTGTAAGCATCTAATAAATAGAATTGTTCTTGATACGCTATAATTATACAATTACGAAATGAAGGCAGAACACAACAAAATTGATAAAATTTCCAAAATGTTCGCCCAAATTTTGAAATTGCAGTTCCG
The DNA here is from genome assembly GCA_964057195.1 of Orthosia cruda. NCBI lineage: Eukaryota > Metazoa > Arthropoda > Insecta > Lepidoptera > Noctuidae > Orthosia > Orthosia cruda. Next base: position 33,116,855 of record OZ059838.1, read on the forward strand.
CACCGCCATCAAAATTCAGATCGCCACGTCTAAGAAGGAAATTACCACCCTGTATATTTTTATCAAACAAATTTTGCTATAAGAATTATTATAGATAGCGGAGTGTAACACGCCATTTAAACTAATATATTTTTGATCAACAGTTTTAAGCAAAAAAGAGAGAGAAAGATGCCATTGACAACAGACCTCTCGAAATTAAAAATACAGAAACGACATTCTCGTCTTCAGTTTTCAATGTACACAATTGCTTTTTAAATACTTATGAGCTTAATAATGAATACCTAGCACGTACCGTACAAAAATATACCACTGAGAAAACTAAAAGAAAACTACTAACCACTTTGCTGGGAGAAAACAAAAAGCTCGGAACAGCTTATACACCATTTTCCACCACTAACGCTCAGTAACGGTACTCAGTAAACACAAACAATTAAAACACAGACAATTAAATTTGTATCACTTTTATTTCAGACCTCCGTGAGACACAACGAGCTGCAATAACATGGATGTTACACTTGCCAAAGAGTGAAAAGATTACATATGAGATGAAAAGTTTGATGAAAATTCTAGTCAGGTTCTTAGTAAAGAAAATGTTATCCTTTTTTTTCGGATGTGCAAGGTTACGAAGGGATTATACTACACAGATAATTAACACAAGCATTTTTTTTCTTTTATGTGCAAAGGAGCTGCAGAGAGAATGATCTTCCCCCTCCACTTTTTGGGATGCTAAAAGACTTTTGGAAGAGCTACGAAACTGAAGTATATAGTAATAATATTAATTTTCCCACGGCATTGTTTTTTTTTTACGACACAAGAGAAGACGTAGAGGCATCATCTTGTATTTTATCAGATTTTGTAAGGGGCATATATAAACGCACTTCAAAATAATGTTTCACACTTTAAAATGTTTAGCATTAAAATTAATTGAATGAAATTAAATGAAAGTAATTACATTTTTAATCAATAATGTTAGTTTCATTCAACTATTCTTAATAAAGATTCCCACCAGTAAGGTACGCTCTTACAAAGTAACACTAGCTTCTCAATTAACAACTTAAATATGAAAACATAGAGTAGACAATCGCTTATTTTTCAAAACCATTGTCGATTAGATTGTGGCCATGTAATTAGCGGTGTTAGCATTCGGTTTTATTGCTTATTAAAACGAATGGTGATCACGTCGGAGTATCTAGGTTCGCTAGTTTCTTACTAAGTGGTAATTACTTATAGATAAGTAAGACAGAGGGTGAGTTCAGCGTTTAAGTGTTAGGTTCGGGTTATTTAGAATCTCCTTGAGTAATTGAGCTGTCATGGTGACCCAGTGGCTAAGATCTCGCCTGTCGTGCTTGAAGTCGTGGGTTCAAATCAGAGGAAGTACCAATGTGACTTTTCAAATTTATATGTACTATCTAAGTTTATCTTGGACATCACAGACAATGGTGAAGGAAAACATCGTGACGAAACCTGGACTTATTTAAGTCTGAAATCACGAATCGTATTTTTTTTTGATGAGACTTGATCTTTATGAATAATTATGTATAGTAGAATAGATTACTGCTACCCTGGCCGCATCTGGCCGCAAACAGTTTGTCGTAGTTTTTTATTATTTTTAAATTTGCCCAACACTAGGCATTTCTCCGGTATCGTGGGTGCATCATCTAGCTCTCAGTTAAAACTCAAATAAACTGGCAACCCAAAGGTTGCGGCTTACTGAGGGCTGGCAATCTTATTTTGTCCTATTTTCTACAACACTTTCTTTCATATCACGTTGGATGTACCTGATTATTTTTTTGTGGTTAACTATCAAACATAAATTTTATTTAATTAACGGTATTTATTGCTGCTAGATATTTCCAGGCGACCCTGCAGCAGTCTATTCGATTAACAAGTATCATTCATGAAAATTAAGTTTAATCAAAAACAAACAATATACCTGCAGATTTTTGCCGTGGGATCTTAATTAAGCTTTAAAAGAAAACCCGGATAAGATAATGGTGTTAACTGGCCATAAAATACTTCCTTCATCAGAATTAGAATTGATTTGGTAATTAAAGCCGATATAAAAAACATCACTGCAAAATTGCAAAGCCTCAATCGTTAGTTTTATGGCCACAGTCCCGATTGTATTCAATTACAGCAGTGTCAGTGGGTTCAGAGTTCGCACAAAAAGAGACGTCTGCGCAGACTACGACTAACTATCCTCTAACGGAACTGAGCTGATTGGGTGACACGGACATAAATTTAGATTAGAACATGTGATTATTCTCTTTACGTTGGTTTTTTTTTATTTTTACTTTTTGTTTTTGAAATCCATTTCATCGGAAAGATTACCGTCCTTTTGGCATTTTACTTCAATCGCGAAAAACATTTCATAAAAACAATTATTTTGTCGCAAGTTAGTGTCACCCATATAATATTCAGTGGGGGGAGAGGCACTTTTCCGCCCCAAACCAGAAACAAATCTAATCTATACAAGCTGTCACTATCAATCAAGAAACTCAGCCTATTGTAGACCAATATTGGACATCGTCATCTCCCATAAAATTCACACCGTTCCATCATCGGACTATCAGACGTACGGCGATGCGTCATCAGTATATGGTGGACATCCCACCCATACGCACAAAACGTTTTGGTGACACTTTTATTATGCGTACAGCTAAGAAGTGGAATTCCCTGCCAGAGTCTGTGTTTCCAGATAACGTTTTTGCAAGTAAGTTAAAGTCCACTTTTAGTCTAACCGGATCCGCTTACTGCAAATAGCAGTATTAACCAAAGTAATACCTTAAACCCCATAAAATATTCTATTATCTATGTTCCATAATCCTAAGTCATATAATATTTTATGGACTCAAGATTTTATGGTATACCGTACGAAGCTAATATAAAAAGCACACAGTAACTTAAGGCGCTACCCCGAGCAAAAAGCCGCGGTAGCCGTTTTTCGTGCAGTTTTTAGGAGCTATCTAATCGTTATTTAAAAAGAAAAATCAACTAATAAAAATACATATTATTGATTCCAAAATGGTAGATTTCATTTTTTTTTATGAATGTTTCGTCCCGATTTTTACTTGCAACACCGTGTCGGTGGGTGGTCAACGATTTGACAGCTGCCACTTGACAGTCGAAGGAGAAAATTTGTAACGTGACACGCGGAAGTCGGGTCTTGTCGAAACATATCGAATCGAGATGTATTTCCCCCATTTGTAATAGATAATAGCGCCCTCCGTTCGCAATCGGTTAGTGGGGCGCCCGCGAAGGTGGTTTAGAAAATATTCTCACGCGCAGCGAAGCGCTTTTGTGGGAAACGCGTGTGTGTCTGCCTGGAAGCCGAAGCCCGGATCAGAACGTGTTGGTGGTCCCAATCCAATCATTGTCCTTTATTATATATATATTCTCCTATCCCTAACCTCACAGCACGATATTGATCGACCCCCAGGAGTCTACCGCAGGAATCTAAGGTAAGTCCTATTGATACATCTTGTAGTCGTCCCACTTCTCAACTGTCCGATAGGTACCAGGAGATCTCCCAATAAGGAGCAAATCCCTAGCTTTCCACTGCTGCGAACCGCAGTTTCGTGGGGTACAGGTTCAGACAGGGTCCAGGAGTCCCAACGCTGCTATGGGCCCCAGTGTTAGCTCCTGGTTTGGGACCAGAAGACCTGTATTTAACTTCATTGTTACTTATATGTTTCACTAATCTCCTTCCAACAAAACCATAAAAATGAGAAATAATGATTGATAACATGCATCTCCTCGTAAAGTGTTAATTAATTAATGTTTGTACAAACACTAATGGATCAACAATTAAATAACGAACATATTGTAAGTTATTTTTTTTTTCAAAAGACCAAAATTCGATTTTATAAAGAAGTTTATCTACTCTCATATCGTAATATTCGAATTATAAAATTCAAAACGAGTTTATATTGGCATACTTTATAAACACAATACCGAAATTTAAAAATAGAATCTTATTATAACACTATTTCACTAACAAAATAATGCTATAAAACATTTTTTTTTCTATTACGATACAGGACAAATCCAAGAAGATAATCACTAAGGAGTTTCCATCAATATTTTTTTTGTAATGCCATTTTATATTACCTATTATAAAAAGATTTGATTCCAATTTTAAATTGTCTATGACAATGCCCGCTTTAGACTTAGCACGCACTGCGATTTTTATTCGCGCGAATTTTATTTCCTTCTACCTGTTCATAGAGCTCAAAATATTCGGGCGAACAAAATTCGCGCCGTGGTGCGGTGGATTCTGTGGCAAAACACGAATTTTTTGCGGTATTATTTCCGCACGATTTCTTTACCGCAATGCGAACAACCTCATACAATTCCATGGGCAAAAAAAAATCGCGCGAATAAAGATCGCAGTGCGTGCTAAGCCTTAGCGCATGCGCGGTTAATGCGGTGATGTGCTGGGTTTTGGCGCCATTCATACGTTTTGCAAGTTTTGCTGAACTGAATTTTATGAGTTATTTAAATTATTGTTTAAAAATGTCTGATATCAATGTATGAGTGAATGTGAAGAAAATTTGACTCCGCCCGATATTTTAGATGCGGCGAAGGAAATTACTCTAAATTTATTACCAGCAAAGTTGAGAAAAGTATATGACAAATGCTATCACGATTTTATGGCATGGAAAATGCAAAAAGAGGTATTTAGTAGGTTCAATCCCAATTTATAAGTGTAGATAAAGTAGTGTATGAAACTGCACATAACTAGGTATTAAAACATTCGTGTGAAAACTATTAAAAACCTCGCCTACGGCTCGGTTTTTAAACACACACTCATGTTTTAATACCCCTCATTATGCAACAGTTTCATAAACTACTATTTTCTAAAATCTGGGCGTAACTCATGCGCCACCAGTGTACCGCTTGGGCGCTAGGAATGTTCACGACGGTGTTTTGGTCAGGGTACGGCCTAAATTCGAATCAGAACCAGGATGCTCTCTTGGAATTGAATTTGAAATTAACTTCAGATGGAGTTGGGCAAGTCAAATAAACACATCAACACGGTCTAGGGATATTTTTAAAAAAGCGAATTACTATCAATGTGTTAATTATTTATATGACATGTATATATTTAAAAGATACGTTATTTAATATTCTACCTTTTTTTAATAATGGTTAAGGTACTTCGATTAAAATTTCAGGATTTTATGGAAAAAAAGAACCATAGACGGAAACCGTATATGAATTAACTTTTAATTAATGGGTAAAAACTGAAAAAAATTGAAAAATCATTTAATTTGTGTTTATAAACTTGAAGTTAGTAGTCTGAGAAAGCGCCCATGATGTTCATAACACATCGGCAACGATTCGGCATGCTCAGAACAAGGTTGTCAATGTCTTGCTGCGGAATATTGTCCCATGTACTTCTGAGGTGCGCAAAAAGTTGATCTTCTGTAGCCAGATTTTCAGGAACTTCCTTCAGAGCTCTTCTTTGCAGCATATCCCACGCATGCTCAATGGGATTTAGATCTGGCGATTGAGCAGGCCAGTCTAAGGCCCTAACATTGTGTGTATGTAACCAAGCTGCTACCGTTCTCGCCGTGTGTGCCCGGGCATTGTCGTGCATGAGCAGGAAATCTTGCCCCATTTGTGTTCTGTGGGGCAAGATTACGGGCCCCAGCACCTGTTGGACGTATCGTTCTGCCGTCATATTGCGAGATCCGTCCGTCCTCCAAGACGAATTCCTGCCCAAACCATAATTGTTCCTCCTTGGTATGGGTGAACTTCCTGAGGGTTCTGAAGACGGCTCCATCGTCCAGGAACTCGCCAAACACGCGTCCTTCGTGAATCTGGATGGAAGCCGAACCTGGATTCATCCGTGAATAGCACATTGGACCATTGCTCACGGCCCCAGTCCACGTGGTTCCGAACCCATTCTAATCGTCGTCCACGATTGCCTCTCCGTGAAGTTGGGACCCGGAGTGGTCTACGAGAGCGTAGATTGCTTTCATGCAGTCGCCTTCTTACAGTTTGGTCACTCACAAGCACTTGGTGTTCCACTCGCAGCCTTTGGACCAATTGTGTCGCCGTTGCATTTGGTTGAGCTCGCGCAGTAATTTGCAAGAATCGGTCTTGTCTGGGGGTAGTGATGCGACTTGGCCCCCGGTGCCACTCCGCTACTTCACCTGTGGCACGATAGCGTGTCCACAATCTTGAAATTACATTTTGGTGGGTCCCTATGGCCTCAGCAACATTACGCTGAACAGACCCAGCTTCCAGCATTCCCACAGCTCATAACATCTCCGCCCTCGTCAAATGTTGGCGTTGCATGGCTACAATACCTCAATTTTAACTTTATCTTTCGTTTAAAAATTAAAAAAAACTGTAACTAAACGTAATTCGTATTGTTTTCTAAATTTAGCACAAATGAAAATTCCCTCTCCTACACATCAAGACATTTTTATGCCACGGAAACAAAGGAATTTTCAAAAATTTGAATTTGGAATTAGTCTGAGATAAATTACAAACAAATCGGTGTATAAAAGATTCCAATGCGGCCAGTACTTTTCGAGTTATTTAATTGAGTATGAAATATCCCTAGACCGTGTTGATGTGTGTATGACGATGGTGTGTCTTTTGATTTTGAAGTTTTATTCTAAGAAATGGTATTTTATAATATCGCAGATGGTCTGCTGATCTCTTTTACTGACACATTTAAATCGAGCAAATAAATTACCTAAGTAATAAGATAATAGTTTTGTGACTAATGGTAAGAAAAGAAAAGAAAGAAAACTAGTTTATTTGGCACTCACAGAAACACACAATGTAGGTACAAATAAAAGGGAACTTAATTTTAAAACAATTACATATATAGTGTGCCCCGCGGCTGCGCCAAAAAGGTCCAGTTCAGCAAAATACCAGACAACAGCCAGATTCAAGTAGAGCTATAGTACGGCTCTATATTTTATGATTCAGTAAATACATTCTAATTGACTTGTAATTTGGATTCCCCAATTTCCTGAAACTAGACCGAAAAGTAAAAAATCACGTACTCAATAAATTACTTAAGCTCTGTCTGATGATATAGGATAGTTCCTCTACCTAATCATGCCCAATCTGATAGAAACTATTCACAAGTTCGAACAAATTACAATAAAAAAATCGAACATTGAAATGAACTTCAACCGCTCAACATTGAAACAAAAAATCTGTTATTTGTTCAGCGAAACCATCACTTCCTACAATTAATAACGCCAACCTTTCATTTCCCACCGAGTGCCCGCTTTGCCCGCCGTTTGCCCACTTTGCCCACGACCGACGCCGACGAGGCAAATACTCGATATTTCAATAACAGCATCAGAAATCAAAGTGGAAAGTTTATCATTTTATATCCGGGCGCTGCATTTGGCTGCAATTTCCGCCAACCCTCCCCCTCTTCCCCTCAAGTACGGGGAACGTCGCCTTTCGGGAAATTATAGCCATTTCCCCCCTCATCGTGGAGGGTAGACAGGTAAGGTGCTTCCGGGGCTGCAAGACTAATAAAACACGTGAGATGATCTCTTTATCTGTGAGTTATTAAATTATGGTAACAGGTAAATTGCTTGCTTTATAGTTTGTGATTTAGATGTTTAGTTGTGATTTAGTAGTTGTTTAAATTGAATGGCGCATTTTATTTCTTTATTTGCTAACATAGTGTTAGTTAAAGAAGTACAGATCTTGTTTGATGAACAAAGCGCTTTGTTATGCCAGGTTGCGTACAAATATGGTGTGCAAATCTATCTGAGGATAACAAATTAAATTTTACTAAATATATTTGAAAATCGTGTACAATTATGGTATTAAATTAAAAAATAATGTTATCAATTTCATAATATTATGTTAGACCTAAATGAGAATTATTAAAATGTCATTGATTAGGTTCTGATTAGGTTATCGAACACGGGCGACACAAATAAGTATATCTTGAAGCTTACAGAAACCGACTCCATTATCCGTGATTTTAATCCCCCAAAACGAGTAATCACCTAAATCTTCCTCACAATCACGTTTACCAACCAGTAACCATTAGACATTATAACCACAGCCTACAGTAATATGTTCCAGTTCCCAGCATTCAATGCGATGATAATTTCCCTAGAGAGCCCTGGAACTTAATACCTAAATCTTCAGTACACTAATTTTGTATAGAGAAGGTTATTGGAATCTGTATTGTATACTCTACTTAGGTAAATATTTACAAGCTGTTTTTGTAATACATGTAATCTATAAAAATAAATAAAATTTAAATGTCTCTTTGTAGTGTCAAAATAACAGGTTTTTATTAAATGCTTATGAAAGTTTATACGGTACTTATAAAAAAAACATTTTATATTTTGGTCTGTCTGTTTGTACCGACTACTCTCCGAAACATCTAGCTAATGTTATAAGGAGTAGCAACAAAAACATAATAAGGGTTCTGCGCGAAAAATAATAACAATGTTTTTTTTTGGTTTTAAGAGTTAGACGCGCACGAAGTCGCGGATAACAGCTAGTAGGTAATATCTTGCAGAAAACAATATTTAAATTTCATTAAACTGTGTTTGTAATAGGTACTCTATCTGAAATATTGCGTAAGTACACTGTGTATAATTGTTTGGAATACTGTTTTTAATGTAACAAAAGTAGTTGAAATACTTTTATATGGCAATTTATTTTGTAAAATAATATTTAGATTATGATTATTATCTAGATTGAATGAATAATATTTATGTGAGCGAATGTGTAGTTCGAATGACGCAAATATTATATTTTTCGAGCTTGGTGGGAGGTAATAAAATCCAATTATTTAGATAGCATTTTGTATTAGGCGCAGGACACATAGAAATGGCGTCGGGCGCGGACATGGCACGGACGGCTTCCTATTCCATAAAAAACGCATGGAAATAAAGTGCAATTTAGGACACACGGTATGTCATTGATCGGACGTGGTTATGACGCGACATTTCGGCGCCCGTTCCTGAGAAAAATTGCGCTTTATTGCCATACATTTTGTATGAAATTTGAATGCAATAGGAATCCGCCCGTGCCATGTCCGCGCCCGACTCCATTTCTATGTGGCCTGCGCCTTGGACACTTACTTCTGATTGTTTACATTGGAATTTAAAATATATTATATTTAAGTTCTTTTTCTAAAGCCACTTGTGGATTACGTATTCCAGATTGATTGGAAATTGGGAATGTAGTAGGTACATACAGATACAGTATTGTTCTTCGCCATTTGATTATCTATTAAACTGAATTTCTAGCACAATGTACCTAAAGTTGTATGATCATCATCATCATTTCAGCCGAAAGACGTCTACTGTTGGACATAGGCCTCCCCCAGGCGTCGCCACATTGACCGATCCCGTGCGTCTCGCATCCAGCGCCTTTCCGCAACCTTAACCAGGTCATCAGTCCACCTAGTGGGACGCCGTCCAACGTATCGTCTTCCGGTTCGCGGTTGCCATTCCAGAACTTTTCGGCCCCATCGGCCATCCGTTCTGCGAGCAATGTGCCATGCGCACTGCCACTTAAATTTGGCAATTCTTCGGGCTATGTCGGTAACTTTGGTTCTCCTGCGGATATCATTAATGACGTGATCACGCAAGGAAATTCCGAGCATAGCCCTCTTCATTGCCCTTTTGGGTGACTTTAAGCTTTCTGATAAGGCCCATTTTGAGCGACCACGTCTCGGTCCCATAGGTGATCACTGGCAACACACGCTGGTCATAGACTTTTGTCTTGAGACACTGCGGTAAATTGGACGAGCAGATACCACGCAACTTCCCGAACACCGCCCAGCCGAGTCGGATTCGACGGTTGACCTCTTTCTCGAAGTTGGACCTACCCAACTGGACCGTTTGTCCCAGGTAGACATAATCATCTACAACTTCGAGTGTAGAGTCTCCGATCTTGATAGGAGTGGGTGTTACATGGGCATTCAACCATGACCTTGGTTTTGTCCATGTTCATTTTAAGACCCACTCTTTTTAAGTTGTATGAATGCAATTAATTACAAGAAATTCTCACCCTAATAATATTTTAGTTCAAAGATAACATAACACGGTTTTCTTGTAAATAAACAAAATTATCTAGAAATGACACCTATTTCATTGATAACCTATGCTTTGTTTAATAATAAATTGTTCCTTAATTAATATAAACAAAATATGATAATATTGAGTAAGTATTGGTTCTGATTGTGATTTTAGACATAACTGGTGAAAGGAGAATGCCCAATTTGTAAGGGCACCCTTTGAAAACTGGTTGTATCGTGATGAATTTGGTTGTATATTGTAGAAAAAACACTTACAGTTTTTTTTCGGGGTTCACGAGATATAACGATGTTTCTGTTCCTGAAATGAACCCTTATTACAATGCAGTAAGGTGCATACAAATGTCCAATTAAAAGTACCTGATCTGTTGTTGTCTGTACATATAAAGTAAAGGACACGAATGGAAAATCACAAAATATGAATCCTATTTTTGGATAATATTGAAATCGCAGACACGATATCTCGTAAGGGGCCTGTGAATGGGCAATCTCCTTTGGGTATCCTATAGTGTACACCTTCTGCTTAACCCTTCGGTGTGTGTATTTTACTCTAGACGCTTTTACGTGCATGACTTTTTACATCGTTCTCATATAACTATGTATTTTTTCAAGAAGAATGATGTAACCAAAAGTCAATAAGTCAATAATTGTAATTAAAACTGGAGTGTCCGTGGAGTTTCTTGAACATTCTTCTCCATAGAGACCTACTGACTCTTGCGAATGTACAACCAGATTCATATTTTGTTAAGTACCTAACTATATTATAAGGTTTAGTTGAAATATATATTATAATCTATACTAATATTATAAAGAGGTAAAGTTTGTAAGTTTGTGACGTTGTAAGGGGTAATCTCTGGATCTACTGAACCGATTTTGAAAATTCTCTCACCAGTAGAAAGCTACATTATTCCTGAGTGTCATAGGCTATAATAAATTTTCAAAAAAATTAGAGATCCTTATGAAAGTTGCAATAATGTAACCCAAGGTAGGAAAATGTTGCTTATAAAATTCATTCTTTAGCGTGTGCTGAGAAAACCATTGATGATAGATACAAAATAGTAGGTAAGTAGGGTAGGTAGGGTAGGCAAAGTAGGCAGGGTAGGTAGGGTAGGCAGGCTAGGCTGGCTAGACAGGGTAAGCAGGGTAAGCAGGGTAGGCATGGTAGGCGGGGTTGGCCGGGTAGGCAGGATAGGCATGGTTGGCAGGGTAGGCAGAGTTGGCAGGGTAGGCAGAGTAGGCAGGGTAGGCAGAGTAGGCAGGGTTGGCAGGGTAGGCAGGATAGGCAGGATAGGCAGGATAGGCAGGGAAGGCAGGAAAGGCGCGGCAGGCATGGTAGGCAGGGTAGGAAGGGAAGGCAGGGTAGGCAGGGTAGGCAGGGTAGGCAGGGTAGGCAGGTTAGGCAGGGTAGGTAGGGTAGGCATGGTAGGCATGGTAGGCAGGGTAGGCAGGGTAGGCAGGGAAGGCAGGGTAGGCAGGTTAGACTGGGTTGGCAGGGTGGGCAGGGAAGGCAGAGTAGGCAAGGAAGGCATAGTAGGCAGGGTAGGCAGGGTAGGCCGGGTAGGCAGGGTAGGCAGGGTAGGCAGGGTAGGCAGGATAGGCAGGGAAGGCAGGGCAGGCAGGTTAGGCAGGGTAGGCAGGGAAAGCAGGGTAGGCAGGTTAGACAGGGTTGGCAGGGTAGACAGGGTAGGCATGGTAGGCATAGTAGGCAGGGTAGGCAGGGAAGGCAGGGTAGGCAGGGTAGGCAGGGAAGGCAGGGCGGGCAGGGTAGGCTTGGTTGGCAGGGTTAGCAGGATAGGCAGGGTTGGCAGAATAGGCAGGGAAGGCAGGGTAGGCAGGATAGGCAGGGAAGGCAGGCTAGGCAGGGTAGGCATGGCAGTCAGGGTTAGCAGGGTAGGCAGGGTTGGCAGGGAAGGCATTTGATTTTGGGCACACAGGCGGAATGTTATGTTGATGCCGATTCTGATCTTCACTGACCGAAACTATCTAAAAATTCTCTTAATTTCTTCTTCTTAATCGGGCACTCTTGGCAGAGTGGTTGTAGTCATGGGTGGGTCCTGCTGCCTGATGCATGATGACTCTTGCTATGCGTCTCCATTCGGCTCTATTCGAAGCATTGTTGGAACAGTGGGTCATTGTAGCTTTGGTAATGTTTTATAAGAGCGACTTCGGGATCTTTTGCCCTCCATTCTGCCTTGGATTGTCAAGACGCTCCATTGAGTCTTCATTGCGATTTATACGTACTTTAGTAATCGTATTTGAACAGTCTACGATAATCTCTCTTTGACGTGAAGTTCTTTTATGATCGAAACATTGGTGCGGTAAGCAGTCCACGGAATCCGCAGCATACGTCTACAGCCCCACATCTCTAGTGCATCTATTTTTAACCGACTTCCCAAAAAGGAGGAAGTTCTATGTTCGACATTATGTTGTTTTTTTTTTTTTGTATGTTCCCCGATATCTCCGTCAATTGTGGACTGATTTTGAAAATTCTTTTTTTGTTTGAAAAGTATGTTTCGAAATTGGTCCCATTTTAATTTGGTGAAGAACTGATGAAGTTCTTCGGAGATATACAACATAACCCTTCAATAAATAACGGCAAATCTCTCGGGATTGCTGCAATCGCATGTCTGTTTATTGTTTATACCATTTCATAACATAACATCACGCCAGTACGCTCATAAGAGGTACGCAGATCTCTCATTTCACCGGTTAAGTTCAAGTTTCATTAAATCTATTCTGGCGTTATAGTTACCTCACTGACTTGCCTATTAGGTAGGTACAACTAAAAAGTGAAAATAAAAAACTTTTTGCAAAAAAATACTACCGACTTCCGAATACAAAACTACTAAGTGAAAAATAACTTTATTTTTTGAAGTCGGTGTCCATAACGCAAAAAAATTGGTACCTACGAAAGACACCGACTTCAAAAAATAAATTTATTTTTCACTTAGTAGTTTTGTATTTGGAAGTCGGTAGTATTTTTTTGCAAAAAGTTTTTTTTATTTTTTAATCTTATAGGCTCACGATATCTATGCTCAATTTCTTTTGTGTATATGTAAGAACTTAGGTAGGTTTGGTATAAGTTAGTATAGTTGTTAATTATGTACATATTTTGTCTAAATGTTTAGTTGTAATAAATAATAAGTATCAATACATTTAATAAATCTGTAGCGAAACGTTTTAGTGCATCGAAAAACATAAAAAATAAAATAGTCAGGGTGTTAAAGATAAACAACAAAAACCATTTCTAGCTGTTTGTTGGTTTGTCTATTTATATCTGTTTTGTTGTGCACGCATCACGTAAAATGTACGAAACCAATGTAGATAACTACATAAAATATGTGCGTAACTTAAGGTATTACTTAGTTTTTGTTTCTCGGACAGTTGAACTCCATATTCGATATAAGGCGTTGTGCATTATTCGTAATTTTTCTGGATTATCCGCGAAAGAATTACCCAACAAAAAAATTGGTAGGTAGTAGCAGCTGGTTTAAATATATTTGAAGAAACCAAAATTGAATTAGAGTTTGACATTAATTACGTTGAATATACAGGGCATAGAATAAATGAACGAAATGCACATAAGTGCTAAAGAACTGCTAAAGCCACCGCACAAACGCCTCCCAGTGAACGAATGAACGAACACTTCTATCTTCCACCCACGAAATACATTTTCCGCTCTATCTAACTTGAAAGAAAATTCCATCTGGAAAGTCAACGTACACAGAGTGAATTCCAAACAGCTAGTTTAGTAAGTGGCTGTGGATGGCTGGGTCAACTCACTGCACTCACTAAACCTAAGAAAAATGCTTCAAATGTTAAGGAGAGAATACATCTGAGACAAGGGGCAAAGCATTGAAAAACGCGTCTTCGAAAGGTTTTAAAATACCATACTTCTTTTCCTGGGTTCTATTTCAAGATCGGGGAAAATGTTGTAGGAATTTTCAAACAGGAATTATTCAACAGCACGAAATATGGTAGGTGGAACTTGCCCCATATTACACGGGACCTAACCTAACCACTGGCGTATTATGGATGTTGACTTATAGATAGAAAATGCATGTACATTTCTGCCTAACCCTTCGAGGAAAACAGGCACGATGGTATTAGACAACTTACAATCGCCAACTATTTAGTCTGAAATAGGCGTTTCCCTCTACTAATGAAAGTTATCCACATATTGCACAAGTATCTTACCTAACAGTCATTTCTGTGTTCAATGCCTCTTTTAATAAAACGAATAAGCATTTACGGCTTCCAACAACTTTAACACAACTCAAAATACCCTTTATCTGTACTTCAACATCTCACCTCGTTAGATTTCTAAACAATCTAGACTTTGTCCTTAAAAATCGCTAGTTGTCCGCCCACTGCGCAGTTGTCCCGCTAATTCGTTCATTAGCATTGAATGGCGGGACGGCGCCACTTTCGCCGACAAGCTTGCCTTCGCAGACACGGTACGCCGAACGCCGACAACCTAAAGGCACAATGTGACGTATGTCGGCTAAGCTGTCGGCGACTGAATTATGCCTTCACTAGCCGACTGGGGTACTAGTAGGCTCATTCATTATTGATAAAATCAGAATACGATGTTTATGTGGGACTAACTGGGCGTAGATGTTTTGAGGCGATTTCTGCGACAATAATACCATTTGTTCGATAGTTGATATACCTACCTACTTTTAAGAGCTTACAGGAATTTTACTTTAAAACTGTTTATGTACCCTCAGGCAAGATAATTAGATTCATTTAGTAACCATATTGCATTCTTGACTTATCTGATTCTGATTTATGAAACTCATGATTGTATGTAAAGAGGAAACCACAATATATAATCGCATGATTCCTGGAAAACCAATTTGACACGAAGAAAATTTTAGATCGAATACTTCTGTGACTCTATAGAAACTTCAACACTTTACAGCTAAAATAAGCTGCCCAGTTTCTGAGCAAATACAATACCTCTCGTACCTAAAATAGTTATTTAGTATTCCGGTACTAAACCAGCTGAAATGAAGACGATAAAACGTACAGTTTCAATTCAGGACAAGTAGTTAATTTCATTTCAGTGCTAACTTGAAATAATATCAAGAACAAAATTATTCCACTTTAAAACAAATGGGTTATAATGAAATACTGCAAGGACGCACGCACACTTACTGCTTAATTGTGAAAGGCTTTTGAACCTTACTCCTTAAGAATTCATGAAGCAGTTTATATATAAACATAGCTAAAAGTTAAAATTAACATTTGTTCATCGGATACTCTTGATCTGCTTTTCGGCCAAAAGACGTCCGCTTGAACAAAGGCCTCTCCAAGTATCGCCACATCGTCCGGTTCTGTGCGTTTGGTGTCTAGCGGATTCCCGCAGTCTTCACCATCACTACCACCACCAGGGACTCTAGACAAGTCTCATTCAATATAAGCGAAGGCAACGCTCGAAATGCCAAAATGTAAGGGTAATGACATGACATTACAATAGCGTTTGACATACCCATACATTTTTTTTATTTATCCAATCACTATCGCTTTTTAGGTTTTTCGAAATGGACGGTAGAATCAATTATTATTACTACCAAAGAACATTGGCGAAATCTTAGCTGACTTTAATTTGAGCGTCTGAAAATAAGTTATATACGAATGAAATTACATTAAATGTCTACGTTTTTTTCAAAGTATAACATTAACTGGTTCACCACGGTAAAAATAAAAACATTACAAATGAAAGTTATTTGAATTTTTCGTTAACTTTCATAAGCTTAGTGTTGCCATTTTACACTTATTCTGCCAAGTGACAAGTAGCGATTGTAGTAGGTACGTCATTATTGTTTTTGTTATTATAATAAAACGGAGTAAGTGAATTAACAATACATTTTATTTCTAAGGGTAGGTGTTCTTTGCAGGGAGGAAAGAATACTGTTGTATAGTAGAAATAAATTAATTACTTACTTTCAATAAATTAATTTAATTATAGGTAAAAAGACTAGTATCCAAATCTAAAAATATATAGCTAGGTTTATGACAGCGACCTTTTGTTACACCACGTCAAAGTCGCATAATATATACTCTTTCCAAAGAGTATATTTTACATTTAATGCTAGAAAAACTAGGTAAGGGAAATACTAATGCGATATTGCCTTTTAAGTTCCACGAAATTTAATAATATTACCAATTAAAACATTATTAATAGTTGCCTAGACTCTACAAAAGTTCATGACTAAATATCTATTATTTTCGACGTTCTCGAACTAAAATTCTTGCACAAACTAATTCAGAACATGACCCAGACTTAAACCAGATATTTTCCATTTAAAGACGTGGAAATTTAATCTCAGCTAAAACAATGTATCTGACATTGTCCTTTAAAGTTTTGACGTTCAAAAGTGCCGCTTTGAACTAGCTACAATAAAGATTTTTTTTACTTTTTTTTGGCTTTTGATTTTGCGTTTATTGATACAATAATGTCACTAATCTAGGGCCTGTAAATCTTGGGAAATATTAAAAAGAGGATTCCTCCTATGCTTAGATAAAACGAATACTAAAGAATCAGAGCTTTAATTTCATTGGCAGCTGTGTGCAATCTTGGTTTCTGATCTAAATACTCGAATCATCCAACATGAAATTGGGAACTAAGCACGTGTATGTAAACAAAACTACACTATTAACGTCAGTTATCTTGCTCTAATCCTTAAAGCATAGCAACAGTACCTACTTATGGACATGTAGTAAAACTAACCTAGGTTAATATTCCGACGCATATGATTTGCAAGCGCTTGTAACGCGTATGTAACTAACGTCGACGGGGGCTCTCTAACAGGATTAGAGAGTAAATGCAATTACTTGCACCCTGAACTACGCAGCACACATACATACTGCAGGGTATCACACCAAAAAGTAACGTGGGTGCAGCTATTTACATTATATAATTCACTATCTACCAGAGGTGAAACAAACTGTGATTGGTAACGAATGATTTGCCGAGATTCCCAGAGCAAAAATTTTATAGATGAAAAAAAGGGGAAAAAGCAATGATATTCAAATAAACAGATATGTTATGAGCGTGCGCATTGTGAAGACTCGAATAGGTCACAATTGTGAACTTTAGTCTTTAGTTTATGTCACGCATGGCGAAGAGCGATACGCTTTGTTGAAACAAAAACAAAATAAAAAAATGCCAGCGTGTCTATTTAGAAATTGTACCAATTATGATACCAAAGTACATAAAACAGAAGGGATCTCATACCATATGTAAGTACGCAATACGCCTCAATTTACTAATTTATTTCATTTTTTTCCTAATATTCTGATATTTGGAGGTTAGAAAAAGATAACAACATTGGTGGTCAGAATAATGTTTGTTTACATTCACACGCATGTGACAAACACTAGCTGTCTCTTTTTTTATTGTTGGTTTTATCAAGCCATCCCTTTCGACTTGTATTGAAATGTCAGATGAATGAAAAGTGTGTGTGCGGAACAGTTTTTTCAATTGTTTTGTGAGTGTATAACGAATCTGTTTATTTGAATATCATTGGGAAAAAGCATTTCATAACACATTTTGACATTATTTTAACAAGTCTTATTTGTTAGTAAAAATAGGTTCGGTTTCTGAATTGAGTATCTGGAGTTAAAAACGTGTTTGACAGGCTTTCAATCTAAATTATAGTTGGACAAATGCTCAACTTCAAATTCTTTATTTCGAAATCGGGGTCAATGGTCGTCCAAAATAGAGATAACACTGTCATATTCTTAGTTTTACATTTAATTTAATAAAACTTACAGTGTAATTGTCTCGGAGCAGTGGCTCAATATCCTGTTGATTGATTGATTTAATAAATGCCCTTGAACCCAACATCGTAAAGGTTGAAACTTAAATTTCACTTCCAAGGACTTCCATAATTACACTATGTTTTGCATGATGCAGAACCTGCATCCTTATTTACTTATGAGTATGAAAAATCGACCAATCCCATAGGCGGAAATCCACATAGTATAGAACCGCCATGTTGTCTCTTCACCACCCTTGGTTGACTGGTAGAGAATGCCTAAGGCATTAAGTCCGCCTTTGTACCTTTGTACATGAAGTCTAAATAAATACATAGTGTCTTTCATCTCGCATGTGATTGGTAAATTTTTCATACTCTTTGCCCTTTGCCTTGCCGAATTCATTACGCAATAAGGCTGCTGGATGAGATTGGCACAGAAGTGTGGAGATTGCCAGAAACAAATAGAAGCCTATGTAGTGTAGGCTGTATATGATGATGATCTAATTAGGAAATAAAAACAATTTGAATTTGTTTGGATGACGGCCTGCAAGGTATTTGAAATGGAAACACTTTGGTTGCTACTTCACCAATTTAATTTAAATATAGAAACTGTACATGGAATACGAGAGTATTAAGCTGATATATATTAAACGAACAACATTTGTGGGTTGACTACAATGCACTTTCGATCTGATTGAAAGTGGAATTTATTTTTTAAACGACGAAAAAAAGGAGGTGGTTCTCAATTCGACATGATGTGCATTTGTATGAATGGATGGACCACGCATAACTTTTTTATATAGTGGTCCGATTTTTTTTTATTGGTAAGAGTATACTTAAAGTTGGTCCCATTTAAATCTATACTAATATTATAAAGCTGAAGAGTTTGTTTGTTTGTTTGTTTGTTTGAACGCGCTAATCTCAGGATCTACTGGTCCGATTTTAAAAATTATTTCACTATTCGATAGCCCGATTATTGAGGAAGGTTATAGGCTATAAAACATCACGCTATGACCAATAGGAGCGGAGCATAAATGAAAAATGTTGCAAAAACGGGCAAAATTATTCCTTTTTGCGAACTTCCGTTGCGTGCGCTGCGTAAACGGGGGTGGTAGGTAGCCCGATGACGGGAGCGAAGCCGCGTGAGACAGCTAGTAATATTATAAAGCTGAAGAGTTTGTTTGTTTGTTTGTTTGAACGCGCTAATCTCAGAAACTACTGGTTGGAATTGAAAAATTCTTTTTGTGTTGGATAGTCCATTTATTGAGGAAGGTTATAGGCTATATAACATCACGCTACGACCAACAGGAGCAGAGCATAAATGAAAAATGTTGCAAAAACGGGCAAAATTATTCCTTTTTGAGAGCTTCCGTTGCGTGCGCTGCGTAAACGGTTTAATTACACAACAATCATGTATGTAGAGTAGGTAGGGTTGATGGGTAGGTAGGTAGCCAGTTGACGGGAGCGAAGCCGCGTGGGACAGCTAGTTAGAAAATAAAAAATATCCAACCCTGAAGGTACAAAAAGTATTTTTTGATAATTTTCCCGCTTAATTTTTAATTGTGAAGCGATTCTCTCTGAAAAGCAAAAAACGATCGTTAATTCGTCGTTTATATTTTTTGTCTCAAAGGATTTTTTGCGATATACTTATACTAACATTAAGGATTGTTTTTAATCATATAATTAAGTTTTTCGAACTGTATATTTAATAATATTAAATTAATTTAAAAATTGAATTGTAAAATCTATTAATGGCGAATACGTCTTTGATTAAGGCAAATATTTGATTTTCGTTCTACCTTCATCATATTTTCTGGCATCATTAGCGTCTTATGTTCCAAGGAAAAGTTTAAGTATTTCGCCTCCAGATTCAATAGCACGGCTGAATCGAATCCGTACGGTTGCCGAAATAGGATGGGATAGAGAATCATTTTTCAGATTACTTGAATTAATTTAAATTTCTTAATGACTAACAGTGTCCTGTAATATAGAGTAATTTTGAATGATATATCATCAGAAATCGGAAATTCTTAGAAGGGAGTTCTCGATTTTATCCAAATAAGGCTATGCCTTGCAGTGTGACAGTTACAGACTGGTGTTATATTAAAGCTAAACAGGTATATAAATTATATATGAGTGATTAAATTCTAGGTACCTACTGGTTACTTGTTCGTATCGTTTTAAAAGTAGAATAGAATATAATATACTCTTGAACATCTTCGCCAAGTTGCCAGCCTGTTGGTTTATTATCGGTTACATTTCAGGAAGTGTGCTATGGAATTCCTCGATCTAATTCCACCGAGCCCGTTTCATCATCGGACTACCAGACGTACGGCGTTGCGCCATCGATACATGGTGGACATCCCACCCGTACGCACAAAATGTTTTGGAAACACTTTCATTGTGCGTACAGCTAAGGAATGGAATTCCCTGCCGGAGTCTGTGTTTCCCGAAAGCTACAATCTGGGGGTCTTAAAGTCAAGAGTGAATAGGTTATTTCTAGGCAAGCGTGTTTCACTCTCGAACACATCATCGCTTACCATCAGGTGAGATAGTGGTCAAGCGCGGATATATAAAAAAAAACACTTTATTGTACACCAAAAAGAAATAAAACCCATAAAAAAAGAAAGAAGAAGAAAAAAG
Organism: Orthosia cruda; assembly: GCA_964057195.1. Classification (NCBI taxonomy): domain Eukaryota; kingdom Metazoa; phylum Arthropoda; class Insecta; order Lepidoptera; family Noctuidae; genus Orthosia; species Orthosia cruda. The sequence continues at coordinate 33,137,315 of OZ059838.1, forward strand.
AAAAGAAGAAGAATAAAGTAAGATGTAGAAGTAGGGTCAAAAAAAAACCTGGACCATGTAGATAATTTCGATGGGCTCGGAAAAACTTAGTCTGGCCATGCCATCTGAAACAAATATATTTAGGCAGGTTTTATTTTTTTAACATTATGCGTTTTCAATTAAAAGGGCACTATAAACACTAGAATATGTATCACTTATGAAAGAAAATATGAATTATTATTATTAATAAAGATGATAATGAGGTCCGCTGCAAAAAAGCTTTGGGTGGCAACCGAAGACTCGAAGGTGACGCGTTGATAGGCCAGAAACTGGTGAAGATTGCAGGCACCCGCTGGATCAGAGATGCACAATACCAGTCACAGTGGCAATGTTCGGCAGACGGTCTTTTAGCTGAAAAAATGACGAGAAGAATACAAATGAAGAGTGTGCAGACAACTAAACACAGTGTGATGACCATTTTTCGTGAAAAGTTTAAAAAATGATACGAAGAGATCTGCTCACCCACATAAAACAAAAGCTTAAAGAAAGCTCACCATTTACCTGAACAACGTAGGTACCTGTCGTGTCTACCATCTATCACACTGATCGGAATCTCTCCAAGACTTGCAAAAAACAAATTGGATAAGTTTCCCATTTCGTCGCCTCTCCTCACGAACGGCGAATGAACGAGGAACGATGAATGTTTACTGTGACGAACGCCACTTTATGTAATCTGATGGAGAAAATGTATCGAGTTATTGGTGGTGGAAATAACTTTGCTTATTTTACGTTCATGAAATTGATCGGGTTATTATCATATTGTACTAGCTGTGCCCGCAGCTTCGCTCACGTCAACTGCCTGCCTTACCTTTCACCTTTCTACCTACCCCCTACCTTCCTACCTACCTGACTTGCTTTCCTTTTTTTTTTTTTTTTTTTTTATTATTGATAGGCTTGCGTTTGACCACTATCTCACCTGATGGTAAGCGATGATGTGGTCGACGATGAAGCACGCTTGCCTAGAAGAAACCTATTCACTCTTGACTTAAAGACTCCCAGATTGTAGCTATCAGGAAATACAGACTCCGGCAGGGAATTCCACTCCTTTGCTGTACGCATAATAAAAGAATTCCCAAAACGTTTGGTGCGTATGGGTGGGATGTCCACCATGTACCGATGACGCAACGCCGTACGTCTTATAGTCCGATGATGGAACGGGCTAGGAGGAATTAGTTCATGCAATTCCAACGCACACTCCCCGAAATGCAACCGATAAAAAACCGACAGACTGGCAACTCGGCGCCGATGTTCGAGGTTCAGGAGCCTAGATTCGGCCAATACTTCATTGTCGATGAGCCTCTTAGCCCGTCTTTCGATCGCATCAAGTGCATCCAGCTGGTACTTGGCAGATCCGTCCCAGAGATGAGAGCAGTATTCCATGCATGATCGAACTTGCGCTTGATATAAGTTGAGCAGCTGTTCTGGCGTGAAGTACCGTCTCACCTTCGCGAGGATCCCCAATTTTTTGGCAGCCAGCTGAGCTTTTGCCTCAATGAATGGACCAAAATTGAGCGTCGATGTCAACGTGATGCCAAGAATCTCAAGATGGTCAGTTATCGGCACGGTCACACCTCTGAAAGAAGGAGCCGGGTGGAATTGGCTCCTTTTAGCGGAAAAAAGACACGCCTGGGTCTTAGCGGCATTGAACTTGACCAGATTGGCATCGCCCCATTCGGAGACTGCCTCCAAGGACAGATTCAAGCGCCCAACCATGGCCTCCCGGAAAGACTGGATCTGAGGTCCAGTAGCGCGCGCGTCGGACACGTATCTCTCAGCTACAGTGCTGTCGTCTGCATACCCAAAGGTGCCGGGTTTTAGCAGATCATTTATGTGCAGCAAGAACAACAATCAATCAATATTGTTTTATTTCACATAGGCCTACATGGGCACTTATAAAACGTCGACAAAAGGTGCACGGTTCGGGTTGGTCGTTTCCTATGGAGAAGAACCGGCAAGAAACTCCATGGTTACTCTTTTAAAAATGGTTTGGTTTTACAATATTTCCATGTTACAGCATTAGTAGGTACTTAGACATGGGGGGACAACGTAGGCCCGACTTATGACAATAAGTCGTAAGAAACTAAAAAAATAAAATAAAAGGATTATATATTTTATAAAAAAGTTAACAAATGTTAACTAGCATCTAGAAGGCCTACAATGTTCACACATTCACAAAACAATCGGTAAAAGAATCTATACAAAGGTAAATAAAAATAGTATTACATGACTAAATTTAACATGTGGCACAAATTTTGTTATCAGTGCTGTAACTATTCTTAGCAAAGGGCTATAAAGATGTTTGAAAACCATTGTAAAAGTCTAATTAAAAGAAGGAAAGAAAAATGAGATTGAGAATAGTTAGAGACATCCACATATTTGTGCCGTTTACAAGTTACCAGGGAAGCTGCATGCGCAGAAGGAGCTAAGGCCAAATGTTTTTATCTTCAACGTAGTCCTTGATTTTATAATATGCTTTTTTAACAAGGATACGTTTGATGTAGTTTTTGAACCTTCCATCGGTCAGTTCTATAACTGACTTTGGCAACTTGTTATAAAAGCGTATACTGTTTATAAGAAAAGACTTGCTAGTTTTCGTTAATCTGAATTTGGGTATTACAATTTCGTGCTTACTGCGTGTATTTAAATTATGGAAGTCGCTTCTAGTTTTGAAAAGCCCCCGATTTTTACGGACATACAAAATACATTCCAAAATATAAAGTGAAGGTAGAGTCAGTATATCGATCTCTTTAAATTTTTCTCTGAGGGACTCGCGAGGACCCATTTTATAGATTGCGCGGATTGCCCTCTTTTGTAGGATGAAAATTGAGTCAACGTCTGCTGCTGATCCCCACAGCAGAATGCCATAAGACATAATACTGTGGAAATAAGCATAGTATACTAACCTAGCTGTAGCTACATCGGTTAGCTGCCTTATTTTCCTTACTGCATATGCAGCCGAACTTAACCTACCCGAAAGAGTTCTAATGTGCGCGCCCCACTGCAATTTTGAATCGATAGTAATCCCCAAGAATACAGTTTCCGTTATAACTTCAAGATTTTTGCCGTCAAGATTTAAGTTTAGGTCATGTTGTGGTACATTTGGTAAAGAGAACTTTAGACATTTTGTTTTTTTCGCATTCAGTAAAAGATTGTTAGCTGCGAACCATTTTGAGAGAACAATTAGACTTTCGTTGACATTTAAAATATCCGTATCTTGCCTATCTATTTTAAAAATTAGCGAAGTATCATCAGTAAATAGAATTATATCCGATAATTTGGCCATCATAAAAGGGAGATCATTTATGTAAACCAGAAAAAGGAAAGGGCCGAGAATTGAACCTTGGGGCACGCCCATCTTGACTAGAGACCCGGAGGACGTCGCCCCATTAACATTTACTTTTTGCTGTCTGTTTGATAAATAGGAAAGCACGAGATCAGCAGATTTTCCACGAATTCCCTAGTGGTGTAATTTACAGATCAGTGTGTTGTGGTCGACGCAGTCGAAAGCTTTTGAGAGATCACAGAAAATGCCAATGGCATCCTGGGACCTCTCCCAAGCCTCCAAGATGTGGCTGATGAGTTTTACTCCCGCGTCCGTTGTCGACCTACCTTTCGTGAAACCAAACTGTTGACTATGCAGGATCCCATTTGAATTGAAGTGAGACAACATCTGTTCCAGCATGATTTTTTCATAGATTTTACTCAATGCTGGAAGCACGGATATAGGTCTATAATTAGAAGGATCGCTCTTACATCCTGATTTGAAAATTGGTACTACTTTACTGTGTTTCATTAAGTCAGGAAAAGTGCCGCTGTCCAAACATTGATTGAATATGCCTGTTAGGACAGGAGCAATTGAGTCAATAATATCTCCAAGAACCCTAACGGATATCCCCCACAAGTCTTCAGTATTCTTTATATTGAGACTTTTGAACGCGTTTTTAATTGTATTAATACATATTGGTTTAAATTTAAAGATTGGTATGTCCTTAGTAAAGTTTTCTTTAAGAAGAGCTTCAGCTAATTTAGATGAGGAAGGATGATGATGAGTACCTATGGATTATGATGGAACTCAAAGAAGATGTGTTAGTCTGCCGGCGGTAAGATGGGCAGACATCATATTGAACTTGGACGAAGACACAGGAGTTTGGGGATTGACCCAATAATATAGAGGTCTATGCCGTTAGCTTTGGTTGTTGATGATGGGCTATTATTGTTAACATACAGCCAACCATAAATAAATCGCATTTGGTCTCGCCTACCTGCCCGATTGCCTGCCTACCGTATGCCTACTTAACTGCATACCAACCAGTGTCCTTGCTGTCTGCGTATCTACCTTTATTACTGCCTATCTGCACGATTGCCTGCCTACCGTATTCTTACTACTAGTGCATACCAACCTGTGTGTCTGCTTGTCCGTCGAGACTATTGCCTGCCTACCGTATGACTACTAATGCACACCAACCTGTGTGTCTGCTTGTCCGTCGAGACTATTGCCTGCCTACCGTATGACTACTAATGCACACCAACCTGTGTGTCTGCTTGTCCGTCAAGACTATTGCCTGCCTACCGTATGACTACTAATGCACACCAACCTGTGTGTCTGCTTGTCCGTCAAGACTATTGCCTGCCTACCGTATGACTACTAATGCACACCAACCTGTGTGTCTGCTTGTCCGTCGAGACTATTGCCTGCCTACCGTATGACTACTAATGCACACCAACCTGTGTGATTGCTTGTCCGTCGAGGTACCTGTTCACCACCTGCCTACCACGAGCAGAGAAGAGTACCCGTCCGTCCTGCTGCCTGCCTAGCTGTCGATCGCAAGCAACCAACGACGTCTGAAGCCGGTCCCTTAGTTTATATTCTTTTCGTTAATTTTAATTTATAATTACTTTTATTTTATTAACGTAGTTAACGTTAGCTCTCCGCAGCTTACGTAACACTGCAGTTTGGCAAACTTTCGCATTTATAATACTAGCTTCCGCCCGCGGCTCCGCCCGCGTGGTATTAGTTATTCTCATGTATAAGCTATATTTCTGTAAAGTTTCATCAAAATCCGTTTAGTACTTTTTGCGTGAAAGGGTAACAAACTTTCACGTTTATAATATTAGTAGTATGAGTAAGAAGTAAAATAAAAATTCCTTGAACAGTAGTAAATCATTGTTAAATAGTAATACTTATACCTACTGAATATATATACAATGCTATTCTCCTTGTGATTGAAGATATTTTACCTAGTAAATGACAATCGATTACTTTTCTGTTTTCAAAAAATAAATATATAATGATTTATCAAAGCAGACAGATCATACAAAAATAAACAAGAAATTAATCCCTTGCCTTTTAGAAACGTCTTCAAAGGAAAATCAAATGACATTGGAGGGCGAATTTTTCCAATAGATTCAGTTTATAAATAGACTCCACGTGTAAGCTCGGACTGTATGGAAGGTTGATATGAAAACTACGGATGTACCTATGATAGTACCAGGTCCCACTGCAAACTTCTGCAGGTGTATTGTTGTTGATGAAACTTGATTTTTACGAATGATTCTTGAAAGTAGAATAGATTAGGTACTGCAGGGTTTCCTGGCCGCATCTGGCCGCAAACAGTTTTTTTTTTGTTTTTGAACTTTGCGCTAAATTAGATATTTCTCCTGTATCGTGAGTGCGTATGTAACATTATCTAGCTCTTAGTTAGCCGCCATTCATGGGTTACAAGGCTTAGCACGTAAACTGGCAACCCACAGATGGCGGCAAACTGAAAGCTGGCATCCTTATGTTTGCCGCAGCTAGATATTTCCAGGCAACCCTGCATAAATCTATTTTACTATCAAGTATCATTCATGAAAACTAATTTGAATGAAAAACAAAAGTACCTGCAGATTTTTGCATTGGGATCTTAGGCTATGAGAAAATTCCAATGTGTTCCAATTGACCTCGCTCTTGTTTTTCAGGAAATAATTGTCTGTACAAAGAAAAGATGAGCGGACTGTGTGAGGAGTGATATGAAAGAAAAGGGAGTGATGGCGTGACGGAGGATAGGACGGTATGAAAGAAGAAAATGTATTGCGCCGACCCCAAGTGACATGCGAAAAGGGCAGGAAGATAACGATGAATTAATTTGAGTGAGTACATTACCTACTTAACGTAAACTTCGTGTGTCAAACGAACTATCTGTATACTCCATTTGAAATGACATCATAAATTTTTATAACCCCGTTTTACAGTCCGTTCAACCGATTTTGAGTTCTATCCCGTAAATATAAGGATGGCATAAAAAGCATAAACCTGTTGCCAAAACTAATTGTTTAATACAGCTGCCATTTGTCATATCATCAACACAATAGAAGTCAAAATCGGTTGAACGGGCTGTAAAATGGGATTATTTAAATGTCTAATGTTATCTCAAATGGAGTATAGGTGGCTAGTAAAACTAATAGCAATCAACTTTATCCCGCGGCTTCGCTTGCGTGGACTATCCCATAGAAACTGTGCATCTGTCCGAAACAAATAGTAGCTTCAGTTGACTCCATGTATGATACTCCTCGATAGATTTTAATCAGAGAAAGTATTTTTGGAATCGGATTTCAGATCGGTAATTCCAGAGATTAGCTTTTAGAAACACACCAACAAACAATTTTACCTAAAGAAAGAAAGACAGAAAGAAAGGAAGAAAGAAGGAAAGATAGAAAAAAACAAAATATATTTATTTAGCACAGACTAAAAGACACACAATCCCTCTATGACCCACCATCTCTTTTTATAATATAAATTTAATTAGATCGTTGCATTTTTTTTTTCATGTAATGTCAATAGGGACCTAAAAAAGAGAAAAGGATAGAAAAGGGAGTCAGTGATAGCGTGACAGGGGACAGGACGGTATGGAAGAAGAAAACGTGTTGCGCCGACCACAAGTAACATGGGACAAGGGCAGGAAGATGATGACAACAGAGACCTAAAATAACAAACCAATGCTTTAAACATGGCGTCGAATAAATAATAACAAACTAGGTACTACAAATAGAAGCTGCAGTACACTTAGAAACTAAACCAAAGTGCTAACATTGTTACAACCTACCACTGTTCCAACGAGGCACTAGACGATCATATTAAATTAGATTGCGGGGGTACAGTCGTAACTACGTGGCTCCCGATTAACGGATAACCCCTTCGATGGCCGGGGGTGTCATAAAGTTACAAATGAGTTGGCAGCTGTGTCGTTTGAAGGGGACCAGCAGTGACCACCTGTGAACTAATTAAAGCAGTTATGAATTTGCAAAGTTTTGCGGGACAGTCATATGAAAGTCTAATTGGAAATGAGCTCCTGATAAATCTATCAGATATTATACTGTTTCTTATTTTATTCCATGTAATTTAGTTCAGATTAAATCTGAAAAATTCCCAGTAGAGCAGGAATAGAATAGGAAATAAAAGCTTATTTGCTATTCAGGGAAAATCACGTAAAAACTACAAAAAACTTCCCTCGTACCAAAAGTATCATGGTGCGGCTGTTAAAAGGAGACAGATGTATACAAGTCATATATATATCTGTCCCTTACGCACAATGGAAATAACCTTGCTCTAAGAGCAAGGTTATTTCCATTATCTTTAGTCCCCTAATCGTTTCTAAGAATTTGTGGTTCTACGAAATTCTTTCGGTAATTTCAAGAAAGTTCTTTCTTGTTTTGTAAACATTAAAGTAATCGTATTGCTAGGTTATTAGGTACAGATCTTTTGAAAAGCTTTTAATTATCTTGCCATCTTAGTCAGTTACAGTATGTTTGGATCAAAACTTGCAAATGAATTTTAAAAATAAATCTCTAACTGATTAAGCAGTAATTTATATAGGTACACGACAAGATACAAATCAAAGTTTGGTTGAAAAAGCATGTAAAAATACATAGGTATTAGTACATTACTGCAGAATCCAGTATAAGTAAGACTTCCTGGTCCGGTTATATACGAGGCCAGGATGTCTTTCTTACTGGTTGAGGCTTGTATAATGCTTTTCTCAAAAATGAAAGAAAGTGTAACAACAAATTCGTTTAATTAATATTTTAGGTTACATTCATATTAGGGCAATTACTGATAGATATTGTGATCGATTTACCGGGGGCATTTATTTATATTTTATCAAACATGCTTGGAAATTTGAGCATTGTTTTGACAACCTTCTTCGAGAAAAATCGAAATTGCAGTACAGACCAAATACATGCGAGCAGCGGCCGGCAAAAGTTGTATGAAAATCCATATCTGCCGTGTGTAGCGGCCAAATAAATTACATAGTAAACTCATATCTGTCGTGTAATTTAAAAATGTAACGATCTTTTTCACCGAAACATGGCAACCAAGGAGGTAACTTAACAAAGGTTTTATTTATATTTCGAACTGGCTTGCTAATAGAAAGCTGTTTATTGAAAAAAAAAAACAAATGAACACTTTAAGGCTTAGCAGGCACTGCGATTTTATTTGCGCGGATTTATGTAGTTTTTTACCGCAATGCGTGCAGCTTCATACAATTCCATAGGCCGCAGAATGGGCGAAAAATCGCGCGAATTAAAAGGCCTAACGCGGGCATAATTATTTTTGTTCGTTGTTCGTCATTGATTTTGAAAAGTAAATGGGTTGGTTCGGTTTTCAGATATCGATATTAGTAGTACAGTTATATTAGATATAGTTTTTGTAATATCGGTTATTTTGATATAGATATCGATATGATATCTAACACATGTCCGATATAAGTTACGTTTTGATATATCGGACCTATCCCTACTACTGTCCAGTAAGTAAATTACATACTTACTTACTGGACAGTTGTGAATAAGTCTCCGGTAGAATTCACTTTCTGGAGACTTTATAGAGATGTTATGGCAATATTACATACCATTTTTGAGAAAATTGTTTTTGTCGCACTTATTACCTAAACTGAACGATCTCATATTTGCCATTAAGCGGTTGTGAAATAATTAAAAAGCCATTGTGTCTCGCGTAGAGCCGCGTTTTAGCCACTCAAGGGGTTGTTAAGTATGTACTCAAAATAATATTGTTAGTATCAACTTATCAAGGCTTAAGACCAAAATAAAATATATCACAATATCCTGCACGAAAAATCCATCCCACAGTAACCCCGCGACAAGTGCCCCAAACTCCCCCATTCATCTCAAACTTGTAGAGGTGCCCCTTGTGATAATGAGCGAACGGAATGAATGGCGCCCCCCGCCATGTGAATCGATTCTCGCGTCGCCGTCGCCTAGCAACAGGGTAGGCGTCGCGGCGTCCGCGTCGCTTTGACGCACGATGTGGGGATGTTTTTGTTTTAATTAAGTAGCTGTGTGTTGTGTGCTATTGTTGGATTTTATTGGATGGGGTTTCTAATAATAGATGGCTTTGAACAAAATAAATGAAACTTTGTCTTTTTATCTAATCAGAAAGTTCATTTGGAGGATACCTCCTTTAATCCATTCGACTTAGTTGCCATAGCAACGGAATATAACTCTCGAGTCGAAGGATACTTATTTCTACGGGTACAAAGGCGGCCTTATCGCTGACAGTGATATCTACCAGACAACCTTTGGATGGACGTTAATAACTAAGAATAAAACAGGGGGTAGTCTGTGGTGTAATGCTACATTAAAATATAAATATGTATATATATATATATATTACTATATTAAATACTATACATAAGCTTATATATAAACATACATATATAATACTATGTGTTACACATATACAAGTTCATAGCATCATCTTGACCTTTCAAATATTGAACTTGACTATTGAAAAGATTCAGCAGTACTATAATATTAGGTAAGCACAACCAGCAATGAGTCGTTTAAAATAATAAAGACAGTCCTTAATTTATAAAGAAACATCAAGAAAAAGCCGGTCAAGTGCGTGTCGGACTTCGCACATTTAGGGTTCTATAACAAACCGCAAAATTAAGTTGGTTGTAATAAGAAATATTCCAAAGAAAAATCTAATTTATCAATACATTGGTATTTATTAGTAAAATATATGTAATAATAAACATTATCACTAAATTTCAAGTTCAGAGGTCAATAGGAGGTTAAAATTTATTCGTGCATTTAGTAAAAAAAAGCTGACGTTAGTCGCTTCTCATTTTTTTGTTTTCCAATATTGTTTACTTCGGAACATCAACAAGTTCGAAACAACGATTCCCCACTTGATGGGGTTGGGCAAAAAAAACCCATTTTTCAACAGCCCCCCCTTTGGATGTTTGGCTGTTGAAGAATGTAATTCCAACCGTTTGGCTGTAAAACCCGAGTGACAGACGACGGCGACGGACAGACGGACGGCCACGTAAGGTGAGTGACAGCAATAGCGTACAGTTTGGATTTTCGGGTACGGAACCATAAAAAAGAAAAAAAACAGCATTAGAATAACGCATTAAATAAATACACGGACACTCGATACAGTTTAGTTTATAGAGAACAGCAAGCTATGGACGGACAGCAAAGTAAGCCGAACAAAATATCCGAGCGAAGTGATGTATGGCGAGCAATCGGCGTTGCGATCCGTTTGCGGACGGCCTAACGTACAGCCTAGCTCTGATATCCTGAGTGGGTGGTCCAAGTTATAAGCGAATAAATATTTACTAGCTGTGGCCTAGCAATTTCCCAACTATTGGGGTCAGGGCTGCTGGTATCCGCTGGATTCTAGACGCACGGAACCGATCGAGGTGGCGACACTTGGGAGGAGGCCTATGTCCAGCAGTGGACGTCCTTCAACTGAAATAATGATGGGGTCGTCTTCCACTCTAACTGGATGCAGCTGAATAGTATTTCGCCATTTTCGGCAATTGCAGGTTTCAAGTTAAAGCATTTTACGGCAATAATAAAAAAAATATGCAATTAATTTAACCATTGCCTTGTTTTATCTTATCTTATCTAAAGTACTTCCACTTATTATTTTTCTTTGTCAAATACGTTTATGTGCCATTATGTCGAATTGCATTGCTGGACCTCCATGTGATGTTCTTGCAAATTCGCTTAGTTTCTTATCGGAGTGATATTAATCGAATCGTGTTGAGCCATCAGAAAGATCGCTAACTGTTACGAAAGACGTCTACAAATTCGCGTAAACACAAAAACGCCATCCGCTCATAGATTGTTTGTAAAGAGTGTATCTCACCGATTATCTGCGGCGGGCAGTCCCGGGGGCACTGCATATAGCAATTGATGGGCCAATCAGCGGCTAATAACTCGAATTCATAGTGCTATTGTAAAGTTATTTATTATGAAAGGGTTCACTTGATTAATGAATGGTCTGACCGACGGGAATGTGACCTAACGGAGCACTGTGGTATTTGTTGGATGCAAATTAGATGCAGGAATGGGTTCTTGTAGTCGAGTAAAAGAAGATTTGAGTTGTATCTATGCAGCGGTTGAATGATGATCTTCCCTGAGAAATTTGAAATATGTGGATGTATGTTTGTTACTCAATCCCGCTGAAACGGCTGAACGGATCTGGATTAAATTTGGCACAAAGATGATGATGATGATAATGTTGGGTACTCCCTTTGCCGCATTTAGACTCTCATTCGGTCCGTTGTGCGTGGGGGGTTCTGGCTATCAAAGCCAGCCTAGCTCCGCCCAAAAGCACAGAAGCTTCCTGGAAGCTTCACAGGCTTCGTGGAGCGACCTCACTGTTCCGAGGATTTCTTCACGTTGAGAAGCCACGGCCTCGCATGCCAGGATGACGTGGGTGGCTGTTTCCTCGGCGTCAAGACAGACCCTGCTAAGCGAGCTGTCTGTGGCGTTTGGCACAGAGATAGATTATAATCTGGAATAGAACATAGGCTAATTTTCATCCCGTACAATGTTTCCTTGGGATAACAAAACACTATTCACGCGGGCGAAACAGCTGGCAGAAGCTAGTAATACATATATAACATCACGCCTGTAAGCCCTGAAGGGTTAGGCAGGCACCGAGGTGAAGTAATATAAATATTTTTTGATAAATGATTGACTAAAAGAATCACTAATTAGGTCCCATTAAACGCTAGACGACATCGCGGCAGACCAAATCGTAGATGATGGGATGAACTCGATCCCTACTGAAAATATTGGAATTGGACCTCACTATCAGAAAACAAAATGGTTTGGAAATAGGAGATGGGATGGTTTGCCCTAAACTGGGGCAATATTGGCTAGTTAGTGGGATATTGCGCATTGTGCCATCGCAAGAGAACTAAGATACCTAGGAATATTTGCGTGTACAATTCCATAAAAGTGGCTATATCTAAAAATGAGATCGGTTGTCGATAAAGGGTTACGTATAGTATAAAAGGTGCTCTGCACTATACAGATTGACTGATCACGAAATAAAAAAGCGTAAGGCAACCGGGAGAGACCTAGTCTGTACCTACCTATACATGATGCAAGAACTCTTCTTTACTGTGACGCATTTTCTCTACCCGAGATGGCAGTTCAAAGTCTGGTAGACATTATTATAATATCTAATATTAGAGCTTTTACTAACTAAATATAGTTCGCAGCTAAAATGATAACTAAGTTGATGACAGGACAAAGCATAATTTTGTCGCCCGTTAGTGCAAGTTTGTGTCTAAGTAAAATCCGCTTTATTTACCTACCTCGGGTTTTTGCAAGAAACATTCTATACTAGCAGTGCCCGCGGCTTCGCTCCCGTCAACTGCTTACCTGTTAGTTCAACTGTCCAAGTATCTGAATTGCATGTGTTGTGATATTTTACTTTCTGAACACTTTTTATTTATTTTATTTATTTATTTAAAACTTCATGCAACATACAAGTACATAAGCGGACTTAATGCCTGAGGCATTCTCTACCAGTCAACCAAATTCATCAAACTTTTGATAGAGTGAACCGATTGCGATGGAACAAAAACTAAGTAATAGATAATTTAAGTTACGCACAATTATTATAAAATTTATTTTGCAAAATTGTGTTATCTTTTTTATTATTTTTTTGTAATTTGGTACATTTGTTTCGTACATTTTACGTGATGCGTCCACAACTAAATAGATAACCAGACAAGCAGACAAAAATGCCAAAAATGCTGGAAATTCTGTTGGTTATCCTTTAACATATCTTTTGAAATAATTCTTTGGCTATATTTTTTGAAAATATTTTCGATGTACAAAAACGACTTTTCTACCGATTTATTATATGTATTGAATATGTCTGAAACTAATAAGTTTATTATTATGCCATATTTTCCAACGCGTAGGTCGGTGTTTACAATTTATTTAATAAAACATTTAAAGATTTATACTTTACAAGTTTCTGACCGCGGCTTCGCCCGCGTGAAAAGTATTTTATTATAAGTATCCAAGTTGTGGATCTATCCAAACCAAGTTTCATTCAAAACTGTTAGTAACTGTTGAAAGTATAACAAGCAAACAAACTCACATACTTATTTATAACTAGCTGTGCCCGCGGCTTCGCTCCCGTTAACTGACTATCCTACCCTACTTACCAACCTACCTGTACGTACCCTACTTACCTACCTACCTGTATCTATACTTACTCTAAGGAGAAGAATATCGACTTCATACAAAAATGTAAGGACAGATTTGCTGCGCGCCATCTAGTAGCACTCCAGAACACCACACCGAAACGAAAACATAAAAAAACGTTTCTTCAAAAAATACTACCGTCTTTCCAAATAAAAACACTACAAAGTGAAAAATTACTTTCTTAGTTTCTTTTTGGAAGTCGGTGTCTTTGGTTGGTACCAAAATTTTTCTTTAGGGACGTTTTCACTTTTTAGTGTTTTTATTTGGAAGTTGGTAGTATTTATTTGAATTATTATTTTTCATTTTTTAGTTGTACTAATAGGCAAGTTCTTTAGTAAGGTAGGTACCTATAATGAAGGTATATCGTTAATTCAATCCTCCTTGGTTCGATGCGTCCCCGCACGGGGGCTCGGCAGGCGTATTTTAGGAATCCTAACTACCTACCAATTTTAGGGTTCCGTACCCAAAGGGTAAAAACGGGAACCTATTACTAAGACTCCGCGGTCCGTCTGTATTTTATTCTGTTTATAGTATTTGTTGTTAGGTTAGGATAAAACGGGCTGTTTTCCGCAACTCCACGACCAAGCGCGTATTTTGCGTACGGAGTATTTGTTGTTATAGCGCCAACAGAAATACATCATCTGTGAAAATTTAAACTGTCTAGCTATCACGTTTCATGAGATACAGCCTGGTGGCAGACAGACAGACGGACAGTGGAGTCTTAGTAATAGGGTCCCGTTTTTACACTTTCGGTACGGAACCCTAAAAAGACAGAAGACACTAACTAAAGCTTTTAAGTATGGCAACAAATAAAACAATTTAAAATTAAATAAAATCCTTATAATGGACTAAAAATACGAAATGTAATAACACTTGCCTTTACATATCCAATGAGTGCAAACACGATGGTGCTATCTTGTCAAAATTGAGGAGTTGCTATGACCACCTTCTGGCTCTATCATGAGACCAGCCCATAGTACCATAGTATTTCAATGTTTCCAAAATTACACAAGTACGCCAAGTTTCAGCTTGATCGAATGCCGGCCGGGCGAGCACGGCCTCTGTGATAGGCTTGAGTCACGTGTTTTATCACGATTTTTGCTTCCAAACTGTGATAAAAATGTGTGACTCAATAGGCACAATAGGCCGTGATCGCCGTCCAGGAATTGCTTGAAAAATCGAAGACTAGTTTCCGGACACATACGAAAGCAAGGTAATATAATGCTTATAATAATAAATAATAGTTTAGAAACTAAAAAAAACTTTTTAACAAAAAATCAAACCGACTTCCAGAACAAAAAACTACAAAGCAAAAAATAAATTTCTTTTCCGAAGTCGGTGTCTTTTGTACCTACCCATTGTTTTCCGTTTTTCGACACCGACTTCGGAAAAGAAATTTATTTTTTGCTTTGTAGTTTTTTGTTCTGGAAGTCGGTTTGATTTTTTGTTAAAAAGTTTTTATTTTTCTCTTTTTAGTTTTGGTAGGTACCTCCAATTAACATGATTATCATTTATAGCCAAAGTACATCTCATGGCGATTCCAATAAGCCCAAACACGACTAGGATACATTGTTTTATATAAGAGTTCCAGTGCCTACCTTCCGGCTTCATCATCAGATCAGTTCGATGGTGCCATTTTCATCAGTTACATTTATTTAAAAGTATTTGCTTCATTATAGTCGGTTAACTATTCGAGATATCTTATGCCCGTGACATATTTAGCATTTAGGAGTTCCAGTGGCCATCTGTGGTCTTCTTCATCAGTTCCAGTTCACCAAATGATACTTTCTGAGTGCAAATGATTGCATTGTTGATGAAAATACCAAAATCGCTATATGTTTGCCTATAACATTTGAGGAGTTCCCTCGATTTCTCTAGGATTCCATCATCAGATCCTGACTTGATGATTATGGGACCAACTAGGAAGTATACCCTTTCAAGAAGAATTTTTGAAATCGGTCCAGGCGTCTTTGAGTAATCGGGGAACATACATAAAAAAAAAAGATTCCGACGAATTGAGAACCTCCTCCTTTTTTTGAAGTCGGTTAAAAAGCACGTATTAATAGATAAACAAAATCATCATCATCTCCTAGCCTTTTTCCCAACTATATTGGGGTCGGCTTCCAGTCTAACCGGATTCAGCTGAGTACCAGTGTTTTACATGGAGCGACTGCCTATCTGACCTCCACAACCCAGTAACTGGGTAACAGCGGTACCCCTTGGCTAGACTGGTGTCAGATCTCAAGCTTCTGACTACTCGTAACGACTGTCAAAGATCTTCAAATGACAGCCGGGACCAACGGCTTAACGTGCTGCAAAATAAAAAGGAAAATTTCAATTAAGAATAATATTTTTTTTTTTTGTTAATCACGCTATTCTTAATTTAAATTTATTGACAATTATTTTCTAGTTTTTAGTTTGGTTTTCTATTGAAGCGTGTTTTATAGTTTTTTTTTAATATTATTTATTTTTACTCTTTAGTTCAATCGCTAATCCTGAAGATTCTGGTAAGGATAATAGAACAAACTATTTTAATTATTGCATTGTCATCGGTCCTTGATAAGTGTGCAAAGTTTTAAACTAATCCGACGCTTTGATTTTTGAATCTGAGATTCCGTTACATAGATACAATGTAGTATTGTATCTATGTAACGGAATCTAAGCTAATAAAAGCATGTTAAAAACTATAAGTACTTTTTACCCGACTACGAAAGGAATGTAATGTATTTTCCAATAGATAGATTGAAAAGAATAGATAGTTCAGGAATGATCCCACCCACGTACTCACTGTTTCAGGCATTCATACACCCACACAGTCCAGAAATACACCACCATTCACCAGTCTACACCCACGTGAGGCTAGGTGGCTTTTATTAAACTAAAAATAGGATTTTCCCATTTATATTTGTATTATTGCTTATGGCTCTAGTCTGGACACACTCTGTAACTAGATAGGCCTGTCACAAAAGAAAGTGATCATATTGTCAGGGTCATGTTTTGAGTATGAAGCTTGGAATAATTAAGCTGTAAGCAGTAAGAATTTCAATCTTCTATGGAGAATTTGAATTTAGAATAGATCTGCTAAGCAGTATTTAATCTAAACATATTATTATGGTTAGCTCGTCTTTGTAAACAAACTGTCCTATTGTATTTGTATGTTTCTATGTTTTGTGTACAATAAAGAATATTTTCAAAGATGAATTTAATGAAGACACAAACAGCGCTGTTTTTTAGGTAGAGTACTGCTTGCTCTGCAATGTACATGTTGCCGAACCTTTGGTTTTTACCCAACTGCACCACAACAAAGACATGGTTATGTTTTACAGTACAACTATTTTCTTAATGTCCCTCGGTAAACTTCGTGTTTCGCCAACCGTCGGTTTACTATTAGTTGCCCTATGCACTTGGTCAAAGATAATATAAAACTAGCATTACTTGGTGCAGACCGGACGCTCTCAATCAACTTGGTAGTATCTATATAGAGTTGTTAGTACTCTTATAACTTAATGTAATTTATTTTAAAAATGGCAGGAAAGCTGCTAAAGAAAATAGTTTTACAGCTCTATATAGTCCCACAAGTACTTAGTTCTGAATTCAAATTATTGTACACGATAAATTTAATAATTGATGGAGATGGAAATTAGCATTCGTTTGTATTCGGAAATGCGATGATTGCCGAAGGACATTAAGAAAATAGTTGTACTGTATATAGGTAACTTTTTTGTATTACTGCATGACATAAAACCCTGAAAGGATTTTACCACTTCAACGAAAAATCCTCATTACGTTTTTCTTTACTTAACAAATAAGATTTCCTCCATATTTTTAGTTACTGAGCTAAAGTATCTTGAGACCGCCATCAAAAGTTTGCGCTAGATACAGTTCCATAAATTACCAAAGGTATCCTTAGCATGAAAGGCCCTAAATAACTGATAACCAAGCCTATTATCAACAACCCAGCCCATTCTAGCCTATAAATCAGCATTCTACCACTATTGTCCCTATATCCCCTAATGACGGCAAAATATTCTGCGTCTGTCCGTCTGTCCTGATAATTAGTTGTCAAAAGTGTAGTATAATGGGCTGTGGAGTAAGATCCGATCGGGTTTGTGATACCAATCGATTTTGCCGGTATTGGAATAAATATCGAGAGGTCTGTGAGTGTTCAATAGAGGTTTATTGGAGCTTTTAATAACTGTAATTACAGATTAAATCTACATAATAATTGTAGGATAAAGTAACTAAGAATTATTTTCGTATTCTTAGTAGTGCAATGAAAAACACATTCTAATGGATTTTGAAAATGGAAAAAAAATCATAGCGCAATTTTCAAATGTACCAAAAGAAATTCTGACTAACGTAACTTTACCCCACAATAAACTTTACCCAACAATAAACAACATCTAGCTAATTAAAAGTAAATTGAAAAAAAGAAAACTCATGAAAACCGTCTCAGTTTCGCTGCAAATTGTTTATCCAATACTTAAATATAATCAATCTGGAATGTGTATTCAGAGAGTAAGTTTATCGGCAGACTTTCCAATGGCTCGCCAAAGTTTCCGACTTCAACTTCCCCGGCTTCACCCGGCCATGAATGGAGGTCGTCCGTGTTGATTAATATACCGCCTTCTTCTTGCAATAGTTTTAATAACTTTTTAATCTTGAGCATAGAATGTGTAGAGGTTTTAAAGTAATTAAGTATAGAAAGGGAAGTGAATATGACTGTTAGTTTATATTTCAAAATCATAAATCTACCTATGACATTGTTTTAGCAAAAGTGAAAATTTTGCACGCAAAGTTCCTCTTATTGTATTCGTTTCAATAATGTTTGTGCAAAATGATTAGAGGATTTCAGTTTCTATTGATACAGTGGAACACCAATTATAATTTATTAGATTAACCAAATAGTGGTCTTCGTACCCACCTGCCGAAGGAGTGTAATGGGTTTATCAGTCTATTTATGTATGTATCTTTGTTTCTATGTGGCGTTCTAGAGATCAAACGCGTTGGCTGATTTTGATGATTCTTATATTCATCAAACGATTCGTCTTAACCCTGCGAGTGTCATTACATAGTAATTGGAAAATAGAAAAATGGCGGATTTTGGGCGCCATATTGTGGGGACCCATTATTTTTTTCTTCCAAACCCACCGTGTGGGACATCAAAATAAAGGCGATTTCAAAAATATATAACACTTATATGTTTAAATATATCTAAATCGAAAAAAAAAATTAACTAAAAAGTTATAAATAAAAAAAAGTTAATTCAAAAAATCAAACAACCCGACTGCGTATGAAGCGTACTAAAAGGCGTAAACAAGAAGAAAATTATTCTGTGCAGTTTGAGGATACATCTGGTTTTGGTCAGCCAGCTCGCGAATATGTACCCTCCGACCACAGATCATATATCTCCGACTAATTAGTTAGTTGAAGCTACATAATTGCGAATGATGCAGGTTTTGAATCATAATGTAATTTGCAATCATGTAGCAATATGTAACGGAAGTAACATATACCAAAGTGTTACTGAGAAGGCCTCCCTCAAACAATTTGATGCATCATGTTAGCGGTTCAACACAACCATGTATCGTTAGGTAAGCCCTGCGGCCGACAATCGAATCGTCGTGGAGTCAGATAGCCGTCAGTTTGTAGACCCCATTAGAACTACATAGACCTGCGGTTTGTACCATACCTACCTATCCAACTAACTGCTTATACCGCTACTGCCCAAATACGGTGCAACTGCAAACAAACAACGGTGCTAAAAAGTAACGATTCTATAAAATTGGTCAATTATTATCAATAGAATGCCTCTTGAGTAAACGCAACTGGAACATGGGTTTGATGTTCGATCCGACAGAGGCAGACACACTGCTGTTCAATCAGACAATTCTCAGTCTATGTCAGCCAAGATTCTATATTTGTTTCTGGGATAATGGCAAAAAGCTTAAATCTTTCAAATATAACTGGAAATATGCCTACACCGTCAGAATACTAAACTGTAAAATAAAGTTAATTTTTGTATCAATAGGTTCTTATTTTAACCCCCGACGGAATTAGAGAGGTGTTATATGTTTGACATGTGTACCTGTGTATTCTGTAATCTGTGGTGACTTTAATATAAATATTTTAGAAAATAATTCAGATAGCAGTAGACTATTAAATCTCTTCAAATCATTTAATTTGTCACATATGTTTGAGGAACCAACCCGAACAACTGTGACTACTGCTACATGTATTGATAATGTTTTTTGTTGCTGCGACTACTTAAACAAAGCCATTATGAATTGTCTGCCTTCAGATCATAGTGGGCTACCGGTAACATTTGAGTCCAGCATACCAATACAACAAGTGCAGATTCAATCCAGACCAATAAATAACATCTGGTAAATTAAATAAATTTAACAGCACTTTAATTGGTAAGTTTCACAGTGAACGATGGTAATATTTTATACAAAAAAGTTTTCTCAGTTGTTCAAACAGAATTCAATAACACTTTTAAGAAGAAAACTGAAACTATATGCCCTAAGTTTTTATTCGGCGACTAAAGGAATCAGGAAAAGTAGGGAAAGATTTTACGAGCTGTGTGGCCTTAAGCCTTATATTAACACTGAAACTTTTAATAAGTATGTTGCTACTTACTCAAGATTTTTTTTAAATACGTATTAACTAGCTAATGCTTTATACATTAGCAATAAGGTTAAATTCGCAGAAAATAAAATTAACGGCGGTTAGACGGTTTGGAAAATTATAAACAATGAAACAAACAGGAACAAAATAAATAATACTGATTACACGCTTGAGACTACACATGGACTTATTAGAGATAACAAAGAAGTTGCTCAAGAATTTGTAAATTTCTTTACCTGCATCCCAATTAAAACTACTGAAATCTTGAATTCTTCGCCGTCGCTCGCTTATGGTTCATTACACGCTAACGTTTCAGCCTGCCCGACTGAATTTAACTTGTCACATATAAACCCAATAAGAGTAATAAAAGCTTTTAAGCAAATAAAGATAAAGTTGACCGAAGATATATGGGGAATGCCCATCAAAGTTTGTACCTCCATTATTCAGACTATAGCGCCGTACTTAGCTTTAATTTTTAATTTGTGTATAGATCAAGGAGTATTTCCGGATCTAATGAAAGAAGGCGTTTTTTCTGTTATGTGAATGAAACATAGTAAGGTTATACCACTTTTTAAATCCGGGGACAGTAAAGACACAAATAATTATAGACCAGTATCTGTGTTGCCGGTTTTCAGCAAGGTATTTGAAAAGATAATGCTATATCAAATGCTCATTTATTTTAATACGAAAAACATCCTACACGAGAAACAGTGTGGTTTAACCAAAGGACGTTGTACAACCGACGCTGATGTCACCTTAGTAAAACACATCTTTGATGCGTGGGAGGAGGGACAAGATGCCATAGGTATCTTCTGCGACCTGTCGAAAGGTGTTTGATTGCGTTGATCATGAAACATTGCTTTTGAAACTTGAGCATTACGGGCTAGGCCAATCAGCATTAAGTTTAGTAAAATCCTATTTGAATGATAGACAGCAATTAGTTCAATTAAACGGTGTCAATTCGTCGTAGCTGAACGTGAAAATGGTGGTACCCCAGGGCTCAATTTTGGGTCCTTTCTTATTTTTAGTATACATTAACGATTTACCCCATCTATTGAAAAACAAACTAAACATGGTGTTATTTGCTGATCACACTTCTTTGATTTTTAAGATAAATAGGCGTACGAGTAACGTTGCCGACGTAAATAATGCATTGCAGCAAGTTCTGAATTGGTTCACTGCTAATAATTTAGTTTTGAATGCTAAAAAAACTAAGTGTGTAAAATTTGCCTTGCCGAATGTCAAAAGTTATGATTGTGACATTATATTAAACAAGAAGAAGCTAGAATTCGTCGACAAAACGGTTTTCCTGGGGATCACGCTAGACTCAAGGTTACAATGGGGTCCTCATTTAATATCACTTGCGGGGCGGTTAAGTTCGGCAGCTTATGCTGTTAGAAAAAATCGTCAATTTCAATCAATTAATCAATAAATCAATATCTTTATTGTGGATCATAGGTAGGTACATAATACAGGTCTTAAATAATTAAATTGTGATCAGCTATGTCCCGCCCTTCGGGCATACAATAATTACATAGCAATTAAATTAAATTTACATTATTGTAACAAAAGATTAAAATTACACATAAAATATAAAAAAGCCAAAATAAACCGCAACAAATTTAGGTAGTTACGCAAATCAACTGGCCACAGAACGCATCATGACTGAGGGGGACTGTATTTGAGCAGTGATTTGTCTGATAGGAAGTCTTTTATAGTGTAGTAGCACTTGTTTACTAACAGATCATGGAGATTCTTTTTAAACTTTTTCACATCCGTAATTATTCTAATGGGCCCCGGAATATTATTAAAAACACTTGAAGCTGTACAAAAGATACTTTCATGCATTAGTTGAGTCCTGCTAGCTACTGTGCGCAATTTGTCCTTACGTCGTATACGCGTATAGTAATTAAACATGTCAATATTATGTAAATTAATTTACTGATGTAGATACCGCGAGGCTGGTCTATTTTAGTTTTGTTCATAGTATAATGTCTTACGGTATATTACTATGAGGAAGGGCTGCAGACATTCAGTCAATTTTTGTTCTGCAAAAACGAGCCATCAGAGCGATATACAATCTTCGCCGGCGCGATTCTCTAAGGGATCTGTTTAAGGACATTAACATCATGACGGTACCTTGTCAATATATTTACGAAAACATCATGTACGTTAGAAAGAATTTACATATTTTTAGTAAAAACAGCGATAGACATAGTTATGTTACTAGAAATAGGGACTAATTAATTCAACCAGGTTTCAGGCTGGCCAAAGTAGCGTCATCTTTTATGGGGTACTGTATAAAATGTTACAATAAAATACCGCCACACATTCTAGAACTGAATGAGGTGAAATTCAAAACTTGTATAAAACGCACACTATGCAGGCAGGCATATTATTGGTTGCGGGATTACATCGCTGATAAAAATGCTTGGCCCAACGCTATTCCAGCTCCACAGCCACTAGGGCACAAAAACAAGTGATAAGCAGAAAAGTTCTGAAATATTGTTGGACCTGCTGAAGACTGTGTGACTGTGATTTGTGTTGTATAAACTCAATTTATTTTTGGATTATATAACTGCACAGCACATATGTGAGTACTATGTACCAACTGTAAATCTACCATTTACTGTTCCTATGTGTCGTTCGTTGACTTCAGTGTGCCCTGGCAGTTAAGTGTGTCATGCTCTCTCTAATGTCTTTCTGATGATGGCACATTCGGTTCCCTTCATGATGGTTGAGCTGAGTGGTGCCGATCCATGTGTCATGTTCGTGAACGGGCGCCATCAGTTGGGATTGGTCATATCTTAGCTGCCTGCGCCTGTTTTTAATTACCTATTTATTGTATTTTTATTTTTTTGTTTTACTCTAGACGCTTTTAAGTGCGGTTTTTTTACACCGTTCTCACATATATGTATGTATTTTTCCAACAAGATAATTGTAACCAAATACTTGTAAAACACTTTTTTTTTTTAAAGAGTAAGTGTGGAGTTTCTTGTCCGTTCTTCTCCATAACAAGCTACATTTCCGAATGGACGGTAGAATCAATTATTATTACATTTTTTTTTAACATGCGAAAGTGCCGCTCTATGGCCTAATTGAATAAAGAAATTTTGATTGATTGATTGATTGTCTGTGGCATCATAGCTCCTAAACGGATGAACCGATTTTAATTCGTTGTGTTTGTCTTCGCAAGATATCGTGTCATAATTACGTATTCAATAGATCGTCGATCGAAGCGTGTCTACTACTAGGTTATTATGTAGCATCAAATAAAATGTGTCGGGAGTTTTAAAATTTTACCTTTAAAAATTATTTTACTTGTACAAATTATTATCTGACGAACTATGAATAAGTTCTACTGCGAGCTTATGTAAAAACATTCTAACAAAGTTTATCTTGCACACACATCCTGATCCAATGCTGTTATTACCCAGATATGGAAAACCCTACTTCCCTATACATTATAGAGGCACTACATCTCATATTACACTAGACATCTTAACAACCAGATAAGTTAGACCCCGAACACTGTTAAAATTGTGCCAAGTCTTGAGTCAAGTAAAGTTAGATATTATTTATGAAGCTGTTCATGGCTGATATCTCGTCGCCAATGGACCGTGAAGATGCGGAGATCCTCTCGGATAACTGAGCATTATGGACAAGTTATGCCAATACATAATATTATGGACCAAGTAAGCAGAAATGTACAAAAACATAAAATCTACTATTTTAGTCGTGGTTTTATTTTGTCTTTTACATTTATTTTGATAGCTTGGGGAATAAACATAACAATATTGAGGCAAGATGTTTGTATCTCAATAACGTAATATTGCAAATCTGAGAGCCAATATACAATATTGTTAGTTCAGCAGTTTTTAGTAGAGGACCAAATGTTACTGAGTAAGCGTTGGGTTAAGCTTACTAAAATATAATGATCCTACCCTACCCCTGTGTATATCCGCTCAGCGGTTAGAACTAATTACTAATTAGGTACTGAAAGTTGTTTGTTGCTAAATGAATACGACACTTGTGGGCTAGCAAATTCATTTTAAAACATGTGATCAAGGGAAACGCCTTTTTTATTACCTTCACGGAAAGAATCAGAGCGCTAAATTAAGGGTTTCACCTTCGATCATATCATTACTTACCATCAGTTGAGATGGTGGTCAAGCGCGAGCCTACCAATATCAATAAAAAGTTCGATAATACTTTAACTTTTATTATGATGCCAATTCCCTACAAAACAATTTCACATCTTATAAATTCTACTTTTCTGGTTACAAGGGAACATCGGATTGTTTTCATTCGCAGAAGAAACGTGATCTCCGGCGGTCGACCGACTGTCATACTACGGGGAGCACAGATAATATAATACGAGCAGCACGCCTCATCCCATACAAAGAAACCGTGCTGACGTTACTAGCGTTTTTCGTCTGTTTATCTGATTATGTTTAGTCAATGATATTCAAATAAACAGATACGTTATACACTCACAAAACAATTGAAAAAAGTGTTCCGCACATAGCGGCAGCACACATACACACTTTTCATTCATCTAACATTAAAAAATATTTATTTTAATCAATAAATAAATAAATTACAAATACACACGATGGCATTTATTTTATTTTGTTTTTGTTTAAACAAAGTCTATCGCTCTTCGCCATGTGTGACATAAACTAAAGATTAAAGGTCACAGTTGTGACCTATTCGAGTCTTCAAAATGCGCGCGCTCATAACATATCTGTTTATTTGAATATCATTGATTTTTAGTACATCGATCGCGTTCGGTTCCGTTCCACGGCGATAGATAGATGGTGTTAGACTTAGAAGCGATTTGCAAGTAAAAGGGTTTGCTCGGTTCGTGTATATTATTTTCTTTAAATATAGTGACGATTTGTTTTATAGTATTTTTTACAAAATGTGTTACTTTACACTAAAACTTTAAACAACCGAGTGGAATGCCTCACAAATTTAACACCGCGCCTTTAATCTTCCTCTATTGGCATCCATTTTAAATGATCCGTTGAAATAATCTTTGAAATGTGAATTAAGAGCCCAATATTCCATAATTTTGTGCTTAGGAGAGTTTATTAAACAATAACAGACGATTTTTATGTTCAATGCCAGAAAATGTTAATTTTACACACAATTCAATAAAAAATCGGTGCATATCGCGCCATCTAGTGAGACTTATTTGAACCAAATTTTATTTCTTAGCGCTGTGAATGAATGAGAAAAATACAACAGGATTTCGATTCGAAACCTAGTTACTAAGACTACAAAGGAACCTAACGGCTATAAAGGACCTAGGTCTGGAAGGTAGCCTAATTACAACTTGTGAGGCACCTACTGTCTTACTAGTGTTTGAATCTTCCCAGTACGCAGAAACTACAGAACGCCATCCATTACGGATCCATACAAACTCCCTCCTTTTATTCCGCACAATGAAACCATACCCAGAAAAACACCTACCTACCCTGTGTCGGTAGGTGTTTTAATGGATATGATGTCAATAAGATACCATACCAATACCTTAACCAAACATACATAAGTTTACATAACATTACAATTGCCTACGTTCCAATAACGAGAGCCAGCAGTCAGACAGTACCAAGTATCGAGTAACATTCTCTGTAAACACCGGAGCCCTGACTCCTAAGGCTCAATTGACATTGCCACGGAATGGAATGGAAGCGAATTTTCGCAACGAATTTGCACATAGCATAATGAATTTTATCTCAATTGTGTAACGTACAAACTACCTACGAGCCAGGCGTTTACTGCTTGATTCGGCATGTCATAATATGCCCGATGGCTGATTTTCAGAAGACTAAAAGAAGGAATATAAAATTTTGTTGTTGTTTCTTCTTGAATATTTTATGTTGAATAGCTTACGACTTACTGACACGTCGAGCCAATAAACATTCGATGGACTATCGTTACAATGGTTTTTCGGCGCAACGGACACTCGATCGGCTATTCGAAATTATGGTACATCGATGCTATGGAATTTCGGCGATTCGGACGTTCGATCTGATGACTTCAGGGAATTAGCCATCGGGCATATGACATTCGAAATCAAGCAGTAAACCCACGAGCCACGGGTATTCTCCAGAATTATGCGGGAGACGCGCGACTCTTTTGGTTCGTTTATTCCGCGGCAATGTAAATTGAGCCTAATTCTAGACGCCACACGAAGGATGGTTTGAGGTGGTGTTATCTAGAAATATATATGGTAGTAGCTTTTCCCAGCAGTGGGATATTCTAGGCTGACAAAAAAAATCTTCCCCTTATGATTCTATCTTCCCTGGAACCCGGACAAAAACTATGGAATGCAGGGTACTACGAGTCCCAACATTCTCCGAACTTTAATACAGTTTCACAAAGATATCATAACCATTAAACCACCTAACAATACAGACAATACTTATAAAGATACCTAATTCAAACATAATACACATAACACTTATGTAGTTACGTTCCAATAACGCGAACCAGCAGTCAGACATCTACTAAGTATCGAATAACATTCTCTGTAAACACAGGAGCCCTGACGAAGCGTAATGTTATACGGGACCCGGGGCACGTACCCAGCTACCGTTGGTGTTACCGTCCGTAAGTTTGTAGCTAATGGTTAGTAAATTAATTATTGAAAAGATAAAAGGGAGCAATGGGTGTGGTAATGTATGTTTTGTTGCCGAAATTGTTATTGGAGATGAATAAATTATACGTTGGTACTTGCGTGAATCTTTGATGATATTGACACTACGTTCATTAAGGCGAAGATAGCCCCTCAGTAGCTGATTTTAAAATAAGAATCACGTCTAAACGGCCAGTCGTATTTTTTTGTATTTTCTAATAATTTGATCTAAGAACATTTTGAGTTTTATTCGTATAACATAGTGTAATTAATTTGTAAAGTGATGTCTAACACGGACAAAAACACGACAATCGCACCAAAACCGCCGGGCGTATTTTAATTAAATTGTCACTATCTCAAGGACAATTTAATTATCTACATTTTGATCTAAGGTTTTTTTTAAAGTCATAGAATAATAAGGAAAGTACAAAAAACACTGAATTTTGGGTCGCGCGGTGAAACAAGTGCGCGTTTTGTTCCCTCAAGGTCGTTGGCGACTGTCGTCGTCTTAATTAAGAATATTTTAAAATCAAATTACACGAACTTAGTGTAATATTGTTAACGACCAAAAAAGAAAGTGATGCTTTGATTGAATTAGAAATCTAGACGATTCGTTATAATTGTTAAACTGATTATATCGAACTAAACTAACATAGATAGAAAGGTTTGAAAAATTGAGAAAGATGAACCTTTGGAAAATAACAAATAAATTAGTTGGTAAACTGATTACTAAGAACTGGAGATATTAATCGATTAAGGATTGTATACTTAGTTAAAAGCATTTATCAATCAAGTTTATCGCCAGCGAAATATCTATCTAGCATAACCGTGGGTGGATTCCACCATTGATGAGAAATAAACAGCATATCTAAGAAACACAAATTCGAAAATAAAATAAAAAACACAAAACGATAATTCAAAACATAACACAAAGAAAAATTACTGCACAATTAAGAAAACGTCTTCAGAAGCTCTTCACATAGGTATCCTAATCTTGCTACCAGCTGTTCTGCCAATCCTCTTAGAGATCTTCTGTTAGTAGTATCGTCCAGGTCGAGACTTCCACTACGTCACATCACACGTTGTACCGTCATGACCACGTGACTGTGAGGTAATGGCCATTTCAACCCTGAACCTCTTCTCTCTTCTGTCTTCGAAGTCTTCTGGTCTTGATTGTTCGGTAGATTAGGATTTCGCCGATATTGTGTGAAATTAAAGTAATTGCAAATACAATTTATAAATTGATAATAACCGAATAAAATATGTTTCAAGTCAACGTTGAAAAAGCCGCAATAACACAAATAAATCAAAATATAAATAAAACATATTAAAAAAATAAAACGTATAACTGAACTAAACGCAAAAGCATTTCAGTGCAGGAATTGAACCCGCGACGGATATCAGAGGCTTATCAGAAAAAGCCCTGAAAAAGATGAGTTTACATTTTGCGTATGATAAAATCTTTTCAAAATTCGCTATACACAAAATTATGTGATTACAAGTGCTGTAAATAATTCAAAATTCGAAGTTTTGTGGCTTATAATGTGTACTTATGAGTTCTTTAAAAACTTACGAAATGCTCCCAGGATCCTGATGCACACTTGACCGCGATTGGCAAACAGCGCTGAAAATTAAAAGTTTACGTTTTCAGAATTCAACATTTTGGCATTTTAAGCATCTTCTTGACATACGAACTACGAATACTGGAGGAAACCAAGAATGATGATGAATAATAGTAGTTAAGGGCCTTCCACCGCTTTATTGCCGTAAAACTTTTACTTTCTAAAGTATATAGGCAGAAGTAGCATATAGGCTAGGTTAAAAGGTTTGTTTTTTTATGATTAATGTACATTATTTGTGAAACACAGTTTTTAGGTGTAAGTAATAGTTTTGCTTTATAAAAAAAATAACAACACGATACTCATTCCTACTTTTGGATACTCCTCCCAAACGACTGGGATGTTTAAAAACATAATTACATAGACAAATTTATAGCTAGAATTTATTCATAACTGCAATAGCATATGTAAATCAAAGAATATTTTGCAAAGAAAACTGTCCAAAAGGAGTGAGAGAGGCTCCGAGCGGAAGCGCGGCCAGTAATGCGTCAGCATCGGGGAATATATATGCCTTAAGCAAGGTTTTAAAAAAAATGGCCTGATCTGATGTAAAAGCAAAGTCAAAAAAAAAAAACAGGTTAGGCACTTCTTCAAAGTCTCGACTTCTTGATTTCCTGAATTAAATCCTGCAAGGAAAGTGACTATGATCCAAAAAGATGTCGCCCTGAAAAGCTCACCTGTTTTCAAAAACTCTTGGGTGGTTAACTTGCGTCTTCGTGGTTTGTACTACGAAGATATTAAGCTTCTAAAATATTTTAACAGATTTACTATCAAATTAGTAAAATAATAGTTAAAACAATAGAATTAATCATTTATGATTCATTGAACTGCGAAACTGTTATGAAACAAAGGGACTCTACACTAAAATACTAGGTACTAGTCAATGAACAAGTGTTAATTAATAAAAGGGAAAATTTTATAATCCAACTTAATGTAAAGTTCAACAATAAGTTTGAAAGAAATTCAGTTTAAAAAGTTTTACTAGAAGTAAAGGTTATAACTCAAAGCTATTGTTCTCTTAAATAGGTAGTAAGCTATCTGACTGGAGTTAACAGCTGATTACATAGAGAGCAAGATCTATTAAAATAGAAAACATAGTGACTATTAAATAGTGGGATGACCTAATTTTGTGCACCAAATAAACCTAGATACAGTTATTAACTCACATGGTCCGGTGCAGGCGGTAGGTTGCGCAGGAGTGGGCTGAGGCTCCGCGGACAGGAAGCTCGTCGCTGCCGGCAAGCTGCTGACAATGCAGTCTGGTGCACCGACAGGGGCTCTACACATTTGAAGCATTCTTTATTATTATTGACTATTACTTCCCCCATCAATATCATTATAAATGTATTATTCTGATTAAAAAAATATATTACCTACTGTAAAGTTTCCTCAAGATGGGCGCAGTAGTTTTTGCGTGAAAAATTCCACAAACACAAACCACAAACTTTCACATATTAGTAAGAAAGACTGAGATGAAGATGCTGAAGAGGTATGGAGGTGCGACGAGACTATATAAAGTACGAAACGAGCATATCCGTGCTAGTTTCAAAATCGCCCCTATATCAGAGAAACTAACCGAGAGTACTGTAGTATTATATTATCTGTGCCGAGAGCCTTCTCACTTCAGATGGTATGGTCACGTGATGCGAAGAGACGTGGAAGATGTAGTAAAAAGCATTGCAAATTCCTGAACAGAGGTAGAGGACGACCTCCTACTACGTGGTGGACTAGCATGTCGAAGCTCGACCCGATAACCCAGAACAGATTGTTCTGCTGCCATAAAATGAGGAGAGCCGACCCCACTATAGTGGCATAGTGCTAGGAAGAAGGAAGGCTCGTAAACATTTACATTAATAATATTAGTAGGATAGGCTTGTGTTGCACTACCATTTTCTAACCTGATGGTAAGCGATGATGCGATCGAAGAAGCACGCTTGCCTAGAAGTAACTCTTGAATAAATGACCCCCCCCCCCTTTTTTTGTCTTATATATAAAATTCTCGTGTAATGTTCGTTCCCGTACTCCTCCGAAACGGCTTGACCGATTCTCATGAAATTTTGTGAGCATATTGAGTAGGTCTGAGAATCGGCCAACATCTATTTTCATACCCCTTAGACCCGGTAGGGTAGGGTAGGGTAGGGTAGGGTAGGTTAGGTAGGGTAGGGTAGGTTAGGGTAGGGTAGGGTAAGTTAGGGTAGGGTAGGGTAGGGTAGGTTAGGGTAGGGTAGGGTAGGGTAGGGTAGGTGAATGTTTGGTGTTTTTATGCCTAAACAAAGTTTGCCAGGTCAGCTAGTAGCTCTATAATATTAGGCTACCACGTTCAATTGTTTCGGGAATAGATTTTCATCATCAAGCATAATATTCCTGTGTTATTTTCAAAAGTCAAAAGAGTTGGGTATCGTCTGGCGGGAGTCAGCCAGTCAGTCACTAAAAGAGTTCCCTTGGCTAATGCATTTAATAACTTTTGTGCTCTTTAGTCGTGCCTTTGCTGCCGGTTGACATTTGTACAACTTGGACAGTCGTTACAGGTTGTCAGTAGCAAAGGGCATCATGTTACTCAGTTACTGGATTGTGGGGCCAATTAAGCAGTCGCTTCATATATAATACTAGTGTCCAACTGCATCCATCAATATCACAACACATTACAAAAAATCCCCCGCCGCGTCTGTCTGTCTGTCTGTTCGCGATAAACTCAAAAACTACTAAGAAAAAGGTTAAGGTATATAATTTGTTAAGGTTTTGTGTAAATTAGTTGAAATATGACGATAATTGTTGAAAATGTCGGCAAAAATCAAGCCGTCTGGGGGCTTTCATCGAAAATGCTGCCTAATCCCTTTGGGATATAACTAAACATTGTATGGTGGAATTGTTCCTATTTTATAGGTCTATAGTCTGAGATGGCAAATGTCTATCTTTTAATGATAGCTTACTATACCTATTCTATGCGGTTATTGGAAAGCTATTTAGACCGATACAGTATTAATCCTTATCAACTTAAATAAGTTAGTTACCTTAAGCATTTCATGCATATGATAATCCTTTACACCATATAATTTAAATGAATATCTTATAGCAAAATAAAAAGTAACGCTCGCCGTCTTTCTTCCTTTCTTTCGTAATAATTATGCTCTACTACCCGTGCGAAGCCAGGGCGGCTCGCTAGTATTTCATAAACTTGACAAAATCAATCTCTACATTTTATTGTGGGTTGACAAACCTGCCACTTTATCCCAACCACTGCAACTCCTGAAAGCCAGAACCAACAGAGGCGACTGCCAGAAAAGCATCTAGTCAATAAAGCTCGACGAGTCCCAAAGAAAAGATTTAAGTGTCTTGGAACCCGCAACGAAATTAATCAGAAATGTACAGCGGAGGAGTAAGAAAACAAGATGAAGAAAAATTACCATTGTGGGATGAGTTTCTTCTGCGATGGATAGGTAATTTAGTCTACGAACGGTGGTGTGTAGGAACGAACGTGGCGTATTGTAGTCGCAGTGGATCCTTGTGTCTCTGAAGTTGGATGCAAGACCCTGCGCAGTGGCTATTTTTGCATCAATGTTGATGTAGAAGATAGCATTGTATAACTGTATTGTATGTACTTTCACTCGCTTACGTTTGTCGCATCGTCCTATCTCGCTTACTGTATACTCGATGACAAACTGTTTCTTTTCGCTGTGACTATTATATTTAGTACTAGTTTCTGCTCGCGTTTAATCATCCCAAGTGTATACAAACTATCCTATGTCCTTCCCAGGGTCTCAAACTATCTTCATGCCAAATTCATCGGTTCATTAGATCCAGAGATTACCCCTTAAAACCTCACAAACTTCACCTCTTTTATAATATTACTAGAGGACGCCTCGCGGTTTCACCCGCGTAGTTCCCGTTCCCGTGGGAATACAGGGATAAAAAGAGGCCTATGTCACCCGGGGATAGAGTAGCTTCCCAACGGTGAAAGAATTTTGAAATCGGTCCAGTAGTTTTGGAGCCTATTCGGTACAAACAAATAAACAAACAAACAAAAAAATCTTTCCTCTTTATAATATATTGGTATATGGTATATAGATTAGTAAATTAGTATAGATTAGGTTAACTGTACTGTGTGAAGCTTGCCAAGACGATATTCATTCATACTTTGAAGGTGATGGATGAGTTGTAGGGTAGGTAGGAGGCCAGTCCTTGTTTATTGTAAATTTTGGCCGATCAGCATTTAGCCACCTAGTTAGATCTGAAATCCTGGCAGATGCAGAGTTTGTGAATGCTAGGAAAGAAGGTGAATCATTTCCTGTGAAAGGGCTCCACACTGACGCTGAGTCTGATATGGGTCTAGGATGAATCTAATAAAAACAGCAACTGTTTCGTCTTCAAATTAGAAAAGGTTTGGGTATTACACTTAGCTAGTGTAATATCTATTTCAGGCCACATGTATAACCGAAGTTCTGCATGATATGCTGTTAGACAATTGCAAATGTAACACACATAGAGACATTTCTTACAGAAATTTAGTTTAATGTAGAAATGACGATCCTGGGCTACGCTTACGCTGTATAAACTGCCAGTTTATTTTACAGTGATTTTACCGTACCAGCGCGGCGGGCTTTTGTCGCGTGTACCTAACCTGTCTTATCAATACCAAGCAGATTCGAAAATCATAAAATGCACCTATTTACTTATAGTCCATAAACTGAATGTTCAATTTGTGGGCACAAAAAACTTGGCTAGTGTAATACCAAAGCCTTTTCTAATTGCTTGGAGTGTAGAGTGTGCCCTGCCCACTGCCACTTAAGTTTGGCAATTTTTCGGTCTATGTCGGTAACTTTGGTCTCCGGCGGATATCATCATTTCTGACGTGATCACACAAGGAAATTCCTAGCATAGCCCTCTCCATTGCCCCTTAGGGTGAATTTGAGCTTTCTGATAAGGCCCATTGTGACCGACCCCGTCTCGTTTCCATAGGCGACCACTGGCAACACACACTGGTCATAGACTTTTCTCTTGAGACACTGCGGTAAATTGGACGAGAAGAAACCACGCAACTTTCCGAACGCAGCCGAGTCGGATTCAACGGTTGACCTCTTTCTCGAAATTGTACTTACCCAACTAGACCTTTTGTCCCAGGTAGACATAATCGTCTACAACTTCGAGTGTAGAGTCTCCGATCTTGATAGGAGTGGGTGCAACATGGGCATTAACCATGACCTTGGTTTTGTCCATGTTCATTTTAAGACTTACTCTTTCGGAAGCTCTACTGAGGTCATGGAGCATTTTACTGAGGCTCTCCATGGTCTCAGCCATGACCACTATGTCGTCGGCAAACCGAAGGTGAGTGATGTATTCGTCACGTTGATGCCAAACCCCCTCCAGTCCAGAACCTTGAAGACATCCCCCAGCGCAGCAGTGAACAGTTTCGGAGAAATGACGTCTCCCTGTATCACTTGGAGTGTACAACCAATGAAAATTTAACGTAGATATAGCATACATTTCTGATGACGAAACATTGAAAGAACTTGACCAGCACCTACTTTTTGTATCAGTAATTAAACTGTACCTCTAAATCAGCAGCCATACTTTCAACCACTAAACCAAAGATGAAAATTGCACCATATCTAATTAAAACAATAGCTTGATGACACCTGCCACAGTATCGGGTTGCCTTGTGAAACATTTGTCGACAGCGTTCCCGGGCCCAAGAAATACCTTACACAACTTACCTATATGCATTATATTCACTAAAACTCGGTAGAAATTAGAAACCATAGGTATCTATTGTATTGTAATGCAGTTCTGCTTTGATGTTGCGAATTGCTGATAGCTATGTTTTGGCACGTGGCGTGTTTTGTACACTCAACAGGCAAATAGATACTGAAATAACTATTCTACACTCATATGAAAATCACCATTTCTTTTCCAACTTCCTATACCGGACACCAGATGTACTTACTGCTGAGTAGGTACAATCCACAATACCGCACTTGGAACTTAAAATTCGTACACATTTATTACGCGCACAACCAGTTTGGAACTTACTGTTAACATCTGAGTCAGCTATGACCCAATATTCAAAACAAGAGTAAACAGACATCTTCTGGGTTCGCTCGTTCCGTCATATACCTCATCCAAAGGTTACCAACAGGCGAGATTAAGGTCAAGAGAAAGTTCAGCTGGTATAAAAATAACAATAATGTCTGAAAAACCAAAATATTCTAATGAATTTCATTATGGTTAAATACGCCAGTATTATCTAAACACTGCCTAATAAAAACCACAGACAGTCGGCATATTTGTTTACAATGCCAATTAGCAACCAAATTCCTATTTCACATTGTTTGTGCTCAGTTATAATTAAAAGATTGGGTGGTCCCAGCAACCTGAAAACCTTTTTGCATTATTATGGCCGTTTTGAATGTGTTGGACTATTTGTAGTTTGGACACCTGCATTGTTTAGCTACTTTCAATGCTGACTGTACTTATAATGTTTGTTGAATGAATATTGCTGTACAATATTATTTTTCAAGGTCATTCCTTGTTTTGAAACGTTCATGTCTCGATTTCCTAGTGACGCAATAAGTTGATGGAAGCTTCCAGATGTATCTTCTTGTAAGTAAAGAAACTACCAGTGTTAGTATGGAAATGTATGTATGAATCCAAACCGCAGAGACAGATCATGTGTTGAACTGTAAAATCACTCTTTGAGGTTATTGAGAAACCAGAGTTGGCGGATGAAGATGCCGTAGGGGTTGGCGCTGATAAGTGCCTTAGTGATCGAGATTGAGTTAGAATCATCGCGCTGAAAGAATTTGTCATTTGCTGCGTTACTGGCTGCGGGCTGTCCAGGGTGTATTCTCCTTTCATGCACTAAATCCTGTGCTTTCCATCTACGCAACCGTCTGTCAAATAGGAGCCTCGACCCTACTACCTGGGTAGCAACATAAATAGGTCCCTGGCGTATTAATTTCATTGCTTAAACACTAGGCAAAAAGTCGGGACTAGGAATAATTTTGTTCGCCACCTAACATCCACTAGATGGGGAGCATCGACAAAAGTTCTACATACAAATGGCATAATATGTCTGTCTTTTACTGCTGGAGAGTTCGCATACTCAGTGTGGCATCGATTCGTTCACGCTAGAGAAGTCGACATATCGCTAAAAAATGCCTGTGTGCCTGCTGCATCATAACTGGGTGTTTGAAACCAACTCCTCTTGTGATATACACACTGGCGAGTACCGGTCCGACAGCAGCGTAATTGCGTAAGTGAATTCGGCTTTGCCCGTTTTAGGAAATAAGGTTTTTGTTCTCTTTTAGGACATCAACAACGGTTTGATAATGTTAATTGAGTGGACTTAAGACTTTGATTTTTGTATTAGATTACATTTTATTAATCTCTAGGGAGGACAAACGGTCCATTCCTTGCCCCTCCCCCCCCCCTTGGTGACGTCCATATATGAGCATCAACTCCAACCTGCGCAACTGAAGAATCGTAAGAGCTTCTCGAGACATACGACCTCCTCGAAAGCCAGCCCAACTGACGAGAATTGTGAATTATGGAAACATCCTACACGACACAACACAACCTACTCCTCCACGATTCATCATTCCGGCAGAGCATGTGCCCCCTGGAAACGAACTGCTTCCAATCTGGCAATCCCTTAACCGACATGTGGAATAAGTTCTAACGTATAGGTGCTCCTGTAATTGCTGTAGTCTTTGTTAGAGCCTTTTTCATGAAGTGGAACAAAGTGCAAAGAACAGTGCCTGAAATATCTAGCCGCAATAACCTTAATTAAATATATTATAATTTATGTTTGATAATTAACTCCAAATAAAAAAGATTTTTAAGTGAATCCAACGTCATTTGACAGAAACTGGTATAGAAAATAGGAAAAAATAAGGTTGCCAACTCTCAGATAGCCGCAAGCTGTGGGTTGCTTAAAGGGCCGCTAACTGAGAGCTAGTTGATGTGGCATACAACGATACAGTTGAAGTTCCTAGTGTAGGAATCGAAACGAAATTCTAGTTGCGGCAAGATGCGCACAGGCAACCCTGCAGAAATCTACTGTGAAGAACATACATTAAAAATAAACTTTTAACAAAAAAATCAAACCGATTCCAAAACAAAACACTACAAAGCGAAAAATTACTTTCTTTGCCGTCTTTGGTACCAATTTTATTTAAATTTACGACACCGACTTCGGAAAAGAAAGTTATTTTTCGCTTTGTAGTGTTTTGTTTTGGAAGTCGGTTTGATTTTTTGTTAAAAATATTTTTATTCATCTCTTTTTAGTTTTGATATTACCATGAAAATCATTTATAGCCAAAGTAAATCTCATGACGATTCCAATAAGCCCAAACACGACTTGGATATATTGTTTTATTTCGGAGTTCCAGAGCCTACCTTCCGGCTTCATTATCAGATCTGTTCGATGGTAGGTACCTACCATTTTCATCAGTACCATTTATTTAAAAGTATTTGCTTCATCATAGTCGGTTAACTATTCGAGATAATTATCTTATACCCGTGACATACTGAACATTAAGGAGTTCCAGTGTCCATCTGTGGTCTTCTTCATCAGTTCCACTTCTTCAAATGATAGGTACTTTATGAATGCAAATGATTGTATTGTTGATGAAAATACCAAAATCGCTATACAGGGTGTCCCAGAAATCGTCGTCAAGCCGTAAATGGGTGATAGACCAAGTTATAACAGTTCTCAGAAAAATACGAAAAAAAATCTATCTCATGTTTTTAAAAAATTATGTTCACTTTAAAAATTTACTAAAAAAATCAATCCCTGTAATGGTTCTTTAACTCCAATTGCTACAAATCCCATAATTTATCAATTTTTTTTATTTTTATGTAATCTTGAATAATGCTTGTGTAGATTTTTGCCTAAAATTTAAAGCCAACTCCTCCTACTTAGAAGAAAATTAAACTTTTTCAAAACCAAATTATTCAAATTTACTGTTTCGCCCAACTTTAACTGACTGTACTGAAAAAAAAATGTACTACGCTAGTTTGGCAAGTAACATGAAAAATTGGCGCATTTAATAAGGATTCAAAAATGGTGTAACACTTGCTAGATTACGTTTTCAATAATTGGTCAAATTTTTTTTTGTAAATAGTATCGGTTTTTACCCAAAATGTCCATACTTCCTTAAAATGACTTTAGCTTACCTAAAGCTTTGCTAAACTCCGTTTCTAATTCGATAGAGACGGAGAGAGTCATTTTACGAAGTGTGAGCGAGACAGAGAGTGACGCCACCTTTATCAGTGACACAACCTTTTGAGCTGCCAGAGATTTTGAATAGCGCAGTTTATTTGGATTTTCTTCAAAATACTTTACCAGATTTATTAGAAGACGTGCCACTGAACGTTTACAGGGAAATCTGGTTCCAGCAAGATGGCTGCCCAGCGCATTATGCCCGTTTAGTAAGAGAACATCTTGATGAAGAATACCCGCTCAGGTGGATAGGGCGCGGTGGGACAATCTTGTCGCCACCCCGTTCGCCTGATTTAAATCCCCTAGTTTTTTTTTACTGGGGAGCGGTAAAAGAGAAAGTGTACTCAAAAACAATAGAGAATTTAGCCGAGCTGCGGGAAAGAATAACGGAAGCCGTTGTCTTTGTAAATAGGGGAAGATTTGCCCGGAAAATAACCAGATCTTTTTTAAGAAGATGTCGTGCTTGCATTGCCGTCGAAGGAAGGCAGTTTGAACATTTATTGTAATAAAAAAAAATTAAATCTGATAATTTGTTTTTTATTTCTAAGATGAGAAAACTGGTCCTGACTTAAAGTAAAAAGGTTGAATCACTATCATAACTTTGCTCTTAAATTACGTAAAATTTCGATTTCTTATCTCGCTCACACTTCGTAAAATGACTCTCTCCGTCTCTATCGAATTAGAAACGGAGTTTAGCAAAGCTTTAGGTAAGCTAAAGTCTTTTTAAGGAAGTATGGACATTTTGGGTATAAACAGATACTATTTACAAAAAAAAATTTGACCAATTATTGAAAACGTAATCTAGCAAGTGTTACACCATTTTTGAATCCTTATTAAATGCGCCAATTTTTCATGTTACTTGCCAAACTAGCGTAGTACATTTTTTTTTCAGTACAGTCAGTTAAAGTTGGGCGAAACAGTAAATTTGAATAATTTGGTTTTGAAAAAGTTTAATTTTCTTCTAAGTAGGAGGAGTTGGCTTTAAATTTTAGGCAAAAATCTACACAAGCATTATTCAAGATTACATAATAATAAAAAAAATTGATAAATTATGGGATTTGTAGCAATTGGAGTTAAAGAACCATTACAGGGATTGATTTTTTTTTGTAAATTTTTAAAGTGAACATAATTTTTTAAAAACATGAGATAGATTTTTTTTCGTATTTTTCTGAGAACTGTTATAACTTGGTCTATCACCCATTTACGGCTTGACGTCGATTTCTGGGACACCCATGTATGTCTATAATATTTGAGGAGTTCCCTCGATTTCTGCAGGATCCCATCATCAGATCCTGACCTGATGACCATGGGACCACCTGGGAAGCCTTTCAAATAAAATAAAATAAATCCAAATCGGGCCAAGCGTCTTTGAGTAATCGGTGATCACACAAAAAAAAAAGAACCTCCTCCTTTTTTGTAGTCGGTTAAAAATCAAGTATCATCAAAATCCTGCAGATTTTTGCAGAGGGATCTCAGTATTTATAGACAAGTAACATTCTATCATCGAAAGCGTGGCAATTGGAAAAATGACAAATATGTAAGAGTCAAGAGCAAACCCATCTCAAACAATAAACAAAAAAAAATGTTAACCGATATCAAAATGTCACGTGATCATCCATTCTTACATTTTGGCATTTTGATCATCGCCATCGCTGACATTCTCTCAACGAAAGCGATGCTAAGGCACTGGTCCCACCACCGACGATCAGCGAGAAGCGAGTAGAGCTAGAAACTAGATACGAGTTGACGAGCAGCGATAAGCGAGTGTGTAAAGCGTCTTTGAGTAATCGGTGATCACACAAAAAAAAAAGAACCTCCTCCTTTTTTGTAGTCGGTTAAAAATCAAGTATCATCAAAATCCTGCAGATTTTTGCAGAGGGATCTCAGTATTTATAGACAAGTAACATTCTATCATCGAAAGCGTGGCAATTGGAAAAATGACAAATGGGTCGTTCTTCTTTTTAACCTACAAAAAGGTGTCTCCACCAGTCAAAGAAAAAAAAACATGGAAATTACCATAATTTTTTCTTAATTGTATTTCAACATGCACTGTACTATACACATAATGGCTGTGCACGATTAAATAACATAATAATTGAATAATTTAATTGTAAAAAGTACGTTACAGAGTTGTAAATCCGCGTGACAGAAGTGTATTGCATACAAATCACAGTGTCTCCCGCTACCTCGGCTTGCGTATAATCCATAATATTACGAAAAAATTATATGATGACACAAAAAGTAAAAATATCTTATAACTCCGAAATATATTACCTATCATGTAATAGCAACCATTATTTTTTATCATTTTTAATAAAATATTTAAAAAATCTTAAAAACTTGTCTCCTACTGCCTGATGTTTTATTTTGTATATTCTGTCACGTGGGTTGTCCTTCAAAATACGCGTTTGTGCCGCTCGTCTTTGTGGCCTGCGATTGGAGGTTTATACCCCCTTACCCCTTTGTTACGATTTCCCCTCTTGAGATCAAGAGGCAACGCGACAGTCGCCCGAAAGCTGTGATAGGAGGTGCGTGGGTTTATTCGGCTACCGCTTCGTCACGTAAGTAATTGAATCAAAATATAATTATTATTAATACATTTCGTTGTCTACTCTATCGTAATAAGAATTATTTTATTGCCAACGTGTATATTATATATACTATGTTAACTTTTAAATGTTATCGACTTACCAACAAATTTTTACCCCTCCGTCACATGACAACTACGTCACATATTTATTGTGACGGAGTGGTTAAGTACGTGACGGAGGGGTAAAATAAACGATATTCATGTTCTATTTATGCTGAATCCGAGAAATAATGAAATGGATACACAAGTTATTATGGTAATTATTCCTACGGAAAGTGTTACAAATATTTTTCTATCTTCTCGAATGTTTAGGTACTTCTTACTTATTTCCTATTGCCAGATACCATCATGGCGAGAAAGAAGACATTAACACCGGCAGAAAGACAGTGGCGTTGTCGGGCGAAACGAATAAATGAACCTGAGAAGGTAGATGAAATAAAAAAAAAGGATTTAGAAAGATACCATGCTCTGAAGAGGCTGACATGAGCTTGCGAAAAAGCGAATATGGCAAGAAGGAAATAAAATTATGCCTGCAGATACTCTAAAGTCCAGTCTAACCATTTCGGTGGTTCTCGTAATCAAATCACCCTGCATACAGCGGTGATGTACCATTGATCAGCAGAAGCACAGACAAAACAGGTAACTTCAAACTATACAGTGTCATCCAAACAGAACCATGGGCCGTCTGCGTTTTGGGCGCACTTTTATCCAATTTAGTCGGAATTAATTGTTCACGGAATCTCGTGGCATCTTAAACCATAGGGTATTAAGTTGTTTTTGTGAACAATTCTGTTCTTGCCACGATCCTTAAGCGTATGGGCCTCTGCCTGAAACCCAGCAACAACAAAATACTGTGGACGAGTTCTTATCTAACGAAAAAGAAGATGATATAATTCAGGATGTGGAGGATTTCACGCTCGCTGATATTTCAAACACAATTGGGATACCTCGAAAAAGTTTTTACGACACTGTATAGCCCAGATGAATCATCCGATGAAGATCAAACTGCAGTCTGCGGTACTTCTTGCCAAACACCGCAGCCTAAAGACATTCATCCAATGAATATAAAAGACGGAGTACACGTATTGGTTAACATACGAATTGAGAGGAAAAGCCAATGCACTTACGCTGGAGTAGCAAAAAGTACCGTCGATGAAGAAGGCGATGTCTTGGTAATGCTCCTAAAACAGTCGATGATA
This sequence comes from Orthosia cruda, assembly GCA_964057195.1. Taxonomy (NCBI): domain Eukaryota; kingdom Metazoa; phylum Arthropoda; class Insecta; order Lepidoptera; family Noctuidae; genus Orthosia; species Orthosia cruda. The sequence continues at coordinate 33,178,782 of OZ059838.1, forward strand.
GTGGAAGACTGTTTAAGTTGGTTGAGAATGACGTATCGGGTGTTCCTTTTAATGATTTGATTAAAGTCTTACCGGCTCCGAATATTATTAAAAAGGGAAATAAATAATATTTCCAGTTCGAAGAGCCACTATCAGTATTCGAAAAATAAGACTTTCTATCAGTGGGTTCGAAATTAAAATATTGTCTTAGTAGATTGTTAATGATAATTATTTTATTTTATGTTTTTGGGAAATTTAATTTGTTGTCAAGGTTGACTAGATTTTTTATTTACTTAAGGCGAGGGAGTAGTCATTTAATTTACTAAAATACGAATGTCTTATTCTAAAGTTTCTCAAATGTGTTTTTATTAATTATCTAAGTTCGATCTCATGTTATTTTATATGACAATGTTGAAGACTGATAAAGATGTATAACAAAATAAATGATTCTAGAAAAATAAACCTGTTTTATTCCAAAACGTAGCTGGTATTCCCTAGAATAACAACTCTGTCACATTAGTTACTACTCTGTCACGATTTTGTCTCCTGGTAGGAAAATGGTTTTGGTCTTTTATATATTTTGTTATGACTAGTGCAACATTGGAACATTTATATTTATAATAGTTGATGATATTGCCGTCTGTGATATTCGTATTTATTTGTAAATGATAGTAAAATTTGATTTATAGCAAAAACATACTTTATATTTGCAGAAAATGTGACAGAGTGGTATAAGATCATGAATAAAACATATTTTATAAATATAAATGTATTATTTTAATATGTTTTCTAAAAGTTCTTTTAGTTAACTAATGTATTACGAAAGTACAAGTAATTTGACGAAGAGTATTCGATAGAATAAAATAAAAGATTTCGTGACGGAGGTGTAATTTTTTTTGTCGTATTCATCTTTCAGGTCTTGAAAATCGTACAAATATTACAGATATTTGTACTTCTCAGCCAACAACTTTTTCCGATAGACTAGACATTCTGCTATCAGAATATATATATATATACTGTCGAGGACTCTTTATATTTTTTTTTTCAAAATTGGGCGAATGCTTTATCAAATTGTAGGTTAAAAAGAAGAACGACCCAAATATGTAAGAGTCAAGAGCAAACCCATCTCAAACAATAAACAAAAAAAAATGTTAACCGATATCAAAATGTCACGTGATCATCCATTCTTACATTTTGGCATTTTGATCATCGCCATCGCTGACATTCTCTCAACGAAAGCGATGCTAAGGCACTGGTCCCACCACCGACGATCAGCGAGAAGCGAGTAGAGCTAGAAACTAGATACGAGTTGACGAGCAGCGATAAGCGAGTGTGTAGTTCTGATAGTTTCGTCGCTCGACTATAAGTGAGTGTTCTTGAGTGACGGATAATTACTCGCACCACTCGCAAGGGGCAACCGGTTGCTGGTTGTTGGCGGCTGGTTAGTCTCTCGGCGTGGGTTCGTGATAATCCCCTACATTTTAGCATTTCGACAATCGCCATTGCAGATACAAAGACACTTTGTCTGGAGTCTCTGAACCTCGCATCGTATTACTAGATAGATAAATAAGAACAAAGCTTCTTCAACAGCGACAAACTTAAACTGTAATTGTGGTTGCCCGTAATAACCCTACTGCTATTGCGCGGTCAGGATAACCCAGCACCCCGCGTTCGCCTCATGAGCCAATAGCGAGAATCGAACGTTAATGTGACATTGGCATTTCGGGTGCTTATTTATCAACCGCGCTATACTTAGGTCTCTGTTTCAATTGGTCCATTATCTATAGCAGAAGTGGCAGAGGCTTTCATAAAATATATATACCGAAAACGGTTGTGATGACAACTCGTCACACTAGCTATTTCGTCACTATCTCTAATAGGTCTCTTTCACTAATATGTCACTTTGTACATGTAAATACGGGGTCGGATCAACTGGATATTAATGCCGGGGTCCTTCAGGGGTCGGTACTCTCAGCAACATTGTTCTTGCTCCATATAATGGTTCTGCTAATAGGTACCCTTTGGGTATGCAGACGACAATACTGTTGCTAAGAGATACGTGTACGACGCACGGGCTACTGGGCCTCAGATCCGGTATCTCCGGGAGACCATGGTTGAGCGCTTGAACCTGTCCTTGAAGGCAGTCTCGGAATTTGATTTACGTATTTTGTGCTTAATTGTACATAAGCGTCGGACGAGTTGGGCAAGAGACGAAATACAGCTTGAAACGAGTTGGGAAACTGACTACATGTACAAAGTGACATATTAATGAAATATACCTATTAAATATAGCGACGAAATAGCTAGTGTGACGGGTTGCAATCACAACCTTATTTCCAATTTAAAAATACTTTTTTACAAGCTTTTTAGCTTACCGTGCATTGTCATCCAAACCAAACCTTTAAGCCAGTTTAAGCTAAATTTCATCTTAATCGGTTGACGCTAACTGCTTTAAAATTCAGTTGCAAGATTTGACACGAATATATATTGCAAGTTAATACAATAAATAGCTTTTAATGATAAACACACTATGGGTGTGTACAGCTGACTTTCATTTGACTGAATAGTTAGTAGTGTTTGTTTTTATATATCTGAAGCGATAGATCGAAGGTATTTGCAGGTGTATCAATGATGTAATAAAACACATAATTATCAATCATACAATATGTATTTAATATAAGATACAGTACTTGTGACAGGTGGACAAACCATTTTACTTGAAAAAAACCTTAATAATCACTACATTGAACAATTTCAAATTTAAATTAACATTCACTATTATTATGCCCAAATGTGTGATAAATTAATTGAGGTAGATTACCCAGCAGCTTGTGGGTTCAAAATTATAATTAAAATTTCACCGATTTCACCATAGGGTATAAGCAAATAAGACAACGCATTAAACATTATACTATATATAATTAAATATCTACAAATTGAATAAGTAGTGCACACTATTGGAATACACAGGCTCCACATAGTACCTATTGTATTCAAACATTTACAATAAAGGAGAACATTCATATAATAAACGTATAATATAGGAAACGTGTTTGAAAGACAACTCGCGAACATTACCTCTACACTAACGCCGCGCGCCGCGCCCGGGACTCAGCCCGGGAATGTCCGGGCAGCCCAGGCATGTCCGGGACAGTCCGGGAACGTCCGGGCAGCCCAGGCATGTCCGGGACAGTCCGGGAACGTCCGGGACACATCCCGGGCGCGCCGCCCCTCCCTAAGGCCCAACCAGGCGCGAAGCAAATTACAGTACTATGCAGAATAATACTTAATAATAAATACTTAACTATTTACATTCCTTGAATTTCTGTCTAAGCGCGGGAGGAGCAATTAAAACCACGATTTCAAACAACATCCCTATGTTGCTGAAGAAGGCGCTTTTTATTGTTCCGTCCGCTGTAACTTTACAACGTCACCAAGCGTGTCTGCATCTCGGCTGTAATGTGTTTCACGCCTTAACAATAACCAGTGGACTGGACACACCGCACAAAGTAATGCTGATCAAATTATAGGGCCTAAATAAATCTGGCAGCAACTACCATTGTTCCCCGTTGTATACTCTGTCACGTAACAAAAAGATCTTGCATGCGAGTGAGCCCGCGGTTAACTAAAATTATTATAATTCGCTGAGCAATATGTGAACGGTCGCGCGCTTCACAAACATGCAAAACCGAACTCAACTCTCACAACGACACGACATCTATGAATATTGTGGCAGTGATAAAAATATATTGTATCTTTTCGAGCTTACCAATATGTATATCATCGTATTTCGATATAATTTCATCGCCTCGTCCGCAGAGGTTCTTCACAAAATATCATCTTTGACTAACGTTCTGAACCACTAACACTAATCTAATGTTAATTTAACTTTAGTCCGATTATTTGCCAAACACTAGACATTTCATCGCGTCGTAAATATAGCGAAACGAAATTTGTACTCAAGCATTTTGATAGGCCAAAATGTATGTTTGTATGTGTCAAACTTTGTTCTCGTAAGTAAAATTAATTTAAATTGAGCGACACTTAACATTGTTATTAAGAAATAACACTCACGGACCGCAAGTAGGATCCTCTCATGCATTCTCATCAAAATCTGTTACACTGCCGATTTCTGAGATCAAATATTCAAGTCCATATTGTTACACGGATAGAACAAAAAACTAATTTTGTCTTTCTGATTTTGGTGTCGAATTTCACTATAAAAATAATTTATTAAAAAAAGCGAGCCAATAAAATATGGCACTACGATCAGTGCTGAAAAAATAATTACTCTAATTTTTTAAATTTATTAAAAAAATAATCAGTACGTTGGAAATGCTCCAAAAGGAAGTCTAAACTGTATTATAATATGTTAGCATACGATCCCCTAAACACGCGAACAATCAGGCACCAACTTGACTACTAGAGAAATTTTCCTAAACACTTCTTTGGGTCCAAACCTACTACGAATGGTTCCGAACTGTTCGCTCACAGTTCGGAACTAACTCGCGTGCCGCACACAGCACACAGCACACAGACACAACAGTACCTCTACCGCACCCAACGTCGCACGCGTCGCTCGGATCGCACGCACGACATCACGCCTAAGGCTCCCTCTATGTAGAATATACTATTCACATTCAATTTTCACATTATTAGTCTAGGGACCGATTTACACTACTAAATGAATCTAATAAAATCTCCGTTCCAGTTTACGATAAGCGATAGTTTGAAAAATACGTTACGGTGTTTTATACAATAAGATTACACCACGTTCACACAATTCGTCCTAACTTAACGCTATAGGCACTAACTAAAACATACTAGCGAGATCGTGTGAGCACAGAACACAATTTTATATTCACTTGTATAATCCCTTATGGCTAAAAGGCAGTAATAATCTGACAACTTCTGTATAGGGGACATCCAAAAGTTCTTTTATATATCTAACTGTGAGTACGAGACCGGCTATTGAAGTTTATCATTGGCATGTATTACTGTATGAGCTGAGCTATCCTAACTGTATTGTATATCATTCGGAGTCATTTCATTGGACTTGCCTTATAAATGCGCTTAGATCATTGGAAACTACACTTAGGGCCGATTTCACCGATGAAACTAATCGCGATTAGTTCAACTAAACTCAGTTTATGCAAATACAGCATTCTGATTGGTTGAGACCGCTGGGAAACTATCAATCAGAACGCTGTATTTGCTTAAACTGAGTTTCATTAGTTCCATTGGTGAAATCGGCTCTTAGTATTCTGTCGCGATCTTATTTAACATTTAATTTGGTGTTTCTTTTACACAAATCGCTTAACTCGTTATTAAATTTAATATTATTAAGAACACGATGCAACATTGCTTTTCTATTGGTTATGCGGACATAACCATAACTTACGATAAATTATTAATATTGAACATTTCAAGGCTCCTTACATTTCAATGATCTAAAAACATTCGCCACTACAATAATTATTACTTTCACAATAGCATCACTAATTCCTCTAAACCGCACACTAACGTTCGTACAACAAGAGTATTCGTACGATATTAAAACAAAATAATAATTCATTGAACACAGTTTGCGCTTATTTGTCAATAACAAACGTGCCTATAATATGAAACTAGAATACAAGTTGACATCTTAATTCATTGAAAAGTCAAGAAATTACTTTTATATCAACAGTTTCTAATATAGATACTTGAAGTTCTTCCAAACATTTTAAGTTTGAGTTACAAATTGATTCTTTGGCTTTGAAGAATAATGGCGGCAACACATCTGCGTGTCGTGTCGTGGCGTGGAGCCTTCTGACGCAGTTTATTTGCTACAAAACTCATAACGACGAGACGTCTGATTGGTGGATCCTGTGCCACGACACGCCACGACAAATAAGTATGTTTCCGCCTTAAACCTTTCGAGGCTTTACGATTTTCTTACTGACAAATGTACGCATACCGTTGTAAATAAAAATAATAACCTAAAGTGTATTGAGTAAAAAATCTTCCAGTACTAAAACTCACGTTGTACCAACGAGTGTTACACCAACAAACAATACCTCTCATAAATTGAATTAGAAATTTACTCTATACCTTTAAAAATCTTCGCTAATCTATTGTTAATGTATCACACAAAAATACGGCTAATCTTGTGCGTGGAAACGAACATCGGTTATCAATAAAATCTTATCACAAAACGTTTATTGCTAACAGTATCGTCGAGGCTAACAAGTCGTACACAACTCTCAATGGCAGTGACATGTATTATGTATAACTACAGACAGCTGTTGATTCCTTAGAGTCAGCAAACACAACATGGGGAATAAAACGTCGAATATCAAAACTGTTCGTCCTACGCTACGACTAAACTGCGAGTTTCGTTTGATATGACTACGCACGGTATACGTGATATATAGTGAACACTAGCTCGGTAGGTGTGCGACACGTGAACACGCCAGGCACTTGTGCGGAAGACGTACACGTCGCATCCTCAGTAAGCAAAGCAACGACACGCGGGACTATTACAACTAAAAGCAAATCAGTTAATACTAGGTCATACGTCTACTATGTACAGTTGGCAGTGATGCGCATCGCTGGTCGTCCTTACCCTATCTTACCCTATCAGACTAACGTCCAGTATTCTAGTCTCCCTATGTTACACTGGTACACCGGTACCTATACACTTCCAGCTAACTATGTACACGTTTTGTTCGCGCCGCGTTCTACGACCTCGATGAACGGACGCGTTAAGGCTCGATATTTCGACCGTTCAATATCATTATAAAAAAGCATCAGTCTTGTGAATAAAATTTAACTTTCTGCTGTATAGCAGTCTAAACCGCGTCGCGGCACCTCAACAATCTTTGGCGAGAATTTTCCTAAGTCGGATATCGTCGGCCATCAGCCTGTCTCGAATCAACATCTGTCTCGCTCGGTGTCACACCGACCTCGCGACGACGACATTTACACTATCGCTCACAATTACTCTATTCAATTGAGAAAACATAAAGTTCATACACTTCTTTGCGGGCCGACGGTAGCTTTGGAAAGTGGATCCTTTGTAGAAATGTATTAAAAATGGAATTAATCACACACAAACAAATTCATATCTTCATTCACATAAAATTAAATCATTTTCACCAGTTTCCCAGTCAGCTCGTTCGGATGCACATTGCAAAGCTACGGGCGGCCCGCAATCACAGATAATAAGTAGAGTCGCGGAGGCGTGTGGTGTGACACCGGGCCCGCGCTCACTAAGTTATCGTCCGCACGGCCAGAAGGCGGCGCCACCGTAGCGGCGCCCCATCTTGCGTTTCTTGGCGCCGCTGGGGCGGACTGGTTTCTCAGGCTCGGTGATGACGAGCGGCTCGGGGCGGCACACGGGCTCGGCGCGGCGCCGCTTGGCCAGCAGGTTGGCCAGCATGCGCGGCGCGCCCACGCGGCGCTGGCGGGGCGGCGGCGGCGGCGGCGGCAGCGGCGGTGGGGGGCCCTTGTACGATGCGCTGAAGTGCTCGTACAGCGCCACCTTCACGCTAGCCGACAGTTCCGCGATCTCCACCCTCTTGATCCGCGTCACTTCTTTCTCCGGCACCCACTCGTCTTCCAACCTGGAAAAACATCAACGCTATAAGTACTGGTTCACTCCCGTGCCACACGGAGGCAGCTGCAAACACAATTTAAGCTGCGAATTTTGGTGTAATGTCGATCGGCTTCTGAAATAAAGTACATTATCCTTTGACACGGAACATTTTGATTTGTGACTTGTGTTTGCAGCGTTTTTGGGCACCAATCCCATATTGAAACTGAACTAAATGATAGACATGCACATCTAAAAAGCTTTTTTCATACACCAGCGTTTAAAGAAACTTTCAATTTGGGCGACAAATAGCTGCATAGCAACGCGACAACAGTGCCAAATTGTAAAGTGTTTCACTACAATTTGATGCGGCAGTCACACAGCTAACAAACAGTCAATCTGCCATTCAGACTGTAAGCAACCTTATGCTATGAAATCACACAACGTTTTCAACTAAAAAACGATGATTCTCTATGCCCAAACCATAAAATCAATAAGGACTGGAAACCCATAGGTATTGCTAGCAATAAATGTTGAAAAGCTTATAAAAAATCAAATTAAAAAAAAGATTCTTTTAATTGTAAACATCGATACTATTATGATCAATATTGGAGTAACTGTAGCATTGCTAGCAACTTTGTGAATATATTTTACTCTGTGTGGCACTGACGGCAACATCGAGCATGCTTAAGCCAAGCTGATTGCTTGGGGATCAACTGCATATAAATTTATTCCAATTTTGCAAGCATTCTGTTGCTCGTTAGTGCCAATTTTGATTTGGTAGTAATGCATATGATCCCCTGAAGAAATAGAAAGTTATCGTGCACTAAAAAATTATTATAAAGGGTTATGTTAAAATAATTAGGAAGCTACAGGTAGTGGGAGAAATGACATGAGCGTAATAATTGAAAAATTGTTACGTACGTAAATGGTTTCAACTCAATCTGGAAATCGAGCATTTTAAATGGGTGCTAAAATGAATAATTAAGTTATTTTTGGAACTATATATGGTGAATTGTGAGAAAATAAATTAACTTTTTAAAGAAGTAAATAAAAAGAGCAATTTGCTTTTTGAATGATACACACCAAAAATTATATGATTTCTCTTTTGCACTACTAACCCACCTGAGTTTACCTGTGCATTATACGATAATCAATTTAAGACACACGACAGTCCATGCTGTTGACTAGATTGTAAATACTTTGATTAGTATTTTATTTAAATATTTACTCTAGATTTTTAAACCTAAATAAGATGGGGATCAATGCCAATTATAACAGTAAGGAATTCAGATTTTAGCTCTGGAAATTAAGTGGATAAGCGAATAATTTTGTAACTAAACGAATGTGATTAGAAATTATTTCATTAGTCATAATTTTCCTTAGTACTTTTGAAATTCCTTGGTATAAAAACGTTTTACAGGCTTCTGCAAACCAATTTGCATAGATTTCAATGTGATGGATTCCAAGATGGTTTTAAAAGGTTATCCTATTCCCTACAAGAGATAAGTCTGTACTACCCAGGGTGCATAGATGGTTGGCGATATGATCCAATGCTTACCTGAAAATATCATACATTATGATATCGAAGAATACAATGAACAAGAAATAGAGAAACATTGAAATATCACTGTTTTTAATGAATTTTGTCAGCAAATATTCCTATCTAAATCAGACTATGTCTATGTTTAACACACAGATTATAGAATCAAAGTCAATTAATATTCTGAACCATCAATGGACTTACCCCCAGTTGCCCAACTAAAAATTATCGGAGAATTAATGTGACAAATTGTCAAGCACGCGTTATCTGCTATGATTGGTTGAATGAATTTCAATAGCCAATTTTTTTTTTTTTAATCTCATATAGGCTCGCGCTTGACCACTATCTCACCTGATAGTAAGCGATGATGTGGTCGATGGTGGAGCACGCTTGCCTAGAAGTAACCTATTCACTCTTGACTTAAAGACCCCTAGATTGTAGCTATTACAGCTAATAACGCGTGCTTGTCAATTTGTCACATTAATTCTCCGATAATTTTTAGCTGGGAAACTGGGGGTTAGTCATCAGAGATAATTATTCAATGGACTATCATAAAATTCTGCATGTCAACATTTTTTATACCTGATATCAAAAATAGAAAGATGCAATTTTTTTAGCGTACCATAAAATAATCAACCAACTTTGATTCTATACTGATTTTGTCATAGATATATTATTCAATCTCAATCTCTCTTTTCTCTACTCTTCCGAACAGCCCTTCCTTTCTCCCTGACTCCTCCTAACTGTAACAGAAAGGAAATATAGAATGGTAACTTACACATTAGGCGGGTAGTAGGTGACCAGCGCCTCTCTCCGGTCCGCGGCCACGTTGTATCTCGTGGCGGTGAGCGCAGCCCGCAGCGTCAGCGTGTGTCGGCCGGGCGGCTCGCTCAGCGGACACGCGCCGCTCAGCCGCCAGCGAGTGCAGCGCGCTAGTCGCCACACGAGGCCCTCCATCATACCCGCGTCGAAGAAGTCGAACATCCGTGCTGGAAATATATCGGTGGTAACATTAGAACACGTGTTGACATTAGTTTTTGTTGAATTTATTAATTTTTCTGTTCTTTTTTTTAATTTACACAAATATTGACAGTATTCGGGCCTACAGCAAGAAATTCCCTCTTCTAGGGATAACTAATGATATTTTTTGAAACATATTTTTTTTTAATACCAGCACGTTTAACCCTCCAAATGCCATGGACGTTACGTGACCTCAAATAAAATCATTATTATTTTACATTAAAGAATGGTCACGATAGGTTTTAAGTTCTTGTTGAGTGCCCACACCAAACTCAAATAATTTATTTCAATTAAACCATTTAGAGGTACTTTTGAATTGTCAATTTATAGTTATAAAAGTCACAACGGATCTTTGTGTCTCTGAAGTTGGCTCTCAACCATTGCCCAAGAAACAGTATGTCATCGAGTATACTGCATAAAGTAAGCGAGATAGGACGATGCGACAAACGTATGTGAGTGAAAGAGACAGATATACAATGCTATCTTCACTTCAACATTAACACAAAAATAGCTAATGCGCAGTCAATTCAGAGATACAACGATCCGTTGTGAGTATTATACACCTCGAATCAAGTTAATCAATTTCACATGTAAAATGTCTGTCAGACCTTTTCTTCTAATTTTAAGTCTTTCTTCGTACCCTCGGGTAGCCAAGATCCTTGACCTGCATTGCTCACTTCGCCGAAACTCGTTTATGGCACAGTTTCAACGCTTACAGTCAATGGTAGACCAAAAATATAGCAGTGGACAGTCCCATTATGGTTAACAACATAATAAAAATCAAAGTGTGAACTCACCAGACCATGGTTGTCTTCTATACCGCAGCTTCTTGCCATTTCTACGAATGAGCTTGACGGAACCCTCTGCAGACTTCTTTCCGGAGCCATTACTTGGTGACGCTTCATTGAAGTGGTTGTTCACATGTCGCTCCAGTAAAGTCTGTAATTGTAAGGTATACGTTAGTCTATGGGTATTCACACCTTCGGCCATGGGTGTTAAGGTCTCTGTAGGATAAACACAAGATTATATGCAACAGCAATACAAGTTCTCGCAGAATTTGCAGTTGGATCAACTTAAATGTGCACATGACGCTATGACGTCACTCTGACGTTCGAGTCTCGCTATTGGCGCACGAGGCAAATGCGGAGCAACGCGCGGGTAGACGGGAGTGGGGTAGCATTTCGGCTAAGCGCACATTTATTTTGACCATGTTGTAGATAATACATTAGTAATGCAGTTTTCTTTCATAACTTCAATAATTAGATTACAGTGACGCTATAAGCAGAGTATTTTAGTAGTGCACTTTTTTATTTGTTTTTGATTCGAAAAGATATGTCAATTTAAGTTTTTTTCACGATTATTGCGGTTTTTTTCCAGTATACCGTTTTGTTAGTTATATTTTGGTATTTATCAATAATACAAGCATAGAATAGATATTGTGTATTCGTTTTTCTAGTGTTATCTACAGAATTATTTGTTATATCGCTTAATATAATTTCTAAATAACATTTTATGTTCGTTGATGAAGGCGTAAAGTTCTGAGTCCTTATGAACTACTTATTCTAACACCAGTTCATCTAGTATATAGTACTTGCTTTTACACTACACTTATTCCGTAGCTCGACACGTCGTGTTGAAAAAAATAAATAATACATATCAAATTCATTGCGTTTAACACTTCGACTGCCATTGACGGGTTCACGTCAAGTTACGGACAATTCGAGATTACATCGAATGAAGAGATTTAGACCGAAATTACGCAGCGCTTGTGGCATTCTTATCTAACTTTCACGGTACGCTGAACGTTGAATAGCGGTCAAAGGGGTAAACCCGACGAATTTATAGGTCGACAAAAATAAATAAAATCTCGGAAGTGGGTCCAGCCATCGAGGGTTCTCTTTGGCATCGTCTTCGAGTCCTTGGGGAAAGAAAACACATACAACTTTATCTTTTTTATTCGTCGGAGGCTGCGTCGTGAATTAACGTCGATATGGCGACATCACGCGATGGTGTGCGTTTTGTGGGAATGAGATTTTATATTAGTTTTACTTTTCTTTTCATACATTTTTTTAAATTAAAAATAAGGAATGGAATGAAGAGAATCGTGATATGCCATACTATATCCAGTAATGGGATCACATAATTGGACAAGTACTTTTTCATTTATATTAAACTAAAAAAATTGAATTAGGTTTGATCATTTAGTTTTAATCGATTGATTTGTCGATTATGAATACTTTGTTATTTTTGTATTATTTATCGATTTCATTACCGAAAACAAACTTGATAAAAATATAAAATATGCGTAGTTTTTAAGACAATAGTTATAGACAATATTTATGAATTTCACGTTGACTAAACAATATTTTTGATAAAAGAAACGCTTTTTTATGATCCAATCACTCGACTGGACGTTATTCACGTGTTGAAGACACTGCTGTTACACTGAACATACATTTTAGATTAATAAGGAGAGTAAATTGACAATTTCAAAAAAGTAGTCGAGGGTTACATCTTTCATAACACAGGATATCTTTTTGAAACTGAAGGTTTACAGCTGAAAAATCCAAAAAGTAGAACTAGATTATAATCATTCCAACGCTAACTTGAAATTGTAAAAAACTCTCAAAATATTGATAGTTTAGTTTTCATCTTGTTATTGCAATTGTAATTTCTAAATTGAGGACAAAGAAGCACATGAGAACAATAAAAAAACAAAAGAATTATCTGACTTTGAGTACTTTTTTATAATTATTATTATTTGTATTATTAATTGACGTCGCTTGACGTCGTTAGCGGTGGAAGGGTTAGATACAAAACTTAATTACTAATGAGTAAAACAGAAATTATAACATTTATAAACGATTCGCTGCAGAAATAAACAAATTACAAAATTAAGACATTCATAATACATTTTTGGTAAATTATTGTATTTGTGCCTAGTTTCATCAGTACCTGATGATTTACGAATTTTTGAAGTCCACACTTTAGTGGAAAATTTTAATTTCTTGTTTTTTTTTTGAAAATATTTGCACGACATTGCTTATCCCACGATCCTCCGAAGGGATCTTCCCTTATCTAGACTATGAATAGACTTATGGTAAACTAACATATAACATACATATTTTAAAACGTATACCTTAAAATATTCGAGAATATTAAAAAATATATTTCCTAAAATATTACACTATACATTAATATATTGTATATTACTTATTCTGCAACCGTTTCACCAATGATATAAATGGGATGCTTAAATAATAAGTTTGGTTGTGATAAACGCATTGAAGATACAGATAAACTGCATAAACATGCAATCAACGCTAAATAATAAAATGTTATATGAAATGATTGAAATCATAATAATGGTCTGGCTATGGTTATTTGTGGCAATGAAGACGCATCCATATGAATAAAAACGCGTTTTTGTGTAACCCCTATTTTGAGCGAACTTTTGATTGCTTGACTGATCAATACTTTAAGTGGTAATTGTATCAGCAAATACCTGGGGAACACTCTCAAAATTGTTCGCCACAATTACGCATACGTTACGCTGTATCGCATTGCAAGTTTGAACGCACGCAGTCGCTGACGCCAAAAGCTTAAATTACGCCGACTGCCGCATTTTACACAACGCATACTTTTATTAGTATGGACTGTCTATAGACGCTTTGCATCTTTAGTGCGTTTTGGGGGTGAGTAGAAGTATATGCCCGTAATTATACCTGAGTGGAGAAGCGCCTCTCGCAGCCGTCGACGATGCACTTGAAAGGCTTGTTCCCGCCGTGCGATTGCGTGTGTCGCTCCAACCATAGGCGGGAACACGACGGCTTGCCGCGGACCTTGCACTGTTCCCAGAGGCAGACGTAGTTCTCCTTGCCGGCTTGCGGTTCCACGTGGACGTTCTGAAATTGTGATAGAAGGGATTTTAATGAAGTGCTTCTAATATAAGAACAGTTTAATCAATTGCTGAAACCACTAATGATCGTCCGCCTTTTCTTCTGTCAAAAGTTGTGCTTTTCCTCTAAATATTAAGGTTTAATTCAAAATCTTATTAACATTATAAAGAGAGTCCAAATTTTGTGAGTCTGTTCAGTTAGGACATGTAGCATCTCTGGAACCACTACAACTATTTGAATACATCTTTCACTTCTTCTCTTTCAATTATTTTTCATATTTGCCCGATGTTTAAAAAGTCGGGCCGGGCGACTAGTATTGTCATTAAATGTTTATTTAGAAAATGTAATGAAAGAAGAAGGTATTTTTTTTTCGTGTTTCTGATTGACCTGAAGACAAAGAAGTCTTTAAATCTAGAAACTTTAATATGTACAAAATAACTAACCTGCAAATGCTCTAAAAGATCTGGGTCTCCTTCGAACTCTCGCTTACAGTTCTCCCAAAGACACACCGATACTGTGGACGTCGTGTCTGTACTTGACTTCCGCTTGTCACTGCTGGGCTTCGTCAAACTCCTCGGAGGAAACCGCAGCGTCTTGGGCTGCTTCAGGATAGGACTCTTCTGACTCTGCACCTCCACAGAACACACACTTATACTCAAAGACAACGACGAATCTTCATCACATTCTTTACTAGCTTGAGAATCACTCGGCGAGTCTATAGACTTATCTGTCCCTATACCCGATTCGGACTCAGTTGTGGTACTACAGAAATTAGCTTCTATCACAGTATTGTGGACGTCAGACGACGACACATCCTTCAGAACGGTGATCTGTGTGAAGATCGTCTCCTCCCGCCTGGCGACCTCCTCGATCTTTCGAAGTTCAATGCCCGAATCCATGGTCGAGTCCATGCTCGAATCCATCCTCGAATCTTCAATCTTCTCGTCCGTTAGTTCATACCTCGCCTTTTTAACATCTAATTCTTCGAGCTTGTCCGACATACTACTAATTTCCGCGAAAGACCTCGAGTTCTTTTTATTTGGTTGTAATGGGAAAATGTTATTGTTGACTGTTTTGGACAACCACGGTATTTCACACTTGGGAGGCTTTAATTCAAATAGCTCGGGTTCCTTGACTGTGCTGCTGGGCGGATCGGTGCCCTGGATTGGATTGTCCGGCGGTTTGACCGGCGCGATGGGTATACTACTCGCGTGCAGTGAATGGTAATTGGGCACGATGGGCTGTTGATGGTGAACTAAATGACTTGAAAACGTCGTTTGTGACGAAGACACTGTATTCGTATTCGTATAACTCCACGTTTCCTTCACGTTTATATTTGGTGGCACAGAAGTAACAATATAACCAGGTTGAGGCATCAAAACTGGATGGCTAAAGTTGACAGCGTAATTCTGTTTGGATTGAACTGTCATGCCGACAGCTTGCATTCCAGCGACATTTTTATTCATCCCTGGAATAGTTTGACTTGTACCCGGCTCACTTTTGTTTACGTTCGGATACGCTGATGTCATCGTATTGGCGAGTTTCAAAAGAGTACCGTTTATAAGAATGGATGCCGCTTGCTGGTTTTGTAAATGGTCTTGTCTTTGTGTCGTCAACTGTGGAGTTGATGGAAGCACAAAGTTAGGCATTTTAGTCATCAGATTTGGTATTTGGAGAACCGTTCCGTTCAGGTTCTGCATAAGTGGGAAAACGAACTGGCCGTTTAGTTTCGTCGGACTTGAAACGTTAACATTCTGCCGGTTGTAAGCTGCCATATTATTCTGTTGTCCCATCGTTTGTGGCGATAAACCGTTTTGGGGTATCCTTAACGCTGTAAGCATCATATTTTGTGGGACAGCAACGAATGATGTTAAATTGTTGGGGTTCATTGTACCATTACACGATTGTGAGATGTTAAGCTGATGACAGTTTTGATAATTATTCGGTACAGGTACATTGAGACTGGTGTAGTTACCATTCATCATGGGAGCCTGGCGAACACCATTTGGGATCTGCATTTTCGGTGCAGGGCTCGCCTCGCCCGGCATGGTTTTAATAGGGGAACTCGAGGAAATGTTTGTACAATTTTGTTGTTTCTGAAGCTGCACTTGCTTAAGATTATTAGCTTTAGACCACGTGAGGTTTTTACTATTGGCTATGCACGCGGATGACTTGCGATTCGTTCTTTTCGCGGGTTGAGTCACTTTCTTTTGAACCTCCTTTTTAGATGGTTTGGTTATAGGGTTTAAGTTCAAATTATTTGAACCGTGTGTGACCCCATTCATTCTGCTATCCAGTTTAGTTGTCGAGCTCACAACGCCGTTTCTGGATTTATCAGGCTTTGCAATTTTTTTAGGTGATTGAGTTATTGGTGATGACGGCGCAATCCTCATGCCAATTAGGTCACTGGATGCAGGTATGGGAACTTTACGTCTACTGACGTCCGGCGTGTGTTTATTGGCTAATATTCCATTGGCGGATGGGTCGGATGAAGTCTTTATTTCAAGGCCCGGTCTCTTACCGTCGATCAACTCTTTCAGAAGCCCACCTGTCTGCTTCCCTTTAGTGGAAGTCTCTGATGCGTGTCGGATTTCCAAAAAGCCATTCATGTTCGTGTGATTTTTGTCTTTTACCTCCTTGGGTCTACTGTAGTCGATCAGACCATTGAAGTTACCATTCGGCATGGTTTTGCTGAGATCTGCCGCTTTCATGGCGTCCATCGTGCCGTTAATGGTAGTGTTCGACTTTCGGCTAGCGGCTTCGTTTTGCTTTCCAACGTCCATTAATACTTTAGGACTAAGGGTCTGTGATAAATAAGAAATATATTTCTCTAGGTCATGCGTGACCCCATTTTTCGGTAGGCACTTTTTCTTGGTGTCATCGTTGTTGGCGTTGTCGCGCTTGAGGCCGTTCTGCGGCTTCATCTTGTGGTTAAAGTACTCGGTGATGCGGCGGTGTATGGGCGGCTGGTTGCGGCGCACGGACGCGCTGCGTCGCGGGGCCGGCGGCGCCGGGTCGCACGCCCACGGCGGCATGCGCGCGCTCGCGCTCTCCTCGGACGTGCTGCACGACGACGTCGACGACTCGGGGCTGCACGGCGAGCGCGGCGAGCGCGGTGAGGTCACGTCGCTACCGCTGCATCCACTGCTCTCCGTCGGACTCAACACCGCCACGCCACTGAAACAATACAATACAATGGTTAACTACAATGAAACAGAATAGGGTGTCACGTGAGATATAGTAACCTCACCATGTCACCGAGCACGTTACTCGTAAATGACAATCAGCTGTTGAATGGCTAGGATCGATGTAGACGAGACGAGCGTGGCGCGAGCGGGACGGCGCGACGTGCAGCGTGGTCGCGCACTCGCGCACAAGGTGCAATGCCCCGGCGGTCCAGTGCAGTGACGCAACGAGACTGCACTGACCGAGCGACCGTCCGCGTCCGGACCGAACGCACACACTATTATTTTTGGCCGCGTGACATTCACCGCACGTAGACTTGACGCGACTACACACTGTGACGAATGAACTAACAATTTTACTTATTGTTCACGTATTTGAAAAGGTGTTTTATTATTAAAGTACGCTTTAATATTCAGTGGCGAGACTTCGTCGGTGGTGGGTATCAATCATACGTCCGTCTCACGCCGACACTTTCGTGACTTACAAAGTGAGATGACTGCAGCATATTACCACGTAACGCGACTCTCGCTTCTCACGTGAAATGTTTATTCTGGGAGCATCCTCCCGCGTAACCCGTTTTAAAATCTTTTGTTGGGCGAGATCCACAGGTAAAATGTCGAATAACACAATTTTAACGCGCAACCTTCTTTGTGGTGTCGTGTTCGATTATGAGCTCTGTGGTTTTGTAGCTGGGCGTTATTTTTCTTTGGTGAGTCGCGCGGGGTGGCGGGGGTAGGTCGCGCGTCGAGGGCGCACCCTCGCCCTTTGTGAAGCCACAACGTACACTCATAACTAGGGACGTACGTTCCCCTCCTTTCTCGCACTTCGTGGGGAGCTTTGTTGCTAATTGACCCAATTTTTCAAGAAATTTTTGCACTGAAGATATTCGGGACAGGTATCTGTCCGTCTAGAAGGGGCGACTCTTAATTTGATACCGAACATCGTTAAGTCTGGCGGAGTTTTAATTCGGGTAAAGTTTCTTTTCCTTAATGAGAGGAGGATTGAAGGATTTGAGTCTTATGAACTTGGAATAGTGAAAAACTTTCTGGTTTCCTAATGAGGAGGAAACCCAGTTTAAATATTTTAAAGAAGACGAAAATAGATATCCTAAAACCCTATAGTGTTTCTCAGGAAACATTCAACAACAACCGAGTGGAGAAGACAAAGCGTGAAAGCAACGGAATGTAGAGACAACGAAACATAGATCATTAGATGTTATAGGTACCTATAGGGCTGAGCTAGATACTACACCGACCTCCAACGGAACAAAGATATTCCTTAATATATTTTTTTGCGAATTGTCGAAAGCAAAAGTGGCTTGTCAGTGTGGCGTATGTAGGTGAAGCGAGACGTCGCAAGGTCGGCCGCGCCGATTTCGGTCATTCACCTGCGCTCGACACTACATCGTAATCTCTGTTCGAATATAGAATGTACGTTCTTTTGTTTTGACCCATTTCGTAATTTCGATTTTATGTCCGGGTTATTCTTGTTTGTGTGTAATATCGTAATTTTAAGTCCATCGTCCATCCTCATCAGCTTTTTTAACGTACCCGTTGCTGGGACACAGAAATCCTCTCTGTGAGAGAGGGTATGGGCCATAAACCGCCACAAGGGCCCAGTGCAAGTTGGTGGATGTCATAAAGTCTTCAAACTTTTGGTTTTAGGACATCTTGCCGGTTTCCTCACAATGTTTTCCTTCACCGTTTTTACAGCAGTGGTGATGAAATAATATACACAAAGTAATGCGCCTGCCTGGGTTCGAACCCACAACCAAGACACGTAAGTCGGGACCATTTACCACTGGGCCACCACTGCTCTAATTTTAGTAAACAATGCTTACTACTAATACTTAAAGGCATCATAATGGTAATATTTTTACGATTAATTATCTGAAATGCGATCACATTATGTACAATGCCAATGAATGCATTAACTCAGTCAATAAATAGGTATTATGTCAGTATCGAAGTAGGATATTTATATTTACACGAGGCGACTGACTTAGTGTACTTATTATATTTGATATCTGTGGTGATGCAAGCCTTCATGCATAACTGCACTATTAATTTAAAAAGCCGTTTAATTACTGACCAATCAAAGCAATTACGAGAAGGAGGACTACTGCGAATTGCCTTAATAAAGAAAACTTTGAAAACGGAAATGGGCATAATTTGTCAAAGAAATTTTGCTCATTTTATCCCCGAGATTAAAATGCCATTAATTCTTAATCTTAATTTCAAACTTATGTTTACCGCCCTAATTTTCCCTTTATACCCATTAATTTTCCCCACTCGGCGCCAGTTGGCGAAAGATCGCAATATCTTAAAGAAAATGGTCCATCCCTTACAATTTATTTTCGTAATACCGATTTGATTCAATATTCCAATAATAATGTCACTGACCTGCGGGGTCATTGAAACTGCTTTGGAACGCAGTTTCGTGTGTTACACCTGTTTAACCTTAAACATTGAAATTGCACTGACAGGCGACCGCACAACAATGTTACGTTTTGTCATGCGGTAACATTACTTTAATATCATGGTTTTCTACGCGGTAACATTACGTTAACGTCTTGTCACGCGGTAACGTTACCTTACGTTGGTCACGCGGTAACGTTCCTTGACGTCTTGTCACGCGGCAACGTTGCTTTGACGTATTTTTACGCGGTAACGTCTTAACAGCGGTTAAGTTTCATTACGGTTATGACGCGGTAACGTTACGTTACGCTTATCACACGGTAACGTTACATTTAGCGTTACAGCTTCCCCACTGTAACGTTTCGTTACATCACGCGAGAACGTAACGTTACGTTTTATCAAGCGATTACGTTATGTTCAGCGTTACATTTTACAAGGCCTAACAACAGGATTATTTAGCGTGACGCGGGATCGCTACTTGATGCTATCGGCCGTGGCAAGTTAACGAGACGCGACCCGCTCGCCTAGCGTGTCGCCCTCACAACTGCGCTCGCGCAAGTGAACGTGTTGGTAAACATACGCAGCAATTATATTCATTAATGAAAATAGATGTTCCTTTTTCAAATTGATTTAATCTATTTTTATTGCTGTTCTAGCAGTCTGAATTAATAAGTGGCTATTGTGTACTTGTTTCCGTGACATTCAAATTTAGAACATTAACACAGAATGGACGGAACTTGACCTTCTTGGTTGACATTTATTTTCATTGCGATTGTCATACGATAGAACACATAATACAGGATATTTGCTGCACTATTTGAAATTATAAAAGTTTACAAGCCACATACAAGTCGCCCAACATATAAGAATGCAGGCAAGTCCTTTTGTTTTACACGTAACTGTATAACTAGTATAGTCACCACTTGCATCGAGCATTCAAACGGTTGAGTAAGCGGTTGTTATGTGGCTCTTAGTGTGCGGTCTGCACTATTCCTAAGCTCTTGGCTTCACCCGAAGCTTTTAGGATTACGCAAATATGTCTACCTGTCTTTAGATGTAACATGTTGATAATTTCACGTTACTTGTGGTTTGTTGTAGCTAAGTCTATGAAAGCTTTGACTAAAATTCTTGATGAAATTTTTAGCATTTTTTGTTTTGGAGTAGCATTTCACAGATCAACCTATGATGTGGTCGGATGCTTGACCGTTTTCTGGTAAATCCTCCAGCCAGGACAAACAACGTATGAACAAAACGACTACACCCATCATCATGAATGTATTGATAAGGTTATCTAAATAAATGTAACTTGACTTGATTCATTCATAATTGAAAAGAATAAAGTTTGGTTTCTTTTGTAGGCTGTGACATAACCCTCAAGCCTTTGTGTCTCAACCCCAATCAAAACAACAAACAAACTTTCTTCTAAGGAAACTGGAGCGAAGTTTTTCGAAAAGTTTTATAATTATTGCGTTATGTTTACCAAATGTACAACAAAAAATTATGTCATTCGTTTCTGAAACTTTTTAAGAGGAAAAATAAACTCTTAACAAAAGTTGCATTACATAATACACAACAACAGGCATCAGGGGTGTTTAATACGGGTAATTTTCGCAATTCTATTGTACGTCCTAAAATGTAAGCAAGCACATTGCAAAGTCGAACGGAACTCCAGAAGAGTCCGCGCTGATACTGAAAATTTTCGTAAATGTTTGCGATATGTTTGCGATTGTTATCCCTACGACATCTTTACTCTTAGTAAGCGTGGTGATTAATAGGAAATGCGGTCGCAGACGTCCGACTGAATTTCTTAAGTAAAAAGTCATAATTCGTGGTTTGGCTCTCGCCTATTTCCTCCTCCAATATTGGACCAATATAAAAGATATTCCATAAGCTGAAAAAGAAAGATATATACTGTGCCCTTATGATTTCCTTTTTGATGGATACATTAAGTTAAGAAGCACTAGAACCCTCAAAAAATGGAATAATATTGGAGGAGGAAATAGGCGAGAATCAAACTTCGAATAATACTTTTTACCTAGGAAAGTCGGATGTCTGCGATCGCATTGCCTATCAATACTCGTACCCTTTGTGTGTGAGAACACTTTACCCTACATTAGGAAAGTAACAAGCTGGGATTATTATTATTATGTTATCCCTGAAAAACTACATCTTTCTCCTATTCCACCACGTCACAATTCATTTGATAACTTATTACGTTACTATTGCCGCGAACCTGGCGTGAGTAAACATTTCTCGGAAATGTCGCCGGCCGACGTACTAATTGTTCGCGGAAATTACTACGCTACGCGTTGTAGTAACTTGCTACATATAACTACGTAAAGCGTACTATTAGTTGGCTTAATTACAAGTCGCCAACATTTTGTTGTCATGCCTTGCATCGCAGGTGGACTAGGTTCATTGTTTTGCTGGGTAAACACGTCATTAGTTACTGTTTAATTAGGGAATGTGAAAAAAATGTTTTATACTTTTAAGTGGTACTGTTAACTAATTGGATTTAACTTTTTTAGTTTACCGGACGTGAATAATCAAATTCCGTCGTCCTATAGCTAGAATCATATTCTGAGTTATAGACGAAAAAAAAACCGAGACATAAAAAATCGAAGCAGATTTTTTTGAATTTACTACTATCATAAACGTGAAAGTTTGTGAGGATGGATCGATGTTTGTTACTCTCTCACGCAAAAACTACTGCACGGATTTTGATGAAACTTTACAGAAATATAGCTTATACATCTGAATAACGCATAGGCTGTAATTTATAAAGATATTGGTAAAGGTACTAATACAACGCGGGCGGAGCCGCGGGCGACAGCTTGTCAACTATGTATTATGCGAGAATTGCCGGTGTCAAAAAAATTATTGTAATTGCGCACTTTCGAATAGGCACACTGTTAGTTTAAATCAATTACTTAATCTTATCAAAAATATGTTTTAAAACAGCCATTTGGGCCTGTTTTTTTCGGAATCTATTGATAGTAGAAAAATACTCCTTACTCCTAGTATTAATAGTAGTCTTTTTGCTGATTACAGAGTATTAAAAACTCAAAACCGACAATCCAGCTATTGAACATCATAATTACAGCCGAAAGACGTCCCGCTGTACATAGGCATCCCCGAAGCGTCGCCACATTGATCGGGGCTGTCCTGTCCTCTTTTCTCTAATCTGCCCCCAAACCACGACATGTCAAAACTATCATAGTTCGATTGTAAAATAAGGACTGATGTATACAAGTCAGATACATCTGTTACGCACACTCAAAATAACCTTACTCTAAGAGCTTATGGTCACCCCCCTGAGCCTGTCCTATTGAATATAGGACGGCAGAATTGTAAAATGCGATCAGGCACTGCATTACATTTGACGTTCGCATGACAGCAGACGTCGGTAAAATAATGCAATGATTATCGAGTAAAAATCAGTTGCATTAAAATCGGGCCGGGTATGGGCGGCAGTGGCGTAAGTAGTGGTGGGTGTGTAAAAGCGCAAATGATACGTGTCAAACGCAGATGGCGTTAACCGTGTTACCCCGCGCCCCTCCGTGCCCGTGCGAACGAGCGCTTTGATTCAACACCCCTAGGATTTGATGTAATAACTGTGCCGCGGATTTGACAGGGGCTCTAAAAATAGTTATTTTTATTTTTAGTTTTATGGGAACTTTTTTGACAGTGATATTATTCACGATGGTTTTATTGGATCTACGTTAATTGGTTTTTCATGTAAAATATTAAAGCTGATATTTTGCGTTACAAGCGAGTGTTTGATTACCTTCACGCTAGTTCTTTGTTTACTAAATAAAAACATGGATTAAAACAAGATAAAGTTGTAAAGAACAAATAAAACACAATGAAAAAGCAACTTGTTTGTGTATCATTAAAAACTACTGAACGGATGATTTTAATCTCCTTTCAATATCAAAGACCGCACATGCGGACGGAGCCGCGGGCACGAATAAGTTTGAATTTAATCTACGTGTGCAGTAAGCAAAAGGGTTTATAAGTTATAAATATTAATAAGGGAACGCAATCGCACATAACTGAACCGATTTTGAAGTGCCTATTCTAACTTCAAGTTTGATTGATTATGTTGTAAGCTTTTGAAAGAAAATTCATAAAACATAACTAGGTGGGTACTCAATTTGATTAAATTCTCAATATAAATACACATACATGTATGTATGAACACAAAAGCCATCACTAAATCAAATCATACCCTACAAAGACGACTTTAAAACCTATCCAAATTAAGTCCCAATCTTCTGGGGTCGTAAAATGGAATATTATTTCGTTTAGCGCTGGAAATTGATCGTCGTGCATGGGGCAGGCCCTCTAGGGATTTCAGTCCTTGTCAAATTTCGCTCGGGGGTTTCTGTGTGTTGTTGCGGAACCCTGCTGTGTGCATATGCGCCACGGGAGGACGCTGCCCGCTGCTGCAACCCTAGAGTTGCGAATGAGTTGGCAAAATTGGACACTCGAAATACTCAAATTGATTAGTTCAATTTGTAGTTCATTCAGACATTCGGTTATAAAAATGTTTGTATTTAACAGGTTCCTTTTCGTGTTAAGTGTATAATTAATTTACTAGAAATAACACTTGTTGAAATCAAAGCGTGCGAAATAAAACCGTGAGAAAAATCGTGAATTTAAAATGGACCTTGACCCCCGAGTTCGTTTCCGCGATCCATACAATTTATAATCATTTACAATTTAAATGAGTTACACTGCTACAAATCTGTCTTTCAAATACTACCTGAATGACAAATCATTTCAAACATACGAAAAGCACCCGATGTCACAGCTTATTTAGATTCTCGACATGAATTTCGAAGTTTAATTCCTAAAACATTGCAACGGCGTTTGTTTTTGCCTGCAATACGCTGTCTGTGGAAAGAATGATGTTTTATCCATAGCACCAGTTAGATATCCTTAGCAATATGATAATGTTCAGCATGCGTTACGAGCTCATATTCCAGTACTCATGTTTCTCACGCTATATGACTTGTTAATGTCTAATTGAGATTAATGTTGTCTTTGACCAATATTCCGTAGAAGGATGGCAATTTGAAATATGTATGAGTAATTAATTTTCGATGTCCTCGTTTTAACGAGGTTTGCATTTTATGCAATTAGCATGATGGACGCCTGTTTGTTGCATTTTAATTAAATGGATTGCAGTTTTCCTATTTCAGTGGCACCTTATATTTTGAAACATTTACAATTTGTGGCTTAATTAGAACATCCTTTTGTTTGAAATGCTGAATAAAAGAGACGTATTTTTTCTGAGCTTTTCACTACGTAACCTTCTTTAATAAGTGCCACTTGTTATGATTCTCTGTAAATGATAATTAATTCAAGTACAAGCAGAACTAACACATCCGCGTAACCACTCAACGTAACGAAAGGGAATCGTCGCATAAAAACAATAAATAAAAACAAAAGCCAATTTCTAGATCGAAAGAATTCCCCGGTCAGTCCACTTTCGAAGTGCATAACTGTCGTCTGTCGCTATACTGGTTTTCAATGTCGTATTGCAGAGATTATGTCATCGGCGACGTATTTACGTCGTTACCCATTCATTACAACGCTGAAAGGAAGCGCCGCGTGAGAATCGTGTCACCGTAGGGGAGTGCCACCCTCCCTCCCCCTATCTACTACGAGGGGGGTCTCCGCCCCACCCGCGATTATTATGCTAAGTGTCTGTCTGTATCGGGGTGAGTTTTTCGCGCATCTGCTATTTATTTACGCGTTTTATATTCATGGGATTGCGTAAGTCGCTCGGTCGTGGCGAGGCGTTAGGCTTACAGTTCATTACGCCATGTTACAAGGTTACGTCGTGCGTACTGATAACCGATTTTCGTTCTTGTGTCGTTCACGTATAGTTTCGATTCTAGGGTGGGTAATACCCATTGGGTATAAATAGGTTACCAGGCGCACCCACCGTTACGCTCCTGACAAATGCTGTTCAATTGATTTTGTTACTAAAATGCTTTTAGCTGTATGAGGAGCGTCGAGCGGGGTCAATGGGAACAAAACATGTACCTGCTCCGATTTAGTTACATATTCTACGCAGGTATCATTATCACACTGTATAATCTAACAACATGAATAATTAATTTTCTGTCATCATTATACAAATTAATTCTTCTCGTTAACGGTTAAGTACACAATCATCAAGTAATTAAATTACACTAATTAATGAAGATGTATTCGTTGCACCGTTTCACAAGGTAGCTAGAACTGTGGTAGATAAGCAACATGGCTGAAGTTTCACGCAGCACCCCTTTAGAAACTCAATTTCCGTCTCAAATCACATCGGGGCCGATAAACGCTGTAGTTTGCGAATGCCTATGGAACGCGAAGATAGTAATGCCAATCCGAATTTCAAAACATTTCCGTATCTATATATATAAAAGGAGAAATCGTTTTATAACTGTAGCCGCGAATCGATGGTAAAACAAGGTAGTACCCAGGGGATTAGATTTCTTTTCGTGGTGGGAATAGGGGCGATAGTCGCGTGACTAATCCGACTGTTTCATTTGACGGTGCATCACACAAAGACGCTGCAGTCTCGGCTTCCGTTAAAGTCTGGGCAGGAAATAAGCGGATCCACAGAGACAGCTTTGTCTAGTACTTCGGTTAATATCCTCGAAAGTAATGCGGTTTTCGAAATAACGTTGGCGTTGCTTTTATCATTTCGTTTGTGTTAGCATCATTAAGTAGATTGCAGTATTTGCAGTTAATGGTTCGAAGTATTGCTGGGTCAGATGATATTGTTTCTTTGAATGTTTCGTAATAGACAATTGTGAATATGCATGCGAAGAAAGATTTACAGTTTTAACTGAAAGACAATTAAGGTATTTCTTAAGAAATTGTTTGTAAAAGTAATTGTAAAAACGAAACCGGTAAAATACTGTATTTCAGTTGTTTGGATATCCGTCTAGCTTTCGAAGCTTTTCGTATCTCTATTTTTAGAATAGCAGCACAGCACGATTTCGAATCACTCTTGAAAGGAAAACCACACCTCTGAATACTCTATTTCCAGCTGATCGTTCATCGTCCAGTGTAAAGCCACATAACAATAACGCACTTACGTCACTCCGCACATTACGGCACTGAGGCGGTCGATGGTCGATGCGCGGAGTTGCGGACGGAACGCAAACGCAACGACCAAAAATACGCACCACAAAATGTTCACACGTAGACTAAACAAACTGGACGGATTGTATCACATCCCTGAGGAATGACCGGTGACCACATAGCACAAGTATTTCAATGCTCGGATAATATCACAGCATCTTATGGATGATGTGAGGATTTTTATTGAACTTGGCTTCTGCCCGCTGGCAACGGTCATTGGCAATGGTCGACTACATTTAACTCCGGAAGTTCCAGGATAAAAAGTATCCTTTGCCACGGGGTCCCAGCGCTAACAAAGAAAATTTGGTTCAAATAAATGTCACTAGATGTCGCGATATGCTTCGATTTGTTATTGAATTGTGTGTGAAATTAACTTTTTCTAGAATTATCACATTTTGGTACAATGACAATGTTAAAACGTGCTAAAAATACTATAAAACAAATCGACAGTGTATTTAAAGAAAAAAAATCTTGCATGTCGCTGCTAACACTAATACCTCCAATCTAATACACCGCATAGTTTTAGAATTATAAATCTATAAAACATAATTATTACCGGTTTTATCAAGCAAGTTTAAAATGTGATTGAAAAATTCTAATGATACAATAATTAGCTAAAATATTGAACCTAATAAAGCTTGCTTTTTTGCCAAGACCAATCAAAATGTAGCGTTACACGAAAAAAACTTTTCGATGATCCTAAAACTAGCATGTAATAAAAGCCAGTTTATTTTATTTTTAGACCTAGCAAGAGAGTTGATTGGTCACACTCACACGGCTAATTGCAAACTGGCTGTGAATCGGTCAGATCAAGACTAAGTGAGACAGCTACGAATCGGTGAGATCAAGTGAGATGTGTCATGGTTTTGTCCATGATCCTTGTACCACGTGTATCATTATCATAAATGTTTCCGCTAAGATAAACTTCTTATTTATGAACAAGAAATCTGCAAATTCTAATCTTAAATAATCATAAACTGTCTGCAATGGTGAAATAAATGGTACTTTGTATGAAATGTTACGAAGATTAAAATGGACAAGATTTCCATCTGTAGGTATAGCATACCATAATATCCGTGTTGCGGAAACACGATAAGCGGCACAGGAGGACACCGTGGAGTTTTTAGTGGGTTGGAGTCCCACACAGTATGATACTGCACTACCACGGGGAGCATTAAAATATGTATAACATACCATACACGGGCAATCTTGCTCATTTTCAATTTTGTAAGCTTTCATACATAACGAATCTTGCCCATTATGGAAAAAACCACAACTTTGTTTAATAACGGCTTTAAGTATTGAGATTTTACAGAAGCAACACCATAACAGCAAATCTACTGCATTTTAAATTTTATAATACCAATATTTTTATCGTATATTATTATTTACTCAATACATCGACATCGTTCAAGTTGCGGCTTATCAGACGGTTTACGAAACGAACGGACGTTGCACTGAGCTGCACTGATAACTTTGTTATTCCCGTGCGTTCGGTTAGGACACATCGATAACTGTTACTGGATAAAATATGATACAAATATGTTTCAATACATGTAGGATTGATATTTGGGAGGCCAGAAAGGGTTCGTGGCTAAATAATAAGGATTTCGTCACACTGGATGCGTTCTGCGTCCTGGGATCCGGTCACTCGAACATTTCCCGCACCACGTTAGAGTGACCGGACTGCAGAACGCAGAACGCTTCCAGTGTGACAAAGGCCTAGTAAATTTATTGTTCTCTCTCTCTAAAAAGATTGGCTTTATAATATAACATCATTTTAGAAATATGTTAATTATTACACGTGTTAGAAGCTCCTTTGAGATTGTTAAGGATTAACGGATCTCCAGAAGAATAATAAAAGTCGTACGGGGCGATTATCGTCGTGGGTGGGAGACCATCCATCATACATACCGAGACCCCCTCGTGTCACCCGGCTGTCATTTGAAGATCTTTGGCAGATGTTACAGGTAGTGATAATCCTGAAAGTCTGAAACCAGCCTAGCCAATAGCGTAAATGGGTAGTGGAGGAGACAGTCATTTCTTGTAAAAAAATAAGTTCGAAAACTAAAACTCGACTACTGAAAAATAACTCTTTAAAAAGTATGAAACAAGAAAATAGTCTCATTATGTACTACATACTATTCGATATGTATCGGGTATTAAATAAACAACTTACATGTAGTAAATATTTTATTGTATTTCATACATGTTTATAGTGGTGTTCAGAGGATAACCATTACTTTTCATGACTTTGACAGGTTATATCTCGCAAACGGTATGCTTGACAAAAATATGATGTACCAAACCCTACCTTCACTTTAAAATCCCTGTTCAATGATACACATGTTGGAGAGGTGTTTTTATTTTTTGTTCTTGACTTCAGCCCTCTAGAGGACGCCATATTTAATTGAATGTGACGTCACATAGCCGGCGGACAAACAAGACGCTTCCAACGACATCATTTGTCAAATTATGATAAGTAGTTTAGAAGTTATGAGGGAACAGATGAACATACATACATACTCACATACTGGTCAAAAACATAACTCTCCGTTTTGTTTTGCCGTAGTCGGATAAAAATACCGCTACTCTGCTGCAATCTAGTAGACCTAAAGTCGGCCTCAACATAGTTGTGTAAATGCAAGGCAGATTGACATGTTTATAGTTATACCAACGCGAAGATAGAAAATTTGGTGCAAATAAATTGCACTAGATGGCGTGAAAAGCTTTGATTTGTTATTGAGTTTTGTGAAATATTAAGATTTTCTAGAGACGATCATAACAAAATGCTCTTAATTCACATTTCAAAGATTTTTTGAATGGATCATTTAAAATTGATTACAATAGATGGCGTGTTTTTAAATTTCTGAGGCAATCACTTGTTTTGTAACACATTTTAGCACAATTAAACTGTAAAAACGTGCAACAAAATACTATAAAAACAAATCGTCGCTGTATTTAATAAAAAATATTCACGAACCGAGTAAACCCTTTTAAATGCAAGTCGCTACTAACACCATCTACATCCGTGGAACGGAACCGAAAGCGATCGATGTTCTAAGAAAAATTCTTGGTTTAATCAGACGAAAAACGCTAGTAACGTCGGCACGGTGTCTTTGTATGTGATGAGGCATCTGTATGCTAGTATTATAATGTAATCTGTGGTATACGTTCATACTCGTAACTATAGGTAGGTCTATGGGTATCACGTCAATAATCCCCAATCGGTAGTTCAACCGTATCGCGTAATGGTAGCGCGCTCGGTTTGCCAAACAGGATTAGGTCCTATAAGATAAAGGGGGAAGCTATCGACATTTATCAGCCACTGTTATAGTGCCCTAGTTTACAGCCCTAACGTGATTCATTAGGGCATGAATATACAAGCGAAATTGAACCCTATCGACGTTGCCAACGCCATAGCATGAGCAATATCCAATAAGCCCCGAGAATGCAGAACTAAACCTAGAATTATATTTGAACTTTAAGTATAGGTTGAACTTTGCGATCGTGACATAATCTAGTCAAGTTCCTAGATGACATTTCTTTGTGGAGTATGTATGTCAAGTGCATGAATAAAATATACATGCAGTACAGTTGCAGTAATATTATGAGTCCCTTACTATGTGTCGAAAGGATCTCGAATCGAGAAACTCGCGAATTCCTAGCTGTTGTGTTACCAGCTCCGGGTCAGTGCGTACGGTTTACACAACGGGAATTCGTATGTTAATTAATTTAAATTACTATTTAAGATGCGTGAGAACGTGTACTCGGCAGAGGTCGTCTTGTCTATTCCCGGAAGTTCCAAGCACGTGGTACATGAACTACAGAATTATTGAATCAAGCGGACTTTTTTTTTGGTTAGTGTAACTGCGTAACGACTCCTTTATATCTAGTAACTAAATATTATTTTTAACCAAACGAGTACGCATTAACGTACAAACAGCAGCCACGTGTAGACGACCAAACAAAAATATTCGCCCACACACAGAGATCCAGACGACTAGACGCCCACGCTGAACTTCACCGACATTCTACCTACGATACGGGGAAAATACGCATTTATTCCTTTTTCGTTCACTAGAATCATGTGTATTTACATATTGCGAGCTTCGGATAAAAGTTACGAGACGACACGTAGAGCTCGCGCAAAATCGCATTTGAAAATAGAATTTCATGTTTGAAAACAAACGAGTACTCGTACAGTTCCCTCCATGTTTAATATGGTCCTTTGAGCCGGAATGAAAATACTCGAAACAAGATGCTCTTTGCTTCCTCGTGCAATTAAAATAATTCGCCGCTAATAGTAGTGGCAACAACAAAGGGCACTGCATAAATATGTTCCGTAATAGCGAGTGCAGCGACCTTGTGTCTGATGACGGGCGACCGGCCTCGCTATCGACGCCTTTGTGTCGAGTCGTGATCATAAAAAACAAAGGATTACCGTAGCGCACGACGCTAATAACTACGCTACACCTATTATTATGCGACAGTTTGAATAAAAAGTGGAAGCTACCGTTGACGAGATCACTAAATAAATTATGAGATAACTTAGAAGCTTTTTGACATTATAGTGTTCTTTTTAATATTATAGAGCGGAATAACTGCCTCGATGGTTTAGTACAGGGGTCACCAAGCCGCGGTCGGATCCGGACCGCCGTCGCCGACCTATTTTGTTTGGACCTTAAAAAGTACAATGTACAAATATTAATGACAATGGCCGGCACCAACTTCGGACTAGTCCAAAGTTTGGACATATAGTTTTTAGACAAAAGATTACATTATGGAAATAAAAAAAAATACATGTATCCTTGAGGGGTAGGGGGCTAGGTCTCTTTAAACCTTACGGACCGCGACGGTCATATTTAAAAAAAAACAAATCAAAACGCTGTATTTGCATAAACTGAGTTTAGTTGAACTAATCGCGTTTAGTTTCATTGGTGAAATTGGCCCTTAAACAATAAGTGGCAAAACGTGTGTAGGAGCATCTCTGTCGAATCCTTCTGGCAATACTGGCGTGATATAGAGCGGAAGTTTCCCTGTGGATATTTTGTCCCAATTCTCAAAGGTCAGGTTGTGTTATGAAATGTTTTCTTTTCTTATCTATGAATATGTCATCATAGCTGAGGGCATTGACCGGGCGGTAGGTATCTGACTCAGAATAGAACTCCGAAATCCACGTGGGTGTTCATACACTCGTATCAATAAAATGATTTTGTAATATTGCGAGGATAATTTCTTACTGTGAATGCGTAAGAAAGGAAGAGTATAAAACCAGTGTGACCTTATCTTCAGCCTTATGTTCCCACTGCTGGGACACAGGCATCATCTCTGTGAGAGAGGTAATGGGCCTTAACCCACCACGGGAGCCCAGTACCGGTTGGTGGATGTCACAAGTCTTCGATTTTTTAAGAACAGTGGTGATGAAACAATTTTCCCAAAGTAAAGCGACTGCCTACACTTAAATCGGGGCCTTTACCACTGGGCCACCACTGCTTGCACACATCCATACATAAACTCGCGCCTTTTTACAATGAGGGTAGGCAGAAACTAGAGAACGCCACCTGCTAAGATCCTCACTTCTTTTGCTTCATGTACTTTCATATATCTAGTTTACCATAGACCAGCAGCCTAATTGCGTAAATTAATTCAATCACATGCGAAATTAAAGTCGCGACGTGATTAGTCGATTTTGAACTTTAGTTTTCTCCACAACAATGTTATCCCGAATATTTGACGTATTCCACATTGGGCACCTGTTTAACGGCACCTAAGTTAATGGCACCTGAGGTATTCCACATTTGGCACCTATCAATATTTTTCGCAGGTGCCGTAAGTGGAATTATTTATTACTAGAGGACGCCTCGCGGTTTCACCCGCGTAGTTCCCGTTCCCCTGGGAATACAGGGATAAAAAGTAGCCTATGTCACCCGGGGATAGAGTAGCTTCCCAACGGTGAAAGAATTTTTGAAATCGTTCCAGTAGTTTTGGAGCCTATTCGGTACAAACAAACAAACAAAAAAATCTTTCCTCTTTATAATATTGGTATAGATTTAAAATTTTATTTCACATTTGGCACTTACGGATCAGTAGGTAGTGTTGGGACGTTTGTTTTATTTAGGACGTCTTAATCAAAAACGCGATTAAAATAGAGAGTTTAATAACATGATAAAAATATAACTGCCTCTTTTGCTTTTTTAGTTAGGTGTTGAACAAGCATTTATACCCAAACTACCAGGAGGCCAGAATCATGAAGAAGTCTTAGTATTTGCGGGGCTAGAATCATTACCGGTAAAGACTAACTTAAGTACCAAGATATTATAATCATGGAGAAGTGTGGAATATGTCGGATATTTGGCTACCGAACAAACAGACAGACAAAGACTCCTTTCATTAATTGAACCAGACAAGGAAACTAAACGATCTATTACGATAGTGCTGTCGCATATTAATCAGGTTTCATAATAAATGCTATAAACGTTGTTTGCTAAGAATTGATTCCCACGCTATTCTGGTTTGATACGTCAGTTTCTTTGTATTTGAACCTGTTAGTAGTAGAGAAGAATAAATAATAGTACAGTTCAATTCAAATTTAATGACGATTGTGAAGTTCGTTTTTCACCGCTCTGTCACATGAATTTGCTATGCGCGTGTGCAGCGACTCACGGCGAGTTCCGAGCAGCCATTAAGTATAGCTATTAGTACCGAGTGAAAATCAAAACGATAAAAGTGGAAAGCATACAAGTCTATTTTAATGTCAGAAGCATGAAGTACATTTAACGCTAAATTAGTTCGAAACATCGTTCTATTTCTGTCATTCGTTTGAAGTTGTCGGAGACGGAATCATGTTTTGATTATGTTCCGTGGATTTTGTATTTTGTTTAGTAAGCTGTCATGTCAGACAGCTTCAGTAGTTTTTAAATTTTACAAACAAAAGAGAATCACACCAATATTATAAAGGCAAAATCTTGTGAGTGTGTGTTTGTAAGTTTGTGTACTTCTTCACGCTCAAACGGCTGGATGGATCTGGATGAAATTTGGCACGCAGATATATTAAAGTCTGTAATAGCAATTTTTAGCCCGGGAATATGTTCCCTTGTGATAAATTTTGACTTCCACGCGGGCGAAGCCGCTGGCAGAAGCTGGCAATTGATAAAAGATTTGCATGGTGCAATAACCTCTGTGGATGAAATCTAACCCACTTAGGGGGCATAGGATGAAGGCATGGCGCAATAAATTAATGTAACTGAATTGTAACCCAAAAAAACACAAACATTATGAGTACCAATACCATGATTATGCTAAAACAAGACCTTTGAGGAACTTGGATTGTCTTAAACCTACAAAATCCCTTGAAAATCTAAACCATGGCATTACAGAACTTTAACACTTTGTCACCATTCCACAGTTATCCAGCGACTCTTCCACTGAGCGCACACCACAAATCCTCAATAAAAAAGGTTATAAATATCCTCCGCGTATAAAAAGCCACATTTTGGGTGGTTTTAATCGGTGCGCGCTTGGCTGGAGGAAGTGGAGTTCCGGTGTGGGCTTAATTAATGGATGGCGGGTCCCCGCTGAGGGGGAAGAGACAATTTCTAACTAGGCTGTATGAAATTTGAGTGCGTCTATTGGTACTGTAGATATGTGTCTCATGTGTGAGGCTGGGGAGTGTTGGATGCTGATCTTAGGCCAATTATAACCAGAAAAATCTCTGTTTAAAAGCATTTCTTGCAGTTTCTGGGCATAGTCCCATTTGCTGTGTAGTTTTAACCCAGAATATTTATAAAATATACCACAAGAACCATCCCTGTAGACGTGTCTAATATGACATCCTGGTTGTAAATGTAGGAACTTACTGGCTTTTATTTACCGTAGTTTCAACTAAATAGTTAATCAAATATAATAAAAATCTTAGGTCAGATTCAAAAACTTCGGATCCTTTCCTCTTTATCTGTTGTTTATCTTCTACGGAAATGACTTCCAAAAGATACGTAATTTTTTATTTGAAAAAGTATTATTTTATCGTGATTTATCTTATATCTCCGGTAACGAGGCTGAGATTATTGAAGTAATCCCGCTTCATCCGAAAGATTTTCAGAGTAGCTCGCCGACCGGAGATTATCTGGAGCGGTAATTAAGTTGGCGATAACGAAATAATTACATTAATTTACTATAGACTGAGTTATTTTATATACCCTTAATATAATGTGTTTGGTAGCATCATTCTTTGTTTCACTTAGAGAAGGACTAGTGAATATTTTATTTCCTCGAGGTTAAACCTAGTAGTTGGAACTAGGATTGGATCTCACTCAATTGCCGATCTCTAGTTGCAATCTTCATAAAATACACCGTTAAGGTGATATATACGCCCAATGTAACGCAGTACTGGCCGTCTGCCCGCTCGATGCCAAAATATCAAAATTGAACTTCCTTTTGAATAGTTTTGTTTGCAAAATATTATTTGATTTACATATGCTATGTTAGGTATGAAGAAATTCCAGCCATCAATTTTTCTGTATAAAAATATTTTAAAACATCCAAGTCGTTTTGGAGGAGTTTCCAAAATATGCGAAAAAATATCGTGTTGTTAATTATTTTTTTAAAGCAAAACTATTAGTAACACGAAAAAATCTTGTGTTCAAAATTATGTACAATCGGCCAAAGCTATATCTGATCACCGTAAGGATTATTTTAGCTTGCAGGGCTTGCCCGCTAAATTAACGCTGACATACTCATCAACCAATAGCATCGCAGCATCGGGTGACTGTTTCTCTAGTACTTGTCAGCCCCTTGTTTTTGTTATTAATAAAATACGGTAAAAAAATCAAACAAGTCATTTGGCTATGGTCGACGCAAAAAGGACGGACGCAGCTGTGGTCATCTTGTGCACGGGATTTTGTTTTCAAAGTGATCAGTTGTAGCTTTGGCCCATAGTACATACATGAATCAATAATAAATATTTTTTTTCAAATCTTTTAACCTAGCTTTTACTGAGGAAAATATGGCCAAAATATGCTGCTTTTCTTCTTTTAATTGTTGTTACCACTTCCATCTTTTTACCCATCATTTCTAAAACCCTGACATTGGTTACTTTATCTGTCCATTTAATTTTGAGCATTCGTCTGTAGATCCACATTTCAAAAGCATCGAGTTTTTTGATCAAGTTTTGCTTTAGGGTCCAACTTTCAGATCCGTACATTAGTATAGGAAGAATGTAACATTTCACCATCCTCCACCTTAGTTTCAGATTGATTTTCCTGTTAGATAACAGTTTCTTCATTTTCTGGAAGGTGTTCCTGGTTTTTTTGTTAGAAAGTTCCCGTTTTACGGCACTATACGCTTTAGTAAATAGGTAGGCCCTTAAACAGATTCTCATTATCAACTTCTGGTACTACTGGCTTTTACATCAAAAGCGTATCAGGACCATTATACTAAATGGCTCCTTTTGTAAACAGAGCACAAATGCATCGATCCTCACGTCTAAATAACTTGAACAAGTAAACTGCAACGTTTACGTTCACGTTAAAGCAGTATTTATTTACAAAAGCGTACTTCGAACCTGGTTTAAACTATAGTTGGTGCAGAGCATTTGATAAACCTTGCCGTGCCCTAACTGATAAAGGTTGATTTATGGTATAGGTTCTAAGAATCAGGGCAGAGAAATCTAGACTAGATGACCTTAATTAAATAATAAGGCAATTAAAAGCGGAATGTATTGTTTGGTCTTTATCAGCTGTGATAGTTTCTTGACAAGCGAACCTCTACTTGGCAGGAGCTAGTCAGATGTTTATGCAGCTCCAGACTTCAGAAATATTTATTTTAAGGTAAGTGTAGGGTATTTCGTATGTCTGCCGCATGTCTGTTATAAAAGATTAAAAATCCGCTTATTCGAAGATCCCACTAAATGCTAGGGGACATCGCGGCAGATCAAGACATAGATGGAGGAAGGAACTTGACTCAGTAAGAGTCACTAGTAGTTCACAGAAGTACTAACCCGTAATGGCAGAAGACTGACGTGTATGGAGAACGGAGAAGGAAGTCTTTTCCACAAGGATCCAGCTGAGAGAGCCAGGCAGACCAGCAGCAGGACATAACGTGTAAGGGTTATTGGAATTCAAGCTAACAAGTCTAGGAGAGTAGTGTATTTAATGAAGTTTAGTATAGTAAAATGGAGAGGGCTATGCTTGGAGTTTCCTTTCGTGATCGAATCAGAAATCTAGAGATCCGCAAGAGAACTAGGTTTACCGACATAGCCCTAAGAATTGCCAAACTTAAGTGGCAGTGGACTGGACACATTGCTCGCAGAACGCATGGCCGATGGGGCAGAAAGGTTCTTGAGTGGCGACCGCGAACCGGAAGACGTTGCGTTGGAAGGCCTGCCACCAGGTGATCCGATGGCCTGGTGAAGGTTACGGCGATCCGCTGGATGCGAGACGCACGGGACCGGTCAATGTGGCTATGCTTGTGGGAGGCCTATGTCCAGCAGTGGACACCTTTCTGCTAATATGATGATGATGAGTATCGCAAGGAGAAAAGCCGTAAACTTAAACACAGTATTGTATAGTAGTAGTATAGGTGTGTCGGTTAGTTGCACAGTCGTAACATAAAATAATAGCAGTGGGCGAAAGTGAATGCGCCACGGTCCGCGGGCCGACAGGAATGACTTGCGCAATACGATGCGCGCGCGCATTGTTCCACTGTGCAATTGAACATGTCGTGGGATGGATGTGGGGTTCGGTTCTCATTCTCAGGCGTATGGAATCGGGTGTGAAGGGAATTGGGGGTCAGACTAGGTTACGATTGAAATGGTTTTAAGAACATTTTTTCTTTTTTGCATTGTTAGTAAGAACACCCTGGTACTGGAGGATAGATCTCTTTGTAAAAAAAGTTTTGCAAACCAATTTCAATATTAATG
This sequence comes from Orthosia cruda, assembly GCA_964057195.1. NCBI lineage: Eukaryota > Metazoa > Arthropoda > Insecta > Lepidoptera > Noctuidae > Orthosia > Orthosia cruda. The sequence continues at coordinate 33,216,475 of OZ059838.1, forward strand.
ATGCTATAAGCCTTGGCGGGCTATAATAAGAATAGACGTACAGGCAGGATATTGATTGAAATCGTGTTTTGTTTACATGACTTGAACCATATCAATCTAATCATAATTTCAAAACAATTTAATAATATATCAATAATAATGTAATATTATATCAATAATTGTTATTTTTTGTATTTTAGTAACTGTATTCCTATCTTTTTCTTGTCCGGTTACGATTGAATTACGGTTACGACCAAAGGTCAATTTTTGTAAATAAATTGATTATTGATCGAAGTTTTGTGGGGGGTAATCTTTGTGACAGGATTTCCTAGTGCAGATACCAGTCTCCCACAAAGAATTTATCAAATAACGTTGCATTTTTATGAAATAGTTTGTAAGACGCCATATTTATGCCATACTAACTTGGATAATACTAAACTTATTTTAAGTATATAAAGCTGCAAATTCGGGTTGGACGAAAAACAAAACTCTTAACACCCAATTAGCATTACATATACATACTCAACAATCTCAAGTACCCAATTAAGAAGCTTAAGATCGAACCTTTGATAAACTTCATGACACATGTAAGTTCACATCACACAGTTATTATTTCAATAATCTTAGATGGTATCAGTGAGACGATGGGGGTCGTTTGTGGTGGGGCATCGAACCCTGAACCTTGCCCGCATGCCTATTGTCCACGAAACAATGTCCACTTGCGGCTGAACCAGTACCATTTGTTTTGCCTTCGAGTTACACTGAACTACTTTGTTGTAGGTACTGATTTACAGCCGCGTGAGAAACCTATAAAATTTTCAAATGTACTATACAGTCAGGAATGTGTCGTAAAACGGCTTGGACTGGAATACGATGAAGAAAAAGTTATGGTTTGCGTATGATGTAAAATAATAAGGTGTTGTGTGCTGAACGATGCATTTTTGTGCTAAAGATTTCTATGCGATCCGGTGAACATGGTCCTTCGAGCCACTGCTATTACATACGCCTAAGTATTTTTTAAATACGTTGGAGAAAAAGTTATGGTTTGCGTATGATGCAAAATAATAAGATGTTGTGTGCTAAACGATGCATTTTTGTACTAAAGATTTCTATGCGATCCGGTGAACATGGTCCTTCAAGCCACTGCTATTACATACGTCAAAGTATATTTTACACAATTATAAGTAAATGATTATAAATAGGACAAAAATCGCAGACAATAAATAATAATAATTCGGACGTAGGTTAAACACACATTTTCCTTCATATGTGCGTACAATAAGTACCTATTATAATTATTATTTTAATCAGAATTTGCGTCATAAATGAATGAGTGAATAACAAAATTCTAAGTATTATATTGAAATATATTAATTAAGCATTTAGTTTATTAATTTCCCTATAAAATGCCCTGTGCTTACGTCATGGCGAGTATAACTTTCGATTACTATGCAAAGTTTTAAATTAAAATAATACTACGAACTATAATAATGATTATAGTGTATTTATAACTTGCAAAAACAATGCACCATCGTATGACTAAGAAAAATATGTAGGTATACTAGCCTAGGTCAATTTTAATTGTCAAAGTTATTTTGTCAAACACTTGGACTACAACAAACACACAAACACTTGGTTATTTTGTTGGACTGGACATGTCACCTGTACACATAATTTCAATAACACGGCAACAGCACATACATATTTAAATTAATTGTTTTATCAACATCTTGAACATTAATAAATAGAATATTTATTACCCTTATTATCCAGCGATATTTAACAGTATAAATAAAAGACCTGATATAATATTGCATTAATTTGACAGCTTACATAAATGTAAGTCGTACAGTGTGCGGTTTTTGTGGCACGCGATTGTAATTAATTGAAATCATTAAAACTATCACGTGCCATCAGTGTAATGGGGGACATTATACGGGTAGGTTATGATCATTTTTTCCTAATTAATATGGGTACAGTGTAGTGTAGGCCGTCGGGAATACGTGACTTAGCAATACGTGTTTCAAGCTAAGTATATCTCCACAGTTCGGCTTCTCTTTGTTGTATTGTGGCCTGTAATGTTATGTAAAAGACATACGGAATGATTTGTTGCCTGGCAGACGGCATTCACGGGAATATGATGAATTATTGAATCCAAAGTTATGTCATTATTTCAGCTGGGTTAGTTATTTTGGCCCGGCATGTATCGCTCACGTTGTTTCGAGGCTAAGGCAAAGTTTCAAGTTATTCAAAGAAAACAAATAGTTAATTTGATAATGTACTATTTAACTACACGAATGCTTTTACCTTACTAAGCTAACAACGAACTAGTGGAGGTAAGTAACTTTTATAGCGGTTTATTATCGCGACATATTAACATTAATTTACATTTCCGATGGTAGTAATAAACGAACAAACACTCATTGAGTGTGTTTTGGCTTTAATGGGCTTCTACGATGATTAACTAGAGTTTTGGCTCTTTCGTTTACAATTCCTTCTTTGAACAGGCTCCTGCTGCTAATTATATTTTTTAATTATTATCATACTGTCCCTTACGCACACTCAAATTAACCTTAGAGGTTATGGTAACCCACCTGAGCTTATCATCATTTAGCATGCAGCACAGGCCTCCTCTCTGTGAGAGGGAATGGGCCGTAATCCACCACGCTGGGCCAGTCAGCTTGGTGGATGTCACATGTCCTCGAATTAAAAGTTTCTGAGCTTATGGTCTAAGTTAAATTCGTTAAAGTAAAAAAATGTATGGGATTGACGTAGCAGTCCCCTAGATTCTAGGCCCTAGAATATCACTTTGTCTACAGACCCCGTGCTACTCGAATCCGTCGTACTCTAGCAGTCCTCACCAGGTCATCGGTCCTTGTGGCCCTGGCCGTATACGAATATGATCAAATAATTAATTCATTAGGTATAGGAAAACAATGTTAATCAATTTATTCTTCCAGGATAAAGCGGGCAATGATTTTAGCAGTAATTAGGTACAGGAAAATAATGTTAATCAGTTTAAGTTTCCAGGATACAGCGGCACAATGATTGTACCAGTATGGGAATTCTATCATAACTATAGTGTTTGCAAAATAATTGAGTTGTCAGTTTTCCTTCCTTTTTCATCATCCATCCTGTTTTTACCGACTTCAAAAAAAAGGAGGTAATCAAATCGTCACGTACTATGTATGTTGGCATTGCACAATTTTCACATTTATGGCACTCTGTATGGGCTTCTAAATACATGTGCCAAATTTCATAAGTATATGTTTGTATGTGTGAATGTTTGTCCACGCATTTCGCCGGATTCCGGATTAACGGATCGTGATCCTTCTTTTTTTATTGGATTAAGTATCTTTCGCAAGAGCAAGATTCATTAAAATCGGTTTAGCAATTGTCAAGATATGGAACATACAACCGAACTCCTTAGCTACAAACAAACGCATCTATAGCAAAACACAAAAAAATGCCAAAATAACTTTAATTTCGGCAGTCGGTGTTGAAAAACAAGAAAAATGTTTTTCATGAGCTAATATCGCTAACTAAAAACCTATGATTCATTTTGACACACTATTAAAATTAATCAAAGTGTAAAATGCATTACTTCTGTAAAATTCAGATAGTGAAATACACTCGAAACTGAATCCGAACAAAGACTTAATTATTCAGCATTAAAAGTTTTAACAAGTAATAATGACAGTAACTACTCGACAATGTCTCTATTTACTTGGAACACTATATCATATAGCTGTATATATCCAATTACAGAGAGATTATTAACGGGTAAGTTTGTATGACAAAATTAATGGTCGTTGTCCGAGCAGCGGGAAGCACTATCGATATAATAACAATAATATACGATCGATACTTGGACGAGGGTTCCGTATACGAGGGTTAACGAAACTACCGAATAAAATGATTCGTTGTGTTTTATTTTGATGTGTATGTGGTACTATGTTGAAATATTGTTATACAAGGATAGGGAAATAATACGATATTTAAAATTAACTACTACTCTAAATAAAATTAAGTGAACTAATTGAACCATAGGTTTGGGTACGTAGTTCACAACATACAGTTCTAGGGACTGTAAATTAGCTCTATCTTGCGGATCCTAGGACCTAGATTAAGACCAACTATTAGAAGTTATTTCTGTTGATAAGAATGCAAAATAATCAATACGGTGAATTGACTACAAATGGGAAGTTATGATGATAGCAAGTTATATAGTACTTATCTTATCTCTTAGGTTAACTGGTCTACAAAATGTTGTTTTAGTAAAAGATACTATGGTTTATTTATTAAGCAAGTGATGACAAATCTTCAATATGTCACGTACACTTTGATAACTGTATTGATTTTAAAAACTAATCTATTCAGTATTAAAGTCAATTAAAAGGACTGTATGTGGTCCTTTAATGAACTTACTCAATATGCTCACAAAATTTCATGAGAATCGGTCAAGCCGTTTCGGAGGAGTACGGGAACGAACATTATGACACGAGAATTTTATATATAAGATTATATAAATAAAATTATTATTAATCAATTAACAAATCCAAAAAAAAAACATAATAAATATTTTTTAATTTTATTTGGGCAAGGGATTGGTTTAAAGGCAGTTATCAGGTCTAAAGCCATTTGCCATTCCCATTCCTAGAAATAGGCGAGCGAACTTATCAGGTTTGAACCTTTGCTTGCCCATCTCTAGGACCAGGTAATGAGACACCTCCTAGGTAATCTGATTAGATATATTGCTTTAGTAAAATGCTATTTACATCTGCTTCTTGCGATCTATTAAGTGATAGCTTTTAAATTAAACGCCGTACCAACAAAAAATAAATAGTACAGATAGACAGAGAGACGCCACGCCTCATTCATACAAACAAATTAAGAAGAAGCTAGACACAATCTATCAGTGACCTAGAAGCTAAAAGGTTTTTAAATCGATTCTTCTGATACGCTGAGACGCGATGCAATAACGAGTTATCGATCAAGTACTATCGACGTTGAAATAAATCGATGTGTGAACTTGACCGATGATCGAATCAACTCATTCACAGCCTGGACCTGCCCGCATCCGTTCCGTTACGTTGAAATACTATGAATAAAATGATTTTATGAAAACCGGCTTGGCCGAACCCGTGGTGCATATAATAGGTGTGTCAAGATAAACGACAAGTTGTTTTGTATAAGTTTTTACTAAGAAAGGGTGATATCGAAGTGGTTTTTAAAGAAAAGCGATGCGTAATAATGTACTTGTTAGACGTTTCATGGTATTCGGTGTTTGCTAAGTAAATAATGAAATAATGGTTTGAAATGTCGATTTTCTGAATTTTTTACCGAGGCTGATTCAAATTAAATTTATTGCATCCATAATTTACATACAGGTGGTAGGAAATATAAGTTACAGAAATAATTATGGATTATTATTTTTAGTACAGCTTTTTTAATAAAAATATTTTTATGTGAATTGTAAGCAGTTCGCATTTAATTGGTGAAAAATACCAATTTGCGTACAAATAATTACAGGCTAATCCCAAAACGTGTTATTAAAATAAATGTACCTACTTTAATTTTTGATTCTTTAAAATTCGATAAGGACGATTAATCTTAAGCACTACATAATTTAAGCACAAACGTTTTTATATAGTACTAAACACGCACGGTCAACGACACCGAGTGGGCAGGCAGGAAACACGCTGAGATTTTTATTTTTATTACGCAACTTCGTAAAAGATGTTTTTTTTTTCATATTAACATACGAATTTATTGTACTATCATACTATGCACGCCTATTAAATCTTATCCATAGAGGAACTTTTCAATTTGTGATCCTTTTTTACTAAAGAATTAAACGCGTTACTTTACGACCGTTTCGGTTTTTAATTTAACCGAAATATTTTTCATTACATTTCCATTTTAATTCATTGAATTTCACTTAATAATTCCATCGATATACAACATATTTGTAGCATTCGAATTACATTTTGAAATGTAGAAATTCAGATCATGCAATTAAATAACAAAAATTCATGCTCATATTTTTAGCAGCAAAAGGGTAAATCCGCAACAATTTCTGTTGCAAAAAACGGCATGGTCGTTACCGTTGACGGTTGAGTGATATTACGTACTAAGAAAAAACGCGTCAGTTTACGTTATCACACGCATTACCGCGTCTCATCTAGTATTGCCGTGTGTTCTTCACATACGATTATTATGCCAGCAACGCGTCCATACGCACGTATTTTTAGCGAATGTCGTGCGCTTAACGTTAGGCCCGGAATAGACGAGCCGTTTGTAGCAGTACCGTCGGATGTGGTAGACCGCACACACTCTCGATAAGGACTTAGTATGTTTAGAGATAGCATAAAATATAGAATAATTGGTATATGTGCCCACTAGTATTGGAAACACAGGGTTTTCTCTCCGTGAGAGGGAGTGGGATTGGTAGGCGTGTGATGACGCCTGAATTTTTAGTCCTAGGAAATGCCGATTTCTTCGCGTTGTTTACCTCTACGATTACGGACAGAGATAAATTGCGTTTAGACATTACAAATCACAAGTCATTGTAAATTGATTAGCGATCCAAATACATTATCGCGATATAAAACGATAAATAACGATGAGCGATTCAAAGCGAATGAACTACATCCGTTGATGAGCAACAAATTACCATTATACACGCGACCCTACATATATTTTTTGCCTTTTAATTAAGAGTATTCGTACAATAAAACTAAAATTAATATGTATCAGAGTCTGCGGGCAGTGTACCAGGGGTCTTATGACACACGAGGTGAACGCACTGTGTTTATTTCGTTACGATTGTGTTACGAGTCTGCAGCCACTTCTGAAGGACATTTTAGCGATACTTAGAATTATATTATTGTATCGCTTTTAATAACATTAATTTTTTTGTAAGCCTCTTATACGCCAACTGGGAGTGGGACTTATAGAAATTCGCTGATTGAATCCTCCACATTTGCGAATTTTTTGTTTAGTCCGATAAATTCCACAGGTGGCATAAAAAAGCCTTGTTTTTATATACTAACGGTTTTATTATAGAGTCTAGACAGTATTGGGTTGAAAATTTAATTATTTCCTGTTACGGTAATTTACGGCTATAAATTATTTTTGATAAAAAATCTATCCATCGATTTTAGTATGTATAATTTTAAATTGATATTATACATATATGCATATGAAAACAGATCATGTAATAATAATATGATTAATAATAATAATATGATTAATAATAATAGATATGATTTGAACTTAATATTGTTTTTTGATATACAAAAGGGTATCAAAGCTATGAAAGAAATAGGATTCAGTGATAGCGTGACGATTGACACGACGAAATGGGAGAAGAAAACGTGTTATACCGAACCCAAGTAATATAGGACAAGGGCAGGAAGATGATGATATTAAAGGACATCAAGAAGCTATGACCTAGATTACCAAAGCAATGGATATCAAACCTGCAAGTGTGGTCTAAGCTCAAACATGAAAAAACAGTCGTATCGGTAAGGGTCCGATATCCATCGCCATTGACATTTAACAACCGATAGAAATAATAATTTTCAAACTAACAATACTTTTTATTACCATGCGGTTAACAAGCGCCTATATTGTTTACATGCTGAATAATAAGGGTAACATTACATTATGCCTCGTTCTCAATAAAACTTTTATGAACTTTGCTAGGCTTATGTTCGAGCATTTTCTTTTATGACTTCGATATTGTTTATACAAAAACGAAGTTCAACAAATCAGGAAACTTAATGCTATTGTAAATGGAGTCGACGGGAAAAATATTGTGCTAACTTTTTAATCATTCAGGATTCCTTAACATTCAAACAGGAATTAATAAACTATGCACAGATTTGTAAAACCACAAATAAATCAACATAGCTGTCGTATTTCCAATTCATCAAAACGCATTAACAGATAATCTTTAATGCAGGAATGGGTTTGATTTTAATTAATTAAGTATCAGCCTAGTTAGTACACGCTCAAAAGCTTAACAAGTTGATAGTTTGAGGACAAAGCGAAACATTGCAAATATATTAATTTATACTAATTTAAAGGATTAACATCGATGTAGGAAAAAATATAAAACAATGGTAATTAATAATATTTTATAATTTACGGTGTATGAAGATTAAAGGAATCAAGAACCACACCCAGAACTTGCTTGAAATTCAATTGAAGAAAGAGTTAATTTTCATCGAAAATCATCGGGCATTATTGAAATTGTTAATTTAAGAGCATTGACACTTAAGCTTTTCAGAATAGAAGCACTTAATATAAAGAAAGAAGATAATAAGAAAGATATAAAATATAAAGCTTAAAGTTTTATTAACTAGCAAAAGTACAAATGAGAAGAAACAAATAAGTACTCAAAAGTAACACGCATAAAATGAATAAGAAATAAACAGTAAAATTAAAAATTATCGCACTTAACTTACGGCTAACAACTCTTAATGGCGAAAAAAAGAAGATGCTAATTAATAATAACGAATCGCATATATAAATTTGTTATATTCAAGGCAATCCCTACGAATTAAAATCTTAAAAGTGCAATTAATCTTACAGGTGAATTTTATTGTAGAGGGTACCGCTCCTGGGATGAGAAACCAGTTTACTTGTGGACCCAAGTTTTATAGTGACTGTCTGGCCACCAAATGTTCTTTCGTTCTGTGAACATTTTTATTCTATTTCTTCTTCGAAATGCTATGCAGATGAAAGATATAAACCAGAAGCTCGTTTACGAATGTAATGGCTTGAGAACTTTGCAAATGTTTTGAAATGGAGACGCTAATGATGTTATTAATCTATATATATAAAAGAAGAAACTGACTGACTGACTGACTGACTGACTGATTGACTGATCGATCAACGCACAGCCTAAACCGCTAGGCCTAGAAGAATGAAATTTGGCAGAAAGATTCCTCATATCGCGTAAGTGAGCACTAAGAAAGGATTTTTGGAAATTCTACCCCAAAGGGGGTAAAAAGGGGGTTGAAAGTTTGTATGTAATTTCTACAGTTTTTAAGTTGGGCACGTGAAATTTTAGATTTACGCTCTTGGTTGATAAAAAGAATTAATGTATTTATTAGTTTTTGGATATTCGACCCCTAAGTGGGTAAAAAGGGGGTTGAAAATTTGTATGAAGTTTTTACAGTTTGCAAATTGGACACATGAAATTTTACATTACGCTCTTGGTAGATAAAAATAATTAATGTCTTTATTGGTTTTTCTAAATTCCAACCCTAAGGGGGTAAAAAAGGGGGTTGAAAGTATGTATGTAATTTCTACAGTTTGTAAGATGAACACTTGAAATTTTAGAATTACGCTCTTGGTTGATAAAAAGAATTAATTCATATATTGGTTTTTGGAAATTCTACCAGTGAGGGGGTAAAAAGGGGGTTGAAAGTATGTATGATTTTTTTACAGTTTGTAAGTTGGGCACGTGTAATTTTAGATTTACGCTTATAGTTCGTAAAAAGAATTAATGTATTTGTTGGTTTATGGAAATTCGACCCCTAAAGGGGTAAAAAGAGGGTTGAAAGTTTGTATGTAATTTCTTCAGTTTGTAAGTGGGACACGTGAAATTTTAGAATTACGCTCTTGGTTGATAAAAAGAATTAATTAAAATATTGGTTTTTGAAAATTCGACTAGTGAGGGGGTAAAAAGGGGGTAGAAAGATTGTATGATTTTTTTACAGTTTGTAAGTTGGGCACGTGAAATTTTAGATTTAATCTCTAGGTAGATAAAACAAAACCATGCATTAATTATTTTTTGGAAATTCTACCTCTATGGGGATAAAATAGGGGTTGTAACGTTATATGAAATTTCATCGGTTTGGAAGGTTAAACATCTAAAATTGTAGGTTTTCGCTCCTGATTTGTTAAAAAACAATGAGTGTAATTATTTCCGGAAATTCCACCCATAACGGGGCTAAAAAGGGGGTTGAAAGTTTGTATGTAATTTCTATAGTTTGTAAGTTAGAGTTGGAGTTGATAAAAAGAATTCATGTAATTATTAGGTTTTAGAAATTCTACTCCTAAGGAGAATAAAGTAGGGGTTGAAACTGTATATGAAATATCTTCGGTTTGGAACTTAAAATATCTGAAATAGTTGGTTTACGCTCTTGATTAAAAAAAAATTATGAGTTTATTGATTTGCGGAAATTCTACCATCACTAATAGAGGTTAAAGATGGCAATTTGTTGGGCTTATATATTTGAAACTTGGCATCAATACTAACAGCAAGTATTTTATACTTTTTTTATTGATTTTAAAGTAAAGGTTGTCATTACAAGTTTTTCAAAACTACCCCTAAAATATGATTAGGTGGGTGTTGAAGATCTTGGTTTAATAAACTTGAAATTTTGCACAAATACTAACCTTAATAAATAATGTGGGTTGCTATTAGTTATTCGTTTTTCATAACTATTCCCAAAATACTATTTAGGGGGTGATCAAGATTTTTGAAGTATTTAATTACACATAGCTTCTTTTAATGATGTAAGTGAGCACTAAGGAAGGAGTTTTGTAAATTCAACCTTTAAGGAGACATTTAATTGTATAAAAACTTTACATAAAAAAATATATTACTGACCTCCAACTAAAAACACTACAAAGTGAAAAATCAATCTATTTTTCGAAGTTGTGTGACACTGACTTCGAAAAAGAAAGTAATTTTTCACTTTGTAGTGTTTTTAGTTGGATGTCGGTAGATCTTTTTTGAAAATAGATTTTTTGTTTTTCACTTTTTTTAGGTGGACCTAATAGGCAATTTGCCTTTAGTAAGGTACTTAATTATTTTTTGTGTATGTTCACCGATATCTCCGTCAAACAGCACTGTTCAAACGGTTCAGCTCGGTAGTTCCAAATCGACGAAGAGGTCATCTTAGTGCCGTAAGATTCTTCAAAAAACCGTTGACACACCTAAAACATCTTCTGGGGGTAATTCTGAAAAACTAATGATGGCAATTAATTATTGCCCAAGGAATAAGATTTGTAACCGGCTTTCCAAAAAGGAGGAGGTTCTTTGTTCTCTAAATCCTAACTTAAACCGTAGATATCTACGATAGCCCATTTATTATTGATTTAACAGTAGCTTATTTTTGATCGCCTTCACTAACTGCACATAATTTAGTTGAATAAAATACAAAATCATGCGAACGAAGTCGCGGGCGGAGTGCTAGTATTGTATATGGGAAGAGTAATAACATGGACATAAATAAGGAATGTAAAATTATGACTGGTCATGGTAAGGTCGGGCATCCGATTTGTCATAACTGTTCTACAGCTAAGATCGAGGTTGCGAAAGTTTGACAAATATTAACTTCAGAGATATATTGCGAAACATCGTTTTAATCCTAGCTATTAAAGTTCACTAGAACTAGCGCAAGATATGTTGCGAAATCGTCGGATCATTCGACATTTTGTACGGAAATTGAGCGTACGAGACGACGAGATTGCTTTTAAATCGCATTATGCGCTCGATGCACAGGCGATGCAGCCAGCCGGCTATCCACTGCAGAGAGGACGTGACGGATCACTTGGTAATTATAAAACTCATTTTTCTTCGTAAATGAACCTTTGACACGCTTCACAAGTAATTGATGTACGATGTAATATTTATGAGCTCAACTTCTCGTTAGACGCTATATATTCCAAAAGAAATGAAACAGCTTTTAAAACTATTTCAATTGAAGGTACTTTTTTACTGATCTCTGTTACTTTGTCAGTGCCAAATAAATATTTTTTTTGTTGTATTCTTAAAGCAATTAGAGAGTATCTTCAAAATAATACAGGATGTAAAGTTGAAAAACCTTTCAAGGTAAGTAAGACCTCAAAGAATAAACAAAAGAGAAAATTAAAATAACACGTTGTGACAATACCGGAACATGGTATGGTTCACAGCAAATAAAATTACAGGCAAAAGGGATCGGTCGTAAAACTTTGGCTCATGGCTAGAATGGGCAAAAAATACAAACGGTCGTTGCGAGCGATAAAAAAAAATGCCGATAAAAACTTTGGCCTAGTGTATTTCCAACACAAAAACAGAATTTGGAAAGAACTATCGTCCCCTATAGAAAAGGGACGTTAGAAAGTCATCAATGTGTCAACAATAGTAATATTATTACGCTTAGCTGTTAAGAATTGACACAAAAAATATACACAATCTCATATAACACAAAATGTTGAAATATACGACGAAAACTTTATATATTTCCGAGACCAATTATAATGACGGACACATTTGAGGCGAATCGTAAAAACTATGTTTGGATTTTATAGCGGTAAAACACGAGTTCTAAGTTATGATCGATGATTGATTAATATATGGACTTGATTGTTGATTTACACATGTATGATTTGATTCGTCATTAATCAAATTGAACAAAAACTCTGAGCGCAGTGTCGAAGGGGTCACCTTACTGCGCCATTTGTAACATCTGCTTAATGTAAACAATGTTACTGCTGATGTTTCTGATTCGTGATATTGAACAAAAAAAAATGCGTTGGATTATGAATTTAAGAACGATGGGATAATGGAATTAAGTAAAAGCGTAGCGGGGTTTTCCGGAACGAATGCAAAGTCTAACGGTTTTGTTATATTTCAATAGATTCAAGATACGACATAGAATATACTAACGATAAGAAAAAGGCCTTCATCGAATTAAACTGACAATACAAATGCGAATAACGTAAGCGTATTCATGTGATAATCACATCGATAACATTCAAGAAATAAACATAGTAGTGAACTTAATTATGTAAATTGATGTTATTGCACTTGATGGCGATAAAGTAAAGTTCAAAGTCAAGGTAAAGCGCAGATATGCGAACGAAGGCCAAGATATTGCAGGTTACCCAGACGGGAGAGAAAATAGAATTCCTAGAACCCAAGTTGCCAGAAATTCTATTTTCTCTCCCGCCTTGGCTGTTTGCAATATACTTTGTTTTTGCTTTGCCTTCTTTCGTTCAAAGCAGGGCTTTTGTAACTTTACAGACCGTTACATAAGACGTGATGTAGAAATCAAAATGAGCGTCGCCAAGTTCCTGACACTTAATGAGTCATTCCTCCGGCACTGAATATAACACTAAGAATCATCGAGAATTTCAATGACTTCCTTACTGTCCGTAGCATGTTTAACCAATGCTTTGTGACATGGCATGTCTGAACACAATACCTTTATATTTTGAAATCTTTCAGCCTTAGAGATTACCTTCAGTTATTTATATATTATTTTATGGATGAGAATTAATTTTGTTATTTGCTATTATGTTTGTAGTTATTTCTTCGGCTCTTCTATTCTCATTTCAATTTGATTGTTCTGAAGAATCTTTTGTTGGATTAACATCTATAAAGCAAAAACATTATAAATTGCCATACTTATATAAATGCCTCTAAACTACGAGTAAATAGTTTCAAAGTTATGTAGTAAACTCCAAGTCTTCGCTGATGCTAGGTTATTTAAAATCAACATTCCTTTAATGTATTCTAGTAACAAAGAGGTAGCGATCATTGCTAATAGTTATATAAATATAAAACAAAGAGCGAATAATAATATATTCAGTCGATAAAGGCGGAAGGCTAAGCACAAGGTGCTAGGCACACACCTGCCTTATACGTACACTTTAATGCGACGCTCGTTCTAACCAGAATGGGCTTCTAACATATATTTTTCTAAAATATCTTAGCAGCTCTAATCCGGCCTAGTACAAGTAGAAACAATGAAGCGATAAATCTCTGGTTTCTTTTAACATCATTAACGGCAGTTTTGGGTAAAGCGTTCGATTGCTTGTATCTCCAATATATCGTCAAGATATACTCACAATTTGCTTTTACTTTATTTATTATTTGGATTTTATTATTATTTAAGTTTGAAATCACCATCCCGCCTTTAGCAAGCGTGGTGATTAATTCTCGTAAGGCAGGAGAATATCACCACGCTTGCTCTGTATGAGAAGACGTGTTTGCCATGAATTGGGACCCATAACTGGCTGGTATTATTATATATGGATTTTAAAATTCGGAATTCGATCTATAATTGTGATTCGATGGCATCAATGATACTGCAGATGCAGTGCAGTGTCGAAACGAAACAGGAATGGTCATAAATGTTAAAGTAGACCACGAGAGACTGTTTTCAAGAAGGATATTAAAGAAATTCGGACAGACTTTAATGATATCGATAAAATGTTTACGATTGTAAACTTAAATATGCGTAAATTGTGAAATGTTGATGACAGTATAATTGTAAGTGCAGTTGTGAGGTCGTTAATGAGTAATGAAATCCGATGAATTATAAATTTATTTTAATTAGAACTGAAGCTTGGCGTTGGACTTACGTTTCAACATTATTTACGGGAAGAGCAGAGTGTAAGCGTGGGTGCCAATTAACCAAAGGAAACAAGACTGAGTTAATGACTTAATTGCAACCAATTAATTCGTTATGAAAGCAGATTTTCTCGGCACTCCACCGTATTTCTGTCAACAATGTTTCCTGGTTCGTAGTTCGTAGTAAATAAGTGACGTATATGGAAAATATATTATGGTATTCCTCATAAACAACGTTAGTCATAATTAATACAATACACATAACCGTAATTGCAGTGCTACAATATAATTAATGAATGCGTAATGCAATTAATATAATTATTAAAGTGAATTTAACGAGTTAGGTTATGTTTTTTTAGAGAAGTATCTTTTTTAATAGACACGGTGAGATAATCGTTCCTGCATAGAGAAACGGCACCAAAAAATACGTAGGTAGTAGTTTACGGTACCGGTTTCTTTTATTATGAATGCCCAAAAAAACCGACTGTAGGATATATCCTATATATATATAAAAAATACGAACCGCACCTTCTTCCATACAATGAGTCCCCCAAGCGAAAGAGCGACATCCATTGTTAAAATTTTCAAAAAAAGAAGGAACTATTTCTGTTACGGCTGGCGTGGTATTTTTTCGTTAATCCAAAAAAAGCGCCAAAATGCTAGCGTCGCTTACCGAAAGTTACGAACTTGTCAGAATAAAGCACTAAAACCGTGTGGCGGCCGGCGGAGCCGTCTCCGTGACGGTGCCGCGCGCATGCATGGTGTTTTTAGGGCCGAGGTCGGGCATAATCACCTCGGTCGGTGGCGTAACATAACTTCTCATCTCCCGGCAGCGCCGTGGTCAGCTCCTGGGCGCGGTCCTCGCACTGCACATCCTGGGCATGCTCACTCACTACACAATAGTACACATATCACTGCGGCAGGCAAGGCTCCTGTCGTCACGCACAGCACTGTGTCACTGTCACCGAGTAGGGTCGCGAGTCGAGTCGGGCGGCGTGCGCGGTGCGCTATCAACGCCGATGCATTGGCGGCGCTCGTGCGAGTGTGCGCGCGGCGCGCGGCGGTCCCGGGCGCGCAACAGCTGACGGGAGGCGCAGCGCCCCCCCGCACCCCGGCCGCGCGCGCAGCCGGTGCGTGCGCCACACACCCCCCCGGCCCGCGGGCCCTCCCCACCTCTAATCCATTATTTACGGACGGCCGACCGGTTTCAGGCGCGTTCGTTCTGCCCGCCGCTTCACGACGATCGTTCAAATTTAATGCCCTTCCTATGTCCGGCCTCTAATGCGATAAGATTACGGTCGGCGAGCTGTGGAAGTCGCTGCTCCAGAGCCGCCGCGGTGATCAGCGCCCGACAGCATAATTAACAAGAACCGCGCACTACCGCCACAAGTAAGGCTGCACACCGCATAGACGTCCAGGAGCGCATAAGTGTGATACAAACGCGTGATTGATATGACAGCGGAAAGGTGAACGAACCGAAGGCAGGCATCGGCTGGCACTGAAAGCACTAAAACGCCTATAACCCATAGTTATATTCTGTTGTAAGCCACAAATACCCTTTTGAAGCAGTAAGTCACCGTACTGAACATAAAAATACAATAAAAACAGAAATTGGTACCAAGTAACTCTTCGATAACTACGAGTACTTACATATTCCCTTATTGTTAAAAGATGTGTACAGCGAGACTGTGAAGTTGAGAACTACTCTAAGAACACTTGTGAAATGCAGTTGGAGTCACAAAAAGCTTCACGGTTGACCCCCCCTCTCGCGGGCTAAGTTTATCTTAATATTTATCTTATTTCCGTGAAAAGAACTTAAAAAGTTATTCCTTATCTTCCAATTCTGAGAATACTCTTTACCACTCGTGCCAGTTATAATACTGAACATTTCAAGTGCGCTACTGGCATTACTGTTATGAAATAAACAAAAGCTGAGACACATCTTTAGCTTTAAAAATCCCGTGCAATAACAAGAACACGCATGAAATCCAATCAAGTGGAAGGCAGTAAACGATGTCAATAAGACACGAAAAATTCAACTTTAAACTGATCGTCTTGGTTAATTTGATTTCAAAACGTACAATCGCATGTAGCAATCGCCTCTGGGTTCCACCAAGTGTCGCTGGTGTAGAATGGCGAAGGTAATAAAATCGATGCGGGGGCGTTCATATAATTTTAAAGTCTCGTAATTGGAGCAACTAAATAAAAAACGATTTCTCTGAAGGACCACCACGTAGATTTGTCCTCGTCAATCATCTCATGTTCTAGAGCACCTAATGGGAGACATTAGATACTGTAAAAAGTACAGCAGACGCACACCACGGATGGGGGTCCACGAGTGGTCGCGTCGCACGGCCGCAGCCGGAGGGTAGAGCAGTGTTTCATTACACATTTCTCCGTAACATTAGCGCCGGCCGAGTGGCTCTCGAGATACTCCGGGCTCCACTTTCGGCGGACAGCCATAGAAATCACGTAGTTCGCGGAACTTTGTTACCTGTGGTGCGCCGGCAGCGCAGCGCGCCAAGGTGAACGTTCGGGCCAAGGACGGCTCGGCGGCGCCGGGGAGGGGGCCCCCCGCCGCCCGCTGTTCCCCCGAGCTCGAGTAAAAACGCTCCAAACCTTCGAACGCGGCCGGTGCAACCCAGCAAAAAAAGGGCCCGACGGAACAAATAGAAAATGTTCGGGCCCAACAAAAAAAGAATACAAATAACAGGGGTCTCGGGTAACTAACAGAACTAGTTAGGCTCTCTGGGTGGATGTCGAAATAATGTAGAGTTCGCATGTCACCTGCGCCTACGCAGACGGGTCACACACCGCGAATGCGCATGTTCCTATGATGTAATAGACGAACGCTAAAAAACGGCTAACGGAAGAGGCGCGGAACCGGCCGTATCGACGACGACGGCCCACTAATCACCTGGCACGATAGTTATTTTATAATTTCACAGCTACAGCGAACCGCCGAGGATATTAATATTCTAGAGATGACCATCTCCGCTTCAATTATTCATGTCTCTCCTTGCTTATTCGTGATGCGTAAGCGTTGAACTTTTTTCATGCGAATTAAAGGAAGACTAGGGACGATAAAATTCCAAGACCGCTTCCTAGGCGTTGTGCCCTGACCGGTTCAGCTGCGCATTGTAATAACTTCCCCACCAGAAAAACTTGCGCTAGCCACAAAACACGTACTACAGAATATTCTTTAACGACTCGCATTAGAAATGCCATTAACAGATAACATTTCTGCGTCTACACTTGAATAAAAAGTAAACGAATTCCAAACATCGAGGTGGTAAGGTAACATCAGAGGAAATAATTATTTGCGGTGAAGGTCCTGTCTGACAGCCTGACGCAACAATTTGTTTGATAGTTGATCGATCAACTTCCTATCCACGAGACAATAGATGTCTTCGTGTGTGCGGTTATGTGACCGGTCTATTGGTCATATTACATCACCGTACATAAATAGAATCTCCTGGAGCCGCTCGTACTTGCGTATAGCGCGTGCAAGGAGGCGTAACTCTCTGTACTCCTCTAGCGGACAACATCGAACGAGAGAGAAAGGGACGAGACAGTGTTACAGTTAAGCAGGAACTCTATTTATATGCAAATATAACCTCGGAGTCGACACCTGTTTGCGTATTCTCAGCGCTCGCCGCGTCGCTTTGTGGCAACACTGTCTCCGTGGTATCCTTTAGATTATGTAAAACCAAATCAACTTTGCGTTCGATTCATGTCATCGTCATAAAAAAAAGATCCTTATTACCGACCGTTAGAGCTCAAATGCAACCAGGCATGCGACAGAGTAACTTTGCCATCCAATACCTGTACCTTTGTCGCTTCTCTCTTGTTTTCTGACCACTTTTTAATCTTATTGTTTTGAACTTCATTATGAGATTTGTTAAGTAAAATTAATTACGAATTTCACTCAAAAAACGTGTCACGTTCCCTTGACGTGGTGGCATGGATCTCGTTAAAAGTTAGCAAACGAGAAAAAAATGCATGAACTTAAGGGAGATATGAATATAGGGTTTTTGGCAATTTTGCTCTAAATGCGTTATGAATTGATGTTTACGTAGTGCTTGACAAAGCTGTGCATTAGGATAAAATATGACAGAAGGGCAGGGTGGCATGGCATCGCACTCATCTATCACGGCAGATTGCCGAGTACATCACTCTGAACGATAAATGGATCGTATTTGAGGACGGGATTATCGAATCACCGGATCCGCTGATGTGTGTTTTGAAGACGTGATAAAATTTTGTAACTTGCAGATTTCGAACCGTCGCATCTCTCTATCTGGAGCACGGAGTTTCGCTCAAAGTTTTATTGATTTTCTAAAGGAGGAAGCTGAGATAGATAAAGGATATTTAATTTCGCAGCGTCCGCTGTATTTCCCTTGTGGTTATGGTGTCACATCTTTCCATTACTGTCATATATCTCCCTCCCACACTGGCGGAGTAAAGAGAAGAATTGGAGCGGGTGTTCGGGCTGTCCATTTATCATACTCGGCCGAGCAGTGCCTGAGTGCGTTCCTGTGTACGTCTGCCGGCAGAGATATGTACTTGCTGGTTGTTTTGTTTACACGTGTTGCGACGTTCGCAACGTCTGCAATGCACATTATGACTGCAGATTCGTATTACAGGTTCTTTATTGAAATTGTAATCGGAGTCGTAATGAAATCAATCTGTGTTGGTAATGTTGGATTTGAATTTGCTTCTTAATTTAGATATAAGGGTGTTTTTCTGAGAAATGGCCTTTTATTTCTCACTTTCTGTTTTTAGTTTTATACTCTCGAGATTGTTCCCATTTTGAGTTTCAACGCCCAATTTGTCTCCCTCCAAAGTCCTTCGCTTCATTCACTTATCTTGGAAATTTTCATTCACAAACAATTCCTGCATGTTCTGAAAACGTTTCTCTATGCAAATGTGACACATTGGCACCTGGGTACAAGTAGGTGTAGGTAGCGTAATATCGCACGGCTCGATCGCATCGCGAGACATCGGCCGCCGCGGGTGCGTCGCCCGAAGCGTCCTTCCTTGCCCTTTGAAACAAGCCGTGTATGACACACCATTGTTGTAGTGTTTTAATTTAACATAACTTTGAATAGGAAATTACATAATTTTTATAAGATTATCTGCTGATTTTAATTACTTTTAGAACTTTTTTCGAGATGATCTTAATTTTTTTAGAGACGACCTTAATTTCTTTAGAAATGGTCTTAATAATTTTAGAGATGGCCTTAAGGTTGAACTAGTCGACGGCACGAACTATTTTGTGCGCGGGGTTAAAATGCATGCTATCTTATCCGACAACACGTGCGTAAGAAATAGATGTTGTGATGAGCAGTAAGAAGCTAGTTTGCGTACGAATTAGCACTTTTGCAAATTTGTATCGAAATGGATGATGATTTAGAACGAAAACGAGCGCGCGAAATTTTATAAACAGACCTTTGGCAGTCTAGATATCATGAAAAAACAACTAAATGTATATTTATAAAATAACATTATTTGCATTGTTGAATTACTAATCTATCCCTGTATGGAGGCCGTTTTGCAATTTTCCTTTTTCTTATGGTATTTATTTCCGCCCAAAGATGCGTTAAAATTAGTGTTGAAATATGGAACTTTCGACGCTCATAACTTTCAAATATATTATTTTTTTACTTTTTTGTTTCCATACAGGACTAGATAATGACGAGACAAATTGATATCATTTTTTATTTTGAACGTACATCGTCAAACAGTGGAGTAATCTCTAGACTACGTTTGTATGGAAGAATTTTCGACTAGTGTACCCTTAATAATTAATATTATTAGTAGAATCAGATTTTTATTTTTAGGCATGATATAGGGCAAGCACGGAAAGTCAAAATAGTTTCAAATATGATCTTAGCATGTTCGAAAGATGATTTTTAATTTATGTTGGAGATGGACTTAATTTTTTTAGAAATGGTCTTAATAATTTTAGTGTTGTTGTCCTTAATATTATTAGTAGAATCTGATTTTTATTTTTAGGAATGATGTAGGGCAAGCACGGAAAGTCAAAATAGTTTCAAATATGATCTTAGCATGTTCGAAAGATGATTTTTAATTTATGTTGGAGATGGACTTAATTTTTTTAGAAATGGTCTTAATAATTTTAGTGTTGTTGTCCTTAATATTATTAGTAGAATCTGATTTTTATTTTTAGGAATGATGTAGGGCAAGCACGGAAAGTCAAAATAGTTTCAAATATGATCTTAGCATGTTCGAAAGATGATTTTTAATTTATGTTGGAGATGGACTTAATTTTTTTAGAAATGGTCTTAATAATTTTAGTGTTGTTGTCCTTAATATTATTAGTAGAATCTGATTTTTATTTTTAGGAATGATGTAGGGCAAGCACGGAAAGTCAAAATAGTTTCAAATATGATCTTAGCATGTTCGAAAGATGATTTTTAATTTATGTTGGAGATGGACTTAATTTTTTTAGAAATGGTCTTAATAATTTTAGTGTTGTTGTCCTTAATATTATTAGTAGAATCTGATTTTTATTTTTAGGAATGATGTAGGGCAAGCACGGAAAGTCAAAATAGTTTCAAATATGATCTTAGCATGTTCGAAAGATGATTTTTAATTTATGTTGGAGATGGATTTAATTTTTTTAGAAATGGTCTTAATAATTTTAGTGTTGTTGTCCTTAATATTATTAGTAGAATCTGTTTTTTATTTTTGGAATGATATAGGGAAAGCACGGAATGTCATAATATTTTGAGACATGGTCTTATAATGTTAGTGTTAGTGACCATGAAAGTTTAAAAACTTATATGGTCTTAGCATGTAAGTTAGATGGTTGTTTGAATTTATTTTAAAAATGGTCTTAATATTTTTAATAACGGTCTTGATATTTTAAGAGATGGCGTTCATAGTTTTTTAAATAATACGTGTTGGCAAGTTGACTTATAATTTTAATAGAGCTAGAAATGACGTACTGATTTGAGAAATAGGTTCTTGGCTCAAACATGTTAGATGGAGAACATGCAATAGTTAAGTGCAGAAACAGTTCAGTAACTAGTCGCCTATAAGCTCCATTAAATAACTCGTTGCCCTCAGTTGGCTTTTACAACTTTAGCGGGAATATAAACAGCTGATACAATCTCCTTTAGTTTTATTCTCACGCTAACCTCAGTAGCACAAAAATATGTGGTTATTTGCTAGTTTTAATTTAAAATAAATCAATAATAAATTAGTAAGGTAGGTCTGCTTGTGAGATTAATCTCGCTAAACTCAGTTCGCGAAAATAAGTAGGTAGTTAGGTATATGCCTGTCTTAATTTAAAATAAATAAATGTAATTTATTAGTTAAGTTAGTTTTAATTTAAAATGAATCAATAATAAATTAGTAAAATAGGTCTGCCTGTGAGATTAATCCCGCTAAACTCAAATCGCCAAAATAGAAAGGTAGTTAGGTACCTGTATCTATCTGCCTAGCCTTTTTTCCCAACTATATTGGGGCTTCCAGTCTTACCGGAATCAGCTGAGTACCAGTGTTTTACATGGAGCGACTGCCTCTCTGACCTCCACAACCCAGTAACTGGGTAACAGCGGTACCACTTGGCAAGACTAGAGTCAGATCTCAAGCTTCTGACTACCCGCAACGACTGTCAAAGATCTTCAAATGACAGCCGGGACCAACGGCTTAACGTGCTTGCCGAGGCACGGAGGAAACTCGGTATGTTGAAATGGTCACCCATCCACGGACCGACCTCGTCAAGCGTTGCTTAACCTTGATGATCGACAAGTGCGGCTGTTATTATTTAGCCACGAGCCTCAAAGCTAGTTAGGTACCTATATGCCTGTTTTAATTTAAAATAAAAAATGTAAATTAGGGTGAGAATCACAGGTGAGCCTTGCAGCACCCCATAAAATCGAAAACGTAATAACTACCTCCCTTTTCAAGAGATTTCTAACAACTAGGCTGGAATATACAGAAAAGTTGATATTTAAAATCATTACATTTATAATTTTATGGAAATCTTCATAACTGTTAAAATACTTCAACAGAATACAAGAGGAACTGTATCTTATGATATTTATGGTGCAGACTCGGAGGGCTGAGAAGGAGTCATGCGTATCCAATAGCATTTCTGCAGATTATATTAGAAGCAGAGAAAAAACTGCTCGGACCCAACTCTAAGAACATTTAACAGAACTTGATCTAACATAACAGCACTAACGAGAAAAAATAAACCTTATAATTAAATGGTATTTTGTTGATTGAAAGTTTAACAAGCTGGTCATTTGACAGCTGCCAAGATACCAAATACTTCATAATGAACTTGCGTTTGCAAAACATTTAAAAGCCCTATAAAATAAAAATACAGTATCGTGTGTGGCAGTCAACACTAACGACCCACGCTTTATCTCACGTAATTACGTATTAGACCTGCAATTATTCATGTCACAATGTTTTCCACCTTGACGCATCGAGCTGACTCTCGGCTTCAAACTCATTACACTGAAGACTCAATAATTTGTGTCGGTGCACAAATTATTCGTGTTTTCTTAATCAAATAGAGACGCCGCTCCGACGAGGTTGTTAAGGAGTGCGATTTTAATCAGTAAACTCCGGTAGTGGAGTGGCAACGAACCGCTTTTTGCCTCCGTTCGGCCTCTAACGCAATAATAAAATCTTGCACTTTAATGTCTGAAGGCGGGTTTCGGCCGCAGCCAGTGCGAGAGGGTGGAAAATCACCCGCGGCGTCTTTTCCGACGCCGGCGTTCAATTACAAAGTCAGAGGGAGCATCGCGACGGAAGGCGGCACTAAACTGGAGCGCGACGCCTCGCCGCTCTCTGACCTATAAACGCCATCCGTAAGACGCTTGTCTTCATATCCCCGTAAATATTTTGTTGCTTTTCCATGCCACATAAAATTTATGGGATAGGGAAGGGACCTCTGTTGCGATTAGAATGTCGTTTCTTTGCAATATTGAGAGCTTATTCCCCCTATTTCATTCCATATGGATGCTTGCATAATTTAGGAGGAAAAGTGCGGAGCTGCATCAGAAGGAATTTCTGAGGAGGATGATTGGAGTCAGGCTTTAAGGCCTGTAATGCTTGAAGATGTAAGACATACGTGCAAATACATCTGTTCGACGGATAATAGCCGGTTCGCCCACACACGACGCTAAAGTTAATTAAAACGTCATGAACTCTCATCGTGTAGATCTATAGTTTTCAGGTTTGATTAACGTTGTCTTAATAGTCTGCAATAAAGCGTGTGGCTAATGTAGGGGAACACCGAATCAGCACGGGTCCTATGGCGGCGCCTCGGCGGAGACAAGACGGTTTATTAATTTTACGAGCGCTGAAAATGCTGATTTACATCGTCGTCAATAGGGGCGAATTCACTGATATAAATCTAACTAGATAACGCAAGTCCCTCCATCTGTATTAAAACCAAACGTGCCACTTTTTCACACACAATTAAAAAACAAATTTACTTACCAATGAATGAAAACGTTTCCAATGCCTCGGCCAACTTTTTCTATGCAGTCTTTACAGCTCAATATGGCATAAAAAGGTATTTTTCTAGATTTCGGTGCATTTAGGGTAACGATAGCTAAATGAAAAGCTCAAATTACTTTCATTGATCGTACATTAACTCCGGTTTTTGACACGCGAAGTACAGTACATACAATCGCGTCATCTAGTTAACGATTTATATCTGTGGGCGAATTGAAAGCGGTATAATCGAGAATGTTATCCACCGAACCTACTTAAAAGCTATGGTTACTACCGGATTCAATAAATAAATAATAGAGCATTTGCAGAAAACAAAATTCTTTTATCTTGTTACATTCAACATAATTGCTCGTACAATACGGGGTCAGGCAGCTAAGTGAGTACCGCTTAACCTAACAAAATAGCATTACTGGAACAAGTGGCTTCTCAACATAATAAATGGAGGCTCATTGAAAAGAGCAGCAAGGCAGGAAGGCGTCGACCGAGGCGCGACGACATAGCGCCGTCGCGTCGGAGACAATTTTCCAATCAATCGGCCACTGGACTGCCGTTGTCACTCCAATTTATATTAGTGACGTCAAATATGATAGACAGTAATCGTTTTTTAATATCGGAATCTGAATTTTTTTGATCATTGTTTCCGATTACCGAGATGTTTCATTAATATTAACACGTTTTACTAAAGTGTAAATTACTAATGTCACCATAAATATTGTACTTGCATTTAAGTAACACATAACTTGAACTTTAAGCGTGCATTTAACATTTCAAGCCAGTCGGAATAACTTTGTAGCGAGGACATTCGCCTTATTTTACACAGACATGCAATATTAATATATTTAAGTTAAAACGTTTAATATTTATGCGAGGTTATGTAAATGTCGAGATGTTTTCTGTGTCAAAAACAACTGAATTAAAAGATTTTCTCCGACTAAGGAATATATTTAACTTAAAAGCCATTAAGCACGAAATAAGCGGCGCAACAAACAAACGAAAACTACGTTCGTTATAATGACTAAACAGGAATTTTAACTAAAAATGTAATTAATTTGTGTCGTTGTTATGCAAATTACTCTCGTGTATGAGAAAAACGTTCTTGAATAAAGAGAATAGTGTTGAGAAATAATATGAGCGTTCATAAATGTTATAAATAGTAATCTAAATAGTGTAAGTGTACCGACTTAAGGTTCAACTAGTCGACGGCACGAACTATTTTGTGTGCGAGGTTAAAATGCATGCTATCTCATCCGACAACACGTGCGAATAAGATGGATGCTGTGATGAGCAGTAAGAAGCTGGTACCCGTACGAATTAGCACTTTTGCAAATTATTATCGAAATGGATGGTGATTTAGGACGAAAACGAGCGCGCGAAATTTTATAAACAGAAACCAAAACCGGGTGCCTTATTACAAAAAGCGGTTTAAACCTGGGTTTTTAGTAAAACCCCTTTTTGTAATACGACCGTGGGAGTCTAGATAGGTATCATGAAAAAACTACTAAATGTATATTTTAACAATAAAATTATATGCATTGTTGAATTACTAATCTATCTCTGTATGGAGGTCGTTTTCCAATTTTCCTTCTTCTTATGGTACTTATTTCCGCCCAAAGATGCGTTAAAATTAGTGTTGAAATATGGAACTTTCGACGCTCATAACTTTAAAATATTTAACCTTTTTGTTTCCATACAGGGCTAGATAATGATGAGACAAATTGATATATTTTATTATTTTGAACGTACATCGTGAAACAGTGGAGTAATCGCTAGACTACGTTTGTATGGAAGAATTATCGACTAGTGTAACCTTAATGACACACATTTATATTAATTAGGTGTAACGAGTGACCAGAGCGGCAACGTGAAATTTTAATAAATCCGCCAGCTCGCTGGAGTGGTGAGCTTTACAAAGTGAGGCGACAAAAACTCCGTCTACCTCGCTTCTCGTCACTTTTTATCCCTTTCCCGTTTAGTCGAGAGAGGATAAACGATGGATTCGGGACCATCCAATCCCATTATTAAATTGCTGGAATATTTTCTTTAGTTCGCGACTGGCGACCAAATTGAAGTGGAATTAAAATCTGTTCAGCAAAAGGATAAGTATCAACTTGTTACATTTTATTACGGCGTTCTTTAGAGGCTTACAATTGCTTTAGATTCTACGTCAAGGATTAGAATTTATTTAATAACTATGATATAGAAGTTTATTTAAATTCTATTTGAGTGTTTTCTAGTTAAATTTTATGGTATTAAATCACTGTTATTTGGGATCAAATCCATAAACTTAGGCACTAGATGCAAGATTTTAAGTATCTAATAGAGCAGAAACTATCGTATATAAAACATATAACAAGCATGGCCGTTAAACTTTCATCAGCAGTAATTGCGTTGCAAGAGTACGTGTGGATGTATTGCAACAGAGTATGAACACACAGAAGCTTCACTTTGTGCACGCAAGATAAAATATTTAAGCGTTAAACGCTAAACGAAATAGTACCGCGAGCATGAAGTAAATATAGCTGTAAATAAAGCTTTAAAAGTTAGCTATTATATTATTAGCTAGCTTAGCTATTTTATTTCAGTAAAACCAGTTTACTATGTCTGAACTACAACTGCTTCTATTCACAAGTAAAAATTTAAAAAATCCAAAGACATTGACATTTTTTTTTTTTTAATCTACATATGTTATGTAGCAGTAAACAGTAAAACCCGATTCAAACAGTAAAACGGCCATAACTTTTGAACGGCTAAACCGATTTTATTAAACATACCTAAGAACACTCCCGATAATGTTACCTTTCAAACAAAATATATGATGCCACAGACAGATACACAAATACACAAACACACAGGTACACACTTCAAATTTATAACACCTCTCCTTTTCCGTCGTCGGGTATAATAAAATAAATTTACAAGCAACAACAACCGAATTGCTTGCAATTGTTTTATACCAAAGACCGCCCACGTAGCAATGCAACAATGTCGAAGGATAACTGTAACTGTACTTAGTTAAAAGTTTGCCTTTAAAGTTCTGTCAAGTCATCCAAAGGACCACAAAGCCCACAATACATCATACTAAGCTTCTAATCTTGCACTTCGAAACAATGGTGCTTCTGTCCTTTTATATTCCTTGGCATAACAGAGACGGCTCCACCAAAGCTTCGCTCTCCACCGTACTCCGGAAGTGTTCTCTCATCCACTGGCCTATTTATAAGCCAAGCTATACGTTAGTTAGCGTTTGTCGGCAAGGGAAATTTCGTGGCGAATACACGTCATTTTCTCGGTATCATTAGGCAACCTTTGCTACCAAAAGCGACAGAGAGCTCAACGACAAAAAAGAAGAAAATACATACCTCCGCGAAGCACCACTCAGTTCTAGAACGATATTCTGAAAATTCTAAGAGCATGGAACTGGAAGGATGTACCGCATCAAAAGAGACTTTTATGACTGGATATATCTATCACGAGGTATTAAGATATTATGTGTTTCGCTCCAAATTTTACTGGAATCGGTTAAAACTGCAGATTATTCGAATATCCCTTTAATCCCGCTGTAAAAATAGTGACTTATTATAAATTTAATTCGGCGAATGAAGCCATAAAAGCGAGTGTCGTTCGATGTCCGTTTGTTTGTTTTGCATTCCCAATATTCCTTTAATTAGCGCCTTAATTAAGATCATGTGCCGAATCCGAAACGGGATGAGTGAAATGAAAATGTGAGCGGGAAAGAGAATAAATGTGGCAGTTTTTTTTTTCTTTTTACACAAAGGAACCCTTTGGAATGATATCCAATTATGAATATTTAAAGTGTGTAAACGCAGTCGCTGGGTTCAGTAATTCAATTCGTCGGTGTTGAGTTTCTTATTGACGTATCCATTAGGTATTATTCGAGTTCTAGGGTCTGGTGAGTCGCGTCGGCGACCGAGCACGGAATGTTTTCACAAGCTCCACTAGAGTTGGGCACGATATTTCGAGAGGAATTTCGAAAGATTAGATTGGAGTAATGAGAGTTTTCTGTAAAGTTTTTTCGTTAAAATAAATCTGGTCTGGTAGTTCGAGATATAAGATTACTTATGTATACTTTGCTATTTATTATTCGGTTTGCTTCAGAGAGAAGCCAAATTATTTACTGATTGAACTAAATATAACTTGAAATGTGTAGGTTGAATGTTGCGATATCTTATTTGCTTTCAATCTCAGTAAAAATAGAAGTAATCCATAAAATATTCTTACAGACAAAAATAAATACATTACATTTTTTTTCTATCCTGCAGAGAAAGTATTTTTTGAAGCTTGAACAATGTATGTTGTCGACATTTCCTGAGTCGGTCGTCAAATTATGTCGAATTACAATTCACGTCTCGAATATCCGTTTCCGTTCAATTTGGCGATACACAGCAAACATGTCTAAACATAACTTATAGCCTTAGTACACGGAAGTAGAATTGCGAATGTTGTCAGCCATGTGTTACACAGTTATTCAACTATAAATCTCTCAAAAGCATGCCTCAAATAACTGGCAACTTATAATTTCATAAAATAATAAAAAGTACAGGTTTTAAAATGAAATGAAAATATATTCATGCACATAGATTTGGAAACATAGGAGCGTAAAACATGCCACAGGTTCAACAGAGGTTAGACGCTACGATGCATCATACAAATACAACGCACGCATGCCTTAAGGATACAACGTATGGCGTAGCAGAAACTATTGGAGAAAGCACAGAAGAAACAATGTTACTTAAATAATCAACAGAAAGCTCTCTCGTTGTTGGAGGAAAAACGAAAGTGATTACAGATGTCAACGAAGCGAATGTTCCCAAGAATGTCAATTGAAGTTTTCAATCAAAATTCTTTTGGGACATTGCAGACAATCTTTTGAGAGCTTTGCTTCAATATTAACACCATAATGCCGCATTTTAAGATCGTATATGTGCAATGCAAAGTTTTTCGACAAACATTACGTTTTTGGACACAAAATCTATGTGTTGATTAAACCAATAGAAAAGCTGAAGTAGCTTTTCTATTGGTTTTATCAGTTAGACTGGTGTAATTCAATATATTGATTTAACCCTTTGAGTAGCACGCAGCTTCAAAACCAGCTTGTATCCCTAACGGTGACGGGCGTGCAAGTTGCACCTTTGATCTCAGATGTGTATATTGAGCGTATATTATTTTATAGTTCGGGGAACTTTACCTTCCTTTGCGTATTAGATAAATGGGTTTGAGCTGAGACTTGCTGTAAGTCTGTTCTTTAAAGAACGATTTCTGATGCCAAGAATTTAGACATATTTTCTAGACATCACATTATTGCAATTCTAGTTACTGTCGATTTCAATACCGCCAGTTTCATAATCCATTGCGGTGAAGCTGTGGTTTTACAACTAGCTACCGACCTGAATCTAATTTAGGAACAAAAACATAATTCCATCATCGAATTCAATAATGATTATACCCATTAGTTTCCCCTGGAGGTGTAAATAAACAAAGGCAAACCATAACCCTTCCCTGCTCGAGTAATATAACCGATATGAAGCCGGGAACCGGTTCTGTAATCCGAACGCTGCCAACTTATTGAAGGAGGGTTCGTGTTTGAGGAAGCGCTGTATCCAGTCAGATGGGATATTTTGCTGAGACAGACAGCGGACTCGTATTATGACAGCCGAGCGAGAAATAAGACGTGTAAGTTCTGATCTTTTGCATTAGTTATGAGGTTATTTTAATATGGATTAATGCTTGGTCGAGTTTGGTTGTTTTAGAATCGAGAATTGCTATCAAGTCTAAAGTAATTAATTTTACTATTGAGTTATATATAGGGTTGTGTGCGCGTGAACAGCTGTTCTGTTAGCAAAACACAGCAACAAAGGGATTGAAGAACATTTTGGGACAAGTCAAGACTTTACATATAGTTAAAATCTACTTTAGCGATAAAGCTTCACCTCTTTCAACGGTAGTGCCATCACACTTGTTGTAACCTCGGCAACCCTTCTGCTAGTCCAACCGGTCATGTAACTAGAGTCCGGTGGCTAGCCGGCACATTCGAGGAAGCGGCCGCGTTCCCACGGGGCTTGCGCGCATGCGCTCGGCCACCGCAGACTCGGGCCGGACAACGTACCTGCAAACAAAAACCTACATGTTAGCTTGTATTACTTTTACAATGTATATTGGTATGGGATTGATTTCCATTTGATGTATACGGTAGGCCGTTACTGGGGTTTTTTATCAATTGCAGCAGAAAAATGTATATATTGAGGCGACAGATTTAATTCTCTTCCACAGTTCTACATTTAAAGAGTTATTTGGGTTAGTATCTGCGAGGGCTAGCTGATTTACCGAAGCCTCATCATCATTATCGTCATACAGATGAATGTCGCCCATTCCTGGACACAGGTCTCCCCCAAGCATCACCACCACGATCAAACATATACATTCTTTATCCAGGCAATTTCGGATCAATTCTAACACCTAAATATCCACATAATGTGCTTGAACTGAGTTGACAGACCACACTTGAAAATATGAGTGTGTATCAAAAAATAAGTGTAGCAACAAACATAAACCAAATGACACGGTTTCCACAGGGTTTTGAAATAATCAGTTCCGATACGAGACAGGTTCCTCTAATGTGTCTACGTCGACTTCCTACCCCGCATATCTGTCAGCATTAGGTGCACATCAAAGGCACCGTTAAAGTTGGGCTTTTACGTCCGCGAATCGTGTTCGGAAATTATTTTGCATATGCGTGGGAGCATGAATGGCTTTGAATTTTTCTTGCATGCTTTTATTTTTTGGGTCTGGTACTTTATTTATATGATTCAGGAGCAAATTAATGATGGGACCAATAATGGCTTTTTCAGGTCTTGGTTTTGTAACTACACTACCAAAAACTGCTTCATACTATGCCAATGTTATCACTAGAAGACATTATGGCACGGATGTAAGTTGTAAGAAAAAAAGTCAGTCAAAGGCGATGGAATAATAAAAAAAAGATGATATTCGTGTTAGTTTGCATATCAAAAATATTTTAGCGTTCATATTTCAAGCCGACATTGGCAAACATTACTCATGTTTCGAAATATGCTAATGTCTTTAAACAAAGTCATTGTCAAGACCGCATGGGCACACTGCCATATGTTGTTGCCGATTCTTCGAACTGAGCTTGTTCCTTCATAACCTCATCATTTGTCCCGGGACAAATCTAGCATATGGATTCCCATGTTTCATAACGGACGACAATTAAAAAGACATTGTCACTAGATGTGTAGACAACTTCCTCTATATCCGCCTTTGCTGGCCTTTGGGATGCTATTCAATGCCGTCAAGAAACGTTTTTTATTTATTTAGCCTTTACTATCTAGCTGGTCGGCTAAATTCTCCCCCAAATCCAGCCAATTCTTTCCCTGAGCCACCTCGAACTAAATCTTGCAGTAAGTCATCTCTGGCGCCTCTTTCTGGGCTGGCCTCGGCGGCGCCATCTTTCCTCCGGTACCCACTTTGTGGAGACTAGAAGACTTTGCTCAGAAGTATCTGTGCATGCGGCTGTCATGACCCGTTTTAGCTCATCTGCGACGCTACCAAGAAACATAAGTGTTTTATTTTTTCTGGATTCCGACTGTTCCCAAAATTCGTGTCTTGAGAAAAGCGAATTTCCCCAGTCCTTTTTAATCCTTCTCTCCGCGCACTTAGAGGCCACGTGCCGGCGCGTCGGGCAGGAAGCAAGCGCGTAGGCGGACGTTTAATACGGGCGAGGAAACGCCGTGTCCGGTGCGGTACGTCGTGTATCGGGGTGTGTCGCTTCTATACACTCTGTATCTATATCCTCGAGTCTCGGAGTACGATTTCGGTACTAGGGTGTGGCGTTACCGCTATGGTACCGATAAGAGCTGGGTTTTCCTGAATGTGCTGCAGCAGGTATGTAGATGAATCAGTTTTATGCCCACGTGTGTTACTTAGCTTGGGCATTGACCTTGCGGTTAGGGCAATGTCTTTGCTTTTCTGCAAAGTTGTAAAATTCGTCTGAGAGATTATTTTGAGGAAAATGTAGTATTGCATTAACTGTATCTTTTAGATCTGTCTTTTAAAATATTTTATAATAACGTGGTATTTACTATTAAGCGAATAGCTCTGAGCAACAGCAGGTCCTTTTGATCTAACAGGATTAAACTCGAAAGGAATATTGAATCCAAATGCATTCAAAATTTTTCACCGAATCACAGAATGGTGTTACAAAGCGTCCATCACAATCATTATAATTAGTGTCGATACAACAAGCTCCATTAACTCCCAATAGTTCAATTCCTATCGAAAAGCTTTCAATCATTTCTGACTAAACACCAGAAAGGTTAACCTCAAAGCACCACAAATTATAATGACTGTCGACAAAAACAAGCGCTAATAACTCCAATAGCTCAATCCCTCTAAATACGGATAACTAACTACACCACAATCCCACCGAATCCCACTCCCGATGCAACGTTCTATTCAATTTAATTCCCGTTTCGGCAAACGGAACAATTCACAAAAGCGAAATTCATAGAACCACGTGGTCTAGCTCATCTGTTATTGTTGTGCATACCGCAGAATTCTGAAAGGCCCTCATTGTACTACCTTTGTCGGATTGTAAACATGAAGCCTTGTTGGCGAGATTGTTGCTATCGCACGTAATTAAGACCAGTCAAAACATCGCGGTGCGTGGGAGTGATGTAATAAAATCGCAAGTGTTACATTTGTATCGGTAATATTGTTTGTCTATTTGCGGATACGCGTCATTGGACTGTGCAGTGTCTGTTCATCTGTTGCTACCTGAAACTGGAGCGCAGATTTTTGCTGGATCATTCGCATTCAGTGTTCTGTTGGTTTTACATTTATTGTAGTTAGTAGTATCCGCTACTAAAAGGCTTGCCCATCGTTGGCTTATTCGATTTATAAACAGTCCATTGTGGAAAATGATAAAATAGATTGGTTTCTATGGCACAGCAGCTCAATGCATGGATCCATAGGAAATCTAATTATTGGGGCAATGCAGTTAGCTCGTGTAGACTTGGTGCTCCCAGTCAACTTCTTAACGAAGTCTGCTGATGTGATTTTAAAGTCTTTGTGTGGTCAGTCTGCCGTCCATGATAAACAGCCGATAACTCTTACTTATTCATCACTGACACTTTCTTTTCATCGCATGAATAAAGGTGTTTGTTTTAATTAAAGACCTACGGTATTGCTTCTGAGCAAGATAATAGCTCGGATTTCATTTTATCCAGGTTTTTAATAGTCAAAACCATAGACAGATAAGAGAGAAGAAACTGGACAAACTTAACCTACATTGACTGCGCAAAGGCGGAAATATGAATTTTCGACAAGATACCTTTCACTTTCTGGTATGTTTGCTCATCTTCTGATATAGCAACCCTGCTTTACGTTATTGGTTTGTGAAGTTCGTTTCCCTTATAGCTTTCAATAGCTGCCCAGTTTCTTTCTAACATCGTTCTGCTCGTTCAAAGCCATCAACTACTGCGTTATCGGCTCTATCATAAACCATTTCTAGCGAGCCAACATCAAAACTCAAGCAAACCAAATCTAAACAAACCGAAAGGCGAAGGGATCGGTAATAAAAAGGCTAGTAATAAAATAAACATGAGAGGCTGCGGCGTTGCCGTTCAGCGTGCGCCTGCGCCGATCACAATGGTACGAGCTCGAGTCTCGACCCACACCAGCTGTTTGTACCTGCGCTGTTTACCGATGGCTCCACCCTTGTGTTGAATAAGCAGTAGTGTAAGAAGAATTTTCGTATTTATTTTCTGGTACTTTCTGGTGCATACAGTAAGTTTCTGGACCTTTGTTTCTGATACATCTTTTGTTGTTTAACAATTTGTTTACAAGCATATAATAAACAGATAACAAAAAGGAACAGAAACAATAAGTGAAAAGGTAATGCTTATATCTAAAGAAATCTCTATCAGCATACCTGCGAAAGGAAAGATGAAAAAAAAGATCTTTGGCGTCTGACGAAAACATTTTGTCTGACAGTACAAACGATTAGCATGAATACGTAATGGACAGTCAAGCAAGTTGACACATAACACCAATATTATACACTTAGTTCGCAATAAACGTTTTGACTTTGACTTTGATTCATGACCCTTTCAGCCTATATTTCGTAGAAAAATTTGCTTATGGTGGGTAATGAATTAATCTTGTCCACCGTACAGCTATTATAATACTGGCCGCTATAGTAATTTATTAATTAATTAAAACTTTATGCACAAGTACAAAGGCGAACTTAACGCCTTAGGCATTTTCTAAAAGTCGACCTTCGGGTAGTGGTTTTCCGAAATGATTGCCTCTTTTCAAACAATGATATTACATGTTAACCAGCGTTCGTTATTGAACGAAAGTGCGAATGTCCAACGCCGTGAATTCGATTGAATGCGAGCTTACACCATTCAGTAATAAACAGTGTCATTATCATCCGATAACATTCAATAACTCAGCCGTTATTATCCTTAATTATCTTAATGGTTAGTTCGTTAATGTCCAACGTTTTTCGCCAGCCAAATTGTTGCTGCGGTTACTTATGGCAATGAAATGTACACAAAAACTGGCTGTGCATTAGGCTAATTACGAACATTTTGTTCGACCACAGTAGATTAATTATAACAATATGGTATGGGGACAGTAAAACAGCACTTAGGAGTAACTAGCTAAACACTATTTGCAATATAGTTATTTCTGTATTAGTATGAGGGGGGAACTACGGGTGGAAGGACCGCTGACCTCTCTAGTATGTGAGATCGTTGGGCCGGAAGAAAATGATAAAGATAGTAAAGTAACCACAATCTGAATTGATATTGCTGAAACCGTAATAAAAGTCATAACTTCTAATTTAATTTGAATTATATCGTGAGAAAAACTCAAGTCTAAAGCCCACACGCAGTAATATATAACGATTATGTTAATGACTTTGTACATACATATGTAGCAATTTATCTGATGATCTGTAAATGACAGATGGCTCTGACGATAAAGCCTGGTATGGCAGACCAGTTAGTTGTGATAATTTTACTTTTATACGTTACTCGTGATGTTCGGTTCAGTTTATTGAAGGTTTGTAAACTGTGTTTGTAAATATGAGCCTGACTGATGAGGGTAAACGATGTCATAAGACTCACAGGCGATGCAGTAATCATGTCGTTACTGCGTCTATAAACGCGCCACGTGTGATAATATCCGTGGAGTTGAAGCACTGGAACACATGTGCTGTGCCAAGGACCTTTTTCTCAACGACAAAGAGTAACCGATCCGCGTGAAATTGATCCGCTGGATCCACGAGAGCGCTCGCAAAGCACGCACTGCGCTTAGCGCATATACACAGGGCTACCATTCGTCAAGATTTGCTGTGACATCCATATCATGTTAGTGTCAGGTTTGAGCGCTTCGGTTGTTAAAGAGGTTAGCTTTGGACTAATTTGTAGCTGGTTTTTAATCTAACAGGTGAGAAATTGAAATGAAAACCTTTTTCATGTGGCTTTTGTCACAATCATTAAAGCCGTTCTATGCTCACACTTCGACCACAAACGACACAATAACCTATTTCCAAATCGAGTTTGGTGTTGTAAGAGAAAGCTTCACTGGCTGGTAACCCTGCCACAACCGGCGCATGCATCGAACCCCTCGCTCCTACTAGGGGACACTTAATCCCCTGTCTATTTCAAACACGTTTCACCTCATTCGTTTCGCGCACAAAAAACTCTCTTATTAGATTTACTAAGTCCCTCGATCGATCGTTATTTGCGATTTGACAGGTTTTTTTAACAACCGAGAACAAAGTTACTTGTTAGATCGCTTTGTTGTAACATTTTTTTTTTCGTTTTTCTAAGAACAGGTCTATAAAAATAAATAGAGCTGATAAGCCGAATTCTAAAGAAACCATTATGAAATTTTTATAGGAACAATAGGTGTTTAAAAAAGTAATTTAATTAAAATATATACGCTTTTGCTCGACGAAATTGGACATGGTTTGGCTATTTTTTCTTCGTTAGGCCCATTAAAACTTGGTCCACAGATTTTTTTATGTTCTTGTAGAGGTTGTCGAACAACATTCTTTTAGTAAATTAGCCGCAATGTTATTAAATTAATATTAGTAGCTATACTTAGATGTTATTGCTAATAATGAAGTCTATACCCGTTTTGAAACGACGCGTTGCAATGTCTGTGTTTTTACTCTGAATAAAAGGAATAGTGGCTCAGCTGCTAACATTCGCGCGACAGTCGTGAGAATCAATTAAGGGAAGTGGCCTCTATGGTACTCGTAGTCTCTAGACTACAATTCCGCAGTCTCCAAGTTTAGACGACACAAGTTTTAGTAGCATCTGCAATTCTGTGACTTGGAATTTTGTCTCCAAAACATTTACATAGTAAAATAGTTTTATTTTATTTTATCTTAGACGGTGTTATCGGCGAGGAGAGGCTGAGCATCTCGGAGTGATAAATGAAAATAGCCGGCGAGGGGGGGCCTCTCCCGCGGTGCGTGCACACATGGCCTTATCGACCAGACGATGTGGCCTGCGGGAAGAGAGGTAGCGGAGAAGGGTTGACGATGGGACTCTTGATAATTTTGTGTCAAATATTTTTTTAGGTGTTGTGTAGCTGTGGTTGTAATGCTCTCTACCTTGCTTAGCAAACATCAAAATTATTTTTAAGCTTAAAAATTCCCATGCACAAAGGACCAAATGAGAGGCGAAGTGCAGAAAAGGCAGTTCCAAAGTTAGCTTTTCAGATTAACTACAAAAAACTGACACTCACAAAAGCAATTTTTGATAAACTCATCTTTATTTAAAATTAAGGCCCATCCCAGGCCATGACCCTATATGTTTTTTCCAAATGGGACCAATCTTCGCCCATAACTCTCCCATTGTAACCCGCTTCCTCTCACACATGGGACAGCCAGCGTCCGTCACACGCTCTCCTCCGCTTTCAATAGCCGCGTACCCACCTAGCGCACAGGCTCGCGCGGCATCCTCGCGAGCCAAACGCTCGGCTGGTGTGGACGTGCCTCGGCCTGCCTCGGGCGCGCGTTTGCTCGACCGAGCACGGCTCGGCCCCGAGCCATCTGTTGTCGGTAAACTTGACGCGCTCAAAGGTGCCTCAGTGTGCGCTGTGCATTAGGTGGGGACGGTTATGTTTTGGCTCGCGCGCGAAGCTACTACAAGTTTTGTCTCTTTGTAATTTTGATATCATGGGCAGTCAGGAGGAGTCCATTCGCTTAATACAACTGTAAAACGGACATTCTTGTAAAATTATGTACAGTCTGATCATATACTAAATCTCCAAATAATCTATTTCCATATTGGTGGCGACGCTCATAAATTTTTCTAATCCAGAAGCGTCTAGGTTTTTTCTTGATACGTGACTGTTTTCGTTTCTTTAAACAATAACCAGCTAGGAAAATAGCAGCAGCTGAAAATACACGACTGTCCATTACGAATACTCGCGGACTTATGATGGCTCAGCCTGCCTCGCGAGGCGGCCTCGTGTAATTGAACAAATCTACTGAGGCTGCCGCGGGAGCCATCGCTCGCGATCCGGACACCGAGGCTGCCGCGCGAGCCTGTGCGCTAGGTGGGTACGCGGCTATTAATAAGCGAGCACGCACGAGCCACGAGCCACGCGTCGCGTGAGACCGACGACTGCCGAAATAATTGTCCATTAACATCGCGTACTTGTGGGGGACCGACTTACAAACACCAGATTAAAGATATGTATGTATCAATTACAGTAAAAGCTACGTGGTCCTTCGAGCCGGATCTCTAAGCCACGTGTTAGAGAAGATGAGAATCATGTTAGAAGAGTAATTGTAATGATGAGGAGTTAAATAATGGTTGTAGCGTATAAGTGTACTGGTTCTAACGCAATGAAAAATCAATTTGACACTACAAAACTAAATGGACCACAGTATGAATTGGTTGTAAATATTTTTTTGACAACTGACGACGATCTCAACCTGTCAAGATTAATGCATTATTATTTGTTCAAAATTAAACCATCCGAAACACCGTAAATTGTCTTTAACGGTCTCTGAAAAACTTCTAACATAATGATTAATCAGGATGTTAAGAATTGATTAGTTTTTTAGCTGCAGTTTCGGTTTCGGACGCAGACGGAACAGGTTTGAGTCATCAATCAGATGTTACAGCTAGGTTATCTGTAAAGATACAGCTGGTGACCTAATATCTGTCCAATAGTGAACTGACGAAACCGTGTAAATTTATCGGCGAGACATTACGACTGCATCCCATTCCAATGTTGTAATATATTCGATATATATTTAGTTTGCGCTTGGCTAAAATTTGTTTTTGTGGTGGTAAAAATGTCATTGCATTCGGGTTATTGATCTGATACTTTCCTTTGTTTTTTCTGGTCTTGCTTGAATAAAAGAAAACACGCGGTATATAGTTACCGATATGCACAATAGCTAAAATATTTTTTGTCTATAACAGCATTCTTTAAAACCACTTAAATTGTCTGTTAGCTCCAGGAGATAAAAGCGTGTGTGATGCTCATCCATACGTTTACTCCGGAATGTTATCTGGGTTAATTCACAGTTGACGATTACGTCACGTCTAGGAAATGTTGGTCAAGATCGAGTTGGTTCGTGTCTCGCGCGATTTATACTGCCAGCGTTTGACGGGATACTTTTATAGAACACGCTATGGGGTCGTATGTTGTCTATAGCTGTACTGAATGAGAAGGACACGTGTATTACATTCTGGTCCAAATTAATTTATTTTCATAAAAAGAGAGACGTATGAGATTAATAAAACCGTCAAATGAAACGCTCAAGATGATAAATGGCATATATATCATGAAACGTTTTTGAAAAAAATGCTTTAGTGATAAACTTATCCAATCAAAAGGCGTCGTTAAATTCAACACGACATCGGTAAGACGTTTACGTGAGAGCCATCACACTTGGCCCAGCAGGGATGAAGAACGACACGAAAGAGCGACACAGGGGAGAAGGGGACTGAACTCGTAAACCTAAAAATAGATGCGACGACACCACGCCTTCAATACACAACAAACAACTTTCATATTCCGTCCAAACTAGCAAACTGTGGCATGATCCTACCACTAGGCAGACGACATAAGAACCAAATTGAACTGAAACTTGATCATGATGAAGTTTTGAAAACGCAATGTAAAGTTGGTAATGTATACAGCGGACCAATAGCAGCATCTGTCAAAACAATACGCACCGGAAACAATAAACAGTTGTTTGACTAGTTAATTTTTAGGGGATTCTGTAGTCATCAGAGCTTAATGAAAACATCGGCAATAAATGTTAATTACCGCGCTGCAATTGGTGTATCAATTTGTCGATAGACTGAAGCACCTGCGGAGAGTATATACAAGGCGATACAGATTTTTTAGCTTTTACGAAAGCTGCCAGCCATAGAACACTTATTCTTGTTCGATTAAATAATAGCTTGCAATGGAAACAATACGAAGTGCATCTCCTCTGGCTAAATTATTGAATAATACTTCAGCTGAGATGCTCGTGGCTAAATTATAACAGCCGCACGGGTCGATCTTCAAGATAAAGCAACGCTTGACGAGGTCGGTCCGTGGATGGGTGACCATTTCAACATACCGAGTTTCCTCCGTGCCTCGGAAAGCACGTTAAGCCGTTGGTCCCGGCTGTCATTTGAAGTTCTTTGACAGTCGTTACGACTAAAGAGTAGTCAGAAGCTTGATCTGACACCAGTCTAGCCAAGGGGTACCGTGTTACCCAGTTACTGGGTTGTGGAGGTCAGATAGGCAGTCGCTCCATGTAAAACAATGGTACTCAGCTGAATCCGGTTAGACTGGAAGCCGACCCCAGCACAGTTGGGAAAAGGCTAGGCAGATTAACTTCATTAAACCTCAGATCAAATAAAAAGTCAAGATGGAACGTTGCAAACAACAAAGTGAAGCCAGTTCAAACTAAGCCTTGCCGTACAAATACACAATCACACGCAGTCTCGCACAACGAAATTACTTGTTGACCTTAGCTTGTCCTTCGAGCTTACAGATCAAATAATAAAGCTCAACTGACAAGCTAAGGGGTAGT
The DNA here is from genome assembly GCA_964057195.1 of Orthosia cruda. Taxonomy (NCBI): domain Eukaryota; kingdom Metazoa; phylum Arthropoda; class Insecta; order Lepidoptera; family Noctuidae; genus Orthosia; species Orthosia cruda. The sequence goes on from OZ059838.1 coordinate 33,256,434, forward strand.
TTCGTTATACGTGTGCGCATATAATTGTGTATTTATACGGCAAGGCTTACTTTGAACCGGCTTCACTTTGTTGTTTGCAACGTTCCATCTTAAGTTTTTATTTGATCTGAGCATTAAACATAGTTGAAAGCAAACTATGGACTGTTTGTAAATGTAAAGAATGTTTAAAGTCAAACCAGAAGTGTACGAGTAAAAATATGCGCCAGTTTAAGTAATGAAGATGGTAAAATATATCTCTAATTAAACCAGTTTGAGCTGCCACCGGCAGTCTTTATGAGCATCTTAATTAAATATTTTGGTTGTTAAAGGGCGCTGATATTAACTATTTATCATTTCCGAGACGTTAATTTTTATTGGATAATTATCATATTAAACAAACATTCATGCCAGAATGTTGAAGCACGCAAATAAATGGCTTGTAAAAGCAAAATCGCTTCGTCGAATCGAATCATAAATGAAATATTTTAAGCCTTTCATGGCAAACTGTCCATGAGTAATACTGAAAGCTACATGCAATAAAAATACTTCTGTTTTTCAATGAAGCAAAAATCTTTTACCCGCCATCGAAGTTCGCGGAAAGCGACCACATAATATTTCGGTTTCATGCCCATTCCAGACGGAAAACAAACAAAACATTAGCTAATACTTGTAACAGAAGTCTTGACCTCTTACGACATTTTACTTTCAGGGATAACTTTGCGTACGAGAAAGAAACCACACAAGTAATTTTGACATAACTTAGTAAATTTCTGCTAAGTTTGTTTGAAGTTATCGTTACAAAACAGTTACGGGCTATCGAGGGGAGAAATTACCTAACACCGCGTCTCTCCAAGTGTTACTACGAGTTATAAAAAGTTGTCGGGAAGCTGTGCCATAATACCCCGAGCTCCCCCGAATCCGCTCCGACCGAGGGGAAAACTTTCGTAACGTCGTTGTTGCCGTGTTACGAGAATTAGGTAATAATTTATTTTGCTTTTGCCTTTTATTTCTCTTTGCCGATTACGGTAACAGTTTTGTACTTTGTTAAATCTTTAATTATTTTGTACGTTGGGTTTAGACAAACTTTAAAGTTACACACATTATAGTAATTGTATTCGAAAATAATATGCTTTGCAAATACATAAGCAATCTGTATACCTCAACAAAAAATACTGTAGTATAAGAAAACACACAAAAGTGTAGATTGACAAGAAATGAGTTATAAAAGCAAATAAAAACACTGCATCCTCATTTTCCGCTAGTTAGGTTCAGTCAACGTCCAACGCAAATTCAAGCAACACGAGAATAAATTGCACAAAGCGTAGGGAGGAAATTAATCGTACAAATTCGTATAGAAGTCGACAGACACGCAAAGAAAGAAATAACAATAAAAAGGATCAATCAAAAATCGCCACCGCGTTTATATGACATCGATGCTCGACGCGACCGTTCCGTTCTAAATCCGTGACATGAGTGACAGGTCCGAATCAAACTTTAATCAAAGCGGCCGACAGCTACAGCGTGGAAGCGAGCGTCTGCGGAGTAGACAAACCCGGTCGGCAGGCCTAATTGAGCGGAATGGCCCCGTACATATTGCGGCGACGATTAAGTCACTAACATCAGCGTGCGACCCTTTGTTCACGTATACAGAAGGTCGATGAATGACAGGACATGTGCGGCTTTATTCGCAGCTTATAATGCATTTCCATATGTGGTTAATTGACCGCGACGCCTCATTAAATTGGATTTACAATTTAAATTACGACAACAATTTTAAGACAATAGTCGTCCAAAAAGAGGACAAAACCATTCCCTAAAACACGTTCTCCGAATCAGTTCCGTCACTAAGCATTACCTAAGGAGAAGTTGAAGTTGATGCGATCACTGCTACAAAAAGTCGTAGCGATCGCTTCAGCTTATCAGTTCTACCTGTCATAAGTGTCATGACATGAGTAAAGGGTGGAATGGGGAAACAGAAAGGGACGGACAACGCTGTACGATATCACGCGTCCACGGAATGCAGGGAATGTTAAGTTTAGGACCCGTCAAAGGCTTTTGAGTGGCTTTTAAAATTAAAACGACAAACATTGAGTTTCACATCGTGGTAATTGATTCGTTTAGTTTTGTTGCTCATGAATTTGATGTTCGAGGCATTGCTGGCATATAAGGCAAGTTTTTGTTCGAGAATTGATCAGTAGATATAAATACCTATAGTGCTAACAATAAATGATTCGTTACAATTCACTAAGCAAAGAAATGATCGGAGCTTTTGTATGGAGTTTGATAACTAGTAATGATAAAGAGAAGCAGTTCAAAATACGGCGACGCTATGAACAAGTTAGAACAAATAGTGTAGAGATCAATACAGAGAGTATCGCGACAAAAAATAAAACAATTATTATTGTATTCCTCATTACACACAAGTACGTTATAGTCTGGCAAAAGTAGTCATGGATAAGGTTGTTAATCATTATCACCATAGAAGCACGATATATAGCATGAGAAGGTTTCATTCTTTATGACCTATTCAGCTATTCTAGCTTGGTTTTGTTATATCTCCGAAGTCCCAAGGAAGATGTCTACGAATAAAAAATCTGTTAGATACACGATGATATATCAGATATTGTTATTGCTGAATCTCAGGCAGCAAAATATGTAGTTATTTACAGCTTGTTATTACAATTCACACATACCGAGTAGGTAATGTAATCTCGTTTCCAAGGATTTTTGTTTTACACGTGTATTCGGGTCGGTAACCACATACCCTTCAACTTGACCTATCAGAATAATTATAATTAAAGTACGATAACGATAAACATCATTGCTGCGTAATAAAAAGTTAGATAGATAAAATATACGTCCTTTTCGTAGGTACACGAAAATAGATCGTTTAATTAGTGATCATAGCCGCAATATTCGATCTTCAAGGTTAAGCAACTCTTGCCACGGTCGGTCTGAGGATCCGTCTGTAACATACCGACACTCCACAGTGCCTCGGAAAGGACTTTATGCTGTTGATCCAGGCTGCCGTTTGTCACGGTGGAGGTCTGCCCGCTTGGGTGGAGAACGTGTCCTCGTGGAGGAGATTGGCAGTGGCGAACCCTCGCGTCCGGCCTGGTTCAGGCCATGGTAAGGGGCGAGAGGGCATGGGAAGCTGTCACCTCCTTCATATTCTTAATGCTCGCGAAGGAGGAGGCGGCACGCGTGAGGGAGAAGCGTCTAAGACGCCCGCCCTCACGCCCCAGCCACCGCAGGAGACGCCTTGGGCGTCGGGCGTCGCAAGCCGATTCCCGGCCACCGTAGGGGCAGGCGAATAGCTCGCCCAGTGGCCCGAGTCGACGGCGCGTAGTGTTCCTCGCGCGCCTCAAAGTGATGTCAGCAAAAACTGACGGGGTCCGCTAAGGCAGATGCCTTTCTGGGTCGCGCATAAAGAAAGAGTTACCGCGGCTCTGACTTAAGCAATTGAAGAAACACGGGTGTCTTTTAGTCAGTAAAAGTCTGATAAGCGCCCCCCGCTTCCGCCCAGAGCGGGTGATATCATTGGATGATTACAGAAACCAAAAAAAAAAGCCTTTCGTTTGTAAATCATTGACTGTCATTAAAGTAGCCAAAAAGAAGCCTGTCTCTAACACCAGTATTGCCAAGGGGTGTCGCGAGTCACTAGATTTAAAATACGCGTATTGAGCTGCACTCAGCTAGGCTGAAAGCCATTTCCAACATAGTTGAGAAGTCAGTCATATCGAAAAAGTATAGGTAATAAAAAGAAATAGAAATTCAACATTATATAAGAAAAAATAAACCAATAGAACCTTGGGAAGCGTTGCTAGCTATGTGTGGAACGTGCATAGAGCCTTGGCGATAGATTGAAGATAAATGACCCTGTCGGCCATAAATAAAATTATTGCTACGTCATACACTAAAGGAAATTAGGGATACATTTACTCATACTCTTAGTGAAAGTTTTTACTTTGATGTGAAGCAAGACTTAAGAAAAGGTGGATGGAATGTGGATCTTATCACCTTCTTGGTGAAAGAATACTTCGTGAGGAAACCGGACATATCCTAGAACCAAAAATTCGAATACATGTGACATCCACCAACACGCACTAGACCCGCGTGGTAGGTTATGGCCCATTCCCTCTTCACAGAGTGGAGGCCCGTGTTCCAGCAGTGGGAACGTTATAAGGCTGATGATTCTGGAAAAAGAAGACAAGCTGCGTCGACCACAATATATAGGGATAAGGGCAGGACTATGGTGATGGATTCCATATGTTGTACTAGTTGATTGATAGTTGACTGCTTTTTTTTTCTTTCATTTGTTAATAAGTTACCAAATTGTAAAAGTCCATGTAAGCACACTCCTACATACTATTGTACTAGTTTTAGAAGAACGGGGCCTACTAGCACAGGTATTGACTTACAAGGAGACCCCATTGTAAGATATTTTGTAGAAGTTGTAAAGTTACTGAAATAAATTCATTATTATTGATGTGGCTCAGAATCATAAAGAAAGATATTCCAGGTCTAATCACCGAAATACTAATTCGTATCAAACGACACTCCAGTTTCAATAAATCATCGCTACAATTAATTCTCATATCAGCAAGATTAAAATGTCGGAAATATTAGCCGACACGCACGCAAACCTAGTTCGTTTTCAAACAAATTGACTCGTAAATCATCCCTAAATTAGATTTTTAATTGCACATCTAAACACACAATTTCGTAAATAAACTTTTATGCAGGGAAGTAGGCGGTTCGGTTGCAATAAAATTAAACGGAGTCTTTTTTGTCAAAGGAATTGTCCAAATTACAATTATGCAGTTAAACGCAATGCACACTGGCGTATCGTGTGGCTTACAGCGCTGTACGGAGAACTACACAGTACACATGCAGCGCTTTCTCCGAAAACTCATTACCTCGCACGCGTCACGTAGGGAACATAACCGGTTTTATTAGGTTTCACTAACGCTCCCCAACTCGGCCCGCGGTGCGTCTGTACCAGCCTTCATTCTACGCCCACTGACTTCCAAACCAGATGTTGTCAAATTTTTAGGGACTAATAAAGTGTATTTTGGAAGTTTAATAAAATTATCTGCCCCTTTTATCCTGTGTTTATGGGGATCTTCAATCACCCTTAGAGAGACTACAGGTTTCCCAGAACTTGTTTAATCCTAACTGTTACGGCTATCTATTCCTAGGTCCGCGCGCTTGGCTTAAAAACTACTGACAGGAATTTAACGGTACATTCACTTTTACAATTCTAAAGACCTCGGGACCCTTAAGATACAAGCATATCGTTCCGACGTATCTAGTGGAATAGGCAGCGAATATTTGAGACCCTATCTACAATCCTACAGCTAATGAGACGTGAAGAAAATCTTAAGACAAGATTAATAAATAATTTTAGTACTAAAATGTCATAGTTAATTGAAAAAGGTACCTTAGTGGGTTGTCAAAGGAAGTGGGTTGTATTTGTATTCGAAACGGATTTGATTGATTATGATGGCAGAATCCTTCCTACGTTGTTCGCAGTTTTATTTCCTCTCCCTACCGCATCGAAATGGGGCTTCGGAGAAGCGAAAGTGCTAAAAGCGTGATTTAGTTATTACGTATTTGTCACTTAGGCATTCGGGCAGCTGTGCCAATGCGGAAGAAAAGGATGCCAACTGCAATACAAGGATTCACAGAACACATCAAGCATTTGAGAGATTTATAATAAGTGCTATGCAGACAGGAAATGATACTGTAGTTATTAAAGAATGTCTGTCCTAAATTCTTGACAATAAGAAATTTTACTGTTCTGTGTCTTTGTTGTTACCCACTCAGTTTACCTTTTTTATTTTTATTTTTTTTTGGTGGGCAATCATCCAATGATTTCTCCCGCTCTGGGTGAAGCGGGAAGGCGTGTCAGACTTATACTGACTAAAACCCACCCTTGTTCCTTCAGTTGTTTGAGCCAGGGCCGCGGTAACTCTTTTTCAAATTTATCCTTGACCCAGACAGGCATCTAGCGGACCCGTCAATACCCACTCCAGTTTACCTGGCAATTAATTCCTATTTTACCAAAACTACCAAACATTCTGCAATCAATACTCTAAACTTTAAAGTTTAATCACAGTTTCCCCCAACTAATCCTTTCAGCTCGATTGCCGATTGGCGCCAGGTATGGAGCAGTTAGCGAAGATCCCATCAGGGTCGGTTAGTCCTGCAACCCAAATATTAGTTCATAGTTCATTGTATCTAGTTCGCAAGGGAACGGTTATCGCTAGTTGAGTTTGTCGGCCCGTTGGGGCATCGATAAGTGTGAGTTTCGAACAGGGATTAGCTTTGAGTTTAATTGATGTGGATAGTTTAATTGCTGAATATGTTTGCGGGGGAGAAGTTAGTTGGGAGGGTTGGTTTTGCATTTGTATGATTGGGTTGTGGATATATTTTTTATTTGGTACAGTCATGTTCTTTTGTGAGTTACTCGTAGTAGTCTTGTATGGAGGGAAGTGGAAATTTGTATCTTTTCCTACTCCTCCGTAATTCATTTCTGTTTAATTTCGTTGCGGGATCCAAGACAGTTAAATTCATTCTCCGGGACTTCGTCGAGCTTCATTGCCTCGGCGCTTTTCTGGTGGTCGCCACCAGGAGTTGCAGTGGTTTGGGAATAGTGCGGTGGTATTGTCCCAATTAAAAAAGGTAGACTCATCATTCTCCTATTCATGAGAAGTTCAAGAAAACCTTTTATGATTTAGTAAATTCATGGACAAGACTCAGGGCTCCGTATTCCTAATCTCGATTAAAACAACTTTAATGCTCCGAACCAAGAACTTAAATAAAATAAACAGCGTGCAGAGTTCCCTAATTGGTACAGCGTATTGTAAAGGCGACACTAAACTAGGGCTGCACAAAGTTAAACTATTGCAAACTAACTTGTGCCACAAATAATATCTAAAATTAATTCTCACACCATTGCAGGGTCGACCGCATGTATTTGCGGCATGTTTTAGAAAGCAAAAGTACTAGGTTTGCATAGGAGTGAAGGAGCTTAGCGGTGGCCGCGTAGGCTCGGTGCGTCGGGCAGACGGCGCGCGGGGTGGATCGATACCCGGGCCGCATTGTTGCCCCTGCTCAAAGTCCCCGCGCCCCCGCTCTACCCCTGCGCCCCGCCCCAGGCTTGCACCCGAAATTCGCCCCATTTGATCCTGAGAGCGCGAATCAATCGCTTTTGTTGCAGTAACTTGATGCATCACTTCGAAGGGCGAACTTGCCGATGTCATGTAAAAAAGCCCTTTCATGCTATTGTGGGTCGCTACTCCTTACTTATAAGGTTCGGATTCGCTGATTTTTAAAAGAAAATTGTTTTTTTACAGTCAACAGCTGTTTACGACAAAATGCTAAAGCTAGCATTGTTCACGTGGAATCGACGCAGAGCCAATAAAATAAGAAAGCGTAACACGTTGTGAGAAGAAAGCTGACCTGTAAGTTTTACAATAAGCGAGAGGGCTAATTAGCGGGGCTAGTTATTATTTTACAATATTTCACAGTCGAGTGCACCGGGTAATTAACTGCGTGCTCCAGCGGAGATTAAGTGCGGCGAAGGATTCTTTTTGTAATAATAGGGCATAGGTTACATTACAGTGCGGCTCAAATACAAATGCATACAATTATGTATTATGATACGATATGGATGTTTGTATAAAACCTAGACAATAGACATGCTTGATTACGTTTTTCTAATATTATGATTGTATGATAACATAGCTTACCTACAATTCGAATGCATATAGCCTATATAGGAACTAAATTAAAATAAATGTTAAAAGGTGACTGGCAAATCTATTCTCATTCTCACATCAATGATAAAAAAATGACAGAATCATCCTTCTTTTTCTAGTGTTTCAATTTCAAGACAAAAAGATCACGTTAATTAAGAAATGAATAGCAAAACATAAAATACTGAACAATAAAAAAGGAAATATATTTTACAGCTTTGGCTATGGGAAAACTGTAAACCTCACAGCATAAACAATAGACCGCAGAGCACAGACTATAAAACTATTTCCTAGCTGTCATAATTTACGCGGGAACCAGACGACAACCATTTTGTTATCTCTAGTTAGTATCTAAAATCTACCCCAAAACCTATTAACGTTAATAGGGCATTATATTTTGAAGCAATTTTTAAGTTTTTGCAACGTGTTTGTTTGTTGTATACTTAGTAGTGTTGCAACAGAACTCTGCTTCCGCTTCCGCAACTGCAGAAGTTCCGCATGTTTTTTCACTTCCGTTTCTGCTTCTGGTTCCGCAAACTTTATAACAGAACTCTGAACGGAAGCGGGGAGAAAGCGATGAGGAGCGGTGCAGCAGACGCGACGGCGGCACGGCGCGGGAGGTTGTGGGGGCCGCGCGTGGACGTGGCGAAAAAGCGGCCAAGTTACTCTTTATTAAATATAACTTGCCGCTGTTTAATTTTGACTACTAAAATACAAATTTAATAAAAAATGTTTTAAATGTACAATTGTGCTTTTTTTTCATAGTGTTAACGCTTCCGTTTCCGCTTCCGTTTCCGTTTCCGCTTCCGTTAAGATTTACTTTTGACATTTGTTTCCGTTTCTGCTTCCGTTATGCCAGTTCCGTTGCATCACTAATACTTAGTACTACGATATATTCTCTAAGGTATTAAAGATAAGCTCACACTTGCAATAAACTATAGTCCCGCTATGTTAAGCCTCGGCTTTCCATGCGGGATTTGTGATTTTACGCTGTGCAATCATCTATTAGAGTTAAGAGCCTGTTTTACAGTGATAGATAGGCTTTTTCTGCTAGATTAATTTTAAATAGTTCATGGATGTTAACTGGAAGTAATCTGGAGGGTCAAACTATAAATAGGACACACACAAAGTGACCGAAACTCTTTATCTAAGTATGGCAAAAAAATCCTGATTACACATACTAGACTAACAACACAAAGTGAAAATAGTATGGAAAAGATTATTGACTACGCCAAAAAATGTGCAGACGATTTTGGGATAGGGATTCTACTGATAAATAATAAATCTTGTGGCTGACGCAAATAAAGGCACTACCACAGATATAAATCTTTCAAGATGACGCGATTGTATGTACTCTCGCGTTTAAAAAAAAACCGTCCAAGTGCGAGTCGGACTCGCGCACGATGGGTTCCGTACCATTATCGCAAAAATCGGAAAAAGAACACGTTTGTTGCATGGGAGCCCCCCTTAAATGTTCTATCGGTTTTTAGTATTTGTTGTTATAGCGGCAATAGAAATACATCGTCGGTGAAAATTTCAACTGCCGTGCTATCACGGTTCATGAGATGTGCCTGGTGACAGACAGAGAGATAGACGGACCGTGGAGTCTTAGTAATATGGTCCCGTTTTTACCCTTTGGGTACAGAACCCTAAAAACGGAGTAAAATTACGATCAATGATCCTAATTTGAGCTTTTCATTTAGAATTACCGGCACCGGAAAACCACCGAAATCTAGAAAAATGTCTTTTTATGCCATATTGAGATGTAAAGACTGTATAGAAAAAGTTGGAAATTTGTTTTTAAATTGTGTGAGAAAAAGTGGCACGCTTGGTTTTCATGCAGATGGAGGGACTTGCGTTATCTAGTTAGATTTATATCTGTGGGCACTACAATTTCCATGCAAGGGGAAAAGCAGAGTGAATCCTCACAAAATAAAAGCTACACGCTTTAATACTTTACGCTTTCAGTATAACACCGTCTTTAAAACTAAGCACCTCCTCTCTAGGAAATACTTAACGTAGGTATACTAGGTAGGTAGGTAATTAGCTGTTGCCCGCGAATTCGTCCGCATCATTCTGTTTTTTTTTTCCTCACAAGAACTTAATTTTTTCCTGGATATAAAGTTAAGCCTGTGTTAGTCCTTATAACATTAGCTCCAGCCGTTTCGCAGATTACCCGGAACAAACAGACAGACAAAAAACTTAAAAAATACGTATTTGTTATTAGTACCGTATATACTTTCACATGCATTCAATAAAATGTTGTTATTTTGATATTACATATAGACACTACGATACAATTTACCCCAGTGTCTCAAGAGAAAAGTCAATGACCAGTGTGAGCTGCTAGTGATCACCTGTGGGACCGAGACGTGGTCGCTCACAATGGGTCTTATCAGAAAGCTCAAAGTCACCCAGAGAGCAATGGAGAGGGCTATGCTCGGAATTTCCTTGCGTGATCACGTCAGAAATGATGATATCCGCAGGAGAACCAAAGTTACCGACATAGCCCGAAGAATTGTCAAAAGAAGTGGCAGTGTGCAGGGCATATTGCTCGCAGAACGAATGGCCGATGGGGCCGAAAAGTTCTGGAATGGCGACCACGAACCGGAAGACGATACGTTGGAAGGCTTCCCACTAGGTGGACCGAAGACCTGGTTAAGGCTGCGGGAAGGCACTGGATGCGAGACGCACGGGATCGGTCAATATGGCGACGCCTGGGGATGCCTATGTCCAGCAGTGGACGTCTTTCGGGTGAAATGATGATGATGATACAGACACTTCAATTTTATTTATTATTTTTATTATTTATATATTTATTTAATATCTAACAGTCTTGTTCTTGAGTGTAGTATGTAATAATCGTATATTCTACTAGACCTTTGGCCCTAGCTTCATAAATCAGTCGAATATAGACGTACTGGCAATTAGTAGGTACTAAGAATAACTTAAGTTTTACACTCCCGAGTCCTAATCATTCGGCACGACTTCTAAGAGTTTACTGGAAATCTGTTAATTAGGGTTGCCGAATCACGATTCTCGATTCAGGAGCTCTTCAATTAGTACACTCTCGCGGCTCTTTGAATTGACAAAAAGGAAGTACTTTACATGACAAAACTTCGAAAAAGTGCTGACCTTAAGGCGCAGATACCCCTCAGTAGCTGATTTTAAAATGAGAATCACGTCTAAACGGCTAGTTTCATTAGAACATTTTTTTAATAATTTGATCTAGGATTTTTTCGTACAATTAATTTGGCTATTTTTTAAAGTCATGGAATCATAAGGAAAGTACAAAAACTTTTTTTTTATCGTCTGCAAGCGGCTTCGCCCGTGTTAAAGGTAGGAGGAAGCATTAAACCGGGATAAAAAAGTAGCCTACACATTATAATTTATCTTTGTGCAAAACTTTATCCAGATCCGTTCAGCCGTTCTGGCGTGATTGAGTAACAAACGTCTAAACTTTCGCATTTATAATATTAGTACGATATAAAGATGTAAAAAGGCAATCTCTGGGAGTTCTGATCCGATTTTTAAAAAACTAATTTCTACATTTTTTTCTAGAATTTCAATTATAGAAAACTACAACATCAATGATTGACATAAGAATTTTTAGCCCCGGAAAATGCACAGCCGTGTGAGGTAGGCCGCGAATACAGAAAAAAGCTAAAGCCCTCTTACGCTGCCTACACATGACTGTGTCGTGTCGTGACGTAGCGCGAGATACACCGACCCTACGAATCTGTTCAAGCCTACGTCATATCACGAGGCTTGTAGCCAATCAAATGCGTCATAATCATAACATAACATAAGGCGCCACGCCACGACTTGTATGTTTCCGCCTTCACCGATAAACACTAATGGCAGCCCTGGGTACAATACCCGTATAGAACTTACAAGACTCCGACAATTCTAGTCTATCACTAATTACACTCTAACCTTCTAACTACGCCTTTATTGTTGTACTTGGGTTGTAACTGTGCCGAAGAACTTGCAGTTGTGTACTAGAAATAGTAGTCTGTGAACTCTGTGATACTACTTTGAAGATTGCTTTTGTTATTGAGAAAGAATACGAATGGATATGAGAGTAAGGGGCAAATGAAACGGTGGTTGGTTTGAAATATGATATAGAAGGGGTAAATATGACAACTGACTTAACAATAAACAGAAAAAAATAAAATAAAAAAAATACTACCGACTTCGGTTTCAAAAAACGAAGCAATGAAAACAGGAACACCGACTTCCGAAATTGAAGTTATTTTTCACTTTGTAGTGTTATTTTTTTGAAAAACTAAAGATTTTTATTTTTCTGTTTTTAGTAGTATATAATGGACAAGTTCTAAAGTAAGGTGCCGGCTAAAAATACGGAAGAAAAAGATGTAGTTGTGCCACCGAATCAGGATTAGGGCAAGATAATGCAGGCAGCGGAAAGATTTCCCTAAAGATCGCCGGAATAACCGTTTCCCGTATGAGAAGGCTTGTTGATATGTAATTATTCAATTATTTATGAATCGATGACCCGCTTATCAAGTTATCATTCATACTTGCTTTAATTTGAAAGAAAATGTGGAGTAGCATTATCAAACAGGTACGGGGAGTAAATTACTCAAGCTGTGACTCAACTGCACAGTGCGATTCGAGTAAGCGATGATATAGGTGACGATGGAGCACGCTTCACTAAAGAAATTAAGAAAACACATTTATTTGGCACAAGCCAGAGCACACAACATAAACATGAATAAAGAAAGAAAAGAAAACTTAGACTAAACAACAATAATGTAAAAGAGAGAAAACAATATAAAAGTAACATTGTGTGTCCCAAGGACCAGTTCAGCAAAATGTCGGGCAACTAGTGTCCGACGCTGGTTTTCAACTGAACCTGTGACATTAGGTCTGGAAGTAACCTATTCACTCTTGACTTAAAGACCCTTGGTTGTTTTCGTCCAGTTTCTCGAAAAAGAAACCAAATCTTAGCCAAATGAATATTTACTCGTTAAATCCTCATGTAGACGTATCGTGTATCGATTGGAACACACGACACGAGATAAGTGCTGGCCTGCGTGGGGACGCGGCTCACTCGCATCCAGATAGTTGCGCAGTTATCGGCCGCTCGAACATAAATAAATCACACTCGGAGAAGACGAGATAAAGCGCGGTTTATTGTTTTGGTAACGGTTTAAGTTATGAGCGGACGGCGATTGAATTTGAGTATGTTTAAATTATGTTGGTAACAAGAAAATTTCAAAAACGGCACATTTTTATTTCATACTACTTAATTTATCTAGTCCATAGTAAGCTTATAGTGGCTTCGATCGGCAATCTATTGAACACGTAATTATGACACGATATCTTGCGAAAACACCCCGATTCAAACAGTAAAACGCCCATAACTTTTGAACGGCTGAACCGATTTTATTCAAACATAGCTAAGAACACTTTTGATTAAGTCACCTTTTAAACAAAAAAAACTAAATCGAAATCGGTTTACCCGTTTGGACGCTATTATGCCACAGAGAGACACACAGTAAAATTTATAACACCCCTCTTTTTCCGTCGGGGGTTAAAAATTACATATTTTAATAGATAATATAAATTCATCGGCCAGAGCTTTAGGTACTAAAAGCAGCATAAAGGTAATTGGAAAACAATTCAAAGCTAAAGTCATCAACTTGTAAATCAGCATCAAAATTCTCTTTAAGTCCGATAAGGTGACACTCTTTGCCAAATCAAGCTTGCATTTTAACTTTTATTTGAAGATCTTTAACTATAGTTTTCTTCATTTCTGAATTATTCGCAGATGGCTAAAATTGTCATGCTTATTTGAATAAATCAGCTGATAACAGAAATGATGTTAATCATGTAAATAACGTTAGTAAAGTTTTGCACAGAATCGTCTACAAACGTTTACGATTTTGTTGGCTGCTTGCCAAACTGTGATGGGATGTGAAAAATAGTGCCAATGACATAATTTATGAACGTTCATGCTAATTACTATAGATTGCCGACACTTGTGGCAACTTGGGTTATATTATGATGTTACTATTCGACGATTTTGTCTTTATTTGTTCGATTTGCATCAGTCAGGACAGTCTTATAAGGTGCTTATGGTGATGGGGATGGGTGGGCCATTGAGTGCCTTAAACGTGGATCCACGTGAGACACAATGGCTTTTAATAGTTCCGTTAATTATGGCACACAACCGGTTAATGATGTTTGAGTAGCTATAATTAAGTCCGCCTTTGTACTTGTGCATAAAGTTTTAATAAATAAATATAATGGTATGTCCTTTTATTAAATGCGACATAACTAGCGAAACGGGGCGCCTCTGCCTAACCTCTAGGGAATACTTGCGAAATGTTATATAGGTATGTCCTCAAGCAGTATCATCTTCCTAGTTTGCACGTATTAACTCTCCAAGATAATTTAATTAATAATGCTAACCTCAATTCCTCTGAATTATGTCCCAATTCACACAGTTTCCTGGTTCTATTTCGCTAGTAATTAACTGTTTCCCGACTAATACCAGGCGTTAATTAGATTAACGTAGGTGTAGACACTTATGTGGCTAATGAGAGCTACGCGACACCTTGTGTCGTATTGTATTGCGTTTACACGATGCCAGCTTTGCACGCTGCAAATGTAATAGGACTGTAGTAGTCTAGATTCCATTTATGGTAGACTAGCTGCTGGCAGCGGCTTCACCCGCATGAATATCGAAATGTATCTCAAGGGAACATATTCCCGGGATAAAAAGTATCCTATGTGCTATTCCAGACTATAATCTATCTCTGAGCCAAAAATCATCCAGATCCGTCCAGCCGTTTGAGCGTGAACAAGTAACAAACATACAAACACACACATACAACCACTCACAAAGTTTCGCCCTTATAATATTGTGTGATTAGTGAATGGTTACACACTTAAATAACCAGCTGCTAATTGGCTAACCCAAGGAAGTAATTGTCAATGTTTTCTAATTCAAAATCAAAAGTAGTTAAGAGAAGGCTAAAGTCGAAGTTTGGTAAATCGCTTCCGCTTGAGACTTGAGAAAAGTCAGTAAATGCAGTGACTGGCGCATATAATCATCAAAATGTTGTGCAACATTAACCGAGTAATAGTTATTACAATAATTAACGTATCTATTAAACTAAAAGGTTTGATTAATCTAAATTGTGAGCACATGTTAAGTAACTAGGGAGTCATTAGATAGACAGACGCCATTTCTAAAATCGATGAACGTATTTTGATGAAGCTCGTCACTTAAGTGTTTTTAACCACACAGAACTATTTTTCACCGACAACAGAAAAAGGAGGAGGTATTCTATTTTTTATTTTGTAAATATTTAATTTCACAACTGTTCGTAGTTTACGATCATAGCTTGAATGTTAACTAGTTAACCAATACTTGCGCAATTGAACTCACCGGTAATAACTTCTAGTATGTGGGTGGCAAGCAAACGCACGCTTCGTTTATAGATGCACTTAATTACCGTTGGCAAACCATAAAGGTGGAGAATAAGTACCTGAAACAAAAGGGGAAAACATTTAGACATCGTTATGATATATCATTTAGTTGTAGACCCACGAATTCGCTGATAAATTGGGATATTTCAACTTGTTTCAAATAAACAAAAACTGTGTATATTTTTATGGCAGGAAAATGAAAATCCAACCAGACAGCAATAAACCCGTCAATCACACTTATCTGCTCCATTTACAGCCATTCAAAAATAACGTACGTCAAGTACAACAAAAAAATTGAAATGAAATAAAATATAAAAATTCAATCATTCTCCCATGAAAATTCCAATCACCTTTGAACCTTAGCGTGTCAATGGTACGTAACATTTTTCCAATGTCGATAGTTATATCGGATCGGTCGCCGCTCGGTGGGTCGGCTGTCGGACGTCGGCCGGTCGGGCGGGAATCGGGGACAATCAACAATTCGCGATGACTGACCTACCGCAACACGCCACAACTATTCGCCACTCGCGTCATCCAACGTAGACCACGCAGATATAAATTATAATGTTACTAGAAACGACACCCAGATTTTCTTTTTGTTTTATCACATACAGCAACGGATACGCCCTCTTTGCTGAGTCGCGGGTGATAATCCCGCATCCGGAACGCGTTTATATGGGCTACACATATTTGTTCAGAGCTGGAATGTTGGTCCGCTTGATTTGTGAGTGTACTTGCTTCGCATTTATATCCAGACATTAGGATTCTCTGTGACTATGAATAATGTTTCATGCATAGAATAACACAAACAATAGAATACATAACAATATCTCGTGAGTCTTGCCATAGCTAGTAATTTACATACCGAAACATAAGGCCGTTTAAATCTTGGTGATGTTCAACAACATGTCTTCCTAAGATGTGACAAAGACCCTTCTGATTAAACACGCTGAAAGACATTGCCAATTGTCAATTTTAGTTGTGTTTCAAGTATTAGACACTTTGCTTGTAAGTTTAATTTGAAAAGCCTGGAACAAAATGAGCCAAGACTCTAAGATCAATTGGTGAGAAGACGGCCCTGAGTCTCATTGGATTGCGGGAAGTTTTTTCAGCAATGGAACTTTAAAAGGTGCCACATCCATTTTTTCAACAGCTCCGTGTTAATCCGGAAATTCACTTATTTTGTCAGTGCCAGTCAGTGGGTTATCGATTATGACCACTTCTAGTAAAACTGGCGCATGCTCTTTGATCAAGTGCGAAAATCGTTCGCGGTTTCGTCATCACACTAGTACCTACTTACTTACTGGTTTAGGGCCTTGAGGCTTAAAAAAAATATGACGATGCTAAACATTCAACAGTACGGTTGTTTGTGTGTAAAAATAAACTAAAGACGTCGTTGACCTATCGTAGGTTTTAGAATTTATGTTCTTTTTATTATTATATTTAGATGCTGTCAATAGCCAGTTAATTAGCTACATATTAATGTATGTCTGTCGATTATGGGTTGTGTTCATTTATAATAACTTCATGGTAATTTGAATGCAGACAAATTACAATAACACCCACTTGAATATCAAATATGCATAATGAAACTCATGCTGTTAAGGGACTCGGAAACTCGTAAATAACAATGCGAATAATGTATCACGTTATAAAGGACCACAGAGAAATTCCTTATAACTTCAACAAAAACAAATACGCCATTGTTCACGCTGGCTACAAGTACCGCCCTTCTTGAAGATCGGCGATGCCCTCCACATGTTCGGAACACGACACCGATTTCCTGCGAGTTGCAGGTCGATGTCGTTGTCGCATACGCGTCATTGTGTCGATCATTTGCATAATTAAATAACATTATGCATTCATTCATTCGGGTCACCCCTACACGAACCGCCAAAACAAAGCGTTATATGTCCGCCCCGCTGATATCGATAAAAAACAAAGCGAAAAAATCACGCCGTAATCGCGTCGACAGTTCAATCTCCAGGCGTTTCGTTGTTTACCCGCAAAAAGGGAAAACTGCTCAGGACGCGAATTAATGCTCGAGAAGTTCTAAATTAATCCCCTTGAGGTGGACGCCCGCATCGGCGACGCAAAGAGTAAACATTTGTATCGCGGAGGCTCTTCCTACTTCCTACCCAGTTTTAGTTCGCGGAAAGATCGGGCTGTTTCGCGTAACCGAGAGGCGGCGGGCGGGGTAGTCACCACCCGAGGAAAGCGAAACCACCCCACGTTTTCCCCCTCACCGAGGGCTGGGGTCTTTGTCCCCGCGCGACCCAGTTAATGACCGCCCCCGCAGACGCGGCACATAGCCTCGTTCTGATATAAATACGCCTACTACACTTGACCTCCAAAGTTTTTATTGGAAAGCACGTGCCTATGAGATCGTGTGTTGTAAACAATATAGGTCTGTTGTGTAATTGATGTTGTCTCAGTTGTGTAAAGGTTTATTCACCTCACCTTTGCCAGCGCCTTACCAGACCGTCTTGAAGGATTTAAAAGTCTGAAGGAGCGTGGCTTCGAGTTTGTTAGTAAATAAATCGCTTGAAATGAAAAGGGTTTGTCCGTCGGTCAGATTGTGCGGTGAAATAGGAATGGGCGAGGGGAGGTGAAGCAACAGGTCGCGAAACAACATTTTAATTGTCGGTTGATAAGCATCGACGTCACCGGAGCGCGACACCTACACGAGGCCCGCGCGATGCGAAGTGCACAAAGTGCGATGACCGAACCCTAAATGCATTCACACCGCTCACTCCATGTGAATCTGTTTAAAATTATTGCATTAATTTATAATGTAATCATAAGCCCTGCGGTCCGGGGCTTTAGTGGTCGTAACTAATATTTCGACGGTAAACGTTTTTATATCGAGAAACTTCTTGGCCGTCGTAATTGACACTAATGCCAAGCGATTTGTTCAATCAGAATTTAGATAGAATTTAAACCGTGACGGATTGTGGTGTGTGTGGTCAAAATACGATTAAGAGGCTCGATAGGGGGATACATTTTCGTGGTTTAATATTAAAATCAGATACACATCGTCTCTTTTCACGGTTCTGACCTTTATGTCCCATGAATGCATGGTGAATTAAAACGAAAATAAAACAGAGAATTACTCTGTACAGAGTAATTAAACACACAAGACACAAGGTATAAGGTGTACTTAAAACATCTGCTATCGTTAAAGTAATCATAGAACACATACACCATAAATTAATTAAGAGAAACAGCTTATCTTACCGCATTCATCTTCAGTGGTCCACTATAAAATAACATCTTTAGCACTCCATTCGGTCATAATCTCCCTAGTTTGATTAAGTACTGAACTAGTCAATACACATTACATTTCAATGGCAGTTTAGACACCTTGGCAAGTCAGTTCCAAGATACCGGTTTTACCAGGGCCAGTTCGAGAAGAACTTTCGCCTATGAAGGGAATGTGTATCGGTAGAAGGGGAGACGGGTGTCTTCACTCCTGGTTGTGTTTACGGAAACTTATGCCTAGGGCGATAGTTGCATAAAGTGCCGTTTCGCAAACCGCAAGAGACTGATGTAAACGTTTCAATTTTCTTTGTCTTGTCCAGCTTGTTCACAGACGTATGGTTTGTTCGACGTCTGACGTTGTCACGAAGCGGGTTCACGATACTGTCACTCGTCAACCGAACAACTCAGAAGAACATTCAATTGTGTCGCAAATATTTTGAACTGATGAAATCAGGTCCTAAAAATCAAGGTGTGTTAAAAACAATGCAACGCCATTAATGTAGAGAATCGCTTACATAATTCTTCCAAATTTGAAAGTTGGTGAGACGTTTGAGCTCCTTTCATATTATAAACAGGTAGTTTCATAAACGCCTGGCCCACGGCCCACGCAGCTCCGAAATACTCGCTCCTCAAGTCCTCATTGTCCAGAAGGCTTTACGTCGGCTTAAAGCAAGGCACAGCTCTTTGCCCTCCACTCTATACATTTCAAAAGCACAACAAGTCACAGTCGACCAATATTTGCCTTTGGTTTGTTCAGTGTTCTGTTATCGCTATTAATGTTGATTTAGGAATTGAATGGTTCAATGGTTCGTGTTAATTCAGTTGAGATCGCTTGATATTGTCTGGGATATCGCTGGCACAGCTCGGGGTTCAATTGTGCGATTGATTCAAATTGATTTCCAGTTGACTTAGAATTGGTATCAGTTTAATTTTAACAGGTAAACGTTATTACAAAATCTTTCGAGTTTCTCATAAATTGCAGACTTTATGTCTAATTATAAGCTTTGGTTGTAATTTGGTTCTTAGACGCGTATTGGAACTAAAGAAAATATAATTATAATACAACTTTCAATGGTGACATTATTAGTATTGTTTACGTTAGCCTACATTCGGTACAAAACAGTAGTGTTTTGAGTGGCAGTGATTTAATAAGTTTACGATCAGACTTGTCAACGTACGAACAAAAGCCCTGGGAAATGTTATTACAGTATTGTAACATGAGAACGTGGTGCAGGTCATTGGTGCGTCGTAAATACCAATTTGGGCCAGTCGTAGGGCTAAACGGGAGGAAAACTTGCACGGAATATTCCCAACAAGAACTCAAATGTAAAAGAAAACTTATGTAACTAGCCACGGGATTAATAACGTAAAAAATCTTTCGAGGAAATGGTATTCGTCAAGTTTTTACGCTTGAAGCGGAACTAAGAGGCGTAATTAATTTCATGATTCTTACGCTGAAAAAAGGAAGCATTGAGTACCCGTAACAACCGTCTGTTAAGAACATTATATCGGAATCTATAGTTCTATAGACACGCCCTGAAGATCTTATCGGTGCAACATCACGATCCGTCTTCTCAGACCGTTTTTCGGACTGACTGCATTTCATTTCCAATTATTTAAATAGATGTTTTTGCTTTTCCAGGTAAGCGTGCGTGGTATATTTGGATTGCGTGACCCACACCACGTATGGCAACCCTATAAGCTTACGCTTCGAACTATGGTTTCGTTAAGTGATATTTATTCTCAAACATACCATTGTTTGTTTTCATTACTACACAAACATGGTCGTCGTCCAACATATAGAATTTTAAGTGCCGAATTTAATTAGTACACCTCCCGTAGTGTTGATGATGTATGAGCATAAAATAGTAATAAAAGTAAAGGCTTTAGAATATAAATAGTGGGAGAGTAAGTCATAAAACATAAAGTTAATGATGTGACGACTAATCGTGGCACTGTTGTGGATGCCTGTGTGAGCAAGCCGTATTTCGTCACTGCGTTCAAGATTTTGGATCGAATCTACATACATGAATGAGATCATTTAAGGCGCAGTAACCCATCAGTAGCTGATTTTAAAATGAGAATCGCAACTAAACGGCGCGTCACGGCTAGTCGTAATTTTTTGGAAATAATATTTGTTGCATTAGACCATTTTCTTAACAATTTGATCTAAGAAAGTTTTAAGGTTTATTCGGATAACATAGTGTAAATAATTTGTAAAGTTATGTCTATCAGGGACAATCACAACAAAACTACTGGGCGTACTTTATTTAATAAAATAGTCACCATCTCAAAGACAATTTAAATATCTACATTTTGATCTGAGCCTTTTTTAAGTCATAGAATAATAAGGACAGTACAAAGACTATTACGTGTTTTGTTTGAATTTGTGCCCTCAAGGTCGTTGGCGACTGTCGTCGTCTTAATAGCTTTTAGACTAAAACAACACGACAATATTCTTTAATGCACTACGAAAATGTAAATATATACTAAGGTATACATTAGACGAGATAAGAAGTTGAACATGTTACACATATCAAATGACGTATTCCATTCTGTTGAATAAAACAACTTGCAAGTTGATAGACAGCTGCTACATTCTATTTTTTTTCTCTCTGACATCAAGATGAAATCAATGCAGTGAAATGGATAAACATTCATCCTTCCTCCATCCACAGGATTGTAAGCTAAGGACGACATTATCCATTCATTGTAAAGCAGGTACTACCTTTATTTATTTATTTCTAACCTCCTTAAGCATTAAGAACCTACTTCAATTTAATGGTGCAGAAGATTTTATCAAGAATAAATTATATATCGAATTGATCGCAGATGTTTATCTACCCAGCGGTCTTCAAGCAAGTTTGACGGTTCCACAGGCAATATTTCGCGTATTAGTGGAGCGATAACCATGCAAATCCGCAAGGGCCAACACAAATCGTCCGGATACCGGTTGGTGAACGTAGCTAGCTAGTAGTTGCATTAGTGCAGTAACAGCGTTTGTTGCAACAGTATGCAGAGGCCTTGCATTCGCCGAGCCACCGCGTCGGCCATGGACCAAAATACCCGCTTTCACGCACTAAGTCTGCACTCAATACTTGAAGTAGTTTTGTTATGTTATTATGAATATTAATATAAGTTTGTGCATGTCAATATCAAAATGATAATTTCTTTTTTAGATGTCGGTTGAAATTTTTTACAACGCACCCACGCGAAGCATGAAATGAGTATGTAGATTTTGATGTTTTATTACGACAATTGATTCCGTGCACAGTTCCAAACAACCTCTCATTATATTCTGAACTCAACAAGCGTAACGAACGATACAAACGTAGACGAGGCTGCATTGATAAAATTCTTCAGACCTCTAAACGTTGCCAACTAACGGTACTGTACTTTACTTCTTTCCAAGTAATTTGGAAATCCCAGCAATTTATATGATCTGACAAGAGCATTACGTGAGGTTGTAGTGGACAAGAGACGAACTGATTACACTGAATGGCCCGTGAATGAATTAGCTGAGGAATGTCATAGATCATTAAGCTCATCATGGCGGGTCATTCATCAGCGTGTATGATTGTGGTTTTGTTAAACCTGTGGTCTGCTCGAGTTCGCTCGGGAAGGTGGCGCAAGCGCAACTAGATCTTGTTCCGGAGTTCTGTGTGCACATTGAATGGTTTTGTTACGAGACCTACATCGCCGTCGTTTTACAGTAAATTGGGTTCAATTTCAATATCCCACGGATTCCTACTGCCTTTCAAGACCAATTAGGGGGTTTATTGTGTTGAAAATCGATGCCAATGATATTCAATTATTTGCAGTAGAAAATACATATGCCTTTAAAGCGTAGAAAAGTTATGAAACAAGAGGATCATTCTATCATGATATCAGCGATGGCTATCGTCGAAATGCCAAAATGTAAAGGTTAGTATAGACTAGAGCATTTACTTGTAACAGTTATAACAGAACATCGAGCATTCGCTGATTTTAGCTCGTTTTTAAATTTAAACGAACCACACTTCGAATATGATGCTCGATGTTTTGTTAGATTTTAAAAACCAACGAGAGTTTTGGTGTAACATTTTATCGAGCAATGAAACGAGCGCTGGTGACGTGGAGTGAGGTAATAATTAAAGCAAGGTGCAAATAAATATTAAGTCGAACGCAGCGTCGAACACCCGCAACAACGTTACATTACATAGAAATGCTTTAGGAAACTGAGCATTTGTCTGTATTGTACCATTCGTAAGAACGTTACATTACATTGTAATGCTCTATGTTCTATGTTCGATATTATGTTTGTTTTTTTTTTTTTTTGTCTGTTCACCGATATCTCCGTCAATTGTGGACCGATTTTGAAAATTCTTTTTTTGTTTGAAAAAGTATGTTTCGAAATTGGTCCCATTTTAATTTGGTGAAGAACTTCGGAGATATACAACAGAACTCTTCAATAAATAACGGCAAATCTCTCGGGATTGCTGCGATCGCATGTCTGTTTATTGTTTATACCATTTCATAACATAACATCACGCCAGTACGCTCTTAAGGGGAATGCAGATCTCTTATTTCACCGGTTATGTTTAAGTTTCATGAAATCTATTCTGGCAGTATAGTTACCTTACCAACTTGCCTATAAGGTAGGTAAAACTAAAAAGTGAAAAATAAAGAAACTTTTTTGCAAAAAAATACTACCGACTTCCAAATACAAAACTACAAAGTGAAAAATAACTTTATTTTTTGAAGGCGGTGTCCATAACGCAAAATTGGTACCTACGAAAGACACCGACTTCAAAAAATAAAGTTATTTTTCACTTTGTAGTTTTGTATTTGGAAGTCGGTAGTATTTTTTGCAATAAAGTTTTTTTCCAATCGCTATTGTGAAGAATGTCACTTCTCTGATCCATTTTTCTTTACTATCGCAATCACAGTTACAACTAAACATCTTGGCCAAAACAGGAAATTCAAACACTTAACAAGAACTGCCTCTCTGCAACTCGCACAATTAATATCAGTATTATAGTAGCCATGTTAGGTTAGGTACAGTTCGCAAACAGACCACTGGAGAATGTTATTGTACCCGCAAACAGTTTGCATTCAATTCCGTCTGCGAGTATCGCTTGCTTGCCCAGAGATATTTGGCGTAGTACTGTGCTACCGTCTTATAGCTAGTGTGTCACTATATAACATTTGGCCGATTTTGAGTTTTCAATACCTCTGTAATCAGAAAAAAAATCTCTATAGATCTATCTAAGCAGAACTTTTCTACTATCAATAGATAAAAAATAAAAAACGCCAAAAATTGCTATGGTTACAAACCTATTTATGAAAATATTAAGTGTTTGATTTAATTTAAACTAACAATGTTGTGCTGTGGTTGATTTAATTTAAACTAACTATTCTAAAATAAACAATTCGATCTATTTTTACCCGACTGCCGAAGTGATGTGGCGTTCTAGAGAGCAAACGCGTCGTCAATCGATTGGGCTTAACCTTGCGAGTGTCACTGGCTACATTAAAATTGGAAAATAGAAAAATGGCGGCTTTTGGGCGCCATATTATGGTGCCCAATTATTTTTTGTCCCATTCCGTCGTGTGGGGTATCAAAATAAAGGGTTTTTAGAGGTGATTTCAAAAATATATAACACTTATATGTTTAAAAGCACCTAATACGAAAAAAGGAAGGTTAACTAAAATTTTAAAAATAAAAAAGGTAATTAAAAACATCAAAAAACCCGACTGCTTCAGAAGCGAATTAAAAATACGTAAACAAGAAGAAAATCATGCTGTGCAGTCGGAGTATCCATCTGGTTTTGGTCAGCCAGCTCACAAATATGTTTAGTATTGTATTTTGTCAGATAGTGACACTCTAGCTATAGGACGGCCGCGTAGTACTGACTACTGTGTAGTTGTAGACTTGTGGCTTGTACTTGTAGTGTGCATGAATACGTAGGTTTCATTGTTGTTGCATTCGCTGTGGACCTTTTAGAGCTAGGAGTCTTGTTACGAACTTCGTTTTGTTTGTGGTATTGCGATTTTAATTGTGTCGTCAAAATGATTCTCATTAGTAAGAAAATCTACTACGTTAGATGCAGTAGGTAAATTCTAAACTCTTTGATTGCCTTTTTACCTCTTCGTATTTAAGGAACATATATTTTTGATATTTTTTACATCTTTGACAGTCAGATTTATGGATAGTCAGAGATATATGGCCATGTTGGTAATAATAGACGAGTTTTAGAGGATCTGATACTTAACTATTTGATTTATTTCCTAATACAATTGCCACTTTTCTCGGTCTTTTGCGATTTTCACTCAAAATCCAGAGAAAAGTCTAAGGAGACAAAGGAGGCATTTGCCCTGCAGTAGGACCAGCCACTATAATAATAATCATCATCAGTATTTTTAATGTTCCTACTTCTGGGACACAGGCCTCCTCGCTGTGAGAGGGAATGGGCCGCAATCCACCACGCGGGGCTAGTGCGGGGTATGGTGGATGTCACATTTCTTAGAATTTTTGATTCTAGGACATGGCGGTTTCCTCACGATGTTTTGCCTTCACAGTTTTGAGAGCAGTGGTGGTGAAAGTAAAGTATTTCACTATAATAAGAAAACATTTTTTCGTCCGATGGAACAAGGGGCAGTTTATCATTTCGCTATCGATAGTCCTGCTCTACAACTACACGCAGCATCAATGAATGAATCATTAAATCTTATATATAAAATTCTCGTGTCACAATGTTCGTTCCTGTACTCCTCCGAAACGGCTTGACCGATTCTCATGAAATTTTGTGAGCATATTGAGTAGGTCTGAGAATCGGCTACTATCTATTTTTAGTTAGGGTAGGTAGGGTAGGTAGGTAGGGTAGGTAGGGTAGGGTAGGTAGGGTAGGGTAGGTAGGGTAGGGTAGGTAGGGTAGGGTAGGTAGGGTAGGGTAGGGTAGGTAGGGTAGGTAGGGTAGGGTAGGTAGGGTAGGCAGGGTAGGTAGGGTAGGTAGGGTAGGGTAGGTTGGGTAGGGTAGGTAGGGTAGGGTAGGTAAGGTAGGGTAGGTAAGGTAGGGTAGGTAAGGTAGGGTAGGGTAGGTAGGGTAGGGTAGGGTAGGGTAGGTAGGGTAGGTAGGGTAGGGTAGGGTAGGTAGGGTAGGGTAGGTAGGGTAGGGTAGGTAGGGTAGGGTAGGTAGGGTAAGGTAGGTAGGGTAGGGTAGGTAGGGTAGGGAAGGTAGGGTAGGGTACGGTAGGTAGGGTAGGTAGGGTAGGGTAGGTAGGGTAGGGTAGGTAGGTAGGGTAGGGTAGGTAGGGTAGTGTAGGTAGGGTAGGGTAGGTAGGGTAGATAAATGTTTGGTGTTTTTAGGGCAAAAAAAAGTTTGCCGGGTCAGCTAGTAACATATAACAGCAGTACAGCACATGAGCACAATCATCAGTCGTCAGTCGTATTCTGTCATTTGAACACGTGTAAACAAGCAGCCATGCGTCCTCTCACGCAACGAGGAGTCTTTACACAGCATGATGGAACTGACAGCTCTTTATTGAAGGTTTCATTCATCTATGAATCTGCGATAAACGAGACCACGAGTTTGTGGGCATGAATTTGTGTGATTTGTTACAATTCTACTCAGTATGAAGCTTCAAGTAGACTAGCTGAATATCGCGTGGGACGGGACACAAGTCGTACAATAATTGTAAGACTCTTACGTCACGTCACGATGGTCCTCACCAACGCTGGGGTTCCCTTTGATCTGAGTTCAGCTTTGCAGCTACATCTGCGAAAGGCGATATACTGCCGTTTCAGACTTGCAGCACGACAATCGACAAGTCGCCGTACGCTGAAACGAATCATGAGATATAAGTGAACCTTGTACTTCACATAACAAATTGTGAAGACAAAGTAATTAGTGCAAAGTCCACTAATTACCTAATCCGCGATAATGATTTTCAAAAGTCTAAAATGTCTGGACTGACTTACGCCTCGTGGTCAAAAGTGAACATTGAACTTCACATAACAATTTGTCTAGGCAAAGTAATTAGTGCAAAGTCCACTAATTACCTAATCCGCGATAATGATTTTCAAAAGTCTAAAATGTCTGGACTGACTTACGCCTCGTGGTCAAAAGTGAACCTTGAACTTCACATAACAATTAGTCTAGGCAAAGTAATTAGTGCAAAGTTCACTAATTACCTAATCCGCGATAATGATTTTCAAAAATCTAAAATGTCTGGACTGACTTACGTCTCGTGATCATTTTAGACTTTTGACAAGCACCTTGGGATCGAGGCGCTGCGATAGAATGAAACTTTATCTAGATTCAGCCTTTATTCATCTGTGCCATAATAACCATAAAAAATCAGCGACATAAGATAAACTATGAGCCAACAGCAGTAGTTTCCTATTAGCACTTAGGTCAATGTGTAATACAATACAAGCACGTGTATAGAAGCATGTGTCCGCCCACGCTACGTCGAGCCCATTTACACCGCACGATAAAGTATTGCAGATAAATGTTGTTTTATCAGAAAAGTTTGTGAAACATTCCAGTTTGCAGAATTTTGTGAATCATAATCTGAAAAATCTTGGTAGATAATCTTATCTGAAGAGTATAAATAGATCGTTACGTAGTGCTAATACGAGTAAATACGAAGGCGTTGAAAGTAATTAATTAGGATTATAAATTAGTCGATGCCTAGATTTTGTATGAGACGTGTCGTGACTTGATTTTATTACAATCCTATCTTACCTTATCCACCCATATTTTGCGAATAAAAGATTTGAATAATTAAATTTATATGAGTAGCCACATCAAGCATCATATTAGGTTCAGCTAAAAAAGCCACATTTTTTAAATTCAATTCCTGAATTTTAAAAATGTGTGACGGACGTCTTAACATCAGTGAACCGTTTGGTTATCAACGGTCAGCTCAGCAACGAAAGTTGAAATACGAACGTGAAATATTTAGCATTGCATTTGGTGTTAGTGAACATAAAACCACGTATCAGTGCTTACGCAGCTACGACACGTCTACGCAGCTACGAAATTTATACGCCTCATTACGCCACGTCTACGCAGCTACGCCACGTCGACGAAGCTACGTCACACTAGGCGTTTATAAAGAACAGTCCACACGACAAATACCACTCTTCAGAAATAATTTAATTAACGAAGCATTCCTTAGAAGTTAGTCGTGCATATTAATGAATTATCGGCATTTTGAGGGTCACGGCGGAACAACTAACCTTTTATTTGACGGTTAAAGTGTCACACTACCCGCCTTTGTTTCGTTTTAATGGCACACGACGACCAAAGCAATGAATATTTATATATTATTATATCAATAGCATGAATTAATTGAGCTAATTAAAAAGTATCACTATAAAAAGGAATTAAATAGTTTATAAAAGGTAGTATCAGCTTTTATAGACTGTAAGCACCTGTCACCGTATAAAAATACGTGAAATTGTACATGTCGAAATAAATTATTATTTCGCTTTTTCCTTTCTAGTTTCCGCCACAATTTATACGACTAATGATTATAAAATAATAATGTAACCAAATCGTGACGTGTAGCGTACGATACGGTTATCAAACGCATCGTGTGCGCACGAACAAACAATCGTACTAGAGCGCTTTGCGTCACCGCTCGTAGTAATCAGCTGATGTCCGTCGAGTAAATTGAGACCGTTTTATACCTACACATATGTAGTAACTGTATTGTATACCTATTGCGGGTTACTATGTACCTATACGTTTTATGTAGTTCATGTAACAATGTTGTACTAGAAAGAAAAATGTAAGTGCTTTAGTTTGTTCTTATCGTGCGTCAATGGCCGTTTCCTCTACTGAAGGAAATAGGTTATCTGCACTTGGATCGGAATTGGGTTACGAAGTGCAGTGGAGCTATTTAATGTCGATTTGAGTTATGCCGACATTTGACGTGTTTCGAACGCAAAGTTCAAATCCGGGCAAGTAGGCACCAATGTGACTTTTACAATTCAATGTACGAGTACTTTCTAAGTTTCTCATGCACATCACTGACATCAGTGAAGGAAAACATCGTGAGGAATCCTTTTTAATATAAGTGACTGGGTATTAGCTCTCTTCCTCCAATAATTTTTAATGGTACTGTAATCCCCATCAGCCCTAGTGTAAAAGATCTTGGTCTACATCTTGACTCGACGCTTAGCTGGCAAAGTCAGGTTTCTAGTGTCAGTCAAAGAGTCAACGGGACCTTGCGTTGCCTGTACCGTCTGCGAAACTTTTTGTCTGCAAAAACGAAGACTATGCTTGTGCAGACTTTAATCTTTCATTTAATCGACTATGGTGACGTGTGCTACTTTGACCTGAACGCGGTATTCCTGGATAAGCTGGATAGACTTCTAAACAACTGCATCCGGTTCATATTCAACCTCCGGAAATATGACCATGTGTCGAGCTGCAGATCTGAGCTCAACTGGATGCCAGTTCGGCAGAAGAGATATTTGCGGGCCTGACCACGCTTTTCTCTCTTCTCAACTCTCCTACTCCTCCTTCTTACCTCATACCTCACTTTCAATATCTGTGTACTTCACACTCTAGGAATCTGCGTTCATCTAACAATCTTCTCTTGCTTTGCCCTTCTCACACTTCTGATTTTATTCATTCTTCCTTTCACATTCAGTCCATTCTTCTCTGGAATGCGCTTCCTGTCGATATCAGGCCACCAGTAAGTATGCATTTAAGAGGAAGTTACGGAATTACTTTTTACACGATTAGCAGAACCGTCTCAACAAAACGCCTTTCTATTACTTGATATATAATAATATGTATATATATCTATGGTATTTATTATAGTAAATATATAAGTATGTTTATTTTAGCTATATATATCTACTATTGTACCCATTTTACTTTATAACTTTTTTTTATGCACCTGCCATGTTATCTCTCCACCACCCTTGGTTGACTGGTAGAGAATGCCTCAGGCATTATGTCCGCCTATGTATCTTTATGTTGCATGAAGTATTAATAAATAAATAAATAAGTCTGAAATCCCCAACACGCCTTTAGCAAGCATTGGTGGCTTTTTCTTAGCAGTGGGATAGTATATAACCGGCTAGTATGATTATTATTATAAAGGAAAGCGAAAACTATACCGTTTTCTTGCAATTACTATTTCAAGCTACATTGTATATGTGTATTAAATTTCTCGTATCCCATATCACAGAATTTATTTTCCGTGCTCTAAACATTTTATCACCTCCGAGTTCATTTGCCAGCAATACAACTTGTATAAACTTGAAAGAGCTCACAATAAAATAAAACAATGCTAGTCCACGAAACGTAAACGTTCCTCGGTTTCTTTGACATTTTACTCATCAAATAAATACAGGTTTTAAAACAGCAAATAGATTAACTAAATCGATGCACAACAATAGAAGCGAAGGGCAATAATGTCAAACTGTTTATTTTACAGCCCAACAAAATGTTCAACAATAGAAATGTCAAACACAAAGCTCTTTAGAAAAACTTAGTCGTTCGAAACAAAAGGACGTTTCCTTGAAAGTGGAGACGTAAAGGGGGCGCTGTAAATCAATGCTGGCGAATAATAAAATGCAAATGCACAAAGACTTATTGTTTTAGCTGGAAACGCTGATACAGAACTGAGAACATGGCTAGACAAGTGCTATCTTAGTCAAGACAAGAAATTAGTTGTGGATGTTATCGCATCAACTGTTTCCTTTACAGGGCAATAAAATTTCTTAGTATTAGACGAGATAGGCAACGCCTTGTGAGATAGTAATAGCGGGTTGACACCTCAGCCAAAGAAGGTATTGCGATTGAAGACTGGACCAGTATTAAGATATTAATAAAGAAATAACTGCTAAACATCGAACGCGACATATTATGACTATATCCTTATTTAGGCAGTAGTTTATTACCGGTACGCAGCGTATCAAACAACAAAGTTGTAAAAGTATTAAGTGTTGCCAAGTTGTAAAGTTCAAATGAAAAGAATATTCGGTCAGATATTTCACACGAGGCCGACGATGTAATTACTTCTTATATTAACGTACATAATAATTATGGCTTCGTCGTAAATATCCTAATGAAATGTAAGCAATCACTGTGTACTAAGTTGCGCAGTTTAATACAACCATTTGTGCATCCAATGCCACTTTCAGCAGCCTGTACTTCGATGGTACTACCTTGGTGCATAAAGTACCCACTTTACTACAGCACGTTCCGCCATGCTGTGTTTAAGACAAGTAACCTACATAATAATAACTGTTTCTTGCACAAGTTATTTTTAATAATTCTCAGTACGTTATAATTTTAAGTTGTTACTGAAAACAAATGTTCTCTGAGTTCTTAGTTTCAGAAAAGGGAAGAAATCGACAGGCCAGACGTATTTGAACACTTCGGGGAACTGAGAGCCGCGGACGACAACGACACACATCGACAACCCACTGGGCATCAGTTTAATATTTCTTTTGTAAAAAGATATGAAACAAACCATTTACTACTCTTGCCCCGTCCAATAACTTAGTGAAACTTGTTACCCAGAATGAGCAGACAATAAACCTAGATTTTTATTCTCAGCTTTCCGATATATCCATTCAATATGTTTACCAGACATTGAAATTGGATCCCTCCACGGTCTATATTGTATGTGGGTAATGATGACGATTGCGAGTGGTAATACCATTGGTTGTACGGGCGTCCAATAATGCTACACTAGGAGCCTCAAGGTCGGGCGGTGCATGCACCATAAACCCCTGTGTTTACCGCCACTCACCGCTTCGTCTTTGTCTTTGACAGTAAAGGGTCGACGTAAGTCATAAACTGATCACAGTTTCATTCCTGGAAACTCTGGAGTATTTTTTGTAATGACTCTTCTTCAAATAGTACGCCTTTGTGAGGAATTTTGTCATTCCATCTCAAAGTCACACTCAAACGCCGAAAGTCTTAATGTTTATGGATGTTATTCAAAAGTACCTTATGGCACTTCGAATGTTTTATGACGTTTTATCATTCATCACACGGCTTGCCATGCATACATTCATCAATCACTTTCTAATCCGCTGTCATCTCAATATTTGTGCCAACTGGTGCATAAGAAAAGGTGACGCTTGTATCAAGCAACTGCATCGACCTACAATGATGACCCTGGCGTGTTACCAGTCGCCACTGAAGGTTTATTGCTAACGTAGGTGTACTTTAAGCCTTTATTTATAACTCTGCATTTTATTGCTCAAAACCTACTCACCGTTTTTATCGATACTTTCTTTAATAGGAAACTTGGTTTCACATTTTCTTTGTACTTGTGAAACTCGACTCCGTTAAGTTTTGTTCGATCGATGTTTCGCGTATGTTAATCCTACGCTTTGAGAAAGATTTATCAAACAATTTCCATTCATTCAACCTGTTTATTAATAACAGAACAGGTATATAAAGCTGTTAACTTCTGCATTGGTAATTGCGAGGCAATTCATCAAGTGTCGTTAGAGCCAGGAGCCAATCTAGCAGCTATACATTTCTGTGATAAGTTTGATACCTCGATATGGTTGGACAGGTTTGAGGAATAATTTTAAGGTAGTGGAAAATTGGAAACGCGACAAGTAGCGATCGGTGAATGATAGTAATTATCTGGAGGCGGCCGCCCACCAGAATTCCACGCTCATTCCCAGTGTAGCGGAACACTTGGTGCTCCCAGTTGTTAATTCTCTCACACAAGTTGTTTTGGAGTGCGTGACTTGTCAAACGCCACGTCACTTGGACGCCACACCGGAGCACGCCAGCCTACCCACGGTCCATTATTATTTTGTTATTACTAAATGAACATACAGTTTCGGAACAATTTGTTTAAGTAGAATTGTTATTTTAAACATAAAAAAATCACCTATACCTACCATGATGAAAAGCTTTAGGCATACATTTCAAGGGAATTAACTCCACAAACCTTCATCTAAGTCTTTTTGATCAAACCTAAAACCAATATTAGCACGAGATTTTGTTATCTCCCAGCCAACAAACTAACACAAACAGTCGTATCGAAGCTATATATGGTACTGGATGATGAATCAAAGCATTCAGAGATCCGTATATCAATACAGCTGAGACTAGTGTTTCAACGGAACAGATAAACAAGCCATAATACGGCGGTAGATGCGGACGGTAAACAAAGCTAGGGTCAACGCCATCGCCACTGCAACCAGCACACGCAGTTCACATTATTACATTTTTAGGATTCCTTACCCAAAGGGTAAAAACGGAACCCTATTACTAAGACTCCACGCTCCGTCTGACTGTCTGTCATCACCAGGTTATATCTCATGAACCGTGATAGCTAGACAGTTGAAATTTTCACATATGATATATTTCTGTTGCCGCTATAACAACAAATACTAAAAACAGCATAAAATCAATATTTAAGTGGGACTCCCATACAACAAACGTGATTTTTTCTGCCGTTTTTTGCGATAATGGTACGGAACCCTTCGTGCGCGAGTCCGACTCGCACTTGGCCAGTTTTTTTTTTTACTTTCATTCTGTTAACATTTCCGTTTTCTTAGAAGGAATTAGAAAAAGGGTCTGGTGTTTAAATCTTTAAAGATAACTATGAATAGGATCTAATTACTTCTGAGAATAATAAGTATAGTATTCGAATTAATTCTAGTGTTGTTACAGCTGCAATGTTAATTTGTGTTGCTTCTAATCTCCACAGATGTTAAATACCTGGATTTAGTTGAAAACACAGTAAAAGCATACAGATTTTCCCGTCTAATCCTTGAATGTTTAAGTCATTCCCAAGAGCGAACTCCCAAAGCCCAGCACAAATATTTGATGAAGATTATCAAGATGATGATGGGCCGAGGTTTAGTGAAGTTACAAATGTAAATATGAAGAGCTACAACTGTGATAATGAACTGAGGCTCTG
This sequence comes from Orthosia cruda, assembly GCA_964057195.1. Lineage (NCBI taxonomy): Eukaryota > Metazoa > Arthropoda > Insecta > Lepidoptera > Noctuidae > Orthosia > Orthosia cruda. The sequence continues at coordinate 33,289,805 of OZ059838.1, forward strand.
AGAACTCAGCTGAAGTAATTCCCACTTCCTGTACTCATTTAGAGAGATTTGTCTTAGTCACCTGAGAAAAATGATTAAATGCGTCACCGAAGCAAACAAAAAGCTGAGGCTGTGACTAACTTGATTTCTCAAAGGCTATCGCCATTCCATGACATAGCAGAAAACCTCCAATCACTCTTTACAATGCTTTGTTCAATCCCGGAATTCCCGAGGCATTTCATTTAAAGTATTTCGCGAAACACCGACCCCTCGCTGCGATATTAAAAATTGCAATCGAACGTCGGTAAAAGATGAACGAATGATACACCAAACAATAATTAAATATTAATATGTTCGGCATTGGATAAAAAAAGTTGTGTGAATTACTGGGTATTTTTGTTCTGTTGTTGGTTATAATTTGGTCAGCTGGACCCGCTCGCTACTGGACCAGCGGGTCCACTCAAACACGCATATTTTTTTTGTATTTTTATTGGTTTTAAATTTTAAACCAGATTTAAATTAAAAAAACATCTATTGTTTAAAGCTACCCGTGGATACAGTCAAGCTCAAAATTGGTTAGTCAAAATAAAATCAAACGCAATTCAATTAGGTTTAAACGTTTATTCTCAAACAAAATCTTTTAAAAAAAATCAACAATATCTAATATCAAACACAAAATATCTATTAAGAAAATATTATGTCAGTTTCCTTCATAGACCCTGTAGTTTGATTTTTTTTTCAAAAATATTCAATGTACAGTTTTGACGTCTCTAAGATTTTATTATAATTATGTATAGATTTTAAGACAATAATAAAACTAAAAGACTCGGCTTTACTCCGTGACTAGAATAATGAAATTGGGGTGTGGCTCCAGTCGACCTATTCAACATGTGATTGGGTTGAGTGATCCCGTGGGTCCATTTCGAGTGGGTCCAGTTGACCAAAGACGCCAATATGCAAAATGGTCGGAAAAATATTTATTCAGTATTGCTGTTCGGTCAGCTTTGTGTCTAATTCATTCAGTGAAGAATTAATCCGGACTGATGAATAATCATACACATTTTTCAATGAGCATCAGTATTCGCGGTCACTATGTATTCACTTCCTTATAAGAATAGATGCTTGCATTGTTTATGTATCATACGACAAACAAGACTGTTCAATGGAATAAAAATCAATGAATGGCCGACGATTGCGGCTTGATCGTGTGTAATATGGGAATGAATTAGCAATGAGGGGAATTGATACCGTTTATAAGAATGATGTAGGTAGTATAGTTATAATGTAGAGCAATGAAATGAATGACCCATTCAACGCTGGCCTTGGACTATTCTGTTAATTCACGTGAAATGGACACTTTTAATGGAAGACTACATTGATCTTGAATTGCTTCAAGGTAGAAAGTTGGAATTGGTACCGTTTATAAGAATGGACTAGTGTGTTTACAACGAAATGACTGACCGATACAACGAAGGCCTATTTCTTAAGATCAATTAAAATTGAGTACTTTGCTCTTGAATTGCTTCAAGGTAGAAAGTTGGAATTGGTACCGTTTATAAGAATGGACTAGTGTGTTTACAACGAAATGACTGACCGATACAACGAGGGCCTATTTCTTAAGATCAATTAAAATTGACACTACTTTGCTCTTGAATTGCTTCAAGGTAGAAAGTTGGAATTGGTACCGTTTATAAGAATGGACTAGTGTGTTTACAACGAAATGACTGACCGATACAACGAGGGCCTATTTCTTAAGATCAATTAAAATTGACACTACTTTGCTCTTGAATTGCTTCAAGGTAGAAAGTTGGAATTGGTACCGTTTATAAGAATGGACTAGTGTGTTTACAACGAAATGACTGACCGATACAACGAGGGTCTATTTCTTAAGATCAATTAAAATTGACACTACTTTGCTCTTGAATTGCTTCAAGGTAGAAAGTTGGAATTGGTACCGTTTATAAGAATGGACTAGTGTGTTTACAACGAAATGACTGACCGATACAACGAGGGCCTATTTCTTAAGATCAATTAAAATTGACACTACTTTGCTCTTGAATTGCTTCAAGGTAGAAAGTTGGAATTGGTACCGTTTATAAGAATGGACTAGTGTGTTTACAACGAAATGACTGACCGATACAACGAGGGCCTATTTCTTAAGATCAATTAAAATTGACACTACTTTGCTCTTGAATTGCTTCAAGGTAGAAAGTTGGAATTGGTACCGTTTATAAGAATGGACTAGTGTGTTTACAACGAAATGACTGACCGATACAACGAGGGCCTATTTCTTAAGATCAATTAAAATTGACACTACTTTGCTCTTGAATTGCTTCAAGGTAGAAAGTTGGAATTGGTACCGTTTATAAGAATGGACTAGTGTGTTTACAACGAAATGACTGACCGATATAACGAGGGCCTATTTCTTAAGATCAATTAAAATTGACACTACTTTGCTCTTGAATTGCTTCAAGGTAGAAAGTTGGAATTGGTACCGTTTATAAGAATGGACTAGTGTGTTTACAACGAAATGACTGACCGATACAACGAGGGCCTATTTCTTAAGATCAATTAAAATTGACACTACTTTGCTCTTGAATTGCTTCAAGGTAGAAAGTTGGAATTGGTACCGTTTATAAGAATGGACTAGTGTGTTTACAACGAAATGACTGACCGATACAACGAGGGCCTATTTCTTAAGATCAATTAAAATTGACACTACTTTGCTCTTGAATTGCTTCAAGGTAGAAAGTTGGAATTGGTACCGTTTATAAGAATGGACTAGTGTGTTTACAACGAAATGGCTGACCGATACAACGAGGGCCTATTTCTTAAGATCAATTAAAATTGACACTACTTTGCTCTTGAATTGCTTCAAGGTAGAAAGGTGGAGCTGAAATAGACTGATTTTAAAGTTAATACTTAAACGGTAACTATTGAGAATAGACACAGTATCATTATCTATTATTAGTCTATTACTGTAATTAAAACTGTTTACGCTTTCAACAACGAACTAGACTTTATGTAACGGACTACTAAAAACAGACCAACCAATGGAACGAAAATAAATGATTGACCGAGCCAAGGCTAGGCAACGTGTAATTGTTTGTGAATCGACCACGATGATTGACTGGCCCAGTTTCATTTTCAAGACTTCAATGAAACTGCGAATAAAAATGTATGAATGGCCGATCCGATAGTGAGTAATCGGCTTCGGAATGACTATTTCCTACTATACTATTTCCACTCGCTATGGGAACTTACTCTAGGCTATCGGTTGTGGTTGTGGGCGAGTTCCAGTTCCGTGACCCGCTTACCGAACTCTCAAGTGTTGCGATTGCGATTAGCGACGCAAACGCAGGGCTGAGTCTGACGCAACTAATAGCTGGGCTGAAACTGATTCATTGTTGGTGCTTTGTTCAGCAATCTTGTTGGTATACAAGCTTTTGGTGTCTAACCCCTATATCAGCAGGGGTCACAAAATGGCGGACCGCGGTCGGGATCCGACCGACCTATTTTGTGTGGACCTTAGGTAAACAGTACAATATAATTGACTTGTGAGAAGTTGAGAACGTAATTTAATAACTTATCCCGCGGTTTGTTTTTAATGTCGTCGATTCGACAATGAAAGAGCGTGGAGTGCGAGTTCGTCAGTCTTCGCGGAGGAAACATAAATTTCGGAGTAGACTTACCGATGAACATGTCCAAGAGTGATATGACTAGACAAAGACTACGCAAACTTTAGTGCAAACTTCGGACGGACAGTTCAAGGCTTAACATTACATTATGCATATCAATATTTGTAAAAAAATGGGAGGGGTCCGTAAGGTTTAAAGGATTTTACCCGACTGCCGAAGGAGGGTATTTGTTTATCAGTCTATGTATTTTTGTTCCTATGTGGCGTTCTAGAGACCAAACGCATTGGCCGATTTTGATAATTCTTACGTCAATGGATTCGTCTTAATCTTGCGAGTGTCACTGGCACATTAAAATTGTTAAATAGAAAAATGCAGGATTATGGGCGTCATATTGTAGGGACCCAATTATTTTTCTGTCGATCCCATCGTGTGGGGTATCAAAATAAAGGGTTTTAAGAGGTGATTTCAAATATATAAGCCCCAAATAAGCCACAATAGTAGATTGTATCATGAGTGAGCAAAATAATATTTCTACGGCGAGGGCGCTTTTTTGAATCCAGAGCGAAGCGAGGGTTTCTTTAGTAGAATCCTGAACGTAGCGAGGGATTCAAAGTACGTCGCCCGAGCCAAATATGAAATTAATTGGTGACACCTGCCCTATATTTTAAGCCATTTTATCTACTCGACTCAATCAAATCGACATAGTTTGTTGATTATTGTCATTTTATACGTTGTCTTCGAGACTGACTCGATTGGAGTGTAGGAAGTTTCCTTCAAAGGGACTTAAAATATAGGCTTTAATGTATGTAAATATTTACTAGCATGAGGTTTTTATGTCTCCGATGTTTTCGAAGTGTAAATTTTAATCCGCCACTTAGTGTCGTTTTTACTGAGTAATAAAACGCAAGATTGATATACAGTAACATTAAATTGGACATTAGCATAAAATTTTCTTTATAACTTGAAATGACTACATCTGACGGTGCCTAACTTGAAAGAAGTCAAATGTAAGTACGTACTTACCACAGTATAAATATGGACAAACAGTACAGAAACTACCTACAAACGCTCGAAACGGCACACTCAAACAAAAACATGCGCAACGACGAGACCCCAAAGCCGCTCGCACACAGACTTAATAAATCTAACTAAATGACGCGATTGTATGTACTTCGCGTGCCAAAAAACGGACTAAACTAAGACAAATGATCGTAATCTGAGCTTTTCATTTAGTATTATCGGCACCGGAAAACCACCGAAATCTAGAAAAAAAAATGAGGAAAACTGGCACTCTTGGTTTTCATAAAGATGGAGGGACTTGCGTTATCTATTTAGATTTATTTCTGTGGCCTCGCACTACTGACAGCACTGCGGACGCTGCTTAGGGGTCTCGTCGGTGCGCATGTTTGTGTGAGTGCTCCGTTTCGAGCGTTTGTAGGAAGTTTCCATACTGTTTTTTTGATATTTTCTGTAATTACTGTTATGGAAGCATAAGCTAATGTATAAAATATGGTAGGCAATGTAGGCATCGTATTTCAAGGGACTGACAGACGGCTGTTGAACTGCAACATGAGAACGGTGTGATATTTAAATCAACCTACATATTAAAAGATTCGTTCAACTAAACATTCCTACACGGACGAACAGTATTGAAATCGGATTTTAAATGTATTAACATAAATTATGTTATTCAGAATCAGACTGACGTTACGAAACAACGGAATATATTGAGCGCTTTGAATAAAATGCTATTTTGAGCATCTCGAGTTTCTGTGTTTAGTAATAGTATTGCCTTCGTTCATACATTTGCACCAACATATTACGATCTCGATGGTCGCTTACAATGGGCTGCTCAGTCACCCAAAGGGGATATGCTCGCAGTTTCCTAGCGTGATCCAATCAGAAATGTAGACATCCGCAAGAGAACCAGGGTTACCGACATAGCCCGAAGAATTGCCAAACTTAACTGGCAGTGGGCAGGGCACATTGCTCGCAGAACGGATGGCCGGTGGGGCAGAAAGGTTCTGGAGTGGCAACCGCGTACCGGAAGACGTTGCGTTGGAAGGCCTCCCACCAGGTGGACCGATGACCTGGTGAAGGTTGCGGGGATCGCTTGGGGGAGGGCTATGTCCAGCAGTGGACTTCTTTCGGCTGATATGATGATGATGATGATTACGATCTCACTACGATAGTCAAACTTGCTTTGTTTATCTGCCTACTAAATATTAATTACCAAACAATACGCACTGTGGTGCGGATCACAGGCCAAAAAAAAAACAACGGATCCGAATTCCGGGAAGGCAAAGCCGATATTAAAATCACTTTCGCACCGCCTATTGTTGTTACAAATCCGACAAACGATAAAAAAATAACCGGATTTATCCATTAAAATAAAAAGGCTATCGATAACGGTGAACGTTGAAAATAGCTGAATGGAAAACAAAATTGAAAATGTAAACGGGATGAAATTCTTCTTTTTTCTCTCAATTTCGCACCACCCCTTTGTCCTATTAGTATTTTTTTCATATTGCGCTGTAGTTCAAAAGAATGGGCCTTATGAATGTTTGAAGGTATTTTTAAATTATCTGTTGCATTGTCAGCTTCACAGATATAATACTAACTAGATGCCGCAATTGTATGTACTTCGCGTGTCAAAAAACGGAGCTTTTCATTTAGCATTATCGGTACCGGAAAGCTACCAAAATTTAGAAAAATGCCTAATTATGCTATATTGAGCTGTAAATACTATATAGAAAAAGTTGGCCAAGGCATTGGAAATGTTTTCTTTCATTGGTAAGTAAATCTGTTTTTCAATTGTGTGTGAAAAAGTGCCACGCTTGGTTCATATAGATGGAGGGACTTGCGTTATCTAGTTAAATTTATATCTGTGATCAGCTTTTAATAAAACTTCGTAGACTGACCTAAGACATAGCTGACCTGACCTCAAATAAAATGAATCCACAGATTAACATTGGAGTTTGGAATAAAATTTCAATTTATAATGATTCTGTTGAAGTCTATTTACTGTGATTTACAGTGTCTATGAATAATTTATAGTGATATGCATCTTTTTTCTGATTATCTACTTTTACTTGATTTTATTTAATGATTCATAGTTCCACGAAGAAGCCAGACATTAAAATGCAGTGTGAATTGAACAGTTTTGTTCAAGTATTCTAGTGATTTTAATTATGATCTTTATTTTTACAGTACATCGGTTAATGAATATACCGTCTGACTGTAGATTTAATTTTGCAACTATGAAATAAAACAAAGCTTTGAAACTTTTCTATCACAATAACTATTTACTTTATGATTTAATTTTATAACTTTTATTACGGATAGGTTGTCGTAAAGCGCGTGCACACATAACCGTTTTATACAGGATGGGGAAAAAGTCGAAAAAAATATATCAATTTATCATTGACCTGTTGACAGGTGGCACAGATAATACAGAATATGACTACGTGATAATAATTATGTCCGAGATTGAACTTATACTTTTCGCCTTTCTAATTAAAAGGATTATAAGAGAAAAAAAGGACTTATTCCGTTTAATACCAACAACTAATACCACTGGTATTTGTTTCAACTCATATTTATTTTCTATTCCGAACGAATACCATTGTTTAAACTTATACCAAAACAAGTTCAAAGATATAAGGTACAGCCAGTAAAAATGAACAAGAACAATTTACTTACAATCTAAAAATTACAAAATATCTCAGAAAATCAAGTCTTAATTTATATTAAAATTTATCTGCCATAGTTATTATTCGATAGGTATTAGAACGGAATAAATAAAAAAAAAACACCTACAGTTTATGTTTTTCTTTTTATTCCTCACAGATTTTTTAAGAGCCGTTCATTCTTTTTTACCGACTTGAAAAAACCTACTAACAAAGTTACTCATACTCATGTCCTTACTAACTTCTACATTAATCTTATATTTCAGTTCCTCCATATCAAATCGAACGCCAAAATCAACACTTCAACACCGTAATCACTCACAAATATTATTACATCAACACGAAAAACCGGTTACTCAAGTATCGAAGTAAATCAATTTCCTAAAAAGAATGACATTAAAACATTAAATTCGGTAGCCCGCGGTGGTGAGGGGCGCAGAGGTAATGTCGTGGTGAGGGGGGAAGGAGGGGATACAAAAAATCCCGGTACCTGCGCTGCCGTTGACCTCAGGCGATTAGACCCGGTACGGAATACGACTAATGTATAAATGTACGCCCTTTTGGGATGCACTGTGTAAATTCGAGTTTTATTGTAAGAATAATTTATAATCCAATGCGAAAAATTTAATTTATAATTACGTATTTTAATAAAGCGGTTAAAATCCTATTAAACATTACCAGAATATCATCAAGCGTATGAATAGTCCGATTTAATTTGCAGCATTCAACCGCCACATTTGGTGCATACCTGTAACAAACACACACCTCATTAGCTTTGTTCAACTCCTCTCAAATAGAATTAGCAGATCAACAATTCCGTTCATTAGTATCACTGCAAGTATCAATACTGTGGTAATTTGTACTATGTTCGATCGTTTCTGCTCTCTCATCCCCCTCACTCGCATAGTGTGTCAGAGAGACAGCAAGCGTTCAAAGTACGATCGAAAGAAAATTCGTTATCGTACCAAGCTTTCAGAAGTTGTAAGAGCTGTTTAATATTCTGTGAGCGTACTGAGCCCCATGGTCCCTTCACGCTAACTTCCTGTTCAGTTCTGGTTGCCTGGTACCCGGTGCAAGTTCCGATAACATTGAAAAGATACATCTTATGTAACAGTGACCGTATCAATTAGCTCAAGAACTCAAGACTCTTTTTAGCTGTAATTGACAGATAAAAACAACTTTTAACAACTAAATACAACCGACTGCCGAAATTTTTTGACACCGCTTGCCGAAATAGAAGTTATTTTTTGCTCTGTAGTGCTTTTATTTGAGAGTCGGTTGTATTTTTTTTTCTAATTTTTGTGGTACATAATGGACAAGTTCTATAGTAAGGTACCTATAATGGCCACAGTGATGCCAGAATAGATTACCCGAATAACATGTAACTTGAACATAACCAGTGGAATGAGAGTGTACCAGGGTGAACTGTACACATCTGCGTAAGTACCCGTTTAGAGCATACTGGCGTGATGGTATGTTATGAAATGGTGTAAACAATAAACAGACAAGCGATTGCAGCAATCCCAAGAGATTTGCCGTCATTTATTGAAGAGTTCTGTTATTCTGGTATATCTCCGAAGTTCTTAATCAGTTCTTTACCAAATTTAAATGGGACAATTTCGCGATAAACTTCTTTCGAACAAAAAATAATTTAGCAAATCAGTTATGCCCGAAAATACAAAAAAAATATATATATATCCGAATTGAGAACCTCCTCCAACTATATTCTATTACGGGACGTTGAAAACCGTGTTAAATAAGAAGTAAAGACATTGAAGATTCTGTCAGCGGATCATGTTTCAAAATAACGTGTTAGACTAGCTGTAAGTGTAATTTTATGTTTATAGAATTACGCCTACTCAACATTTCGATAGTTTATTGATACTAAAATAACAGAAAACACAACATCAGTGGAAAATGTATGTAAGGAGGCTAGATATGTCATCATTCTAAGGTGCAATTTAAAGGCTGTAAAGATAAACCTGTATCAGCTTACTATAGCGAAACTGTAAAATGCAGCAAGGCCTGCATAAAATCAATTAATCGTAATCTCATTAACAAGCAGACTAAACGAAAGCATCTACCAACATTACGTACACAATTTGGTAAATTTGATTTGACCCAAGCTGATATGCTTGTCGCGTACGCGCTGATTGGAGGGGCCAATCACAGCCGCAAATCAATACTGGCAAAAAAACAACATACAGGAGCTGATTGATTTTATTCAAAAGTAAAAAGCTTTCGGAAAACTCATGACAAAATAATGAAATATCATAGAAAATAACTATATATTGTAAATTGATGGTTACATATATTTAGAGTGTCTTCAGCAACAGCATCGAAATAGAACTGGTTCATCCCGAGGTAAGCACTCGATAACAAGCACAAACGGGTCTCAGATCCAGATCTTGCGTCATATGTACCGAGTTGTTTGGAAAGCCTGCAATAGTCGTGTCCCAGTCTCCGATTCTCCCGTTAATCCACTTTATTTTAACCCCCAGCGGTGTCCAGAGCTTGTTCAGATCGTTTCCTGTTGTATTTCCAGTCAACAAGCCAGTTAGAGCATACCGCAAACTAACACCTCGCATTTGTCTTGTCCGATGTCTTCGTAGGCAGCAATTTATTGCCTTTCTATTCGTGTTCATGTGATCAAATACCGGGTTCTGCAGCTTGATATATGTCCGTAACAAGATCATTAGTTCCCGAGCTAATTTTGACTATCAAAAGGAGGCGAGAGGAAGTCATTCGTTCATCAAAAAAATGAAGCCTAAAACTTTTCGTGGCACAAAAGAGAATTATATCTTGCCATAGCTGCTCCATATTATAACTGTTGCCTTTAATTGGAGGCGGAGCTATCTTTCATGAGTTTAGACAAAGGTTTCAAAAACAAATATCTGTCATATTATATTTTCTATTTTTATCCTTCTCCGTTTGATCAAACGCACAACATTTATGGCACGAGACTAACGATCCCCCGGATTCAAAAGGGTGAATTCCAGTTTTGTTTTCTTATAATTTATTGTATCCGGTTTTTAGGGCAGGTGATCGAAACACTCAGGGAGTGGTATTAAAATCCATAAATCAAGGTCCTATGGAATTATTCAATAACGTGCATTCAGTGATGATATTATACCCTACAAAGTTAACACTTCGTTGGGTCTGCGATTATTACTTGGCTTCAAAGCCAGCATAATTTGCAAGCACAATATGGAGATTTTAATTGCATTGTGGTTTTTTGTAATAACAACTTTTTGTTTTCCTTCTTATAGATGATACGTGCATCCAGCAAAAAGATTGACAGTTAGGCACTTTGAATTTGATATGGGCGTGGAGTTGCAGTCATTCATTGTCTTAGCAAAAAAACCTGCAACTTTTAATCCAACTGGTAAAGAAATAAGGCAAGCTTGAAGATGTAGATATTTTATTTCAATTAAATATGTATCTTAATTACTATCTAGAGTACAAAATGTTGTTCTTGTACATTTCAACTTTTTTTGCTTTCGTTATGTTTCATTTAAAGAGTTCAGGAAGAAAATTGATTAATAAACAACACAATACTGAGACAGTGTATTGAGCAAAATGTATAAAAATAAATGACCCTAATTTTCAATTACCCGTCATTCTGACGAAAGCCATTTTGGGCGCGATGCATTATTTCTATGTTCTAAAATCAAATTACGGCGGCTCCGTTGTGCGCCGGCGCGGTAATTACAGGCGCTCGTGATTAATGAGCAATCAGACCCTTGCCGGATTAGGGTTGGTCCTTTTGCTCCTCTTGCTCCTTTTGTACAGCATATTCTAAGGCGTCCAAATGCCGGCGATATCGTTCGAACCTGTTGTTTTGCTTCCAAACTTTTTGGAGAGTTAAATTAGATTTATTATTTTTAAGGAAACTTTTCGTACCTGCCGGTGCCGGTTAGAAATATTTTCGGTATGTCAGCTACCTTTTAGCAATGTAAATGTTTTTCTGTAGGAATACATCAGTCAGTTTTTTAAGTATTTTAATTGGAAGGCCAATCATACGTTTATAGCCCTACAAAAACGTAAAGGTTTTTGTGCCCAAAATTAAATAATTAAACTCTGTTTTGGTCGAAACTTTTGACGCGAATAAGGTAACTTCAATTCGATCAAAAACGAACATAAATCTTTTTTGTAATTGCAGCCTCAAGCCATAAACACACAAAATTATAGTAGTAATAATACACACTATAAAATATTCATGACCAAAATGTACCTTAAAGGAACTTTTTAGACATTTATTGACTTATTCATTCATAGAAGTTGACACCCCTGAATCTCGGCTACCGTATTCTGTTGTAGAAGATAAGACAGTCGAAGTAATGTACTTTAGACTTTATTCCTTTGTAATAAGGCTGGATATTATACGGTGGATGGGGCGAATGTATTCGAGTTTAGGATACTGTAAGCCACGGCATGTCACTATGCCTGAGCTCTGGGACAGCAAAGAACGCTTTGAGAGATTCCCTTCAACAGCCGAGGCTTGCATGATTAATTTCTGTAGTGTTTTAAAGGATACATTTGCTAAATAGAGATTAGAAATTACGATGAAAGCCGTGATTGTCCTATCAATTCCTAGGGGATAGAGAATTTTAAATCGTACAGACAAGTCCCCCACAGACCACAGACACTAATTTAAATCAACCCTTTCACTGCAGCTCTGGCCAATTTGTGATGTTTAATGACATCGGATCACATTTTGAATATTATAAATATAAATAATATCAGCAGATTTTATTGATCCGAAAACCTTCCCACAAGAATCTAAATGAAAAGGGTTAGGGAACATGAATAAAGTTGCATACATTTTAAGAGGCAATTTAAGTTTAAAAGTCAATGGTTTCGAGTAACCAGCGTTGCACAATGGTTAGTTATTAAAGTAATTGAAGTAGGAAACCTTGGTAGTTGTTATTATATTACGCCAGGACTGGAAACCTTGAGGGGATATGAATGCCCGACGGGGTGATTAGTTCGTGGGGTGCTGATAAAACAAAGGAGGATAAATTTTTGGAAATAGTTAATGTAGCCGTAAATTGGTGATTTAGGAGCAGCTGATTAAGATGGCTTTTAATGAGGGGTAGGCGAATAGATCTTAAAATTTTAATGTGTTTGCGTTTTACGATTATAGCAAAAAAACAATGTTCTAAAAAAGGCATCCGTCCGTATCCTGTAATTTTGAGGGAAACTGATGGTTTTCTGTGCAATATTAGCGTATGTGTGTGTGTAATATTAGGTACGGGTGAAGTTAAGAGAAAATAGGTACATTACTAAGGACGGCCATTTAAGAGTCATAAATAATAAAGACCCTATTAATATTAATTTCGTAGTTAAAATAATTTACGACCATAAACTTAACATCAGATAAATCATTATAATTCAAAAGTGTTAAATTCGCATTGTAATTGCCAATTATACATTTAAAATTACACTTAAACGTTTAATTAAAGCGATGTACTTGATTAAAACTATCAATCAGTCGAAATGATCAATAAAATATAAAAGTCGATAGTATCGGGGCCCCGCCCTCACGCGCCCCGACGACACTTGGGCCTGGTAACCCAATATGCGAGCACGGGAGGGTTGGTCGCACAGATATAAATCTACTAGATGGAATTTTTAAAGTATTTTGTGTTGTGTTTGTGCGTAGTTTCAGTAACATTTTAATTGACGTGACGGATTTATCATGATGCTGACTAAATGTCCTGGATAACAAATTGCCTTCAGTTTCTATAGGAAAAACTTTTTTTATTTTTTTTTATTTAGCGATAGTCTCGCGTTTGACCACTATCTCGCCTGATGGTAAGCGATGATGTGGTCGACGGTGAGGCACGCTTGCCTAGAAGTTACCAAGTAACCTATTCACTCTTGACTTATACACCAAGGTTGTAACTATCATGAAACATAGATTCCGGCAAGGAATTCTATTCCTTACTGTGCGCACAATGAAAGTATTCGCAAAACGCTTTGAACGTATGGGTGGTGACCACCATGTACCGGTGGCGCCTTAAACCAAAGCCTTGAACTCAGTCGCCGAGTTGCCAGCTTGTCGGTTTTTTATCGGTTACATTTCGGAGAGTGTGCGTTGGAATTGCTGATCTAATTCCACCTAGTCCGTTTCAATTTTGGACTACCAGACGAACGGCGATGCGCCATCGGTACATGGTGGACATCTCACCCATACGCACTAAACGGGAAACACTTTTATTATGCGTACAGCTAAAGAGTGGAATTCCCTGCCGGATTCTGTGTTGGCCGATAGCTAGAATCTAGGGGTCTAAGCCAAGAGTGAATAGGTTATTTCTAGGCAAGCGTGTTCGACCGTCGTCCACATCGTCGCTTACGATCAGGTGAGATTGTGGTGAAGCGCGAGCCTATACAACATAAGAAAGTACTTTGTTCGAAAAGTCTCGTGTCACTTTAGTACAGTCCAAACCTCAAAGACACACGGGCTCTTTGCGTTGCATTTCCTAAACCCTGCACGTCAATGTTTGTCTTTGCATCTTCGAGGAATTTCAAAGCCATATCCAGCTTTTCTATACAGTCTGCACAAACAAGGGTACTACAGTAGGGACTAGGGTGTGCGAACACCAAGTGATCGAGCTCGGCACGTCATGACCGCCCAAGGCTATTGGGATTTTGAACATCGTCATCGCTGATAGAATGCTTTGTCCAGAGCCTCTGGTTATCAAATTGTCACCAGTTGCTTAAATATTGAAAAACTGACCTGTCAAACTAGCTCTAGCTCATTTCAAACACCAAAGACATACCGGTCACGTATATATATTTTTTTTTTTTCTTATAAAAACGTTTCCCCACACTAGGAATTTCTTCCTGTATCGTGGGTGCGTTTACAAACATATAAACTCACATACACAACACCCAGAGCCGGAACAACTATCTGTAGGTCATACAAATATTTGTTCCGTGCGGGAATCGAACCCGCGACACGCAGCGCAGCAGTCAATCGCTCAACCACTGCGCCAACCGTGCGCCCTATGTTTGTTGCCTCTGCATTTTCGAGCAATTTCAAAGCCATATCCAGCCTTTCTATACGTTCTGCACAAACAAGGGTACTACAGTAGGGACTAGGGTGTGCGAACACCAAGTGATCGAGCTCGGCACGTCATGACCGCCCAAGGCTATTGAGATTTTTAACATCGTCATCGCTGATAGAATGCTTTGTCCAGAGCCTCTGGTTATCAAATTGTCACCAGTTGCTTAAATATTGAAAAACTGACCTGTCAAACTAGCTCTAGCTCATTTCAAACACCAAAGACATACCGGTCACGTATATATGTTTGTTGCCTCTGCATCTTCGAGCAATTTCAAAGCCATATCCAGCCTTTCTATACAGTTTGCACAAACAAGGGTACTACAGTAGGGTGTGCGAACACCAAGCGATAGAGCTCGGCACATAACCGCCCAAGGCTATTGCTTACCAACTCCGCAGAATATTTTATTACAGAAAGTGACTCTTTGCACATTTAATTTAGCTCATGGGAAATTCTTTTCGGTTTTTCGTTATTAGATTTGGGCATCAACAAGAAAAAATGGTTTATCTATAACAACCCGTCCCACAGGACAGATTGTCAAAACAAAGCTTCCTCGTTTTAACGATTTTTCTATTAGTAAAAACCTTATCAAAATCCGTTGCGTGGTTTAGAAGAAGTACGCGGAGAAATAGACAGAAGTAGAGCGCGACTTTGTTTCACGCTATTTACAGATATAATGAAAACAATAACATTATAAAATGCTACAAAACATTAACTTGATCTTCCAATTTACACCCATCTTCCAAGTGACACGTCATTGCGTCTACCCCATTTCTATGAACTCAAATCATTGAGCTGAAGAAAGGGATCTAACCACAATAACACTCATCTATAAATAACTATAACATCAAATAAAAATACAATCACAAAGATACAAGCGCAATTCGGTCACTATTCCCCGATCGATAGTCTCCCCTCGAGATACTACAACAGTTCGTCAACATAAAACTGGAATGAATCAAATCAAACTCATTATATCGGCAGTGATCACAATGGCCGCGCTAAAGGGTTGAGCACACGAGATGAATGAGTCGCGTGCCACACACACGTGTGCACATGGATTATGCTAATTTAGTATTCTCTACGGTCCAGTGGCTGACTAGGAGACTGAGTGGACAGCTGCTGCTAAAGTAATAATAATTTTTAAATCTGGTTTTTATATTTTTGCGCTTCAATAATGTCGACGCAATAATGGATGGTGCAATAGGGTAGTTTACTGAACATGTGTTTTTTGTCCCTCAAGTAGATTATTAAAAAATATTGGACACGTATTTTTTCTTTTGACACATAAACTTAAAGTGACGACGATATAATGCGTTGAAATATCGTGAAACGTCACGCCGCTAGTACACTTTATACTGTCTCAGTGACGTCACAAGCCCCCACTCCTGAACTTTGATGCGGTTTAACTTTGTAATTTTTTTATTGATTTGGTAAAGCAAAAAATACGTGTCCAATATTATTTGATATTCTCATTGACGGACTAATAAATAGAATTATCTTTTTTTCTACCCATGAAACATCCCTATTAGGTCAAAATGTAGGGACTCGCAAAGAGGGCATTGTGCAATAAAACTGTATTCCCAAAATGTCAGTTCATTCAATATCAACCCATTTATACGTCATACCAAACAAAACAGTGAGTATTTAAATGAGTAGCGATCACAAGTGTTTTGTTCTGTTTGTAACGAAACCTTAGTTATCCAAATGTGAACAAAGTCTAGGTTATAACAATAATTTAAATGTCGACAGTAGTTCATTTATGTAACTAGCACAATCATTGCGATTATTTTGATTTATTGTTATTTCATTGCCCCAAATGTCGAATAGGACATAAGTCCGAGTACTACGATAGCCGCAATCTGAATTAATACATAATATTTTATTGTTTAAGCTTCAGGTACGCAATCGATGTATTGTTTCGATGATAGAGCGTATATATTAGAGTTGCCGCGAATACTCGCTATTATTCGGTATTCGGCATTACTCGTCATTTTTTTTATATTCGTCGAATACCGAATAATAGCTAGTATTATTCGGCATTCGGCGAATAGTCGTCGAAAATAAACTTTTAACGAACAAAAGAACTAATGAGTTAAAAATAATATTTTTTTTAATTATTTTCCTTAATAAAACAATACACAATATCAATTATTATCTGTAATATGTGCCTGTGCCTATCATATTCATGAAATTAAATTAGTAAGGCTTTTTAATTAATATTTAAAATCCAACAGAGGCAGATTGTGGTGCAAAAAAACAATTTTTTCTGCACGTTCTGGAGCAAGTAGGTTTCGTTTTTCCTCGTAAATTAAACCTGCCTCGGTAAATAGTCTTTCTGAATAAACAGAGCTTGCTGGTGTGATTAAGTATCGTTTAGCAAGCTTACTTAAAACAGATTTCTTTAACTTTATTGTTTTCTTTTCCCACAACCTTAGAAGAAATTAGAAATATTTTTAATGTTTTTTTTTATGTCGAATAGTAATGTCGAGTTATTCGACTATTCGCCAAAGTGAATGGCGATTAATCGGTATTCGACTACTTCGCTATAAACACTATTCGCGGCAACTCTAGTATATATGACTACTACATGAATTTTCATTTTCTGATTTTATCTCATCTATTCTACTAGGCGATGCTTAGCAATCAGCGTGTGATTGCTTCTACCACAGACATAAATCTAACTAGATAACGCTGAACGCAAGTCCCTCCATCTGTATGAAAGAAAACAAAGCGAGCCACTTTTTCACACACAATTTAAAAACAACTTTACTTACCATTGAAAGAAAACATTTCCAATGCCTGTGCCATTTTTTTATATACAGTTTAGACAGCTCAATATGGAATAATTAGGCGTAATTTTACTCCGTTTTTTGACAAGCGAAGTACATGCAAACGCGTCATCAAGTTAGATTTATATCTGCGGCTACTTTTTTTAAAATAATCGATATGCCCTCTTCAACCCATTCCAAATTTTCAAGGAATGCACCTAATCGGCAAAAAAAATAAAAAAAACATCCTGTTATCTATATTCACTTTGAAGATTGTGCTCAGTGTCTTTGATTACTTGTTATCCCGTTTAGCCCCATTTCAAAATTAAGCTATTGTTTTCACCGCAATTCCTACTGAAATCTCCGTTCATCTCAGCAGATGGGCTCAATCCTAGGCAGCTTAAGAATTAATAACGAAAACAAATTCGTGAGAACCACCAAACATAAACAAAACAAACAGAACCTACTATTTATTTAGGTAATACGTAAAATGCGTGCGCACGTGCCGACAACTCTCCCCCGTTACTACCAACCCTTAAGCATTAACATACCGAGTTACAAATCAAGTTAATTTTCAACCTTGTGGCTGTTGACATAAGGGTGTTGTGTGGTGTAGTTGCCAGGGTTGTCAAAGACATC
The DNA here is from genome assembly GCA_964057195.1 of Orthosia cruda. Classification (NCBI taxonomy): domain Eukaryota; kingdom Metazoa; phylum Arthropoda; class Insecta; order Lepidoptera; family Noctuidae; genus Orthosia; species Orthosia cruda. Next base: position 33,307,591 of record OZ059838.1, read on the forward strand.
GCGAATGGTATTCAGTACAGAATTAAATATCATTGTTAGAGAACCTCATTAATGCAATATTGAACTCACGAGAGACCGGAGGGAAGGTTTCATTGTGTGCAAAATTGACTAAGTAGGTTTTAAATTTTCTATTGTGATTTTATGGAGAAGTAAAATTTTCTCCGTACTTTTTTGGGAGCAATGAGCAATCACATACTGGTTTGGAAGGGTACTATAACATCGGCTTTTTCCCTACATAGTAAACAGTTATATTGTTTCATAGTCACCAGCAAAATGTTGCCTGAGGAAAAAAAGTTAAGTTGTCCACCAGGTCAACCAACTTCTGGGGGGTGACCATAAGCTCTTAGAGTATAGAATAGAATAGAAAACATTTATTCGACATAGACACAACACGACAGCAAAAATCACAAAGTAACAGAGTGAGTGAGTAAGGTTATTTTGAATGTGTGTAAGGGACAGATGTAAATTACTTGTGTCGCTTACGCACACTCAAACTTTACCTCTAAGAGCTAATGGTAATCCCCTAGAAGTTGGATGATCTGTGGACATCTTAACTTTTTTTCTTCAGATAGCATTTTGCTGGTGACTATGAAACAAAAACTATTTAGCACCTGTACTAGAAATATAGTCAAGTTAAGGTACTGGAGTGGCGACCGCGAACTGGAAGATGTTGCGTTGGAAGGTCTCCCACCAGGTGGACCGATGACCTGGTGAAGGTTGCAGGGATACGCTGGTTGCGAGACGCGCGGGACCGGTCAAAGTGGCGACGCTTGGGGGAGGCCTATGTCCAGCAGTGGACGTCTTTCGGCTGATATGATGATGATGAAGCTTATTATTTTAATTAATTTATTGTATAATCAATGTCCATTACAAATAACCAGTTTGCCAGGTTGCAATATTTTAATATTTCTGTCAAATTCACGTAACTCTCGAACAGTTTATACCCTCGATAACGGTAATATCTAAGTAACGGCAATTAATTTAATGATGCAGATAGAATATTTATCGTTATAATTACTATTACAAATCTGTTGCTAATACAAAAGACTCTACTTACAGGTTAGAACCATTTTACACCCACACATTAAGCCATTCAGCGATTTAGTTAATTGACGTGTCAATTTGGCCACTACACCATTTATTTGCATGATCGATGACTTAGAACAAAAAATCAATGAAAACATCTCAATTATCGCCAATAACATGTTGACAACTAAAGACTAGTTTACACTGTACATGCGATTGTTCGAATCGTTGCGATTATAAACACGTGTCACCGGTCCATCATCTTTGTTTATGTAACTTCTGAGAAACGTGTGTTGAAACTTGTCTATGTATTTTCGAATTGTTCTCTATGATATGCATCGCGTGGTTTGTACTGTCAGATACTATAAACAGTCTTTCACACGTTTCCATGAATTTCACTCTCAATAAATATAGTTTCTTGATTGAAACGTTATTTTTATTCCTTTGAAGATGTCATTATAATTAACAACCTTTTCTCTATGAAATGCATCACGTGGTTTTGTACTGTCAGCTGCTGTAAATAGTCTCACTCAGTGAATTTCACTCTTACGTATCAATAAATAAAATTTATTCAAACGCTATTTTTATTCATTTGAAGCTGTCATTACAATTAACAACCTACATAAGAAAGGAAATAAACAATCCATATAATCTTGTCGTGTTTTTGTACCACCATTACTCCGACGCGATCGCGAGAACGGGCCAGATGGTACGGTATCGATCGTCAGCCGAGTGAGCACGGCCGACTGGGCCCTATTATTGTTTAATCGTAATCTCAGCGCGCGATTAGCATATCCATTGTGCACTACGCACTATACACATGTTATCGTAATGAATGGGTGACGTCGGTGTGTAAAAAGCTTTAGTATTTATTTAAATATTGTAAAAACTTTAACTGTTACTAATAAATAGTTTCGGTAATGATTTGCATTTTGTAAAAATCTCCATTTTATGCGACTGATGTTAAAGATAACGACGGTGAATAAAGATTTTGAGATAAAATTTTATATTTATCTATTGAATTAATTAAAATCTACTAAAACTGATAACGATTAGAATCGCCAGTGAGATCTGTTGAAGAAAAATACATAATTAATTAGGTAATTAAATTAGGTCATCTTGTTAAAGATGGAGCAACCAAGCATTCAATCCGAGCCGTTCTATATAATTATGGAGTTCTTATAAGTTTAGTTAGGAGACCTCGGACCTTACAATGGACGCCGGTATAAATTATGAACAAATTTTAGGACATCCAGAAAACAGGCTTGTTCATTAATGAAATGAAACACCAGATTTATTAGAACCAGTAGCTTTAGAAGTAAATGCCGTATATGGCTTCCCCTAACCGTAAAATATACGATCGAGCTTCACCGTAATTTATTACGAGACAAGCAATCGATGAGGTCAGGCAGGTCTCATTAGAAGGGCAGAAAATTGAATTGAGTCCAGGAGACTAAAGGTCATTTATTCAAGCAGGTAAAACAGTAGGTGAACAACAAATCTAAGCCCAACATCCATTCAAACAGACCTAACAATATAAAAACCAAGGCAAGCAGTCCATCAAAGAAAATTAAAGGAAAATCGATAGCCACACCACTTATTAGTATAGGTAAGCTCTTCATAAAATGCATTTCATAAAAGTCAGGTCGAACGATAACCCGCAAAGTGCAAGGGATAATCTCATAATCCATCGCTCGGTTCACAAACAAACGTACTAAAAGGACATAATAAGAAAATAAACGAATTAAAACTCGCCGCACCGTTCCCACGAGGCGAGGCGATGTTCCAATTCCGGGCTTTGAACGCTTTTATCATCTTTTATAGGACAAATGAAGCTTATCAACTCTTCTACTTGTAATTAAAAGTAGATTGAGACTTTTAAAATTTAAATTAAACTTTGTCCCCCTTTTTGCTCTTTAAGTCCTTGGCTTGTTACAGCATCGTTGCAGTGCAATTTTTTGTCACAACACCCCAAAAGCTTTTAAGTTTTAAGTAACCCTCTTGATGAAAGTTCTTAAAAAGTATTATTTTTTTAATCCGTGCTTAACCTTGAGATCAAAAGGCAATAACATTTTTCCTCTCTCTTTCCTGTCATATTCAAGTCGGTATGTGTTCGTATATATTCGGTAGCTGTGCAAGTGGCGTTACGAAAAGTGCCCGCCCCGCGGGACACGTTGTTCAAAGTTAAATTGTTTTTACGCGTTCAGTGCCCGTAATAAATGGAACTTGGAATATGCTGCTGCGGTTTTGCGGCGGAAGAAAGTACAAGACTTTGTAATTTATTAAAGTTGAAGCATAAGTTTTCAAGGGCTGCTCGTACTCGTAATACACGTAAATATCTAGCGTAAGCCGAAAGGTCCTATAAAATATTTCCTTAGCTTACAAACGAGCTAAGGCCAAGGGCTCACGGTAATCCTCAAAAATTCGGCGAAGGCAAGTGACGGCGGACCTCGGCACGACGACTAATTGCGAGTCTCCCGGCCTGATAATCCGTTCACAGCGGGCGGGCCCCAAATTAAAAACCCCCGCTTGTGTCCAGTCCCGGCTGGATTACCGCTCCCACGGCACCGCCATTTGGCCCCTAGCGAAAAAATATTAGACGAAAGCGTTATGGGTTCTGTACTAGTACTTTTTAAAATTGTTCTGTGTAATAGTAACATTTGTTTGTTGCTATACAACGCTCTCTTGAGCGCTGCTACGGTTTGTTCTAGACTTGAAACAAGGTAGTGATTGAATCAGACGATTTATTTTAGCACAGAATGATTGAGACAGGTATGCAACCACCTCAATTACTCCCTTCTAAAATAATCTGACAGATTTGATTAAAATGGTCCAGATTGCAAAATCTCCACCTCCAACTTATTTTCCGTGTTAGTAAGGATTAAGTGCAGTGGAGCGAAAGTTCCTTGGCCTCCAAAACGAATCCCTAAAACCGAAGGGTGGCGGATTCAAAAAGTTTGGCGAGAAATTCGAAATCCTGAGATGAAATAGTAATTTATCAAAGGATTTTGAGTCTCGAGGAGCGGAAGTGAAGGATACCCTTTATCGTGAATTGCAGCAGTGTGGCCTTATCGGAAATACCGGGAAATGTTTAAACGAACACTTCGGGGTAAGAAAACAACCGGAATGTATCTATTTAAATAATTTTCGTATTGTCTTTATTGGTCCTTTTATGTCTTTGTTCAAACGATTTTTTTATTGTAGCTGTTGAAGCATCTATAAGCCTTGATTTGAATGTAAGATTTGGTTTGTAAGCTTATTTATATTTAGCGTGTGTTAAATATTGATTACCGTACGTCTAGACTTACTTGCAGTCATTTAGTTCATTCGTGACCAACGACTAATTCATGCATTGTGTTGACTAGACCTTTTCTGTTTAGCTAATCGAGTATATTCTTGGAATTGCACATTAGTAATGCATGAAGCAACCCTGTAACTGTAAACGTAGCCATTACGTATTCGCCAGTATGGACAGATAATGAAGATAATGGTGATTTATTCGTAGTCACTTCAAGTCACTTCACACGTCTAACGCCACTACAAAGTCAGATATTTATAATCCCATAACGGAATAATGTATGCGCGGTGCGATGTACGCCTAAACGAATACGCCGCCGCGTATTAATATTCAAATGGCCTTTGGGCGAGCACTGTATGAGATCCCAAGGTATTAGTCCCATTAACATTGCGGTCCCTCGGCCAGTACTTGTTATGTAAACACAATGAACGCACGGCAGGTTGCCCTTTACGAAATGTGTAATAATATTCGCACCACCTCAGCACGTCTACAGCTGCGGACTCGACACTATTTTTATAATACAATTAATTTGAAGCATAAATAACGTTTGAAAACAACATGTGTATGGCTATGGGGAGGCAATTTAACTTAGAAATAGATTAAGAGTCTTCTTATTTTACATGAGAAAGATCGTAGCCATTTCCTTCATAGTGTCGAACAGCTGTTGGAAAGGTTACGCCCGTATCCTTGCACCTGCGCTCCCCGCATGCCCTTGCCTCACCCCCTTTCGGCTTAATTACAATTCTATTAAGACGACGACAGTCGCAAACGACCTTGACGTGCACTGGATTCACACCCGCGCGACACAAAATTCAATATTTTTTGTTTTTTCCTTATTATTCTATGACTTCAAAAGATAAACCTTAAGAATTAAATGTGGAAAATAAAATTGTCTTTGAGTTAAGTACTGAAAATTCCATTAAAATACGCCCGGCGGTTTTGGTGCGGTTGTCGTTATTTTTACGTGTTAGACATAACTTTACAAATTAATTACACTATGCCATACGAATTTCATTCAAAATTTTCCAAGATCAAATTATTAATAAAATGGTCTAATGCAATATTTTTTTTTTTCAAAAATTGATGACTTGCCGCTTAGACGTGATTCTAATTTTAAAATCAGCTACTGAAGTGTAACTGCGCCTTAACGAAATCGTCTCGTCGCCCAATTGACATTTAGGGGTTACGATAACACGATTAATATTTGACCGTCCATACTTCCTCTTCATTATTTAGCATGAATTCATTATTCATTGCCCTGATGGAGTGATAAAAACCGAATGATTTTTCAAACTGGTGAGTATTGATAGAGCGGTGAGATAACAATATTTCGACAAACACAATTCACAGGCTCGACATTTGTGTTCGCGATTGGTTAAAGAAATTCGTCAGTACACGTGCGAGGGTATAAATCCACAAAGGGGTTCATTTTTTCTTTCATAGCGCAAAAAATCCACCGACAATTACGAGATTAGGGATGAAAAGGAGGGGGCAAAGTTTTTTTCAGTTTAATCGGTAACCGTTGTTGGTCTTTTTCTTACTTCGTTTCGCAGTTGGAGAATGTTTTAATTAAAAAAATCTTGGGTAACCCGGGAGGCGGTGTGTAACGGTAGTCGCGGTTCGTGATTTGTATGAAGTGAGACTGACTTACAAGCTCACTGAGTATTAATCAAGGCTGATCATTAACTGTGGGTTGATCGTGCGGCGGATATTGACGTTATGCGAACTGGTTTTATGGAATAAGTAATCTCTTTTGGGCATTTCTGAAGATGCTAATCTTTAAGGCCCACTTTCACCAAAAACTTAACTCATAGTTAGTTGCTAACACGAGGTTAAATAACAAATATGTCATACATAATACGGATGTTTCTGGGTTGAAAAATGATACTTCTATTTAGTACGTCAGTGAGATTATCAAATAATATTGGACCCGTATTTTTTTGCTTTATCAAAGTACAGGAGTGGGGGCTTGTGACGTCACTTTGTCAGTATAAAGTGTAGCACACCGTGACGTCAGACGATATTTCAGCGCACGGAATCGTCGTAATTTTTTGTTTACGTGGCAAAAGAAAAATACGTCTCCAATATTTTTGTCAATTATCCTATTGGCCGTGTTCGCTACAAACTCTGGAGTAAGTAAGATAACAGAGGTGTTGAAGGGGGCCTTAGTATTTAATCGAGATATAAGGGAGTTGATTTGTTTTTTTAACCATTTCACAGTTTAGTCCGGAACAAGCGAACTAAGTTGCGGTGTGCACGACAACGTACGCGAAGCAACCTAACGACCGGCCTGAAGATAAGTGCACATAATTTCGCCGCGTCCGCTTAGCTTGCGGCGCACACGCACGCGTCAGTCGGGAGCCAGCTTTATCACTCCCATATAAAACAATAAATCACCCTTATGTCATAGGAAATAAGAACGAGACGACTGCAAATGTAAAGTTGTGTTATAATAATGATGGACAGACGGTCTTCTTTGTATTCACTAATTTCTGTACCGTTATGCTATGGAAACTGCTTCCGAGTTCTCTATTGTCGATATGCGATTGTTTTGATATTTGGAAAGATAATTAGTTGAATTCTTTCACCGAAGTAACTGTGTCAGGTGTGTTTTTTTTTGCATCTTGGTTAGATTTGAATAACTCTCATTAATAATTAAGATTTTACAACCTAGACAAATTAATTCTTTTTCTGTTATGTTAATCTAGAAAATAGAAAAGTCATCTTTCAAAAGCCTCGTTTTACATTTTAAGAGGTAATATGGGCAGAGAGCTCCGATTGAATTTCCTAAGTAAAAGTCATGATTCGAGATTTGGTTCTCGCCTATTTCCTCCTCAAATATTGGACCAATTTAAAAGATATTGCATAACCTGGAAAATAAACCTGCCCCTATGTTTTTATTTTTTGAGGGTTCTAGTGCTTCTAAAGATAATGTATCAACAAAAAGGAAAACATAGGGACATAGTTTATATCTTTCTTTTTAACCGTCTTCCCAAAAAGGAGGAGATTTTCGATTCGACTGTTTTTTTTTTGTGTTGTTCAGAACTTGTTACTGGATGAACCGATTCTGATGATATTTTTTTATTTGAAAGCTGGTGCTTGTCATGTGGTCCCTTTTAATTTTCATCAAGATTTGATGAAGAACTTCGGAGATATACATCAGAACTCTTCAATAAATGACGGCAAATCACTCGGGATAGCGGCAATCGCATTTATGTTTATTGTTTACACCATTTAAAAACATTCATCACACTACTACGCTCTAAAGGGTGTAAACAGTTCACCTTGGTATACTCTTATTCCACCGGTTTTGTTTAAGTTTCATGTTATTGGGATAATCTATTCTGGCTTCAGTTTAGGCATTATTGGTATCTAGCCTATATAACTGGTCCTCTATCATGTACCACAACTAAAAAGTGATAAATAAAAAATCTTTTTACAAACAAAAAGCAACCGACCTCCAAATAAAAACACTACAAAGTGAAAAATAACATCAATTTCGGAAGTCGGTGTCAAAAAACTAAGTAACGAAAACAAGAACACCGACTTCCGAAATTGATGTTATTTTTCACTTTCTAGTGTTTTTATTTGGAAGTCGGTTGTCTTTTTTGTAAGCGTTTTTTTATTCAGTTAATGAAATATCTTTTAAATTGGTCCAATATTGGAGGAGGAAATAGGCGAGAGCCACACCTCGAATTGTGACTTTCTACTTAGAAAATACAGCCGGATGTCTGCGACCTCATTTCCTCTTAAGACACGGATCCCTATATATTTCAAGGCATTTCTTCCATTGACGATTGCTGTTATGTTTACAACTAATTAAAGGGCAATAGCAGTCAACTACAATTGAATTTATTGGTCAGTGCGTATTTATCAGGTTTATTACTTTCATAGGGAGCTTTTACATTCAATATCAAGTCAAATGTCGTTGGCAAAAAACTCAATGTCATTCATTGATTGTAGTCGTAAGTACTGGCACCACACCGGCACCATTAACACCGACACTCGCGGTAAATTGAACGTTGCGTCGCCTCCGACTCGCAACTACACTAATGTAACGACACACCAGCTGTTCTGTTAAAGCCGTGTCACTAGTCTTCTTCCCCACAAAAGACGAGCCATCGATCGGTCGACGTTCGTGACTATTGTTCACCGAACGAATGCACCACCACCGTACATCTGTTTCGTTCCTTTTTCACTCGCCCTGCATAATGAAACCGGCCCATTGTGAAGAAAAACATCCACAAAAGAACACGCACTTTGGCGCTCAGTCTGTATTTTATAAGAAAAAATAACAGAGGCCCTCCAGGCCTAAAAGGTGGGCGTAAACGCTGTCGGAAATGAGAAAGTCGATGCAACTGTTATGACATACGCGGTTCGTTAAGTGTTATTGAAAATAAACAAGCAACCGTTCGCGCTTTAACGAAGTAGGTGCAGGATAAAATTCACGGTAGGAAGAATATTTCATATTTGTGCTCGTTCCCCAATTTTCAATATCGATGTCGAAGCTCGGAGCTGATTCTGCCGGAGGCGATATATATGCTGGATAACTGCTGTAATAATTGGAGCACGAGAATCCGAAATTCATTCGGAGTCAGATCGGCAGGCTTGTTACGTATCTTTTGCAAGAGCAAAACGATAGCGATTTTTGCGCAATAATTGCTCTTCAATACAGATTTTTTCGAGTTGCTGGCGATTTTTTAAAAATAAGATTCGATATCGTTTTGCTCTTGCAAAAGATACGTCATAAACCTGCCGAAATTTCACGAATTTTAACAAGCTAGTAAAATTCAATGTAACCAAAGCTCTCTCCGTAACTTGACACAACAGTTGCCAATGTCTCAGTTAAGTTTTGTCGACCGTATGTATAATTACGACATTACCACGTCATTACAATCTGTGTTTTGCAGCGGCAGATGGTGCATTCGATTTGTACTCGTACAACGGTTGTACAACTTTTGCGTCAATACCGCAAAATTATTCTCAATGTCAGACAGTATTTCGCTTTCCTTTGAAAAGAAACGTTACACTTACACATGCAGTTTGTGAGAACGAGGTCACAGTTAATTTTCAGCAGTCTATCGATTTTAAAAACTTTCAAAAGTAAAGACCGAATAAACTCAGCTTGTCTTAGCATAGCACCCGAAATATTTTAATGCAGGCACCCAGCATTCGTATTTGGAAGACCACCATTACTTGTCTCGGTGGGGCGTTGCGGTAAGTACTCGTTCCTGACTAACTGAAATTTAGCAAGGAAGGATCATAAAAAACCGTACATAATAAATGCGGGCTCAAATTGTGCTCCCCCGGGCGGAGCGCCTGCGCCGACGATTAAGTGCACTTAATTCCGTCTAAATGTTGCCCGACGGGGAGTTGCGAAGTTGCTGCCGACTCTCTTTGGCTGTAGGGTACTGTATGTAGGAGGAATTCAATCAAAACGTAACTTGTCCGAAGTGATGCGGGGTTGTCACTTCCCAGGTGACGTAACGTGACGGTTCATTATCGACACGACAACTCCTAGGCTTGATTGATGTAAATGTAAGGTCTGTCTGTCTGTGTCTTCAAGGCCTCAATGAGTAATGAGCTAAGTATTGTAACGATGCAGTTTGTGTAATTTTCTTCTGTGTTAAAACAGTCTGCAAGTCTGACGTCAATCATTTACATTTTCTACCTTTTTGTTCGCGAGCTATTCGTAGCAAAAACCCATCCGTGATAACGTTTCAGACGGGTGGGGGGGGACTGAGACAGCCCTAGGGCTTCGCAAATACGGCGCGGCTCCTCGCGTGCGTCGCGGATCAAAAACGCCACCATGTCAGCCTAAATCGCTCCCACAAACAACTTGCGGTATTCAGATGCATATCGCAATGATTACTGGTGCTTAGTTACCGTTTAGCGACGCTTTTTATAGGTTCCCGGTTATTGATACTTTTTGCTAAGAAATTAAATGAGAGCAAAACCTCGTTGTTGTTACGGAAAATGGTTCCTTGAACATGGATCCATTTCTTGCCCCGAGTTTAGCCATGAAATTAGAAATTTAAGAGCGGTTTGCGATTTTTCCAGAGCCTTTTTAATGCTAATTAAAAGCGATTACAAAGAACGATAAAAGTCAATGGACCACAACCGCAAGCTTCTTCAACCTCCTTAGAATCGTTCAGTGGTATGATATGTGCACTGACTTAAGAATGGGACTTGGTATGTAACTAGCTGCATAAGCCTCATAAAATCAACACTTATCTACAATCGTTATTCGGTACAGACAACATCTAAAACAATAAATCAAAATGACACAAAAACCGGCCAAGAGCGAGTCGGACTCGCGCACGAAGGGTTCCGTACCAATATCGCAAAAAACCGGCCAAGTGCGAGTCGGACTCGCGCACTAAGGGTTCCGTACATTTATCCCAAAAAACGGCAAAAAAACACTTTTGTTGAAAGGGAGCCCCACTTAGGTTGAATGAATCTTCAACAGCCAATCACAGCAGATAACGCGTGCTTGACAATTTTTCACATTAATTCTGCGATAATTTAGAGGTGAGAAACTCGACCTTAAATATTTATTTTATTCTGTTTTTAGTATTTGTTGTTATTTATAGCGGCAACAGAAATACATCATCTGTGAAAATTTCAACTGTCTAGCTATCACGGTTCATGACATACAGCCTGGTGACAGACAGAAAGACGGACAGTGGAGTCGTAGTAATAGGGTCCCGTTTTTACCCGTTGGGTACGGAACCCTAAAAAGCAACATTGCGTACACAAATCTTCCCACGGTTTTATTCTGGATCACTTTTTGTGTTCGTACGTGAGCTAAGTTGGCAATCGCGTGATAATATGTGACGACTATCCTTTTCTATTTCACACTAGTGTCGTTTCAAACCGTGACTTTATGCCCTTGGTGATAAAGATACTCTCTCATTGCGTCATTGTGCGTATGCAAGTGACGTTTGCGTGATTGCCAACATCCGATGATACTTCAAATAGCACTGCCTGTTAATTTCCCGATAATTAATCTACACTCATTGGGGAGTTTCTGGGATTTTTAGCAGCTGTAGATACAATGTTGATTAACAAGTGATTACAGAGCTTATGAGGGAAGGAATACGTCACAAAATCGGTCGAGCTTAATATGGCGTATGATTGATTATTATTTCACCGCCAAAGCTCACGGGAGCGCTCGGATTTGCTCAGCGATACCGTCGGGGACAGGTGTGAGATGATAATTTTACGATCGTCGCTAATTTAACGATAACTTGTTAAACATACTTGTTAGATTTTTTTGGCCTTAAACCGGATAGCTTTCTTATTAATCGAGTTTACGGTGTGGAAACAATTAAATTATGATTATGTGTGTAAAGCTGCGGTTTCAAATGCAGTGGAAACGATGCATTAGTGATAGTGGCGTAGAGGTGGGGGAAGGGCGACGACAGCAGTAATTTTCCACTGATGACAGGGATTTTTGCTTTGAATGCATGCAACCATAATGTGATTACTTGGATAAAACGTGTGATTTTGCTAATTTGGCCTTATTAAGGTAACATCGTCAACAAAATTTTGGACTAATAACTTTGACCTTTTATGTAACTGTTATGAAGATTGAATAATAAGATTAGTGCTTAATTAAAACTGTCCGTAAAGGATTGTTAAGATGTTTCGCTTCCAAAGCGATCATCCTGTTAGTTCGACGCGATTGAATTTATATCACACCGATCAGCGATTTAAACTTATCGAAATTGCAAGTTCACATGGATGCAATTTGACTTGAAATATTCTTCGAAAATACTTGCGCGATATAGCCTATCGATCCTTACTTAAGGCGCAGATATTCCTGAGTAGCTAATTTTAAAATGTTAATCACGTCTAAAAAGCCAAAAAAATAAGACTAGCCGTTTAGACGTGATTCTAATTCTAAAATCAGCTACTAAGAGGAATCTGCGCCTTAAGCGTTTAGGTTAAAACTGACCATAACGGTACTAGAGACGGATGCAGAAGCTGTTTCAACAAACATGCTAATTGTCTAAGACTAAGATAAGCTGACTACACATATTGCACGTCACTCCCCAACTAATCTTCTAGCCAATAAAAACTTCTTACAATCTACTTTTATATAGATTCAAATACCGTTTTGTATATAAAAGGCAATAAGATCGCGTGTCAATTTTATCTTTATGTATTACTAATGGTTATATCATGACAAATATATGGAGTTAAAAGCTTAATTTACATAAGTATTTTTAATGTTTACGACTGAGCTTATGGCCATTGCTTAAGTGTTGTAATAGGGATAAATGATGGTGGCAAGACACCATTGAATGGTTGGAAAGAATATTATTTATCTGTCAGTGGTTCTGTAGAAGTTAATCCTTCTTTGAGAATGTTTGATTGAGTATTCGGTTCAACACAGTTATACTCCATTTGCGATAACATTAAACATTTAAATAAGCCCATTTTACAGTCCGTTCAACCGATTTTGACTTCTATTGCGTTGGTGATACGACATTATGATACCTGTAGTAAACAGTTGGTTTTGGTAACAGGTTTATGCTTTTTATGTCATCCTTATGAGTACGGGATAGAACTTAAAATCGGTTGAACGGACTGTAAAAAGAGTTGTAAACATGTCTAATGTTATTTCAAATGGTGTATAGTATACGGGAGCATAGGTAAAGCAAGATGGTTTTCTGCGGCTTCTTTACAGAAGTTAGGTGGTAAATAATTAGCTCTTCCGGATCTTGGCGTTCCCATGCGTGTTTGGCAGAACCTAACGGTGTTGACCGTGCGTTGATTAGCAAGTATGTAAATTCAGTGTGATAGTATAGCCAATACCCACATTAGGTAGTGTCTGCTTTTACACGGAGTGATTATCAAGTCTAATTATCTTTAGCCTAAAGGATTATGTTATGATGATACGGGTAATAGCATAAATGTGTCTCTCTTTTACAGAATTTGTTATTACAAGCTTTTATTTAACTTGCAATGCATGTATGTGTGTTCGGGTCAAATCTTGCAACTGAATTTTAAAGCAAGTATTCTCAACCGATTAAGATGAAATTTTGGTTACATAAGTGACGTCATTCTAAATCCAATATGGCGGAAGGTCCAAGATGGCGGACTAGTTATTTTTTGTGCACTGCCATGATACAGATATAGGTATCAAATGAAAGGGTTTGGTGCGAAGAATACGAAAGCTGGTTTTGAAAACAGGATTTTGATTTAAAAAAAAATTGTTTAGGCTTCATTTAAACTTCCATATTCTGTTCCAGTACAAAATCCTTTTGATAGTCTTTTATTTCTATTACTAAACAAAAACATTTGACTCCAGTATTTCTGAAGAGTTTTCAAGCTCAAGATCTCTCAAAACTCCCTTTTGTGGACGTCAGTACAAATTTCAATAGTTCGGTTTGGCAAAACCACCCACAAAGGCAAGCGGCGCCGCGGGCTTGTCTTGTGAAGCCACCAGACGTCTCAAGTGGGAAAGCTACCTGTTCTGCTGAGCACCGTACATAATTAATGGTGAAGTCGATCTAAGATCAACCCCTACGAGTGCCTACGACTATTCCAGGGTTTTGTGGCTATGTAGTACGTCTAATGGAAATACCGAGTTCGTGGAAGGTCGATTAGCTTATCAATGGTTACGAAATAAAGAAATGTTATCACAACTTTGGCCTTAGACTAAATTGAGTAACATCACCTAATCTCGATCTAGATTTGGTAAAGAATTGCAGTCGTTGTTCAAATACTCGCGCTGATTAAATTTCATGGATACGCAGATACGATCTTATCGCTAATTTCCTTTTCATGTTACTGACAATGGCAATGGAAGTAAAATTGACATTGTGATTGCCCGAAATACGGAAAGCATGTTAGGGATTGGCGTACACGTGAGAATGAGAATTGTATTTTGCGTCAGCCACTTATCATTAAAGCGACAAAACAGAACATTTCTGTAGATACTCTGTAGGCTAAGTCCTGTTCAAAAGACTATTCTTCACTTGCCACTAACGTTTATTTCTATACGTGCCTTGAATGTTTCAGCCCCTTTTACGGCTTTACAATGAAATTTCGTTATTATGTACGTTGCACCTTGACTTTCATTATCCAAATACGTCACGTTCCTCGGGTTCTATCGCGGTAGTATCTTAATTTAACTGACGTATAGACAATGAGACAATTACTTTCGTTTTATATTCCACCGTGAGCCCCAGTGTGTGGGATTATCACATAATCGTGCACCCGTCCAGATAAACAAAGTTAAGGGCCCGTAAGACTCACGCTGTGCTCGTAAAATTAAAAAGATTTCGAGTACACAGTCAAGTGCTCAACCCGCAGCGCCAACACAGTTAAACCAATAATGCGGGCGACGTGCTCTCATTAGAAAACCGGACTCTCCAGATCCAAACGCAGATACGATTTCCATCGTCGCAAACATAACCAAAGAAAATTAAAGATTCTTGAGGAGTCAGCGACATAACTGTCCAAGTGTAGCTCGAGGCGGTGACAGTAAAAACTTCAAGCCTGCATCGTGAATGCCATCTGCAGTGCTCGTCAAGGCATGGGCGAGCGATAAAAACGATCGCACAGCGCATGCGAATATCGCGTTACGACGCGGCCATACCAATGGCGGTGAGTGCTGTGCTGTAGTCAACGCTACAATACTTATTTTACGTCCACAAAACGTCCGTGCCGGTGCTAAATGTGATAATGAACCCTCACAAGGTAATCACTGACGCGTGTTTACGCATGTATATGAAAAGAACACGAAGTTCAATGGCAACGGAGCGGACGCCGAAAAAGCATTACATAAGGCGCGCGCGGCAAGGTCAATGTCGCCGCGGAACAAAGATCGCGAAAGTGCTCCAATGTTACGTAGGCAGCTCTCGGCTCGCTCGGATAATTGCGATGTAATCGGCGTAATCCATCCGCGAGACTTGTTTCCTTTTACGGCGCGCGCAGCTTGCGGCCGCATAGAAGAAACAGCTGACCGACGGCACGCGCTTCCAATGCATATTAATGTCGCACCCGCCGCAAAAAAACACGTATAAAATCGAAATGCTACTATGAAATATCGAACCAGTTTGAAGTGCAGGCGCCTCAATTATGCAATCGTCGTACGTGGACAACGCATAAATCAAACTACTACCTCGCAGTCATTGTAATTGTGTAATCGATTTCAGTTTTTAACAGCATATTCTTTCGTTTTTCGTGCAAGCTGCGCGGGGTGTAGCTTCCAATTTGAGCGTTTGCCATAATTGACCGATGTTCATCGACTTCCTTTTACAGCGCTTCCCTGTCCGAGTATCCGGCGAAGAAAAACACACAAGTCCTTAAATTGATAACACTGTAATCGACACTGAAAACAGTGTTGTTTTGTTGTGTCATTTTAGTTGATGAGACATCTTTTTTTAAGCATTTTGCGAAAGTTAAAGCAAATCGTGACGATATCAATAGGTCTAGGTATTGAGCTTTATCTTATCGAAATTGCTTTGCGAAAAGGCCGGAGTATTTTGATAGTGGGTCGATAGCACGCACGCATATAGCCAAGTGAGGGTGCGTTGTTGTCGGAGAGTAAATAAATAGAAGAATGAGTTCATCGCAGGGATCCTCATTGTGCTGTCCATATAATGAGTGGAGCCATGACATTTCTCCCCTGCGGCGCCGCAGCTGCCCATCATTCGTCAATAAAAACAGTTCCATTTTACTCTTGATAGACAATAAATACGTTCACACAAAATAATCTTCGATAAGTTCGATGTTTGCAAACACTTTCTTTTGATGACGGACATCCCTGAGTTTTATCGCAGAAACAATAATAACAATTTATCAGACTATTAGTATTAAGGCAGCTGTACACTGACGGGGCACGTTCGCATCGCTAATGGACACTAACGCGATAACTTTATATCCATGGGGGCGGCAGGACAACGCGAGTGCCTAACAAAAGGATGTTTTATACTCTCATTGCTGATCGCAGATAATTAAATTGATTCCCCCTATAGCGAAATTATAAAATGTCGCTGAATAAAATAGTGGGTGGTAGCATTTTTAATGTACTATTATTTTATGTCTCTTAAAGCTTTGATCTTCAAAAAAGTTTAGTTAGTCGCATCTCTCGATAGATACAGGAAGCGTGGTAAAAATAAAAACGAGCCTATAAAATAATGTATCGAATCGATAACCGGATAGGGCCTCATATAAAATCTCTCACGCGGGCTGCACCGGGCGTCGACGCATAAAATTCTTCACGCCACATTTTCTAGACACGTGATATTTCTAGAACCTGCCTTATGAGGCAGATGTCCTGGGTCGATGACGTTAGACCTTTCTATGTTGTCGCGTGCCCTGACTTATGCACATGCTGTTGTTATAAATGCGATGTTAGCGATGCAGCCGGGCTGTCAGCACTCGCCTTTTTATTTTACGAGCTTTGTCTAACAAAAGCTTTTTGTTGTTTTGCTATTTAAAATGGTGGTGGAATTAATGGCGGGTTTGTTACGGTTTTTTTCATGATTTGCATTTTTAATTTGCAAATCTTAAAGTTGCTTTTCCTAAAAATAAGAGTGAGAAAATTTACACCTGTATGAGAGACTAGACGTGTCTAGAGTTGGATGTAATACTAAATCTTTGGAGGTGCTTATCGAATTTCTTTGTATTTGAAATAAGTTCAACATACAATTTGTAGCTGCTCACGTTTTCTGGCCTCGGCAATGATCGTAATTTCTCGGAGTCAAGTCCACTTAGTGTCGGTGACGTTAATGACGTCATTAAACCTCTCGCACGTCCACTTTAAGATCACGTTAGTGTCACGTCATAAAATAAACATTCACACATAATGTGCCCTCTTTTGTTAAGAACAGTAGAAGTCATGACTTCATGAGTATGGGTGTAAAAGTGACTTTTTAGAGGTTAGTTTCACTCAAGTTAATTTATGGCCTAATTTACTGACCACCTCCCGTGATGAGTTCCAAATTCAGTTAACTAAAATGGCAAAGGAATTCATAGAATATGTTGTTTAATATTTTATATTCATCCGGCAGAAAAGAAATGCCTTATCCGGCAACCTTAAGGTTGCTCTAGTCGACGGCACGAACTATTTTGTGCGTGGGGTTAAAATGCATGCTATCTCATCCGACAAAACGTGCGAAAGAGATTGATACTGTGATGAGCAGTAAGAAGCTAGTTCGCGTACGAATACACACTTTTGCAAATTTGTATCGAAATGGATGATGATTTAGGATGAAAACGAACGCGCGAAATTTTACCTTTGGGAGTCTGGATATCATGAGAAAACGAGAAAATGTATCTGTTAAAATTAATATTATTTGCATTGTTGAACTACTAATCTATCCCTTTATGGTCACTGTTTTTCAATTTTCCTTCTTGTTATGGTATTTATTTGCGGTTTTTATGCGTTAAAATATGGAACTTTCGACGATCATAACTTTCAAATATATATATTTTTTTACTTTTTTGTTGCCATACAGGACTAGATAATGATGAGACAAATTGATATAATTTTTATTTTGAATGTACACCGTCAAACAGTGGAGTAATAATAACACTACGTTTGTATGGAAGAATGTTCGACTAGTGCAACCTTAAAACAGACTCTTAATAAATATAATATTCATAACGATAAACCAAACAAATTATACAAAGGGGATTTATTATTTTATAATCCCGTTTGTTTAGTCACAAACTATCAGTATTATAAGACCGTGTTCCTCTTACCTTTAAAAAACGTGACTTCACAAGCCGAAGGGCCGGTTCATATTGTCCAGATTGTCATTAGCTGAACAGGTCCCGGTAACTTGCCACGTTTGGCAGGGTCTCCTAAACAGGCAAGCACACCTGCTTGCAAGGGGACCCGAATTCCTCGCGAAGGGGACAATGTTTGGTATGAAAGTGCGATATTTCATTATATTTGGTGGAGTCTCGTATTGTGATAATGATGGTAAGGGGATAGTATTTTTGGATGTGAAGGATGGACATAGTAATCTGGAAGATGTTCCAATACTGTTCAAGTTTGGAGCTGTGTGAGATGAATGTATGGCTGTATCTTTGTAAAAAGTCTAAAGCAGAAAATTTCTGTATTTTGCGTTCTATTTTTGTTTTTTTTTTATAATTTTGGTTCTTCTGTGTTTTTTGTACATTGTGTTTATATAGTATTTGAACAATGTAATTGAAGGGAAAGAATAGGCAATGTTCTAATTAATAGATTTTGAGAAAAAACAATTCAAAGTTTAGATGTTCTATTATTTTTATTGAGATCAAAGTATGCAGTAAGCAGTAACTCTTTCTTAAAATTCTATGGGATCAAAAATATCGATCGCATCAAAAATGTTCATCATTTTCTGAGCCAGAAAGCATTGTTTGTTTGTTTGTTTGAACGCGCTTATCTCAGGAACTACTGGTTGGTATTGAAAAAATCTTTTTGTGTTGGATAGTCCCTTTATCGAGGAAGGTTATAGGCTATATAACATCACGCTACGACCAATAGGAGCGGAGCATAAACAAAAAATGTTGCAAAAACTGGGTAGGTAGGGTAGGTAGATAGATAGCCAGTGACGGGAGCGAAGCCGCGGGGGTCAGCTAGTTTTAAAATAAAATTACAGCGCAAACAAACAATGCTAATAAAGCAAACAAATCCAAAAAAAAAAACCCCAAAAACAAAACTGTAAATTTTTGGACAATCCTTCATGGACATTCCCAATTCTTTCCTACTATAGACAAAGATTTGTTACCAGCAAAAATTTTGACATTCCCTTTTCTTTGCCTTTTTCCTACTATAGGGTAGTTGGCAAAAAATGTATATTTAGTCCGTCAGTTAGATAACCTAAAAATATTAGATACGTATTTTTCTTTCGTCATGTAAGCAAAAAAATACGACCATACAGTGCGTTGAAATATCGTGTGACTTACGGTGTGCTACACTTTATACTGACAAAGTGACGTCACAAGCCCCCACTCCTGAACTTTGATGCGCTTTATCTTTGTCAGTTTTTATTTATTTGATAAAGCAAAAAAATACAGGTCCAATATTATTTGATAAACTCACTGACAGACTAAATATAATTACCAGCAAACATCCCTATTGGCTTCTGCCGTTCTATTTCAATAAAATACATAGATAGCTAATAAATTTTGATAGCCGCTTAGAGCATAGTACATATCCTGTAGCAATAGTTATACAAACATCTAAATCCCATCGAAATATTATTTCTACTGTTAGTATAAAATTTAACAAGTTTTGCCAAAAATAATATCTTAAAACTACAATCTTCGATAGTAAGATTTATGCAAACTGATGTTTCCGTGAAATAGAACTTTATGTAATAGAGCACTTAAATTTTCTCGCAAACGTTTCATGTTGGCACCGTTTCATATTGGCGATGATTTACTTTCAATTCTATATTAAATATTTTGTGCATTCTATTCAGTAATACAATATTTTCAATGTTGAATATCTGTTTTAAGAATAAGCGTTTTTACTATGAAACTAGCTTCATGTGATTGCTTTAGTAATTTAACAGATTTTGTCCTAATTGCCTCATAGATAATTATAAGTAACTGGGCGACCGAGCTCTGCTCGGGTGAATATAGAGAAAACGACGTTTTCTAAAAATTAAACCTAGCTAGATCGATTTATCGCCCTCGAAACCCTCTGAGTACAAAATTTCATGAAAATCGATGGAGCCGTTTCCAAGATTCAGATTATATATATACATATATACAATAACTGCTCGTTTAAAGGTATAAGATTAGATTAGTAACAAAATTATATTTACTAAAATATCACTGAGTGCCCAAACAAAATTGAATTTCCAGTTTGGAATACAATGCTTATTTGAAAAACCTACAAATATAGACTTGATTATTCAAATAGCCAAGACACCGCCGTAATACGAAGCAACCAAATTATCCGGTGAGATTTTCTTATAGATGAGATTGCAAAAAGCGTTGCCAAGTCCCTTGATATCCATCTTATCATTATCAAGCAACACTTTATACACGGTACAAAGATCGAATTAGCAAAAACTAAAACTACAGCAAGCGCAACGTTTTTCTAGTGGATATTTATAAATAATTTCCATAACAAACCTCCGCAAAAGGAAGACGCCTTGTATGACAAAAAGTGTTGGTTGGTATGGCTTGGCGCGTGCATGGGTCAAGCGGAGTTATGCTAAGCGAAAGAGCTCGCTTGCTATGCTACCCTGGTACAACCGTACGACGAGGGGACGACCGAACTCGTAATTATAAACAGGGCGAGGTGAGCCGAGGTGTCGAGATATCGCGATAATATCGAAGCGTTTTCGTTTAACGTTGCTGGCGGGTATTTAATCGCGGAATTTAATAAAATGGTCAAGCCGACGCAGGGGACGCTGATTTATCGTGGGCGATCGCCGCAAGTATCGATGCGGAATCCTACTCGACTATATCGATTCGAATGTATTTTAAAGATTATCAATTTAACGTCCTACGTTTTACTGCGGACCTGGTAAATGGTCACTTATTTACTTAGTTGCGAGATAACCTCCTCCGCTTAAAATAAGTAATTGAAGTTAACGCAAGTCGCGTTGACTATGAAGTTAAAAAGACGATTTCAGTCATCACAAAGAATTTAATCACAATAATTATCGAAATAACGAGTTTAGATATACATCTAAACGCGTCTTTAGGAGGCACATTCTGCGATTATACATACATTACTGAAGAACTCGCGCAGGTGTGTAGTCAAATACTTTGAACATAAAGCGAGCAGGGTACTATTATAATTTTGGTAGCGTTTACGAAATTGAGCTTCAAAATGCTTTAAACATTGATGAAGATTAGACTGATATTATTGTTTAGTAAACAAAGGCAGAGAATATTCAAAGTATTCAAACCTAATCTAACAACACGACAACATCGTATGGTTTAGTAAAGTAGTCGAGTATTAATTGATAGCAAACCATAATAAATTCTGTAAAGTTTCAGCAATTAATATAAATTGACCCCATCCGTATGAAGTTTTATACTAAATACACTTCGAGTGTCACTCTCTGGATCCACACTCATGAAAATGCCAGTAGCCAGCTCATTAGCTGGTACCTAATTTGTTTCCACAAATCCGGAATTACTTGCCATAAAATCTTATGAGTTTTTTTTTATATTTAGGTATTTTATCAGATAAACCTGTATCAATGAACTTTGGGTTACCTACGTGCTGTTTTTAGGGTTGCGCAGCCAAATGGCAAAAAACGGAACCCTTATGGATTCGTCATGTCTGTCTGTCTGTCCGTCCGTATGTCACAGCCACTTTTTTCCGAAACTTTAAGAACTATGGTGTTGAAACTTGGTAAGTAGATGTATTCTGTGAAACGCATTAAGATTTTCACACAAAAATAGAAAAAAAAAAATTGGGGGTTCCCCATACTTAGAACTGAAACTCACTTTTTTTTTTTCATCAATCTCTTACGTGTGGGATATTTATGGATAGGTCTTCAAAAATGATATTGAGGTTTCTAATATATTTTTTTTCTAAACTGAATAGTTTGCGCGAGAGTCACTTCCAAAGTGGTAAATGTGTGCCCCCCCCCACTCTGTAAATTCTAAAATAAGAGAACGATAAAACTAAATGATAAATGTAAACTTCCACCGAAAAATGGTTTGAACGAGATCTAGTAAGTAGTTTTTTTTTAATACGTCTTAAATCATAACAGCAATTTACCAAGTACGGAACCCTTCGTGCGCGAGTCCGACTCGCACTTGGACGGTTTTTTTTTTATGCCGCGCTTCTGCTCCATTATGTTATGCTCCGTAGAAAAAAAAATGAGTTGTATTACAAAAGTTAAGCTAACCACACGTTTTCACACGGACTCGCCAACTTCAATGTTAAAAAAAATATTTTTTCCAGAATATAATATACGTGTTAGTTTCTATAATCCAATATTTATTCGGGCGTTCACTAATTGTATGCGAAAACTGTCGGTTCGGTATAATAGTCACTCTATGTAAAGATAAAAGATAAGAAATGAATTTAGTAGTTTCATGTTCACGTCTAACGGTGTTGCGTTACTTGCGTTTCGAGGTAATTAACAAATACCTTTGGTGTCTCGAGAAGGGGGCGAGATGGCAATCGTAAACTTCGAGCGAGTTCGAAACTTCGTCTACCGAATACCCGAAGTCGACGTGCCTGGATGTTAAAGTGACTGATATTTGTGAGCCTACAAAAAGCACTTCGTTTGGAACTGTCAAGTCAGCTCAACGAATGACAATAAGCGTGAAGTAGCAAAATTAAACAATGTTTAGACGTTAGGGAAGCGTTTGAAAAGAACAAATATTGGGGTACCGAAATTCCCTGGGATATTTTAGTGTAATACATTATGTCCAATGGCATTTTAGGGACTAACTACACGCTCTGTTCAGCTTTTGTCTATAAAAAACGACAACTTTGTATGGAGATGCGTACGCATCCGTTCAGCTTTCCGCGTATATTTCAGTTGACAATTGACAATTCATTTATTCAATAACGATTTTAACATCATGTCTGAATTTCTATAACTAAATATTTATGAAACATCATGCATGCTATCCATATTTAAATCATAACAATTATCGAAATTAAATTAAAATCTGAATAATAATAAGAATAATACAAAAAATGTTTTCAGTTTTCACACAAAATCGCTGTTTTCTAAGGAATTAAGCTGAACAGAGCTGAATAAGTGTGGTTAGTTCCTTAAGTAAAAAACTGATCTTATGAAGTAAAAACCCTATCATCATTTACAATGTTAATTTAGTCATCGTGATTTCCTTTGCGTAATAGAATTTTATCTTAAGGAAAATCCGATATCATAATAAAACCCACCAGCTATTCATTTTTTAATTTAAATCCGCGGAATTTGAACCGAACAATGCACTAAGGTTTCACATACGTTTTGATCGATACCCAACAAACAATGATATAAAGAAAAATATATTAGCCCCTGTGATGTCCATAGAGCTATCCCCTCGATCACGCCCCCTCTTGCCCGATTGCATCGGAAGCAGTAGAAATGCAGCGGGATTATGCAGCAATCTGCCCTCTGAGAGTCCCCCACTCCACCCCACAAATGTATCGTGTTGCCAGGATTAATTGGTGTTTACCCCCTGGCTTGGGGGCAAATATTCTCGTATTATATCACGCGAAATTAGACCGATGTAATGGCAAATTAATAATACAACGCGACATGGAAACGCACAATTCTGCAGCGAGGACGTCGGGAAATGGAACGAAGATTCGTCAGGGTCTTGGCCTGGCGAGTAATCCAAATTGGTAACTTGCGAAGAAACAAAACGAAAACCCCAGTCTTTTGTATGGTTGGTTTTGAAAGGAATATCAGTAAAGGAATTGCCATGACTTCGCCAATCGCAATACAATGTCAAAAGTCAAATTGTTTTTGAATTAAGTTTTTCGACAACATTTGGTTATTAATTAGAATTTATTTTATTTAAGGACGCTATTACATATTTCTACAAATAACAGTGCTTTTCAGGTACAATTTTAATGTATATGCAATCACAGATGTGAAGATATCATGGTCTTAATTTAAAGATAATATATTCAGCTCCAGATTGGCATCAGAAAAATTGCATGACAACATACAAAATTTTCGCACAAATACGTTTTGCCCATCACGATAATCGCAAAAATATTTAAAAAGTAGGGTCCGAATAGGTCCCAGTTTAGTTAATTTTACAGCATTTTTTATCTTCAAAATTATAAAAAAATTGCGGTATATATAGTCCTTTACAGGTTCAGATAATTATTTTTTACCCAATTCAATATATATTTTAATTAGTAGCTAAAATAAAAAGACTTGCCGACTTCTTCATACATTTTGCACTAGAAGCTTATCATTCCGCGCTCAGAAGCGCTCGTGGAAGGACGAGCGTATCGCTTTTTTGCAAAAAATAAATACGATAAAAGTAATAGAAAAGATTGTAGTGTGCATGCGTGAGTCGTATGTCGTGATCGAAAGGAGTTGATATTTTACCGGACCGAAATGAAAGTGTGTTTGAGTTTCCTTTTATTATTATAATGTGATTTAGAAATTATGTTGGGTGTGATCGGGATTTGGATAAGTATTGTTAAGCAGTTGTTGACAAGGTTTAGAAATGGATGGGTGGGTTTAAGCAGCTCTTAGTAAGGTTAGGATTTGGATGGGTAAGGTTAAGCTGGCGGCGGTGAAGGTTAGAAGTGGATGGGTGGGAGGAGATTTATGATTTGAACCGGTGTGTATGTATGTATGTATGAGTATGACGAATACGGGGTCAAACCAAAATACAAGATGGCGGCGACGAAAATTTGGCATCTTTTCGTCACAGGTGTCATTGTCATGTTTTTTAGGGTTGCTTCTATCGAATATGGGGTCAAAACCAAAATACAAGATGGCGCCGACGAAAATTTGGCCGCTTTTCGATATGGGTGTCATTTTCATGGTTTTTGGCGTCGCTTATATCTAATATGGGGTCAAAACCAAAATACAAGATGGCGCCGACGAAAATTTGACCGCTTTTCGATATGGGTGTCATTTTCATGGTTTTTGGCGTCGCTTATATCTAATATGGGGTCAAAACCAAAATACAAGATGGCGCCGACGTAAAATTTGACATCTTTGCGTCATGGGTGTCATTGTCATGGATTTTGGGGTCGCTCATATCGAATACGGGGTCAAAACCAAAATACAAGATGGCGCCGACGAAAATTTGACATCTTTTCGTCATGGGTGACATTTTTTTTTAGCTGATGCTCATTATGTAATACTCCAAAAATTTTCGATGGTAATATTTTATATAATATGTATATAATATGTATATAATATGTAATGCAAAATGTTCAAGTCATTTTTAGGGTTTCCCCTATTACTAAGACTCCGCGGTCCGTCTGTCTGTCTGTCTGTCACCAGGTTGTATCTCATGAACCGTGATAGCTAGGCAGTTGAAATTTTCACAGATGATGTATTTCTGTTGCCGCTATAACAACAAATACTAAAACAGAATAAAATAAATATTGAGGCTCCAATACAAAAAACGTGTTTTTTTTGCCGTTTTTTGCAATAATGGTACGGAACCCGTCGTGCGCGAGTCCGACTCGCACTTGGCCGGTTTTTTAATCCTTGTGACCGGAAATTATTTCGTTTTAGGTATCTACTTATTTTACGTAGCGTTTTTTTAAAAATACCTACTTACTACAACAAAGTGAAAGCTAATTCTCTTTTCGAAAGTCGGTGTCGGTATCTATTGTTTTTCGTTTTTCGACACGGAAATGTTATTATTTATTTTATATATTATTAATTTATAGTTTTTGTTGGTACCCCATATTGGGTAGGTATACTAAATAAATCTGTTAACCCCCTAAAAATGTACAAGCGTGATTTTATATTATGGTATGTTGAAAACAAAACATAACTATACGATCACACTAATCGCAGGTCATTTGCTATTTGTTATTGAAGAGTTCCATTGTCTATCTCCGAAGATCTTTATCATATCCTAATTTATACCAATATTATAAAGAGGAAAGATTTTTTTGTTTGTTTGTTTGTTTGTACCGAATAGGCTCCAAAACTACTGGACCGATTTCAAAAATTCTTTCACCGTTGGGAAGCTACTCTATCCCCGGGTGACATAGGCTACTTTTTAACCCTGTATTCCCACGGGAACGGGAACTACGCGGATGAAACCGCGAGGCGTCCTCTAGTATATTATACAATAAAACCTTCCCTGAAAACACATACATTAATCGACTTAAACCCGATAGTATCGGATAAGTAGTTTTAAAGAAAATCGCGGATACATACGGGTCGAATAGATAAAGCACCTCCTTTTTTTGAAGTCGGTTGAAAATAATAACCTACTTTTTACGACGACGGTTTGTAACAGTTACCAAATGCATTTTCAAAGTGCCAACTAACCTTCCTGAATCAACTTCAATCAAATTAAAAAATAATATCAAGGACCAATATTATTTCAGTGATGTATAAAATCGAGCGCTCAGTAGTTTCAATGAGTGCGTGCGCGTAATGTTGCTGTGTGCGACTAGATACCTAAATTTGAGTTCGTCGAAAATGTAACAGCGTCCTTAACGACAGGCTGCGACATTCCATCATTTCCTTCAATTTAGACATCCTAGATCCAGAATTATGACCAAACCGCACTGGGCCTGCGTGGTGGATTACGGCCCATCTCCTTTCACATAGAGGTGGCCTGTGTTCCAACAGTGGGAATATTATTAGGCTGATGATGAGATCTAGAATCTAGGACGGCCCTTCTATACCACATTCTGCAATCTGTCATATCCCGTATTTATCAGATCATTGACTGCGGAACTGAGAGCTATATTCTCCCTGTACTTTATTACGATATTTCCGTTTACCACGAAAATTAACTCATTCATAATGTTTAATTTCGAAGATATATAGAATTATTCGGTGTCGAGAATTTGTCTCTCACTTCTCTGTCGGAGGAATGCAATTGGACAATACGACGAGGTCCGTCTTGATAGATGGGCTCCAATAAATTGTTGACTTAGCTGCCGGCGCATACGAAGGGCTCTCGGATGCCATCACGCTTGTGCACATAGATACGTATGTACGGCATATTAGAGTGACATTTAAAACAAGATAGCACTTACGTATTTCGGAATGTTTGAAGCTATTTGGGGTGATATGAGCAGTTTCGAGAAGAATTCTCACGGTAAATATCCTCAATGGTGTAAAAAATGTGAGTATTGAAACTGCAAGGTCTAAAGAACAGCGATTTTTTTTAAGAAAAAAAAGTGATCCATTCAATCTCGAACGACGGTGCAGATTTGAGATAAAGCACTTAAACACCTGGCTTATTATTTCTTTCGTACGAGGTAACAAAAAACCTGAAGAAGGGGTGCTTCTTAACCATACAAGATCCAGACATGCGTCGGTTCTAGATACATTCTCATTCAGTCGGAAAGTCAGATGCATTATCTAAACTAAGATTTCCCGACGGGATCCCCGATGGTATTCGGTTCGGAAGATGTCTCTCATTGTCTGGCTCCACTAATGTACAAACGAAGCTATTAGAACTTCAGACAGTTAGACTATTATCACGAACTAATCATAGAATACCTAACCTGTAAAGGTCAATAACATAAACTGTATATTACCGCTCAGAAACATATATAACGACTTGTTCTTGCACCGCACAAAAAAGTTGTTTTGACTAATTTCAGGGGTCGTCCTTGTCCGTCCTTCAAATAAAAACTAGATAAAAACAATCACGAAATCGCAGTTTAAAAATGCAAGGATGACGTAGCGGCGCACGCGTCGCCTCAGGCGTAGTATTTGGTAGACTAATCGTTTATAATTTGAATAATAACAAAGGGTTACCAACGAATCGTCCGCTGATCGCCCGGCCATTCGCTAATTATAGAACACGTTTAACCTAACCCTAAAATTTTGTAATCGGTATTTAAATTTTTAATGACGGTAATTGACAAGGATTTGTACTACACACGAATCAAAATTCTATATGTGTGTCGCTTTGTGGGAGTTATACTGAGAAAGATGACTATCGTTGTCTTTCGAAACAAAGAGATGTTGACCATTAAAAAGTAGTTCGTGACATGTGTACGTGTCAATTACAAAATGCGTGGGTAGATAGATAGTGCAGCAGTTGTTACTGTAATAAAGCTACAAAATTTTCTCAATAGGTTACAGTTAAGGAATTTATAAGCGCAATAAATAATCGGATCGCCATAAAAGTTTTGTCAAATGTCAAAGGTGAAAGAGACTGGGACAACCGAAGCAGGTGTGTCCCGGCTGCCTAAGGACAGCTGCAAGCTTATAAAAGAAAAATACCTCATAAAATTATAACCGAGTATCGATATATATGCGATGAAATATAAAATTGCATATATAATAGAAGATAGAAGATATATAAAACAGTTTTTAATTGACCTCGCAGAAAAACAAAGGATAGGATTCCGAGAATACGTGCAAATTGTACCTACGTGAATTCGATGTGGTCAAAAAACTATGAACTATAATATAATCCTGCAAGGCAGACCGTCCCAAATCGTTAGCTATTAAAATCTTTAGTACCCAAATCAGAAACAATTGATAGTTTTTGTGAAGACGCCTACGCTCTTGAAGAACCTTCGAATTTTAAAAGCAAACTTTGAACTTAGCGAGAAAGTCCCAAGTATGGAAACCACTTCCGGCAATTTCGGCAAACGTACTCTAATGACGAATTTAGAAAACATGCCATGATTATCAAGCATCCGGTCTGTTGGAAAAACCTGAAACCTGTTAGTTTCCAGGTAAAAGATTATTCGTCATACGTGAGATCCGTTTTTGGCAATTTTTTATCTGAATTCAGCACGACATGTATTTTTCCATACAAGCTGAATAACTTTGTATTTTTCCTTCCCAGTTCAGGTCTCCGTTTTTTGGGTTCCGTACACAAATAGTAAAAACGGGACCCTATTGCTAAGACTGCACTGTCCGTCTGTCTGTCTGTCACCAGGCTGTGTCTCATGAACCGTGATAGCTAGACAGTTGAAATTTTCACAGGTTTTTTATTGTCTATATATAGGCTTGCGCTTGACCACTATCTCGAGTGATGTTAAGCGATGATGTGGTCGACGATGAAGTACGCTTGCCTAGAAGAAACCTATTCACTCTTGACTTAAAGACGCCCAGGTTGTAGCTGTATAATGTATTTCTGCCGCTATAGCAACAAATATACTAAAAACAGAGTAAAATAAATATTCAAGTAGGGCTCGCATACAAAACGCATTTTTTTGCGATAATGGTACGGAACACATCGTGCGCGAGTCCGACTCGCACTTGGCCGGTTTTTTATTACATTGTAATGAGCTTCCCATCTTGTTTCATTTCAACAGAATTCTCGTTATTCACAAAGTGTGCCTATGGGAGCCGACTACCACAAACATAAAAGGTTTTCTCATTTAAACACCACGGTCTTCACTCCTCACGTATCCATTCGGTCACTTAGAGCAGTCTCGACGAACCGACCGATAATTGCATTAGCGAGGAACCAGTTTGTACATCACATGCCCTTTGACTGCACTGATTCTTTATGACGTACCTACCACATGAGAAATGAGAAGTGTGGGTGTAAAACTTATTACTTGTGCTCATAGTTTGGTGCTCCTAACTATTGCCTCAATAGTGCGTACGTGATGTTGGGTTTTTTAACGGTTTTTATTAAATTTTTAGAGTAGATTACACTTCCTTTGTATTTCAGTTTGAACAGCAGTAACGTACGTCTGAGATGTCGGCAAGTAATTTAATTGGGCGCCCATTGGAGTTGATTTTTTTATCGATGTCTAGAAAAATAAATCTGATCATTAGTACCTATTTACCAGTTTTTATTCTGAATAATGTAAGAAAAAGGTGAGAAATTACGCTTGCGGTCTTGATTTTTATAAATTGGTTCACGCGGAGAACAGAAAATGCGAAGAGTGACCGAACGGAATTAGATTTTCAAAAAATATCATTTAAATGTAATAGGTAGGTAAGTTATTTAACAGTATTAGGCGGTCCAAGGTCCGACCTTTCCCGGTCCGGACATGGACCGGGAAAGTTGCCGACCGAACGGTCTATACTATACTAATACCCAATCATATTATTTGATAAAAACGTTATAGTTCAAGAACTGTAAACGTGATACAATTGATATTTCTGTATGGGAAGGATGTGGTTCCCCTGTTTGATAAGTAAAAACTCATTAATCACACAATTAAATACCATGAAATATGTGCAAATGAGGTTTCCGCGCAGTCGGTTTAGACAAAAACACGTGATCAAAGTTTTCCTGTTTTAATTGGCTATTTCTCTCGTTCTATTTGTTAACAACAATTATGTTGACTTGAAAATGTTTTAGAAGTAGTGTTGCTAGTAAATAAATTGCTACTATAGGTATTTGTTCCTTATTTGATGTTACAATAGGAACATTAATCAGTCGATTGTCACTGTAAGTTATAGTCTTGCCATATGCTCAAACAAAGAGCTGTTATTTCTGAAGTCTGATAAAATTACAGGTGCAATGAAAAAGTATCGCCTTAAAGGTTGGTAGTGCTCGTCAATATTTCAATCTCAAAGTAAACAAACGATAAACAGGCAGATAATACCTGATAGGTCTGTATGTTTCCAAGGTTATTCACATTCCACGTTCTCCCAGCCTAGGCTAGTGAGCATAGACTTACTTGAAGTACACACGGTTTGATTTGTAACGAGTGTATGTGGGTACTGTTATTTGAAATAAATGTGGGCCTAGTATACACCCTTGTGGTAGACCGTGAACATTTTATTTTTTGTTGATGAGGGTGACACATCAAACAATCTCTGCATTTTTGCACAACCATTTGCCTATCTTTGATCGAATGATAAGTCATATATATCTTGAAAAGGTGATTTTGAGCTATATGTGGAGATTATGAATACGTGAAATGACGCATTTTACAAGTTATTATACTATTTGTATAATAACTTGTAAAATGCGACTTGTATTGTGTCTACAAACTTTATCAGATAAAGAATTCGTCTAGAGTTGATGTGTGTAAATGAATACGGCTATTTATTGTAGTATAATACTTTGGAATATCAAACAGAGGATCCACATTTGCAATAGCAGCAAAAAATATACGAATTAAAGCAATACTCGTACCTATTCAAATGCCAGGCTCAGTACTAAACAGAGTGTTTGTTTGTGAAAAGCCTTTTTTATTAGAATTAGCCTTTTTGATGGACAGAAATCATTACTCAGTCAGCCATTTTCGCCAGATTTTCGTACGACTGGAAATGTCGGCAATACGCACGCGTCAAACAACGAACAATAAAAATATAAATAAACAATAATGAAAGTTGAACGACCACGGTTGGCGTTGATGACTCAGTTTCTACCTGACCGGACCTGTGTCGTTTTATTACAAACTTGTCTGTGCCCTGATCATCACAAAGACAGGAATTCCGTATCATCTCCGGCCGCACTCGTTTTTCTTATCCCGACGATTGCAGTTGGACTTGTGAGCGGTACGAAGGTCCTTATGTGATTTATTGGTAATTTTCTTACTATTTCAATATTGAACAACAATAAAAGCTTTATTAGTCTGTTCAGGTTATTTCAGAGCTATTTGAAATGGCTCTCTTCGGAAAACACAAAAGCTTTGCCAATATCTCCAGTTCTTCTGAAGACCTTAAAATACAATACAATCTACTCCAGTTTATTCCAATTAACATAAATCCTCCCTGAGTTTTTTAAAACAGAATTTCCAATTCTGATCGTAAGTTTTTACTTGCATTCTACAAGGTCTTATACTAAAAGGCGGACTGTTCCGAAATTCAAATCAAATCACATCCACCGTTCAGAGCCCATAAGTCGGGGCATGCGCAACGGCCGAGGGCCAATGCGCCCGCGCACGCTTCTAATGACAGGGGGGAGGAGAGCGCGCGGGGGGCGACAGACCGGTTGCGCAGCGCCGAAGTAAGTACACGCCATAAGGGTTTGTCTCCAGCTGATTTGATGGGGAATAACAGCTGATTTTATGAACGCTTTCAATTATAGTCTATTTCTCAAACATAGTAACAAAAATATTCAACTCTGAATACAAAACACTTTCATTTATTTTAAATAGTACAAGGAAACAGTTCAGTATTTTAGCAGCTACTATTTATGGTCTGCATTTACATTTAACCTTAACACTAACAAAAGAACAACATTCAAAATGAAGACAGGTGGTGAAGGCTTAAGAACCTACTTTCTTCGCATTTAAAGTTTAATATAAACTACTTTTACATTGTAGAAAATTAAAAGATTTTTAAATAAAATTACCTGCCGCCATTGAAAACTGGCGTGTTATAAACAGTAACATACCATTGCGCGTCCGGGAACCCGTTCGCTGTCCCCCGGCACGCCCGGTTAGAACTCCTAACTTATTTTTTTTACAGCTCACCCTTTGTGGCTTAGGCTCGCGTGAATGCCCTACTACCTACCGACCGGCAACTAACTTTGTTCCTTTTCTAAGGTGCTTCCACGTCACTTGTTA
Organism: Orthosia cruda; assembly: GCA_964057195.1. NCBI lineage: Eukaryota > Metazoa > Arthropoda > Insecta > Lepidoptera > Noctuidae > Orthosia > Orthosia cruda. The sequence goes on from OZ059838.1 coordinate 33,339,978, forward strand.
AAACTTTCGCGCCAGTTCGGTGCTACCTTCACATTCGTCCTGTTTTCTGTTCTAGCAAGTTACTACTGAATAGCTATGGTAAACCAGTGTGGGATATAATTTATGGAGCTGTATTTGAATAGTTTTGGCTGATTCCTGATTTTCAATTTATATCTTGTAATAAGTTATACTATCGGTTACGGTTTGCATTGGATTATAATAGATTTGATTACATTGAACATAATATTATGTATTTCAACGAATACATGCTCAGGGACGACATAAATGAAAACGGAATCAGTGATGGCGTGACGGGGGACAGGGCGGTATCATAGAAGAAAACGTGTTGCGGCGACACCAAGTAACATGGGACAAGGGCAGGCAGAAGAAGACAGGCTCAAAAAAAAAACAACTATACCATTTAAAGGTACTATTGTATTGTCAGTATTAAAAACTAGAATGAAGCTAATTGCACATTCGCAAGCGTCAGCAGGTCTCTATGAAGAAGAATGTGCAAGAAACTCCACGAACACTCTTTTACATCAATAAATTGTAATTAGTATTTGGTAACATCATTCTTGTTGGAAAATAATACACGACACCTCAGGGCATAAGAGTTCTTTCTCTATATGAAAAGAACCTTTGCAATGCAGTGAATCAAGTCCATACTTATTGGCCGCCCTGAAGTTGGCCTTCCAATGCGCAAGGCACGGTTTGGTGCTGTTTTTGTTTGAGATTCACTACTGCGCAGCCATTGTAGCCAACTTCAGGGCGGCCAAGAAGTTTAGGCGAGAACTGTACTTACATACATTTTGTATTTTCTTTATTAAAGTATTATCATGCTGAGTGTTACCCATTATCTAAAACCATCAGATTTGCAGGTAATGCTGTATGTAAGAGCCAGATTATAGTTGCCATGTCACATGTGATCAACATTATCTACGACATAGTAATATCAACAAAACTATAGCGAGTTACGACTAGATATGATAAAACCAAGCGGTTCAAGTGTCCCTTATCGATTTATTGAACCCTAGATAATGTTTTATCAATTTTATTGATAGATCTACGAAAAACCTTAGTATTGCAGTAAAATAGTTATGTTATTTGTGTTGTAATAGATTTACTGAATGTAGATAAATAGGAACGTGGTTATTCAATACGAAGTATCTAGTACAGCTGAGGTAACTTAGGTGAGCAGAGCAAACTCAAATCAGGGCCTTCACCTGAGTAACAAAACAGACGAACAATAGGACTAGACCTTTGATTAATATTATACGAGATACTTTGGCCAATCCATACTGATATCTATACTAAATGCTTAATTACTTAATAATGTTATAAAGAGGAAAGATTTGTATTTTTGTATGTATGATAAAATTAAAAACTACTGGACCGATTTCAAAAATTCTTTCACCATTGGGAAGCTACATTATCCCCGAGTAACATATGCTACTTTTTATTCCTGTATTCCCACGGGACCGGGAACTACGCGGGTGAAACCGCGAGGCGTCCGCTAGTTTATTATAAATTCGAAAGAAACTGTCTGTCTGTTACCTTTTCACGCACAGCCGCCTTAGCGTGATTGAAGCACATACAAACTTTTGTAATTACATAATTAGTAGAATTCTCGAAGTTATTTGATAAAATTTTACGCGTAAGATATTACGATTAGAAGCCAGCATGACACATTAAAATAAACGATAGGTAACTACAAAGTAGGTAATATCTCAATTGGAGTTATTGGGGCAATAAGCACAATGACACATAGTGGCAGTTATACAACTAGGTGCATCTCAGTTCAGCAACCCCAGATAATACATATGTCAACATAGCGTTGTGATTACAGCAATTAAATATTACTGGTCAAGAGGAAAGTCCTGTTCGTTAGTCAAGCTTGTTTTTGAACGGAAGCACTATCGAGATAGCCTAAATCAAAAAGGGTAAGAGGATATTTTTTATATATATTATAATTAATGAAATTCGGTGTTGATATGAATGATCAGGTACAGTCAGCAAAATACAAAGTGCACGCTCGGCAAATTTTAATTTTTTCGGTAAACGAAGCTTTTGAGAAAATTATTGTAAGGGTCAGACCAGCGAGTAGGTCAGGTTTTCTGGCTGTCCCCGGGCGATGTGACCAAAGTAACTTAGGACTCGTTGGTAGCAGATCATGGAGCGTCTGGTTTTGATGTTCAACTGGTCGAGAATGGACTTATTCGTGCGCTTGGCTGTCCATGATATGCGCAACATACTTCGCAAGCATCACATCTCAAAAGCCTCTATCTTTTGCCGATCCACAGTGCGAATTGCCCAAGATTCCATTTTTGACAGAATTTGTGACCTATCGATGTCTTTTTTCCACAATCTGTGTTTAAAAATTCATATTCTGTGGTAGAATGTGAGTCTACCAACCAACCAACAAAAAAACCAACCGACTCACAAAAAAAGTTAGTACCAATATTTTCAAAGTGCGTATGAACACAAAATATAAAGTATACAGAAGGGCCACTCCCGCCTTTTCGAAAATTAACAGCTAAACTTGACAGATTCACTAAGGTTGCTACTATATTGATACCGAATTAAAAAAAAATAGTAGGTTGTATAAGTTACAAATATAATTACATCGATTCGTCTAAACATACACCATATCATGCTTACATGATTTAGAGGGTAGACAGAGCATCAAATATCCATTAAAGATCACGACTCCACATACGACGAAGATTAGATGGTAAACAGACGTAACAATAGTGTAATAATGATCCCACCAAAAACATAAAAATGTGAAAAGCACCAAATTAGACAAAAATAGAAATGTGTTTTTTTTTTCATATAATCAAAAAACCCGACTGCTTCAGAAGCGAACTAAAAAGATGTAGGTACTTAAACAAAAAGAAAATTATGCTTTGCAATCGGAGGAAACATTATTATGAGCTAGATGACTTAAACTTAAACCTTAATAATATGACAAGTTTCATACCCTTTCCAATTTCGTCTATGGAATTAAAATAATTTATTACTTTCCTAGATATTTAATTTCTAATTAAACATCTTGAAAATTTAATGACCTTTATAACTTAAAATGAATTAAAGACAGAATTTAAATTATATTGAATTAATTTAAAGTATATTCGGTCTGTAACAATTAATATTAGTAACCCAGCCAATGCAACCTCTTTACAGTACATACTTTATGTATGAATGAAGTGACAAACACCCGCCTTTGTGCGTGACAGCCGCGACTGAGCTCGGTCCAATATTGCCCATTATTCTCTGTAAAATCGTAATGTCAATGTGTGCGTTCAAAATGGCGCTTTGTTCGTAGTGGACTCTCTGTCTGCGGAGCGCCGCCGCTTATGTACTTTGTGGTATGAAGCACCTGATCTGTCAGTTCCCAAGTCACCGTGTGACGTAACGGCACTCAAATTCACCTGCTTCCAACTGTCACTAGTATGTGCTATTAAAGCTTTTGACATGGTGACATAAGTGGTTTGCTAGTACAAGTCTACCAGCTCAACTTGAAAGAGTACTCAAGTATGAAGTTTAAGTTTCCACTAGTCCGATAGCGTACGCTTCTAAAAACACTTGACAATCAATGGATTTGTAAGCAACTAAGCGTGATTGGTTATGCTTAAAGTATTTTTGAAGTATTTACCTAGTTCAGTTCCAATTACTATAAATACTCGTCGGAAAGTATGTGTAAGCGAATTTACAGTTAGACACACCTTGCTGACTATTAAAACACGTTGTCTTTATGCAAACCACGATAGACATAAGCTAGCATCAAGCAAGAAAGAAATCTAGAAGTCAAATACATATTATATTTAAATCAGCTCAAAATAAGGCATTCTACTTTACAAAGGAATGCAAACAAGCAAAAATAAAAGGGCGAAACCGAATAAAAAAAGAATCGAGGACCTTCCTTTTTTCAATCGGGTACAAATACTATGGGAGTGAGGTTTCCACCAGTTTAGAGTAAGTTAGTATCTTAATAAATTTCCCGTAACAATGAAAAACGTAAAAAATCATGCGACACATAACTACGGTTAGCAAAAACAATGAATAACACCAATACAACCTTTCATAAAGATTCTTATTATTAAGATTAAACTTCAGGACGGCCCAGAAGTTTGGCGAGAACTGTATAATGTACTGTGAGTTAATAGGGTACAAAAACGCTGAGAGAGTAGTTTGCACCAGTTTGAAATGAGTTAGTATCCCAACTAATTTCCACACTTAATTTACATAATAAGTACTTTAAAATATCACTCTCTCACTTTAAAACAGAATATTTTTGTAAAATGTGACAGATATGGCTGATAAGTACGGTACGGTTAGCAAAAACAGTCAATAACACCAAACAAACTTTTGTCAAATAATACAAAATCGTGTTAGATTGAACAGCCAAAGCCAAACAGACACAGTTACAAAACAATCGACGTATATGACCATTATTTATGGAGCCCAATCCCAACCACACCTAAATTCGTACATGTCGCCGAAGCGTACGTTATCACGGTAAAAGTACGGTACAAAAACCACGGGAGTTCATTTTGCAACTGAAGTGAGTTAGTTTATAAATTAACTAGCTTCTGCCCGCGGCTTCACCCGCGTAAAAAGTGTTTTATCATCCCAAGGGAATACAAACTATCCAATGTAACTATCTCCATGCCAAATTTCATCTAAATCGGTTCAGTAGATCCAGAGACTATCCCCTACAACCTCACAAACATTATCTCTTTATAATATTTGTATAATACACACACCGGATCTTTGTGTCACTGAATTGGCTGCAAGAGCCTGCGCAGTAGCTATTTTTGTCAATATTGAAAGTGAAGTTATCATTGTATAACTGTCTCTTTCACTCGCTTACTTTTGTCGCATCATCCTATCTCGCTTACTCTATGCAGTTAAACTGTTTCTTGCGCATTCATTGACAGAACCAACTTTAGAGACACAAAGATCCACTGTGAATATTATATAGATTTTCCACTTAATTTAGATGCGAAGAAACTCATATGAAAACAGAAGTAAAAATTCACATGACAGATAAGTATGCTTAGCAAAAACAGTAAATAACACCAAACAAACCTATTAAATAACTAGTATAATCCAACGTCAAATAGCCAAAGCCAAACAGACACAGTTACAAAACAATCGACGTATATGACCATTATTTATTGAGCCCAATCCCAACCACACCTAAATTCGTACATGTCGCCGGAGCGAGCGTTATCACAGTAATAGGTGACCCACTTATCACCACTTAAGTGACGCTATCTAACTGTGGTATCATACTATACAGCTCGCCTACTAAAAATCGGTAGTGGAGTTGAGTACTACAAGTTTTACTTATGTTCAATTTAATTTTATACGGGTTTATTTATGTAACATACTGCCTGAAGGGTTGGCTAGACGTATTATAGCTCTCACCAAATTTCTGGTCCGCCCTATATGTATGAGATTTACTACTGCGAAGCCATTGTAGCCAACTTCAGGGTGACCAAGAAGTTTGGCGAGAACTATACACGCACCTTTCGTCAGTTCATGTTTGAGTCCCATGTTATAAAGGGTCTATTGGCATCAACTACCCACAAATATCTCTGGGCTGTGGTATGGTATGGTGTGGTACTAAGAGACCCATAAACCCAATAACACTGCCCAACCTCATAACCGAATCCTAAACTTCATACTCTTGCGACAACTAAATCAACGCGGGAGTCGCGAAATAAAATAAAAATGGGTAGGTTTTATTTTTAGCCGGTTTAGGGCAAACACCTCCAGTTTCTTTTCACCGAATTTGATCTACAATGAATAAATCATGTGGCATGTAAAGCTTATGTAAAAAGGCGATCAAAATCGTTAAAAAATTCTCATGATTATAATCAAGACAGGATATGGCTTGCTGCAAAAAAATATTTATCAGAAAAGCTGGCTAGATATTGTATTTAAACTTTTAATAGGCACAGACTAATTAGTTTTAAATAGGAATTAAGCGAAGGACCTTTTGACCTGTTGATAATATTGTGGGACGAAGTTTAGAGTGAATCAGAAATCATAAGAAACATGTTTTTTGTGTGGCTAAATTAAAACTTGAAAAATTTGTTGTAAATTATTTATTTAATTTGTAATCACGTTATGATATTTAATACAGCAATTCAAATTTATACTAAATCAATTCCATACGTCATAATTTCATAACATTTAATTAAACTAAGGTATCAAACACTTTACAAAAAAAATTTTTGATTGCTGTTACTACTAACATTCTACTTCTACTCACACTTCACACTACTGTTCAAGCAAGTATAGTTATTAGTTTCAGTAAAAATCATATAAATCTACATGGCATTAGTGTCATAGTAAGTGTATTTATTTTAATTATTATTGATAGGCTCACACTCCGGTCTTTATCTAATTTTGGTGCAGACTAGAGCCTAAACTTGAAAATTCAACAGTCACCATAGTTAGTAAAAACAAGCATATTGCACAGAACACCATGAGTAAATTGTAACACTCAGCCCAATGATATTCAAATAAACAGATACGTTACACACCAACAAAACAATTGAAAAAAGTGTTCCGCACATAGCGGCAGCACACATACACACTTGTCATTCATCTAACATTAAACAATATTTATTTTAATCAATAAATAAATAAATTACAAATACACACAATGGCATTTATTTTATTTTGTTTTTGTTTCAACAAAGCCTATCGCTCTTCGTCATGCATGACATAAACTAAAGATTAAAGGTCACAATTGTGACCTATTCCAGTCTTCAAAATGCGCGCGCTCATAACGTATCTGTTTATTTGAATATCATTGACTCAGCCATATTAAATTGCATGGCAAAAGTATGTTAAGTTTTAATTTTTCACCACTAATGAATTTTTTATTCATCTCCAAAATATGAATAACAGTATATTTAACAATGGTATTAACATAAATTAATATATAAAAAAATCTGTATTGCATTCAACCATTCTAATCTATTGTAGGTATATTTTGGACATTAAGAAAATATCAGTTTATTATGTTTTCATTCAAAAACACTTTTAATTCAATTTCGACTTGTCTTTGATGTTGACTGTACAAAAGGACCAAAGATTGTTTTTTTTTTTTATAAAATAAAAATGTCATGCAAATCTAGCAAGTGCTGCCTTCAAAAGTAATCCAAGGCAGCCAGTCACTAGGTCTTATCACAATCAGATAACGAAAAACACAAGCAAACTTTGATATCATCCAAAAAGACAAAGGAGATTATAATTCTTTTTATCACAAATTGCGTGACAAATTTTACGTCATTCTGTGATAATGAACAAAGTTTACCTTGATATTATTTTAATGAAGTCAAGTTCAATAAGATGTTTTGTTTTTAATAATATACCTATATTTTTATGTCTCGGATTAAAATTAATGTTTGCATCAGTTCCTTATCGTTCATGCAATGCTAAGTGTCAAAGTCAATAAATCGAAAATCATGCTGCATGCGTGTGATTGCGTACATACATTTTGTTTTACTATTCTAAGCAACTGAGTTTTTTAATGTCATACTGCCGCACTCTGAGACATTTAACGGGTACTTAGGGCGCTCCTTAGTATAGATTTTGTACTAGAAATCTGTACTAAGGAGAGCTTTAAGTAACCGTTAACGTCTCTGAGTATGGCAGATAGTAGCATTTTTTTAATGTTATCTCTACCAAGTATAAAGGTAGGCAGTTATTAGATACTTTTTGTTGAGATCAAGTCCTAACCAGCGTAACTCATGCACCTATTCAAAATTCGAGTCGAATTCAACCTTTTTAAATGAGCATTTGGCTTCTTTAAATTAATAAATTTTGGTCAACAATGTCCATTTTATTAGTAAAAGTAACTTATAACAAGTGTTCATAATACACAATGAATGAAAACTAGCAATTAATTAGGTAGGTGTCTGAAGTTACAAAACAAACTTAAGAAAAAAATAAAATCACACCAGGTTTTAAAACAGCTGTACTTTATAAATAAACTAGGAATTTTGTTAGGTGTGCTGTAAAGTTAAATAACTCTACTTGAATTAAAACAACTGTCTTAGTAGGTACTACACAGACACAAACATGCATATTAATTTACTTTAAAACCATGAAAAGCAAACAAAAGTTTAACAAAATGAAACACAATCAAGCAAAGGAAACCTTAGTATTCATTAGGTGAAAAGGTGAAAACTTATCTCAAAACCTTATGGGGCAAGGTTTAAAAAAAAACTTTTTAATAGTATTAATCCTTTTAAAGTGTTACATTGCTTTTGTTTCATAACAGAATAGCACAACCCTAATGTCTGAAAAATTACAGTCTGCAGTTGCTATAAAATGAATATGAATTTCATCATCATCAATAATGACATTATTTTCAAATTAACATGTTGACTGCCAGACAATAGACATAATAGAAAATGTATTGTTTGAGGTCACCGGTGACCGGAGCGGCAATGAAGGTGTTAATGTTATTATTATAAATTCAATCTAATTTGTAAGTAAATCAAAGATGATATTGCATATACAGAAGGAATAATCTATTGGGATAAATTTATAATAAGAACAGCAAAACAATAAGTGGTTGTTGGTGTATAATTAAATATATTTTCTTACTACCTATTTATGTATAAAGGCATCAGGTGCTAAGTGAAACTTCTTCTGAAAGCCAGACACACAATACTGCAGTTTCTGAATTTATGGTAGCATAAAATTATGGCCTTAGTGTAATCAATATAATCATACATGCATCAATAATGAGAAACATGGCATGTGGGTATATTTTAATGGAAATTAAGCAGTTTTACCCTCACCTAAGACTTAAAACTTAAGGACGCTGTTACATTTTCGACGAACTCAAATTTAGGTATCTAGTCGCACACAGCAACATTACGCGCACGCACTCATTGAAACTACTGAGCGCTCGATTTTATACACCACTCAAATAATATTGGTCCCTGATATTATTTTTTTAATTTTATCGAAGTTGATTCAGGAAGGTTAGTTGGCACTTTGAATATGCATTTGGTAACTGTTACAAACCGTCGTCGTAAAAAGTAGGTTATTATTTTCAACCGACTTCAAAAAAAGGAGGTTTTCTATCTATTCTACCCGTATGTATCCGCAATTTTCTTAAAAACTACTGTTCCGATTCTGATCGGGTTTTCGTCGATAAATGTAAGTGTTTTCAGGGATGGTTTTATTGTATAATTTATTAGGATCTGATAAAGATCTTCGGAGATAGACAATGGAACTCTTCAATAACAAACAGCAAATGACCTGCGATTAATGTGATCGTATGTTTATGTTTTGTTTTCACCATACCCTAATATAACATCACGCTCGTACGGTTTAAGAGGGTAAACATATGTATTTAGTATACCCAATATGGGGTACCAACAAAAACTAAAACATGAAAAATAATAACTTTCCTGTGTCAAAAAACGAAAAACAATAGGTACCGACACCGACTTCCGAAAAGAAAATTAGTTTTCTTTATTGTAGTAAGTAGGTATTTTAAAAAAAACGCTACGTGAAATAAGTCGATACCTAAAACGAAATAATTTCCGGTCACAAGGATTAAAAAATTACTTGAACATTTTGCATGTCTTGGAACATATTATCAAAATTTTTTGGAGCATTACGTAATGAGCAGCAGCTAATAACATATTACCCAACATCCATGAAAACGACACCCATGACGAAAAGATGTAAAATTTTCGTCGGCGCCATCTTGTATTTTGGTTTTGACCCCGTATTCGATATAAGCGACCCCAAAATCCATGAAAATGACATCCATGACGAAAAGTTGTAATTTTTTATCGGCGGCATCTTGGGTTTTGGTCATAACCAAAACTCATATTAATTACTAGAAACCTTAAAAATCATGAAAATGACACCTATGATGAAAATTTGTCTAATTTTTGTCGGCGCCATCTTGTATTTTGGTTTTGACCCCATATTCGATATAAGCGACCCCAAAAACCATGAAAATGTCACCCATGACGAAAAGATGTCAAATTTTCGTCGCCGCCATCTTGTATTTTGGTTTTGACCTCATATTCAATATAAGCGACCCCAAAAACCATGAAAATGACACCCATGTCGAAAACCGGCCACATTTTCGTCGGCGCCATCTTATATTTTGGTTTTGACCCCGTAGTCGTCATACATACATACATACAAACCGGTTCAAATCATAAATCTCCTCCCACCCATCCACTTCTAACCTTCACCGCCGCCAGCTTAACCTGGGTAAGGTTCCAAATCCTAACCTTACTAAGAGCTGCTTAAACCCACACATCCTTTTCTCAACCTTGTCAACAACTGCTTAACACCACCTATCCAAATCCCGATCTTACCCTACATAATTTCTAAATCACATTCTAATAATAAAAGGAAACTCAAACATACTTTTATTTCGGTCCGATAAAATATCAACTCCTTTCGATCACGACAAACGACTCACGCATGCACACTACAATTTTTTCTATTACTTTTATCGTATTTATTTTTTGCGAAAAAGCGATACGCTCGCCCTTCCACGAGCGCTTCTGAGCGCGGAATGATGAGCTTCGAGTGCAAAATGTATGAAGAAGTCGGCAAGTGTTTTTATTTTAGCTAATAATTAAATAAAATATTGATTTGGGTAAAAAATAATTAGCTGAACCTGTAAAGGACTATATATACCGCAATTTCTTATAATTTTGAAGATAATATATGCTGTAAAATTACCTAAACTGGGACCTATTCGGACCCTACTTTTTTTATATTTTTGCGATTATTGTGATGGGCAAAACGTATTTGTGCGAAAATTTTGAATGATGTAATGCAATTTTTCTGATGCCAATCTGGAGCTGAATATATTATCCATAAATTAAGATCATGATATCCTCACATCTGTGATTGCATATACATTAAAATTGTACCTGAAAAGCACTGTTATTTGTAGAAAAATGTAATAGCGTCCTTAAGTGGTCTTATTAAAATAATTATGTGTGTAAACTTGTAAGTTATAAAATATGAGTGAATGTTCCATGTTTTTAAAAGAGAGGATAATGTTAAAATCATGTAGGCAGGCAAAAAAGTTAGGCAGTCGCAAGCAAGCCTACGTGCCAGACAAGTTTTGCGAAAAAAGTTTGGAAACTAGACATTTGTATAGCTTTTACTGTTAGCTAGAAGCTAATTAAAAGCCAAGGTTATTATTTTTGGCAGCCAGCTAGCTGTACGAAATATGTAACCATCTAAACAATTTAGTAGCAATTAGATAACACTGAAGCTATGTAACAGAGATCTTATCTGTGAGGTATCGTGTTTATTCGTAATACCACCGTTATGAGCATCGAAATATCTTACGAGGCCAATTTTTTGTCAGTCTACAATTTCAAATGGTAATACGTCGCGTCGCGGCACCGCGGCCCAGCATTCTATTCCGAGGGCGTTCAACCGAACTAGAGCCGCTTAGTAACACCCAAAGTTTTTCACAATGGCCATGACATCGAAATCAAACAGCCTCCGGTCACTGGAGCATTGACTCTCAGATCATCGCGCCGCAAACAAACTTACGAAACAAATGCGATCGCATGTTTTGCTAACATAAATCAACAACAACTCACCTGTCAGAAGACTCGGAGCTGTCGTACCGGTCCAGACATCTCCTCTTCCTGTCGTCGCCGTCCACGGTGTTCGCATCAGACAATTTTCGGGAATACGAACCGCCGACCGCGGCGCGCTTAGCGGCCACGCCGCGCGTATCACTTTTCTCACACGAATCACTCGTTTCCAGTTCCCTGTAGAACGATAACTTTACACTTTCGCCGTCAAATGTTTCGCCACTGCACTTTTTTGTGTCACCAAGTCCTTTATCGGGCGCGGAAAAAGTTAAATCGTTCATTTGTTTCGGGCCGGCGCGGTCCTCGGGCGACCCATCCGCCATCTTTGAGCGCACGAGTGTTTTGTCGCGAGTTTCAGTGCGACGCCGCGGCCAGCATGGGCGCTAGCGTCGCGCAGTGTGTGTGCGGAGCGCGGCGTACGGGGGTGAGTGTGACGTCACGGCGGCTGCGCGGCCGCGGGGGCCGAGCGCGGTGACGTAAGGACTCCGCCCAGTGCATGTGCACGGCCGCTGTCATTGGCCGCGCGTTACGCAACGCGCGCCTATTCAAATAGCAGCGCGAGAAGGGGAGCGTAGGACTCGCGGCGATAGGGACAAGCCCATCCCAGCCCTACGTAACAAATAATGCACGTAACGACGAGCACAGGCACAGGCACACACGAGCGCACACAGCCGCACAGCCGAGCACGCACGAGCACGCTCACCGGCTCACGCTCGCTCCACACTAACAAACAAGTGCATCCAAATTAATGACACGTTCCACCCTCTAGCTTTTCGAACATTATCATAATTTCCGATTACACACAAATTATGATGTGAGGGATTTGAAAGTTTTGATAGATATGACTGCTTATCTAATTTCTAAGACATTAGAACAATCATAAATTATGAATAAAAGAAACGAACTCTTGGAAATCTACATACTTACTTACAAGAGGAATGAATACATTGTAGAACCTACAATACAACAAACTTCTGAAGTTCTGACTTACCAATGATGTCATTCCCATATTCCTCATCATGGGAAACTCGGTATTAGGTATAGCTGTAGGTACCTAAGTACCTATAATCAAATTAGGAAACATGACACAGATCAGACGTATTTATAAAAACTTTATTTAATTCTTATTTATTTCGTAATTCAAATATTTTCTATGGAGAATTTAAGAATCCGCTGATCAGTATTAAATATTCACGGTTTTTTTTTATAAATAGAGCCATAAAAGAATATAAGGGCCTAATTTAAAAAGGTAACTTATTTAAATAAGCAACTATTTACAGATACTTAAGTAAAAACTTAATTGTCATTAAATAGGAAGGTATTTTGCCTCCAGGTAAATAAGGAAGGAACCTATCGTAATCTATACCCAGCCTAATCACTATTATCTACAGCTGTTCCATTGAAACCATTTACCTGATTGGCTTGTAATATTACCTGTTTAGATATCGAATTCATTCCTAATCGAATCTTTACACTTCAGATACACGGTACATTTTTCCTTGTTGTGATCGAAGTGATTGCTTCAAATCCACCCCTAGCTAATGTTGCCGTCTCTGTCACACGCTTCGACCGGATCTCCCGCCCTAAAGTGCGTGCGAAATGTAGGTAATCAAATGTTGGTCAATATTCGATAACATGTTTGTTTTTTGTAATGATTCATAGATAAAGGTACCTAGCTAGGTATGTTGTAACTACTGAATAATAAGTTTATACTTGATTAGGCATCTGGTTATTAAAAAATAATATCTTAATCAAATTAACGATCTTAATTTTATTAATCGCCATTATGATTGTTATATTAATTGTGATTAATTTAATCATAATTAAATTTGATCACGAATAAATTAATCAAAATTAATAATAGATTAAAAAAATACCGATTAATGCCACCGCACACAGCTTATGAACCTTTAGTAGAGTTATAAAAGTACGATCGGCAACGCAAGTCGATTAACACTTTAGCAAATGCTGAAAAACTGTGTTTCAAATAAGATAACTAATTTCATATCAATTTAAATGACACAATAGAGTCTTTGTTGACATTTGTTGCTGACTATACCTATCACTTAGGTTCATACAATAAATTAATTAATGATAAAATGCTGATGTATGGTTACCGTAAGCGAATCCACAGATAATACAATGCGTATCTAACTGAGACTAAAATAAAACTGTCGATATGTGGGTGTACTTACTGTAGGTGCTACTCTGCCCAATCCTTCGGGGAAAACCGGCGTGGTGTTATGTATGTGGTAGGTAAATTGACAAAATTAGTGGGCAGCTTTAATTCAATTCAGTTGGCAGGGGCAACTGTAAATTTGTATCCTCCGACTGCACAACATGATTTTCTTCTTGTTTACGTCTTTTTAGTTTGCTTCTTAAGCAGTCGGGTATTTTGATTTTTTGAATTCACATTTTTTATTTATAACCGTTTACGCGGCCTGTCCTATCACCTGTGCCTAAGAAGTCCTTAAGGCTGCGTTACCGGTTGGTATTGCCGTGGCATAATTCTGGGCCAAACATAATATTTAGATACTATAATTATTTGCTATCAACACGCTAAAAGTTTGAAATTTGTTTCTATTTAAAAACATAAGTATTATATATATTTTTGAAATCACCTCTTTAGATCCTTTATTTTGATACCCCATAAATTGGGGTTGGCAGAAAAAAAATATTGGGCCCCCACAGTATGGCACCCAAAAGCCGCCATTTCTATTTACCAATTTTAATATAGCCAGTGACACTCGCAAGGTTAAGACGAATCGATTGACGAATCATCAAAATCAGCCAACGCGTTTGGTCTCTAGAACGCCACATAGGAACAAACATACATACATAGACTGGTAAACACATAACCCTCCTTCGACAGTCGGGTAATAAGAAAACGTGTTGCGCCGATCCTAAGTAACAAGGGACAAGGGTAGGATAATGATGAAAACTTTTTATCCAATTACTTGTCAGCCATGTAGGCACAGGTACACCTCTGTCCAACCCTACGGTGATAAAAGCCGTGATGTTATGTAGTCAGACAATATCATGAAGGCTATTGATATCTATCATTATACTGTGAAAACACTTAGGTAACTATTTTCAACGTCTTTCGATCTAAATCCAGTCAACCGCGAATGGAATTCCGTATTTAAGTGGTGGAGGGTTCCGTAGGTAACCAATTAGGGTTCTTGTAAAAACATAAAAAGAAGGGCAACGCGTTTTTGTTTTGTTTTCGACGAAGTGCCTTCCCTTCATGAATATTTTAACACAATAGTTGTTTGAATATCGTCTCTGAGAGTTTACGAAGTGCTTATTTTTGGTTTTTCTGTTTTTGCTCTCTAGTACGTAGCAAAGCAACGAACTAGAATAAAACTGTTATCTTTAGGTACCGGTATAAAATCTAAATTATAGAGATAGATCAAAAGGAAAGTAGGTAAATAATTTAAGAAAGACAAACAAATATTATTAAGTTTTACATTTATTAATTCTTAAACATGATTAAATTACTTACATTTTTAATATTTATTTGTATATTTTTATTGTCGTTTGTCATCGACTTTAGCTGCTATCTGTACCTAACTAATTCGATGTATTATTATTACTACTACTTCAGAGTTACTTATAGGTTTCTTAAAAACAGTTTAAGCTAATTTTTCATCGACTTCTTTACTAGGAGAATACCTACTTATCTGCATTTCGCAGCTGCTTCATTAAATCGGCATGTAGGAACTATTAAAATTCTTATGTAGTTACATACTTATCTAAGTACTAGAATTGTAATTTACTGTCCTTTATATAGCTAGTTTAATTGCTATTTATATTGAAAAATGCAAATTAATGCAACAAGGATGAGCCAATTAGGAACTAGGTAATGTATTCAGGAGGTATTTTTAGGGTCCCGTACCCAATGGGTAAAAACGGGACACTATTACCGTGGGGTCTCATCCCATACAATGAAACTGTCCCGATGTACTGTACTGATTTATCTATCGATATCGATTGATTATTAGATTGTGATCTATCCATTGCCGTGGAACGGAACCGAACGCGATCGATTTACAAAGAATAATCGGTGTAATCAGACGAAAAACGCTAGTTACGTGGCACGGTTTCTTTGTATGGGATGAGGCATCTGTATGCTAGTATTATATTATCTGTGCTATTACTAAGACTCCACTGTCCGTCTGTCTGTCTGTCACCAGGCTGTATCTCATGAACCGTGACAGCTAGACAGTTGTTTTCACAGATGATATATTTCTGTTGCCGTTATAATAACAAATAATAAAAACAGATTAAAATAAATATTTAAGTGGGGTCCCATACAAAAAACGTGATATTTTTGCCGTTTTTTGCGATAATGGCACGGAACCCTTCGTACGCGAGTCCGACTCGCACTTGTTTAATACAATTAGCAAAGTTCTTTGATTTGTCAAATTGTAGATTATATTGTTTTATATTGGGACAACAACCAGGATAGCAGTAGGTATAATAAATAGGTTTCTTTAGATAATTTCTTATTGAAAATGCAAATTGATGCAAGGTGAGCCAATTAGAGGGTCTGTAGGTGGGTAATGTATACAGGGGGTGTTTTTAATGCAATTAGCAATGTTCTTTGATTTGTCACGATTGTTATTCATGCGGGCTTGATTCTGATAACTTAGTAAGATGGGAATAGGAAGTTTTTTCGTATCTCACCATTTGAAGGTTTTTAAGAATTAGGTACCTACCTAAGTATACTTCCCCTATGTAATTGAGGTAGATTTTGTCTTCTTTTCTGTTTTTTTTTTTTGTAAAATTTAGTGAGAATCTGTTTTAATCAATAATGTTTATTTAAACTTAAATCTAGCTCTTTAGTTAGGTACTAGTTTAACAGTTTCCCTGTCCAATTAATCATTTATGATTCATTCTATTGTTATACTAATTGGACAGTGAATCTGTTAATTTATAGGTAATACGTTATCCGCTTTTTCATATTTATATGCATTTAAAATCAACTGTTAATATCTCATTTATTTCGATCTATAGGATCTACTAGCTCTGTGACTGTGGTGGTATCCCCTTGAATTATTATAACTTACTTTCACCAAATCCTAAACTTCGAACCGGTGGCTATTATAATAGTTGGCTTTTGGTTAAGCCCCCTTTCACACGCTCCGGCTCGGCTGCCGGGTAATCAGCATCGCGTACCCGGTAAGCGTACCTAGGAGTTCCTTCGTAATGCTGAAATTCTTTTTTGGTAACTTTACACGCGTATTTAGCTACCGGCACAATTTATCCAGCTAACTCATCACCAAGTATAACATCCCAAAGGCCAAAAAAAAAAGAAATGGAAAACCAGTATAATCTGGTCTCATTCTATTGAAATCCCGTACTACGCTAGGCCAGCTCAAGTTTGTCACCAGCGACGTGCCGCCTGTTCAAACCCTGGCCGTCCCGTATATCCGGCAACCGGGGCGTGTGATAAGGGGCCTATACGTCCCATGTTGATAGTACCTCGATGCTCCAACCACCTGTTGGATATCAACGGTTGATGGAATTTCAAAGGTCATTAGGACAAACAGCGTGCTAAAGGATTTGCAACCATCGGCTTAGCGCCTACAGTTGAAACTCCAACAGCGCAATACATGTCTCTTACGACATTAGAAGAAATTTCCACCTTCGATGTGTATCCTGCAGGTAGCCTCGAACAGTGCCATCTAGTGTGGTAAGCGTAATACAGACAAATCAATATTAACGTACCAGTTGTATACACAATGATGAATTGTACGATTAAGTAGGTTAGGAGTTATGTTGTCAAGCGTGTTGTTTTTATTGTGTGGCGCTAGATGGCAGTTGTGTTGGGCTTTGTTGTTAAGTACCAAGTGAATAATACGGCATTATTTATTTATAATGCCCAAGCATTTTGAAAAATGTCCCAATATGATAAAATTATTTAAATAATTAATATGACCGGGCTTTCTGAATAATGCCCATCACTTATTGGGCTGGGTAACATTGATTTTAATATAGAATAGTTAAGTACGATTACTATTTAAGCAACAAAGCAGACGGAGCCCTGTTCTGTTCTGTCTGCAGGGTCTAAAATAACCTAACACGAAGGAGATGACGGGAGCTGAGTTCAGTCGCTCATATCAGCTCCCAGCTCACGTCATCTCCTTCGAACCTAACCTATCCGTGTCGGGGTGCCCTAAGCTAAATGCCCGGGCATTATACATAATGCACTGAATAATCAGTTGATCCATGACACATACAAAGCTGTCAAATGGTTAGTACCATCTGTTTACTGTATTACATATTTGTGGTACTGTCGTAATAAGACCTATCCAAAAGCCTCTTAGTCTGTGGTGTGAGCCCTCTATATGATGGTGAACTCAAAGACCTTATACGTTTTTCTTACTACTAGACTGTGTACCAAAATTTTTTGTTTAGCTAAAATGAAATCTATCATCATAAACCTAGGTTAGCTATTTCCTTATAAGCGGTAGCTAACCAAAAGCGGTCCTGGCAGGAGGGTTTCCGCTGGTAGTGTGTCCTTGTCTAACCTCTTGCTAGATCAACTAATCATTGGGTTTGGTAGAAATAGTAGAAAATTTTATATTTTGCTTTCTAATTTATAACAAAACGAACAATTCATAGACTTTGACACGTATTTAAATATTTCTAGAAACGTATTTTAATATTTCTACAGTTCCTATATTTAATCAATTCGTTGTATTTCAAAAAATATTCATTAATACTGAGTAAGAGTAGTACTTTGAAATGTTTGGGCCTGGTAATATTAAATGTAAGGTGACGGTTTGCGGAATTTTCGCCGGACTTTTTTCACAGAACAATAACTTTGTTCGAGTGAAATTCAGCGGCTGTTAATATTATTTGCAAATTGATTCCTAGTGGAATATATCCTCTTCGAGTTCGGTGATTTTTTCGCCGATCCAGAGTGTACGCATTTTGTACGTTGCCGGGTCCAGTCGTCGGTATTTGTTGGGGTAGCCGGATCTCCTCCGGGATTCTTAGCACCCCTTGCCATACCATAACCTCGACCGCTACCGTAGTGGAGGGTACAGGTTGCCGGGCAATAGGGGCTACGTTTTATTTGTGCTATTCATGGGGTGTGCTTTGCAGGCTGGTTGGCGATCGCAGTATGGTTGTTACAAATGCACAGAGAAAACTGCTGCCCATTCTCTTGTTTTTTCCTTAGTCGCCTCTTACGACACCCACGAGCAAACATGGGATGGTGAAATTCTTTACGCCCGACACCATACGGTTAGTGATGTAGATACCAAAAAATATAAACACTATTTTTTTTTATTAAATTAGGTAGGTTTAGGTAGCGCAGTTAGGTAGCATAAATATATCGGGATACTTAAACTATCGTTTTTACAATCAATTTATCCCGTGTTCTGTTTTGTCATGGTCACCTCATTAGAAAGAGACACACTACCAACGGGAGCCTTCTCACGTGGACCGGTATTTGCGCCATAGTGCACAGTCTAGTAGTAATAAGTATAAGGTCTTTGGGTGAACTAAGTAATTTATTAATAGACTATGCAAATAGTAGTAATCAATAATTTTTCTAATACATATTTGACAATTTGCTAATTATGAAAATGAGGCAAAATGTGAGTTTTGTGGTTAGTGCGCATCGCTACGGAGATTACAGGCGTGATGTTATGTTATGTATGTTGCTAAATATAGTGAAAATGTAGCAGAGCAGGTTAAAATCAAAAACATGTTATAAAAAATATATATTTTTTATTTAGGTACCAGACAACACAATATACACAGATTCATTTAAAACATTAACAAAGTTTCACTCAATAATATTATTCATAAGATTAAATAATAATGTATAAATATTTGATTAAAACCACAATAAAATAAATAAATAGTATTTGCACCAGCAGGAATCATGTACAATCTCAAACGGTTATTATTAAATTAAAATATTAATATAAATTAAGAACAAAAAAAAGACAGCCGTTACGAGTCACAGTGGACGAAGTCTCTTAATAAAATAGTTATACCAAAAGCATTTCTTATTTTAAGTAGATAAGTCATTGGAGTCAAAGTTATCAATTAAAATATTATAGGAAATAATAAATCATAATAAAACAATTGATTGGTACTTATGAAACAGGTCCTTTCTGGCTACCAAGGACCAATTTCATGAAGTTTGTTTTGTTTATACTTAGAGAAAGTTACTTTTTTGCTTCTGCATATTTTTATTTTGTGTATTATTATTTACTTTTTCTTTCTTTTTTAATTTTTTCGCGTTACATTAGGATACATCTTATATATGAGAAACATCTAATTTAATTGTAAACCGGTGGTTTTCTTGGAATGATAAATCAACTGTTTAGGAATGAGAAAAGGTATGCAATGCATGTCAGCATTGTTCAGACATTTGTATGCATTTTTTATAGAAGGTTAGTTCGTTTTCAATTTGTAATACTGTAAAAGAGAGTTGTGATTAGTATGTTAAACTACCTTAGTAATTATAACTTGGCAAATTTGTAAGTGACACTCCTATGGTCACGTCAGGCAGCCGGGGTGGTTGCACGTACGCGCTGGACGGGTAGTCATCACGTCGTCACGTCATTGGATAGCGTGAACATCGTCACCCGGGAGTGTTACGTACGAATTTTCCAAGCTATAGGAATATACGTTATTTTTTTACTATAGCTACTTAGGCTTAGCACGCATTGCGGTTTTTGGCCGCGCGGATTTTATTCGCGCGAAATTTTATCCGCGTACTGAATCGAACTAACACGCACTGCGGATAAAATATTGCGCGATTTTTGTCTCTTTCCACCTGTTCATAGAGCTCAAAATATTCGCGCGAATTTAATCCGCACCGCAGTGCGGTGGATTCTGTGGCAAAACGCGAATTTTTTGCGGTATTATTTCCTCGCGAGTTTTTTACTGCAATGCGTGCAGCTTCATACAATTCCACAGGTCGCAGAATGGGCGGAAAAGTCGCGCGTATAAAAACCACAGTGCGTGTTAAGCCTTACACTTTGTTAGCGACTTCTTTTTGTATGTAACTACAGTCGCAACTTACTCTCTATGTAGGCAAAAATAATAGTTCAGTAACTGTCGGCATAATAAATGCATCTTTAGTAACTATTGTAACAATATTGGGCCTTATTTCTAGAAAAACTCTAATCATATGTTAGTTGTTTAAAAAACACTGAATTGCAAGTTCTTAATTCAATGTTTCTATGTAAATTTCAATTTAGTATCTGATATCTGGTTAGCGAGTTATATTATACGGCTTTTTATAATATTATTGTTACCATTTATGACTAATTCAATAAATTGTATTGCAGTAGATACTGATTTCGTTGGATATCCGGTTAGTATTCAAATAAAACTAACGTTAGCCAAAATTTTAGCAAAATACATAAAATACTTCTAATAAGTCGACCGGCACTGATTAAATTATAACCTTTCATATATACAGCTACACTTAAAAAATAAATTTATCCAAAAATAATAAGTTAACATAGCATAAAAATAATGTTGCTGTATCGGAAAATTATATAAAATTGAGGTTGGTACTCTAGTACTCAGTATGAAGCTGTAAAAAGCTCAAACATTTGCAAATTGACAAGACAGTCTAGACAAAGCTAAGTTCTACCAGCGGTAACGACTGCCAAAAAGACGTTCATTCGCTTTAAGAAAATAATGAGTCATAGTTGTCAGCCGGCCTCTAGCTCAATCGGGTTGCAACAAAGTAGAGAGCTTGCGACCCGATTGGTCGAGGGACCAGCTGACAACGATGACTCCTCAGATATAAATCTAACTAAACTCCATTTGCGATAACATTAGACGTTTAAATTAGCCCATTTTACTGCCCTTTCAACCGATATTGACTTCTATTGCGTTGGTGATACGACCAATGGTAGCTGTAGTAAATAGTTGGTTTTGGTAACAGTTTCCTGCTTTTTATGTCATTCTTATGTTTACGGGATAGACCTCAAAATCGGTTGAACGGACTGTAAAAAGATTTGGAAACATGTCTAATGTTATTTCAAATGGAGTATAAATGACGCGATTGTATGTACTTCGCGTGTCAAAAAACGGAGTAAAATTACGATCAATGATCGTAATTTGAGCTTTTCATTTAGCATTATCGGCACCGGAAATCCACAGAAATCTAGAAAAATGCCTTTTTATGCCTTACTGATCTGTAAAGACTGTATAGAAAAGTTGGCCGAGGCATTGGAAATGTTTTCTTCCATTGGTAAGTTGTTTTAAATTGTGTGTGAAAAAGTGGCACGCTTGGTTTTCATACATATGGAGGGACTTGCGTTATCTATTTAGATTTATGTCTCTGGATGACTCACTATTTTATTAACGCGAATGCACTATATCATTTATGGGATTGACAAGCGCTAGCAAAATATCACGTGTTCAATACCAAAACTTTTGGACGTTTTAACAATTTTAATAGTTGTTAAAATGTGACTTTGTCAAGGTGTCTCAACTTGGTTAGGTAGGATTCGAACTTTATTAGTTAACTATAAGACCTAAGTAGATTATGGACGCTATAAGTAACATTTGGACATGGTAACTAAAACAAATAAATAAATAATAAAAAAAAATACGGAATCTCTGTAGAAAACTACTTCAGATCAACAATTACTCACATTCTTATAGTGCCCGGCACGTAAGTTGGCAAGGTTTTGGCTTAGTGGGGGGTAAGTTCGCGCATATTCCGCGTACTGACCAACCACCATATAGAGCGAACAGAACGTGGACGCGACACGATTGGTCAGTCGATACTTGTGTCTACTAACCAACCAATCGCGCGGTCGATACGGTCCTAATCGTGCCCCCCGCCCCGCTTTACTACCAAAGATACCTAAAAAACTACTTCTGCGCATCTAACGACTCTTGCCAACTTACGTGCCGAGGATTATAATATCAAAGATTAATTATTATTAAATAGACATTGCACAAACATTTCCTTTCAACTTATTAATAAGAGGTACGTACTTAGCATTATATTTATTATGCACACATCAATAATTATTATGAATTATACAACATTTACACTTATTGAAATAAGGCAACACCAAAATTAGCACACTACACAAAAATCCCTTCTCTAACAATTTCACCGTCATTATTATGTCGATTTTAAATTATGTTTTTTTTATTTTAGTAGTTTTACTCCATTTAACATTTTAATCAAACATTTACAGTATGATTTAAACTTAATGACGGCTGAGAAGTATGCTACTTACTGCGTAGTACCTACCGCACTCATTACTTCCGCTGTCACATGAATAATTTGCTACTACACAGCGACTCCGAGCCGCCAATAATTTTGAATCGTACTTTACCATATAAAACCATTTTAGTTAAAACCGCTTATAAGGAGGTAAGTAAAAAATACTAAAACGTTTTTAGGAACATAATTTCAGTTCTTTTGCTACTGATGGTGAGAAAGTTAAACAACCAATAATGAAAAATAACTGCACCAAAATATCTAATTTTGTTATACCCGAATACAGATGTCCCCATAATATATTATTGATCAAACAAATAACATGTACAATAGACCGCAAATCAGTAGTATCCAATCCAGTATAAGCTGGCCTAGTGTTCTATTGAAACTCCATACGACGCTAGGACAATGTGTTGCCAGTGTTGCCACCTCAAGGCCAAGTCATTCGGCAGTCATTCGGTCGCATTATTTAGGCCAAGCAATCACAGCAGCTGGGTGATTTCATTATTCATTTAATTTCGACGGTACACAAACTGTTAGAGCTTACTAGGTGAACACGTTTATTTGACTGTTAGTTTACTTGTGTCTTGTTGTTTTAAACAACACATTTTGATCCAGTGTTAGCAGCCTTATTGCGTAAAGAATTCGCAAGGCAAAGGACAAAGAGTATGAAAAATCGACCAATCATATAGACGGAAATCCGCTTCGTATCTGACATCTCGCATGTGATTGGCCGATTTTTCATACTCTTTGCCCTTACAAAATTCTTGGTAGCTGCTCGGTATTATAAATGGCGGAATATGGTACGGTATTATAATTTCGGAGATACGAGAGAAAGATTTCGTTTTATTGTTCAAGGACGTGACCTGATTTTCAGTACAAGGGTCTTATGAAAAGACTTATGGCAATTATAAATATACAGAAGTATTTTACTCCCCTCAGGTCCAAAGTGCAGTCGGCATCATACCTTCCATGCTTGCAGTCCTAGGAGTGAGTGTTTCGTTACAAAGGAATTCTAATGGCATGTCTACTAGAAATCCTTGAATAAGGTCTATTTTCCTGTTGGCAAGTGCTGGGTCCGTGTTCCAGAGGTTTTGGTTCTCTTCTTGGTATTTCTTTAGTTCGGCAAATGTGTGGACCGCGTCTGTTGGTAGTGTGTGGAACACCTGGACAAAAGAGATTTTGGGTTAGATGTTTGGTGATAGCATTTGAGGATAGATGGGCAGAGAGCAAAAGACAGTTCTATTGGTTCTGCTTAACTTTCGAATAGTGTCAGTTTTAAAGATACTGCTGTAATAATTTATCAATCTGAAAACTAAGGAATGAATAAAGATGAATGTAATGAGATTTGAGTTTTGTTTTCTTTTTTTAATAAAAGGCCAGGTGCGCAGTACTCATAACCGGCGTGTTCATACACACACGTATGAATGTGAGTGAAGCAAAAGATGTATATAAGGATCGTTGCAGGTGGCGTTCTGTAGTTTCTGCCTACCCCCATGGGAAAAAGGCGTGAGTTTAAGTATGTATGTATGTAATGAGATTTGTGAGATGAGTTTGTGAACTTTTCTGTATCTGTAACTAATGTAATTGGTTTACAGTCATTTTTGTTAAAGTGAAATAATAAATAAACAAATGGCATATCTTTCAAAATTCCCAGGAGTCACCAAATGGCGAACCGCGGTTCAAATCCGCTGATCTATTTTGTGTGGCCCGTACAATTTTATTTACTTGCGTTACCTAAGTACGTAATTTAATAATTTATTGGATTATTGATGAAAATCTTTAAGATCTAATGACTTTAACTTCGGATGAGGAGCTTGTGGCTAAATAATAACAGCCGTACGGGTCGATCTTAAGGTTAAGCAACGCTTGACGAGTTCGGGCCGTGGATGGTTGACCATTTCAACATACCGGGTTTCCTCCGTGCCTCGGAAAGCACGTTAAGCCGTTGGTCCCGGCTGTCATTTAAGGATCTTTGACAATCGTTAAGAGTAGTCAGAAGCTTGAGATCTGACACCAGTCTAGCCAAGGGGTACCGTATTACTCAGTTACTGGGTTGTGGAGGTCAGATAGGCAGTCGCTCCATGTAAAATACTGGTACTCAGCTGAATCCGGTTAGACTGGAAGCCGACCCCAACATAGTTGGGAAAAGGCTAGGCAGATGATGATGATGACTTTAACTTCGGATGTATAGTACAAGGAAAAAAGAAATTTTTCAAATTTATGTTTGAAAAATATCGTAAAAGGTAGTTGGGTAACCTTACGGAGGGCGACGGTCATATTATATTAAGGAACAGACCCCAATGAAAGTAATTGGTGACCCTTGTCCAATCCAAGATATCCGCTCCATAAAAGAAGTATGTACTCACATCCTCATACAAGGCAGTGTTCCTGGTGGAGGTGGCCTTCCAGTGGTTCCTGTAGAACGCCTGGCACACGGGGTCCTCCAGCGACAGCCCCAGCCTGTCCAGGTCGTGCTCCATGAGGCCGAGGTGTTCGCGGAACAGGCGCTTGCGCAGCGCGCCGGCCACGCGCCCGCACGGGAACGCTTCGCCGTTCATACAGCCGTCTACGAACTGTTCGTCCTGGAAAATAAGGAAGAACAAAGTTTAGTGATAGTAGACCCAGGTAAAACCTGGAGAAGAGTGGCACAGGAGAGTGGGGAGAGGCCTATACCCAACAGTGGGCAAAGTGAGTTGGATAATGATGATAATGACTCGGTCCGTGAATATATTTTTTATTTAAATACAGTGAAGATTTGTTTTATAGTATTTTTTTGCACGTTTTTACAGTTTCATTGCACCAAAATGTGTTACAATACAAATTTAAACAATCGAGTGGAATGCCTCAGAAATTTAAAACTGCATCAATCCATTCAAATAATCTTTGAAATGTGAATTAAGAGCCCAATATTCCATAATTTTGTGCTTAGTAGAGTCACAGATAATATAATACTAGCATAGTAGAGTTGATTACACGAGAACATACAATTTGTAAGTTCAATTCCAGAAAATGTTAATTTTACTCACAATTCAATAAAAAATAGGTGCATGTCGCGCCATCTAGTAAGATTTATTTAAACCAAATTTCTAAATTATATATTTATTATATTATTTATTGTAATCACAAAAATATATGTACAGGACAAACAATCATAAAAGCAAGTGTACAATGGGCGGTCTTATCGCTGGGACCCAGTGCCACTGTAATCTGAATTAATTGAAGGAGGCCCAAAACTTAGATTAGCTACCAGTTTGACGCTCGTTATCCTAAACTTTGACTACAGTTTGGTATTCCAAAGGTTCTCCAGATCACAACATACATAAATTAATGATGCACGGTCCGCCGGTCCGAGATTTAGACAAGACAACCGTCTGTTATGAATTATGAAAACATAATCAATTATTCTTATTACTTATTAGAGCTCTATGGAAGTCTTTTAGTAGCTTCTGTCCAGAATTAGACTATATTCAGCTGTGTACTGTGAGAGGGTGGCTCAGAGAGCTCTAAATAATAATCAAAAATTACTTTGATATATTATATTGTAGTATCTTCGCGACCGAGCTCTGCACGGGTGAAAATAGAGAAAACGTGTTTTCTAAAAATGAAACCTAGCTAGATACCCCGGAACCAGGCATACTAAATTTCGAGCCGTTTCCGAGATAAAGATTGTATATATATAAGAATTACTCGTTTAAAGGTATTAGATACATGCCTGTCCTAAGGCGACTTGTACCGAAGTGACAACCAAAGCTAAACAAAAACATCTTCAATTATTTCCTTGCGTTCCGATTTCAATCACCTTCCAAAACTAAATAGTTATATGTTGCCAGTCTTATAATAGGCAAGAAGGTTGCCTCTAAATAGGTGAGGAGTCCTCACAGTACTAACCTGTAATAACACTGCGATCTCCGAATCCCTCTTCCCAATCATGGACCTATCGTTGATATTGGCACTGCCGCATATGATGGTCTTGTCGTCAGCTATCAGCAGCTTGGAGTGCACGTACACCAGTTCCGTGACAGGCTCGTCTCCCAGTACTGAGTGGGTGCGCAGACCGTGGAAGGTGATGTACTCGAATGGGTCTGGGACGCCGGATTCGTAGAGACGGGTTATTATGGCTTCGCGGCTCCTGTGGAACAGAACAATATTCATGAAATGGTTCTTTTAGTTCGATTGACTGTTTAGTAGACTTTTAGACTTGGTCGCCAGTCACCAAAAACTAATTTGGTAGTTCTGAATTAACGGAAACGGTTTTACGCAAAATTATGTTATAAAAGTAATTTTGCGCAAAACCGGCGATTAGAATTTTACTAATTATTTCGCTACACATTCTGGCTATAATTGCAACCTAGAGGTCTTTAAGTCAAGAGTCAATTATAGTCTCATCGTCGACCACATCATCGCTTACCATCAGATGAGATGGGTCAAGCGCGAACGTCTCTATAATTAAAAAAAAATAACATTGTCCCTCAACTTGTCATATATTTATACCTCTGGGGCAGTTACTATTTCTATTTGACATGCATTATTTTGGCCAAAGATACCATATACAGCGATAAAGCTCAATGGGCTTGCTAACTGCTGGATCTGGTAGCTGAGTCTGGCTGGATGATTTTATGTTACCATGACTAAATACAGAAGAAATTTCTGTGCAGTTCTTGCTTCCAAATATTGAGAACTACTGTCACATTTAGAACTACAGTTGCATCGACAGCCAACCGACTGGCAAAGAGATGCCTTAGCATTCTCTTGATTCTCTATACTTTCTGGATTTCACGATTTTTAGGTAAATATAATTAGTTCTCCGTACGCAAAATACGCGCTTGGTCGTGGAGTTGCGGAAAACAGCCCGTTTTAACCTAACCTAACATATAATTAGTTTTAACTGAGAGCAGTGGATACGGCCATGCCTTACAAGTTGTAGGTCGTGAGTTCGAATCCAAGCAGGCGCTTTACTCTGTGAATATTATATCATCACCACTGCGCTCAAAACGGTGAAGGAAAACATCGTGAGGAAACCGGCATGTCTTAGAACCAAAAATTCAAAGACATGTGACAGCTCGTGGCTAAATAATAACAGACGCACGGGTCGATCTTCAAGGTTAAGCAACGCTTGCCTAGGTCGGTCCGTGGATGGGTGACCAACTTCACATAAGGAGTTTCTTCCGTGCCTCGGCTGTCATTTGAAGATCTTTGACAGTCGTTAGTCAGAAGCCTGAGATCTGACACCAGTCTAGCCAAGGGGTATCGTGTTCCGCAGTTACAGGGTTGTAGAGGTCAGATAGGCAGTCGCTCCATGTAAAGCACTGGTACTCAGCTAAAGCCGGTTAGACTTGTAGCCGACCCCAATATAGTTGGGAAAAGGCTAGGCAGATGATGAATTAGTTCTAACCTGCTTATACTCTGATAGTTCCAGTGCGTGACAGCATGCAGGGAGGTTCCTGAAGGTGCCCCCACCTCCCCCTCGAAGCCCGGCAGGAGCGGCATCACCACGTACACTCTGAACACTTCCTTCGCTCGGAAAGCACGCATAATACGGTTGTATAGCGCTTCGCCTATCTGGTAGAGAAATTATTATGTTTTATATATGTTTTTTTAATTATTAGATATACATACAAATACACACAAAACACAGATAATGTTATTATATAATATATATTTTTATTATTAACCGAAGATATTAATTTCGTAATTTTTAATGCAGGTAAATTGTAAACCTTTTGGAAATAAGTTTCTGATGAAATCATTCAAGACACAATTAGAACTTTTGTATTTTAGTCACTAAAACAGCACTGGCGAGATGATAATTATACATATAATTGATTAGTATCTTTTAGTAAAGCAAAAGCCATTAAAAACTTGTTAATCACAATTCGGAAATACTGGTTTAAAAGCTTGTTTTTAATTGGTAAGAAAGACAAAGCAACTTCGTTCTTCTAAAGCTACTTTTTCTTATTACTCTCTGTCCAGCCTATTATTTTACATTTGACGGATGCACGCTTAAAAAGTTTCATAATTATTAACAAACAACCATAGACAATAAAATACAATTCTTTATGAAAGCTTACAGTAGTGAAGCGACGTGTTTATTCGCTTCGTTATTCTGATAAATACACAGTTAAATCGAATTAACGTAGAAGTAAATATCTCAGTGTAAAGGTGTGGAGGATACATTTTGAAAAAGTAATATTGGATGCATTAATATAGAAAAACAAATAATTAAATGTACAAAATAATAATTAATATAAAAATATCAAGAAATGGTATAACTTTTTTATTTAATTATATTTAAAACAAAGATTAACAAATTAGATGTCAAAGTCACAACGACACGTCAAAGTAAATAATTAAATTATTAACGACTAGCTGACCCTCGGGGCTTCGCTCCCGTCAACTGCCTACCTACCCTGGCTACCCTGCCTACCTTGCCTATCCTGCCTACCATGCCTACCCTGCCTGCCCTGCCCCTACCCTGCCTTCCCTGCTTACCCTGGCTACCCTGCCTGCCCTGCCTACCCTGCCTCCCTGCCTACCCTTCCTACCCTATCTATCCTGCCTACCCTGGCTACCCTGCCTACCCAGCCTACCCTGCCTACCCTACCTACCCTGCGACTACCCTGGCTACCCTGCCTACCCTGACTTTCCTGCCTACCCTGCCTTTCCTGCCTACCCTGCCTATCCTGCCTATCCTGCCAGCCCTGCCCCTTCCCTGCCTACCCTGGCTACCCTGCCTGCCCTGCTTACCCTGCCTACCCTACCTATCCTGCCTACCCTGCCTCTCCTGCCTATCCTGCCAGCCCTGCCCCTTCCCTGCCTACCCTGGCTACCCTGCCTGCCCTGCCTACTCTGCCTACCCTGCCTAACCTGCCTATCCTACCTACCCTACCTACTAATTTGTATCTATCACCCGGCCTACCCTGCCTACCCTGCCTTTCCTGCCTACCCTGCCTATCGTGCCTACCCTGCCTACCATGCCTACCCTGCCTTTCCTGCCTACCCTGCCTACCTCGCCTACACTGCCTACCCTGCCTACTCTGCTTACCCTGCCTACTCTGCTTACCCTGCCTACCCTGCCTACTCTGCCTACCCTGCCTACTCTGCCTACCCTGCCTAACCTGCCTATCCTACCTACCCTACCTACTAATTTGTATCTATCACCCGGCCTACCCTGCCTTTCCTGCCTACCCTGCCTATCGTGCCTACCCTGCCTACCATGCCTACCCTGCCTTTCCTGCCTACCTCGCCTACACTGCCTACCCTGCCTACTCTGCTTACCCTGCCTGCCCTGTCTAACCTGTGTATCCTGCCTACCCTGCCTACTCTGCTTACCATGCCTACCCTGCCTACCCTGCCTAACCTGCCTACTCTGCTTACCCTGTCTACTCTGCTTACCCTGCCTACTCTGCCTACCCTGCCTACTCTGCCTACCCTGCCTATCCTACCTACCCTACCTACTAATTTGTATCTATCATCAATAGTTTTCTCAGCGCACGCCAAATAATGTATTTTACAGACGACATTTTGCTACCTTGGGTTACATTATTGCAATTTTCATAAGGATCTCTATTTTTTTTGAAAATATTTTATAGCCTATGACACTCAGGAATAATGTAGCTTTCTACCGGTGCAAGAATTTTCAAAATCGGTTCAGTAGATCCAGAGATTACCCCTTACAACGTCACAAACTCACAAACTTTACCTCTTTATAATATTAGTATAGATTTTATTATGATGTATCATTGGATTTTTCTCCATATGAACTGGAATCATCACTTGAATCCTCAGTATCATTAATTATTAATTCTCGAGTGTACAAATTGTGCATATAATAACAAATTAACAATGTGTTAAATCGAATTAAACATCAAAAAAAAAGAAAACCTAATCGTATTAGATAGTTGTAAAAAATCGAATCGGTACCACATTAGTTCATCACTAAATTATTAGTCTTTGAGCTTGCAAATGTAAAATTACAGGCTGGACGGAGATTAGAAGGAAGTTATCAAATAAAATGTAAGAACTCATACCTGATCCAGTCATGGCTTGACTAGCGGGATACAGAGGATCTTTCTCTGGTCAAGTGTTAGTAATGAGTGTGCGTGTTACCTGGTTCTTTACCTGGTTCCTCACAGCCTGGCTGGAGCGCGACTGCGTGATGAAGAACTGGTTCTCGATGTAAACGTAATGCTGTGCGCGGGTGATGGTGTCTGCGTAGGCCTCGTG
The DNA here is from genome assembly GCA_964057195.1 of Orthosia cruda. Classification (NCBI taxonomy): domain Eukaryota; kingdom Metazoa; phylum Arthropoda; class Insecta; order Lepidoptera; family Noctuidae; genus Orthosia; species Orthosia cruda. The sequence continues at coordinate 33,371,046 of OZ059838.1, forward strand.
TATGCTTTGCTCTACTGTGTCGGGGTCTAAGAAGCCTCCAGACCAGCTTGATAAGCTCCGTAGTACCTAGAAATTGAAAAAAGAAAAAACTTTACTTATTTTTTGCACTTGATAAGTTAAAACGAGATTTATAAGGCTTTTTGCATAAATATAATATTTGAACAGAATAAGGCAACTTCTCAAAGCTGAACGAGCCGATAATATTTTTTCCAAACCCATTCATTTGATACCCTAATATCATGGCAGTGCACATAAAATAACTAGTCCACCATCTTGGGCCGTCCGCCTTGGATTTAGAATGACGTCACTTAGCGAACTATGCATTGTCATCCAAATTAAACGTGTATGCAAAATTTCATCATAATCATAAATAATGGAGGATAACTGCTTTAAAATTCAGTTGCAAGATATGACCCGAACACACTTACATACATACATTGCTTGTAAAAAACAAGGTAAGTCGATATTTTCATCAATACCTAAAGGTTACAAACATGCAAATGAGTATTTCAAACACATGATAATCTCAAAGTCACCTAATAGATGGGTTAGTAGCCGTTTTTTCGTCTGCTTGATGCAGTGTGTTAGCTGGAGGAATTGCCAGTAAAGTTCCCTATTGGCAGCTTGTGTAGTCAGTGGCGGTAGCTTCATAGAAGCCCAAAAGCCTGGCTTGCCTTACTAAAATGCTCGATAGAGAATCAATATCAAACCTGAACTATTTAAAAGTTCGCGCGCTTAATTCTTATCAAAATAACACAAAGTATCTACCTATGCCACACTACTTCACATAGCGATTGGTCGCGCGCAGAGTTTCGCATTTGCAGTTGTAGCATCTACATATAGCTATCTCGCTTACACGCACCGGCTTTTACCGGGCTTTCAAATACTATATCTGTCTCTTTCGCACTTATAGCGATGTGTCGTATAACGAGTTAGAAACTTGTGCGTCTTTGTAGACGTTCAGTTTGAAGATTTAAGCAGGGCTTTGCATGTGAAGTTGTACGCGTATCCGTGACCTTGTCACCTTGCCAACTCTGCAGTGTTGCCGTTTTAGCGACGTTGTGAGATCTTGGAGATTTTTAACGAGTTTGGTGACTTTTTTAAGATTTAGCAAAAATAAAAACCAGCGACTTTTGAAAATAACGAATATAAATATTCAAGCAATATCTTAAAAATAAAAAATTTGCGACATCTAGCTAGATTTTTCATATAACTGGCGACTTATTTTTGCCAAATGACAACACTGCAATGACCCGAGTGCAACTCACTTCAGTTCATATCTCTTAGTACACGGTTACCAACTTAGGGATTTTGTCCCTAAATTTAGGGACTAGAAGTGTTAAAAGGGAAATTTTTGGGGACTGGAATATTTTGGGGATTTTTTTAGGGATTTCGAACAAAACTTACCAAATCGAAAACAAAGCGTGTGTTTTCTGTTTTGTGCGTAGAAAGGAACGCACGATATGTAATTCATATCCCCTAAAAAGGTACATAGTATCATGATGGTACGATTTTCCTTATAAATCGGGATTATGGATCGTGAGTAAAACTTAATCATACTGTGGACACGATCAAGAACTTCATCGTACATATGTATACCTTCAAAAATGAGACGTCAAATGAAAGGAGCAACAGGATGATGATGTGGTTCTAGAAATAATTAACAAGTTTGCATAGTTGTATTTTTCATTTTTTTTTATCAACTTAATATGTAACGTTATATTTACCTACGAAATAATTTAGGTACTAAATAAGTATGTAGGTATAACACATATAAAATTCTATTTAGGGATTTTTAGGGAAATTCGGAAAAATTGGGGAATATTTTTGTTTATAACACAACAACACAGGTAACACTGTCTTAGTAGTCTGTGCCATTGTCATTGTCAGTTTCATTTGCTTGAGTGGGAAAAGTTAGAGTTTTTTGTGTTTTCTTAGATTTTCTCGGTGATACAATTGTTTTGGTGACTTACCTACAACAATGGAGGTAATTGTACCTTGTGAGGATTTAAAATGCGTTCAAGTTTTGATTGGCGAAGATAAGGTAAAATCTTTAAACTTTGCTCAGAAAAAACAGTTAATTTCTTCATTAAAACCGACGCCTAATCTGTCTATTTCTCAGACTAGTAAATCGCATAAACGAAAATTTAATAGATCAGTGTATAAAACTAGTTGGATTGTTGGCTGTTCGCACACTAATAAGTTGTATTGCTGGTGCTGCATATTTTTTTCGAATGAAGATTCCGTTTGGAATACATCTGGTTATAATGATTTAAATAACATATCTGGCGCCATTAAAAGGCACGCAAATTCCCATAAACACCTGTGTGCAATGGTTTCTTTCGGAAATTTTGGTAAACAACGAATTGAGACATCTATATCACGCCAGATATCTGAGGAAATTTCAAAATATAACACGCGCGTTGATAACAACCGTAGTGTATTTCAAAGATTAGTCGATATTGTTTGTCATTTAGCACAACAAGAACTTCCTTTAAGAGGTCATGATGAGTCCAAAACTTCATTAAATAAAGGCAATTTTTTAGAACTGGTCTCGTTAATTTCAAAATACGATGTCGTTTTAGAAAAGCATATGCAGCATCAGGAAACTGACAAACCGGGGCCGAGTTATTTATCTAACAAAATTCAAAACGATATTATTCATTCCGTAGCCGATGTGATGCAAACTTGCATCGATTACGAAGTTAGGCATACAAAATTTGTTTCAATTATTATTGACGAAACCCCCGATGTTAGTCATAGAGAACAACTGTGCTTGATTCTGAGATATTATTATAAAAATGAAATTCATGACCGTTTTTTGGGCTTTCTTAATGTTTCGGAAAGTCGCACAGCAGACTCACTCTCTAATATTATTTTAGAATTATTGAATAGACATGATTGCATCGCTAAATTAGTAGCGCAAAGCTATGACGGTGCTAGTGTAATGTCTGGTGTAAGAAATGGAGTGCAACAAAAAGTTAAAGATGTTTGTCCACAAGCAATTTACATTTGGTGTAATGCACATATTTTGGCCTTAGTGTTGTCTAAATCATGCAATAGAATTCAGGAGGTTAGTTTATTTTTTTCAGCCCTTCAGGCTTTGTGTAATTTTTTTAGTAATAGTACAAAACGAGCTGCTTTTTACGATACTCATTGCAGCAAAAAATTGCCTAATGCTCCCGCAACTCGTTGGACATACATGTCGCGAGTTGTAAACACGGTTTTTGAACAAAAAATTAAACTTATTGAGTTGTTTTCTGATCTGTGCGACAATCCACAGAACTGGGACGGGGATACGATTTTAGCTGCGGAGAATTTTGAAAACACTTTGCGATCTTTTAATTTCAATTTTTTTCTTTTTATTTTTCATCGGATATTTGAAAAAACTGACTGCTTGTACAATATTCTACAAAAATCACAAGTTGATGTCGGTTATTGTATTAATTATATATAAATTAAACGTATCCATACCTATCTGAGAAATACACAAGGTCAAGAGCGTCTTTCCGAATTATCAATGATAGCTATTGAAAAACAGTTGTTGGTAGAATTAAAACGATCACCAACATTTTACTCTGATGTAATTAAATCATTTCTTAAGAAAGATAGACGATTCCAATTAGAATATAAATAATTTATTTAAATTCCTTTTTACATTCTATCTAGCTATTTTTTAACTTTCGGTTTTGTTTTTTTTTTCGTCTGTAACCTGTTAGTCCTGTTACGAAGCAAGCAACTACTTACCATTACTTTGTTCCCTCAAGCAATGAAGCAAACCAAACGGCTTTTTTAAAAGCCACCGGAGGTATGCAATTGCTGATATGTTTATTATATTCAATCTAGCACTAGCATGCCTTCAGTGTGCTTTGGTTACCTCATTCACCGCACGATGGCGTAGAGCTAAATTGTATAAATAATGGGTGGCTTGCTGCAAATTTGTCATTCAACATTTCGTCACTCAACCATCAGCAGCAAGCCACTCCTGGGAATAAATTAAGAAACAAGAAGCCCGAAGTTTTACTCATCAATCAACAATTCAACATACATACAGTCCACCCTGACCCAGTAGTTTATGAGAAAATTGCGATGATACATATGTAGGTACCTACATACACAGACGAAAAGATTTTTTTTTTTTTTTTTTTTTTTTTTTTTTTTTTTTTTTTGAAATCTTTTTAAATTTTAGTGGGCTTGCCTTATTTTGAAACCCTAGGCACGCCACTGTGTGTAGTGACTTTTGTTGGGTTGATGATCAGAGCAAAAAAGCAAGTATTATAATGGTTGCCTTATCAGGCACACAAGCTACAGTTTGCTATCAGAAACTGTAGCTTGTGTCTAATAAATCAAATTACGTTATCTAACTACGTATATTATATAAAAGAGAAAGTATGAAATTATGTTATAAATGTAGTTATGTTCCTTATAAACGCCGAAACGGCTGGACCGATTTCAAAAATTCTTTCACCGTTGGGAAGCTAGGCTATCCCCGGGTGACATACGCAATTTTGTTTTTTTCGGGATCTTGAATACCGCGCGTGAAACCGCGAGGCGTCCTCTAGTAGCTATATAAAATGTACACTTTCGGATCCACGAATCATAGTAATTAGGCTACGTGGTTAGTTATTGATTTGTTACCTGACAAGAAACGTTGTTGATATCACACTGAAGATGTTTGTCCAGATCTTGTAGAGGTTTGATGTCGATGTACGCCTTCGGCATTAAGTACGGGTAGCTCGGGTTTTGTCTGAAACATGTTGAATATGCATTTTAAGGTTATATTCGATCATTCTTCCATACAAACGTAGTCTGGCGATTAAAACACTGTTTGACTATTTAAGTTCAAAATATAAAATGATATCTATTTGTCTCATCATTATCTAGACCTGTATGGAAACAAAAAAGTAAAAAAAAAACAAATATCTGAAAGTTATGAGCGTCCAAAGTTCCATATTTCAACACTAATTTTAACGCATCTTTGGGAAATAAATACCACAAGAAGAAGGAAAATTGCAAAACGGCCTCCTTACAGGGATAGATTAGTAATTCAACAATGCAAATAATTTTATTTGGAAATATAAATTTAGTCGTTTAGTCATGATATCTAGACTCCCAAAGGACTGTTCATAACATTTCGCGCGCTCGTTTTCGTCCTAAATCATCATCCATTTCCATACAAATTTGCAAAAGTGCTAATTTGTACGCGAACTAGTTTGTTACTGCTCCTCACAGCATCTATCTCTTTCGCACGTGTTATCGGATAAGATAGCATGCATTTTAGCTTCGCGCACAAAATAGCTCGGGCTGTCGAATAGGGGAACCTTAATACTTGTGCTTCCGCGGGTATTGTGGGAGGTGACTAGTAAATTATGCTAGGTTAGCTTGTACCTCTACGCCGCCAATAAGTTTGCAGGCCCAACTTAACAGAGGCGTTAGAAAGGTTTGGAAAGCCTAAACAAGAAAAATAAAAAAAAGATTGTTTATTTATTAATGCTCCCCTGATTTCAGTACGCCTCTTTCATTGGCTTGACAATCTTCTATATCAGTTTAAATAAAATTCATCCAAACCTTTAAAATGTGCTATATAGCAATTTTGGGACCTCGGAAGTGTTTTATCAGCTTCGGAAATTGATAAAAATCGGATGGTGCTGGCTGACATGCTGATAAGATTACGTATTATATGACTAACCTGGCCTTTTCCAATTTGATAGCGTTCCACCTCTGTATGAAGTGGCGCGCTACGTCCCTGGCGGCCGCGCCCTGCACGACCACGCCAACGTCATGCCAAGGCATGCGGGGAGTTGAGTTTCTGTCCACTAAGTCTGGAAGCACATAATAATTGGGTGTTAAGGGGGTGATAGGGTGTTAAAAGTTTAATTGTGCAAAAACAGAGCAGAAGAGTGTTATTTCTACCACGAACTTGTTTCCGCTTTGTTCCCAAACTAGCATAGCTCACAACCATTTCATCAAATCACACACATTCTCACAACCATTCGATTCCCTCCCGAAACGACTGGTTACAGTTTTGTAATAATCGTTCAGGAAAAATGCTTCACAATATATAAGTTGTATTTTATGTTCCTTTTTATTTAAAATTTAGTTCGATAAAAAATAAATCCCTATTTCCCTTGGTCACGGCATCACGCGTGTACGGCTGGACCAATTTCGCTAATTCTTATTTTGTTATGTTTGTTATTGTTAGGAGAAGGTTCTTATGTAAGAAAAAATTATAGGTTGGTAGGTTAGGTATGTAGGTAGGATGGGTAGGTAGGGTAGGCAAGGTAGGCCGCGAGCACAGCTAGTTATTTAATATTTTAAACATTCAAGCTACGCAGGCTTGTTTTATAGAACAGAGAAAGGTTCCAAACATTCTATGTAAAATACCACTATGGCCCCCAACATAGTAGAGTAAAGCTAGGCAGATGATGATGATGATGATAAAGGTCCAATTTGCCTTACTATACTCTGGCCAAGATAAAGATACAATATTTACTACTAAAGCAATGACAGATGAATTAGTTGACAGCATGGGTGAACATTTTAGGTTACGTTGGATATTTTATGTTCTCAAAATGCCTTTCATCTGTACAGTCCATATAGAATTAGTTTTCTTTTTGTTGTTGAGCAGAGGGTAGCCCTAAAAAAATGCTGTTTTATTTTGTTAGTAAACATTTTATCTTCAAAATGGCTGAAGTATAGTTTGTAATAGTTATAGTACATTACTGCAGCGGCCAGCAAAAGAGGCATTGACGGACGATCATGTAAATGTGGGCGAGGCTAAGCCGAGGCACACATACGTAAGTCCATCAATGCCTAGTTGTGGCCAAGGCTTGTATAGTACTTTTCTCAAACATGCTTGGAAATTTAAGCATTATTTTGACAAATTTCTTCGAGATAAATCGAAATTGCAGTACAGGCCGGATAAATGTGAGCAGCGGCCGGCATAAGTTGTATGAAAATCCATATCTGTCGTTTGCAGCGGCCAAATAAATTACATAGTAATCTCATATCTGTCGTGTAATTTAAAAATGGAACGATCGAGATTTTACTCCGAATCATGGCAACCAAGGAGGTTACTTATCAAAGGTTTTATTTAAATTTCGAACTGGCTTGCAAATAGAAAGCTATTTATTGAAAAAAAAAAAACAAATGAACACTTTAAGGCTTAGCACGCACTGCGATTTTTATTTACGCGGATTTTTGTAGTATTATTCCCGCGTGATTTTTTTACAGCAACGCGTGCGGCTGCATACAATTCCATAGGCCGCAGAATGGGCGGAAAACAATCGCGCGAATATTGTGTTTGACAAAATGATTTCTAGGTACTACTTAGTTTTAATTATTTGAGAAAAGCACTATACAAGCCTTGGCCACAACTAGGCATTGATGGACTTACGTATGTGTGCCTCGGCTTCGCCTCGGCCCATATTTACACGTTCGTCCATCAATGTCTCTTTTGCTGGCCGCTGCAGTAATGTACTATTTCTCAAATAATGTGCGGAAATTAAAACTAAGTACCACCTAGAATTAATTTTGTCAAATATCTCCTTTCGAAATCAATGACGAACAACAATAATTATTCCCGTGTTAAAGTGTTAATTTTTTTTCTATAAACAGCTTTCTATATGTAAGCCAGTTTAAATAAAATCTTGGATAAGTTACCTCCTTGGTTGCCATGTTTCGGAGTAAAAGATCGTTCCATTTTTAAATTACACGACAGATATGGATTTTCATACAACTTTTGCCGGCCGCTGCTCGCATGTATATGGCCAGTACAGCAATTGCGATTTATCTCGAAGAAGGTTGTCAAAATAATGCTCAAATTTCCAAGCATGTTTGAGAAAAATCAATAATTAATAGTTCAGTAAATTTTGTGTCTGATCTAGAAACCATCTAATCAGGTAAATGGATTGAAAGTGACTCTACCCTACTTAAGAAAAGTTTAGGCGGATATCAAAAGGTGGTTAACTATTATGGCAGGCCAGATAAGACCACACACAAAGATTAATGCATTTGGTGTAAAAATATGTTTATATAAACTCACCTACAAAAGGCAGATCTAAATTATTAAAATCCTTAACAATAAAATTGGTGTAGTCCTTCCCTATCCACAGCTTCGAGTTTTTCCCTTCTATATCCTCCAATACCTCTTTCGTCTTCTCCGTAATCACCCTTCCTTCCACCACTTGCGCTAGCGGAGTAGGTTGACTGACTTGCCTACTTGACATCTCCACTGGCTTGATACCCAAGGCATCAGTTAGAAGAATCTGATCCGTCGATTGAGCATATTTCTCAGCCTTTTTTCTTTCAGAATCATCGAATTTCTGTTCATTCCTTTCTTCCTCATACGGTGGGTACAAGATACTAATAATATTTTTTCCTCTATCTGTAATTTTGTTTATAACATTTCTTCTTTGAACTTCTACTTCTGGGCTTGGGGTTTCGATTTTGGTCAAGTCTTGTGTCTTCTGAGGGTTGGATGTTATGAGAAGCTGGTCTCCTGGTTCCAAGACTGGAAGACTTGCGGGAATGGTTTCTGCTTCGCTGGTTTCAGGTACATTTTCTTCTTCTTCTTCTTTCTCTTTTTGCGTGTCGTCTTTTAGAGTGGCGCTGTGAATAGAGTACATTCGTTAGTACTTTAGTGTCTTAGGGCTTAAAAATATCTGAAGTTTAATTAAAAATTGCTTAGGGTTGTTTGTGGTTGCAGCCCAATCAGTTGATCTGACCAAATCTATACAATGCTTAAAACCAAACCAACCAAACTTAAGACAGACACGTGGAGAAACATCATAGAAGAAAAGTTGATCTCCGGTCGGGGAAATCACGACCCTCAGCAATGGGGAACACGTCAAGAGGAGAAGAAGGAGAAAGACGAGAAGGGGGAGGAGGAGAACGACGATGAGAATCACGAAGAGGAGGATAAGGAGGAAAAGGAGGACAAGGAGAATAAGGAGGAGGATTTTCACAGGAGAATATTATATTAAGCCTCAAATGCTTGCAAGCTTCGCGATAGGTGGGTCGCTTTCAGGCAGAACGCGGTGATGGTCTTTACAGGGACGCATAGTAGTATTGCCTGGAGACATTTACATCCAGTAGTGGATAGCTGCAGGTTGATAAGGATTGAAGCAGATAAACTTACTCGTTTAGACTGATGACTAGATCCTTAGAACTCTTGGCTAGTTCCAGGGCGGCCTCCAGACCATTAGCGTGAGGTAGGTACATTCCTCCACCCGGAGAACTTGATGTTTTCTTCTTTATTCGTAGTGTGCTTTTAGGTTGGACTTCGTCACCGAGGTCTGTTAACCTGGAAAGCAAATCAATTTATGGTTATGTACTCAGCAAAGTTTAGTTTTCTAGGTCCTAGATAATTAAACTTTAGCTGAGTACATATTATACGAGACGTGACTGCTAGATGTAAAGAATTGGATTTTTGTTCATTGCCAGTTGGTGTTCCAAGAGATAACGTGGAGAATATAAGGAGTAATATCCTCCTGCAAGCTTAAGACGACGACTAACGCCAACGACCTTGAGGGAAAAAAACGCGCACCCATTTCACAACCGCGCGACCCAAAATTTAGTAGTCTTTTGTACTTTCCTTATTATTCTATGACTTTAAAAAAAAAGCCTCAGATCAAAATGTAGATGATTAAATTGTCTTTAGACGCGTCCTCACTGGGAGCATTCTTTCGTGAGCATTTGTAAACAAGCAATCGTAGGCGGGCAACAAATGCTTCCCAGCGAGACCAGCATTCACTTTCGAGCAAAACTATGAACATTCAAGTCGAACATTCCTTCGCGAGCTTGGAGCATTCGAATACGATCTCGTTAAATGTCATTCATTCGACAATAAGATTGTACGACGATTGACCAAGAAGGTCCAGAACACTGAAGATCAAGGAACTGTTTCTTGCTTTCCTACATACACACTCATTGATTTCATTATCTGAGTACTCACTTATGAGCGTTTTATTTGCGTTAACATTCGAATGCGAGCTGTTTTCGCAAAAATTGTTGCGACGGTCACACCGGCCGAATTTCGCACTTGCGTGTAAGCTTTGTAACTCTCGGCTCAACGAACGAACATCAATTGAATATTCGACTTCGAATGCTCATTACACGTGAATGCTCTCAGTGAGGACGTTTCTTTAGAGATGGTGTCGATTTGATTAAAATACGCCCAGCGGTTTTGGTGCGATTGTCGAATTTTTGTCCGTTTTAGAGATAACATTACAAACAAATTACACCATGTTATATGAATAAAACTCAACATTTTCTTAGATCAAATTATTATGAAAGTGGTCTAATGTAACATATATTTTTTCAAAAAATATTACGATTAGCCGTTTAGACGTTTAACATCAGCTACTTAGAGGTATCTGCGCCTTAAAAGAACATTCTGCGTTCTGATGTTTGCCACTTTTTACAACAATTAGTAGTTTTCTTAATTTAGGTTTGAGGAAAAGGGCTCTTGCTGTCACTGTTTTACAAATCCTTTCTCAATAACTTCAGTTTGGGAAGATGGACGGACGTGAGAAAAATCTAGAGTAGGTAATTGAACAGTTACCTGTGTTTGTGATCGTCCCACCGTCCATAACAGAGGTCGATACCTCCCACAAACGCGACAGTCTGATCAACACACACGATCTTCTCGTGATGTGCCCAGAATAGCACGCCGGCTTTCGCATGATCTGGGTGACGGAACACCTGAAAATATAAATATTTTATGAAAAAAATAAATTTATTGCAGCAATACATGATCTATTTTTATATTTAGCAGGGTTGGTAGCGGATTTATCTACACAAACTGCAATGGAAGATGCGTCTATTTTTAATGGCTCTAGTCCAGCGATAAGTCGTCGTGAGTTCTAAAGCCAATACCCTACCACGACATTTAGAATCAGTGTCTTAGTACACTCTAAGCTTAATATTTTTAAACTAAGGTTAGTATACTAATAGCTTTTTAACCTATTTAATTTTGAACATGTAGCAACACGTTAAGTTAATACAGAAGTTCTTACCTTGATATATTCGCTAGCTAATCTACTTTTGCTGTAGAAACTGTTGATACCCAGCGCCATCTCCACTTCTTTGTACAGCATTATAAATATTTTTACACCTTGTGCCTGAAATAAATAAATAGAAATAATTAAAAAACAAAATTTAGTCGAATTGAAAACCGTTGTCATTTTTTGAAGTTAAAAAATATTAATTAGGATAGAATAGGTCTGCCGTCAACAGAAAAGTGCTGGCAGGATTGCAATATGAATGGCATGTTCATTGCCAGGTAAAGATTCGACTAATCGGTTGACGATGTCGCTAAAGTGTAGATGTGTAGCCCAAAGCCAAACAGATCGAAGATATAGCTAAAATATCTTGTTATATTTGCATCATTTGAGATTTTCTGCAGTCCTATACTGTATTATTTTTATTACTTACCGCCTTCTTCTTCAAAAGCGTATCCAGTCTCCAATAACTACTATTCAGCGCGGGTCTCTTCAGATAGATCTCTGGACTGAGCCACCAGTCGTCGATGAAGATCTCTTCCTTGGCCAGTTCTATAACATGGGCTACTGCTGGCAAGACCATGATGGCAAGGTGCCCTAAATGCATCATTGCCTCGTTGAATGTTAGTGATTATTGCCTGATGAAGATTAGACCAATCGCTTGGCGGTGTCCCAAAAAAGAAAATGAGCATTCGGACCTCATGGCTCTAGAAATATTTCAATCCCAAACAGCTCAAAAATATAGCTATCCATTACCTTGTAATATTGACGCTGTTAGTAGTTTTCTGCGATTTCTAGATAGAATATCCTTCTTACGATGGGCAGCACTAAGAAATAAGGAAAGAGAAATGAACTTACTGCCTTCCTCTTCAAAAGCGTATCCAGTCTCCAATAGCTCCCGTTAAGCGCAGGTCTCTTTAGATAGATCTCAGGACTGAGCCACCAGTCAGCTATGAAGATCTCTTCCTTGGCCAGCTCCATGGCATCGGCTACTGCTGATAGGTATGCGGAGCCATCCACCAGGGTTCCCACGGGAGTTGCTGCTCGGGGGGGAGCGAAGGAGTGGTGGACATTTGGATACGTGAAGTCTCGGGCTGTAGATGAGAGATAGTATTTGAGTTCAATTAATTGTTGGTTTTATACAAACTTGTGATTATACTGGGCGAGTTTTTGAGATGGCCGAAACCATGTAAGTAAAATATTGAGAAGCCTCAAAGGAGTCAAGTTGGACTTGAAACTAAAATTGCATCAAAACCATACGCTATACATGTTTGACTGGTCATAATAAAAAGCCAGTTTGTTTTGACCACAGACATAAAACTTACTAGATAACGCAAGTCCCTCCATCTGTATGAAAACCAAGCATGGCAATTTTCCACACACAATTTAAAAACAAATTTACTTACCAATGACAAACATTTCCAATGACTCGGCCAACTTATTCTATACAGACTTTACAGCTAAAGTACGACCATTGATCGTAATTTAATCCGTTTTTTGACACGCGAAGTACATACCATCTCTCATCTAGTTAGATTTATATCTGTGGTATTGACCGATCTAATGCATGCCATGATAGCACGCGATGTTGTTGCTGATATAAATAACTGTATAAGAAACCACTAATTGCAGTAAAATATCCTTTTTGTTGAGTATAATTCTACCTAAATTTGGTTAATGACCCAAAGGACCACTACATAAAAATTACGCCAAAATAATCTAGAAACATACCAGTCTGATTAGCAACAGACTTGAGGTGCTGCATCCACTCTTTGCTCTTGCGTTTGGTCCAGCACTTGATGACCATCTGTCTGCTTTGGTTCAGGATCTGAAGACCATGGTTCATCCCCGTTGAGTACATGCCGCTTGAGACTTCGAACCTAGAATTAACAAGATGAGGGTTAGAAGATGAGGCGATAATGTTTTAAATAGACTGGGTAAGTATTTGTGGCTTTGTCTAATCTAATGTGTTATATAAGTTAGGGAGTAGTAGTGAAAATATTTCTGTTTTGATGGGATGACATAGCAAAAATCATATTTTTTTGAGAATAAATTAATTTTTAGCTTCTAACCCCTCAGATACAGGCTAGTTAGGGGGTCACTGTCCATCCTGATCTTGTATAAATGTAAAATTTGATTAATGTGATTTGAGCTAAGGTCTTTAGAAGTAAAGATGGCAGCTAAGCTTTTCTCAGCGATTTTTTCGATGATGAGACATGATAAATAAAAATGACAAATTGGATGAAAATACGAGTGTACAATGTAATATTATTGTAGATTAAATTAATAATTAAATATATGAATGTGGTGTTATAACAAAATTATGCATGACTTCTATCCCCCTATGAGAAATTAGATTAAAACTGATAAAACGGTGTTATTAAGTTTATTTTTTTTCATTCGAAAACCACACTAATGTTAAGTGATGCTAATTGGTCCTTAACACATTTTTAAGCACTTTTTTTAATACTTTATAATATAAACCTCGACAATATTATTACAATTAGCACAATTCACATCTAAGATACTCACGAATCTTACTGTACTGGCTGCGTGGAATGAAAAATTAACACATTAATTCATGAAGAATTTGCCTTTTTCACTTTTATATAGAAGCATTTTAAGAATACACCAACTTAACTGCAGCACAGATAATATAATAATAGCATACAGATGCCTCATCCCATACAAAGAAACCGTGGCACGTAACTAGCGTTTTTCATCTGATAATACCGTTTTTTTTTTGTTGTAAATCGATCGCGTCCGGTTCCGTTCCACAGCGATAAATAGATCGCCATCTAATAAGGTTTAAAGATATTTATTTCCCATAAGAACTTATAAAATATAACAGTTCTACATTACAGTATAATGAGATACAGAGTTATTTATTCTAAATAATAATACACTATTTGCCTCCGGGGCGTTGGCAACGTTACAGGGTACATACATGTTTTTTTAGTTTTCTCTTAAATATGTTAATATTATCACACCTCTTTATATCCTCCGGTAGATCATTGAATAGCTGTACTCCCTCCACTAATACTGTTTTTTGCCATAATTAGTCCGTGCACATACAGTTTCTAGTTGGAATTTGTTTTTACTTCTTGTGGTGTATGTTATTGTTCTTTTATGCAGTTGTATGTTTGATTGTACGGCATTCGTGGTGATTTTTTTTATGAGATTGCAGGTGTAATATGTATAAAGTTGTGTGAGATTTAGCAGGTTAATTTTTTCGTATAATTTTTTTGTTGTATAGAGATAGTGGTAGTGAAATAATACTTTAATAATTTTGTTTTGTGTTCTTTGTAGTGGGTTTAGATTAGATTTAGCGGCTGATCCCCACACTTCGATTAGGTATTCGAGGTTTGATTTTACTAGAGAGTTATATATAATTAGGCGTACTTTTTTCGGGATACATTTTGTGACTTTTCGTAACGCACCCAATAGTGATATTAACTTTGTTTTGATATGATCTATGTGCAGTTTCCAAGTAAGTTTGTCATCTACCCTCAGTCCGAGACATTTTTCGTGACTAGATCTTTTGATTGTTTCTCCGTTGATCGTCAGAGGTGGGCGCTCCGGTAATGGCTTATTTTTCGCGGTGAAAATCATAAATGATGTTTTTGAAGTGTTAATGGTCAATAAGTTATATTTTAACCATTCGTTGAGCAGGTCCTTTTGCGCATCGGTTATAACGTTTTGCAGAGATTTACCGAAGTAATAAAAAAACTTTTTGCAAAAAAATACTACCGACTTCCAAATACAAAACTACAAAGTGAAAAATAACTTAATTTTTGAAGTCGGTGTCCATAACGCAAAAAAATGGTACCTACGAAAGACACCGACTTCAAAAATTAAGTTATTTTTCACTTTGTAGTTTTGTATTTGGAAGTCGGTAGTATTATTTTGCAAAAAGTTTTTTTATTTTTTACTTTTTAGTTGTACGTACCTAATAGGCAAGTTAGTAAGGGAACTATTTCGTCAGAATAGATTTCATGAAACTTGAACATAACCGGTAAATTGAGAGATCTGCTTACCCTTTAAGAGCGAACTGGCGTGATGTTATGTTATGAAATATTATAAACAACAAACAGACATGCGATTGCAGCAATCCCGAGAGATTTGCCTTTATTTATTGAAGAGTTCTGTTGTATATCTCCGAAGTTCTTCATCAGATCTTAACCAAATTAAAATGGGACCAATTTCGGAACATACTTTTTCAAACAAAAAAAGAATTTTCAAAATCGGTCCACAATTGACGGAGTAAACGGTAAACATACAAAAAAAAAAAAACAAACATGAAGTCGAACATAGAACCTCCTCCTTTTTGGGAAGTCGGTTAAAAAAGGCTGGTTTCGTCCGCGTATTACGTTAGGTGTCCTGTCAGCCCTATTTTATCAATGTTATTTATGTTGTTGATTAAGAATAGCAATGAGCTAATAATTGAGTCTTGCGGACAGCCGTATGTTACGTTTTGCATCAAGCTGTTGAAGTTATCTATCTTAACGACTTGTTTTCTATTTTGTAAATAAGAAGTGAACATTCTGAGTGCGCTGCCTGAAATACCTATGTTGATTAATTTATGTAGTAACTTTTGATGGCTTACCGTATCGTACGCTTTTTTTAGGTCAATGAAAATACCTACAACAACCTTTTTTTTTGACCAATATTAATTTTTATTTTCGTAATTAGATCTACTGTGGCTGTGAGAGTGCTTGACTTAGGACGGAAACCGTATTGTTGATCAATTAGGATTATTTCTTAGTCAGATACTCGTTTGATAGTCTAATAATCAATCGATATCGATAGATAAATCAACTAATCAGTATATACAGTACGTCGGGACAGTTTCTTTGTATGGGATGAGACCCCACGACTGCAGGTAAAAGTATTTTCGCTATTTGTTTCAAAAATATTTTGAAACCATACAATAGAACTAATATTACATAGTACATTTTTAATATACACTATTTCTGGGAAACAAGACTACAGAATGACTGTAAGAAGAACAAAAAAAAAGATCTCTTAAAAAAGTATTGGAGTGGGATACACACTCTTGCCCAAGACCGAGAGAAATTGAGAAGGGTGGCCTTTATCCTGGATTGAGACAATCCAGGCTGAAAATAAATAAATAATAATAATATAGAAGAGTATGATGACTTACCCCTGATCAAACAACATGATAGCCTTAATAACTCCGTCTCTCGGCCGCACGTAACCGAAGAAGGTATCCTTGACGAAGAACCATCGCTCCTGCCACTTGGCACATACTAGACCCGTGCAGAAGTAGTTACACCTGGAATGGAAATATTGATAACAATTTTTTTTGTGTATTTATCAATGATAACTTCTTTCTCCCCTTAAAAGGAAGAGAAACCATACCATTGTATAAATATAATAGATATTTATTACAGACTATTGAGCATTAACAAGGATAAAATAAACTGTTGGGATTCAGAAAATACGAGATCTAGGAGAGGTTGGATGCGTTATCAAGCGATATCGGCATTCTTCACACGCTGTATTATTTATTTTACACCATCCGATAGTATCACTAACAGGGTCAAATTCTGGGAGGTGGAATGTCGTACGACACGTTTGAACAATGTCGTATGGACGGTCGATCGGAGCATCCACCGTCAACAATATTTTTTTCGTATGAATAAAACTGAAGTCTCCACCAGATAACAATAAAATACAAGTCGTTCGACCTGTCTACCAATGTATTCCAATATTTCAAAACGATACGAAAAAAATGTAAAGGCAATGTCGCTAACACGATCAAAATAAACGTATCACGGTAAGGGGCGTTGTGACGCTTTCAATGACCATGAAATTATTTTCAGTATTGAGTTAATATCTCCTAAAAGCGTGTAGCGATTTACATGATTTTAACGGCTATAGTGGTTCCACACCTATACCTTTCATTTGAGACCAAAATTATCAAAATATCTCCATAAACAAAAAAAATGTTTTCAAGTTACGTAATTACAATTTTTGGTACAAGTCAGATCAATGACTTGTACAAATGGGAATTGGAAATTGTAAAAATGGGATCCTATTACTAAGACTCCGCGATCCGTCTGTCGGTCTGTCTATCCGTCTGTCACCAGGCTGTATCTCAAGAACAGTGATAGCTAGAAAGTTGAAATTTTCACAGATGATGTATTTCTGTTGCCGCTATAACAAAAAATACTATAAACCGAATAAAATAAATATTTAAGTGGGGCTCCCATCTAACAAACGTGATTTTTTTGCCGTTTTTTGCGATAATGATACGGAATCCCTTCGTGCGCGAGTCCGACTCGCAGGTGGCCGGTTTTTTTTGTTATCTGACGGGGGCTGTGTTTTACAGCCTTAGCAATAGTGCGATAACAGGAGACGCTAAATTCTTCAAGTGTTGGTTTATTTATAAATTAATGAAAATAATTATTCAGATAATATAAAAAAAAAGCAAGTCAATCTAGCATCCGTTATAACTGCCGCGACACTACACAAGAGTGCATTTTAGTACCACTTTCATAACTAGATGGCGTTGGCATCGAGTTAGAATTCGCTATCGTTTTGTTACTGCGAGAAGTACTGGAGCGCTGGCTGAAATTTTTTCGACCTGCTGAAATGTCCCACGAAAGCTGGACAAAGGCCTTTCCTATTTATATTTTTGATCATAGCGATTCGCACGAAAGTGGCGATAGCTATATACATTATGTTGAGATAATAATACAAAATTTCGTAATAAACTTTGTTTTGTTTACGCATCCTATGAAATAATTCAACGATTTCAATCTGCATGATCTGCCTAGTGTAGCATGTTACTGTTAGGCTGTTAGCATCATTCATGCTGCAGCTGCTTCTGCCTTTCATGGAGGAACTGTCTAATGACTGCCTTTCTGACCTTAACAACCCAGTCACTGGGCACACGGTACTTTGGCAAGATTCGTTTCTGACTACTACTACTCATCATCATATCAGCCGAAAGACGTCCACTGCTGGACATAGGCCTACCCCAAGCTTCATTCGGCTACATTGACCGGTCCCGTGCGTCCCGCATCTTGCGGATCTTTACATTTCTGATTCGATCACGCAAATATACTCTGAGCATAGCCATTGCCCTTTGGGTGACTGTAAGCTTTCTAATGTCACCACGTCTCAAAGCCATAGGTTATCACTGGCAACACACACTGTCATAGAGTTTCGTCTTGAGACACTGTGGTAAGTTTGTCGAGAAGATACCGCGCAACTTCCCTTTCTAACCTCACAAACCATGTTGCCTAGTAGTCCGAAGCAGATGCATCCCACCTGGCCGAAACGAGTGGAGCCTATCCGATTCCCTATCATACTACTGCCTATCGCCAATATAATACAGATACTTATAATAAAATATTAATTTTCACCGCTATCTAACCTCACACAAACCATGTTGCCTAGTAGTCCGAAGCAGTTGCATCCCGCCTGGCACAGTTGAGTGGAGCCTCTCCGTATCTCTATCATACTACTGCCTATCTCCAATATAATACAGATACTTATAATAAAATACTCATTTCCACCGCTATCTAACCTCACACAAACCATGTTGCCTAGTAGTCCGAAGCAGTTGCACCCCGCCTGGCCGGGTTGAGTGGATCCGGTTCGTTTCTGTATCATCCCTTCCTTGCCTTTGCTGCCGAGCTCCGATATGAATGAGAGATTTGATACTTCGAGGAATTTTACCTGGAAGGAGAGAGATTGATTTTGATATAAATATTTCTGCAAGGTATGACGTGGTCCACATTCGCTCTCATGTTTTATTAGAAATTAAGAAAACGTCTCATCAACAGGTAGGGATCAAACTTAAGATGTCACTTCACACTTGATAGCTGCCACACTTTAATCATTGGGCTGCAATATGAACCAGATGTAGTATCTGGGAGGTAAGCCAAATAGTTGCAAACCTAAGGTGCCATCTCCACAAACAAGCAAGTAAAACGCAATTATAGTCTTTCAATGCCATAAAATGTCCTTCGCGATATCACCGTGTAAGAATTGAATTAGACATTTCCTATTGAATTTGATCGCACTGCGTGACTATCGCCGCAATTTGATCGCACTGCGTGACTATCGTCGCAATTTGATCGCACTGCGTGACTATCGCCACAATTTTTTCGCCTGTGAAGATCTCTCCGATAGACTTTAAATATCTAATATCTCTAATTACACCGGAACTTACAACCTTTTATATCGGAATACAGTAATGCTGCTTAACGACCAAAATAGATTTGATGGTTTGGTAACAGGTACCTACTTCCTCTTACAAAGATAACTTCATTCACAAATAGTTTCACTATTACCTACTACTAATATAAAAAGATCGTTTAATTTGCTAAAGGAAGTTGTATCCGATAGCACAACAGAATTAAAAAAAAAACGTATACTTTTATATGCGACCTTCTTACACAGAAAATAAGGTTGATTTTAGAATAACTGGTTAGTTGTTTATGACCTATCCAAGTGTGACGGATTGAAGGTAAATTTTACGCATCTGAAGGTTCTTACCGTTTCATGGTGGTTCCTGTATATTGAGATATTTAGAAGATTGTACAGATATTCTTCTAGCTGCTTCATTCTTAGCTGGATGCCTTCGTATGTGACCATGACTTCGGGTTTTTTTGGAAACCTGAAAATAGTAGAAATAAAAGGCATCAGTTTTTGTTAGTTTGTATCTTATTTTAATCTAGTTTCCAACGACAATACAGAGAATAGATACAGCTCAGATACAAAGTAGAATATTTATAAGTTGTAGGTAGTTGAATTTTCACATAGCTTTTGAGATGATATTACTAACATCAGAACTAAATCTTTGGCCTTCAAACATGTATTTTGAAGAACTCAAACCAACAAATAAATTAATCAGTAATAAAGTGCTTTATTTTTAGTACACACACACACACCACACACATATCCATCTTTTTAAGTAGTCCATGCTAATATCGGTTTATAGCATAGTTTTTTTTTTGTGCCCGAGGATGACGAAGGATTATAACAGTTGCAGAAAAGAATTAACTAGCTTATATTTACCTAGGCAAGGCCCCTTTCCTCTTCCTAGGCCGAAGCTGTCTCTTCGAGTTACTCCTAGGAACAGCCTGTAACGCCACCTTCTCCGCTTTCTCCTCAGTATCCACGGTATTCTTGAAGCTGGCTCTTCTCGTCTTATGAGTCTTGGTGGGGAATGGAATGTCCAGAGAAGCCCTGTATAGAGTGAGTTGTTGGTGCAGGTAGAGTATGTGTTTGTAGCGCTTCTTGATCGACCAGGTGAACTCGCCATGTTGTAGGAAGATGGTGTATCTGAAAATTGCGAAAATCATAATTATGTTGTATAACTGAAATATTGATTTTCTTAAGAATAAGTAAAGGCAACGACTTTCTTTACTAGGCTCCTCCTTGGTGATTAACCCTCGCCAGTTTGGACCCAGTAGGTTACTGCATGCCCACGCCCACTAGGGTAGAGTTCTCTCACAGGAAGCTTTGATAAAACATCTTCACGTGACTCTGGCAGGCGTACGAGGAGTCGAAGCCAACTCGCAGAGGCCGGTATAGACACTTTAATAGGGGCACCGTCCGAATGTTATACCTTTCAGATATGCACTACGTAAGTTCACCGAGGATAGTCGCAGTCTTCCACCGACTATTGTAGAATTACTATTAGTAAAAAAAAATGGAAACAGAATATTGGGCTATTGGTGGCTATTATTATGGAGTCTACAATCATTAAATGACGAAAGAGAAAAAGGGAGATCCCTTTTTATTCATTGTCGGTACGAGGTAAGTATAAGATAATATACCATTTCGTAGTAAAAATACTTGAGAATGCCGGACGTACTTAAGGGGCTGAATACTCAAAATAGGCTTTCTTTTAAACATTTTTTAGCCAAATCTATTGAAGATGTGGCAGCAGAAATAAAATATGTTAATCTTGATCATATTTCCGAAAACTTTGTTGTGGCAGAAACACGTTTACGCACAAAAACCTCGATACAATTGAATGGCAAAGTAACCTCTTACCGTGATCTTCAAAAGATTTTTCCGGTAATACTGACCAGCGTACATTTGTACAATTAACAACAATAACGTATCATAAAAGGACGCAGAACTTCATTGTCTTATATATTGAAGTTTCATTCATTATTTTTAAGTTATTCATATTATTATGTTTTGTAAAAAAGTCTATATAAATTCCATCGTGCTTCTCTTTCCATCCTGTGCAATTCGACAGTGACCGCTTTGCGGCGTTGCTAGGTGGACGTATGTCGCTTTTGTCCGCAAAAAGCAAAAATAATATTCAATTTATTTCTCGTCAATTCAATCTGTCAAAAAAATATCAGGTATAATGCAGCCAGATCATGTAGCCTGGTGGCTTTAATTGGGACTAACGAAATCACAAGTAATATTGTCAAAGTCTGTATTATTTTTATTTTTTGGCACTACCGCTGTCACTGGCATCTATATTTTTGTTGTATTATAAACGACTAACGTCGTTTAGTTTACTTACTAAGTCCATAACTTAAAAGTATTTGAACCTCTTTGAAAATACAACAAATGTTATCTCAATTTGATTTAAACAATATTTAAAATATAGGTAAGGTCGAATACTATTTTAACCTTCTTCGTTCATGTGAAAACAATAGAAGCAAAAACACAGAACATGGAATGGTCATACCAACCACGCTGGCAGTGTCTCGAAATGACAGAACTAATAAAATTCTTCGTATCCATTTGTTTCAATCTTTGTTTCTTTCTAACATACGGCACCTAGAACTGAGCAAAAAATGTCAAATTCGTGAGAAATGATAATCTATTTCTCATGAATTTTACATTTTTCGTCGTTTCAACCAAAAATCGTCCTTTTAAAAAAATTCGTTCCTTCACCGTTAATATATATATATATAATAATATATTATATAATATATATATAATAGTTTGTTAGTCTATTAATATTGTTAAGCTAATTATTAATTGATCTTATCATTTTGCCAAATTGGCACTGACAATTCTTATTTATTAACAAAAAATCCACCGATCGCCCTGGAGAGTAAACGCAAAGACTTACACTTGGGGATTGCCAGAGATTTACGCAGCATTCTGGATGTAAAAAGAACAGACCGAATACGGAACACGCTGTGTTCCCAAACGGGCATAATAGACGTGGGTAAAAATGCTGTTCGGCTCAAATGGGCCAATGCCATTACGGCTCACGTTAGTAGCATGCAAATTGAGCGCTGGGCAAGCCTCCACAATCTTGAAGATGGAACGCACCGTTGAGGCCGGTCCAGAAATAGGTGCCGCGATGATTTGGACGCGTACCGTGAGGGCTGGTTCTAGACGGTGCGGGAAAAGAATGTCTGGAATGACTTAAGTGTACTCTTATGAATTTAATTGGGGATGGATGAAGAGGGAGGGGACGACCAAAGAAGAGATAGATGGACTGTGTGAGGAGTGATATGAAAGGAAAGGGAGTCAATTATAGCGTGGTGCGGAACAGAACGATATGGAAGAAGAAAACGTGTTGCGCCGACCCCAAGTAACATGGAACAAGGGCAGATAGATGATGATGATGATGATTTCAGACTTTTACCGGTAAGACTTAGTAAATCTGTTTTACCGATAAATAATAAGTTTCATCATAGTTTTTTTTTTAAACTGAAACAACAGTTCGGCTTTTACAGTAACATATACGTGGTTGTGAGGCATACACTGTTTTTAGTATTTACGGTTCCCTAGCCAAAAGGCAAAAAACGGAACCCTTATGGATTCGTCATGTCTGCCTGTCTGTCTGTCTGTCCGTCCGTATGTCACAGCCACTTTTTTCCGAAACTATAAGAACTATGCTGTTGAAACTTGGTAAGTAGGTGTATTCTGTGAACCGCATTAAGATTTTCAAACAAAAATAGAAAAAAACTGAAACTCAATTTTTTTTTTCATCCTACCTGTACGTGTATCGATACGATGCACGTACAGGTCGATGGATAGGTCTTCAAAAATTATATTGAGGTTTCTAATATATTTTTTTCTAAACTGAATAGTTTGCGTGAGAGACACTTCCAAAGTGGTAAAATGTGTCCCCCCCCCCCTGACACTTCTAAAATAAGAGAATGATAAAACTAAAAAAAATATATGATGTATGTACTTTACATTACCATGTAAACTTCCACCGAAAATTGGTTTGAACGAGATCAAGTAAAAAGTTTTTTTTAAATACGTCATAAATCGTAAACCACAATTTAACAAGTACGGAACCCTTCGTGCGCGAGTCCGACTCGCACTTAGCCGGTTTTTTTTATGGCATGCGTTGTTCCTGGCGCATATAAACATTTTCTTTCTTTCTATATTATCTTTAAACACCTACACTGTACCAATACTTATAGCAAATAAATGATTGATTGATATATAACAAACAATAGCAACAAATAGTTTCAGCCGTTCTCTAGTGAGAAGCTTACAATCACATACAGCATTTTTAGGGTTCCGTCTATCTCCCTGTCTGTCTGTCCGTCTGTCACGAGGCTGTATCTCATGAACCGTGATAGCAAGGCAATTAAATTTTTTACAGATGGTGTATTTCTGTTGCCGCTATAACAACAAATACTAAAAACAGAACAAAATCAATATTTAAGTGGGGCTCCCATACAACATATGTGTTCTTTTCCGTTTTTTGCGATAATGGTACGGAACCTTCGTGCGCGAGTGCAACTCGCTCTTGGCCGGTTTTTTTTATTTATATAGATAGATAAAGTTTACATGACCGTGTTTTTTGCGCTCTGTCTATTTGTTTTTTAACTCTAATATACAGAAAAGCGGCACCACGTGACCTCACCACAGAGGGCTGATGTATATCAAAACCCAGTAAGTGCTTTGTAATTATTATATTCCAGGAGAGCGGAAAGTCATCTTGTATTAGTAACTAAATGATATATTAAGATTTCAAGAGAATACTAAACAAGGAATAAGAACCTACTAATTGTACAAATGATATTAATAGCGTCATACATTCTAATGCATATTTTTAACATGCCTAAAAAGACAATTCCAAACCTAGTAAGTTTTGGATATTTGCTAACTTAAGTTGTCTTTACAATTTGATGTGACTTTCCTATTGTAAATAATGATAAAATTGATTACTGAAAGCACCAAATCTCAATTCAAATTTAAAGTTTCCAGTTTAATATTGCACAGTCCATTTCAGTATAGTAAAACTCATTAAAATAATTTATATAAAATTATCTAGCTATTAAAACAATATAAAAAATGTAACGTACTGTGTTCTTATATGTGGCAGTCACATAGAAGCAGACATAATTATAATATTTATTCAATATGCACGGCAAAGACTCGTATGACACTAGCCAGATTACCTATTTTAGTGATCTTTATTTTCATAGCAATAAGGTTGCATTCTTAGGCAAAATAACAGTGAACGATCTGATGTCAGATGCTAGCCGCCAGTTTGAAATAAGAACTTGCGCGGTAATATTTTTGTAAAATCATCGGAAGAGTCCGTTTATGATGTGGGCCTCTGTGGTCGGCCTTGTGTATTTAATTTTCAAATAATTTTCCCTCCAATTTAAAGTTTGCCCCTAAGCTATCGATGACAGTGGGCGTGGCGTAGAACCTCAGATGTCGATTGTCAACTGTTCGACTACAGCCCCTTAAGTATCCACTCATAGATGCTCTTTAAATAATTCATTCTATTACGTGATTTACGTCAAGTAATGGGGCACTTCACAAGAACGTGCAATTATCAACGTTTGCGCTATAGTTGCTAGGCATGTGTGTAACTATATAGGGATGATCGATATTTAAAAAAACATCGATATTGAGTTGTTGACTTCGATGTACGATAAATATCGAAAGTAAAACATCGATGTTTTTTTAGTATCGATCAACCTATTGACCGGTTGACGTGAACGTGACAACTTCAAATTTGACTTCATGTTATTAACTACTTGTTTCTTTTTAAATCTCGGTTCTCATTGAAACGAGTAGGTGACATTTAGAGCTGATCCAGAAAGGGCGAATTCGACGCAAAACGTTTCGCGCGTAATCATTCGCGCGAAGCGACCATGAGGTACCTACTAGGCGCCAATACAAAATACGCGCGTGAATCGCGTGCACTACGCCAGACTCTCGACTCGCGCGTTATTCGCGCGTAATGCGCGCGAGTCGAGATACTAGAGGCGCCTTGTTGCGTCCACTTTACGCACGAATTTCAGAGCGAGTACACTTATCAAGGGCAATGGAGCAGCAAAATTTTGTACGGAGTTACCCTAATGCTCGCACGTTGGTACGCTCCTTCTGGACGCAACGTCCGCGCGGATTACGCGCGAGAGTTTCGCAGCGAATTCGCCCTTTCTGGGAAAGGTCTTAGTGAAAGGGTGAATATGAACGAATCGAAACATCAGCAAAATCTATTAAGTACACCCAATTCACGCTATCCATATCCCATAACTAGAGTAAAACATCGATGTTTCGATATTATTCTCATAACATCGATGTGTCGATGTTTGCGAGGACTTAACATCGATTTTAAAACATCGATATTTTGTCGCTTAGCATCTTAGCATCGATGAATATCGTTCATCCCTACGTACATGGAAATTCAATCTATCTGCTGAGCCTTTTTCCTACTATATTGGGGCCGGCTTTCAATCTAATAGGATGGAGCTGCCAAGAGAGCAATGGTGGCTCAGTGGTAACGGCCGCGACTTACAAGTTGTAGGTCGTTGGTTCGAACCCAGGCAGGCGTTTTATTTTGTGTAAATTATTTCATCACCACAGATGCTCTTAAATCGATGAAGTAAAACATCGTGAGGAAACCGGCATGTCTTAGAACCAAAAATTCGAAGACATGTGACATCCACCAACTCGCACTGGGCCCACGTGACTCCATTAGGACCATTCCCTCTCGCAGAGAGGAGGCCTGCACGCACAACGGACCAAATGGGAGTCTACGAGTAAGTGCCGAAAAGGGCTATCTATCCTATCCTATTCTAGGATAAAGCTGAAAACCAATATTTTACAAGGAGTCAAAGATTGTCTCTTTATGATATCAACTTCTCAGTAATACAATATCAAGAATGGTGATATCCTCTTGGCAAAACGGGTTGTCAGATTTTCGGTCTTCTAAACAGTAGGCCGAAAATTTAATTTGCACGTTTTACGGGTAGTCACCTTAACAATAGGAAGTACATCCACAAAATAATCCCTTCCTAAAAACCGAATTAACACTGACGACATTCAACATTTTAATCAGCAAACATTATCAGCTTATTAACTTATCTATATTATTTTCATTCACGGCTAAACAAGTCAGAAAATGTAATTTATCTGAATAATAAACATTTATAAAATCGTTAAGCCAATCAGCGTGCGCGAAGCAACTAGTAACAACTAACAAGTATAATGCCACTATACCACGCTATTAGATTATATAGATAAAATCGAGACTATGTATATGTAAGTACAATCAATTACCGCTATGATTCAGACTGATAATGCACGGTACTACCTTTAGTCATCATTTGACTATAGCACGGTGCTGATATCTGACAGTATTCTATCTTCATACAAACGGTCGGAACGCGAATCTTACCTACGCGACTCGAGTTCAGCCAACACTCGATACACAACGGCCGCAAACAGTCACGAACGGTGTGATGGTTTTGTAAGCAGCAAGCGTGCGATTTGTGAATATTTGATTGAAATAAGTACAAGTACTTACTTAGTTTATATGGCAGAGAGTAATTATGTAATTATAGACTATATTGGGCTGTTTATGGTAACGCACACAGAGATTATTTTTTTTAAATTACCTGGAACCTCCGAAATGCAAGACTATAAAAAAATGTATATACCTAACCTACTAGTACGTAAATTGTAATTTTTTATAGGTAGAGTATTTCGCTTATACCACCGAATAAAATACCTGGACTCATAACTAAATAAGTGGATAGGGTGATGAAGTGACATACGAGTGAGCTACCTACGCTCGCGTTAAAAAAACAAGTAGGTAGTTTCCTAGGCTAGCCTACATACTTACTTATGTACTTAGGTACTTAAATATATTATTGGATTAGACGAATTATCATTATGAAATGTTTACCTATGAGTGTAATAAATGATACTGATAATGAACCAAGTAAGATTTAAAATAAGTATAATAAAAATATAATATTAACAATCACAAAACTAGAAGAGGCGGGCAGCCCTAACGTGTGTTCACGTGACGCGCGCTTGTAGGTAATTATTTCAAGGACAGGGCCGAGTCAGAATACTGTTAGATATCATTACCGTGACTATAGTGACACGTGTGTACTCAGTTTAATACCCCTGGTAGGTATATAAGGTCAATAGTACCATCAATTTATGTATGTGTTTGATTACAGTCGTTATATGCGCTTATAAATATTTATATCGTAGATAAACGCATATCTTTTTGTTGCGGAAATCATATCAGCCTGTTTTTCCGGTCAGATTAGTATTTTTGCTAAATGTATTTGGCAAATGACCTTTTTGGTATAGTGCTGTAGGAATTGTTATGTTAGCCTGATCAAATTTTATTTAAATAGTAATTATAATGTCTGAAGTAGGTTTTTTGTAATAGTCAGGACCTTGGAAATACAAATTATTTATTATGGTAAGCGTAACGTCATATAAAAAACCCTCCTTACATAAAGTATAGAAATACTATATAGTATAAAAAAAATTTTGCCCACTAAAGACAACGATTCCTTTTCAGATATTAACCATCTTTAAACAAAATAACTTTGAACCAAAATAGGTACCTAATCGTTATTTTCTCCGTATATGCGACAAACGTAAACGAGTGAAAGAGACAGTTATACAATGCTATCGTCACTTTCAATATTGACACAAAAATAGCTACGGCGCAGGGTCTTGCAGCCAATTCAGAGACACAAAGATCCGTTGTGAGTATTATATAATTAAAAACCGGCTAAGTGCGAGTCAGACTCGCGCACGAAGGGTTCCGTACCATTATAGCAAAAAACGGCATAAAAATCACGTTTTTTGTAGCCTTAAATATTTATTTTATTCTGTTTTTAGTATTTGTTGTTAACAGAAATACATCATCTGTGAAAATTTCAACTCTCTAGCTATCACGGTTCTTGAGATACAGCCTGGTGACAAACAGACAGACAGACAGACGGACCGCGGAGTCTTAGTAATAGGGTCCCGTTTTTACCCTTTGGGTACGGAACCCTAAAAACTAAAATACAAAGAAACTAGTGTACTAGTACCACATACAATAAATAAAGACCACGAAACATGACGAACGTTTTATGTGATAATATCGAGTGATTATGTTATCAGCAGAATTTTTTATTGTAGTTATTGTTTAACTATCCTTAGTCATAGTACCAACAAGAATGTTATTGAAATCTGCTGCAGTATTGCGCAATGCGTAAACACTCTTGATCGCTTTATTCAGGCAAGTTATTCTTAGCCCGAAACCAGTTCGTATCTAGAATGGCATTACACAAAAAAGTAGTTTATCGAAACATGGATCAACTTTTTAATATGGTTCATAATGTTTGGCAATATGGTTACTGATCGCACGTTAACTTTTAACAGGAAAATCCTGTTGTTTTTTTGAGTCTAGCTTCCTTTTGCTATACCAAAAAGTTTAGCAAGCTTAATGAGAAAGAATTATAAAACATACTAGCTGACCCGGCAAACTTTGTTTTGCCATAAAAACACCAAACATTCATCTACTAAATATCCTACCTACCCTACCTACCCTACCCTACCTACCCTACCTACCCTACCCTTTGAGATTTAAACTATCCTATCTCTCAAGTTGGATCGAACTGCACATGGTGTGCGAATTTTATTATAATCGGTTAAGTGGTCCATTGAGGACAAACATTGTGACACGAGATTTATATATATTAAGATTTTACTCACAAATTAGGATTGATCAAATGTGTTGTGACGCTTCTTTCGTTCTCCACCAATCTGACCTTTATTTCAACACCCGGAATGAACACTTTCCTGTGCACCGAGTTGAATTTTACTGGCGGATTGTGGACCGCTTTAAATGGCACTGTTGTTTGAGTTATTGCTGAAAAGGAAAAAATATTATTATAGTAGTAGCCAGTAGTAGCAGAGTCTTAGTTTGTTTAACAGATGATCGCGAGTCGAATAGAAATAAAGAAAAATATTTATTTGAGAACCGCACAGTAGACACGAGAAATAAACAAAAAATAAGAATTATATTTGCCCTTACAGAAGGAAGTCGCTACGTGATTATTATGACCGCTCTATGAACGTCGGCGGCGACGAAGAAATAGCGATCTACCAAGGTGCGTCACCTCCTTTGCTGCCCTTTTCACCCGACTGCCGAAGGAGGGTGGTAATTTGTTTACTGTACTACCACTTGCACCTTCCAATTCCAATTGTAGAGCTGTCATCATCATCATTATCAGCATTTTAATGTTCCCACTGCTGGGACACACACATGCCTCCTCTTTGTGAGAGAGAATGGGCCGTAATCCACCACGCGGGTGGATTACGGCCCATTCTGATGCGGATTGATGGATGTCACACGTCTTCGAATTTTTAGTTCTAGGACATGCCGGTTTCCTCACGATGTTTTCCTTCACCGTTTTTAGAGCAGTGATAACAAAATAATTTACACAAAGTAAAGCACCTGGCTAGGTTCGAACCCACGACCTACGACACGGAAGTCGGGCCATTACCACTGGGCCACCACTGCCTATTGTAGAGGCGTACGAGTTGCTAAATACTAGCCCGACCAAATATAATTTCGAATTTTTGAGTCAACGTCACGAAAGTAAGAAGACCAAGGTATAAGGTCGCAAAACATTATAGGCCCTAATTTATCAGGCACAGTTGACGTTAGGTACAGTCGACAAAGTTGATCGGTTAACCACTGTTACTAAAACTGAAGTCATCACACCTCCGTGTAAAATGTTGTCACAAGTGCGAGCGTACCAACTGACTATGGAATCGCTTTGCAGCGTGTTTGGTGTTGTTCATTTCTTAAGTGGTGCAGATTATATCAATTTAGCCAGACATCCACGCATATCCATTTATCAAGGCTGTCTCTTACAATAATCTAACAGACCCGCTTTACTCCGAGATGTCCCAAGTGAGTATCAAATGGATACAGAAATAGATCTTCCCCATAGGAACAGAACTTTTTGGGACTAAACTGCGCAGTTTCCTATCGGAGTCTCGTGTTTTCAGATTGCTATAACTTGTAAACCTGGGGGTTCTTTCGTTCGCTTACTGGCTGGCGATATGGTGTTCAAACGCGTACCCATAATTTTTTTAATATAGTTGTTCTGCTCTATTGTTACATTATTAAATTGTAAAGGTATAGAATGCAACGAGGAATACAAAAGTAATATAATATCGGATCATGATTCGCCAGCACTTATCAGCTCATTGTGATTGATAACGAGATATTTCTTATCAACAATTAAAGTAATTTGTATCAATATTTTTAATTACTATTTGTGTTTTGTGGTTAGATTTTAATCAATTCTTTACTATTTTTAGGTCAGGGTCTCATCCGAAATAATTAGTTACAAATTAAACGTAAATAGTAAAAAACCGAACGAATTAGAAGTAGAATATAGGCTCTTTTTAACTGACTTCCCAAAAAGGAGGAGGTTCTATGTTCGACTTCATGTTTGTTTTTTTTTTATTTTTTTTTTTTTCTGTTTGTTCACCGATCACTCCGTCAATTGTGGACCGATTTTGAAAATTCTTTTTTTGTTTGAAAAAGTATGTTCCGAAATTGGTCCCATTTTAATTTGGTGAAGATCTGATGAAGAACTTCGGAGATATACAACAGAACTCTTCAATAAATAACGGCAAATCTCTCGGGATTGCTGCAATCGCATGTCTGTTTGTTGTTTATAACATTTCATAACATAACATCACGCCAGTTCGCTCTTAAGGGGTAAGCAGATCTCTCATTTCACCGGTTATGTTCAAGTTTCATGAAATCTATTCTGGCGAAATAGTTCCCTTACTAACTTGCCTATTAGGTACGTACAACTACGTACGTACGTACAACTATGTACTACCGACATCCAAATTCAAAACTACAAAGTGAAAAATAACTTAATTTTTTGAAGTCGGTGTCCATAACGCAAAAAAATGGTACCTACGAAAGACACCGACTTCAAAAAATTAAGTTATTTTTCACTGTTTTGTATTTGGAAGTCGGTAGTATTTTTTTGCAAAAACTTTTTTTATAAAGTACCTACCTTGTACAAGGATACTTCGAAGCAGGATTTTACTAACGGAATATTTTGTTGGATTAAATTTTTTGAATAGGGGAATTCCCAAGGCTACTATCGAATATTATTAATACTCAAAATAAACCCAGCAAACTGAATACTTAACATTCTGTTAGCATTGCAAAGTTTTCTGTTAGCCAATGGAAAAACACTGAAACTAAGTCAGTGATAGATAAGCCGGAAGCGGCAATCGCAACAGCAGTAAATAATTTAATATTATGAGGAGAATTTTGAGTATGAATGTAATAAGAGTAGAAGCTAACCATGTAAACCATGAATGAACTGTGTGAAAGAATAAATGGTAAAAAGCTAGAAAGATGCTACTTCTCCTTCTTAACGTGTCGAAGACAAACATACTCTTTTTAGTTAAATGCCTTGCCTGGCCCAGAATTCAGCCACCGCAACGCCCTCTGCTAACGCAGTCATAAGGTCTTCACGTGAACAGACAACAGGACCTGCAGCACAAGACGAAAGATGGGCCATGGTCTGCGGAGAGACTCCGCACAAGCACTGAGGGTCGGCACTATCCGAGAAAATGGGGGGTAAATCGTATAGTGCCGATCTTTGGATATTGTCTTTGGTACGGCCGACCTGACTGCGGAGCCAGAGCTTTCGTTTTGTTCAGAGTTTGCCAGGTCAGTCAAGGCAATGGCTGTAGGAAATGATCAGGGGCTTTAAATTTCTCTCGCTAAATATCACATCGCTCCGTGGTGATGTTTCCGGAGAAAGATGCTAAGATGAGGACTAAAGCAAGAAGAAAGTTATGTTGCGCCGACTACATACAAATTGGGATAAGGGGAAAAGAATAATACTATGTTGGGCTCGGCTTCAAGTCAATGCAACTGAGTATTTCACATGGAGTTTTCCAGTATTTTACATGGAGTGACTGCCTATCTGATCTCCACAACTGACGGGTAACATAGCAGGACACCCCTTGGCAAGACAGGTGACAGATTTCCTAGCTTCTGAATACCCATAACTAAAATCTCGGTATGTTATAATGGTCGGCATCCACGGACCGATCTAGGCAAAAAGGATATCGAAATTTGCATTATCAAAATAACTCTAAATGACTAATTCAATATTTATTCAACATTATCTACTTAAGTATAAATTTTTCATATGAATCAGAGGGTACCGGCAACTATCAATCACAAGATAAAAATAGATAGGATTATTATTTTCTCCATACATTGGGGTCAGACGGTGCCTTTATCTTATCAGAACCAAATCAATTATTATTTACGTTAGTTCTATATCAGGATAAATATAGGTTAGAAGACCCCCGCATTATGAGTGTAAAATAACGAAATTACAAGAATATTTCTTGAAGCTTTAGAAAGAGCTATTCCCAAATGGCGGACCGGCGCCGACCTATTTTGTGTGGACCTTAAGTTAACAGTACAACATAATTTACTCATGTTACTGGAGTACGTAATTGAATAATTTAGCCCGCGCTTTGTCTGTACTACCGTCGATGAACATCTCCAAGATTTAACGTCTGTAGCCGGCACCAGCTAAAACGGCGAACATCGTTTTACGATAAGTTTGTTATTTTAATTTTAACAAAGTAAATACAACTTTACACTTACGGACCGTGACGGTCATATTATTTTTTTAAGAATCGGACCCCAAATAAAAGTAATTGTTGACCCCTGCTACATAGTAAACACCCACATTTCAGTAGTAAAGTATTATAAACTACATTTAATGGGGGACGAGCTTATTACAAACGACCAGGCACATATCTAGACTACTAAGAAATGAGAAAGATCGAGCTGGTGCTAAGACATTCCAGCCAACCCATTAACATTATGCTCGCTCTGGACCTCATGCTCCATAGAAGAGCTTGCGAGTTTGCGACCAGTAAACTAACGAGGCATTTTATGTGTCGGCCCAGTTTTTTGATCAGGTTAACTCATACTGAGATACTGCATAGACTTGAGATGGAGAGCGGCAAATTATGGCTTGCAGAAAATAGGCAGAAAACCAAGCTTATGGTGATAGATCGTGCGGGAAAGCTAGCGGGCGCCAATAGCATCCAGAGTATCGAAATCGTGGACAGTTTTATTTATCTGTGCTCTAGAATTAACAATGAAGGCAGCTGCGTCCCGGAAATAAACCGACGGATAGCCATGGCTATAGATACTATGATGCGTCTCCAGAACATCTGAAAAAATAGCAGTGTAAGTTTCGAAACCAAAGCCCGTTTAGTCAGAGCACTGGTTTTCCCGATTTTCCTCTATGGAGTTGAGACGTGGACAATCCGAGCAAGAGAAAGACAGAGGATAGACGCATTCGAAATGTGTTGCTGAAGGCGGATGCTCTGAATTCCATGGACAGCCATACGCACAAATGTGTCCTTTCACAACTCATTATCAAGATCCGATTGTCTACAGTTTGCTTACAGCGTATTTTGACTTACTTTGGCCACATAATGCGAAGAGAAGATAGCAGCCTTGAAAACACTTAAAGGGGTCCAGTGACCACGATCCCCAGTAATGAGGGACCGACTAAAGAAGTTAACTCAACATATGGTTAAATATGCTAACCAATGTTTTAAAATTTGGGTAAAACACATTTATTCGTCAATTGTAAGTCAAAGAAATGTTCAAATAATTAACTCTCCAACTTATTTGACCATTTGTGAGGATAACATTACTAAAGAAAATGGTGTTTTACCGAAATTTTAAACCATTACTTAGCATATTTAATCATCAAAAAATAGGGCCTTAGCAAATACATATTTCACTTTATCTTTGACCTTATCAGAGACAGTGCTGAGCGTCTTTCTAGAACAATACCAATTCTATATCGAGCAGACTCGAATCTGACAACACTGATTGTAAGACTGATCTACAGAAATAATCTAAATCTTACTCTTACAGTGAAAATGGAAGATTTTTGACTGATAAGCAATGATGAATGATAATAAACAAATATTTAGATTTATTGTTAGAATGCAGTAACACAAACGTTGACTGAATGATGCAATGCGCCAGAGACAACTATTTTGAACTATGGCCAAAGTTTATTGATAGTAAATTCTTTATTGTACACCATAACAAATGGCCAAGGTAGCCTGCATAGTACCTTCGACGGGCTAGTTCATTAGATAGCAATGCCAGATGAGAAATAACCATGTGCAATTCGCAGTTTCGTTGGAAACAGATGGAGCAAAGAACCACGGGGGTTTTATTAGGCTGAAGAGTAAAGGGAACCCTATGTCTTCCCCAAAGCGAAAATACAAATGTAACTTCGCTACATCAAAAGACCTACCTACAGTAGAATTTTATCTTCATAAAACTACACAAGTGCAGTAATCCCGAATCAATCTCATTAGCCGGGCTGAACATGGCGTTTCGAAGCGCATGGGACGCCGCCATGTTGTTTCAGTTTGAGATTTACTACTGCACAGCAGCCATTGTAGCCAACTTCTTTCCGCGAGCACCAAAAAGATTGGGGATTACTGTAATCTAATAAATACTGCACAAAGGCTGACTCCTGAGTCAACCAGCTCCGGTGATGCAGAGTCAAAACATGGCAAATATTAAATTATGCAGAATAAAACAACTCAAAACAACATACCACTAGAACTAGTCCCTTCCTTATTATCAACTTTGTCAGCTTCGATGACTGAAAGCGATTCAGGTACAGCAAGGCTCTCATCAAAGTCCGAGTCCAGGCCAGGACTTAGGGAATCCATGGCCTGAAAGAAACCAGGCAGGCAATCGCCCGAGGCGTCTGCCGCGGGTGTGGGAGTTTCCATCCCGTAGTTTGTGTACCCGTAAAGTTGTTCATCTGTAAAATTTAATAATATTTTCAGAATTACTATTTATAATTATATGAACTTCTGATGTTGCAAAAGCAATACCAGTCTTTTAAGATGCAAATTTATATAAACATTTAGCTGCTGATTGCTCTCAAAATCAAACACCCTGAATGTCTTGTCCCAAAATACTGGTTTAGGATCTAAGCCCCATTACTTTCCGCCGCAACCTCAAGCCAGAAAACCAACACATATACCTTAGGAACCCCACACATAGCTTCCAGAAACCACATACATATACGACAGACCTGTCATACACATTAACAGATTAGAAGTAAGAATATGATAATTGTAGTTCTGGAGTGGCGATCGCGAAACGGAAGACGTGGCGTTGGAAGGCCTCCCACTAGGTGGACCGATGACCTGGTGAAGATTTTGGGGAGCCGCTGGATGCGAGACGCACGGGATCGGTCAATGTGGCGACGCTTGGGGGAGGCCTACATTTATTTATTTATATATACTTTATTGTACACCAGATTTTATCCAAGAAAAGGAAACTTTAAAACTACGTCCAGCAGTGGACGTCTTTCGGCTGATATGATGATGATGATTTTAGTTTGGCATGACATTTGGGTTCTAGTTATAGGTAGGTATATACAGTTTCTATATGAATAAATCATTTTAAAATACTACAGATCTGTCCCTAAAAATCAACACATAATGCCCAAAAACCCATAATTCTGTTACCTCAATCATATTGTTTCCTAATATGGTGATAGTAGTCATCACTAATAATATCAATTCAATAGCAAGGATAAAATATTTTAAATGAATAAATCATTTAAATTAAAAGTCGATGCTACTTTGATTTAAATAAGTTCTTTTATAGTTACCATAGACTGATGAGTCAATGGAAACTATAGTAGAATTTTAATCAATGTAATGCATCATACACATGCTTTTTATGGTAACTAGAGACATAAGAATTATCTCATTAAATGACAGGATGAACCACTTCATGCCTTGGCCATAAGATACCATAAATGGTAATTTATTTTCTTTAACAATAGTAGGAATGCGCAATGCAGTGCAGCAAACAGTGTAGTAATAAATGAACAATTGCTATTTAGAATCATCTGTCTTCATAAATCCTACACAAATGTATTTTTTACTGCTAGTAAAAAACACAAAAACGGGAAAATAAAAAGCTTTGATAATCATATGACAACATGTTGTGGTGAATTTGTGCTGATGTCTATGTCCAGCTGAGGACTATTACTATACCTACGCTGAGTTGATATTTTTTAGTGTTCAGTACCCAAAGGGTAAAAACGGGACCCTATTACTAAGACTCCACTGTTCATTTGTCTGTCTGTCTACACATAGCACAGAGCCGTAATAGCTAGACAGTTGAAATGTTCACAGATGATGTATTTCTGTTGCCGCTATAACAATAAATAATAAAAACAGAATAAAAAAAATATTCAAATGGGGCTCCCATACAACATTTTTTTGCCGTTTTTTGCGATAATGGTATGGAACCCTTCGTGCGCGAGTCCGACTCGCACTTGGCCGGTTTTGTACTTATGTGTAAGTATCAACATCACTGTCATAGTTATAGTGATCCTAAGTTAGCCGGTTATATTGGGGTTGCCTTCCACTCTAACAAGATTCAGCAACCAGTATTTTAAATGGAGCAAGGAGCAACTGCCTATCTGACCTCCACAACCCAGTAACTGGGTAAAACAATACCCCTTTGCAAGACCTGTGTCAGATTTTATGACTTCTAAATATTGTGACGCCACCGCACTGTAAGATCTTCAAATGACAGCCAGGACCAACAGCTTGGAACTAACCATGAATAATCATAAGTGACATAAGCTTTGTTGTTTAGTTCACGGGAGCCAGTCAGTTGATGATAGATAGACTAGATAACAATTTATTATTAACATAAGATACTATGTACAGTGAAGAGTTTTCAACAAGTACCTGAGTACCGTAAATCATTACATGAGGATTACAGTCTTACGGTAATCTGACGGACTAATGATAATGACGTTGTTGTGTACAGCATTAAAATGAATTTAAGAGAAAATGATTTTATGGATGAAATAAAAAATAATATTGTGTCTTCATAAACAGATAGTATAACAGTTTTATGCAATGGAATGAGCTCTTAGAAGCATAAATTGTAGGTAATAAGCTTAATAAGTCCACTATTATTAACAGGAAAATTTGCTTTGTTAGAAAAGTATTGAACCATTATTTAATCAATGAATAGATAAGGACTTTTTAAGAACAAAATTATACTGAACAAAGTATGTGTAAAATTAACAGTAATTAAAATGTAATTAATAATAGGAGCCAGACAGACATTTATTATCATTATTATTATTCTTGTTTTATTGTAGCTAAGCTTTATAATAAATATTGTTTGACCCAAATGTATATAGGAATGACTCAGGGTTATACTTTCCTTATACCGTTGAATTATAACATTGATGAGCAAAATTTCCAATGTTATTACCCTTAGACAGGTTCTTTACTATTGAATAAATCATGAAAAATGCTTATGAAATTATTACCATTGTTAGAGAAATAATTCACCGTAACGATCCGAAAACCACAGCATAAAGAACAAATTAAAACAAAATCACCAAAGCGTTTAACACAAAGTCACTGCCTTAAATTCACCATTGAAACCTTTTTTATCACTCACTTTTTGGTAATGACA
This sequence comes from Orthosia cruda, assembly GCA_964057195.1. NCBI lineage: Eukaryota > Metazoa > Arthropoda > Insecta > Lepidoptera > Noctuidae > Orthosia > Orthosia cruda. Next base: position 33,408,876 of record OZ059838.1, read on the forward strand.
CTGATCACACATTTACGAAAAATTTAAAAACAAATTCAAAATAGAACACTGTACCGTACCTCGTTTGATTAAGTTGTGGAAACTCAATGTCAACTCCTTACGGTCCGTACGTTCCATACGTTTGTTGGTTATATTTTCGTGGTAGTCAGTAGTAATCACACGGTACCCATTGGAGTGCTGGTAACTAATGTGTTGTCCATTACACGGTACAAAACCAACACTTGTGTACATAATCTACGCCGATAAGATAATAAAATATCACGCTTATAATAGTACTGTTTTGGCTGTTGCGAAAAGAGGTTGCATTATAATAAAAATCTACTGTTTTCATGGCAGAAGTTGCGCCGACGACTGTGAATACTGAATCGTCGTTCACGGTTGAGTGAGCAAGGCCTTTACAAGTTTTTGCATCGGGATAAGTGAAATCTTTACTTACTAATTTTATTTCGTTTTGTAAATGATGTTCGAAGGATTCATGGTGTAGCGACTATGAATGAAACAAAGGCCCGGATGAACTAATGCCCGACTCATTCGAGTAATTACTGGTTCAAGGCCCTCTGCCTTAAAAAAACCAAGAAAAGTGACGTAATGGGTATCTATCGGTTAAGTGGTAATAAACATTTTTAAGACGATAAACCTCGATGAAATTATTTTAATTGTAAGAATTCAAAATATTAAGTTATTTACACAAAAAAATATTAAAACACAATAGTTTTAGGAGCCATAAAAGTAAAAAAATAATTAGTGGAGACCGAGACATTTAGGCACACAACTATCTATCTACAACACTAGTGGCTTATATTTATTGATTTAATTAAAAAGTACCCGGGCGACCGAGCTCGAGAAAACGTCGTTTTTTAATAATGAAACCTAGGTAGACCGATTTATCGCCCCCGAAACCTGCAATCTGCATACAAAATTTCATGAAAATCTTTGGAGCCGTTTCCGAAATTCAAATCTATACCAATATTATAAAGAGGAAAGATTTTTTTGTTGGTTTGTTTGTTTCTTTGTACCGAATAGACTCCAAAACTACTGGACCGATTTCAAAAATTCTTTCACCGTTGGGAAGCTACTCTATCCCCGGGTGACATAGGCTACTTTTTATCCCTGTATTCCCACGGGAACGGGAACTACGCGGGTGAAACCGCGAGGCGTCCTCTATTTATATATATACCTACAAGAATTGCTCGTTTAAAGGTAACCTGGGCGACCGAACTCTGCTCGGGTGAAAATAGAGAAAATTATGTTTTCTAAATTTTTTATTTATGTACATACATTATTACATTTATACAAGAATTGTTCGTTTAAACTTAAAGATAAGTTAATGGTGACGTCGTAGAACATTTTTATTGATACAAACACTATGAAATCCATATTACCTATGCATTTTGTAAACGATAAATTAAATAATTCAAATAAAGAATCATTATGTTTTCTTTTTGGATAATTAATTAAATTGTAACTAAAGTCTACAAAGTGTTTATGATCTCTGGCATTATAGCAGCTAACTATAATCTGACGTCATCAGCAGCGATTTACAGAATGTTGTCAATGTCAAATGTCAATGTTGATACCTTGATGTTATATTGGCAGTAGTTTTTACGTTCTGAAACGAGATTTATAACTTGACGGATAGTAATTCGTCCAAAAACAGTTTACATTTTAAAAATAATTATGTTTAGGGAAACAACACAACATCAAAGTTATTAAGTCAAATGGTTTAACCAATAAATAAGTAAATCTTGCGAATATAATGATAACTATGTAAATCCAATTATTTGTCAGACGCCTTTCGTATTTAGTTGAGCAAACCATGCCGACAACTTGCTATGGTTATTTTTACAGGTGCGTGATATATGGGTAATAGGTAACAGGTACCTGTTGTAATGTAGAATGTATTATAATTGTACTAGAATGAATTTGACCCACTTTTCTGGAGGTTTCGAATATTTTTTTATCCATTCATATGCCTTGCCCCATATGCCGTAGAAATCTAATTTGTTTAATAGCTTAGCGTGATTAACAAAATAAAAGGCCTTACTCATATCTAATAATAATGACACTGCTGGATTGCCATTTTAAGTTTCTGTTACAAGTTTAATAAAGTTGACGATGGCAAGAGCAGTTGAACAACGTTTACGGAAACCAAACTGCTTTTTGCATAATATGTCAAGCCTACTGAGAAAATTATTCAACCTAATATGCATAGCCTTCTCAATAAATTTAGATATGCGATAAGGCCGCCTATTGTATGTTTCTTTTAATTTTAATGTTTCTTTTGTATTGTCTTATCTTGGTGTACAATAAAGTATATATAAATATATATGTTGGGTACTATCGTAATAGGCCGGTAGTTATTTGGGTCTGACTGATTTCCCCTTTTAAATAGTGGTTTTTCGATAGAATTTATTTCATCAATGCCATTTTTATACAAATTGTTATTATTTATCGTTGAGGAGATTGCACTCCAAGTGGCTTTACATTTATTCTTATGCTTTTGTCTAAGTCTTGTATTCATACATTTCTGAGCTTTCTGTGCACATCGTTTAAACATATGATTATAAAGTTTGTAGATATTCTCATTATGTTTTTTATTCGTTCTAAGTTCTAAATTTTAAATGAACCAGCTTTGGTCAATCGCTCGTCTCCGCTGCTCATGCACGACAACGCGCGATCTCACACTGCACAGCAGGCGGTCTCTAAGTTACAAGAGCTGGGGTTGGAAGCTCTATGTCATCTGTCGTACTCACTAGACCCTGCACCTACAGACTTCTACTTTTTTCAGAATTTGGATTACTTCTTGGCGGAAAAAAAAAACAATACCCGGCAGTATTTATTACTTTTTGCCTTCCGAGCTTCCGTCCAAATGATTTCTTCAAGAAGGGCTGAATAAACTGCCACTGCCTTGGCAAAGATTCATGGATTGCTTGGGTGATAAAAATATGAATATGTGGCCTGATTTGTCAAGAGTGACACTAAAATTTTCAATTATTAGAATTTTTCAGAATATATTTATGAATCCTGGACGCTGCAGCTCGAGCGACGAATACTTCTCTCCGCCGACGATACCACCACCTACGCGTCGACGGGGAGGACGCCGGCCACCGGATAGCCTAGGACCTCGAGGCCCATCGGCCTCTGACAGGGTGCCCGGTGCCCGGTGGAAGTGTGGAGCGCATGCGATGGACGCAATCGATTAACGAAAACGTCATGCGCGCATACTTTGGGGCTACAGAGGGGGGAAGTAACCTGACTGGTACCATGGTCGGATGCTCTCTCTGTTTCAGGTGCTTGAGCCAGCTGTCAACGTGTCGGCCCAACGTCTATCGGATCAGGTGCGGGTCATCCAACGTAATCGTATGCTGGATTACGCCGTACTTAATAGACTGCGTGAGGAATCACAGAGTAGCCGTGTCTCACCTGCCTTGCCACCGGCCGCGGTGCAACTGCAACCCAGTGTTTCACCGCGACCCGACCATGTTGGCGAGGATGATGACGACGGGGCTGTATCCGTGAGTACCCAATGCAATGTACGATTGAGGAATGCTTTGGAGTGTGCATTCCGAGAGTATCGTTTCACACCGCCTGAGCTTAGACCTCGATTACCTCGTCTACCCATGCATAAGAAAAATAGGGCGCTGGTGTGTGCTCTAGATTCGCAGCTATCAAATGTTTTTGATAGCAGCAAAGACCTTGCCGACACCCACTCGATCTTGTACTGTGCGGCTGCAGCGGATTGTCGTGTAACTAACGTCAAGTTTCCCAAAACTGACTGAGCTACACAACCAGCTATACCAGCTTGGCAGTGCAGGATTGAGCGTCGTATCGGTGAGGCTAGAGCACTCATCGGCAAGCTTATCTGCTTCAGGGAGTGAGTGAAGCGTTTTGTGAAGCGGGCGTTCTCAGGGACTGATATCAGTTCTCGAGATTATATGGCGTCACAGAGCGTATCGACCTTCTGAAGCAGAAGATCTATGCATGGGCAAACCGTATTCGTCGGTACAAGCGGCGAGTGGAGCGATACACTCAGAGTCGCACATTCCAGAGCAACGAAAGGTGGGTTTATAGGGCTTGGCAACCTAACCATGTATGACTGATACGCGCCTACCGGATAATGACGCCATGTGTTCGTTCTGGTGCGATATCTAATCGGTGCCTGTCAGTCACACCGAGGGTGACTGGACTCGGGAGGTCGAACGAGCGTGCGATCTGATACCACAAATGGGGGCAATTACCATCAGCCCCCAAGATGTGGCTCGTGCAGTCCGTCCGTTGCCTAATTGGAAATCGCCAGGGCCGAAAGGCCTGCATAACTTTTGGATTAAATGGTTTCAAAGGTTGCACGCTCGTTTGGCAACTCAGTTCCAGTCTGCCTTAGAGTCAGGATCGCTGCCATGATCGAGCCACCTGCTCCACAAATCAGGTAGTACTGCGGATCCTAAAAATTATAGACCGATAACGTGTTTACCGACGGTCTATAAAGTTCTTACACCCATTCTGAGAGCGAAAACTAATCAACATATTGACAATAACGCCAACATGTCTGCTACTCAGAATGGATGTAGGAACGGGTCCCGCGGTACTAAGGAGCTGCTCCTCATAGACATTGCCATTAGCCAACAGGTTCGCCGTTCCCGCAAGGATCTGGCGACATGTTGGATAGATTACAAGAAGGCCTATTATTCAGTGCCACATACATGTCTCATGAGGGTGCTGGAGTTGTATAAAATTGATGCAACTCTGCGCGCCTTCCTGACGTCATGTATGGGGCAGTGGAGGACGGTCCTTCACTATCCAGGATATCGACAGATTCCGGAAAACAGCGAACCTATAAGGATCGAGTGCGGAATATTTCAGGGTGACAGTCTGAGTTTTGAGCCTCTGTGGTTTTGTTTAGCCCTGAACCCTCTCAGTACACTGCTGGAGGGTTCAGGCCTGGGCTATCGGTTGAGGAGAGGTGGTCAGGTTATATCACACCTCCTTTACATGTATGATCTGAAGATCTTTGCCCCCAACAACTTGCAACTGATGAAGCTACTGAAGGTAACAGAAACCTTCAGTGACGCCATCATTATGGACGTGATGTGGACAAATGTACAGTCATGCATGTAAAGCGAGGGGAGATTATGGAATCCCTGGGAATACAACTCTCGGATTCCATACACTTTCGATCCCTTTCCTCAACCGAAACTTACAAGTATTTGGGTATGTCGGAAGCACTAGGAATCAATGCTACTGACGTGAAACAGTCGTTGAAGGAGCGCTTCTTTGGTCGCCTGAAAAGAGTACTAAATAGTCTTTTATCGGGCGGTAACAAGGTGTCCACCTTCAACGGTTGGGTCATGCCGGTATTGATGTATTCTTTCAGCTTACTCAAATTGACTCAGACTGAACTTGACGCCCTGGATAGAAGAGTCCGCACATTGCTTACCGCAAATCGTATGCATCACCCACGGTCATCGGTTATGAGACTGTATATACCGCGGAAGTGCGGAGGTATGCAGTCTTAGGGAATACTTCAGGCCGCTGATGTGGGTATGCATCGAGATGTGGTAGCGGTGGACAAGAGCCTTCCCCCCCTCTCCTTGGCTAATGAGAACTGGCGCAAACCTATAGTATTAGATACTAATGACCGCAGGGAGGTATGGCAGAGCAAGGAGCTTCACGGATGCTTCTACCGGGTCCTACATGGGCCCGATGTAGATCTTTTAGCGCCCGTGGCCTGGCTGCGATTTGGTGACCTTTTCGGGGAAACCGAAGGTTTTGTCTTTGCGATTATGGACGAAGTTATGATGACGAACAACTACCGAAAATACATTGTGAAGGACGGCACGGTTTACATCTGCCGGGCATGTCACCGGCCGGGGGAATCAATCCGTCACATTATCTCCGGTTGTTCTAGTCTGCCTAACGGAGAATATTTGCATAGACACCACCTTGTAGCCAGGAGTCGGAAGTGCCTTACTATAATTATATGCCCGACCCAGTTCTCGAAAATGGCAATGTCACGTTGTATTGGGATCGGTCTATCATCACTGACAGAACTATTGTTGCCAATGAGCCTGAAATAGTGGTGATAGACCGACTATAGCGTCGCGCAATGATTGTTGATATAGCGGTCCCCCATGACGAGAATCTCGTATAGGCTGAGAGAGATAAGAAAAGCAAGTATCTTGATCTAGGTCGCGAGGTTGTCGACATGTGGGATGTGAATACAGCAGTCATTGTGCCGATAGAAGGGCTTGATCCAAAAAGCGGTACTTCTGGACACGGCGCGTATAGTTAGGAGGTTCCTCTCTCAGGAGCCCTGACCACCGGTAGCTTGGACCCTGTTCCCGATACCGGTGGACCACTATTTTTGTATTTTTAAATGTCTTGAATGATATTTCAAAATGTAAAAATATGTAAATATAATAAATAATTGAAATAATAAAAATATCACTTTTTTCTTTTTATTTGTGTTGGGTTTGCTCTTGACTCTAGTCTAAGTCATAGGTGACAGAGACAGAGTCGACGATGGAGTTAGCTTACCCAGAAGAAGTCTGTTTACTCTAACTTAGAAGAGATTCGGGTTGAATGCGTTCGGAAACACAGACGCAGGTAGTGAGTTCCATTCATTCGCTGTGCGCATTATGAAGGATGTTTGGAAGTGCTTGGTGCGAATTGGTGGAATGGCAACTAGGTAAGGATGGTAACTTGCAGTGCGTCTAGATGTCCGATGGTAGAAGGGGGCTGGTGGGATGAGGTCGTGGAGTTCTTGAGCACACTTACCGAAATACAGTCTGTAGAAGACCGACAAGCAGGCAACCTTGCGGCGATGATGCTTGATATCCACCAGTTCAATGTCGCCGACATTTACACAAAAGGCATATATTAAAACCAAAATAATTATTTAATAAGAAGAAGAACACCAGCCAATTACATTAAACAATGGTAGAGATAGATAAACATATTTATTCATCAATGAACCTTAGCGAAGATGATATTGAAATATTAGACATCGATAGACATATAAAAGAGACATATGAGGAGACAGAAAGAACTACACGGAATATTTATATCCGATTTATACCAAACACACATTGATGTGGCCACAAAAGTGGGCTGTTTCTATACACTGATTGATTTATGCTAACCAAAAAGTCACAATTAGAAATGATTTATGCAGAAAATGTTACAGTAAACCTGAACATTACAACATATACATATTAAAGGCTCTTGTAGGTACCGCCGTCCTATAACTAGAGTGTCACTATGTGCCATTTGGTTGATTTTAACTCTTCAGTAACTTCGTTTATTAAAATGAACTAAATAACTTCATATGATATGAAACGCACTCATTTTTAACCGACTTCAAACAGAGTTCTTTATTCGACTGTTTTTTTATGTGTGTTACCTCAGAAAATTTTACTAGGTCAATCGATTTTGATGATTCTTTTTTAACCCCCGACGAAAAAAGAGGGGTGTTATAAGTTTGAGGTGTGTTGCTGTGTATCTGTGTATCTGTGTATCTGAGTATCTGTGTATCTGTGTGTCTGTGTATCTGTGTATCTGTGTGTCTGTCTGTGGCATCATAGCGCCTCAACGGATGAACCGATTTTGATTTAGTTTTTTTTGTTGGAAAGGTGATTGTGTCGAGAGTGTTCTTAGCTATGTTTAAAAAAAAACGGTTCAACCGTTCAAAAGTTATGGGCGTTTTACTGTTTGAATCGGGATGTTTTCGCAAGATAAATGTGTCGGGGGTTTTTTAAATTTTTAAATTTTACTTGTATTGATATTAAAGCTGATAATAATGACAGTCATTCAGATGAGTATCTAACTTGTGCTGCTTCAAACGGACTTCTCCCAGCTCATTTGTTTCCAACACGGCTCACAAACTGTTTGGATCATATTTTACTAAAAACAAACCAATCCGCCACATCAATTGTTATCGAATCGTTCATTACAGATCACGAACCACTCCTATTATTTCTTCAAAGCGGGAATGCCAACATGACTGTAACACGCACTAGGTTAAAAATTGACTACGACTCCGCCATTGAGGATATCAAAGGCCATGACTGGTCCCCCGTGCTGGCAATCAGAAATCCTGATGAAGCCGCAGATACGTTAGTTGACAATCTTTCGTCCTTTGTACTAAAGCACACGTACCAATTTACTGTCCCTAGGAGTAAACGTACCCTCAAGCCTTGGATTACGCCGGGTCTACTGCGCTGTATGCGTCACCGTGACCGCATGCATGGCAAACTCAGAAAGTCCGTAGACAATCAATTATTAAAAATCACGTACACCCGATACCGAAATTTTTGTAATTCACTCTTGAGAAAACTAAAATGCTCGTATGAAAAAGAACAGTTTAACAAGGCAAAACATAATATTAAGGCTACCTGGGATGTCATTAAGAAGGTCTCAGACCTGCAGAGTAGTGGTCTACCCTCTTATGACCTTTTGCAATTGTCAGATTCCCCAAAATCCTCGTTGAATCGCGTCAATAATTTTTTGTGCATGTCGGCAGTAATCTGGCATCCAAAATTATACCACCCCTCTCGAAGCCCAAATCTGTGGCTAACTCTAGTTCTTGTAGTTCAATGGTTCTACTTGAGGTAACTGAAGAAGATGTTGATGCCATTATTTTGGGTCTAAGGTCTGATTGTGCAACTGGCGTGGACTGTATACCGTCTAAAATAATAAAAGCCTCGCGCTGTGTTTTGGTTCCGATTATCACACATGTCTGTAATATATCTATTGGTGCTGGTGTCTTCCCAAAGGCTTTTAAAAAAGCAGTGGTTCACCCCATTTTTAAGACTGGGCGCAGAGATGATGTGAATAACTACCGTCCAATTTCGATTTTAACAGCTATGTCAAAGATTTTGGAACGCGTACTAAACAAAAATCTGACCAGTTTTCTCAGTGCAAACAATATTCTAGCTGATAAACAATACGGATTCAAAAATGGAGTAAGTAGCGAAGACGCAGTTATGGCTTTATCTGATCACGTAGCTAGGTCGCTTGACAGAAAATACAAGTGCTTGGGAATTTTCTTTGACCTGTCAAAGGCATTTGATACAGTCTCTGACCCAGCCTTATTAAAAAAAATGGAAAACATTGGTATCCGAGGTCAGCCCTTGAAAATCTTTGCGGACTACCTCAGTGGTCGGACCCAGAGGATTAAAATCGGCTCACACGAAAGTGATGACCTTTCCATCACGTACGGCGTTCCACAAGGTAGCATCCTGGGGCCTACCCTATTTCTCATTTATATAAATGATCTATGCAAACTGACTTTAAAAAATTGCCGGATTTTTACGTATGCTGATGATACCGCCCTAGTAGTAGATGGTTCGGACTGGTCCCACACATATAAGAATGCCGAGGCTGCGCTTTCCAACGTTATGAACTGGTTAGCAGACAATCTGCTAACTTTAAACGTCGAGAAAACGGTTTACATACCCTTTTCCTTTAGGTCAAATCTGGGTCCGCCAAATTCTCTTACCCTACAAGCGCACACCTGTATGTGCCCAACGCAGTGCAACTGTCTATTGCTCACTAAGTCTTCTAGTGTAAGGTACCTAGGAGTTGTCATGGATCGGCATCTAAATTGGCACTCGCAAATAGAGAAAGTCACGTCTCGAGTACGTAAGCAGATTTATGTTTTTAAGAAGCTTAGAAATTCTGCTGACCATGATATCCTCAGATTAGTATATCTTGCTTTGTGTCAGTCCGTCCTATCATACTGCTTGCCTGTATGGGGAGGTGCTTCTAAAACCGTCTTCATCCACCTAGAGAGGGCGCAGAGAGCTGTCCTGAAGGTAATGCTCTTTCGTTCGCGACGGTATCCCACTGCGCAGCTCTATGCTGACTGCAAGGTACTTACAGCCAGGCAACTTTATGTGCTCCTTTCAACTCTTCGCAAGCACTCGGCTCGTCCTACTGCAGAGCCGGCGGGCAGACACAAGCATAACGTTTTTCCCTCAGCAAGCCATAGAACCGCCTTTGCCCAACGACAGTTCTATGTTAAAAGCGTAAAATTATATAACTCCCTAAATAAAACAGTTAAAAATATTTTCGTACTCTAAATCCCAATGTAAGAAAGCACTTACAGATTATCTTCAAACACTTACATTTGATTTCACTGAGGATCTTCTGCTGGGTAACTTACAGTGATATCTAAATAATGAAACCTACCTATGGATACACACTTTACACACACACACACACACACACGCACACACACACATATACTCGTACCTTGGAATACGCTGAACCATATTATTAAATTATATATTATTATTAGTTTATTAATTATAAAAATATAATGACTGACTATATTAATTATGATTGCAATGATGTTTTAAATTCTCCGATGTTATCATTATTTTCTCTCTTTTTGTATTATTTATTTTAAATTGATAAAATGTCTGTTTTTTTTAATGTTTTATGGCTCTGTTGCAACGGAGGATCACTGACTTTTAAGTCACAGGTATATACACCTAGTTTAGGAGTCAGAGTATCTAGTAATGACCTAATGTTTAAAGCTTTATAAAAAAAAAAAAAACACTACAAAATGAAAAATTACTTCAATTTCAGAAGTCGGCACTTTGTAGTGTTTTATATTGAAGTCGGTTTATTTTTTTTGTTAAAAAGTATTTTATTTTCTCTTTTCAGTTTAATAATTTCATTTCCCAAATTATTACTTAGCAAAAAATCTCTTCACAAGTAATTGTAACGCAAACCTAATGTTTGGCAAGTAAACTTTTAAATAGTAACTTGTTTACCAACTAGTACTTTTACCAATTTTTATGTAGTCATATATTTCGATTGGATTAACATATTTTACGCAAAATAAAATAAGCCAAGTATTTAGTTTTTTAATTTTATTTTTTAGTCTTTTTTCATTTCTATTCAGTCAATTGCTTAGTCAATGAACAAAAAAAACATATATATGTCAGTTGCACAGAATATACAAATAAAATTACAATGTGCAAGTATGATTACTATTTAAGAATCAAAGGCGACGGAGCCTGAAGCCCGCTGTGTGGGGCTCCTATTTCTGTCTGCAGGGTCCAGGGTGCAGTAACCTAACAAAAATTCATTGACCATTTGACGATCATGCATGGAGTACTGTTCTCATCTCTGGGATGGATCTGCCAAATACCAGCTTGATGCACTAGAGTCGATCGAAAAGCGGGCCAAGAGGCTCATCGGCGACGAGGCGCTGGACAAGTCAAAGCTCCACAGTCTTGAACATCGTCGCCGAGTTGCCAGCCTGTCAGTTTTTTATCGGTTACATTTCGGGGAGTATGCGATGGAATTGCACGATCTAATTCCACCGAGCCCGTTTCATCATCGGACTACCAGACGTACGGCGATGCGCCATCGATACATGGTGGGCATTCCACCCATACGCACAAAACGTTTTGAGAACACTTTTATTATGCGTAGGTACAGCTAAGGAGTGGAATTCCCTGCCGGAGTCTGTGTTTCCCGACAGCTACAATCTGGGGGTCTTTAAGTCAAGAGTGAATAGGTTATTTCTAGGCAAGCGTGATTCACCGTCGACCACATCATCGCTTACCATCAGGTGAGATAGTGGTCAAGCGCGAGCCTATTGGATATAAAAAAAAATAAAAAAAATATCGTATTGCTATTAATCTACCATGCTTGCTTTGCAAAAGAGGAAATCTGGTGCTCGGCGGCCGCTGCCGCGGCAAAATTGCTGTCCAATGTCCATTGCAAAAAAAAAAAAATTGTAAGTTACAAATATTTTGTATTAAATAAATGATTATATTAAAATCAAATTGAATATTTTAATTATATAATTCTTTTTTATATTTTTTTGTAATAACAAATCGTTTGACCAAACGTTTCTTGTCTAAAGATTGTTTGCTGTAATAAATCATTTGATTAAAGACCAAATGCCTATGACACTATCCTTGGTAATATTCTGCCAAGTAAAAATTTTACCAAATGAAAATGTGCGTACTAAAATCATTCCATATATTGCATTGGTATAAAAAAGGTTGCTAAAATTTGTTTGGGTAGTGAAATTTTGTCAAAATATTAATTCTTCATTGTACCCAAAAAATTACACATAGAACTTGAGTGATTATAAAGTTTTTTTTTTTTTTTCCAATAAGCTCGCGCTTGACTACTATCTCACCAAAAGTTGATGTAAATAAAAAATGACAATTTAAGTTGATGGATAAAGGGTATATCTTTTTGGCAAAACGACAGTATCCCCACCATATTACAAATACACCATATTTACCAAGAGCAGTTTTAGAAATTTCATTATACAAAATATCGCACCATATGAACTAACATCGAGACAGGGTATAGTTTTTTTTCAATTATACCTCACCACCGCCCGACCTCCCATCGTCTACTCTTCAAGTGTAGAGAAGAGCATCGCAAAATTTTGTCCAGGGCGCCGTTTGTGCGAAAACCGACACTACTATTATGAATGACAGAAAAAGCTGAAACCTTAACGCTTAAAGGATCATAAAACTTGTGTGTGTGTCCATGTCTACTTGTGTCTATCTGTCCATGTGCGGTCTACGACCCAAATAAGTCCGCTTAATGTAAGTAAATAAAGGTTGTTTTTTTTTTCAGTCTTGTAAATAAAAAAATCGTTGAATAATTAAGAAAGAAAAGCAAATCAAGTATCTTGACTTGGCTCTCGATGTTGTCGACATGGGAGATGTGGACGCAGCGATCATTGTACCCATCGTCGTGTCAGCCAATGGCTTAACAGCCACGAGCCTCGACCAACAACTAAGGAGGCTCTCGTTAGGCGGTTGGGTCTTTTCACTTCTCATTTGTCAATAACTGTGCAGCTCAACTCAGAATTTAAGGAGCTCAACGATTCGATGAACAATACCAAAGAAAAGACATTCGGGTAGGCCGCATAAATTACTCAAACTGCCAGACCATTAACTGAGAAAAAAATATAAAAGAATGATATAAATAATGATTCAATATTTAAGTTCTTCACACCCTAGAAATCTGCGTTCCTCCAATAATCTTCTCCTAATCTGTCCTTCACATACTACTGATTTTGTTCATTCTTCCTTTCATATTCAGTCTATTCTTCTCTGGAACGTGCTTCCTGTCAAAATCAGGACGGCCACCAGTCGGTATGCTTTCAAGCGGTTACTGCGGTTTTACTTTCAGCGGGGAGAGGGGTCATCTCTATAACTTATTTTCGTTACTTTTTATATTTGTATGTATATATATTTATATAGGTATGTATTATAATATGTATAAGATATATTTGTAATATATGTATTTAAACGGCTTATTATTGTTATTTTTTGTTTTGTTGTTTGCATTCCACGGTTTAAATATAAATGCACCTGCCATGTTATCTCTTCACCACCCTTGGTTGACTGGTAGAGAATGCCTAAGGCATTAAGTCCGCCTTTGTACCTTTGTGCATTTAGTTTAAATAAATAAATGATCTAAATAGTCTTCACATTCACAATAAATAAAATAATATAATAGTTTAAAAAGTAAATATTCTGGTTATTGCAAGAATACCAAAAAATAAACAAAATTCAGGAAGGAAAAATAAAAAAATAAATTAATTGGACCAGCTCAATCCCACGCCTTTTTGGCCTCAACGTAATCTTTAACGGTATAAAACGCTTTCTGGCACAACTTACGTTTAATGAATGGTTTGAATTTATCAAGGCTTGATCCTGTACGTGGCTTGGAAGCTTATTATAAAAGCGTGTATATTGACATCTAAACGAGCCACCTATTATCTTGAGCCTTGTTGTAATACTAAAAATTTGTGTTTGTTCCTAGTACTTATTTATGATATGGATATCACGGTATTTTTTTAACAATTTTATGCGCATATAAAAGATTTTCATAAATATACTGAGAAGCAACAGTCATTACATTAATTTCCTTAAATTTCTCTCTGAGAGAGTGTCTCGGGCTTAATTTATAAATTGATCGCACAGCTCTTTTCTGCAAAACAAAGTTAGTCTGAATGCCGGCGGCATTGCTCCACAACAGAATACCGCACGACATTACATAATGACAATAGCTAAAGTACACTAAACGGGCTGTCTCTATGTCAGTTAAATTACGAATTTTTCTAACAGCATATGCTGCGGAGCTCAACCTTTTTGACAATTTATCTTAAGTCCAAGGTCAAGTCTGAGAATAATGTGCTATTTTCAGGATACAATTCTTCGCCCTTTATCAACACATAGGAGGTTGTTAGGAGGTTCCTCCCTGGAGCCCTGACCGCCGTCGCCGGTAGCTTGGACCCTGCTCCCTGTACCGGTGGACTACTATTTTTATATTCATTATTTTTAAAACTATATAGTCTAACGTCGTAATCGTAAGCCCTTTAAGATTGGCGACATGGAGAGGGCGACTGTCGCAACCCAGCGCTGGGCACAATTTCATAAATTTTTCAATTAAGGCTTCAGAGGCGTCACCGCGTCCTCACCTTCCGCCTGACGCAGGTCCTCACCGGACACGGCTGTTCCGGGAGGTTCCTGTTCAGGATAAGGCGGGAGGAAACGCCCGGGTGTCACCATTGTGAGGGTCGCCCGGAGGACACGGTAGAACATACGGTGGAGGTTTGCCCCGCTTGGGCGGAGCAACGCCGTGTCCTCGTGGAGGCGATCGGCGGTGGAGACCTCTCGCGTCCGGCCCTGGTTCAGGCCATGGTACGGAGCGAGAGAGCATGGGAAGCTGTCACCTCCTTCTGCGAAGCAGTAATGCTCGCGAAGGAGGAGGCAGAACGCGTGAGGGAGACGCAACGGAGACGCCCTCACGCCCCAAGCAACCGCAGGAGACGCCCTGGGCTTCGGGAGTCGCAAGCCGATTCCCGGCCACCGTAGGCGCGGGCTTGCGGACGGCAAGTAATGGGTAGCCCGCCGTCCGATAAGGACCAGGCCCGTGTCGACGGCGCGTAGTGTTCCACGCGCGCCTCAATGAGATGTCAGCAATAACTGACGGGGTCCGCTAGGGCCGATGCCTGTCTGGGTCGCGGATAAATTTGAAAAAGAGTTACCGCGGCCCTGGCTCAAGCAAATGAAGGAACACGGGTGGGTTTTAGTCAGTAAAAGTCTGACACACCCTCATGCTTCACCCAGAGCGGGAGAAGTCATTGGATGATTTCCCACACAAAAAAAAAAAAACTTTAAGATATAAAAAAAACAATGTCCTCTTTTATAGGTCTACAGAAAAGTCCAGCATATAATATGTCTAAATTTTAATGATAGCTTACTATACCCATTCAAACATGAAAAAAATGATCACGTACAATGCGGTAATTGGAAAGTTATTTAAACGGAGAGAGTATTAATCCTTATCAACTTAAATACGTTGTTTACCTTAAGCATTTCATGCACATTATTATAATCAGTACATCATACTATTAAAAAAAATATCATCTAATTATCATTGTTTAAATAAAATATCTTTGCAGTTATATCAAAATAACATAGTAACGTGCGTGAATAAAAATTCAAGCGCGGGTCTCATACCGATGACGGGATCCTACGACAGAAAACCATGTAGGCATAAATGCTCTACTACCCGCTCGAAGCCGGGGCGGGTCGCTAGTTTAAAATAAAATGAAGAACATAAGTAGTTCTTCCAAAAAATATGAGCCACTTGCTGTTTGTTTATCTTTACATTTTTATTATCTTAAATTTATTTTTGAATTTTCAATTAATTGTAGTCTTGACTATTGATATAAATTTTACAGACCACCCACTCGCAATATATTTTTTAACATATTTAATTTTATATAAAATGCTTTACATCAATTAAACAGTTGGGTGAAGGTCGCTCCTTTATCGGATCTCCCACTATATCGATTTAATTATCCCTTATTTTTTTTAGTTTTTAAGGAAATAGATAAAATTGGTTATACCCTTTCCTTGATGACGGGGGTCCTTTTTTTGTTAAGGGGGGAAACCTTCAAAAGGCGTCTGGTCTTTTGGGGTAAAGACCAGCGAGTGTAGGATTTTTACCTCACTTAAACCACTTCGGTGATGACTATCAGCATATAGAAGGACCCCGTGACCTTTCAAAAAACCACACCAGAACATACCGTTAATAAGTAGTGAAAAAATTTCAAAAAGTAATAATAGCAAGAATACTTTTCTAAAATAAAATAATGATTGGCACTTGGCAGTTTTTTTGCTATGCATTTTTTATATTATTTTTGTGTTGAAGACTCATCGTCGAATTGAATAAATATTTGATTGACTATTTCTGGACTTTCAGGATATTAATATTCAGTGAAATCAAAAGTAAAATATACTTGATTGGATTTTTCCCTTTAGCATCTGAAAAATAATCCAAAGGTTGTAATTTTATTAAATATCTAATGTTTAAGCTGAAATAATAATATTTAGTATAAACATAAGTAAAGCTGAAGATTTTTTGTTAGACAGAGACTTTATTTTACTTAACCGACTATTTATTTTTAATAGGTTCGTGCTGTTCTGAATTCATATTTTCAGTTATGCACTTTCAAATTCATATTCTGCTACAGTCTAAAAATAATCTTTTTCGTATTCAGCACGAAAGGTATCCCAATGTTTTTACAACGAAATGTATAGGTTTTTGTGAAAGAGACATATTTTTCAAAATTAGGTTAACACGGTTATATGAACGTTTTTTGTTCCGTTTATGCCATGTTCAGACATGCTTACCCATTGTTTTTATGTAACCAAGGATGTGGTTAGCATGTAAAATATGTTTACAAAACAATTATGTCAGCTTTCGTTTTTGAAACTAGACTGAAAAATCGCGCCTGAAAGCGTGCATTGTGCGAGCAAACTGGCCTATCTCCATTTGAGACCGACCAATATTCATTGAGCTGTTAAAAGTACAAGGTGTGGTAAGAAGTGAACGGTAGAAGGGTTGGAGTGTTGAATGCAACGGCTCAACGTTTATCGGTTAAACTAAATAATATCACGGATTAACATTTACACATGCGGCCAACGTGCGGCGGTGGGCAGAGAGTGTCGCGAGAGCAGTATTGACCGCAGTCGCTTTTCGCACACCGTCCGGCCTCCGCGTACATTTCCGAACGCACGCTCGCAACGTAACACACGCTTCCCGCCACAAATTCAAACATCATAAACCTACGTTCGAATAATCGAAATAATTATTTTTGTTCATTGCAATCGAAGTGCACTGGCGCGTAAAGTCCAAGCCGACGGCGACACTTGCCGCCAGTGTCCGGATTGCGTCGAGGACGTTGACATCTGTCAAATGATACGGAAATCGATCTATCGATTTGGATTTTTCGAATAATGTAGAATTTTGGCGGGTAGTGCGTGTTGTGTCAAAGTTTTTTTTTTCTAACTCAATAGTGAAGGTGGTATCGGTGTTTTCAACAAGTGACATGGAATAATGGTGGATTCCACGTAATAAATTAATCAGTGCTTTTTTACTACAAATTGAAGTTGAAGACAGTTAAATATTACTGAAAGGTGAGTTTCACGTAATATAATTTTAATTATTTTAGTAGTGAGTCAATGATAAATCTTTCGCTTTCTAAAGTTTCGACCATGAGTGTGGCAGCAGTCACGATTGAGCTCTGTCCGAGCTGATATCTGTAATTTAATTTTATTCATGAAATAAATAATTTTACACCTCAAAAAATTAAAGGTATGTGGAATAATAATTCTTAATGATAAGTTTCGGTAACATTTTGCCAAGTGCGGCTTGTGCAAAAACTTGTTTTATGAAAGTAAACGGTGGTACCCTATATCACGGCGCTGCGTTGCGACATTTCACTTCTGAGATAATTAAATACTGTCTTAATCAAAGTAAAATAACTGTACCTTTCTATTCGCTATTACAATTTAATTTCCTATTAACACGCCTAAGTTACATCCACTAAACTTTATCTAGAAATCTAAAAAGTAAAACGTAACTCCGGAAAATCTAATCTCAGTTTCGTAAATGTGTGTACTTCCACAGTATTTACGATACATACAATGTAGTATGTAGCACAGAATGCAATAACATTTATTATCTAGCACAGAATTTATTACCTTACTTGAAAAGCGCTTGTTAAATAACTGGCAGCCAAATTGAAAAGCATGTTAGATTCAGTTATTTTCCAATCTAGTTGTTATCGTGCTGAAAAATACGAGAGTATTCTTTCAAGCTTCACTTGGTCCATCTCGTACCACAACAATTTTGTACTTGTAATCTAAAACTTGGCTGTAATACCTTAAACAAAAGGTTTTATAGCAAAACATATGTAATTAGAAGAAATAAACTTAACACAAAATCCATTAATTCCCTTTCAGTACGATTAGAGCGTGCTTACACTGAAAGAGTGAGACAGACGTCTGGTAGGAACGGTAAATACAATTTCATGCCTAGTTTAAACGTTCCTGAATCACAGCAGGATTTTATTACACTATCAATTTAAATAAAGGTACAATTTTAGGGTATTTGAAGCAAGCTAGTTCTGGCCTACTAGTGACTTGACTGCTAGCTCTACCAAATGTAAACGCGCCTTAAGTTACCAATACAATAACCCGGATCCAAAGCAGCTGTTAGCTATTACACGACTCAAGTGTCGTTGGTCAAGAAATAGATCTAATCGGGCAGTTAGTGCCGCCATTTGCCGAAATGGTAGCATTGGTAGCAAATGGTAGCACTCGCCAATGTTGGACCTTGCGGCCAATTATGACCAATGCCGAATATTTTCGTTTTTGAAACAACTGCGAGGATTGCGCAAGATAAGATCTGTTTTGATCTAAATCTGGTCTGAATCGCATTCGTTAACAAATTTTTTTAACACTTGAAATTTTTTTTTAGATGGCTTTGCCTTGTATTGTTTGCTTTGTCTTTGTCTAAGGACAAAGTAAACAATGCAACGTACTTTTTCAGAAAGTTTATTAAATACTGATATATCGCCACGATATTGAGGTTTTAACAAAAATAAATATAGCAAACAGTCTATATTGTGTAGTATTTCGATTTAAATTAGTTTAGTTTGCTAATAATTTGTAACAAATCTAAAGTGAATAAAATTATTTCGGTAACTTTTAACAGTGCACTAGATTAAAACTATTTGGATTATTTTAACTCTTTCACAATGCTGAAGTCTGTCTTTTAATATAAATGATACAGATACGTAGGTTCTGAAACAGATTTAATGTTAATAACTCCTCATTGCTTCAACCTGAGAAATCTCTCATACCCAAAAAATATTATAAAACAAGGAAAACCAACAAAAAACCACAACATAAAACTAACCACAATGCTTTCGATTTCATTCATTAGATCTATATTTATTTAGACGTACAACTTTTACGTGTGTAATGACTTGTTACGATAAAAAAGCGACATTCCATATTATCGATTTTAAATCGCTCGATATAGAAAGTAAGTGCGTGAGAGTGGCTGCATTGGCTACCGGAGTGCCGACAAACATTTCACTCAAGTGCTTATGTTGAGACTGGCGTTATTATTTGCATGTTAATCGTCCGTTTTTGATGATAAATATTTATTATAGAGTTTATTTGAAAGAAAGGCTATCTCTTATGTTGTTTCTCAAGTTATTGAACGAACGTTGATTCTATGCTGTAGAATTTTTTTGCAGTCTTTGTAAGTATGTTTGTATTTACGTATGTTCCTTCGTAGCGCCTAAATTTATTATCCGATTTTGATTAATAAGGGTTCAATCGATTCATTATTATAGCCCGGATGACAGCTAAAAAAATTTCGTAGTCTAAAACTAAAATTAAAACTTATTGCTTGTTTAGAATTGTGTTTTATTTTTGTTGGTAGTTCTAGCCGTTTTTAGGTCTCTTAAATAAAAAGTAATATATTTAAGTATGCAGAAAACGAATTACAAAATTATCTCAAAACTCATGGGACTTAAATATGACTTTTGTTAAATTTGTACTAAAAGGTGTACCTCTGCTTAACCCTTCTAGAAATACAGGTGTTATTATATGATCACATACCGATTTAATTTAGCTGGATAAATAATTACAAAAATTGCCTGCAGCGATTCACATGGGTGACTTTCAATCTAACAAGTCAATTTAAAACTAAAAAAAGAAGATGTATTCCAACAGCTCTACATTCACACAAACAAATACATAACATGAATTGAGATCTCTTCAGATAAAAGTCAATAAACATCACGTTGTTCTTTTATCACATCAAAATCGCAGCCTCTGGCAAGCTTCAACGGTGTCAGACATCATAAAACAAATGCCTATCTGTCTATTTGAGTTTATCTCAGAAAATACTGAACTTATTTTGCTACAGTTTCTAACAACTGAGTGATTAACAGGCTTAAAATTTAAATACAAACTTATTTTTTTATTCCAATATAATTAGACTCATCAAAAATCATATACAAGCACTAAAATCCAGTCATTTTCTTTCTGTGCGTAGTAGAAAAATAAACGAATGAATTTTCCTTATAAGGAAAATACATGAACTCCCAGAAACTACAGAAAACCACCCGCCAAGATCCATACGCGCTCCTTTTTCTTTATTTACTTTCGTATATCTGGCTGGCCATAAACGCAACCCGGTTCTGAGTACCACGCACCTGGCTTTTTCCTTTTTAAATGGTTCTTTAAAATTCAGCTAATATCAAATGTACTGTTATTTATTTCATAAATCATCCAAAATGTTTTTAACAACTGATATCATCCATCAAAAACTGCACAGTAAAAGATTTACATCGATAAAGTCATACTATCGCATCAAGATCGCTACCTCTCGCGTGCCACGACACCATCAGACAACAGATAGCAATATTGAGGATATTATGTTTCAGAACATAATGTTGTAACAACTAACAACACTGGAAGTGTGCACGAATTTACTGGTGACACGGTTTGATAGTAAAGTAGCATTTTTTAAACTCAGATTATGTTTAATTTAATTTCGGTAAGTCAGAAAGAGGGTTTAGAAGTTAACTGGGTTGGTGAGGAGTTATATGAATGAAAAGAGATGAGTGAAAGGATGGTAAGGAAGATGAAAACGTGTTGCGCTGACCCCAAGTAACATGGTTTATAAAAAAAGATTTTGAAAGATTTGTATTTTTGTATGTAACGGATAAACTTAAAAACTACGGGTCCGATAACAAAAATTCTTATACCGTTGGGAAGCTACACTATCCTTGGGTGATATAGGCTACTTTTTATCCCTGTATTCCCACGGAAACGGGAACTACACGTGTGAAACAGCGAGGCGTATGTTATAAATTGCTAGTAGAGCTATAATACTCGTATCAATATAATTCCAAAATTACTAAAGTTTTTGCCACCCACGACAGTGAACACTTCGCAACGTTATAATTACTTCGTTCCTTATGCACTAAAGGAAGTGGCTTGTTTCGTTAAGCGTTTGCATGTGATTATGAAGAAAAACTGGCCAGTAACTTTCATTACTCTCGAGCATGTAGAAAAGAATTTACTTCACTTTATTTATTTTAGTTAGGACAATTTATACAGTATGCGCTGGCTTTAAATATATAATCTTAGGCATCAGGGTTGTAAAACATGTTTGATTTTAGATAATTCTAATTGTAAAGCCAACCAGGATCTTCTGATTTATGGCATGAAAAAATGTCTGCAGAATTCAAATAGAAAAATATTCAAAACAGATTCTCTATTGAAACAAAATCAATCAGCTGAATCACCTGCTTTTTTTGCCATTACATGGCATGGAAATGATTGCATTAGAAGATGCTACTGAGACCGATTCTTTACTGTTCGCGAGCTAAAATAGAAACAGATACATAATTATTTACATATTTTAACACAAACAAAAATCTAGCAGACCAAGCAAAAGTAATTAACATTACCATACTTACGTATAATACATACATAATAATAACTGTATCATCTTTACGTAACAATAAAATAGTCGTCAGCAGAGAGACAGGTAAGTGAGACACGAATAAGACAATGCAAGTCGTAACTCATTAGCCAGAGAGAAATTATGCAGAAAGTTTAAAACACTATATTTCATTTGTTATTAATGACTTCAGTATGGTATATTGTTTCAGTCTCGGTATTTAGGCAGGCATTGGATATAAGAATTAAGCTATATGACTTAAAAAGGAAATTGTGATTGTTTTTTGTGTAATAGGCAACAGTTTTGAGAGAATGTGCACCTAATGATGCATATCCATGGAATTAGTAAGTAACTGTTTTTCTTCTTCATATTACTGCAACAAACGGATTTGTTTGGACTAATACATTGCCACTACACGGCATCATAAGTTCTACCTATAAAGTATCTAATATTTCCAAATACTTATCTATAAAAGTTCAAGTGCTACAGAGCGAATATAGGATTCAATTTAAATCAAGGGTCATAAAGCAGAATTTCTCAGTAGTTTGGTAAATCCAAATGCACAATTGCGGTATACAAAATCCAGGAAGCCATAAATCACTTGCGTCGATCATAATATCAATTCATTAATAATATCGTATTCACGGTTTCACTGAGTGATATATAACCAATATCATATGATTTGAAAATAAATGGGATATTATCTATATATCTATCTTTACTTACAAGTAGGAGTTCCATCGTTAATAGAGAAAATATAACTTTGATTACCAATGTAATAAAGTTATCGAAATCAATATTAAAGTCTATTGCTATCTCCAATATCTTTATACTTTAATCATTATACTTAGCTATAAGAATTCTGAAAACAAATATTAACGTCCATATTAACAACGTCAAAGTACTTAAGAAAGGTTAATCTTTCAATTAAATCTATTGTACTAAACATATTTTATTGCAATAATTTTCTCCCATTTACAAGAATATAACAAAAAACCCATGTATACTAAAAATCTCTCTCATGACAGGCATTTTTATTCTTTCAGCTACATAATATTATTATGTAGTTGAAATAATAATTATCGAATTATGCTTTTCACCGACATTCTGTGCAAAGAGAATTTGGTTATAATACATATAATGTGGTACATAACAAAGAACCACCTGTCACAAGGCGGTTGACCATGGACAAAACAGTTCCCATACCGGAAAAATAAGGAAATATGCGCTGAATGCGAGGCGAGTGAACGCGATATGAGGCGATAGTGTTTTTATTGTGAGTCACACCATACTGCATAATATTTTTAACTGTATGTATACGTATATATGTACAGTAAAAAAACATGTATGTACACAACATCTCTATGGTATTCCTTGAAGGGTTATGTAAAGACCTACATTTCACCCAGTTATGTATTAAGTCATATGTAATGTGGTATAGGAGTGGAACTCCCTTCCGGAGTCTTAGTTCCCTGTCTTTGCTACAACCTTGGGGTATTTAAGTCAAGAGTGAATAGGTTTCTTCTAGGCAAACGTGCTTCACCGTAGAACACATCATTAATGATTACCATCAGGCGAGATAGTGGTCAATCGATTATAAAAAAAAATATCAACCGGGCATAAGTCCAGATTCCGGGCCGCTACTGAGGAATATAATATTTTTCACTGTATATTTCAAACATTTCAAACTCTACCAAAGAAAAATCTTACAGATTTTAAATATTTTTTAATTTGTACCACTTCTTAACCTGGTTTTATAGCAGACGAGTTAATCATTAACTTACTTTATAATTATCAATTCAGACCCCACACAAGAACGAGAAATTCTCTCCGTAGCACCTCACAGCTGTCTATACACGAAGCCCCTAAAATGTCTGACAGAATTTAAAAAAAAAACCACCGCCAGTGAAAGTTTTGTCTGCATCCTTATTCAGATACACAGTCATCGGCATTGCTGTAAAAGTGGCATTCTTGGTGAGTGTGTCGATGGGGAGCAGGTTTTGATAAGGAAGATAAGTCATTATTTATTTGGAGTGGACTCATAAGTAAGTTGTTTGATAGGCTGAATATTTATTAGACTTCGTGATGTCACTAATTAGAGGGAAAACGTGGTTTGATTTTTTTATGGAATGAATGTAAAAAAACCTAAAATAGATACGTTGCCAAATGATGCTGTTTGAAAATTAATTTATTTGTATTAACATTTATAGTGCCTACATTAAAGGTCAAGTTAAAAAAATAATCCAAACTATGAAAAAGCCTCATAATAATTAATTTATTCGTTATCTTAATTATTTGACCTAATTATGCAGCTTGATCCCAATGCAAACATTTTTCTCAAAGATTTAAATACAAATCTTTGCAGCAACTCGTTTTTCCATAGAAAAGACATCAACGCGCTAATCTCGCTAGTCATTTTGCTCATAAAGTACATTAGCATACTTTTTTTGTTCATGCTATACATTTGAGTCAAGGTCAAAAAATTTCACCACTTTCTTCGTTTGCATTGCAAATGAAATGCATAAATTTATAATTTTGTCACATACATTCTATAATTAATTTTCAAATGCATGTATTAGTATTAAAAACGTGTTTAAAAACACTCGATTGACGTCTTCATAATTGAGTCTTGTATTTCCCTCTTGTAAATAAAAAGTTAAAAGTCCATTGTTTTGTTTAACGGCGCTATTCGCAATGAGTTGAAACGAATAAGTTATGGTCGTAGGCCGCGAGTTAACAACCTCTCTCTGCTTTGTGAATTGTAGCAACTGGCTATTGCAGTTGTTCGATCGGCATTCGACATCAGCATATTTTATTTAGGGTAATAAGTGTTTTTAAAGCCTTAATATTGTACAGATTATGAGTTTTAGTATTCTTAGGGCTAAAGAAGCTACATGACCAGCTATAGTCTTACTAAAAGAGTAACCGTGGAGTTTTTTGCCGGTTCTTCTCCATAAGAAACGGCCAACCCGAACCGTGCACCTTTTGTCGACGTTTTATAAGTGCCCATGTTGGATTATATGAAATAATAAAATATATATTGATTTTGCTTTTTGATAGACGAATTCTGCTCAAAATCAACTTCAATAAATACACTGTAAAATAATTAATAAACATTACTAATTAATATTCGAATTACAAAAATGTTTTTTTGAAGTTAATTTTGTAAGTTATTTAACAAAAACAAGAGGCTGATGACGTCACGCGTTGTGTAAACTCACTCCACGGCGCAGTCGGTAAAAAACGGTGTACTGCTTTAGTTGACCGATAGCTACGGGGAAGAATGTGATAGCAGTATGACAAATATAGAAAAGGAAAGTGCTGGTTTCGTTTTCAATGACACTTCAATTAAAAAAGTAATAGATATCTTAATTCAGTTTAGATCAAAGAAAAATAAATCTGAAGATTTATTTGATCTTATCAATTTTATAAATATCCGCGTGAGAAAAAATATCTTAACGATAAATAAGATTAAAAATAATTTATATATTTTATACATACTTTTTGCCAATTTTATGTTTTAATAAATATAAAATTTCATATAGGGTCATCTTTAATCCTTATATTCTTCGTAAAATCCATCTAGGTGTCTTTAAATCAGGATTGGATAGGTTACTTTTAGGCAAGCGTGCTTCACCATCGACCACATCATCGCTTACCATCAGGTGGGATAGTAGTCAAGCGCGAACCGATCAAAAAAAAAAACTATATAAGATTTTGAAAAAAAAACTTACTAGAACAACAAACCTGAATCAAGTCTAGTATCCAAACTTAGTCACTAGCACAGCACATTCCCCTTTTGCAAAAACAAGTTACCGTAATCCACTTTCTACTAGATATTGCGGCGATTCAACTTGACCCAGATAACGATCCAAATTAACATCTGTAATCTATCATAACACTTCAGAATTACTGGAATTACTACCATTATACTATTATATTTAATGCTTCGTGTTATAATGGCTTCATTTCAAATATCATGGTTTTTGGATAATTGTGAAAGATTATTTCAACTTCGTGCGAGAAGTTATTTTATTGAAGACTAGCTTTTATCCGCGGCTTCCCTCTTGTGGCTTAACACACAAACACTGTGAATTTTTATGTGACTAAAATTGCCTGTGCCAACTCACCAATAGTGTTCTTAGTATTTCCAGAGATAATCTCCTACAACCTAAACAATTTTTCCTTTGCATAATATTTGTTAGTTTCAATGGTTCGTATCAGAAAGGCTTTTAGATAATTGTGAAAGATTATTACGGCTTCTTGCTTCGGCTGCGTTCTATGAGGCATTTTTATAGATAAGTAGCATCTACAAGCGAGCCATCCGCATGAATGTCGAACATTACCCCAAGACAACGTACTTTCGGAACAATAAGTATTCTATCTCCTTCTCCAAAGTCCAATTTATATCTGTTCCAAAATTCATTAAAATTGGTTCCACGGTTTAGGAGTGAAAACCTAACGAACAAACAGACAGGAAGAGTTACTCTCTCGTTTATAATGTTAACCATGGATTATAGTTGATGCTGATTTTAAGTCTTTAAGTTTCAACGCGAGTGAATAATGATATGAAAGTGCTGTAGACTGCTTATGTGGTGAATTGACTCATCAAATCTTATACGATACATAAGCTGTGTTATGAAAATAAACTCAAGGGATTAGTATCGCGAATGGAAGTTTGGACTCACTGGCAATCACCGTACCTATATATATTCTTTTAGCACATACAAAGGTGCTTTCTGCCCGATTCTTCAACTTTATCTTTAAGGGCGCGGGAAAACAGTTTCTGAAAGAACTTGGGATGGCCTGTACTTAGTAGTGGGACAGTAAAGCTTCAACAATAAACAATCTTCAGAAGCATTTTGCAATTATGTAGATACAGAGATATTTTAAGGAATATACCTGCCACTGCTCTGAGATCTTTGGTCCTCTTATAAGGAGTAGATAACTTAATATATTCTTCGTAGCATTTTCTTAAATTCAGTAAGGTTGTCGACTCGTAACGTATCATAACATAACTTCATAAGCTAATAATCTCTCAGTATCAGTTACGACAGTACGTTGTTGACTGAGCTACTGGATTACGCCTCACTGGTTCATCTGGCCAGTCGCTAGACTATACTCTTATGGCATCGTGATGCAAATGTTTGTTACGTTTGTTTAACAGATCTTTGTGAGAATGATGTGCGATTTTTGGCGACTAAGTGCTAATTACCGTTTATGGAAGTTGTTAAACAAAGATACTTAATATCGTTTGTTATATCTATAACAAACATAATGTTTTACATGATACATGATAAGCGAACTGAACTATTTGGTTCAGCTTTGTACGAATTTAATCAAAATGTATATTATACAGAGGTAACTAATGTTTGTTAACATGTTTGTACAAGATAATCTCTGGAAATACTGAACCTATTTCAAGAATTGTTACACTGAAATAGAGCTACTGTTAAGTAAGGCTGTAAGGCTATTTTATGGGATAGATCGGCGCGGCGGAGCGAATCTGCTTGTAACAGCAGGTTCAATAATATACGGTGTTATGATTTTATTATACACGTCACAGAGACATTCCTCGAGAAATTTCTCAAATTATGATATAGTCTAGACAACGTAACAAAAAAACACAAACACAATGCCGAATTATTTAGACGGAAAAAGTAATTCCAAACCATTCTCTGGAAATTTAATAATAATGCTCTTACAATTGAAAATTGAACAATAATGTACCTACTTGACAGACTAGACGAAATATTCCAAATGGTCGTGAGAATGCCTAGTTAAAAGAAATGTACATAATTATTCGTCCGTCTGTCATTTTCACGTGCAGTAAGTACAGTATTACGTTACTAGATATTACGTCGGCGAAAGTGTCATTGATATGTTAAAACCGTAAAATAAAGATACGGTGCGCTCCGGTGGTTGCCACAGACTACTTGCAGGTACCAGTCCATCAACCTTATACATCAAAACTAAAATAATATAGAAGTATTTTTTTTGTTTATTATATTCATAAAAGGTTTACGCATTTCAGCGGGGCGAGCACAGCCTGCTGTGATAGGCTGTAGTCACACATTTTTATCATAGTTTGGGAGCAAAAACTTGACTGAGGTACGAATGCAATGGTGATGGTTGATAGGCTTCTTTGTACTTCGGAAACCTGCAAAGTTCCTGTAGTATAGGCAACGGTAGCCAAGCCACGAGGAAAAATAGTTGTTCATAACAAAACTTTTTGTATTTTAATTAGTCATTGATTGACAATCTGTTTCTACTGTCTGCTTTAAAACTAGAAAGTTTGCTTTTATTAACTTGATTTGTTTAATTTATGCATATCGGCTTGCATGCAAATAAAAGTGGCGTTCATTGCCATTTTTTTAATAGAAAAAAATACTTGCAATAACTGAAAGTACGCTAAACCACTTTCAATATGTGCTTCAATCAAATATGACAGTAATAATTACTTTTTTATGGCTATATTACCTGGCTGTAAACAATATGAAATATGCATATTATTATTATTGGATGTGGCATTAAGCCCACTAACGTTGCAGTTCTGTACATGAAAATGCCTAGGAAGACGAGATGACCTAGACGGGTACTGCAAGGGCTCTTTCAAGGTGGCTCTAAAAAATAATTGATGGAAGGAATTGAGGACTTAGCTCAGCTGTGGGACAGTGTAGCCTAACAAAAAAATGCAATTTCTAAACAATATTCTCTAATAAAATGATCTACAACTCCTGTAATTGTCACATTTATGTATAAAACCTAAACGCCCGAAGACCACGCACAGAAAAAGTAAACACTTACAATATTGTCCAACTGTTTTTTCCTAGGCTGTGTCCCCAACCGGCGCCGCGCCGCGCTCTGGTTTAGAAAGTGAACTCTTTACGCAGACTTCCTACGGTAACATTTACGTTCGCGTTACAAGATCCAGCGATACTGATCTGGTTCAGGATTACTCCGCATTCCATTTCATTAGCTGTTTTTAATTAAACTGGGGTAGGATTATTGCGGTGGTCTAGATAGGAAGAAAATTATGTGATGTCATAAACTAAAAGTATGTTGTCTTTACCAAAACAATTTATTTAAAAGAAGCCGCACACAATTATTAAGACATTAGTAAAAGACTTCCCCAGAACTGCATTTTATACCCACAAATCAATACATATTTGAATAAGTGCCATGCTCTAAGAAGCGACTTTTTTGTCATTTGAATTTTCTACTGTGAAAACTCATTAATATATAAAGGCACTCACATTTTTTTTTATTAGATCACTTAAACGGAATCATAAATTATTATGAATAAACAGTAGCTTGCCAAATGACCAGCGCGAATTGCAACAATCGTTGTAAAAGATATAGATTAGTATTTGTCGCTGGTTTTACTCTGAGGCAATACAAACCGAGTCAGCTGTAAGTGCGATTCTGCGAGAAATAATTCCGTAACACGTTATCCGTTCTTAGATTTGAATGTGCGTAAAGTAGAGATTTGAATTGTTGGACATTTTGATGAACTCGAGTAATTGAAACGCATAATGAGGATATTATTATGAATTGTATTATTGTAAATGGATTGCCGATAAAATTTATTTAAATTATTGGAACTTTTTATCAATAATTTTTTATTAATTAATTACAATTTTAATTGTCATGAGTGATATCATCCAGAAGTTATAGGACTAGGGCCGTTTTTTCAGTGGTCTGATGGCTTTTGACTGGGGAGTGGGAATAGCCGTTTGACATATTTTCTATACAAAATCTGTCGGGTCGCCGTTTTTGTGCCTCGGTTGGGGGTAGACGGAATATTGAGGGTTCGGGCCTTGGTTGTTTTGATAAGATTGAATGTGATTGTTGAAATTTTAATGGAATCGATTGGCTTGATTGTAATGTAGATATAATGGAATCATAGGGTCTATAAATATAATATTTGTTATGATTATAGTGAGATAATTTATGTCATTTCTTACTGCATGAAATGGATTAGATGTTAGTGATTGTAATAGTTGTAATATTTTGTGTTTTTGGAAATAAATGGCTTATTATTATTATTATAAAGTAGGGACACTTAAGAGCCTTTGCGTTTTATTCATTAAACAACAAATTTCATCATTTTGTTGGAATGTCAATAACGTGGTCGAAAATAATCCCTCACGGACTACGAACGAAGTGTCTTTCGTTGGCTAAAAACTTATACATCCTTAAAAAATCTATTAGCAAAGAACTGCTACTCCTTTAAATTAGATTTTATTACCATCCAGATTTCAACACATATTTTAAGTCAGTTTGAAGGACCTCCTCCCAGCTCAGCCGCCACGACCACGAAAGAAACCCTCGATTAATGTTAGTAAAAAACAAGCTATAGGTAACTGTCCATTTGATAATGATGATTGAGATGGCATCGAGTTGGAAGACATGATTTTGTTATACTAGAATACCATCTTGGCGACATAGGCTATTTACACTTAAAAAAAATACTTGCAATAACTGAACGAAAGTGGTTTAGTCAGTTCGGCACTGTTATATTCAATAAATAATCTCTAAAAATCCCATGTTCTCATCCCAACAATCATAACCAGCCTTCCAAGATCAAATTCCCGCCCATCCGGATGCACCAGCATCAACAATCACAATCAGAACACCTACTATAGAAAGGTCATAAGTACTTCCTTCATTGTTACAATGATTGGGCGCCATATTAGCATACAAAGGATCGCCTTGTTGCGTCTCCAAACTTAATTGAAGTGTCAAATAGCTTATCAGCTAGAATTGTTCCAGTCTTCAGCGTTTCACACATCCGTGATAGTCAAGGTTATGTTTGGTCTATTTTGTCTATGCATTTTTAATAAGGTTTACTGTTTTGCTTAGGTGTTTTTATCAGGTTTCGTCTTGGACGCATTACCAAGACGTTCAAGTTTGGTAATGCGTCCGTCATTCTCCACATGATGGAGTGCCCCTAGTGCCCAAACATCTGCACTTTGCATATCCTAATGAACGGCCCGGGTTGCTTCCATTAACGTGGCAACCTATGGTGTTTAAAATATCCAAAAAGATAGTCCATCTTCTCGAAAATAAAAAGTTTGGTCTAGACCAGTTATATGAATCTCTGTAAAAAATTACTTGTTGGCAAATTTTTATGTCAAATTGCTAACTTTCCCTTTTTTATACTCGATAAGCTTGCGTTTGACCACTACCTCGCCTGATGGCGATAATGTGGTCTACGATGAAGCACGCTTGCCAGAAGTAACCTATTCACTCTTGACTTAAAGACCCCAATGTTGTAGCTATCAGGGAACAAAGACTCCGACAGGGAATTC
The DNA here is from genome assembly GCA_964057195.1 of Orthosia cruda. Taxonomy (NCBI): domain Eukaryota; kingdom Metazoa; phylum Arthropoda; class Insecta; order Lepidoptera; family Noctuidae; genus Orthosia; species Orthosia cruda. Next base: position 33,440,024 of record OZ059838.1, read on the forward strand.
CACTCCTTAACTGTTCTAGAATAAAGTTGCATGTTTTAACAAGCACTTCGCAGTTAGTTGCGAAATGAAATACCTAAATGTGCATAGGTAATGCACAAATAGGTATTTCGTAATTAAATGTCAGAGATGATGATGAAAAAATATATATCAAAGTGATGTATAACAGAGTAACCTTTCACGATTTGATTTGGAATACTTTCAGGAGGTGGAGTTCAAGCGTCAAAAGTCGTGGTTTCAGGGGGTGGAGTATTTTTCAAAATTGTAAAAGGAGACTGATGAAAGTGAAAGATGGCGTTAAAATCGTGATTGTCGTAAATGTTAGATACCTATTACCAAACTAAAAGATCAGTCGAAAGAATCTTATTTTGGAGCTTGTAATTGTAAGTATTGTAACCATGACAAATGTACTGTATGCGCAATCATTGAATACCTAACTTAAGTATTGTTGTCCATTCAATTCGAGTCGTAATCTCATCGCTGCGACAGTCAATATAAAAAACTTGTCAATATTTTACGAAGTAGAGCTTTTTCACCCAACTAAGGCGAATCCAAAAGGAAGTCTTATGATTTTATTTTGTATGTATGTATATTTGTATTTACGTATGATCCTCCGTAGCGCCTAAACTATTCATCCGATTTTGATTAATAAGGTGTCAATTGTTTTTTTTCTTAAATCAATTAACTCAATCACCACCTGAATCAAAGAGTAAAAAAAGAAAAAGATTTAAAACATTTGAATGTTCTTAAAGATACGGGTTTTATGCCTCTTGTTTCGAATTTTTGTGCCAATATTGTATAAATGGAGTACCTCCTATATCCAAGCACTTACATGAAGAATCTAAATAGGTGAAGTTATAACCTTGACATTGATTAAATCGTAACTGGAAATGAACACATATTTGTGAAGATGATAATCTCAAGAACGTGCTAAATGATCGATGAAAACAAAACAAACACTTACCTCATCTTATCAGATCTTAGGAACAATACGTTCAACACTGATGACTCGAGATAATCTTACTGATCTTGATTCTCTACGGTCAGGTCGATTAGTATGAACATGTATTGTACAAGGTTGTAGGATGTCGGTCTCTAATATCTCTATAATAATTCAATTTTACATTTGGGCAATTTTAGTCAGCTTAAACAAATTCATTTCCTCTGGCATCTTTTTCTTTATGCGTCGATGGGATAACGTGGTCCCCTCAGTAATATTTACGCAGGGCACTTTAATAACAGCATCAGTGGCGCTCATCAACATCATCAAGTCTTCAAAACTGTAAGTGTATGGGCAGTTTGGACACTTCAGTATGTGGGTCGGTTCTATACAGACAACGCACACACATTAGGTATAAGAATAGTCTATAAAACCCCATTTTGCTAAATTTTGTCGTTTGCATCGGCTTTCCTGGGCGCGCAACAGGTTGAGTACTTTTCATATAGACTACTTCTTGTAAGTTGACGTCTGGGAGCCATATGTTCCTAGGTATCAAGAAGTCGTGTGTTGATTTTCATTCTCTTTGATTGATAGATGATGCAAAAATAAAGTGTATGGCTGACTTTGAATCGATCGACTTTGGTCCAAATTGAAGCATGCGTGAACCGTGTAATTCTAGCTTTATCTGATCATCTCAGTTCCTTAGGAAGTATTTTGCTTGCTTCACTGTTTCGGCCAAGGTCTCAGTAATTTGATAGGGCTGGTCGGAGATGGTTTCTTTGCATATTCAATCTGATTATGGGTAGTCACGCTAGCTTAATAGTATTTTTATGATCATCACGTCAGTTTGTAAGTAGTTTTATAGTTGAGCAGTGGTCTTAGTGTTGTGAGTATCTTATTAGTAATCATACTTCACACTAATATTATAAAGGTGAAAGTTTGTGAGTGTTTGTATGTTTGTTACTCAGTGACGGCAGAACGCCAGGACGGATCTGGATAAAATTTGCCACAGAGATAGATTATAGTCTGAAATAGCACAGCTGCTTTTTATTCCGGTATAATATTTCCTTGGGATAAGAAAACAGTTATCACGTGGGTGAAGCTAATTATTTATACAAGATGCCATATGATCCATATTTGATGGATTTTAATATTTTAAATACTTTACCATCCTATAATATCTATTTGAAATTTCTATACACATCTTTATGGGAATCGTTACTAAGTTACAAGAAGCGAAAGGATAGCAAGTGTAGTTCTGTGGTTTCTGCCTATGAGAAGGAGGGCTCAGTTTATGTATCTACATACGAAAGTTAGCTTGTCACAAACTCCATCCGACTAGCTTTCGCATTTTGTGGTTTTAGTGGCAATACTTCCACTGTGGTTCCTATAGCAACGTTAATTTGAAGAATTTATGGCACGTCATCATACTCGTAATTCAGAAGTTTCGCATACATTGTCACAACCATGCCAATTATAAAAAAAAACAATAAATATGCAATCGCGTTTCTTATGCCGTAAATAACAATAATTGCAATGGGTAATTAATTTCACCGTACACAGTTGTCATGGGGCTTCTAATTATGCAATTAATGGAAGTAATGACACCGCCAGTATCGTGCTGATGTCGGTAGTAGGTAAGGTTACGTGTCCACTGGCGTAGTGAATCGCGTGAAAATTGTGGTTTAGAAGAAAGTCATTTGTAATGTTGTGTTTACTGTCTTTTGGTTGTAATTTATGGTTTAAAAATGAGTATTAATTGAAAATGAAATTGAAAGCTTTTGCATAAACACAAGTTTTTATGATTAACAACGCACTGTTTGCAGTTTTCATTTTCCAAAGTAAGAATTATTTACATTGCTTATATGTTTTTTTTCTTTGAATTAATAAAGCGGTTAAATTCGCAGTAAACTTGTTAACTGGAGACCTTAACATAAGAACAAAAGAAGTGAAAACTTGAAGAGATACTTAACGTAGTTAACACGGTGGGTTTAAAAAAAAACCGGTAATGTTATCTTCCAAGGGAAGTGAAAACATTGTCACCATAACCAAACACATAAAAATAATAATATAAAACTATTTAATTTTTATATGTTATAGGATATTTACTAACCATATAATTTCCACACTTTCACGAGACCTAGAATATTTGGCGAGATACTCGATACACATTCACCAGCGTTTTAGGTTTTATTTTGTATTCAAAGAAAGTTACAACTTAGATTACGCTTGCGTTTGTTTTTATTATTGTCTTATTATTATGTTATGTTATACAGTTTTGAAGTAAATTTAATTGTACATAATTATAGTAATGTTAATGTTTATCCGTGTTTTATATCTGTGTTACAATGTTGCCTAGATTTATCACGTTTAACTGCTTAGAAGTAAAAATCTGTGATATATTTTTTGTCTCACTTAAATCTTCTTTTCTCTACTCACTTTGCATATTGTCTTTAAAGTTTCCATCATCGTCATTCTTTTAATAATCCCACTGCTGGGACACAGGCCTCCTCTCTGTGAAAGAGAGAATGGACCTTAACCACCATGGGGCCCACTGGTTGGTGGATGTCACATGTCTTCGAATTTTTGATTCTGCCGGTTTCCTCACGATGTTTTTCTTCGCCGTTTTAAGAGCAGTGGTGATAAAATAATTTAAACAAAGTAAAGCGCCTGCCTGGCTTCAAACTCATGATCTACGACACGTAAGTCAGGGCCGTTACCACTGGGCCACCACTGCTCTTCTTAAACATATTATTTTCATAGAATCCACCCTTCTTTTGATTTCAAGTATTTATATTTGAGTAGCTTTAGTTTTGGAATGGTTTCATAATTTCTTCTTTTGTCGCAGTGGTCCAATTATTTATAGATTCTTATATTGAAACATATATATCAAACATACAAAAACTTTTTTGTTAACACAACATGGAAGAACACCTAGTCTACACGAGCCTTAAAACCTAAAATTCCCACTTCAACAGTTGCGTTTGACACGTCAGTCTTTACTTATACTTTTTAATAACAAATTAAGTTCCTATCGCACCGCCCCTGACATTTGCCGCCATTCCGGTTCCGTTGCGTTGGCTGCATTGACAATCGTTCAATTATTTAATGTTGGCATGCTACTGCTTGATTGGTCTGTTTGTCAATAAGATTATGATCTAATTTATGGGTTGCGTTTTATCTTGTAATGTGAGATGGGCCAAAATCTTGACTCTTTAGCTAATATTTATAGTGTGAGTAGGAGTAGGTACCTACCTAATGATAAGAAGAAAGGGGAGTAAATTATAGCAAACCGACTAAAAGTCGAAAATGGAATAAGAATGCCGTGTTGCAGTAACTCCAGGTAACATGGTACATTCCCAGGAAAATTATGTTGATGGTTTCATAATCTGGCTATATTCTATATAATTCTCAAATGTAGTATCTACCAATACATTTACACAGTGTTTAAACCGATTGATGAAAAGTATCTGATTGAACCCCATGTTAGTATTATAGTATCTGTGCATCAACAACGCAACAATCACAAGGACGAACAATTTCCTTCATGAACCTGATTATTTATTAAATCATTCCTTCGAAAGTAGGCTGACAAAAAATAAGCGCCACAAAGTTCTGACCGCGACGGAACGATATTTAAAGTGAATCTGGGACAATGCACATTACTGTACAAGAATTTTTGCAATAGTTTACGTAACGGCCACCGATCAGTCCGTTATACATTTCACACATAAACGAACGCGTGCCGATTTGCGGAAGTGTTGATCGTTTCCATTGATATAGTTTTAATATGAATCATTTAAACTCAGATTAATTTGTTTGCATTTAGTGTAGATATGGCAGCTGACATTATTGAAAGATATATTCTTCAGTTTAACACAGGATCGTAGCGATTGGCGTAAAAGGGATCTATTGGTGCAACAATAGTCGGATTCAGGCCTTTGATCGATAATTATGACGATGATGAAGCATAGAGATCGCCTAAATTAAATTTAAAAGCCTAATTTGTCCCTTTGCGTTGGACTTACTTTACAACCGCTTCATGCTAATTTGAGAAGGCAGTCAAGTAGTCTATATTACAAAGAGACTTTAGACTCTCTTTGTAATATAGATTATTTGACTAGACGAAGGCAGAAGATCTCAGTGCAATCTAAAGATTTGTAATTGACAATTTGAACGGTAAAATAAACGGTTGTAAAAGTGAAGGAAAATTGCTATAACCTTTTCATCAGATAATCCAACGGCACGTTGGCCAATTTATACCACTGCCGTATGAAAAAGCATCGAAAATACACACCCACATAACTTAGCCATCAATACAGCTTGTTAAATTCGCACATGACTGCATTTGGCAACAACTATCTCTTTCCCTCGTGCCGTATTTATTTATTATTGTGAAGCTATCTCTTTCTTTTCTTATTATCTTTCCTGCACTCACTCTGATGGCTGAGCAGTGAAAGTGGTAAGAAGTTAAGAACACTGTTACTTTATAAATTGATATAATTATGGACGCGCCTGATTTTGCTCAATGGTTGGCAATGAAATGGTGTGATGGATTCCAGTGTTACGTGAAGGCATTTTGATTATTGTTTATCGATTCGGGTGTGGGAATCAATTGGTCTTTAATACAGCTGTATCTTCATACGTTTGTGTTCTTAGATTGATGTTTAACAGGATAATTTGTAGAAATTTATGCAAATGGTTGCAATGGTTGATGTGGTTTCGACAGTTTATGTAGGCTACTAGACCGAGTTTGAAGTTGAAAGTTTAGATCATGTTCCTCCCTAAACACAAGCGGGTTTTGGGTATATAATAGAACGTAGACTCTGTCCGATACTGGATAATTAATTCTCTCACTTTTTTTTTCAGCTCCTAAGGTATTCTAAAAATATAAACCGGATATACCACTGATCGTAACATCCTCATCCACGCTTCCTGCCACAAAACTCCTAGACCAAAGCATCTATTGTTTTGAACTTCTTTTGTTTTTATAATAGCAACGTTTAGTCTTGGTGGTAACCAAACGACTTTTTAGTCGAGCATACACTTTGATTGATTGCAAACTATTGTTCACTATGAACTGAACGTTAATGGTGTACAACATAGAGTATGTGGACAATAGAAATGCGTACACTATCGTGACGTCAATTTTATGGTCGTGTCGAGATATATTTTTTGTCAATTGCAGTAATTAGTTTGTACTTAGATGTGTGTATGCGTGAATTGGGATTTGTTACGGTAGTATTATGTCATTTAGTTTAGTATAAAATGGGCCTGAAATTTTCAAATTTTGATAAGAGGCTCGTAACGAAGTGTCTATCCATAATTTATATTTGCAAAGGTAGCTATTAAAGTCAGTTTTTTTATCTCGGAGACGAAACAGACACTCCAAATGTCAAATTACCTCTTTGAGGGAATATTAGGCCTCCTGAGGTATATTTAATATAACTCTTGTAGACTCAAATACTGTAATAGGTCTGTAATGTCAAATTTGTACACTAGGCCTCTATTGACAGCGCAATTTTGAACGTGTTTTGAGGGTTCTTGTGCTTCTAATAGATAATGTATCTTCAAAAAATAAAACATAGGGGCACAGTATATAACATTCTTTATCAATTTATGCAATATCTTTTGAATTGGTACAATATTGGTGGAGGAAATAGGCGAGAGCCAAACCTCGAACGACCGCATTTCTTCTTAAGAACGTTACCTGACGTTACTAATTATATTATTTTCCGACTATTATGCGCGTCAGTTAATTTCAATCAATCACCTGAGCCTATTGAAGTAGACGGCTTGATTAAAACCTCATTAAGTACCTAATTATATATAAATAATGACTGTTGACAGTGATTTGCCACAGTTTTACAACATTCCTACAATAACTATGTAAATGTTAATTTATTCAAGTAAGTTCAGTTCTTCATTGATCCGTTTCAAACCGCTGGATTGCCTCGGTAAACGCCAACGTTCTAGTTACGGGAAAACGGAGTTTCTGAATATTATTTGTATGAGTAAGGATTTTATGAAAGGGCCTGCGTTCTTTGTTTTCAAGGTACAGATTAAATCGGTCTGTAAATGTTTGTTAAAGAACTAAGGTTGTTTTGTCTATGAGATGTTTAGTCTGTGTTATGTTTTATTTACTGCTATGATAATCCACTGAGAGTTGACTTTACACTATTTGATAAGAATTTGTTAAGGGTTTATTAATGCCAACCTAAATGGTTACATTGCTCTGTTAGCCTCGCGCTGTCAACTTTCTTGGCTGACCTTGCTGGCGTCATGGGCTTTTCCATAATATCTTGTGCAGACATGATAGAACAATCATGAATGCATTATTTAGATATTACCAAGCAGTTTTCAGGGCACAAATATGTATGTAGTGATTTGTCAAAAACTATATTGGGGTCGGACATCAGTCCAAGGGTCCTGCTGTAGATAATTACCAGTATTTTACGTAGAGGGACTGCCGATCTGACCTTGGCAATCCATCCGTCTTCTCCAACGGGATCTCCCGAGACGGATTGTGGCTTCATCTCCACATCGTATTTTAGCGTAGGTATAGCTCATTGCGCATGCGGCAGCTTAGTCCAGTTGTCTATTAAAAATTAAATCAAAACATTACATCAGTCCCCCGCTCCACAAAGCATCTAGCTCGCGTGGTCATAGAAAGCGTTGCACCGTGCACCGCATACCAGCGCCCGCGCAGGTCGCCGTCTCCTGATAATTGATCAATCGCTTATTGGTGCGTATGAGTCGATCGATTGATGCGATCGGCTTGCTATTGCGACATATTGGTTTGGTTGTATGATTTATTGTGTCTGGTTATCTTTTCGACAGTTTTGAGATATACCCACACTTTTAGCTTTGATTCAGCCCTTACTGTATCTTCTGTTTGAGTGTTCCAAGTATTTGGGAAGAGTAAATCAAAGGTGTCTCCATCGAGTTTCTTGCAGTTCTTCTCCATACTCGGTAACTTACTATTGATTCAAGATTGTCCATAACGCGAAAGTGCCTGTAAATAGTTTAATGGAAATCATTAATTATTCTTTCATCGCAAAGATTTTGATTGTACTTTGATTAATTAGAAACATTGAGTCGTCAAGATTTTTTCGTTCGACGGTGCGTGTTCCAAAAAGCCCTACTGGTGTTTTTTCAGGGCCAGTCCTGACATATTGCAAAAAGCACGACTAGATAAAGATATCTTTACACTTCAGTGCAGTCGTTAAATGATAATGAGCGAAAACAATTAAAGACTTATCAGATTAAGACTTTTTCTGATACCTATCAGGATATAAATGTGTGTCAGGGCCGAATAATTCAAATAAAAGTTTGCCTTTTATTTATTTAGAGTTCTAGACAGCCACTGGTTATAAAACTGAGATGGTTTACTGTACGTAAATTAAAACAGTTATATTAAAATAAATACCGAGACTAATTACATTCGTTTTACGTAACTTAATTGTTATATAGTTGCATGTAAAATGCAGTTTTAGTTTTGTAATCTTTTTCAAATGATTAATGATATTATCGTATGATAGGATTAAATATAAAAATTATAGGCGTTCGTCTAATTTATTAACAGACCAAGTTTTGAGAAGACCAGACTTACAAAACTTTCACAATTAAATGATGAAGTGTTTTAGAATTAAATGAGATTAACACAGATATGTAGTAAATTAGGTCTAGTTTTGTTAACTGCAAATTTCTAAATAATTCATAAATTTTTACCTTGGCCTTTACTAAATCACAATCCATCAATTCACTCATAAATGTAAAACCATATTAACATCTGTACATCATAATAATTTATGCAAATGATCTCAGAATTGGCACAAGTTGTATGAAGAGGTACCAGGGTCACAGAAGTAAAGCAGTGGTATGAAATCGAAAGCTGTCATATAATTTTATAGAATTTACTCATCTACAACCACATTAACATCTGTTCATCATAATAACTTATGCAAATTATCTCAGAATTGGCTCAAGTTGAATGAAGAGGTACCAGGGTCACAGAAGTAAAGCAGTAGTATGAAATCGAAAGCTATATTTATAGTGAAAGTGTTGAGTGGCAGATTTATCGATATGAAGAGACCAAGTTTATGAGATTCTTGACATCTGTTACAAAGTATCACGTTGTGGTAACAACATTTAGAAATACAAATTTTCTAGGATTTGGCTTTGGTTAGGCCATAGCTTCAATCAAGTAGGATCTTCATAGGTTTTCAAGTACCAACAATATAGCTGATCGATGATGATTCGGCCAGCGGGTTCGCTTGCGCGATATTTGGAAATTATCCCAAGGGTACTATTCCCGAAGTATTCTTAATTCAGGACATTGTCTGCCAGATTTCAACCAAAGCCGCACAGACATAAAACGGGTTTCATCATCATTTCAGCCGAAATACGTCCATTGCTGGACATAGGCCTCCCCCAGGCGTCGCCACATTTCATCCAGATCCGTTTAGCTGTTCTGACGTGATTGAGTAGCAAACATACATCCACACTTCCACACACACACATCCATCCAAACTTTCACATATATAATATTATATTATATTAAAATTTTAATTATAGTAAAGATTGGGACGTCAATTCACTAAATTTTGCCTTAATCACGAAATTTAAAATGAGAGAACCAAAGACTTCACTGGCATACTTTTAATTATCTTCTACAAGTGATTAAATTCCACATAGCTGACAACTTTTATATATCTTTTATTCAAGTCTACGGAATAGTTGAGTGACAAGTCAACAGTCAGTCAGTTATGTATGCTATGTTTGTTTAATCATTTTACAGCTACGTTCAAAGTTTATAAATAAACATTCTATTTACCGCCCGTTTACATAGCATTGTAAGTGCTAAGTAATTTGTTTACTAAGACCTAGGTAATCAGACATTCTAAATTCACGGTATTGAATCAATGATTCATGAAAATGTTTTGGTTACAGCTGAAAATAAGGTGTTTTATTGTTCCTAATACTATTTTTAATGTTTCCAATTTGATCAAAGTGATATAAGGAGTTAGCTATGCTATTTCTTCTTGACAGCTACAACACTAGAAAGTAGTCCATCCTTAAGGTCTAGAGCTGGCGTTTTGAAGGCTTGTATTGTTGTGAAAACATCCAATTAGTGCTGTTTTTTTTTTTTGATTTAGTAATTTTTTTGTGTTGTGACATCTAATTATAATATTCAGCACTGCGCCCGTGGTTAACGGTCCAGTGATCTAATAGATGGAAACGTTATAGACCGACCATTATATTAGAGATGGGGCTACTATGGACTCGGAGACTGGTCGGTGCTCGAATGGCGGACAAGTAAGCGACTACTTGATTCCTTTCTTCTACTTATTAAGCATATAAATAATAACAAAATGTTTGTTGTTGCAGTGCATGAGGATGCGAGCCGGTGTGTGGTGGAGCGTGGCGGCGTTGACGCTGCTCGCCGTCACCAGCGCCCTCAGGACCACTCAGGTATGTGACTAATGGATAAGATGCTGCACTGGCCACGAATACATTGGGCTAAAGACAGGGTGATGACTAAGCACGTAAGAAGGTTCAGCATTATCTGTGGACCTACAATGCGCTTGCAATGGCTCCTGGCGAGCGAGCACGGCCTACTGTGACAGGCTTGAGTTACACATTTTTATCACAGTTCGGGAGCAAAAACCGTGATAAAATGCGTGACTCAAGCCTATCACAGAGGCCGTGCTCGCCCGGCTGATGCTGACACCCCTATGACACTATATGGTAAGCACAAACAATAGGTTATGGTTTGCTACTAAATAACATAAACACATTATTTTATAGTGAAAATGACCGTTTAAAGTTTCGGCTTAACCAGGAGGTTTTTACAAAAACATAAATAGTATTTTTAGTTTTTTCTAGATGCATTCAGCTTCTGTCTCTCTTGATAATTTTGCTTTCATTTTCTTAGTTACCGATTTTAAAATCAATCCTCTTAAATATCGCTCTATATGATCAATTCTCTTCAAAAGATAGGAATTTTCCATTTACGCAAGTGCATGATTGTTTAATTCGAATCAGGATTTCAACATTTCCAATTAAAATGGTGACGACTACGACTGCCTGAGCCAGTTTTAAGACTATCGGCGCTTACGCACAGGTAGGTTGTTATGTAAAGATTGCTTTGTTTCGAGGCATGCATAAAGTAATTTGTGAATTATGAGCTTTTGGATTAAAAATCACTTAAATTCACCTTCAAAACTAAATTTTGTCGTCCAACCAAATACGTCAATAGATGAGTACCTTTAGATTCAAATCATTTGATTTTTTAAATCAACGGCGTGAGTCATGTAAAACCTTTTAAGTTGGCAATTTATTATAAGTTACAACGAAGTAAGTTATTAGCAAAACTCTTTACTAACTTGAGACAGGATGTTTTGAAAGCAAGATACGAATGAACTAAATATAATTACCAGTCAACTCGTACCGATAACTTGTTTGACTTAATATGAACTTAACTCTTATTTTCATACATTTAGAAAGCTGTTTTAATATTTTAATTTAAAATGATTTGTCTCAAAAAATCGATGAAAAATACAGATTGGATCAAGTTAAGTTAAAACTTAAAAGTATAACTCGTTTATAACAATTAAGTTATTGCGCCACGCCTTCACTTGTACCTACTTATAATAGCTATGTAAGTTCCAAGTAACACCTAAGGCCTCGGTCAGAGTGAACGGGCAGTGACTAGGGCGGTAGCGGGCGCAGCGGCGGGTGCGATATTACTGCCTAGTTCAAAAAGTATGGCAAATAATTATAATTTTCACAATAGTTATTCTTATTACTGGTAGAATGTTTATAGCTACAGGTGACCACAGAGCATCACAAACAAAAAATCTATATGACACTGAGGTTTTCTGTAAGAGAACTCAATTCCCATGAGTTCTTCGCATAAGATCGCCTTTGTACATAAGCTGTCCTTCTATATTTGTATTATGTACAATAAATAATAAGAATAAGTTATTATTGGAGGCGAAAGCCAGGCGTGTTCCCACAGGGTAAAACCCATTGGACGATTGCTCACTGTCTGAGTTGCTCAGTAGTAACGCGCTAGGCGTCCGTCATAATATAGACAATGTACGTATTCGGCGGTTTACAACCTATAACGGCTCTAAAAGATCTTTAACGAAGTCGAGAGTGATTTTCATGTCATTATAATAATATAATATAATAATAATGGGTATTTTTACACCTCGATTACCGCCGCGCCCGTCTCAGCTCCCGCGTCCGCTTCTCACCCTGGTCTTGTCCTAAGTACCAATAACTTGACAGTGTCGCGCTCGGTCAACTACCAAGGTTGCAAGATATTGTTACACGTATCGTTTATTTGCACCGCTGCCTTTTGCAGTGAATGTATTTTGTTGAATGATAGTTTAGTCACATTAAAATGCAATTGGATCTGATTTTTTGATAATGTGAATGATTATTATCTAGGGTATTAAGCTCTTGAAACTGATAAATGTAATTGATAATGTTAATTAAGTTTATTAGCTTCATTAGTTTGGTTTTGATAACAGTTAGCACTACTGTCATTATAAGTTTAACTTAAAAATAGTTTATAGAGGCTTTGCAGCTTGACGCCATTTTATAGTATTTCAAATTCCTGGTTTTGATATCATTTATAACAGACATTTTCAGTTCAGAAAGAACTAAATCATTATAGTCGATGCACTTAAATTGCCTAAATTTGCCTTCTCTAATGACTTATATGTTTTAGGGGTATGTGCCAGTTTCACATTTATAAATATTGCTAAAATCTGAATACAAACTTGCCTTGTAACGCAACAGTTGACGATCCATAAAACCGTAAGCAAATCAGCTGCTCCAGTTCATAAAACCGTTTACGACTGATATTAAAACGGTCACTTCAATTAACTATTTGTATAATAGAGTTTACAAGTCCGTTCTCAATGCAGAAACGTTTTTATATTCTGCTGCTAAAGTTTAAAAAGGACTTACTATCTACTATATGAAGTTTATGAACTTAAATACCTCCAGCACATATTAATACCATTGAGAAGAAAAATGACGCTACTACTGTACAGTGTAAAGATGTTAGCTATTTTTATATCTGAAACAATATAGCACTTTTTGAAGTAGTTTATTGGCCGATGTTTTGGCACAAATACCTACCTAAATATATTTTTCGATAACATATAAGATTGCATATTAAAAGCTTTAGTTTCGCGACAGGACAACTATTGCAATATATGCCCAGCTTCATCAACTTTGCCGAGTTTAATTCCAGTAAACGACTGCCAACGCTCCACTTACTCAAATAATGAAATCTAAGGAGAACCAGTTCTGTTCGTAACGTTCATAATTAACTGTTTCTTGTATGATATAGCAATCAGCTCTTATTGGAGATCTGTACTGAATAATTTCCAATATCGTAAACAAACAAGTTAATGTTATGTATGGCATAGTCATTGGGTTCCATAATTAAATAATTTTAACGTTAATCGTTTGTTTTTGGTAACCTGAAGTAGTCCAATGATTCTAGATCGTAACGTTCCACTGTTGAAAATAGAGTCAGTGATAGCGTGACGGGAGACAGGAAGGTATGGAAGAAGAAAACGTGTTGCGCCGACCCCAAGTTACATGGGGCAGGGGTAGGCAGATGATGGTGATAATGGTTCACTGTTGATGCTGTGCAAAGGCTTCTCATATCTTCCAGACACTATAGTAAACGTTATGAAAATGTTTCCCAAAAATATTATCGGGTTAATAGTAATATATGCATCAATTCTTTGGGATGATCTTATCTACGAGTAAAATAGTTATCAAAACTGATTGAAATAATCCAAAGGGATACTAATATAATAGCCATAATGATCACGTGGAAATCTATTTTATCATCAAACAGAAGGTTGCTACAGACAAGCGCTAATACACAAACCAATGAAAAATAAAATCAATCAACAACATAGCTCCCAGTCTAAACTTACTGACACAAAACATTACAACCAAAGAATCCTATTCAATGAACATCTAAAACCCCAAACAAAAATAGCGCAGGCGCAGCCAATGACCAGTGAAATCATAGTTTTCACTACAATGACATAATAATAAGTAATATCGATTATCGTCTTCAATAAGCGTAAAAATTGCGAATGAATTAAGCGCAAGATCGCTCAACTCGCTTTCTATGCCGAACACATCTCGCGTCATGTAAATCATTTGGTAATTATTAGCTGATGCTTACGCTTTTTTCAGCACGCGATTTTTATGCTTCAGCGCTTTATTGATCTCAGTTTTCAGATTTGCTTTTTGATGATGCTCGTTTGGTTTGTCGATTAATGAAGTTATTAAAGCAGGTTTTACTTTTACATTAGCTAGTTTGAATTGTAAGGTTTGTTCTACATACAGGTAAAACTTTCAGATTTTTCTCCACAAAAAATAATTTTCGTATTAAAATATCTAAATATTACATTACTATTTAAACATCTCTTATATATTTTTGTTACGGCCATTTAACTCATATTATAGAAAGTAAAAAATATATTTGCCTAGACGTGCATAATGCAATTGAAAACTAAACACATTTAAATAATCGCAGTTAGGTGGATAACTGTTACGACACGCTTACTTTAACTTTCTTCAAAGCAAATATAGAGTTAAAAACGATTCGATTTACTATCCACCGTTGCGAATAAACTATATGTTCTGACTTCTGGCAAAGTTGGGAAGTAGACACTAACTAAAGAACAAAATACAAATTGAAGACTCTTGCAACAAGCTGCTTAAGATTGGTCTTGTAGAATAAAAACATATTATAAATACATCAAAAAGCTTGTCTTTCATTATATCTCCGTACACCAAAATTGTCATGGTTTAGAATATTATTCTGCTCATAACTATTTTATCAATAATTTCATAACAAGCTACTTTTCCGAGTGCACGGTAGAATCTACAGTTTTACAGAACTAAAATCTTTTTTGTATGTGTGCTATCTTTTGAGAATATTTTTTTTTTTCATTCATTAACTTTTTTTTTTTTTTTACGTTCAAAAGTGCCGCTTATTGGCCTAATTGATAGTCAAAGTCAAATATATATTGCATTTGACTTGACTATCAATTGAAACAGTGAAACAATGATTTCGGATCCACCTCATCGCGTCGTGTTCTTTATAACTCAGGGTCGTGATTTCTTCGACGGGAGATCAAATTTTCTGTAGCGATTTTCTGCCATATGTGTCTGTCCTGATTAAGGATATTGAAATGAAATAAAATCATCGTTTTCTAAAATTTAATCTAAAACTAAATCATTTCTTCACCGTGTTAGTACCAATAGTACTACCAGTAGTAATACTGTTAATTTGATCTCCTTTCTTACTACTGCAATAGTAAGTTGTTAGCAGGGTAATTACAATTTGCCTTTATTACTACCAATGATATTATTATTAATATTATGAATACCGAATGATAAACAAATATTTGCATAAAATAAAGTCAATAAGTAAATTAAGATATTTTCCTTTAAAGACAACACCAATCAACATAATTGGAAACAAATTACAATAGCACACGAAGCACTTACTGTATGCAGATGTAAACACAGATTATATGTAAACGAGGCAAGTGCAATGTGCTATGTGCCGTACATTCAGTATGCTGCACCACGCAACGCACGCAGCGTGTTACGGCACTTTCGATAATAGCATGACTGGGACTGTCGTTTATATCTATTTAGCTTTGGCTAGGCTGTTATACACGTACATATAGACCTACATAAACTCCTTTATCCCTTCGGGGTAGGCAGAAACTATAGTACGCAACCTGCTACGTCCTCCTTGCATACTCCTGTTGGTAATTTTGAAAAATTTTAATGAAATGTCACCATAGAGAGTCAATCAACTCAACTAGTCTTTTATTGCTGTTGGGTCGGCTTCAGTCTATCCGGATGCAGTTGAATACTGGCAATACTGAGCGCTTACGCATACATAAACAATGTGTATGTGCTTCTACACACACGAGTAAGATTAACCCACCGCACCGTCGTCGTGAGATAGAACAACTGTACCTGTATTTCACATAGAGCATCTATCACAATAAAAGTTACACGCTAACCCTTGTCAATGGTGTCAGATCTTCTGTCTTCTAACTATCTGAAACAACTGTCAAAGATCTACAGCTTGACGTGCTTTCAGAGGTACGGGAGGAATTGGCTAAGTGATATATAAAAAAACAAATGTCACTAACGGCTGATTTCTGAATTGAGTTTTTTGAAATAAGAACGTCATATATATCTTTCTTTATCAGTGAAAGGAAAATCTTTTAAATTGGTTCAATATTGGAGGAGCAAATAGGCGAGAACCAAACCTCAAATTATGACTTTTTACTTAGGAAATTCAGTCGGATGTCAGCGACCGCATTTCCTCTTAACTGCTGTGATTGGTTGAATGCATTTTCAACAATCTAATCATCACTTGAATTGCGTTTAATTTGTGACTCGTCGAAAAGTAATCAGAAAATCTAAGTAAAAGTCGCATATAATATAATGTAAAAGTGAAATATGGAAACTTCAATGTGCGTTTTATTTTAACGAAAGTTATTTGTTTTAGTGACAGATTTATTGCATGAAACGGCAAATAAATCATTCTTGGCTAGGCAAAAGAGTCATTGTGTTATGTTTTCATTGCTGTAAATAATTTAATATCTATTAAATATTGATTATTTATTTGTATGCTTCTGTTTTAAGTCTGCTTATTTCTTGTAGCAATATTGCATTTATGTTATGTGAAATTATACAACGGTTTTGAACGAGTTATAGACTAACTTTCTAAGACAAAGGAGATTTATTTTTGTTTGAACATAAGTAATAACACTTACGAAATACTTAATCGAATCAGTTCAGTTTTAGGTATTTGTCTGATACATGTTGTAGTACAAATGAGTGGGTTCAGCAGATGTTTAATTTTGAAAATATTTATTTTCGTTATAGGTAATTTTGTTATTGAAGCGTTCATTTAATGATAATATTATATATATATTTATTTATACAAGAATTGCTCGTTTAAAGGTATTAGATTTAATGAGGGTTTTCTGAAAAAACAAACACCTGTCAAATTGCTTATGTTTTCCAACATTCGTTATATTGACGTCAACCTCATGTTTATGTCATAGGTTAAGTTTTTCAAATGGAGGACCACTCGACAAAGTGGCGCCAACTAGTGGCGTAAATTTTCTTGAAAACTTTCATTCAATTACGATTGACAGTTAGCTTTTAATTAACACACAGCTTACAGCTATGTTTTAAAAGCAGACAGCTTTATCTGTTAAAGACTGTTAGTTTTACTACAATTTGATTCTAAAAATTCTAAAAGTTTTGCAACTACAGTAGAATATTTTCCATGGCATTATAAATACATCGTTAACCCAGATGCCTTTATGATGATATTGGAAACTTTGCATACGAAACTTTATTTGATTTTATTTTGCAATTTAATTAACTTTGATGAATAATGAAAAAAAAGAAAAGAAAGAATTCAAATTTTAAAATAGTCAAAGTAACAATCTTGTACGAGCACACTCACGAAGAGAAAAAAAGATGCAATAGAGATCTTTCTAAGAATATTTTCGGAGAGATTAAGAAAATCAATATTTATGTACTAGTCGATGCCCCATTTCCCTAAAGGCAATAGAATCTAAATGTAAATAAATAATTAAAACTAGACAACTGCTACTTGAACTAGTTCTACTATACGTTCAAAATAACTGTGCACTTTGTACGTCAAGCTCCGTCGACCCCCCTTCCCTCGCCCTTCGCCTCGTGCGCCAATAGCGACAGTAGAACGCCACAGTGACATTGACATCTCCAGGCCCAGTGCACAGTTATTTTCACTGTATAGTAAATTTATAAACTTTCCTTGCAGCTTAACACTCCCAGAATTTTTATTCAAGAATTCTTTTCATATAAGACACTTTTTTATATAAAAGCTCTACAAAATCTTCTCTGCCTATATTATAAAGGTGTTTAGTCCGTCACAGCAAGCAACTCATAAAATCAGTCTATTTGAGCAACACGCAATTTTGAGCCTATTTTCGTTAAGTGCCCACTGTAGAAACGTGTCATTAGTTTTAAATGCACTAAGATTGCCCTCTTAGCTGGTTTATCGTGATTTTTGTAATAATACGTAATATAAGCTGTTAAAATGATGGGTCATTTAACGTTTAGTTTTTATGTTGTACCTATTAGGTTCATGGATATGACAATGAGAAGGGTGATGGCTATTATGGTGTTCTTATGGTCGGATATAATAAGGGTTTAACTAGGTGCAAAACATTACGAAGATTAGAATACGCAGAGATCCAATATTAAAACACATAAAATATCCTAAAAACTAATTGTATGTAGTCGAATAGCAGCATTGTCACAGTAAGATACAAAATTGTTTTCTAACCTGAAACAAGTGACAGTGAAATTATTGGCAAAAGAGAGTACACCTGACACTAAGGTCGGTAAAAACTGTCAAAATTAGACATTGAAAGGAAATTACTGGTAAAAGAGAACGCCCCAGATATCTAATTAAAACAAAAACTTTCAAAAAATATCCATCAAAAAGCTTCATTCATCATTCCTTGAACTAAAAAACTTGAACTCACGAAAATAACTGTACCTAAAAACCATTATACTTCTAAAAAACGTAAACAACGAAGTTATTTTGATTAGTGTCAACCGCATTATGTGCTATTATTCACTGGTTAGCACGTTTCGCACGCTTCTTCAAGGTTCGGTCGTATGGTTGAGAGCCCATTGTGTTTGTGAACCATGACCTTAGGTCGGCTGTAGAACTTATCGGTCAGGTGGTATATGGGACTTAGCCGTGTTAAAATTCAGCGACAAGGGTTTTTTTTGGCACTGAGTGCTGTTTTTGGAATGGCAATAACTTGTGACTTTTTTAGTAATGCTATATTCCAAAGGTCACCGGCCAAAGTTATCCAAAGAATTTTGCCTTCGAAATCTCTAATTTGTGAGTTAGAGAATAACAATTCTTTGTGTGTTTGTGGTTAGTTTATTGTACTGTTAGGGTTTTGTATCCATTGAAACTCGGGTAACATTGTCTTCATTTCTTAGGCCCACAATTGAAACGAAAATCACAAATTGCCAAACGCACGTTAGTTGCTATGTCACAATCTCATCACTTGAGTTTTCACTTTCTCTAAGCATTATTATTTTATGTTTGTTAGGTAAATCACGTCAATCGTAAAGATCCATTTTGAAACTTCTAGGTAACATAAAATTGAGTGATGGTATATGATGTGAAATCCTGTGACCTCCATCAAAATATATGTTTAATCATAAATAGTGGTTTACGGATTTACCTCACTATTAACTTAATATTGGTTCTTCGTAAACCTGTAAAAGTTGAAGTTTACTTAATAGCTTTCAATACTATGTAGTAATGTATAATAAGTCTGGTTAGTTTATGGCCAATTAGATTTGACGTTTTATCTGAAGTAGACAGGTTTCTACATGTCTCAGTTTAATGCTTCTGTGTCAAAAGGTTTCTCGTGATGATCGCGTGTGTCTACTGGATGCAAGAATTACAAGAACGGTAGATGTGGCGGCGCTTGGGGCAGGCCTATTTTCAGCAGTGGACGATTTTCAACTGATATGATGAAGGCAAAATAATGGTACTATCAGGAAAAGGCATTGTTTTACGAACTTTGCTTTGATAGTGTGAAAATAATCGTGCCTTTAAACCCTTGTATGGAGGCATTATGGTGCCCCGTAATTTCGGTTCTAGTTCCACGTACGGCTGTGTAGACGTGTATTAGTATCATAATTTTACTCGAATGTGAGAACTAAGTGGTCTAGGTAAGTGTTTTCCGACACAAGGACGTAATATTGGACCGAACCTTTCGTTTCGTGAAGGTCAGGCTACGATTAGAAAAATTACTCATATTTTGTATCTCATACATAACAACATTACGCTTGTGTCCCCAAAGTGTAAAGCAGAGTTGTAGAGTACACCCACAGTCCGCTAATTATGTTTAAGTGCCATGGTTTAACAGGTGAGATGGTGGTCAAGCGCGAGCATATAGACAATAAAAAAACATGTACTAGCGGGCGAACCAGTTGCCAACAACCGGTTAAAAATTCGGGCTCCTGCTGCTACTGAGAAATTCATCATAATCATCAGCTTTTTTTAGCGTTCCGAAGACAACAAGGAACCTTAAAAAAAGCTGATGCCTAGGTTCGAACCACCAGTGGGCTACCACTGTTCCTGAATAATTCCAGTTGTAAAAACCCAGTGACACGCTGCCCTATCCGGGACCATACCCTGCCTCGTCAAAGTTACCAACAAGACAGTTTATATTTTTATTACATTTTATGTTGCCTCTAGCATAGGTATATAAATGTTAGGTATGGTATGAAAGGTAACCGGCTTAGTTATCATTGTTCGAAGCTCATTGACACCTAGATAAGGTTTTACCTAGTTAGGTGGCAAGGGATGAATGCGGAAGACTGGTTGTTGTGACGACATGTAGGAAGGTCCTAGGTATTTCTAGCTAAAATTATTTTTATTTATTATCATTGGTCAGGATTTGCCCAATACTGGGCAAAGATATTGTATTGTGGTATACGAATGAAGTTTCCGAAACGATGCTTGTAAAAATTGGGAAAAAAATTGTAAAGACGGAAGTTACAAAAACTACGTTGAATTGCAAGATCGAGAATATTTTTAATATTATATTTTAATTATAACTATCCATTAACACTGAAATGCAATCTACTATCTGAAACATTAAGAAACGAGGAATTCAATTGTAATACATTTATTGTAGACTGCATTCAACAGAATGCATTGCGGTCAGTGTGAGCCAACTTTTTAAACTCGAGATACATCAGATATTATTGTTATAGTAGTGTAACAATCTGATAAGAACTAACTATTAATATATATGAAGGTCATAACGGTAACGAGAAAGGAAATGTAGTGGCAAGGTGAATTTTAAGAAGTTCTATATACCATTAGTTATGTCTAGCTTAAGTAAAGTTCCTGCTTTCAGCTTGCAGAGCTAGCCACTTACCGGAATCAAAGTCAAACCATTTATTTCAATTAGACCATTTGCAATAGTAGAAGTTAAGTGTTCAAAAAATACTACTGAGGCACTAACACAACAATGTATTTATTAATAGAAATTGTGCAACAATTGCTACGAAATCTTTTTATCGCATTGTCTATGGGAGCCTATTAAAAATGGTCAATTGTCTGAAACTTCCATATCGGACATTTTGAAGTGACGTTTTCGTTTCAATTATCTTTGAAACGAAAAAGCGTCAAATACTATCTGACAGAACTGATTGAGATGTCTTTTGCACTAAGTTGTGTCCTATTTTGTGACAAAATCTTGTGTCGTTAAAGTTTTGGCTGGTTCGTTGGGTCAATCAACCTTAATTTACGATTATATCTTCTATCTTTAAGCCCAGTCTTTGGAACGAAAATAAGCTCTAAAATTAATGTGACAAATTATCAAACACGCGTTAGCTGCCTGTGTTTGGTTGATTTAATTTCAAACAGCCAATCGCATCACTTGACTTACGGTTGCGACTTAATTTGCGACGTCGATATTATTTTATTTCCATAAACTGGAGGTTAATCGTTTTGAACTTAATCCACTAGAGAACTTAACAGTCCTAATTGTACATAAGTGCATGTTTTATATAAGTGTTTTTCAATCTTTTTGAATACGCGACCCCTTTCTATGTAAAAAATTGTGGCGACCGTCATAATGCGGTGAGTGTGCGTATTTTTGTGATATTTTTTTAAATCTATAGTTACGTCTAAGTTAAATATGTTTCTAATCAAACTAGAATAGTGTTAATGATATAACCAATATAAGAAAACATGCAACAATTAACAGGCACAGTTTTCTTTTTATAAAATTTGTAGTTTAAGATATAATCTTCACTTCTTGGTGTTACCTGCCCCTGGGGGTCGCGACCCACAGTTTGAAAAACACTGTTTTAAAGGAATAAATAACGTGGCCAAGGAAAACATGGATAGATTGTGTGAGGAAGTGAAATAAAAGAAAAGGGAGTCCTTGAGCTAAACGTCCGCTGAACCTAAGTAATATAGGACAAGGGCAGGAAGATGAAGGTGTAATAACATAGTAAGTTGACTGGTACCGTGAAAACACTTACTGCTAGTTGACTAACTTTAAGACAGGTAATCCAATTGAAATGTTCAAGACTCTTAGTAATATCGATCGTAACCGATTAACCAATAGCTAGGACTTTTTGTTAAATTGTTAACAGTTTGAATTCTATGTCAATGTTAAATAATTAATTATGTCTCATAGTTTCAACATTCATTAAGTGTTTTTTGTTCCTTGTCTTTGATAAAATAATAATGTCAATTAGGACTTGAATTTCTAGTATATTTTTGATAAGACTGCAACTGAAAGGAATAACTCGCACTAGCAGGGCGAGGGCGGCCCTTCAATGGGACAATATACAGGTTAGAATAGATTTCTAAAACAATATGTACGTATATTGGCGATGATAGCTCAAATCTGTAATACATGATTTTCTTAGACTAATAAATGAGTTAAGGCCCCTTTGTCTACATAACAGCATTTATATTGCTACATCTTCTCCATCGTGGTCATATACAATATGTCCACGATAGTCATTAATAATCCATCAATCAGACAATATAAATTACTCTTTATTCTTGATTGTGAGTGCCTACGTAATATAAATTACATTAATGATAATATCATTAATTTGAGATGATAATTACCTGATCACAAAGGTTGATTATAATAAGCATATACCTACATATAGTCTGTAAAATTATTATCAACGCACAAACGCTTAAGAGAGGTATATTATCTTTTACACAGAATCTCCACTTTCATTAATTTGTATAACATCTCGTAATTTGCCCTAAATCTCTGAAATTCCTTTTGTTGCCAAAAAATACAAAAGAAAAATATAACAAAGATATATAACAGCCCAGACATGTCGCGGACGGACACATTTGACGGCTACAATATAACGATAATACGACGGCCAAATTTTTGCTGTTAGAAGTTTCACAATCCTTACCCAGAGGAAGAACTTCCATTCGGATTTTCTCACGAATAGTTCCTATCTATACTAATAACTAGAGTACCAAAAACCGGTGTAATTGCCTGCAGTAGATAACTTTTTATATACCTCAATATACACCGACAAATAATATGCACATATAATCGACTTTAAACCGAACGTGTACTTGATCAGAGAACTTACCTTACTGGTACAAAAATGATAAATTGTCAAACGCTAGTAAACTGTTGTGTAAATCGCCAATCACAGCACTGCATTGTAGCATTTTTTTCCAGAAACTGGGCCTTAATCTAAGATCTGATCCACATGGTGTTATATAAGAAATTGTCAGTTGTTTATTCAGGTTTAGGCGTTTTTTAATTGAAAACCTTCAAACAGGAATAATCAGAAGTTAAGTGTTTGTATGATGGTCAAAACTTGATCAAGTTATTACAAGTTGTGATTATGAGAAAGTATAACAAGTATGAAGTACTTTTTAAACATAACATAGAAGGGGCTTTCTCTTGTTTGTGCTTTCAAATTAATTAATGACTGCCCATTAAATATTAAATCTATGACCACTACGTACGAGGCTTAGAAGTAAGCCCTCAGGGGCATAGTTATTTTCAGCGCCCATTTTAACGCTTGGTATCGCCACTTATCGAATTATTTTCTTACAATTAAATGGTAGAAGCTGACTCGTAGATTTTTTTACTGGAGTAAATATTTGAAATAGCTGAGCGATCCACTTCAAAGATTTGCGTCGCTTATCGTACATTTTGTCCATATGTATTCGTAAACACATACATGATGAAAAAGTTAAGGCTTTCACAGACAGGTGAGACACAACAGTGCAACAACGTGTTTACAGGTTCTAGTGATTAGAAAAATCTCGTCCTATCTGCGGCAACCTTTATTTTTTGTGCAAACAGCATTTTCAATACAAGCCAAACTGAAAAGTCTTATCGTTAACACCCAATAAATGACGTCACAGATTTCATAACGCCGTGTTTTACAGTCGGTAGTTATTTTACTACACTTTTGTCCGGTCAAGGTGACAATTCGAGGGTCGAATGATATGGTCAACGGTCATTATCGTTGTGCGCTTATTAAATGACAATTGTTGTAGTGATAGACATCTTAGATTGGCTCTGATAATGAGTAGTAGAGATCCGGTTGTATTGTTCTTATAATGTACTTGTATCATATGGTTGATTAATTTATGTACCAGTGTGTTAAGTATTTGAGATCTGAAGTATTTTCCAAAATGGAATAACATTTTGATAGTGTTAATAATTATAGCTTTTGCCCGATGATCCAATTCCGTGATTTGTGCAAAAGGAATCGTGCATTTTTCGGGATCAAAGCATAACTCGGCGATAATGTTACCTTTGGTCTGTGAAAGAAATTTTACAAACAAAACATTTTAATTAATTCATTTTGTTTTATTAGCTTTCAAATTGTATAGATACCGGGAGAAAAAAATTCAAGTTTTGGAAAATCCCAGATCCAATTTGCACTGCATTTCTACCAATAAGCATGGGCTGAATAATTTTTATTAGTTACCAGTAGATCTATATTTATACCTAATATTTTATGTCTAAAAGTAATGTTCACATCCTTAAACATGACCAACTTAACCACAGAAAGGAATACGCGGATAACCCATGTAACGTCGAGGAAGAAAACCCACAACAATATGTGACTAGCTACTACCTGCTAAGCCCCGCACTCTTGCGCAACACAACTTTATTTAGAAAGTCAATTAATGCGTTTATTCTAAATTTAAACACAGTTTAATACGATAATCATCTTATTTTAGTATTGTCTTGAACTATCGCTGAAATAATCTTATTTTTAGCACGCAATGTCTGTCCATATAATAGATAATATAATAAATGGAGAATGGTTTCTAATGAAGATGTGTTTGAAATAATTGTTTCAGCATTGTTATTACGAGAACAGCTTAGTTTTGTGAAACCGTTTGTGAAATTGAATTCAGTCTGTAATTCATAAGTCGGCGGTCTCATCCGTCTTAAATGATTGCAAAATAGATCTTACGCCATATTCTGAAGTTTAATTAGAATATGTATTTGCTAATTTAGCTAAGCATCTTCTTCTTCCTCCTGTAATTTGTTGACTGCTAAGACCGACTAAACATCTTGATTATCTCTCCATTCGTGATGATCTTTGGCCTGTTGTCAAAGGTCTTGGTGACTAGGTTCCACTTGGATACTTGCTTAGATCATCGTATAGGGCTACATCGCCGTCCATATCCTCATTTTAAAACTAGTCTTCTTTTTAGAGTAGGCGATATTAAGGCGCAATATAAAACTATAATAGCTCTTATTTCTTCATTATAATGACTCCCAATTAAGTAGGTGAAACTTGGCGTCAACAATCTTTAATTACACCACACAAGCGAATCGAATAAATCGACACTTGGCCGGTATTCCGGCAGCATTGACTCATACTCAACTCAAAATAGACACTTGTGATTGGTTGGTTTGTATTTTTTGACATTAACGTGCTCAAGTCCAAGATCCCAGACGCCCCAAACGTTGCCGAAATCTTTCAACAAAAGACAGTGGAGTTGATTAGTGTTAGCTAACTTGGATTTTTATTTTCATTATTTACACCTTTTAATGAAACTGTAATCAAATTTCAGTCTTGTGAGTTGGACTTCACTCAAGCTGGCGACCAGTTCTAAGACTATTATATTTACTAATTACGGTTGAATACTACTAATTGGCCGTCGGCCATTCAAAGTACATACTAAAATTACTCAATACCTACCACAAATTTGGTGTAGAAAGATTCAGTAACGTCTAGGGTGTCTGAGAAATTACTCTATTGAGTAATTTGGCATAATGATTCTTCAGCTTGACATTTATGTAATGACAAGCTGAAGAATCATTATGCCAAATTCGAGAGTTGTGGATGGCAGTTGATTGGTAGGTATGGCCAATTTTGAGTTTGAGTCGAGTATGAACATCGGGAATAAGGGTCATTGCAAAATCTTGAGGTCAACGTGCGTTTCTTACACACACACACATAACTTCAAGCCTACCTAAACCGACCCGGAATCGAACACTGCTAAGCAGTTTAACGAGGCAGATCTCAATCAGAATAAATAACATCTTTTAAAACCTAGTTTACACGATTTAGTAACATCTAACAGTAGCTTCTTGACTTGTACTTTTAATATGAGGTTAGAATTGAAAGTAAAAACGTTTAAGCAGTCAAGTTAGATTCCCGTCACGATCTGTGGTGTCAAAATATTTGGCTCCGTTCCTTTTGTTACACTGGTCGTTTACATACATACATATTTTACGTGTAATGGGATAAGTCAACTGGCAAATATTTTGAAACAACAAACATCAACACTTGTATAAACAAGTACCTTTGTTTATTTATGTGTGCATTTAAGTAGTTTCGAAAAACGGCTAACGCAAGTCAAGCGATGCGATTGGCTGTAGAAAATACAATCAACCAATAACAGCACTTCGCACGTTTGACAGTTTGTCAAAAACTGGGCCTTAGCCGTACAACTAGATAAACATGCAGAGTCTGGACACAAATCGGTTCCATGGCGTACAATAGTTATATGAAGTTTATGCCAAACTATTTTATTTTTCAAGAACCCGTTCTTCGGTGCTGATCAAGTTTCGCCTTAACAAGTGTCCTACAAGAATCAGATCGTTTTCCAATACCCAGTTCAGGATAAGGATCAAACACACCTGCAATCGACCTGTCAACCGACCTAATACGATTTCTACACTAACACATAGGACATACATAGGACATGCGTTCACAGCTGGATAGATGACGTTGATACATGACCTGTCCTGCATTCACGGCTGTGATTGACACGAGATTAAGAAATGCAAGGGTGCGCGTATGTGAATGTAATTTTGATGAAGTTTGGTGTCTTAAATTGTGCTTGTATAGAGAGGTTTTGGCTCGAGTTACAAGGTTTTGGGTTGATTTGGATAACTAAAGATTATTTTGTATAAATCTTGAACTCTTAGGTCTAGCGGGCAAACCGGGGCAGCCAAATTTTTTTGGGTGATGAAAACCAAATTGTCTTGACCAAGTTTTATTTTTATTTTACATGCGTGATTATCAAAAGTATTAATTTAGTTGGACTTGCAGTAAGTGTATTTAGAACGACAAAAATGGCAAAGAAAAGATTTGGCCCACTTTTCATCACTACCGAATTTGGTACAACGAATGGATGATACAAAAATCATTCGCTGTACCATACATCTTTTTTCTTCTTTCCTAATAGCAAAGCAGCTAAGATTTCATCCACCCAACATGCAATCAAGGTCCCATGTTATCTGCATGCTCCACTTCTGAATAATTCGAGCTATCGTACATATATCGGTTCTATCTTGTTGCACCAGATCAAAATCTAAGCAAACGGCTGTGAAAACTTGGCCCGGTTGAACTAGAGCGATATTTTCAAGCAAATTACTGGATATTAATAAATAGTGGTTAATGTTACCGATTAAATAGCAATTTGTTTGTGTGTTGGTTGATTTGCTGCTTTTAGAACGAAAACTGGGGTATTCGTTTTAGTAAGTTGTTTTCTCGAATCTAGAGCATTATACATTTTGAGTGTCATGTACTTACAGCCTTCTAGGCCTCTACTAGACCCAGAAAATTATAAAATACACTGCAGCTTATCCCTCTCACAGAAAGGAGACCTATGCCGATGACCCAACACTATACATTTTATTTCACCTATGCCTGTTTTACGAAAAATCTTAGAACTAAAAACATAAACAGCTTAAAATAATTTGGTCATATTTAAATACTCCTCAACTAGGTGTTTATTATTATCCTCCTGTGACTTAAGAGTAAACTACGCGCATACGCCACCTAGCTGAAGCTAAAACAAAACAAAAGCTGCTTATATGCGTTTAAAAGTAAATTATCAAACATTAAAACATCACAAATCACGTCTACCATTTATCAAATACAATAAAATAACCTCTCATATAATTGTCAATAATAATAACATACTCGTATGTGTAACCATAACAGTAATAACAAAACACCATCAATTATGGCGTATCGCTCTATGATGGTCATTAACCCATAGTTATCTGTGGCTATGGTAACTTGACCTTTAAAGGTCGTCTGGCCTCGTGGTCAATTATGTTTAAGAAGATGTGTTCTGATTTGAGATAAAAGGGCCGATTGTAGACTATTAGAAGATTGGAGTTATTTGTTTTAATGTTGTTAATGTAATTATGCTTATGGTAAGGTAGTTGTATACCATTAGAAGCATTTAGAGCTTGTTAGAGTATGTCACTGGTACCCAAGACTTATTTTGAAGAAGATTTTATTATTGCTGTTAAAAGGTAATTTTTAGATATTTAGTTGGAAGTTACTGAAATGATGAGAAAGAGAGCAGTGGTGGCCCAGTGGTATCGGCCTTGACTTATAAGTTGTAGGTCGTGGGTTCGAACCCAGGCAGGCGCTTTACTTTGTGTATATTATTTTATCACCACTGCTCTCAAAAGCGGTGAAGGAAAACATCGTGAGGAAACCGGCATGTCCTAGAACCAAAAATTCGAAGACATGTGACATCCACCAACCAGCACTGGGCCCGCGTGGTGGATTATGGCCCGTCCCCTCTCACAGCAGAGTGGAGGCTTGTGTCTCAGCAGTGGGAACATTAATAGGCTGATGATGTGTGATGTGATGTGTACTGTAATGATTGGTTAAAATATAGATCGAGGCAATACTGGTACGATTAAAAAAAAAGTTGGTTTTACTATGCTTTTTAAGGTTCCGTACCCAAAGGGTAAAAACGGGACCCTATTACTAAGACGCCACGGTCTGTCTCTCTGTCTGTCTATCACCAGGCGCTCTCAGGTATCTCATGAACTGTGATAGCTAGACAGTTGACATTTTCACAGATGATGTATTTCTGTTGCTGCTATAAGAACAAATACTAAAAACAAAATAAATATTTAAGTGGGGCTCCCATACAATAAACGTGATTTTTTTGCCGTTTTTTTGCGATAATGGTAAGAAACACTTCGTGCGCGAGTCCGACTCGTACTTCGCCAGTTTTGGGATTATGGAGTTTGCATGGATCTCATTGTCAAAGTATTTTTACACAACTTTTAAAAACTTTGACTTGTTCTAACACACCCATGTATTTTACGAAAAAACAAATTAAATATTATCTATTGAAGAACAAAGTTAATTTATTGCTCTATATGACATTAGAAGCCTTTTTATGTGATCTTTAGATCAATTTACTCATAAATTCTAAACGTGTGGTAATTAATCACCTGGGTGAGGCGTTTAAGACATTTTGTGTATTAAATGCATCGTTAATAAAAAGGTTTATTATGCCCAGAGGTGTAAATATGTAAGTTTTGGTACTTAATTATAATTGTTGCCATTATGATTCTTCTTTGAAAGGACATAAGTTTTTATTTGGGTAACCTTAATTTATTTTAATTTACGTGTTTGTTACTTCTTCATGCTCAAACGGCTGGACGGATTTGGATGAAATTTGGCACAGAGATAGATTATAGTCAGGAATAGCACATAGGATACTTTTTATCCCGCGAATATGTGCCCTCGGAATAATTTTCTACTATCACGCGGGTGAAGCTGCTGGCAGAAGCTAGTACTATAGTAAACATGAAAGTTTGTGAGGATGGATGTTTGTTATTCTTTCACGCAAAATCTCCTGAACGGATTTTGATGAAACTCTTCAGAAATATAGCAACAGAATAACACGTAGGCATATTTATAAAATTATTGGGAGAAGTACAAATAAAACGCGGGCGGAGCCGCAGGCGGTAGCTAGTATACCATCAAATTGCATATTGACAATAAAAAAAACATTTATAATGGTATTTATTACTTTCAGAGATAAAACCGCCATTGTACCCATAGAATTTTCATTATTCAAAAAGCAAATTCACCAGCTCAAGCTAAATTTGCCAAATTCTTAAAAGATTACCAAAGTCATCTACATACATACCATACAACTCTGTATGATTTGCTAATTATTATAATATAAACGCAACAGGTTCTTAACGGTCTACTAAAGAAACCAACGTATGACGCGCAATGACGTCAACACATTACTCAGTGAAAGTAAAGCAAAACCTACTATTTGAATTCATTTAATTACGACAAACTTATTCACTCCTGATATTCAAAATACACCCATATCACAACGGCACAGAGTCTTTTACAAGTGTAAAAAGAACTGAGCCTGCTTCTGCGATGACGGTTTGTAAGAGTTACATATTATTCAAATTAGGAACTTTCTTTGCTCACAGATGCGTAAATGATCTTATTTAGATGTGTAACTGTTTATGGGTATGAATGGGCGGTGGTCATGCGCATTCGTTGCCTACTTGTTAGCATTACTGTCAGTCTGTATCATCCCAGGGCTGGGTAAATGCCTCTTCTTGACTCCTACCAGCTGTTTCAGTTCAGATTTATTTATTTATTTATGTACACACAAAACACTTTACAGAGAAAATAAAGAATACAGATAGAAGAGCACAAAGGTACTGCTTATTTCAATAGAAATTTCTTCCAGCAGACCTGCGACAGGACAGTTGGATGATAGACGAAGACACAGTGTGTAGAAAGAAATAAGGAAACCTAAAATACACTATAATAACTTAACTAATTATATATAAATTACACATATTATACCTTAACTAAATATAAGTATAGAATATAAAAAGAAATACATACATATAATATACAAAATTACAATATGGTATCGAGATAAAGTTCTTTGACTCGTTTTTTGAACAGAGATACATTTTGAGAGTCACGGATTTTAGGTGGAAGTGAGTTCCACAATCGTACTGCATGGACAGAGAAGGAGTGGGAATAGAAATGAGTTTTATGGGATGGGAAATTGAGATGAAGTTTAAGGCGGGATCTACAAAGAGCATCGGCAGGGCGAGTAAACGAAAAACGATCGCGCAGGTAGCCAGGGTATGCAGGGTTAAAAAGGATGTGGAAAAGGAGACATAATATGCGAGTGTTCCTGCGAAAGCGGATAGGGAGCCACTTGAGATTCTTGCGGAACTGAGAGACATGGTCGTATTTCCTCAGACCAAAAACAAAACGGATGCACAAGTTTTGCAAGCGCTCAAGCTTATTTAAGAGCTCCTCTGTGGTATCCAGATAGCAGGCATAAGCGTAATCTATGACCGGCTGAATCAAAGTTTAACCTGAAAAAAGAGATTTTGAGTAGATCATCTAAAAAGAAAAAAGAGAAGAAGAGAGAAGATAATAAATTATAAAATACTACGTTTATATGTTTGTAACTCTCTAGATTCTAGAAAGTCTAGAAGTACTGATCCAGTATTCAAAACTCCACGCCGATGGAAAGCCACATTATCGATAGTGGTATAGGTTACTTTTTAACCAACTTTCCAAAAAGGGGGAGGTTCTCAATTCAGATGTTTGTATGTATATATATTTTATGTATTATCGTGCATAACTCCGCCATATATAAACAGAATCGCATTTTTTTTCGAATTAAATTTATTCCGGAACGGTCCCATTTAAATTGGGTAAAGATCTGATGAAGAACTTCGGCGATTTACAACAGAACTCTTCAATAAATAACGGCAAATCTCTCGGGATTGTTGCAGTCGCATGTCTGTTTATTGTTTACACCATTTCATAACATGTCATTACGCCAGTATGCTCTAAACGGGTACGCAGATGTGTACATTTCAGCCTGGTAGTTACACTCTCATTCCACCGGTTATGTTCAAGTTACATATTATTCGTTATAGGTAGGTACCTTACTATAGAACTTATCCATTATGTACCACTAAAAAGTGAAAAAAAAAAAAACATTTTTACAAAGAAATACAACCTACTTCCAAATAAAAAACTACAAACTGAAAAATAACCTCGGAGTGCGGTGTCATAAAACGAAGAAACGCAAACAGGAACACGGTCTTCCGAAATTGAAGTTATTTTTCACTTTGTAGTGTTTGTATTTGGAAGTCGGTTGTATTTTTTTTGTAAGATAGTTGTTTATCCTGCAAAAATGCACGGTGCGGTGGCCACGGAAGCAAAGCCATGAAAAAAATCTAGTTATAGTTAATAATTTGGTCATGCTTGTCCTAGAATATTCTGGATTAGTTAGCAATATTTTATTAAACACAGCTTAGCAGCTTGAATATATGTTTTTAAGTCAGGATGTCATCTCAGTCATTTGTCTAACATAATGTATGCAAACAAACTAAAATGCATTTTTAGATGCGCTTATTTTAACACAAAGAAATTGATATTTAATGTAAATTTTGGCCAAAGCTTATCATTAATCTAGTTTTTAAATTGATTTGTTAGTTTTTGTTGACATACATTATCAAAATATTTTTGGTTTTGTTGATGCTTTTTGCCATTCTTCTTCTTTTCGTGTCGATAATCTCAAGTTTTGACTCATCTATACTCAAATTTTGTCTGACCAGTATGTAGCCACCTGGACCGCTCTGTCATTTGCCACGTTCAGGTCATTTGCCATTTAAATCATTTCAACTGGTATTGTTTTGGTTCGTATATGACTAGCAAAATAAAAAACCGTCTTGTTGATACATTAGATTTATAAATCATGCAGCAATTGCCCCTTTCAAGCAAGTAAGTAACATTATCCACTAATCTTTTGAATCACCGTATTGTATTCAATAGTATTCAATCATGTCTTGTGTCAGTAACAATAAGAATGACGTTTGAACGGAGGGCGTTAAAGGCGGTATCTTGCCACTTGTCACTGTAGTGCCTACTACTGCTTTATACTGCTTTTGGGCATGTACGAAGTGTTGCAAAAACGCTTTCTTACAAAACAGGTGACATTCCTGCCATGTTATAGCAGCAAGTGTGTGTCTGCTAGTTTTGATGTTGAAAGTATGTACTCAACATGATGTAGCGAGAAAACCAGTGCAAGGGATTAGGAGTATATCATTGGACAAAACTGAGCTCTAGTTTCTTAGTCTTACTGGAACGTCTTTCTTTGTCACTCTTTCTCTCCGTGACAAGATTTTTTCGTATTTTTATTTATTTGCTGAATTTGTCTGTAAATAATAATATTATTTTATTTATTTCTCACTGCGGTGGAGTCTAACATAAGAGTAATTTTTCTCAAGAAATAGATTATTCTCGGAGTAGTTCGCAAATTTTGCATTTTTGTGCCAACTACCTTCTTCCAGCGGCTTCCTCCGTGTGAAAAGTGATTTCTTATCCCAAGGAAATATTATACCGGGATGAAAATTAGCCTATGTGTTATTCCAGACTATAATCTATCTCTGTGTCAAATTTCATCCAGATCCGTTCAGCCGTTCTGGCGTGATTAAGTAACAAACATACGTCCACACCACACACACATCATCCAAACTTTCACATTTATAATATTAGTAAGAAGTAAGATAATAGAGATAAGATGTTTTTTTTTAAGACAGCTCTGATATATTATCCCCTAGCAGCTTAACCTGCAGCATGAAAGTGTAAAACAATTCATCTCGTAATATTCAAAACAAATTGCATTTACACCTCAATGCAATTGTCTCATTGTTCAGCGTTAACATGCACTAAATGTTTCCAAGATGAAGGTCACAAGATCAGTATACAATATGAAAGTTTGACATTTATACATTATGCACTGCGCATGACAATTTAACACACCTTGTGATCCTTGAGTTCGTTGACAAATTATAGTTATCTAGTGCATAGATAGGCTTAAAGAATTGCTTAGCATATTGTCATGAATTGTTGCTGTGTGTTTAAAGTTTAAGGTCGAGAATGCTGTGTAAAAGATAATTGTTTTGAGATAGGATGTGTAATGTCAGTAGTTGTCACATTGTATGTTTTTTTTTAATGCCATTGTTACAACAAACTGTTCTTACAAGCTTTTTATTAACTTGCAATATATATCTGTATGATGTTCGGATCATATCTTGCAACTGAATTTTATAGCTGTTATCCTCAACCAATTGAGATGAAATTTTGCATACACGTTTGATTTGGATGACAATGCGGTAAGCTAAAAAGCTCTAAAAATAGTATTTTTTTATTGGAAAAAATATTTGTTTTATTTGCATTATACTACAGTACAGAGGTTCTAGCGCAGTGGCATTCGATATCAGCATGGAAGATGTTTGAAATGACAAAATGTAAAAGGAATGATCACGTGTCATTCCTATAGCGTTTGACATTTCCATAATATTTTTTACCTTTTTCCGATCGCTATGGCGACGCCGTGATAAAATGTCACCTGTTTAGAGCCTCAAGCATATCTAGAAAATAATTACTAGGAATACCTAATTGGGTTGGGGTATTATCTATAGTTTTGTGGTGCTGTATCAATCATTATAATATTTGTAACCGAGTAGGAAGAGGTCGAACCAAAAACCAGGATATAAGTATCCACTTTTACAAAAAACAATATATGGAAACAATAAATTAATTCCTAAACAAATAACATCGACCGTTAGGGAATATAATTTACTCTTTTTCGACGTCTATTCCTGAGAAATAATAATAAGATAATAAAGTGGTTGTTGTAAGTAAATGAAACAATTAAAAGTTATATATATGGGAAACCTCGTTAAATACTACATAAGGCTGGCCGCGCAAGTTCGGTATCCGCCTTTTGGATTCCGTAAGCTTAGCGCAGACGTTAGGTTTTGTATGCGACCCGAACGCAATATTCCAAAAACCGAACCGAATGTCATTCGGAAAATATAGAAACGTGTGGGCTTGCATGAAATGTGTACATTCAGGTTTCTGAATCAGGGAACCCTAAAGAAAAATAATTAATTTATTATATAATTTATTGTACACCACAAAAAAACATATATGACAAATATTTACAAAAACAAGATTACAATGGGCGGTGTTATCGCATAGGACAATCTCTTACAGACAACCTCTGTTAAAAAATCATTATAGATTGATGCATCAATTTCGATGTGCAAATACAATGATTTCGAGAGGTTACTTTATTAGATGATACAAATCACATGGTCATGATTTCAAAATTAGACTACTTATTGGTATTATATTGGAACTATATTGCATAGTAATTGCTATGCTTTTATTTGATCTTCTATTCAACACCTTGCTATGTGTTACTAATGCATTCTCGTTATTCTGAATTACTTAGTTATGAAATAAAAGCTCTATAGTATTGCTTGACGGGAAATGTTCAGATTATTAGCCCAATCCTCTTTTGCGAAATGATATTTTTTTAAAGTGCACTGAGAGAAATTAGTAACATATGTATTTGGTTAAAGCAATAGTTTTTTACAATGGTGTCTTCTCGTTCAGTAAATGAGTCCCTCAAACTTATTTCACCCTATACAGATTTGGTATCACGACAAACTATACAAAAGGGCGTTTTAAATGGTATAGGTATTTCATTTGCCGCTAGTGTGAGGTTTTCAAAATATCAAATTTCACAGTTTTTGGGTATATAGCGCGACTTTATTAACATTTTCTTTATTGTTGTGAATATTTTCCAAATATGGCAGATTAAAATAGATACTGGTTTTAATAACCACTGTTGTAATAGAATTTTATGTTTCAGTATTTTTTATGATATTTTTTTTTCGAAAAAAGGGGGCTGCGCATATCTGCGGCATACTCGATGTTATATTTAATTGCAGTTCTACGCCATTAGAAATGATTTAATTCAAACTTGCTTCCCCGTGTGTCATAACAACGTTTAACAGCTATATTTGAAGATCTTACTCGCCAGTGGCGCCAACTGGTGGGCTCAAAAACTGTAGCCCTCATTCCATTGGGATTTAGACAGCGACAGCGATGTCAATGTTCCTTAGAATTGACCACTTGACATTTGACATTCGTTATTATGTTTTAGCGCATGTCAATCATAAACCTACGTTTTTAACAATCGTTTTCGCTGATAAATTGTCACATTGAGCGGTTCTCTGATTCAAATACTATCTCATTTCACGCAAGGGTTTAAAATCCTACCAATTTCTTGACTAGATTTTGCCTTCTAAGACAGATGAGATTTCTATAATACAATCTACAACTAAACAAATGTTTCTATATACATACAGGGCGACAAAACAAAATACGAGAAAGTGACAGTGATGCCGATTAGCAGTCAGTGAGCATGTCTAACAAATAAACACACGACATCTTTCACCGCGGCTTTGTCTACAAGTATGTAGTGCATTAAGTGACAGGCCACTGTCTTTTGTGGTTTATTGTCTCTGATAGTTTTTAACCATGAATTTTTGATAAGGAGAAAAGGTTATAATGGCGGCAGTAAATATTCTTTGATTTCGCTAGATTTAGGCCTAGTTTCTGGCACCAAAAGTTATCCCAACATTTATTACATTACATACATAGCTCACGCCTTATTCCCTAACTGTAAACAGAAAGTACAAAATTATCGCAATATTTTGAGATAAATTCAATTAACTGATGTGATTGGTTGAATAAAATAATCAATGGCCAATCGCATCGTTTGACGACGACACGTCGATTCGTCGAGATTTTTTCCAAAACTGGTTGACCATGTATAGCAAAAACTAAATTATGGAGTTAATTTTTCTTTCATAAAACAAGCCTCAGATTGTATCTACATATTTTCTTGCTAGGTTTGATAGAGGTGTTCTGACTACAAATTAGTTTTTGCTATTTTAGATAACTTAATTAACCTTTTAACTCTTCTAACGAGCTATAAAATCCTTGGTACTGCGTGAGTTATAACAATTTGTCATAAAAACGAAAAGCAGCACTATTATAGTAAATTAAAGATGTCGTTAGTGAACTTCATTACATACTAAAACTATTTAGTTTTAAAATTTTACTTAATTAAAAATGTATCTTTGTTGATAATTTTGAAGTATTTTACACACCAGTGGTTAGTATACAGCACATAGCTGCTATTGCTGATTAGTATTTATTCTAAACGGATTCAATAAAGTTGCTTATTTTCATTAGTAGTATTTTATTCGTATTTTGCAGTTGTAGTGTGCAAAATACTAATTTTATTTAATCGTCATTTAGGATTATTGCACGTGGTAATGATACAATGTCGATCATTTATTTAATATACATTCAAGGATTTGTTCTTATTATTAAATCCATCAGGTGTTTGTAAGTAAACACGGTACACACAGAAAAAGCCAACTAATTGAAACCTTATGCCTTAAATAGTTGATAATAAAAATAGGATGTTATTTTTACTATCTACCATTTAAGTTCTAACATTTTTGATAATTATGGACCCAAAAGTGTTCCCTCGGGAATACCGAACGCTCTTTTCGGAAATGTTCATCAAGACCAATGAAAGTTTTGCCCGATGATAATGATGTTTGTTGAAATGCATGACATTTGTAATCTAAAATTAATGATAAACTTCTACTATGTACAATCATTATGCAATTCACTGAGGTAACGCTACTATATGAATCGAACGCTTAAAGCGAAAATAATTTACCCATGGCGAAGCTGTTATAATCCTAATGAAATCACGTACCCGGTTATGACAAGGTTTTCTTTAACGGTAACAAAATTATTAATAAATTAACAACGGCTTAATAACTTTTGCTTTTAGGTTTTTAGGGTTCCGTACCCAAAGGGTAAAACGGGACCCTATTACTAAGACTCCACGATACGTCTGTCTGCCTGTCCGTCTGTCACCAGGGTTTATCTCATGAAACCTGATAGCTAGACAGTTGAAATTTTCACAGATGATGTATTTCTGTTGCCGCTATAACAAGAAATACAAAACATAGAATAAAATAAATATTTTAGTTGAAATTGGCCCGTTTTTTTACATAAATAAAAAAGAGTAAATTTGTTTTTTTTTATCTAATATATAATGTAACATATTATCTGAAATGACTTAGGAACTCCTTTTTTTATGCAATCGTAATATGATTTTAGCGTCAGTTCTTATCTTTATATTGATCAATTTCCTGTATATTTCACACTTGAAAGTCTAGCTGCAACTGCAGTCATTGCAAAAATAATGTATGTTTTATCTACAAAAGGAAGAAATTTTATTACACTAGCATCTACAAACTCGTACAATAGGTTTAATAATAAAGATCATAAAGAAACACATAAAGCCGTCTGTTGCATTTGTGCAACTACAATGTATTGTGCGGTTTGCCTCCGGTCATTGCCCACATTCGCCAGTTAATTTGCCGGGTCAAATATATTATCAGTAGTAGGAGATTTATTTCCGCAATTTTTTCTAACAATCTCTAAATTAGATGCCTCTCGACACACTTAGAGATTAATAATATGATTTATAACGATGTGAATGTATGGGTCTGCATTAACTTGCGTAACTGTGATCTAATAGGTCATAATGTAACTGTCTTTAGATGACCGAATGGGATCGCTCTGTGAATATCCCGTCATGTCGTAGATTGCATCTGTTTTGTATGTAGTGACTCGTCTTTTTAGCCGCAAAAAGGTAATTTATTGGTTTTACGATTTAAGATTTATAATTGGTATTGAAAACGAAACGATTTTTTTTTTAAATCTTGTTTTGGGAATTATGTATTGCTTAAATATGCAGTTATATTTTCTTTTTTAATTTCTTGATACGTTTGATATACATGTTTTGTGATCCTTTCAACATGATTTAGCATTTTTCTAGGGTCAATATTTTATGCAATTCATTTACGTTCACTTTTTTTCATCTTTTATTGGGATATAGTGAGCTAATTAGTGAGCGTCAGATTGAGAAGTCTGGTAAGTACCTAATCACTTAGGATTGCAAAACGTTAGGCATATAATTATTTAATGCTGTACCGTTAGGTTTATGCCTTATTCAGCGTACTAATTGTATAACCCTATTAAGATTGACATCGAGGACATTTGAAGGTATATCTACTCATCTAGGCTTACCAGTTCTGGGTCTTAGTGAATCAGCCATTTAAATTTTTTGTTGCTTAGAAACCTAATTTTAATTCTTATACTACTAAGCTTACTATGTTCCTCTTTGACCGGATGAGGGTCGCGGGATGCGAGAAGCACAACTCAGAGAGACGCTTTTGGCGAAACATAGGAGAAGGCCGTCCAGCTGAAATAATAAAGATGATGCCCCTTTCAAACCTTTATTTTACCCAGTTATCACTTGTTCTTATATTAAAACACATTTAAACTGCCGCATTAATAATATTTTATTAATGCAAGACGCATTCAGATTGCACTTCACTTACCGCAAAAATCCTTGTATCACGAATAGCTTCAGACATTCCGTTAACCTCTTTATTAATTTATATAACTATATCTTCATAAACAGAATTAGCGTTGATATCTAACAGTTTAATAGAATCAATCATTATTAGACCCCCTACCGTTGTGTCGGGTTAATAATAGATGGTTACTTAATACTCATGATATCAACCACTAGAGAGATTAGACTTGACATGTATATCTTTGAACCATATCAGATAGGTTCATGACTCAGTTGTAACTTATTGGAACTACTTTCGAAAGTTATCGAAAGTCCTGTTTAGCCTTCGTGACTTTTATTTTGTTAGAGATATTGTTTCGAAATATGATTTTTTTTTCGTTATATTTTGTCCTGCTTGTAACTAATTCAAATATTTATTTACTAGTACAGGCAAA
The DNA here is from genome assembly GCA_964057195.1 of Orthosia cruda. NCBI lineage: Eukaryota > Metazoa > Arthropoda > Insecta > Lepidoptera > Noctuidae > Orthosia > Orthosia cruda. The sequence goes on from OZ059838.1 coordinate 33,479,673, forward strand.
ATTACTATTGGAATCGGTTTAGCAACGCACATTATTAAAAGACCACATTCTAAGGTAAATGTTTGTGTGAGTAGTAACGTAAATGAAGAAGGAAGGATAGGAGAGGATAGATTGTGCTTGCAGGTCTCCTCTTTGTGAGAGGGCATGGGCTGTAATCCACCACACGGGCCCAGTACGGGCCCGGGCTGTGACGTGTCCTAGACGGAATGGAAGAAGAAAACGTGTTGCGCCGACCCCATGGTGCATGCAAATGATGAGGATTCTAAGATAAATGCTACAAATATCATTGATAATAGTCAATTACTATTTGGCAAACTTTATAGCATAGTAATCTGGTCTATAGCCAATCATGATGACAGGTACGAGGCTCCGAGCATCATTGGTTACGCAAAAGCAATCGGTTTCAGAAGCCGTGGTCAAAAGTTCAAGCGTGAACTGATTATTTAACTGTTTATTGGTAGAAAAGTAAGATGGTTGGACATGATTGAACGCCATTCAGAATGATTATATATGAATGTTATTGGTATAGGCCATAGAAATATATTCTGCTTTTGACAATAACAGTTTTTTAATAAAGGCAAATTCTTTTAATTTGTCATTAATGAGATTGAGAAAATACTGCACCACACGGATTTTCGTAATTTGATCCAGAGATAATCTCCTACAAACCAATCATTTTGCTTCTTCAGATATAAGATTGGATTGGAATTATACAAAATTCCTTTTTTACCAGATTTTTTCATTTGTATTGTGCTGCATGAGGTTTCCTAAAGAAGTACTGCAGTGTCTAATAAAAGATATCAGCTTATGGTAACAAAGTTTTACGACAATATTGTTCGATTTGTATGCCAAGAGGGCGAAGAGGGTAATACACAAAGTTACAAATTGTCACTCATCGAAACATAAATACCAAATTTTTTTTTTGGAAATCAACGTGCGCTACTGGAATATCACGTAGTCAATTCCAAACATTTTGGCATTTCGATAATCACAATCGGCTATAGAATGTGACTTTTTTTACAGCTCAAGATGGTGGCTACTAAATCCTTAGCGATAAATCTTCTTTGAAGTAATTAAGTTGTTACAAATTAAATAGCGCAAGCCTTCTCTATTTGACCTACATAACCAAACCTCTCTAAACATGTTTTTTATATATCCATATGTCAATTTCCACTTACTTAACCTTACGCTCAAGGAAGCAATTAGTTTTAATGCAAGTGCATTAGTTTTAGTTTTAATCATTATTATTTATGTAATGTTTATTTTTTTGTTTTGGTTATTAAAGATGGCCAGTCATACAGGCTCATATTGAAAATGAGTTTGTTACCCAATGTTGTGGCAAGTAATTTTTTGCATATATGATTGGCGTGATGGGAATGAATTGCCATTTATTTTCATTAAAAGTTGGTCAAAAAGAGTGTGTATCAAGGTTGTTGAATTACCGGTATCCGGTTGTATGCTTTTCGTTTTTGTTTATTTTTTCAAAGCATTATATTTATGGCCCTTAATTTATTGAAAAAAGTATCCATATCTATGCAAACATGAGCGATTTATCCATTTATGTCGATTAAAAAGAATCCTTTCAGGATACAGTATTGTGCTCAGTTGTAGATATAGCGAGAATCTTTTTGGATTATAAGAACAATATATCTGCAGCCAATAAAAGACCAGAATTCCAAATAAATACGAACATCCTAACATTGTTTGTGAATATTTCGGAGAAAGTACCTTTTAACCGTGGGAATTCCTTTTAGACACAGCACTTATACTTTCATTCATTACTAAAGAGATAATTAAAAACTTTATATCTTAATTCGGCATTTGTTAAACAATGGTCCTACTGATTGCATAAATGAAGTCATTTCTATTACTTAGGTTAAGAATTGAGATGTTATCGTTCTAATCCTTTGTAAGTTTTAATAGTTTCTTATTAACAACTAAGTATATATTTATTATTGCGGAATCACACAGACACACACACACAGATTTCAATTTTGAATACTACACATATATACAATTTTGACATCATGCAATTCCCTCTAATTAGAGTCTACTTTTGTAACAGTTTAACAAATTCCTTGCCATTAAATTTCTTAACAAATTGGTCTTTGGTCATGTTACCAACCTTACCATTATCTAAATTAATAATTCCTGATGATTGATCTTTAACTCTAAGATTATCCTTAGTCGGAGAACTTAGTGAAAGGTACCGTTTCAGAAATGTATGAGATTTATAAGATAACAATATAATAGTACGTTGGGAAACATTGTATCATTATGTGCTGTACATTCGGCAGTATTGTTAGTACATAATTGTTGACGTCTTAAATATTCTCTAGCGTTCATGTCGCAATTTCTTTGAAGCAAGTGTTTTCCGAAAATGAGATTTTGATGTATCGCCTTGAGGAATATTGTGAACAATATATTGTTTCTGGTGAGATTTAGTATGGTTGGCAAATAGTTCATCGACGACGGCAGATTTTGAGTAGATATTTGCAAAATCAGAGTCATTGATGATATTTTTAGCCTGTAATTCACGGCCAACTATAATCTTTCAATTATAGCACTCAGTGTTGTTTGCGTAGAGTTCTTTCCCGAAATAAATCTCTACCTACGAAATTATAATTGACTATGTGTTTAAGGTCACTAAGTTGAAGTCGTAAGTTGTCATCTAAGCAATCTGGTTTAGTACTCAGTGTAGCCAACTCTGGTGGAAGGGTCAGTAAAGAAAAACAAGTGACATCGACTGCGAATCGACCACAACGTTACGAAAAGGCCCAAATTTAAATGTAAATGTAGCTAGATTTCGTTTTAGAAAACCTTATTCTTATGGAAATATGACCTTGGTGAGTAGCGAATGAAATAAACCACCCAATCTTTCATCACAGGTTAAGGATTGGATAAATCAATAGCTAAGAATGGAGAGTATGATTTAGCCTTCTTTAGTTGGTATAAGTCCTAGCTTAGGTTCGGTAGTAAAAGCTTAACGACAGATTGCGGGGTAATAGGTATATTGAAAAGTTCAATTAGCGTTTCAGGCCTCTTGTGTGAATCATTCATTATTTAATATTTTTCTTTTATTTCGTTTTCTCTTCTGAAAAGCTTCATAAGAGGCTTAAATAATAACTCTTCTAAAATCATATATAAGGCCTTTCTTCATTTGTTATGGTAATAACCGCTGGCAAAAAGATGGCTTATTAGCCGTAACTTATCTTGAAACATGTTTACCATTAAAAACTTTCATAGACATACAAGCCGAGAGCGTTCTTTTTCGTTCTAAATTCTTGAATCTTTACAAAACACTCCTAGAAAAAAATCGTTCCGAGCTCGTCTATAGGAATGTGTCTGAAGACTTTTTTACTTTTCAATTCGCAGTCACGTTTTGTAAAACGGTTACGTTGCACGCCATTAAATCATATTACATCTGTTACTCCATTTTAGCACTCGTGTAAAACTGTTAATTGCTTCGACATCATTTACCGTTTTTGTCTTGCGTTGATTGCAAAATGATGATTATTTTTTTAAAAGGTTACAGATGCTATTCGTGTTAATGTTTTAATTACTTACTACTTATGTCTCTTTTTTGCGAAATTGTTATGTTAGTTGTAAAAAATGACAATATTATAAATTTTTATTTTTTTGGTTACTTTTAAAATAACATTGAGATTGTAACATTTTATGTCTTAATTCTGGTTTTTTATGTGTTTGTTTTAATAGTACTTAGCGCTGAGGTTCTGGGTTTGATTCTTAGGTCGGAAAAAGTTTTATTTGGTTTTTCCAAGTGAAATTTCTCAGAAATAGCCCAGTCTTGTTTTGTGCCCGGTTGATGTTTCACCCCTTGTGGGGGGGGGGGGGGGCGAGCAATAACACGGACAGTTCGACCCATTGGGATCTATTGTGGTATTGTTTCGCCCCTTACTCGGGACTTAAACATGACGGGCAAAATGTGGATGTATTGTTCTTGAGGCTTGGGGGAATAAAGGCGTCATGTAATGTTTGTATGTTGGTTCATACCTATAGGCATACATATATCACTTAATTAGTTTTATAATAATAATTATTATAATTTAATTTGCAGCTCAATATTAAATATTAATAACATTACCAATCATGTAAATATGATATTAGAAACGTTATGTGAGAATAAAGTACCTACCAAATGATGGTATGAAATAGGCAATTTAAATAAATTGCATATAACTAATAACCTTTAACATACATTCCTAATTATTATCATAATCAATTAGTACGTAAGTTGAACTACTGAACCGGTGAAATGCATTTCCTTATGTAATACAAGATGGCATGAAGAGTAAATTGTTCTTATGTAAGAAAACTGCTCTTACAAACACGTATGATAATGTTCTACATTTATCAATTGAAATATAACCTCCTCTTTGGCATGTTGTATTTAACTGCGTAATAATCAATATTATGTCCTTTTTGGCTTAGTCATTCAGGCGTTTCAATAGACAACTCAAACTCAAAATAGTCCTTTTTGGCTTAGTCACTTTTGTATTTTTTTATTTCAATCATATCTTGCTTATATATGTCTTTTTATAGCCCCTTTTGATGTATTTTATTTAGGCGTTTCAGTAGACAACTCAGACTTATAATATTCCTTTTTGGCTTAGTACATTTGTATTTTTTCTTGCAATCATAACTTGCTATAGATTTATACTTTTTATAGCCCTGTTCGAGTTATTATCTTCAGGAGCTTCAATTGACAATTCAAACTCAAATCATTTATTTCAATTAAATCATTTAAGAGACTTTTGAATTGTAAAGCAAAAAATTAACCAACGCCTAATAATCATTATAGCAAAAGGAATGTGCAAAATTGTCAAACGTGTACCTCTTGTCATTCTTTGAATAAATTTTCAACAGCCAATCACATCACTTGACTGGCGTTTAGTTTTTCACGCGTCGAAATTTTTTTTCCACAAATTGGGGCATAAATTGCCAATCCATTCGTGCAAGATATTTTTCTTCTCACTAACTTTAGGCAGGCATTAACATATTACACAAATTAAAGTACATTGACACCTTTTAACAAAAGCATTGACTCTTATTTTCTTGAAATTCTCATTTGATTCGTTAATTGATCAAAGCACGCAACAACACTGGCTACTAAATTTTCTAATTATACTCTAATCACGAGTCGTGGAATGGTAGGATTTTTTGTTCGCACATCTCATCGGTTTTGGTCGGATGAACTCGGGGTATCTTCGGTAAATGTGATGACATTAACGATAATACTAACTTTGCAATGGTATCCTATCATTGCCGCACTTAGACTCCCATTTGGTCCATTGTGCGTGTGCAATCCCACCGCACTATTCTCAAACCACTGCAACTCCTAAAAACCAGAATCAACAGTGGCGACCACCAGAAAAGCGCCGAGGCAATGAAGCTCTACTAAGTCCCTGAGAATGAATTTAACTGTCTTAGATCCCGCAACGATTTACCTGTTGGTAACCCTGACTCTATCATTTCCAGAAATAATTAATCAGAAAATAATAAAGGAGGAGTTAGAAAAAAAAACCACTTCCCTCCATATAAAGCAAAGGGTCGTTTACAACTGGCCTATGTACCTAGCACCACGGATAAAAATAAGCATTAATATTAATGGGTTCTATTTTTTGGTCTAAGACATGCCAGTTTCCTCACGATGTTTCCTTCACCGATTTGAGAGCAGTGGGGATGAAATAATTTAATACGCCTACCTGGGTTCGAACCCACGATCTTCAACGTGCAAGTCGTGGCCGGACGTTACCACTGGGCCACCATTGCTCTCCATTAGAATGGTATTTTGCAAATGGCTATATATTTTAATAAAACAAGTACATTCTTTTGTTTTTTATCTTTGGAAATAATGATACCATTACTATTCATTCACCGATAAAAAGGTCCAACGTCATTTAGTGTCATATGCAAAGTCTACATTCATCTCAAAAAAAAAACACTGTTTCTGTAAGATATGCCACGGAAACGAAGTCACGGGGAAAAGCATGTTGAGAATGTTTCAGTTGTATCTTTCATACTTGAACAATGTCACAATGATTTCGCAGATTTGCACTGTCTTAAAATCGTCGCACCCCGCTGTGCTATTCGCGTCAGATAATTTTGTTATCATTCAATCAATGACCTGAATCATCTGACAATTTGCTGCATCCACAAACAAATAATAGCGATTAAACTTTAGGTTTAGATAAAACTAAACCAACGCTGTTTTTCCTTACGGAGACGCAGATAGCGAGTCCGTCAGACGTGTCGTACCTGTCTTACCCAGGGTTCACCCTGGAGCACAATTTTAGACCACGGGCGGGTGTATGTATGTACGCCCGTGACGATCTTTGCTGTCGGCGTCTCCGTAACCTTGAGGACTCAAGATTCACAACGCTCTGGGTTCTGGTGGACACAGGTCTGGATAAAATTATCTACGCCTGTGTCTACCGTTCGCACAGTGGAGATCAGGAGGCAACCAGGCTCACAGAGTACCTCAGTGAGGCGGCTGATGCAGCACAGCAGCGGTACCCTTCTGCCCAATTAGTGTTACTGGGGGACTTTAATGCCCACCACCAGGAGTGGCTCTTCCCATACCAGTGCACTGATCATGCTGGACGGGAGATGCGTAAGCTTGCGCTAGCGCTAAACCTCACCCAGCTGGTCCAGGGGGCAACGAGGGTACCGGATGTTGATTCGCACACGGCGAATTGCTTGGACCTTCTGCTGACAACAGATCCAGACAGATACTCTGTGTCGATAGCATCACCATTGGGTAGTTCCGACCACTGTCTGGTGAAGTCTGTGTCCGTCTATTCCCCGCCCGATCCCAGCCCAAGGGGCACCCGGCGGGTTTGGCGGTACAGGTCGGCAGATTGGGATGGCATGCGATCTTTCTTCGCATGCTATCCTTGGCAGCCTACTTGCTTTTCTTCGACTGATCCTTCGTCGTGTGCGGATGCCGTGACGGATGTGTTGCGTCGGGGAATGGAGTACTACATTCCGTTCACTGACGTAACAATGTCTAGCGAAGACCGGCCATGGTTTGGCGCCGAATGTAAGCACGCCGACGCGCTTAAACATGGGGCGTACCTGGCTTGGGTCGACGCTCGATCGCGTAAGGCGAGTGACGTGGGTCAGAAGAAGAAGGCCTTCAACAGGGCTGCCAAGTCCTGCAAGATGGTGTTGCGAAGGGCTCGGTTCGATCACATTGGCCGAATAGGGACCAAACTTGCTTCTTACCCAGCAGGTAGTAAAGCGTTTTGGTCTCTGGCTAAGTCGGTCGAGTCGAACTTCTGCCGTCCCTCACTGCCACCACTGCTGAAACCCGACGGGTCACTGGCCCACTCCGCTGAGGAGAAAGCAAATTTATTTGCCTCTCTTTTTGCGGAATCTTCACGTCTGAATCCTGGTGATTCGCGGCCCCCTCCTCCTCCTGATGGATGCGAGACGAGTATGTCGGATATTCGTATCCATCAAAAGGACGTCCGTAGGGTGCTGCGTAACCTTGACGTGAACAAGGCTAGCGGCCCTGACGGAATACCAGCACTTGTTCTTAGAACCTGTGCGCCTGAACTGTCTCCGATCTTGACACGCCTATTCCGTCTTTCGTATGAGGCTGGAAAAGTGCCGAATGCTTGGAAGCAGGCTAACGTACAGCCCGTGCCCAAGAAGGGCAGTCGAGCTGACCCGGCCAACTACAGACCCATATCTGTAACCTCCATACTCTGTAAGAGTATGGAACGTGTACTCAATACTAAGCTCCTGGCATACCTAGAAGCAAACGATATCCTTAGTGATCGCCAATACGGCTTCCGCCGAAATCGGTCTACTGGGGATCTTCTAGCGTATGCCATTCACATCTGGAGTGAGGCCATCGAGAGGCACGGGGAAGCGCTTGCCGTCTCCCTAGACATCTCGAAGGCTTTTGATAGGGTCTGGCACGAAAGCCTTATTGCTAAGCTTCCTTCATTCGGTTTGCCCGGTGGTCTGTGTGATTGGATTGCAGACTTCCTGAGAGATCGGTCCATTCGAGTGGTTATCGATGGCTGCTCGTCGGACTACTTGGATATTAATGCCGGGGTCCCTCAGGGGTCGGTACTCTCGGCAACTTTATTCTTGCTGCACATTAACGATCTGCTAAAACCCGGCACCTTTGGGTATGCAGACGACAGCACCGTTACTGAGAGATACTTGTCCAACGCTCGTGCTACCGGGCCTCAGATCCAGTCGCTCCGGGAGGCCATGGTGGAGCGCTTAAACCTGTCCTTGCAGGCAGTCTCCGAATGGGGCGATGCCAATCTGGTCAGGTTTAATGCTGCTAAAACCCAGGCGTGTCTGTTTTCCGCAAAAAAGAGTCAATTTCACCCGGCTCCAACTTTCCGAGATGTGACCGTGCCAATGGCTGACTATCTTGAGCTTCTTGGCGTTACGTTGACATCGACTCTCAATTTTGGGCCATACATTGAGGCAAAGGCTCAGCTGGCCGCCAAAAAACTGGGGATACTTGCAAAGGTGAGAAGGTATTTCACGCCAGAACAGCTGCTCAGCTTGTATCAAGCGCAAGTTCGATCATGCATGGAGTACTGTTCTCATCTCTGGGACGGATCTGCCAAATACCAGCTTGATGCACTGGAGTCGATCGAAAAGCGGGCCAAGAGACTCATCAGCGATGAGGCACTGGTTAAGTCAAAGCTCCAGAGCCTTGAACATCGTCGCCGAGTTGCCAGCTTGTCGGTTTTTTATCGGTTACATTTCGGGGAGTGTGCGATGGAATTGCATGATTTAATTCCACCCAGCCCGTTCCATCATCGGACTACCAGACGTACGGCGATGCGTCATCGATATATGGTGGACATCCCACCCATACGCACTAAACGTTTTGGGAATACTTTTATTATGCGTACAGCTAAGGAGTGGAATTCCCTGCCGGAGTCTGTGTTTCCCGATAGCTACAATCTAGGGGTCTTTAAGTCAAGAGTGAATAGGTTACTTCTAGGCAAGCGTGCTCCATCATCGACCACATCATCGCTTACTATCAGGTGAGATAGTGGTCAAGCGCGAGCCTATATTAGATAAAAAAAAAAAAAAAAAAAAACTTCGTAACTTTGTTTATTCGGTGAATTGTTGCTTTGAAGAGATTGTGAACATGAAAGATATAAAAAATATTAAATGTATTGACAAATTGCCTTAGTTACGGAATTAGAAATAGGTACTATGTTATCTAAAGTAAGCTATCGTTTTTTTTTTTTTTTTTTTTTTTTTTTTTATTTGATATGATATTTTTTTTTTTTATATCGTAATAAATAAGTGGTATATATTTTATAACAAGCTTTTATTTAACTTGCAATGTATGTAGGCATGTATGTATGTGTGTTCGGGTCAAATCTTGCAACTGAATTTTAAAGCAGTTATCCTCCAACGATTAAGATAAAATTTTGCATACATGTTTAGTTTGGATGACAATGCATAGTTAGCTAAGTGACATAATTCTAAATCCAACCTGGCGGATTAGTAATTTTTTGTGCACTGCCATGATATGGGTTTCAAATGAAAGGGTTTGCTGGGAAGAATATGACAAAAGCTTGTTTTATAAAAAAAAATAATATGAATAATTTTTATTTTTAATGCTAGGCATTTTTATTATTCTGCATTTTTATTTATATCAATATCATAAGCCAAATCTTTCCTGGAATATATTGGGGCCGCTTCCAGTATAACTGTATACTGCTGATTACCAATATTTTGCATGTAATGACTGCCAATCTGACCATTACAACCTAGTTACTATTTCAGGTTTTGTGAAATACATATATTTCTCCTATACTTATAATATTAAACAGTTTAATATAGTGCTATAAATCAAAAAAAAATATAATAAACGCACTGCACTTTCCAAACTGTGTAAAATTGCGGCGCCTGCGCAAGCCACGCGTGACAAAGCTGAAATATTTGATGCTGATCGAGCGCTTGATAGATAGAGATTGCGTCATTGAAGAATTTCGTTCATTATTGACGTTTATTCGAGGTCTCTGCGGTGTCTTGTGGATTAGAAAAAGAAAGTAAAGGTTTTTCAGTACTAGGCTTTTTTGTATATAAACCTAAGACGTTATAAAATTATAATTATTAATTAATTATTTATTAAAATATACAGTTTATAAAATCTTAAATTAAAAAATATGCCCCGCAAAATCGTTTTCACGGAGTGTCTGTGGGAACGGAACAAACAGTATTAAAAATAAGGTTTATTAGTGCGGGCACTTAATTTTCACTTATTGTACTTATAAAGAAACTAACAATATTATCTTATCTTATGGAAAGTCTATAATATAAATGTAATGGTTGAGTGGGAGGGGACGGCCAAAGAAAAGATGGATGGACTGTGTGAGGAGTGATAAGAAAGACAAGGGAGTCAGTGATGGCGTGACGGGGGACAGGACGGTATGGAAGAAGAAAACTTGTTGGTGTTACACTTTTCGAAGTCAGGTATCACTCGTATAAATTGCTGGCAATGGAATCCAAACTTTAAACGCAAATGGCATACATGATTAACTTGTCAACCTTTTTACCAAGTATAGCAAAAACAAGTCTAAGCTCAATTAAGATCGCATTTGTTTTAGTGTTCTGCATAGATACGAAGGCTGTTCTAGCTTCATTATCTATGTATTGCATTTATGTTATTAATTTATTACAACGACTTTAGTCTACTGTATTCGGAATCCACCCACATAATGCGACCAGTATTTTTATTACCACTAACGAAGATAAAGGTGATTTAGTTTAATGTTTCAGGTTAGAATATGATTCAGATATTTCTAAGTCGATGTGAGAAGTAAGAAACTGTGTTCATAAAAATCAGTAATTGTGGCAGATTCTCGTAAATTGGCATTATCATCAAGAGCCTGATGTGTCGTCACTGCAGGGCCAAGTCCTTCCATCTTTTCATTTTTAGTGTGTATTTAAATGCTTATCTAGTCAATCCTTTTGGCAGGAGTCTCACCGCACCATCTCCTTCATGGTCTACCATGTCAACGATTTCTGTTGTTCAGATCTTAATCAGCAGATTGACCTATATTCGAGAAATATGCTGACATATATAATCTTGCAAAAAGAAATAGCACACAAAATAACAGATTTTTTTTACACATAAATTTACTTGTACTCGTAATGCAAATGCTTAAAAAAAACTCAAGGTTTTTAATAGGCCTATATTACCAGCCAGACCAAGTAACTATGAAGGTTCTAATAACGGTTAATTCAAACTATGAAATAGTTAATTTAACGCAGTTACTATTGAGTAACCAAACGATAGATTTCGTTCATGGTTTCACGTTTAATTCTTACCGTTTGTATGATCCGATTAGTTTTTGTTCCGATTAATTAGTTGCTTATATTAAAAAGTATGTTCCGGTATTCGTACACCAAACCCAAAAAGATTCCGTTACCATTTTTGGAACCGATATGGATTTGGACACAACAGTTATCTAAACAAATAATAATAGAGCAAAATATCAGCTTTCACATCTATATTCATTAACTAGAGGACGCCTCGCGGTTTCACCCGCGTAGTGCCCGTTCCCGTGGGAATACAGGGATAAAAAGTAGCGTATGTCGCCCGGGGATAGAGTAGCTTCCCATCGGTGAAAGAATTTTTGAAATAGGTCCAGTAGTTTTGGAGCCTATTCGGTACAAACAAACAAAAAAATCTTTCCTCTTTGTAATATTGGTATAGATAAAGTCATGACTGTCCATTCACTTGCACCTTGGATGACCTGTATAATGCATCTAACGCAGCAACATTTTTTTTTTTTTTTAATGAACGTGGCTACCTACTGGGCTCAAATAGTTTGATCAGATGTACCATCGAAACTAAAAAGAAAGAAGAAGAAGTCATTAATTCAAATATTAGTTCTTTTTTATCTTTGCCTCTCAATTATCTCCCGTGGGTGCTTTTATAAACATATAAACTCACATACACAAGACCCTCAGATCCAGCACAACTATCTGTAGGCCATACAAATATGTGTCGTGCGGGAATCGAACCCGCGACACGCAGCGCAGCAGCCGATCGCTCAACCACTACGCTAACCGTGTTTTCAAAACGAAATTGCTTGTAAAATATATGTATACAGACTTTGACACTTGGTAGAGCATTTCAGTTTCGTATATTTTGCACGTTTTGACAATTCTTAGAACGTATAGATGGCCATTTTATCCCACTGGTGTATATTTACTATTTGTAGGCAATTTTTTTTTTAAACCTGTATCTTAAACATGACTTTATTGAAGAATATTGATATCAAAGCGGACATAACTAATACATTTTAATAGCAAAAACCTTTTCAACTAAACAGCTTTGCTCCAAATCTGTCTCCAAAGTGCGTCATACGCTATAATAACGTCAAATGTCTCCGCTATGTAATGCATGTAAATAAGCGCAGTATTAGTTATGTACTGGTATATAATAATAATACCAGCCCGTAACTGTCCCACTGCAGGGCAAAGGGCTCTTCTCATACAGGGAAGGTATGAGCATTAATCACCACGCTTGCTCAATGCGGGTTTGGCGATTTCAGACTTGTTGACTATAAGACCAGATTTCCTCACGATGTTTTTCCTACATCGAAGTCAGCTATGTCCAAGATAAACTAAGAAAGTACATATGATTTGAAAATGTCACATTGGTACTTTTCTGGGTTTGAACCCAGTATCTCAAGAATGAGAGGCGAGGTCTTAGCCACTGGGCCACCACAACATAGCCAAAAAGTTTTTCTGTCTAAAAGTTTTGTTTCAAATCCGTCTCCAAAGTGCGTCATAAAGTAACCTCAAACTATATAATAACGTCAAATGTTCACGCTATGTAAAGCATGTATATAAGTGTATAGTTATATACTAGTATATAACGTGGTGTTAACATTAGATAAGAGACAGGCAGCTGCTTACCTTGTCCTTTGTGACGAGGCGCAGGCGCTTATTTTATTATAACTTGTGTTTTACTTTACTGGTTTATCAATAAAATCATAATTATTGGTAGATGTAGTAAAGATTGTACCTAATAGGCAATTGGTAAAGGTGTTTTCGATGAAAAGAGCTTTTTGTGTACCATTATGACAACTGAAAAAAAATGCGTGATTGTATCTTCCTCATCATCATCATCATATCAGTCGAAAGATATCCACTGATGGACATAGGCATCCCCCAAGCATCGCCACATTGACCGGACCCGTGCATCTCGCAGTCAGGTCAGTGGAGGACTTCCAACGCTGCGTCTTCCGGTTCGCGATCGCCACTCCAGAACTTTTCGGCCCCATCGACCATCCGTTCTGCGAGCTATGTGCCCTGCCCACTGCCAATTAAGTTTGGTGATTCTTCTGGCTATGTCGGTAACCATGGTTCTCTAACGGATCTCTACATTTATGTAGCTGTGTGTATCTTATGAATACAAAAATAAACTAGGGAGAGCAAAAATATAGTCTTGCACTCACTCGGGCATCTCGTTACTGATGCTTATAACAAAGTCTACTGACTGCTGAGTGTACTGAGGCAGGATCTGTCCAGCCCGTTACTGAATCGTTTAACCTTCAATAATATTAAAATCATCATCTTTAAAAACAACAAATCGACAAAACACGTTCTAAAAATAATTATAATTGTCTCAAATTACTTGGTAAACCAGAAACAAATGATCTACAAAACTAGAGCGTTTAAGGTTAACAAGTTTCTTTTCATTTATTTACGTGCTCAGCGAGTGCAACGACTTCATCTACACTGCTCAGTGTAAAACAAACATCACAGCCGCCTTTAAGTTAGAATCTGCCTGTACCCGACTGCACCGAAGCTCAAGCGTAGGGTAATGTGTTTAGTACTTCAATGGTAGCTGTGTAGAGAGAGCTAGGTCATCGCCTACGTGGGATGTGGTGATTTGAATATGTTTATTAATATGGGGTCATCGTTTGTTACAACGCATATCTATACCAATATTATAAAGAGATAAGATTTTTTTGTTTGTTTGTTTGTACCGAATAGACTCCGAAACTACTGGACCGATTTTAAAAATTCTTTCACCAATATAAAGCTACATTATACCTGACTGACATAGACTATTTTTTTATCCCGAAAACGTCATGTGGGGTGGTCCACGGGAGCGAAGCCGTGGGGAACAGCTAGTAAATAAAATAATAATAAAAAATATAGTAACATACGCCCTTACGACATCCATCACTAATTCATTATCATCACATTCATCACACTGACACACACGTACCACCTGCAAGCAAGATTTTCAATAAATAGTAATTTAATTAAATAGTAAATTCTATAATGTATATCACATTTCTGAACCTACTGTCTTTTGTAAATACCTAGTTTGCTAAATTTGTATTGCTTTGCTATGGAAGACAGACATTACTTCTTAGAGGGCAGCTCCAAACACTAAACTTTTATGTAAATTCATGAAAAATTAACTATTTTGTATTTGTAAAACAGTTGTTTATTTATCAGCCTGTGTTGCCCGAAAGGGTGAACATGGAAACCTATTTGGCTATTTGTTAAAAGCTCCCAACGTTTTGTCTTAAAGTGGGTTTATATCCCGACCTCATGTTGATGCTGTATACTTCCAAGTGTTTTTATGTATTCTTTTATGAACCTGGAAAAACTGCCATCATATTATTTTATTTGGAGATGTATGAAAGAAATCCAAAATCGCCCGCGTTGTAGTCGAAAATTATCCCGAGGGAACACATTCTCGGGATAAAAAGTATCCTATGTGCTCTCTCTGTGCCAAATTTCATCTAAATCCTTCCAGCGGTTTGAGCGGGCAGAAGTAACAAACATACAAACACAAACTCACAACTTTGGTCTTTATAATGATAGTGTGATGGTATTAGGTATTATTATATTGTTTTTAGGATAATGAAAGATATCCGAGAAATGATCATGTACCTATACTATTAACACACTTTTAATACATAATTTAAAAAATATTAATAATGTTTTCTTTTTTACAGGTAAATAATTCAGTCACACTCTAACTTCAAAGAAAATGAATATGGTATGTCTATTACGAGGTATTTAAAGAAATAGCTTTAATTATTTTCGAATTTATGTTCTATTTCAATCCATTTACCATATATAATGTCTTTCAAGGTTCAAATTATATGGAATTGAAATGTTAAGAGATATAGCCACCCGCACATTAGTGGTAAAACTTGCCCTATGAAAATCGTTCTAATTGCTACGACTGGCTGGAAAAGCGCTGTATTTTTTTACACCAATATATAAATAAGTCTCTGAAGTGTTGGTGCAAGTCAAGTGATTAGCGGATTCTATATTCAAATATTTTACAGAACATTTAAATTAAGAATCTGCTTGCTAGTCAGTTGTTTTATTTTTTAAATAATACCCAATTGTCACTTGGTACCACTACTTTATGCGGTTGGCTGTTCTATTTAACCAAGTATTTGTTAATAATGTTAGGGAGTAATACAACGACCGTTTACTACTTTTTAGTCTTAAAATTATGCTCAAGTTCAGGTACTTGAGTTGCATAGTTTTGTTTTTATGGCTGTAATAAAATATGCATTACAAGTTCGCGCTTGGCGATCTCGAGGAATGCAGTTGGTGCTTAAATAAACAAAATTCGACCAAAGAAAATGAGTAGGAATTCTGTGCGTTTTAACAAACTGTCAATCTATCAGTAGAATAGAATCAGATATTATATCACCTTATCTAACCTCCCTAGCCTCTTATAGGAAATCAGAAAAAGGTAAGGTACTTTTTATAACATTTCTAGTCCGTGCTAAATCTATATTAGTTTACATTACAAAATTATCGCCACGATCTAGTTGCTATCGAACGCAAACGATCTACCACACGAAACGAATACTTCCAGTCAACATGTCAAGCCGAATTAACATGGTTGAACGAGCCGTAATAATTATAACAAGGAAATGAGCCGTTTTGTAATTTATTGGAACATAAAGTACTATAAGGTCGTATCTATTTGTAGGGATTTGGTAGAATTAATAAAATATGCGTCGATTTGCTTCAAATTAATATGCAGCGCTGATTTGATTTCGTTCATGAATGAATTTGTTTGCTTTATCAGTCGGTTCTGTTTATTTATGGAATGCTTTCGTGGTATCTACGATTAAATACTTACATAATTGGAAAGAATCTCAAAATAAACCAAATTTAACTTGCCTGATGAAAATTTAAGGTTTTGTTAGCATATACGGGCGCAACGTGAATTTAAAAAACAATTTCTAGAAGATAGTCGTATCATCGTCTCATTCTCATATTTTCAGGAGCTTATAAGTTGTCATCAGTAGGACCTTAGTGAAAATTAAAAACTAAGTACCTATTTTGTAAAGAAACACAAACTATTGGGACTAAAAGTTCAAATTCCTGATTCACACGGACCCATTGCACCAAAGACAATACCACTCAATTTCAGGTGCATGACGACGTACAACCACATCCTTGCACAACACCGCAAAACAAACATCACCACCAAGTCACCACTTAACCCACTTGGAACACACCACTTTGTCCCAACAGTCTAATTACTGGCCATACGTGGTTATTTCACGGCCAATAAGGTCTTACACCATGGCCCGTGCTTGTTCGATCAATTAGACTGGAACATTGTGTGGGAATGTGGACGTTACTGCTGGATATGTCGTGATACTGTATTGAAATAGCATTAGGAATTCGTTGACTTGTATAAGTATGATCCCAGAAAAACAAGTGACAGTTTGAAATGTGTTGCTGGTTGTTAAGTATCTAGTGCCAACTCCTTTTTAGGGTTCCAAACCTCAAAAGGTAAAAAAAGGAACCCTTATAAGATCATTCTCTTGTCCATCTGTCTGTCCGTGTGTCACCACCGATTTTTTCGATTATTCCCGATGTCCACCACTGGGGGACAGCGACACGGATTTTTTAATTATTCTCGTTGTCATCCACTGGGGTTAGTGACACAGAATTTTTAAACATTCCCTATGGCCACCGCTGGGAGACAATGTTACAATACCTTTCACTTAAATATAAAAAAAAACATCATCCTATTACTTATTAAAGGTGTGATTGCTTATTTTTTTATTAAATTGGGTAATTAACCGACATAATATTTTCACAGCGATAACAGACTTGTACAGACTGTAATTCGTGAAGAATAATTAAAAAATCCGGGTCGCTGTCCCCCAGTGGTGGACAGCGGGAATAATTTTTAAAAGTTTTCCCGCTGTCTCCCAGTGGTGGCCAACCAAATGGTGGACATCGGGAATAATCGGATTTTTCAGGAACGGGTGGACCTAGCAAGTTGAAATTTATACTAGATACTGAGGTCTATAGTCCCTATTTGGTGTTTAAAATCAAGGTCCTGAGTCAACACGATAAAAAGATATGGGCAAAAAGATTTTAGCGAAAACTTGTTTTTATTCACGTCTATGGTTTGAAAATTATAATAGAAAAACAAATATAATTAGATTAGGGAAGACGGCGTTAGTCTAATTATTAGAATAACGCCGTCTTCCATAATCTTGAACAACGCCTGAGTTTATGCCTAACTCTCAAGCACACATTTAGCCATGAAAATGCACTGCTTGCTACTACTATACTAACTTGTATACCTTATGGAATATGTGATGGTAAAAGATTTACTAAGTTTAAGAAATACTTTGTTAAACTCTAATAAATCCGAATAAAACCTATTTATGATATATATAACTGGAAAGGAGTTTTTGAACAAGATCTTTTGACTTAAATCAAAGACCAGTTTCAATCTCAATAGCCGTTCTTGGTGCTAAGAGACCAATGATACGATACTACTTATTTACAACTTTAGAGAATGAGGAAGCTATTACGTACGCGACACCGCCTTAGCAATAGCCTTAGATTCTATTTGTATGAAAAAACTAACGTTGTATGGAATTTTCGGTATTTTGATTTGCATAACACCTTTTTCAATAAGTTATAAGCGAGCAAAACTGGTTAGTTGTACCTAGTATTATTTTATCTGTGGTTGTACTCGACCATTTTTTGCAACAAGAGCACTAACTATGGACACAGATAAAATAATACTAGCATACTATGGAGAACCAACCTTATTAACAACTGTTTTTTTTGCACGCGTTTTCGCTCCTGTGTTCAAACCCACAGAAACAGTGTTTTTAATAATAATAATGCTTGTAGTAAACAGCAACATTGTAGCTTTATTTATTTGTTTAGGATCTCTAACTAAGGATATACACATTATAATTACATAATCAGTATTTACGTAGGTATCTAGTTGGTGAACCCCTTCACTTACAGGAAGACCAGTGTAGTTTCTTGAACTGCCTTATTTATTCATCTATTTTTGTTTAACACAACACGGCCTAAGGCCAATTGTTAATAAAATATGGTCTTGTAAATATTGGTTCAGAAACACATAATTTAATACCTTTTAACGAGCAATTCTTCCATATAAATTTAATCAGAATCTCGGAAACGGCTCCAACGATTTTCTTAAAGTTTTGTATTTAGGGGGTTATATTGTCGGGGTTTCGGGGGCGATAATCGATCTAGCTAGATTTCATTTTTAGAAAACATCGTTTTCTCTATTTTCACCCGAGCAGAGCTCGCCCAGGTACTAGAGTCTATTTATATGCAAATCATTTAGGAAGTAATAGAATTCCACTGACGAATGATATTTAGGGAGGATAGATTTTATGGAGTTCTGAATGAAGAAGGCTATTACCAGCAGTGGCCAGCTATATACTAATGATAATGACCCTATTGTTTGTTTGTTCAAATTAATTTACGAGCATTGTTGTTACGTAGAGCTCGCAGCGAAATCTGTACTCGCACTTTAATTATAAATGTATAAAATTTATTTTTGCAGTACCTATTGTATATAATTGGAGTTTTATATAATTCTCCAAAGTAATTGTAGTGGTTCGTTGTTTTAAATGTTACCTAAGGAAAACTAGTTGCATGTTACCTACTAGGATATGCAAGGCAACCTGCCACCAATTACTTGAATCTTATTCTTTCAATATTTGTGGAGTGTTAATATTGTCCTACTGGAAACCGTTTATGAATATTGAAAAAGTGCCTCAATTGAGATAAAAACAGTTAAATAAAATAATAAATAAATTACAATTATAAAACAATTTTACATATGAAATTTTTGAAATAAATAAATGTTCGAGTTATGAATACATCATTGGACGTTGTTGTTATTTTTAAAGTTGTGTCAATAATTAGGCACGCTGTCATCTTAACAATTCTAAAATTATTTATTCGTATTTTTTTTAATAAATTCTTGGAATGCACCTAACCCGAATACAACCTTGGTTGCGGTCAAGTTTGCGAATAAAACACAGTATATAAAGAAATGTCATAGCTTTAATTTAAATGATTTAAAAATATTTGTTGCATATGTCATCGTGACGTCAGTTGAAAATTTTCCGATGTCGAAAAAACGTCGGAATTATTTTAGCATCTCCGGCTGTACAATTGCGACTTTTAATTGTTTAATTTTGTTTTTCAATATAATGGACCCACTTTTGGGTGAAGGTTTCCTCCGCAGCCATCCAGCCTTATACGCTCCGTACGGAGTCTGTTTAATTCACACTGGCGAACTGCATAGAAGTGCTTCCACTAAATAAGAGTGAGTGGAGCGGACTGAGCGAGTTTAATAATATAATATAATAATAATAATTTATTTATTTCCAAAAACTTAAAACTACTTTACAAAGGCAATGTGGCAGCAATTTCAATTTGGGCAAAGAGATTAGCATCTGTAGCCGAACTAGGCATAGCCTGTATTTCGGCTATCAGCACCATTCCCCTCGAGTTTTTACAATACAAGAATAAGTGCCAAGCAATGGTAGCATAATACATTCAGTGAATACTACAGAAAATATAAGTGTGATACACATACACACCGTGACACTTTGGGTATGGAATTTATAAGTACATAATTTCAATTTATTATTGAATGGATTTAGTGTGTGGGTGTGACTGTTTGTGTTCGTGTGTATGGTGTATATTTCTGAGAATGTGTAGGTAGGAGTATGAATAGCGTTTGTATAAGAGTATATGTAGGTGTGAGCGGGTGTGAGTGTAATAATGTGGTGAGTTTGTGGGTGTGAAAATACGTGAGTGTAAAGATGAGCTATGTAGAGTGTATATTCGTTAACTGTGCTCTTGATTTTAATATTAGTGTGGTATGTATAGTAGGTGTTCCGTCTCCTCATAGCTTAATTTCTGCAAATAAAGGTTCCGCTGTGTCATGGCGTCGCACTCTATTTTTGAACGGACTCGCACGCTCCGCAAAATCCACTGGCAGTGGAAGGCAAATGCTGAAACTCTTTCTTAGTGGAAGTGCACAACTATTTTACTCTGGTCCGCTTAGTTCGTTACCTCCGTTTCCGCTCATTACCCTTTTTTGGTGGAAGGCGGGGATTATCGTGTAGTTGTCTTTTTTTGTTAGCCTACATTATATCCCACTGATGGCCAAAGACTTCCCGTTTTGTCCTACTAAATCTCTATCTTGGGCGATCTCTGGCCAAGTTTACTCCACAAACTCAATCACCTTCATCGTTTAGTTAATTAAACTAAAAAAATGGATGTATGCAATTAAGAGAAAGCCTTACACGAAACGATTTTTTGAGCATGACATAAAAGAGTACCCCAAAACGACTAAAAGAAACGTTGTGAGAATTGGCATTATCAACAAACAAACGATAAAATCAGCAAGGATTACACGTTCATCGCTGTCAGCGATTTATGAAAGTGTTTTACGATATTCGGTATGTGAATGTAGCTTACATATCGGCCATTAGATGTGGCAATACTTAGTGGCTTGTCAAGTTATGTGGCAACTACGAGTATCTCCATTATTACTCTGATCACAGTTTGTATTCTTAGAATAACGCGTTATCACGAATGTTAGAGCTATCCATCGTTAGTATGGTAAATATGTCTAAGGAAAGGTTATTGTCATCCGTCCTGTCCTTTCTACGAACAATCCGGTTCTGATTTGAGGTTCCTTCACTAATTTGACTCATTAATTTGGGGATAGCTCGCTTTTACCTTCGTCATCCATGGCTTGACTTCACATTCATCATCGTCATCACTTCAGTCGAAAGACGTCCACCGCTGAACATACCCTCACGTGTCGTGAAACGCACGGGACTGTTCAATGTGGCAATCAAGTCTATGACTTCGCATTACTGATAATATTTAAATATGCATAAATTAGAAATTCCACTGACATGGTCGTTTTTTTTCCTTTCTGTAGCTACCTGTTTCGATCTTGTTTTGAGTAATAAACTTTGCTTAACATTTATCTTAATATTTTATTGTATTTTAATAATACATTTCAATAAGGAAATATGACTTAGATCAGTAATCGCTTTAAATTAGCTAATACAAATTAAATACATATTTGATTTGTAATGGTTTCCAAAGGTAATAAAAAATGTACAGATTGCAAAATTAAATAGTGCTTTGCACCAAAAGTACGAGGCGAACATACGAGTTCTCTGGTGGAGACGTAGGTACAAGAAGACCTACCCCAGCTGGGAATAAGGTTGAACAAAGAAGAAGAAAAGACTTAAAGTTACCGAAAAAGTTCCAAAAGTTTCCGATTCTAATCTCAATCTCGCGATCTAGGAATTTCGAACGTCTGCTTCTCATAGTTTGCTAACTCATTCGTTTACAACAACGAAGAGTTATTATAAAAGCAATCCCTCCTCCCTCCTCGCATCGTATTCCTCATTACTGAGGATCCTTATACCCCGGTCTTCGTGGAAACAATTTCTCCTTCACCAATTTGCTCCATCGGCTTCTGTCTTTGGCGAAACATTAAACAATACATTTTATTAAATAAGTGACAGTAAAAACAAAAATAACTGTAATTACAAGCTGTTTCGGAATTACAATGTCAGGTACAGGAAAAAATACAGAAATAGAGACAAAACAGTCAACACACTGCACCGTTTATTTTTATTTCAACTCATAATTCGAACTTTCAAATTGAAATTACACTTGAGGCCACACTAAAAAGGCAAGCTAAGTACACTAATCAATGATTTATTTAATAGAATCGTAACGCAGCCTTGATAGAGCGGAACTATGAAAAACAGTATTAACTGTAACGAGTTTACCGGCCATTTTAAAATCTTGTTTATCTTAAATCTATTTCAAGAGGGGAAGGTAAAGCAGTACAAAAAGAAGAGTTGACGTCCTCGTGTAAATATCACTTGTTCTTGGACTTCCCAGTAATAATATGTGGGGCAATTGACGTAGTAGTTTTTTTGTCCGGCTTTGTCCGCAGATACTTCAATCTTGATGATCTTTTCTTTAACGGTGCACCTGAGTGGACTAAATTATTTAATCATATTGGTCGAATATAATTATTTGGCTAATTATTCTTTATATATTCTTTAAAATAATAATTTCATAGGTCGAAGTAATAGCTAGAACAAATTTCCGTGCGTTCAAGCGTTTTTGCTATACCTATTAATGGAAACAAATATAGCAGCTCACAATGTTAGGACCCATTAATATTAATGCTAATTTTTATGCTATTTAGGCAACTGGTTCTCTTAGTTGTAAACGAACATTTGTGCCTTTTGGCCTTGTTTGTTCTGTCTCCTGCTTGATTTGGAGGGAAGTGGAAATTTGTATTTTGTCCTACTCCTCCGTTATTCTTATCTGATTAATTTCGTTGCGGGATCCAAGACAGTTAAATTCATTCTCCGGGACTTCGTCGAGCTTCATTGCTTCGGCGGTTTTTTGGTGGCGACCACTGTTGATTCTGGCAGTTTGGAAATAGTGCGGTGGGATAGTCCCAAAACAAAAGCTCGAAGTAATAACTATGGATATTATTGCAATCATGATGTTAAATGTATATTAGTTTTATGTTTTTCATAATAAATAACTTTAAATGTTTTATGCAGTAGCTGCTTTAGATTAATACATGTCACGATTTTTATCTGACATGCTATTACACTAAATTGCAATTTAACTGATTTTATTTTTTATATTATTTAGATGCAATTTAAGATTTTGTGAGCTTTTTTATATTATTTTAAAGATTAATTATTTTAACCTTTGCGTCATTTCAATCGCTATTTAATTATTTGATAGAATTAATATACAAATCAAAGGTCGGCTACTTTTTACAAACCGCAGAATTATTAACCTCATGTTATTTCGTTGCAAAAAAATTGGATTAGACTATTATTAATAACATACGAGTTTCTGTCTATAAGGAAATAATGTGTTTCACTTTTTGTTTCACTTCCTACGTCACTAATAAGTGTCATAAAAAAATAAAGGCTTGAGTTTCTTAGATTGCGTTTCCTGAAAAATGAGCTAAAAGATTTTTTTTAAGGTACGAGTAGTTAAACTTTGTTCCAAAATGAAACTACACTTTGTATATGCATTAAATCTAAAAAAAGAAATTGGCATATTTTTCTACGTATCTTCGTTCCTATGTTGGTTTATAAATAATTTTTCAAAGCTCCTTTTTAGGGTTCCGTACCCAAAGGGTAAAAACGGGACCCTATTACTAAGACTCCGCGGTCCGTCTGTCTGTCTGTCACCAGCCTGCATTTCATTAACCGTGATAGCTAGACAGTTAAAATTTTTACAGATGCTGTATTTCTATTGCCGCTATAACAACAAATACTAAAAACAGAATAAAATAAATATTTAATTGGGGCTCCCATACAACAAAAGTGATATTTATGCCGTTTTTTGCGATAATGGTACGGAACCCTTCGTGCGCGAGTCCTATTCGCACTTGGCCGGTTTTTACGAGAATGAATTTTGATGATGGTCCTTATGTTTTTTCATATCCATATTTTAATTGGAAATATCTTAAACGCAGAAGCTGTATTAAAGAAGTCAGACGATACTAATTCAAGTTTTTATCATTAATTAATACCCAATTAAAAGCCGAAAGGTGTATTTTCCTATTACGGTAGCTGGTATTTTTCCTTTAGGCATAGCGGCCATTTTAATTCGATATTGAGTAAATACCTAGTATAAAGTTGAAACTTTAATTGAAGTGTCGAATCGAAGTACAGGTTATATCAAACTTAAAGGTGGCTCTGAGTTCACTTTTTTTAATTCTTCACTGCGCCGTAGCTCGCCTCGTGTTCCGAGACGCTATTAAGTTTAAATCTACCTGTATGGTTCCTTGCTCTTTTCTTGAGAGTACGTCTCATTGTCGAACTAAAAACTATGCGGAAGAATATATGAGTTTGATGATTACTAGTAATAATGGTGTATGAATGTGAGAAAGGATCGTTTTCCTTATTGAAATGGAATGTCAAGTGAAATACTTACTAGTCATTACTGTCAAGTTTATCTTGAATATAACTGACTTTTTACCAGTTCATTTGCAAGCGTTTTTATTTGTTGTTAAATAAAAATTAAGTTTATTGTCCCTACACCCCTATAATATTATTTTTCTTTCTTTCCACACTTTATTGTTGTGATCTCAATTTACCTGTTCATTCTTGATCTAATGAATAATCTATACTCTATACTAATATTATAAAAAAAAAAATGTATTTTTGTATGTAACGAAAAAACTTAAAAACTACTGGACCGATTTCAAAAATTCTTTCACCGTTGGGAAGCTACACTATCCCCGGGTGACATAGGCAACTTTTTATCCCTGTATTCCCACGGGAATGGGCAATACGCGGGTGAAACCGCGAGGCGTCCGATAGTCAGTTTTTAAAGTTCCTGCTGCTAGAACACAGGTCTCTGTGAGAAGCAGTGGACCATAACTCACTATGCGGGCCCAGTGCGGAAACTTTGGGCCTTGCCAGTTTCCTCAATGTCAAATGTTGGTTTTGAATTTTTCCAATTGTATATTCAACAACATAATATGTAAATATTAAAAAAGGCATATAAGAACATTTATGATGTATTCTATGGTTACAAGAATAAAGCTATGCTTTGCAACTATGGTTGCTACGTCAATATCATCTGCCTGCATCTCACTACACTTCGCCATGTAGCCCATACAAAATATACAATCCTAAACTTCCATTTTCATACCGACAAGACTTAGCTAATACATAAAAAATAATAGATTCGACATCAGTATGCAGCAATTTAGACTAGCTAGCCCGAGCCTTCATAAATATAATCTATTAATAAACTACAGGAGAAGTCACGGCTGCCAACTAGTTTTTAATACAATTCTTGTACGTAATTGGTTGGTTAAGATTACAATGCATTGTTTGTAAATGTCAAACTTGATTTGTATGCTGTTAAAGTGTTGATCTGTTATTATGTTTTGACAGACAATGTTAATTTTGTTGAGGTCTTTTAATTTATTTGTTTTAATCATATGGCTTTTCTCTGATCATCATATTTCTTCATTAAAATCAGACTTTTGCCAACTATGTTAAGGGTGGTGACCATAAGCTCTTAGAGTAAGGTTATTTTGAGTGTGTGTAAGGGACAGATGTATATGACTTACTCTAATAGCTTATGGTCACCCTCCTGGTCAGCTTGGTTGTTGTAAACGACCCTTTGTGCCTATTAGCCTTTTTTGTTCTGTCTTCTGCTTCATATGGAGGAAAGTGGACATTTTTTATTTTTTTCATCCCATTTGCACGTAAAAAGTATCTAAACATACAGGTTAACTTGGCCGTAATGCCCCATACAAAACCCTCGGGCTTTCTTATTGTCATGAAACTCTAGGGCGGTAAGTAATATTTTTTTTAATTTATGGCACAGCACACAAGTCATGCAAGTTCAAGCAAGGAGTTTACACGCAATTGAAAAATTGTCTTAAAATGTTATCTAAACAGGAATTTCTTTGCAATCTCGCTACATGTTACTTAAATACTCAACTAATGTTCTTAATAATCGATTTTAATAGTTATAGAATGAAAACGTCGAAATTATTCAATTCTTTTTACACTCCGTCATGGCTGTATACATTTGCCCTTAAAGTTTCTGAACGAAACATTACATACTCTTTGCGAAACACTGTATAATCTGTGGTGTGGGCAAAATTTCGCCAACCGCTTAAAAAAACTTCACGTATTTCTTAATAACAGCTGTGCTGACTTGTGTATCAAAGCTATAATTCATAATTATTACTCGCAAATGTGATGAAAAACATTGTATGTATCACGGGCGGTACAGGAAT
Organism: Orthosia cruda; assembly: GCA_964057195.1. Classification (NCBI taxonomy): domain Eukaryota; kingdom Metazoa; phylum Arthropoda; class Insecta; order Lepidoptera; family Noctuidae; genus Orthosia; species Orthosia cruda. Next base: position 33,505,852 of record OZ059838.1, read on the forward strand.
TACGAACCTCGACTCAGAAAGCCCTCAGTCTTCGATTTCGGGCTTCTACTAGAGCCTCAATCGTAATTCCTTACTTACCGCCCTTAATACACAGTGTACTATGGAGTAGTATGACTTTGTCGAGCTTCATTGCCTCGGCGCTTTTCTGGTGATCGCCACTTTTGATTCTGGCATTCAGGAGTTGCAGTGGTTTGGAAATAGTGCGGTGGGATTGTACTCCTGGTCAGCTTCCAGCTTTATAGCCACCAGCATTTTGTATGGGGCGACTGTGTATCTGATGTCTACAATCCAGTTACTAGTAGCGGTACACCCCTTGGCAATTATATTTTATTTAACTTTTAATTGTTTCGATCAAACAAGTTTTCTCCCTACGTTGATATTGTGGTTGGTCTTAAAGTACTTAAGGCACCTTTGTGAATGGGGTCTTTATCAGCTTGACCTATGTAGTAACATATAGGATATTCCTTATACATTAACATTTACTAATTTTTTCCTGCTCCTTATAATTATTATGTCGTGCTTGAAGCAAATGCCGCGACAATATCAAATGCCAATTATTTGAATAAGTCACTTGTCATGGTGCCTTCCTGTTTACATAATGATTGTTACGGATTAACCTTTACTGTGCTTCTAGGTATTCGATATGTATGATCTGGGTAGGGGTTTTCCTGATGAGATCCTATTAGAAGCCTGCTGAATTTTTTGTTCAGAGCAACTATGGATAAGGTTTTTTGGAGCAAGTGACTGACCAGGCTCTTCGTAACTTACCGATAACTTCTGTCTTATAGAACTATTACATCTCATGTCAACACATGCGCTACTTAAAGGTCAGTCGCCGGCTTGAAGCATTTACTTGTAACAGCGCATCGAGCATTCGCTGTTCTTAAATTTACTCGAACAACACTTCGAACATGACGCTCGATGTTTTGTTACAACCTGATTTTAAAAACCACCGAGCTGTTTGTTGTAACATTTTATCGAGCAAACGCACGAGCGCGGGTGGCATAGAGTGTGGTCAATAAACAAAAGTTCAAAAAACACACGCCGTGAGCATTACGTCGAACATTCGCCAGAACGTTACATCACAAGGAAATGCTTTAGGAATCTGAGAATTTGTTTATATTGTACCATTCGTAAGAACGTTACATTACAATAAAATGCTCGCGAAAATGCTTTAGTGTATACTCACTTTTAAGCAGCATGATGTTGCCAATAGCTCAAGAGAAAACAATGAAGTTCAAAAAACTCTGTCAGCTGCCAGAAATAAGTATAGAGATAGTAAATTCTTGGACACACCCTTTTTCTGACTGCTTTAACCTTTATCAAAAGAAAATCGCAGATGTCTTCACATCCCAGATTTAATAAAGAAAGCGAAATTTTTCGCCAAAATCGAGGCTTACGTAAGTCAGTGAAATTAACTACGCCCCAATGAGAATCTTGACTTTCTGTAAAAGGAAGTTTTATCTTATTCAGTAAAATTCTTCCAAAGGTCGATATTACACAAAGCATCTTTATTGTATACTTTATTACCTCAGTAATAAAGTCAATATTGATTTAACACAATGTTCTATAATGATTTGCTCGTCTTTCAGAAATGTTCCGACGTCACTGGAAAATAAACTCAACCTCTCTTTCTGTAAGGTTATAAATGGCTTGCATTTTCGAATCCTGGTACAAATTGCTTTACACTGTAGTGCACTTAATGTACTATATTTGGCCAGCTCTGTGTCATTGTTCAGAGGCGTTAAAGGTTCCTAGATGGTCAGGTTTGAGTGACATCCAGTGCCCTTGACATTATTAATTCAATGAGACAAGTATCTTTTGATTTTTTACTGCTGTTTATCTCTAGTTGAGACCTATTTTATTGGGTAGGGTTTTTTTTGTCGGCCTATAAAGATTGTTATAGACATCCTAGAGCAAAAAGTTATTTAAAGTTCAAAGTCCAGTATTTATAGTTTATGAAAGTTGTTTAAAATATACATAAGAAAAGCTATACTTTGTAAATTAAGGTTTTTCCAAACTGCAGTTATTTATTACTTACAGTGAATGGACAGAGATGAGAATTCTAATTACCTAGCTCTTTAATTAGTACCTACATATTACTACCTAATCTTGACAATTTACCCTCACAGTTATACGCTAGAAGACCAGGGTAATTGCTCAAGCTTTTACTAAAAGATTATTGCAAAAGTGTCTCTAAGTAAATATTTGCAGTAGTTTGATTAGTATCGTGTTCGTGAGATTATCTGCAAACTGTACTTAGAGACAGAATGCTAATTTCTTGTACCCATTTACTAACGAGTTAGGGTGGCTATGTTTTGTAATTTTGTACTATCTTTTGCGCTTATTTTTACTAAAGCTTATATTTTTCGGATGTTTTTTTTTATTGCGGGCAATAGTTAGTGAATTTGGCACCGAGTGTATTTTCCCTTTATAAATACATACATAGGTCTTATTGGTGATGTTCTTCAGAAAGGCCAGGTGCGCAGTACTCATAACCGGCGTGCGTGAATGTATAGATGTATGAATGTGAGTGAAGCAAAAGAAGTATGTAAGGATCGTAGCAGGTGGCGTTCTATAGTGTCTGCCTTCCCCCATGGAAAAAGGCGTGAGTTTATGTTTGGATGTATGTAAATACTTAAAGTTGAGTTTGCCCAATTTTCCTCCGTATTGCATTTCCGGCTAATTTAAGTTCATATCCAAATTTCTTATGTTATTTATCTTTTCTTAAAAAAAAAAACTAAAATTGTTTCTTTGCAGAAGGTTATCCCTGAAAATTTTGCTCTGATTTCGAAAATTCTTTCATTTATAGAAATCTACACTGTTGCTAAATGCCAAAGGCTGTTTATACTTTTTCCTAGAAAATGCGCGGTACCTGTGGGCAAAGTCATCATCATCAACAGCCTATTAGTGTTCCCATTGCTGGGCTTCCTCTCTGGGGAGTGGCCGTAATCCACCACGCGGGCTTAGTGCAGGTTGGTAGATCTTCCTTGTCTTCAAATTTTTGGTTCTAGTACATGTCGGTTTCCTAACGATGTTTTCCTTCACCATTTTGAGAGCAGTAGTGATGAAATAGTTTACACAAAGTAAATAGCCTGCCTGCATTCGAACTTTCAAACCCACGGCCTACAACTTGTAAGTCGCGGTTGATACTACTAGGCCACTCTGTTCTTAGTAGCCATAACTGCTTTTTTTTGTCAGAAGGTTAAGTAATTCAAGTTTGATTACTAATTACGCGATGGACCTGTTTAGGCTAGTTCATGCTTATATTTCGTAAACCTGACTTTGGTCGCTTAAGAAGGCTAAGTTAATGTATCATACAATGTTTGACCGGTCTAGATTTTTTAGGTAGTTACATAGTGCAATGTCAAGTGACTTTGGTAATTGCTATTGGTGTGTTTTGATCTTGGTTTTTTATTAATTAATTGCTTTTACATGAGCTTAACAGTTCAAAGATTTATCTGAGTAATACTGTGTATGTTCATGAAACTGATATAACTAAAAACAAAAATTGAATTGAAAGTGGAAATTCGTATATTTTTTCCTACCTGCTCCTCCGTTATTCTTTTCTGATTAATTTCGTTACGAGATCCAAGACAGTTAAATTCATTCTCCGAGACTTCGTGGAGTTTCGTTGCCTCGGCGCTGTTCTGGTGGTCGCCACTGTTGTTTCTGGCTTTCAGGAGTTGCAGTGGTTTGGGAATAGTGCGGTAGGACTGCCTCAACCAAAAAAAAATCTAAATAAATTGATATTTTATTTTATTTTCAGGGAATTTTCTTCTATGTAGGAAGACATTTTCTTGCCGATATCATTGTTTCTGTACTTCATAATAAACCTGACCTTATATTTAAATATGTCTCTTTCTAACTCTGGCGTGATGTTACGTTATATTTTGAGAAAGTAGTAATTTGTATCTATAAAAATAAATCTGTTAAGCATTACTTTTTATTTGGCAAACAATACGAACATTTAAGCAAATAAACCATTATTTGTTGTTTGCAAATTACTTATGTTAGTAACTTAAAAAACAAATAAATAATATGTAATCAAAAACATTTAAGTTAATAACCATTATTACTTGTTTGCAAACTACCCTAGTATCTATGTAGCTTTAAAAAAAACAAATAAATAAAAAAATATTATGATTCTAATGTTTGTTACATTAATATCGATTAAATCTTCCGCTGGATGTTGCAACCGTATAATTATCTCTGAGTGTACCTATTGCGAAATATTTGACATTTAGAAAAATAAATTGCAACTGTAGTGCAATAAAAATCAAGTAGTATGATATTTATTTACTGAAAGATTTGCAATAAGTCAGATTGTAGACTGATAGTTACAATTGAGATGACCACTAGATAAAATTAAGAAATTCATGTGTTTATCGAATCTTCTTGCAATCAAATGTTGCATCATTCAAATAATGTGGATACTAAATTGACAGTTAGACACATTGTGTTCTCGTGAGACCCCCGCGGCTTTATTGACATAAACACAGATAATAAAGCGGACCATATCGATTGATTGCTAACATGGATCGCAATCATTCTCAAGTGTTGATATTCATTTAATTCTTTTTGTTGACTTTTCAGTAAGTTAGTTGTTTATTTGTCAAATATTGGTACGGTATCGGTGAAAATTGAGAAGCAGAAAAAGTTCTGCCTTTTTTTCTAGTAGATAGTCATGAAACTATATATCATTTATGTATGAGATAGTTTTTAATTCAAGCTTAACAAATACAATATGGGCAATCAGTCCCCTTTTAATTTCTTGAATATTGCATTATATGAAATGGCTTTATTAAAAATGGTACAGCTTATTTCGTGAAAAAAAAAGGATAAACGATCCGTAGCTCTTATTTCAGTCATTTATTTTTATCTTTTAATTAAATCCGCGATTAACCAAACCAGATCTATATCAAGAATACATTAACACAAAACGCATCAAATAAAAATACCCGGAAACAATCTCAATCGTAAAAATATGCAAATCAATATAAATATTTAAATAGACTGAACTAAATTCAATAAATATGCATCTGCATAAAATCCAGGTGACCTCTCATTCAGCCTAACAGGTACGGTCATGACCCTACATTTATAAAAAGATAAAGGTCAAATATTTGAAGAGTACCGTTGAAGATGACAGGTTTATAATGTGTAAAGTAATTTTTCTGGTGAATAAATAGGTCAGACGTGTGGATTAGACAGTCTTATTAATAATATGATATATATAATTAAATAATAATGTAGATAAAATTGATGATGGTCAACGGGTGTCGTTCGAATCAAGAAAATAGTTGATAGATCAAGTTGGTTTATAGTTGATCTTTCCTATTAATAACTATTAATTGTGGATGCTGTCTGGGTAGAAAAATTATAATTCTATTAAGTCCGTCAGTGAGATTATCAAATAATTTTTGACACGAATTTTTTGCTTTAGCAAATATGACAAAGGACTAAGGTAAAGCGCATCAAAGTTCGGGAGTGGGGGCTTATGGCGTCACTATGTCAGTATAAAGTAAATAATATTTCGTCGTCACTTTGTTTACGTGTCAAAAGAATTGTCCAATATTTTTTATAAATCTACCTGCCGGACGAAAAACTAATTTTCAGTTAACATCCCTATTGGCGAATGGCTTATACGTTTTTTTTCCTCATATTGGATGATAAAATGTGTGGTGATGAACAGGGGAAAATGAAAGAAAAAACGTGTTGCACCGACCCCAAGTACCATGGGTGGGACAAGGGAAGTCAGAGATTTGAATTTTACTACTTCTTCAAGTGTCCTTACTTCCCTTGATTTATTTTAAGGATGCTTCGATTTTAACTCTATTTTACCTGAACACATTAAGTGCTAAAGTATCAATCATTATTAATTCAGCTGCAAAATATTACTTAATTTATTATACCTGTAAAAATTATAATTAATTACTTCTGACCCCAACTCATAACTATCAATAAAACCACACGTTAAAGTTCACGCAAAAAAAACGCAAATTAACATTCAATATAATCAAAAAAAGGTTTTAGAGTACATTAAGTGCAGCAAAACATTTTAAAAGCCTTAATTGTTTGCACACGAAGGTATGTAGCCTCGGTTTAATAGAAAGGAGTCGGTCATCTGCTGCTGACGGTACTTACAAGGACTGATGTGCACTGAAAGTGTTACGAATGTTTATGTAATAAAATAATGTGAGTTGTTTTTTGTTGACGGTACTTTAGGTGAGCGGATGGACTTGTTGTAATTTAAAGCTGTTAGGTTTTTTTGACTGTGTTATATGTATACTTATATACTTCTATACTAATATTATAAAGAGGTAAAGTTTGTGGGTTTGTGAGTTTGTGACGTTGTAAGGGGAAATCTCTGGATCTACTGAACCGATTTTGAAAATTCTTTCACCAGTAGAAAGCTACATTATTCCTGAGTGTCATAGGCTATAATAAATTTAAAAAAAAATTAGAGATCCTTATGAAAATTGCAGTAATGTAACCCAAGGTAGGAAAATGTTGCCTATAAAATTCATTCTTTGGCGTGCGCTGAGAAAAACATTGATGATATATAAAAATATTAGGTAAGTAGGGTAGGCAGGATAGGCAAAGTAGGCAGGGTAGGTAGGGTAGGCAGGCTAGGCTGGCTAGGCAGGGTAAGCAGGGTAAGCAGGGTAAGCAGGGTAGGCAGGGTAGGCATGGTAGGCGGGGTTGGCCGGGTAGGCAGGGTAGGCAGAGTAGGCAGGGTTGGCAGGGTAGGCAGATTAGGCAGGATAGGCAGGGTAGGCGCGGCAGGCAGGGTAGGCAGGGAAGGCAGGGTAGGCAGGGTAGGCAGGGTAGGCATGGTAGGCAGGGTAGTCAGGGTAGGCAGGGTAGGCAGGTTAGGCAGAAAAGGCAGGGTAGGCAAGTTAGACAGTGTTGGCAGGGTAGGCATAGTAGGCAGGGTAGGCAGGATAGGCAGGGAAGGCAGGGTAGGCAGGGTAGGCAGGGTTAACAGGATAGGCAGGGTAGGCAGGTTAGACAGTGTTGGCAGGGTAGGCATAGTAGACAGGGTGGGCATGATAGGCAGGGAAGGCAGGGTAGGTAGGGTAGGCAGGGTTAACAGGATAGGCAGGGTAGGCAGGGTTGGCAGGGCAGGCAGGGTAGGCATGGTAGGCAGGTTTAGCAGGATAGGCAAGAAAGGCAGGGTTGGCAGGATAGGCAGGGTAGGCAGGGTAGGCAGGGTAGGCAGGGAAGGCAGGCTAGGCAGGCTAGGCAGGGTATTCATGGCAGTCAGGGTTAGCTGGGTAGGCAGGGTTGGCAGAGAAGGCAGGATAGGCATGGTAGGCAGGGTTGGCAGGGTAAGCAGGGTAGGCGAAGGGGCAGGGTAATTAGGTAGATAGCCAGTTGACGGGAGCGAAGCCCCGGGGGTCAGCTAGTAATATTATAAAGAGGAAAGATTTGTATTTTTAACTTAAAAACTACTGGAACGATCTCAAAAATACTTTCACCGTTGGTAAGCTAACCCTATCCTCGGGTGACATAAGCTACTTTTTATCCCTGTATTGCCACGGGAACGGGAACTACGCGGGTGAAACCGCGTGGCATCCGCTAGTATATAATGTTTAGAATGCACTTTAAAGACACCGAAAAAAAACCACTCTAATATTATACATGCGAAAGTTAACCTGTTTGTTTGTTACCTTTTCACGACTAAACAGCTGAACCGATTTTGATGAAATTTGGTATGGAGATGGTTTGAGAGCCTAGAAAGGACATATCAATTTTTATTCCGGTTGTGTGTTACCTTGGGACGATAGAGCACTTTTACGAGGGCGAAGTTGCTGACAGAAGCTAGTATACTATAATAATGAGTATCCTTTTAACGTTCCCACTGCTGGGACCCAGGCCTCTTCCCTGTGAGAGGGAACCACCACGCGGGCCCAGTCCGGGTTGATGATGAATGTTTGGTTCTAGTACATGCCTGTTTCCCCACGATGTTTTCCTTCACCGTTTTTAGAGTAGTGGTGATGAAATAATTTACTTACGAGTAAGTACATATACAAAAAAAATACATAGTAGGTAATAGACGCGACAAAAACTCACGGAAGTCTCTTATAAAATTTAGACCAATTATAGAGTTCTTAAACTTTTTATTGGCACTCGTAAATTGTGATACAAAACTATTCCATATCGATATTGCATAAAACTTTTTTAGGGTTCCGTACCCAAAGGGTAAAAACGGGACCCTATTATTAAGACCCCACTGTCCGACTGTCTGTCTGTCACCAGGCTGTATCTTATGAACCGTGACAGCTAGACAGTTGAAATTTTCACAGATGATGTATTTCTGTTGCCACTACAAAAAAAAATACAAAAAAAAGCGAACTAAAAAGATGTAAACAAAACCAGATGTATCCTCCGACTGCACAGCATGATTTTATTCTTGTTTACATCTTTTTAGTTCGCTTTTTAAGCAGTTGGGCTTTTTGATTTTTTTATTAACTTTTTTTATTTACAACCTTTTAGTTATTTTTTTTAGAATTAGGTACATTTAAACATATAAGTGTAATATATCTTTGAAATCACCTCTTAAAACCCTTTATTTTGATACCCCACACGATGGGCTTGCAACAAAAAAAAAATTGCCCTCCACAAAATGGCAGCCATATTTTTATTTTTCGTTTTTAATGTAGCCAGTGACACTCGCAGGGTTAAGACGAATCGATTGACGTAAGAATCATTAAAATCGGCCCACGCGTTTGGTCTCTAGAACGCCACATAGGAACAATCATCTCATCTCTCTCCATTCTGGGTTGCCTGGAAGAGATCGCAGAACGCGATAAGGCCGCCTTTTGTATGTTTGTTGTTATTTTAAGGTTTCCGTGTGTAATGTTTTTATCTACATGTACAATAAAGTATATAATAAATAATAAATAAACATACATACATACATAGACTAATAAACACATTATCCTCCTTCGGCAGTCGGGTAAAAAAAATAAGTGGGTCTCCCATAAAACAAATGTGATTTCGATTTTTGCGATAATGGTACGGAACCCTTGGTGCGCGAGTCTGACTCGCACTTGGCCGGTTTTTATAAGTCCGACATCTGACGAGTTATATTTATTTATGACAATTAAATTTCTATGCATCTTTAGTTTTAAAAAGGTCATATTTGGTAACGATATTACCTGCAGGTGAATGTTAGGTCTACAATTTTAATGAAACGGTTTTTGATTCCGTGAGAATTTTGAGTGTGTTACATAAATTTGCTGTTTAGATTTTGGTTCTTGAGATTAATGATATGTTATTAAATATGATGATATGGTTGTTGCATCTGAAGTGTGCTAGTTAGAGGTCACCATCTAATTAGTCTCCTGAAAGTTGACGTGCAAATCCTATGTTTTGCCTCCTGTCATAAATAGGAGGATGCATAAAATTTATGTAACAAGTGCAGGTAATCGTAAGGAATTTCAAATTAATATAAGTGGAAGTATAACAATAAAAATAATCAGAGATTCAGTTGAGGAAAACAATTTGTATAATATTATGGAAAAGCTTAAAATATACTGCACAGAGAAAATAAAGATTAGGCATCTTTATTTTAATTATCGTCTCAACAAACACTTTTAAACGTTTTTAATTTATAGAAAGTTAGCTTCTGCCAGCGGTTTCGCCCGTGTGAATGTCGGAAGTTGTCCCATGGGAACTGTACATTTTGCCGGGATAATAAGTAGCCTATGTGCTATTCCAGAATATAATGTATCTCTGTGCCAAATTTCATCCAGATCCGTTCAGCCGTTCTGGTGTGATTGAGCAACAAAGATACATCCATCAAAACTTTCGCATTTATAATATTAATAAGAAGTAAGATTTTTATTAACGTTACAAGGTAAGTAACGTTTTAGCTTCTACGTAATGTTTATCTCGTGGTAGGCCGCCATCACACCTTTAATTTGACACCCAAATTACCTTGCGCACTAATTGCGGTCCATCACTGACACTTACACCCATCCCTGACCGATATATCCCACAAAACCCAACATGTTCTCGATCAAGGTACAGTTGCATCGTTTGACATGTTAATTTGAGTTCAACCTGTCTTGGAACATGTTGCACGTCGGTTGTCAGGTACTCGGGTGAGAGGTCGACCTCTCGAGGTCAGGTTGAGTCGTCAAGAAGATCGTGGTTGGGTTCAATTTGTAAATTGGTTCAGTTTTATTTAATGGAAATTTGGATTGTTTATTTAGTTATTCTGGGTACTTTAAATATATGCATCTGTTTGCATTACGTTTGTCTTTTTGTAGTTTGTTTTTTATATATCCAACTTTCTGGGTTAAATATATTTTTTTAATCACTCACGATTGCATTTTGCAATTTTAAAATTGCTTTATCTCGATAAAAGTTTTCTTTATATTAAAAGCTCGACCTCTGGGACAGAGCTTTTTAGTTATGATTTCCCTGTTAAAGGAACTTTCAAGTCATGTAATTGTCGATTAAATTTTCTTTCTTTTAAAAGATCGAACTTTTTCCTTCTAATTTATATCAAGTGATTGCCTAAAAAAAATTAAGGTACTGTTTTCTGGAAAATAAATACCAAACATTTAATACTCAACCGTCATCTTACGTGTGTATGTTTGTTACTCAATCACGCCAGAACGGCTGAACGGATCTGAATGAAATTTGGCACGGAGATAAATAGATTATAGTCTGGAATAGCACATAGGACACTTTTCAATTTTTATCTCGGGCATATATTCCCACGGGATAATTTTCGAATTTCACGCGGGCGTAGACGCTGGCAGGTTCATAGGCTACTTTCATTCAATTACATCCTGGTATTATGTTGCTTTGGGATAATAAATCACTTTTCACGCGGGCAAAGCCGCTGGCAGTAGCTATAGTACAGCCTATAAGTACCGAGTTATGTCTTATTTACTGGCTACTGCCACCTGATCTCCTTAACCTTTTGTAAAACTGCAAGTAGATGGCCACTTTATTTCCATTTATCGAGCCTTTATTATTCAATTTTAATTTCCCCTGTATCAATAATCCGGTAGTGTCCAAGGTCAAGGATGGCCACTTTGTAAAATCTTATTTTAATAGTATTCTCATCACTTGGTTATTTTTAGTTGGTTTGGTTGGAAGAATATTTTGCCCTAACATACCCAAAAAGCGCTAAGGTAGAGGACTCGAGGTGTATGTATTAGATCCACATTTTGCCAGTTATGTCTAAAATTTGCTATAAAGTAAGGGATGAGCCTTTTGCACTCGGGCAATCGAGAACAAGCTCCTAAACTCTTGTTCTGCAGTTGTGTTTAGGCAAACAAAAATATCCTTGCCAATAATTTTGAATTTAAATTAAAACCAGGACATTCATGATAAGATCAATATGAATAACATAAGGAAATGGCAACAGAAGTGTTATGATTATAACAACTAAATGTCAAAGAGTATTGTTCGCTACGAACAATACTCTTTGACATTCTCTCGCATTCTCTCTTATTATAAAGCATGCATAATCAAAATTTAAAGCAACGAATCGTTATTTAACTGTTAAGGCCCTGTTTAAATGAACTCTGAGCTACGTGACCATAGACATAAATCTAACTAGATAACGCAAGTCACCCCATCTGTATGAAAACCAAGCGTGCCACTTTTTCACACACAATTTAAAAACAAATTTACATACCAATGAAAAAAAAAGTCCAATGCCACTGCCAACTTTTTCTATACACAGCTCATAATTGCATAAAAAGAAATTTTCATAGATTTCGGTGGATTTCCGGTGGCAATAATGCTAAATGAAAAGCTCAAATTGCGATCATTGATCGTAATTTTACTCCATTTTTTGACACGCGAAGTACTTACAATCGCGTCATCTAGTAATAGATTTATATCTGTGTACGTACCATATAATTCAATTAATTTACCTTAAACGAGACTCGAGCTTTTTTTGGGGTTAGTCTATCCTATACCACAGATAATATAAATACTAGCATCCTATACCAAGAAACTGAGCATGTTTCTAAGATGACAGTAAGTAGCCTATGTATGACACTCAAAGCTTACTATAAGTATTTTCTCTATCGGATAAGTACTCCCCTTTTACAAAAGTAAAAACGAACAAAAAATTAACATCGTGTCCTCATATGCTTTGAACACTTTTTGATATTCGTTTAGAATAAAATATATGAACACTGTGTAAAATTCAACTAGGTTCATTAAAACAAACAACTCTAACGTTGCTGATAGCTCTGTTCGTGGCACTATTACCTCAAAACTTAGCTTAATACAGCTAAGCTTTTTTCAAAACTTCGCCTTTAAATATTTCAATTACACAATAAATAATAAACTCTCCAATATTAGGACTACCCGGAACTTCAAAGGAAGTGATAGGTATTATAAATTACAAAAAAACATTATCTACAATCTCAGGTATAGTGAAAGGATTATAAGTTACGTTGGCAGATAACCTAAGTTAGATAACTTAGTATACCTACTCAACTCAAAAATTAGAAACTGATTTCGAAAATAAAGCTTAATAATTTGTATAATTGTGTTTAAAAGTACCTATGTTGTTTAAGTAGAACAACGAAAGATTTGAAGTTGTGAAAGAATAGTGTTTGTTGCCGAAATCTTGTATTTTTTTTGTAAATACACGTTGTTTTTTTGGGTTTCGCAAAATCATTCGTGATATTCCACCCATAACTGCCATACAGTTCTTCTTTTACATATATTTCCAAAATACGCAACTATAATACTGAGAATAATGTTACCGGGAAATATCCAAAGGTTAGGAATATGGTAAAGGTATTTTTTTGAATTTAGGATCGCTCTACGATTATCATAAGATACATGGGAGTCTCGTGCGAGATAAATATTTAATTCTGTAAAACTATACGCAAAAAGAAATAACTTTACCTTGCAGAGTTCGTCTATAAATCTAAAATACTGCATCATATTTATCACCAAGCCTTACATATTGAGGAAGCCCTTCCTTTAGAACGTACATAAATTAGTCCTACAAGTCCAAATGGTAATCGTATATGGATCACTTCTCGGCATCCGGAAGAGAGTGTTGGTCGGTCGGACTCAAGTGGCTAGTCTAGACACACTAGTACTTGAGAGTTGTACTTATCTTAGACTCAATTTATTGTTAGATTGTTTACATTGGTAAAGCTTGGTGAATGATCTTACACAATATGTCTGCTTCTTCAGTTAATGGTCACCTTAACTATAATGGCAGTTTATGTCAAGTTTTGTTCACCTATTAAGTTTAAGAATAAACGTGTCATAAACATTATATTCATGCTTATATGGCAATACAATGTAACATTAATTAACTGTAGGCACACCTCTGACGTTAGGCAAAGTTATCTTCCAAAACATCTTCAATCTAATTCGTAAAACAATTAAAACATTCAAGAAAGTAATTAGAGAATGTTCATCATAGAGATATCAGCCTCCTGTACATTGGTTCCTCCTGCTTTGATTTTCAATAAAAGGTAATTACTTCTGCACTTACTTTGAGTAATTTTATTTAGCCATCAATCTACATATGCCATTTCTCATTTCTACACACATCTTTTTCAATTATAACTCTCACGTAATTATGCTAGCGTGGTCTTCAATATATCATTACCATAGCACATAAATATGCATATAAGTTTAAGTGTGCATACATTTCAATATAATGAATATTTTGTATGCCCACTAGTAGATGATTGAGTCGCATTGTGGGCCATTTATCTCATCTTCAAGTAAAACTAGACAACATTTATGCATTAGAGTAAAGACTTTATTAGCTAAATTGTCTTATTAGTAGTTATTTACTGCTTAAATATTGATTAATTATAAGTGAGCTTATTAGTAGTTATTTAATGCTTAAATTGTTATTAATTATAAGTGAGCTTATTAGTAGTTATTTACTGCTTAAATTCTTACTTATTATTCTAACGATATCAAAATTGATATACTTAGAATTAACTTCAAAAGCTAATAGGTCATTTTAGATTTATAATTGGATCCCATTAGTGCCGATCTGTAATTTAGAGCTATAAAAATAAATCATCCATTGTCTACGAATTACTTATAAATCAGGTCAAACCATTTAAAAGGTCCTCAGTTACATCAGAACTTAAACCAAACTAATATTTATCAAATTAAATAAGATTAAACTGAGCTCCTTAAACCATAACCATTTGATATCTCGAAATTAAATCAATTATTCTTGAAATGAATCGATCTCATTTCGTTCGTGCACACTCGGGTTAAATCGTGACCCGTTCGGAACCATACGCAAACTCATGCGCAGAAAGTGAACGTAAAAATTGTTCAATGGGCCAGTTATGTCGTTTTATATCATGTATGTATGTGTATGATGTATGGACTGAAACATATAAGTGATTAATTTTGTAGTAGATGATTATTTAATTGATGTTTTACTAATCTTACAATGGGTTCGTCTTTTTATTTGTAAATTATATATAACACAGTATATGTACATAGTTAACTTAAATAATTTACTAACTATACAATAATAACTATACTAAACCGAATTTGTACAATGAAATAAGTTGAATTAAAGCTTGCTGTGATGGAGAAGTTGCAAGCTTACTTAGTTGCTTTTGTAAATTGCAAGCTTAGGCAATTATGTACCTAGTTGCTTAATAAAAGTACTTCGAATAAGTGGGTTTCTGAACTAAAAAGTCTTATTCAAAATCGCCCTAAATTACAAGTACTTAGAGTACCTATTAAACAGATTTAAAATTCAAATCCTCTATAGGAAATTTTACAAATCAGTTGATAAAAAAAGATTCAGAGATTTCTATGAATAACATTGAATATATAGTTTAACATTCAATTATACAATACAAAACAAAATTATCTATAGGAAGTTCAGTTAGATCGGTATATATTTTCCAAAGCGGAAATCGATCGTGTAACCCTGAGGTGAGAGAGACACTTTACAGCATAATTTCGTCAATAAACTGTCTGCACTCTGGTCAAATTATAGATTTCCTAGTCATAATATAGTGCTTTCCATTATCGTTAGGGTAATTTTGTTAACCTAAACTATTTACTTGTAAATTCGTAGTATTCTCGTCAGTAACATAACATAGCATTACGTTTCGATTTCTTGAAGGGAAAGGCAGAAGTGTACAGTCAAGGGTCAAAAGTGCAGTCATACTCTCCCAAAACTCAAATGGCTAGTTTTTTTAGAAGAAGTTAAATTATCCACAACTGATTTAATATTTTGTATAGAAATTAAAGTAAAGATTATTCTTACTAACCGCGAAAAGTTGAAATTCAGATGCCTACAAAAAAATGCTTTTTTGTTTTGGTAGAGTGTGACTGCACTTTTGACCCTTAAGTACATTTAGTACGCCTCCATTTCGCCATGGGTAAATAAGCCTATATAACAGGGGGCCATCGGGTAGAGAATAGGGATGTTTTCTGGGTAGAAAAATTATAATTCTTTTAAGTATATCAGTGACATTATCAAATAATATTGAATCCGTATTTTTTGCTTTATCAAATAAATAAAAATTTAAAAAGATAAAGCGCATCAAAGTTCAGGAGTGGTGGCTTGTGACGTCACTTTGACAGTACAAAGTGTATACGATATTTCAACGCACTGTATCGTCGTAATTTTTTGTTTACGTGGCAAAAGAAAAAATACTTGTCCAATATTTTTAGGTTATCTAACTGACGGACTAAATAGATATTTTATCATTTCCCTATTGAGAGACTGGAAAGATACTGAGTAATTCCAGATGGAAATCCCCTATAATTCTTTGCTCGCATCGGATATCAAATCCTGGACCTTTATGCCAAGCTATAACGCTCGACCAACGAGGCAGTATTTAGCTAATACAGGATAAAGCAAAGGCAAAATTAAATTAAAATCTATTAATTAATTACGAAACCCACCCATTGTACACAATATTCGATAACAGATAGCACTTCAACCTTTCTAGACCATTTGGTAACATAGATAGGAATCGTTTTATCTGTCCATCCGTGTTACAGATAGATTCAAACTTAATGGTGGCTTGGAACACGCAGCAAATCGCTGTACAGTAGCAAATTTATGTTACAGCGAGGGTACTGCTTAGTAAAAAGTGAATTGCACAGTCGTCATTAAGTTTGAATAGACCTTACATAGATAGCAATCGTTTTGTCTGTCCGACCGTTTTACCATCTATTACTTAACGCTTGTTATATTGTGAAGGGTAAAAAGTAATGTGGGCCGGATGACTTGTTTTAATAAATCTATTATGATTACGGTGAATAGGTCGTGACTAGGAAGTTAGGAAGTGGTGATTATGTTGTAAGTTCCTATTGTTTTCTTATTAAATTGATAAAAATATATAAGTTTTAAGTATGAGGTCTGCTGGGGCTTATCATATAAGCTTTCAGTTTTGTCACCAACAGATTTTTAGGGTTCCGTACCTCAAAAGGTAAAAAAAGGAACCCTTATAAGATCACTCTCTTGTCCGTCTGTCCGTGTGTCACCACCGATTTTTTCAGGATCGGGTGGACCTAGCAAATTGAAATTTATACCTGATACTGAGGTCTATAGTCCCTATTAGGAGTATAAAAATCAAGGTCCAGAGTCTACACGATAAAAAGATTTGGGCAAATTTATATTTTTACGAAAACTTGTAAGTACCAAAATTAAATTACCAATTTTTATGTTTCGGAATTTTCCCTTTACTTGTGCTGTAAGACCTTGCTTTTAAACAAAATTGACAATTCTAGGTCCAGCGGAAGTACCTACCCTATCGGCTGTGGGTGATGCCCGTTTTTTTTCGTAAACTGATATATAACTTGAAAAAAGTTTAGTTATTTAATTACTTTAAAGGTACTTACATCAACTCATAAATTACTAACTCATGGTTTTTACTTATAATACTAAATGTTACTAGATCACCTTCTCGTTACCAAATAGCTCAGCAAGATTTTAAATTTATTACCTACATAAAAAATAAATTCGCAATGACACAACATAATTATATTTTAATAAATTCACTTCAACTTCAATTTACACATCAATCAAATGCTTTCAATTATCAAAAAAAAAGCATTGACTACATCAAAATATTAGCTGCTTAGGCTGACCTAAGTTAAAAATAAAGATGGCGTGACTTATCGTAAATCAAAACGAGTAGTTAAAGTTTTCAAAAACAATAGAAAAGATGCTACACATATTTTGTTGACCTAATTGCCATTCCACCAATTCGCACCAAGCGCTTCCAAACATCCTTCATAAAGCGCACAGCGAAGGAGTGGAACTCACTGCCTGCGTCTGTTTCCGAACGCATTCAACCCTATTCTCCTCAAAGTTAGAGTGAACAGGCTTCTTCTGGGTAAGCTCACTCCATCGTCGACTTTGTCTCTGTCAACTCTGACCTAGACTAGAGTCAAGAACAAACCCAACAGATTAAAAAAAAAATCTCTTGAAAGTGACATTTTTTCAGAAATAAAGATAAACAAAAAGTTTCGAATAGACATCGTGATATTTCGGGACTGATTGTCACTCCATACATATTGGACATATTGACAGTCATCATTGCTGATACGAGTAGTATGCATTATTTTTTCTAGGTTTTGATTTTCGCAAGTTTTAAAGCTTATGAAATAAATAAGCGTGAATAATTTACCGATCTGTAGCGATACAGTTAGAATCATTAGTCTATTAGTTAATCCATGTAAGAACGATGTAAGTCATATTATGTAAACCTGATGGTGTTAAATTCCTGTGTACACTGGGGCGTCATGATCGGACCAGTTTTGTTCGCTGTTACATCATATCTATCTAGACATCTGTAATCTAGTTTCACTAGTTGGTCTGGATAATGTTGATCGATTTCTTATTCATAACGATGATACTCTTTGGCTTACAACGTTATATTTGTAAAGTTTACTTTGGCTGTGGTATCTTGTTTCGTTACTTATTTACTAATTGATTAGAATAAGCCTTTTTTGTTAACGAGGAGAAACATTCAAAACGCGCCTGGACTTTTAGGAGTGTGGGATTTTTATCACACTAATACCAACCCGGTGATCACCTTCAGCACATAGAACGTGATCTCTTAAAATACCACTCTGGAACCACCTCTGTGCAACGCCTGTTAGAGCACATCCCTGCAGTTGTTAGAATAAGCCAATTTCAATTTTTCAACCGAGAAAGTTTCAGAATGCATAAAAGTGGCAGTACAAATTCAATTGTTTTTAACAAGCCACGCAAAACTACAAGCGGTGTTTTCGATCAGCTCCGTATTATCAAATGAATTCTACAAGTTCGAAAACCCAGTACATTAAAAACTACAACTTTTGGAGATCATAAAAACCCGGATTAAAACCACTAATAACCAAACGCCTATTTAAGTTGTGTCTCATAATAATTGAAACAGTCGACAATATGAGTCACAAGTGAATGTTTCAAGACCAAAACTAAATTTTAATCAGTACCATTTTGTTGTTGGGTCTTGTGGGTCTAAGTATAAATAAATATTAAATATGGGAATTATCGTGGGAGGGAGACACTAATTCTAAAAGGATAAAGGTCGAATCTTCGTAAATAAACTTTGAGGGTCACCTTGGAATAGTGTTTTGTTTTTAAGTCAATATGTTTTGCGTAACTAAAGTGTTCATCAAATAATTTATGTCATATTTTAAACTATTTATTATCATTATCTAAGTTTACTTATCAATAATCCCTTTAGCACTATTCACACTTTTAAACTTAAAAACTAATTAAATCATTCTAATTCTCGTAACCTTCCATCTTAGATTTTTTAAAGATCTTACTGGGCTTATTTTTATCACTCTTATATTTAAGCTATTCTAACAAACATATTATTGAATAATTATTGTCCAAAAGCTTACATCAAAATTATCTGATCACTAAAGATTTTAATCTTTTAACTTAAAAGCTAAATCCTGCTGTTTTATGAAGCAAACTATGAAACATCAGACAAATCTTGGCAAATAACCAAACGATATTTTGCCAAGATTTGATTGAATGTCGTAGGATAAGTCGTGACAAGAAGCAGTTATCGTAAAATTTCTGTGTGTACCGGAACACATACCTCACGATTTGTCTCAAAAAGAGGCTAGATTAGTTCAGATGTCGTAATGTGTAAATGGGACGCGGCAGATGATTTTATCAGATTTTGCAAAGTTGATAAGATGGTGTATATCGGCGTGTTCATCTGGATGTTATAATGAAACGTGGTTTTCTCTTTTAATTGAAGTGCATCTAAACTTTATTGTTACAAAAGAGGTAAATTTTTCTGAGCACTGGCAATTACATAAATTTTACGGCTTATCTGAAAACAATTTTAAACAGTAGTATTCGTTTTCAACGAACTCATCGAAGGATATGCCGTTTATAAAATTACTATCAGACTTCACTTAAGTTAAGTTAGTCTGATTTCCTAATTATTTTACTGATAGCAAATTATATTATTTCCGAGTGCGCTTTACAGGTTATCACCATCACCATTTGAAACTGAAAGACGTCCATTGATGAACATAGGTCGTTGCCCAAGTTTCGGCATATCGCATCGACCTGTTCTGTACATCTCGCTATAGGATAATAATTATATTCTACGCTATTTTGGCTATTTTTATGATATCTTCTATTAATTTATGTTTTCTTTCGTATAAAACTTGTCCTGACAATTAAACAAAACAAAAAAGAATTTGCCTAATAGGTGCAGCCGTTCTGAAGTGATTCGCTTACATAACATTCGACAATTAATTTAAATTTATATAGATAGTATTTATGAAAAATATACTCGTATATATGAAGTCGCGAAGCTAAAAAATAAGAAAAAATTGTAAGAAAACAAAATCAAGCAGCAGATAATACAAATGAAACTCCTTTATCCAAAACCCAAGGTCAAACTGCATTCTCAAAAGCTCAAAATACATTAAGAACAAAGCCACATCCTGTCCTATCACGTCTCACTGAAAACCGCAATCTTCGTTTACTAATTGACAATAAGAAGATATTCCAAACTAAAATACGAATGAATGTTTGTACAAAACACCAATGTTACTTAAATACAACATAACATCACGTCTGTTCTCCCAGAAGGGTAGGCAGAGATGCACATATAGTACTTCCACACTTCAACAGTTGTGTCCCACGTAATAGGGGCGATGAGAATGTTGAGATAGATATGCGGAGTGACTTCGTCTATTTTCTGTTCAATTCTCTGACCCTGGTACTTTTCAAAACAACTGTCTTAATTAAATTTAATGAACCTGTATGACCAAAAGTTGCTTAAACACTTAGTTGCAGTTAATTTCTGTTTGCCTGGTAGTCCGTTTGAATGAATAAACAATTAGGAACTGTCTATCGACATCATTAATTAAACCACCATACCCCTCTCTATTTTTCATCATGGTTGTGCTTTGAGGAATAAACATATAATATTTTTGAGCAAACTAATTTTTGCGCTTTGAGAAAATAATTTAGTTGCGCTTAGTTGGATGCACTTAAAAATAGTTGCACTTTGAGGAATACACCATTGTCCTGGTGTGGTCATGTGATGAGAAGGGATGAAATGCATGTTACTAAAAAGTTAGGAATATAAATGTGGATGGATGGAGAGGGAGGCGAAGGCTAAAGAAAAGATGGATGGAAGGAAGAAATGATATGAAAGAAAAGGTGTGGTCAGTGATAGCGTGACGGTGAACAGGATGAAGAAAAAGTGTTGCGCCGACCCCAAGTAACATGAGATAAGGGCTCCTTGGCTCCTACTGTGAACATCGATTTAGCACAATCTACGTTTACTAATTAATAAACTGAAGATATCCCAAACTAAAATACGAATTAATATTCATACAAAACACCAGTGTTACTGCACCATATCGGAAATGTCAAGGAGTTTAGGATTGACGCTTAAGATATCATAGTATCAATAGAAGGATCTGTAAAACGCCATTTATGAAAAAGCTTTTAGTGAAGCAATCGATGTATGAAATATACACCTGTCCATTATTTTATTTGAAGCAATCATGACTATCTTAAAATGGTGCATTATATTTACAGCCTTGAAAGTTCCATAACGTCAAATTTAAATCTATACTAATATTATAACGAGGTATAATTGTTTTTCTTTTTGTAGAAGGTGATCTCTGCTCCAATTTCGAAAACTCATACACCTTTTTTTAAATCTTTGCCTCACTCTAGGCAATTCTTCCTGTATCGTGAGTGTGTTTGTGGATGGATGTGGATGAATGAAGAGGGAGGGGACGGCCAAAGAAAAGATGGATGGACTGTGTGAGGAGTGATAAAAAAGAAAAGGGAATCAGTGATGGCGTGACGGGGGATAGGACGGTATGGAAATAGAAAACGTATTGCGCCGACCACAAGTAACATGGGACAAGGGCAGGAAGATGATAATCGTGGGTGCGTTTACAAACATTTAAACTCACATAACAAAACACCCAGATCCAGAACAACTATCTATAGGCCCTACAAATATATGTTCTGTGTTGGAATTACACCCTTAACACGCACCCCAGCAGCCGATCGCTCAACCACTGCGCCAACCGTGTTATCACTAATAGGAAGCTGCTTAAACGAGTCTCATAAGCTATTTTTAGCATGGTTGCCTGCCTCTTTAGTATGTTGGTTGCAAGGGCTTCTAGTTAGCATCAGATCCTAAGTTTGATGCCCGGGTCAAGCAAAGTGTTATTGGGTTTTTCAAACTGAACTTTCTCAGTAACAGTCCATAAATTGAATCATTTTTTCCGGCTGGTGATGATATTACCCAAGAATCTACGTTGTAGTCAGGGGCGTAGCTACCGCCGTATCTGCCGTACCAATTATACGGGGCCCCCAGGCCACGCGGCCCCCGACGTGCGTAAACAAAAATTTATAAAAACGTTCCAATTTTTTTTTCGCCTCTCGTACCTGTCACTATTGTCCATAGAGGCAGGAACTTTAGAAAAACTGAAGACATCATCAGCTATAAATGATTTTATAAATTAGTTTGCCGAAAAAAAGTTAAGGGTTTAATTTAAATTGTATGTAAAAAATTTGGAATAAAGTGTGGATTATGATGAATAATATTTGTTTTAATTTTATGCAAACATTTTTTTTCTTTCGTGGGAAATCTTTACCCTTCATAAGGGCCCCCAAACATACGCCCCATTTTTATACGGGGCCCCGCCAAGGCACGCTACGCCACTGGTTTTAGTGGTTTATAGCTATATATTTTTTATGTATTAATATTGTTTAATGTAGCAGTACACCGTAGGCTACCCCCTGTTTCATTTTAAGTTCTTTAAATCCATCCAAAGGTTGTCTGGTAGATATCTCTGTCAGCGATAAGACCGTCTTTGTACCCATAGTATGAAGTTGTTGTAAAATAAATGTGTAATTTCTTTTTTGGTGTACAATAAAGTATATTCTTTTCTATTCTTGTATCTTATGTAGTTTTACTCTGGACCCCTACGTTTTGTTTAAAATAAAGCTAGCAACAATGCTTATAAAATCGCCGGTAAAACCGATAAAGCCTTTGTCATATTGTCAACTATAGACTTGTACGTGAAGGAACCAGTTTTATCGGCTAAATCGAGTGAACCAATTTCGACATCGAATCGGTCTCAATATAAACGCGTACGTGAAAGTCATTTATTACATGAATGTGTTTAAAAATCTATGAAGTACTCGTAAAAGCTTTTATGAAAAATCTACCGGATGCGTTAGGAAGTTAATAATTGACTGGTTGACTCTTGTAAAAGTAAGAATACTTTCTTAATTTTTGCTTGTGAAGAAGTGGCCACCTCTGGTGTCGATGTTAATTAAGCAGCCTCTGGGAGAACCCACAGGCCTCTGACTTGGTTTTTTCAGAGTTACATTAACTATATTTACGTCCAGGTTTTCTCACGATGTTTTACTTTACCGTTGCTTGTTATGTCCAATATAAACAATACTGACGACTATACTGATACTGATGACTTTTTAAAATTAATTTGTACACTTAAAAAGTACAAATTAATTTTAAAAAGTCATATTTGTACTTGCCCGGATTTAAACCCATCTATCTATGCATCCTGAAAGCAATTAAGAATCTTATGAACTGCACTACACAATCGTATTAAGAGGAAATGCGGTCGCAGACATCCGACTGAATTTCCTAAGTAAAAAGTCATAATTCGAGGTTTGGCTCTCACCTATTTGCTCCTCCAATATTGGATCACTTTAAAAGATAGCCCATAAACCGAAAAAGAAAGATATGTACTGTAGAAGCACAGTATATATCTTTCTTTTTCGGTTTATGGATGTTTAATGTAATATTTTATTGTAAAATTTTGCACACCAGCCATGGTAGGATATGGTTTAAAGAACTTTTATAAAGATGTCACCCTGAAAACTGCCCATATTTCACAAATAAATGATATGATTTGTTTTTTTTTTCATATTTGTGAAATTTGTACACTAAAAGGCCTATGTTGATAGCGCAATTTTGAGATTTATTTGAGAGTTCTAGTGCTTCTACAGATAATGTATCATCACAAAAGAAAACATAGGGCC
The DNA here is from genome assembly GCA_964057195.1 of Orthosia cruda. Taxonomy (NCBI): domain Eukaryota; kingdom Metazoa; phylum Arthropoda; class Insecta; order Lepidoptera; family Noctuidae; genus Orthosia; species Orthosia cruda. Next base: position 33,529,394 of record OZ059838.1, read on the forward strand.
ACAGCTAATATCTTTATTTTTGGCATATCTTTTAAATTGGTCCAATATTGGAGGCGAAAATAGACGAGAGCCAAACCTCGAATTATGACTTTTTACTTTAGGATATTATGTCGGGTGTCTGCGACCGCATTCCCTCTTAATACTCCAGAGTTTGCTGTACGATAATTCAACATTGAGTTAAGCTCGCCTTTGTACATGTAATTTATTATCACATCGTATTAAATATTGTTTTTAGTAAACAATAAAGACTTAAGATACGGTGAATATGACGCCTGAAAAGATTGCAAATCTCTCTAACTACAACGTAATAACTTTATTGAGGAAGTGAAAATTTACATATACACAAAATATTGATTATTGTTTGTGAACTTTACACGTAAATGAGACATTTGTTCTAAGTTATTACAACAATGACGTACTACTTAAACTGCTAAACTATTTTCAAGCTTACTAGCGACACATAACAAAGAGCTAGGTAATTCTAACGTTGGAGTTTGACCCGTAACTTACGTCCATAAATAAGTTTAGTATTCACTTAGTATTGCAGTTAAGGTTCTCTATAATAACTACTATTGTTTGAAACTCATTGACAATTCTGCCAGTTAGTTTAACACTAAATCAATTTTATTTTCTTTAGTTTTCTTTAGTATTTTTCAAAAGTCTGAATACTTTTTTTTTTAGGTACCACTACGCACGATTGCTCAAAAACAGCACTCAGTATCTACCATTATTTTTTTAGATTACAGCCATTTTGGCTTAATACCCAGCTGTTATCGAACAAAGGAGAGAATCATTGACAGATTTCAGCTGCTAACTACAACAATAAGAAAGAAACGTGGGTGTTATGTTAAATGTAACACCGTAACATTGATGTTACACTTGTAACTTCGTTGTTTATCCTACGCATATCATTAGCCCAGTTTTGATAACAAAAGGATTTGTGATGTAAAGATTTTGGCAGATACTTTGTTTTGAATTATGTGAGACGGTTGCAGATGAATGTTCTCGTGCGAATGTAGGTAAGGTATAATATAAAAAAAACTTTTTGCACAAAAATACTACCGACAGTCGCGGTGTCTTTCGTAGGTACCATTTTTTTGCGTTATGGACACCGACTTCAAAAAATTAAGTTATTTTAAAATAAGTTTTTTTATTTTTCACTTTTTAGTTGTACGTACCTAATAGGCAAGTTAGTAAGGGAACTATTTCGCCAGAATAAATTTCATGAAACTTGAACATAACCGGTGAAATGAGAGGTCTGCTTACCCCTTAAGAGCGAACTGGCGTGATGTTATGTTATGAAATATTATAAAGAACAAACAGACATGCGATTGCAGCAATCCCGAGAGATTTGCCGTTATTTATTGAAGAGTTTTGTTGTATATCTCCGAAGTTCTTCATCAGATCTTCACCAAATTAAAATGGGACCAATTTCGGAACATACTTTTTCAAACAAAAAAAGAATTTTCACAAGCGGTCCACAATTGACGGAGTAATCGGTGAACATAAACAAAAAACAAAAAAAAAACAATCAAACTTGAAGTCGAACATAGAACCTCCTCCTTTTTGGGAAGTCGGTTAAAAAGAAGGTTATAATAACACTAATATAACGGGATAAAGCGTGAAAGCGAGATGATAGGACAATGGTAGGTAAGACCATGTGTACGTTCACTTAATCGCTGGTCAGATCAGCACCTGTAGCCAAGTTGACAATCAACAATCGTTATCGATTAGAGATTATCAACTTCGCTACAGGATAGCAATATCGCTAATAGAAAACTAATCTATGTATGGGAATGACACATATGAACGATAAGTGACGTGGTCAGACCAAACGAATAGAAGGCGTTAACGATTGTAGAAAGAGATTGGATACGAAACGTTTGTAACTTGGCTAGGAGGCAGATCAGGACGGTAACAGGTCTCACGGTGACCACTGCCCTGAGTAGAGCCGAATACAGAGTGACTTGAAAGGAACTCGTCAGTGAGTCCTTCAAAGTTTTCCGAGACGGGCACGACCTTCAGCAATTAATACATCGAATAAAAAGAACAGAATATATTGTAATTAATCCTTTGGTCAGCTTTTAAAAGCAAAAGAGATTAAATTAAGAACTTAAGCTTTAACATCATCTATCATCATTAACTTCATAAAACAGTTGATCATTACTGCATCGATAATTCGTTTTCAATTCTTCCATAATCAAAGTCACAAAAAGTACAACACAAAATGCACTTAGAACTATCGACAGGTACTATTAAGCTTGTAGATAGCATCTGTAATAATACCTTAGCTAACGAACTTTAACAATACCAGCTTCCGACGCCAATCAACATTCGCAAACCATTAAGAATATTTTGCAACTAGTACTTTATTCATACCGATACTAAAAGAACAATAAGTCAATATGTTACACATTGTATCACACACAAAAGGTTCTATTTGACCTACTTAGACTTCAAAAATCTAGACTATTGCGAAAGTATCGCTGAATCTTGTATGGAGTGCTTTTAACCCTGCTATACACAGAGAGGCCAAACTGAAGAAGCGAAGTTAGTTTGGCCTGATCGGATAAGTGTTTATGTCTTCGGATTATTGCAAATACCGTTAGGTCATGATACATCTGGTGAGATCATAAACTGTCGATAAGTAGTAAATGTAAAATTTAATTTTGTTACAGTAAAACGCATCTTAATTGTCTATACAATTTTGATACAGTTTTTGCACACAATTTATCAAGAGTTTATTTATAATCTCGCGAGAATTATTTATTATAAATTTAATTAAACTTACACCCATAAATTCATTTTTAAATTATTGCAACCTTAAACCTCTAAAAATAATTGGTTCATCTGGAATTTATACTGGTCAATGATATTCAAATAAACAGATACGTTATACACTCACAAAACAATTGAAAAAAGTGTTCCGCACAGCAGCGGCTGCCGCTACAAATACACACTTTTCATTCATCTGACATTTCACTACAAGTCGAAAGGGAAGGCTTCATAAAACCAACAAGAAAAAAAGAGACAGCTAGTGTTTGTCACTTGCGTGTGAATGTAAACAAACATTATTCTGACCACCAATGTTGTTATCTTCTAACCTCCAAATATCAGAATACTAGGAAAAAAAGAAATAAATCAGTAAATTGAGGCGTATTGCGTACTTACTTATGGTATGAGATATCTTCTGTTTTATGTACTTTGGTATCATAATTGGTACAATTTCTAAATTTTTTTTTTTAGTTTCAACCAAGCCTATCGTCCTTCGCCATGCGTGACATAAACTAAAGACTAAAGGTCACAATTGTGACCTATTCGAGTCATCACAATGCGCGCGCTCATAACATATCTGTTTATATAATATCATTGATACTGGTTGTCACTTTACTATGTCTTTATTAAGACATATGTTTTTTTTTAATACTTTGTCTCCCTCCTTATGAATTGTTCATAAGTGCGGTTACAGAGAATATTTGCAACACTCGTGACAGTTGTACACGAAAGATTAGATCCACAAACAGACCCCATTTGTAAAACAAAAGAAGAGTCAAAGCTAAAGATAAAGTTGACCATGTTTGGTAAACATAAAATATGCGTGTTTATATAACGTTGTCATGGTAACGAATAATCTTCAAACTCTTATGTAACTGACCTTGGAGGTTTCAAGGTTTCCCTGTTATGTGTGAATAATTTATGATGACCGTTACCATATTTTTATGCGGATTTGTTATACAATAGTGGGCCGATTGTTTTTTTACTCTTTGATATTCATTATTCATGATACGATAGATTATTATTGATAGCAAACGAAATTATGGTAGAGGCTATCCCATCATTTTGACCGAATTTTTGCATATGTGAGTAGCCTGGCCTAGTGAAGACTTCCGGAGACAGGCAGGACTCGACAATGCGACAATTCGTTTTCATATCAATTATTGCATTTAGCTCAATTATTTCAAAAATCATAATTCCATAAGTACCTTTAAAAAGCTTTGTTGTATCGCAATCGTATTCCCGCGGTGCACCTGTCTGCGGGCGTCTTGATAAGAAAGATATTTTTTTTCTCTTATTCCTTCTAACTTATCGTTAATTTCCAAACAAGCGACCTGAGTTCCAATTTCAGCTCTACTCCACTTTGCCAGCACGAAGCCATTATGCAGTTATCTATAATTCAATCGTCTAATTATCAGAAATCATTTGCAATTAACGCAATAACCGTAACTTCACGCTTCCAATCCTTTCGAGGACAGACAAAGAGGGTGCTATTAGCACTAATACCTATGATAAACGGCCTGTCTGTCGGTCTGTTTGCTGTTTAGTGATGGACTACTGAACTGATTTTGATTGGTTTGGTGGCGCGATACTTGAGTTTGTAATGTGTGAATGACATGAAAGCTTTTTGACGTGTGCTTTAAGAAAACAATAAGAGGTGTCACCATCATCATCATCATGCCCTTATCCCATGTCACTTGGGGTCAGTGCAACACGTTTTCTTCTTCCATACCGTCCTGTCCCCTGTCACGCTATCACTGACGCTCTTTTCTTTCATATCACTCCTCACACAGTCCATCCATCTTTTCTTTGGTCTTCCTCACCCTCTCCATCCATCCACATTTTTCCAACAACATTCTTATACAACTATCTATTCAACAACCATCAACACAACCATATTACATAGCAACTAACTATATACCTTAGGTACTTATGATAAACAAATGCATAGACTTAGAATAAAATGGACAGGTGAACACGTAGTTTACTTTGTGATAGAATCTTTGGAGTCTGTCTATGTAAGCTCCATACAGTAGGACATCACAAATATTTTATTAAGTAAAAGCATCATGTGCCTTATTATTTTTATATAGGGTAAAATTCCTAGCAAAACTCCACAGACGTGCTCATATTAGAAAAATATGATTATTTCAAGTACCTAACCAGCAGTTGCTGACTCTGTCATCACTTGTAGTTAGTTGGGTAAAAAAATCGCGTAATCTCGAAAACCAGAAGACGCACAAATTTATATTTCCAGCGCACATTTTTGCACAAATATAAGCTCTCTGCCCATGCACAATATTTCTCTCTCCGAACATACGTTTAGTATTTTTCTGCTGGAACAACGTTACTCCAGCAGGAATCGTTTTTCAGTTTTTTCCAAAACGACAACACGCATTTCAATTATTAACCGACTTTCAAAAAAGGAGGAGGTTCTGAAGATAAAGATATTGAAGAATTGGGTTTTGTGTTGTAAAGGTCTGAATTCTGATAGAAAGTCACTGAATTTAAAATACTTGTATTCAGCAGCATCCTGGTCAAGGTTACGGGAGTCCGGTGGATGCAAAACGCACAGGGCCGATCAGTGTGGCGACGCTTGGGGGAGGTCTATATCCAGCAGTGGATGTCTTTCGGCTGAACTGATGATGATGGTGGATGATGAAGTGCATCTGGTTAGTATGGAAGCCGACCCCAACATAGTTGAGCAAAGGCACCCTAGCTAACTGCACAATTGCACCGAAAGGTATTCTCGTGAAAGCAATTTCGATACAGCTTCTTTTCTTGTTTCACTTTAAAAATGCTCTTGTGAATTAAGTATCACTCACACTTACAAACCCACAACCACACATTCGTCTTTCGAACACAAAGGTAACTTAAGTTACGTTACGGAATGAAACTTGTTTCTTTTGCTTTTTAAGCTGCAAGGCGCCATATGCTGTTGACTGGTTGATGAGATTGATGGGGACAAAAAGTTTTTCAGTTTATAGGACAGGATAGAATCATTTGATTGTAATATCGATAACTACTGCTTTTTTACTATACCTAATTATATTTTGCTAGACTAGTGTAGCGAGAGTAAGTATTGATTAAGATTAGTTGATAGAGAATATTTTATGGAAATGTAACAATATTAATGACGCACTTCGCTCAATCATGAATCGTAGAGACTCGTTCTCGCCAAACTTCTTTGTCGCCCTGAAGTTGGCTACAATGGCTGCGCAGTAGTAAATCTTATACAAAAACAACACCGCGCCATGCTTTGCGCATCGGAAAGCCAACTTCAGGGTGGTCAAGAAGTTTGGCGAGAACTATTCTTATGTGGTAAAGAATGACCAAAAGAGTCTAGAGTCGGTGAGAGTCGGTGCAGATGTTGTTTTTTGATATCTCAAAGATGAAACTGAATTCTGCAGCCAGGAAACACGTTTATCGGCAATGGTGATATTACTATCAGTTGGGCTGCCTGCTTGATTGCCATCAAAAAGACGCCTAACAATGTTAAAGAAACGATAGTTTAAGTTAATTTCTGTTATATAAACTCGTGTCTAGACATTAGCAAAGTAACAAGTGGGCTGTTCGGGGCGGGGACAGTAGCAAGGTCCTTTCATTAGTTAGTTATAAAACCTTGAGCCGACTGGTAGCGATCTGTATCCTTTTTATGTTTACCGACAAGTTTATTTCATTGGTTGGTAAATGACATTTAACGGTTCGATAATTGTGTGGTTTAGCGATACAAAAAAAAAAATGAAAATCACTTTTTTAATAATGGTAGGAATACTTTTCCGGTGAGGTAAAAATGCTTATTGTAGACATTTTGGGAAAATAAAAACGGTAGGCTGGGTTTACATTCCATTCCATTCCAACTCCTAGGCAAAGGCAGGAGTTTGGGACCCCATTCCTTCCATTTCTCTCAATGATGAGATGACGCACAACGCGTCATCTCGCCAATTCTTAAGGAAGTCATCCAAGGCATTCCGGCGTACAATGCGGTGGCATTGTTCGAAATATTTACAGTAATTTTCCACTTTTTATTTAACTTCTGTAACAAATTCAGGTCTAAAACATCATCATCATCATTTCAGCCGAAATACATAGGTCTTCTCCAAGCGTCGCCACGCTGATCGGTCCAGTACGCCTCGCATCCACCGGATACCCGCAGTCTTAATTAGGTCATCGCTCCACCTGGCGGGAGGCCTTCCAACGTTGCGTCGTCCGGTTAGCTGTTGCCACTCCAGAACTTTTCGGCCCCTACGACCATCTGTTCTGCCAGCAATGTCACTTCCACCCTGCCCATTGCTACTTCAGTTTGGCAATTCTTCAGGTTTAAATAAAAAGAGTCTTTTATCCAGCAGTGAGAAAAAAACACACTTTCATTTGAAATCAGGGGCATCTAGACAAACTCATTCTATCGGCGATGGTGATTATCGAAATTCAAAATAAAAGGGATTGACCACATGATATTTCGATAGCGACGCTTTACCAATCGCTATCGCTACGCTTCATTGAAAGAATGTCACTTGTCTAAAGTCTCTGGTTCAGAATTCGTTCAACCTGCTGACGCATTGTCACGTACGTGTAATACCAAACCTGCCCATTATCCGTAACAAGTTACGTAGTCGGCAGTTGGCACGGCTGCTTTGTCCCGGGAAGTCCGACCGGCAAGGCTTTTGTCACTTTCGGCAAACACAACCTTGAACGCCTTTTCGGGGGCTGGCGCAAGTGATGGCCTGAAACGAACCGGATTTAAATTTATTATTTTTTATAAAACCCATGATTGCATTTGCAAAGCATGTATGGATTTTAATTTTGTAATAAATGGTCAGGTCCAGTTTCTGAAACGAATTTAATAGCAAAATTAATGTCTCAAATTGTTTCGGTAGGTGCTGTGTTTGGTTGATTAAATTTTCAACAGCAAATCACATCACTTGACTGGCGTTTAATTGATAAGGTGTTGATAATTTAATTTTACGAGCTGGTGGTTACCAACTAACGGTTTCAAGAATTTGGAATGGGCTGTGTAAAATATGATTATGTGTGTAACAGTGGCGTATTCAAAAATAATATTAGAAGGAAAAAGACGAGCTCCGCCAACACCAAATAAATTATGTCAAGGGCAGGAGGATGATTATGGAGATGATCTTATATCTATAACTTAGTAGAATCTGACTTATACCACATTTGATAAGAAAGTAATAAATCCTAATGACCCAGTTTTCGCCTCATCATCAACGCCCCGCTGATCGCTCATCATTCACACCAGCAATTTTATTACTTTACTGAAGAAAGCCAACAGGTTTAGCATGAAAGCGATCTCAAACTGGTCGACTTTCGCTCAATACTGACGAATATACTCATAATCATAAATATTTAGTGAATGAGGTGCAGAAACTAATTAATTACGATATTAAAGAAGCTTATTATTATATTTTCGGAAATATTTGAAAGTTTGGTATTTAAATTATTAAGGAGTTTTTAAACAAGAAGCACAAGGAATAAGAAAACAATAATTAAAAAGACACGATAATAATGGATAGCTGTAAAATACATATGGCTCCATTTTCGAGGAAAAACCCATGACGTTTGTTACGTGAAGTTCAGAAAAACAGATGCAGGACTAAGATGAAAAATAGAGCAAAAATATTACCATCTATAAAAAGAAAATACTAGTAAATAATTAAGAGATTGTGAACGGTAACAAAACAGAGAATGTCATGGACTTATGACTCAGAACTCAATGAGTTTGAGCCGACTTACTTTTTAGTCCTGTTAAGGTATGATTTACAAAAGGCAGGGATTCATAAACCAATAGAATAGTGTAGTTCTATACACTGACATACTGATAAATCTGCTTGTTTAGCTTCAAGATAGAGTTATGTCATAGCGGTCTTTTGTTTTTAGATTAAGCAGAACGGTAATACCTGTACGTTTGATCACATCTTCAAGCGGCTTACTTACGTATTTTATCTTCTGTGCTTATGGTAGGCTTTAACATCTTGTTGCCTCTAGGGTTTCGAATTCACATGCGTGCTTTAGTAAAATATTTAAGCTACTTAAGAGTTCTTGAATAGAAAAGTTTGTAACTTTACCTTACCGGAGGATCGTGCTACATTTTCTCAACCAAATCAATTTCTCTTTTATGTTTCGCCAGACTATCTACATCCAGTCCAGACTAAACAATTAGTATATAAATTAATTTAAGCACTGGAACTTATAGTTGCAACTAGATCTGTTTTCACTTAACTGTGGCGTAGTACCTTCCGTCTATTGTTTCATATCAATTCAATTTCCTTTTATTATTTATGTCACTTTCTATTCATCTGATATCCGCTTTAGTTTGTACCTAGACACTGTTCTCTTCGGTGTCTTTATCCAATAATTGGCAATAATTATAATTACATGTGAGTTCCTTCACGAGTTTTGTATATTTAATATCTACGTAAAGTTATCTGCTTATAACAATTAGCTTAGGTTTAATTAATTTTGAGATTTCATGGGTTAGTAATTAATTGAGTATATATGGGCAAAGGCAATATACAATAGTTTTAAAAATGTATTGTTTTGAACTTCTCACAACAATTACTCATTTTTTGAGTCTGGTGAACCTATTCACAAACAAGTAACATCTATCTTAGTGGGAAGGCTTAACTGGAAACACTGAAAATGGACTAAACCAAGAATTTAGGATTATTAATTATTATGTATTGTGTATCCTTTTTAAAAGCATTACTTTATATATTACAGAAGCGATAAATATAAGGTAGCAAAACGTTTGCACCTAACCTTGGCGTGTGTTCAATGCAAATGATTTTTAATAGTCGATGTCGCTGTTCGTTTTTTTGTCGAGTGTACAATACATAAGTTGCTTTGAAATGTCTGAACCTGAGAACATCGGTATGTGCGAAATACGAGTAAAGCTTCAGTAAGGGCTTTTTTAATTCAGGTGTCAATGACTCATTTTTCCAGTAAGATTTGTGTTGCTTTTGTTTAAAAGCTCAAAAGACAAATTGTAAAGCAATTTATTTTTGTTCGGTGATAAATAGAATATCTACAAATCCTTGATTAAACCTGTCATACTGTAGGGATCAGAATTTTGGGCTGTGAAAATTATGGATGGAAAGAGATTGCATATAGCAGAGATGAGAATGTTGAGATGGATGTGCGGGTGACGAGATTGAATAAAGTGAGAAATGAGTAAATTAGAGGCAGTTTGAAAGTGACAGAAAAGTTGAAGGGAAACCGTTTGTCCTGGTATAGTTATGTGATGAGGAGGTGTGAAACGCATGTTACTAAAAGAGTTATGAATATAAATGTGGATGGATGGAGAGGGAGAGGAAGGCCAAAGAAAAGATGGATGGACTGTGTGAGGAGTGATATGAAAGAAAAGGGAGTCAGTGATAGCGTGACAGGGGTTAGGACGGTATGGAAGAAGAAAACGTGTTGCGCCGACCCCAAGTGACGTGGGATAAGGGCAGGAAGATGATGATGATGATAAATTGAAAATACTGGCAGAATTAAAGGTTTTGTCGATCCATTACCAACTAGTAGAAACAGTTGGAATAAACCGGAGCACAGAATGCTAGTTGGCGTGAGTAAATTACAAGGAGCTCTGCTGCTATTGCCATTAAAAAGTTTCTGATATTAGCTCTGCAGCTTGTTTAATCTGAAATGATATAACATCATGCACTTTGAATTTTAATTAGGTTAAATGTAATCCAATTGTAAAAGTCATACATTTGATTGATTACTCAATAATATATCGTGTGTTATACTAGTAATAAGTCACGAATTAGAATGTACCTATGTGTTATGAACTAAATAACATCAATGTCATTGTACATCTAAATGCTTCTGTCAGTAATGTATGATTACTATAGAAATAAATTAGCTTTTCAAGATTCATTCTAATGCCCTTGAAAGGTGAACTATATTGCAATGCAAATATTTGACTCCAAAACGTTTGTATTAGATTCATATTTGGATTACGCAAATATGACCATGTTTCTGAATTTCGAATTAAGCTCAAGTGGCTGCCAATCCGCCTTCGCCGGAATATCCATATTTTATCTTTACTCTACAGTATTCTGTTTGTACCTACAACCCCCTCTTATCTCAAAGAACGCTTTAAGTTCCTTCATGACACACATTCTAGACACTTGAGATCATCGGAGAATTTGAAACTTTTGATGCCTGCTCATTCCACTAAGTTTTACGACAAATCGTTTACGGTCCAGGCTGTGCGATTGTGGAATGAGTTGCCGTTGCCTATTAGACAAGCCCAGTCACTGGTTTCTTTTAAGAACCTAGTTAAAAACCATTTCCTTTCTCCCTAACGCTTTTATATTTTTTGTCCCTCCTTTCTCTGAATTTGTTAACATGTAATATTGTGTATGTATGTATTTAAGTATATATGTATGTAAGTATTTGTGTATTTAAGTTTATGGATAGTATTTATTGTAACAATATAGTTTTGTATATATTTATGTTTTAATGTACAGTACACCACAGACTACCCCCTTTCTCATTATAAGTTCTTTCAGTCCACCCAAAGGTTGTCTGGTAGATATCGCTGTCAGCGATAAGACCGCCTTTGTACCCGTATAATTAAGTTTTTCTTATAAAATGGATGTATAACTTTTATGGTGTACAATAAAGTATATTCTATTTTATTCTATTCTATTTGCAATGGGATTTTGTTTTTTTTTTTTGTAATTTCTAAGTTAGCATTCAGCAGGATTTGTAACGGGGTATTGCCAATAGTGCGAAACTTTTACTCGTGGCTTCGCTGCCGTCGTCTATACCACAGGAAATGTGCATGTTATCGGAATAAGAAGTAGCCTCTGGGATTCAAGGACAGGTTAGCTTTGTATCAGAGAAGATTTTTTATTGGTTCAGTAGATACTTCAAAAGCTATTATAGATGTTGCACAACGGATACATTTTCCTCTTTGCAAGATTAGTTGAGAGTTTAGTGAGACCATGAGGCTCTGCTAATGTATTTCAGTCTCAGACTAAGAATATAAGTATGATGGAAAAAAATACATTGATGGATTGGTGATTGCCCAAACCAATCTTGGTGATGGGCTATGTGAGAAAAAAGATTAGATATAATTATATTTGTATTATAAAGGTGATTTTGTATTTCAATTCAAGGTTTCTTTCTAAAATATATGTAGGTACGTATAATAAAGTTTTGCAATACGTAATTAGTTTTTTAAAGATTATTTCAACGAAATGCAATCGTGACTTTGGATTTGCTTGATCGACATTTAATAAAAAAATGAAATATGCAAGTATTGAGAATTAAATACTATGTTAATGTAGGAAGGTAATAATATTTAAATATTTCATTAACAAGACCCCAAACTGTCATGTAATAAAAACATCGTGATTTAATTTACATTTAAAATGCCCCTGAAAAATGTACCAATACCTAAGTCCTTAGTTCAATACTAAAGCGAATATGTGCAACGATTTTATTTTGCACTCGTGTTGAAAATATGAGATGATTAATTGATTGCAATTATAGATAGATCGTTAGGAAATGGATGTAATTAATACAGTTTTGAATGTATCCAATTAAGTTTTATCTTAATAGTTCTACATAATGTGAAGATAACGTGATCGTGTTTGCTTAGACAACACTGTTTCTTTTTTTATTAAATTTAATATTTTGCCAGTGAAATGCTTAAAGTTTACCTTGAGAGCTTTGATCAAATGTTTAACCACCAAATTATGCTTCTATTGTTTCTACTGTTTTAGTCGATAGCATTATTCACATATTTGTAGCATCATCAGACATCATCTTAGGTTAAGACATCGTGTGTGGGTACAATAGTGAAAAATGAAATCACACAAATTTCAATGCACTGGGTTTATTCAAATAGTCACAGTTACAAACGTTCCTTACTAATATAACGGATTGATAGTGGTTCTATGATGTCTTAGCTTGAAGTTGGTCAGAACTATTCCCTCTTCTATTCTGCTGTTTCCACCACGCATGCGGCTTGTTAAAGCGCGCCAAACCGTAGTTGTTCTTGATTCGCCATCAGGGGGCGTGCTTGAGATTTGTTTTGACGTCCATACTATTGACTAAACCCGACATATTAATAATGGAAAGCGTATATATCTATGTATATATCTTCCACAAGTGACCATACTATTAAGGCAAGGCCCGCGGTACCCTGGAAACTGAATAGTCATTAAGGATTGTTATTTACGAGTTTTTACTATGGCTTTGCTCTGTTGCACAGCTTTGCATTTGTTCTGGAAATGACACTCTGCGATAGTATAACTTTAAATGAGCGCAAGAATTTTCGTAAAAGGATCAGTACTTCAAGATACTTCCTTTTAAAAATACATAAATAAACAATATTAATTTTAGATGAACATAGTTCGTGCCAATTACACAGAAGAAAATGATTGTGTTATGCCTTGCATTAGTTAGGTGCTGTCTTGAGTCTATCAGAATACAACGTGACTAAATAAATAATACCATTTAAACTTTAAGTGTAAAGTAATAGGCGTAGCGTTAGATCAAACTATCGAGCGCTATCAAACCGCAGTCTTGTTGATCTAATTGGATCGCTTAGTTTCTCAGAACGTATATCTGCGCCCACCGGTCAAGTCCGTGTTATTATATAAAGCTGAGCCGTACGTTCTACTTACATTGTGGCGCAAATCATGCGATTAAGATCCTAATGAATTTTAGTATAAGCTTCTGCTTGAGAACCATTTGCAAGAGGGCCTGAGGTGTTCCTCCTTGCAAAAGACCATTATTCGATCCAACAGCAAAAGAAAAGACACAATCAGAGTTCGTCAAGAAATTAAAGAAGAGTCCTTTCGGTAGCAGGGTTGAATTTCGCAATGACATAATTTCTGCAAGAAATCCACTCGAAAAGAAAGAGAAGAAGGAACGTTGTTAGCTGAGGATCATCACCACAATAAACATTCTCATTAAACAACATCAACATCGATTTCTCAATAGTCATCATCTTATGAGAGTGTTCAGGAGCCCTAGATTGATACAGTTCTGTGTTATTATAAGGACATTGCTGCTTCTTTTGAAGATCATTAGTGCCACATTAGTCGACTTTTATGATTTACTCATTTGAATTGGTGAGATACACTTGGCCTTTTCTTGAGAACTATACCAACTTTAAGAAATACATTTTAGTACTTTTAATTCAAGATCAAATTTAATGTAAGTTTTAAGACACTCTTTCGCCGAATTAAATTATAAATCGGTCTAAAAGCTCACGTATTAAATCGTCGATATCTTGCTCCATATATCGGAATGTCGCAACACTTAACGCACTTACTCACATACGCGAGCGACTGAAACTTGTCCTGCTAACTTTGAGCACAATCTCTTAGACTAGTGACTCATGGGTTTGTTTGGGAGTTGGGTAAGCAGATATATAGGTGGAGATACTATAGTAGGATGTGAGTTGATTGTGGAAGAAATCGAAGTGTTTTAATTGAATCGGAATTATTGTACTGTGTTGTTGAACTATATACAACGGGAATACAACTTTTGCTTAGAAACATCAAAGATCCATTTTCGGTCAGATATGTTAACCATGTTAGGAAATAAACTTTAATTTTCAGAAACGTAAAACAATATTGCCCTGACCTTTTATTTCGATGATGTTTAATAGGACTACGTTTTGTGTACGCATTAAAAAGCATATTGGTTTAATGAATCCAATACTTCAGATATTATCCAACATTGGCTGCCAATGATAAAATTATTCCAGTTGAGTATCATTTTCAAAAGTCAAGGATACCTACGTGACAATTTATTGCGCAGATACCCCGATTCAAACAGTAAAACGCCCATATATTTTGAACGGCTGAATCGATTTTCAACAAACATAGCTAAGAACATTCCCGATAATTCACCAACCAAAAAAAACTTATAACACCCAATGATATTCAAATAAACAGATATGTTATGAGCGCGCGCATTTTGATGACTCGAATAGGTCACAATTGTGACCTTTAATCTTTAGTTTATGTCACGCATGGCGAAGAGCGATAGGCTTTGTTGAAAAAAAAACAAAATAAAATAAATGTTATCGTGTGTATTTTTAATTTATTTATTCATTGATTAAAATAAATATGTTTTAATGTTAGATGAATGAAAAGTGTGTATGTGTGCTGCCGCTATTTGCGGCACACTTTTTTCAATTGTTTTGTGAGTGTATAACGTATCTGTTTATTTGAATATCATTGATAACACCCCTATTTTTCCATCGGGGGTTCATAAGACGTCTAAAAAAATATGACAAACCTCTTGAGAAATTATCAGCCTGGTATAGAAAACTAGAGGAAAGTAGTGATAATAATTATATCGCAGGTAAGAAAGTTAATAAGAAAAGTTCAAGTGGCCTTGCATTTCTTAGATCTTACCATAAGCTGTTTTACCTCGTGCTATGTTATATTTTTAATACTTGCACCTTGGATGACCTATATAATGCCTCTGACGCTGCAATAAACATGGCCACCTACAGGGCTCAAATAGTTTGATCAAATGTACCATCGAGACGAAAAAGAAGAAGAAGAAGAATACGTTTTCTGTGGTTTGAATGGTAGAGCAAATTTTGTGATCTTCTCATTTTAAGTTGATACTAGTAATTTGAGGATCGTAGCAGGTGGCGTTCTTTAATGTAAGAAAAAAGTGAGAATTTATGTAATTACATACTCGTAATTATGAAAAAAAATGCCGATCTGACTTTCGAAAACTTTTCCCTTTTACATGATAAACCAAAATGTTGAACCACAAGTAATAAAAGTCCTATCTACGATATTGATGAAGTTGATAGCACCAAAGAATATTGTCCTGGATATCGGCACAATTTTTTCTTAGTTTTTATGGAATTTATTAACTTCTCAATGAACAAACGTACCTGCATTATTAATGCCCAACCACACTCCATTTCACTTAACCTCCAGTAAACGTCAACGCTACACATACATACATAGCTCCCGGCTTTCGTCGACAACTTACAGGCCTTGACACAGGCTGCCAAACAACTTGCACTTTAAGCGCAGGCATTGTGCTTTATGCCTTAAAAAATGATTTCTTAATACTTTGGGTTAACGTCCTGTGAAGCAGACCTCGGGCAATGGAATTTTACTGAATTGCCATGCAGTTGCTATGCCGATTTTTGGTTTGATTTTTAATTTGGAGGCTTGATTTTAAAACTAGTTTTTTTACTTGGTTTTTGCTATGGAATTTGGTTTTGGGTGGTGACTGTTTGATTGGTGGTTAAATGAAATAATACTGTAAGCTTCTCGGTATTAAGAGTACCTACCTAAAGTATTGCTTAAAGCAAGGCGCGTTATCATTCAAAAAAGAAATCGGAGAGGCTAAAAGTTGTCTACGGATTATTTCCAAAGTTCCGGCTAAACATTACCAAACAGAAGTAAGCAGACTGGATCCAGACGCAATAAGTCATCGAGCTTCAAATCTAATTAGCAAATCTAGATTGAAATGCCTACGAAATAATGCATGTCAATCACTACACAAAAAATAATTTGCAACATTTCTTTGTCAACCTTGCTTTGGGCTGCAATTTTTGGTCATTCATAAAAGAACAATACAAATAAAAAAAGACTCGTGTTACAGTTTGCTAATGATTAATCACTCGTTAAAACAAAATACGGCGCGTGGGCCGACGGGGATGAGGAGGGGGGTGAAGGTAAACAAGGCAACTATGTGAAGTTCAGTTGTGCGTGTAAATGACGTTTTTAATTTACTTAGACGTTTGTTCAGACTGAGTTTGTTTTAGAATTGTGATCGTAAAATATGGTTTGCAGTCCTTTTGGCAAAGGACGTAAATAACTCAAATGTGATACCTATTTCTGGAACTATTTTGTCAAGTCATCATCATCTTCCCAGTCACCAGCTGTACCACCAGTAACAGCTGACAAGCTGGGTCGACGCAACCCATTTTTTAACCGACTTCAAAAAAAGGAGGAGGTTCTCAATTCGACGGTTTTTTATTTTTATTTGTATTTCCTCAGAACTTGTTACTGGGTGAACCGATTTTGATGATTCTTTTTTTATTTGAAAGCTGGTGTTTGTCATGTGGTCCCATTTAATTTTCATCAAGATCTGATAAAGTACTTCGGAGATACACATCAGAACTCTTCAATAAATGACGGCAAATCACTCGGGATAGCTGCAATCGCATTTATGTTTATTGTTTACACCATTTCATAACATAACATCACACTAGTACGCTCTAAAGGGGTACGCAGGTGTAAACAGTTCACCTTGGTATACCCTTATTCGACCGAATTTGTTTAAGTTTCATGTTATTGGGTAAATCTATTCTGGTTTCACTATGGGCATTATTGGTACCTAGCCTATATAAATTGTGTAGCACAACTAAAAAGTGAAAAATAAAAAAACTTTTTACAAAAAATACAACCGACTTCCAAATAAAAAAACAAAAAAGTGAAAAATAACTTCAAATTCGGAAGTCGGTGTCAAAAAACAAAGAAAATAAAACAAGAACACCGACTTCCGAAATTGAAGTTATTTTTCACTTTTTTGTTTTTTTATTTGGAAGTCGGTTGTATTTTTTGTAAAAAGTTTTTTTATCTTCTTCTTGTACCTTACCATTCATATCATTCACTATCATTCACTACCTTACCATTCATACCATTCATATCATCTTTCATTCCATGAAATGCCATTCTTCTGACAATCCGTCAATCAAGGATGAAAAAATTAATTAGATTTAATAGTACATACAAACATGAGCATAGTTTATAAACTATTGTGCTGTTAAGTGCCTGCACGTGATACTCGAATACATATATACATACATAAAAATGAACCCCTTTTTTCCCTTGGTCACGCCATAACTTGAGAATGGCTTTACCGATTACATTCAATTTTTTTTTTAGTTTTCTCATACTTTGTAAGGTTATTAAAGAAAAAAAAATGGTAGTGTTGGAAGGTGGGGTAGGGTAGGGTAGGTAGGTTAGGCAAAAATTCGGGTGACGGGAGCGAAAAGTAAAGTATATAAATGATCTTGTTGCAGTACGCATGGTACACATTTGGACAATCTTTATTAATCATAGGAATTATGCCTACTTAAATTAATGCTAAAGTTAAAGCCCATAAGTTGGTAACCATGACTCAAATATTTCATTAATGTTTGCACGTGAGTGCTAGAATTTATCTGGGAAATATCAAGCTTGTAGGAGCTTAAATCTTTGGCAATAAGTTAAGTTGTCAGACTGCACACGCATTGGAAAATACGTGTTTAAATGAACGTACGAATTGATACATACTAACCTAAGTATATTATTTTCTATATGAGTTACTGTAAA
The DNA here is from genome assembly GCA_964057195.1 of Orthosia cruda. Lineage (NCBI taxonomy): Eukaryota > Metazoa > Arthropoda > Insecta > Lepidoptera > Noctuidae > Orthosia > Orthosia cruda. The sequence continues at coordinate 33,547,513 of OZ059838.1, forward strand.
AGCTTGAACTACTGTAAAACCTAAGATTTACCAAGTCTTATTGGTAAAAGTCCGTACCGATCTGTGATAATTGCAAATTTCGGACTGGTACTAATAGTCATTTCAATATTTCTCACTCGTAAATGTTGAAAAAAATAATTTAAAATATATTAAATAGGCATGTCTATGATACACAATGATACGAAATTATGGGAACAAATAATGACTTATGTTTGTTAGACTTTTTTCGACTCTATTTTTACCTGTAAGTCTTAGTAAATCTTAGGATTTACTGGCAAAATTTGTATTTACCGTAGTTCGGGCTTTTAAAGTAACATATATGTGTTTAATACATGCGTGATAGTCACCGATATTGCAATGAGAGCTATAAGTATCACCGGTTGGTGTATAAAATTACGTGAACTTAATTAAGTGCCTCTAGCGGTCATTATGTAGGCTGTATAATGTCCTTATAATCACATGTATGTCTGTTTGTAAGTGTTTGTAGTATGCTGGGAAAATGAGATATGAAATTATCTGAGTTTGTCGAAATGCTTTTGCGAAATAAATTGAGCATCATCTTTGAATCATTATGTGTTGATTTGAAATTCTATTCTAGTGAGTATGATTAAATTTTGTAAGATTCACACATACAGATACTGTTACAAATTCTGATGTAGATTCTTTATAAAATGGCCACAAGTAATTTACTCTTGACTGAACGCAGTTTTAGTAATGTGTGTCCTTCCTTCTTCCTGTCCTTGTCGAATGTTACTTGGGGTCGGCGCAACACGTTATTTTCTGCCATTCCGTGCCATCAACTGTCACGCTATCGCTGACTCCCTTTTCTTTCATATCACTCCTCACACAGTCCAACCATCATTTATGTGGTCTCCTCTTTACTTATGTGTTTCCAGTACACCAAATATATACTGGTTCCAAATCAACAATTACCAAAATATAATATATTTTAATGTACAACAAACAAACTTCTTTTTCCTCAAAATATTCGTTCACGGTTGAACGAACAACTATTGTAAGATTGTAATTCAAGATTGGTAAAAAATATAATAGTCATTCAAATAGCGAGTAAACTATGTAACATGATAGTTTATGTACAAGATCAGATATTTATTATTAGATATGCAAATGATTTAATTGAAATTATAGAGCGAATTTGAGTCAATAAAATCTATGCAAGCGTTATTGGTAGCATATATAGGTACGAAATGAATTAATAGACTGCTAAACGATCTAGCAAGCATCTAGTTACAGGTGGTAGATTAGTACGCCAAAGTGCACTGATCTTCGTCGTGGTTTGTATTGGATTTGATTTGTTCAGAGCGCAACTTCAAAATACTAAAACAAATCTATGGAGCACTTTTTATTAAATTGTCACCAACATATCAATGTATCGTTAATTTTGACATCGGTCAGACCGCCAAAGATTTTAATGATCTATCAAAATGAGACAGTATAGTTGTGGTAGTACCCATATTCTATTCGTATCTTATTCTAAATATTAAAAAAAAAATAACATAAAGTTGATCATTAGCACTAGTTAAGGAATCAATAGAAAAAGCTTTAAATCCGTATAAATATATCATGTCACAATAATTATTCAATTATGGTTGAAATCGTGAGTCAGAAACCTAATAATTTGCTCCGCATCGTAAATCCAATTCTGTGTCATTCAGCGGCCGAGCCGACAATGTTATTGATATTTTAATACATAAGTTTGAAACAGTAGATCAACTTCACACTAGACGAAGTTGTCATTGATGTTTATCACTTGAAAATAATGTGTAAATGCATTTCTTTTATCGTTCACCTCATCTGATTCAAACATTGTGACTTTTTTAAGGTCTTTGTCATCTGTCTGTCCTATAAGGAATAGGAGTAAGTCTAGCTAGTGGATCATAACTGGATACCAGTTATCTAGCTATACAAAGGTACAGTTATATCTCCTCTGTCAAATTCTGGTATTCAACAGCATCTGGGTAAATTGGTACAAAGACTAGACAAATAATGAAGTTTTGTGTCTACGATGAACAGGTTTTGTTTATGTTCATTATAACTTTGTGGTTGCAACGATCCAATCAAATGGTTGCCGCCCTTATTGGAGTTATTGTCTCCTTCTATCTCAATAGATCTGGTTACACACAGATATTGACCTTGTTTCGGTAAAGCGGTGTTTACATTTGATATCTATAAATTATTGACCGTTTTATTGTTAAAATTGTATGTTATTACAAAGTGATTTAGTTAAAGCTTAGTCAAGCTGAGTATCAGCGCCATAGTCTTAATTGTAGTCATTGTGAACTAGGTACAGCTGCAGTTGAAATAATTGATACTTAGACTATGTCAAAAAGAACGATTTATATTTTCATCGCTGCTACAATCGTAGGTACAGATCGATTCCGATTTCGTACCCAAAACGATACTGGAGGACCGATGACCTAGTGAGGACCGCAGAAGTCGGGATACACAAAGTATCTGAAATGACGATGGTTTCATTAATTACTTATATTACCAAAAAAATTGCCAATATTTGAAATTCATATTATGTAAACTAACCTTAACAACAACTGTCATATAGACTTATTGCTATTGTTCCGGTGGTGTAATGTCAGATATTTCGTCGTGACCACTGTCGACTGAACCCGAAGGCCGTTGATAGAAATATTTGTGAAAATAACCATATTGAGACATTTTGTCCGTAAAAACACCACATTGAGCAAAACTTGATAATGATTTTCACGCATTTTGATTTCCTTTTAATAAAATGACAGTTTAATTGGTGTGACAAAAATATTTGTATTTTTTTTGTTTTGTTATTTAAACATTCGATACGTTTTGAGGAAAAAAGTACCATGGGAAGGTCAAAGTTAAAGATAGAGTCTTTTAGGCGAATCTTGTCCCATGAAAATGGCGGCAAAATCAAAAATCTTAATCGTGCTTCATCGTCGACCACATCATCGCTTACCATCAGGTGAGATAGTGGTCAAGCGCAAGCCTAAAAACAATAAAAAAAGGTGTCAATACTGATATAGTATGCTGAAAACTTTTTGTATTTAAAAAAAGTCTTTGAGATAAATTTAAAAAGTGCATTCATTCTGTCAAACAAGTTTTCAGCGTACTGTATCAGTGTTGACACCTGTAAGATTTTTGATTATTGCTTTTCCATGGGACACGACTCGCTTGACACACTCCACCTAGCATTTTCACTCTCGTAGTTTATCCTGCCGGAGATGAGCAACTTCTCGGGATATAAGTAGCCTCAACAACGCAGCAATACTAGCTAGCTTTTTATCAGTGAAAGAGTGTTTATATTCGGATCAACTTCTAGAGTCCTTAGTCCTTTTATGAATATACAATTTTACCTTTTTATGGATCCTTACACGAAGGGTCCAAACGGAGCCCTATTGGTGTCACTCATGTGTCCGTCCGTCTGTTCATTTGTCCGTCGTCTGTCACACGGGTTTCACAGCCAAACGGTTGGAGCTGCAGTCTTCTTTTACAGTACCTATATGTATTCTTGTTGACCCAAAGCTATGGCTTTATTCTTTTATTTATTCTTGAATTTTGATGCCTAAAGGTACTCCATGTCATTCCACTACCCTTTCTACTTACTTCAAATTACACGTGTCTCACAAAACACAAACAGATTAGAGAGCTAAAACACAGGGCATTAACCCTTTCACTACATGAAAACACAACATAAACATACAAATAAAAGTACCCAAAGCACGTAAAATTACAGCTCACACACAAATAATGTTCACATAATAATTAATGATCACATTAACCTTACTTACCGTTCGTGTATTAATTTAGCTAAGGTGAATATGTTAGAGCACACGTGTTCACATGGTCCGAATAGGGCCACGCGGATAGGGCCTTATGTACCACCTCTCACTTTCTGTAAAGGGTGTATAATTTTGCACGTAAGTAATCTTTGAGGGTCAGACCTGCCTTTTTTCCATAGCAGTCAAATATGAACCGTGGCAAAGGTGGTGTGTTGCAGTTGAAATTTAACCAGTGATCGCGCAAGACAGAGAGATTTGGAAGGACAAAGAAGGGACCTTTGTACAGCTAGGGGACACAAACTATTACTGCTAAAAATATCTTCCTAATTGTTTAGTCTGTTCAGTTTAGGTCCAAATAGTTTAGTCAAAAATACATTTAACAAAGTGATAGAAAATTTAATGTTACAAAGGATAAAATTACTACTATCGATTGTACAAACGATTGAGACGATTTATGGAAGCTCCCACTTTACAAGGGACGTCTAAACGTCTTCCAAACTCCCCCATGTGTGGCTCCATGTGCTGAAAATATTGTTAAAACTTTGAATAAATGTGTCAGTTTACTTGGTTTTAAGTTCCGTAATCAGATAATATTCAACCTGTATAAGGTTTAATGGTAACTTGTAGCACAGCAATAGTCAGTAATCTGTTATCTTACTTATCAGATCAGACTGGGCGTTCCGATTTTGCATTATGACGATTAAAGGCGACACAAACGATCAACTCCAAAAGATTACTTTACACCAAATAATTCGCTGTAACACTGTTTTCTAAGAATAACCTTGTTTGTATTCGTCCAAATTATTATAATGTTTAGATTTGATAGTTTGAGTGAACGGTAATCGTAAAAAATTGTGTTAAACTTGCCATGCTTTTGAGGCAAAATGTTTTTCGCCTCCCATAGTACGGATAAACTACTGAATTTTCCCTGAAATACTTCTAAAAACACGATCATTCGTAGCATCATAATCTAAAAAAAAGATAAAAGTTATACACATCCTTTCGACAATCGTTTTAATTGTTGACACTTGACAAATCACATTACGTGGCAAATAATTGTCGCACTTTAAAATCATGGTAGACTACAGTATCTTGCCATGCGATGATTAAATCTCAATTTATTTAAATAGATAAGCTAGAGAACACTTTGTATTTTGATAGTCCTATACTAACGAAATAGTAGTACTTAAACTCTAATTACAACTCTTCATTCTCTTGCAACTTTAATTACGCCGGTGCAGCTTGGAAAACATCTTCTTTCATTACATTGAACTCAGTATACCACTAGTGCGTTTATGAACTGTAATACCACTTACTATTTTCTCTGCGCTAGGAGAAAACGACTCTGTGGATATATAATTACAGTTATCTATTTTCTTTCAAATGATTCGTTGAAATTGTATAGTAAAAAAAGCTGCTTTTACGGGAACATGTATGTTAAACATAGTATTTAAATTATGTAGCTTTTCTACATGGGTTACGTGTACGATTGCACTTGGCATTGCACTGGTTGGGAAATTTTTGGAGTCAGTTTAAAGATTTTCGAGGATTTTCTAGAAAATACGAACACAGTCTTTGCCTTTTATATCATTTCATAATCATAGAGTCTGAAGGCAATGAACAATTTTACTGATACTTTTTTATTGGTAGTTACAATAGACCTACGTTTTTAAAGAAAGGTACAGCTAGGATTTGTGTTTTTAAATATAATTCAAAGATAAATTTTGCACCTATGTATAATTCTGAAATATAACAATAAGCTCATTTTATCTATACTTCTATATCTACATTAATATTACAAAGAGGAAAGATTTGTATTTTTGTATGTAACGCATAAACTAAAAAACTACTGGACCGATTTCAAAAATTATTTCACCGTTGGGAAGCTACACTATACACTGGGTGAAATAGGCTACTTTTTATCCCTGTATTCCCACGGGAACGGGAACTACGCGGGTTAAAACGCGCGGCGTCCGCTAGTATTACATATTCTAATCTAGTTTTCAAAATGGGGCTGGAATTTTCCGATGAACACTTACCGGTCACAATGACAAACGTCCAAAACCATGGTTTACCACTTTTGTCATTCTTTAACACAGCCTAGTCTCATCCTAGCATACCTATAAACAAGTCTATTGTTAATAAATCGTGTGTGAAATTCGTGTTAGTACACGACTGGCTTTGTTATAAAAGAATAATTAATGACCGTGTGATTTGAGCTTGATCGAAGGTTAGGTACTAGTCGTAGGCTTTTAGATCATACAGCACTAGATAGACGCTAAACAAGGCGGCAGTCTTGTTCAAGTATGTTTGTGTTGCCAAATATAGTGATGAATGTCTGTTGTAATTAATTCTGGGGTTTTTCTGTGTAGTCGTTATATATTTATTGTAACTAAGATGCGGTGGATTGTTGAAATTTATATTTATCTACTAACAAGTATTTTTGCAGTAACTTTCATTGACTTCAAGTACTTACTTGAAGAGAAGATGTCTCAATCAATACATACGAAAGAAAATGAATCAATACAAAAGGTTTTAAATCAATCAATCCTTTTGGTTTGCCTTGCGTCTATAACTGACTCTGATCCTTTTAACCGACTGTAATTATCATTCACTGCTATTTAACTTGACAATGCAAATTTGAATATCCTGAAAATAAACAATACGATATTCACTTGTTTTTTCAAACCAACAAACTACATTTTCTCTTTACTCTACGTCTAACTGAATCCAAGTCGCTGTTCACGTTGTTATGTCGCATGAAGTAACTGAATTATTCGTTCCAATGACCGGTCCCCAGCCGTCCAGTATTGTTCCAACGCACTTTCTTTGTTCATAGATTAAAGATTTCATAATGCATTGTTGCAGATGGCACTTTCCTTTTCAGTGCTACTCATTAAGCGTTACGTGCGTAATTGATACTTGTACTTTCTCTTGTTATTTTTATTTGTGCGAAGTTAGAACATGTCGAAGAAAAATCTTTGCTGCGAAGATTTATTTATTTTCTCTTGACTGTGATTTGTGATTGGTACAGTCATTGTAGTTCATCACATATTAATCACATAATGTTTCTACTTTTCAGATCGAAGGTGTGTCGAGGAGTAGAAGGTTGCAAGCACCATCAGCTTCAGATGGCAATAGTGTAGCCAGTTCTGATCAATCTGAAACCGTGCAGCCTACATTCAGGCCTAGAAGCAGTAGGAGACGAGAAGAAGCTCCTCCGAAAGAAAGAGATGTCGTCCGAACAAGGACGAGATCTAGGCCCGAGGTTGTGCCAACTCCTGAACAACCTCCAGCTCCAAGTGCAAACAACGAACGATTCGATTCGAGAAGGACTCGAACGCGCAGTCAACCAACTAACACTGAATCTACTAACAAGGATGCGTCACTAACAAGAGAACCTGTTACCCGGACAAGGACAAGAGTTGTCAGCAGAAGACCCACTTCAACATCAGCGCCTACTCAAGCGCCTGTGGACTTGACTCCTTCAAATTTCGATGAAAGCAGACTCGAAGTAATCAACTCAAACCTAGATGATATAACGAAAATACCTAGAGAGGAAGTAGCTACAACAACGCAGTTCAGACGCCGAAGCTCTGTAGCTTCAACAACGGAAAGTGTGGAAACGAAGAGACCACGTGGGCGTGGCAATACTCGTGCTAGTGCCAGGTCCTTAGATCTCGCCGTATCAGGAACAACCAACACTTTTACTGCCGAAAAAGCACCCACAACGGCAAGAACTGCTCAATTACCTGACTTGAGAAATTCAAAGAAATTGAGATACAAAACTAGGCCTTCAGAAACCGATACGAATTTAACTGGTGAAGGACTCGTTTCAGTTAACGAAGTAATAAAGTCTAGTCAGAAGAAAGAGAGTGTTACTAGTCAAGCAGAATTTCAAACTGCTGCTCCATCCGTCGTGGAAACTATTGTTCAACACAGCACAGAGCCAAACAAAGCGAAGACAACGACGTTGAAAGTGACGAAGGTTGTAAGACGTCCAGTTAGAGGGAAGATGAACTTCAGACCTACTGTCACTTTGCCTAAAACGCATGTATCAGACGAAATAGCCGAAGATGATAACTATCCAGCGAGCTTTAAGGCTATAATACAAGCTAAGAATGCATCGGTGAGTAGAATAAGTATTTGATTAAATTGCAATCAATTGACTTCAAACAATGGTCAGCTGGATTATTATACAGCGAAAAACAAACAAAAACTAATCCTACTTCAACATTTATTGATAAGCTCTCTTGAAGTCATACTTGCTTACCTTTTACTGCAAGTTACACAGTGTAAATGAATTAAATAACGATTTTCAGACTCCAGTAAGCTCTCCAACCGTCGAGAGTTTGTCAACGAAAGCATCACAAAAAGTTTACAAAACTTACTCTGCATCTTCACAGTCAACACTAACAGGGCCAGGCACAAACAAATATTCAAGGGTAAACATATCTTTTAGGGTACTGAAAGGGGACCGTACATAATAGATATTTTTTAAGAATCACTTTTCTATCAAATTTTTTAAATATGAATGAAAAATAATATCTCACATAATTTTTTGATTGATTTAATTCTCTCGTAATACTCTCAAAATCATAACATGTTTCAAACACACGTATTTTGTTCAAACAATAATTGTGTGGCACTGATTGGTTGTGCATAGTATTTCATAAAAAAATCTCATTCTTCTATCTATAAATTACAGTTTCGCAACAAACAAACTACAGCAGAGGAGTCAAAAAACGAAAACAAAGAAGAAAGTAAAATATCTGAAACAACCGTAACGCCAGAGGTGTCAAAACCTAGACATTCTGAATATAAGCCCCGAGGGTCTTATTCTGCGAGAACTAGAAAATCCACCTTAACTCCATCTTCAACGGCCACCACGGCTTCAGGCCAAAGTACTGAGAAACCGATATTCAAGTACAATAGAAAATTTAAAGCTCCCAGTACTGAACCACCTAAAATTGAAATTATAAAAAGCAAGACAGTTGAACCTAGTAACACGTTAAAAAAGCCTTTCGTTCGACCTCCAGTTTATACAAGAAAATTTAAAGGAAAATCAAGTGCCACTGAAACTTCATCTACAGAAAGTGCAAAAAGTGAAAACGCAGTAAATATTCCACAAAGAACTGTATTGCCTCGGACTTCTTATTATTCAAGGTTGAGAAACAATGTAAAAAATGAAACAACGTCTACAACGGAATCCTTTAAAGAGGTCAACTCCGAAACTGTGACAAAGAAGTCTGAGGAATCTGTCGACACTCCACTTGTCTTCGCTTTACTAAACAATTCTGAAGATGGAGAAGCTGTAAGAATAGATACGCAACCAGAAAATAACGATAATCATATGTTTTTAATATCTGTCACCAGTAAGGAATCTATGGAAAATAATACTAATGAAGTAACGAACATGGCGGAAGAATCTGAAAACATGCCTGTGGTTAACGTTTCTCCAACTATTTCATCAAGATTAGACAGTGACAAAAACAAGTACCACGCAAATTATAAAGACCAAAATTCAACCAATGATATTGAAAAAGAAAAAGGGTCCTCAACAGTGTTCCCTCCTGTAAGAAACCTACAAACAAGAAAGTATGGACGCAGTCGCAGCAAATCTAAGGATGGTAACTCAGATGCTACAGGAACTACTCCTAAGCCCCGAGAAAGGAGTATAAGGAAATTCAGTGAATCCTTCTCTAAAACGACGGAGGCCTCAAACAATGGGGTAAGTACTTGACACTTTTATCTTTCCACTCTATTCACCAATTTTATTTTTATGAGTTTTATTGTTATTACCAAACTTTACAGATAACGCCTGAACCTGATAAATCTAAGAGTAGGTTCAGTTCTAAATACAGAGCTTCGTATCTTGATAAACCATTTTACAAACCCACTGTACCTTCCATTACATCATCAACTGTAAGTAACATGTTATAAAAATTAACACCATACCATGATACAGTTTTTTTTTCAAAATTACTACCCCACTAACATTGATCTGAACTCTACAATTGTAATGTTACGCAAAGCCCCTTTATCGAATTGGCGTTAAGATTTCAAAATTCATATTTATTTTTATCATAATATATATCACTGCACTTGATATTAATATAATCACCACCATCTTTATCAATTTAGAGTTATTGCTGATTTTTTATACCTTATAGTAAGAATATCACAGGAAAGTTTTGATGAGTCAGTTTGATGAGAAAGTTCAGTCGCATAAATACAATCAGCAGTTATTCTACCTAGATTGGCATTTAACTTAACCACCATTTTAGGATCAATTGGTATAAAACGTGTCATTACAACATTAATAATGAGAAATTTCTTATTGCTAAAGGCTTGGCTGAAATTCTACGTCACTGACCACCTGTTGACAAAGTCTGTAGAAGAGCCTAATTGGTTCGAAGGAGACATATACACTACCGAGTCGATGTCAAGACTGAACAACACAACGCCATATTTTCATGAATCATCCATTGAACTGGTTAATGGAATCATATAGTTAACATACATCATTGTCACGATCATTGCTCATCTCATTCACCCTATTGTAAATGGATATGATTTAGTTTTAAAGAGATATAGATTTTAAGAGCATTTATATATTTCGAGTAAAGTTAAGTTCATAGTAGTAGTATTTTTTTTATTTTTTATATCAAGTGAATCTCTTTAAGGCAAAATTTTACTTACATCCACAAGTTTCTGCGTTAAGATGTTCTATATACCACACGAATTATGAAAGCATTTAACTTGACGCAAAAACTTAACAAACTAATGTACGTACATGTAGAATAGCATTCACTAACATACTATTAATATAAGACATTAAAATATATTGTAAACATGTTACATCTTGTTTTAATACATAAAGTCATCTAAGGCTAACTTTCATTTAACACTAACTTCTAAACATGTCTAACTATTATCTTAATTCCAAAACAAATAAAGAGGCTTTGGTCTTTGCACGAGTTCCTTCTACTCGGGATTTCCATTCCATGCAAGAATTTATTTTCAAACTTGAACATTTTATACACAAGAACGTCTATTTTTCTGTTTATATGGGTGAGATTACTTCTTATTTCAGGTAGAGGGAGAAGAGATACAATTAGGGCCAGACCTGAACGCTATTTCCTTTACTCAGACACGAAGGACATTGTCCTCGGCAGACTTGAGACTGTCCGAGAGTCTGGTGAAGCCGTCACACGTGATGAACGTTGAGGCATCACATCACTCGCCGTCAGTTACAGTATCTATATTCGATGCTCTAGCTGAAATACTCACGTCTACACCCAGACCACGAATCTCGTCAACAACAGAAGTAACGAAAATACAAAATCTTAATACTGACGTTAAACAAGTACTCAATGGCGTGAGTAGCAACATTAATGTAAATAGTGTCCAAGACTTAGCGGGTCAGGATACATTTATGTCAACCAACGCCGATGTAAGCACTACTACTAAATCTGTACAGCCCACTGTTCAAGCTACACCAAATGTGATTAACAGTATTTTGGTCGGGGGAACTGTTACACAGTCACTAAACATAGAAGACGGAAAGAACACTCCTGTGAATACACCACAACCTCCCATTCCCACTCCCACAACTCCCATCTCCGCAAGGAGACCATTCGCTATCAGAGTATTATACTCCGATACGGAACCGCCAAAAGACAAACCCACGACTGTATCTACACCAACTCAGGGATCGACTGACAGCCCGAAAATGGTATATAACACTGTGTCTGATCTTTTGTTGTCCAATAACAATTTAGTATCTTCTGAACTAACTAGCATGTTGTCAAATAACATTATAAGTATTATAGAAAATATGGATGAGAAGAGTAGATCAAAACTAAAGAGTTTAGATATGGCTAAAGTATTAAGAAGTTTGATTCCCAGAGCTTTAAGTGGACTTGCGACTGTACTTGACAATGCTGATTCCATCCCAAACACAACACCTTACAGTTTGGAGGATATTAGGGATACTGAAAATATAGATATTGATGGTATTGAATCCAATAATGCCCTCCAAAGTGTTGGTACTAGCAGTAATGTAAATATCACTGTAGATAATAGAAATGTACCCGTTAGTATCACACAAAATCCCGGTAATGTAAATAGTCCTGTTACTCCGGGAGCTGTAGAGAGCACAAGGTCTGTATCTAGTAGCCAGGCGACGACAGCTGCGACTCCTACTATAGGTGCTAGCTCTGAACGACCAAGTTCTGCAGCAACACCAAACACAACACCAGCCACAACAGTAGCAGCTTTGTCATCTGTCTCCTTAGAAATGGACTCGGTAATTGTAGATAATATTAATGACAAACCAAGTGACTCTACTAACAAGAATGTTCCAGTTCCCATACCTTTTATCGCAAACTTCCAAACTGGAGATCTCTCTTCCGTTGAATCTGCTAATCTTCTCGGCAGTTCAACAACACCTTTGTTACAATCCTTATCCTTGGTATCCTCGTCAGTATCCCCACCGCGTAATATTGATGATATACAGGATCCTAGTCAAATATCGCAAATGCAATTGTGGGTACTATCAAGGAAAGCTAGAGTGTTGAAGATGATTGAAGACATTATACGACAGCATAATGATGAGTTACCGACTGCACCACTATTGACTGACTTAGTGAGCCCATCAGGCAATATAAATTTGTCTTCACGTTTGACTAATGTAATGAACACTATGATTGCCTCGACTGAAACTTCGACGACTCGTGATATTGAACAAACTACTCCTATGACGCCCCAAACCCTTGTCATAAATCCTCTTTCCACCAATATTGAAATAACTACGAGTGGTAATCCCGCAACGGGTCTCACAACAACGGCAACGCCAGAAATAGTATCAACAGGTGGTGTGCCATCTACTACTGAGACCGTCACAATATCTTCTCGTTTGGGTTCCACCGAAGCAACCAGTGGCACAACGGGTTCGTCTTCTGTCACTACAACTGTTACTACTGAATCTACTGAAACAGTCAATGATATTACAAGTACAACTCCTACACTTACAACGGATGGTCAAAAAATTGAAATATTAAGTCGATTCCAAGAGAATGCTACAACCACAACAGTTGCTAATACAGAGACATTGGAAACTACAACAGACGCAGCTAACACCGAGACAACGACACAACTAAACGTCGAAACTACTAATACAATAGATACCACTACAACTACCGACGCCTCAGACAGCGACACTACACAAACAACAGTTAGTACTCTGAGTGGTGGATCACCAACCATTCCCAAAAAAGATTATGTTATATTCGGAATATTACCTAATAATACAGTGGTACGTAAAAATCCTAACGAGGACATATTGGCATCATTAACAGAGGCGAGCCCATATATCGTTTACGGTGTACTACCCAATAACACAGTAATACGTAAATTCCCGAACGGGACTAGAGTACCACGTGTCATGCAAAAAATTGACATACTACCAATCAGTCCATGGAGTCTAAGAAATCCATACAGCCCCATCCATAACAATCCGGCCATTGTCAGACCGCAGCCTAACCCCATCCGAGATTCCACTAATACTGTGACATCCACAGACACATCAAATAACGGAACGGAAAGTTTAACCAACGACACTGTAAATAACCAACAATCGATGGTATTGACTTTATGTTATTTAGCTTGAACGCTCCGCTTGGTGCTTTGTATCTTATTGCAGCGCATTGTCTCTGGAGCGCCGGCGCATGCGGAACAGACTTCGGGTTTCTTCGTAAGCTCTGCATGCCTCTAGCACTATAACCGCTTCTAATAACGACGCAAGGCGGTAACATTTTATTTCGATATTGCAGATTACTTCATCGGCACTTAATATTAAAAGCAGTAACGGTATAAAAACTACCACAATTATGCCAGAAAAAAGCACTGCCTCGCATGTATTGAGTTTACGCACAACTACAATGCTACCTTCTATTGATGAGATTCTGCTTAATAGTATATCTTCGGCCGCTAAACAGGAGATGGTCATATCGGAAATGACGAGCTCTACTCGCGAACCAAGAATATTAACACTGGATATTGATCCGGAGGTATAATTATATAATTTATTTATATAAACGTTTCCTTATTTATATATTACTCTTTTTTAATAACTGTGGTCACTAATAATCACTATATAATTTATCACACATTTTCATATGCAAACATAACACTTGGACTTGGTTTAATAAAGTAGTGTGTTTAATTTATTTTATATGGAAAGGTAAGTGGTGAAGGGTTACTAGATTAGTTATTTGCAATAAAATAGAATCTGCTGTTGAAACTTTCACAGAATAGAGTGATGGCAAATGTTAACATGAATCAAAACAATTACAGACGAAACAAATACGAACGGAAAAGCCAGGGGAAGGTGATGGAGGTGCTGTATTTAAATTTATACCGATAGATGAGGTAACGGCACAACCACAAGATTCGAATGTACAAAAACTGGCTTCAACGAAAACACCACCATCAACAAATGCCGTACAATCTGAGGTACAGACAATGTCAACATCAATTGTGACTGAAATGAGTACGCAGACACCACAGTTAGAAACACAGGAAACCACTGCTAATGTTGTAACGACAACAACCCAGGGAACAACGAGTATTGTTCCTGAAACCACAGTAGTATCGTCTGCATTCACAAATGCTCCGGTAACTATGGCTGCAACTACAACTCCGCCGACTACTCTACCGCCTGTGACTACCACCACAACAACGGAGCCTACTACAACGACAACAACCACAACGCAAGCTCCTACAACAACCACAACGCAAGCTACAACAACAACAACGACAGAGCCTACTACAACCACAACTACAACTACAACAACTCCAGTGCCGACTACTACAACAACAGTGGCTCCAACAACTCAACCTCCTACGACAGCACAAGCAACAACTGTTGTTCAATCCACAACAATAAGTATCGAAGAGGAGCTAAAGAGGTACCGACAAGACGTCCAGCTACTTGAAACGTTACTGAAAGCGACGGGCCGTGATCCAAAGACTTTAAATCTAAACGATAATCCACTGTTGTTGAGCGATCTAACTACTACTCTGAGACCAACTACAACTACAGCGGCACCCACAACAACAACCGTAGCGGCACCTACAACAATAACGGCAGCTCTAACAACAACAACAGCGGCAAGTACAACTCAAACTACTGATCCATTGAAGTTACTGCAGGCGTTATTTACAAATCCAACCAACCCAACAACATTATCTATACCAAATATCGGTGGCAATACGAGAGTCACAACTGGACAACAAGGAACTACAACATCACGATCTATAGAAGATGATATCAAACAGTTTGAGGAGGACACAAAATTATTGCAAGCGCTATTAGCAGCAACGGGCCAAAACCCTGCTTCCCTAAACATACCCTCATTAGATAGTCTAACAACTAATAGAGTTCCTACCACAACACAAACTAGTACTCTAACAACAACTACAGCTAGACCAACAACAACTATGCCACCAACTACCACAACAACAACAGCTAGACCAACAACAACAACTAGACCAACCACAACAAATAGGCCATCAACAACACAAACAATTGAAGACGATCTCAAACAATTCCAAGAAGATACGAAACTTTTACAGGCTCTGTTACAGGCAACTGGTCAAAATCCAAACGCTTTGAATATCCCAGTAATTTCTGGCGTTACTTCCAACGTGAGGATAGCTTCTAACCCTCAAACTACGTCAATAGGGTCAAACCCTACAACTCCATTGAATGTTAGGCCCGTATTTACAACAACTAATGGGCCATTGTTTAAGACCTTTGCTCCTAGAACTCTTACCACTACGTTACAGCCTGTGACTGATGTTGGGATTTCCACGACTTTCACACCTTTCAACCAAGGAAGACAGCCAACCACAACAATCAGGAGCGCTCCAACAACACTCACTGGTCGTCGTGCTCCATTCACTGGATTCACTTCAACAACTGAAATGCCCAGCTCTTCTACTTTCTCCGTAGAAGAAGATTTGGCTTTCTTGAATAACTTGGTAAGTATCATAAAATATATTGAAGTTTTAGTTGTGAAGGTGCCTTTGAAAATCATTTTAAACTTAACAAACTCGACATAATTTAATGATTCAGTCATTGTATGGTGTCTATGCCACATTCCTTCTGTTGTGCAAAGCTCCTTAAAATGATTAACAGCAATAAAACGCACAGAATGTATTTTTCATGTCTTGCTAGGAGCACTTAGTATACAATATCTCATATATGTGAAACTATTGACTGATTTCTATTTTCCAGAAATCTGTGCTGAAAACGAACCCTAGCAACGAAGACCCTGAGGCGGCTCTCGCCAATCGAATCATAGCGCTGGCTGTAGAAAAGAGCCTTACTGAAATACAAACCGGCACCGATGAAACTGTCCGTACAGGCAAAAATATAGCTGTCAGTGGAAACGATTTGATACCATCAACGAATAGACCAGCTACTACAACCACACAACGACCTACCACAACAACAACACCACGACCAACAACAACAACACAAAGACTAACAACCACACAGAGACCAACAACAACTGTCAGTGGAAAATCTATTGAAGATGATATCAGACAGTTCCAAGAAGACACTAAGTTACTACAAGCCCTACTTAAAGCCACAGGACAAGACCCATCCAAACTAAACTTACCCACACTTCCCGACCTAAATGTGAGTCCCAATCTACCAAATGGTGTCAATGATGATTTGAACCTGCTCTCAAATCTACTAGCTTCGCCATCGCCGTTGAATGAACCTTTCGATCCGCTAACGCCGAAGCCTTCTATTAACATTAACGTTAAGGAAGTAAAAAATACTGCACCTACGACAGCTTTGCCTTACGGTGCAAAAATAGCTGTTAAGGACAATCTAAAAACTGAACAGGATGATGAGAAGTTGTTACAAACTTTGATCAAATTACAGGGCGCACAGGAGACTACGACACAAAGGAGTAAACTCACTATCACAGGTAAGACTTACCAAATATTTCGTAGGATAATAATATTATTTAATTGCCATTTTGACTATGAAAAAATCATATTTAATTCTGGAATTAATTCCTGTTCAATTTGGAGTGTGATGCAGATTAAACTACTTTCCCGAACAATATTAAAACAATCCAAAATAAAATGTTCCAGGACAATCTTCGGACGAGGCCCTAAAGAAACTGATCCAGCAGACACAACCGACAGGCATGGTGTCCGAAGCGACGCGAGCGCCTATCTCATTGAGCACCGAGTTTGGCAAGAGCAACGACGCGTTGCTGGCAGCTTTGCTGAAGGATCAAGGATTCGGCCCCACCACGGCAAGTTCTTTGGATGAGCAACTCCGACTCGCTGTTAGTCTAACTTTTCTTAATCTTTCTAATACATTGGAAGAAAATTAATTTCTTCCAAAACCCATTTTACATCTTAAAACTTAACTTCTCTTTCACTGATGCAATCAACTCGTAACTTCACTCCGCTTTCTGCACCATTATTTCGATATTTCTCATCTATCTCTTCATCTTATTTCATTGCCTTTATTTCAGTATGTATCTATAATCCATTAGGAACTCTAGAATTAACTGTAACCTCGTAGGCTTTACTCAACCAAGTGGTAGTGACACCGAAGACCAGGCGAACGACGACGCCGCCGCCACCGCCACCGCCGCCAGCGCAACGGAGGCCTATCTTGGACGGATTGGCCTGGCTCTGGCAGCAGTGGAGAGACACAGCTCCAGGGTCAGGAGGAGCCGGAGCCCCGAGGCCCAACAGAAGGCCTGAGCCTGCACCCTCAGCCAGGCCCGCCCCCTCAGCAAGGCCTGCTCCATCAGTAGCGTCAACCAGTCAGTCAACGAGCAACAGGGTCAACTGGTTTGGCTCTGGGCCGTTCGTTGGCAACGCTGATGATAGACCGACAAATAGAGTGGGTTTCGCATCATTATTACTTAAACTATGTGATTGGGGATGAGGTGTTGGGAACAGACTTAAGATTAAATAAGCAATTTATTCAACAAAAATATATTTTTAATATTTCGCGATTTTATTAGTAATTTGTTCCTATTTAATCTAAGTCTGTCGTTGTATAGTTTTTTGTATAGTAATGGAGATAAGGTGGGATGTACATAGTGAGACATGAATTAAGATAATTTTAATTTTTCTTAGATTTTCTTGTGTAATATTTTTGTTTTTTCTTAGTTAAATTATTTATTAAACATTGGCTTCATTGGCTTGTACATAAACATTGTGCCGTTAAGCAGCGCGTTTTTTTTGTATAATAAATTGTTTTTAATTTATGTTTGTGTTTGTATGTGTTGTATTTAATGTTAATAATAATAATTTTCCCATCCACAGTTCACCCCATAAATACACCAGTTGTATGTAAAATTGACTAGACTTTATAAAATAACAAGAACTTTCTAAATAATTTTGATTATTTAGAAAATTCAAGTAATATACATTTTTTTTCGATAAATTGTTATTAAAGTCTAGTTCAATTTAATTCCTTATCCCTTGGCGTCATCCATCGCCATTTAACATACCACACCCCATTATCAATTCCAAGGGATTTGGTAACATTCAACCTGACTTGAATGTGTGGTAGTTAACTTTGTAGATAAAACCCGTAGTGTTAATATTATTAATATACCGTAATATATATATTAGTGACTACGTAGTATACATATTGAATGTGTAGATATATATTAATACGATTAAGAAGTGTTACATTATAAACAAGTGTTTGTGCAGTGTAACATATTCGTTTGGTGAGTAAAACAATACGATTGGCTTTGAAAATAACAAAATTTTAATTCTTCTAAATTCCAATAATTCTGCTGGACGCTTGCCTATTAAAATTACTGATGATTTTAATATCTAACTGAGGAACTTTGTACACTATACCTTTTTTGTAAATTTGTATGATTCTGTTGTGATTTTGGACCTTTTTGATTTTTGTACATAGTGTTTAAAAATTTAATATCAATTTATGTTCTGCATGTTTTGACTAACATTTCACTTGCCTACACTTTTCCTTTACCTTTTGTAGTATATCCTTGTATATATTTGTAGATATCTGTGTATATTTGTCTTATGTGTACTGTATTTATATAAATTTGTAGTTAGAAGTATATTTTTCATATTATGTTTTGTACTCAATTCTTATTTCAAACACTCTTATTTTATTTTCCATAACCGTCACTTCAGTCACTTCCACTATCACACAAAGCACTTGTCTGTTTAAGTTTACATGTATGTTTGTATGAAGATTTTTTCTAATCAAAACCATATTGAATAAAATTTCGTAAGAAATTAAAAAAAAATGGTCAATGCAAAAGAACAAATTAAAATAGCGTAAATCGAAAAAGTGTCGTAATTCGAAATACAATATTTCTTGATGACCATTTTTTTACTCTATAATAAAATATGAAAACCAAGCAGTTGTTTAAAAAAATCTTCAAACAGAAAATACCTCACACCAGCACAACTCACTGCCTCAGCATTACCATACATGCTCTTACCATCTTCGTCTTACAGTGCTAATATCTAACAGCCATGATTTACACCTAGATACCTCTGGAGCCTCCGAGGGCTGTGACGGCAGAACAGGCACCTGGTCGAGGACAGCTCGTGTCAGCTGCCATTAATGTTACCAGGGCCTTCTCACAGTTCTTAGGAGCTGCGATACAGGTAATTCTCATGCTGTTATGAAATTGTTTCAAAATAGAATATGTGTTTTTTTTTTAAATCTAATGTCGCGTTGGCTTAAATAATAATTAAATTAATGTTATCTTTTTGTCGTATATGATTGTCATTTAATATGAAATTTTGTAAATGTTATTACAATTTTTGTGTCACCTTCAGAGTAGGAGGTATTTTTTTAAATTTAAATGAAAGTTTTCAGCAGGGATTTTTATTGAAGATGATTTTGTAAGTTGTTACTAACGATGTGACTTTGATAATAAATAATTTGCTATGAAGTAATATCATTTAACTCATCATTTTTTAAATCATTTTCATAAATGACTTTCATTGATTAATAATTAATTCAAAAACTAAAACTCAAAAACTAAAATAATGTAAAACTGCCAGGATTCCTTTTTTAATTACAAGTTAAATTGAAGTACTTAATATTTTGTTTAAATTAAGCAACGAACCCTATATTCATAATTATATGTCATATCCTTATAGACTTTGATGAGCTTGGTACTTGTGTCTTATCTTTCACTCTGAGCTGTAATATTCGAATACTAATTAGGTACTCGTACTTTTTATCGTGTTCCAGGGTGCCGCCCAAACCGTCCAGAGTGTGATCCGGGCCGGTCAGCGAGCCGCAACCGACGTCTACGTGAACGGTTCCGGCGGTGGTTCCGGGTAACCGCCGTGCCGTTCACACAAGACTCCAATGCGTTGGACTCAAACTTTTACGAAAGTGTCATAGTACGCACTATGTGTTGCAAGTGCTCAAATGTAAATAGTCGGTTTTAAAGTTAGAATTATTTCATAGCATTGATTTGAAAATTTATTTGAATAGTTCGATAAAGTCCTCTTGTTGTTAGGGATGCAAACATATCGGATAACATACATTGGTACACTGTCATTCATACCTAATAAGGAGAAAATTAAGTAGTCATAAAGTTTTCGATCTTGTTCATTCTGTTTATTAATATTTTTTATGAAAGCAAATTGGCATTGAAAAAGTAACACATTCTGACAGTGTGGTCAGGTTATTCATGATATGTTTCGCTACAACTTGATCCCTTAAAAGTTCCTAAGCAGAGGTATTGAACGTTTTCAATCAATGTCTATAAATCAAAATCATAAGGAATTTTGTAATATACCTACCTAAATATAGTTTGGTGACAAATTGAGCAAGGACATCTATTAGGTTTGCAACCTAAACGTCTGAATCTAGACTTAGGCAAACAATGTGATGTTAGCACTACCTTAGTTTGTATTATTTAAAATTTTATCATTATCTCTACATCTCTACTTAATGGTTTTCTTTAATGACAAACGAGTTTTTCAAAAATATACCTAAATGATTTGTAATACAAAATGTATAATTAGGTTTCTATTATGAGATAATAAACAACAATATTAATCTCTTCGGTTTATTACGCTTAGCAAATATAGGGTTGAACTTTGGTAGCTTTTACTTCTTTTATTTTATTTTTAAAGATGCAAAAGAAACTTTTCTAAAGAGTTATTAACTGTCTACAATTTTATATTCAATAGTAAGTGAAAATAGAAAACAATAAATAGTTTTAATAAATTAATATGATTTTCTAATTTGAGCTAAAATTAATAACTTATCAATTTGAAAGAAGACAATATAAACGTAATGTTATATAGAAATCTTTTGTCGTATCGAATACGACAGACAATTATCAAAAAATAAATGATACCCCGACGAATTTAGTAATAAATAATAAGACTCTCTGTAATCTTAAGCCTTACATGTGCCATTTGCACGTGCTTGATGTACTCGCTTCTACATTCTTCAGCTTTTATTTATTTATTTAAGACAATCTGTGTTCTACATTCGTGTTTGAATGGAACAGAGATTTAGGTTTCGTAGTCAGGTATTATTAGTAGTTTGGTCGAATTTCGCAGAACAAAAACTATTTATAACGATATAAATAAAATTAAAAGCTCTGTTTTAATATCATTAAAAGAAAATAAAACGAAAAATAATAAATTAAATGTTGTGTTTTGTTTCTTTCTCTGCTATGTAAATAATAAAACCGCAACTTTTAACAAAAAATAAGTTACTAGTATTGTCACAAAATTCTGACTGACAAATTACTAAAACTAAACTTACTAACGAACCTGACTTATAAAACTGGGGATGTTTTAATATGCGACAACCAAGCCGTTAAGCTTCTTACTGCCTTTAGTTATAATTAATTAATATTAGGTAAGGATCGGGTACTCTAGAATTAAATGCTGCCTGCCGATTTCACAATTGTCATTTAAAAAAATATAGTTTTACTACTAACATTCTCCATACTTAAGTGCACTTACATATAGTGTAAATTATAAGTTCTATAATTTTTTTGCCGTCTCGCTTTATTCAAAGTAAAATGATAAAGACAGGCAAGATTTATCAGAGTGTCAGATTCAGATAAAGACAAATGGACCAATATTTTTCTGACAATTGTAAAATCAGGCGTTAAGTGCCGAATAATGTATGTAGCAATATTTGTAATATATAAAATTAACGGACACTGCCAATTATTTGACTCATTAATTTTAGCTTTGACTAAATTTTTATACCTTTGTAAAATATTTTTACTCAAAATAAAATGTTTGTGATTATGTCTTATTAGTAAATTACTATTGTAATTATTTTCTAAAACTATTTACATTTTCTAATTTGCGTTGAGCTTTGACGCTAACTTTTATTTAACAAATATAAAAAATGCCTATACATGAATTAGGGCTTCATAATCAAATGTACTGTTTATGTATTTGTATATTTACGGATATCTTCGGGAGAGTAATAGGAAAATAAATTATTTTGTAAATTATGTGAATGGTTTTATTGAATTTGTGCTTCTTCCTTCCTGAGAATTGGAGAGCAATATTCTTCACCGCACAAAGAAAACAATAATAGCAATTAAATTTAATAAATGAAAATGGCATGTAAAGCTTTCCAATGCAGCTTAGATCAGCCCATGGCTTCATTGGGTTCTATATATTGTAACGAAGGCTGCATTGGCTGCGATTCCTTATTACTTGTTACTACTGGCTGGATCTAATTTAAAGTGTAATTCGTATTTACCTGACACTTGCCTGAAAGAGATAGGCTTGTGTGTTTTGATAAATAAAGGAAATATAAATTAATATAAATAAACCGTAAATATAATTTAATATCGCGTATTATTTACTTAGTAGTCTCACAGCTATCACAATAATATTAGTAAAGGGTGTCTCAGAATGTTTTTGATACTTAAAAAATAGACACTAGAATTAGTTGAAAATCAGATTATTTATTGTTAAATTAAAAAGCAGTTTTTCAATTTTGTTTATAAAAATCAATATTAAGTAAATTCACACCCTCCACTTCCTGACATTCATTTAGCCTAGAATTCAAATTCTCATTATTTATTTCATCTGTGAGTCTTTGCTTGCTTGATAACTTTCAGGTTAGGTGGCAATGGTTACATATGGACTACATAAAAAAAACTTTTTTGCAAAAAAATACTACCTACTTCCAAATGCAAAACTACAAAGTGAAAAATAACTTTATTTTTTGAAGTCGGTACTTTTCGTAGGTACCAATTTTTTGTGTTATGGACACTGACTTCAAAAAATAAAGTTATTTTTCACTTTGTAGTTTTGTATTTGGAAGTCGGTAGTATTTTTTTGCAATAAAGTTTTTTTATTTTTCACTTTTTAGTTGTACCTACCTAATAGGCAAGTTAGTAAGGTAACTATAACGCCAAAATTGATTTCATGAAACTTGAACTTAACCGGTGAAATGAGAGATCTGCGTACCCCTTAAGAGCGTACTGGCGTAATGTTATGTTATGAAATGATATAAACAATAAACAGACATGCGATTGCGGCAATCCCGAGAGATTTGCCGTTGTTTATTGAAGAGTTCTGTTGTATATCTCCAAAGCTCTTCATCAGATCTCCACCAAAAATGGGACCAATTTCGGAACATACGTTTCCAAACAAAAAAAAAATTTTCAAAATCGGTCCACAATTGACGGAGATATCGGTGAACAAAAACAAAAAAAAAAAAACATACTTGAAGTCGAACATAGAACCTCCTCTTTTTTGGGAAGTCAGTTAAAAAATAAAGATAACGCCTGCCGCCGAATGACTGACGGTAAGATTTAACGCCTGCTGATGTTTATCAGCAGGCGTTAAATCTGGGCTATTTGGCCAACCTTAAATGGCACTATAGACAAGGACAAGGAATTATCTGCCACACACTTTTTTGCGTGTGATTGATGATTTAGTTACAGGATAATTATTGAGTGTCAGAAACAAGGAGGGTGCACATTTACTAAATATTGTTTTTAATAAACATAATTGGAAAACTGCTCTTTAATTTAACAGTAAATAAACTGAGTATGAACTAATTCTAGTGTATTTTTAAGTATCAAAAACGAAAAATATTCTGAGACACCCTTTATAATTCGAGATGTTTACTTTCGCTAACATTAATACATATATCCTATACCAACGCCCACACAGAGCCAGTTATTTTTAAATCCTATATAATAAAAAGCTAACCTAGCCATAGATCAAACTTCCAGGCTACTAATGAGATATTATAGATGGAAAAACTTAATACCACTGTCCAATTCAGGATTTGTATTCTCCTCGAGCTCAGTAGTAGTGCTTGCGACCACTGAGCAACGACTCAGTTGCTATTCCATTAAGGCATTCCATTTAATAGCATTTGCTATTTATGGCGTATTTATAAACTGTCCTTTCAATTTACATGCTTACAATTTGATGCTCAGAGTAAATTAACAGGGGCGTATCTCTCGCCACTTACATTGCTATTTTTTATGAAGCGAAGAATAAATTAGACAATAACGGTTTTCAAGCAAACAAAAAACGGCAAATCTAACTGTGATGACTAACAGACCCATGATTGGTTAATTCGAGATATGCCACGATAAGAGTTAGTTGATGCACTAGAGTCGATCGGCCCAAGAGACCCATCGGCAATGAGGCACTGGTCAAGTCAAAGCTCCAGAGCCTTGAACAACGTCGCCGAGTTGCCAGCTTGTCGGTTTTTCGGCCATGTCGGGGAGTGTGCGATGGAATTGCATGATCTAATTCCACCCAGCCCGTTCCTTCATCTGCCTACCAGATATACGGCGATGCGTCATCGGTACATGGTGGATATCCCATCCATACACACAAAATGTTTTGGGGACACTTTTATTATGCGTACAGCTAAGGAGTGGAATTCTCTGCCGGAGTCTGTTTCCCGATAGCTACAAACTAGGGGTCTTTAAGTCAAGAGTGAACAGGTTTTTTTTAGGCAAGCGTGCTTCACCGTCGAACACATCATCGCTTACCATCAGGTGAGATAGTGGTCAAGCGCAAGCCTATAGACGATAAATAAAAATCAGACTTTTTTACAAAAAAATACTACCGACTCACAAACAAAAACACGATAATTTGAAAAATAGGTTTAATTTTGGAAGTCAGGATCTAAAAACGAGGCACCAGCTTTCAAATAAAAGAAGAAAAGAAGAATCATCAAAATCGGTTCACCTAGAAAAAGTTCTCTCTCCTTATTGAAGTCAGTTGAAAATACAATTTAAAAAAATTGACGATAAATTGTGTAAATGGAATTAATTAAGGCCCTAAGATAATCTGTTTATTTCAAGTAGGTAATATAAATAGGCGCCTAAAATAGATCGAACAATCATGCCACGTAGAAAGAATAAAAAAATCTGTATAAAAAAACTTCCATAACTTACATCTCAAATAATAATACCGCTAATCAATTCAGCCGTATATCAAGCGAACAAACTAAAACAAGTTTCTACTATCATGATTAAAATTTAATGTTTTTCGACCTTGGCGTGAGTGACAGACGCTTAAAGTAGCTTTTTGTGGACACCTGGCTAGTGAGGCTATTATTAACTTTACCAACGGATCATTTACACAAGAATATTTTCTTGCTTGACGATAAGAGAGACTCGTTAGTAAGAATTGTCAGGGCATTTCCACGCTCAATGAAGTGCCAGTGCACTTCTTTATGTCATACAAGGCTATCATCAGACGATTTTTTCGGCCATTTTTTATACATGCAACCCCAAAGATCATTTTTGTTGTTGTTTATCAAAGTCAAAACAATTATTGCGAACTAAGTGTAAGATGTTGGTGTTTTTGTTATGTTAGTACTTACGACTTAGCAGCCTTTTAGAAGCATTTCAATTATCATTCACTTGTCCTTATCATCCTAAATTTTCATTCATGTTGTTGAGCATAGAGTCGCCTCGAGTTCGGTACTAGATGTAGCGCTGTCTACTCTACAGTCTACACCAGGGGTCATCAAATGGCAGAACGTGGTCCGGATCCGGACCGCCGATCTGTTTTGTGTGGACTTTAGGTAAACAGTACACTATAATTTACTTGTGTTAATTCATCCCGTGCTTTGTCTTTACTGCCGTCGATACGACAACGTCAGTCATCGCGGTGGAGTAAGTATTCAGGTGTTCTTGATGGCTGTATACCTTACGGACAGCGATGGTCCGCTTATTTAAATAAAACCGGCCAAGTGCGGGTCGGACTTCGCACATTTAGGGTTCCGTAACAAATGTTGAATATCTTGGTATTTGTTAGTAAAATATACGTAATAATAAACATTATCACCAAATTTCATAGGTCAATGGGTTGTTAAAAATTTCTTCGGAACAAAATTTTGTGACAGACGACGGACAGACAGACAGACACGGGAGTGACAGCAATAGGGCTCCGTTTGAACCCTTCAGTTACGGACCCTAAAAACGGTCCTCAAAATTAAGGTAATTGGTCACACCTGCAGCCGTATTCCGTAAGTGCGCAAAGAGTTTAAGCTCTATCCAACCGACCAAATCGGCCAATCACATAAAACGGAAATCCAAATCACGTCATTCATCTCGCATATGATTGGTCTATTTGGTCGGTAGGATATGGTTTGGTTGAGTTTAAACTCTTTGCGCACTTACGCAATACGGCTGCTGGTCTACACAATACAAACCGAGCGTATCAGGTGCGGCAAACGTAGTTTCGTGTGGTTTACACGTAAGCTTAAAAGCTTTTTTAGCCAGCCACTAGGCAAGGCGATTCTTGTTTTTAGACACGCGATGCTGTTTACATGAATCTACTTTTTATCTCCTATTGATAATCACCTATTTTAGGCAAGAAACCCTACCCGTGTAAATGAGCCACTAGCCTTCCAGGCTTAGAAAACATACGGTAAAGAAATGGGCGCGGACGCTGGTGTTCTGAATTACAATGATCCTAGGTTTGTTATGATTGGCAATTTGTATGTTCAGGAGATCCTCTTGTTCAAGTAAATTACTTTAAAGAGTATTGAACTGGGGAGCAAGCTTGATTTGTTGCTTTTAAATGCGAGCATGAATAGACCAATGGCTCTTACAGGCGATTAGAATGGCTACCTCGTTGTCTAAAGAAAACTAGGCGACTTAATCTTTTAGGAGGTTTAACTGACAGTTTATCAATTTAACCTCGTGTTAGCAACAAACTCTGAATTAAGTTTTTCGTGCATGACCTTAATGGTGTTATTTGGGGACGGGTGCAACTGTTTTCTTATTCCAATGTCACTCTGTCATTTATTCCATTAGGGTCTAGAATCTAAATTCTAAAGATTCATGATATCAGTGATGGCAGTGGTCAAACCGAAATGCGAAAATGTTAGGAATTGATCAGGTGTGTTTATCAAATGTGTGCTGTTCTATAATTGCCACAAAATGACATACATACAATAGTGGATTTTGATTAAACTAAACCTTAAACGATAGTGTTAGTAGTTCTTAAATTATTTTAGTAAACTCAAGTTAACACGCACACGTTAATATATAATGAAAGGTCCAACTTGACGGATTATCCTATCGATGTTTTCTCCACGAGTTTCGCTTCATACAGACGTTCCCTATATAAACAGTGCGAACGATGTACGTCTATACAGCTCAATTTGTTTTGTTTTTGTAGTGTTCTAGATTTAGGACTACTGAACACACTTTTTCTTTGTCTCTAATATTCATTGTGACATTCTCATGCATACCTGTTATTTGCATGGTTACTGAAATGAATGAATATAAAAAAGAAAAAAAAATGTGTCAATAAATAAAGTAGGAGCATGTCATCCATGCATGACGAGATGATGAGATGCATGAATTTGGTCATTCGTTCTCGTAGCAGAAACTACAGTCTCAAAATAGGCTCCAACTACGATTTTCTTCAATACCCAATACATTTCCCATACATATTACATTTTTTTTTTCTGCCTACTCAACGCTCCCACCCCACCTTCTTACCTATGTCTTACTTTCAATATTTAAGTTCTTCACGCTAGGAACCTGCGTTCTTCCAACAATTTGCTCTTACTCTGTCCTTCTCATACTTAGCTTGGAACGCGCTTCCTCTCAAAATCTGGGCGGCCACCAGTCGGTATGCTTTCAAGCGGAAATTGCAGTATTATTATCGGCGGGGGGAAGGGGCATCTCGATAACTTATTTTCATTACTTTATTAAATATATTTTTTTTTTGGTATGTAGCATATAAAATATGAATGTGCTTAGAAATTTGAAATTATATTTTTTTGTTAAATTTGTTGTTGCCACGATTTTAACAATGCACCTGCCACGTTAACTCTACACCACCCTTGGTTGAATGGTAGAGAATGCCTAAGGCATTATGTCCGCCATTGTACCTTTGTGCATGAAGTTGTAATAAATAAATAAATAAAACAGTCCTAAAGCTTGATTCCCTATGTTTCCATTCTTGTTGGTGTCGCGATTATTAACTGAATCGAAACCTATTTGCTACAAAGGGTAACCTATTACATAATAATAATATGTATTGAATACCGGCGCCAATTTTTTTGTTTGTCACTCAACGGAAATTATTAGCTAACATTCAATCGTGTTTGGTCAGATTGGAAGTCATAGGTACTCAACTAAATTGGGTAAGGCTGGTTCGAACGAATTTGTTTTGGTTCTTCAAAGCGAAGTAATTAAAACCGTAATTTAGTCATTACTAAAGAACCGCCTTTAAACAAAATATTATACCTTAAGTGAAAATCTTGATTTCTTATTTATTTATAAAACAAAACAAGCAATAAACAGAGAAAAGAAGGAATACAGATAAAAGAGCACAAAAGTACTGCTTATTTCAATAAAAAAATCTTCCAAAAGACCTGCGACAGGAAAGTTGGATGATTGACGAAGACACACATTTCTTGTTAGTGTACGAAAGATTTTCCATATATTTTTATAATTGCATAAGAAGTGTATTGTGTTACCTATAATTAGTGTAAATTTATGCCTGTTGTGGTTCTAAGCATTTATTTTTTTATTATTACAAATACAGTCTTAAGTACAGTTTCACTTATATATGGTACCATTAAACCTGGATGGGTTTGTGTTGGTGCTCAATTATATTTATATTTTGTATGGCATAACATATGTCATAACACTATTTTTGACATAAAAAGTTTGGGTTTTGATTTAAAAAAAAAAATTGCCATGTGCAAAGGGAAGAATTTATAATGTTCTTTTTTTAATTATAAGATTGTCTTTATAAAACAAGGTTGTGAAGAAGAATTTAAATAAAACATTATATTTTTCTTCTTGTGGCCTTTCATTCAAAATATTTATATACTTGGGAGAAATATTTTATATGGTAAAGAGACTTATATGCTGCTAGTCATCTTTGGTTTATAATTACCACAAAGTTAAAATAAACAACAGATAGGCAATTAAAATACGCAGCGAAGGACATACAATACAAAAGCATTGAAAGTAGGAGTGCCAAAACAGAAATAAAAAAAAAATATGAAAATTTTCAATGTGCTCTTCTGAGAGAAACTTAATTTTGATTTGTGACTCTTTCATTTAAAGCGACATGCTCGTACACAGACATTTGACAGACATGTTTAGAAGCACAATTAGAGTTACATGTAAATATCCGGCAATGCCAACAATATTACGGTACATACGTATCGAATTGATTACCTTCTTTTTTTAAAGTCTTCTATTCCTGACTATAATCTATCTCTGTGCCAAATTTCATCCAGATCCGTTCAGCCGCTCTGTGATTGAGTAACAAACATAGACACATCCATCCAAACATTCGCATTTATAATATCAGTAATATAAAGATTTTTTTATTTGGGCAGCCCTCGACACTAATATTTTGTCCATATCAAATTGCAACCAATACCTGTCAGTTAGTTGTCTACGCCAAATATCTTTTCTTTTTGTTTTGCTTTGTGTTATACTCATGCATACTGCGGCACCACGGGGAGATACCGCAGTTATGTGGGAATCCAACCCACTAAAACCCCACAGTGTCCTCCTGTGGCGCTTATGGCAGGACCGTTTTCCACGTTACGTGCACGCGTTAGCACTCACCGCGAACCCGCCGCGGCTATCCGTCACCGGACCCTCCTCTGGGGTGTACCCCACATCACCGGCGCACAAGAAAACATGCACGCTGTGACCACCCCAGGGACCAAACCAGCACATGGGCGCCAGACGACTCCGTGTATGGCACCCTTGGTTCCCCTGTGACGGGTCAGGTCAGTAGCCCCGTCACCTACCACTTTTCGGTCGCAGAGAAGAGGGACCTCCACTGCCGCCCCACCGCGTCCGCCGTCAGACGGTGGCGACCCAGTAAAGGCCGCGGAAGGTTAGGAGAGCTGCCAGCAATCCTCTCCCACCGCGGCCTCCAACCCTCAGCCACGATATCGTACGGAAGGTCCTGGGAAGCTCCATATGATATCGCGGCCCGTCTCAGTTCTGTTGTCGCCTCTGTTACCAAGCGGCACCGCAAGCTACTTGTTGGCCGCTACGTCGTCGGCTTACAAGGGCCCGCGAGGTTCCTCTTCACTTCACCGTGGGTGACCAAGCCACGGCTACTGGGCCCCCCCCCCCCCACCTCGAAAATGCGGGAACCCACCGGTGGGGATGCCACATACCTGAAATCTTTTAAGTTCAAGTGTCCAGACAGTAATTATCAACTTTTGGAAAAAAACTCTTAAAATCACATGTTAGTACATAATAAAGATCAAATTGAAATAGCAAGCGACCAGCCGATCGACTTTTAATAGGAAATCGCAACACCAAGCCAGATTTTAATCCGCGACACGCCAGTATTGTCCTTCCAGAAACAGTGAATTTAGTGGTTTTGACATTACCAACTGTCTTTGTCGGTTTACCATTTATCAACCAGGAATTGCACCCAATGATTTGAACTTGTTGGCACAAATTGACCCCAGCATCTGCTTATATACGAGTACCTTTAAAGTTTTACAAAAACAGTACGGTTTTAACGTTGACATTGCATATCTTCACAGCTTAATAACTTCAAGGCTATCGATGTGGCACTTTGTTAAAACTGACATTTCGATAGTTGTCTGGTCCCGGAGGTATTCTTTTACTAGAGCAGTGCCCTTGGTAGCTTTTATAGATTTGTGCCCTTACGGCTATTCTGATCCAGCGCGCTCTCCGAGCTGTACAACACTTTAAATTAAATCCGTATTACTGTTTTTTTTTGTGGCGCTTTTGCTCTTGGCTCTAGTCTAGGTCAGAGATGACAGAGACAAAGATGAGGATGGAGTGAACTTATCCAGTAGAAGCCTGCTCATTCTAACTTTGAGGAGATTCGGGTTGAATGTGTTGCGTACCTATATTGGGTTTAGTCTTCATTACACTTATTTTACATGAAATCGGCACTATTACACAACATGATCCGCCTTGGAACTAACCTTCTTAATTGATATAACTCGCCTATCCTAGGTGAGTTAGTTAGTTTAGCTAGCCATACCTTATAGCCACCTTGGAACTAGCCTCCTAAAATAAATAAATAAATCTTTTATTTTGGACCAAACATTTGTACATCTATACCAATATTATAAAGAGGAAAGATTTTTTTGTTTGTTTGTTTGTACCGAATAGGCTCCAAAACTACTGGACCGATTTCAAAAATTCTTTCACCGTTGGGAAACTACTCTATCCCCGGGTGACATAAGCTACTTTTTATCCCTGTATTCCCACGGGAACGGGAACTACGCGGGTGAAACCGCGAGGCGTCCTCTAGTACACCATAAACCTGCCAAACTGCGTGACATTTTGTCGGCAGGATTAGCGCTCGTCTGAAAACATTTGGTATCAATTATAAACATCTAAGTAGGTGGATACAACTATTAATAGACGGTAAGAATGTTATCATTAGCATTTCAGCAGCCGCGCGGGCCACCGCCGCCGTCGGCACACACACCGGCAACGGCTTGCGCTGTGCATGCTGTTTCAGAATACATTGCAACAAGATCTCAATGACATTGCCGCAACACACGACAAATGCCATCACCCGCTTATGATGTAGCCAACCATATAATTTTTTGTTTCGAACGAAATACGCTTAATGGTCATGCAAACCTTCATCATTATATCAGCCGAAAGACGTCCACTGCTGGACATAGGCCTCCCCCAAGCGTCACCACATTGACCGTTCCCGTGCGTCTCGCATCCAGCGGATCCCCGCAACCTTTACCAGGTCATCGGTCCACCAGGTGGGAGGCCTTCCAACACAACGTCTTCCGGTTCGCGGTCGCCACTCCAGAACCTTTCTGCCCCATCTCTCATCTCTCTCTGTATTTTTTTAAACAAAAAAACTGTTTAATATAAATGTGTGTTGGTGTTTTCGAGCGTATGCAGCATCAGATGGTACTGTATTACCATTTGGCATTATGCTGAGCTGAGGCCCTTTTGGCATTAATAGTTTTAATTATTTATTTTGTTTAATTTTAATGTGTTTTTGTTTTAAAATCGACGATTCCAATAAACCCAAACACGACTAGGATACGTTGTTTTATTTCGGAGTTCCAGTGCCTATTTTGTGGCTTCATCATCAGATCAGTTCGTTGGTACCATTTTCATCAGTACCATTTATTTATAAGTATTTGCTTCATCATAGTCGGTTAACTATTCGAAATATCTTATACCCGTGATATACTTAGCATTAAGGAGTTCCAGTGGTCATCTGTGGTCTTCTTCGTCAGTTCCACTTCACCAAATTATACTTTCTGAGTGCAAATGATTGCGTTGTTGATGAAAATTCGAAAATCGCTATATGAATGCTCGTAATTTTTCAGGATTGCCCTCAATTTCTACAGGATCCCATTATTAGATCTTGACCTGATGATCTTGAGACTACCTGGGGAGTAAACCCTTTCAAACAAAAGAACAAACTTTCCAAGGTCCAGGTGTCTGAGTAATCGGGGAAAGTACATAAAAAAAAAGATTCCAACGAATTGAGAAACTCCTTTTTTGGAAGTCGGTTAAAACTAACTAACAAAATTTTGTGAGATATTGTTAATTGATTTTGTGGTTGACCATTCTTGTGACATTTAAAACTTTTGACGACCCGGAAGAGTGAATCTTATGTATAGCGAAATGGAGAGAGGCTTAAAACCGACAGAAGACTGCAATAGTCTAAAGTTTATTGAATGATTATTTTATTTTTTCGTTCTTTATTTGATTACGACATACGACGTAAATTCTAGTTTTAACCAGGAACCATGTGAACTGTCAAATTCGCCTTACTTTCTAAAGGCGTTACAACGTCAACGACTGGGCAAACAATTTCGAATGGTGTCAAGGTTACCGCTGGTACAAGGAAAATCAAAATAATATTCGAAGACATAACCATGGTCCGTTAACTTCCATTGGGGTACAGTGAAAGATCCTCTGAGTGTGAAGACATTGCGTTCCTCGATGTTTCCCAAGAACACAATGTCTGTGAAAATGTATGTGGGTACTTAGCCACGTTACAGAGGCCTCTTTAATAAAACCCACCGGTGATAGTGATAATTATAATTAATCAGACTATATTTCCGTCAACCACATCATCGCTTTCCATCAGGTGAGATAGTGGTCAAGCGCGAGCCTATTGATAATAATAAAAAAAAAAGCACAATACAAAAATATGTGGTTTTTGGAATA
Source organism: Orthosia cruda (assembly GCA_964057195.1). Taxonomy (NCBI): domain Eukaryota; kingdom Metazoa; phylum Arthropoda; class Insecta; order Lepidoptera; family Noctuidae; genus Orthosia; species Orthosia cruda. The sequence continues at coordinate 33,581,036 of OZ059838.1, forward strand.
TAATAATGGTGCATAGTTGCTATAACACTTAACAAATAAAACAAATACTCGTACAACATAAAAAAAAAATACCAACAACTCCATTTGAGCTATCTTCGCATTGCTCTTGCCATCAAGTGAGCAAAAAATAGCGTCAATTGATTTTGTGGTTAACCATTCTCTTATTACGACCCGGACCAATAGACCATTGAATCTTAAGGCGTAATTGAGTGAGGCTTATGAGTTTATGACTGACGGGCTGAAGAGACTGAGTTTATTGATTATTTTATTTTAATGTTTATTTATTGGTTACACAAGTGGTAAAGACTAGTAGACCAGGAACCAAGTGTACACACAAATTCATCTTATTTTCTAAAGAAGTTATACGTCTGGGTCACTAATTTTGAATGGTATCAAGATTGAAGCCGCTAGTATAAGGAAAATTGTATTAATATTTACAAGCTTACTCTTACCATCCTGAGAGAAATAACAAATTATGTATCAAAAAATCCTTTAAAAAAATTTGCTTTTTCGTATTCCTAACGAATCCTTGATTTTGATTAATTGTATGTTATTGTTTATTGATGCAAATACTAGTCTACTGTTTTAACCAGGAGCCATGCGTGCAGTCAAATTCGCATTACTTTTTAAAGGTGTAAATCGTCTTGGTTAACAATTTCGAATGATGTCAAGGTTGAAGCCGCAGGTATAAGGAAAACGATGATAACATTTATCTTAGAGACATGACATAACAACCATGCCTCGATAACTTTCATTGGGGTTCAACAAAAGCCAACACCTCTTTGACAGTCAACCCAGTTTACAACTGGTGTTTATTTTTGATCAGGCGAAACTGATTATTATCAAACAATTTTGTTCTGTCTCCTGCTTGATTTGGAGGGAAGTGGAAATTTGTATTTTGTCCTACTCCTCCGTTATTCTTTTCTGATTAATTTCGTTGCGGGATCCAAGACAGTTAAATTCATTCTCCGGGACTTCGTCGAGCTTCATTGGCGCTGTTCTGGTACCTCGTTACTGTTGATTCTAGCTTTCAGGAGTTGCAGTGGTTTGGGAATAGTGCGGTGGGACTGGTTCAAAAAAAAAATAAGTTTCTCTAATTTTTTTGTCTTTGATAATTAGGCCCAGCACCTGTCGCCAAAATGTAAGAAATTGTTTTTTTTTTGGAAATATGGCCCTGGTGGCGGGCAAATTTTTTACAACTACGTAGATGCCCATATCTTCATATTGCTCTTGCCAACATGAGAGAAAAGTAGCGTTACAATTAACGCTTAATGACACATTAAATTGTTTTAACAACCCGGATGACTGAATCTTATGGTGAATCTGGCCTTTGACTGGCAGAAGACACCGATAGGCATTTTTTTTTTTTATAATCTATAGGTTCGCGTTTGACCACTATTATATTTATTCATTATTTTATTGCAGCTTTAGTGGCGTCCCTTATATCCTCTTAAATGCAAGTGTATGGACACTTGGGCCACTCCAGCATATGTATCATATTCTGCACAAATTAAGGTGACCACCAACTGGGCCCAAAATATTTAAAAAGTTTATATCGATTCGGAAAAACAGTAGTATAACATAACATTTCATTAATTAATATTCAAAGTAAAATTAATACAGTTTTGAATACTGAAGGAAATTGTATATTATCGGTATTTTTCAGAATTTGTGAAGATGATATATTTTTTTAATCTTGCGACATTGATATTAGGCTTGGGCTGCAGACCTATACAGCCTACTATTAAATTAATTTTGTAATATATATATATTTTAAATTAATTAAATAACCTACCGTATTTGAATTAAAAATTTAATATCTTTTATGTCTTAAAAAACCACATAAAAGGCAAATAAACTAAAGTAAATATTATAAAATAACAAATTTTATCTGTGAACTTTTTATTGTGTTTGGCTGTATGGCTCATTTTCTTTGCCTTAATATAGATACATTTATAAGCAGATACGTTAATGCACTTGTGCACAAAAATCGATTTTGTGCAGCCTATATCCTGCACAAATAAGCAATTTCAGAGCATGAGAAGTGAAAAATATATTTTATTTCTTTTGATTATGACATAAGAGAAAAGACTAGTCTTGATCAGTTACCATGTGTGCAGTTAAATTCGCCTTACTTTCTAAATGCATTAAACGACTGGGTAAACAATTTCGAATCATGTCAAGGTTGCCACTGGTATAAGGAAAATTATTATAATATTCGAAAGTATTACATCACAACCAGACCCCGTTAACTTTCATTGGGGTACATTTAATAGAATATCTGAACAATTTAGCCACGCTTCCAATTAAAGGTCCTTTCTATTATATTTAATGAAATCTACAAGCAATAGGTGACAGATCACGATCTGACACTTGACGTGTGAAAAAGGACAAGAGTCGCTAAGATATCATAATTCTTTTATTTTGTTGACAAATCAACAAGTCAGTATCATAGTGGTGATTGGCGTAAAAGCCAATATCTTCTTATTGCTTTTGCCATCATAAAAGAAAAATAGCGTTAGTTGATTTTGTGCTTGATCGTTCTAGTGACATTTAAGTTCTTCTAACAACCCAGACAACTGAATCTTACGGTGCAACTTAAGAGAGGCCTATGGTCAGTAGAAGATATCAATAGGCTAAGTTTATTTAATTAATATTTTATTTATTATTGTGTGGTTACGACATAAGAGACAAAAACTATCCATGTGCGCAGTCAAATTCACATTACTTTCTAGTTACTGCTGGTTAAGAAAATGATAATAATATTTAAAGGTATAACAAAGGCAACGGCATACAATAAAGTAATAATAATAAACCATGCCCCGATGACTTTTATTGGGGTACAATAAGAGAGCATCTGATGATATTGCGTTATTTAGGAACATAATGGGCAATCAGCCACTAACGCTTATCTTTTGACTTCGACAATGATAATCCGACAATTTATTAATTGACATTTTTCATAATTTTTCGACTTGTTAAAATTCACCCAGCACTTGTGGCCAAAGTGTAACAATATGTATTTACTTTAGTAAATATGAGGTATAGTTGCATAATCGGCAGAAGACGGCAATAGGTTAATTTATATTTTATTTTGTATTTATTGATTGGTTACGACATAAGAGGCAATAGAGCCTTTGCCTCTTGGCCAGGAACCATTTGTGCAGACAAAGTCGCTTTACTTTCTAAAGACTTTAAACGTGTGGGTAAACAATTTCGAATGATGTCAAGGTTAACAGTGGTAAGGAAAACGATAATAATATTCGAAGACATTATAAAACCACACTCGAACGTAAGAAACAGGCCCGTACCATGGACCAAGGTGTTACCTACACTTTTTCCTGAAGCGATTCTTGTTAATAAGTTGTTTTGGATAACCATTGGGTTTTTATATTTAACCAATCTAAGTGTAATTTTGAAGTAGGATATAACAATATCCTACCTAAAAAATACACCTACACTATTGGCAAATAATGCAAAATTTTTGCATCTTTTGCGTTCCAAAAATTATTTCTTTGATTGCATTTCCAAATGCCATGATAATTACATTGCGGGGCACGGTCGGCTTCATCTTTTCGTGTGAGGATGTTGCCACCTTTGGTGTCAGAGATAATTAAGCCACAAATACAAAATAAAAATTTCTTTATTCAATCAAATCTTTATTAATTAATTATTGCCAGGCAAAATAAAAAAAAGTAATAATAATTGATTCTACCGTCTATTCGGAAATGTAGCTTGTTATGGAGAAGAACGGAAAAGAAACTCCACATCCACTCTATTAAAAAAATGTGTTATACAAGTATTTGGTTACATTATTCTTGTTGGAAAAATACATATATGTGAGAACGATGTAAAAAAAACGCCCTTAAAAGCGTCTAAAATAAAACAAACAATTAAAAAAACAGGCGGAGGCAGCTATGTTATGACCAATCCCAACTGATGGCGCCCGTTCACGAACATGACACATGGATCGGCACCACTCAGCTCAACCATCATGAAGGGATCCGAATGATCCAACACATGTGCCACCATCAGAGAGACATTATAGAGAGCATCTCTGGGAACCCCACAGGCCTCTGACTTGGCTTGGCTTGATTCATCACATTATACCTGGTAGCCCGCAATGTAATGCAACTTGTATGCGAACTGGCTGCAGGTGGAAACGCAGCTTTACTGAAACTGAGCCTTTAAATTGTTGCAGTTTAAAAAAATAGTCCTTGATCTTTGCGGTTGTTTGTTTAGGTAAGTCTGCGGTATAATCTCAAAGGTTAAGTAGACACTGACTTGAACTGGCCTCAGTAGAGAGTAAAAGGGTTACTGAATAAAGTGCCTGTAATTTTGACTGGCAGGTGTAGCAGGAGTCGAATGGCAAGCAAAGGCGAGAGATAGAAAGTAATGGATAAAAATGGAGGAGGTCTTTACCCTACAGAGGGGTTCTCATTAAATAACTGAAAACTGTACATTGTAATAAATAAATTTATATAATGATAGTATAAAATAATTATGTAACTTATGATTAATGCCAAGTTTAGTATAGTTTAGTTTAATACCAAACAACAATATTAATATTAATATTATCAACGAAATTTAGGTATTTAAATTATATGAAATGCCGCAATATAATAATTATAGCTAAAATAATGATTATTGTAAATAATTATTTTGTTTTAAGTTTATTGCATGTAAATAATATTATTGTAAAAAGTGCATGTAAATGAGAATCAATAAAAGGCTAATTTATTTATTTAATTTTGACTGGCACCCATAAACTAGTTAAATGAAACACGCCGATGCTTCTTGTCGGTAGAAATGAGAAGAGACGTAGTTTCCTTGTTAGTTTTGTTTCTATAAGAAATTCTACCTACTATAGTTTAAATCTATTATTATTTTTAGTTTAGGTCATTACATCAATATATTATTAGATACAAGTTATTACAAAGTAATCATGCATTTGCCAGTATAGCAAGTACTTATACCTAGTGATTATTTCGTTATTTGTCTGTGATAGAATCAGATCAGTATTTTCAGAGATTACCTCCTACAAACACACAAACAGTTTTATCTATTTGCAATATGACTTAATATTTATAACTCTTTTAAATTGAGATCATACACCGGATTCTAATAAATAAGACGTAACATATTACTCAAGCTTTAAAAATAATCATATAACCACTGACATTTTAAGATCGGAAGTCACACATAACTCCAAAGTCCCCTGAGGGTACAGACATACAGAGAATTACCCCCAATGATCTGGTCCGGTCTGGTCTGGTCCAGGCACGTTATTTATGGTTCACATTAGACCATGGGATGTTGGTGACATTAGTCTAAATGGGCTTGAATTAGCTGCAGTTTTGTAACTGATATTTTTTGTATAAGCTAGATTGTGATTTAAGTTATAATAATCGAAATACTAAAATGCTGATTTACGTAAGTTAAGTCCCTTATAATTGCCGACAGAAAAGTATTTTTTTATTTTCTGTCAGCCTATGCCCTCAATGTGTTTATTAAATATAGTATGGATATAATTTATATAAAACACACGAGTACAGGGCCCGTGTAGTATTATTTTGAAATGTTCATACCTCTTGACCTTTTGTAGAACTCGCAGCTATTTAGTCTCATAATCCAGGACTAATGTTTTCATTAGATAAAATCTGCAGCAAAAAATAAATAATGCGACTCCATTTTTATTTTTTTATCTGTATTAGTTCTCAACACAAACAGAGATAATAACATGAAACATAATCCCTAATGATTAATTTAGAACATGTCCGTAAAAGTAGTCAGACATGTTCCAGTCTGGCTTTTAAAATATTATTCTCTATATTTTGTTTCAAGCCGGTTTTACATAAAACTTTATTTAAAAAATCTATGAATATTTTAATACTATATTTAAATTCTAGACGTTTTAGAAATATGACACCGAAAATTAAATTTCTGATTGATGCAATAAATTGATTTAGAATTTTTTGAATTTTCGTTTGGTTCAGCCAGTAGTTTGAGCACATGGAATATCTTTTTCTACCAACTATCTTTTTCCCGTGGCTTTGTTTTTGTAGCCTATTCCTTGAGGACCGTGCGTTTTTCTGGATTAGAAATTAAATTAATTAAAAAAGAAAAGTGATAGAAATATCGCAACCAAGTCAGTACTTTCTAAGATTACGTCCCACAAACAAAGACACAATTTTACCACTTTTTTAATAATAATTTATCTAGAGCTACAAATAAATTGTGTCACAAAATTTATTATTTTAATTAATCATAAATTATCACCAAGCGATAATCAACAGTAAATCGCGTGATGATAAGTATTATTTAATGTTCTTATACTGAAAAATCTTTCATATCACTAACTCGATACTTATCTCATCATGTTTAGCTAATCCCTATATTAGTACTAAAATCTGTTCCGACGCGGATATACAATTGGTTTTGACAAAGCCTTTTAACTTCATTGTATTCATTTATTTACTTTAATTAACCATACCAAAACGTTTAATTAGGTTTTATAGGAGACACCTTCGGAATAGGGTTGAACTAGTCATGTAATTATTTATGACTTGATTTATATTTTAATTTGATTTATTTTTTATTTTAACTTGATTTAATAGTTTTTTTGTAATTTGATTTTATTTATATTTTCATTGGATTTAATTTTAATTTGATTTTGGTTTGACTTAGTTTAATTTTACTTTTCTCCCTTCCTGTATTTATTGTATCATCTGTTAAACGGTTAAACTGGGGCTGGCATAATCTGTTTTTGGTTACAATTCACAATATAAAGAGAAGAAAATAATAATAATTCGTCATCATCACCAAAGATACACAATACCGTAGCCTGTATCTCGAATTGCATTAACCTTCCTTAAATAGTGTTCGGCAAAAATGGTTAAACATGTGTAGATTTCCTAAATAATAAGATTTTTCAGATCAGATCAGGCTAAATAAGGTATAATACAAATTATACTTTATTTTTCACTTTTGATTGTTCATCACTTTGGGAATTATAATAAAAAGGAAATTAAGTAGGTACCTATATATAAGTCTAAGAGAAGTAGTGGCCCAGTAGCAAAGGCCTTAACTTACGTGTCGTAGGTTGTGGGTTCAGACCCAAACCGGCACTTTTCTTTAAGTAATTTATGTTATCACATCGTTATCCCCACTGCTCTTAGATTTAAAAAAATCATTTTAAGAAAATCGGCATGTCCCAGGGCCAAAAACTCGAAGACATGTGACTTTTACCAATTCGCACTAGCCTGGCGTGATAGATTATGGCACAGATTTTCACTCAGCGCGGAGTCCTATTTCCTTGCAGTGAGGACGATATTGGTATGATAATGGTATGTAGTCAAGTGAAAGAGCCGAGAGCCTTGGTTATCACTAGAGAAGCTATCGTTGGATAGCTGAGGTCAAAGGATTGAATGCCTGGTGCATATTCCTATTGTTTACCTCTCTATGAAGCCTGATTTATGTTGGCTTATGTATCCTGTTGCCGATATTAGATGTGCTGTTATTTTTATCGCATATCTTTTAAGATAGTCTGAAATTAATTACCGTGTAAGAGAATTATAATCGAAATTATTGCATTGTTGTTAACAATAATCTATACTAATATTATAAAGCTGAAGAGTTTGTTTGTTTGAACGCGCTAATCTGAAGAACTACTGGTTGGAATTGAAAAATCTTTTTGTGTTGGATAGTCCATTTATCGAGGAAGGTTATAGGCTATATAACATCACGCTAAAACTAATAGGAGCGGAGCATAAATGAAAAATGTTGAAAAATGAGAAAAAAAAAAAAATTGTGTGCTTCCGTTGCGTGTGCTGCGTAAGCGGTTAAAGTTACGCAGCATTCATGTATGTAGGGTAGGTAGGGTAGGGTTGATATTTGGTAGACAGTTGACGGGAGCGAAGCCGCGTGGTACAGCTAGTCATTTATATAGTAATATCTGGAATTTATTCGCCGCGTTCTTAATCTTTAGGTATTATTTTATAAGGATCTTATTTTGTAGACGTCTGATATTTGGGGTTTTAATGGCCGATAATCATGACTCAATTGGCTACGAGAGAGCAATGTGTGCCAACCCTATCAAGGATTAAAAGTTAAATTAGGTACTTATTTGTACGTGCCATATTGCGTGGGGTTTTCCAAACGAACTTGCAAGATTTTATGCGAGTTAACTGCTAAAAATATGCATGTGACTAAGTTTTGAGCCTATTTTTATTACAAAGGTACTTATTGTGGTCATTATTGGTGACTTTTAGTACCTATCTACGTGCTGGTAATTCCAATGACTGTGCAAAATGTAGAAGCTATTCGGTACTTGTGGTCGAAGTGGTTTATTTAAAATCCATAAGTACTGTACGTACTGTATGTATCAATGCCATGTAGAAAAGTGGGTAAGATCAACATTAAGTAAACATAATTGTAAACATCATTGAACCTGTACCAAATTCAAATTATCCAAAGTATGTTAGTAATACTTTAACAATAAGCTTCCAGTCCTATCCAATTTTTCACCTGATCAAATATTGAACTACTTTAACAAAAACACATCAACGCATTAGTTGAAATTTCAACTTTACCATCATAACAGATATGATGATAGTTTAAATCATTCTATGGGAAAATGAAAAAAAAGGAAAGACCAAGAAAATTATGAATGTTGAATATGGCTATAAAAGAAATGACTACTGAAATAACGAGTAATAGAAAAGTATCGAAAAAATATCGAATGCGTAAAAAAAAAAAACCGACTGCTTAAGAAGGGAATTAAAAAGACGTAAACATGGCAAGAAGAAAATCATGTTGTGCAGTCGAAGGATACATAATCGCGAACTGACTGACCATAACCATAATTGTATCCTCCGACTGCACAGCATTGATTTTTTCCTTTTTTTAATTTATCGGATTACTTTTAAACTTTTAAGTGTTACATATTTTTGAAATCAACTCTTTAAACTCTTTATTTTGATACCCCACATAAAAGGTTTGGAAGAAAAAAATTGGGCCCAGCTCAATATGGCGCCCAAAAGCTGCTATTATCTTTTGCATTTCAATTTTAATGTACTTAGTGACAATTGCAAGGTTAAGACAAATCGATTGACCTAAGAATCATCAAAATTGGTCTATGCTTTTGATATGTAGAACGCACCATAGGAACAAAATATACTTATATATGTTAAGGAAAAAGTGATTAATACGCCATTATTCATAATGCCCGAGAAACTTGAAAAATGCCCAATATGAGTAGATGATAAAACTATTGAAATAATTAAATTGACCGGGCTTTATGAATAATGGCGTATTAATCACTTTTACTTCACTTATTGGGTTAAAAAAATATAAGAAAATATTCTTATTTTTTTTAATTTTGATATTGGTTTTATAGTATAGAATAGGTAAGTACGATTACTATTTAAGCAACAAGGTAGATGGAGCATTACTGTCTGCAGGGTCTAAAGTAACCTAACATGAAGGAGTTGACGGGAGCTGAAACGAGCGAACCTAACCTATCCGTGTCGGGGAGCCCTAAGCTCCCGAGTTCGCTTCGCTCGCTCTTGGACTAATTCATTAACCATAATTATCGAATTGCCCAACCGTTAACTTTGACAGTCATAAAATCTGACACAAGCCTTGTCAAGGGGTATTGTTACCCAGTTACTGGGTTGTGGAGGTCAAAGAGGCAGTCGGTCCATGTACTCATAAACTACTAGTACACACTGCATTCCAAACCTAACATAGTTGGGAATATGTTAGATTAACAATCACGCGAGTCATATATGATTCATTGGAAGAGGTTAAATAGCAAGACGAGAAGAATGAAGAAATGCTAAACTTACAAGAATCTGAAAATAATGCATTTGCCTAGAAATCTAAGTGTTTACTATTTATACGTATTGGATGTCTAATGCAGTAATGAGGTCGTCAACAACAACTTACCTGTACCAGCAGCTAATTTTAGACTTCATACAATGCTATAGGAGTACTAATCCACTAATACAATATCTCTAAGTTCTGCTCACGTCCCATACAACATGAGTCAACTACGTGTATTGACTTCCATGTTCGAGAAAGGAAACAAACTATTATTATAGAACTTATTTGTCCATCAGATAGTAATGTAAGGAGAAAATATTGTGCAGGTGAGGTTGGTACTTAGAATGTGCGTAGGAATGTGACGTGTCAAAGTATAAAGTAATGTCTTTTGTTGTTTGTAGATTTATTGATTGAAAATGAATGTCTTCGACCTTAGCTGTTTGATGGGAGTAATCCTCGAAGCGCACCCAATTAAGCGCACCTAAAATATTCCTCGAAGCGCACCAACGGTGAAACATTTGGATTGGATTCGTAATAAATGATATCGACAGACGTGATATGGACTACTGAGGACTTTTGGTTAAATCGTGGACAGTTAGTTGCATACTCCTGTTTTATAATAAAAATAAACTGTTTCATGTGTCAAATCACCAATGCATCAGTATGTCGAGCCATGTAACCCAGTCCATTATTGGATGTGAGATTTAACGAGCTAACTTGAAGACTACATGAAATCTTACCTTATGTAATTCCGACTATAAAATTTTGGTACGTCTGTGTATAGCCCCATGTTACCGAGAACTGTTAAAAAGGCCATTAATGCATTTAATGGTCGGCACTGAGGATTTTCCTATCACACTTTGGCGACAGTTGTCTTCAGCAATTGCAATTAAATTGTTTACCCGTATCCGTTTGCAGAAATCTAAGTGTGTCTATGTGGGATTGTATTATTATTATTTTATCTAGCTGTGATCACTCTGGATATAAGTATCTATATCTAGATAACAAAGCCTGCCAGTATGCATTAGACGTTCTGGAAGGCATTTTTTTTTTCGCAGTTTTTTTTTACATATTAAACAAATGAAGTTCTTAAACAAAAATAAAAAAGTAAATTACACAAAAATTAGCATTTAAGGTCAAACTAGGCATAGCCTGTATTTCAGCCTTCAACGCCGATCCCCTCGAATTGTAGATTATAGTAATTTGTTAAGTTCTTCTTTAAATAAACATATAAAAAAAATAAACACTCTCACACAACAAACAAACTTCCACTTAGGGTGTTTTTAGTATCACGCTGAATTGCACACGCACGCGGGATTGGCGTGCATTTGGCCCCGCATGCGTTGTACCCTTTATTGTAAAGCCCGTGTGCGTGAGCAAATCCGCGTTAAACTAAAAACACCTTTACATAGTTTCTTCTTCAATTTCAGATAAATAAAATAATGAAATACAGTTTAGAAAAGGCGCTTTCTTGCTGAAATTCTAGCCCGTTTTAATATGTCTTTCCTCCTAGCCTTCTTTATTATTTTACTTGGTATTGGATGGCAAAGTAGCATAGGGATTGGTACAAGAAAAGAGAGGACTCTGCGGTCCTATTATTTAGTCTGTGCCTATGCCCAGCAGTGGGTGAAGTCAGGCTGTGTTTGATCATCATCATCATCATCATAATCATCAACAGCCTTATAATGTATTCGCTGCTGGGACAAAGACCTCCTCTCTGTGACAGAGGGAATGGGCCTTAATCCACCACGCGGGCCCAGTGCCAGTTGGTGGATGTCACATGTCTTCGATTTTTTGGTTTTGGGACATGCCGGTTTCCTCACGATGTTTTTCTTCACCGTTTTTAGAGCAGTCGTGATGAAATAATTGCGTGGGTTCGAACCCACGACCTACGACACGTAACCACGTCAGGACCGTTACCACTGGGCCACCACTGCTCACTAATACTCACATCAACGGTGATTGATGATGATGAGGAATATTAATACAGATCTCCGGCTCCCACCCCGTCCTTGAGACCACTCATCAAAGCCCACATTACCACAGAATATACAAATTACCGCTGCATTACATACAAAAACACACATAATTATGTATCCTAATTAAATACCAGTAATTAATATCCAATTAGATTAAGATCCGTATTCTTAAACCATAATATTGGAAAAATGCGAGCGTAATTTAAAACGTTTGTGTACAATGAAATGATAAATATTCAATGTGGGCTTTTCCTATGAAGTACGCTAGTTTTTTAGTTTCAAGGATCAAGTAACGGATGCTGGAGATTTGATTTTGATTTGGTTGGTAGATACTGTTGGAACTCGATCGAATATTTGCATATTGTGCTCTAGGCATTACGATATACCTATCTGAACATGCTTTCAATGATTTATTGGGTATTAATTTTGTTTATAAAAAGACTAACAGTGTCCGTTATCTAGTTAGCTTCGTTTAGCGGTTAACTATTTAAAAAAAAATTGTTTATTTAAAAATGTTTTAGTGCACTTCTGGTACCCTCAGCGGAACCTAGGTAAGTCTCTCAAGAATGATCCTGTCTTTAATGTATCTGAGATACCAGTCATCTTGGACTGTTATGGACTTAGTTTATAATGTAGCTGACTGGTAAGTAAAGTACCATCTATGGGTACTCTGCGTATTAGTTTTGCCTCCAAGCAAAACTAATACTGAGAGTGACCCTATGGTCACTAACTAGAAAGCGCCAGAAACTAAATCTTTAAAGTTTTTAAGCGACGATATCCCTCGCCAACGTTAATGTAATGTTAACTCTAGTATGATGTAGGTCTTACATACTAATTCTAGTGTCACCATAAAGAGCTATTTCTAACATACAAGGGATATGCATAAATATTCAACATCTTTGCGATGGTCTGGTAAATGAACAAAACTCTTTTAACACTGCTTTGTTTAGATAAACAAACATAGTCGTTTAACACAGCTTTGTATAAGTAATCATATTATTTGAATAAGTTCTTTTAACTTGGAGTTCTTAATTAGAACAATGAGCATCTTCTCATATATTGGTGGTGACTTGTTTGGATATTTGACTTAAGTGTTTGTCTTCGCACTCGGATGCGAAAAGTGCAGGATAAAATGGAGATATGACGTTATTTGGATGCTTAAGGTAGAACCGATGTTTAGACTGGGAAAAGCCTCCCAGTAGGCACTGAAGATAATATAACTTATAATAAATGAGCTATATTTTCAAAAGATTCTGATAGGCTGCATAAACTACCGCTATTACTGAAAGCACACACGTATAAGTAAAGTGGGATGGGCTGGTGATACCGATGGGTTGCTAGTTTATTTGTTTTCATTTGGCAATCCATAAATTGCCACTAGCTGAGAGCTGCAGCAAACACACAGGCTAAATTACTAGTGTAGGCCAAAGTAAAAAAAAACAGTATAAATTACTAGTGTAGGCCAAAGTAAAAAAAAACAGTATAAATAGCGAAGACGAACTTAAGAAAAGTGACACACAAGGTAAATTGTCATTATGGCTATATCACAAACATTCAGCTAAAGAACTTACAAACAATATCAATGACAATGAAACGACTTTTCTTAGTAACTTCATCGTCCTGTCTTCAATCGATGTTATCTCGATCGATCACCAGTTTGACGTAAGGGGTCGGCGCTGGTTTCTCGGTACCTACCAGATTAGTTACGACTCAGATGTTCCGTGAAGTTTGGGCGTTTGGCTGCGCGTGCGCAAGCAACTTGTTTCGTCACTGATTACGTGTTAATTCAGGTTCTGAACTATAAAGTAGGTTGTGTTTTTGTTGTGTTTTTCGGCTGCGAGGTTGTGGTGCAATTATTATGCAGCTATCGGACTGGGGGAAACCCAAACGCGGAATGGTTTGTTATGGCTTCTAGGCTAATCAATCAATATTGAACACTTACTTATTTTATACCAGCGACCCACCCGGTGTCACTCGAGGTGCAACGCAATTATTGGAGGATTATCCAAAATGAAATTGTTAAATTTTGTACAATTTTGCTTCCTCTCTCTCAGAGAGGACCTGTGTCCCAGCAGTGGGAACATTGAAAGCCTGATGATGATGATTAATCCAAAGCTTGCGTTTGACCTCTATCTCACCTGATGGTAAGCGATTAGCGATTTAAATTTAATTTGAGTAAGACAAAAAGAAAAAAAACAATTAACAAAAACACATATTCTATACAAGCAAAATATCGTTTAATTAAATTCATCTACGCTGTAATAGCACTTATCTAGTAATAACCCCTGAAGGGACTTCTTATTTTTTTTTAGAGACATACATTTAATAATAATATCAGGTATTTTATCATAAATATCTGGAGCAATACTAAAGAAACTCTTTTTCAATAAAGCAGTTTTACACTTGTATTAACATAACAAATTCTCATATTGGGCACGAATTGGGGTTCTCTTAACTGCTGATTTGTTTTTTGAAATAATAGTTGATTAGCTTATGGGTGGGATGTCCACCATGTACCGATGGCGCATGTCCGTCTTGTTGACAAATAATGGAAAAGGCTAAGCGGAATCAAATTGTATATGCATATTATATTATTGTAATTGCATATTCCCCGAAATGAAACCGATAAAAAACCGATACGCTGGCAATTCGGCAAGGCTGTACATCATTGCCGATGAGCTTCTTGGCTCGTCTGTCATTCGACTCAAGCTGGTATTTAGAAGATCCGTCCCAGATGTGTGCTGTACTCCATGCATAACCCATACAAATCTAGCGCCAAATACGAACACAATATCTGCCCAATCGGTTGAGTCGTTCTCAAGTGATCGTTTCACAAATGCGCCAATTGATTTTTATATACTTACAACTTGGTTAATCTCCTTAAAAATAACTTCAAGTTCGAAAGGAGTATCTTGTTCCATTAGCCTGATGTACTCCATTAGCCAATTTATATTACTGCCAACATGGGTGGCTCGTGTGGTTTTATCATCTTGACCACACGGTTTTTCAGAGTTATCCTAGCCTTTTCTTGCAGTGTGGGTGCTGACAGTCCAACCATATCGTATGCATACTCGATTTTACATAATATCGTTTAAAACCTATTGTGTAGACGAAGGCTAGATGCTAGAGCCTTGGGCCTAGTCATAATTAAAAGCAAATATAGCATTTTTAGGAATAAACTTTCCAAAGATGTATGTAGGTATAACTTGATGTAGACAATAATGCATGAATTACCTGTAAAAAAAACCCTGTCTATACTCAATAGACTACGTTGTCACGTTTTGTTGCTCATAAGTCCATCAAGAAGTATAAAGAATTGGCAATACATCTTCTAGATTCTAAGGTGCCAAAGTGTGGTTAAAACGAGCAATACTTTAGTAAAATATAGTCATCGGCTTTGACAACCATCGTTGTTTACCAGCCATTAATGATGGAAGTAAAAATCTCAGACACAATCACGCTAAAAACACCTTAGATGAACACACATGAGTATGTGTTCCACTAGAATTGTGCGAGCAGGATGTGTGTGAATCAATAAATAGCTTACTTCAGCTGAAATCTACTCACATTCCACGGTATCTGATTTAATGTCCTATGTCCCCTGGATGGGGCAGAGGGCGTCCACAGTAGGTGTCCATCGCAATCAGTCTTGAGCTTCATGCTACACCTCGCTCCACGTCATTCCTATGTTTGTCGCTTCTGTAAACACGGTGCGATGCCATATATTTTGACGGGGACGGCCACGCTTTCTTTTACCTTGGGGATTCCAATCCAACGCTTGACTTGGTATAATGATTGGAATCCTTTCACAGCATGTGGCCAATCCAACTCCACTTGCGACGCTTGATCTGGTGGTCGATCGGGCTCTCGTGGCATTTCTCCAGCAACTCTACATTGATAATGGTCTCGGGCCAGTAGATTCCGAGAATGCGATGAAGACAGCGGTTGACGAAAACTTGAATCTGGCGCGAGTTGTCTTTTGCGATCTTTCTCGTTTCGCACCCGTAAAGCAGCATGGATTTGAAATTTGACCCGGAGATTTTGAGTTTAATCCTTCGGGTCAGTTGCCGCGATTGCCAAACAGGTCTCAACGGTGAAGTATTCCTCACACTAGATCTATGAGATCTGGTATGAGGAATACTTCACCTCTTGGGTCTTCCGGAGGTTTATTTTTTATTCCTAGGTATGCATCCCCGCAAATCTCCGGTGGATAGGTGGCAATCTTCCAAATTTACGGGCATCATTTCAGCCGAAAGACATCCACTGCTGGATAAGACTTTCCCAAAGTGTCACCATATCGACCGATCCTGTGTCTCGCACCCAGCAACTTCCACTGTCTTCACCAGGTCACCGGTCCACTTTATGGATGGCGATGCATGGTGGTGGAATAAAAATTATTCTTATTACATTTTGTATTCAGTATCCGGTTAGGCATTTCCAAGCGTAACTGCTTAGCGTGGGGGTTCGATCTTTGGTGTGGAGTTATTGGGATTTCCCATGAGGAAATTCTTGGAACAACCCGGAGACTGGATTTGTATCCGGCTATATGGAATAGGCTTGCTCCATAATATACATAGTATAAGACTTATCTTTTTCGCCAGATAAGTCTCCTCTTACTACCCCTTCAGAGATTTTAGATTTGATGATAATTATATATGCGATAAAATCTTAATATAATCTTTAACAATGAAGTTGAAACACCAGACTGATACTTTTCTGAAAAAATTGCCATCATGGTCATTAATGAAAATAAGCTGCTTGAAATCTATGAATTGAAAAGGTGAAGAAGTATATCAATACAAAGGCATGTCTCTTGATAAATATATCTTTTGAATCACAGTTTCTCCTTGTAATAACTAAAACTACTTCACGGTAGAGTTACTCAATTAATTTAACAAGATAACAAATAAAGTTACGTTTTACTGAGTAAGTCTTTTCAATTTTTTGATTTCTTCATTTTAATATTTTTAATTGCTGCCTCGTCTAGTGCTCGCAAGATACTGCTGAGCATGACGTGCTGGGTTCTATTTCCAGGTCAGGCAAAGATATGTTGGATTTTTACCTGACTGCGGAAGGGTAAAGTTTTTCGAGCGTATGTATGCATATCCATTTCTATGGCACGCTCTACAGCCCAAACGTCTTGACGGATTATGACATGTGAGGTGTCGTTGGATTCGTCTCAATTGTGGGAGTGACATAGGTTATATTTTTAAATATGGTGCCCTCCCCAAAATAGTGCGATAACACTATTTTTTATTATACAATATAAGTATCAAATAGAAACTACTAAATATACCATTCCTCATAAAACTTTCATGTTACTATTTTGCCATAAATTCAAGATAAGCGTAACTTTGATAGCAAAATAAATAATCTTTTATCACTTTTGGTGAACTCGTTAATTAATAAACCTAAACATTCTTTTGACGACACGGTTGGCGTAGAGGTTGAGCGATCGGCTGCTGCACTGCGTGTCGCGGGTTCGATTCCCGCACGAAACAAATATTTGTATGGCCTATAGATAGTTGTTCCCGATCTGGGTGTCTTATGATGTGAGTATAATATAAATGTTGGTAAACGCACGAGGAAGAAATTCCGGGTGTGGCGCAAGAATACAAAAAAAACTGATATTATACGTCCTCTATTATAATATGGCACATAAACTAATAGGTGCATCTCTGCCCTACCTATCGGGTAATATAGGCGTGATGTTTTGTACAAATTAATTAATAAACCCACTTGCTTCATTCTTAATTAACATAATCAGGTTTCTGTCCGTTGCCCCAACGCTATCACCACTCACTAAAACATTTATATCTTTTTCCTTCTTTACAATTTTATATACAAAAACCGCTTTTAAATATGTTCCAATCACCATGGAACCAGCTTAAACCGGTCGAATCTAAAAACCAATAAAAATTATACTTAAATCTGATGTATCTAGTGACCTCTGACAATTCCACTAATATAATTTAGAGCCACGCTTCATCGGAAGAAGAAAAACTACACGTTTTTAATAAACTAAGAAAAAAGTCATTATAACATTTTTTGCTAAGTTAACCAGACCACCTATGTACATAGCAAGTACTTACTATACGGCCAGCATTTCATCGGAAAATGCGAAAAAAATCGCCGTTCGACCACAGCGTTTCGAAGTAGAACAAAGTAGGTCGGCTAACTTCGTAGTTTGTCGGGCCGCTTCGTGCGTCCTCGGAGATCGGCGTACGCGCATACAGCATCGAGACACCGCCCCGGTCGCAGTCGCGCTCGTGCTTTGATAAAAGTTTTTCCAAATAATTACGTCACGGGATGCAAGCTTTCTTCACAAAAGCACATTGCAAAGAATCGGACTGATTTTTCTCGACTAAATACCGTTGATTTAGAAAACTTTTTCTACGTAATCAATTTTTTGTGGCCGTGTTGAACTGTTTGTACGACAACATGTTGTGGGAGACTGGTTTTATCGAGGAGTCAGATACAGTGAGTATTATTTCTCATTTATTTTTCCAATAACATTACTTGAATGCTTCTAATGTATTATTAACGTTTTAAATTATGAAACCGTGCCCGTTGCACGCAAACACAGGCAATCACGTACTTACGGCCAGTTTGTGTATGTGTGCGTTAACTTTCTAGTTTTCGCTCGACGCTCGAATGTATTTACATAAAACGTGAACAGTTTTTCATAATATAATCCACATGGAAGCATTTAAGGCGTATTTTAGCGTGTAAATATTCAACGTGCACGTCCCAGCTGTGACGGGATTAGGAATAGCTTTATTAAATGCAAATAAAATGTTGATTTTGACGTTATGCGGCGTGCGGACTAAAATGACGCTTCTCAGAAGCTATGTTGCGTTGCGGAATGTTGCGGCATTTTAGGTGCCCATTGTTTTAGTTTGGTATTGTTATTTTTTTTTTCAAGATACAAGAACTACTGCGCAAATGTTTGTGATGTAATTACTTGCACACTTGTGTTATTGTATAAATAATAAATTCTACTGAACAAAACAAAACTGAAGATAAGATTAAAATAAACACATCACACTCAAAACATGTTCTGGGTAAGCTCCAAAACATGTTTTACCGAGTACACATATACATAAAAAAGCTCAAATTTGTACCTTCAACACACAAAAAGGGCTTTATTGCAATTTTATAGAATCTTTCCTTATCTGACCAAAATCAAGGCGTGATTTGATTGGATTGGTTGCAAAATCGTGCGCAGTTTTTGTAGCTGTCAACCATTACGTCATCCATGTTCCTAAAAGTCGATACATTGCCTTGTATGATAAGTACATAAACACACAAGGCGTTATATCAATGGATAGTATCTATATTATTTTTCATATCTCACAAATTAAATTTATGCAAGTCAATTAGGGGTTATTTAATGACGACACTCATTATTCAAATAAAAACAAGAAAGAAAATATCATATTTGTGTCCAGTTTGGACACACACATGCTTGGCTGACAACACACTCACTCACCTTTGGAAGTCACAATACTTTTTGGTTAACAAGTAAATATTAAAAATTACCAAAACCCCCGAGAATTATTTGTATTTCATACTTTTTAAAAGACATAATTTATCGAGTCGTAGACACGCTTCGATCAATAAACTATCGAACACGTAATAATGACACATATCTTGCGAAAATACCCCGATTCAAACAGTAAAACATCAATAACTTTTGAACGGCTGAACTGATCGGTTCATCCATTTAGGAGCTATGATGCCACAGACAGATACACAAAAACCCAGGTCTTACACTTATAACACGCCTCTTTTTCCGTCGGGGGTTAAAATTAATCTAAACCCTTTATGCTAAGTAATTTACTGTAATTGGTTCAATTAAATTGATTGAATAGCTTTATTTTATTGACATTATCTAATGGTGTTTTATCCGTTATTATATCGTTGGAATCGATTGTAGTGGAGGAAATTTATTTCAAAAGGGCTTACTTAATAGATTTCAACTAGTTAACTAAAATAAATGATTTTCCTGATATAATCTAAATCTACAAGCATTATAATTTTTGATAAGAATAATCTTAATCCAATAACGGTACTTAACATAAACAATATAATAAGTACCGTTGAATATAAAAATAAATGATGCATGAATGTAAAAACATCGACAAAAACGATTTGGCAGTGACAAACAGCTCTATAGAAACGATATCTAAAGAAAGAGTAAAAGGGACCCAGCGATATAATAGCCATACGTTGAAAAGAGACAGGTGATATCCATATGTCTATAGTCGCGGTATCTTGTTAGAGTTTATTGACTAATTATGAAACTATCGATAATGATAACTGATTAGATATTTTAACAATTAGTTTAATACTTCAAGTGTTAGCCGACAATCCGACTAATATTATAAATGCGATGGAAGGATGTTTGGATCTGGACGAAACTTGGCACAAAAATAGATAAAAGTCTGGAATAGCACATAATCTACATTTTGTCCCGGTATAATGTACCCTTGGGATGATAAAACACTAAACACAAGGGCGAACCCGTTGGCAGAAGCTAGCAGAAACATATAGTTATCAATTTGATGACATCACTGAAAACATAAAGACTGACTCGTTAGTTTAATGGCCGAAACTGCTGAGAATAAAGTCCTGGATTTGTTGCCCGCTTTGGGATATGTCAGTAGCAGCCCCTAGTCTGAATCTGTGCCTGGTTGATAACAATGTAAAGGCTCTCCCCATATTATTCTCTTCTTCAGTCGGTCCCTCACTATTGAAGATCGTGGTCGCTGGACCCCTTTAAGCGGACAATCTGCCTCCATCGATTCCTGTCCAAAATTGCCATCACCAACTGCTGGAATTTACTTGAGGACGTAGCTTCTTTCACTTGGTCAGACCATCGTGTTGGCGACCGGCCTCGTGCTCTCTTTCCTTCGCTATTGCCAACATTGACCAGTTATTCTAGTCGTCTATCTTCTCTTAGCATTATGTAACCGATATAGGTCAGACAATCTGGTCGATCATCGAGTTGGGCAAGGATAGACACATTTGTGCGTTTGGCTGTTCATGGTATTCAGAGCATCCGCCTCCAGCACCACATTCCGAATGCGTCTACCCTCTGTCTTGCACTTGCTCGGATTGCTCACCCCGTATTACATGAGAACATAACTGACGAAATGTTGGCGTAGGTACCTTCTTCAGATATAACTCTAATAACCCTTCCAAGAATACATACGTGATGTTAGGTTTGTTGTGTTAAAAATAAAGCTTTAAGGTATTTTTGTTACTCAGCTATATTTTATGAGTAATAACGAAACCAGTAGGACAACTTTTGAACCTTTACATGACTTGATTCTGATCTCAAAAATGCCCAGTTTTCCTCAAATTCGTTCATTTCAAAGACTGGATTAACTTGTGTCGTCTTGATGGTCTAATTCGTGTGCATACCTTTTTGAAACCACATGAATGATTATGATTTTTCTGGAGACACCAAGTTTTGGATAGACGCATATTGTTTTATCCACCACTCCATGGAAACCTTAGATTAGAGTACCTTACACTCTCGCTAGCAGAGCAGCTAGGAGGGTCCAATGGTAACGGCCCCGACTTGCATGTTGTAGGTTGTGGGTTCGAACCCAAGCAGGCGCATTACTTAATGTAAATTATTTCATCACCACTGCTCTAAAAACGGTGAAAGAAAACATTGTCAGGAAACCGGCATGTACTAGAACCAAAAATTCGAAGACGTGTGACAACCACCAACCCGCACCGAACCGCGTGGTGGTTTTTGGCCCATTCCTCTCTCACAGAGATGAGGCCTGTGGCCCAACAGTGGGAACGTTAAAAGGCTGATGATGATGATAGCTAGCAGACTAGAAATAATAGAACAAAATACATTTCGCAGTATCAAAATCAGAGAAAACTCAATTAACTGTGATTTGAGAGTATCATTTCTCTTCTTTTCAAGGATGCTGTGCTCTCATTTTTAGTACTTTGTATCATGTTTTCAAAAAACTTTAAATGGCAATAAATTCTATGTATTCCAGGCTTACAGGCAGGCTTAAAGACTCTTACTGGCATTTGGAACTGAAAAATCAAAACCATAAAGTTTTCTTCCCCAAACATTTCTTACTCCAACTTCTCACATAATTAATGAGTTTGTGACTGCAAATAAAGCAGCTCCATCAACAAGGCCACTTAAGCCGCTAGTTACGCATCATCAGTGAGCAGCCTTATAATTACCGCGACTTTCTCAATGAACGTTACACTGCAGTGTGTGTACACCCTAATGGAGTGAGTAATTTGCTCTTCATATCTGTGTAATGGGTTTTAGAAGTAGTTATGTAGAAGAATAGATAATATTTCATGTATATGTGTGATACAAAGATGATGAATAGGTTTATTTAGGAAAATCTTCAAGTTTTGTCTCCTTTTTGAGTAAGAACTTGAGAATTAAAATAGAGTATACTAATTACAAACAAACATATATAAACTCACGCCTTTTATCCATGGGGTAGTCAGAAACTACAGAACGCCAACTGCTACGATCCTTTTATATATTTTTTTGCTTCACTCACATTCATACATCTAGTCATACACACACGCCGATTATGAGTACTGCGCACCTGGCCTTTCTGTAGAACATCACCAATAAGGTCTATGTTTGTCTTTCTAGTGCTTCCCCTCCAGGCGTAATAGGAAAAAGAAAGAATTAATTATTAAATTATTATTTTCGTCTCATAAAAAAGAACACACTAATTATGTTCTTTTTTATGAAAAGATGTTTAGTAAATAAAGGCTAACGAGTTGATGTAGACAATCTATTCTGACTTATTCCCAGTCGTGACTTTTTTCAAGCAAAACATCGTTTTAAAACGATTATTCCTGTCCACCACTGGGGGACAGCGGGAAAACTTTTAAAATATGCCTTATCAAAATCATTTTACATAAAATTACAAAGAATTTTTCCTAGAAAAACCATTAATTTTTCATATGCATATTACAATGTTAAGTTTTCATAATAGCCTCTGAAGTCAGTAGATAAGAATTTCTCGGCAAAATCGATAAATATCTTGTAACAACAGATTTTCCAAGAAAATCCATTAGTTTTCCATTCAAAAGATACAGGTGTAAAATCTTTTACATGCAGTAAATTGAGGGAATTAGACATATCATGACACGCGGCGTGTTCAGAAACGTGATAGCCGACGTAAACGTCTTCAATGGTGAGAATTATAAATGCCAATAAATATGTTATGGGCGATAAAACTAAGTTTCTTCATCATACCGCTTTACCAAGCCATTACTTGGATTCACTGCACTTAAAAGACTGGGCCGTGTGCTGCTTTTAGAAGTTAATCTTATGCCTTTACGTCGAAAGAAGATATTTTGTTCATAGAAAATGCAATAATACCAATATTGTTTTAAAGATTTTTCAGTTTTCTATATTTTTTTTAGATTAAGAGAGAATCTAATCTCACAAAGTTACAATTTATATTTTCGTTTGGTCGTGTACACTTGAGGACAGAAACACTGGTTGCGTTTAGAACGTCTCCCTTTCTTTGACTGAGAAAATGATAATACATTATTTCTCTTGTCGTCAAATCATTACCTATGTAATGATGTTTGCTATTAAACAGAAACATAGCACAATAATAAAAGATTTTTCTAGTCACTCTTTATATGCCTTACGTTAGCATGTCACTTTTTCATTCCTTACAGTAAAAAATATAAATAATGGAAAATGTTTTTCTAACTAGGTATGAGTTCAAGCTTATCATAAACATAATCTCATACACGTGATTTAAATACAGTACATATTCAACAAAAATATGTAAATAATACATCAATGACCTTACAGCACCGTAGAGTCCAAACTTCGCGGCCGCAGCAAGCACGATCAATTCCAGATTATGATCAAGTTATAGGCGAAGTCGGAAGTTATCGATAGTATCTACATAATAAGAGTAATAACTTGTGTTTATTGCGTAGTGTATGATGGCAGAAATGGTACTTAACAAATAAATATAATTGTATACTTTTTTTGGTTGGTTCACTGTAGGGCAATTGGCTGTTTTAAATTGTCTTCCATTTCTCTCTTTTTATAGAATTCGGGTTTTTGTTAGGGCCCGTCTTTTCGGTGTCTATGGAAAGGCTGAATTAAAGAAAATTGCTGAGATTGCTATAACATTTTTTTTCTTCAGAGGTTTTTTTTTGCTGTTTCCCCTTTGACCCCTATCTCACCTGATAGTAAGCGATGATCTGATCGAGGATGAGGCAAGTTTGCCTAGAAGTAATCTATTCACTGTTGACTTAAATACGCCCAGGTAATAGCTATCAGGAAATACAGTCTCCGGCAGGGAATTCCACTTCTTAGCTGTACGCACAATAAAAGTAAAGATTTATGATTTGTGTTTTTCACTCAAAAAAGTAAAGTACCAAATAGGTAACTTTTTCTTTTCCTGTACTTCAGCTATGAAAATTATTATCCCATGTTTCTGTAAAGACATTAATAAAATATTCTTGACATATTGATGCCAACAGCCAGTAGGTATACAGGCATTGACCACAATTGATAAACTTTAATCAGTATATACCTATCTACTTAGCCTACTAACCCTTCAAGGATTATAGGCGTAAAGCAATTACATAAAACTAATTAATGAGATCACAAAGATTCAAAAACAGTTGAGGAAACAAACATCGAACTACCACGTATAGGTTTGTTTACTACACAACGTTGATAAAGAGGTCGACTGACAGACAGACTGAGAGATATATTAATTTATTTACTTGCTGATAGATGCAACTCTTCCTTGTTTATTTTGAAGGTTTTTTTAATCTTGTTAACAATGGTTAAGTGTGCTTTGTTGAAAGAAATCTTGATAGAGATAATAACGTGCATGACTTAATGTTTGCATACCGAAAACTTAGTCATGCGCAGTTTTTTTTTTAAATTAATTATACATGTATTTTTGTCAGAATTAACTGGCAATTTTGAAAATAAAATTGTGACATAATATTTTTAATAGTAAAGATTCTTTGTGAATTTGAATGAGTCTGACGATTTTTTTTCACATTAAAAAAATCTGACATTTCAAATTCACAAATATATCTTTCACTGCCATGGTCAACTTTTGAATGTATCTGTAAAATAATTTACTTACCAAATGATTATACTTATTTATATAAAATATACATAAAGCGCATTCACAAAGCTTGTTTGGTCAGATAATAATATGTTGGAGCTTTGATCTTTAAGAACTCGGAAGCAATCCCTTTGAAGGTCGGTCGTGTACAGTATTGTAGAAGAAAATTACCACTCATACTTCAAGGCAATTTGTACTCTAATCTTGTAGATATACGGCACAATTCACATCACGAAACACGTTTATTTTTTGCATATTTTATTAAATTGTACCAGTTTTCAACTCAGGTACAAGTCTGGGTTTCTTAAGTTTAGTCACGACATCTGACTTTGAGCTTTATTCTCTTTGAAATAAAATTCAAACTAGATTGCAGTAATGATACACTTGTTGAAAGTATAATGGGATAAACTAGGTATTTTTTTAAAGTACTTTTTGACCTTAAACGTGCTACGAACCTATAATTTAAAATTCGTTATGCGAAAATAATGAAAAGATTGAAATAATTTTGAATTTTCGATTCAATTATTTATATTGAATAAATTATGTTGACAATAATTATTTCTTACTAACGACTTGATGATATGCATTATGGTTGTCGTTTTTTTTATACAAAAGTATTTTGACTAAGTATAGTGTTGATGTCATACTTAAAATATGCAACAACTTTAGTCATCAGGTGAGATAGTGGTCAAACGCAAGCTTTAAGTTAAAATGTTATGTTAAGATACTGTTACTCAGGAATATTTTTCCGAAATCAAATTAAAACATAATTTTATTCTGATGTTCGGTATAATTTTTATTGAAGTACATAATCAAGCAAAAGTTTATATTTAGAATTCACGTGTTACCCTATCATGCTGTTTGTTCTAAATCGTGTTTCACTAACCGATAAAAACAACTGGAACAAATTCCACAAAGGCCCAATGATATTTAAATGGAATAAACATTATTACAATGTTTGACCGATTAGCAACGGTTCAACCACGCTCTGTTAGACACAACTCAGCGTTTACTAAACCAGTTCTATTTATTTTATTTCTTTAAATAATATACAAAAAAAACTGTGAAAACGAAAGAACAACAAAATACCAAGTTTTTATTGCAAAAAATGCTGGGGCGTTAGACATGGCCGGCTGTGTAATGACTGTTTTTTTTTTTAAAATAAAAATGCTTTTAGATAAAGCTGTTTTTAATAAAATGTTGATTGCGTTTAATTTGGGTTGATTATAAGCTTAAGTGAAAATTGTGGTCTGTCTAATTAATTATGTAAACAGATCATCAACGGATTCTTAAACTTTATAAGCAACCTCAAGTTTTAATCAGACTTCATCAATAAAAACCGTAACATCTATACAGACAATACAAGTTAGTTAAAGCTCGGTTTCTAAATTGAAAGATTGAAATTGAAAACATGTTGAACGCTGAATTATAACAAGTTTTCAAGCTAACGTAGAGTTTGACAAGTTCTCAATTCGAATTCTCAATAAAAACTAGTTGGATATGTTTCAAAGTTTCGAAAGTCCAAGAAAACCCCGCACTTGTCACTTAAACTACTTACTCATACATTGGAAAACATAAACGCTTTCGAATTTTCCGCGCGTCCATACGCAATTAACCCTTGAATGACGACAGACAATTTAAATGCCTAGGCAATCGTCGCATAGAATGGAGCCGGGCTACATAGCCCGAGTATAGCTCGGAATTGCTCGGAATAGCTCCATACTTTCTTGACTGAATTATGTAGGAAACACTGCTGTGTTTAAAGCCTTTGGAGGAAACGTTTTGTGACATTGTCGTTTGATTTACGAGATTTTCTTGAATGGATTGGTGTTTTCTTTGAGTTGTTGCTTCGTTTGTATGACGTTGAAGATTTAATAGCAAATTTAAGTTCATAAGTTGAATTTACTGCTATATTACGAGATATCCTCTAACTCGACTCCATCTCAAATAATTAAACTGACAGTTTTAACATCTTTTTTAGAGTCATTAGTAAGAGTTTTTTCTTTTGTGATTTACTTCAAATATGGGCCTTTTTTTAAATTACATTAAAATGTTACCTTTTGACCACTTATAGACAAAAATTTATGACTCAAAAGTTTTTTAAATCACGTGGTTTAAATTTTTGACTAGCGCCTTAAATTCCCATTGAATACGCTCACGAAGAAATAACTTAACATTCGCCACGCTGATTTACCACATATGACTAATAACTTAAAATGCAACTAATGAACAAGTCTTTCGACGTGCATGTTTTAAAATTACATAAACAAAGTATTTTGTAACATTAGACGTATTGTCTTCTTCTAGAGCAGACATTTTTAGCGTACAGTTATTGAATAGAGCCTCAGTATTAGCTGTTTGATTTTCACTTTTGTCTCTATTTAGGTCGAGGACGCGCCTTCATGACGTCATGTCTTGGCAATGAGACATGTTTGGTGTGAATGCCTTATTTTTGCAATTTGCATGAAAGAAAATTCTCGACGTGATTTTTACGGGTTAATAAAGTAGCTTGTCATTTGTTTCGCCATTTGATTGGTTAATGCAATTTTAAAATAGCCGCACTCCAATTCGATGTTCTAATTTTATAATACAGTTTTTTGTCTTTCATTAGAAAAAAAACTTGAATGAACGCCATGCAACCGTTGCCTCAATGAATTCTGCAATAGCCACTCGATTCATGCTCTGGTATTTCCAACATTATGTAAATCTGAAACTATTGTAATATGAATCTTATTACTGATATTGTTATGGTTCAAATCAGCATCAGTATTGTCTAGCTGAGTCATATTAAATCCGTTTCGAACCCCAGTTTTCTCGGTAATTAATTTTAGAAATGATTGTAGCTATTGCGATAAGATCTACTATTTCAGTATCAAGCTTGATAAAAGAAAGCTTATCACACGTGTTGTTAAGGAAAGTGTTTAAAAAAATACGTAATGTCTAAAATAAGATCTTTTGTTATCATAATTCCCGATAATATTAATTAAAACATGGAACTGCTACTTTTTTGCTACTTAAGTCAAAAGTATCGAAGAAATAGATTTTATTGTAACGTTAAATGAGTATCTACCAATATGCTGAGTATTTATATCTACAGGTACTTAGTTGTTTGTATTAGTAGTAAACTAGGAAGTATAACAACTGTTGCGCAAGGCTCTATTGTTTAATTAGTCATTGTTGTTATTATTATCATGAAACATATCGGTGAGGTTAGGTAGGAAGGAAGGAAGTTTGAAAATATATAGGTAGTCTATCCTAAAGTAACATTCACAAGTAGAAGTTTTCACTGGTGATCAGATCAGATCGTATACATATGCGTAGTCCCTTTCAATGAACTTATTGAAGGTATAAAGTAACTTTAAACTTTTTTTGATATAAGCACTGCCCTTGCCAATTGAATTAAATCAATGTCTTTTCGCATTTGTAAAGCATTTGAAAATGCTGCTACAATTTTCCATTAAAACCTGTTAAAGTGGAGGTAGGTAGTCTTCTCAAAATGACGATGTACGTTTCACAAGTAGTTTATTTACCGTGTTTTCATGTGCAAGGAACTTGCATGCAAGTTTAATTACATTGCGCGGCACGATTAAGCGATTAATCATATTATACCTTGGTAGCCTGCAATGTAATGCAACTTACATGCTCGCTGGTTGTGGTCACTTAAGGTTGCCCTAGTCGACGGCACGAACTATTTTGTGCGCGGGGTTACAATGAATACTATCTCATCCGACAACACGAAAAAACAAGAAAACATTTGCATTGTTGAACTACTAATATAAACAGCCACCATACAGGGAATCTGTCCCTGTATGGTGGCTGTTTTCCAATTTCGTATTTTCCATCTTATCGGATTTGTTTCCGCTCAAACATGCGTTAAAATTAGTGTTGAAATATGGAACTTTCGACGCTCTTTTTTAACTTTTTTGTTTGCATACAGGGCTAGATAATGATGAGACAAATTGTTTTATTTTTATTTTGAACGTACATCGTCAAACAGTGGCGTAATTGCCAGACTACGTTTTTATGGAAGAATGATCGACTAGTACAACCGTAAAAGAACATCAAAAAAACAAATGCCTATCTCCCATTCCTAATTTAAAATTCATCAGACTGCCAAAATGTCCTTAAATCTATTGGTTAGCCAACTTAGTAAAATTTTCCAAGAATGGCTCGCGTCTCGTCAAAGATCATTTAGTCGAATCACGGTCTCTGAATCATCGAATTGCGAAAGTCTTAGCAGGAAAATAAAAGAAGGCAGTTGTTGCCAAACGAATATTTTGGCGAAGAGTGGAGAAACTGTTTGTGAGTCAAACTGAGATAATTACTTAGTTGGTTGAGTTATTTTTTGCATCATGTTTTAAATTTAAATGGTGAAGAAATTGGAGTTTTCTACTTAAGTGATAATGTTAAACTGAGCGTGGTCTTGTTAGATTATCGATAGGGTATTGATTAACTGCAGTCAATAATACGGGTATCTTACCAAAATGGATCATAAAAAAGTTAGTCTTATGGTAAGTATGATGACCAATTCACAGATACAATCATTTTGCTAATTAGTTAAGACAATAAATAAAACAATTGACTTATCCAATTCGGTCGGTTGGACAGTCACGCCTTTTTACCATGGGCTAGACAGAAAGGACGGTAAAGGAAAACATCGTGAGGAAACCGGCATGTCCTAGAACCAAAAATTCGAAGGCATGTGACATCTACCAATCCGCACTGGGCCCGCGTGGAGTATTAAGGCATATTCCCTCTCTCACAGAGAGGAAGCCTGTGTCCCAGCAGTGAGAACATTAATAGGCTGATGATCAGACAGAAAGGACAGAACTCTACCCGCTACGATCCTTATATGCTCTTTTTGTTTCGTTTTTAATCCAGTACAAGTTATTGAGCATACAGTGTTTCATACAGGATTGATATTTATTTAATATCAAACCATTAATGAAGACGTTATATATAGCATTTACATGAACTACAATACAATAACAGATATAATTAACTTGTATTAATGACAAAAGAAAATGTCGTGCCATTTCTGACAACTTAATCACTCTGTGACAGATAATAATTGATTGCTAATTTATTAAATAAAAAAATGTCTTTATATACTGCCTCGTGTGTCTACACTACAGCGCTACTGCTGGGCGAGCGGTCCTAGGTTTGATTCCCGGCTCAGGAAAAGCCTTATTAGGGTTTGTCTAAGGAATTTCTCAGCAGCAACTCGTAGCCTGGATTTGTGCCCGGTTGATTACTCCTATTGCATGGGCAACAGACAACAACATAACTGGGGGGGTGTTGCATAACTGGGGCAATGTGGGTGTACTTTAGATGCACCACTTTTAATTTTTTTGCGTGGAGAAATGCTCATGCATACTACACTACCACGGGGGAAGATAGTGCAGTTATGTTGGACTCCAATCCACTAAAACTCCACGGTGTCTTTATGTACCGCATATGACGGGTTGGGCACGCGTTAGCACTCACCGCAAACTTGCCGCGGTTGTTCGTCACCGGTGTCTCTCCCCGGGAGTACCCCCCATCACCGGCGCACGAGAACAAATTGTACGCCGTGACCACTCCAGGGACCAAACCAGCACATGGGCGCCAGACGACCCCATGTATGACAGCCATTCGTGGGATATAAGCGTGATGTTATGTTATGTCTTTATTTAAGACTAGAGGACGCCTCGCGGTTTCACCCGCGTAGTTCCCGTTCCCGTGGGAATACAGGGATAAAAAGTAGCCTATGTCACCCAGGGAAAGAATAGCTTCCCAACGGTGAAAGAATTTTTGAAATCGGTCCAGTAGTTTTGGAGCCTATTCGGTACAAACAAACAAACAATCAAACAAACAAACAAAAAAATCTTTCCTCTTTATAATATTGGTATAGACTAGCGGACGCCTCGCGGTTTCACCCGCGTAGTTCCCGTTTCCGTGGGAATACTGGGATAAAAAGTAGCCTATGTCACCCGGGGATAGTGTAGCTTCCCAACGGTGAAAGAATTTTTGAAATCGGTCCAGTAGTTTTTAACTTTATTCGTTACATACAAAAATACAATTCTATCCTCTTTATAATATTAGTATAAATATATATAGAAGTATAGATATAGATATAGAAAAAATAATGTATTTGAAGTTGTTCCAATAGTGTCGTGTATTCACCAAGTTATCACTTTTCTACACAAAGGTGTGATTTACGCCAAGGGACAGCCATTTTAGTTCTATTAACACTTTTCTTTATTTGGGGCGTTTACGTGATAATTATCTGTTCATGGAAAACAACTTACTGCGTCAAACCGTTTTATTGAGTTAATATTTCTCATTTGCTTTTACCTGCAGCTTCGGTCCTAAGAAATATTCAGTCCAAAGACAAAATCTTTTTTTAGATAATCTTTTTAGCTCATCTAAACTAAACGTGTGTGCAAAATTTCATCTTAATAGGTTGAGGAGAACTTCTTTAAAATTCAGTTTAAGATTTGACCCGAACATACTTACATACATTCATTGCAAGTTAATAAAAATCGTGTAAAAAGTACCAGCGATAGTTTAGATATGATATCTATCGGTGAAATGCATTTCGAAATGTGAATAGACCTTTCAGAAACAGATTACCTGCTAAAAACAAACTAATAGACATAATTAATCAGCATAAAATTCCGCTGGGACACAGGCCACTCTGTGAGAGGGAATGGGCCTAAGTTACACAAGTATTAATAAAAAAATGAGTTTGTAATCAGCCCGTCTTGTAAACCCTCTAAAGAATAATAAGTAGATTACATAAATACAACAGTAGCATTGTTCTTATGCAGCCAAGAAATGATACTGCTTTTAATTATTTATGAACAATTACAAGTTACAACATAATTTAAGCATTATTTTCTATGCACATAATATAACAGAGCCGATGCACGTTGGTTACACATGCTCACCTATTTACTTAGCAAAGAAAGAAACGTGGTCATTTAAGTGGTCGGTCTATGGTTGCTTGCTGAAGTAAATATTTTAGCATGCACGCTGGTGGAAAAATAGCTCTGGCTGGTTTTAAACTAATTCGAATTTAGAAACAAAAGAGAAACAAAACAATAGAGAAAATTTGGTCTGTCTGGTTTTGATAAGTCATTCGAATTGAGAATCAGTTTAAATTAGTATAACCTATCGATGGCTATTTTGGGTCAGAATTGAAAATAAAAGTGTTACATATTTCCATCGACCCTGTCCCTAGATGTCAATTCATTACAATTGTTGATGGGGCCTTTTGAAAGCTCCGTCTTAATAAGTATTTATTTTACTTGAAAACCGAAATGTGTAGGTAACAACAACCAAACGTGTCCAATAAATGTCTCGCTTCTGAACAAAACAAAGGGAATCGTGCACAAATCAAGTTTATCGCTACGAATAATCGAGTGGGCGGCGAGCACCGATTTTATGTATCGAATGCGCCTGCGCAGCCCAATAGCGACGGTGAAAGGGAAACTCGTTTTGCGTCACAGGGTATATAGTGTTACGTTTGTATGTACGACCTTGTTATACATGTAATTATTACGCATAATTGTGGCTACTGTTTGCATGCGCCAGGTAGTTTTCGAACAAAGCTCTTAACGCAAATTGATTTGAGATTTAGTGTTAAACATTCAAGCCTTATTGCCTAAGGTTTTGAGGACATTTAAAGGTTATGTTTGACAACGTAAGTTGCGCAAAATAATTTTAACCAGGCACGATTTAAGGTTAGTAGTGAGACTACACTACTAACGCCATCTATTGACATTTGTCGGTACTTTTATGAAGTTAAGCTTTCGTGAATCGAGCGAGCATTTTTGGTTGATCTTTTGTTGGCATCAAAGTTTATTAAGATTATTAACTTTTATTTACCCGTGACGAATTGTTCTTTGTTAGTTAGTTTGGTACCAATTTTTTAAATGTTATCTATAAATTTTATTAAACAAAATGCGTCGATTAGTTTCTCGCACGTGGTTCAAAATGAAACAGAGTAGGTATAGGGTCAGCCATTTTGTATTCAATTTTGTTTTTGAATTGTATAATTCAATCATTGTCTGTGACCAAAAGTTTGAATGTCTAATCAGGGGGGTGACCACAAGCTCTTAGAGTAAGGTTATTATAGGTTTAAAGTGACAGATGTATACCACGTCATATACATCTGTCCCTTGTACTTGTACTCAATCTCAAAATAACCTTACTCTAAGAGCTTGTGGTCACCCTCCTGAACGCTTGTTATTTGTAGCTTGTTCATTGAGGTTTTGAGTGTTTTTTTGTTATTGCTAGGATTTAAAAACTATTTGTGTAGGTTTTAAAGTTTAAGTCGTGAACAGAAAAACATTCGTCTTATTCTCGACTATTAAAATGAAAACCTTAGACATTTATTTGGAAAAATATTTCACCAAAAGATACAAGTAGAAATATTTCTTTTAAATATATTGTTCAGAGTTTATTGAAGAAAAAAATCATGTTAATTGGACAACACAGTCACAATTTTCTCCCCAGAATTTACCATGTAAAAGACCGTTTATCACAAAAGAAAAACAAATGACAATCCTTTTGTTCCCCTCAAAGCCTAACAAACACAATCCTACTTAGCAACAGACAAAACATATGCAATAATCGTAAGATCAAATCCGCCATTTTGTAAGCGGGAGGGAAAACCTGAGACCTTGACAACCGGTTCCTCTCACCGCGTCGCGCGATGGTCGTACAAACATTTAATACCACTATAGGTACATTTTGACGATGAAATATTTCAGTTGTATTTACCTATAAACTCCAATCTCGTTTTCTTTAAGGGTTAACTGCATTCTGAACCTTGATTAGGGAAATGGTTAGTGAAAGTAGTTTTTTTGCACTCTACTGTAATTAGTAGGTGGTATTAAATTTAATTGGAATAGTTATTATGAACTTTATGGAAATATTAGTCCACAACAATTTACTTTTGTTATATAGATTTACTATATCTACTCCCTATTCTTGAGTTAATTGTAGTTTTTATGTATGAAATCTAACAGTTTTGGCTTAAATCTGAGACCTCAATGATCACTTCAAGCTGAGGCTTAGTTTAAAAGTTTCTATAGATAATCCAAAGGCTCATTAGCAACTTCTACGTTTTCTACATTATTACACCACATCTGTATTTCCTGTAGATGTAGCAGACATTTATAGAACAACTAGTTACTGCCAGGGCCTTCGCGCGCGTGAATGTCTAAAAATATCTCAAGGGTACATATTCCCCAGATAAAAAGTATTATAAGTGCTATTCCAGACTATAATCTATCTCTGTGCCAAATTTCATCCAGATCCGTTCAGAAATTTTTGCGTGAAAGGGTAACAAACCATTCTCAAAAATTTCGCCTTTATCTATACCAATATTATAAAGAGGAAAGATTTTTGAAAAAAAAACCGAAAAGAAACCGGTTTCACCCGCGTAGTTCCCGTTCCCGTGGGAGTACAGGGATAAAAAGCCTATGTCACCCGGGGATAGAGCAGCTTCCCAACGGTGAAAGAATTTTTGAAATCGGTCCAGTACTTTTGGAGCCTATTCGGTACAAACAAAAAAATCTTTCCTCTTTATAATATTGGTATAGATTAGTGTCATCAAAATTTTCCAGTTGTGTTTAAGTGCAATAGAGTACGAGCTTTAATCCCCTACATCTTTAGTACTATTTCAAATATCATATATAAAATTAAAGTTAAATAGAATCCCAAACATTCACTTTTGCACTCTAAATAACCTAGCCGCATGTGAAAACAAAAGTCGTTTTAAGGAGCCGTAGTAAGTGTCTACTACTATATTTACACTTTATCGAGCTAAGTGAAATTATGTAACACACCAATTAGTATGTTTTAACTTAACATGCTTTTAAATTAGTGCTCACGACTTGACTGTAACACGGACATAACTGCAAGATATGTTGTAAGATCAGAAAATGGAAGGTGAGTTATTCGTATTTTTTCACTCACTGAAGATTTCGGTTTCATTTAATTTTCAGGAAGTTTATTTCTATTAATATAACATTAAACACATACTTTGCGATAAATGATATCGGTACTCATCAATATAGCAGGATATTGCCATTCAATATTTAACAAATTTAAACAGTAACAGAGAGGTTTTATTTGAGGATTCACTTCACAAAAAAAAGAACATGAATTTTATAAAAAATTCACACTATTTGCGTATATGCTCAATGAACTTTATATCAATCGTAATCAAACATAATTATCATATAATGGTAGTTACAAGCATGACTTTATTTCATTGCCTCGTCGTTCTAGTTATCACAAATGCCAACTACGGAGTGCGGGTTCTATTCTCGGGTTAGATAAACTATTTTACCCTTAAGACATTCTCGTTACAGCCTGTGGCTTGTTGGAAAAGTGTGATAAATATGTATTCTCAGACACAGAAGCGCTGTTCGCTTCGCAGAAGGTGTGTTGTGACATTAAAGTTACACAATCAAATTCTTGACATTGCTTAAAGTAAAATATATTTTTTCTGTACTTAAACTCCATTTGAAATAACATTAGAAATTTCTACAACCCCTATTTACAGTCCGTTCAACCGATTTTGA
The DNA here is from genome assembly GCA_964057195.1 of Orthosia cruda. NCBI lineage: Eukaryota > Metazoa > Arthropoda > Insecta > Lepidoptera > Noctuidae > Orthosia > Orthosia cruda. The sequence goes on from OZ059838.1 coordinate 33,616,550, forward strand.
GTTCTATCCCGTAAATATAAGGATGGCATAAAAAGCATAAGCTTGTTACCATAACTGTTTAATACAGCTGCTATTTGTCATATCGTCAACGCAATAGAAGTCAAAATCGTTTGAACGGGCTGTAAAATGGGATTATTTAAATTTATCATGTTATATCAAATGGAGTATAAGTAGGTATATTCAAACAATGACTTATCAATTATCATCCTATTGATTTTACAGAAGTCATGATAACTGACCTTTTTGCCTTAAAAGTATAGATAGTATAAATATTAAACAATCAGTATCAATACTATAAAGCAATTCATAAAAATACAAGGGGTGTGTACGTGATCAGCCGCACTTAACACATCAAAGCTAAAAATCTGTGCCGAACATATGACGCTATGCGTTTAAATCACACCTAATTAAATCAACAAACTTTTTGCGATTGTACCTATACTCCAAGAGGAGTGTTATGTAAAGAGAAAAATAACTTGTCTCTCTTTTTGGGCGTTTCCATTTGTTAAATACAGGTCTTCGGGTCCCAAGCCAGGAGCTAAGCACTGGGGCCCATAGCAGCGTTGGGACTCCTGGACCCTGTCTGAACCTGTACCCCACGAAACTGCCGTAACGCAGCAGTGGAAAGCTAGGGATTTGCTCCTTATTGGGAGATATACTGGTTCCTACTACTACCGCTTAGTTTATATTCACTTACCTGGGATTCCTGCGGTAGGCTCCTAGAGGTCGATCAACACCGTGCCGTACCGGGAGATTACGGATAGGAGAATATATGTAATATTAGGAAATTAAGGGATAGACTGACGGCTGTCTGGACCGAAGGCTCCGGCATCCACCAGACAGAACACGTTTCCCGCAAAAGCACTTCGCTGCGCGTGAAAATTTATTCAAAACCCAATTCGCGGGCGCCCAACAAACCGATTCCAAACGGCGGGCGCAACTAGCAATTACAAATGGGCGAAACACATCTCGATTCGATATGTTTCGACAAGAACCCGAATTTCTCGTGTGCTCACAACAAATTCTCTTTTTCGACTCTTATCAAGTGTCATCTGTTAAATCGTTGACAGCCCACTGACATGGTGTTGTAATTAAATATTAAAAATCGGGACAAAACACCATTTCTACAAGAAAGGAAACTGCTCAATTTTCAAGTATATGTAAAATGTTCGTAGGAAAAAGAAAACGTGACAACCATAATATTGCTCATATTCTAAATATTTTCCAAAGAATTTCCTTCATTCTACAAGACTCGAAGCCGAACTCGAAGCATTCTATAACAGTAAATTTCTTTGAGGGAGGATGAGACGAGTGGAAAAATGAGACAGAATATGTAGGATGTATGAGGGAATTTTCTTTATCGTTAACTAAAACAGATTTTCCACGCCTTATTTACTAATCGTCTCGTTTACGTTTTGGACATCACGTAAGCAGTAGCATACGTGATGTTCAAAACGTATCTTCTCTCTTAATAATTGATACGAATTAACGAAAAGCCATTAGGGTTTTCTGTGAGCCATATTCAATCATTGACACTAATGAGTTTACTCGTTCATTCATTCGATTGCATTTCCTAATTATGTAACAGTTAAATAGTTTTATCTGATCTATTTCATGAGAAAGAGTACGTGTGTGAAGATCTTAGCAGGTGGCGTTTTGAAGTTTCTGCTTGTGTGTGCTTCTATGACGAAGAGGCGTGAGTTTATGAATGTATGTTTTTACTGACGTTTATTTATTTATTGAACAAGGCACACCAACGACTCATTTACAAATTCATACCAGAAAAATTCTGTGTAAGCAAGTAACTTACAGGCATGCACATCATTGTCATAGTAAGTCGCATAAAACAAAATAAGAATTTAAAACAAACATAAAGTAAATCAAAGGACATAAAATTAAGTTAAAATTAAATAAAAGTACATAAATTAAAATTAAACCATAACAAAATTAAAATAAAATAATAAAATAAAATCAAAACAAACAAATTTAAATGTACATGGCATTGATTAAATTGGTATTCGACAAAAAATACTTTACAAACTAAATTCAATTATTAACAGAAATTATATAAAATGTCAAGTTATATTATTAACATTAAAATATAACAAAAATAACAGTACCATTATATTTTTTACACACAACGATTTAAAATACAATATTGCTATTTACTAGCATTATACCAACCCGCACTGGGCCCGCGTGGTGGATTATTCATTCCACCCATTCCCTCTTCAAAGAGAGTTGGCCTGTGTCCCAGCAGTGGGAACGTTAAAAGGTTGATGAAGAAGACGACTTACATTATTCGACGTTGTTCCTTTTACTAGAAAACAGTCTCTTGGCAGGTGCTATCTTTCTATAAGACTGGTAGCCAGCTTAACTATCATCCCTCATATTACTGCATATACGTCACCAGTAGAAGTAGGTTGATTGGTCAGACAATTAGTAAGTATAAAGAAATTTGAAGGTGTGCGTTAATGATCACCTGATTTATTATCTTTGAATTGATTAAAAGTCGGCTGATCATGTTTCTATGACTTTAAAATATTCTGATCAGTCTAACGGTCGACTCAAATATTAAATGTTGTGCGTAGAGCAAATATGGTCGGCCAAATAATAGTTTATAGTTTTGCCTGTGTTACTAAAAAGAGGAGACAGTAGCGTAAGTTACCATTTGTAAATATATATACAGTATAATCTCACTAATCCGGCTCTATTAAAAACCAGAGGGTGCCGGATTATTGGAATGTTCGGTTTACTGGATTATAAAGAAAAAATCATAATGAATAAAATAATGAATACATATAATGTATTAAATTAACATGTACATATGTAATTACATAGTTTTAAAATAATCATTAATTGAGGTCTGCTTTTGTGCAACTTGTAGTCTTTGCTTAAAAACCTTTTCTTGCATGTTTCGAAGAATTATAATATCTTTAACAATTAAAATCGCGAGGGAGGTGTGGGAGGAGGGTGCCGGATTATTAGACGTGTCGGTCTATTGAAGTGCCGGATTAGTGAGATTATACTGTATTCTATTTTCTAAGTTCCGGTTTTTCGACCTGGGCACAACAATCTGAACAATCTGAAGGTCTGTATCATCCAATGCGGTTCACTTCTGACCGTTTTATCTGTTATCTATAACCGTAACTCATCTACTTCTACAATTGCTCCACATCTCCTCAGCAAATGATCCCAGTATCCGTTTACCAAGTACATTAAAACCCACAGTTCGTGTGGTTGCTAATGAGCTCACGACTGATTCCTTTTATCCAACAACCAAGCGGATCCTAGCCGTAGGACGGGAAACACTATGCGGCCAAGGTGAACGGTAGGATATATTGATACTCTTCAAACGACAATAAAATATAACACGGAATGAGTACAATGGGTAAGGAATTATGTGAAGTGTGGCTATTATCTGAAGGCCCTAGCAGCGTCTGGCATTAATCACCATAATTTAATCTTTTACAACTGGTATAGGATATGTCTTCGACGACATAAAATAACAATAAGGAGTGCCAATTCAAAATATTTTATTTCACGTAAACCTAAATGGGAACGTACACGTGCACAGTGCCAACTGCTCGTTTCCTATGTGTAATTGACATAGACACTAGGATAAGACTCCGTAAAATGTAATATGTCCATGTGTGTTGTTGATGTGCCTTAAATAAATAAAATAAGGATTGCCAAGAAACTTCATGAATTGGCTTTGACTATTGTTTTCATATTACAGTGAAAATCAAATATCGCAGTTCATTTAACATAAAGTATCGCAGTATATCGTTTTTATTGCAAAAGAAGTTGCTACCATTCTGTGGCCATATATAATGCTACTATATTCCTTCTCAAAACAAGTAAAATTTAAAAGCCCTGATAGATTTTTATTTCATGCTTCATAATTTATCTAGAAGCAGACACGCTTCGGTCGACAATATATTTAACACGTAATTATGACTCGATAACTTGCGAAAACACCCCGATTCAAACAGTAAAACGCCCGGTAACTTTGGTAACGAACGGCCTAAACGAGTTTCATCCAGCATAGAACTAAGAACACTCTCAATAAAGTCGGTTCATCCGTTTTGTAGCTATGATGACACAAAAAGATGCACAAATACATAAACACACAATCGATAGTTAAAATAAAAAAAGAACGTCACATTAGATGAGCTTTGGAAACAAATAAGTAAAACTGAGTTCATACGATACCTTAAATGACCAAAATCAATGTGAAAATTTACCATCAGTAAATCTATTGTCAACTGATATGCCCTTGATGGTTCATTTTCCAACGCCTCAGACTGTTTGACCATATTTGTTTCAAAATAAACAATAATTAAGCCCATACAAATTGGTTTTGTTTTGACAGATAGTTTTCTCACAGAAACCTGTACTTAAACTATGTTAGTTAACTGTCTAAGGTGTCGAGTTATTAATAGTTAAAACCAATTATGTTGGCATGTTGAACAGTTTCTGAGAAAAATCTTTAAAATGGAAGTTTAACTGGTCAATATTGGCAAAAAAATCATAGGCTTTTAATTAATAAAATTCGATATGGTAATTAAAATACCATGTATTTAATTACAAGAGTACGATGACTTGCGTTTTTACTAATATTGGCAGAGGCCGGTTTAGAATATATAGATACATAAATATATAACTACATACATACATACATAAACTCACGTCTTTTTCCCATGGGGGTAGGCAGAAACTACAGAACGCCACCTGCTACGATCCTTACATACTTCTTTTGCTTCACTCACATTCATGCATCTAGTCATACACACAAGCCAGTTATTAGTACTGCGCACCTGGCCAATAAAAATATAACTAATTATTAATTATTTTTGTTTTGATAAAATTGTGTGATTTACTGTTTAATGTCAAAAAGTTAACGGTTTTATGGCTCTAGAGAAAGTGGTGAAACGAATGTGAAGTTTTCTGTTATACACAAAATATGTAACATGTTTAAAGAGTTCAACTTATCTAGTGTAAGTATCCAAGAATATTGTGTTATTTTCAGGAAAACTCTATTTTTGTCACACTCATCGCAACCATAAAAATAGATTTCGTTAATTATTCCATGACGAAATCAATGCCACAAGTGTGATAGGATTAATCTTATTCAACAAAAAAACCCTAAGATTGTAATAATCAATTTATAATACACAAGTTGCCTTAAAAAAGGCGCCCGAATTGTGAAAAAGTTGAGCTATCTTATCTTTGAGGCGAACTTTGCTCCTTACGATAAAATGACGTGATAAAAACAATATATTTATCGAAGTGTAAAATGATAAAATGTTAAAAAGAATTACCGTCTTTCCACGGAGACAGCCGCGTGGCTCGCAGTCGTAAAAAATATTCAATAAAATTATTTATTGAAAATAATGATATTGTCGCTACAATAAATTTTATAATTTATTTATTAATAAATATAAATTTCTCCTAAAAGTAAAGCAGCTGGTCGAATAGATAGTAAAAAGTGATTGCGTTTTTTTAAATACCTACTGATTTTTAAATAGTTTTATTTGTTGGCGGACATTTTTGATATTGTACAAAAAGGATGGTGCCTATTCGGGATTACTATTGGCGAAATTACGGAGGATCTTATTTTGTGGCTGAGGATATTCAGGTAATTTATTAGCATTCATATTCTGATTAATTAAAAGCATTTTTGAAATAAACATATTCGATACTAATCTTCTATGATATAGCTTTTTTTCCTGCATAGGTAGATTTTTTTATACCTTATCTGTTATCTTATCTTAATTTATAATTTTAAACATGATTTCAGCGAACAAAGAGAGCGTACCTTAATTTGCAACATATATTATATTTTCAATATTTTTCTTTTCATTATTCCGAATAATTAGTTAGTCACCTTTAGCAATGTGTCACCATTTCATTAATTTTACATTGACATTTTACAAAACTGATGACGCACAATGGCAGTACATTATTGTAAAATTGTTTGTAGTAGTAGGCTTTTGCCTGCATTTAATTCACTTTAGAATGTGCTGCATTTTTATGGCTTTGAAGCCTTGTACAGTAGTGGCCATTATTGAGTGCATCATCATAACTTTTTAATGAGCAGTTAATTTAAACTTAGTAATCTGTGTTTACGTATAACAATATTTTTATTTTGATATCTTAATGTAATATAGATAAAGCTATTATTGTGTGTAAATTATATATGTACCTTAAATGCTTCGACTGTACAAATAAAGAAAATATCTGTAGAATACTTTTTTATTTAAAAATCTTGGTACAATGCCAATAATGACGCCATTTCTATGACGTCTTAAAAGAAAATTATGGTGTGATAGAGTGATGAAGCCGTACAAAACAAATACATAGCAATATCCCTTTTTAACAACAGAATCATGATGGCGTTCGCCCCTGAGGCCTTTATAGATGTGTAGTATAACTTAAGGCTGTCCCATTGGTTAAAACCCTTGATAAGCTGTGACCAATCAAATAATTTATTGAACAACCCATTACTACTAAGTGGTGACTTTACCCAAGTGTGTTTACATACTAAATATTATAAGTTGCACACGACATATTGTAGCGTGGGTGCGCTTTATGAATGGGTTTTCGCGGTGACATAAAACAAAACAATGACTTACCTACGAAGCCGGCAATCCCACTTACATAATCGATTGGGTATTAATAGATTCGCGAATCATATTGATATTGTTACTGTCGCATTTGAGACGCGGTAACATTTTTTTAGAGATTTTTTTGTTTTCTATATATTTTATAACCTTCTTCTTCTTTTATTCATAGCTTATATCCAATCAAAATTATTATTTAACTAACTAAAAAAAATATATTAAAATTTTCATCCTTTGTTAGTTTCTAATTTACATTATTCTTGTGAAAAACAAATATTGTTTTTACCATTCACCGTTTTGTCACAATTTTGCAATTCCTGCAAAAGAAAGTGCAACCCGTTGATGTCTTTAGTACTACATTTCATGATTTCAGTTTTCAACAAAATAATTAATCAATTTCTTCACTTAATCTAAACAATACTGATTAATTATCAAGGAAAATGATCTCAAACTAATTTAGATCGTGCGACCAAAATGTGTATGTGTATTGTTATTTTCTCACGTGTAAGAACTGACGTACGACCGTATGTATGAATGTGTGTGTGTGTATATACAATACACGTTCTTTGTACTATTATTACTGAATGAATGAACTGCGGAAGGCGCGGAGTGGTGACGTCATCACCATCACGACTCACGACTTGTGCACCGACAGTAACGAGGGAGGGTTAACCCTAACTTTATGTAACAGCACAGATTATAACAATTGTCAAGGTAGTCAATATATAGGTGTTTTTATGTATTAGCATTTATTATATCATATCATAGTATCTTTAGATGCATTCATTAATAACCTTAGAAACTATGAATTGTACATTAATATAGGTATATGATCGTTAATCGGAACGATAAAGAGAGAATATTATTTTAAAATGAAACTCAAACAAAGAGATGTACCAAATACTATTAACGAAAATAAATTCGGCGTCCAACGATAACATTGACAAAATTATAAATGTTTTGGGGTCACAACCGACAAAGATATAACATGTAAAAACGTTTCAATATTATTATTGAAACAATTTATTGCATTAGCACGTCAGCACAGCCGTTTGTTTACGGAAAATTGTACACAATTTCGTCAACAAAACAAATTAAGACCGGTACAGGATATGAAACGAAACTGTAACACAATGGAAACTAACTCCAACTAAATCACTTTTTAATTTCGTTTTCATTTTAATTTTCATATTAGCGTCATAGAAAAATAATTAAGTAGCGTATGACGTTGGACGACCGCTTCGATGTGAGAAGTATTTGTTATATTAGTTTAGTGGCGGCGTACTTCCCGTGGTGACGTAGCCGCTCATTGAGGCAAAGGCTTTGAGCGCGAGCGCAGAGCTCAGTGGCTGTGTGATCTATCCGCCGTACACACGCACTCATGTAGCCAAAAAAGCCGGGAAATATTATAACCTTAAATACATTCAAGTATTATAAAAACAAGTGACTGTAAACATTTGAATTTGGAACCTTTATACTTCATCGTGCAGTCTCGCCGGCCGGTATCATAACCTCAACGATATGGATCCAACGCAAGCGCATCCCTGTTCGGATATTTGACTGTGTGAGTGCTTTTGTACATTCAGTGAGTGGGGGTGAAAGACAAGTGAGTGAGGCCTGTACTTACCACGTGGATACGGATTTTGGATACTTAGGTACATACTTTGCGTGTTAAAGCTACCAGTTGTTGTTGTTATTGTTTAAACGTACCAGCTTCTGAAAGGAGTGATGTACCTTCAAATAATTGTGTAGTCAGGAAACGTTAATTAGCAACATAGTACCGGCGTTTTGAGGTTGTTTTCTAACGGCATCATAACAAAAAGCAGTGTCAAGGAACTTAGAGCCGGTTACATACATACACACCTACCCATAGGTATATATCCAACTTCATATCACTATAATGTGTTGTATATTCTTAGGTACTAGCTAATTGGCTAAGTATGCGTTTAATAACGGGTTTCTAAAGGTCATAAATCTCATGTTATTAAGGTTTATAGTTAATTGACATTTGTTGGCGGCTAGGGTTTAATTGACAATCTAAATTCTATAGACATGATTTATTACTATTAGTTTTAGTGCTGGCTTTGTAGAATATATCATTTAATAAGATCGTAAACTGTGATATTCAGAAACGAGGCATAGACTACGAAATGCAAGGCTAAACACTTAATTCAAATTCAAATATCTACACATCCTATTTCTATCCAATAAAATTCGTTAGACGACAATAAATTTAACACTTTGACATCCGTTTAATTGTCGAAAACGTTTGGGAAATACCGACTATACATCGTCTAGTAAAAAAAAACAGTGGATAATTATACTGGACTGGCACGTTTTATATTCAACAAAGAATAAAAAAACTAGACTTTGATTCCGTTTATGGTGCAGTGGTATTTATGCTAATTTTGTAACGTTTACTGTTCTCTAGTTGGTTTGTAATGTTCTTGTGATATGATTATGAAGGCAATAGCCTTTTTCCCGTGGCTTAAATCACAAAAAACGTACATGTCTCGGGACAAAACGTATAACGCTAATGATACTCAGCGATTGTATAGCTTTATAATAGTGAAAAAAAATTGTAATCGGTTTAGTACTTTCAGAGATAATCTCAAACAAACATACAATTTTATCATATTGCTGTAGTTAATCATAAATATCATGAGAGAGTTCAAAATAAAGGGTTACGGGATCGCGTAGAGGCTGCTACGTCGTAGCATCATCATATCGGGCTACGGTAGCGCTGGAGTTGCTTGAACTTTTGTTAATCTAAAGTTGTTTGATTTTTTGTTAGTATACAAGAGAGATCAGAGGGTTTTACATGAAGATAAATTATTTTAGCATTGTTCTGAGGTGCTACGAAACTCGTAAAGTTTAAGATTGGTAAAGATGTCACAATAAAGCATACGTATTTTGAAAATTGAAAAAAAACAGTGTGTCTTTAAAGTTTTAACTGATAACAGATTGATAAAGATTATCAGCTTTCATAGAAGAGGTTTACATTTTGAACTCATGATACATAAACCTAGCACTTGGAAACACCGACATTGAAGTCAGTTTCCAACAAAAAAAAAGTCGATAGGTTGTTTCTAGGCCAGCGTGCTTCACCGTCAACCACATCATCGCTTACCATCAGTTGAGATAGTGATCAAGCGCGAACCTAAAAACAATAAAAAAAGTCATAGATCTCCTCACTTCTTATTATAATAAGACCTATCTTTCTTTTTATACCCAAATAAACAAAAAACACATAAAAAGGGTGTCAGCTCAAAACAGGGGAAGCCCAAGCTCCATAACTCAAAGTAATGGGCAATTTAACTTATAATCTTGGACAGACATCTCATTCAAACGTAGTATTATAACACAATTGTGCAAACAGTCTGCAAAGAATAAAACCTTTTTACGACTTAAGTCACGGATAACTAGGTTCTATATTTGGTTACATTTTGATATATATTCAGACTTATTAAGGACTATGAGAAAAAATTGAGTATAGTTGTGACTAAAATACTTAGTCTAGACATTATCGTGACAAATTATATTCTTAAGATAAGTATATTCACCGTCTTGTAAGCTGCTGTGATTGATTTGTTCGAAATAGCAATAAACAACCACGATACATTAACCCCAAATGTGGATAAAAGGAATTGTTTGGCGGTGTGAATTTTACTTATTTGGATGATATTGTACATTCTGTTATTTTGTTTCAAGAAATTATGACACTAAAACCATTCAGAAACATAATGCATTTTCTTTAATGGAAAGACACATATCTAAGATTAATTCTTCTTCGTCACTGAAAAGCACAGAACTCTCATAAAATCTTGAAAATAATAATCCAACTGTATCTTAATAAGTTTTATATACAATACTGTATAGATTGTTATTTATTTCCATTCAGGTAAAACATTCCAACAGGGAGTGTCTGTTTATAACAAAAAGATTTATTGGCACTCACAGTCTGTTTCCATTAAAACAGTAATGGTGTCTATAAGTCTGTTTTTGCGTTACAGCTTAGCAACGGATTAAATTCATTATGTCGTGTAGTTTATATTTAATTCCGCCTAATTAAATGATGTTAACTGCTGATTACATATTATGCTTTTTAAATATATTGAATATCTTTTGTTGCTCATCTTTAATAGATATCTGTAATCTGTCTGTAGGCTATTTATTCATCTTTTGGTTTTGACCTACTACGGATTTTATACACAGATATTTTAAAACTTTATAAAAATATACGGGTACATACATACAGCTTTTAAAGGTTAAGTTCTATTTGTGGCCATGCTATTAAGGTCTTTCACTTAAAAACTTTCATTTAAAAAACCATTCAAAATTGTAACAATTCGTATGCATTATAGAAGCATTTTTTACTACCTTAAATGGTTGAGCGAACTTTAGTGGGAAACCCAAGGTCTGAACGTAGCTAGCTCTCGTACTGTCACGCTCGTTTTCGACGCTGATTGGTCGACAAGCCTATGACGTCAATGCACATTGTCGGCCATTTTTTATGAAAACGGAACGCATACTTCCTACAGATTTGGCGTTTGATATTACAGAGGTTGCTATTGTTATTATTTTTAACCGGTTTTCAGACAATATAGTGCAAAGGAGTTGTTGATTTTTTAGGCTATTAAAAGAAATCTAATTTGACAAATAACTTGTACATGTAAGCTCTTAGTAACTCAAAAGAAAATAGTCTAAATTCGTACCAACTCGGGGTCAAATTGTCTGAACTTAATATCACTTTTTTTCTCATATTTTATTGTTCTATATAAAGACGGTCATTGGCTTCAGTACCGACAGTCTACATTGTATCACCATAGTAACAAATTCGCTATTGTTAGAATCGCTGTAAGAAAAAGTGTTACGTCTATGAGTTAAGCATGGTAGTTAAGATTAGTATAATCTTGAAGCCGGTATACATAATCACACTCTTGAATTGCAAATAAGTACATAATATTATGTACTTTATCTAGGTTAGTTCTGTCAAGGCTATTTACAATGATATTATAATGTCTAACAACTAGCAATCATGATATTCCAGCCGTGCACAGAATTGTATATAAATAATTAATACAATCGAATAATACCCAGCAGTTTTCGAGATTCGCTTGAACGTATACGTACTCCTTGGGTAATTTCATCTCATGATATACAGTCATAATAAATTATTCAAGAATGAACTAGAAATACTTGAAATGCTAGATTATGACAAACGGTTCACCATAATACATAAACCATGTAAAAACTGTGAAACCCCATATCCGTCTAAATCCATATTTCCGAGTAAATCTAGAAATAAATTATGATCCGTATTTATTTCCGACTTTGGAAGTCCGGATATATAGATCTGATCGGATATTACCTTTGACGCACTGCGGTGACTTGCGGTTAGGCATTTTTTGTGGCGCTTTATATTTAACTGATTTATTTAAGATTATCTTGTTAGTCTTTGACTTTATATCTTGTAAGAGGAATTATGTAAAAAGTTAAGCAGTCCTTTCACAAGTGGCAGTCAAAAAGGATCTTACTTAATCCCAGCAAAAAGTTGTAATTTATTTAATTGATTGTTTGTTAAACGTTTCCAATTCGCTTTTGTGCAATACTGATATCAGATTAATTTCGAATCTTACAGACTTGTTGACATTTATTACAAAATTAATATACACTTTTTATATGATATTCTTTATATGTATGTAGAATATGCAGAGTATCACTTTATATTAATTTACTTCGTATATACATTATACTTCTTAAATGCTGCTTTCAGACGGCATCAAACATACAAATACAAAAAAAAAAACATCATTTAGTCGAACATAGAACGTCCTCCTTTTTGGTAAGTCGGTTGAAAAAAAACTAGATTAGTAGTCATATAGTATAGAGCGTGCTTGTGTGTAGTGTAGTGTGTAGTGTATGTTTGTATATTGGTCTTATAGTAGGTTTATTAGTAGATTAATAGTTATTTTACCTGCAAAAGTCAAAGTCATCCTAAGTCTGAAATACTTTTTACGTTTACTCTTAATGATTACGTTTTCATTGACGCAATCAAAATCACAGACACATACACACACAGTTTTATAAACTAGATATAAATACCTAACTAACTTAGAACATATAAGTGGTGTGTAATAGTATTTATTATGTGTTAGATATATTCAGTAGAAGTAAATATTGCTTGAAGATTTTTGATGAATTTCTAAGAACTTTTGGGAATGTTTTCAGAGTTTAAAATTTTGTTTCGCTTGCTATTAATAATAAACCTACATACTTAAACATTTTTTTTGCGTCATTAAATAATTTACATAATTCATGCAAAAATAATAAACAAACAAACTAGCATATTTGCAAAGGTCACATATTATAAATAAGCGTCATACCGCAAATATTTGCGGTAAAGAATTTGACATAAATATTGTAATGAGATGTCTCGATTAAAACGAGAATTGCCAAACACTTCCGCGTGTTAAGTATTGTCTAGACGCATTAGCTATGCGTGACCACGAGCAATGCAAATTGAGAGATTATGATCATGATATAAAAAAATACATATTTGGCATTTTTCGCAAAATATTCTAAATTATTTACGATAGTTTCGGTACTTTTCGTAAATCACACTTACACACATTCGAACGAAAACATAATCATCATACATTGTCACATTTTTCAAAGCGCTGAAAAATATTTAAGTACCAAGGTATATTATTGAAAGCAGCTTTGTCACAGAATTCACTCAATATCATCCTACTTTTAAGCAATCGCTCGATATAAAGTCTAAAATTAACGAAAATAAAGTAATCAATTGGTCAGTTTTTCCCCAAAACCCTAATTTGATTAGTAGTTTAATCTAAAACCGTTTTAACACCAACTGAGCCGGCTCCGCTAAAATACCAAAACAATTAAATAATAATTCCTAATCACTTGTTAGCTAGACAGTGACATCATCGACCTCTTGTAATAGAATTAACTAAGAGTCTTGAATAAAATAATATATGTATAATATAGATTTTAATACTTTTATGATAACATCACGAATTCCAATCAAAAAGGCTTTTTCAAAATGCACTCCACATTTTGATTGCTGGTTTGTCTATTAAAATTGTCTTGTAATTGGCAGAAAATTGCCTCAAAAATCATACCGGATTATAATTAAGATGCTGTTTCCTAAGCTTGTTTATATTTTTATTCAAAACCAGAAGTGTAAGTAATTTTCCTCGATGCTTATATAACGCACAATCTTCACAATATCAACCAATCAAGGCTAATAATAACAATTACAAAGCAATGCAGATACGTGGGAAATATGTAAATGTACCAACAATTGTTAGAAGTACTGAAAAAGTAGAAAAATAAAGACCTGGGTTGATTATCTGGAAAGACCGGTTCAACACAAGAGATTTTCGTATAGGAGATGTGTTGCAGCGCAGCTGTGAGTTAAGAGTGCATACGATGGGGTTGTTATTGCTTAGAGTGAGTTTTTTAAAAACATTATTATAAAAAAAAAAAGTGTCAAAAACAGGGTGAAAACTGAGATAACGGTTGATAGTTCTGTGGTAGAAATAGACCCACCTTGTTGACCCCAGTTAGTTCATGAAGAGGGCAAGACTGATAAATGAAGTGACTAGAAAAAAAAAGAAATAGTCTTGTTTTATTTAGTAACATAGGTCACTACCATGATAAGAAAAAACGATAAAATTGTCTATGACTCCGCACATACGATCAACTAGACGATTTTGTTGAGTAAACCAGCAATTTAATTGGTCGTGTTCGCCGAATCATATATCGTTAATAGTATCGAAGTTATTTCTGTTATCATTATGCTATTCATAAGTTAAAATTAGTTGGATGAGGTACTCATTAATTTCTTCAACTCAGTTCTTGGAATGTTAGGCCGATCATGTTTTTTACTTAATCCCATCTTAACACAGTAACAGCTGTTAAATTAACACATAAAAATGTTTTTCCCGCGTGCCATCATACATAATTTTAGTTACCAATTTTTTGATCACCGCATAACTTGAGTTATTCGCAAACAATCTACATATATATTTGCATATTTTTTCTAACACTTGTTCGATTTCTCAGAATCGGACACTTATTCGTGAGATAATAATAACATTTCTACATATAAAATGCTAGCAAATTACTAAAAATATATAATCCTTTATACCTTACCATTACATTTTTTACTATTATTGACTGACTTAAATCTCTGTACGTAGGTTTTGGAGATCTATACGTCATTGCTAAATATAGAGAACTATGACGTTGTGTACAGATAAATAAACAGCTTGAATATGTGTATGTTTAAGACATCTGGATAGGGAAGGATGGCGTACGTAGATGGATGACGTTGGCGAACAATGACCCAATGGACTTTATAGATATTGCAAGTATTAAGGTTTGAATCGTATCATACCAAAAGTTCAACGTCCAAAAAGACAAACAACTACTAGATAGTACCAAAAGAAAATTAACACCTGCCCTCAAAAAACGCGTGTAAAAACCAAGAAATATTGACCAAAATCGTGACCGAACAAACAATGCCTTTTATAACAGAACTGATTCGATATAATCAGTCTATTTGATCAACAAGTAACGTTTGTTCTCTTTTGTTCACAGATGCCACAAACGGTGCCCCGGTCCGGGTGCAGCCCGCCGTCGGCGTCCCAGGACGAGAGAGCGGTGCCCGCTTCCCCTGCTGATCTGCAACATCTTCTCCGCCTGCTCGGCGCTGCATCCCCCCCAGAATCCATGCTTCACTCCCCACCCAACCCTCACAACAAACCACCCCCTCCCTACCCAGAAGACAACACAAACAACGTCTTCTTGGAACGCCTCTACGATTTCGAGGGTTACCCTACACCCTCTCCATCATCAGACGAAGGCTCCATCTCAGCAGTGGCCCTGCAACCCTCCTCGCCTTACAGTTCTCTTCAGTACTCGCCACAAGTGTACATCAAAGAAGAACCCAACAGACTCGGCGTGCCCGGCTTTGCGTCTCCCTACCCTCTGTCTCCATCAGGATCGTGCGTTTCCTACGGAAGCCACAATCAATACTCGTCACCAGTTCCACAACACGACGAATACATTGATATAGAGGAGCTTCTAAAAGAAAATCAGATCCTACAAGACAGTGTCCAACAGAGCTATCTCACACCCAAACTCGAAGTTGAAGAGCCAAGAGATCACATTCTGCTGAGGTCCGCATTAGAAGACACATCTTTTCAGAAGAGATTAAATCTCAGACCAATTCCGTTGGAGTTGGGAAGCGTAAAAATGGAGGAGAGCAGTGGAGGTGATGATTCTCTAGTCGCACCTGACATCGACCGCGTACTCAGTATGGCCATCGAACAGACTAAGAGGGACGTGGACAACACATGCACAGTACTTGGAATCTCACCAGGTGAGTCAAAAACGTCAACACCATTATTCACTTTGATTGAGTCTTGTATTACGTGCGAAAATATTTATGACCAATCATGTATGATTTACAATGGCATCTCATGAGAATGTTGTACTCGATGTCATGCATGATTACTATTAGTATTTTAATTAATAGTGACGTCACTCAGATGTAGGCCCAATAAAAAACATATTTTCACGTACAGAATAGGTTGGCTACCGCTGAGCGTAACGCCATTATAAACATAAATGATTTCTTAGAAGTCGCTCGGAGTAGATTACGTAAGCTGTTTATGGCCCAGCGATGATCTCGTCTTATATTAGTGACGTACTCACTATATACACATTGATTGGATATGTAAAACTGAACAAGAACATGCGCAGCGACGCTAACATTTCCTTAGAATCCATTTTTTTCTTTCTTAGGGTCGTTAATTAGTAAGTCATTGATTACGAACAAGGTATAATGAGATTACGGTAGAATTGACGTGATGATGCCATTTGAATTAATATCAATATAAATTTTTGAGAAATGGATTTTGCAGACTGCTACATTGCATCTAATGGGATGAATTCGCTAACGTCATTATAGTAGAGTACAATAAGGATAGTCTTTAACATGATGATTGGAGAAGTGAAGCAGTAGATAATAATGTGTTCGTTTCCAGATCCAATGCTATGGAGTACTGGGGATGTAAACGCGTGGGTAATGTTCACATTGCAACATTATAACCTGCCATTGGTGCCAATGGAGAACTTCACAATGGATGGCGCAGCGCTCGTAACACTCACAGAAGAAGAATTCAACCAGAGAGCATCTCAGGTACTATATAAAATCATTTGTATATATTTTAAGATTATCGTATAACCCTGGGGCAGATTGAGGGCGTTCGTACGACCAAAGTCTATACTGATTCACATACTACTGATAATACAATGTTTACTTAAGTTGTATCAATTAAAACAGTCAGTATAGGAGAAAATATCCACAATGCGTGTTATCTTGGTGTTATCACATAAATTCTTCTAGTCACGTGTCAGTTAAGGTCAAGTGATAGACAATTATCGCTTGCTGTAACGTCAACGTAGGGGCTTGGGCATTTTTATTCATGTGTTTATGTTAGGTACTTCATTGTAAGTTATTCATGGTCTTTTCCTTTTAAGGTAGAAAGCTTAGCATTTAATTATTTCCTATTAAAGTAATTATTGCATTCATTCCTGAGATCAAATTAATCATCCTCTGTAAAGCAGAAGCATTGCTTATCCACTTAAATCTTATTTTTTTATTTAGTATAGTTACTAATGTATTCAAATCTAAGAATATTATTACGGTTAAATCATCGCCAAATATTTCAGTGATTGCTTCTTGAATTTTTTCACGAATGCTTACATCATATTTGGTTTTGCGTATCTTTTGCACATGTTCGTCGCGCTGGAAATTAATGAGCATAGATGATTCATCTTTAATCGTATTTACTGACCAAAGTGCAAGTTATTTTACATCTTCTATAGACACGTTAAGTACCGTAGTCTTTTTCTTATCTTTCTTTACTAGATTATCAGTTTATTTTGATTTTCTAATTTTCTTGGGAAACATTTTGTATCGGTGTAAAATTGAATATCTACAGTTAGTGTTATTCAATTACTGAACAATGTTGCAACTTCAGCCTTATAGTGTGATGATAATGCTATCAGTACTCGAGAGAACGATGATAACACAAGTATTGTTTTAATAATAATGATGCAATGATTTTCGTAACGTACAGCAATGTTTTTAAAACAAAAAAGCTTACTATGTTTCAGTGTTTTTATAGTATTTCAATGCCTATTAATTGTATCAATTATTACCTCATTCATTTTAACTACATCTGGTTTTAATTCAACATTGACAATACTGTGATCTTTATCAAAGATTACACAAATAACTGTCCAGTCATTATATTCTTCTACCATAGCTTGGTTTACGACATAAGGAAAAAAGTGCGATAAAACACATTCACTATACCTGAACCATCTGATGTAACATATGTAATGTGTAGGTCAGTGTTTTCTTCCTCATCCACCATTACGAAAAGTTCAACTTTAATTGTATTTACGTAATTAGTAAGGACAACAAAAGTAAGGAAATCCGTTAATGCTGACCCATCTTATATAACGTTGTTGAAGACTAGTTTAATATCAACGTTTGGTTTTGCAATAATTGTTATGTCACGCGTTTTATTTGTTATAACGTGTGCAACAGCTATGTCTCCTAGTATGTTGTTATTATTTATGCAAGCTCTAGATTCTAGAAAAGTTTAGGTCAATATTATAATGCTTAATGTTGCATGCCATAAGGTAGAATGTACTGGATCCAATTGTTTTATCTTTTTTACACCATCAAAACTATGTTTTGTTACCTACATTCTTTGCAAATAAATGATTTCTGATTCTGATTCATTATTGTGAATAAAAGTTATTAATATTCCACTGTCTTATACTTTTTAGACTAACCCAGTCTAACACACTTTAAAATAATAACTCTTTTTTCATGAAAGTTAAATTTATATTTTATTTATGATAGCCATGCCTATCTACCTTGATTATATATTTTTTTGTCAGTAATTATATTCATATACCCGGAGTATGTGGTCAAGTTCTTTCTATAAGATGGTACAAGGAAAATTTCGGTTACATACGTAGTAATGATGAAGTCACGCGTTCATTTGGAAATCCATTTTTATGACGCCATAGATGAGTTAACACTCATTCGCTAATAATACTTAGAATATTGTAAAGTAAGGTTTTTAGTAGTTTTTGCATGCAGTTTACTTATTAACCTTAAGTATACAACTAATATTTATATCTATAATATTACCTTATGAAAGATATGCTTCTTAAGATCTCTACCATCTCAGATCTTGCTAGATAAGGCAAAACAGAGGACTATTTTAGGAAACAAGGAGCAAAACACAGTAACCAATGATTATTATTTATTTATGCACGCACAAAACACTTAACAGAGAAAGGAATGAATACAGATAGAAGAGCACATAGGAAACAATTCAATTCAAAATTAAATTAATTTATGTTTCAATTTGCAATTCTTGAAATATAAATAAATATTACTAATAAGCCTCCTAAAAAAGTAAGAAAAAAAAATATTATGTGACTAATCGAAAAAATTATAGACAAAAACTGAATGAAACGCTTAAAAAGAGATTTAGAACAGTCACTACAATCCCAGTCTTAGCTGAAACCAAGAAAAACAATAAAAACAGCAGAATAAGGAGAAAAAATAGTGTAGCATCGAATCGAGCACGGCAGTTCCAATGGGCAGGTATCTTTGTTATCGCACGCGCCGCCGAGCCGACTTTCTCTAAGCGATGAAAGTCAGCACCCTGGGCCCGTCTGCATACAAATTGCATCTGGTTTGCAGTGTGGGAAGATATAGGTGCTGAATTAGCGAGGCATTCTAAGATTCCAAGATAAGGGATAGCTGTGGAGTGGGTATAAGTCAATAACGTGAAGAATTTTGATCCGACGCTGATATTAATGTAGTGGAGGTGAAGTTTTCTAATCATGCAGCGTCGTATGACGATAAAATGAAAGATATCCAAAGCTTAAAGAATTTAATGCAAATTCAATTGTAGATATTGTTATAAATGCTATAAATGCGAAACTTTTAGGTTTTACGATATCATTTATAACTGTGTTGCTAAAGCCGATTAAAATGCTCTATAAAAAGAACAAAACAGATATATCCATCAAACAATTTTACGGCTAGCAATAACCCAAAAATTCTGGTCGACCACAGGCCTATAAATATTTAGCATACGTTTCGCGAATCTATTTCTGGTAGCATAGCAACCATAGAAAACAAGTTTCTTAATTAACAACCAAACTCGTTAGTTCCACGTTGCTTTTGATATAAATAAGATAAATTCAATACATTTTCTGCTAGCTAAACATCAGTAATGATCACTTCAAATGCTGGTTCGTGGAAATCTTGCGCAGTTTCTCAGTTATGTGTGTGTTCACAGTTAGTTCTGGTTTGATAAGTGTTTGTTTTTGTTACAGGCTGGAAGTACTCTGTATGCCCAATTGGAGATCTGGAGATCATCACAGGGACCTGATCATCATCAGTTATCAGCATCGCCTATTCCAACACCTGCTGGTTTACCTTTAGCCGACGACATGAGTGATGGTGCGTATCTTACTTTAATACCCTTAGTATTTTTATTAAATTGCTGAGTTTACTTATGATTTAGGGTCCAGGTTTATATGGAAGGATCAAGTTGCTGAAAAAAATTACTATCTCATATATTATTGTGTTAAAAAGGTGTATCTTATTATAATGCCAATTCCTTTGCAGGGTTGGCAATGAAACAAGAGTTAGCAACGGATAAGATAGGTACTAAATATATTATTTTATCGTAATTTTCTTTTAAGTCAGCTTTACATCGAAGCATGTTCCTTATCAGTGGTTTAACTATATTTAAACTGCAATCATTAATTTCGAAGTAATATGATTTATCATCTGCATCGCATATCCCATCACCAATAATATAATCTTTACAATTTAGAGCATTAAACGTAAATGCGTCTTAGATAACCATTAAATTGATTGCCCTAAGATTATCTAACTTTAATTTAATCTAGATATTTAAAACGAAATTCCTGCGCGACAGCCACACCTAGTACAGATTTATAGGACATAAATTAAATAAATAAGTGACGTTTAAGATTCCATGAATAAGAGCGTTTACGAATTAAATTTCTTGGTGATCCGGGAATCAAGGTAAATCAAGAGAAGACATATTGTGCAGACAATGACAAAATGCAGGGTGTAATCTAAAATCTGCATGCTTTGACATTCTCCAGCTTTCATCCATCAAAATGATCACTGCATGTTCAGGTGGAAATAATTTAACATTTCTATATTTGATTATATTCACCTAAGTAGTCACCAAATGCGTATGCTTTGATATGTATTTTCCTAGATCCTGTAGGGAAGATGCATGATTACATGATACAGACACATGATTGAAAAGTAGATAGTGCAATACGTGGTCGAATGTAGCACGGCAATGCATCAGTCGCATGCATTGTGCTACGACCGTTACCAACCCACATACGGACTGTGTTACAGACAAACAAGCTAATGATGTATGGCCAACGTGTGCAGTTGTAAACTCACATTATGAGGGGATTGAAAGCCATGATGTATCAGACGTAAAGAGGACAGACCTCTTCTTTATTGGTGATAAATGATTAGCGAAAGATAAAATTTATTGTAAGACTATTGTTCGAGAATTTACCAATAAGGTTTATTTTGTTTTAGAAATCGACGACAGCTATAAACATCTGTCAGATATGGTCACATTGGAAATAGATATTAATTTGTTGAGGTGTAAAATTATCGTATTAATTATAATATCGAATTTACTTCAAGATTGACACGATAAAATCATAAAAGCAATTCTTATCGCTGTTGCATAAAGTTAAAACCACGATACAGACCAATGGACGAGACACCCCGTCGCCCTTAACGGGTTGACAGTTAGCTTATAAATAAAAAAAAAGTGTCAGATAGTAGCACAGGAAATTGCGATCGACAATTATCTGCGACTCAGTTGTCAGTCCACACATGCAGTTTGACATAAAGATTTATATCAGAAAGGCCCTGACGGTATAAAGTAAATCAAAGAGGTTACTGGGCCAAATAGTGAATTCAAAATTAAATCAGATTCTTAAAATGCAGAAGTTGTACAAATAGAAAAACATTAATTGAAACTTGTCATTGTAAGAGCTAAGGTAAAAGCACCATATATACAGCCAACAAAAACAGAAATGGCTGCACTAGAAAACACGATAAACAGGCAAAAGTAATTGATGACTTTAAACATCATGACGTTTCCAGAAATATCAGCTTTCGCGTATTTTTGTATAGTGAAAATTGATAATTCCAAAAAAAATACCTGTTTAATAAATAATTATGTATATTGAAAAAAGAAGCTAAAAGCATTAAATCTTTAAATCGCTGACCGATAAAATGAATTGGATACTAATGTAATATGGCCACGCCCAGTTACAGTTAACCCATCAATCAGACGTTTGTCGTTCTATTGCCGTTCTGTCCCTTACATGTCGGCTTCGAATCCATATACGTCAAGTCTTGTTTTTGTGTCGTTGCCCGAAGGCCTAGTTCTCGCCACCGGACCCACAAGGTCGTGTGCGACCAAGATAAAACTGCTGTCGGCATCGTGAAAATTTTCATTGCCACCTTCACATACGGTGTAAAGTACTTCGAATTTTAATTAACCGTAGCCTGTGTCACTTTTCTTGTCTCTTTTAGTAACTTTACTCCCAATTGTTTTACATTAGTAATTTGAGCTTTATCTTCTTGTAGTTAGACGTGAAAATTCTTTGGAGTTTCCTCTCGCCATAATTTCCTCAAATCGTCTGCAGCATTCCATTCAACACTTGGCTTTCTTCTTTAAATAGCATGTTGCTATTTAACTGTTTTGAGTGCAGCGTTTTGTTTATATGATTCGTTTGCTTGTCAGTCTGTTTACATGTCTAGAGCTGAAGGTCAGCTGCCGTTAATTTGGTAAATGTTTACAGTATCCATTTTAAAATAACTTTTTACTTTAAACATTTTCTCTATGAAACTTTTTGCTGTGTTGCAAGTTGTTTAGTTTTTTATAATAGCGCGTAGTTAACGAAGGCGAGTTGAGTAGGCTTATAGTTTCATAGAAACGATGAATTGCTGTGATTAGCTTCTGAGAAGCCATAGTATCGTCTTGTCTGCTGGTGTTCGGTCTGGCCCCCCTTTCAATAGCAGCATTATGGGCCTTTTAATAGGTCTAAATTGTTAAATTATGCGCTTGTTTATGCATTCAGGACGCCTTTGACATTCACAGAAGCTCTTATTCTTGTTAATAATGTACATTATGGTTTGAATATTAATATTTATTGAGTGGGGTGATAAGGAATGTAGCATTTAGGGAACCCGGTTTTCTTTAATTGGGATCAATTTACCATCCTAAGGAACAGAAAGATAAAATATAGAGTTGACCATATATTTTTGTTTCTCCATTTTTAACACTACATCTCATTCCATTTACAGCTTTTAAACCCCAAACATAAGATCAACAATCATTTGCTAACGATGCTCTTCTTCAACAGATGAGGACTCAGAATCAGCTGGTACGAGTGCGACAGTAGGAGGCGGTAAAGCCAAGACTGGCAGCACACATATACACCTGTGGCAGTTCTTGAAGGAGCTTCTGGCATCTCCTCATGTGCATGGTTCAGCGATACGGTGGTTAGACCGAAGTGAGTATTGAGAAAAAAAAATATGGACATTTCAGAGAATTCTAATTTTTGAGAGTCATTTTGATGATTATTGAATTTACAGACGAATTCGGAATGTTTTAATTCAGCTTGACTTATAGACTGTTGAAAATAAGATGCGCCAGCGAACAAATGCCATAATTTTTTATAAGGTCAAATATCTGCTAACAATTTCATAGGAATAATTTATCTATTCGAAAATATGAGACCATCCGCACTGGGCTCGCGTAGTCAATTAAAGCCTATTCCCTCTCTCACTGAGAGGATACCTGTATATTAGCAGTGGGTACATTAAAAGGCTGATGATAGCACTTTATCAATAAATTATCATTCAGTATTACTCCGGTTTGTAAATATTTAAAAACCTACACAGATGATTTAATAGGAAAGTCAATTACTTCTGAAGTAAAACAAACTCACATGATTATTGTATCATTTCTATTTTTAACGATTGCGCTGTTGTTATTTTTATTGGAATCTTTAAGGTTTATCAGGTTTTATCAGAAAAACTTATCTATTGACGTAAATCCAAATCTTGAGTTTTAACTATTTTCACCGTTCATATGATAAAGAAAGATTGTGATAGAGATTAAAACTTATAATGATATCAGCTTAGTATTTTGTGTTCACAATTTAGGTGTTTTTTTTGTCAAAGAGTAATAAAATTAAAAAAAAACCAGTGGGTAGGAATGTCAAAGTCGATTAAGTAATTATAGAGATAAGTTGGAACTGAAATACTGCCAGACGAATAAAATTTGATAAACATTATAGTTATTAATGATTAGGCATTGGTGACGAAGCTTACAGAAGGGAAAATCCAAGAAGATTTTGATTAGAACACAGCAGAGTTTGTTATATTGAGTAACATACACTTAATAAGAGAAACGAAATAAAAGTTGATAAATTATTACTCTAAATAATAATGACATTAAAATATGTTGTAACAACTAGACCAACCTTTTATCCGAACCAGAGTAAACAACTAAAACCCAGTTATATATGATTTCGTTCGTTGTCAAGTAAACAATAAAACGGTTACAAATTTGTTTATTAATTAGTCGTGGCCTTATTAATTTGTTACAGATAAATCGCAACAACAACGTAAAGTGTAAATGTTTGTGTATTTATAACTAATATCATTATACTAATAGCAGAATTTATCTGGAAATCTTAAATCATCATGATCGATTCCTATGTCTGAGACTAAATAATACAGGGTTTTAAATATTGCATTCGTTATAATAATAGAGGCTTTGCCAGTATCTTTTACTTATCTTGGGTGTTGCCCATACATTATCGTAACTTCTTATTCTTTGGAAATAATGGCATTGTGGGACGATCCTTAGCATTATCATCGTTCTGCTATGAATCAAATTTCCTTGGGTTCTTCTTCTTCCATAGCTACTACTTTATCAGCCCTATTCTCAGTATTTAACCTTTTTCACCTATATTATCTTTCTGAACGAGCCTTCCTTTGATCTACATCCTATTCTTATAGTTATCTAAATGTATGCTGCTTTTTACCCACAACGAAGTGATACAAAATAATGATCTTAGAGCCACATACAAAACCAGTTTTAGTCAAGCCAGTACCACCACGGAGAACAATAACACAAAAGCACCAAACGACTCTTTGTTAAGGACCTGTTCTCCGTATTATAAATCGTTGATAACTGTAATACTGCTATAATTGGCTTAAACACGGAATCAAGACACTCCTTTGTTTTGGTCACGATAAATTAATAATTACTATGATTGTAAAGTAGGCGGGGCTTACTAAGTTGTACACTTGATTGTTTCCCATTGGCTTCTAATAGTTACTCAAGAGACCAAGATAAAAAATAAATAAATATAAAGTCATGAAGTATGTAGATTAATTTTATTACCAAACTACACTATTTATTGGCATATCAATTGTTGATTACAAGTCAAACAGGGCAATATATGTTACAATGTTACAGATATTTATTTGTGACTATTAAACTTGGACAACGTATATATAAATCTGATTTAAATACCTTAAATCTTGCTCAGACCTCATTTTACAATCCTACTTACCTCATTGGTTACCAAAATCGTGAGCAGTACACACTCACACACATATTAAATGATCTAAACTTACTACACAATAGACACATTAAAACGTGGACAGAATTTTGTCTTTCTTAGCTTTAGCTAAATCTAGTCACACTATATGGCAATTTATCTAAACTTGACTAAATCCTGGAACACAATGTTAACTAGTTATACATTTTCCGAATTGAATCGGCTATTTCACGAATAAAATCGAATGCATCACTTATCGAATTTAACGCACGTAAAATTCATTTGAGCTACATTCCACGCCCAAGGTGATCTGGCCATTTACCATCTGTTCAATAAAATCGTTTTAAATAAAGGTTATCTAGTTTCGTGACTTGTTCAGACGAAAGGCAGCCATTGTTACGGTTTATACCATTATTGAGTCCTTTTCGGATCACGAATATTGTTGGTAGATCACTGTTGGATTGAATATTTGTAATCTCGATTAAGATTTGATGTGTTTTGGCATCGATGATGTCCCTCTCATGTCTACTGATTTCATGTAGAGGTCTTGATTTATAAATATTGTTTTATTAATAGCTTATTCTCGAGTTAGATTTCTAATTAACCTTTTATTCTTTAGTTAGTTGTAACTTGTGTGACGTACGAAGATATGACATTGCAAACTTTTCAATTCTCTGATAAGATACAATATACAATGTGTCCGGATTTGTAGTAATAAAACTTTAAGACCGTAAAATACACTTAATTTTATCTATAAAATCTTCCCTCATAAGGGGTTTAGTAAGCTCGTCGCATTTTATTGCATTTCCATTATATTGTACGAAAATACTAGGCAAAATTGCGCTGAACTTCTTTTAAGGTAACAATAATATTAAAACGAATTAGCTTAGAGCTGTGATTCTTTTGTAGACTAACAAAAAAAACATAAAAGACATGTGTTTTTTTAAGAAATGCAATAAAACTCGTGCAATTACATTTAAAATTTGTCTTATAAGGCGCAATAAATAAAAAAATCATACGTTTTGAGTGTTAGATGAGTATTATTTTGGATTCTGTTTGGCCGTACAAATAGTGATAAGTGGTGATTGGTTTGGACCCCTTACTTGAGGTGTTTTATCGATACAATTAAGTGTATTTTACGGCCTTAAAGTTTTATTACTACAAGTCCGGACACATTGTATATTGATATATACGAATATGAATGTCATCGTTAAATTTATGTTTAAGCCACTTAATTAAAAATAAAATGGCTGATGTCTTAAATGGAACTTGATTCAGTATGATCGTTTTTATAGAGCTTTCTGTTTTCCATTCACTGTTTTTATTTTTAAAGTAGAAATCAACGAAACAATTGTCACCAAAACAACTTGTTTCTTTGTCTTTAGTTACAACAATAATGAGTTTTTTAAACTCTCCTAAGAAATGCGATCTTCTAAAGTAAATTAAATTTATATCAGATTAAATCAGATCACGATCTCATCGCGCGAAAAACGGACAATATAGCGGTCACATGCGATTAAAATGCGCCGTACGTTTCAACGTGATTTTGGACCTTTAATTTAAATCGTACTTTGAGAATACTATAAAAGCTCGCAAATGTTTCTGAATTTAAAGTAATTGTCCAAGACGTTAGCCTCATAAATCTAATATAGTGTAATGAAAATTTTCATCAAAATATCTCTTCAAAATAAGTTTTGCGACTTCGTTTTTTTACACAAATTCTTAATTCAAACCGTGCTCCACAGGTACCGGTGTGTTCAAGATTGAGGATTCAGTGCGCGTCGCCAGGCTGTGGGGCAAGAGGAAAAACAGGCCTGCCATGAACTACGACAAGCTGTCCCGAAGCATCCGACAGTACTACAAGAAGGGCATCATGAAGAAGACGGAGAGGAGTCAGAGGCTCGTCTACCAGTTCTGTCATCCCTACTGCCTATAAATACTCCTTAGCCCATAAGTAATGTACATAATTTATTAAGTTGTATATAAGGGTGCGCGAGCCGCGGTAATGCGGACGGTACGATGACTGGCTTCGTTTTGCGCCTCAGTCGCAAATCGCAGCGCAGTTGCCGAGTTTGTAGACGACCGAATTTTCACCGGTTCTTTGTATCGACGTGTACGTCGTGAGACTGGGAATTAATAGGCGTCTTGTACACTAACCCTCCATATAATTCGGGAAAGGTAATTTTCTCTGGAATTCTATGCGATGGGACTATTTGCTGTGTTAAATTAGTTTTTACCAGCCTCTAAACGTCGACGATCCGATAGTTCTGAGTTAACGCAGGATCGTCGTCGTCGAAAGCTGGTAATGTTTATCCCATATATCTATGATATATTTCTAGTACGTTCTATGAACTTTTAGTTAATTAAGAATTCTGTAAATAATAAGAAAAATGTGCCCTCTATTGTCTAGTAGGTACTATAAATACGAGTAGTGATGTAAAAGAGATTATTCTCGATGTAAGTTTATAAACCTGTTGAATATTTTAGTATGAAATATAAAACGAAGAAAACATGTAAATGTAATTTTTATATTAAAAATATTTAAAAAATGACGAGTTACGTCGCATATTGCAATAATAATAAATTAAGTTTTAATATTAATGATGGCGGAGGATTCGTGCAAAATTTGTTTCGGGTTGAAATTGATAATTATAATTTTGTGCCAAATAGACGATTAGAATTTATTCGGGACAAAATTTTATTGTATATTGTTTGTAAATTGGTGTCCCGCCGTGATGTAAATAGTTTTTGTATAAAATATTTGCAATATTGGTGTTGGGATAGAAATAAAAGTATAATAAAAGATTTATTATCATGTATTTTATAAGTTAACGCAGTTAGCGTTATGAGTTTTTATTTTTTATTATTGGACCAAACTAATGTAGATTTTATGAATCAATAATTTTTATGTCACAATAAAATTAAATGGCCATTAGATTTTTATTTTATTTTTCCTGATATACGATTAGTTTTTATTAATAATACACCTGTGGTAAGTTTAATAGCTCTAAATACCAGTCAGGCTATAAAATTCACACTTTAATAGCTACCGTGTGAAGAGATACAAAGAGCTATAGTTCAAATCCATCTAGTTTTAATCAAAATAAGAGACCATAAAATTGGTGATTAACAAACCACTTCTCAGACCGTGTTGCAAAACTTATTGAAAATCACGTGATTCATTACGAACACATTTTAATCTGATAAACAACTAAACTTAAACTAAAGGCAACTATTATCAATATTATTTTCCATGTAAACCGTATCTTTGTATTTTCAACACCTACGTCAAAACACTAGTGAATATATCCCACATGTGTAACGAACCTATTGTTTACAAAAAAACTAATTTGCATGACGAAATATTGTTTTAAACGGAGCGTTTTCGAAGCAAATCATGCGCAGATCTGGACCACATTGCGTCAAATTGCGCAAAAGTGACGTCACTACGCCAACTGCCAAATTCCAAGAGTGAAAGTGCCTTTCGCCGTCCTCAGGGAGGGGAGAACGACCTCTAGAGGGGAGCGGGGGCAAGGAGGGAAGTTGTGTAAGAACATCCACTTGATCTTTGGTCTTTTATTATTGTTTGTGCTTGGATGACTAGGTGACAATGGTTAGGCAATTAATTGCATTTAAGGAAGCATGTTTTCGTTGGATTAGTGCTTTGTGCTTTGATTTCGAGGGGTTAGTTTGTTGTTAGAAAGTGGATCATGTTAGAATGTAGAGTACCTGTATTTTGGGTTGAGTCAAGCTTTATTAGCTTCTATGGGCAGATGAGATTTATGCTGTCGCAGATAGAACCTGGATGAGGCTCGACAGGAACGCGAGGATTAGCACAAGAAAAGACGATAACGACGAGCGACGTCAGCCTGTGCATAATATCCAAAATCACCCATATTTGCAATGAAATAGCACCTTCTAAATCAAGAGAGCTCTTAAGCGCTCATGCACACGAGACGGTTTTAACCCGGCACGGTTTTTGCAGCGGTGCTACCCCCGGCGTCGTGTGTATGGCTCCATAGTGTACCATACATTACTGACGACCGGACGTAGACACGGTTTGACGCCGGGCTCAGCGCCGGCGAAAAACCATCTCTTGGGCATGAGCGCTAAGTCAACAGTTTTGTTCTAAAACAGTTGATCTTGAAACGTTACTTCAGTTTGAGAAAATAGGATACATTTGAAATGCTTATTGCTTATGAATATTTTAACATAGCCATTATTCTTGGATACAAACAAAGACGGATGGTAAAATTATTACCTACTGTAAATATAATGTAGTATCTTGGGTGACAGCTGCGCTTTCTCCTGGCTAACAAGGTACCTATCCTAGTCCCTTAGTCATCTCTTACGACATAGGGTCTTGTATGAGGCGAGCAGCTGGTTTATCCAATGTGCGCTTAGCTATGCATGCCTTTCCTTATTACTTCTGCAAATAGTTATGACATTCTTAATAATAGTTTAGAATAGAATATAATACACTATTGTACACCAAAAAAAGAAATTACACATATTTTACAACAAATTATAGGTACTTTGGGTACAAAGGCGATCTTATCGCTGACAGCGATATCTACCAGACAACCTTTGGATGGACTTAAAGACCTTAAAATAAAACAGGGCGTAGCCTATGGCGTACCTACTGCTATATTAAAAAAATATAATACATAAAAAATATATAGCTATATAAAATAGTATACATAAGGAGGAGCTCGTGGCTTAATAATAACAGCCACACGGGTCGATCTTCAAGGTTAAGCAACGCTTGACGAGGTCGGTCCGTGGATGGGTGATCATTTCAACATACCGAGTTCCTCCGTGCCTCGGAAAGCACGTTAAGCCGTTGGTCCCGGCTGTCATTTGATGATCTTTGACAGTCGTTACGAGTAGTCAGAAGCTTGAGATTTGACACCAGTCTAGTCAAGGGGTATCGTTTTACCCAGTTACTGGGTTGTGGAGGTCAGATAGGCAGTCGCTCCATGTAAAACACTGGTACTCAGCTGAATCCGGTTAGACTGGAAGCCGACCCCAACATAATTGGGAAAAGGCTAGGCAAATTGATTGATAAAATAGTATACGTAAACTTTTAAATAAACTTACATACAAAATATGACATATACACACACACAGCACATTACATTTATTAATAGAACTATTGGCATTTTCGGGTAAACAACTTCGCGAATAATATAGCCTATATGGTTAGTTCCCGAACAATAAAACCAGTTAGGTTTTTAGAAAAAAATATAAAGTATGATGTGCGAAGTAATTTCAAGAGTCAAGATCTTCCCGGACTAATATGGATCCATAAATTCAGCTGCAGGAAATCTTGGGTTTTCTTTTGTTACGAACGTTGAACGAAAGTGGCGCCAGTGACAGAAAAGTTGAAGGGAAACCGTTTGTCCTGGTATGGCCTTGTGATGAGGAGAGTTGAAACACATGTTACTAAAAAAAACTTTTTTGCTAAAAAATACTACCGACTTCCAAATTCAAAACTACAAAGTGAAAAATAACTTTAATTTTTGAAGTCGGTGTCCATAACGCAAAAAATTGGCACCTACGAAGGACAGACATCTAGTTATGAATTTGGAAGTCGGTAGTATTTTTTTGCAAAAAAGTTTTTTTATTTTTCACTTTTTAGTTGTACCTACCTAATAGGCAAGTTAGTAAGGTAACTATAACGCCGAAATAGATTTCATAAAACTTGAACTTAACCGCTGAAATGAGAGATATGCGTACCCCTTAAGAGCGTACTGGCGTGATGTTATGTTATGAAATGGCATAAACAATAAACAGACATGCGATTGCAGCAATCCCGAGAGATTTGCCGTTATTTATTGAAGAGTTCTGTTGTATATCTCCAAAGTTCTTCATCAGATCTCCACCAAATTAAAATGGGACCAATTTCGGAACATACGTTTTCAAACAAAAAAATAATTTTCAAAATCGGTCCATAATTGACGGAGATATCGGTGAACATACACAAAAAAAAAAAAAAAAAAACAAACTTGAAGTCGAACATAGACCCTCCTCCTTTTTGGGAAGTCGGTTAAAAAGTGATATGAATATAAATGTGGACGGATGGAGAGGGAGAGGAAGGCCAAAGAAACGATGGGTGGACTGTGTGAGGAGTGATATGAAAGAAAAGGGAGTCAGTGATAGCGTGACGGGGGACAGGACGATATGGAAGAAGAAAACGTGTTGCGCCGACCACACGTAACAAAAGACAAGGACAGAAAGATGATGATGATGATAGTCAGTTAGGGCACAAGATTGGTGAATAAGAAGAAATTGATTGATTTAAACGTCAAGTATGTTCGCATTAACATACACAGTCAATTTATTCGGGCAAAAGGTGCTTTCCACTGTCACCAGTCGACGCTTATTCAGTTTTAGTACAAATTGAAGTTTACGTTAACGCAATCGAGTAAGGCCCAGTTTTTTTATCTGTTGTTAACTCAACCAATGCGCCTTAGTATAAAACTAAAAAAACTACCGACTTTCAAATAAAAAAAAACAATCAAGTGAAAAATAACTTTCTTTTTGGAATTCGGTGTCTTTGGTACCAATTTTTTGTGTTGTTGACACCGACTTTGTCACTTTTTAGTTGTACCTACCTAATAGACAAGTTGTTTAGTAAGATACCTATAATGCCAGAGTAGATTACCCGAATATCATGAAACTTGAACATAACCGGTGAGTAGAGAGTGTACCAAGGTGAACTGTAGACATCTGCGTATCCCTTTAATTTTGATTTATTAATTGATTGATTTTAAAATTAATCCCTGCGAATTTTTTTCCGCGCGAATTTTTTAGTGCTATTTGGGCGCGATTTTTTTTCCGCAGTGCGTGCAGCTTCATACATTTCCATAGGACACAGAATGCGCGGAAAAAAATTCGCGCGAATAAAAATCGCAGTGCGTGCCATGCTTTATAGCGTACTGGCGTTATGTTATGTTATGAAATGGTTTATAACCGGTGAAATGAGAGTGTACCAAGGTGAACTGTACACATCTGCGTATCCCTTTAGAGCGTACTGGCGTTATGTTATGTTATGAAATGGTTTATAACCGGTGAATTGAGAGTGTACCAAGGTGAACTGTACACATCTGCGTATCCCTTTAGAGCGTACTGGCGTTATGTTATGTTATGAAAAACAATAAACAGACGTGCGATTGCAGCAATCCCAAGAGATTTGCCGTTATTTATTGAAGAGATCTGCTGTATATCTCCGAAGTTCTTCATCAGATCTTCACCAAATTAAAATGGTAACAATTTTGAAAAATACTCATTCAAACTAAAAATAATTTTCAAAATCGATCCACAATTGACGGAAAAATCGGTGAACAAACAAAAAAAAACATATTTTCGAACACAACCTCCTCCTTTTTTGGAAAGTCGGTTGAAATTCACACTAAGGCCCCTGATTGACATTCTTACCTTCACATAATCGATCGATTTGTCACCCATCAAAGAAGTGTCATTTTATTGGTTGGGGACGTCCAATGTAGATACCGAGTTCCATCTTTCTTGATGGAACCTTTACGGGAAAACCTACTTCATTGTAAGTAGTACTTATCTTCGGTTTAAGACCTTATAACCCAAATGAGAAAGTCCAAATTCAAGATGCTTACATCAGGCAGAGATGAGTCAGTGATACTTACCGTGAATTTTAGAATAGGTACCGTTGAGATAAATAGCTAAATTATGAGCTGGCGAACAGTATACTTAATGTTAAGAACATGTTCATACAAACAAAGGTGTAGGAGTCTGTTTTGAAGGGCTTTGGTTGATTTGTCACTATGATAACAAGATAGTGGTTTTGAACAAGTTCGGATAGTACCTATGACACATTTGTACTTACTGGTCAGGGTTGAAACCAGTACAACTAAGTCGAATACAAGAAATAGGAAGTATTCTGTTCTTGGTTGTAATGATACAGTCATAGTGCGATTTCGAAGTATTTCTATAATGGCGTAGAGTGGCAAATAAGCAGGCTCATCTGATGGCGAGTGATCCTCGCCCTCTTAGAACATCTGCATATAAATATACATACCAGAGGCACTAAAGGTATTTTATTTTTGAAGAAGACTCTCTTCAGTCATTCGAAGGACAAGTATCGCTTCTAAAGGTATGAAGTTTTATTTATTTTTAAAGAGAGAGGTGTTATAAGTTTGACGCGTTTACCTGTGTGTTTGTGAATTTGTGTTCCTATCTGTCTGTGGCATCATAGCTCCTAAATGGATGAACCGATTTTGATTTAGTTTTTTTATTTGAAAGATGACTCGAGCTATGTTTGATGAAAATCGGTTCAGCCGTTCTGAAATTATGTGTGTTTTACTGTTTATATCGGGGCGTTTTCGCAAGATATCGAACCGTGTCTACCGCTAGATAAGCATTATGTAGCATGAAATAAAAATATGACGGGTATTTTTAATTTTTTCATCACACTTGCACGTAAAATGTATCTAAACATACAGGTTAACTTGGCCGTAATGCCCCATATAAAACCCTCGGGCTTTCTTTTTGTCATGAAACCCTAGGGCGGTAAGTAATGTTTTTTTAATTTATGGCACAGCACACAGGTCATGCAAGTTCAAGCAAGGAGTTTACACGCAATTGAAAAAATGTCTTAAAATGTTATCTAAACAGGAATTTCTTTGCAATCTCGCTACATGTTATTTAAATACTCAACTAATGTTCTTAATAATCGATTTTAATAGTTATACTCGTAGTATGAAAACGTCAAAATTATTTAATTCTTTTTACACTCCGTCAAGGCTGTATACCTACGTAAGTATTTGCCCTTAAAGTTTCTGAACGAAACACTGTATAATCTGTGGTGTGGGCAAAAATTCGCCAACCGCTTAAAAAAAAGTTCACGTGTTTCGTAATAACAGCTGTGCTGACTTGTGTATTAAAGCTATAATTCATAATTATTACTCGCAAATGTGATGAAAAACATTGTATGTATCACGGGCGGTACGGGAATTACGAACCTCGACTCAGAAAGCCCTCAGTCTTCGACTTCGGGCTTCTACTAGAGTCTCGATCGTAATTCCTTACTTACCGCCCTTAATACACAATGTACTATTCTTATTCAATGCCTTGGGTCATAAACAATAGCCAGGAGTCCTTTATATTTAAAGTTCTAAGTAGGTCGTTCAGGCAAAGAAAACTTATCAACTCTATATGATCATTGCAAAAACGACGTGACGAAAATGTGAAATACCCACGAAAGGTCTATTAGGTGGAGTCATAGAAATATAAAAACTGAGGTATTCATTGGGACTCAGAGGGATGTATTTTGGCGGCGACGTATTAGGTAATACATAGTATCAGGTAGTTTAGTTAGTTGAGTTTTTCTTTTGTAGTAGATACTACAAATAACAAGTAAAATTTCAATACTTAAAAAACGCTCGACAGATTTTTATTTCATGCATAATGTATCTAGTACATAGTCGATACGGTTCGATCGGCAATCTATTGAACACGTAATTATGACACGATATCTTGCGAAATCACCCCGATTCAAACAGTAAAACGCCCTAACTTTTGAACGGCTGAACCGATTTTATTCAAACATAGCTAAGAACACTCTCGACAAAATCACCTTTCAAACAAAAAATACTAAATCAAAATAGGTTCATCCATTAGGCGCTATGATGCTACAGACAGACACACAGATACACAGCAACACACCTCAAACTTATAACACCCCTCTTTTTCTGGCGGGGGTTCAAAAACAATGTCGACTAATGACCCCGGTGAATAGATAAGTATGTTTACCTATATTTTAACTCGTAAATATTATTTGTTGTTACCTATTACAGACAAGACACACAGGTATGACAAAAATAAATACCGCCGATTGTCGATTTAGACTTTTTGGGCATGTTCACGATTGACTATGAAAGCAACTGAGACCCCAGACATTTAAAATAAGAATCACGTCTAAACGGCTAATCGTAATAATTTGAAAAAAATATATGTTACATAAGACCATTTTCTTAATAATTTGATCTAAGAAAAATTTGATTTTTATTCGTATAACAAAGAGTAATTAATTTGTAAAGTTATGTCTAGCATGGAAAGAAAAACGAAAATCGCACTAAAACCGCCAAGCGTATTTTAATGAAACCGTCACCATCAGAAAGACAATTTAACTATCTACATTTTATTCTACGGTTTTTTTTTTAAAGTCATATAAGGAAAGTTAAAAAACTGCTGAATTTTAGGTCGCGCGGGTGTGAAACGAGTGCGCGTTTTGTCCCCTAACGAAAACGTTGCGATAGCCATTGAAAAATCCTCAAGTTTTTTAGAATTGTCACGCACTATTATTCTTCTCCTCTTACGTGTGGATTCACTCAAATTTTGTCCGACCAATATGCGACCTACCTTTGTCGTTGGCCTCATTCAAGTCTGTTTAGTCCCATCTCGGCACCCTGTCACAAATCATGTGAGGTTCATATAAAAAATAGAAACACAGTGACTAAATCAGCTTGATTATTTATTCAATCAATTTATAATTTTAAAATTTTATTTGATTATGACATATTATGACAGGGTGCCAAAATGGGAAGATGATGAGATGGCTAAATCTTCAGGTCATGGAAGGTGTAGGTAGTTGCGCATGCTGG
Organism: Orthosia cruda; assembly: GCA_964057195.1. Lineage (NCBI taxonomy): Eukaryota > Metazoa > Arthropoda > Insecta > Lepidoptera > Noctuidae > Orthosia > Orthosia cruda. The sequence continues at coordinate 33,652,611 of OZ059838.1, forward strand.
GCAGGCAAGGAGGTGGTGCATATCCAGTAACGGACCTTCACACTGGTACCGTGTTTGGGACGGATAAAGCGCTATTAAAATTTCACGAGGTTAGTCCCTTACATTTTGGCATTTCGACAATCGCCATTGCTGTCATCGTGTGACACTTTATCTAGAGCCTCTGAGGTCTGAGCTCTAAACAAAATGACAATCGAATTAAAAAAAATACTATAGTCAATGATCCAAAATATTTAGGATCTACCACGTTATAGGCGTAGTGTTATGTAGCGTTGGTGAATCCCAAACGCTTTAGACTTTCTGACAACCGTTAAAGCTGATAGATATCCTATTGGAAGAAGAACTACCCGACCGACCCAGAGTTCTCTTTTCTTTTTTTAAATTAGGAGAACCGATCCCACCAAAATTAGGATAGAGTAGGATGAAGAGGAGAAGAGTTTTCACTGGTAGAATATCACTTGAGACTTAGGTTGCTCTATAAAATCAAAACCAAAATGATTTTATTTTTCTTTCAACTAAACCATTTAAAGGTACAACTTTTTATTTGTGAACAAAAAATAAACTAAAATGAAACTAGTTGCATATTCGCAAGCGTCAGTAGGTCTCTATGGAGAAGAACGTGCAAGAAACTCCACGGACACACTTTTCCACCAGTGAATCGTAATTACAAGTAATATAGAAAGCAATTTCCTTCAGCAAGTGTCCCGAAATATAGTATGTCATCTATGAGTAAACGACTAGGTACATGAAAGAGTTATCAATCGATTTAACTCGTGCAAATAACATCGATATATTTTGAATCCAGATAACAAATCATTGGTAGACGTTCAATTGTTTTAGACAAGTTAACGTCACTATTGTACAATATTGTGCAATAATCACAATTAAACGCTGATTGGTTGATACGTTATCGCTAAATAAATAGCTACGTTCAATAGTAACGGATAACAGATTATCCGATTATTATAAAAGTGACGATTTTATCGTAATCCTTACTAATATTATAAATGCGAAAGTCTGGCTGTCTGTCTGTTACCTTTTCACGCTTAAACTGTTGAACTGATTTAGATGATATTTGGTATGGATATAGTTTGAGACCCTAGGAAGGACGTAGGATAGTTTTTATCCCGGAAATCATCCCTTAGGGGGTGGACAGGGGGGTAGAAGTTTGTATAGTGAACTATAATTTCTCAAGTAAGGCAGCGCAAACAACTATAATTTTATGGCGCGATATAAAAATAGGATATTCAAAGTACTAATGCAACGCAGACGAAGTCGCGGGCAACAGCTACTTCATTTACATAATAAAGCCAGACCAATGCTGTACATTACTATACAACGTTGAAGATATGGGATACAGAAATGGATGTAGGCCTGAAATCACCATCTCGAAAGATGATAATATAAGAAAGTACTAATAAAACCGGCTAAGTGCGAGTCTAACTCGCGCACAAAGGGTTCCGTATCATTATAGCAAAAATCGGCATAAAAATCACGTTTTTTGTATGGGAGCCCCCCTTAAATATTTATTTTATTCTGTTTTTAGTATTTGTTGTTATAGCGGAAACAGAAAAAAAAAACATCATCATCATTCATGTCATCTGTGAAAATTTCAACTATCTAGCTATCACGGTTCTTGAGATACAGCCTGGTGACAGACAGACAGCAGACATACAGACAGACAGACGGACCGCGGAGTCTTAGTAATAGGGTCCCGTTTTTACCCTTTGGGTACGGAACCCTAAAAAGGGACTTTTAAAGTTGTTAAAATACATATTAACCGCTGCGCTGGTTCGGACATGTGATGAGGCGTGAGAAGGACTTTTTTACCCGACTGCCGAAGGAGAGTAATGTTTTTATCAGTCTATGTATGTATGTATCTTCCTATGTGGCGTTCTAGAGACCATACGCGTGGACCGATTTTGATGATTCTTACGTCAATCCATTCGTCTTAACCTTGCGAGTGTCACTAATGACATGACAGTACTCAAAAATCACCACAGCGACCTCCAGTCAGACATTCTCAAAACGAAAAAAAAAATCGGCGAACTATGTCAAGTGGGATATTGTTGAATAAGTATTTAAAAACTTTAGGTTCGTTTCACCATTTTTAATTTTAAATAGCGGTTTAGGATACATAATGATTTAAAGTTGGTTAAGAACCATTCTCGCAAATTACCTACCTCATATATTTTTAACCCCCGACGGAAAAAGAGGGGTGTTATAAGTTTGAGATGTTGCTGTGTATCTGTGTGTCTGTGTATCTGTGTATTTGTGTATCTGTTTGTCTGTCTGTGGCATCATAGCGCCTCAACGGATGAATCGATTTTGATTTAGTTTTTTTTTTTTGAAAGATGATTGTATCGAGAGTGTTCTTAGCTAAGGTTGAATAAAATCGGTTCAGCCGTTCAAAAGTTATGCGCGTTTTACTGTTTAGATCGTGATGTTTTCGCAAGATAAATGTGTCGGGAGTTTTTAAATTTTGAAATTTTACTTGTGAACTATTAGATGGATTTATATAATTATCAATTTGTTAGATACGTCTTGACCACCAAGGTGTTCTTAGATAATCCCCATATTGTGGAGGCCCCATTAGTTTTTCTTTCAAACCCAACGAGTGGGGAATCAAAATAAAGAGTTTTTAGAAGTAATTACAAAAATATATACCTACTCTCCGTATTATTTGATCTATCCGTAATTAATCTACTTATACGATTGAGCTACGAAGAGAGTTTCTTATTGGTCATCTCATGAAACCCATATATATTAAAACGACCCTGAGTTTGTGTAAATGTGTACATACAAAATTATTTTTCATGTTACCTGTTCAGCTTGGAACGGAGACAAGTTCTGAACAGGAACTTTTTGTTAATGTTAGGAACTTCTGGCTTCATGTAAGTTTTATAGGGTTCGGAAATATTGAACCACCTATTGGATGGGTGTACCCGTCTAATGGATTTAATAAATATTGTATTTGTATTGTTGTCAGTCCGTGGATGGGTGACAATTTCAACATACCGAGTTTCCTCCGTGCCTCGGCAAGCACGTTAAGCCGTTGGTCCCAGCTGTCATTTGAAGATCTTTGGCAGTCGTTACGAGTAGTCAGAAGCTTGAAATCTGACACCAGTCTAGCCAAGGGGTACCGTGTTACCCAATTACTGGGTGGTGGAGATCAGATAGGCAGTCGCCCCATGTAAAACACAGGTACTCAGCTGAATCCGGTTAGACTGGAAGCCGACCCCAACATAGTTGGGAATAGGCTAGGCAGATTGATTGTATTTGTATAGCATGGTATTTGTTTTATATTTCCCCATATTCCATACCTACTAAATTTGCTACAGCACGGTAGGTGATCTACCACCTGCCGGGTTACACACTTAAAGGTATGTTTACATGTAATTCGAGAAAACACAAGGTTTTCGTCAGCCAGCTTCCGAATATGTAGCCGTCGATTGTATAGCCTGATTTTCTTCTTGTTTACATCTTTTTAGTTCACTTCATAAGCAGTCGATTTTTTGATTTTTTTTATTTACTTTTTTATATCTTAATGGTCATATGACTGAAAAAGTCATGAACATCGAAGACGGAAAATGAGGCCGTGGATGACCATGACCTGGACAACGAACAATAAAAAATGATAATATAGCGGACAACCACACACAGAGACAACTAAGAGGGCGGACCCCAAATAAATTGGTACACTAGCCAGGAGAAATAAAAAAAAAGATAGCAAAAGTCCAGAGAACTACCTGTATAATATCACACCGTATTCCTTTAATGGTAAGGCCCAGGCCCAGGCTCAGGCTCAGATTCCAATAATAGACCAATTTTTGGCAGTCATGATTTAGTCCCATGTAACATGGAATGAATTTCGGAACTGAAATGGAGCTGGGCAGGTCACCTGGCAAGGCGCGGTGATGATAGGTGGAGTAAAATGGTGACCGAATGGCGTCCAAGTACTGCAAGATGAAGTATTGTTCGTCCAGCAGCGATATGGGCAGATGGCATATTGCCATTGCGAGTAAAAACTTGAAGACGTTGGCACAGGAACGTGGTGATTGGTACGAGAAGAGAGAGTGCTCAGCAGCTCAGCAGTGGGCGAAGTCGGGCTGTGTATGATGATAATAAACATGGAGGGAGCCTATTTCAATCGCCTCCTACTCCTCCGTTATGTCTTTTCTGATTAATTTCGTTGCGGGATCCAAGACATCAAAGATCCAAAAAAAATATTCTCCAGGACATCGTCGAGCTTTATTGCCTCAGCGCTTTCCTGGCACTGTTGATTCTGGCTTTCAGGAGTTGTAGTGGTTTGTGAATAGTGTGGTTGATTGTCCCAACTACAAGCTTCATACAAACCAAGCAATACAAATCAACCCATCAACTTTTCCTACATTATTTGGCAATTAAGTCCCTTTTTGGTTTCTGAATCCAAACTCCCAGCTGCTATTTGAGAAATTCCAAAAAGAAAAACCTTACAAACCTTTGTCCGGCCCGGGAACTGAACCCAAAACGTCATGATCAGCTGTAGCGATTACGAACTTAAGACCAACAAGACAGGCAACTCAGAACTGTCATACATACCTAAGTTAGATATCGTAAAACTTGTATTTCGGTGATATCCAAAGTCGTTACCATGCAAGATTTTAGTAAACATTAAACCCCTTAATATGGTCATAAAGATTTTGTAGGGTATATTGCGGTTCCAACATATTTTTGTGGTTTTCGTAAGGCCAATGCACCAAAAAAGTTGTTTTGGCGGACGACTTAGATTTAACTGTTTATCTGTTTTTATATTTCATATTATTATTTTTTCATATCCAGCAGGTGTTCAAATAATCTAGTTTTTAATGTTATCAATCTAGTTTGAACAACAAAAGATTAGGACAAGCTCGCTATATAGCGAACTAGTAATTATGCATATGCATAATTAGTGACCAGCCATAGGTCAACCATTTTGGACAAATTGACCGTAAATAAATTGTTTAATCACTTGGAACGACATCAAAAGCTGCGATAACAAAAGTCTGGTTGGTGCGATTTGAATAATTTCCTATGTGTTTCGGTGTGGCGTAAAGTAAAGGCGGGAGCGGCTTTGTTATTCATTGCATGTTAATTTTCAAAAGGTTGTGTTAGCCGCCGTTGTTGACCGCCAATACGGCTTCCACCGAAATCGGTCGACTGGGGATCTTCTAGTGTATGCCATTCATATCTATAGTGAGAGACATGGGGAAGCGCTTGCCGTCTCCCTCGACATCTCGAAGGCTTTTGATAGGGTCTGGCACGAAAGCGTTATTGGAAAACTTCCTTTAGTCGGTCTGCCCGGTGGTCTGTGTGACTGGATTGCAGACTTCCTGAGGGGTCGGTCCATTCGAGTAGTTATCGATGGCTGCTCGTCGGACCTATTGGATATTAAAGTCGGGGTCCCTCAGGGGTCGGTACTCCCAGTGACATTATTCTTGTTGCACATAAATGATAAGCTAAAACCTTTGGGTATACAGATGACAGCACTGTTGCTGAGAGATATTTGTCCAACGCACGTTACTGGGCCTCAGATCCGGTCTGTCCGTGAGGCCATGGTGGAGCGCTTGATCTTGTCCTTGGAGGCAGTCTCCGAATGGGGCGATGCCAATCTGGTCAAGTTCAATGCCGCAAAAACACAGGCGTGTCTCTTATCCGCGAAAAAGAGCCAATTTCACCCGGCTCCATCTTTCCCAGGTGTAACCATACCGATAATGGACCATCTTGACCTCCTGGCGTAACGTTGACATCGACACTCAATTTTGGCCCATACATTGAGGCAAAGGCTCAACTGGCAGCCAAAAAGTTGGGGATCCTTGCGAAGATGAGACGGTACTTCACGCCAGAACAGCTGCTTAAGTTGTATCAAGCGCAAGTTCGATCTTGCGTGGATCTTGGTGTTCTCATCTCTGGGAAGGATCTGCCAAATACCAGCTTGATGCACTAGAGTCGATCGAAAAACGGTCCAAGAGGCTCATCGGCAATGAGGCACAGGTCGAGTCAAAGCTCCAAAGCCTTGAACATCGTCGTCGAGTTGCCAGCTTTTCGGTTTTTATCGGTTGCATTTTGGGGAGTGTGCGATGGAATTGCAAGATCGAATTACGCCTAGCCCGTTTCATCATCGGACTACAAGACGTATGGCGATACGCCAACAGTACATAGTGGGCATCTCTGCCATACGCACTAAACGTTTTGGAAATACTTTCGGAGTGGAATTCCCTGCCGGTGTCTGTGTTTCCAGATAGCTACAACCTCGGGGTCTTTAAGTCTGTAATAGTGAATAGGTTACTTCTAGGCAAGCGTGTTAGACCATCGACCACATCATCGCTTACCATCAGGTGAGATAGTGGTCAAGCGCGAACTGGTGCACTTCCTCCTCCATCCATTTAATAGTCCGATGGTACGGCAATCCGACACGATCCGTTGTATCACACTTCACTCTAATATTTTAAAGGTGAAAGTTTATGTGTGTGTGTTTGTATGTTTGTTACTGCAGCACATAGGATACTTTTTATCTCGGGGTATGATACTTTCGACTTCCACGCGGGCGAAGCCGCTGGCAGAAGCTAGTGTATTATAATACTAGTTACTATGTTTTATTATCCCAGGGGAACATTACATACTATATTCGTTTCTAGTATCTGTGCCAAATTTCATCCAGATCTGTTCAGCTGTTCTGGCGTAATTGAGTAACAAAAAGCCATCCAAACTTTAGCATTTATAATATTTGTATAGATTGTTGGAGTTGCACAATATTCGTATAATATGATCTATGTAGGCTTTCTAAACAGGTGTGCCAATTTTTATTAACCGACTTCCCAAAAAGGAGGAGGTTCTATGTTCGACATTATATTTTTTTTTTTGGACCGTTAATAAAAAAATATGTTTGAATAAGTATGTTTTGAAATTGGTCCCATTTTAATTTCGTGAAGATCTGACGAAGAACTTCGGAGACATACAACAGAACTCTTCAATAAATAACGGCAAATCTCTAGGGATTGCTGCAATCGCACGTCTGTTTATTGTTTATACCATTTCATAATATAACATCACGCCAGTACGCTCTTAAGGGGTACGCAGATCTCTCATTTCACCGGTTATGTGCAAGTTTCATGAAATGATGTTTCATGATTCTGGCGTAATTTACCTTACAAAAGTGAAAAATTAAAAGACTTTTTTGCAAAAAAATACTACCGACTTCCAAATACAAAACTACAAAGTGAAAAATAACTTTATTTTTTGAAGTTGGTGTCCATAACGCAAAAAAAATAGTACCTGGGAAAGACACCGACTTCAAAAAATAAAGTTATTTTTCACTTTGTAGTTTTTTTTGTATTTGGAAGTCGGTAGTATTTTTTTGCAAAAAAGTTTTTTTATAAATGTATGTATTCGTTTGTCCATGAATTTCTCTGTTTTCTCAAAAACGATTAAGCAGTTTTCAAGAAACACACAAGTCCTCTTCAGAAAGACATACTGATAACAATTTTCATTTTCTTATGCATGTCTAGCAAAACGAATAAAGTGGATTCTGGATATATAGCTACAAAATATAACGAGTAACCAGACGTATTGACATAGGTCAGTAAGTATTACAGCCTGTGTGTGGCGCAGGGCGCATGCGTGAAGCGGGTCCGTCCGGCAGTTCGCCGCGCGTCAGTTAGTTTCACGAAGAGCTAGCTAAGCGGACGTTTCAAAGCTGGATCTTCATCATCCTCTATTACCATTAAGCGATTACAACTAAATAATTCAAAAAGTTTATATCTTTACTATTATCCATTATTTATTGTTAGAGGTATCAAAATTCGCTGCTTATACTTTAGCAATTCATCTCGATCTCAGGGCAGAGACAGCGGCTGTGAACAAACGCGCTTGCTCTTAAAGATGTTTGTTTTCTCACTCATGACAGGGAGGACATGAACAGTGCACAATCCCTTATTGTTACAGAATACAGAGAGTTGAGTGATGTATTAACATAGGTCAGTAAGTATAGTCTGCTTGTGGCGCAGGACGCATGCGTGAATCCGGTCCGTCCGGATGGTTGGCGCGCGTCAGTTGGGCAAGCCTTGGGCTAGCTAAGCGGACGTGCTCCACAGCTATCCCAGACGTTGTCTTCACATGAATATATCGCTTCGCCTTGTAAAAATATCAGCCCGTAAAGACCCGCTGCAGGGCCATTTACAGCTTCCTTTCCTACCTGCCATTTTTAACCGACTACAAAAAAAGGAGGATATCAATTCGGCAATATTCACATAAATGTTACTCTATGTGGGCTTCTAAACAAGTGTTTCAATTATCATAAATTAATGTATGTTTGTCCGCGTATTTCTCCGAAACTAGAAATCGGATTGCAATCATTCTTTTTTCATTGGATTAGAGAAAAACAACTTAGGAAATATTGAGAGTTTCATTAAAAACGATTAGGCAGTTTTCAAGATATGAAACACACAAATTGTCTTCAGCTAGATTATATATTGATCACAATGTTTCTTTTCCCATTCATATCTGGCAGGAGCTGTGTATAGTAAAAGCTACAAAATATAGGGAGTATTCAGACGAATTGACATAGGTCAGTGAGTATAGCCTGCCTGTGGCGTAGCGCGCATGCGTGAATCGGGTCCCTCCGAAAGGTTGGCGCGCGTTAGTTGGGCAAGTCCTGGGCTAGCTAAGCGGACGTGCTCTAAAGCTATCCCAGGAGTTGTCTTCGTATAATATCGCTTAGCCTTGTAACAATATCAGCCGGTAGAGGCCCGCTGCAGGGCTATTTAAAGCTTCCTTTCCAACTTGCCATTTTTAACCGACTACAAAAAAAGGAGGATATCAATTCGGCAATATTCACATAAATGTGGGCTTTTAAAAGAAGTGTGTCAATTTTCATAAATGTATGTAGGTATGTTTGTCCACGTAGTGCTCAGAAACTAGAAATCGGATTGCAATCTTTTTTTTTATTGGGTTAGAGAAAAAAAGTTTAGGGAATATTGGGCGTTTCATTAGAAACGCCATAGCAATTTTTGAAAAATATGAATCACGCAAATTGTCTTCAGCTAGCTAGACATTTTGATCACAATGTTTCTATTCCCATTCATATCTGGCAGGAGCTGTGTATAAAATAGCTACAAAATATAGGGAGTATTCAGAAGTATTGACATAGGTCAGTGAGTATAGCCTGCGTGTGGCGTAGCGCGCATGCGTGAATCGGGTCCCTCCGAAAGGTTAGCGCGCGTCAGTTAGGCAAGTCCTGGGCTAGCTAAGCGGACGTGCTCCAAAGCTATCCCAGGAGTTGTCTTCATATAATATCGCTTAGCCTTGTAACAATATCAGCCCGTAGTGTCCCTTTGCAGGGCTAGGGTTTCCGTTTCTTCTTCCCATTTTCCCTATCTTGTTTCTAGTTTTTTTTTAGAAATTTCATACCGAATAATTTTCTTATCAAGCAGTTATTTAAAACGAGAAAGTTAAAGGATATTAACGTTGGACAAAAGTAATTTGAGCGATTTCAAAATTCATGAGAATCCAATTATATTGAACTAAAAAAGTAATCCACATTGTGATGGGGGGATGGAATACGCCGATGATGGAGCTTGAATACGTAAACGCCTGACAAAATAAATTGTGCAAAATATTCTTCTTCTGCGTACTACTAAATTCTGCATTTATAATATTTGTACGGATTCCTCATCTTAAGAAGAAATGCAGTCGCAGAGCTCCAACTGAATTTCCTTAGTAAAAAGTCATAATTCGTCATGGGCTCTATTCCATAAACCGGAAAATAATTATATACTGTGCCGCTATGTTTTCCTTTTTTCATTTATTAAAAAAAGAGATCTAAATTATAAACTAGGCCACTATTGATAGCGAAATTTGGAGAATTTTTTGAGGCTTCTAATGCTTTTAAAGATATCGTAGCATCAAAAAAGAAAATATAGGGACACAGTATAATTATATCTTTCTTTTTCAGTTTTTTTTTTTTTATCTATTATAGGCTCGCGCTTGACCACTATCTCACCTGATAGTAAGCGATGATGTGGTCGATGGTGGAGCACGCTTGCCTAGAAGTAACCTATTCACTCTTGACTTAAAGACCCCTAGATTGTAGCTATCGGGAAACACAGACTCCGGCAGGGAATTCCACTCCTTAGCTGTACGCATAATAAAAGTATTCCCAAAACGTTTAGTGCGTATGGGTGGGATGTCCACCATATATCGATGACGCATCGCCGTACGTCTGGTAGTCCGATGATGGAACGGGCTGGGTGGAATTAAATCATGCAATTCCATCGCACACTCCCCGAAATGTAACCGATAAAAAACCGACAAGCTGGCAACTCGGCGACGATGTTCAAGGCTCTGGAGCTTTGACTTAACCAGAGCCTCATCGCTGATGAGTCTCTTGGCCCGCTTTTCGATCGATTCCAGTGCATCAAGCTGGTATTTGGCAGATCCGTCCCAGAGATGAGAACAGTACTCCATGCATGATCGAACTTGCGCTTGATACAAGCTGAGCAGCTGTTCTGGCGTGAAATACCTTCTCACCTTTGCAAGGATCCCCAGCTTTTTGGCGGCCAGCTGAGCCTTTGCCTCAATGTATGGCCCAAAATTGAGAGTCGATGTCAACGTAACGCCAAGAAGCTCAAGATGGTCAGCTATTGGCACGGTCACATCTCGGAAAGTTGGAGCCGGGTGAAATTGACTCTTTTTTGCGGAAAAAGACACGCCTGGGTTTTAGCAGCATTAAACCTGACCAGATTGGCATCGCCCCATTCGGAGACTGCCTGCAAGGACAGGTTTAAGCGCTCCACCATGGCCTCCCGGAGAGACTGGATCTGAGGCCCGGTAGCACGAGCGTTGGACAAGTATCTCTCAGTAACGGTGCTGTCGTCTGCATACCCAAAGGTGCCGGGTTTTAACAGATCGTTAATATGCAGCAAGAATAAAGTTGCCGAGAGTACCGACCCCTGAGGGACCCCGGCATTAATATCCAAGTAGTCCGACGAGCAGCCATCGATAACCACTCGAATGGACCGATCTCTCAGGAAGTCTGCAATCCATTCACACAGACCACCGGGCAAACCGAATGAAGGAAGCTTAGCAATAAGGCTTTCGTGCCAGACCCTATCAAAAGCCTTCGAGATGTCTAGGGAGACGGCAAGCGCTTCCCCGTGCCTCTCGATAGCCTCACTCCAGATGTGAATGGCATACGCTAGAAGATCCCCAGTAGACCGATTTCGGCGGAAGCCGTATTGGCGATCACTAAGGATATCGTTTGCTTCTAGGTATGCCAGGAGCTTAGTATTGAGTACACGTTCCATACTCTTACAGAGTATGGAGGTTACAGATATGGGTCTGTAGTTGGCCGGGTCAGCTCGACTGCCCTTTTTGGGCACGGGCTGTACGTTAGCCTGCTTCCAAGCATTCGGCACTTTGCCAGCCTCATACGAAAGACGGAATAGGCGTGTCAAGATCGGAGACAGTTCAGGCGCACAGGTTCTAAGAACAAGTGCTGGTATTCCGTCAGGGCCGCTAGCCTTGTTCACGTCAAGGTTTCGCAGCACCCTACGGACGTCCTTTTGATGGATACGAATGTCCGACATACTCGTCTCACATCCATCAGGAGGAGGAGGGGGCCGCGAATCACCAGGATTCAGACGTGAAGTTTCCGCAAAAAGAGAGGCAAATAAATTTGCTTTCTCCTCAGCGGAGTGGGCCAGTGACCCGTCGGGTTTCAGCAGTGATGGCAGTGAGGGACGGCAGAAGTTCGACTCGACCGACTTAGCCAGAGACCAAAACGCTTTACTACCTGCTGGGTAAGAAGCAAGTTTGGTCCCTATTCGGCCAATGTGATCGAACCGAGCCCTTCGCAACACCATCTTGCAGGACTTGGCAGCCCTGTTGAAGGCCTTCTTCTTCTGACCCATGTCACTCGCCTTACGCGATCGAGCGTCGACCCAAGCCAGGTACGCCCCATGTTTAAGCGCGTCGGCGCGCTTACATTCGGCGCCAAACCATGGCCGGTCTTCGCTAGACATTGTTACGTCAGTGAACGGAATGTAGTACTCCATTCCCCGACGCAACACATCCGTCACGGCATCCGCACACGACGATGGATCAGTCGAAGAAAAGCAAATAGGCTGCCAAGGATAGCATGCGAAGAAAGATCGCATGCCATCCCAATCTGCCGACCTGTACCGCCAAACCCGCCGGGTGCCCCTTGGGCTGGGATCGGGCGGGGAATAGACGGACACAGACTTCACCAGACAGTGGTCGGAACTACCCAATGGTGATGCTATCGACACAGAGTATCTGTCTGGATCTGTTGTCAGCAGAAGGTCCAAGCAATTCGCCGTGTGCGAATCAACATCCGGTACCCTCGTTGCCCCCTGGACCAGCTGGGTGAGGTTTAGCGCTAGCGCAAGCTTACGCATCTCCCGTCCAGCATGATCAGTGCACTGGTATGGGAAGAGCCACTCCTGGTGGTGGGCATTAAAGTCCCCCAGTAACACTAATTGGGCAGAAGGGTACCGCAGCTGTGCTGCATCAGCCGCCTCACTGAGGTACTCTGTGAGCCTGGTTGCCTCCTGATCTCCACTGTGCGAACGGTAGACACAGGCGTAGATAATTTTATCCAGACCTGTGTCCACCAGAACCCAGAGCGTTGTGAATCTTGAGTCCTCAAGGTTACGGAGACGCCGACGTCGCAAAGATCGTCACGGGCGTACATACATACGCCCGCCCGTGGTCTAAAATTGTGCTCTAGGGTGAATCCTGGGTAAGACAGGTACGACACGTCTGACGGACTCGCTATCTGCGTCTCCGTAAGGAAAAACAGCGCTGGTTTCTCAGTCTCCAGGTGGTAGTGGACTGCAGAGAGATTTGAGTGCAGACCCCTAATGTTGGTGAGGTGCACTTTGTGGGGGAGGGGGTGCAGCCGCTGTTTAAAACTAATCTTCCTTTTCCTTGACATCTTTCATGGTTTTATAAGAGTGAACGGAGGAGAGGAGTTGGAAGTGAGACGAGGTTCCACGCTGCTAACCTTCAGACACGCACTGAAAGGACAGCATCATTGGGGTACTAGTCTGGAGACTGCGGGGACGCCCGAGCCCCCCCGGAATGTCCATCGGGCCCTCCCCATCTGGTCGCCAACCAGCACGATGGCGCATTTCGGGATTTTTCGACAGTTGGCGGGGCAGCCTTTCGTGTGTGGCTGGCACACTACTTGGGCCCCCATCTACCTGCGGTCGGCCAGCGGCGCACCGTGCCTCGGATCCCGCTACCCTCCGCGACTAGTCTCCCGATACATCCCTAACAGCGCGCGTCAGGCTGGTCAACCTGCAGTGGAACAGCTATCTCGACCCAACTCCTCTAGTTGGCTACACCGAGCATCGAACCGGAACACGGCAAGGCCGTTTGGTGGCTTCTTTGCCCGGTGGGTGGTCACAAGCCTTCGGCCGAAGCCTCCCACCAGTTAGTGTCACCTGATTTGCACCACCCGGGGACCACGTGTAGGGAATCAGAAAAAGGGTACGTTCCTACGGACGTGGGTGACTCGGCCCCCAAAAAGTTTAAGTTTATGGAATATCTTTTAAATTGGTCCAATATTGGACGAGGTAAAAGGCGAAAGCCAAACATCGAATAAAGACTTTTTACTTAGGAAATTCAGTCGCAGCTTTGCCCCAGTCATAAAGTTTTGCGTATTATTACTAAAATAATTGACTTGCCGCGTTTTTTGCTGCTAGTTCAATGAGCGTACACGTCAGTGTCGCGTTCGGCTGCGTGTATAATAATGTAGGTACTCTGTGGTCAGCGCATGGATGAGCTTTAGGTATGTAAACACTTTAGTGCTCATGGAGCACGCATGATGGGCTGCCAACTTACCACAGCGTCTCAAGATGAAAGTCATCAAAAGTTCACTCTTGACTTAAAGATCCCCAGATTGTAGCTATCGGGAAACACAGACTCCGGCAGGGAATTACACTCCTTAGCTGTACGCATAATAAAAGTGTTCCCAAAACGTTCTGTGCGGATGGGAATTCCAACGCACACTTCCCGAAATGCAACCGATAAAAAACCGATAAGCTGGCAACTCGGCGACGATGTTCAAGACTCTGGAGCTTTGACGTGACCAGCGCCTCATTGCCGATAAGCCTCTAGGCCCGCTTTTCGATCGTAAATTGAAAGTCGATGTCAACGTAACGCCAAGAAGCTCAAGATGGTCCGTTATTGTCACGGTAACATCTCAACAAGTTGAAGCCGGTTGAAATTAGCTCTTTTTTGCGGATAAAAGACACGCCAGGGTTTTAGCAGCATTAAACCTGACCAGGTTGGCATCTCCCATTCGAATACTTCCTGCAAGGACATGTTTAAACGCTCAACCATGGCCTCACGGAGAGACCGGATCTGCTGCCCGGTAGCCCGTCCGTTGGACAAGTATCTCTCAGCATCAGTGCTGTCGTCTGCATACCCAAAGGTTTTAGCAGATCGTTATTGTGCAGCAAGAATAATGTTGCTGAGAGTACCGAGCCCTGTAGGATCCCGGCATTGATATCCAATTGATCCGATGAGCAGCCATCGATAATCGAATGGAACGATCTCGCAGGAAGTCTGCAATCCAGTCACATAGACCACTGGGCAGACCGAATGAAGGAAGCTTACCAATAAGGCTTTCATGCCAGACCCTATGAAAAGCCTTCGAGATGTCGAGGAAAACAGCAAGCGCTTCCCCGTGGCTCTCAATGGCCTAACTCCATATGTGAATGGCATACGCTAGAAGATGGGGATCTTAGTAGAGTAGACCGATTTCGGCGGAAGCCGTATTGGCGGTCACTAAGGATCTCCTTAATTTTTTAGGTATGCCAGGAGCTTCGTGTTAAGTACACGCTCCATACTCGTATCTATAGACATCTTAATCCAGGAAATAGTCTACCCGTAGGCCGTGTGCCAAGGTTCAGTCGATAAGACTTGAAAAGACGGAATGACAGAGCTACTTTCGCATTTATTATTAAGTATAATTATTGAGAGCTCTACGTAAAAGGATCTTGTCTTGAGATGAACTATCACCATGCCAATTTCTGCCAATATTCAGCGTATATGTAATCAGATTTGAAGGGGTCTAAAGGCACTTACACATTAAGGCATAGCTTGCACTGCGTTTTTATACGCGCGATATTTTGCCGCCCATTCTGCGACCTATGGAATTGTATGACCTATAAAATTTGCGCGGAAATAATACCACAAGAAATCCGTGTTTTGCCACAGAATCCACCGCACAGATTAAATTCGCGCGAATATTTTGTGCTCTATGAACAGAGCTATTAGAAAGAGACAAAAATAGCGCGGGATTGATAAATGATAAATGATTTTATTTCTGTAAGTTGGTTTATACAAACACTTTTACATGTCGAACATATTTTTTAAAACTAGATGAGGTCGGCGTTTCCTATCTGACTACTCTGAGAAGAAAGGCCGAAACAAACTCAGAGGTCACAGTCTCTTTTAAAGTCCAGACAAAATATTGGTTAGATCATGTGAAGACCATGTAGACTGATGTCTGAAATGGTCTTTTGAGGAAAGAACCAGTCAGATTGAGTGGACCTGTCCAGTCAGTGCACGCATTTGTCAATAACCGAGCAGCTCAACTCAGACTTTAAGGAGCTCAACGATTCGACGAACAATACCAAAGAAAGGACATTCGGGTAGGCCGCATAAACTACTCAAACTGCCAGACCATGATTAAAAACTAAGATAAATTTAAATTAAAATAAAAAAGAATGATCCACATAGTCTTCACACTCACAATAATTAATATAAAATAATATAATACTTTAAAAAGTAAATATTCTTGTCATTGCAAGAAAACCAAAAAAACAACAACAAAATTCACGGTGCAAAATATAATAAAAAAAACAAAATTAATTGGAGCAGCTCAATCCCAAGCCTTTTTGTCTTCAAGGTAATCTTTAGTTGTATAAAACGCTTTCTGGCACAACTTACGTTTAATAAAAGATTTGAATTTATTAAGACTTAGATGTTGTACGTGGCTTGGAAGCTTATTATAAAAGCGTACACATTGACATCTAAAGTCAGATTTTATCCGCAGTGCGAGCTAGTTGAAGAAAGAAAAGAAAAAGAAAGAAAGAAATAATTATTTATTTGTAACCCGCACAGGAGACACGAGAAATACGCAAAAACAAAAAAAAATACAATAATAAAATTTTAACCCCGTGCGAGACCAAAAAGGCTCCTATCTCGGCTAGTTAGATTCAGTAAGCGGACAAAAATTCACGCGAATCAAATCCGCTTGGCTAAAATGACAATGCGTGTTAAGCGTTAAATGTACGACTTTTTAGGTCTGCTTCCAGGAAAGACATCTGCGATGCTACTGGTGGTTTCGTTAACCCTTAACAACAGGTGGATCGTAGGCTTTTTTGACATCCAATAACATCAAAATAGAAAGCAAAGTGTACAAAAAGAATTACTGAATGGGACCCGGAACAAAGAAGTTAAAGTATTAGAGGAATGCAGATAAAGCTATGGAAAGACGATTAAAAGAACAGAAGCAGGTAGCAGGTCGAACATGGATAAGTGTAGCATAGGACAGAGTCAAATGGAGAGCCTCGGTTCTTGTGAAAGACAAGCTCGTATGATAGAAAGATAACCAAGAGGCCTTCGACAAGTGAAATTCTACCATCGAAAGCGTGGTGATAGCGATTGTCAAAATGTATGGGACTGACAAACGATATCAACGTGTCACATTTTGGCATTTCAACCATCACCATCCCTGACATCGAATAACACTTGTTTAGAGCCTCATGGTGCCGATAAAAAAATTATAAAGTATATTGTAAATATTTTATACAAAAACCAAACCAGCAGTAAAGGCCTATTTAATTTTAATTTCAGCATAAATAAAACAACTTGAAAAAATATATAACCGACTTCCAAAGCAAAACACTCCAAAGTGAAAAAATACTTTGTAGTGACTTTTAAATTTTTAGTTTTGGTACTTCATATTATTACAATGAAAATAATTTATACGTCTCATGAAGATTCTAAAAAACCCAAACACAGACCAGGGTACATTGTTTTATAATATAGACTTCCAGTGCCTACCTTCCAGCAACATCATCAGATCAGTTCGATGGTACCATTTATTTACATGTATTTGCTTCATCATAGTCGCTTAACTATATGAGATATCTTATACCTCTGATATACCTATCTTAAAGCAGTTCCAGTGGCCATCACTGTGGTCTTCTTCATCAGTTTCACTTCACCAAATGACACTCTCTGAGTCCAAATGCTTGCCATGTTGATGAAAAAACTAAAATCGCTATATGCTATATATGGTGCCTATAATATTTTAGGAGTTCCTTCAATTTCCATTGGAGCCCATCATCAGATTCTAACTTCGTGTTAATGGGACCACCTCGGAAGTAAACCCTTTTAAACGCATAAAGTATTTTCAAAATAGGTTCAGATTTTGAAAACTAGTGAATGTACATTAAAACAAGTAAAATTTCAAAATAAAAAAACCCCTGTCAAATTTTATTCAATGCTTCAAAATTTATCTAGTACATAGTAGATACGCTTCGATCGGCAATCTATTGGACACGTAATTATGACACGATATCTTGCGAAAACACCCCGATTCAAACAGTAAAACGCCGATAACTTTTGAACGGCTGAACCGATTTTATTCAAACATAGCTAAAAACACTTTCGACAAAATCACCTTTCAAACAAATGAAACTAAATCAAAATCGGTTTATCCATTTAGGCGCTTTGATGCCACAGATAGACACACAGATACACAGCAACACACGTGCAACTTATAACACCCCTCATTTTCCGTCGGGGTTTAAAAAATACATTCAGTCAAACATAGAACTTTCTCCTTTTTGGGAAGTCGGTTAAAAATAACAATTATTTACCGCCAACCGCTCAAAACTTGCACGTAACCAAAGCTGTAGTCTGAAGGTCGGCAACATTCCGAATTTCTGAGTCCAGTCGGGTCGCTCCGCCTGGTACGGGCGGCACGGTGCCGCTAACCTAACCTAACTCGACGGCTATGTCTAATGAGAATGACTAAGTATGACTAAAGCTTTGTAAATTTTGGGTCAAAGGGGCTAAATTTTAGGACTTTGTCAAAACTCTATAGCTATATAGCACTTGATTAGCAGATTCTTAATTCAAATTTTCTATTGCGAGTTTAAATTTAGAACCTGCTAGTCAGTTGCCAAACGGTCCCCAGATTTGTATAAATAAGGTCGTTAGTCAAACGACTACCTCGTTTAAATATATCACTTAATTAAAAAAAAACTCTTATACATTGCATTTATTAGAAGTTGATGGTTTACTTTTTCGATTGGACCATGCTCACAGGAGCAAAGTCCAAGGCTTCCACTAAGCGAAAGTTGGAAGGGCTTCAGAAAGAGGAACCAGTTATCAAGACAAGAAGTTGGGTTCATAATAAACAATACTTTGCCAATCAAGGTCTTTATCCTGGCTAATGAAATTCTCTTATGGTGACAACGATTAGCACTGCTGTACACGCACCCCTTTTTTACCGACTGCCCAAAATAGAGGAGGTTCTATGTTCGACTGCACCTATGCATTTTTTTTTCTTTTTTATTGCTGTTCACCGATTACTCCGTAAATCGTGAACCGATTTTGAAAATATTATTTGCGTTTGAAAGGGTTTACTCCTGACGTATCTGTTGATAATAATAGAAGTAATATTATAGGCAAACATATAGCGATTTTGGTATTTTCATCAACATGGCAAGCATTTGCACTCATAAAGTATCATTTGGTGAAGTGAAACTGATGAAGAAGACCACAGATGGCCATTGGAACTCCTTACTCGTATGTCACAGATATATGATATCTCGAATAGTTAGGCGACTATAATGAAGAAAATAAATAAATGGTACTGATGAAAATGGTACCTTCGCACTGATCTGAAGATGAATTGGAAGGTAGTCAGTGGCACTTCGTTATAAAACAATGCACCTTATATTAGTAGTGTTTGAGCTTATTGGAATCGTCATAAATGTACTCTGGCTAAAAACGATTTTCATGGTAATATGAAGTACCAAAACTAAAAAGAGAAAAATAAAAATCTTTATAACTAAATGAAAAGCTTTGGATGTCGGCTTGATGTCGGTTTTTTTTTGTTATAATATTTATTTCCACTTCTACCCACTATATGACTTTATCTTCTATCTAGTCTGCTTTGCCTACTATATGAGGCCATGTTATAATGTCAATAAATTATTTGTTTCTAATTATTTGATTAAAATTTTAAAAATAATTGAAAATATATTTACTTTGCCTATCTATAAAATATTAGTTTTTAGATAAATTGTTTTGGAAATATAGTTTTTTTTTCTGTAAACACCTAAGAAAATTTAACAAAAATTGCACTTCTGCTGTGTGTAGATTATTTTGAGTTAAAACAAAGCTTAACGAATACGATTGTTTTCGTAAAATTGAAGATATAGGTACCCACTAGAGCCTGGTGATAGCGACAAAATTCATTTATTGCACCACTTCTTGTAGACCACCAACTCGTCCCATCGGGTTTGACGCTGAATGTGCACTTCTCAAAATGTGTACTTCGCAAAATGTGCACTTCGCAAAATACGCAATTTGCTAAATAGCACTTCTCAAAATGAGAATGCGTATTATCAAAATTAATGGTTCAATATAAAACCGTTTGCTTATTTTTTTTTTTGTATTATTTTGCACGATTTTTAGCACGATAACAGTAGTTTATTTGTAAAAAGTAATCTCGTTCAAGAAATGTTTGATTATGTATTTTCAGTACACGTTAGCTATACACATAATAAAAGTACTCCAGCCATTCATTGTTATATGCTGTGCACTGCATCTATTAGTAGTGTGATCAATATGATTAGTTAAAATAAAAATAAAATAATATATAATAATAACTAGACACATTTCATCCTTCATGTCTAACAACGCCTCTGCGAGTTGGTTTCGGCCCCTGGTACGCCTTTCAAAGGTCCGGCCGGCACCCTAAGGTCCCTACAATATCAAACAAAAATAAAATGTTTATTATATTACAAAAATTACAACCACTTCAAAAAAAACACTACAAAGTGAAAAATAACTTCAATTTCGGAAGTCGGTGTTCCTGTTTTCGTTTCTTCGTTTTTTGACACCGACTTCCGAAATCGAAGTTATTTTCCACTTAGTAGTGTTTTTTTTGGAAGTCGGTTGTAATATTTGTAAAAAAGTTTTTTTTTTTTTCACTTTTTATTTGTGGTATTTAATGGACCAGTTCTAAAGGCTAGGTATACCTAAACCTATAATGCCTAAAGTGAAGCCAGAATAGCCAATAACATGAAACTTTAACAAAACTGTGGAATGAGAGTATACTGGGGTGAACTGTTCACACCTGCGTACCCCTTTAGAGCGTACCAGTGTGATGTAAATGATGTTAACAATAAACAGACATGCGATTGCAGCTACCCCGAGTGATTTGCCCTCATTTATTGAAGAGTTCTAATGAATATCTCCGAAGTTCTTCATCAGATCTTGATGAAAAGTAAATTAATTAAATGGGACCACATGACAAGCACCAGCGTTCAAATAAAAAAAGAATCATCAAAATCGGTTCACCCAATATTATTTACTATTACTATTTGTGTTACCTCAGAACTTTTCTGATGTAACACAAATAAAAAAAAATAAAAAAACTGTCGAATTGATAACCTCCTCCTTTTTGCGAAGTCGGTTAAAAAAATACGTAGAAACTACTGTTATCGTGCTAAAAATCGTGAAAAAAACTAACATTGTAACTTTGGAGATAAATCATGTTAAACTTCTAGATTATGGTTCCAATTTTTCTTTTCTTCCAATCTCATAGAATACGCTCGTATCAAAATGAAGGGTTTTACGAGGTGATTACAATAAAGAATGTACCACTTAATTGATACTAACGCGGAGCGTAGCAATTGTAACTGTGTTTTTATGCAATTTTATCTGTTATACGTAAGAATAACCATTTTTTTTTCCAAAATACTCCTACAAATCGGTTTTTCAATTATCTAACTTTTTTTTCATAATTGAGACTAACATTTTTTGCGTGTGATTGTTCACCCGGTGCATTTCCGATAACAAGAGATAAGATTCGAGTCTTGATAGTGCTTTTCCCACGACTTTGTCCTCTTGCATTTCAGAATACAAAATGTAGACTACAAAACTTCTAAGAAGTACTTACAGTTAAACATGATATACCTATAAACTTTGTGTTTTTTTCAGAGCTGATTATATATTTTTATAGAAATGGGTACAGTGATTTAGCGGTGAAAACCTAAAGACAGACAGTGACATTTATTGCATCGCGCTAAAATTTAATAAACTATTATCGAATTTTGTCATCGATAAAGATAAAATATTATACAAATAGATAGGTACCTACAGGTGAAAATGCATTTGTTTTGTAATGTCCATTATCGTTTTACTCTCAAGATGAATCGGTTCTGTCTCATATTACTTCTCTCCTGTGTAAATAGTTATGTAGCAGGCAAAAATGTATCAAGCGAGGCCTATTTTGAATATGAGATTATTCCCGATGTGTTAACCGTCGTACCTGAAGGATATTTAACGGTAAGTTGTAAAAAAATTGCATAATAGTAGTTTATGAAACTGTTGCATAATGAGGGGTATTAAAACATGAGTGTGTTTTAATACCGCTCATTAAAAACCTCGCCTACGGCTCGGTTTTTAATAGCTTTCACACGAATGTTTTAATACCTAGTTATGTGCAGTTTCATACACTACTTTATCTACACTCATAAATTGGGATGGAACCTACTAAATACCACTACATTTGCATTTTCCATGCCATAAAATCGTGATAGCATTTGTCATATACTTTTCTCGACTTTGCTGGTAATAAATTACCTTCGCCGCATCTAAAATATCGGGCGGAGTCAAATTTTCTTGACATTCACTGATATCAGACATTCTTTTATCACTATCTCAACCTTCAACAGTCGCACGCTCTTTATATCGGTTGCTGGAAGCAGCTGGATGAGACTGGCTGATAATCATCGGCTCTTCATTGGCTGTGGTCTCATCCAGCTGCTACCAGCCTCCTTGTAAAGATCGTCGCTCCACCTAGCATGAGGGCGTCCGGTACTTTACGTTTTTTACTTTACTCTGTTGTCCTCTCTGCTCTCAAAACGGTGAAGGAAAACATCGTGAGGAAACTGGCATGTCCTAGAACCTAAAATTCGAAGACATGTGACATCCACCAACCCGCACTGGGCCTGCATGGTGGATTACGGCGTGTCCCAGGTGTGTGAGGCTGATGATAATTGCCCTCTTAGCTGAAAAACGTCCACTGCTGACCTAGGGTGTTCATCAATTATCGTGACACAACGATCCCTGTTCAGTCTATTCTCACAACCTTCATCAGGTCGTCGGGTCACCTTGTTGGGTATTTTTTTTATTATCTGATCTGATGCTTAATCATAAAGGTAAGTGCATTGTTAACTTTTACCTTTTTCAAACAGACATTCGTATATTCAAGAGGTAAGTACCTACTTAATTAATAAATTACGCAGTTACTTTCGCAAAATTAGGTTTTTTGACTACCAGTAGCCTACTCTGAAAAAAAAATAGGTAGATTAGGTACAACGAAAAATTATAAAAACACTTTTACCTAATAGGCAAGTTTTTTATTAAGGTAGGTACCTATAATGCCAGAATAGATTACTCGAATATCAAACTGAAACTTATAACCGTTTAAATGATAGAGTACTAAGGTGAACTGTAGACATCTGCGTACCCCTTTAGAGCGTACTGGTGTGATGTTATGTTATGATAGGAAATAAACAGACATGCGATTTCAGCTATCCCGAGAGATTTGCTGTCATTTATTGAAGAGTTCTGTTGTATATCTCCCAAGTCCCTCATCAGATCTTCACCAAAATAAATTGGGACCAATTTCGGAACATACTTATTCAAACAAAAAAAGAATTTTCAAAATCGGTCCAGAATTGTCGGCGAAATCAAAGAAATCAATAAGAACCACTCCACGACCCCATCCCACCAGCCCCCTTCTACCATCTGACATCTAGACGCACTGCAAGTTACCATCCTTACCTTGTTGCCATTCCACCAATTCGCACCAAGCGCTTCCAAACTTCCTTCATAATGCGCACAGCGAATGAATGGAACTCACTACCTGCGTCTGTGTTTCCGAACGCATTCAACCCGAATCTCTTCAAAGTTAGAGTAAACAGGCTTCTTCTGGGTAAGCTCACTCCATCGTCGACTCTGTCTCTGTCACCTATGATTTAGACTAGAGTCAAGAGCAAACACATCTCAAAAAAAAAAAAAAAAAGATTCTCCTACTTTTTGGAAAGTCGGTTAAAAAGAATATGGGACCTTATAGATTCAATTGCTTGAATATCAAAATTTGTTAATTAAAAACATGGAACATACATTTACGTAGGTTTTATTATGGATGGAGGATTACGAACACCTATGTAAATCTTTATGTGTTTGTCTGACTTTTATAAAGAAAATTTGCAATAATTGCATTTTAAATACAGGTCCTGCACCCTAGCGGCGCGGAAGTTCAGGAAGGCAATGAGCTAACTCCAACAAAGGTGAAAGACATCCCTACTGTCAGTTGGGATGCCTCCACTGATGAATATTACACCTTAGCGATGGTCGGTTAGTATTGTGCCGAGTACCTATTTTTCCTTTACTTCCCTACCAACGTAACTTACTAACTCTTAACAGAGGTTAGGTACAAATATCCCTAAATGACGTGGGATGCCTCCGCTGTTACATTTTTACACTGTACCGATGGCTGGTTATAATAGTACCTTTTATGTACTTGACTTCAATGGAGATGCACGACATCTCTTCCGTCTCACGGGATATCCCCTCTCGAACTGGCCAGAAGGGATATCCCGTGAGACGGATAATAACCACGAGTGGTTATTTATTTATTTATTATATACTAGCTGACCCTCGGGGCTTCGCTCCCGTCAATTGCCTACCTACCCAGCCTACCCTGCCTACCCAGCCTATCCTGCCTACCCTACCTATCCTGCCTACCCTGCCTTTCCTGCCTACCCTGCCTATCCTGCCTACCCTGCCTACCCTGCCTACCCTGCCTTTCCTGCCTACCCTGCCTATCTTGCCTACCCTGCCTACCCTGCCTACTCTGCTTACCCTGCCTACCCAGCCTACCCTACCTATCCTGCCTACCCTGCCTTTCCTGCCTACCCTGCCTATCCTGCCTACACTGCCTATCCTGCCTACCCTGCCTACCCTGCCTACCCTGCCTTTCCTGCCTACCCTGCCTTTCCTGCCTTTCCTGCCTTTCCTGCCTGCCCTGCCTATCTTGCCTACCCTGCCTAATCTGCTTACGCTGCCTACCCGGCCTACCCTGCCTTTCCTGCCTTTCCTGCCTACCCTGCCTATCTTGCCTACCCTGCCTACCCTGCCTACCCTGCCTACCCTGCCTATCCTGCCTACCCTGCCTATCCTGCCTACCCTGCCTATCCTGCCTACCCTGCCTACCCTGCCTACCCTGCCTGCCCTGCCTACCCTGCCTTTCCTGCCTACCCTGCCTTTCCTGCCTACCCTGCCTAACCTGCCTACCCTGCCTACTCTGCTTACCCTGCCTACCCAGCCTATCCTGCCTACCCTACCTATCCTGCCTACCCTGCCTTTCCTGCCTTCCCTGCCTATCCTGCCTACCCTGCCTACCCTGCCTACCCTGCCTACCCTGCCTACCCTGCCTTTCCTGCCTACCCTGCCTATCTTGCCTACCCTGCCTACTCTGCCTACTCTGCCTACTCTGCTTACCCTGCCTACCCAGCCTACCCTACCTATCCTGCCTACCCTGCCTTTCCTGCCTACCCTGCCTATCCTGCCTACACTGCCTATCCTGCCTACCCTGCCTACCCTGCCTGCCCTGCCTTGCCTGCCTACCCTGCCTTTCCTGCCTGCCCTGCCTATCTTGCCTACCCTGCCTAATCTGCTTACGCTGCCTACCCGGCCTACCCTGCCTTTCCTGCCTTTCCTGCCTACCCTGCCTACCCTGCCTACCCTGCCTAATCTGCTTACTCTGCCTACCCTGCCTAACCTGCCTATCCTGCCTTTGCATATCCTGCCTATCCTGCCTACCCTGCCTACTCTGCTTACCATGCCTACCCTGCCTATTCTGCTTACCCTGCCTACCCTGCCTACTCTGCCTACCCTGCCTACTCTGCCTACTCTGCCTAACCTGCCTATCCTACCTACCCTGCCTACTAATTTGTATCTATCATCAATAGTTTTCTCAGCGCACGCCAAATAATGTATTTTACAGACAACATTTTGCTACCTTGGGTTACATTATTGCAATTTTCATAAGGATCTCTATTTTTTTTGAAAATATTTTATAGCCTATGACACTCAGGAATAATGTAGCTTTCTACCGGTGCAAGAATTTTCAAAATCGGTTCAGTAGATCCAGAGATTACCCCTTACAACGTCACAAACTCACAAACTTTACCTCTTTATAATATTAGTATAGACTTTATTGTACACCACAAAAAACATACAGGACAAACATTCACAATAACAAGTGTACAATGGGCGGTCTTATCGCACTAGGCAATCTCTTACAGACAACCTTTGGATGGACTGAGCAATAGGAGAAGAATTTAGGGCTGTCAGTGTACAAATTAACATAAATAATACACTACATTTACATTAGACATAATAACATAAAATACAAAAATACAATATACAAATATAACAGTCTCTGTGTCTCTGTTATATATATCAAATATAACAGAGACAGGAGAAGAATAAAAATTATAGTGAAAGATAATGCTCCGTCACCATTTTCTTAAATATTGGCAGTGTTTGAGCACGTCTTATTTCAATAGGTAATGCATTCCACAACCGAGCTGCTTGAATCGTGAAAGATTTGTCAATGAAGGAAGTGGAATGCATATGGATACTTAATTTTAGATTTTCCGATGATCTCAAGGACCTAGGATGGGTGTCACAGAGGAACTTTGAGATAAAAAGGAGTAAAAGGATTAAATAGCACATTTTTATAATGTATAGAAAGTATGTGGGCATTCCGCCGAAGGCGAATATGAAGCCATTTGAGCTTAGTACGAAATTCAGAAACGTGATCATATTTACGCAAACCAAATATGAACCTGATACAGAGATTTTGAAGTCGCTCAAGCTTATCCAACTGGTCTTGGGTGAGATCAAGATAGCTGGCATCAGCATAGTCTAAGATAAGGAGAAGAAGAGATTGCGCTATCGCAATTTTAGTGGTTATGGGAAGAAAATTACGAAGCCGTCTTAGGGAGCCCGCAGAC
This sequence comes from Orthosia cruda, assembly GCA_964057195.1. Classification (NCBI taxonomy): domain Eukaryota; kingdom Metazoa; phylum Arthropoda; class Insecta; order Lepidoptera; family Noctuidae; genus Orthosia; species Orthosia cruda. The sequence goes on from OZ059838.1 coordinate 33,678,998, forward strand.
GCAAACAGTTTTCGACTGACTTCCTGCAGTTGTTTGGTCCAGGATAGAGTGCTGTCGATATAAATCCCCAAGTTATTTACAATGTGATGTAAAGGGATAATGGTATTATTGAAAGAAACCTGGGTTATCCTACACTTAGGGCCGGTTTCATTGGTGAAATAGTGACGCGACGCCGACGTGGGAAAGGCAACGTGCTGACACCAACAGAAGTAAAAGACATATCAATCATCACGTGTGATGCCTACCCTTTCTTTTTTTTTTGGGGTGAAAAAAGCACCCGTGTTCCTTCAGTTGGTGGTTGCTTATCCTGGCCTTGGCTTGTAGTTCGTAATGATAATGATATTTGTAATCGTAATGATTGATTTTATTATGTCGACCGCTTAACCTTAACGACAACGTACTGATTCCTGACCAATTGTAAGAAATTAATTGATGTGGGATTTAACCCCTGACAAATAAATTAATTTAATTATTTTTAAAAAAGCTCTGTCTAAATAGCTGATTGTAAAATTAAATTTGCAGACCCCGACGCACCTTCTTACGAATCGCCGACATCACGCGAATGGTTACACTGGTTAGTCGGCAACGTTCTCGGAAACAACATCGAAGACGGCGATACCATTGCTGAGTACGTTGGCGCTGGTCCGTCGGAGAATAGCGGTCTGCACAGATATGTATTCTTGGTATACCGGCAAACTGAAGAACTAAAGTTTGACGAACCTATACTTACTAACAGGTCAGTTATTCTCCGTCAGAAACTATATAAATATGCTTGGCCTGTCCTTTTTTTAAGTTATTGATTACCTATCAAACAAGCTGAATAGGTACTTGCATGATAGTAATAACAGCTGTCGCTGCCTAAGGATCTCTACAATATTACAGGATCGAAGATACGCTGCCATCTTTAGGTTTAGAGGCACGAAGCTGAAAGTTTTTACAATTTTCTCATACCTCACTTTCAATACCTATGTAATTCACACGCGAGGAATCTGCGTTCATCTAACAATCTTCTCTTGCTCTGTCCTTCTCATACTTCTGATTTTGTTCATTCTTCCTTTCATATTCAATCCATTCTTCTCTGGAATGCGCTTCCTCTTGATATCAGGACGGCCACCAGTCAGTATGCATTTAAGCGGAAGTTGCGGCATTTTTTTTTTTCTAAACGAATAGCAGAGTCGTCTCATTTTGCGCCTTTCTATTAATTTATATATATATATATATCATTTTATATATAGTATTTATTATAGGAAATATTTAATTATATTTATTCTAACTATATACTTTTGTACTAATTTTGCGTTTATAATATTATTATTTCTATTTTTATGCCCAGTGGTTACGGTCCCGACTTACGAGTTGTAGGTCGTGGGTTCGAACCCGAGCAGGCGCTTTACTTTGTGTAATTTATTTCATCACCACTGCTCTCAAAACGGTGAAGGAAAACATCGTGAGGAAACCGGCATGTCCTAGAACCAAAAATTCAAAGACATGTGACATCTACCAATCCGCACTGGGCCCGCGTGGTGGATTATAGCCCACTCCCTCTATGAGAGGAGGCCTGTGTCCCAGCAGTGGGAACATAAAAAAAAAAAAAAGACTGATGATGTGTGTGATGTGTGATGTGTGCCATGCTATTTCTTCACCGCCCTTGGTTGACTGGTAGAGAATGCCTAAGGCATTAAGTCCGCCTATGTACTTTTATGTTGCATGAAGTTTTAATAAATAAATAAATAAATTAATTTTCTTATCTAATTTTTTTGAAATAAATTACAAAAAAACATAACCCAGGGAGGGTTTGCTTCACTGTTGTCGGGTAAAAAAGAAAAGTTATAGCCCTCAGCCTAGGATTGAAAATACGACCTCGTTAAATACAAACCGTTAATCGCGGTCTGTACCACACGGCCACCATTGCTTTTGTATTCTTTTCTAACTTCTTCCTACTAATCCTGTCGAGGGGATAGGTTGTCAAACTATTTAATATCTGACTTATTCTCATTGTAATGTGTTTTTCCAGGTCAGCTGAAAACCGTTCATTGTTCAAGATTAACAATTTCGCAATGAAATACAACTTGGGCACCCCGATTGCGGGCAACTTCTATCTGGCTGAGTACGACGACTATGTACCCATTCTGTACGAACAACTCGGCCTTTAGACGAATACGGCGGCCAGAACCTATAAAAGCTTTATTTACTAGCATTTTTTTATTGCATTGTCACGAGGAACAAACGTGTGTCCAAAATTTCAGCTTAGTCCATCACCGGGAAGTGGCAAATTAAACTTGCAAGATTTGATTACAGATACAGACATCGGGACAAGTGAAACTAAGTAAATAAACCTTTTAAAAATAAAAGAATATTTTTTTTACAATCCTTAAGCCAGCTAATCACTAGCGAGCCGAAACCGTAACCGTTGCATGTACTGTTACCATAAACACATAGTGTGTACATGGTTCGAGCTCGTGGCTAAATAATAACAGCCGCACGGGTCGATCTTCAAGGTTAAGCAACGCTTGACGAGGTCGGTCCGTGGATGGGTGACCATTACAACATACCGAGTTTCCTCTGTGCCTCGGAAAGCACGTTAAGCCGTTGGTCCCGGCTGTCATTTGAATATCTTTGCAAGTCGTTGCGAGTAGTCAGAAGCTTGAGATCTGACACCAGACTAGCCACGGGGTACCGTGTTACCCAGTTACTAGATTGTGGAGGTCAGATAGGCAGTCGCTCCATGTAAAACACTGGTACTCAGTTCGGAAAAGGCTAGGCAGTTTTTTTTTTTTTTGATTCGCTTACTTCTGTCAGCATCTGTGCTCCATTCCCTAAAATTACATTCACAACACCTGTGTTGTGGACTCGTCAGCCTTCCAAGCAAGAGTGAACAGGACTCCATCGTAGACTACATCCATCACTAAAAATAGAATCTAAACAAAACTTTGCTGATGGTTATGTAATAGTAATTCTAATTGATTTTAAATTGTGACAGCGATTTTTTATTTAATTTAGGTTTTGACATTGTAATTTCAATTTAATTTAAATTTTGACATAGTGATTTTTTATTTAATTTGGGTTTTGAAATTGTAATTTTAATTTAATTAAAATTTTGACATAGTGATTTTTTATTGGGAAATTATATGTGCGGCAACAAAAGTTTTCTTTAGCACCTGCAACCTAGCGTCTTTTTTTATATGTGGGCGACGAGTTAAGGGGCTGAATACTCAAAATAGGCTTTCTTTTAAACATTTTTTAGCCAAATCTATTGAAGATGTGGCAGCAGAAAAAAGATATGTTAATCTTGATCATATTTCCGAAAACTTTGTTGTGGCCGAAACACGTTTACGCACAAAAACCTCGATACAATTGAATGGCAAAGTAACCTCTTACCGTGATCTTCAAAAGATTTTTCCGGTAATACAGACCAGCGTACATTTGTACAATTAACAACAATAACGTATCATAACAGGACGCAAAACTTCATTGTCTTATATATTGAAGTTTCATTCATTATTTTTAAGTAATTCATATTATTATGTTTTGTAAAAAAGTCTATACAAATTCAATCGTGCTTCTCTTTCCATCCAGTGCAATTCGACAGTGACCGCTTTGCGGCGTTGCTAGGTGGACGTATGTCGCTTTTTTCCGCAAAAAGCAAAAATAATATTCAATTTATTTCTCGTCAATTCAATCTGTCAAAAAAATATCAGGTATAATGCAGCCAGATCATGTAGCCTGGTGGCTTTAATTGGAACTAACGAAGTCACAAGTAATATTGTCAAAGTCTGTATTATTTTTATTTTTTGGCACTACCGCTGTCACTGGCATCTATATTTTTGTTGTATTATAAACGACTCACGTCGTTTAGTTTACTTACTAAGTCCATAACTAAAAAGTATTTGAACCTCTTTGAAAATACAACAAATGTTATCTCAATTTGAATTAAACAATATTTAAAATATAGGTGAGGTCGAATTCGATTTTAACCTTCTTCGTTCATGTGAAAACAAAAGAAGCAAAACACACAGACCATGGAATGGTCGTAACAACCACGCTGGCAGTATCTCGAAATGACAGAACTAATAAAATTTTCCGTATCCATTTGTTTCAATCTTTGTTTCTTTCTAACATACGGCACCTAGAACTGACCAAAAAAAACCCGACTGCTTATAAAGCGAACTAAAAAGACGTAAACAAGAAGAAAATCATGCTGTGCAGTCGGAGGATACATATTCGCGAGCTGGCTGACAAAAACCAGATGTATCCTCTGACTGCACAGCATGATTTTCTTCTTGTTTACGTCTTTTTAGTTCGCTTTTTAAGCAGTCGGGTTTTTTGATTTTTCAATTAACTTTTTTTATTTACAACTTTTTAGTTATTTTTTTTAATTAGGTATATTTAAACACATAAGTGTTATATATTTTTGAAATCACCTCTTAAAACCCTTTATTGATACCCCACACGATGAGACTGGCAAAAAAAAACGCCCCCACAAAACGGCGCCCAAAATCCGCCATTTTTTGTTTTGTCTCTAGAACGCCACATAGGAACAAACATACTTACATACATAGACTGATTAACACATTACCCTCCTTCGGCAGTCGGGTAAAAATGTCAAATTCGTGAGAAATAGGTTATCATCATCGTTTCAACCAAAAAACGTCCACATGTGGACATCTATCGATCAATGTGGTGATGGTGTGGTGAATCACCACATTGATCAGTCCTGTATTTCTTGCAATTAACTATCCCAATTGCAATAACGGGATACAATAATAGTTTGTTAATCTATTAATATTGTTAAGCTAATTATTAATTGATCTTATAATTTTTCCTAATCGGCACTGATAATTCTTATTTATTAACAATAAATCCGCCGATGTGTATTCTGCTCATCCGAACCTACGGTTCTCAGACATGGTCACTCAAAGACTTACACTTGGGGATTGCCAGAGATTTACGCAGAATTCTGGATGTAAAAAGAACAGACCGAATACGGTTAAAAAGGCTGCTCGGCTCAAATGGGCCGACGCCATTACGGCTCACGTTAGTTGCATGCAAATTGACCGCTGGGCAAGCCTCCACAATCCTGAAGATGGAACGCACCGTTGAGGCCGGCCCAGAAATAGGTGCCGAGATGATTTGGACGCGTACCGTGAGGGCTGGTTCTAGAGGGTGCGGGAAAAGAATGTCTAGAATGACTTGGGTGTACTCTTATGAATTTAAATGGGGATGGCCAAAGAAAAGATTGATGGACTGTGTGGGGAGTGATATGAAAGAAAAGGGATCAATTATAGCGTGATGGGGGACAGGACGATATGGAAGAAGAAAACATGGGACAAGGGCAGGAAGATGATGATGATTTCGGAGTTTTACCAGTATGAATTAGTAAATCTTAGGTTTTGTCGGTAAATAATAGGTTTCGGTTTTACAGTAACATATACGACACATATACGTGGTTGTGAGGCATACACGGTATTTTGTATATATGTTTTTTTATGGTATGCATCGTGCCTGGCACATATAAACCTTTTTCTTCCTCTCTATATACAACAAACAATAGCAACAAATCGTTTCAGCAGTTCTGTAGTGATACGCCTACAATCACGTATAGCATTTTTATTTATAAAGATACATAAAGTTTTGCATAGGTAGTAGGTACTATTGGGAACAAACAGTCTCCCTAGTACCACTATGTAGGTGGTACAGTTCGGTGGTACTAATGGGAACAAAGGGCTATTTGCACCCTGTCTATTTGTTTTTAAACTCTATTACACAGAAAAAACGGCACCACGTGACCTCACCACAGTGGGCTGATGTATATCAAAACCCAGTAAGTGCCTTTAAACTATTATATTCCAGGATAGCGCAAAAATATACTATGATTTGAAACAGGCTATGGAAAGTTATCTTTATAGTAACTAAATGACATATCAATATTTCAAGAGAATACTAAACAAGGAATACGAACCTACGAGTTGTACAAATGATATTAATAGTGTCCTAAATTCTATTGGATATTTTAAATATGCATAAAAAAGACAATTCCGAACCTAGTAAGTTCTGGATATTTGCAAATTTAAGGTATTTTATAATTTGATAGGACTTTCCTATTGTAAATAATGATTAAATTGATTAATGAAAGCACCAAATCTCAATTCAAATTTCAAGTTTTAGTTTAACGTTACAAAGTCCATTTCAGTAAAGTAGAACTCATAAAATAATATAAATAAAATTATCTGGCTATAAAACCGTTATAATAAAAATGTCACCTACTGTGTTCTTATATTTGGCAGTCGCATATAAGCAGACATAATTATAATATTTATTCAATTTGCACGGCAAAGACTCGTATGACACTAGCCAGATTACCTATTTTAGTGATCTTTATTGTCGTAGCAATAAGGTTGCAATCATAGGCAAAATAACAGTGAACGATCTGATGTCAGATGCTAGCCGCCAGTTTGAAATAAGAACTTGCGCGGTAATATTTTTGTAAAATCCATCGGAAGAGTCCGTTTATGATGTGGGCCTCTGTGGTCGGCTTGTGTATTTAATTTTCAAATAATTTTCCCTCCAATTTAAAGTTTGCCCCTAAGCTATCGATGACAGTGGGCGTGGCTTAGAACCTTAGATGCCGATTGTCAACTGTTCGACTACAGCCCCTTAATAGAACAGCTTCAATTATATTAATTCATCATCTTTACTACTCCAACAGAATATCAAAAAACCAGCGTCAATTTACGAGCGTAAATTAATATGACTCCGAGCTACCGATAAATATATTTACTTCTGATTTGATAACTCAGCGACTAATGTTGTAAGTGAGCTACTTTATATATTTTAGAGATTCAACATCTGTCTGCTAATAAAATCAAATTCCAGCCTCAAAATTCATAACTAAATTAATAAATCATATTCTTTTTTCGTGAAAGTTTGCAACACAAGCGCGGGAGTGTAGGTACCTGACGCTCGTTGGGAATCAGAGGGGCGCGACCGGCCATTTGCACCAATGAGCGAGCTCTATTCGGTGCGTGCAGCAACGAGTTCACGTGTATTTGTTTACATTAATGACACGATTAAGGAGTGCTCGTATTCAATTAAATATAAAATAAATGTGAATTAGTCCAAGAGCGAGCGAAGCGAGCTCGGGAGCTTAGGGCACCCCGACACGGATAGGTTAGGTTCGAAGGAGATGACGGGAGCTGAAGTGAGCGAGCAAAGCGAGCGAACTCAGCTCCCGTCATCTCCTTCATGTTAGGTTACTTTAGACCCTGCAGACAGAAATAGGAGCCCTGCGCAGCGGGGCTCCGTCGACTTTGTTTCGTTTCCCCCCCTCCCTTAAAACTTAAATATTTGGCGAATACATGAAATTATAGCTTTTATTGACCATTATTTGATGACAATAATAAGGAAATTTTATGTTCAAATATAGTAGATTCACTCATCAATTACTTATGCTAAAGTATAAAAATAAAGGTGACTCTATGAAATTAGAGTACGTTGATATTATTTTATAGATGAAGTTGATACACTTATTAGAAGCTAGCAATGAGTAGACATATCACAAATTTAGTTGCTTAAGAATTATCACCATGTTGCGTCATATTAACAGTAGCTTGTTTTACAATATATGGTCGCTTATAAACCATTTATTAGACGCTAAAAGTTTGTCGCTGACCTATTAATTAATTAGACAACTAAATATATTTGCAGACGAGAATGACATTTTAAAGAAGCTGCCTTAATTAGCACCCTTTTTTATTGAATTTAAATTTTGACATTGTTATTTCAATTTAATTTAAATTTTGCAATTGTATTTTTTTGTATTGTTTGTCTAGTGCAACAAATTTTGTACGCCATAAATGGCAAAACATGTAGCCACCTCATATTTATATAAGACCTTCATACTGTACTCATGTTTTACAAAATAAATATATCTTATCTCTTATAGCTTACCACACGAGATCGAAAATAAAAGGGTTCTCGTAGATTTGAGTTTTGTTAAAAAAAACCCAAAGATCCAGAATGAACGAGAATAGCAAAAGACAGAATAGAATGGAAAGTGAGTTGCTGATTATTTTAGAATAAATATTAAATTAAAGTTAATAAATTTAGTTGTAAGGCATGCGATAATTCTGGGACATTAGATATTCATTCATCGATTTACCTTCAACCTTGGTTTTTATATCATGCACAATTGTAGATACTAGTATATTATTAAGTAGATACTAGTTAAAACTATTTGGGTACATAGATAAAATAATCGTAAATAATACGAACTGATGGCATGCCATCTTATAGATCGTCAGGTCTAAGATGAGATTTACATTTTCTATTTTTATTTGTTTTAAATACTTGTCCACCACTCAGATAACACATTAATATACAAATCTTTCCATCAGCTTGGAAAGAGGCCAAAATTACTCCTTTACCCAAAAAGGTCAATCCTACTTCCTTCTCCGAATACCGTCCTATCTCCATCTTGCCGTTCCTCTCCAAAGTCCTTGAACGCCTTGTCCACAATCAGCTTAGTGCTTTTTTTTGTAAGAATAGTCTGCTGAATCCTTTTCAATCCGGATTTCGGCCTAGTCACAGCACAGCACAGCTACTGCCTTAGTGAATGTTACGGATGACATACGGCTAGGCATGGAACGAGGACATTTGACGGTTCTTTGCTTGCTAGATTTTAGTAATGCATTTAATACTGTCGATTTCGATATCCTTCGCTCGCTTAACATATCGATTTGCATCATAATATAACATGGCGATAGACTGGTTTCGTAGTTACCTGTATGGCCGCCAGCAATGGATATGCATAGAAGAATCTAACTCTTCTTGGTGTTATACAACTGCCGGTGTACCTCAGGGTGGCGTTTTATCTCCTTTACTCTTCGCAATATTTATAAACGCTATCTCCAAAAAGCTTCTCCCCTCCTATAATACCACCTTTATGCAGACGATTTACAAATCTACAAACAAGCTGCCCTTCAGAGTTAGCTGATGCAATTAATACAATAAATAAGGATTTGGCTACAATTTGTGAATGGAGTGAGGCAAATGGGCTTCAGGTAAATCCGTCGAGGTCATAGTTGTTGGCAGCTCTGGGATGATTACAAAAGTAAATTGGACACAACTTCCTCTGGTACAATTTAACGGAAGTGAGAAGGTTAAGAACCTTGGGGTTTGGATCGACAGATATCTGTCTTGGGGTCCGCAGCTTCAGGATGTAAGCCGCTAAATTTTTGCATCAAGTCCCATAGACGATTGCGAAACTTTCTTCCCACTGCCACTAAAATTGCGCTTGCACAGTCCCTTCTGCTTCCTATCCTTGACTATGCTGATGTCAGTTATCTCGATTTCACCCAGGCACAACTAGATAAACTTGAGCGTCTTCAAAACATTTGCATAAGATTTATATTTGGCCTGCGCAATTAAGATCACATTTCTGAATTTCGGACAAAGCTCAAGAGGCTTCCCATACGTCTTCGCCGGGATTCTCATATTTTATTTCTGCTTTACGGTATTCTATACAATCCTACGACCCCCTCTTATCTCAAAGAACGTTTCAAGTTCTTTCATGACACACATATTTGATATCTGAGGTCATAGGAAAACTTGGGACTAGAGATGCCGATGCATTCCACCAACTTTTACGACAAATCTTTTACGGTTCAAGCGGTGCGATTGAGGAATGCTTTGCCCGTGTCAATAAGGCGTGCTCAATCTCTCCCCATTTGAACTAATGTAAAAAATTATGGTAAATAATCACTACCTCTCTCTTTAATAGTTGTTTTCTTGATTTCCATGTTTTGTTCCATACTTATAACTGTATATGTTTGTCTATATAGTATATACAAATTTATATGTATTTATTTTATATATAAATAGTACACCAAAGACTACCTACAGTACTGTCTTTCCTTTCATTTTTCAAATCCGTCCAAAGGTTGCCTTGATAAGATCGCTTTTAGCGATAAGGCCGCCCATTGTGTCACCCAGTGTAATTTTTTCTTCATCTATACTTTCTGTAACTTGTAAATAATAAAGAATATCTATTCTATTAATTCAATATTATCATACAAAAAAAAAAATATTATTTTATTTTCATAAGTTTTAGACTAGTATTTGTAAGCTAGCTGGTTGGGGTGGAAAACCCATGAGGCCAGAAAATTTTCAAAAAAGAAAACAAATTTACTTTAAAAAAGTTATTGCCGTCCCGCTATTTTTTTTAACGAATTTTGGCCAGTGTTTTTAACAAGAAGCGTTCCTTGTTATTTGCACAGCGTGAAACGGAACGCTTCGATTTGCGTAGGCCCGCTGACGTCACAATGACGTCATCAGTGTTGACATTTGACATTTTGGTAGGGTAATCTTTGTTTTTAGTTTCCGAAATTATATATTATTTAACCGAAAATAAACACAAAAATGTGTTTAATAGTAAGGTTAAATAGTAAGTTTGTGTTACTTTCTTTGTTTTGCCAAGGTTTAATATGCTTGAGAGTGTAGTTATTCTATAAATAAAAATAAGTTAGGTGTGATTGTAATTTGCGTGGGTTTACGCCAAAAATACTTCATAATGAAGCCTGGAAAAAGTGTAGATGTGAAGGAGGAGATAGCAGAAGTGCATACATCTGCTCGGTCACCGTCCCCGAAGCAGAAAATCAAGAGATCTCGAAGCCGATCGGGGTCGCGAAAAATGTCAAATGGTCACGCTACACCAGACGAAACTCCAGCCACAGAAGAACCTACAGCAGACAAATCAAAACGAGACAGCTGGATAAAATCAGAGCATGAGTCTCTCGACACAGAGCTACCAATCCATGATCAAATCAAACAAGGAATCTTGGGTTTTGTTGAAAAAGAATTGAAAAATTCTGATAAGAACCCATCATTTGTATTTTATTCCCACGACCCTAATCATTTGGATGAGAAGTTGATGAAGACTTTGTCGAGGCCTTCTAGCGGACATAAGGAGAAGAGAAGTCCGTCATACCGTAAGAAGAAACGGCACTCTTCTAGACATAGAGACCGGGACTTACATGATTTTGATGTACCTGGGTCTAGTCTTAGTGCTTTGGAAAGGGTGAGCTGTCTATAAACCTTTAAAAAATAGTTTTAAACGCCTTATCCACTGGACCATGGCTGCCATTTTGACAGATCTGTGACAGGTCGGCCGGGCGCGATGTGGCGAAATGCCCGTTTGTGATAACATCACCGTTATCTCGAAAGTTCTGTATAGGAACTTATGTTGTTGGAATCGTGATGAAATAAGCTATCAGATTTTATGTCACAAAAAAAATGGCAAATGTTGACGTCTGTGAAAAAACGACTGAATCAGTAGGTGTAACGTATCTGTATGAAATGTCACCTACTGGATCAGTCGGTGCCACGCTCGACAGGTTATGCTTTTGTTTCTGCCTAACTTCTTGGGGAATACAGATGTAATGGTATATTATGTCTTTGTTTCTGCTGGAATTATTTTCCAGGAATTCTTTATTACACAAATATTTTAAATATGTATTTAGATTAACGAATTATAGTATTATTAACCTCTGAAAAAATTATCCTTTACAGATGTTAATGTTATCAATCATACATATACTAAAAAGTTTTGAATCTCCTATGATTCTTAGGTTTAATTCCAGTGACTTATTACTATCAATCTACCCATTTCAGGTGGATGACTACCTCAAGGAATACAATAAAGATGAAGTGGTAACTCTCAGCGGTGAACTAGAGATTGAGGCGCATGATGTGGAGAACAATAACGGTATTACTAAGGAACTGCGTCACAAACCAAGGAAGACTCGGAGGAAAGTACGGGATGAGAGACAGGAAAGCAATGCTAACGGACGAGATGTTAGTCCAAAAGTGTTTAAGAGCGGGAAGAATAAGTCAGGGTCTAAAACAGGTAAATAGACTGAATTTTTCAGTTCTACAATTTTTTTTTTAAAATAATTAAAGACCATAGAAAGCATCGTTAGCATAATTATACTTTGCTCCGGTTTCAACTTTCTGATTGACAAACATCTTTGCAGTTAAAAAGTGCCTGTAATAAATGCTTTGAGTTTAAGCAAACAATTAATGGATTATCTGATCTATATTCATTCATCGAACTTCAAAAATAAATAATGTCATTGTCTAATTTCTTTATATTATAAGTATTTTTTTAACTTTTCAGCTCGTCCAACAGACTTAACAGCCATGCTGGAAACTCTAGAATCCAGCATGCCATACCATGATACATACTTAGACAACCCATTCTCTTCACCGTCACCGCTTACATCCCCAAATGATGAAAGAAGGGAACCATTTGGGTCACGCAGACCTGAGAAGATTTATCTGCAAGGTGGAGGGACTTTTAGAGCGGTGTCGAGAGATAGGATTCTGGAATCACAGCAATCTAGAGATGGTGATAAGTATTTAAGGTAAGTTTAATATAAAAAAAAATATTTTGTTTTATCCAGTAATCAAGAATTGCCATTGTTTCACAGTGTACAGAAACGCACTTATTTATTTAATAGTAGATAAAAAATAATGAGAAATTATAAATGGGAGATGGTTCATGCTATAATGGTTTTGCTTACTCTGGACTAATATTAAGCCTCACTAGCCTCACCCTGAAATACTTACTCGAAGTCTTGGTACTCAAGGTAAGTTTTTAGGGTTCCATACCCAAAAGGTAAAATTACTAAGACTCTGTGGTCCATCTTTCTGTTACCAGGCTGTATCTCATGAACCGTGATAGCTAGGCAGTTGAAAAACCTTTCGTGCGCGAGTCCGACTCGCACTTGGCCGGTTTTTCCTAACAGATTTTCTACATCAAAATTTAACCTATCTTCTTAAACATTCCAGATTAGGCGACCTAACCCCTTTAGACGTGGCGCTTACTCTCCAGAAAGCGTGGCGTTCTTCCGCCCCGGCCTGCCACGGCGTCCTAGGAGGCCTGTCCTTGATGCATCTGCTCCTCATCAGCTACTCAGACGGCCTGGATGCAGGGCACCTGTCTTTCCATGCAGTCGTCACCATGCCTTATGTTGCTGCTTACTATTTCTTCTGTGTGCTCTGTCTGCTTTCGGTTTTGGATAGGTAAGTGAGATTTTGGTATTATCTATACTAATATTATAAAGAGGTAAAGTTTGTGATGTTGTGAGTTTGTGAGGTTGTAGGGTGTAATCTCTGGATCTATTGAACCGATTTTGAAAATTCTTTCACCAGTAGAAAGCTACATTATTCTTAAGTTTATTCTATTATAATAATATAATAGTCTATAATCTATTTTCAAAAAAATTAGAAATCCTTATGAAAATGCCAATAATATAACACAAATTAGCAAAACTTTGCCTATAAAATTCATTATTTGTCGTGGCTGAGAAAACTATTGATTGATGATACATAAAAATTATGAACTACATGATTAAAGTACTCATTATTAACTACAAAAAAGTCTGCTAGAGAATAAATCTAACTATCATAGTTTTGTCACTATAACGCTTCTGTGTTCTAAATTTTAATTAGATCGCCGGTAGAAACAAAAGTCGGTTACATTCGTATTGTAGTATTAATTCTTATTCAAATAAATTTAACAAATTGGTAGGTAGGCGATTATTCCCGATGTCCACCACACAACTAAAAAATCTGTGTCGCTGTCCCCCAGTTGTGGACAGCGGGAATATTTTTTTAAAGTTTTCCCCCAGTGGTGGCCAACCAAGTGGTGGACATCGGGAATAATCGGTATGTAGGTAGGGTAGGGTAGGTTGGTAGATTAGGTATGGTAAGTATGTTAGGTAGGGTAGGGTAGGTAGCCAATAAGCCTGATATAGTGGTGGTGGACCGAATCAAGAGGCGTGCAATAATTGTTGAAATTACCGTCCCGCATGTCGGGAACCTCGTGAAAGCCGAGAAAGATAAGCGCATCAATTATCTTAACTCGGCTCGCGAGGTTTTACATGTGAGATGTGGACATAGCGATCATTGTACCGATAGTCGTGTCAGCCAATGGCATAACAGCCACGAGCCTCGACCAACACCATAGGAGGCTCTCGTTAGGCGGCTGGGTCAAGGGCCTGATTCAGAAAGCAGTACTGCTGGACACGGCTCGTATTGTTGGGAGGTTCCTCTCTCTGGAGCCCTGACCGCCGGTAGCTTGGACCCTGTTCCGGATACCGATGGACCTCTATTTTTTTTAATTTTTATATTTTTTTCTTAATTTGTGTTATAAAAATATTTAAAAATGTAGTTTATAAGAAAATAAATGAATAAAGGACATAATAATAATTATAAATTGATAATTTAGTATTATTTGTTTTTATTATTATAATTATTTTGTGAATATGCACATTCAGAATGAACCTGTATCGATTTAATTATATAATTATAAAGAATTAAAAAAACCCTCAAACACATTACAATAAAGTCCATTTCCCCACATTACAGACTCGACGTAACCAGCCTAGACCTAAGTCGTGGTCTGCAACCATACTTCCAGCCCATAGTCCTGGTGATGCTGTACACCGCATGCCTGCTGGTCTGTACTGCCGCGAGGATGTACGACGAGCTGATGGTCTACCAGTACGCGCCGCTGGTCAATAATATCACCAGTAATAATGTTACTACAGTAAGTAGACAAATAAGTTTCTGAACAAGAAGTATAAATAAGGTGACGTCGATTGTCGGAGTTCTAAATGCAATGCCTCTTTGGTTGCACCTGCGAGCATGAGTAAAGGGAGGGAAAAGGAGGGCAAAGTGATATTGGGTTTTTTCATCCATCTGGAATTCCTCAGTAATAGTCCGGAGTCTAGATTTGTGCCCAGTTTCTTGCGGCCCCTTTTACGTGGGACATACTTGTTTTTTTTTAGATAGTTTGCTCTTGAGTCTAGTCTAGGCCAGAGGTATTATAGTTTTAAACCTAGCGAAATGTGGGTGTACTACTGCAAGGAAATGTCGCCTCTGCCACAGTATAAATATACAAACAGTATGGAAACTACCTACAAATACTCGAAACGGCACACTCACACAAACATGCGCACCGACGAGACCCTTAAGCAGCGTTCGCGGTCTTGTTAGTAGTGCGTGCCGCGTAGATGAGTAGTCACGTATAAGTTTATCACCGCGTCTACCGAGCGACCGCTCCAACGAGCGCAACGTTTTCGTCCAACGGCGGCTTGCGTACTCTCCCGCCAAAACTTGTAAAAGTTTACGCCGTAATGACAAAGTTAAAGATCTATAGTTCTACAAGTTGTTGTGTGTTAATATTAAACTGTTTTCCGTGTTTTAAACTGTCGTATTTTGCTGAGATTAATCGAAGCCATGAGATTACCATTTTAAATTTGTATTCCTAAGCTAGTTATTTCAATTCGATTGATTGATCACTACAGAACAAAAATGTTATAATAAAATATAATAACAACAATAAAAGTTACAACCCTATTGCTTCAATGGAGCGTAGGTAATTATTTCATCAACTAGGCTTAGTTTCCATACTGTTCGTATATTTATACTGTGCCTCTGCCTTCGAGCACTACAGGCGTGGAGTTTACTTAATTGTATGGATTGACAAGCACTTCTGAAATGTTTTTTTTTTGCTTTTCGACGGACTATACTAAAAGTACATCGATTTCATTCGGTTCCGTTCTTCAGCTATGGATGGTGTAGACTTGCAAGTATAGTACAACTATTTTCTTAATTTCCCTCGGCAATCATCGCATTTCCGAATATAAACGAATGCTAATTTCCATCAATTATTAGATTTTTCGTTTATAAAATTTTTAATTCAGAACTAAGTACTTTATTGTTGACACTTACTTTCTTTATTATCTTTTCCAGCCAACAATCCCAACATTCTACCACACTTGGACGCACTTCTCAATATGGCGGGCCGTCCTCTCCATACTAGGTCTGGTCTACTTCATCATATCAAACCCTCAGGATCTGGTCTTCACGAATCTTAGCAAGCTTTTACAGTTCAAACATTCCCTGCAGAGTATTGGATGATTCTTCTTAATTCTCTAGTTTTAAGGTAAAGTTTTTTGTGATTTGAGTAGGTTAATAACCGTTTTATGTAACGTTAAGCGACACCTAGATGGATGCCTAAAGCTCGCTGTTCGATTATCAACGCTCGGCTCATCGACGAGAGTTGAAAATCGAACAGTGCAATAATATTTAGGCATTCGTTTAGGTGTCACTTAGTGTTAGTAAAAACGGCAATAGTCGTGTAGGTTTTTATTTTGCAATGAAACTTTATTTCATAAACCTCAAAGAGAGAGAGAGGTAATGCTTATAGTGTACATTAGAAACATTGATATGTCAACGTCATTTATATTTAGTTGAGTAAACTGTCACCGGATTATTACTGACACCGTCAGTTTGTAATTAATCCAGTGAGATTATAAATTCTCGATATATTGTGAACAGATCATTTCAAATACAATAAATACCATCGAACTTCGATAGTTTTAAATATAGCCGTCTCTTATCGAGTTTTTTTTTAAATAATATGACGCGATTTATTATAAACTTACGGTGTTTGCAATAATACGGTGACGACTGATTGTTATGTTAATTTTGCACAAACAAGTATTTAAACTAAGAAAATTTTGACTGTAAATAATCTAGTCACTATAACTTCGTTGAATAGTTAGTCGTAATATTATTATTTCTTAAATCTTCGTCTGGGTACAAGACCAAAAAAACGGAATCTCATTTCAAATCCGGAAATGAAATTCAATTACTTACTTAAAACCAAAGATATTTTCAAAGATCTCTCTATGAAGCTTATTTAGAAACGTAAGACCTATTTTAAAACGCTTAAAGCACAAAACAAGACCAAAAAAACGGAATCGCATTTCAAGTCAGAAAATGAAATTCAATTACTTACTTAAAACCAAAGATATTTTCAAAGATCTCTCTATGAAGCTTATTTAGAAACGTAAGACCTATTTTAAAACGCTTAAAGCACAAAATGGTATTCATCGCCGAAGCAGGCAGTACAATTATTATTTATGTCCTAAATATTGTTTAAATTTACGTGTAGCTCGCACAGAAATTACGTGTTGTGAATTGCTTTGCATCATTATCTCAGAAAAATAACCACGACGACAGACGTTGAAGTCGCAGCTAATGTCAACAACTTTGACACAGTATTGAGAACTAACTTGTCTTGAAACTAAGACAATTCTAAAAATGAATTAAAATACTAAAGTCATTGCCAGATAAAATAAAAAAAATCGTTAACACCTGTCTACCAATGTATACCAATATTTCAAAACGATACGAAAAGATGTAAAGGCAGTGTCGCTAACACGATCAAACAATCGTATCGCGGTAAGGGGCGTTCTTGACCCTTTCACTTGCCATTCAGTAATGAGTTAATATCTCATAAACGCGTGGGCCGATTTACATGATTTAAGCGGATAAAATGGTTCTACGCCTATACCTTTCATTTAAGACCAAAACTATCTAAATATCTTAATAAACTGCCGAGCAATGAATAAGGTCCACCCACAAAATACAAAATAATATAATTTATTAAATTAATATTTACGTTTTTAGTTGGTAATATTCTGATGCGCTGTTAAATGTACTTCAATATTGCAGACGGCGTCATAAAGCTAGCCTTTCCCGTTTAGGAGTAATTTAGTGCTATGTCACTGCAACTTTTTCATTGCTCGCGAGTGTATAAACAAAACTCATGTTTTCAAGTTACGTAACTATACATTTTGGTACAAGTCTGATCAATTACTTTATTTTTTTTGTTTTCTGGCGGCGACTTTATACAACGTATAACAGACACATAGCAGAACCTGAACAGGTGTCATTATACTCATCAATATGAACAAATAACCATGTGGGGCCAATCCTGAAATCGAGGAAAAAAATACAGCTCACCATCAGTATCTACATCTTGTCGAGTTATGCCAACATATTTTATTTTCGCGATTTCAGTATTGTTACTATACAAAAAATTGTTCATAGCTATGAGTGTAATTTCCCCGTTGCCTTTTCAGGTTTTGCGTTATTTCTATTACACCTTGTATAGCACTCCTTCTAACTGTTGAGAATGTTAAAGCATGAATATTTATATGGCGGTGACAAGTTCTTTTATAAATCTGTCTATGGTAGTTATTCTTCTGTGCGTTATCTTTGGTTCACGGCTTAAGAGCAGCCAGGTATAGCCGTAACACACGCTCGGATTTGGTACGGGTGGACCACGGATATGGTACGCTGCCGTACCATATCCGACCGTGTGTAGAGTGGTCCGCTGGACATTATTATTATTAATTGAGTCCGCCTCGGTCCGCTTGTTTGTACATCGGATATGGTCTGCGCCGTACCATATCCGGACGTGCGTACGGTTGTCAGTTGGTAGGGCCGTACCAATTACGACCAGCGTTGAAAGCCGATTTATGGGCGATATCCGCCGAACCAGGTCCGGTCGTGTGTTGGAGAAAGGATTTGTGGGCGGAGTTAGTCCGCCCGTACCATATCCGAGCGTCTGTTATGGCTATTAACGAAATACTTGAGTTGGTCAGGGTTGCATTAACTTTAATACTTATTAATAAGTTTGTTCTTATTTATTTATAAGTACAACATTTGTATAATACCTCAAATAAGGAATTGATTTTTATTAATTTAAGTTTATTCCAAATCCATATTATTATTCATTATTTTTATATGATTATAATACACATTCCAAAAAGATATACTTATCGTTCTCTAAAATAAGCTGTTAATCATTACAATAAATATATGCCAAATTTCCAAAGTAAAATCAAGAAGTAAAATACCTATATTTTTTTTAAAACCCCATAGAAAACTTAAAAAATAATAAGAGTAGATCTTTTTCAATGTATTGTAGCTACCTAAACCCATACTCCATTTTAAATAACATAAGAAACTTAAACAATTCCTTTTTACAGCCCATCCAACCGATTTTGAGTTCTATTCCGTAAACATAGGGATGACATAAATAGCATTAACCTGTTACCAATACCACAAATAATATAATACCTACTAGCATACAGATGCCTCGTCCCATACACAGAAATCGTGCCGACGTAACTAGCGTTTTTCGTCGGATTAAACTGATTGTTTTACTAAAAGTACATCGAACGCGCTTGGGTCGAAACCAACCGGAAAAGCACATCGAACGCGGTTGGTTTCGCCCCAAGCGCGTTCGATGTTCAATTGTGTTAACAGTGACTTCCAAGTAAAAGGGTTTACTCGGTTCGTGAATATTATTTTTTTCTATAAATACAGGGACGATTTGTTTTATAGTATTTTTTGCACGTTTTTTATTTAATTGTACCCAAGTACCAAAAGGTGTTAATATTGTATTTTTTTCGGTTGGTTTTCCTCATAAATTTAAAACCGCGCTCTCTATTGGTATGGATTTTAAATTATCCGTTAAAATAATCTTTGAAATGTGAAATAAGAGTCCAATATTCCATAATTGTTTGCTTAAGAGAGTTGATTAAACAAAAACATACAATTTTTATGATAATTTCTAGAAAATTGTAATTTTACACAAAATTAAATAATAGATCAATGCTTATCGCGCCATCTTGTGAAATTTATTTGAACCAAATTTTATTTTTAGCTTACCCCAGCCAATACCAACTATTTACTACAGCTGCCATTTATCATATCACCAACGTTATAGAGATCAAAATTGGTTAAACGGGCTGTATTAAGGGATTGTTTAAATTTCAAAAGGAGTATTGTTACGTATAAAGAAAAATTCGCTCACTTTCATAACATCTCAGTGTTTAGATACGTGCATAATATACTGTAACGTAAAAATATTTGTAATTATATATTTTCGATATTTCTCCGACTAAAAATTACAAAATTTTAATTCATGTAATATATTGTAAATGTAGGCTGACTAGGCTTAAAATAAACTTAAGCCCTCATTTGTTTTTTGATACATCAGCCACTATACTACCTACTTTTTGCGAGAAACTTTTTTAGCCATTCATTCGTAATTCGTCATAATGCAGAAACATATTAAAAATAAAAATCCAAGTGTTAAGAGAATTTCGGAGTAGTACTGGTTATAAAATAAATTAAAAATAATAAAATAAATAAATCTAGTCGGTTATTTTAAGGGACCATTGCTGATCTAAATTATTTGTGGCAGTTTCTACTTGAATAAAAATAAATATTTATAATATAGTAGAGACTTTATTCACATTCTCATTAACATAATTTATAACTTTTGCCTATAAAAAAATATATAGTAAAATTGATGGATGGATGGTGAAGTTAAAATAATAACTATTTATTTTAATAGTATATAATATTAAAGGAGCTTATGGTTAAGTAATATCAGCGCAAGGGTCAGTACATGGATGGGTGATCTCAATTACATACTGAGATACCCATGTATCTCGGAAAGTACGTTAAGCTGTTGGTACCGGCTGATTTTTGCACAAGTAGTCAGAATCTCGAAAGAATGACACCAGTCTTATCAAGGGGTACAGTCTCCGGCACGTAACTTGGCAAGGTTTTGGCGTACTGGGGATAACAAAAACAATCGCACTTAACGCAACAAAGAAATGGTCACTTTTATTGCTTGTCATTATTCTATGGTTATTGGCATAATTTATTTTTAAACATGTCTGTTTAGAAGAAAGTTGAAGAAAGAAGAGGAAGTCGTGCAGTTTATCAGGAGTAATAAATAAAATATATACAGTTAAGGATTAAGAAATTTATGATTTTTTTATTAAAAAAATGTAGTTGTCGTTAACAATCATATTATGGCGTCGTCGTCACTTTCGTTTTATAAGTCATAAGTGTTATCCCTGGCATGGAATTAATGTTTGCCCGGTATTTGTTCGTGGTATTACAATTAAATAAATAACTTAACTCTAACATGGTGTAGAATTTTAGTGCACACAAGTGTATTCGGGAGCGAACTGAACGTAAACGCGACGCGATTGGTCAGTCAACCCAAGCATTGACTGATCAATCGCGCACTCTGAACGGTGCTACCTCGTTCCCCGCGTCCCGCTTGATAACCAAAGAGACCTGAATAATGAGTTGTACGCATTTATCGACTCTTGCCAAGTTACGTGCCGCCAACTGTACCTTGTTACCTAGTGTAGAGCTGTGGAGGTCCAATAGGCAGACCCTTTATTAAAATACTGGTATTCAGCTCAATCCTCCTGGACTGGAAGCCAACCCCAAAAAATTGTGTATAATATTGTTAAAAATTATATTTATTTATATAAAACGAGATTTTAAAGCCCTGTTCATTATTGCTCTAAAAATTGGGTTTTTTGTTCTTCAAAAAGTCTATGAATATGTATGGTCGGCCAGTCTGAACAGGCCTTTACTGAGTTAGAAAGAAAGATGGCAACTAAAATAATACAGTTTAGAATGATAAAGTAAGCAAGTGCTATATCAAGACCGAGAGCAAATGATCATTCATGCTTTTGTGCCAGTATTTAATCCTCTTCTTGACTAAAGCTAAAATACTTTGTAAAATAAAATAAATATCATAGCTTAATGAAATGTAAACACTATTTTAATTAAAAATATTATTGTTCTAGTCATGTTAAAGTTCAAACCGCACTACGCGTCAGCGGAACGACGCGACGCGACATGACCAAATATACTTTGTATGATGTTGTATGAGATAAACCGCACTACGCGGCAGCGGAACTACGCGACGCGACACTTTATCTCATAGAATATATTTTGTCGCGTCGCTCCGCTGACGCGCAGTTTCGCCTAGTGTGGTCTCGCCTTTCGTCCTATAACATATGACCTTCTTTGTAAAAAAATCGGATGTTCTCTTGTTAGATTTTCTCTTCTTGCAAAACAATAGGGAACATTACGGAAAGCTGTTTTATATATAGAGTAAACAGAACAAGTTTGAAAAAGCGCAACAAATTTTTTCGTATTTTTAATATTACTACTTTTTATTTTTGGTAGTTTTTCAATAGGTTCATCCGTGTAAATGTTAATATAATTATAACACTACCAGAGGTTAAAAACATACAAAATAATATTTCAAACACATGATAATCTTAAAATCAGTCACCTAACCATGGACGAGACACAAGTAGTTTTTTTTAAATTTCATGATGCAGTAAGCCACCTAGCGGGCGATATTGGCAGTAATGTTCCCTATTGCTATAATGGTGTCACGATTTTTATAAATAAGGGTGATAATGTCTGCCTGATACCTTTCAAGTTATCATTAAAATAGTTAAATGTAAAGGAAACAGGTAGTTATATTTAAAAAGAAATGCTTCTGCACATGGAAATTAACAACTTTCGGTAAGGAAAATTTGGGCTTTCCATGCAATGTCATCATCAGCTGATCAAAATTAGTATGGGAAGTACAAAATAAATCAGGTCGAATTTCGATAGTTAATTCTATTTAATCCTATAGAGAAATCATCGGTTCCTTATTAATTAATTTGTGAACGTATTGGCCTGCGCACACTGGCGTCGGGACGAAAGAGGATTACAAATTTATCAATTAAATTTAATAGTTATCCAATCGGGATAAGGTATATATTTCAATCTCGGTGCTCCAGAGAAAATCACGCTCACGATTAGATAATTAATCAATTCAATTGATAAAAAAATCCTCTGCCGTCCCGTCCGCCAGTGTGTGCAGGCCGTATGGATCTGACGCGAGTGGCTCCATCTAGTTAAGAAAAATTATATCAAAATAATAAAGCGACTATAATAAATGTTAGTAGAATTACGAACCATTCATGTATGTGAACGTCTAATATATATAATACTTAATTGTAAAGCACATGATATAATATTGACTGTTGACAGATGTAATTCAAATGTAACAATTGATTTGTGATAAATTATTTAATTAGTTTTATTGAAAACCCTATGAATCCTATGTTACACCTACCTAATGTAAACAAAAACCTAACTGCTTAAGAACTTGAATTAAGATCCTATTACCCCTAGCTGGGGCAAAGGGCTTCCACAGTAGTCCTCCATCGAGAGGGGTATTGAGCTTCGCCACAGATAATATGATACTAGCATAGCTTCGCGCTTCACCTCGCTCCACGTCATTCCGATGCTCGACGCTTCAGCTAATACGGTACGTTGCCAGGATTGACGGGGACGGCCTCGCTTCCCTTTTCCTTGAGGATTCCAATCCAATGCCTGTTTGGGAATGTGATCGGAATCCTTCCGGAGCGTGTGACCAATCCAACTCCATTTACGCCGCTTGATCTGGCGGTCGATCGGGGTCTCTTTGCATATCTCCAACATCTCTACATTAGAGATGATCTCGGGCCAGTAAATGCCGAGGATGCGACGAAGACATTGGTTGACGAAGACCTGGATTTGGCGCGAGATGCCCTTTGTTACCTTCCACGTTTCGCACCCGTAGAGCAGCATGGATTTGACATTGGACCCGAAGATTTTGAGTTTAACTCTTCGGGTCAGTTTCCGCGATTGCCACACAGGTCTCAGCTGTGCGAAGGTAGCTCGCGCTTTGGCGATGCGTGAAGTGATATCCTCTTAAGTTCCTCCAGTCTCTGACACGACGCTCCCGAGGTACGTGAATTTGTGGACGCGTTCCACAACCTCTGTGCCGATTAATATCGGTGTAGAATTCTTTACACCTGTACGCATCTCCTGGGTCTTCCGGATGTTAATTTTGAGCCCATTTTTCGCCGCCTCCTGGCGCAGGTCGTTAAGTTTCGCTTGCATGTCGGCGTGTGTATGACTCAGCAGGCATAAATCATCGGCTCAGAATCGGGATCATCCAGGTCTTCCAAGACGTTGGTCAATCCCCACCCTACCCCGCGACGTCTGCTTTCGTAAATGCGCAACATGACTCCGTCGAGAACGATTAAAAAAAGGAGAGGCGAAAGAAGACAGCCCTGGCGGACACCAGCGTGCACTGCGATGTCCTCCGAAATGAGGCCTTCGTGAGTCACCAAGAAGAAAGTTTTGCCGTAGTAGGATATATATATGCGAGCTGGCTAAACACCTGATCCACCGACTACACAGAATGATTTTTTTCTTGTTGACATCTTTTTAGTTCGCTTCTGAAGCAGTTGGGTTTTTTTTATTAAGTTTTTACACATATATGTAAGTGGAAGGTATACATTTTTGTAATCATCTCTTAAAACCCTTGATTTTGATACCCCACTCGATGGAGATGGAAGAAAAAAAATTTGGGACCCCACAGCATGGCGCCAACCGCCATGTTTGTTTTTTTTTAATGTCACTTATCTAAGATCTAAATTATATAAATCCGTCTGGCTGTTTACCAGTCGGTAGGTACTAGTATTCTGATGACGGACAAGGTCCGCCTGTACAGTTGTGCTGTATTAGTCTATCTGCTCTTAATTATTTTGAAAACCCATCAGATAGTACAGGTACAGGTTGAGTTTTTCAAGTTTGCGTGGATGGCCAAATCCGAAACTATGAGCAAATGATAAAAACAGTCAAAGGAGTCAGAATAATTATTTTATTAGTTTGCCGTATGTTATTACACACATCAACACGGTCTAGGGATATTTCATACTCAATTAAATAACTCGAAAAGGCCGCATTGGAATCTTTTATACACCGATTTGTTTGTAATTTATCTCAGACTAATTCCAAATTCAAATTTTTGAAAATTCTTTTGTTTCGGTGGCATAAAAATGTCTTGATGTGTAGGAGAGGGAATTTTCATTTGTGCGAAATTTAGAAAACAATACGAATTACGTTTAGTTACAGTTTTTTTTCATTTTTAAATGAAAGATAAAGTTAAAATTGAGGTATTGTAGCCATGCAACGCCAACATTTGACGAGGGCGGAGATGTTACGAGCTGTGGGAATGCTGGAAGCTGGGTCTGTTCAGCGTAATGTTGCTGATGCCATAGGGACCCACCAAAATGTAATTTCAAGATTGTGGACACGCTATCGTGCCACAGGTGAAGTAGCGGAGAGGCACCGGGGGCCAAGTCGCATCACTACCCCCAAACAAGACCGATTTTTGCAAATTACTGCGCGAGCTCAACCAAATGCAACGGCGACTCAATTGGTCCAAAGGCTGCGAGTGGAACACCAAGTGCTTGTGAGTGACCAAACTGTAAGAAGGCGACTGCATGAAAGCAATCTACGCTCTCGTAGACCACTCCGGGTTAGTACCCGGAGTGGTCTACGAGGTCTTTACGGAGAGGCAATCGTGGACGACGATTAGAATGGGTTCGGAACCACGTGGACTGGGGCCGTGAACAATGGTCCAATGTGTTGTTCACGGATGAATCCAGGTTCGGCTTCCATCCAGATTCACGAAGGACGCGTGTTTGGCGAGTTCCTGGACGATGGAGCCGTCTTCAGAACCCTCAGGAAGTTCACCCATACCAAGGAGGAACAATTATGGTTTGGGCAGGAATTCGTCTTGGAGGACGGACGGATCTCGTTTGGGTGCGGGGCAATATGACGGCAGAACGATACGTCCAACAGGTGCTGGGGCCCGTAATCTTGCCCCACAGAACACAAATGGGGCAAGATTTCCTGCTCATGCACGACAATGCCCGGGCACACACGGCGAGAACGGTAGCAGCTTGGTTACATACACACAATGTTAGGGCCTTAGACTGGCCTGCTCAATCGCCAGATCTAAATCCCATTGAGCATGATTGCGTGGGATATGCTGCAAAGAAGAGCTCTGAAGAGTTCCTGAAAATCTGGCTACAGAAGATCAACTTTTTGCGCACCTCAGAAGGACATGGGACAATATTCCGCAGCAAGACATTGACAACCTTGTTCTGAGCATGCCGAATCGTTGCCGATGTGTTATGAACATCATGGGCGCTTTCTCAGACTACTAACTTCAAGTTTATAAACACAAATTAAATGATTTTTCTATTTTTTTCAGTTTTTACTCATAAATTAAAAGTTAATTCATATACGGTTTCCGTCTATGCTTAATTTTTTTTCCATAAAATCCTGAAATTTTAATCGAAGTACCTTAACCATTATTAAAAAACGGTAGAATATTAAATAACGTATCTTTTAAATATATACATGTCATATAAATAATTAACACATTGATAGAAATTCGCTTTTTTTTAAATATCCCTAGACCGTGTTGATGTGTTTACTTCCCAGAATTTTATCCTTAGTGACACTATCGGATGGTGTAGGTATACAGCAAGTGTTTGAATCCCTCCGGAGCACCTGTACAGATTAGCTACTGGACAGAACGTGTACAGTCCATGACATAATTAATTTCCTAAATCAACGGGCTCGATTCCTGTCTAGGAATATTGATGTTTCATAAACCCAATAATTTAGTTTTTGCTATTCCTCGTAGTTTCAGATTTCGCCATCCATGGCCACTTGAAAAATCATCCTGTAGTAATATATTTTATAATTTCTACACACACACAAACATTATGTAAAACTAATATGAGAATTGTAAAAAAGCAATAACATAAGAAATGCACAAATTAAAGAAACTTGAAATTAAGTTCAAATTCAGTGGGAGCCCGTTCCAAATAGTGTGTCCAGCAGAACAGATTTCAATGCAGTGCATAGCATCGTACAAGGTATTGCGTAGTTTCTCATCTGTAAAGAAAAGAGTAAAAAAAAAGATATTAGAAATTAGTAGATACCAAGGATGCAGATGCGTCATCCCATACAAAGAAACCGTGCCGACTTAACTAGGCTTTTTCATCTGATTATCTGATATTTTTTTGTACATCGTTCGCGTTCGGTTCGTAACTTGTAAGTAAAAGTGTCTACTCGGTTCGTAAATATTTTTCCTTTAAATACAGTGACTTCTTTAAATACCGCGCCATCTATTGGCATCAATTTTAAATCATCCGTTCAAATAATCTTTGAAATGTGAATTAAGCCCAATATTCCATATTTTTGTGCTTAGGAGAGTTGATTAAACCAGAGCAAACAATTTTTTTGTTCAATTCCAGAACATGTTAATTTAACACACAATTCAACAAATCGGTGCATATCGCGCCATCCAGTGAGATTTATTTTTACCAAATTTTCTTTCATAGCGCTGGGACCCCGTGCCATTAAGAAGAAGCTCATTCTTGATTTAGTTAATAAACAATTTTTTTAAACAAGTTTTATAAAAAAAATGCATTGTCACCAGAAACAAACTTGTGTACAAATTTGCAGCTCAATCGGACACTGGGAAATGGGTCAAATTTAACTTGCAATCTTACTTTTATATTATAAAATAAATGCAAAGGTTTGGGTGGATGTTTGTTACTCAATCACGTCAGAACGGCTTAACATATCTGGATGAAATTTGACACAAAGATAGATTATAGTCTGGCATAGCACATAGGCTACTTTTTATCCCGGCATAATGTTCCCTTGGGATGATAAACACTTTTCACGCGGACGAAGCCACTGGCAGGAGCTAGTATATATTAAAAATTATGATTATATTATGTCTGTAATTTACAGACACCGGAACAGGTGAAAATAAATAAAAGCTTGTCTGTCTATCTGTCCGTATGTGGAACGCTTGAATGTATCAAGTTGAAATTAATCATTATCATATGCTCAGGTCTACAATCTGTTCGAGCTGTGAACAAATCAAACTTCTAAATCATCGCAATCAAAAGATACAGCCGAAAAAACCAAGAAAAACCTGAGTATATCATATTATTTTCAACTTGATACATCCAGGCATCCATTCATTTTCATTCCGAAAAAGGTCTTGACACACGGACAGACAGACAGATAAACAAACAGACAGACAACGAACTGGTCCTTTATGGGTTTCTTTTGAGGAACGGAACCCTTAAAATGTTGTTTTAACATCATAAAGAAAATCGATTGTTAACTTATTGCAGTTGGTAAACTGATATTGTCGCGATCAGTTTTGATTTTTGTTTGAAAAAGTATGTTCTGAAATTGGTCCCATTTTAATTTGGTGAAGATCTGATGAAGAAGTTCGGAGATATACAACAGAACACTTCAATAAATAACGGCAAATCTCTCGGGATTCCTACAATCGCATGTCTGTTTATTGTTTATATCATTTCGTAACATATCATCACGCCAGTACGCTCTTAAGGGGTACGCAGATCTCTCACTTCACCGGTTATGTTCAAGTTTCATGAAATCTATTCTGGCGTTATAGTTACCTTACTAACTTGCCTATTAGGTAGGTACAACTAAAAAAACTTTTTTGCAAAAAAATACTACCGGCTTTCAAATACAAAACTACAAAGTGAAAAATAAATTTATTTTTTGAAGTCGGTGTCCATAAAGCAATAAAATTGGTACCTACGAAAGACACCGACTTCAAAAAATAAAGTTATTTTTCATTTTGTATTTGGAAGTCGGTAGTATTTATTTGCAAAAAAGTTTTTTTTGTTTTTGAATTTCAGTAATGTTACCTAATTATTGTGAATGTAGCTATTTGTACGGAACCCTCGGTGTGTGAGTCCGACTCGCACTTGGCGGGTTTATATTAAATTTAATTGGATTAAAATATTGAATAGATACCTTTGTTCATAATCAACTGTTCTGCAAATATTTCTTTTATGTCATCTAGATCCTTAGCTCCTAATTCCATTAAAATCGCTGGCATACACAAGTTGATCATAAAGAATACAAGTTCCAAAATCCAAGAGATCATAAAAAGTGGATGCTGAAAAAAAAAAGAAAATTTGTTTTGTTATATTGCTGCATCGGAGCGTATAGATAAAGGACGAATTATTTATTTTTAATTCATGTCTCGAACCCAACTTTGCAAAATGTTTTAAATTTCCTTTCAGAAATCGGCATATATACGGCATGCTTATTAATTTTTTTTCGCTTATAATTCCAGTCGGTTTTTGACTTGGACTATTTAGTTTCATACCGAAAGCTACAAAAATCTACTTACTATTATATTGACAGAATCATGCAAGAAAAATGTCACGAATATAATTTTTAATAAATCGCACCCATGAGCTAACATCATCTGAAACAATTAACGAATGCATTATAGCTAGGTATCTGCGTTGTCCAGCAAATGAATGTACTCGTATAGCAATGGATTCCAAATTTCCTTCAAAATCCTACACATTGTGATTGAAAGTGTGTTTCCTAATTGGAGCGTACCTATATCCAGGACATGACCCACATGCTGGATTGCCCAAAGTTCTTGTACACATACAATGTGAGAAAGTCATGAAAGCCACTGATGCTGTCATTAACATAGATACATGTTGATCCCAAATTTTCGAAAAAAATAACAATCGTCTCGAAAAACGAAGATACAGAAGGTACTATGATTATGGGGCTTCCTCTCTTCCCCATGAATACGTGATGAACAACACAACGAATATGGTGATCTTCAAAATACACCTCTAGGTTTGGTATATGCGGCATTGAAATTGCCTAGTTTAAAGTCAAGTAATGGTCTCATTTACACAGATACCAGATATACAAGTTACTAAAGAAAAAAACGATAAGTATAAGAAGTCCTTGATAGTACCTTTAGCCGCAGAAACCGGATCGTTCCATTGAAATTGTTTGAGAGTTTTATATATCCTTCAATACATATTTTGACTTGCTTTCGTTTTTCGGTGGCGGTCAAATTCATCGTAAGAAATATATTTTTTAGCGATTTGCACAAGCCTTGTACTGTTTTTTGATAATTTTCAGTTACATAAACTGTTGTCAGTCGACTAGAGTAACAAGAAGCAAATTGTACGAAGAACATAATGCAAGCTGATAAGTGAAGACCGTGCAAAGTTATTAGAAAATTACCGATACTCATAATTAGAAAAATCAATGCCATAAAATATGTCACACGGCAATAATGGTTTGTTTGTGATGTTGAAGAAGAATCAGAAGCTAAGTTGAAAGAAAATTTCATAACATATTCTTCTTCAGTGATCAATGCTAAGAAAACATTTGCAGCAATTTCCGTAACTACTGTAGCATCGGACAACATCCAACCAGCGTATATAGGTGAATAATTATTTATATCATCCCAGTAAAAATTAAATATCTTTAGTCCACACGTGGTGATACAGTACAGTTTCAGTAGCAAGCAGATGATAAAAGAATTACTGCATTTGAAATAATACCCAAATATTAGCCTGAAGAACATTAAACCGTAAAATGTCTTAAATTTATCAGTGCCTTGTACAAAAGGCATTATAAAAATGTTACGTTGGTTTATAAATAACTAGAGACCGGCCCCATTTTCGCCCGTGACAAATTATACACAAAAACCTTCCTCAATTCTCACTCTTTCTGTTGGTGAAAAGCCGTTCAGCCGTTTTTGAGTTAATCGCGTACAAACGCGGCGGGAGACTTTATTTTATAATATGTAGTGAAGCTACAAGACCCAACAAACTATTGGCTGGAAACAATATGAAAAGATACTCCGGTCATATTGATTCTCAATTTATTTATATTTTTAGAACTGAAGATAGATTGGTAGATACTCATAATTATCATATTTTGGAATACGTACCTACCTGCATTAATCTTTCTAGGTAAGGCTAAAATATTACATTTTAATTTACATTACTATCTACGAACCTATCTTAACTTCTAAATATAAATAAACTGAGAATCAATATTGCCGGCAATATTGATGTCAGCCATTCGTTGAGTCTTGTATATTTTTTTGATGAATCGTTTTTATTTAGTTTAAGAATTTCAAATATTAATAAATCGCATTTCACGGTATAATGTTTTCCAGGCTAGTATTTGGATATTATTTCAAATGCAGTAATTCTTATCTTGTCTGCCTACTACTGATTTTTTCTGAATCGCCACGCTTGGGCTAAACATATTCAACTTTTATTGGGAAAATATAAATCAATGTATTATTATGTCTACATCCGCTGTTTAGGTGTTGTACGATGCTTTAGTAGTTATAGAAGTAGCTACAAATATATTCTTAGCATTGATCACTGAAGAAGAACATGTTATAAAGTTTTCTTCCAACTTAGCTTCTGATTCGTCTTCAATATCACAAATAAACCAGTATTGGCGTGTGACATGTTTTATGACATTGATTTTTTGGTGCCTTTTCACACGCCCCGGTTGCCGGGTAGCCAATGCCGGGTATCCGGAGGTAAACTGGATAGCCATGTATATGTTAGCTTTCACACGTATAGGGCTATAAATTAGCCGCAACCGGGGCGTGTGAAAAGGCACTAAGGATCGTTACCGGTCTGTTAACTTGGTACAATCTTCCCTTGTTAACTAACATCTCGTTCTTTTTAGGGTTCCGAAGTCAACAAGGAACCCTTAGTTTCCTTTTTCCGTCTGTCAGCTTAGCTCAGAGACTCTTAGTACTAGAAAGTTATCATTTAGCAAGAATATACATATTAATAATTCCGGCAAAGCGGGAAAATAAAATCATGAATAATATTTTTTTCGGGTTCCTCCTATAGACGTAAAGTGGAGATATTTTTTTTCTCTTCTATCCCATGGTGTGGGTTATCGTTGGATAGGCCTTTCAAAAATATAACGGGGCTGTTAAAATCATTTTTCGATTCAGAGATCCGTTTGCGGACAAGAGGGTAGCTGGCGCTGTTTCGCTTGACACCTCAATAAATAAGCTTCGTATTTACTTTGAATTTAAAAATGTTTACAGTCGTTTTATATTAAAAAAAATAGTGTTTAAAGATCCAATTTAGTAATGGGAATGTTATCAAACTAATTTAACCAATAGTGACTCAAATAACAGTGACTAAAATAAAAGTGACCAATTATCAATAGTGAATACGACAAACTATAGAAGTGACAACTTACAGCGACAATAATCTGGGGACTATCTTCAACACAAAAAATCCACCACATAGTATTAAAGTGTGTAAAGATAAAATAAACCAAAACAAGATTACACACATATATTTTTTCTCAAAATGGTGTACCTACGTCAAGTGGGGAAAAAAAACCTGACACTTTAATCTACAATGAACTAATGTTTACACAACCTAGAACAATAACCTAGCTGTGGCTACATAGGTTAACTGCCTTATTTTCCTTACTGCATATGCAGCTGAACTTAACCTACCCGAAAGAGTTCTAATGTGCACGCCCCACTGCAATTTTGAATCGATAATAATCCCTAAGAATACAGTTTTCGTTATAACTTCAAGATTTTTGCCTGTCATTTTGTGGTACATTTGGTAAAGAGAACTTAAGACATTTTGTTATTTTCGCATTTAGTAAAAGATTGTTAGGTGCGAACCATTTTGAGAGAATAATTAGACTTTAGTTGACATGTAAGACATCCATATCTTTCCTATCTATTTAAAAAAATAGTGATGTATCATCAGCAAATAGAATTATATCCGATAATTTGGCCATCATAAAAGGGAGATCATTAATGTAAACAAGAAAGAGGAAAGGGCCGAGAATTGAACCTTGGGGCACGCCCATCTTGACTAGAGACCCGGAGGATTCCCCATTAACATTTACTTTTTGCTATCTGTTTGATAAATAGGAAAGCACACGATCAGCAGCTTGTCCTCGAATTCCGTAGTGGTGTAATTTATAGATCAGTGTATTGTGGTCGACGCAGTCAAACGCTTTTGAGAGATCACAGAAAATGCCAATGGCATCCTGGGTCTTCTCCCAAGATTCCAAGATGTGACTGATGAGTTTTACTCCCGCGTCCGTTGTCAACCTACCTTTCGTGAAATCAAACTGTTGACTTTGCAGGATCCCATTTGAATTGAAGTGTTCCCATTTGAATTGAACATCTGTTCCAGCATGATTTTTTCATAGATTTCACTCAATTCTGGCAGCACGGATATAGGTCTATAGTTAGAGGGATCATTCTTACAACCTGATTTGAATATTGGTACTACTTTACTGTGTTTCATTAAGTCAAAAAACGTGCCGCTGTCCAAACATTGATTGAATATGCCTGTTAGGACAGGAGCAGTTGAGTCAATAATATCTACAAGAACCCTAACGGATGTCCCCCATACGTCTTCAATATTTTTTATATTGAGACTTTTGAACGCGTTTTTAATTGTATCAAGACATATTGGTTTAAATTTAAAGGTTGGTATGTCTTTAGTAAAGTTTTCTTTAAGAAGAGCTTCAGCAAATTTAGATGAGGAGGGCAGAGACTTCGTAACCTCTAACGGAATGTTGGTAAAGAAATTTTATAATGTCTCAGCGACTTCTTACTTATCAGAAATGGTTTGATTAGTTATTTTTTTAAAGACAACTCATTCTGATCGCGCTGTTGTGTCTTTCCAGATTCTCTATTAATTACTTGCCACACAGTTTTTATTTTATTATTAGCAATACCAATCTTGTTAATTATTATTTGAGATTTTGCTTGAGCGCAGACTTTTTTGAATATTTTGGAATAGTTTCTAACATAAGTGTGAAAACTTGATCGGAAGTCAAAGATTTTTCGTAATGTAAATTATATAAGATATCTCGGCTTTTTCTTATGCCCACAGTGGCCCATTCACTAAATTTCTATTTGGAATTGTTGATTTTAACTGTTTTTACAGGACACGTTTTATTGAATTCTTGGCAAACTGTACAAAACAACGTGCCGTAATTTATATTGGGGTCTTTTGAATCAAAACTGACGCTACAAATGTTGTTAGCAACCTTTGTAGCGTCAGTTATTATTATAAACATTATTATTAAAGTTTTTTTGTTTTTTTAGTGAGAGGTCTTAATCGAATTGATTTACCTTGGTTTAATTTTTTATCTGACTCAAAAAATACTATTTAATCAGTATGGTCTGACATAACGCCACTAATTAAAAACCAATCTGTTACTTTACAATTAGTGAACGCATTATCAATGCACGAAGTTGAAGTTGCTGTTATTCTTGTCGGTTCATTAAATAAATATTTTAAGTTAATTGATTTGAACAGTGAAATGCGCTTACATTTTTCAGATGAATTGACTATATTCAGATCTATATTTAAGTCACCACAAACGAAAACTAATTTATTATCTCTGAAAAGTTTACATAACAATTCTTCCATTGTAATTAAAAACAATGACAAGTTTGATGCTGGTGGTCTGTAAACACACAAGGTAGTATGCCCCTCGACCTCTGCACATGCTACCTCACATAAGCGATCAACAGCAGTGATATCCTGTCTTTCCTTATATTTGAGATGACTATTACAAAGTATCAAGGTACCACGACCCACTGTGGATCTGTTTAACGCACTGGAAACTGAAAAATTATTTACATTAAACAACATCCTATCTGGTTTTAACCAAGTTTCACAAAACCATAAGATATCCATGTGGTATTTATCTACTAACAGATCCACGTCTGGAATTTTGCCGGAGAAGCGATTTATATTTTGATGATATATTAAAATATTACTATTCGTCTTCTCTTTTGTCGGCTCTAATAGTTTAAAGAATGTACAGAAGTATTAACAGAAAAACTGGATAATACTGTTAAATCACTAAACCTAGTTTCAGTTAAATCATCAATAACTGCGTGTATATTATTAACTAACAATGTAGCTAATAAATATCAACTATTTTTGGGAAGAAACATAAGATCCCAAATCAAAACAAAATACTAACAAAATTGTTGGTGTCAAAAAACAATAAACGGTCACTATGACGACAACTTGTATAAGAGGGGCATTAATCCATAACTATAAAGTTGAGATGTTCAATAACCTTCTGTATGTACATCAAGAATCACAAATATGCCTCTTTTTATGACAGCAATCACACCCTATCATTTGACATGTTCTCATACAGTACAGGGAAATTAAATAAATATGGTTGGAGAAACATCTTCGAACAGATCATATCCAACATACAAATACATTACAAGTTGTTCGGGTCTCAGTGAGTTTCAAAAAACAAACACATCGGGATTGAAAACGGTTTACCTGTGAAAAATAACCCCGAGATATTAACTAATCAGTTCTTTAATAACACAGCGAATGATCAGTTTTTTCTATTACAACCACATAAACATTATGCATCAAAACATTGCCGGGCTTCTGAATAAATCAGATATGCTGACGCTCCATACCCAAGAATTGCTTACTGAAAAAGGTGTTGACATCGATATATTATGCATAACCGAACATTTCGTAACTTCAGGACAGGAATCATTGATCAACGTACCGAATTTCAAACTTGCATCCTGCTTTTCAAGAAATAAACAGAAGCGCGGAGGCTTGCATATAAAGAACTTCCTAACACGTGTATCACAGGTGTATTTGAATATTGTGCAATAGAATTGTTACAACAGAGATTGATTATTGTATGCATCTATAGACCGCCGAATGTGTCGTGTATTAATACGTTCCTAAATAATTTGGATATCTTATTAAAAAAATAGTGTACTAAAGCCAATAACAAGATAGTCCTTTGCGAGGACTTTAACATTAACACACTGAAAAGAAACAACATTACATTAGACTTTGAAAATTTACTGTTAAATTATAATTAAATCTATCAACTAGACCGAAAAGTGGTACTTGTTTGGATAATTTTGCTCATAATTCCAGACAAAAATCTGTAAGTGTAGTTATAGATTTAGGATTATCCGACCATATGGCTCAAATTTTAAAAATCCGGGTAAACAAAACATGCATACTAAATTCTTGGCGCGTTCATAAAATAAACTTATCCAGAGAAAAATTAATATTATTTAAAAAACACCTCCAATGCCTATCTTTCTATGAAACTTTGGAAACAGATAACCCTAATGAGGCATATGATAATTTTATTGATCAATTTCGCTTACTCTACGATCTATGTTTTCCTAAGCAATTAATTAATATTAAATCGAATAAAAAAATAAAATGGATTTCGCGAGCAATAAGATTATGTAGCAAAAAACAAAGAAACGTGCTTTGGAAATACAGAAAAGCACCTACATGCGGAAATAAAAATACTTTCAAAAACTATTCACAGAGACTTAAAAGAATAGTAAACCTCACTCAGAAAGCTCAAAACAATTACCTGATTAACGGCTTACCAGATAAATCTAAGGCATCGTGGCAGTTAATAATTTTAATCAAATAAAAGAACCTATTTTGCAAACTTACGCTTTGAGCTGTCAGCGACAAGCCCTGTAGGGCTTGGATTTGTTGATGCAGTCCGACCTTGCCTGGCTCCTTCAGAGCCGGCAAGGTGGCGTGGTCTTGAGGCAGAGCGCCATGGTCGTGTAGATCCTCAAAGTAAGTGCGGTGATTTTCCTTCTCGTGTTTGCCGCCCTGTCCTTGGTCTAATTCCCTCTGAAATAGACGTAACTGAAATCACCGGGCGACGTATCACAGGCGTGGCGAGGTCATGCCCCTGGGTGTCCACCATTGAACAAGGAAAAATGATGGATAGCAATGACTTTCTGCGTGTTTGTGCTGTGCGCGGGGACCCGTACGGAAGGATGATGGGATTCTGGTGGCTGAGCCGATGAGCGTATGCGGTTTAACGTCTCTGAGGCAACACTCCACTTTGGCCCGGATTTCTTCTCACACGGGAGGCCGTAGCCTAGCCAGCTACGGTCAATCGGCTGCGGGGTCCGGTCAGACGGTGAGTTCACTCCCATTGGGGGCTTGCAGACGGCGGCGCTCGCTTGCATCACTAGTGGTAGTGGTGTGAGTTAGTGTCGTGCAGTCTCGTGAGCAGCTAATGGGGGGGGCTATATCCCTCGACTAATCCCTGGTCCTACCGTAGCATCGCAACTCGAGCACTCCATGGAGGTTGAGGAAAGTCGAGGGATGAAATTTGTTTCAGGATTTAAATGGACTTAAATTAAAAAAAAAAAACAATGCGAAAGGACCGGCGAAAGTTGGGACTGCGTTCCAAAAGGCGGGACCGGCGAAAGCTGGGACTGCACACTAGACGGCGGGACCGGCGCAAGCTGGAACCGCAAACCAGCACACTGGGCACAAGGGTACTGCCAAAGCTGGCGAGACACGGTACCCTTGCGTAAGAGGTCGAATGACCTCGGACCTTGGGCCCGGGACGCGACCGGCAAAGACAGCACCTCGTCGTCTCCCAGCGGCCGGCATGAACCAGGCTGGCTTCCGGTTGGACGGTCTGGGACGCGAAGAAAAAAGCGCCAAAAGCTGAGACAGCAGGCGGCTCTAGAGGGGACTCCTACGGAGGGCCCGTAAAAGAGACCGCGTGCTGTTCTCAGCGGTGACAGCGGGGACATGGCGGCCAAGAGGATGAAGACCCAAGGGCAATCATCCTCAACCAAAATGCAGGAATACGGGATACGGTGGTGGCTGTGAAACTCACTGTCGTCACAGTCAGGTACCCGGAGGAGTACTTGAAGGCGGAGGACTTGGTGCCAATCCAGGAGCTTATAATTAAGAAACTGGAAGTGGCGCCAGATCCTCTGCCTGTTCTCACGGTTGCTCCCGGAGTTGTCGCGGGTGTAGTTTATGTATCCTGTGACAATTCTGATGCAGCTAACTGGTTTCGGGATGCTATCTAAAATGCGGAACTTGGCTCCATGAAACTCAAGATCGTTGACGCCAAGGACCTTCCAATGCCAGTCAAAATGGCATGGAAGAGTCGCAACATGGCGTTACAAGACTCTTCCCGGGCCATTCGATTGCTCCAGCGGCTTAGCCCTGCCTTGAGGACGGACGACTGAAAGGTCGTGAATACTCTCACTGAGCAGACATCCGTCGTATCGTCCTCATGGACGGAGTGTCCGCTGGGATCATCAAGGCCGCGGGCTACTCTCTTCCAGGAGGAATTGAAAGATACTCGTTCAAGCTCCTGGAAGAAGACAAGGGAGAGGCACTCACTGCGGAAGCAGAAGCGTTATTTATTTATTTAGACTTCATGCACAAAGGTACAAAGGCGGACTTAATGCCTTAGGCATTCTCTACCAGTCAACCAAGGGTGGTGAAGAGACAACATGGCGGTGCATAGTTTAATAATAAAAAACTAGTAATTATTATGCTAAAATAGGTGAAATACACGTACATATATATTGAATATAATATATACCTATATAAATATACATATTATATATATTTATGGAGTAACAGAAAAGAAGAAGCTGAGATGACCCTGCTTATTTGTGTTGAAAATAAATCCGCAATTGCCGCTTAAATGCGTACCGACTGGTGGCCGTCCTGATCTCGGAAGGAAGCGCATTCCAAGAAAGAATGGACTGGATATGAAAGGAAGAGTGTGTAAACAACTTGGCAATATATAGGTATTTAGTTTTTCTTTTCATTGTTTTGTTAAATTTATACTTAGTCGCTGTTTTTGGGTGAGGCTCAACGAACGTAATTTTGTGAATTGTGAGTCGCGTAAAATGAGTCGCGGAATTTACGTTCCACTGAAATTCGGTTTGGTTGCCAGACGGACGGACATAATATTAGTTGCTATTCTATTTTTGATCGGGGCGCTGACGCTTGCCTCGCTTACCTCTCACCTCGAGCACAATTCGGTTGAAATAATGTGTGTGAGTCAGCAGACCACACATTAGTATGAAACCGAATGCAGCGTAAATTCCGCGACGCATTTTATGCGACTCAAACCACGATCTTACAGTGACACTGCTGGAGGTGAACATTGTAAAGCAGTATCTGCCGAAGTTAACAATGTGATGATAGTAGCCTTGTATAGATCATATAAATGCCCTAACAGTGTCGCAGTAGGTTTCGTACGTGATTTTTTGTCGCCTAACAGCCCTTGCATTCCTAATAATTGGAGATTTTAACGAAGACTATCTCCATGACGCTAGTCTTAGAATCTTTATTACAAACGCTTGCCTCTAAACGCAATGGTACTCAAATACTTAATAATATTTTTTATAGATAATATTATTCTAACTTCACTTGTGAAGTTGGATTTTATAATTCCTTCCTCAGTTACCATCGTCCTATGTGAGCCCGTTTTTAGTTGTGAGCCGCTGCAACCTTTTCAATGTTCATTTAACAATAAAAACCCTCTTCTTAGTCCGCATTATTGTGCAACTACGGAACCCTATTATTGCGCGTGGCCCGACACTTTTTTTCTATATGCTTCTTGTTTCTCTAGTCGACTAACTACAGTTTATCTAGCTGAAATATATAAAAAAAACTGTAGAAGGCCTGTGCAAATAGCAAAAAAAAAAAATGATATGGTGAATTTGACCGCCGCGCGCGCCGCTAAGAAACTTATGCACGTCAAAATATGTATTGATGAAGGATATATTAAACTCTCAAACAATTTGAATCGAACGGTCCAGTTTCTGCGGCTAAAGATACTACCAAGGACTTCTTATACTTATTGTTTTTCTTTAGTAAATTGTATATCTGGTATCTGTGTAAAACGGATCATTACTTGACCTTAAGGTTACACTAGTCGATCATTCTTCCATACAAAAGTAGTCTGGCGGAAAAAGTGGAGTAATTCCACTTTTTGACGATGTAAGTTCAAAACAAAAAATTATATCAATTTGTCTCATCATTATCTAGCCATGTATGGAAACAAAAAAGAAAAAATAATAATATTTGAAAGTTATGAGCGTCGAAAGTTCCATATTTCTACATAAATTTTAACGCATCTTTGGGCAGCAATAAATACCATAAGAAGAAGGAAAATTGCAAAACGGCCACCATACGGGGATAGATTAATATTTCAACAATGCGAATGTTGGACCCATGTTCACATGGGTCCATGTTGTACGGTATCTTCTATACCAATATTATAAAGAGGAAAGACTTTTTTGTTTGTTTGTTTGTACCGAATATGCTCCGAAACTACTGGACCAATTAAAAAAAATATTTTATGCATGGAAAGCCACATTATTCCCGAGTAACATAAGCTATAATTTATTTTCAAAAATATTAGATTCTTATAAAAATTACAATAACGTAATCCAAATTAGTAATTTATTTTTGTCTATGAAATTCATTATTTGGCAAGCGCAGATAAAACTATTGATGATACATAGAAATTATGTACTACATGATTCATCATCTTCCTGCCCTTATCCCATGTCACTTGGGGTCGGCGCAACACGTTTTATTCTTCCATCCGTTCTGTCTCCTGTCACGCTATTACTGACTCCCTTTTCCTTCATACCACTCACACAGTCCATCCATCTTTTCTTTGGCCTTCCTCTTCCTCTCCACATTTATATTCATAACTCTTTTAGTAACATGCGTTTCATCCCTCCTCATCACATGACCATACCAGGACAAACGGTTTCCCTTCAAATTTTCTGTCACTGGCGCCACTTTAAAACTGCCTCTAATATACTCATTTCTCACTTTATCCAATCTCGTCACGCCGCACATCCATCTCAACATTCTCATCTCTGCTACACGCAATCTCCTTTCATCCATCTTTTTCACAGCCCAACATTCTGATCCATACAGTATGACAGGACATAAGACAACAGGATCCATACATAATCACGGACTTGTATATTTTACCCTTTAACTTGAGGGGCATCCGTGGATCGCAAGTTGTTCCAGGGACCTGTCGCCATTTCAATTAAAGATTACAATACGTAGTCAACAGATGTTGAGTGAACGCATGCAGGAGGCTTGTGAGTTGGTGGACCTGGTGAAGTATAATGCAGAGAGGTGCGAATCATTGACTAACAACCTCACCTGTAGTTGTGCTGCCGCTCTGCCACCTCTCATGTCACAACATGTTGCTACTACATCTTTACCTATTGATCATACTGCAACAACTTTGAACCCCACCAAAAGTAATGTCTTAGTATTTTCTGATAGATTAGGAACAGGTTTTGGATCTTTGTTAAATAACCGTTCTAAACATACAATAGTGAACCATTGTTATCATAAACTGCAATTTAATGAGCTTATCCATAAAATTCAACAGACACAATTGAATGAGCAAAGTACTGTAGTACTTCTTATTGGAAATAGCCTTAGTATAACAAAAAAGGACATAGTTAATGGTATTGACACCCTACTTAAGTTAAGATTAGGCAAATTAATATTATGTGCATTGCCCTATTCTGGCAAGTTACTTGTTCATGAAAATGAATACATTTCTAGTTTGAATAACCTGATGCATATTTTATCTTGTCGTCATAGTGACCGTTTATTGTTGTTTGACACCAACAATTTTGTTGATTTTGTTTTGATTGGGAACCATATGTTTCTTCCCAAAAATAGTCGACATTTATTAGCTACATTGTTAGCTTTTAATATACACGCAGTTATTGATAATTTAACTGAGAGTAGGTTTAGTGATTTAACAGTATTATCCAGTTTTTCTGATAATACTTTAAACGATGATTTTTAAACGATTAGAGCCGACAAAAGAGAAGTCGAATAGTAATATTTTACTATATCATCAAAATATAAATCGCTTCTCCGGCAAAATTTTAGACGTGAAATTGTTAGTAGATAAATACCACATGGATATCTTATGTTTTTGTGAAACTTGGTTAAAACCAGATAGGATGTTGTTTAATGTAAATAATTTCTCAGTTGCCAGTGCGTACAACAGATCCACAGTGGGTGGTGGTACCCTGATACTTTGTAATAGTCATTTAAAATATAAGGAAAGGAAGGATATCACTGCTTACTCTGTTGATCGCTTGTGTGAGGTAGCATGTGCAGAGGTCGAGGGGCATACTGTCTTGTGCGTTTACAGACCACCAGCATCAAACTTGTCATTGTTTTTGATAACAATGGAAGAATTATTAAGTAAACTTTTCAGAGATAATAAATTAGTTTTTGTTTGTGGTGACTTAAATATAGATCTGTTAGTCAACTCGTCTGAAAAATGTAAGCTCATTTCATTATTTAAATCATTTAACCTGACATATTTATTTAATGAACCAACAAGAATAACAGCAACTTCAGCTTCTTGCATAGATAATGTATTCACTAATTGTAAAGTAAAAGATTCGTTTTTAATTAGTGGCGTTAAGTCAGACCATACTGGTCAACTAGTATCTTTTGAGTCAGATAAAAAAATTAACCTAGCTAAATCAATTCGATTAAGACCACTTACTAAAAATAAATTAATCTCTTTTAATAATAATGTTTTTAGCAACCTTTGTAACGCCAGTTTTGATTCAAACGACCCCAATATAAATTACGGCACTTTGTTTTCAACAGTTTGCCAAGAATTCAATAAAACGTGTCCTGTAAAAACAGTAAAAGTCAACAATTCCAAATCGAAATTTAGTGAATGGGCCACTGTGGGCATAAGAAAAAGCCGAGATATCTTATATAATTTATATTACGAAAAATCTTTGACTTCCGATCAAGTTTTTCACAATTATGTTAGAAACTATTCCAAAATATTCAAAAGAGTCTGCGCTCAAGCAAAATCTCAAATAATAATTAACGAAATTGGTGTTTCTAATAATAAAATAAAAACTGTGTGGCAATTAATTAATAAAGAAACTGGAAAGATACAACAACGCGATCAGAATGAGTTGTCTTTGAAAATAACTAATCAAACCATTTCTGATAGGCGAGAAGTCGCTGAGACATTAGAAAATTTCTTTACCAACATTCCGTTAGAGGTTACGAAGTCTCTTCCTTCCTCTTCTAAATTAGCTGAAGCTCTTCTTAAAGAAAACTTTACTAAAGACATACCAATCTTTAAATTTAAACCAATATGTATTGATTCAATTAAAAACGCGTTCAAAAGTCTCAATAAAAAAAATACTGAAGACTTGTGGGGGATATCCGTTAGGGTTCTTGGAGATATTATTGAATCAATTGCTCCTGTCCTAACAGGCATATTCAATCAATGTTTGGACAGCGGCCCTTTTCCTGACTTAATTGAAACACAGTAAAGTAGTACCAATTTTCAAATCAGGCTGTAAGAGTGATCCTTCTAATTATAGACCTATATCCGTGCTTCCAGCATTGAGTAAAATCTTTGAAAAAATCATGCTCGAACAGATGTTGTCTCACTTCAATTCAAATGGGATACTGCATAGTCAACAGTTTGGTTTTACGAAAGGTAGGTCGACAACGGACGCGGGAGTAAAACTCATCAGCCACATCTTGGAGGCTTGGGAGAGGTCCCAGGATGCCATTGGCATTTTCTGTGATCTCTCAAAAGCTTTCGACTGCGTCGACCACAACACACTGATCTGTAAATTACACCACTACGGAATTCGTGGAAAATCTGCTGATCTCGTGCTTTCCTATTTATCAAACAGACAGCAAAAAGTAAATGTTAATGGGGCGACGTCCTCCGGGTCTCTAGTCAAGATGGGCGTGCCCCAAGGTTCAATTCTCGGCCCTTTCCTT
This sequence comes from Orthosia cruda, assembly GCA_964057195.1. Lineage (NCBI taxonomy): Eukaryota > Metazoa > Arthropoda > Insecta > Lepidoptera > Noctuidae > Orthosia > Orthosia cruda. Next base: position 33,722,152 of record OZ059838.1, read on the forward strand.
TTTCTTGTTTACATTAATGATCTCCCTTTTATGATGGCCAAATTATCGGATATAATTCTATTTGCTGATGATACTTCGCTAATTTTTAAAATAGATAGGCAAGATACGGATGTCATAAATGTCAACGAAAGTCTAATTGTTCTCTCAAAATGGTTCGCAGCTAACAATCTTTTACTGAATGCGAAAAAAACAAAATGTCTAAAGTTCTCTTTACCAAATGTACCACAACATGACCTAAACTTAAATCATGACGGCAAAAATGTTGAAGTTATTACGGAAACTGTATTCTTAGGGATTACTATCGATTCAAAATTGCAGTGGGGCGCGCACATTAGAACTCTTTCGGGTAGGTTAAGTTCGGCTGCATATGCAGTAAGGAAAATAAGGCAGCTAACCGATGTAGCTACAGCTAGGTTAGTATACTATGCTTATTTCCACAGTATTATGTCTTATGGCATTCTGCTGTGGGGATCAGCAGCAGACGTTGACTCAATTTTCATCCTACAAAAGAGGGCAATCCGCGCAATCTATAAAATGGGTCCTCGCGAGTCCCTCAGAGAAAAATTTAAAGAGATCGATATACTGACTCTACCTTCACTTTATATTTTGGAATGTATTTTGTATGTCCGTAAAAATCGGGGGCTTTTCAAAACTAGAAGCGACTTCCATAATTTAAATACACGCAGTAAGCACGAAATTGTAATACCCAAATTCAGATTAACGAAAACTAGCAAGTCTTTTCTTATAAACAGTATACGCTTTTATAACAAGTTGCCAAAGTCAGTTATAGAACTGACCGACGGAAGGTTCAAAAACTACATCAAACGTATCCTTGTTAAAAAAGCATATTATAAAATCAAGGACTACGTTGAAGAAAAAACATTTGGCCTTAGCTCCTTCTGCGCATGCAGCTTCCCTGGTAACTTGTAAACGGCACAAATATGTGGATGTCTCAGTAACTATTCTCAATCTCATTTTTTCTTTACTTCTTTTAATTAGACTTTTTACAATGGTTTTCAATCATCTTTAAAGCCCTTTGCTAAGAATAGTTACAGCACTGATAACAAAATTTGTGCAACATGTTAAATTTAGTCTTGTTATACTTATTTTTATTAATTTTTACCTTTGTATAGATTCTTTTACCGATTGTTTTGTGAATGTGTGAACATTGTAGGCCTTCTAGATGCTAGTTAACATTTGTTTACTTTTTTATATAATCTTTTTCTTTTTTTTTAGTTTCTTACGACTTATTGTCATAATTCGGGCCTACGTTGTCCCCCCATATTTAAGTACTAATGCTGTAACATGGAAATATTGTAAAACCAAACCATTTTCAAAAGAGTAACCATGGAGTTTCTTGCCGGTTCTTCTCCATAGGAAACGACCAACCCGAAGAGTGCACCTTTTGTCGACGTTTTATAAGTGCCCATGTAGGCCTATGTGAAATAAAAAAATTGATTTTGATTTTTGATTTTGATACAATACATGATTAAAGTACTCATTATTACCTACATAAAAATCTGCGAGAGAATATATCTCACTATAATAATTAAGTCACAATAACTGCTTTTGTGTTCTAAAATTTAATTAGATCGCGAGAAGAAACAAAAGTTGGTTATTCGTATTGTAGTATGGTATTAATTCTTATTCAAATAAATAGTTAAACAAATTGGTAGATAGGTAGGGAACTTGGGTAGGTAGGGTAGGGTAGGCAGGTTAATCGGTAGTGTAGGTGAGTAGGTTAGTAGGTAGGTAAGGTAGGTGGGTAGGTAAATGGGCAGATAGGTAGGGTAGGTAAGGTAGATAAGCTTCCTCTCGATATCAGGACGGCCACCAGCCAATATGCATTTAAACGGAAGTTGCGGAAAAATTTCTACATCAATAGCAGAGTCGTCTCATTAAACCTGCTTTCTATTATATACTAATATTATACTAATACACTAATATTATACTTATACTAATATTATAAAGAGGAAAGATTTGTATGTTTGTATTTTTGTATGTAACGAATAAACTAACCGATTTCAAAAATTCTTTCACCGTTGGGAAGCTACGGAACACTATCCCCGGGTGAAGGCGGCTACTTTTTATCCCTGTACTCCCACGGGAACGGGAACTACGCGGGTGAAACCGCGAGGCGTCCGCTAGTAATATATATATTTATAGGTATTTATGTATTTATTATGGTTAGTATATAATATGTACGTCTATTTTATCTATATATATTTTTTTGAGTCCACCTGTATGTTGCATGAAGTTTAAATAAATAGGTAGGTGGTAGGAATGTAGATAGCCAGTTAACAGGAGCGAAGCCGCAGGGGTCAGCTAGTACATTATAAATCTATCATACGGTATATGCCAAGGTTTTATATTGCATTTCACGGGTGATTTTAAGGTACCCGCAGACAGGCATAACGTGATAATGCTACAACGCCTTTTCATAACATTGTTCTATCTGTAGATCAATATAAAGGAAAACGCGATGTAGTATCATCATAAATATGTCGCATCGTGTTTGTCTGCGGAAAACTTGTATTATACAAGATAAGATTAAACATACTTTGTTATAGGTACACCAAAATAAGTGCTTGTTATATTGATAATTATATTACTAGAATCATCGTCATCGTCTTCATCATCGGATAAATCGAATTACGATAAGACTTGTTATCGTAATTCGATTTATCCGTAGATATGCATTAACCTGGAGGAACTGTGTGATCCCAATATTATACCATAAAAATATATCTACAGTACAAAGTGAACGTGGCGTGTAAACGATACGATCACAATAAATAGAAACGGGTGTAACGCTCTCAGAAAGAAGACATTAACACCACCTGCAGAGGAAATAAATGTACATAATACATATGTGGCGAAGCTTAGTTCTTTGTTTTGCAGAAAATATTTCAGAACATGCGGTCCAAAATTATTCCAATTTCTGCAGACCTTCCAATTTCTTTATTTGGATTTAGCTTTTTTTAATCTATTGTTAACAGTCAAGAAAGTATTGAATAAAAATATTCCTATAAAAATCTCATATTTGTGTGGCAAGACTGTACCATTCCCATTCTTTTATTTAATGAACCTTTTGCTGCTAAGTCATTTTGAGAATGGGACGATCTGCTCATATGTCGTTTTGCGAGTAGGGCGTTTTGAGACGGAGTCTTCATGTCAATGTCATAATATCCATACAGGGCGTTATGGGTTTCGTTATGTGCCAGATTATTTCTACAGCGGCCAACCTGACCGACGCTGTATGTCCCGAACTTGGCCTTGTAACTGATTACTTGTGATAGTTCTGGTAAACAATCACATGTCGCGTTGCGAAAAACTGGGCCACATATTAAGCTTAAGCAATACGAAATTAACAAAAGAAATGAGTCTACGAATTCACGATCGAAAGGAATTTACGACCTCCACAATTTTCACATTTAACGACAGTTCATTTTCCTCTAGTGTAGTGTAAACCGCATTTTATTTTTTTCTTCTCGTTTTCGGTGAAATAAATAACGCCGGATTACGCTGATGTGGCCTTATCCTAAACCACTAATTCAGCGCCGACGAAACAACAGTGGTTTAGAGATTGTTGCCCTGAGATGCGCTCATTGGCTTACTCCGGGTTTCTGCAAAGAACTTATCGACACGTCACAAGTAAAACGCAACACCAGTGTTGCGAATGGATGTTGAAAATTTATTCAAATGATCACAGCAACGCTAGTTTGACAAAATGGATGTAATTTAACGATAGCTGTTTCGGCCTAAAACTTTTTTTTTTTCATTATTTGTAGGCTCGCGTTTGACCACTATCTCACCTGATGGTAAACGATGATGTGGTCGACGATGGGGCACGCTTGCCTAGAAGTATCCTATTCAACCTTGATTTAAAGAATCCCAGGTTGCAGCTATCAGGAAATACAGACTCCGGCAGGGAATTCAACACCTTAGCTGTACGCACAATAAAAGTATTCCCAAGGCGCTTTGTGCGTATAGGTAGGATGTCCACCATATATCGATGACACATCCCCATTTGTCTTGTAGTCCGATGATGGAAAGGGCTAGGTGGAATCAAATTGTGCAGTTCCGACGCACACTCCCCGTAATGTAACCGATAAAAAACAGACAGGCTGGGAACTCGGCGACGATGTTCAAGGCTCTGGAGAATCGACCAGTTTCTCATTGCCAATGAGTTTCTTGTCCCGTTTTTCTATCGACTCAAAAGTATCAAGCTGGTATTTGGCAGATCCGTCCCAGAGATGAGAGCAGTACTCCATACATGACCGAACTTGTGCTTGATATAAGTTAAGTAGCTGTTCTGGCGTGAAGTACCGTCTCACCTTCGCAAGTATCCCCAACTTTTTGGCGGCCAGCTGACCCTTTGCCTCAATGTATGGACCAAAATTGAGGGTCGATGTCAACTTAATGCCAAGAAGCTCAAGATGGTCCGTTATCGGAATGGTCACACCCCGGAAAGAAGGAGCCGGGTAGAATTGGCTCCTTTTTTCGGGAAAAAGACACGCGTGGGTCTTAGCAGCATTGAAACTAACCAGATTGGCATCGCCCCATTCGGAGACTGCCTTCAAGGATAGGTTGAAGCGCTCAACCATGGCCTCCCGGTGAGACCGGATCTGAGATACTTTCTGAGGCTCTAGAAAAGTGTTATTTTTTATTTTTATTATTTACTTTATTGTACACCACAAAAAACATACAGGACAAACATTCACAATAACAAGTGTACAAGGGGCGGTCTTATCGCACTAGGCAATCTCCGCCAGACAACCTTTGGATGGACTGATCAATAGGAGAAGAATTTAGGGCTGGCAGTGTACAAATTAACATAAATAATACACTACTTAGACATAATAACATAAAATACAAAAATACAATATACAAAATATACTAATATATATCAAATATAACAGAGACAGGAGAAGAATAAAAATTATAGTGAAAGGTAATGCTCATTCACCATTTTCTTAAATATTGGCAGTGTTTGAGCACGTCTTATTTCAATAGGTAATGCATTCCACAACCGAGCTGCTTGAATTGTGAAAGATTTGTCAAAGAAGGAAGTGGAATGCATACGGATACTTAATTTTAGATTTTCCGATGATCTCAAGGACCTAGAATGGGTGTCACAGAGGAACTGAAAGCGTTCTTTGAGATAAAAAGGAGTAAAAGGATTAAATAGCACATTATAAAGTATAGAAAGTATGTGGGCATTCCGGCGAAGGCGAATAGGAAGCCATTTGAGCTTAGTACGAAATTCAGAAACGTGATCATATTTACGCAAGTGTTATGCGATTCCAGCGATGGTGATGGTCAAAATGCAAAAATGAAAGGGATTGATCACGCATTTCGATAGCATATGACATTTCCATAATTTTTTGTCATTTTTCCAATCGCTGATGCCACGCTTTTGATGACAGAATATTACTTGTCTATGATCTCTGATGGCGCAACGCAATTTAAATTGCGTCGACCGACGATATCGAGTACTTAATTGTTAAAAGAATTCAAGTACTAATTGGTTGAATAGGGTAGTTTACTGAATATTTATTTTTTGTTCGTCAGATAGATTAATAAAAAATATTGGATACGTATTTTTTATTTTGACACGTAAACACAACGTTAGTGTCGTCACAAACCTCCACTTCTGAACTTTGCGCTGATGCGCTTTAACTTTGTCAATTGTATTGATTTGGTAAACTAAAAAATACGTGTCCAATATTATTTGTAGTCTCACTGACGGACTAAAAATAATTATCATTTTTCTATCCAGGAAACATCCCTATTGCATCGTATTGCATCCAGTGAACGTACTTGCAATTTCGCTTAGTAAAAATCGCTTAATGGTGTGATATAAATCAAATTGCATTGAAACAAGTAGCTCGCTAAGAGTTCCGTTCGAGTTCCTCAGTCATGAATTATGTCTCATTATGGACGATATGGTTGCTAATAAAAAATACAACCAACTTCCATATAAAAATGCCACAAAATGACAAATAACTTCAATTTCGGAAGTCGGTGACAAAAAAAGAAGAAACAATAATAAACTTTTTATCGTACTAATGGTACCTATTGTTTTTCATTTTTCGACACCGACTTTGGAAAACATAGTTATTTTTCATTTTGTAGTGTTTTGATTTAGAAGCCAGTTTTTTTTGCGGACGGTTTTCATTTTACTCTTTTTAATGTTGGTACCTCATGTTACCATGAAGATCAATAATAGCTAGCTAGCTACATCTTATTTCAATTCTAATAAGTCCAAACACAACTAGGATACATTGTTTTATTACGGAGTTCCGGTGCCTACCTTCCGGCTTCATTATCAGATCAGTTCTATGGTACCATTTTCACCCGTAGGTACCATTTATTTATATTATCGTCGCTTAACTATTCGAGATATCTTATACCCATTCTTATTAAGGAGTGTCAGTGGCCATCTGTGATCTTCTTCATAAGTTCCAAATTATACTTTCTGAATACAAATGCTTACCATGTTATTGAAAATATCAAAATCGCTATATGTCTGCCTAAAATATTTGAGACTCCTCACATATTTTAGGCAGACCCCTATAATCAGATTCTGATTTGGTGACAACGGGACCACATCGAAAGTATATCCTACCAAACAAAAAATTATTTTGCAAATCATCTATGTATGACGGAGGAGGAGAGAGACACGAAGACAGAGAGAACAAAGATAAAAAAAAAATATACATAGAAACGTCCGAATTGAGAACCTCCACGTTTTTGGGAAGTCGAATAAATATAAAAAGTCTGTTATTATTACTACTCTTTTGTTTTCCCTCAATATTATTTTTCTTTGTTATTTTATACTCCAATCCATCGTTTGAGTGGAGTACCATCTTCTTTTATATAGTCACTTGTTAGTATACTTATAGATTACACGGGAGAAAAAAACACTTGGAGTAAGTAGACGTAACACATCCATTATTGTTTTGTTCCATCTGAGATATTGGGCTTATTATATTCCTTATTTTTCTTTGTAGTATTTTTGACTAGCATTTTGGCAGTGGCTACGCCCTCGTTCATGTCTAATGTTATCTCAAAGCTTAGGAACATACTACCTAGATAAAAAGTGTGTGTTTAGTCACGCAAAAACGGCAGAATGGATTTGAATGAAATTTTGCACATAGATTGTGTATAACCTGGACTAACACATATGACACATTTTATCCTGATAAAAGCCTTTTCAGAGACTAAAGAGGAAGCAGACGCTTGGAGACGGGGTAGAAAAATGAGCAGAAAAGAATAAAAAAGTACAGAAGACTGGTTTAATCAAGAAGTATTGCCAGGGTTGGAATAATGACCGGGAAAAACTAAATTTTTCCGGGGCTGAAATCATAAGCAGTAAAGACTTACAAACTACCAGACCAGTATCATGAAGAACTATTTCTAACTGAATCCATTCTGAAGTCCACGCAGATTATAGAGATAAGGATAATCAGAAATGATAGATTCAGAATCGTAATTGTAAAAAACTGACTTCCAAAAATATAAATTCCATAAATTGCGGAAGTCGGTGTTTCTGGTTTCGTGTCTTTCTTTTTTTGCCACTGACTTCTGAAATTGAAGTTATTTTTTCGCTTTGTAGTGTGTTTTTTTAGAAGTCATTGGTTTTTTTTTGTAGAAATGTTTTATATTTTTCACTTTTTAGTGGTAGTACATAATGGTCAAGTTCTATAGTAAGTTACCTGTAATGCCCATAGTGATGCCAGAATAGATTACCCAAATAACATGAAACTTGAATATAACCGGTGGGATGAGCGTGTACCAGGGTGAACTGCTGTATACATCTGCTTACCCCTTTAGAGCGCGAGTGTTATGAAATAGTATAAAAAATAAACAGACACGCGATTGCAGAAATCCCAAGAGATTTGTCGTCATTTACTAAAGAGTTATGTTCTATATCTTCGAATTACTTCATCAGATCTTCACCAAACTTAAATGGGACCAATTTGCAAACATACTCTTCCATACAGAAAAATATTTTTCTAAATCAGTTCATAAATGATGGAGAAATCGTTGAAAGTACAAAAAAAATACAATCGAACCTCCTTCTTTTTGGAAAGTCTGTTTAAAACAGCACCGGCGCTTTGCGCATCGGGAAGCCGACTTCAGGGCGGCCAAGAAGTTTGGCGAGAACTATACCCATCAATTCTTTGAAGTCAATCAATCTGCCTGACATTTTCCCAACAGTATAGGGCTCGCCTTCCAGTCTAACCCGATGTTGCTGAATACTAATATTTTACGTGAAGCAACTCTCAATCTGACATACAGCCCAGTAATCATACCTATCCAAAGAAAATAAAAAAGCAACCTAGTTTTAGTTCTCAAAGTTTCACTAGATGGCGTTGGCGTTGAATTAGATGCATGGTTTCGTTACACGAGAGAATATAAGTAATGTACGTAGCTCATACGGTTCAGGCTTATCCATTCTTCTCCACTTATGTAGTTTCCGAATGGATGGTAAAATCACTAATCAAGTAACAGCCCAAGTTGTCCTTCCAGTGACGCCCTGAGCCGAGGTTCGTATCCCATAGGAACGGATGTCACGGACGGACGCCTCATTTTTTTTTTTGCTTGGCTGGAGGCTTTAGTTTAGTCTCCACAGGAAAGTCCGGTTAAGCATTTGGTTGAACTGCGAGAATCCCATAAAAAAAATACGTTTCAGGCTAAAACTAACCTCCCCGTCGTCTGTATGTTCGTAGGACTGAACAATTTTTGAATTCAACGTAGCGGTTGTACTTGCGGGCTATGTTGATTATTTTCTATAATCATAATAATTATAACGAATGGTGTCTCAATATAAGTGCACTATTGCGTTTAAAATGAGAACACGTATTTTTGAGTAAGTTTTGATAATTTATATTGCATTTTACAGAAGACATGTTCCGATTATGTATGAAATAAAATATCCGGCTAACGGCCCCCACGGCTCTGATGACAGGCCAATGCTCTTTTCATGAAATTTTAGATGACTTTTTGTGGAGGTGAAATAGGTATAGATACGAATTAGAATACGATGTAGGCAGTGTCCTTAGTATATCGTATTCTAACTCGATATATTGCTTAATGTTGCATGTGTTAGACTCATGAATGGAACTATATATAAAAGTATTAAGATTTACCAAAATAGCAAGCTTTGAATGTCAAGATGACAGTTGGTTATTTACTGTGTAGCAGAGTACCAATATATGTGGTGTGTAGGGAAAGGGTTTTATGAATAAAAGCACAGAAAGACAAGACTAGGTATTTATTTAAATAAGGCTTGTCAATTAATTCATATTTAGAAGGCTCATTGAGCTTACCGCCCTTTCGCTAGACTAGTTCTCGTGGGGAAGAAGGGCAAAAAACCCCACGGAAGTTTTTTCATAGTATTTATCGATATCTTTTACAACCACATAAAGTATTTACAATATTATAGAATCAAAATAACAAAGATAAGGCAAAGGACATAGACGGCTAGTCTATGCTAAATCAATATAACATATTAGGAATAAAGGCCATAATATGATATTGATACAGTTTTAACACAACCATTATCTATACATATAATAAATCTGTAGATTTATATAATAGATACATATATATAATATATAGATAGATATATATATAAGACGCTGCCGCTATTGCCCATCTGAATAGCCTAATGATAAAAGTGGGGGCCTACTACACTTAAGGTTGCGAGTTCGAGTCCCAGCTATGGAAGTATATTTTTCGGTGTCTATAACGGTTTTTTTATGTTTTCTTTTCGGTGTGGTGTTCTGGAGTGCTACTAGATAGCGCGCAGCAAATCTGTCCTTAATTTTTTGTATGAAGTCGATATTAATCTACTCCCTAGAGTAAATAGTATTCTGTGCAGCGAACGCTCGATCTAGGTAGGTGGAAAGGTAAGTTAGGTAGGTAGGTCTAGATAAGTAGGGTAGGATAGGCGGTTAACGGGACCGAAGCCGCGGCCACAGCTAGTCAATAATAAAGTTATAATACCAAAAAACTTAACTAACGTTAGTCTTGTGTAGTCGATCTTAACCAAATATTATAAGTAGTATGCTTCTAAATAACAATATCTGGCCTGTACTGGCATGTAGTTAACAAAAAAGTAAGTAAGCTTACAGCGTAGATATTATAAAACAATTACACAATGTTTTATAATATCGGGTCTATCCGTGACTCAATACGTCCAATATGAGAAAATGGCGTGGTATCCCGCCATTTTCTATAATGCTTTAAATAATCTCACAATTAGGTGAACAATAAAAAAATATTATGAAGTGAAACTGTTTAAAAACGTATCAAGACTATTAAGGAACTTAATAACGCCCGCATAAATATTCGAAAGAATATTGATACTTACATACAGTATTGTACTAATTGTTTCAAAGGAAAAATAATACTAATATAGCAATATAAAATCCTGGATACATCACAATGATAATTACAAATTACGTAATAATTTATAGGAATATTATCAATGTGGCTTAAATATAAGTTTAGAGTTATTTCCTGTACACACAACAATATTTACTTGGGCGGGTATTATTTTACATTTGTAGGTAGTTGAGTTTAATTTAGGTAGGTACTTAGACATTTGTCGGTAGGTGCTTAATAAATATGATAGGTATGTAACAATTAGCAAAAAGTTGTGAGTTGAAAAATGAAAATTCACGATTTAATGACGTCACACATACTTCAAATTATTCTAACACATGCCATACGGTAGAATGTACTGGATCCGATTGTTTTTTTTATTTTTACACCATCAAAACTATGTTTTTGTTATCTATATTCTTTGCAAATAAATGTTTTCTGATTCTGATTCTGAATAGAAATGGCTATTTGTGTCAGCACGTGACCAAAAAATTTATTCAGTACATATTTAGGCTATTGACCTCTTTTGCTACATTTATGATTATCTATACAGTTGTGATAGCCCAAGGGTTATTGACTCGAGTCTTGAGTGGATAAAGGGAAGAAGTTCAACAAGTTTCAGACATCATTGAGCTAGAATTGCGCCTCTATTTTTATTTAGTAGTTTAAGAACTGCAGAATTTTGGAGAGTAATTACTTTATTTTTATTAACATCCTTTGAGGATACATGATATTTCCATTTAGGTTATACATAAGAACAGAAAACAAGCGACATCATCCAGGCCTAAAAATCGCTAGCGTGACGATTTGGACTCGTTCCTGTTCATTTGGCCAGAGAAGGCAAAATATAAAGAGAACTGGCAAAATATCTTTTGGTCCATGGCCCAGCCGTGGCACATACGTTAAAAACGCAAAGCTATTGATTTTTACAATACAATGTCAATAAAAATGGTCATCGCATGGTTGTCGCATTGTTATACCGCGCCTGTTTAATGTTACATTTCTGCCATAAATAAGTATGTCTAGATCAATTTCTGTTCCAACCTAGTTCAGACAAAAACGTTTCGTCTGCGGCATTATTTTTAGGAGACACTCTTTGAAGGTTTTAAAACAAAAGACGGCTCAGAAGTATCTCATTTAAGTGTTAACACAACGGAACTTAAAAGATTGGGTTTCCTCTGACCTATTGGCTCTAATAACTTGCTTATACAGGCTGAAGTTTTATACGTTCATCTATCAGAAAAGTATCTAGTTCATTATCCAGCAGGAGGAGATTTCTCACAGTTAGCAGTTTTTGGTCGTGAGGTAGAATATTTTACAGAAAAACTTGAAAAGTTTGATAATAAGAACACAACCTAATTATCTGGTTCAAATTCGTTGCAAATTAGCTCTAGAACAGTCCATTTTAAGGAACGAACCCAATTACCAATCATTCTGTATAGGCATTGTACTATATGGGTATTGTACTAAAGGAGTATTGTACTACAGGGGTATTGTACTATAGGGGTATTGGTCAATACTAATTTATATGTAGGAAATAGGGCAATGTAAAGACGTAATTTCCTTAGAAAATTAATTATACTCGTAATTGTATTAATCGTATTGTATCCGGAGGCGTAGCAAATGAGAACGTATAATATATCTATGTTAGTAAGATGAAGCACCAACATCTTACTAACATAGATGCGTGGTTGTTTTACAACTTTAATTAAGCTTAGTTTAACAATTTATAAATGGTCGTGTTTTAAACGTACGTTGTTTTTTTTTCCAGGAAACTTGGATATTTATTTCTTTCACCCTTGTTCTTTCAAAGCTGAAGTTACCTAGATAGATATAAATATGTAACCGAATTTGTTCTAGAGCATCCTGGATAGTTATAGGTTATATAAGGCCTTAGTGGGAGATTTTTTACCAATTTGAATACATTAAGGGGTCTCCCCTTACCATACGGCGCTTATCCAGTTTCAATATAAATTCAAGCTTACTTTAACGTGATCGAGCAAGAGTAAAAATACCGAGCCCACTATTATCAGTTCACAAAAAAAGACTTTTTAAATACGTCGTCTTGAATATCTTTTAGTTTATGAAAATTTCATATTCACTCACAGGTCGACAGCGCCTAGGTCTAGGTGTATAAAATGTTAGATAACGGTTCCTTGTACAAAAGAAAGACTTCTTAGGAGGCATATTATAAATCCATCTCCTACAGAAGGAAACTAAAGTTAGCATAGAAGTTTATCTTTTTTGCTAATGAGAAATCCCATGGGGGAGAAGGTTTGTCGCTTTGTAAAAGAAAAAAGGCTTCGAAAGTAAGATTTTTAAACACATCATCTTATGGAAGACTTAAGTTTTGAGCAAGTCCTATGGTATTCTAAGTCCTTTTGGAAGAAATTTTGTCCACTTCTCCTCAGTTACAGCTATACTAACTGAAATAAGACCTGTGAGCTACTTACAAAAAAATAGGGGCTTGACTGTAAAAGGTTTTGACTGCGCTGACCTTACATAACATGACATTCGCTTGCACGTATGATTCTCAGTATTCTTTTTAAAGTTAGTAACTTTTCCGAACGAGGTCTAAAAATTCGTTGACGTCATGTTGGTTCAGGTAAAATTCACGTAAAAATATTTTCAATGAACTTTTTCCATCCTGTAGTTTGTAGTACGTCGTGTATTCACAGTATTTTAAATGTTTTATATGAGAATTGTCCGGTTTCTGAATTTAAAATTTGGAGTTAAGATCTCGTCAAATCATTCTGTGATGCAAAACTTTGAGCTCAGATTTCTGAATTGAGCATTTGAAGTTGAATATTTGTCAAATTTCTCAAACTCTAGTTTTGTCTGAAAATCTGTAAAACAAGAAGGCTTAGATATATCCTTAACTTTAAATTCTTAATTTAGAATCTGGGACTAACAGGTTTTCAGGTAAACTAACAAATAATAAACTTCAAATTATAAATTTAATTTTTTGGTCGATCAGGCTTCAAACAAACCATTTTCAATAGTTAATTCAGTTAAACTAACTGAAAGCGGTTTGTACTGAATTTCGACTAATTGGATCAAATTCTCAATGAACGTTGAAGCAGCTTTGCAATGTGACTGAGCGTTATTGAACTAATATTGTATTTGATTTAACCGAGGAGCTCGTGGTTAAATAATAACATTCGCACGGGCGATCCTCAATTTTAAGCAATGCTTGCCGAGGTCAGTCCGTGGAGGGGTGAGCATCTTTACAAAGCGAGTTTCCTCCGTGCCTCACACTGACCTCTATCATACAAGTACGATGGACTAAACATACTATATGAAATGACAGTTGATTTTTGTGCTCATTCAAAGCGCCCCGCTCGAGGTTCTCAGGAACTAAAATTGACACATTTAGAGATAGTTTAATACCGATATTTCTCAAAATTAGGTAATACTAATATATTCGCCTGGAAATATTATAATATTGTAACTAATATATCAGTATTAGTGATATTTTTCAATTAAACTAATATCAAAATAGTAGACTTGGCAAAACGTATCACTCATCAACTGTATTGACTTCTCGTAGTATGTTGGAACTTAATATCTCATATTGGTATTGGTGATAATTGTTATATGAATGCCTAATAATCAGTAAAAATATGTTCAAAGGCAATGTGTAATACTAAATTCTGGAATCATCATCATGATCATCCACAGCCCGACTTCGTCCACTGCTGAGCATACCTCTGTCTTGTACCAATCACCACGTTCCTGAGCCTGGAATTAATTCTGGAATAATATCATGATAATTATAATTTCATTCACAAATGTTTTGAAGTCAAACAATTTATTATCTGCATCTGAAACAGAGTTGAAAACTGATATAAGTCTTCACCTTGCTGGAATGCGATGTCACTCTTATTTGCACCTTAACATTACAGAGACAGGATCTCAGCGAAGAGAGCGAGAAATACGTCCGTTGTAAATTATTATCTATTTGTATGAATAATGTTTCCTTCACGATTCCGATGGGCGCCAACCGAGTGAATCCGAACTATTGTAAGTGTTATCTAACTAGTGTACTTGAGCGAGGAGATACTTGCTCAAATATACTAGTTTTAAGGATAAGTTGTTAGCCTATCCACATATTTAAATCTCATTTGACAGTAATGCGCTATAACTTTACTAGCACGCTATCCACTAGTTTATAGCTTGCAATCTGACTGAAAATATTTTTCAGTTAACCTTTACAGCAATTATTCTATTACTTAAAAATTAATCATAGTAAAAATAACAAAACACGATCGATAAAGCCAATAAAAGTATTTTTTTACCGAAGGCTGTGTCCCATCTCTAATATTAGTCTCACGTTAAGTCACGTTGCTATCAGCGCCAAAATGGCGAAAATCAAATGTCTTCATTTTGTCATCGATAATATGAAGTCCAGTGTACTTGTATGATAGAGGTCAGTGGTGCCTCAGAAGCAATAAGCCGTTGATCCCGGCTGTAATTTGAAGACATTTGTCAGTCTAAACGGGTGGTCAGAAGCTTGAGTTTGGAAACCAGTCTTGCCAAGGAGTATCGTGTTACCCAGTTAATGGCTTGTGGAGGTCAGATATGCAGTCGCTCCATGTAAAACACTGATTCCGTTTAGACTGGTAGCCGACCCTTAGATAGTTGGGGAAAGGATTGGGAGAATATTAATTGTATTAGATTTAACTGGTCTTGCATAATCTCCGCAGAGCATAAAGACGCATCGGCAGCTTCTGCTGATGATCCATATAAGTTGTACAAACCAATTATGGATACTGTCGGTCCGTGATAATTTTATCAATGCCAGTGAACTAATTACGTGACCCTATTTTTTAAGGCGTCTCGTGAAGGGGTGATGTTTTCATGCTTTGTGACAATCTGCGCCATCATGCGATATCCTTTGACTTGCCATTTGTTTGCAGTGGATACGTAGATAACTACATCTACATAAACGAAGTACGGGTAGGACTCTGCGTGCAGTCAGAGTTTCAGACCACTTGGGAGTGACTGGGGAGTAAGGGGAGATCGGAAATACACATTTATCCGACCCAAAAGTCAAAGTCGATCGAAGAGGAAACAGCGGCCTTGGAGTCTAAATAGCTTCTAAAATGTCTGGGGCAGAAGGCAACGGGAAACCACTGCTTCTATTGATCCAAGAGAGTCAGCATGAAAGGTCTAATAATGGTAAATAGTATGTCTGACGATCCGGCTGACGCCCGGCGCCATCTTTCCGGGAGAAATGGTGTGAAATGTGCTACCGGCCATGCGCGCGTGACTCGTCAGGCGCCGCATGGAAATTCAGCTACTGATGAATCTTGCTCGATGCGCCATCCCCATCGCATCGGAACGTGGAATGTGCGTGGCCTTAACCAACCTGGCAAACTACGAATTGGGGAAAACGAAATGCGGAGGATAGACGTTCACCTGCTAGGTTTAAGCGAAACACACTGGAAAGGACTGGGTCACTTTACATCTGACCTCGGAAGTACAGTGTATTTTTCGGGTCCGGAACATGATAGCAGCAGGGTAGTACCCTTCATCGCGCCGCGATCGTTGTACAGGTGCGTTGTGGGATACGAGCCAGTTAGCGATCGTATAATAATACTCACAATGAACACCATACCTTGCAAGCTTAACATCGTGCAGGTATATGCCACCACAGCACTGTCGACTGAAGAAGAGATGAAGGGCTTCTACGATACGTTGACTGCAACACTTAGGGAGCTTCCAAAACGAGAAGTTACTATCATCATAGGGGACTTCAATGCCAAAGTTGGAGAAACTGCAGATGATGACCACCTTCGTCGTTTTGCGGGCAAATATGGAATCGGAGAACGTAATGATAGGGGCGAGCGCCTGTTACAGTTCTGCTGCGAAGCAAATTTTACTATCACCCAACACCTGCTTCAAACATCATATCCGCAGATTTTACACTTGGATATCCCCTGGTGACAGATGTAGGAACCAAATAGACTACATACTAGTAAGAACGCGATGGAGAAGCTCAGTGACGAACGCCTTAACTTTCCCCGGTGCTGACTGCGGCTCTGATCACCAGCTTCTTGTAGCAATCTTTTAATTGCGGTTAAAGAGGATACAGAAACCTAAAGTAGTTCCGAATATGCAAACCATAAATTTCAGTGGTTTCAGAGAAAGCTTTAAGCGGAGAATGGGAGACCTTCCGACTTCCGACTGACATAACAGACAGTGACAGCAAATGGGAATATCTCAAAAGGGTGATAGAGGAAACTGCTGGGGATAATTAGCTGGTGAAACCCGTTATTAAAGATTTCCTCGATTATTATGATTTTTTTTACCTGATACGGCCCAACTCATCCTTGAGAGACGTAAACTAAAGGAAAACGGTATGTGTGAACCGCCAAGTCCAACTACACTGTCGAAGGGATCATGATAACCACATCAACGGAATCTGTCTCGAACTCGAACAACACGCACTGAAAAGTGAAAGAAATCAACTGAAATCTTTCAAAAAGTAAGGGAATTGAATGGAACGTAAACCAAAAACCTGTGCCATTGAAGATAAAGACGGGCGTCTAGTTACAAATGTGGATCAAGTGTTAGAGCGCTGGAGGAAGTACTGCGCAGAGTTATAAGACACGGGAGAGCCTGCTAACGCTAATAGTACATGGGCTCTAGACCTGATATCCTACCATCGGAAATTGAGTAGCCATCAAAGCTGAAGTGCAGGAAATCACCAGGTAAGAATGCTATTACAGCCGAAATACAAAAAAAACCTAGGTCAAAGAGGCACAAAGACTATCACCGAAATTTGTAACACCATCTGGAGTACTGGAAGATGGCCAAGAGACTGGACAGAGTCGGTTTTTATATCTTTACATAAGAAAGGCTCCTCAAAAGTTTGTGGAAATTACAGGACAATTGCGTTAATATCACATGCGAGTAAGATCCTCCTCAATGTAGTTAATCAATATTTTTGAGTCGATAGACACCCGAAGAGCTGGCTGGCTTCGTTAAGGGCAAGGGAACACGGGAGAAAATACTTAACCTCCTCCAAATCATCGAGAAGAGCAGGGAATTCAACAGCCCTGTGGTCCTATGCTTTATCGACTATACAAATGCCTTTGGTTACGTGCAATGGGACAAACTGTGGAATGTGCTATTCAAAATAGGAACTCCTGAACACCTCGTTGCTTTTATCCAGAGTATGTACACTGAAAACCGTTCTTTCGTTAGGATGGGCACTGAATGCTTCAATATGTTCCAAACAAGAAGAGGAGTGAGACAGGGTTGCATCTTAAATGCCTTATAACTTTCAGAGTTCGACTGCGGCAGTTTCTAATCGCATCGCAGAAAAAACTAAGGACAACTGTTTTGAACTCATCTATTATATAACTGGCTATCTTGTACTTACCGAGCCAATCAAAATCAAAATCAATTTATTTTTATTTTACATAGGCCTACATGGGCACTTATAAAACGTCGACAAAAGGTGCAATCTGTCTATTTAGCATATCTCGTGGTCAAAACCTGTGAGCAAAGGATATACACTTAGTAATTATATGACTTGTGGATCTTTTGTGTACACATGTTATTTACGTGTATTTATTTATAGTAAACATATTTAATTTAAGTGTAGCCTAATCGTTTACTTTATTTGGACCTACGCCATCATTTATTTAATGTTTATTGTAAGATTATTTATTATTTAACTTTTTTTTTATTGTAAGTAATTAATTAAAGTTGCCGGTATACTTATGTGATATACTCTTCGCATAACACTGTAACAACACCAACATATCACGTCTGCTTTGCGACCATATGTCACTGCAGGGATCCAGCAGAATATCAGCGTCAGGTATATTTACCTGACACATGCTGAGCTGGCCTCCCATTTGGTGCAACCTTGAAACGCACACCGCACTGTGTTTTGATTGTCATGCCTAATGTTACTGGTGTCACTTTTACTTTTATTTCTGTAAGTATGGTTTCCTTTTATTTTCTTTTTAAGTTGGCACCTTGTTATTAAACATACATGTAAATTGTAATAATTTAATTCATATTTTGTGTGTTGTGCTGTGTCTTTTGTGTGCACTAAATAAAAGATTTATCTATCTATCTATCTATCACTTTTGTCTCATATTTTACATACTTTTCTTATTGCTTTTCACAACACAGGCCGTCAATTTTAGGAACGGATCCCTAAAAAGTAAATCATATATAAGTATTCCATTCCTCTCCAGTTTTATGTTTCCGTGAAACATTGATGAAAATTCGCAGTATCGAGTCCAATTTGCCCATCTGCATAGGGAAGCACAAATCCCAAATACTGAGTTTTTTTTTTATTATTTAACAGAGATCAGTCACTATGTTTTGATGTACTGGGATGCCTGTACTACATTAGGTTTGACTAGGAGACTAACGAGACGGTTCTTCTAAGCTACGGTTGATCACTGGAAGTACTAATCCAATATATCTAAACATTCTAGCACTGTAGAAATCTGTCGCCGATTGACATGGGCTACTTTTTATCCTCAAAAATGCTCGGTTCCAGTAGATTAAGTCACGTGAGCGAAGCCTTTTTACTTGTTAGTTACGTTTGCATGTTTATAGTAATTAACTACCTAGTTACAAATTACTAGATATTATGAGATATAATTCAGGTTATTATAGCAAGCAAACTTTGGATACATTACAATAGGTAATTTATTGTTATTGTATTAATCCAATTATTGTAGCTGGCACAGTAATTCGTAATGATTCTGTCATATTCCATTATTTTTGTTTCAGTGCAATGTCCTATGGTTCTGTGAAGGTTGTTCGTTAATTCGTTTGAAATGTCACCCTAGATTGATAATGTTACTTAGTAATGTTACCAATTTATGTGTACCGTTATTTCGAATTAGTAAGTACTATAAAAAAATCTGTTGCAATTTCAATTTAGATTATATTTAATTTATTTTAAATAAACGTTAGAAAATATAATAAAGGAAAGGGAGAAAAATAAATTTGTATATCTGGAAACTTGTAATTTGTCCCTTATTGAGCAAGTTGGTAAAGTTAAGTGTCGGCACTTAACTTTACTCAAGGTATTTATATGTTTTTTTAAATTATTTATTCTTTTAGATTAGATTTTTGGTGTGATATTTGTTGACAAATAAATAACGCATACATTAACTAACAAAATAATATAATAATTGCAGTTTAGTTGCTAACAATAGACTTACTAAGTAGTTGACCGCCACGCCGGACCATATCAAAACTACGGCAATGCACACGAAGTTTTACTTGTCCATGGCAGCGGACTGTGTCAATAACAAGTAGTAAATAGATATGTGAATTTGCCTTTCATAACAGTGCAAAGTATTAAGTTTTATAAATAAAGATAAATTGTTTTTTATAATAATGAGCATACCTTTTATGAATATTAAATTATAAATACATACTCGTACATCTATAAATTACCTATAATTATGTACAAATTAACGTTCTCGTGATATAGTTTTTATTTTTGTGGTGGTTTACTTAGCTTTTTAGGGTTCCGTACCCAAAGGGTAAAAACGGGACCTTATTACTAAGACTCCGCGGTCCATCCATCTGTCACCAGGCTGTATCTCATGAACCGTGATAGCTAGGCAGTTGAAATTTTCACAGATGATGTATTTCTATTGCCGCTATGACTACAAATACTAAAAACAGAATAAAATAAATATTTATGTGGGGCTTCCATACAATAAACGTGATTTTGATGCCGTTTTTGCGATAATGGTACGGGACCCTTCGTGTGTGAGTCCGACTCGCACTTGGCCGGTTTTTCTTTTGCTCTTTGAAAGTGTCACCTGCATAACCGCTCCAAAAAAAAATAATAGCACGCTCTAGCATGCGCCTAGAGAGCGTGCACTATCTGAAACAAGTGACAAGTCAAACTCTGGCAATGAGCTTGATGAGCCGCATGGTTCTAACTCGCCTGCACCATCGTTTGCTTCCTCTTTAGAGCGCATGAATCTTTTGAACGGTTCCCCTGAAGCACTACCTGGACACCAGTCTGAAACAGACGAAGACCCAGATTTATCTGATGTTCCTCTAACACCTTGTTTACAAGAAATTCTACCTAATCCAACACAAGAACCAAACTTCCAAAATTTGCCCTCTTATCATCTTTGAATACCCCATCCCCAGTTACTAGAAGAAGAAAACAAACAGTTACATTTGTAGCTAAAAAGGGGCCAAGGAAACTACAAAAGTTGTCACTTGACTTCAAATTGAAAAAGGGTACTTTTTACACTAAGCGCAAATAGAAGATCCCGTTATGTCTGAAGATGCCCGAAGTTTTGTCACCTTTACAATATTTTTTCTTCTCATTAGCCGACGTCTTAATATGGTTATATAAGACACCGTTCCGAACTAAACGCTGGTATATAGCGATATTTTCTAAATGATTGACATTTGTGTAGACAATGCCTGGATTCTTTATAGAAAGCAAAAAGCACGAGCTGCAGCCTAGACATGTCAACTTTGTGAAACTCAAAGATTTCAGATACGAAATAGACTACGGTTTATTAAATTACAACGGAACTGCTACCTACCAAAGGTCTGAGGGTACTTATGACCGCCATGTGTGCAAGCCTAGACCTAATGATACCCGATTAAATAATGTGGGGCACTTCCCATCTACGAAGGACGAAGGTGTTGTAAGAATTGCAATAAGAAAAAGCTGTAGATATATTTTTCAAAATGTAATATGCGGCTATGTTTTGTGATAGGAAAAGCTCTACGCAACTGTTTTTTTAATTTTCACGTAAAAGGCTAATATTAGATTTCGAATAAATATAATTTTCATTCCTTTCTTCTCGTTTCATTATCGTAATTTTATTTGTACTCTTAAGTGGTAAAGTCCACCAGGGCGGACAAGTTATCTTGCTTGTAAATCTCCATGTATTCGACGGAGTCCGCTGTGACGGCCTTTTTCTAAAAAAAAATTATATATTTTAAACATTTTTACGATACTATAATATGCTATAGAAACATAAAATTTGAAAAAAAAAAAAAAATGCATTTTCAGAACACCTTCGAAACAAGGGTTAATAAAGACATTTGAGTCTATAATAATCATAGTGAGTTTATTGCATAATTTAATGGCTTATTTAGCAATTCATCCATATAAGTACACTACTTTATCATCATCATCATATCAGCCGAAAGACATCCACTGCTGGACATAGGTTTCCCGCATCCCCGCCCCCCCGCCGACCGTTGCGGTGAGCAGTCGTGTTTTGTGTCAAAAAAGTCTAAAACAAACTACCGAAGTGGAAATATATAAAATCCCATGTACAAGTAAAGATACAATATATCAGTGCAAAGATCTTATGTGTAAATACTTCAAAACAGTTTAAAAACTAAAGTGTTGTGTTGTGCCTAATCATTTTTGATTTGCAAAAAGTAACGGGTAGCTGCTGAGACTGACAGTCAACGTCACGCAGTTCGCACGACTACGATTGACATTGAACAGCTGTTTACCTATTTCGCCTACCTCGATAGAAGCATCTGTGGTCGAGTGGCTGTGGCGACCGCTCTCAAGACACAAATACCAGTGTTCCAAGTTCGAGCCTGGCGGCGTGCAGCTAACTTTTTGCTTTTTTGCTACATTTATTTCATCATTTTGCCGATTCTATTTTTATATTTTTTTTATGACTCTTTATTATTTATAATATTTTGCACATGATCCACAACTGCATCTTCACACAGAAAACAATCGACGAATTATAGCTGACTACGAATCACTGCTTAATTCTGGATAACTTCTGATTGCTTGATACCTCGAATCATTACTTACGAAGAAGATGCCTGCTTATCGCTCTCCTCCTGTGTCTCCACTGCCAACGACATCTGTCGCTATCGAAGAAAACCCTTCCACTACGTCCGTACGATTTAATTTACGCGAATCAACGATGCAGCAGGGTGACTCGACGCCTGACCTGTCACTCGAACCCAACATCAAGGACCGTAATAAAAATAAAAAAAGGAAATTTGAGGGAAAAGATGCTGCTGCCTCCGCGGGCCATACTACGACCATGCTTGCTACGGTGTCGAATAAACAGGACACACAATTCAAGGACATTATGCTTAAGATGAATAATATAATTGAACAAAACATCGAGCTAAAACAGAGTGTTGAGGTGATGTCTGCCAAGTACGACGAGTTTTTAAGCCGCATAACGTCCTTGGAAGCTGAGAAACAAGTAGACAAAAGGCTCATTCGACAACTTGAGGAAAGAATTGAGAACCTAGAGCGTAACACGAGGGCCACGGAAATAGAAATTCGAAACGTACCGAAGTCCGAAGGGGAAACAAAAGATGACCTCTGCGATTTAGTAGTAAATTTGGGCCAAACATTAAACATCAATATCAGTAATAATCACCTTAAAGATGTTCACAGACTAAAATCAAGAGATAACTCGAACCCGATTGTAGTAAACTTCAACTCAGTAATAACTAAAGATAAGGTGATAAAGGGAGTTAAAATGTTAAATAAGGCAAAGGACAAAGGAGAGAAGCTCAATACTACCCACTTCAAACTTAAATTTAAGAATCAACAACCGGTTTATGTATCAGAAAGACTTACACATAAAAATCAGAAATTGTTTTACCTAGCTAGAACACACCACAGGAACTATGGGTATAATTTCTGTTGGACCTCGTACGGCGTAGTTTATATGCGCAAAAACGTTGGAGACCCTCAAATACGAATAAACTCAGAGGAGGATATCCAGAAACTTGGACCTGCTAGTTGTTTGTGACTGGTTTGGCTTTTAATTAATTTGGCTTTTATACTGGAACTAAGTTATGTTTTTAAGCATGACTTTTGTCCATTTTGCATGAATGTAAATCTCGTTCTAGGCGTGCTGACAACATTACATAATTACATAGTTACTCCACATAATCACTCTATTCTAAAACCCATACACAACCCCATACATCCATACACAAACACACTTTAATCTACAATAAATATTTTAATTTTCTTGCACAGTCACTCATTCGGGTTCTCACAGCGATATATCATAACCTTCAAAAACATTTACCTTTTTATAGCACTTTTCTTAAATCCAATTACATACTATTATTTTTTATCGGAAGACCCTTGCCAGAAATTGAGACCTTTATTCATACGCTTTACCAATGGCTGCTATAAATAACATCATTCAGGACATTGATGATGTCTCAGTGCCTAGGTCTTATAAATGTGAACCGGAAAAATGTGGAAACTTAATAGAGTCTGCTTCAAAACCATTGACTGTAATCTCACAAAATATTCGCAGCATCTATAAGAACATGGATAGTTTTAATGCTCATTTGGCTAGGCTTACATTTAAACCCGATATAATCATTTTAACCGAATGCTGGTTAAATGAGCATAAACCACCTCCACTTTTAGACGATTACTCATGTTACTTTTCAAAGAAAAGCTTAAACCAAAATGATGGAATTGTCATTTATGTTACCAATGACATCAAGTGTACTGTAAATGAACCTGATCCCATAGAAGCAAATTTTTTGTTGTTAACATTTAACAATGACACAACCATCTTGGCCACGTACAAATCTCCATCCATATATTGTATCGACAGTTTTTTGACTTCCATCGACAACATACTTCGTCCTGTTAAGTCCAATAATATTATTATTATTGGAGATGTAAATATTGATATAAAACCAGAAAATAGTGATAGAAATAGTCAGCCTTATTTAAACCTCACTGCAGAACTAGGTCTTCACCCGGGACATACGTTGCCTACTCGATTAAACAACTGTTTGGACCACATCATGATCAAGTCAAATAAGCCAGCTATAATCACCGTCATAGAGTCTACTGTCACAGATCATGACTCTGTTCTTGTTAGTCTATCCTATAAGCGGGAGAAGATGAGGCAACCTAAAATTATTTTTAAGACAGATTTTAATGCAACCCTAAAAAACCTAGAATGTATGGATTTCTCCTTCGTCTCTTCTTCAGCTGATGCTGATATAGCCGCAACTCTTTTTACTGATAGTTTGACTTCGATTCTCAGATCAAATACAACGTCTAGAATTATTCCGGCTCGTAAGAGAAGTATTAAACCGTGGATTACAACTGGCTTGGTTCGGTGTATCCGACACCGAGATAAGCTTCATGCTAAGATTAAGAAAAATCCCAATAATGCAGTTCTCGAAGTTACTTACAAGCGCTACAGAAATTTCTGTAATGCTTTGTTGCGGAAGCTTAAATTAAATTATGAAAAATCTCTTTTACAAAATGCAAAAAGTAATAAGGAAACGTGGACAGCCATAAAATCAATCACGGGTACTGCCAAGCAGAAAATTCCTACTACTGATCTACTAATGCATTATAACGATCCCTCTGATGCCGTTGAAGCGGTGAATAACTTTTTTGCTGATGCCGGAAAGCTCCTTGCGGACAAAATTAAGTGCTCTAGTGACCCCCAAATCACTCTGCCTTCAAACAACTTCACTATACCTCTCGTCGTAAACTCTATGGTACTCCTTCCACCGGACGAATCAGAAATTGAATCCCTTATCATGAACCTTAAAAACGACTCTGCAACGGGCTGGGACTCTATTTCGAGCAGATTTCTGAAAATGTCCAAACACATTATAGTCCCGCCCTTTACCGCAATCGTTAGATTGTGCATAGAGCAAGGTGTGTTTTTCCAAGTGTTTTTAAACGGGCGCTCATTACACCGGTCTACAGGGGTGGGGCTCGAGACAGTGTAACAAATTACAGACTAATATCTGTGTTGCCAGCGCTCTCTAAAGTATTAGAAAAAGTACTGAATAACCAACTTATTCAATTTTTAGAGCGAAATAAAATATTATCTGACTCTCAGTTTGGTTTTAGGGTAGGAAAAAGCACAGATGGAGCCGTTGGCTCTTTGGTTGATTATGTCACATCTTGTCTAGACAATAAGCAGAAGTGTGTTGGAGTATTTATTGATCTGGCTAAGGCTTTTGACACTGTTTCGATTTCTGCCCTTGTTGGCAAGCTGGAAAGGTGTGGAGTGAGAGGAATTGTACTCAAAATATACAAAGATTTCCTCACTGGTCGTTTACAAAAGGTTAGGGTTGGCAGTGCCATTAGCACAGACGTCGCAGTCACCTACGGGGTCCCACAGGGCAGCATTCTCGGTCCCAGTCTCTTCCTAATTTATATAAACGATCTGTGTCAGATGACACTCAATAAAGGTAAAATATTTTCTTACGCCGATGACACAGCGCTTGTATTTCGGGGAGAGACTTGGAATGAAGTACAACATAACGCGGAAATAGGGCTCCATAAAGCCATTTCATGGTTGAGGCATAACTTGCTAACCCTCAATGTATTAAAAACTTCATATGTTCAGTTCACAAATGCTCGCGTAAAGCAGCCAAATGTGGGTGTTCGTATTCACACATGTGAACCACCTTTCACTCAACAGTGCTCGTGCACAACTGTGAGTAAAACTAAAACGGTAAGATACCTTGGGGTTCTCTTAGATGAAAAAAATACTTGGCAACCCCATATAGACATGGTTACATCAAGAGTCAGGAAACTCATATGGGTTTTTAAAAACCTCAGGCATGTGGCAGGAAACGATCTCCTCCGTACGGTGTATCATGCATTGGCTCAGTCGGTAATTGGTTACTGTATAGGAGCTTGGGGAGGAGCATGCAAAACCTATCTCTTACGCCTTGAAAGAGCACAACGTTCCTTACTGAAGACGATGACATTTAAGCCTTTCAGATTTCCCACAAAATCTTTATATGAGCTATGCCGGGTGCTTACGGTGAGACAGCTATTTATTCTCCATCTTATAACTAAACAACACGTAAGTACCCCATATGATCATAGTAAATATCAAAATAAGCGGACAATACCAAATGTCATTGAGGCGGTCGGATGTCGTACGGCTTTTGCAAGGCGACAAAATGCCTATCTTTCTGTATATCTCTATAACAAGATTAATAGGCTCCTGAACTTTTATCCACTGTCTCTACGTAACTGCAAGTTAAGGGTGAAGAATTGGCTCTTCACTCTTGATTACGATAGTGTGGAGAAAATACTTAATGGTAATTAAGAATCAATCTCATTTATTTAATTTTTTGCTTATAAACCTTTTCATTCATATAAAACACACATACACACACTTACACATTCACACACAAACATACAAGCACCCACATACACATACTCACACAGCACGTCTAAGATCTAAGATTTAGTTCATTTAAATTTATAGTTATTGGTTAATTTCGTATAGTTACTTTAATTGAATTGTTTATATTATTTAATTCGGAAAAATATGTTGTGATAATGGTAATGATTATGATTTAATATTTCTATAATAATTTTTGATTATTTAATAATATTTATTTCTTTTATTTTTATTTGTGTTATTTTAATAGTTTTATTGGTATTTTAAAAATGTTTATAATTTATTTATGTATGACTGAATAGCTACTTGATTAATTTTTAATTTAATATTTTCAAATTTTTTTAAGCATTTTATTATTATGATTTATTATAAAATTAAAATTTTAATTTGATATTAGGACAATATAAAATGGGGAGGGCGCTGGCTCCTGTCATACAGGTCCGCCTAGTTCGGGAGTCAGAGGCTTCATTAACTGCTGTAAAAAATTATGTCAATAAAGATTATTTGTATCCAGTGGATCTCCGCAACCTTCACCAGATCATCGGTCCACCTAGTGGGAGGCCTTCCAACGCACCGTCTAACGGTTTGCGGTCGCCACTCCAAAACTTTTCTGCCCCATTCGCCATCCGTTCTGCCAGTAATGTGCCCTGCCCACTGCCACTTAAGTTTGGCTATTCTTCGAACTATATCGGTAACACTGGTTCCCTTGCGGGTCTCTACATTTCTGATTTGATCACGCAAGGATACTCCATTGCCCTTTGGGTGACTGTAAGCTTTCTGATGAGGCCCATTGTGAGTGACCACGTCTCAGAATCAACACACACTGGTAATAGAATTTTGTGTTGAGACACTGTGGTAAATTGGACGAGAATATACCGCGCAACTTCCCGAACGCTGCCCAGACGAGTCGGATTCAACATTCAAAACTGTACTGCACTTACTTAATAATAAATAATAATAACTATTATTACTAAGTAAAAATCAGTTAATCCATGTCTGAATGAAAGTTATTACCTTCTCATGTCTAGATATATGACTGAACCCAAAATCGTTATCTAATAAATTTGACAGATAACCTGGGACCGGAGGACAAAGGCTACTTTTCATTCCGGATATTTTATTATAAATATGAAATACAACATTCAACGGTTTCATATTTGGCGAGAAAAACATGACCATACCCAACGACCCTGATGCTATCATCAAACAGGAGAAGGGAAATTTTACGACAAACAGTTTGTTCCTTTTTATTTTTACCAGATATTTTAAAACTGCGCTCTAGAACGAAGATTGCCGACGTAGCTCAAAAAGTTGCAATGAATTGGGACTGGGTAGCCATGTCTGCTGAATGCCGTCTGAACTGTGAACTCGTATGTAGCAAAATAGACCTCCAGGCCTGAAGCTAGACAGACCGAGAAGAAGATGGTGGGTTGCCTTGGATAGCTTACTCAAAATGGCCAGGCGTGGGTCGAGTCAGGCTTATAAAAATAATGATTACAATATTTTCTTCACAGTTAAGTTAAAATAACACCTTGCACATACACACATACTGTAATAAAGTGAACCATGAAACACTATCTCCCTTCATAATGATTACATTAAATGTTATGATCTTGTGTTTTACTTGGAAAGATACTGTTAATTGGCAGTATATAACGTATGAAACTAGCTTCTTAATGTTGGTGACTATGCTCTTTCAGTTTTCCTACTAAGTAGGTAAGCTAGTTAAGAGCTAAGATGCAGAATCTTCATAATGTGTTGTGTTGCTGTACAATATTTTCGATTTCTTATAGTATAGTGTGTGTGTTGTTCTATGCTGTACGAAAGACTAAATAAGTTTGATAGTTATAAAGAGTCACTTAACTTTCAAAATACGTGAAGAATTTTTCAACATCCTACATATGTGATACACATTCATCGCGCCTTTTCTCATTGAGGTGACTTAAAACTACAGAACGCCACACGCTATGCGATCTTTACATACATTAGCTTTTACCACAACTGTGTCCAAATTGGAATAAACTGTTAGGTACCTGTTAGGTAACAAAATCATCGCTCATTTAGGCTAAGTTCATATGACCGCGTGGCACCGCGCATCACCACGCGGTGGGAGCGTTCAAATAAGTTATCCCTACTCCATTGGACACGAAAAGTGAAGATCCGCCAATACCATTTTTTTTTTAAACATTCCGAAGATTATCCGAGTATCAACATACCGAGTTTCCTCCGTGCCTCGGAAAGCACGTTAAGCCGTTGGTCCCGGCTGTCATTTGAAGATCGTTGACAGTCGTTACAAGTAGTCAGAAGTTTGAGATCTGACACCAGTCTAGCCAAGGGGTACCGTGTTACCCAGTTACTGGGTTGTGGAGCTCAGATAGGCAGTCACTCCATGTAAAACACTGGTACTCAGCTGAATACGGTAAGACTGGAAGCCGACCCCAACATAGTTGGGATAAAGGCTAGGCAGATTGATTGATTCCGAAGAGTATCCAGAGTAAGAATAAAAAGCACTTTTATTCACTGTTTTGGTGTTTGAATTTAGAACACACCAATATATTCAAGCTCCATCTTAATGATATACAACCTCCTTGCGCAAAAAATACTCGATACAAACTCCTTGTGCAAAGAATACTCGACATACTAACTCCTAGTGCTTTTCGCTTAAATCTTTCTTTTTCTCGTAGTCATGGTATAAAGTATAGTATGCAACTCTTGAATAAAACGGATTTATATCCAGGACCATGAATCACTCGCGTCGCTCAGGATTCTAACACTTGAATCACGAGCATACGTCCTTTATGCACTAGTTGCAAAATATACTATTATTATCAGTTGTTGAACAAAATATGATTGTTCTTAAATACAGGTCTTCGGGTCCCAAGCCAGGAGCTAAACACTGGGGCCCATATCGGCGTCGTGACTCCTGGACCCTGTCTGAACCTGTATCCCACGAAACTGCGGTTCGCAGCAGTGGAAAGCTAGGGATTTGCTCCCTATTGGGAGATATCCTGGTACCTATCTGACAGGTGGGAAGTGGTACTACTAAAACAATTTGTGCACTCTTACCTGAAATTCCCGCGGTGATCCTCTGGGCTCGCTCAATCACGCGCCTGGCCGAGGGTTCTAGGACAATATATATGTAATAAAGGACAATGATTGGATGGGACCACCAACGCGTTCTGGGCCGGGTTCCGGCTTCCGGCAGACACGCACGCGTTTCCCACAAAAGCACTTCGATGTACTTGAAATATATTCAAAACCACCTTCGCGGGCGCCCCACAAACCGATTGCGAACGGCGGGCACTATTAGCTATTATAAATGGGCGAAACACATCTCGATTCGATATGTTTCGACAAGAACCCGAATTCAGCGTGTGCTCTCAAGAAATTTTCTCTCTACTCTGTCAAGTGTCATCTGTCAAAATCTTTGACAGCCCACCGACACGGTGTTGCAAGTAAATATTAAAAATCGGGACGAAACAATTATGATGATGATGATTTGCAAATAAACTGTATTTCATTTTAATGCGGAATCATTAGGCGAGATCGAAGTCAAGAATTGGCTAAAAACAGTCAAGTGAGAGCGGGCACCGAGGGTTCCATACAAACGGCTACATTCACTAACATTATTAGGTAACATTAATTACCAGTTTTTAAACAACGTGAGCACTAAACATTCCTACGACGAAAAGATAAACTGGATTGAAGGTCAAAATTAACTTTGCTGTAATGTTGAAAAACTGTTGTTCCCATACATCGACATAGGTCAGGTTCAGTTTACCAACTGCAAATAAGTTTATATCGTTTTTTTATAGGTACAAATTTACGGTTTTCGGCTTTTTTCTCATTTATTTTTTATTGTCAACAATGTGTAATGTAATTCGCACACGTTATCATACTTTTACTGCACTTCAAAGAATGCGCGAGTTGGTAATTTCCGCAACAACCCCAACAACCTTCGTCGCTGAAACTCATAAGGTATATGAAAAATAAATTAAAAACTTTCTTTAAAATTGTGTGTTTCTGGTGAAAACGTTATATCTCGAAATTAACGTCCAGGTAGTAACGGTGTAACAAATATATTTCCGCGACGACTCCCGGCGACATCTGGTGTCTCAAGTGTACCTTTTCACCTAGGTGTGTCACTAGGTGGTTGAGGCACTTTGGGACTAGATGGCGCTGGGATCGGGACGGAATTATTATAAATTCTTTACGAAACCCGTTAAATATTGTGTGTATTAATATAATTCAACAAGCACACAATCTCCTACATGTCTAGCCTATTAATTTCTGGTATACATAATTACTTAAAGAAAATATAGACATGACATCTCTATGGGTCAATAAAATTCTCAATGTCTATGGCCGACGAGAATGACATTTCTTTTTCATTACGAATGGATACCGAACAGGCAATAAAAAAATCTGATCTTGGTGAAAAGGAAACTGAGATAAATTAAAATGACTCGGACGAGACAGGGAATTAGCCCTAAATTTAAAGCAATAATGTGCCAGCAAGCGCTGTGAGTATTTGTGGAATTGAACTATATTTTCATGCTTGTGAGACATGTGCTTGTATGATGCTAATACCGCATTTTCTCCCATCGACAGGGCTTCTTAGGATTAATTAAAATATTTATTAATAAAATAAAAAAGGTCAACTACATGCATTGAGAAAAGCAACACAGCATTTAACAACAGGCTCCGGACACCCATGATACTTCGGCTGGTGAAATACGTGATGCAATCGGCACACAGGGAATGATGCTGGTTGTGATATCACATATCTGAAGCTAAGTTTAAAAGGGTAGTTTATATACCATCCACAAGTAAGTGTGATACATATAAAATTGTGATGCAAAAGTGATGCCTGGGAATTAATAAAATAGTTGACCAAATATAAAGACTTTTACTTCTGTCGACCCTCATGCGAAATCATCCCTGCAATTGTCTCATCCAGAATACCTACCCCTGAGCTGGCTGGTGAGTAAGGAGAAAAAGTTATCTTACAATTGGCGCCCAACGTGGGGCATGAAGCTTGATAGAAGTACTTAACAAACTTGCAATTTGTACGACCAATGTGTTGCAGGTAGTTTGATTGTAATACTTGATTACTTATTTTGTGTCTAGTAGTAATAACTTGAAAACTTAAGAACTTAACCAAACTATAGGTTAACTTTATGATTGCTTAATTTAAAAACTTAAAATAACAAAACATTAACTTTATATAAAATTTAAAAGTGCGGTTATAGTCACATGTTTTATTTAAAAACTATAAACCGTTTCACTGATAAATGTTTTGCTAAATTGAATATAAAACACTCTAATTTAACATAGTTATTATAACTGTTAATTAGGTTTAAATATATACATGGAACAAACAATTGTTTTTGTTCAACATTTATGTTTTTGTTCATTACTTAGAACTAAACTAAAAAAAACAAAACTTTAACATTATATATAAATTTAAAAGTGGGGTTATAGTAACATGGTTTATTTAAACTATATACCTTTCCACCAGTGAATGTTTTGTTTAACTGATAATTAGTTTTGTATATTTAGAACAAAAAGTGTTTTTTGTTCAGCATGCTTTTGCAATTTTATTTGACTATCTTCATAAAGAAGAATTGGTTCATATACTTAAATGTTATTATATTTCAACAGATCATAAAGCAACTGGAGATGTGGTCTGCAAGCAGTATCGTTCCCTGTGTAGTTGAATCATAGTGGAAGCATCAAGGAGATGGATTATCCCGCACATATGTTGTTATCTGATGAGGTACACTGGTGTTCGGAAACCTGTTGCTGAGCTGTTCATTTAAATAAAGAGTAAATTCAGGAGGTACTTTTACAATTATATGTATTGTAGCTCGCTTTAAACATTACTTAATGAGAATTTCTCTAATAATTATTTTCATACTTAATTATTTATACTAAAAATAAATATAACTTAATTGTTAAATTCTTTTGGAAGGTATTAATGCCAAAAGAAAATGTGGGACATCTATAATAGCTATTTAATTATGATCCCACTGGCGCCCAATCTTAAAATAAACAATTTGTAGTGACTTATTAGGATGTTTTTACTGTGTCAACTAGAAGAAGCACAATTTTATAGTATATTCTAATTGTTATGTTGATTTCTTCCTATACGGAATGCAACAAGCAGTACTTTGATTGAATTACTAGTGTTTCTTGTACACAAAATTACCTAAATTTGTACATGTGAACAATACTTTAACTTATTAGGTCTTTTTTCCTGTGTCAACTAAAAGAAATACAATGTGGTATTTATTATACTCTGATCACTATGGTAGATATGTTATGTTGTTTCCTATACGGATTACAACAAACAATGCTATCGTGAATAGTGTTTCTTGTACACAGAAAGCCTATAAGTGTCCATGTTAACAATGGTCCTCAATTGATTTAAATACATTAATGGAAAATATGAAGATTCTCTAGTTATAATCATTGTTGTGTTAAAATATTTGCACATAATTCAATAATGGAGGTGCAAATATTTAATTAAGAAAGGGATGGATGAATGCTGGTAGGGTATAAGGATTTTTTTTCTAAGTCGGCGTTAATTCAATAACTGGTTATGTATATGGATGGATGAAAGGAAACACAATGATGCAAAAACTTAGTAGTATTCTGAATTATAAAATTTAACTAAAGTAGACATT
The DNA here is from genome assembly GCA_964057195.1 of Orthosia cruda. Classification (NCBI taxonomy): domain Eukaryota; kingdom Metazoa; phylum Arthropoda; class Insecta; order Lepidoptera; family Noctuidae; genus Orthosia; species Orthosia cruda. The sequence continues at coordinate 33,755,405 of OZ059838.1, forward strand.
TACCTACTATTTATACAACGGATAGGTGCTCAATGTAACCCTTGCTGATTTAAAAAGGCGGGTTTGCTTTTCGTTGCGAATCTTAACTTGATTAGGTTATACAATGAATGGGTACTTAATGGAACATTTGCTGATTTAAAAGGCAATGTTACTTTCTGTTGCGAATCTTAACTTGATTTAGTACTTGTCTACATTTACTTATATACATTTGAACAACTTGATACTTATAACACTTGCCGATTTAAAAAAGCAGTGTCTCTGTTGTTTGTAAAACTTAACTTGATCAGTTATTGGTCTAAAATTAAAATAATAAAAGGTTAAATCTCTTTTGAGTATAACCTGACTCTTAAACATTTAACATACTTAAATGTTTGATGAATCAAACATTAACTTAAATAAACTTAGTTAATGGCATAACTAGCATTTAAACTGACTACGTGGCGATTGTGTTTTGATATATGGATGCTTTTAATTGCTATCTGTTTTGGGACAATAACTGAGTATGTCGTATTAGTCTTAGATAAGAACAATCAAAGTTTTTATCTGCTAGTTATTTGACTATTACTAATGTTCTGATATTTAGTACATTTTGTACATAATTAGAAACTTAAAAACTTGATAAATAAGTTTTGAACTTTATTTTTTTAAACTATTAGTTTTTTTTTTTTATAAAACTTAATGTAGGTAGTTCTCATATGAATTAGATTTTCTTGGACTGCCTCAATTTCTGTTAGGGAGCAAGCTAGATTCACTATATGCATGGAAATATGTTATATTAAAAAAAAATTGTAAATCAATTTTTTTAACCGGGGTGAGATGTACTGTAACAAATATATTTCCGCGACGACTCCCGGCGACATCTGGTGTCTCAAGTGTACCTTTTCATCTAGGTGTGTCACTAGGTGGTTGAGGCACTTTGGGACTAGATGGCGCTGGGATCGGGACGGAATTATTATAAATTCTTTACGAAACCCGTTAAATATTGTGTGTATTAATATAATTCAACAAGCACACAATCTCCTACATGTCTAGCCTATTAATTTCTGGTATACATAATTACTTAAAGAAAATATAGACATGACATCTCTATGGGTCAATAAAATTCTCAATGTCTATGGCCGACGAGAATGACATTTCTTTTTCATTACGAATGGATACCGAACAGGCAATAAAAAAATCTGATCTTGGTGAAAAGGAAACTGAGATAAATTAAAATGACTCGGACGAGACAGGGAATTAGCCCTAAATTTAAAGCAATAATGTGCCAGCAAGCGCTGTGAGTATTTGTGGAATTGAACTATATTTTCATGCTTGTGAGACATGTGCTTGTATGATGCTAATACCGCATTTTCTCCCATCGACAGGGCTTCTTAGGATTAATTAAAATATTTATTAATAAAATAAAAAAGGTCAACTACATGCATTGAGAAAAGCAACACAGCATTTAACAACAGGCTCCGGACACCCATGATACTTCGGCTGGTGAAATACGTGATGCAATCGGCACATAGGGAATGATGCTGGTTGTGATATCACATATCTGAAGCTAAGTTTAAAAGGGTAGTTTATATACCATCCACAAGTAAGTGTGATACATATAAAATTGTGATGCAAAAGTGATGCCTGGGAATTAATAAAATAGTTGACCAAATATAAAGACTTTTACTTCTGTCGACCCTCATGCGAAATCATCCCTGTGTAAGGAGAAAAAGTTATCTTACAACGGGACATAATTTATAAAGAAAACGTGTCGGTAATCTGGGGCTACAATTTTGCTCACGTTCCCGTAAAACAAAATGTCTAAAGTTATTAGGCAACATTGTTCCATGCCTCGTGGCTAATGCAACATTTTAGTCCAATATTAGCCTTAACGTTGATGGAATATGTGTCAAATTAGGTTCCACTGGATATACCTAGGTTATTTCTGTCACACACAAATAGATATTGATAGATCCGGGCGCAGAATTAATGCATCATATGGGTAATGAGTTTTGAATAAGAAAACACTCAGCCAATTATGACCTTATTAACAAAGACTACATAGGTAAAATTGGAATAACTTTTGTAGTTGCCATCGAAATGCTGAGAAGAATAGCAAAAAAAAAACTGGCCAAGTGCCAGTCGGACTCGCGCACGAAGGATTCCGTACCATTATTGCAAAAACGGCAAAAAAAATACGTCTGTTGTATGGGGGAAAAAAAAAAAAAAAATTATTACTTAAATATTATTTTTATTCTGTTTTTAATATTTGTTGTTATAGCGGCAACAGTAATACATCATCTGTGAAAATTTCAACTGTCTAGCTACCACGGTTCATGAGATACAGCCTGTTGGCAGACAGACAGATAGACGGACAGTGGTGTCTTAGTATTAGTAATAGGGTCCTGTTTTTAGCCTTTGGGTGCGGAGCACTAACAAACTTAAAAAAAGAGCAGCAGAGGTAGATGAATTACTCCTGTATCGTGGATACGTTTAGAAATATTTAAACTCACATACACCAGCAGTAAGACCTGGCAAAACTCTCTGTAGCCATATATATACTCGTATATATTCCGTGAGGAAATCGAACCCGCGATACGCAGCGCGGCAGTCAATCGCCAACCGTGCTCCGTCAAGTTTACTATAATGGGTTTCGTTAGTTCACATTTTGTAGTTTGAGTAGGTTTGAGTTGTTTCAGACTTATGACTAATCTTCGACTCCTTATCAAAACGTCCTATACGCAAAACGACCTATTAGCAGAACGTCCTACTTGTTAAAGTACAGTTTCCGACCTTTAAATAAACATACAAAATCATACCAACAATAATCGTCATCCAGGTGTTTCACTAGAAACTGATCCTCTAATCGTGGCAAAAGGCTGTTTTACGTCAAAAGAGGAATACCAAGAAATAAAACCGAAATATGTATTATCCAAAGAAGAAATTATGGATTACATTACGTGGTACTATGTTTTACAAAATAATATCGGAGGTGTTACAATTCCAAGAAGGTATCTTTATTCTACCTTTGGAATATATTTTGTATCATCATCATCATCATCATATCAGCCGCAAGACGTCCACTGCTGGACATAGGCCTCCCCCAAGCGTCGCCACATTGACCAGTCCCGTGCGTCCCGCATCCAGCGGATCCCTGCAACCTTCACCAGGTCATCGGTCCACCTGGTGGGAGGCCTTCCAACGCAACGTCTTCCGGTTCGCGGTCGCCACTCCAGAACCTTTCTGCCCCATCGGCCATCCGTTCTGCGAGCAATGTGCCCTGCCCACTGCCACTTAAGTTTGGCAATTCTTCGGGCTATGTCGGTAACCCTGGTTCTCTTGCGGATCTCTACATTTCTGATTCGATCACGTAAGGAAACTCCGAGCATAGCCCTCTCCATTGCCCTTTGGGTGACTGTAAGCTTTCTGATGAGGCGCATTGTGAGCGACCACGTCTCAGAGCCATAGGTCATATCGTCTCATTTTGTATCATTTAAAAATATTCTTTTTCACGGGGCTGACAAATATCGTGGTAGTGAATTGAAAAGGGAAATAAAATAAAATTATTACTCTAAACTAATCAGATATTCCATTTAGATGTTTTTAATGCAGTCTGCAGTCTTTATTTCAAAGAACAGTTAGTGATTACGGTCACCTTTGGTTACCCTTTGAGGGATACTACCGTTTTGATATCGATTATAGCCGTTTATAGCCGGTTTCGGTTAAGTAGAATGAAATATATTTTTTTATCTTAGTTGGCGTTGGTTGGGTATATGTCGTATTCCCAGAAAAAATGGGTGAGCTATGATTGGTTTTTTCGATTACAAAATTCTGCGTTATTCTTGAAAGTTCATAGCCTTAACGCGGTTTTACTCCTATGGCCTATACTACAGAATTACAACGTGCTACAGAATTAATCGAATACCTGTCCGAAAACCACCTTGTTACAGTAAAATACGCTATATTTGTAAGATAATTTAGTCTAAAAAGTAATAGAGCAAGGAAACAAGACACGACAAACAAATGCACGGAGCGAACGGGGTGTGGTGGCTTTAATATTGCGGTATAGTTTTCGTGGTAAACATGTATATCGTTTGTTGCTTTGTCAGTTTGCGATTGTCTTACCCGCACACTTATAATTCGGGACCCAGAAAAATAAAGTTCTGCAAAATCTTTCGGGATTTTTATACCAATAAAAAGATTAAAAAATAAATAAAGAAAAGCACACAAACTTGGATGAATGTTTTTGATCAAATTGTTATTCCTTCTGAAGAATATAAATAAGTTTAGGGTCACTTTGGGGTACCAAGCCAACAACGGCTGTTTGCCAAAATTGTTTTAGTTTTACGATGACATGTGGAAGCGTAAGGCTCTCGGTAGACGGACTGCATTTCAACCGCACTCCGACCGCAAATTTGCAGTTAGTACGACTGCAATAAAACTGCAAACCAACCATATTGCAATCGTTGTGCAGTTGTCGTTGGAACGCAGGAGTTAGAGTTGAAATGCAGTCCGTCTATCTAGAGCCTTTAAGTTTCGACGAAAGCCAAACAAATAGCTTATTGGCCACACAAATAAATACAATTAAAAGATTTGTATTAGATGGTTCGGAATATTGGAGTTTGAAGGCTTTTTGGGTAGTAATTGATTGTTCAAAAGTAGATACAGATTCTTTTCACGACTTCAATGGGCCAAGCCTGTATTTTTAAAACTTTTGCCTAAACAGTCTTAATTTGCCAAAATGGATCCTGTTTGCATATAACTGCTAAGCCATGTCCTACACTTTCAAGCGATAAGCGTCTTGCGACGGCAGAAGAATCAGATGGAAGAAGTTGTTTCAAGCGTTACAAGTGTAATTGCGATGTTTGTGCAGCGACTTGCGCAGTGGAAATAGGTGACGAGTGTATTGGCTGAATCAAATATTAGGCAATTTATCGAACAGAGTGGCTCCGTGGCTTGCGCTGATTTTTTTTGAATCAGCGCAAGCAGTGACCAAGTCACAGATAAGATACGTATAACGAAATCAAAAGTCGTTCTTCTCAGTATATGTTGCTGTATGACGCTAAGTGACAAAAGCACACTGAGACAGAGTCGAAACGAAGCAACGCATCAAAATCTGGAGCGCGCATTCTTGTGTTTTTGGGCGCATCCGCTCGTCTTCGCGCGTATTGGCAGTTGACTTTTCGTCGCTTTGGTTTGCGAAAGTTCGCTTGAGTTCACGCGATTGCTTGCGAACCAATCAAAGCTGTCTCGCTGGGCTCGCTCTTATTCGGTGTGTTATAAATGTAGGAGATAGCCGAACTCGAGGCAGAGTTGAGCAGGTTACGATGGAGCATTATAGGGCTATCTGAAGTCCGAAGAGAGGGAGAGGACTTGATAATCCTCAAATCCGGTAACCTGCTCTATTTCCGAGAGGGTGACCGGCAGTCCCAGGGTGGTGTCGGATTTATCGTCCACAAGTCCCTGGTGAACAACATGGTGAAGATCGAGAGTGTATTGACCAGGGTGGCGTACCTTATACTCAGAATATCCGCAAGATATTCGCTGAAGGTCATACAGGTCTACGCCCCGACCTCGGCACACCCCGACGACGAGGTAGAGACCATGTATGAGGATATCTCTAGAGCCATGCATGGTTCCAAAACTTACTTCACCGTTGTCATGGGGGACTTTAACGCGAAACTGGGCAAACGAGACGAGGATGAGCTGCAAGTAGGGCCATTTGGAGTAGGACGTCGGAACCACCGGGGTCAGCGACTGGCCAGTTTTATGGAGAAGGAGGGCCTCTACATGATGAAATCCTTCTTCAGAAAGCGTGAGCACAGCTTGTTGACCTGGCAAAGCCCCGATGGTGCAACTAAAAACGAGATCGACTTCATCATGTCAACCAAGAAGCAAATGTTAAATGATGTCTCTGTGATCAAATCGTTAAAAACCTGGAGCTTTTTAACGAGTTGATCCGGGAAAAGGCTGATTGAACATTAATGTCAAGCTTGAAAGGTCTCGACTGATGAAGTCCACGCTCCTTCCAGCACAGATCCAGGTCCAAAACCCCGAGACCTTTCAACTTGAACTCCAGAACCGTTTCGAGTGCCTAGGGAGCTCCGTGGACGAATACAGTGATAGGTTCGTGGAAGCTGTCCATACGGTCGGGTCTAAGTTTTTCAAGACCCGCCGTACAGATAGGAACAAAAAGCTCTCTGATCCTACTCCCAAGCTCATGAAGAAGAGGCGTGAGATAATCCTGCAGTCTTCAGACGATGCGCTCAAATACCGGCAGCTAAATAGACGGATCTCAAAGTCCTTGAAAAGCGACCTCCGCCGTTTTAATACCGAGCGTATTAAAGACACGATTGAACGGAACAAGGGCTCCAAGGTCTTTGCAAGAGATCTGTCTATTGGGCAGAGCCAGCTCGCGAAACTGAAGACCGATGATAGCAGGATCGTATCCGCCAAACCGGAGCTTCTGAGGGAGATCGAGAGATTCTATGGGCAGTTGTACACGTCAACCAGTAAACCCGTCAAGAATCTAGCGAATGACCCTAGAGTTAGATTGACTCGACACTATACCGAAGACATTCCGGACGTCAGCCTGTATGAGATTAGGTTGACTCTGAAACAGCTAAAGAACAACAAGGCACCGGGTGATGACGGCATTACGGCCGAACTCCTGAAGACGGGTGGAAAACCAGTACTTAAGGCCCTTCAGAAGCTGTTTTATTCCGTCATACTCGAGGGGAGGACGCCACAGGCATGGTGCAGGGGTGTAGTGGTACTCTTCTTCAAGAAGGGTGACAATGCCTTACTGAAGAACTAGAGGCCCATCTCACTTCTTAGCCATGTCTACAAGCTGTTTTCAAGAGTCATCACGAATCGTCTCGCTCGCAGGTTTGACGATTTCCAGCCTCCCGAACAAGTCGGAAGCCACAAAGCGTAAAGGCTACAGCACCGTAGACCACATACATACGCCGTGGTAGGTTATACAGAAGACCGAAGAGTACAACCTGCCTCTCTGTTTAGCGTTTGTGGACTACGAGAAAGCCTTCGATTCGATCGATACTTGGGCTGTGCTGCAGTCTCTCCAATGGTGCCAAATTGATTACCGGTACATCGAGGTGTTGAAGTTTTTATACAAAAAAGACACCAGTCAGTTCGACTTCAGGATCAGACTTCGGAACCAGGGTTACCGACATAGCCCGAAGAATTGCCAAACTTAAGTGGCAGTGGGCAGAGCACATGACAGAACGGATGGCCGATGGGGCAGAAAGGTTCTGGAGTGGTGACCGCGAACCGGAAGACGTTGCGTTGGAAGGCCTCCCACCAGTTGGACCGATGACCTGGTGAAGGTTGCGGGGATCCGCTGGTTGCGAGACGCACGGGACCGGTCAAAGTGGCGACGCTTGGGGGAGGCCTATGTCCAGCAGTGGAAGTCTTTCGGCTGATATGATGATGATAACTCCGTCATATATAAATGGATTTGCAAAATTCTTTTTATTTATCGAAATAAATTTATGCCGAAATAAACCCATTTAAGTATACTAAAGATTTGATGAAGAATTTCGGAGATACACAACAGAACTCTTCAATAAATGCCAGCAAATCTCTCGGCATTGCTGCTATCGCATGTCTGTTTATTGTTTACACTATTTCGTAACATTCCATCACGCCAGTATACTCTAAACACGTACACAGATGTGTACAGTTCACCCAGGTACACTTTCATTTCACCGGTTACGATCAAATAATCAAGTTACTTGTTATACGGGTAATATATTCTGGAATCACTGTGGGCATTATAGGTACCTTACTATATAACTTGTCCAGTAAGTAAAAAAAAATGTAAAATTAATAACTTTTGACAAAGAAACACAACCGACTTCCAAATAAAGTGCAAAGTAACTTCAATTTCGAAAGTCGGTGTCAAAAAATAAAGAAACGAAACCAGCAATACCGACTTCCGAAATTGAAGTTATTTTTCACTTTGTAGTGTTTTTATTTGGAAGTCGGTTGTATTTTTTTAATAAAAAGTTTTACTTTTCTTTATAGGAATGTATGCATTTTGTTGTGCATTGAAATGTGTGCTTTGCACTTCAGTATTCCAATACCTATTTGATCTGCCTTAATAATGTTATCTGTGTACTTGATTGTGATTGGAACAAACATTAACATCTACAAGTATATTCGCCAATATTTTATTAGGTATCGCGTTTCTTATCAACTTCTGAAGTTCAACGTACACTTGACGATGTCTGCATACTACAATCAAAGTCTATAATAAATATCCAATTAGTTACATACTAAAAGATGTTGAAACTATTGATTGCCCATAAAAGTTTTCGTATACCAGACAATATTTAATTAAATCTTTATTGAGTGAGTGTGAAAGTCGTAAAGCGTAGATAGAAAATTGTAGTGTTTTGTGAATTAATAATCTATGTAAATGAAATAATATAACATTACGCCTTAATCCCCAAAGGATTAAGCAGGTGTGGCAGTACAGTTATTAGACCCTTGAATAAAGAGGACTAGCTTAATATCATCAACAGGAACACCCAAATACTCCGAAATATTTTATTCCGAATTTCGATGAACGTTAGGAATATTGAAATTTAGGAATTATAAAAATAGGAGTAATGATAATAAATTCGTATTTGTGACTGACGGAATAAAGTTTTTCGTATTTATGTAGTGTAGGTACCCATCATCAACGGCATGGATCCAGATTCTGGGTTGTTTTGTTATCTACTGATTAGAGAAAAACTTTCACTGACATATTTTTTTTTTTTGTTGGTGGAAAATCATCAAATGACTAGGAAACAAACCAAGGACTCCACACTGGGCAGTCTTGCTTGCAACCACTAGATCAAGAAGGCAGTCAATAAAATATTAAGTGGTAGTAATAGTTTCTACAAGTTACTAAAATAATAAAAGTTCTAGAGAAATGAACGCGAACCGAAAGACGTTGCGTTGAAATGCCTCCCACCAGGTGAACCGATGAGCTGGTGAAAGTTGCGGAGATCCGCTGGATGCGGACCGCACGGGCCGGTCAATTTGGCGTCGCTTGGAGGAGGCTTATGTCCAGCAGTGGAAGACTTTCGGCTGATATGAAGATGATGATTTCTAAAATTATGAAGTAGAAGCGAGATAAAAGAACTCATTGGGAATCCAAAAATTCGTCCACATCGTTGTCCAATATGCTCAAAACACTGACTGAATTGCAATATTAAATGGTAATGATTGCTGATTCTGTAGCTGAATAAAACGCCAACCCTCTCGTTACGTGAAAAGTGAAACACGTGTTTGTAAATGGAAAATTGGAAGTTGTTTCCGTAAAACATTCGAGAGTACTGTGTAAAGCGTTTCAGGAAACAGTGTTTTTTTCACGTTACATGTCCATCCATGTCTGTCTTTCTGTCTATACATCGCTGGCAAAACATCCAAGTTTATCTGGAACAGACTGTTTTTATGTGTAACTGGTCTATGTTCTTTTATTTTGTGCCTAGTTTTTAGATTATCTATGCTCTGTATGTTTAAACCAAAACTTACTTAATTTGAAGGATATGCAGATTTATTTGTAGGTAGTGGGAAATCGAAATCTAACTGTTAGCTATAAAAGTATGCCATGATAGGAATAATAATATATTTTATTTTTGGGACATGTCCTCCGCACTATTCCCTACCTTTGTAACTCCTGATTAGTAGAATCAACAGTACCGATCACCGGACAAGGACCGAAGCAATGAAGCTCGACGAGTCCCGGGCTCCCGGCGAAATGATTCAACTGTCATGGATCCCGTCACAAAATAAATCAAACTACGGCGGAGAAGTAAGAAATAAACATTTCTATTTATTTATTTAATACTTCATGCACAAAAAAATACAGAGGCGGACTTAATGCCTTAGGCATTTCCTACCAGTCGAGCTTTGGGAGATCGAGATAAACATTGGTAGGTGCTATATTGATAGTTAAACGTATCAGGATTATTTACTACTCGGACTCTTTGATCTAGGCACTGCATATTTTATTTGATATCTAATAGGTAGAAGGCCTTTAAAAAATGTGCTTGTTTTGCAAGTTTTAGAAACTACTTATACCTTTAGACTAGGTATCATTTTATTAACGATGACAATAGTCGAAATGCCAAGATGGGGGTTGCGCGAGATAGCGCTTGGCATTCCCACAAAATTTTGACTATGCTATGGCAACGTTTTCTTTGGTAGAATATCTAGAATTTGTCTAGGACCTCTAATGTTTTCACCATATAGCAAATGGCTCAAACCATTAAATTATCTTTTTCCTGCCCTGTTCGGCACATCACGTTTTCTTCTGCCATCCTACTGAATACGAAATAATTAAAACTAGAACATTTAAATCCGGTCCAATGCTGACATACCAGTAAATTAATAAAGCCCTGACCTTTAACAGAAATGTGTGGATGGTCTGTTAATGGATTGGACCAGACCGTACTGAATCAACGTATGCAAAGATCGCAGATTTGAGGTAAATTGGAACCAGGTCTACAAAATATTTGAGATAATTGTGCTTACCGCCAAAGGGCAAGTTATTCCGGACATCGAGGGTAGATTTATCTTTCCTGGTAAAAGAATATTACTTATCCCGTGTTTGTGTTACTTGTCAAGATTCCCCGAAGGATTGTCTTCACCTGTTCCTCTTCTTCAGAGAATCGTGTCTTCAGCGAATATGCCTTCGTCCATTAATAAACTCACATTTGACAACGTTTGTTTTTATGTCCTTTGTAAGCTTGGATTTCATTTCGTGGATTAGTTTATAAATACAACCTATGTAGCACTAAAGTATACGACAACAACAAACTGTGGACCATACCAAGAATTTCGAATTAAGGCTCTACACCATCGAACAACTAAGCTCCGAACGTGTCAACTTAGATTCGATTTGTTCGAAACTATGCGTAGCATTATCTACTTACCCACGGCACGGAACCTCTCCAAGCACATACTATGTAGTATAGTGATGGTTGACTTCAGGGTCTCCAATCATACCGTCAGCAGCACTAACTACTGGTAGTCAGTATCAAAAAAACGATGAAACGGTAACAGGAACACCGACATCCGATTTTTATTTTTTAAATCGGTTATGTTATTTTACAAAAAAGTTTTTATTATAGACACGCGCCTTCAATGTTTGGTTCTAGAACATGATAGAGATTCGAAATTTTCCTACACCGTCAAATTAGAGCACGAGGCTATTCCTAAAATAATGAATAATTTTAAAGGTGGACCGACAGCCTGGTGAAGCAATTGGGATTCCGCTGGATGAAAAACGCGCAAGACCGGTTGCTGTGGCGATGCTTAAATGAGGCCTATGTCCAGTAGTGGATGTTTTTCAGCTGTTATAATGATGATGATGATGAAAAAACGTATTTACTCCCTTTGTTATTTACGCTGATATAATTGTTATTTTATCCTTACTACCTACGTGTGTTTGTACGAAAAAAGTTTATTCTGTCACTATTTGTTTAGAGATCTGTGTTATTCTATGTTCAAAAGAAAATTAGGACTCTATTTGGTAACAAAATGCCCACTGCCACTTAAGTTTCGCGATTTTTCGGGCTATACCTGCGGATATCCTCATTTCTGATGCGATCACGCAAGAAAACTCCAAGCATAGCCCTCTCCATTGCTCTTTGGGTGATTTTAGGCTTTCTGATGAGGCCCATTGTAACGACCACGTCTCGGTCCCATTAGTGATCACTGGCAACACACACTGGTCATAGACTTTTGTCTTGAGATACTGCGGTAAATTGGACGAGAAGATACCGCGCAACTTCTAGAATGCCGCCCGCCATACTTTTAGTAAAATGAATATTGTAATATTTTAAAAGCTATTTTTCAACACACTTGCTCATAAAGTGGCTCTAATTTCACCGCAATTAGGCACATAATGACACCTGTAATCAAACTGTGACTTTTTCATTGCTATTATTCACAAGTGAGTTATAGAATTCTTTTTTAATTTATTGGTTGAGTTGCTTTGTTCTTAAAAAAGTTTCATACAGAAAAGATCATGCTCAATAGTACCGGGTAGGGGTCTTTAAGTCAAGAGTGAATAGGTTACTTCTAGGCTACGTGCTCCACCGTCGACCACATCATCGCTTTCTATCAGGTGAGATAGTGGTCAAGCCCAAGCCTAAATTTTATAAAAAAAACAATTACACAATGACTAATAATAAAATGATTCAATAATAAAAAATAAAATAGATATAATAATAAATAAACGGAATAACAAAGCCTTTTATTATGAAATCAGATATATAAAACTGTAGTCTATACAATACATCTTTATAGTTTATAAAAAGTCCAGATTCCTTAGGGATGGGCATCAAGATTATAACATCTTTAATAACTAGATTTTTTAAATCTTGAATGAAGTATTATAATATTAACGTACTTTTTATAGCTGATAAAAATAATATCAGTAATTTTATGCAATCTTATGATCTCTCGGCTTTCTATTGTAAAATGGAACGTAAAGGTGAAAGAGAAAGTGAACGGAACTTTGACAGGTCCATACTTATGAAGGTACTTACTTATCTGATCTAGGTAGATTCTCAATAAACTTCCTAAACTATTTGACAATACTGATTATTGCTGCTTTACTTAATTCGGAAATCGGCCCTATTTTTCAATACTTATTCATCTAATTTTAAGTTTTCTAATTGGGTACTAAATGTACCTTAATACCTTGATTGCTCGTATCTAAAACTAATTTAACATACCTACTCAAAAACTTGATTGTATCGCAACTATCTAATTTGATATAATCAAGTTTTATACCTGTCTTTCAAGATACTGGGTACTAACTATACCAAACTAGGAAACTACTAATAAACTAGGAAACTAAAAATAATAAAAATAAATAATTAAATGAGATGGTACGTAGCAGCACGATAAGGAACCTTACAAAACAGGAAAACATACAATACATTTGTCTAGTTTTAATAAATTAATCGTTCGTTCACTATATTCCTTTTGTTCGTGCTTGTTATTTTTTTTGCTGGAAAACGTGCCAACAGTGACTCGTGCTTGATTTAACGTCTAATTTGTAAGCTTACCCCTTTTCTGTTCTATATTGATCTAAATTCTAAGAATTTCGTATGTTCTGTGTTTTTATTCCTGTTCCGCAGTGTAGAAAATGCTTGTACAAATATGTTTTTCAAGGGAATGCTTTAATGTATTACCAGCTTTGTGAAGCATTACGAATTCATAGAACTGTTATCGGATTGAAACAAATTTCTGCGTAAAACTGCTTTTGTACAGGTTGCCATAAAGTTTTCTAAAAAAATATGCGACACGAGAATGCGGGGGCGATGCGATAACGCGTTTTACTCGACTACAGCGAAGCCAAAAGGAAGGGTTATGAATTTAGCAGTCTATGTAGGTATGTATGTATATTTATATATGTTTGTATTTACGTATGTTCCTTCGTAGCGCTTAAACTATTCATCCGATTTTGATGAATAAGATGTCAATCGATTCGTTATTATGGCCCGGGTAACAAAGGCTGAATAAACATAGGTTACAGTTTTTACTAACCTTTTTGCTTGTTTGTCGTACAGCACCTATCTCACCTGTCAGAACCCTTATAATTTGTTGCTGAATAAGTAATTCGAAACTGCTATATTATAGTATGTTAACGAGTTTATGAATAACTTGTGGTATTAATAAAAATGCATTCTTGAGACCGAAGGAAGGCTTAATTTATAAAGAAAAAGTATGAAATAACAATAAAATTGTTCGAAGAAACGATTTTCAATATAATAACATCTGAAACATAACAAGGTCGAGTCCTTAGTCCATGTTGTATAATTAATAGCGGAATAAAATTATTATTTTCTTTCTTTGAAACAACTTCAGATTGAAACATAATTGTTATCCTACAAACAGATGATGAAAAACTAACTGCCTTTGAATTAGTTTTAATACTGATTAGCCGATTCTAAATTCAAACTGTACTTAGACAATTGAATTAAGAGTCTGGGAATCCGTGCTAAAACTAACCCCTGAAGTCTAATAGTTGTTTATGAAACTGTTGCATAATAAGGGGTATTAAAACATGAGTACGGCTTGGTTTTTTAATAGTATTCACACCAATGTTTTAATACCTAGTTATGTGCAGTTTCATACACTACTTTATCTACACTTATACATTGGGATTGAACCTACTAAATACATTTTTTTGTATTTTCCATGCCATAAAGTCGTGATAGCATTTATCATATAATTTTCTCGACTTTGCTGGTAATAGATTATGAGTAATTTCCTGTGCTGCATCTAAAATATCGGGAGGAGTCAAATTTTCTTCATATTCACTGATATCAGATATTTTTAAGCAAGAATTTACAAAACTCATGAAATTTAGTACAGCATAGCCTGCAAAACGTATGAATGGCGCGAAAAAACCCAGCACGTCACTCCATTAACCGCGCATGCGTAAAGGCTTGGCACGCACTGCGATCTTTATGCGCGCGAATTCTTACACCCATTCTGCGACCTATGGAATTGTATGAAGTTGCTCGCATTGCGGTAAAAAAATCCGAATTTTTGCCACAGAATCTAACGCACCGCGGCGCGAATTTAGTTCACGCGAATATTTTAAGCTCTATGAACAGGTAGAAAGAGACAAATTTTACGCGAATAAAAATCGCAGTGCGTGCTAAGCCTAAATCGGGCATTGTCATAGACAAGTAAAAATTGGAGTTAAATCTTTTTATAATAGTTTGTATAAAAATGGTAGTACAAAAAAAGTTGTTGATGGAAACTCCTTAATGATTAACTTCTTGGAATTGTTCTGTAAAAATTGTCCTGTAAAAATGCAAAAAGAAATTGTTTCTAGCTTTATTTTGTTAGGAAGTGTTATAATAAGATTCTATTTTTAATTTCGGTATTGTGTTTATAAAGTATGTCAATATGAGAATAGATAAAACCCTTAACGGATTACCTATCCAATTTAAAGAATATCCAATGCAATGTCTCCATTCCTGAAGCGGAGATTTATTGACTAAATCATCATCATCATTTCAGCCGAAAGACGTCCACTGCTAGACATAGGCCTCCCCCAGCCGTTTGTCACCGCATTGACCGATCCCGTGACAGTCTGGCATCTAGCGGATTCCAACCTTTAGTCAGTAAGAGCCTGACAGATTTTTTTTACTGGATCGTTACGAAATTAAACAGAAAAAAACTACTGACCAGAACAGCGGAATTGTATTGCCGGGATTCGTCGAGTTTCATTGACTAGCCGTCTTTCTGGTTTCTGGATTCTGGCTTTCAGGAGTTGCAGTGATTACAAATGATGTGGCGGGCTTGCCCTAAACAGTTTGACTGGCCAAGGCAGGGCGGAGAACATCCTTAGAGATTGCCACAAGCTAAACAAAACTGCAAGCCAGCAATAAGGGATATACTGACGGCTGTCTGGACCGAAGAATCCGGCCGGGCAGCACGTTTCCCGCAAAAGCACTTCGATGCGCGTGAAATATATACAAAACCGACAGCGCGGGCGTCCCACAACGCCGATTGCGAACGGCGGGCGCGATTAACAAATACAATGGGTGAAACACCTCTCGATTCGATATGTTTCGACAAAAACCCGACTTCCGCGTGTTCACCTTACAAACTTTTTCTTTCGACTGTGTAGTGTCAGCTGTCAAAATCGTTGACAGCCCACGGACACGGTGTTGCAAGTAAACATTTAAAAATGGGACGAAACACGCGCTATAAAAACGATTGAATCATTTAGTACTAAATTCAAGCAGTACTTACTCGTATTACTTAAACAAAAGCAATCCGGAAGAAAAGCTTACCCGGGGTTTGCATATAGTTAGTATTACTGCCCTTAATCCATTTTCATTATTTTGAACTTCTTGCAAACACCACACCACACATGATAACATACATATCACTCTGTTTTATCCAATACTAGCAAAATACTATTCTATGTATCCTTTCCGCCTGGTTTATTTACTCTTATTTATTTACACTATTTCATAACATAATTCTTTTGACAGCCGACCATAGATTTCCTTTTTTTTTCTTCCGTAGGTATTTAAGGTCCTTTCTAAGAAATTTAATATATTACCTTTTGGTCCGCGCGCTCTGTCATTTGTCTATGGTTTTGACAAATGATCATTGAGCATCGCGGACTTTGTTCCTAGGTCTACCTACATTTAATATGATTTATTTATATATTTGTATCAAACTTACTCATATTTATAAAATACATACTTTGACCCACCTTCTGTGTTTATTCTATTTTGTTTGTTATTTATATATTATTTTATTATTTAAGTATTTTCGGTTTCCGTAAGTGTGTCCGTGGCATCAACAGTGGGTGCTATCAGAATATCAGCGCGGCGTTATTTTCTTTTTGGATATCGCTGCACATGCTGAGATAGCTGCTTCTTTGGTCTCGCATAGGGTTTTAATTTTTTCATTATATATTATTGTTTAATTTTATGCATATTTCTCGTGTCTCCTGTGCGGGTCACAAATAAATATTTTTTCTTTCTTTCTTTCAATATTTTTATTTATTCACCTCAGATTTATGAATTATGAATTCTAAGTTATATACTTGACAAAGTCTACTTTATCTTCTTTGGCATGACACGTTCTAAACTCCAAATAATCGATACTGGCCCGTATACATGACCAATATTAAAAATCTAACTTAAATTTAAAATGTCCTTGATCCCATCCATAGAAAATAAACTTTGTACCCAAATATTGGATTATGAAGTGTCTCGTAAGTTTTTAAGAAAATAGCCTTCATATTGAAGGCAATATTCTTCGGGTCACGCATTGTAACTTTGAATAAAATGGTCGTAAGGTTTCATACTAAAATAAATATTGTTTTACTACCAGGACCATATCGATGTTAATGCGTGTACTCGTATTCTATGAATTTCAATATACCACTTACCCATCCAATGTGATTAAATCTGTTTACCCGAAGCCAGTTGAGGATAAGAGCAAAACTAGGTTCGTGTGAGCTTAGCTCGCATAGCTAAAGTAGTTTTTCATACAAGTTTGGAGACCGCAAACTATGCCAAAAGTATATAGAAATATCTCAGTTATGCAATCTAAGCTATACTAACATAGCTTAACTTTTGGAGGTATGCGTATTGGAACAGGGTGTAAAATCCCAAAACTTTAAACCCTACATACCCTACATACCCTACCTACCCTACCTACCCTACCTACCCTACCTACCCTACCTACCCTACCTACCCTACCTACCCTACCTACCCTACCTACCCTACCTACCTTACCTACCCTACCTACCCTACCTACCCTACCTACCCTACCTACCCTACCTACCCTACCTACCCTACCTACCCTACCTACCCTACCTACCCTACCTACCCTACCTACCCTACCTACCCTACCTACCCTACCTACCCTACCTACCCTACCTACCCTACCTACCCTACCTACCCTACCTACCCTACCTACCCTACCTACCCTACCTACCCTACCTACCCTACCTACCCTACCTACCCTACCTACCCTACCTACCCTACCTACCCTACCTACCCTACCTACCCTACCTACCCTACCTACCCTACCTACCCTACATACCCTACATACCCTACATACCCTACATACCCTACCTACCCTACCTACCCTACCTACCCTACCTATCCTACCTACCCTACCTACCCTACCTACCCTACCTACCCTACCTACCCTACCTACACTACCTACCCTACCTACCCTACCTACCCTACCTACCCTACCTACCCTACCTACCCTACCTACCCTACCTACCCTACCTACCCTACCTACCCTACCTACCCTACCTACCCTACCTACCCTACCTACCCTACCTACCCTACCTACCCTACCTACCCTACCTACCCTACCTACCCTACCTACCCTACCTACCCTACCTACCCTACCTACCCTACCTACCCTACCTACCCTACCTACCCTACCTACCCTACCTACCCTACCTACCCTACCTACCCTACCTACCCTACCTACCCTACCTACCCTACCTACCCTACCTACCCTACCTACCCTACCTACCCTACCTACCCTACCTACCCTACCTACCCTACCTACCCTACCTACCCTACCTACCCTACCTACCCTACCTACCCTACCTACCCTACCTACCCTACCTACCCTACCTACCCTACCTACCCTACCTACCCTACCTACCCTACCTACCCTACCTACCCTACCTACCCTACCTACCCTACCTACCCTACCTACCCTACCTACCCTACCTACCCTACCTACCCTACCTACCCTACCTACCCTACCTACCCTACCTACCCTACCTACCCTACCTACCCTACCTACCCTACCTACCCTACCTACCCTACCTACCCTACCTACCCTACCTACCCTACCTACCCTACCTACCCTACCTACCCTACCTACCCTACCTACCCTACCTACCCTACCTACCCTACCTACCCTACCTACCCTACCTACCCTACCTACCCTACCTACCCTACCTACCCTACCTACCCTACCTACCCTACCTACCCTACCTACCCTACCTACCCTACCTACCCTACCTACCCTACCTACCCTACCTACCCTACCTACCCTACCTACCCTACCTACCCTACCTACCCTACCTACCCTACCTACCCTACCTACCCTACCTACCCTACCTACCCTACCTACCCTACCTACCCTACCTACCCTACCTACCCTACCTACCCTACCTACCCTACCTACCCTACCTACCCTACCTACTAATTTGTATCTATCATCAATAGTTTTCTCAGCGCACGCCAAATAATGTTTTTTACAGACAACATTTTGCTACCTTGGGTTACATTATTGCAATTTTCATAAGTATCTCTATTTAATTTGAAAATGTTTTATAACCTATGACACTCAGGAATAATGTAGCTTTCTACTGGTGCAAGAATTTTCAAAATCGGTTCAGTAGATCCAGAGATTACCCCTTACAACGTCACAAACTCACAAACTTTACCTCTTTATAATATTAGTATAGAAGTATAGAAGACAATTTTTTTATGTATTTTAACTGCTTAAGTACTAATATATACATTTATGGCGTGAAAGAAATTGCAAGTTAATTTTACAATAAAACATTTTATTTTATGAAGACCCCGTTTATTACGTTATAGGAAAATTTTCAAAAATCAGCCTTGGAAGGAAGGGTTAAATTATTACATGTATGTAATTAAAAATAGTAGTCTTAAACTAACAATATAGGAACTTAAAAACAATCTAAAGTATTATTTGAAATCTAGCATCACAGACAATTTATTTATTGATAAAAAATAAAACACTACAAAAATCACTTAAAGATCAGTCTCTTCAAAAACAATTATAGAAGGCACTTACTTTAATAATAACGCTTGTATTTTTATTGAAAATATTACTTTTACTGTTGATTTTAACACAATTAAACAAAGTTTTAGGTATATTAAGCACCCAGCATTTAATTATCAATGTAATAAAAACTTACAAAAACTTCCAAACCGATCTTCTTTTGAACCTGCCATAATCACAATACTACTTCTTCGTAGCGTGTCACAAAAATAGTCTCTAAATATTATGTTTGGCCCAGATTCTGCCACGGCAATACCAGTCGGTAACGCAGCCTTAAGGTCTTCATATGCACAGGTAAAAGGGCAGGCCGCGCCAGACGAAAGGTGGACAATGGTCTGCGGAGAGACGCCGCACAAACACTGAAGGTTGGAACCATCCGAGAGGCCCCAGCTGTGGAGGTTGTCTTTGGTGCGGCCGACCTGCGTGCGGAGTCTATTGAGATTTTCAGGTCGGCCATGGCAACGCGTGCCCATGCGGGAAACTCTCCGATGGCTCGATGATGAAGTCAGGAGGCTTTAGCTTCTCCCGCCAAAGATCATATCTCTCCGAGGTGGCATTGCCATCAGAAGGACTCACGCAGCCAAGAAAGCTTTTTCGGCTTTTTCAGACTTTGAGGCACCAGGCCGCACCCGTGCATTGAGTAGCGTGGGTTGTTTTCTAGTTTCGCCCTCGTTGTTTTCTAGTTTCACCCTCCCTGTGAGGCCCGCTATAGCTCTGCGAATTTCCGAGGGCGCAATTCCGATCAGTGGGTACAGCATTAGCACAGTAGTCAGTTTAAGGCAACCAGTGGCAATCCGGCACGTCTCATTTAGGGCTGTATCCGCTAATTCACCAGCGGCGGAACTGAGCGCTATACCAGTAGTTGGCAGAACATGAGGAGACGCTCCCCAACCAGTGGTCGTTAGGCGGCGTAGCAAGTTGTTTCTACTGTGCACTTTCCGTTTGACATTCTCGCAGTTCTTTCTGTAATTGAGGGACCTATCCAGAGTAATGCCGAGATATTTTGGATGTTAACTGTGGGTGACTGGCACGCCCTGCCATGACATGTTAAGGGTTCGGCGCGCTTGTCTATTACGAAGATGAAAGACGCACGAATGTGTTTTCGAGGGATTTGGCTTCAGCGCGTTGTCAGCATAGTAACGGCTGAGATGACAAAGGGCGGTAGAAAAATTGGCCTCGATCTCCTCAAAATCAGCCGCTTGGCAAGTCAGAGCCAGATCGTCGGCGTAAAGAAATCACAATATTGAAACAAGATGATAGGAAAGTTAAATAAACGATCTTTAAATGTAAATAAATGACTATTGATTGATTTCGGTGATTTTAAAAATGATTTCGGTGCACCTATTTCCACTGAAAACACCAAAATCAATGCCACTGAATCAAAATAATTAGAAATATTATAAATTGAGTTAAGAACTATCTAGTTTTTAACTGTATTGTAAAATAATTTTTGCTGAAAGACGGGGCCGGACGCGGCACCGAGGTCAATATTTTCGAGTTTTTTATTTTTTTTTAACTAACTTGTATTTAATTTATTCAAAAAACAACAAAGGCCCCCTCCTAATATTTTGATCGCATCTGTTAAAGAAAAAAATATCAAGTTGTTAGTTATCCATTTCGTACTGAATTTCGACCCGGACGCGCGTATGTGAGCCGTCTGAGAATGACCCAACTCTTTTTCAAATTTATCTGCGACTAATAGGCTCAACCCAAGTCCTGTGTCAATCATAATACTGTCAAAAGCGGTAAGCGGAGATGCAAATAGTGTGGCTGATTTGTCTAGACTCACGTTTGATGATCATCTCACCCAGAAGAATTCACCTGATGGTAGACGAAATGGTTGATGATGAATAAGCAAAGCTTTAGTGCAGTTATATGCATTTTCAGTTTTCTTTCCATACGAAACAGTTTTCACTAATAAAGTCTCCATATTTTTTAGTTCGCCTTTATACAGTTTTTTACTAACGTATAAAAAAATATATAAATATTTCTATGTGATCGGAACAATGCTGCCGGTTCATATACGTCACTTAATGGTTCGGAGTAATCTTGAAATGGATTTCCGGGCTAATTCCAGGAAATGTCATCAGGTCGGTTCAGGAACTAGTTAGCTCAATACTGACAAAAATTGGCTAATTATAGGGGTCAATTTCCTATTCGCCTTGCGGCTAGGCCGGATGCGTGAAAAACTTGATAAACTATGGGCCTTTAGTATGGAATGTCTTGAAATATCTAAGGGAATCTAAGGAATTTATTACGTGACACTTTGATAGCGCATGGCATTACCATACATTTTTGATTTTCTACCTATCGCTGTGGCGACACTTTCTTTGATAGAATATCAGTCGTTTAAACTTGCCGCGACGAGCCTTTTTTATAGAAAAAAACTATCTTCAGACCAGAAAGAATAATTTCTATGAGAAGGCGTTATAGCATTGTAACGTTGAGCCTATCTGCGGAGGAGGAAATGAAACAACAAACATACTAGCTGGTGAATGACCGTTAGGGCGGTTACGCAGTAGATCCGATCCGTGGTCGTGAAATTTTGGTGCTGAAGTAGCCGTACTTCTTGAAGGGAGCTTACGTACTTAATCCGAACTCAATCTGTCATAATATTTCATAATTCAGAACATTTTGAACTCGTAACTAAAATCACGGATACGGATCACGGACACGGACGTGTAGTGCGTAACCACCCTTATTATTTAAATTATTGGTATTCAATCTATGGCCTGCCAAATGAGGAAAAAATAACCTATAGTCCAGGGATCACAGATGGTCCGCGAAAGGACTAACTAACTAAAAACTACTTAAAATAATATACCACAACCAATTACAAGTTCTAAAATGTCGTATTTTCTATGAAAATGCTTGTTACTTTTGTTTTTAAAGAATAGCTTTGGTATAAGTTGGATGTATAATACACATTTATTTTTATATTAACACAGTTAAAATTGCTTCTGGCCTACTAAGAACAAAGAAATCAATGTGGTCCCTAAATCAAAGTGATACAAAGATTGGGAACCAATGCTGGAGGTGCAGGCGTGTAAATAGCCGTGCCCTAGGTGTGAAATGAGAACTTATTACGACGTAGAGGCGTGCAAGTCCAGCTTCGTCTATATGTAGCCTTTAGGAAAGACATTGGGGACCATTGGACATGGAAACCAATGAGAAAATTGCAAATCGCTTACCGAGGCTGCTTAAGGGTCAGTCGCTCCAGATACTAGAAGATTCCCGTTATTCTTCTCTTCTTGATAGCCACCAATGTTCCAAATATCCAGTCAAACATACACAGTTGATATCTAGGCTGTGACGGTTATAATGTGCTCCAGTATTGGAGATGATTTTCAAATTAGGAAGAAAACCAAACTCGACGCTCAAAATTAGCGTGCCCGCTACGCGGTTAAGTTTTTTAGACTAACTAGTGGCGAGAATATGGCATCGCAAGCACATATCCGGTTCTGCTAGTGTGGCGCCCTCTGTGAGTTTTCGGTTTTACTATAGCAAAATCTCGCAAGGCAGATGTCTCCCAAGCCATCACATAGACTATTACTAATAAATATTATGCTATAGGCTAATAGAATGCGAATATCTGCCACACCAAATGCTTTAAATTATGGTTTCGGTCATACCCCTCGTTAGTTTGGGCACAGATAATATAATACTAGCATAGTTTGGGTAACAATAGTTTCCTTTAGTATTACTGTAACTATTCATGAATAAAAAAAAAGTAATAATATTTATTTATTTATGTACACGCTAAACACTTAACTGAGAAAAAAAATACAGATACAAGAGCACAAAGGTACTGCTTATTCCAATATAAATTTCTTCCAATAGACCTGCGACAGGAAAGTTGCATGACAGACGAAGACACAGCGTGTAAAAAGAAATAAGGAAACTTAAAATAGACTATTCTACCTTAACTAATTATATATAAATTACACATATACCTTAACTTTATAAAATCAAAATCAAACACTATATATTATATAGAAGATAAAAATACATACACAAAACGGAGAGGTAATGTTTTTTGACCTGTTTCTTAAATATCGATACATTTTTAGAGTCACGGATTTGGTGGAAGTGAGTGCCACGGTCGTAGTATTGAGACAATTTCGCATTTACACCATCATTTACTTTCATTATTTGAAAATATAATTTTGTGTTAGGTTTTAGGTAGTAAGTAGGTTCCAGTATACACCAGTGCATCTTAGCATTCACCGATTTCGGAAGATATACCTACACTTTAGAGGATTCCATGAACGCCAGTGACGCTGCCACCTACTGGGCCTAAAGAATTTAAAGAGTTTCCATCGACTCGAAAAGGAAAAGAAGATATGATATACCTTTTGGTGTGGTATGTATCAGAATGCTAAGTCTTGTACTTCCGAAGTGGCTACAGTTGCGAAGATATAGGCCACGAATCTTGTCGACCGACGACATGTTCAAAGTAGCAGGCAAATCCGGGAGGCCAAGGACCGTGTAAAGTGGTGTGCAATCTTCGAGACCCACACTCAGCATTGGGTGGACAAGGGTTGAAAAAGTTTTCTTTATCTCGAATATAAAAACAACGAAATGGGTCAAACGATATAAAATACGCTTGAAAGCGGCTGGATTCAAGATTAACATAATTCTTGTGCCAACGCATGGAAAGCACCGAAGAATTTTTCAATGAGATACGGTATTGCATGAATATGTTATGGAAAGGCGTGGCTACACGATAAAACGCTATAGTTTACGACAGCGTAGAAATAAAGGGTTATAAACGACGGCAATTTATAGGTATACGTAATTCAATAAAATCAGTTTAAATGAAGCTTGGGTGGAACACATTAGTCAGTCATTTTGAAACGGTGACGCAGTTACGTAAGCTGATTACGAGTTAATATGTTTTATTGATTTTTGGATACTTTGTTTTATTTGCTCTTTATAATACAATATGCGTTTCTACTAATTGTCGTTTTTTATATACTTCATGGGCCTTAATAATAAAATTATCTGCGGCCCACGTGCACATTTAGTCGGGTTAAATAAATAATGTGAACTTGTATGCGTGTCCCTTTTACACTACATTAGGTTACGTAATACTTTCTTGTAATACGTTATTTCTTGTGAATTTTTCACAACACATTTCATTTAAATCATATTGTATTTGCATCATTCGTTCACCGTCACAATTAGTCAAAACGATATTTTTGCGGTAAATTTAAGATGTTTGTTCAAAATAGTAAAGAAATCACATTTCCATGACATAATGACTTAACTCCCCCACATCGGCGGGAATATTTAAGTAAATGTAAAAGTTTAACTTTACGTTTACCTCTAACTCTTGGTGGCGCAAGATGATTTATCTGATTAATCCTGAGCTAGCTATTAACACCGGGTTATTTAGGATAATCCAAAAACGCGCAAGTGGGCGAAGTTGTTTAGCAACTGATTAGTGGATTCTGAATTTACATTCCCTATAGAAAATTTGAACATAAAATATCCAAAGCAATTTTTTAAACTTTGCCCTATACTAGGCCGCCGCCGCCTACGTACTTTGTGACTAGGCATTTCACCTGTATCGGGCGTGCCTTTACAAACATAAACTCACATACACACACAGCCAGACCCGAAACATCTATCTGTATAGGCTAACTAATTGTAGAATACAGTCGGTATTTTTATAAATAAGTAAATATCGCATGAACTGTAATATCGTCTTATTTTGCTATTGATCCTTTTATGTAGTGTATCTAGTATCAGTAATCTAGAAGAAGCTGAGGCCCTTCAACTTCTTCTTATCGTATATTGTTTCAGAGGACATATTTATTTATTATTATTTATTATATACTACCCATACCCCCTTTAGACTACTGAGATTTTCTATAGTGGCCACCTTCACCCACCTTTCGGTATATAAGACGGCACACTATACCAGGCAACCCCTTACGAGGCGTCTGGGACCATCTTCGGTAGGTCACGCCTCCAAGAGTACTCGCCCCTGGTACTCAAGAGAAAATGTGAGTCGCATCATGATTACTCACTACCATTTGTCCAGAATGGTACCGGAGCTGTAAAGCCGCTCACCACACGCACCCCAACACGCCAGCACTAGCGCAAGCACCAGCACCAGCGCAGTTGGTGCTAGCGGATTCAATCCCCGTTAGGGACGCCAGAGAAGCTGGCTCCCATTTCTCCAGAATGGTCCCGGAGCTGTAAGCACGCTCACCTCTCGAATACAAATCATCGCTTCTACCCAATGCCTACAGCTGGGTTGCCGGAAAACTAATCCAATAATGTTTCAGAGGACATAACCCGATCAAACTAATGAGATTTTCTATAGTGGCCACCTTTACCCACCTTTCGGTATAAAAAGGCGGCACACTATACCAGGCAACCCCTTACGAGGTGTCTGGGACCATCTTCGGTAGGTCACGCCTCCGAGAGCACTCGCCCCTGGTACTCAAGAGAAAATGTGAGTCGCATCATGATTACTCACTACCATTTGTCCAGAATGGTACCGTAGCAATAAAGCCGCTCACCACACGCACCCCAGCACGCCAGCACTAGTGCAAGCACCGGCACCAGCGCAGTTGGTGCTAGCGGATTCAATCCCCGTTCGGGACGCCAGAGAAGCTGGCTCCCATTTCTCCAGAATGGTCCCGGAGCTGTAAGCACGCTCACCTCTCGAATACAAATCATCGTATCTACCCAATGCCTACAGCTGGGTTGCCGGAAAACTAATCCAACGGGTAGTCCTCTTCTTTCTATCCAGGAAAGTGCCGGAGATGCAGCTCGCTCACAGGAGCTCACTTGCTTGAGGGTTACTCACGAACCCCGCGTCTGACCACCAGGTGGCCCTTTGCCTTGGGCCAGTAACTTCAGACACTTGTTGCGCGCGAGGAATGACGCTCGACCCACACATAGTCGAGCAGACAACATGCCACTCCTCTGCAACCACAACATAGACCACCGCGAGTCCAACCTCAATGTCAGGTACCACCTTTGCGCTTCAGAGCAAAGTTGCTTTGTTTCAGAGGACACGTACCCTATTTGTCTACTGAGTTTTCCTATAGTGGCCTCCTTCACCAACCTTACGTTATGGAAAGCGGCACACTATACCAGGCAACCCCTTACGAGGTGTCTGGGACCATCTTCGGTAGGTCACGCCTCCGAGAGCACTCGCCCCTGGTACTCAAGAGAAAATGTGAGTTGCACCGTGATTACTCACTACCATTTGTCCAGAATGGTACCGGAGCAATAAAGCCGCTCACCACACGCACCCCAGCACGCCAGCACTAGTGCAAGCACCAGCACCAGCGCAGTTGGTGCTAGCGGATTCAATCCCCGTTAAGGACGCCAGAGAAGCTGGCTCCCATTTCTCCAGAATGGTCCCGGAGCTGTAAGCACGCTCACCTCTCGAATACAAATCATCGCATCTACCCAATGCCTACAGCTGGGTTGCCGGAAAACTAATCCAACGGGTAGTCCTCTTCTTTCTATCCAGGAAAGTGCCGGAGATGCAGCTCGCTCACAGGAGCTCACTTGCTTGAGGGTTACTCACGAACCCCGCGTCTGACCACCAGGTGGCCCTTTGCCTTGGGCCGGTAACTTCAGACACTTGTTGCGCGCGAGGAATGACGCTCGGCCCACACATAGCCGAGCAGACAACATGCCACTCCTCTGCAACCACCACATAGACCACCGCGAGTCCAACCTCAATGTCAGGTACCACCTTTGCGCTTGCAATGGTGGAGGGCCTACCTGACCCCGCGTACCCTGATCCAAACAGCCGGACCCGTAGTTCCAGCTGCGAAAGCCCCCATCTGTTCGGGTCGTACAGACAGGGACAGTGTTTCAGAGGACAGTGGAACATCGGCTTTTATTGTGGCTTGTTTCAATTTATGGAAATTTCCAACATGCTGTATTATTTGCTACAGAACAAACAGTCTGCCTAGCCTTTTGTTAACTATGGTGAGTTGACTTCCAATCAGAAAACCAGTAGTTCACGTGAAGTGACTGCCTATCCATCCTTCCCTTGACAATACCCGATATCCTTTGAGTCTGTACACTTAGTTTGCAATAAAGAATTTGAATTTGAAGACTGGTCACCTATCAACGGATCGACCTCGGTAAGCGTAGCTTAACTACAAAATAAATAATAATACAGCCTAACTTAGAAGATCGACCCATGCAGCTGTTATTATTCGACCACGAGATCCGGGTGATACGAGTATAAGATGCGTATTACCCTGAATATGTAAGGGTTGCATATAGGTTTATAACAACTTACATTTGATTTTCTTTTCAAGGTGAAATAGTCAACTTACAGACCTAACCTAGTAGAATTTGTCTTTTACCTATGTCATTTTAGACTGTCCTCCAAAACATTGGTAATTTGAAATCGATTAACATTAATAATGTGCTAACTTCTTGTACATTTTGATAAGTTTAATGTGTTAATTTATTATTGTTTGTTATGAAACCAAAGCAATTTTACATTGATTTTGTAGAATCTAAACATTTGAAAAGTTTCGAGGTATGCTTTTGTTATCAGAACATTCATGAAGATGTCGATAGATTTTCATGGAGTCAAATAGAACATTTATGAAGTTATAGTTATAGTAGGTAAACATCGTTATATGAGAATCTCTGAATACTTCCAGAGATTCTATTTCAAAAATTGGCAGTCTCAGACGACTGCCATAAGGGTTTGAAGGGATCGAGATTTGAAAGCGATGCCATTAAACGCGTGTAACAAAACCATATCGCGATTCAGGAAATGGTACAACGCCATCTATCGAGCAAGAAGGTAAACTTTACAATTCAAATGTGTTCAAATCGAGTGTGACCTGTGAGCTTATTACTAACTAGCTTTTTGCCGGGGTTAGACTTCCGTAGCCTTTTCCTCTTCTTTAGAAATAGTAAGAATTATGTATGCGAGATTATTTCATATAATTTAAGAGTACCTGTCTTAATTTTATCACGTAACATATTTTTTCTAAGCGCTTTTACGTAAAAAAATGTTATTTTAGGAAAAGTATACCTATCGTCTAGAGTTTTTCAGATAGCCTTGATGGAGATTATTACGGTTGGCACTTAAGGGGCTGTATTCGAACAATTGACAATCGACATCTGAGGTTCTAAGCCACGCCCACTGTCATTGACAGCTTAGGGGAAAACTTAAATTGGAGCGAAAAGTATTTGAAAATTAAATACACAAGGCCGACCACAGAGGCCCATATCATAAACGGACTCTTCCGATGGTTTTTTACAAAAATATAACCGCGCAAGTTCTTATTTCAAACTGGCTAGCATCTGACATCAGATCGTTCACTGTTATTTTGCCTATGAATGCAACCTTATTGCTACGAAAATAAAGATCACTAAAATAGGTAATCTGGCTAGTATCATACGAGTCTTTGCCGTGCAAATTGAATAAATATTATAATTATGTCTGCTTCTATGCGACTACCACATATAAGAACACAGTACGTTACATTTTTTTATATTGGTTTAATAGCTAGATAATTTTATTTATATTATTTTAATGAGTTTTACTATACTGAAATGGACTGTGCAATATTAAACTGAAAACTTTAAATTTGAATTGAGATTTGGTGCTTTCAGTAATCAATTTTATCATTATTTACAATAGGAAAGTCATATCCAAAACTTACTAGGTTTGGAATTGTCTTGTTTAGGCATGTTTAAAATATGCAATAGAATGTATGACGCTATTAGTATTATTTGTACAATTAGTAGGTTCATATTCCTTGTTTAGTATTCTCTTGAAATCTTAATATATCATTTAGTTACTAATACAAGATGATTTTCCGCTATCCTGGAATATAATAAATACAAAGCACTTACTGGGTTTTGATATACATCAGCCCTCTGTGGTGAGGTCACGTGGTGCCGCTTTTCTGTATATTAGAGTTAAAAAACAAATAGACAGGGCGCAAAAAACACGGTCATGTAAACTTTATCTATCTATATAAAAAAAAAACCGGCCAAGTGCGAGTTGCACTCGCGCACAAAGGTTTCGTACCATTATAGCAAAAAACGGAAAAGAACGCGTATGTTGTATGGAAGCCCCACTTAAATATTGATTTTGTTCTTTTTTTAGTATTTGTTGTTATAGCGGCAACAGAAATACACCATCTGTAAAAAAAAATATTGCCTTGCTATCACGGTTCATGAGATACAGCCTCGTGACAGACGGACAGACAGTCAGGGAGATAGACGGAACCCTAAAAATGCTGTATGTGATTGTAAGCGTCTCACTAGAGAACGGCTGAAACTATTTGTTGCTATTGTTTGTTATATATCAATCAATCAATCAATCATTTATTTGCTATAAGTATTGGTACAGTGTAGGTGTTTAAAGATAATATAGAAAGAAAGAAAATGTTTATATGCGCCAGGCACAACGCATGCCATAAAAAACCGGCTAAGTGCGAGTCGGACTCGCGCACGAAGGGTTCCGTACTTGTTAAATTGTGGTTTACGATTTATGACGTATTTAAAAAAAACTACTTACTTGATCTCGTTCAAACTAATTTTCGGTGGAAGTTTACATGGTAATTTACATCATATATTTTTTTTAGTTTTATCATTCTCTTATTTTAGAAGTTTCAGGGTTTTACACATTTTACCACTTTGGAAGTTTCTCTCACGCAAACTATTCAGTTTAGAAAAAAAAATATTAGAAACCGCAATATCATTTTTGAAGACCTATCCATAGATACCCCACACGTGCAGTTAGGATGAAAAAAGAAATTGAGTTTCAGTTTTTTTCTATTTTTGTTTGAAAATCTTAATGCGGTTCACAGAATACACCTACTTACCAAGCATCAACAGCATAGTTCTTATAGTTTCGGAAAAAAGTGGCTGTGACATACGGACGGACAGACAGACAGACATGACGAATCCATAAGGGTTCCGTTTTTTGCCTTTTGGCTAGGGAACCCTAAAAAGGAAAACATAAATACTAAAAACAGTGTATGCCTCACAACCACGTATATGTTACTGTGAAAGCCAAACTGTTGTTTCAGTTTCAAAAAAAACTATGATGAAACTTATTATTTATCGGTAAAACAGATTTACTAAGTCTTACCGGTAAAAGTCTGAAAACATCATCATCATCCTACCTGTCCTTGTCCCATGTTACTTGGGGTCGGCGCAACACGTTTTCTTCTTCCATATCGTTCTGTCCCGCACCACGCTATAATTGACTCCCTTTTCTTTAATATCACTACTCACACAGTCCATCTATCTTTTTTTGGCCATCCCCTCCCTCTTCATCCATCCCCAATTAAATTCATAAGAGTACACCACCGTCTAGAACCAGCCCTCACGGTACGCGTCCAAATCATCTCGGCACCTATTTCTGGGCCAGCCTCAACGGTGCGTTCCATCTTCAAGATTGTGGAGGCTTGCCCAGCGCTCAATTTGCATGCTACTAACGTGAACCGTAATGGCATTGGCCCATTTGAGCCGAACAGCCTTTTTACCCACGTCTATTATGCCCGTTTGGGAACAAAGCGTGTTCCGTATTCGGTCTGTTCTTTTTACATCCAGAATGCTGCGTAAATCTCTGGCAATCCCCAAGTGTAAGTCTTTTTGTTTACTCTCCAGGGCGATCGGCGGATTTTTTTTAATAAATAAGAATTGTCAGTGCCGATTTGGCAAAATGATAAGATCAATTAATAATTAGCTTAACAATATTAATAGACTAACAAACTATTATTGTAGCTCGTTATTGCGTTTGGGATAGTTAATTGCGAGAAATACAGGACTGATCAATGTGGTGATTCTTGGTGAGCTTTATGTCCACATGTGGACGATTTTTGGTTGAAACGACGAAAAATGCCCAATTCGTGAGAAATAGATTATTATTTCTCACGAATTTGACATTTTTTGGTCAGTTCTAGGTGCCGTATGTTAGAAAGAAACAAAGATTGAAACAAATGGATACGAAGAATTTTATTAGTTCTGTCATTTCGAAACACTGCCAGCGTGGTTGGTACGACCATTCCATGTTCTGTGTTTTTTGCTTCTATTGTTTTCACATGAACGAAGAAGGTTAAAATAGTATTCGACCTCACCTATATTTTAAATATTGTTTAATTCAAATTGAGATAACATTTGTTGTATTTTCAAAGAGGTTCTAATACTTTTTAGTTATGGACTTAGTAAGTAAACTAAACGACGTGAGTCGTTTATAATACAACAAAAATATAGATGCCAGTGACAGCGGTAGTGCCAAAAAATAAAAATAATACAGACTTTGACAATATTACTTGTGATTTCGTTAGTTCCAATTAAAGCCACCAGGCTACATGATCTGGCTGCATTATACCTGATATTTTTTTGACAGATTGAATTGACGAGAAATAAATTGAATATTATTTTTGCTTTTTGCGGAAAAAAGCGACATACGTCCACCTAGCAACGCCGCGAAGCGGTCACTGTCGAATTGCACTGGATGGAAAGAGAAGCACGATGGAATTTGTATAGACTTTTTTACAAAACATAATAATATGAATTACTTAAAAATAATGAATGAAACTTCAATATATAAGACAATGAAGTTTTGCGTCCTTTTATGATACGTTATCGTTGTTAATTGTACAAATGTACGCTGGTCAGTATTACCGGAAAAATCTTTTGAAGATCACGGTAAGAGGTTACTTTGCCATTCAATTGTATCGAGGTTTTTGTGCGTAAACGTGTTTCGGCCACAACAAAGTTTTCGGAAATATAATCAAGATTAACATATCTTTTTTCCGCTGCCACATCTTCAATAGATTTGGCTAAAACATGTTTAAAAGAAAGCCTATTTTGAGTATTCAGCCCCTTAAGTTCAATAAGCGTAGCTTTAGCTTCATCCTATGACGGTGTAGCTTAGTTACAAAATATACAAAGACTAAGCGCAGAGAAATTGTGTGTACTAACAACTACTCACTTAGGCGTAACAAATCCTTCTCAGATATACATATATACTACACTAGACACACACTACACACACAAACAGACACACACTACACATACAAAGATATACACTTACATACATACACTCTTCATATACCTTTGAATACATTCCTATTTTAATTTTGTATGTTACCATTAGTTAAGTAAGTCAAGTTTAATTATTGTTTGGTGTTGTAGCAGGATATTTGCTAACTACCTCCAAGTGCACCTTAAATAATGTGTCATTAACGACGAAAAAACTGGATCCCACGACACAGGGTATCCTAGTGTGGGGTCTAGGGTTTCTTGAATGCACTAAATATTTGTATTTTCTTGTGTACCTGTTCTATAATTTTTTACTATTTTATTTTTTTGTTGTGCTTAATGTATCTAAAGAAAGGTGTCCTAATAAATTTATCTTATCTTATCTTAACTCAGATTCGGATTTTTTTTAAATACAGATTGACTTTCTAAAGATTAAATAATGCTCCTGCCACGTTATCTCTTCATCAGTTCACCACACTAGATTGATTGGTAGGTTCGACTTTTGCACCTTTGTGCATGAAGTCTTGATTAAAAATAAATGAATATTAACTAATAATCGAATATGCCTGGAAAAGCAACTGGCCCATGAAGACGCTAAAGAAGGGCGGTGATCTAACCTACGGTGCTCAGACCTGGTTACTGATCAAGTTACAAAAGTTCCACCTTGGGTTTTGTTAAAGAGCAATGGAGCGCAGCATTCTGGTGCGCAAAAAAAAAAAAAATTGTCGGTGACTCTTCATGGAAACTCCAAAAATGCTGATATTTAGTCAAACATGTATTGTCTCGATGACGAAGAAAAATGGAAGGGGCTTAATGACAAGCAATTACAAAAATCCTTACATCTAATTACAACTAATTAACACGTAACGTTGATTTGCTCATTCTAAACGAGCAGGCGTATGGCCCCGGACGTTGGAAGCAGCAGAGGCGCTTTCAACCAGACGCAGAATCAACGGGCAGTGGACAAATCCTGTTAAAGGCTCTTCTGACGACTCCAGCGGATGTTTTGACGTCGGCTACACGAACAATTCCATCTGATCCTGGATGGACGGCGACAACTCTTTCCAATCTCCATTTAAAAGGCGGAAGGTGGTCCTCCTTTATGATGACTAAAGTACCCATCTTTAGCGTGTCTTTGCAGGTATGCCGTTTGGTCCTTTGCTGCAGCTCGGACACATACTCCTTACTCCAACGAGCCCAAAAGTGCTGTCGTAGCTGCCCAATCCGTTGGAACCGAGACAATGAAGCAGTGGGTGGTTCTGTAGATCTCGCTGCGGAAGTGACGTTAGCGGCCGGCCAACAAGAAAATGACCTGGAGTCAGTGAGGTGCAGTCAGCTGGATCGGATGACAACGGCGTCAATGGACGTGAATTGAGTATCGCCTCAATCTGGACTAATGTAAGGCTGCCAGGCTAAGATGGAATTGGGTGGGTCACGTTAGCCGCATGAACAGAGGCAGCTGGGCAATAGTCTTCAGAAATTGAGGCCGGACCAGAAAGAATAGAATAGAACATACTTTATTTTACACCATAAAACTTATACACGGAAAAAAATATTTATACGGGTACAAAGGCGGTCTTATCGCTGACAGCGATACCTACCAGACAACCTTTGGATGGACTGAAAAAACGAAAGCGGTGGCGAGACGACCTAGACGCCCACTGCAGAGGCTGATCGGAGTTGGCTTGGCAAAAGTATATTTGGAAGTATTTGGGGGAGTCCGTAATTTGCCCAGCAGTGGAACAGTTTAGACAAAAATAAATATATAAGAAATATTATTATATCCAGCTTCTATAAAAACATGATATAAAGCCGGCAAACCAAGAACTTAGATAGTTTGGTTTAAAAGTTCCCATGGCGCAAACCGTAAACTATATAACGTTGTATATCAAACACATAACTACATTTTTCCGCAGTTAATATACACCCACTTTCGAACAAGGACAGCTGCCGATATACCAGCAGTGTGGAGTCACATCAGTTTGCCGGTACATTAATCTTTTATCGCGTTCCTTCCTTGGAGTGTCATCCTCTTATCGTAATTAGGTTTTAATTTTCTGAGTGCTGTACTTTTATTAACAGGATGAACGTATATTATAACCTTTAAACGAGCAATTCTTGTATACATGTAATCTGAATCTCAGAAACGGCTGCAACGTTTTCACGAAATTTAGTATGCAGTGGCTTTCGGGGGCGATAAATCGATTTAACTTGGTTTAATTTTGATAAAACGTCGTTTTCTCTATTTTCACCCGAGCAGAGTTCGGTCGCCCAGGTACAAAGATATTATATAACAACAACGTATTTTGTAGAAAATTCCAAAAAAGAAGGAACGGGCATCCATCACCCTTGCTTACTCAATTTAGAATCTCATTTCGTTTTCTAACTTATCTA
Organism: Orthosia cruda; assembly: GCA_964057195.1. Classification (NCBI taxonomy): domain Eukaryota; kingdom Metazoa; phylum Arthropoda; class Insecta; order Lepidoptera; family Noctuidae; genus Orthosia; species Orthosia cruda. The sequence goes on from OZ059838.1 coordinate 33,790,148, forward strand.
ATATAATTACGATGAAGAAAAAAGACACATTAATAAGGTCTCCGCAAGATAACAAAAAAATAAAAGTCATTGACCCGACTTGTACTTTACGAAATTTGAAAACATGATTTTTTGTTTATTGAGATACTAGCTGACCCCCGGGGCTTCGCTCCCGTCAACTGGCTATCTACCTACCTACCCTGCCCCTTCGCCAACCCTGCCTACCATGCCTACCCTGCCTACCCTGCCTATCCTGCCTACCCTGCCTTCCCTGCCTATCCTGCCTTCTCTGCCAACCCTGCCTACCCTGCTAACCCTGACTGCCATGCCTACCCTGCCTAGCCTGCCTACCCTGCCTTCGCTGCCTATCCTGCCAACCCTGCCTATCTTGCCTATCCTGCTAACCCTGCCTACCATGCCTACCCTGCCTGCCCTGCCAACCCTGCCTACCCTGCCTGCCCGGCCAACCCTGCCTAGCCTGCCTACCCTGCCTTCGCTGCCTATCCTGCCAACCCTGCCTATCTTGCCTATCCTGCTAACCCTGCCTACCATGCCTACCCTGCCTGCCCTGCCAACCCTGCCTACCCTGCCTGCCCGGCCAACCCTGCCTGTCCTGCTAACCCTGCCTACCCTGCCTACCCTGCCTACCCTGCCTACCCTGCCTTCCCTGCTTATCCTGCCTACCCTGCCTACTATGCCTACCTTGCCTTCCCTGCCTACCCTGTCAACCATGTCTAACCTGCCTACCCTGCCTTCTCTGCCTATCCTGCCTACCCTGCCTACCCAGCCTACCCTGCCTACCCTGCCTACCCAGCCTAACCTGCTAACCCTGCCTACCCTGCCTTCCCTGCTTATCCTGCCTACCCTGCCTACTATGCCTACCTTGCCTTCCTTGCCTACCCTGTCAACCCTGTCTAACCTGTCAACCCTGTCTAACTTGCCTACCCTGCCTACCCTGCCTACCCAGCCTACCCAGCCTACCCTGCCTACCCTGCCTAACCTGCCTACCCTGCCTACCCTGCCTACCCTGTCTACCCTGCCTACCATGCCTACCCTGCCTACCCTGCCTACCCTGTCAACCCTGTCTAACCTGCCTACCCTGCCTTCTCTGCCTATCCTGCCTACCCTGCCTACCCTGCATAACCTGCCTAACCTGCCTACCCTGCCTACCCTGCCTACCCTGCCTGCCCTGCCTACCCTGCCTACCCTGCCTACCCCGCCTACCCTGCCTACCCTGCCTACCCTGCCTACCCTGCCTACCCTGCCTTCCCTGCCTACCCTGCCTACCCTGCCTACCCTGCCTGCCGCGCCTACCCTGCATTCCCTGCCTATCCTGCCTACCCTGCCTATCCGTCCTAATCTGCCTACCCTGCCAACCCTGCCAACCCTGCCTACCCTGCCTACTCTGCCTACCCTGCCAACCATGCCTATCCTGCCTACCCGGCCAACCCCGCCTACCATGCCTACCCTGCCTACCCTGCTTACCCTACTTACCCTGCCTAGCCAGCCTAGCCTGCCTACCCTACCTACCCTGCCTACTTTGCCTACCCTGCCTACCCTGCTTACCCTACTTACCCTGCCTAGCCAGCCTAGCCTGCCTACCCTACCTACCCTGCCTACTTTGCCTACCCTGCCTACCCTACTTACCTACTATTTTTATCTATCATCAATGTTTTTCTCAGCGCACGCTAAAGAATGAATTTTATAGGCAACATTTTCCTACCTTGGGTTACATTATTGCAATTTTCATAAGGATCTCTAATTTATTTGAAAATTTATTTTAGCCTATGACACTCAGGAATAATGTAGCTTTCTACAAGTGAAAGAATTTTCGAAATCGGTTCAGTAGATCCAGAGATTACCCCTTACAACGTCACAAACTCACAAACCCACAAACTTTACCTCTTTATAATATTATATATAATATATATATATATATATATATATATATATATATATATATATATTATTATATTATGGTATAAGTATATATAGATTTTCATAATTTTGTTCTCAAATGAAAGCTATGGGTGTAAAACCAGTTTATCCGTTTTAATAATGTGAATCGATCCACGATTTTTTGAGACATTAACTGATTACTGAATGCCATGGGAAAAGGTCACGGACGCCCCTTACCGCGAAACGTTTTGCTTTGATTGTGTTAGCTACACTGATTTTACAATTTTTCCGTATCGTTTTGAAATATGGGAATACATTGGTACACGGGGTTAGCGACTTTTTTTTGTTTTCTGGCGGTGTTTTTAGTGGTCGCTCATGCTACTGCTGAGGTCTTGGGTTCCATTCCCGAGTCGGGCAGTGTTATTGGGTTTTTCTTATTGGAATTTCTCAGTATCAGTACCATTATTAATTGGGGAAATGTGTATACTACAAAACGTGCACCTCTGCCTAACACTTTAGGGAACATAGGCGTGATTATATGTTACAAAAGACTTTTTGTGGATACGTTTCTCAGAATCTTGACGCTATTAAGTAATGTTTTTAGGAATTTTCATAAAAGTCGCCATATGGAAAAGTCAAGGAAAATTCTGTGTGAAGGTATTATTAAATACAGTTCCGAGAAACCGTTCTTTGTATTTAATATGCCCCATTTATATACACGAAGGCAAGTTTCTCGATCGTCGATTGTTAAAAGTATTGAAGTACTAATCTTATAAAATAGATGCTCGCCCCTGCTCACCCCAGCTTCGCACGGGTGTAGGTACTAATGATTTTTTTTTACCTTTTTAGGGTTCCGTAGCCAAATGGCAAAAAACGGAACCCTAATGGATTCGTCATGTCTGTCTGTCTGTCTGTCCGTCCGTATGTCACAGCCACTTATTACCGAAACTATAAGAACTATCCTGTTGAAACTTGGTAAGTAGATGTATTTTGTGAACCGCATTATGATTTTCAAACAAAAATAGAAAAAAATTGGGGGTTCCCCAAAATAGTTTGCGCGAGAGACACTTCCAAAGTGGTAAAACGTGTCACCCCCTGTAACTTAAAAAAAAAATATATGATGTTAACATTACTTTGTAAACTTCCACTGAAAATTGGTTTGAACGAGATCTAGTAAGTATTTTTTTTTAATACGTCTTAAATCGTAAACCGCAATTTACCAATTACAGAACCCTTCGTGCGCGAGTCCAACTCGCACTTGGCCGGTTTTTTATTTCTTTCAAGCAAATCTTGTCCTGACAATAAAAAATACGCCTAAATTGGTGCAGCCGTTCTAAAGTGATGCCCTTACATACATATGGCAGTTGATTGTTATTTATATATTTGTGAAAGTTTGTGAGAATGAATGTTTGTTACTCTTTCACGCAATAACTACAGAATCAAAATCAGAATCAAAATAACATTTATTTGCCCTACTTTGTGTATTACAAAATGTCTCTGTGGCCGGTGGGCCGTACAGAGTTGAGTCAGCTAACTTACATCCTAATGGATATATGTTTGCTGTGTTCTATTTATTCGCAATATGTGAGACTATACAAATAGGTTACGTGTTTTATTTATGTTAACAATCTATCTCAGTGAGGAATTTTTATTATAAAATTTATTTTTCACAAAATTTTAAGGGGACGCGGAGCCTTTGCTTTGTCGGTAGGCCACCGCTTGTATCCTTTTTTATCAGGGTCATACAATATACCGCCCATTCTCTGATTAACCCTGAGGGGGTTAAATTCATCGTGCGCTTGGTAGGCGTCTCCAGGGGATTCAAGATCTTCTATTTGTAATTTTGCAATGTTTTGCAACATTTTGGTGTTAAGGTCCTCGGCGCGTAGGTGATGTGGTCTTTTATATCCCAAATATCATGGACGTACAAGTTGAAGATTATCAGTCCCAGGATCGAGCCTTGGGGCACGCCGTGAGGTATCGGTTTGTCTTTGGTTATGGTAGTTCTGAATTTACCTCTCAAGTTTCTGCCTTCGAGGTAGTTCTCAATTATCTTAATGATATTGTTGGGAACGTCTTAATTCTGAAGTTTCTTGATCAGTCCCTTGTGGTTGATTGAATCGAAGGCCCTTGATAGGTCCGTAGATATCATAGAGACGCTGTCTTCCGTAGCTAGAGCATCAGTGATTATTTTGCCGGTACGTAGAATCTGTGTTGCCGTGCCTCTTGCCCTTGTGATGCCGTGCTGGAAAGTTGACTGCAGCCGATTGACCATAGTGGTAAGTCTTCTCAGGATCAGTCGCTCACACAGCTTGCCCATGATGTTCAGCAGTGTGATCGGGCGGCACGATGATGCCTGACGGTGATTTATGCCGGCCTTGTGCAGGAATATGCATACGCCAGATTTCCATCGCTTAGGGAAGTAGCCTGTGGACAATACAAAGTTAGCAAGAGGCACAAATGCCTCGATGAAGACTTCTCCCCCAAGTTTGAGGGCGTCTGCTTTTATTCCGTTTGGCTCTGGGGCCTTTTTGTTTTTGAACCTGTTCAGTGCAAGTTGTACTTTTTTTTTTGACGTCGGGTTGTGCGGTTTTATCGGTGTCGTCTTTTCAGTCCCCTCGTCGTCTTTCGCTCTTTTGGCCTCTTTAATTATCGCTGAATCAGTGAGCATGTCGATCGTTTCTATTCCTGCACTGCATCCCGTGATGTTTGGAAGTTTAACGATAGGCTTCTTCATGTTTCGTTGGATGCCAGCTAGCCTTTTTCGGAGTATTCTTTCAGAACTTTTTCAGCTTCTTTCTTAGCGTGGTTGTTAAGAGTGCGTGTTTCGCGTTGGAGGCTAAGGCTGCAGTTTCTCGCTTGCCATACAATTTGTTTTAGTTGGTTTTGAATGTCTAGATCCGCCTGTAACGAATAAATATCCGCAACGACTATCAGCGACATCTGGTGTCAGGCACTCTTTCATCTGGGTGTGTAGTGTGTCTTTCACTAGGTGATTGAGTTGTACTTTGGTACTAGATGGCGTTGAGGTCGGGCGGAATTAATAAAATTCGTTATAAAACCTATTAGATATTCTGTGTATTAATATAATTCAACAATCACACAATTTCTCACATATCTAGGTTATTAATTTCTGGTAAAAATAATTACATAAAGAAAACCATGGACATGACGTGTCTATTGGTTGATAAAATGCTCAATGTCTATGCTATGGCTGACAAGAGTGACATTTCCTTTCCATTGCTAATTCTTATTGAGGAGTTCATGAAAAATTCCTTTAAGAAAAAGTTGATGTAAGACAATCTGAATGACTCGGAGGCGGCAGGGAAACAGCCCTAAATATAAAAATATAATGTGCCAGCAAGCGCTGTGAGTATTAGTTGAAGTAAATTATATTTTCATGCTTGTGGAACATGTGCTTATATGATGCTCATCCTGCATTTTTCCCATTGACAGGGCTCATTAGGATTAATTTTAACTAAATAATAAGTAAAATAACTATGGTCAACTACAAATAAGAGCGACAGCTACAGTGTTCAACAACAGGCTCCGAATACCCATGATATTTTGACCGGTGAGAAACTGGATGCCAACTGCACAGAGGAAAGGTGCTGATTGAGATATCATACATCTGGTACTATGTTTTAAGGGGGCGTCCATAAATTACGTGAGGTGTTTAAGGGGGGGAGGGGGTCGAGTCAAATCTCATCTAATCTTACGTTGGAGAGAGGGGGGGTCTCGGCAAATATCACGCAATTTTTTTTCTGATTGGAACAAATAGAAAATATACTATTTTGGTCCATTTAATCCAGATTGTACATGCTTAAGATTTAATCTTAAGCGTAATCGTAATACGATTAAGATCATTCATTAATTCGTTCGAAAGAAAATAATTTCATACTTCGACGTTATACATCTACTGACTGCCAAACCACCATATTTGTTTTATACCAAATAGCTCAATTTAATCTGAATTTACGGTACAGTGTAGCCCGTCCTTTGTTTTCGCGCCACTGTCAGCCGAACGCGTGACTCGATGAACAAGAGCGTACGAGCTGAATGGCAGTGACACACGGACAGGTTCCAACCTGCTTTGTTTATTCTTGTAAATGTTTTACTCGACTCAGTGCATGCTCTTACTAATTTAAAATGAGTTATCAAGATTTTTATAACGCATACGTCAAAAGATACGTCTATAAGATGAAGAAGTCCTGCCAGGACGATGTGATAAAATTATGGAATGCAGCGAAGATAATACAGAAACCCACATTTTGAAAAATCTCACGTGAGATTGGGGGATGAGGGAGGGTGTTGAATAAAATCTCACGACATCTCACCAGGGGGGGAGGGAGGGACAGAAAATTAAAAAGAAACACCTCACGTAATTTATGGACGCCCCCTAAGGGTTATATTATAGCCCATACACAAGTAAGTGTAAAAATATAAATTATGTTACTGTTTGTGTATAAATTATGAAGCTGTAGTGCTGCTGATATAAATATTAAACTAGTTGACCAAATAGAAAGACTTTTACTTCTGTCGACCCTCATGCGAAATCATCCCTGCAATTTTCTCATCCTGATCACCTACCCCTGAGTTATCTGGTGAGTAAGATGAAAATTCTACCTTACACGCCGAGAGGTTGATATTTATTAATATTTATTTCTAAATGCAAATTGCACAAAAATGTCCAACCACTATCTCTCTCCTGAAACTCTTCAATATTTTTAAAAGTAAAGCAACTGATGATTTATAAGTTAAATCAAAATCATAATTAAAATGAATGATAATGTTTTTCGTAGTGAATGATTTCATTTCCTGTTGATCATTTTTATACATAAGAATAAAAAAACTTTTTTGCAAAAAAATGCCACCGACTTCCAAATAAAAAACTACAAAGTGAAAAATAACTTTATTTTTGGAAGTCGGTGTCTTTCGTAGGTACCATTTTTTGCTTTATGGACACCGACTTCCAATGAAAATGAGAATGCAAAAAAAGAAATGGTATACAAAATAAACAGACATGCGATTGCAGCAATCCCGAGTGATTTGCCGTTATTTATTGAAGAGTTCTGCTGTATATCTTCGAAGTTCTTCATCAAATCTTCACCAAATTAAAATGGGACCAATTTCGGAACATATACTTTCAAATAAAAAAAGAATTGTCAAAATCGGTCCACAATTGACGGAGATATCGGTGAACATAAATAAAAAAAAAAGAAAACGTACTCCATGTCGAACATAGAACCTCCTCCTTATTGGTAAGTCGCTTAAAAAAAGGAAATGTTCAAAGTTAATTTTGACAGTGGTATGTTTCTGTAGTGAACGATCTATTAGATTTTTAACTGATTCACTTATATTATTGAGAAATACCTCAGGGAAATTATTTATTTGTTCACTAGTTGCAATGATCTTGTAACTTACGATTCGTGCTTTAAATGAAGAATGAATCATTAAAATGTTTTCATAAATAGGGGTCGCACTTTTGTTTTTATGAACATTGCTACGTAAATGACCAGACCAACGACGATTATCTACAAATATTTTGCAAACCGAACAGTGAGGCATATTAACGTTACTTAATGAAATTAATTAACATACAATTTAGGTAGTCACTAAATTCAACATAAATAGATTAACACGTACAACTAACATTCACGATCTTACCTAGTATACATAAACAATAGAAGTAAGTAGCGTAGCAGAATTATCTAATACAGGACCACATACAGGACCGGTTTTGTTCACGTTCTCTCCTAGGATGATCACTTTTTCATGAACTAATCCAAAAGTTCATTAAAATATTTCTGAAAATTTAAAAAGTAGATAAGTACTTATAGTAAAAATTAACAATGTTATAAATAAAATAAAAAATTATCAATTACCTGGGTAGTTCCTAATGTATAGATAATCTTCAGATCACAGCTGTTTCGGGCGATGATCAGATCATATTATACTTTGATTGTAACTTCGGTATTTGCTATCAATAAAATTATTTATAAATAATACTTTACTTATTCCGAAATAGGTTATAAGACGTAGCTTTGACACAGTGTTATAACATTTGACGGTTTTCGACTTTTAAATAATACAAATGTTACTCATAATTAAAGTAAAAACTGATCAAGTGCGAGCCACACGAAGGGTTCCGTATTATTAAGTAGAAGAAAACCAAAAAAAAAATTGTTGAATGGGAGCCAGAGCCCTCCTTAAATATTTATTTTATTCAGTTTTTATATTTTTCTGAAGTTATGGTAATAACAGCAATAGACCATCTGTGAAAATTTATGTTGTCTGTCACGGTTCAAGAGATACAGCCTGGTGACAGACAGGCAGAAGGATGGACAGCGGAGTCTTAGTAATAGGTTCCCGTTTTACCCTTTGGTTACTAGGTTCTCGTTTTACACAATGGGTACGGAACCCTAAAAATCGTAACAGGATGTTTATACAAGTAGTCATACAACGTTTTTCCAACAAAGTAAAAAAAGTATTTCGTAATAAAGTTTGTTATTGCACAAAATATTACACGTGTAACCCAAATATTTTTTTCCAGTCAGCTAAGTCAGACACGCAACAATCAGCTATTTTAGGTAAAGTTGATATGGATTCACATTTCTGTAAGGTGAAGTAATAAAAAAAGTTAATTAAAAAAATTAAAAACCCGACTGCTTAAAAAGCGAACTAAAAAGACGTAAACAAGAAGAAAATCATGCTGTACAGTCGGAGGATACATATTCGCGAGCTGGCTGACCAAAACCTCTCGTCCGTCGTATCTTCTCGTCCAATTTACCGCAGTGTCTCACGACAAAAGTGTATGACCAGTGCGTGTTGCCAGTGATCACCTATGGAACCGAGACGTGGTCGCTCACAATGGGCCTTATCAGAAAGCTCAAAGTCACCCAAAGGGCAATGGAGAGGGCTATGCTCGGAATTTCCTTGCGTGATCACTTTAGAAATGATGATATCCGCAGGAGAACCAAAGTTATCGACATAGCCCGAAGAATTGCCAAACTTAAGTGGCAGAGGACAGGGACATTGCTCGCAGAACGGATGGCCGATGGGGCCGAAAAGTTCTAGAATGGCGACCGCGAACCGGAAGACAATACGTTGGAAGGCCTCCCTCTGGGTGGACTGATGACCTGGTTAAAGTTGCGGGAAGGCGATGGATGCGAGACGCACGGGATCGGTCAATGTGGCGACGCCTGGGGGAGGCCTATGTCCAGCAGTGGACGTCTTTCGGCTGAAATGATGATGATGATGATGACGTCTTTTTAGTTCGCTTTTTAAGCAGTCGGGTTTTTTGATTTTTTTAATGAACTTTTTTTATTTACAACTTTTTAGTTATTTTTTTTAATTAGGTACATTTAAACATATAAGTTTTGTATATTTTTGAAATCACCTCCACAAAATGGCGCCCAAAATCCGCCATTTTTTCTTTTCCAATTTGGCCAGTGACACTCGCAGGGTTAAGACGAATTGATTGACGTAAGAATCATCAAAATCTAAAGTTTGGTCTCTAGAACGCCACATAGGAAAAAACATACATACATACATACACACTTACATACATACATACATAGACTGATAAACACATTACCCTCCTTCGGCAGTCGGGTAAAAAGGGAATTGGAAGGGAATTTTCTCGGAATGGTACTAGACCCCAATGCAATGCTAATTGTGTTCAAATTTAAATCTTTATTGCATATCACATGTGAAAAAATATAGTTCACATGGACCCTGTGGGACACAGCAACTGAGTAAAAATAATAAATAACTGAAAATAATGTTTTTTTTTTTTTTTTTTTTTAAAAAAACTTTGCCCCACACTAGGAATTTCTTCCTGTATCGTGGGTGCGTTTACAAACATATAAACTCACATACACTAACACCCAGAGCCGGAACAACTATCTGTAGATCATACAAATATTTGTTCCGTGCGGGAATCGAACCCGCGACACGCAGCGCAGCAGTCAATCGCTCAACCACTGCGCCAACCGTGCGCCCGTGTTATTAATTACTTGCATGAATAATTATTAGCGTTGTTGTTAATCAAGCGTTATCATTTGTCAGCCCTAAGTCGTTTCGCTGCATCGACAATCGAACCTATCCGAATAATCCTTAGGCTTTATTTTTTGAATGGGTATAATACGTCTATAGAAAAAGTTGTTTTCATGCATCAGTAACTCACTGGTAGCAGTATAATTTTTAATAAGGTAAATTATCGTTCATTTGTGGCTTATAAGCTATCTGTTTTCGGAGTTTTGTCTCTGCTGCGCATTCTGCACTCTGGTACCTACTGATCGTTCTGTCCGTAACAAATCTAATCTGGAACGTAGTGTTCATTTCTGCAACAACATAGCGGGTGTCTCACCTGTGGTGCTGTGCGCTGTGTTTCTGTATGCTAGTAGAAATGTTTGTAAAGCTGTGTCTACGTCCACGCGATCCCTAATTGCCTTTTTAATAGTTCGTTTGCAAATGTTAACTGCGTTTTCTGCAGCTCCGTTTGAAGACGGATGATAAGCGGGTGAAAAATACTGCCTAATACCATTTTTCACAAGATTTTTTTTGAATTCTGTGCTAGTAAAAGGTGGTCCCTGATCTGATACCAACTGTTCCGATAAACCGAACCGCGCAAAAGTCGAACGCAACACTTTGATAACATTAGACGCGTTAGTTCGTGACATTTCGAATATTTCTAACCATTTTGAAGACGGATCTATCAATCCCAGGAATGTCATACCTCGACATGGGCCCAAAAAATCAATGTGTAGTCTAGTCCACGGTTGAGTATAATACGGCCATGGCTGAATAGTAGCTCGCGGGGGCGCGCTCGCTTCCGCCGCACATGTCTCACAGCTTTTACCTAAGTCCTCGATATATTTATCGATGTTAGGCCACCAGACATAACTCCTAGCCAGACTTTTCATTTTTACAATGCCCATATGCCCATATGCTTTGTATTTGAATATTAGGTATCGTGATTTACTTTAAATATTGCACCTACCACTAATTGTCTCTGCATCACCCAAAGGTCGACTGGTAGAAAATGCCTAAGGCATTAAGTCCGCCTCTGTACTTTTGTGTGCATGAAGTATTAAATAAATAAATAAATATGACTGCTATGCAATTGTTGTAATATTTGGCATTGTAATGCATGTGGGATTACCATACGATAGCCCCACATTATGCACCCACATTTTACATATAATTCGTTTCTCCTAGCAAAGAATGGTTTAATCTCATAACTACTAGGACAAACTGACGGCCAACCTAAATGTATGTATAGCATCACCCTACCAAGTATATTATCTTTAGATATCACTAATTATTATTCTTACATGGCAGGCGTGATAAATCATCTGCACTGTTCTTACTAGAAGTGATGTACTCAATCTTGTAATTGTAACCCGATAGGAGTACCGCCCACCGCTGTAGTCGTGAAGCGGCCATTACCGGAATACCCGTTTTGTCACCAAAAATATATGTTAAAGGTTTATGATCAGTTCGTAGTGTAAAGTGGCGACCATAAAGGTATTGATGGAACTTTCGAATACCGAATATAATTCCAAGAGCCTCCCTACCTATTTGCGCATAAGCTCGCTCAGTTGGTGTGAGCGACCGCGATGCATACGCCACCGGGCGCTCGCCGTCCGCCGTTATATGCTATTTTACCGCGCCCACACCCACGCTACTTGCATCCGTGGTCAGAATCAGCGGTAGCTCCGGATTGTAATGCACTAGTACTTCACCATCTACTAAAAGACGCTTCACTCTTACGAATGCTATCTGACAATCTTCATTCCAATTATATCTACTACCCGACTTAAGGAGATTATATAGCGGCGCAAGAACTGTGCTAATATTTTTAATAAATTTCGCATAATACATGACTAGCCCTATAAATGCTCTTAACTCGGTGATATTGGTTGGCGCCGGCGTCTCCATCACCGCCTTAACTTTCTCCGGGCACGTGTGCACGCCCTCTTTACTAATAACGTGACCCAAATAAGAGACAGACTTTGCAAAGAAAACGCATTTTTCCTTCTTCACTCTTAGTCCGTAGTCTTGCAAACGCTGAAAGACTTTATGCAAATTACTGATATGATCGGCCTTCGTACTACCTGTCACGATTATATCGTCTAAGTAGACACCTACACGCGGCATGTCAGCAAATAACTGCTCTATACGCCTTTGAAAAATGCCCGGGCTACACGCTAAACCATAAACTAATCTATTGTACATATATAAGCCTTCATGGGTATTTATCACCGTATATTTTTTTGTGTCATCGAGCTCAAATTGCGCGTACGCTTGAGACAAATCGATTTTACTGTAGTATTCACCCCCTCGCAGTCGAAATAACAAATCTTCTACCCTAGGCAGCGGATAACGATCAATTTCTATCACTTTGTTTAAGGTCAGTTTATAATCGGCACAGATTCGAATGCTACCATCCTTCTTTACCACTGGAACTATCGGCGTAGCCCAGTCGGAACGCTCCACTGGGGTGAGAACGCCGTCGTGAACGAACTGGTCTATATATATATATATATCTGCCTATTATTTAAATTTGTGTTAATAATACTTATAAAATCAATAAATTACTTTATTTTAACATGTTTTCTTTTTTAATGGTTGGGTATGAACAATATTAACAAAAGATGCATAAAAAACTTTTATTTTTATTGTAAACCTATTCTAAGATGCATTCCTTTCGGGTAACTTACTAGTCATTATTTGTTACCATAAGTCTTAAGTTACCAAAAATACAAAAAGAATTTCGTGCAGCCGAGATTTGAACTCAAGTCTATTAGGATCCCGCTTTGGAGTGGCACTCAATCACGAATCTGCCACGAGTTACGATAACTTCTATGACGAATTTCAGACTTAGTTTTGAACCGGCTTGACACGGACTTTTGTAGTTATATCTATGTGAAACGAGTAAAGTATATATTTTTATCTTTGTGTGGCGTTGACCACGCCCCTTCACGTCGTAGTTAGACTGTATGTCTTATTGTTTGCGTTAAAATATCACGCACACATTTATGCACAGAACCATGCAGGTGACTATAAACATTGAGATGGGACTGCACTTTTGACCCTTGACTGTACTTTTCTAGAAACCAAATCAAATTGCGACTTTAACATCAATTCATGGAAATCAAATTGCGACTTTAGCATCGATTCGACATGGAAAGCAACAACACAACAATCATCTAATTTGTTTTGCTGCCCTAAATAATAATTAGTAACATTGTGTTATTAATGAATTCTTAGAACAACATAAATGGTTACGGTCACGAACTTTCTGCTCCATAGAATTTACCTCAATGAATGTAATAATTATATTATTACAAACTCGACTGGGGGTGAAATGTGTTTGGAAGGTATTTTGATTTGTCTCTTTGTTACCAACGGCAAACAAGGTAGTTAGATTTCGGGAGCGGAGCGACGGTTAAAAATAAAACCTTGGACTCGTTTAACTATGAGTTTATTAGAAAAAACGACCCGCGCTTACAGAGTTCGATGTAAGACTACTTATTCTATCTAATTATAAGGTTTTTGTCTTAGGTCTTAAGAGGCGAGTCCTTAAGAAACACCTAAAAAGGCACATACAGTTTTCGAAATTTCTAAAGATTCACCGCATTGAATTACACAAAAAAAATATATAGAATAACCTTAATAGATGTGCCAACAGTTTCACCGCGAGATAATTGTAAAACCATCCTAAATTTCGATAAAAAAAATGTTGAAATCTCTCAAAAACATCTAAATCGACCTTTTCTATTTGCATTATTTTCATAATTATAGAACAATATTTATGAATCACTTTAAATATATCGTGACAAGAAAATATGAATATGACGTTCACCATTTTATAAATCTAATAAGTCAACCCAAATGATAGTAATCTACGTTTCAACATTGTTATTTTTTCTATACAAATTGTTTTCTGTTCCCCATACATTTTAGTATGAAGCGTTACTCTCCCGTAATTTGTATTATAAACAGGCACGCGCGCGAAAAAATTTCAGTGCCGTCTTAGACTCCAAGGTGAGACCACGTCCGTTTTTTATCCGAGCCGAGTTCGCAAAACGTCTACGCACACATACACAATAGACATAAGGGTGGGTCGCGAGTGTCGTTACATGACTGCAGCAATAAGACAAACTGGCTTTTTAAATGGACCAAATCATGTTTTTGGTAATCATGAGTCTTGTAAGCTATACTATTACAAGCATCTGAATTCAACAAATATAGGTGGTGAGATTGGCACTGATAAAAACTTTGTGCCGGTGCCTTTTATAATGCTGTAATAAAACTTGTCTCAAGATTAGTCAACAATGCTAAAAGCTTAATTTATAAAGTCAAAAGTAATATAGCAGCGGTTTTTAATATATTTATATATATGTAGTGTTACAAAGTTCGTGGCATGAAAACGAATTAATTTCTCAACTAGACAATCTTACGCAGCTCGTTGTGAAACGTCTGGTGTGGCATTTAACATTAAGCAGCCACAAACTTACTTGTACAATAAAATCATACATAAAAAACCTAACATATTTAAAAGCCATCATAAGTAAAAAAAAAGGAAATATCCTATAAATAGAAATCAGCCGCAGAATAGTTTCAACTTCTTCTTCAAGTAAAAACAATAATGACATGGATAAATATTATGGTAATTTTTGTCAAAAACCAGACTTAAATGCAATTGATTATGATTTTTTATCTTTTTCTTTTTTTTTCTTTTCTTTCTTCTATTTTGCTAAAACATAACATTAAAAAAAATAACTCACAGAAGTGGAAAGAAAAGCTCTTGAAACAAGAACTATATTGCAAGCGGATTCCATGGAATGGATTCAAGAAAGAAGACAGTGCTTGACTGCTTCTGGTTTTGTTAAAATTTGTAAAAGAGACCTTATTAAATGCGGACCTCTGGTAAAAATTAAATCAAACAGGAAAGCTGATAATAAATAAAAACCATGACTGGTATTATTAGGTCCACGGACAGTTCCACATTACCCAAAAAATAACTGCATTTTTATTGTTTGGACCAAAGTAGACACGAAGGTTGAAACAATTAAAAAGGATGATGCATTTGAAGAAATAACAACGAATATAAATTAAAAAGATTTATCTTGATTGAAATAATGATAGTAATGGAAAACTGCCTTGACTAACGTCCTCCGGTGTATCACAATGGTTGAGACTAAACTGCTGAATGAGTATGGAATAGTTATAATAATTAATATAATAATATTAGAGTAATTTTATTTAACACATACTCTTGTAACGGTTACCTAAAATAAGTTTACCGAATGTTTCTTGTATGTTCTCATGTAAGTGGCTTTTTTTTTTTTGTCTTTATGAGAATAAATGATTTAAACCTAAGGTTGAAACAATTAAAAAGGATGATGCATTTGAAGAAATAACAACGAATATAAATTAAAAAGATTTATCTTGATTGTATGCTTCTGGAAATAATAGATTCGCGATTAAGCAGGATAATCGAAATAAATGAGCCCAATTATTTGATTGAGGCAAACTACACAACCGATTACACTGTGACCCCAAGGTGGGTTCTTCACGACTATAATACTATGGGCACGCGTGCCGTGCGGAGCGTCACCGCTCCGCACGGCACGCGTGCGTCAATAGCTAATACATGGCGCGTTTTTGAGACATGCTTACAAGTCCTTCAGAAGCGAACGCGCATTAAAGCTATATTACGTCTGTCGCGTCGCATAATTTTTCATTTGTTTTTGGGTACGTGTACACTACAATGTGTGATGCAACTGTGTTAGTGAAAATGTCGATGTGTGGGTTCTAAAATAAGTTCCCACGCTCGAAAACCTTCCGCATAAAATTAAGCTGGTGGTCACTGGCGACAACACATCTGCCATGTCTGGCTGATAAGGGCAAAAGTGCTGCGTCCGAGATTATTGGTCTACCACAGTGACGTGACGGGTTCTGAGAATATAACTAGGTTGTTGGTAATTATTTCCAAGATCTCTGTCGATATGGGGTAGACTGTGCTCTAAGTTTTATCTACAAAAAGATTTGATGAGATTTGACTGTTTTGCCAACGATTTTAACATGCGTCTGGATTAGGTACTATATAGGTTCATTCAGACTCTATGAATCTTGCATCATCATATCAGCCGCCGAAAGACGTCCAATGCTCGACATAGGCCTCCCCCAAGCGTCGCCACTTTGACCGGTCCCATGCGTCTCGCAACCAGCGGATCCCCGCAACTAGGTCATCGGTCCACCTGGTGGGAGGCCTTCAAACGCAACGTCTTTTGGTTCGCGGTCGCCACTCCAGAACCTTTCTGCCCCATCGGCCATCCGTTCTGCGAGCAATGTACCCTGCCTACTGCCACTTAAGTTTGCCAATTCTTTGGGATATGTCGGTGACCCTGGTTCTCTTGCGGATCTCTACATTTCTGATTCGATCACGCAAGGAACCTCCGAGCATAGCCCTCTCCATTGCCCTTTGAGTGACTGTAAGCTTTCTGATGAGGGCCATTGTAGGCGACCACGTCTCAGAGCCATATGTCATCACTGGCCACACACACTGGTCATAGAATCTTGCATATTGTGTCTGAGTTTGAGTGAAGGCAGACACGTTGCTCAGGGTTTATAAGGCACTGTTACAACAAGCGTTATTTGAATTGTACATCTGTTAGATAAACTCGTTATCAGTATCAAAGCGAAAATCGTGGAACTTGGAAACAGTCGGACTCCCGCACGGTAAACCATTCACTCATTGTTATCACAAATAAGATAACGAAATAAACGGAACAGGGTCTGTATTATATCAGTTCCGAGAAGCCTTGTTATTAATATAAAATCGTTCAGAACTTCGGCTTTATCGTCATCATCATCTCATCCCAAAGACGTCCACATAAACCGGTTCTGTGACACTTGCATCCATCGGATTTCTGCGGCCCTCACCAAGTATCGGTCCACCTTTTAGAAGGCCTTCCAACGCTGCGTTTTCGGGTATGCTGTCGCCACTCCAGAACATTTTGGTCCAATTGGCCATCCGTACGGCGACTTCAAACAAATGGCGGCAGTCGTTGTAGGTGAAGCGTGTCATGTGTGCATTTTTGTTCATTATAAGGAGTCTACCTTCTGTATCCAATTATTTTGAGGCAACAAGGCATAAACTAATAAAATTAAGACGCTCTAGTTCATTCAAATTATAGATATAATACAGGGGTCGTCTACCTGGCTTCGATACAAACACGAGACTTGAAATGGAAGATCTAAATGGTCTAAGAAAACAACACATAGTATAAGTTGAATTTATAATGTAAAGGACATGGCCGGAATTTGTATAGAGCTGTGCCCTAACAAAAAATATTCATGTACTTTGACATCAGTACGTCGTATTAAAGCTAAGAGGTATGGCTTTACAATAGTTTAAGTTTTATGATCAGAGAATAAGCGAAATACACTATAAATAGGATAAGATCATGATAAGATTAACACAACACTGCACCACAGACTGGACCACAGAACATATATACCCTAGGGACACGATTCTGTTCCCGACACACGAAACTCACTGTGTCCGCTCGCGAACATTTTTCGGCACTGTTCCGGGGTTTACACAGCTGAACCACTGGATTCCAAGCTCTCGACAGTTGAAACCCATCCTCCCGGTTGAAATTCTTATATTTGGTGATATCGATGGCTTCCCTCACCAGTCTAGGGATTTAGTGGCGTTCTGTCGAAATGACCTGAGGGTTATGTAACTCAATCCAGTGGTTCAATCCTGATTCCAAAAGATGTTGAGCTATGGCCGATTTTTGGGTGTCATTGTTCTTTACCGCCCTGATATGTTCTGAAATTTGACAAGCAACCGTACGCTTCGTCTGACCGATGTATGACTTGCCACAACTACAATGTACTTTATAAACACCGGGTTTTTTCAGCGGAAAGTTGTCCTTCGGCGAGCGCAGCATCTGTGAAACTTTTCTGAAAGGAGTGAAGACAGTCTTTACGGCGTATTTCCGAAGAATGTTAGCAACCTTATCTGTCACTTCCCTCACGTACGGCAAAAAATTATGGCTGCCTCTCAACCTCGCACTTCCGGTGCTTACAACCAGTTTTTTGATTGGGTTGTGCAGCCTTCCCTGTATATCCGTTTCTCTGTAGGACCCTCTGCACATGTGTTAGCTCAGCACGTAAATGTTCCTCGTCACATAGATCATATGCGCGGTTGGTAAGTGAAGACACTACCGAGTTCAGTTGTCGGGGATGGTGGTGAGAATCAGCGTGTAGATATCGATCCGTGTGAGTCAATTTTCTATACACCGTGTGACTCAAAGAACCGTCAGCACCGATATATCGAAAATTCCCGATTCTAATGTTAATTTTAGTGACCATTTCAGTTTAAAAACTTATATAGCTGACATCATTGAACATTTGCTTCTTGGTTGACATGATGAAGTCAATTTCGTTTTTAGTTGCACCATCGGGACTTTGCCAAGTCCACTTCCTGTGCTTCTGAAGAAGGAGTTCATCGTAGGTGACGCCGGTGGTTCCGACGTCCAACACCAAATTGCCCCACTTGCAGCTCAACCTCGCCTCGTTTGCCCAGTTTTGCGTTGAAGTTCCCCAGGACAACGGTGAAGTGAGTTTTGAAACCAGGCATGGCTCTAGAGATATCCTCATACATGGCCTCTACCTCGTCGTTGGGGTGAGCCGAGGTCTGGGCGTAGACCTGTATGACCTTCAGCGAATATCTTGCGGATATTCTAAGTATAAGGTACGCCACCCTGGTCGACATACTCTCGATCTTCACCACGTTGTTCACAAGGGACTTGTGGACGATAAACCCGACACCACCCTGGGACTGCCCATCACCCTCTCGGAAATAGAGCAGGTTACCGGATTTGAGGATTATCAAGTCCTCTCCCTCTCTTCGGACTTCATATAACCCTATAATACTCCATCGTAACCTGCTCAATTCTTCCTCGAGTTCGGCCATCTTCTCGTCGGTCCGGAGTGTTCGCGGGTTATATGTTCCCAGGTCCAGTCGTCGGTGTTTATTGGGGTAGCCGGGTCCACTTCGGGGATTCTTAGCATCCCTTGCCACGCCATCGCATCGACCGCTACCGTAGCCGAGGGTAGACGGGCTGCCTGCCCTATCATCCTTTGACGGTGTAATTTAGTAACAAAATATACAAAAACTAAGCGTAGACAAATTTTCAAATAGGGTTTTATTTAAATCCAGATTTACTTCAAAAATATAAAATAATGCTCCTGCCACGTCGTCTCTTCATCAGTTAACACCAGCCTAGATTGACTGGTAGGGTCGACCTTTGCACCTTTGTGCATGAAGTCTTTATTAATATATAAATAAATATTAACTTATAATCGAAAACCCCTTTTTTTTACTTGGAGAAATGCTCATGCATACTGCGCTACCACGGGGAGATAGCGTAGTTATGTGGGACTCCTACCCACTAAAAATCCACGGTGTCCTCCTGTGCCGCTTATGGCGGGAACACGCGCACGCGTTAGCACTCACCGCGAACCCGCCGCAGCTGTCCAACACCGGACCGTCCTCGGTGGAGTACCCCCATCACCGGCGCACCAGAACACACTGTGCGCCGTGACTACCCCAGGGACCAAACCAGCACATGGGTGCCCAGACGACCCCGTGTATGGCACCCTTGGTCCCCTTGTGACGAGTCAAGGTCAATGGCCCCGCCACCTACCATTTGTCGACCGCAGGGGATAGGGAGAGCGGCCAACGCTATACCGACACTCCTCTTCCCCTGCGGCCCCACCGCGTCCGCCATCAGACGGTGGCGACCCCATCCAGGCCGCGGAAGGTAGGGATAGCGGCGCACCGCAATACCGGCCCTCCTCTCCCGCCGCGGCCACCAACGCTCAGACACGATATCGTATGGGTTTGGGAGGCCCAATACGACATCGCGGCGTCTCAGTTGCGATGTCGCCCAGGCAGCACCGCAACCTAAATGTTGGCCGTTACGTCATCGGCTTATCGTCAAAAGCCCTGACGAGCGGCCCCTCCTCTGGTTCCTCTTCGCTGAAGCGTGGGTGACCAAGCCACGGTTACTGAGCCCCCCGCCTCGACAATGCGGGAACCCACCGGGGGGGAATCGAAAACCCCTGGAAAAGAAAAGTTCCGCCTTGAGGTTTGTCAAAGAGCAATGGAGGCAAAGCAGGACAAATATAAAAAAAAAAAATATATATCTACCTACTATAAAAACATAATATAAAGCCGGCAAACCAAGAACTTAGCAAGTTTGCTTTAAAAGTTCCCATGGCGCAAACTGTACACTATGTCACGCTGTATATTAAACACATAATTAGGTTTACTGTAGTTACGGATGTGAAGTAATTTAACTTATTGTGAAACAACTTGCGACCCACGGAGGCCCCTCAAGTTAAAGGGGAAAATTTACAAGTCCGTGATTAGACCTGTCGTACTGTATGGATCAGAATGTTGGGCTGTGAAAAAGATGGATGAAAAGAGATAACATGTAGCAGAGATGAGAATGTTGAGATGGATGTGCGGAGTGACGAGAATGGATAAAGTGAGAAATGAGTATATTAGAGGAAGTTTGAAAGTGGCGCCAGTGACAGAAAAGTTGAAAGGAAACCGTTTGTCCTGGTATGGCCATCTGATGAGGAGGGATGAAGCGCATGTTACTAAAAGAGTTATGAATATAAATGTGGATGGATGGAGAGGGAGGGGACGGCCAAAGAAAAGATGGATGCACTGTGTGAGGAGTGATATGAAAGAAAAGGGAGTCAGTGATAGCGTGACTGGGGACAGGACGGTATGGAAGAGGAAAACGTGTTGCGCCGACCCCAAGTAACATGGGACAAGGGCAGGAAGATGATGATGACGGATGTGAAGTAACTTAGGATAAGCGCGTTTATTGTATTGGATGTAATCCTGTATAGATTTATGTGGCAAGGTTGAAATAAATAAATATACAAAAAATAACTACATTTTTTCGCATTAAACATACACCCAATTTTGAACAAGGGTAGCTGACCGACCTAAATAATGCCAGCAGTGAAGTGACATCAGTTTGCCAGTACATCAATCTTTTAACGCGTTTCTTCCTTGGAGTGTAATCCTCTTATTATCGTAATTAGGTTTTAGCTTTCTGAGTGCTATCCTTTTACTAACAGGATGAACAGGTGAGTTATGAGTTTTTTAAGTGGGCTTGGTTACCAAATCGGAAACTATGAGAAATAGCGGCAAACACTCATAGGAGTCACGCGGCCGATTTTGATGAAAACTAAAACTTCATCATTGGATTTTTGAACTAACTAACGAAACCGTTGTTTTTGATAAAAAAAATACTCATGCTGTATTATTAAACCATTCGATAGTGTCGCTCATAAAGCTTATGGGAAGTAATCCATTATGGCAAACTTGAGGAGAAGGCTTATTTTTAACAAAATACTTATTTTTCCTACGTTAAGTACCTCCCGGTTGATAGCAAAGGTTCGCCCCATATTCAAAGTCAAATTAACGCATGGAAAGCACCGAAGAATTTTTCAATGAGATACGATATTGCTGGAATATGTTATGGAAAAGTGTGGCTACACGATAAAGCGCTATACTTAACGATAGTGTAGAAATAAAGGGTTATAGACGACGGGAATTTATAGGTATACGTAACCAATTAAAACAGTTTAAACGAAGCTTGGTCGGAACACATTAGTCAGTCATTTTGAAACGTTGACACAGTTACGTAAGCTGATTACGAGTAGGTATGTTTTATAAATTTTTAGGTACTTTGTTTTAATTATTTTATTATTTATTATTTTTTGCTTTTTATAATACAATGTATGTTTCTATTAATTGTCGTTTTGTATGTACTTCATGGCCATTATTAATAAAATTATCTAAGGCTCACGTGCATGATTAGTCGAGTTAAATAAATAAATGTAGAGTATGTAAACTCGGTGTTATGTCGGAAATATTTTAACTCAAGATACGCGTTGCACCATTAAATTAAATTACAAATTAAAAAAAAACCCCGACACAGAATCTCTAAAAGCAAAAACTAAACCTCGTACTCGCATCGGGGAACCGATAACGTTTACAGCAGTTTATTTTATTTACTAAGTGGTTCCCCGACGCGAGTACGAAATTTATTTTTGCTTTTAGAGGTTTTAGTGTCAAGAGTTTTGAAATTTTTGTAATTTAATTTTTATTTCATGCTTTTAAACTACATATTATTACAATATACCTAGTAGTAGACACGCTTCAATCGACGATCTATCGTAATAAGTAATAATGATACGACATCTTACGAAAAAAACCAGATTCAAAGAGTAAAATGCGGATAACTAATGAACGGCTGAACCAATTTTATTTAAACATAGAACACATAAGAACGAGATCTAGAACGGGTGGACCTAGCAAGTTGAAATTTATACCAGATACTGAGGTCTATAGTCCCTATTAGGTGTATAAAACCAAGGTCCTGAGTCACCACGATAAAAAGATATAAGCAAATTTTGTTTTTCGCGAAAAGTTGTAAGTACCAAAATTTACCTTAACTTTCAACTTTTTTATTTTTCGGAATTTTCCCTTTACTTGTGCTGTAAGACCTTGCTTTTAACCAAAATTGACAATTCTAGGTCAACCAGAAGTAACCTATAGGTTTTGGGTCGAAAACCTATATGGTAGTGCCCGTTCACCTAAAATCACGAAATTTGGCAAAAAGTAAGGTCTTATAGCACAAATGAAGGAAAAAATCCAAAACAAAATTAAGGTGAATTATGGTACTTTCAAGTTTTCGCGAAAATCTAGATTTGTCTATATCTTTAAAACTTAGCCACCAATAACCAATTTTATTATGGTGGTAAAATTCAAATTCTACATCTTTATTTCGAGCGAAGACTCTTAAAGGCTTAGTAACAATGTGCATTAAAACTAAGTATTAGTAAACAATACGATACGGTGACATGTAACTGAAAGCAGTGAACTACGTATATATACGAACAGACCACTCTGTCAGCAAGCAATCATTTTCAGAACCCTGTTAGGTCTGACCATAACTCGGGCCAACATTGATGTTGCGCGCTTGTGCATTATCGCGTAAAAACAAACGCGCCGCCGAAAACATGCCTGACGTACTACAACGCCAAGGCAACCCCATCAGTTTTCTGAACGCGTTATTATACTGGACACGAAGGGCTCCATACGACGCCCACGAATACTTCTCGCACAGCCTGCAAGTGTAAAAGGTGGTACAGAATGCTATAAAGAACGTCACCTTTATTTCTGCAGTACAATGTGCAAACCTGCGAGCTATCATATTCGCACGCTTGGAAAGAGCCCTCCATTCCCTTTCAATGTCAGCATTGTCCTTTAAAGCTTATTATTGACACAGTCACCGTCAATATGACAACCGAGATGTTGACTGCTAAGCGGCTTAATCAGGGCATTCATATACAAATTGAAGAGGGCAGGTGAGGTCAATCCCCCCTGTCTCACTTCACACTCCAATTGATAAGGCTCCGACAGCACACCCGCCCCCTGAACTCTGTTGATCTGGCTTCCATACAAATGCCTGAAGATACTTATAAGCTTGATAGGCAAGCTTATAGGTTCAAGTTTCCTCCAAAATATATCTTAGGAAACCATATCAAAAGACCTAAAACGATCGGAGAAGCAAACGAAAACAGGTGTTCCTCTCTTTGTGTAGTTCCCGACGGCCTGCTTGAGACACAGAACTGCACTCTCTGTAGAAAGTCCTGGCCAAAACCCGAATTGATTGTCGTGCAGCACAAGATGTTCGTATAGCTGTGTATCAAGCAGACCATCATGCACCTTAGCGACTATGGTTGCTAGAGAAATAGGTCTATAGTTTCCCCTATTCGAAAGATCACCTTTTTTTCTTTTAACAATAGGAACCACGATCGTCCCTCATTAGGCAAGTATGAATGACCAATACATCAATTGTACAGCAGTGCCAAAACCCTCGGTAAGTGAGGATCGGCGTATTGCAAACGCTCGAGCTACTGAGCCCATCATGTCCAGGGGACTTATCTCTAGACGTTGACCTGATGACCCTGGCCACATATTTGGCATTGAAATGTGTGCCCACCTTGCCACAACTGGGCTCAGTATCCAGCATCTCACAAGAGCTCCCTAGCGGTGACTTTAAAACAGACTGATTTCTCAAAAGGTTCGCAATATCCTTCGTATCACTCACACCATTCACACTAACAGGCAGGCCCGGCCGAATGCTCAATTTATTAGCGCTCTTCCAGAAACCGCGAAAATCACGCTTTGAATGCTTAAAGGCAATGTCTTGTCAATTCAATGTCCATCTTTATCTGTATCTTTGTCTGTATAATGGGTAGGTACGGAACCCTCGGCGCACGAGTTTGACTCGCACTTGGCCGGTTATTTTTGTATATTTATTTATTTCAACCTTATCACATAAATCTATACAGGATTACATCCAATACAATAAACGCGCTTATCCTAAGTTACTTCGCATCCGTAACTACAGTAAACCTAATTATGTGTTTAATTTACAGCGTGACATGGTGTACAGTTTGCGCCATGGAAACTTTTAAAGCAAACTAGATAAGTTCTTGGTTTGCAGCTTTATATTATGTTTTATAGTAGGTTGATATAATAATGTTTTTTTTATATTTGTCCTGCTTTGCCTCCATTGCTCTTTGACAATCCCCAAGGCGGAACTTTTGCTTTTCCAGGGGTTTTCGATTATTAGTTAATATTTATTTATTTATTTATTAATCAACACTTCATGCACAAAGGTGCAAATTTCGAACCTACCAGTCGATTTAGGGTGGTGAACTGAAGAAGATACAACGTGGTAGGAGCATTATTAAATCTTTTAAAAGTAGATCTGGATTTAAAAAAAAAACCCTATTTGAGTTGTGTAGTGCACACAATTTTTCTACGCTTAGTCTTTGTATATTTTGTAACCAAACAACGCCGTCACAGGACGAAGCTAGTAGCTACGCTTGTTGAAATTAAGTGCCTACCGTAAAAATCTTTTTTTATTCTTTTTATTATTATTTATAGGCTCGCGCTGAAAAACTCTAGATGATAGGTATACTTTACATAAAAAAAAACATTTTTTAACGATTTGGAAAAATATGTTAAGTGAGAAAATTAAGGCAGCTACTATTCAATTTTATGAAAAAAATCTGCAGCAACATGTACTAGCAACTGTAAATAAACTTTATTATTTCCAAAAAAGGGGAAAAGGCCACGGAAGTCAAACCCCGGGTAAAAGCTAGTTAGTAATAAGCACAGGTTACACTCGATTTGGAAACACTTGAATTGTAAAGTATACCTTCTTGCTCGATAGATGGCGTTGTACCATTTTCTGAATCGCGATATGGTTTTGTTACACGCGTTTAATGGCACCGCTTTCAAATCTCGATCACTTCAAACCTCTGTGGCAGTCGTCTGAGACTGCCAATTTTTGGAATAGAATCTCTGGAAGTATTCAGAGATTCTCATATAACGATGTTTACCTACTATACCTTCATAAATGTTCTATTTGACTCCATGAATATCTATCGGCATCTTCATGAATGTTCTGTTAACAAAAACATACCTCGAAACTTTTCAAAAGTTTAGATTCTACAAAATCAATGTAAAATGGCTTTGGTTTTATAACAAACAATTATGAGTTGAACAAGAAGTTATCATATTATTGATGACTAGCTGACCTTCAGGGTTTCGCTCCCGTCAACTGGCTACCTACATGCCTACCCTGGCTACCCTGCGTACCCTGCCTACCCTGCAACCCTGCCTATCCTACCCCAACCCTGCCTGATCTGCCTACACTGACTACCCTGACTACCCTGGCTACCATGGCTACTCTGGCTACCCTGCCTACCCTGGTTAACCTGACTACCCTGCCTACCCTGCCTACCGTGCTTTCCCTTGCTACCCTGGCTACCCAGCCTACCCTGCCTACCCTACCTACCAACCTACTATTTTTTATCTATCATCAATAGTTTTCTCAGCGCACGCCAAATAATGTATTTTACAGGCAACATTTTGCTAACTTGGGTTACGTTATTGCAATTTTCATAAGAAACTATATTTTTTTTGAAAATATATTATAGCCTCTGTCACTCAGGAATAATGTAGCTTTCTACTGGTAAAAGAATTTTCAAAATCGGTTTAGTATATCCAGAGATTACCCCTTACAACGTCACAAACTCACAAACCCACAAACTTTACCTCTTTACAATATTAGTATAGAAAATCGATTTCACATTACCAATGTTTTGGAGGACAGTCTAAAGTGACATAGGTAAAAGACAAATTCTACTAGGTTAGGTCTGTAAGTTGATTATTTCACCTTGAAAAGAAAATCAAATGCAAGTTATTATAAACCTGTTTTCAAACCTTACATATTCAGGGTAATATGCATCTTATATCACCCGGAGCTCGTGGTCGAATAATAACAGCTACATGGGTCGAACTTCTAAGTTAGGCTGTATTATTATTTATTTTGTAGTTAAGCTACGCTTACCGAGGTCGATCCGTTGATTGGTGACCAGTCTTCAAATTCAAATTCTTTATTGCAAACTGAGTGTACAGAATCAATTGTATTATATTGTCAAGGGGAGGATAGATAGGCAGTCATTTCACGTAAAATACTGGTTTTCAGACTGGCAGCCAACTCATCATAGTTAACAAAAGGCTAGGCAAGTCTGTTTGTTCCGTAGTAATAATACAGCATGTTGGAAAATTCGATAAATTGAAACAAGCCATAATAAAAGCCGATTTTCCACTGTTTCGAACAGATGGGACTCGCAGCTGGAACTACGGGTCCGGCTGTTTGGATAAGGGTACGCGGGGTCAGTTAGGCCCTCCACCATTGCAAGCGCAAAGGTGGAACCTGACATTGGGTTTGGACTCGCGGTGGTCTATGTGGTGGTTGCAGAGGACTGGCATGTTGTCTGCTCGGCTACATGTGGGTCGAGCGTCATTCCTCGCGCGCAACAAGTGTCTGAAGTTACCGGCCTAAGGCAAAGGGCCACCTGGTGGTCAGACGCGGGGTTCGTGAGCAACCCTCAAACAAGTGAGCTCCTGTGAGCGAGCTGCATCTCCGGCACTTTCCTGGATAGAAAGTATAAGACTACCCGTTGGATTAGTCTTCCGGCAGCCCAGCTGTAGGCATTGAGTAGGTGCGTTGATTCGTATTCGAGAGGTGAGCGTGCTTGACAGCTCCGGGACCATTCTGGAGAAATGGGAGCCAGCTTCTCTGGCGTCCCTAGCGGGGATTGAATCCGCTAGCACCAACAAGGTGCGCTGGTGCCGGTGCTTGCGCTAGTGCTGGCGTGCGTGTTGTGAGCGGCTTTACAGCTCCGGTACCATTCTGGATAAATGGTAGTGAGTAATCACGATGCGACTCACATTTTCTCTTGAGTACCAGGGGCGAGTACTCTGGAGGCGTGACCTACCGAAGATGGTCCCAGACGCCTCGTAAGGGGTTGCCTGGTATAGTGTGCCGCCTTATATAACGTAATGTTGGTGAAGGTGGCCATTATAGAAAATCTTAGTAGTTTAAAGGGGGGTCTGTCCTCTGAAACAAGATACGGTAAGTAGAAGTTGAAGGGCCTTAGTCTCTTCTAGGTTACTGACACTAGGTACACTACAGAAAAGGATCAATAACGAAATAAGACGATATTACAATTCATTCGATATTTACTTATTTATAAAAATATCGACTATGTTCTACAGTTAGTTAGCCTATACAGATAAATGTTTCGGGTCTGGATGTGTGTATGTTTGTAAACGCACGTCTGATACAGGTGAAATGCCTAGTCAAAAATACGTCGGCGGCGGCGGCGGTGACCTAGTGTAAGGCAGTTAAAAAAAATCTGTGCTAAAGCCTTTTCGGAAACCGGCTTGTTCGGGAGGTTGGAAATCGTCAAAACTGCGCGGGAGACGATTCGTGATGACTCTTGAAAACAACTTGTAGACATGGCTAAGAAGTGAGATGGACCTAAAATTCTTCAATCGGGCATTGTCGCCCTTCTTGAACAAGAGTACCACCATACCCCTGCACCATGCCTGTGGCGCTTTCCCTTCGAGTATGACGAAACCAAACAGCTTCTGGTTCCCCAAAGGGCTTTAAGTACCGGTTTTCCACCCGCCTTCAGGAGCTCAGCCGTAATTCCGTCATCACCCGGCACCTTGTTGTTCTTAAGTTGTTTCAAAGCCATCCTAATCTCGTAGAGGCTGACATCCGGAATGTCTTCGGTATAGTGCCAGTTCAATCTAGCTCTTGGGTCGTTTGCTAGATTCGCAACAGGTTTCTGATTGAGGTGTACAGCTGCCCATAGAACCCCTTGATCTCCCTCAGAAGCTCCAGTTTGGCGGATACGATCCTGCCATCGTCGGTCTTCAGTTTCGTGAGCTGGCTCTGCGCAATAGCCAGATCTCTTGCAAACCTCTTGGAGCCCTTATTCCGCTCAATCGCGTCTTTAATACGCTCGGAGGACTTCGAGATCTGTCTATTGAGCCGCCGATAGTTCCACTCATCGTCTGAAGACTGCAGGATCATTTGACGCCTCTCCTTCATGAGCTTGAGAGTGGATGGATCGGAAAGTTTCTTGTTCTTATTTGCACGACGGGTCTTAAAAAACTTAGACCCGACCGTATGGACAGTTTCCACGAACCCATCGTTGTAATCGTCCACGGAGCTACCTGGGCACTAATAATTTTGGTTTCAAATGAAAGATATAGACGTATAATCATTTAATCCGTTTAAAAAATGAAAATCGGTGCGCGCATTTACGAGATATTCGCTAATCAGTATAAGGGAAATGTTGTTTTTGATGATGACGAAGAAAATGTTCTATGACATTTCTATTTCACATATAAGTAAAATATTACCAGATGTGAAATTAGGGGCATAAAAACGTGCTTTCTTGCCTATTTTGAACAAACACACTTAACTATTACGCAAATAAAAAAATCGTTGTGTTTACTGGCGACGGTAAAAGAATGATGCAAATACAATATGATTAAAATTAAATGTCATGTTAACAATTCAAAGACAAGAAAGTATTACGTATGCTAATGTAGTGTAAAAGGGACATGCATACACAAGTTCCGTTAATAGTTAATAGTTCATTCATTTATTTTTGGTCGGATTACATTTCAAGAAACAGGACAAAATATGTCAGGTTAGTAAAACGTCGTAATGGTGCAACGCGTATCATGAGTTAAAATGTTTACGACTTAACTACGAGTTTAACTCTACATTTATTTATTTAACTCGACTAAACATGCAAGTGGGCCCTTAGATTATTTTATTAATAAGGCCCATAAATTACATAAAAAACGTCAATTAATAGAAACGTACATCTATACTAATATTATAAACTTAAAACTACTTGACCGATTTCAACAATTCTTTCAACGTTGGGTAGCTACACTATCCCCGGGTGACATAGGCTAGGTTTTTGTCCCTGTATGCCCACGGGAACGGGAACTACGTGGGTGAAGCTGCGAGGCGTTCGCTAGTTGTATTATAAAGAGCAATGAATACAAAGTATCAAAAAACATACCTACTCGTATTCAGCTTACGTAACTGCGTCATTGTTTCAAAATTGTTGATTTGCATGCATTGCTTCATTTGAACTGATTTTATTGAGTTACGTATGTATACCTATAAATTCCCGTCTTTTATAACCCCTCATTTCTACGCTATCGTAAAGTTAAGCGTTTTATCATGTAGCCACACATTTCCTTTAAATATTCCAGCAATATAGTGTCTCATTGAAAAATCCTTCAGTGTTTTCCATGCGTAGGCACAAGAATTATGTAAATCATGAATCCAGCCGCTTTCAAGCGTATTTTCTCGTTATGTATTAACTCGAGCTGCGTAATCGTTTTTCGGGACTTGATACCGGATCGGACTCATTGGACGAGGAGTGGAATCCGCATTCTAGGACACAAACCGACTCATTCTCGTGAAGACTGATGTCATAGCACACTTGGAGCCTGATCTAAGACAAAGGAAACCTTCATCTTAGATTGCTTGAGACCCGTAATGATGCCTTGCGAGCCAACCTTAACATGCAATACCGTCAGAAACGCAGATAAATTTATCGCAGCACCGGCAAATATAGGAGGCAGTGGGCTAATGATATTGCAGATCGTTCTCAATAAGCAGCAAACACCGGTACCCTGAAGGAATTGTATAAAGCTACCAAAACTCTGGAAGGTAACAGCAAATATAAGAAGAAGCCGCTCAAGTCTAAGGACGGTCAGCTCATAGTGACGTCGGAAGGGCAGCTTTTGCGCTGGCGTAATCACTTTAAGGAGGGCTTCCGTTTGTCAGCAACATCAACACCTGACACACTGCAAGTCAGTTCTACATCATCCCGGCCTCTCGACATCGACACGGAACCACCGTCAGCTTCGGAAGTTGTAAGAGCAGTCCTCTCTTGAAGACAGGCAAAGCACCAGGACTCGACCTGATAACTGCGGAAATGCTACAAGTTGACTTATGATCCACCGTCAACGTTCTGACGCCTCTCATTAAGAGGATATGGGCCACCGAAGAGCTTCCGGACGAATGGAACAAGGTTCTTTTGATAACTGTACCCAAGACGGGAGATCTTAGTCAATGCGATAACTGGAGAGGTTGCTCTCAATTCTCTCGAAGTTTTCACACAGGCGTCAGAATGGCAGAGGGAGATCTATCTCACCTTTGTCGATTTCGAAAAGGCATTTGATACGCTGAAGTGGTCCAGCATCTGGGCCCGTCTACTGGACATCGGAGTGCCACCGAAAATGTTCCGTCTCTTGGAGAATATATACAAGCATTATTCCTGTAGAGTAACTCACGACAACCTCATCTCGGATGATATAGCAGTACACGCAGGTGTCCGCCAAGGCTGTTTCCTTTCGCCGCTTCTCTTGTTAGTCGTTCTTGACGGGATATTACTTCGCATTTTCGACAACAAGCGGCGGGATAGAGTGGGGATTATCCAACGTGTTAGAGGACTTGGATTACGCCGTTTTAAATTGAAAGATTTAAGTCAGGAAGCGGCTGCAATAGAACTAAAAATAAACACCCGGAAGACCCAAAAGATGAGATCTGGTGTGAAGAATACTTCACCGTTGCTGATTGGCATGGAGGCAGTGGAACGCGTCCACAAGTTCACTTACCTCGGGAGCGTCGTGTCAGAAACTGTAGGTAGTGTAGAGAACATCGCTTCAAGGATAGCCAAAGCACGAGCTACCTTCGCGCAGCTGAGATCCGTTTGGCAATCGCGAAAACTGACCCGAAGGATTAAACTCAAAATCTTCGGGTCAAATGTCAAATCCTTCCTTTTTTACGGGTGCGAAACTTGGAAGGTCACAAAAGACATCTCACGCCAGATCCAAGTCGTCTTCGTTGCATACTCGGCATTTACTGGCACGAGATCATCACCAACGTAGAGCTGTTGGAGCAATGCCAGGAGAGCCCGATTGACCGCCAGATCAAGCGTCGCAAGTGGAGTTGGATTGGCCACACGCTGCAAAGGGATTCTGATCAAATACTGAAGCAATCACTGGATTGGAATCCCCAAGGCAAAAAAAAGCGTGGCCGGCCCCGTCAAACCCGTCGCACCGTGTTGGCGAAAGCGACGAACATCGGTATGACGAACGAGGAGAAGCGTAAACCTCAGAACCGATCGCGATGGAGGACTACTGTGGATGGACTACTGTACCGGGAACGTAGGACATAAATTCAAGTAATTCAAATATGGAGTTTCCTGTCCGTTCTTCTCCATAATAAGCTACTTTGCCGAATGAATGGTATAATCATAATTAATATATTATAAATTGGAAAAAGAAAAAATGGACGTGGACTTCCCCAAATGGACTCTTTAAAAATGAAATAGATTACATTATGACCAATAAACCAAAAGTTTTTAAAGATCTGTCAATTTTACATAATTTAAATTTTAACTCGGACCATAAAATGATTCGTGCTACGTTACGAGGCACTCATACAAAGAAAAGTCGAAGGCTGCACATTAAATCGGTACCTTATGTGAACATTAAAAATAACGCAGAGATAATAAACAGCTTAAAAGAAATTATAGAGAGAAGAGAAGAAAAAGAATACAATAAACCAATTGAGGTGACATACTGCGATTTTGTAAATACTCTCAAAACTGAAGCCCGTAAAGTGTCTACAAATAATAAAGCTATACTATCCACCGAAACAATTCAATTACTCAAAGAAAGAAAATTGCTTTTACAAGCCAAGAAAAACAAAGAAACACGAAAAGAGATTGCAGAAATAAGTAAAACTATCAATAAAAATCTAAGGAAAGACAGAAAGCAAAAAGGGAAAACACTTTCCAATACCATATTAAGAAAACAGGCGGAGTAAAGAAAGCGTTCAAAGAATTAGAATCGAAAAAGAATTGGAAGCCAAATATGAAGAATAAACAAGGAAGATGTACTACTAAAATATCAGATATATTAAATAATGCTACGGAATATTATAAGGAGCTGTATAAAAGCAAAAATAATAAGCTAGCTACGACGATGACACACGACATGCAAGATACTGAACCTATACCACCTATTCTAGAAGAAGAAACAGAAACAGCTATTACTACGCAGAAGTTAGGAAAAGCACCCGGTCCCGATCAAATCACCAATGAACTTCTCAAAGTGTCCATGCCGGTAATTGTCCCTAAATTAACCTATTTGTTTAACGAAATAATAACAACAGAAGTTATCCCAGAAGATTTGGCGAAATCAACGATAGTTTAGTTACACAAAAAAGGAGACAAAGGAGATATTAACAATTATAGGCCAATAAGCTTAATGTCTAATATATATAAGATCTTTTCTAAAATACTATTGTTGAGACTAACTAACACCCTTGATGGAAACCAGCCAAAGGAGCAAGCTGGATTTAGGAGCAACTTTTCGACCATTGACCACATACACGTCCTACGCCAGATACTTCAGAAATACAGAAAATACAACAAAGTATATTATTTAGGGTTCGTAGACTTCACCAAAGCGTTTGATTCCCTGGAACACCACTACATATGGGAATCATTAGAAAAACAAGGGGTCCATAAAAAGTATATACGCATATTAAAAATCATTTATGGGAAAAGCACAGCACAAATAAAACTGGAAAGGTCAGGTGAAGAGTTCCCGATAGAAAGAGGCGTCCGTCAAGGTGACCCTATTTCGCCGAAGATATTCTCAGCTGTGTTGGAGTTGATCTGTAGGAGACTGGGTTGGGATAAGTTTGGACTTAACGGGAACGGAGACAAATTGAGTCATTTGAGATTCGCTGATGATTTAATACTTTTCTCCGAATGCCCGATGATCTTGGAAAAAATGCTACAGCAATTATCAGATGAAAGTGCAAATGCAGGGCTCACAATGAATATAGCAAAGACAGAAGTAATGAACAATTCCTCACAAAAAAATGCTATTACAATTAATAACCAGCAGTTAGAATATGTAAGCGAATACATTTATTTAGGACAATTAGTATCACCTACAGACAGCATGCAGAAAGAAATTGAAAGAAGAATAGCAAACACTTGGAAGAGATTCTGGTCGTTGAGCGAAGTAATGAAAAATAAAGAAATGCCTATGACGGATACGGAGAAACGAAAAGTCTTCAATGCTTGCATACTGCCATGTCTTACATAAGGATGCCAAACTTGGGCCTTAACTGAACAACAACAAAATAAATTAAATATATGTCAGAATGGGATAGAGAGAAGCGTATTGGGAGTAAGAAGAAGGGATAAAATTAAATTAAAAAAGATCAAAGGAAAAACAAAGTTTGGAAAAGTTCAACCAGTATGCAGAAAATTGAAATGGCGTTGGGCAGGGCATATGTTGAGAGAAAAGAAAGAGAAATGGACCAGAATAATTACGGAATGGTACCCTAGAGAAAGCAGAAGAAGTAGAGGAAGACAGCCAAAGCGATGGGAAGACGATTTGAAGCAAGTAGCTGGGCCAGAATGGTTACGTACAGCAAAGGACAGAAACAAGTGGAAATCCTTAGAGGAGGCCTTTGTCGAAAGACAAGCTGTTAAGAGGGGAGATAAGCCGAATGCCGAGAGTATGTTTTTAGTTTGAGTTAATTAATAGTTTCCTACCTCTACTGTTATATTTTTAAGTAATGTTTTCAAGTTAAGTTAAATTGTAACAGCAATAAAGACTTATTTTATTTATTTATTTAGGACTAGAGGACGCCTTGCGGTTTCACCCGCGTAGTTCCCGTTCCCGTTGGAATACAGGGATAAAAAGTAGCCTATGTCACCCGGGGATAGAGTAGCTTCCCAACGGTGAAAGAATTTTTGAAATCGGTCCAGCAGTTTTGGATTCTATTCGCCGTTCCCGTTGGAATACAGGGATAAAAAGTAGCCTATGTCACCCGGGGATAGAGTAGCTTCCCAACGGTGAAAGAATTTTTGAAATCGGTCCAGCAGTTTTGGATTCTATTCGGTACAAACAAAAAAAATCTTTCCTCTTTATAATATTGGTATAGATAACCCAAAACGCGCAATTGGCTCTAAGCTATTTAGCAACTGATAAGTGGATTCTAAATTGACATTCCCTATAGAAAATTTGAACATAGAATATCCTTAGCATTTTTTTTAAACTTTGCCCTACACCTAGGCTGCCGCTGCCTACGTACTTTGTGACTACGCATTTCACCTGTATCGGACGTGGGTTTACAAACATAAACTCACATACACACACAGCCAGACCCGAAACAACTATCTGTATAGGCTAACTAATTGTAGAATACAGTCGGTATTTTTATAAATAAGTAAATAACTGTAATATTATCTTATTTCGTTATTGATCCTTTTATGTAGTTTACCTAGTGTCAGTAACCCAGAAGAGACAAGACCCTTCAACTTCTACTTATTGTATATTGTTTCAGAGGACAGTGAATTATACTTTATATTAAATTACACAATAAGAAAAACATATTTAATATCTTAGGCACTACATATAGTAGACAGTTCCTTTTTGTTGCCAATGATATCGCTTTTCATTGGGTCTTTCTTAAATTCATCGAAATGGTCAACATGCTGTATTATTTTGCTCCAGAACAAACAATCTGCCTATCATTTTGTGAACTATGGTGAGTTGGCTTCCAGTTAGCAAACCAGTATTTTACGTGAAGCGACTGCCTATGTTTCCTTGACAAGACCCAATATCCCTTAACAAGAAAGGTTTTCTTGTTAAGGTTTACCTTAGTCTTGTTCACATTTATACTCATACCTTTTAACTTAAAAGCTTCATTCATCACAGTCACCATGTCTTGCAAGTGTTCTGCTGACGATGCAAGTAGTACTTGATCATCTGCATAGAGAAGGCATTTGACAGGCAATTCATTCATCCTCAATCCGCACTCATGCTCTTTCAAACCTATCAGACAACTATCCATGTACAAGTTGAACAGCCACGGTGACGCTACACAGCCCTGTCTAACACTCCTTGAGATGGAAAACCAGTCCGAATACGCCCCATTAATCCTAACACAAGCACTGGAATCCATATATAGAGATTTCATTGCTCGTACCAAGCGCCAGTCCACTCCGTAACCGGCTAGCATCGACCACAGTTCATCCCTCCACACATTGCCATAGGCCTTCTCCAAGTCAACGAAAGCACAGTATACTTGTTTGAGCTTTGCAAGATGTTTTTCAGCTATACTCCTCAACGAGAAGATCTGATCCATACAGCCCATTCCCTCTCTAAATCCTGCTTGCACGTCCCATAATTGTTCATCCGTCACTTTTACCACTCTATTTATTAAAACTTTCGCATATAATTTGCCGACAACACTCAAAAGACTAATGCCGCGGTAGTTTTTACACTCCTGCTGTGAACCTTTTCCCTTATATAGTGGTACGATTACAGCCTTGCACCAGTCATCCGGGATCATTAGGGATCCGGCAGAATAGGCTTGCTGCCACTCTGCCACCGCCCTTCAGCATTTCAACAGATACTCTTTCATACCCTGCAGCTTTACCAATCTTCATACCACTCAGTGCTTTTATAATCTCATCCATTTCTATTTCATTCTTATACTTTTGCTCTTCGTCTGAGTTAGAATAGAATAGAAAACATTTATTCGACATAGACACAACACGACAGCAAAAATCACAAAGTAACAGAGAAGAACAGTAAAAAAAAGTAAAAACAAGGTTTAAGAATAATTGCGCCGGGCGTGCCCATACCGAAAGGGCTACCAACTCAGCATTTGCTGGGCGTCAGACACCAAGCGCTGATTTTCAGTTGGCACCCCGCTAGTGACACACGGACGTGGGTAAATAAAATAGATACTTAAAATAATGTCATAAAGTGCAAATGTGTGCTTAACTTATAAATTGAAAAATATGTAAAATAGGAAATGTAAAGTAATATAAAAAATAGATATAATGTAATATGATTTATAGTATATAAAGTGCTACAATATGATGGTTTAAAATTGTCTCAAAACCCCAAATGACAGTGTGGCATAGACGCAACCGGCCTATCACATCCAGCAAATCTCTTCCCGACTCATAGAAATATAGGCACACCACTTGATGGATTAAACTAAATTTTAAATTAGCGTAGAAATAATTCATATTAAATAATAAACATTGGATTGAATTAAATTAAAATAAGGATGGAAATTAGATAAATGATTTGTCAATATTAATGTCATTAAATTTTATTTGTGAAGTCAGAATGAATGTCTTAAGTTTAGTCTTAAAAGTTATTATATTCGTTAGTTTGACAACTGGCTTCTACCCAGTTACCCAATCCTTGCACACTAATCTGACAACTAAATAAACTTTCAAAATATCCCTTCCAGCGTTCCAAGACCTTGCATTCTTCGCTCAGTAAACACCCATATTCTGCTCTTATTACATTCATTCTCGATGTTTTTGTCACCCCGCGAGCCAATCTTACCTGTTTCCAGAACAGCTAAACATTGGCCCTGAAGTTATCGGAGAACTTCCTGTTATATTTTTCTTCCTTTTCATCCTTCTTCATTTTTACCACCTCTTGGACTTTCGCTTTCATTTGATTGTTCATTACTTTCACTCTTGCCAGAGCATCCGTCACGTTTGTTGCCTGATTCATTCTATTTCTATTTTGGGCCTTCAAGGCTAACACATTAAGCCAAGCCTCTTTCTTCTTCTTCACCGCCTCTTTCACTTCATCATTCGTTCTACTACCACGTTTCCTTTTCGCTATACCTCATAACTTTGCGGCTACGTTCACCATACTACTTTTCACTATTTCCCACACATTCTCTAAACTGAAATCATTCATATCATCAAATATCTTATCCGTCTTCTGTTTTACTTCCCTCTTATATTCCTCCTTTACTTTTAGTTCTTGTAAACTTTCTACTTTTATTCTTTCTAACGCGGTCACAGGAACTTGAACTCGATGACGCCAATGCTTGAACAGACCAGCCACCCGACACATAACTAGATAGTGATCAGTCCCTACATAAGCACCCCGATAGGCTCTTGTATCTGCAACTTTGCTCTTCAATCTTTCATCTACAATTACAAAATCAATCATACTTCTACTGTCTTGCCTTTCCCAAGTATACTTATGGATCTTTCTATGATCAAACATAGTGTTCATTACACATACACCGTTCTCTACACATACTTCTAGTAAATTCATCCCATTCTCATTCACTCTATTGTCCCCGAATGTCCCTAATACTTTTTCGAACCCATTCCTCTTGTTAGGTTCGGGGAGACAAGTGAAAGACGTGACGTGACGTGCTATAGACACACTACTTTATTAAATCTTAAACACATAGCGCGGGCGCAGCCACGCACACATAGAAATGCTAGCACACGTATACAACAGTTCCTCCCCCTATTTAACATAATAGAAAATAACAAATATATTTTTAAAAGAATTGTTTATAATCAACCCTGGGTATGTCCCGCAGCGGTCTGCCGGCACATCTTGAATTCTGGGGTGAAGGTGAGGATGACAATTCCACCTCATTCCTTTCCCCTCCCTCATTGTCAAGCGGTTGAGAACCGCTGTCTTCGTTTTGAATTGGAACGCTGTCCACCATAAAATCGTCGATGTGGGTCGTCGACGTACCTTTATTTAGCACTATTTTAATTTTTATGTTTTTTGACGTCCAATGAAGAAACATGGGCTTTTATTAAATACAACACTTTTCCCAGTCTTTTTATTACGGTTCCTTTGTACCACTGATACTTGCTGTTGTTTAGAATTTTTTTATACATAATCTCATCGCCCAGCTTTAGTACTTGTTTATTGTTACCACCGTAGCACTTAATTTGTGAGCACTGTTTTCGTTTGACATTGTTGGTTAGTGATGTGAGTGGGGTCGCCGTCGACATTGGCTTTGGTTGGAGTAAATCAAGACGTGTTCTGAGATTTCGCCCAAACACCAATTCAGCCGGTGAGAACCCCGTGACAGAATGTTTTGAATTCCGATAGTCAAATAAAAATTTCAATATTTTGTGCCTGCACTCATTCTTACTACGAGAACCTAAAACGCTTGACTTTATACCCTTTTTGACAATTTTTACAAAGCTCTCTGCTTGTCCATTACTAGCAGGATTGTATGGTGGTGATGTAAGATGTTCAATTCCATTCAATGCACAAAATTTCGTGAATTCAGCGGATGTAAACGCAGTGCCGTTATCGCTAACAATTGTGTGTGGTAATCCGTACTCAGACATGAAATCATGGAGCTTTTCAATAACGATCGCCGATGTGGTAGATGTGCTCACGTCATATACCTCTAACCATTTCGTGTGCGCATCTACCACCACCAAAAACGTCTGATTATTCAGCGGTCCTAGGAAGTCTACGTGTATTCTATGGAATGGCGTATGAGGAAACTTCCATGGTGCTAACGGCGCCCGGTGTGGCGAGGGCCGTAGCTGTTTGCATATTTCACACGAGTGTATCATTTTTTCTAGTGCCGCATCGATGCCCGGGAACCAAAACCGTGACCTAGCCTCTGATTTTGTTTTTACGATGCCTAAATATGAGGTATGTAATTCTAATAAAACCCTTGTCCGCAACGATTCGGGAAGAACAACTTTTTGTCCCCTCATTAAACAACCGTTTTCATATGACAATTCTGTCTTACATAAATGATATGGTTTTAACCGCAAGTCTACTTCCTTTTTAGGCCACCCGTTTACAACATTATTTGCAACTAACTGTAATACCGTATCCTCATTAGTAGCTTTGCGTAACTCATTTAAGGTCAACGGCATGTCGCTTTCGACAACAAAATTAACGTATGATGCGCGATCAATGGGAGCGGCGGCCGCGGCGGAGTGTGCGCCGCTGTTGTCTCCCTCGCTCTCGGCGCGAGCCCGCCCTGATTTACACTGTAAACTCGCCCGAGATAGATAATCAGTGTTGTTATCTGCGCTCCGAACATACTCAATTATGTAGTTGTATGCATTTAAAAACATCGCATATCTCTGCAACCTATTAGCGGACACCTCCGGTATGCCTTTATGTTTTCCGAAAATAGTAATTAATGGCTTGTGATCCGTGCGTAATATGAATGGATCTGACCTGCCATATAGGTACTGATGGAACCGACGTATTCCAAATATTATTGCTGTCGCCTCTTTTTGTATTTGTGAGTAATTCTTCTCAGCCGTGTTCAACGTGCGGGACGCGAATGCTACCGGGCGCTCTAACCCGTTATAATCTATTTGGGATAAAATAGCACCCAAGACACTCGGCGAAGCATCGACGGTTATGAATTGAAGTGTGTTAAGACCTGATCAGACGTTAATCTTTTCTTAATTTCTTCGAACGCTCGTTGGTGTGACGTAGACCAGTCCCACTTCGCCCCTTTTTTTAATAGGTCATACAAGGGACTCAAGATACAGGATGCTCCAGGTACGAAATTTCTGTAATAGTTTACCAGGCCTAAAACGATTGCAATGTGTTAACGTTGGTAGGAATGGGCGCATCGGCTATAGCTTTCACCTTTGCCGGATCTTTCTGTAAGCCATCCTTGTTTATTATATAACCTAAATATTTTATTTCGTTTTTGAAGAAATCACATTTTCCTTTTTGCACTGTTAACCCTGCATCCTGAAGCCTTTGCAGAACTATGATCAACTTTTTCAGGTGCCCTTCTGGGGTCTGGTCAGTCACTAAAATGTCGTTGAGCAGGCATATGACCCCGTCTAGTCCTGATAGCACCGTTTCCATAGCGCGTTGGAATATAGACGGCGCACTAGACAGTCCGAATACTAGTCGAGTATAATTAAACACACCTCGGTGTGTATTGATACAAGTGATCGGTTGAGATTCCTCGTCTAACAAAAACTGATGATAGGCCATGGTCAAGTCAATTTTTGAAAATTGATGGCCCCCGTATAGTTTTGAAAATAGTTCGTGTACCGTGGGTAGAGGATATTGTTCTATTACTAGCTGTTTGTTAATTGTAACCGAGTAGTCGGCACACAGTCTCACGGAACCGTTGTGCTTAAGCACGGGTACAATTGGCGACGCGTACTCCGACTGTGCAACGGGCTTTAGAACACCTAGGTCCACTAAACGTGTTATCTCTTCGCCGACCTAATCACGTAATGCGAACGCAATTGGACGCGCTTTACAGAATATCGGTTTCACATTTTCTTTTAATTTTAATTTTACACGATATTTATTAAATTTACCAAGATTTTCCGAAAATAGTTCTGGAAAACGTAATTGCAATTGGTCCTCCATACTCTGCTCACTCTTCAAAAAGTTACAAGACGTCAACTTAAGTTTAAATCTTGATATGAAATCTCTGCCTAATAGTGGTGGTCCGCCATCGCGAATGACGTATACATCCAATGTCTGAGTCGCATGTACGTCACGCCGCGGCAGGTTTACGTACCCTACACATTTCATATTATTGCCGGTGTAGCTAAAAAACCTTTTTTTTAAATCTAGTAACGGAATTTTACTGAATAAGTTTTTATAGGTACCTTCGGATATAACTGTCACAGCTGATCCACTGTCTATTTGAAATTGAACATCCTTTCCGTTAATTGAAACTATTTCTGTCATGGGTTCCCCCCGGACTGAGCGTATGTTAAATAATGACTTACCGTCATCGTCGTCCCCACTCACATCACCCGTCAACACGTAATTAACCTTATTACACATTTTACGCAAATGACCTTTGGTGTTGCACTTTTTGCATTTGTAGCTTGCAAACCGACATTGGGATGACTCATGATTATTACGACCGCACACTGTACATTTTAATTTACCGGCACTAATGGGTTTAGCACTATGTACTTCCTTGGCGATCTTGAACATCGGCGTCTGCTGCTCAAGGACAGCCGAAGACGTGGCGACGCCCACTCGAGCGGACTCGTTCCTGCCCTGCTACCATTCCCATCACGAACTTGTCTCGTAACGATTCTTCGACGTTACCAAATTTACAATGTGCTGTAAGTCCTCGTAGCCTTGACGCCCATTGCGTATGTATCTCGCCTTGCTGCTGTACTGCTGCGTAAAATTTGTAACGCTCGCTGAAGCCGCATATCTTTGGAAGAAAATGCTCATCTAATAAATGCACTATGTCGTCATATGGTACTTCCTGGATGTCCTTTGGCAGGGCCAGATCCGCTGCCAACTTGTAAGTACCGTCGGTAAGTGCGCTGAGCAGGATCGCCCGTCTCTTAGTTCCAGCTGCATCATTCTTCGGGACGATGTCATTTGCAATAAACCATTGCGTAATTCGGCCTTTGTACGACTTCCATTCCTGCTCGTCATGGTTGTAGTAAGTAAGTAGACAAAATGCCGATACTGTTCATTTTCCGTAACTATTTTGAGATGTGGGTAATAAATAAAAATCCTCGTCGCCACTGTTAGGTTCGGGGAGACAAGTGAAAGACGTGACAGCTATAGACACACTACTTTATTAAATCTTAAACACATAGCGCGGGCGCAGCCACGCACACATAGAAATGCTAGCACACGCATACACAACACCTCTTCACACCAACCCAATTATTAAAGTCGCCAAGCATAACAATCTTCTCGTTAGACCTACATTCATTCAATATATCTCCTAAACTCCCCCAGAATTCCTCTCTTTCAGAAGGTGAGCATCTCATATCGGGTGCATACAAGCACAAAATAAAGATAGGGTGTAGGCCCACCTTCATAAT
Organism: Orthosia cruda; assembly: GCA_964057195.1. Classification (NCBI taxonomy): domain Eukaryota; kingdom Metazoa; phylum Arthropoda; class Insecta; order Lepidoptera; family Noctuidae; genus Orthosia; species Orthosia cruda. Next base: position 33,832,265 of record OZ059838.1, read on the forward strand.
CACCCAAAGAATCCTAGGGCTCACACAAGCGTAATCTTTTACACATCTCATCTGCCGCTCCGAGAGGATAACCCCCACACCCTGACAGGCCCTCTGTATCTCTTGAACACCAGAACAGATAGCGGTCAGGGACCCGTGTTTAGACATATCCACTCCCTTTCTTTTTGTCTCATTCACACATTACAAATCTATCCTTTTGTCCTTCACTATTTCACATATTTCATCCATCTTATCTATCATCCCTCCCTGCACATTCAGCGTAGCTAAGCGACACTCCGCAGCTCGCTTTTCGCCCCATGAGAACAATTGACGTGGTGTGTGGCGAGCATCACCGCCGTCTCCGAGTAGATTATTTAAACTCATTTTGTTCCCACGAATACCAAGAGAAACTATGTCCACGCTCTACAGAGCCCCGCTTGTAGAGGTAAGGCTGGATAGTGCCTGGGGGCGCCCGGTCCCAGACAACAGGCTAGTATAATACAATGTATGTTTCTATTAATTTTCGTTTTTTATTTACTTCATGGGCATTATTAATAAAATTATCTAAGGCTCACTTGCATGTTTAGTCGAGTTAAATAAATAAATGTAGAGCTTGTAAACTCGGTGTTATGTCGTAAATATTTTAACTCATGATACGCGTTGCACCATTAAATTAAATTCATCATCATCATCTGCCTAGCCTTTTCCCAACTATGTTGGGGTCGGCTTCCAGTCTAACCGGATTTAGCTGAGTACCAGTGTTTTACATGCAGCGACTGCCTATCTGACCTCCACAACCCAGTAACTGGGTAACACGGTAGAGAGAAGACACCGAGACACCGAGAGAAGCTTGAGATCTGACACCAGTCTAGCCAAGAGGTATCGTGTTACCCAGTTACTGGATTGTGGAGGTCAGATAGGCAGTCGCTCCATGTAAAACACTGGTACTCAGCTGAATCTGGTAAGACTGGATGCCGACTCCAAAATAGTTAGGAAAAGGCTAGGCAGATTGTGGTGTCAGATCTCAAGCTTCTGACTACTCGTAACGACTGTCAAAGTCCTTCAAATGACAGCCGGGACCAACGGCTTAACGTGCTTTCCGTGGCACGGAGGCAACTCGGTATGTTGAAATGGTCACCCATCCACGGACCGACCTCGTCAAGCTTTGCTTAACCTTGAAGATCGACCCATGCGGCTGTTATTATTTAGCCACGAGCTCCTCATTAAATTAAATTTAAAAAAAAAAAAACCCCGACACAAAATCTCTAAAAGAAAAAACTAAACCTCGTACTCGCGTCGGGAAACTGCTAAAGTTTACAGCAGTTTATTTTATTTACAAAGTGGTTCCCCGACGCGAGTACGAGGTTTATTTTTGCTTTTAGAGGTTTTAGTGTCAGGGGTTTTGAAATTTGTAATTTAATTTTTATTTCATGCTTTTTAACTACATATTATTATAATATACCTAGTAGTAGACACGCTTCAATCGACGATCTATCGTATTAAGTAATAATGACACGATATCTTGCTAAAAAAACGGATAACTGTGAACGGTTGAACCAATTTTATTTAAACATAGAACACATAAGAACACTCTCGAAAAAGACATCTTTTAAAAAAAAAACCTAAATGAAGATCGGTTGATCCGTTTAGGAGCTTTGATCCCACAGACAGACACACAGATACACATACACACAGATACACAGCAACACACGTCAAACTTATTACACGCCGATTTTTCCGTCGAGGGTTAAAAATAATGCTTTAACCTGACAAATTTTGTCAATATCTGTGCTCTGAATTGTAATCCGACAAAAATAAATGAATGTACCATGAACGGAACTGTTATGCGAGTCCCTTTTACACTACATAAAGATACGTAATACTTTCTTGTCTTTTAATTTGGAATTTTTTTTTGCGCTATTTTTGATTTTTGTCCTAAATCACTTTTTCATGCTCCTAATTTCACATCTGGTGATATTTTACTTCTATGTGATGTAGTCACAAAATATAGACATGTCATAGAACATTTTCTTCGTCATCATCAAAACAACATTTCGAATATCTCGTAAATGCGTGCACCGATTTACATTTTGACGACGACTTTCATTTGAAACCATTTTTTTTACATCTCGATAAAAAAAAACATGTTTTCAAGGTACGTAATTTATTTTGACAATTCGTACACTTACCTAAAACTTAACTTAACTCTTCCACATCTGCAGCTTAAATATTTAAGTTAATTTAAAAGATTATCTCTAGATTTATAACTCTAACTCTTGATGGTGCAAGATTTTTTTTCTGCTATTAACAGCGGGTTATTTAGGATAACGCAAAACGCGCAATTGGCTCTAAGCTATTTAGCAACTAATAAGTGGATTCTAAATTTACATTCCCTAAAGAAAATTTGAACATAGAATATCCTTAGCAATTTTTTAAAACTATGCCCTACACCTAGGCTGCCGCCGCCTACGTACTTTGTGACTACGCATTTCACCTGTATCGGGCGTGCGTTTACAAACATAAACTCACATACACACACAGCCAGACCCGAAACAACTATCTGTATAGGCTAACTAATTGCAGAATACAGTCGGTATTTTTATAAATAAGTAAATATCGCATTATTCTTTTGAAAATTTATAAAAATTAGTTTATAAAGTTTTTAAATTTGATTTTCTTTTCAAGATTAAATAGTCAACATACAGACCTAACCTAGTAAAATTTGTCTTTTACCTATACTGAATACTTCCAGAGATTCTATTCGCAAATTGGCAGTCTCAGACGACTGTCACGTAGGTTTTGATCGAGGGGTCAAGACTTGAAAGCGATGCCATTATACGTGTGTAACAAAACCATATTGCGATTCAGAAAATGGTACAACGCCATTTATCGAGCAAGAAGGCAAATGTGTTCAAATCAAGTGTGACCTGTGAGCTTATTACCAACTAGTTTTTTCCAGGTGCTTGACTTCTGTGGCCTTTGCCTCTTCTTTAGAAATAATAGGAAATTCAGTTCAACAAGCGTAGCTTTTAGCTTCATCTTTTGACGGTGTAGTTTAGTTACAAAATATAAAAAGACTGAGCGTAGAAAAATTGCGTGTACTACACAACACATTTATTTTTAAATTATGATTGAATTTCAAAATATTAAATATCTAGCTGACCCTCGGGGCTTCGCTCCCATCTACTGGCTACCTACCTACACTGCCTACCCTGGCTACCCTGCCCCAAACCTGGCTACCCTGGCTACCTTGGCTACCCTGGCTACTCTGGCTACCCTGGCTACCCTGGCCACCCTGGCTACCCTGGCTTCCCTGGCTACTCTGGCTACCCTGGCTACCTTGCCCCTACCTTGGCTACCATAGCTACCCTGGCTACTCTGGCTACCCTGGCTACCTTGCCCCTACCCTGGCTACCATAGCTATCCTATCTACCATGGCTACCCTGGCTACCCTGGCCACCCTGGCTACCCTGGCTTCCCTGGCTACTCTGGCTACCCTGGCTACCTTGCCACTTCCCTTCCTACCCTACCCAAAAAGTGCCTACCCTGGCTACCATGGCTACTTTGCCCAAAACCTGGCTAACCTGGCTACCCTACCCAAAACCTGGCTACCATGGCTACCCTGCCCAAAACCTGCCTACCCTGGCTACCATGGCTACCCTGGCCACCCTGGGTACCTTGCCTACCCTACCTACCCTGCCTACCTACCTACAAATTTTCATCTATCATCAATAGTTTCCTCTGCTCACGCCGAATAATGTATTTTACAGGCAACATTTTGCTACCTTGGGTTACATTATTGCAATTTTCATAAGGATCTCTAATTTTTTTGGAAATATATTATAGCCTATGACACTCAGGAATAATGTAGCTTTCTACCGGTGCAATAATTTTCAAAATGCACTTTTGTGCATGAAGTCATGATTAAAAAATAAATGAATATTAACTGATAATCGGAAACGCCTGGAAAAGCAACTGGTCCATAAAGATGCTAAAGAAGGGCGATCTGCCGATCTCCCTGAAGCGAAAACTCCGGTGACCTAACCTACGGTGCTCGGACCTGGTTACTGACCGAGTTACAAAAGTTCCACCTTGGGGTTTGTTAAAGAGCAATGGAGCGCAGCATTCTGGGCGTAAAAAGAGCTGAAAGAATAAGAAACGCCACGCTGCGCTCTAGAATGAGGATCATAGACGTAGGAATAAAGGCTGCCAGGCTAAGATAGAATTTGGCGGGTCAGGTTAGCTGTATAAAGAGAAAGAGTTGGCGAGACGATCTAGACGCCCACTGCAAAGGCTGGTCCGAGGTGGCTCCGCAAATTAATATTTGAAAAGATTTGGGGAGGCCTTTGCCCAGCAATGAAACAGTATAGTAAAATATTAAATAAAACATTATTATATCAAGCTACTATAAAAACATAATATAAAGCCGGCAAACCAAGAACTTAGCTAGTTTGGTTTAACAGTTCCCATGGTGCAAACCGTAAACTATATACGCTGTATATCAAACACATAACTACATTTTTTCGCAGTAATCATACACCCACTTTCGAACAAGGGTAGCTGACCGATATACCAGCAGTGTGGAGTCACATCAGTTTGCCGGTACATTAATCTTTTAACGCTTTCCTTCCTTGGATTGTAATCTTCTTATCGTAATTTGGTTTTAGTTTTCTGTGTGCTGTACTTTTACTAACAGGATGAACGTATATTATAAGTTTTTATCTACTCTCATATCGTAATATTCGAATTATAAAATTCAAAACGAGTTTATATTGGCATACTTTATAAACACAATACCGAAATTTAAAAATAGAATCTTATTATAACACTATTTCTCTAACAAAATAATGCTATAAAACAATTTTTTTTCTATTACGATACAGGACAAATCCAAGAAGTTAATCACTAAGGAGTTTCCATCAATATTTTTTTTGTAATGCCATTTTATAGTACCTATTATAAAAAGATTTGATTCCAATTTTAAATTGTCTATGACAATGCCTGCTTTAGACTTAGCACGCACTGGGATTTTTATTCACGCGTATTTTATTTCCTTCTACCTGTTCATAGAGCTCAAAATATTCGGGCGAATAAAATTCGCGCCGTGGTGCGGTGGATTCTGTGGCAAAACACGGATTTCTTGCGGTATTATTTCCGCACGATTTCTTTACCGCAATGCGAACAACTTCATACAATTCCAGGGGCAAAAAAAAATCGCGCGAATAAAGATCGCAGTGCGTGCTAAGCCTTAGCGCATGCGCGGTTAATGCGGTGATGTGCTGGGTTTTGGCGCCATTCATACGATTTGCAAGTTTTGCTGAACTGAATTTTATGAGTTATTTAAATTATTGTTTAAAAATGTCTGTTAATGTATGTGTGAATGTGAAGAAAATTTGACTCCGCCCGATATTTTAGATGTGGCGAAGGAATTTACTCGTAATTTATTACCAGCAAAGTTGAGAAAAGTATAATTATGACAAATGCTATCACGATTTTATTGCATGGAAAATGCAAAAAGAGGTATTTAGTAGGTTCAATCCCAATTTATGAGTGTAGATAAAGTAGTGTATGAAACTGCACATAACTAGGTATTAAAACATTCGTGTGAAAGCTATTAAAAACCTCGCCTACGGCTCGGTTTTTAAACACACACTCATGTTTTAATACCCCTCATTATGCAACAGTTTCATAAACTACTATTAAGCTGACATGGTCACAATCATTAGAATTAATATTTGTTGTTTTTTGTGTGTTAGCACCCACCCGCAATGACTTTAGTTCTCGTGATCATGGCGCTTGTAACGGTGCCGAAATATCGAGCTCTCAACCAAAAACAAAATATACATGGTAAATATCCCGAAACAAATATTAATTCTAATGAACGTATATTATATCTAATCTAGCCTATAAACGAGTATTCTTGTATATATGTATATACATAATCTGAATCTCGAATACGGCGTCAAAGATTTTCAAGAAATTTAGTATGCTTGGTTTCATTTTTAGAAAACGTCGTTTTCTCTATTTTCACCCGAGCAGAGCTTGGTTGCACAGGTACTTAGATATTATATCACAACAACGTGTTTTGTAGGAAATTACAAAAAAGAAGGAGCGTGCATTCATCACCCTTGCTTACTCAATTTAGAACCTTATTACTAACTTATCTAATGTAATTAAGATGCAGACAAAAGACACGTGGTCTTCACCAGATAGAAAAAAAAAATAAGTAATAGACCCGACTTAGGTAATTTGAAAAATTGATTTTTTGTTTATTATACACCTAAAAAAAGTTATAGAAGTAGATATTTTGATTATTATGGTCTCAAATGAAAGCTATTTGAGTAGAACCAGTTTATGCGTTTAAATCATGTAACTCGATCCACGCGTTTTTCAGATATTAACGGATTACTGAATGCCAAGGGCAATGGTCACGGACGCCCCTTACCGCGATACGTTTGTTTTGATCGTGTTAGCGACACTGCTTTTACAATTTTTTCGTATGTTTTTGAAATATTGGAATACATTGGTAGAAGGTATTAACGACTTTTATTTTTTTATTATCTGGCGGTGTCTTTAGTGGTCGTTCGTGCTACTGCTGAGGTTTTGGGTTCGATTCCCGAGTCGGGCAGTGTTATTGTTTTTTTAAGCTATTGCATAGCTTCTATCGCAGGCCTTGAGCGCGGGGACCGAATCCAGAAATTCCGTAACGAAAAAACCTCACGCTCCAATGGTGATCAATGTGGACCTTATGCTAATGAGAATAAGGGTCACTTTTGCTTGTCAAAGAAAAGCGACCTTATTTCAATGTGAATAAGGGTATTTTTGTTTTGTTTTTAATAAGGTTTTTGAATTCTGTGGAATCTGAGGTGTGGCTTGAAGGCCGTGCATCGTCTAACGTCGTTTCAGTTCGGCAGTCTTCGACACCAGTCTGGCGAAACTCCTATACAAAATAACGATGTATGAAACGGACGTCCTTTTTAATGGCGGCTATAATCCGATATAATTACGAAGAACAATGAGAGCTCTGGGATTATATAGGCCTTGACTCTTCAACAAATAGACGGATTACATCGACCGCCATTTTGACTGTCAGTCACTAGATTCCCTCTGGTCAGGCGTTTGACAGTTAGTTTGTTATGGTTTTCTAAAGTTATTCTAAAGTTATATTTTTGCGGAGGGCATTGGTGTCGGCAGATATCCCCTGCGTGCTGGAGCCTCCGGGTTTGTGTAGGACTGACGGCAAGAGGCCGGATGGACTGACCTTGGTACCTTGGAAAAACGGCAAGTGCTTAATATGGGACGCAACTTGCGTCAGCACTGTTGCCGCCAGTCACCTTGGTCGCACCGTCCTCTCGCCGTCAGCAGCGGCGGAAGACGCCGCTGGGAGGAAAAGGGTGAAGTACGCACCATTGGAGGGCCGTTACTATTTTGTGCCCATTGCCGTTGAGACCATGGGCTGTTGGGGCACTGAGGCCAAGAAGCTCATTAGTGAGATAGGGCATAGGCTAAGTGACAAAACGGGTGACTCCCGCTCCAGCTCGTTCTTGGTGCAAAGGTTAGCCATTGCCATCCAACGTGGCAATGCAGCAAGCGTTATGGGCACCTTTGCGCCGGGAACAGTTAGGGGCGGGTTATTTGACTAGTTATAAGACAACGCTTTTTGACGTGTCGTTGTGACTTTGACATCTAATTTGTTAATCTTTGTTTTATTTATAGTTATTGGTTAATTTCGTATAGTTACTTTAATTGAATTGTTTTTGCGTTTATATTGATTATAAGTGTATTAATAATCATTTTGTTGGAAGAAATTTGTTGTCATGAATGCCGCGCAGAGAAAGTATATATGATATTATATCTATATAAATGTACATCGCGCGAAATTCGATAATCACTTCTCAATATTGTTATTTTTTTATAAATGAATAATTTTGTTTTGGTTCATTACACTATTTGTACCTAATTATTTATACAAATGCTATGCAATAGCTTTACCGCGGCAGTCCCCGAGTGCCACACGTCTTTTTTATTTTTATTGAAATTTCTCAGTACCAGTGCCATTATTACATGGGACTTAAACATAATTGGGGAAATGTGTATATTACAAAAAGTGCACCTCTGCCTAACCCTTTGGGGAACACAGGCGTGATGTTATGTTACAAAAGACATTTTGTTGTTCAGTTTCTCAGAATCTTGGCGCTATGAAGTAATGCTTGTAGGAATTTTCATAAAAGTCGCCATATAGAAAAGTCAAGGAAAATTCTGTGTGAAAGCATTATTAAATACGGTTCCAAGAAACGGTTCTGTGTATTTAATATGCCCCATTTATATACACGAAGGCAAGTTTCTCGATCGTCGATTGTTGATGCGAGTATTCTATTTTCTACTAATCTTATAAAATAGATGCCTGCCCCGGCTTCGCATGGGTGAAACTGAAATATACTAATGAAATATATTTTTTACCATTTTACGGTTCCGTAGCCAAATGGCAAAAAAGGGAACCATTATGGATTCCTCATGTCTGTCTGTCTGTCAGTCTGTCCGTCCGTATGTTACAGCCACTTTTTTCCGAAACTATAAGAACTATGCTGTTGAAACTTGGTAAGTAAATGTATTCTGTGAACCGCATTAAGATTTTCACACAAAAATAGAAAAATAAACAATAAATTTTGGGGTTTCCCATAATAGTTTGCGCAAGAGACACTTCCAAAGTGGTAAAATGTGTGTCCGTAACTTTTAAAATAAGAGAATAATAAAATATATGATGTACATTGCCATGTAAACTTCCACCAAAAATTGGTTTGAACGAGATCTAGTAAGTATTTTTTTTAATACGTCATAAATCGTAAACCGCAATTTTCCAAATACGGAACCCTCCGTGCGCGAGTCTGACTCGCACTTGCCCGGTTTCTTATTTCTTTCAAGCAATTCTTGTCCTGACAATAAAAAATACGCCTAAATTGGTGCAGCAGTTCTAAAGTGATGTGATTGGCAGTTGATTGTTATTTATGTATTTGTGAAAGTTTGTGAGAATGGCTGTTTGTTACTCTTTCTTGCAATAACTACAGAACGGTTTTGGATAAAACTTATAGTAATGCCCGCGACTTCGTCTGCGCAGCATTTGTACTTCGAATAGCCTATTTTTTTAAATCATCATTTCAGCCGAAAGCCGTCCACTGCTGGACATAGGCCTCCCCCAGGCGTCGCCACATTGACCGATCCCGTGCGTCTCGCATCCAGCGCCTTCCCGCAACTTTAACCTGGTCATCGGTCCACCTAGTGTGAGGCCTTTCAACGTATCGTCTTCCGGTTCGCTGTCGCCATTCCAGAACATTTCGGCCCCATCGGCCATCCGTTCTGCGAGCAATGTGCCCTGCCCACTGCCACTTAAGTTTGGCAATTCTTCGGGCTATGTCGGTAACTTTGGTTCTCCTGCGGATATCATCATTTCTGACGTGATCACGCAAGGAAATTCTGAGCATAGCCCTCTCCATTACCCTTTGGATGACTTTAAGCTTTCTGATCAGGCCCATTTTGAGCGACCACGTCTCGGTCCCACTGGCAACACACACTGGTCATAGACTTTTGTTTTGAGACACTGCGGTAAATTGGACGAGAAGATACCACGCAACTTCCCGAACGCCACCCAGCCGAGTCGGATTTGACGGTTGACCTCTTTCTCGAAGTTGGACCTACCCAACTGTACCATTTGTCCCAGGTAGACATAATCGTCTACAACTTCGAGTGTAGAGTCTCCGATCTTGATAGGAGTGGGTTTTACTTAGGCATTAACCATGACCTTGGTTTTGTCCATGTTCATTTTAAGACCCACTCTTTCGGAAGCTCTACTGAGGTCATTGAGCATTTTAATGAGGCTCTCCATGGTCTCAGCCATGACCACTATGTTGTTGGAAAACCGAAGGTGAGAGATGCACTCGCCAATAATGTTGATGCCAAGCTCCCTCCAGTCCAGAACCTTGAAGACATCCTCCAGCGCAGCAGTAAACAGTTTCGGGGAAATGACGTCTCCCTGTCTCACGCCGCGCTGGAGAAGGATTGGTTTCGAGGTCTGATCCTGAAGACGGACTGACATGGTGGCGTTTTTGTACAAACACTTCAACACCTTAATGTACCTGTAGTCGATCTGGAACCGTTGGAGAGACTGCAGTACAGCCCAAGTCTCGATCGAATCGAAGGCTTTATCGTAGTTCACAAACGCTAAACAGAGAGGCAGGTTATACTCTTCGGTCTTCTGTATAACCTGCCACAGCGTATGTATGTGGTCTACGGTGCTAAATCCTTTCGGAATCCGGCTTGTTCGGGAGGCTGGAAATCGGTAGACCTGCACGCGAGACGATTCGTGATGACTCTTGAAAACAACTTGTAGACATGGCTGAGAAGTACGATGGGCCTATAGTTTTTCAACCGGGCATTGTCGCCCTTCTTGAAGAAGAGTACCACCACACCGCTGCACCTTGCCTGTGACGTTTTACCCTCGATTATGACGGAACCAAATCCATCCTAATCTCGTACAGACTTACGTCCGGGCTATCTTCGGTATAGTGGCTTGCTAATTGATGTGTACAACTGCCCATAGAATGTCTCGATCTCCCTCAGAAGCTCCGGTTTGGCGGATACGATCCTGCCATTGTCAGTCTTCAGTTTTGTGAGCTGGCTCTGCCCAATAGCTTATTACGAAATTATTAGTTCACCATACAAACTTCCAACTCATTTCCACCCTCTTAAGGTTGATTTCCGAGATAAAAACTATCCTATGTCCTTCCCAGGGTCTCAATCTATCTTCAAACCAAATTTCATTCAAATCGGTTCTGTGGTTTAGAGTTAGTTGAGTAGATAAATACTTTATTTTTTGTTTTAAAAATATTTAAATACATACAATGAGAAGCAACCAAAGTCAGTTTTTTTTTTATTTGTTCCGTACAATTTTTTTACTTCCCATTGATAATCTTTTTCCGGCACTTTTTCGGGGTTTACACAGCTGAACCACTGGATTCCAAGCTCTCGACAATTGAAACCCACGCTCCCGGTTGAAATTCTTATATTTGGTGATCTTGATAGCTTCCCTCACCAGTCTAGGGATATAGTGGCGTTCTGTCGAAATGACTTGAGGGTTATGTATCTCAATCCAGTGGTTCAATCCTGATTCCAAAAGATGTTGAGCTATGGCCGATTTTTCGCGAGCAGACACAGTGAGTTTCGTGTGTCGGGAACAGAATCGAGTTGTGAGTGACAGTGGTAGCGGTACCGAGTGCAAAAAACTAACTAGAAAGAGGGTAGACCGATATGTCTCCTCATAAACACCCACCCGAAATAACTTCAGCTTATCCGTGATAATGGTGCTTGCAACAGCGCCGAAATATTGGAAGCTCGCTACAAACAGTAAACATGGTAAATATCCCGATTATAATGTTAATGACCATGACAGTTTAAAAACTTATATCAAAAATTTTCCTCAAATCGAAATGATGGCAACAAGTCGTAGGTATACTTACTTACAATGTGGCCACCCTATAGCAGTTAAAGTCAACGATACGCTGAAATTCGAAGCGAGAAACTCTCCGGGTGTACATAAGCCAAACGAAAAGTAAGTCAACACACGGGCTTTGTGCAGGTATTTGCACTTTGACTTAGCCTTCACTAAGCGATTACACTTTCCTCAAAGCTTACGTACCTACGTGTAAGCTCACAACTATTCAAAACAATCCCTTTGACGCTAATGCTAACTGTGTTGGTACTAATCCGCTTGCATTTGTTGTATTTAGTTCCAAAGCAGCATACTGTGTGGCGTGTGGCTGATCAGATTGAACTGAAAGCCAATTCTGTTCAAATTCAAGTTGCAATCTAATGTCAGCAATAATTTATGAAATTTAGAAACTTTAAGTGTTTATAAACTTTATTAGTATAGTATTCTGCATTTTACGACTTTCGTCATGTAAAAGACTGTTTACATTACCTAAGTACCTAAAATAACAAGACACAATAACATTACAAGAAAACGCAATGCTATACCTGACGTTATAAATCACGGTGCGTGCTTTCAAACAATGATAGAAAGGCGACGACAGACAAAAGACGCAGAGACGAAGTTCAAGGGCGGTGGCGGGTAGGATCACAAAAAAAACAGATATAGAAGGTCAGCTACATACAACGGGAGAAAACAAGACCACGCACATGTAGAGGGATAAGTACAGCGACTTGAAACTAAACTGCAATGAGATTTTACCAATAGAGACGTCATACTTACTATAAAGAATTAAAAACATGGCGATATTTTACTTTAGCTATATGAGCTATGGAACTTGGAACTTAATTTCTATCACTGAGTAGATTAAAAGATCACAGATATATAAATAGGGCACCGTTGTCAGAAAGATCAGACGTAAATTTATGTCGCGGCCAGACGCAGGACGGACTGAATTCACTCAAGCTGGTCAGCTTGAGTTTGTATTGCCGCGTAGACGTCGTAAAATTTATCTACCTCAGTATATATACATAACATCATTGGAGTGATGAATGAAAGCCTCGTAGCTGTATCAAACACCTATGTTTTAATTATTTTGAGGAAGACTCCCTCCAACCCATTCTGAGTCGAATGACTCAGAAATTAGACCTTAAATAAGGCTGAGACATAATATGCCTTGCGACTAAGTGAATTTCGACCGTAGGGTGCATTCTGACGTGGTTCTGACCAAGTCTGTCACGTGTACATGCGACCATCGCGTTCATTTTGTTCGGTGATTTATGCCGTATCGTGCCGACCGAGGGTCCGGTCCGGTGTTCCAAAGAAATGACTTTATAGCGATGATGAAAATTTCGTGAGGAAAATATGAATATTAATGTCCAGGAAAAGACCAGGAAACTAAGAATAGATTGTATGAAAGATGGTGTGACTTGAAAGAGGGTGAATTCTTAGATGACGATTAATAAAGAAGTATGAAAGAAGAAGCCATGTTCCCTCTCATCAACCTTCTTGGAACTTTGTATGATGAAGAATGCGATGTGCACATATTCGTGCGATGGATGGCTTTAACACGGGGTCCCAGTGCTAAGAAATAAAATTTGGTTCAAATAAATCTCACAAGATGGCACGATATGCAAAGATTTTTTATTGATTTGTGTGTAAAATTAACATTTTCTGAAATTGATCATAAAAATTGTATGTTCTTGTTCATAAATCAACTCTCCTAAGGACAAAATTATGAAATATTGGGTTCTTAAGTCAAATTTCAAAGATTATTTGGACGGATCATTTAAAATTAATGCCAATAGATGACGCGGTTTTAAATTTCTGAGGCATTCCACTCAATTTTTTAAATTTGTATTGTCATTTTGGTGCAATGAAACTGTAAAAACGTTCAAAACAATAATAATAATAATAAAATTGTTTATTGACACAAAATACAGGTTTATCATACTTATTGAAGCCCTGGCTCCTGTGCTAGGTAGCAACCTGTGTTACAGGAGCCAGTGTCTTCGCCCATTTGTGGTACATTTCATAACATATAAGCTGTGCAATAAATTAATTAAAAAATAAACATATTAAAACAAAATAAATAAGAGATGTGCATGCTCTTTTGGTCTGCAATAACTTTGCATATGTGTGTGTGTGTGGGTGTGTGTGTGCGCGAGTGTGTGTATGTGTGCGCGTGTGTGGATGGTGTGTGTGTGTAGGTGGGTGTTGGTGTGTGTAGATTTTTATGAGTCCTATTTCTGTTGTACTAGGTCTTCCGTCTGGTGATAATCCAGTGTTTGAAGCCAAGTGGAGATTTTCTTTTTACTTTCTCTAGTTGTTAATGGGTTTATATTAAGGGTATTGTTTATTTTGTTGTAAATATATGTAGCCATGTAAAAGTGTTGTCGTCTAGCGGAAGCGGTCTTACATACTGCTGGTCTACATATATCAAAACGAGTAATAGTTCTCTTTAGTTTTGTGGTGTGATATACCGGTGTAATTTGATGTTGTTTAATTGTGAGATTAAGAAGGTACAACTGTCTCACGGTAAGTACTTTACAATTTTCATATAAATCTTTCGTAGGAAACCGGTATGGTCTGAATGTCATGACCTTTAGTAGAGATCTTCGGGCTCTTTCGAGGTGAATCATAAAGGTTTTGCAGGCGCCGCCCCATGCCGTGATACAGTAGCCTATGATTGACTGCGCCAGCGCAAGATACACCGTTCCTAGTAATTTAAACTAAGCCACGTGTCGAAGCTTCTTAAAACAATACTATAAAACAAATCGTCACTGTATTAAAAGAAAATATACACCCTTTTTTTTACTTGCAAGTCGCTGCTAACACCATTATCACCGTCTGTGCATCTATCGCCGTGCGGAACCGAACGCGATCGATGTACAAAAAATAATCAGATAATAAGACGAAAAATGCTAGTTACGTCGGCACGGTTTCTTGTTGGGATGAGGTATCTGTATTATGTTATCTGTGGCTTTGATTAGGACTTAGGAAACGGGCTATGGCTGAAGTCGATCTTCTGTAGTCACCTATCTTATTTGTACTGGCAATGTTAACGACTAAGTTGACCGCTACGGTCCGTGGGTAGCCTTGTCTCACGATGGGGTTTCAGATGACATGGCTAGAGTAATGGTCACTTATGGGGTTTCTAAAGGGTGCGGAGAAAATTACACGGTCTGCGATTCGCAAATGTACGAGTAATGCCTACAAGCATTAAAATATACCTATAGATGCCTTTTCATGAAATATAGGATGTCATTTTGTCGCCATAAATCAATATTCTATTGAGTTTGAATGACTATATTTGAGCAATATTTTTTTTTTATTAAAAAGTAAACCTGTTTCCTAAACAAGCTTACAGAAAATTTCAACTCAATTGGTTGGGGAAAAAATGTTTTTAAATTCAGTTTCACGGAACTCGATTCTTTCCTTGTAAAATAAAAAACTGTTGTACAATGCAGTAATCAAACCCATATGGACTTACGGCATCCAACTTTGAGGGCTTACCAGCGACAGCAATATAACAAGTCTGCACAAAATGCAATTTTGCGGACAATTGTAAACGCACCCTGGTTTACTCGCAGTGACGAGATACATGAATACCTCAACATGCCCACAATAAAGGAGACTATTAAAGAACACAGAAGACCTGACGCCGAACGCTTAGCGATCCACCCAAATTCCTTGGCTATTAAATTACTTGACACCTCCCAAGCCGTTAGACGACTTAAACGGAAGCAAATCTCGCTTATATAATAGTTGGTTGAAGCGATGGCCTCATATATGCGTGGCGGTGAGTGTCAAGGACCTAAAATAGTGTGCAGAACTGTACCTTTTCTGTCTTTATGCGAATCTGTTCTTATGAGAATCTGTCCTTCTGATAATCTGTCTTTATGAGAATCTGTCCTTATGCGAACAAATGCTCCAAACACCCAAAGTTCTGTGAAATACAACCGAACATGTCGCTACCGACTGATGGCAGTTTCAAAATAAAAAGAAAAAAAATCAGTTTCTATATTTGAACCACATGTAACTAACTATCAAGGAAAGTTAAATAAAAGTCTGTAAATATTAAACTTGTAAAAACAGATACTATCAATAAGAACTGCGTCATTTAATGAAATGCCCAAAAATGCTCCTTTAACCATAACAGCTATTTTGACTTAAATATATTGTTGAAAATAAAATGATATTGATACAAAATAACAGCATAAAATCACGCTAATATTATAAAGGCGAAAGTTTGTGGATTTTTATGTTTGTTACTTCTTCACGCTCAAACGGCTGGATGGATCTGGATGAAATTTGGCACAGAGGATACTTTTTAGCCCGGGAATATGTTCCCTCAGAATAATATTCGACTATCACGCGGGCGAAGCCGCTGGCAGAAGCTAGTAACAGATAATTATTAAAATATGTACCGTCTGGCTTCGCCCGCGTGACAGTCCAAATCCTGACTATAATGATCTGTGCCGAATTTCATCCAGATCCATCCAGCCGTTTGAGCGTGAAGAAGTAACAAACATACAAACACATACATACTCACAAACTTTCGCCTTTATAATATTGGTGTGATACCCTCCTTTTGCCTCACAACCCCATCTATAATTCACCCGCTTAAGTACAATCATTAATTACACCTACATATACGAATTATAACTTTTCAGTAATTGGAGGACTACCCACGCGAGTCGTATAATTATTTCAAATGTAACAATACAAAATCGTGTGTCATCAATCATTCGTAAAAGTACTTATGCTAACCTGCAATTTGCTCTAAATATTGCTACAAAATTATTAGCGTGTTTGCCAAAAGTTTTTGAAAGAAATACTGAATGGCTAGGTACAAACGATACGATAAAAACACAGTATGAAAAGTAAAACACGCTCTTGGAATGTTGTTTCAAAGACAGTTTTATAAAATCAATTACTTAGATTATATTTGTAAATAATATAATTATTAGAATCATAAGAACACCCATTGTACCTCCCTATATTGTTTTTCTTCATTTGTGCTGTAATTTATACATTGCAAGTAATAAAAGTTTTATTTAGGCATCTATACTATTATAACATATAGAAAAAAATGCGGCCAAATGCGAGTCGGACTCGCGCACGAAGGGTTACCATTATCGCAAAAACGGCATAAAAATCACGTTTGTTGTATGGGAGCCCCACTTAAATATTAATTTATTCTGTATTTAGTATTTATTGTTATAGCGGCAACAGAAATACATCATCTGTGAAAATCACACTCTCGATGAACATGTTTCATAAGGCCGGTTTCTGAAATGAATAATAATAGAATTAAGAAGTGCCAAACACTACTATAATACCATAGTTTGAAAGGTTTTCAAGCTAAAATAGAGTTTAAAAAGCCTTAACTTCAAATTCATAATTTAGTCATATTTGTTCATCATGATCATCATCATCTGTATTTTTTAATGTTCCCGTATGTCCACTGCTGGGACACAGGCCTCCTCTGTGTAACAGGGAATGGGCCGTAATCAACCACACGGGCCCAGTGTGGGTTGGTGGATGTCACATGTCCTCGAATTTTTGGTTCTATGACATGCCGGTTTCCTCACTATGTTTTCCTTCACCGCTTTGAGAGCAGTGGTGATGAAATAATTTACACAAAGTAAAGGACCTCGAACCCACCATAAACAACCTATAAGTCGCGGACGTTTCCACGCAGCAAAATGTTGGTAACTCTAATAAAAACAACACATTTCATTTAAGTACTACAGTGACAAATTTAAATGTGAACAATTCGGTAACATACTCTTTCAAACAAAAAAAAAGGATATTCAAAATTGGTCCACAATTGAAATCGGTGAAAAACACAACAAAAAATATACAATCGAACATACAACCGTTTAGAATCGAACTCCATTTTGGGGAAGTGGGTTAAAATAGCTCGAGAACACGTTTCTTATTCCAATAAAAACAAGTACTACATTTTACTTAAGTACTGACTCAATGCAGTTGAAACTTCAGCCACATTAAAAAAGCATCAAACCGTATAACAACACAGCAATAATAAAAAACTCTCCAAACAAAATAATGTCATAAAAATTAATACATGCATAAACTCATCTCAACTGCTACAATCTTTACATACTTCTTTTACTTCACTCACGTTCAAACATCTAGTCATACACACACGCCGGTTATGAGTACTGCGCACCTGGCCTTTCTGAAGAACATTACCAATAAGGGCATGTATATATGGGTGTAAATCATAAAGTAATGTCCTATGTAAATTAAAACCAGGCACTAAACACACACAGCCGAACACATCAAGAAACAGCGAAACAGTGTATTTCTTGGCGCATGCGTACAACAACCTCCACTGTTTTCATTCAAGACTTCAGTCTATCAAAACCCTTCGCGGCATCCACCTGCCCCTCTATCGCAAAACTTTACGTAACTTTCACACTTTTCCCTGAAGTAGTAAAAATTTACTCTCTCGCGGTGTTAAGTGTAAACTAAGTTAAGTGTTATATAAACTATGTGTGTGTGTTATATATTAAGTTTAAAAATGATAGTGTTTAAGTGAAATATGGATTTGAAAACGTTTAAACTTTTTACGGGGTTGTGCTTAACTTTGGATTGAGTTTTGAAAGTAAGTTTTTGTGTGTTTGTCTGAGTGTTCGGTTATAACGGTATTTATTTTATAAAGGTAGATACTATTAGATGGTTTTCTTATCTGTTAAAAATATTCAAAAAAAAAACAGGAAGTGCGATATAGAAACATATTTGCATAATATTGAACTGAAAACTATACTCGGAATTTTAATTCGATTCCAGATTTGACAATTTCAGTGTTGCAACGTTATGACAAGTACTAAATAGTGACGTTGCAAAATTATTCGATATGGAAATGGAATATTTCCGGATCGATTCTTCTCGTTTATAATTTTACTCTCGTAAACTAAGTATATCAGGAAATTAAATATTTCTGAACCGATAATTTAGTTTTGACGATTAATTAACGATCTGAGACTTTTCTTTTATAATTGTGTGTGAAATAAATAAAAAATGTGATCATGAAGGAACATGACAAATAAAACAGATAGATGTATTATGGTAATAATTTATTTTATATATTGTCGCCGTCATCGCTATCGCTATCGCTGTCACTTTCTGTAACATTTATTATAAATGTGTCTGTGATATTGTCAATTAACATATCTAGCCTACTCATGTTTTCCTCTTCTTTGACAACATGGGATACGCATTTAGACCATTCGGTAGCCGTAATTTTTTCACACACTGATTGTTTATCGATTTTAGTGTTCATCACTACACTATTATATGTGGTATCATTATTGCACAAAATGACAGTAGCTCATGTCAAATCTGGAATCGAATTAAAATTCCGAGTATAGTCATAAAATTTCACAAAACTTTGTTTTGCTGAAGACAGACAATACATACGCTTAAAAAAGAAACACAACTTTGCAACTTTTTTCTGATACTTCTGTTAGAACACATTAAAAAGCTAATAATTGAAATTATTTACTACATATTAGTTTTGTAAAACACTTATCTTTTAAATAAATGCCACAAAAATATGTTTTAACCATTAAATTAACACTTATTTGAAATAAAAAACTAATTTGGTACTTATTTACTGTCGTCTTCAAAACCAAACAAACAAAAAATAACATAATATTAAAATACGTCACTGTCTTAGAAAAAAACCTGCCAATTTTTTTTTATAATTGTTAGTATGTTCAAATAATATACCTAACTAAAAATAAAACAAAGCAAAAGGACAAAGCACTAAACTAAAACACTACTAAACTGCCTCAAGGCTCACAAAACTACGCCACTATATTTAGAAAAATGAACTAAACCTTAATACAAATGTCACAATAATATATTAAAAGATTTAATTTTTTAGGTTGTGGGTTTTTTTTTTAAATCAGCCTGCATTAGATGATTTTCAATAATAGTTTATATCTGTCCCACTATAAAGCAAAGGACTCTTTGGCCTTTATTGGGCACTTCTCTATCTCCATCATGAGCTCCGCGACACCCATGTATAGATTGTGTGGGGAACATACGGAATGCATGGAGCAACTTCTGTGCACATGCGATGCACTGGCTGGTAAGTAAATGAGTCTCCTAGGGTTTGGATATCAAAACCAGAAGACACATCTCCACACTCTATCATATCTCCTAGTCTCGTTGTATAACTCATGAAAAGAGGAGTAAGTTATCTAGGGGACCACAATAGATCCCGAAGTGTCCGAGTTATTTCTCGGCCCCTCCACAAGATAAGATAAGATAAAGACTCTTTTCATACATAAGGGGAACGGAATTTGTCCAACCCTCCCAGCGACCTAAATTTAAGACATTAAGTTCATGTTTCTTTACCAAAGTCACCTTTTAAGTCATCTAAACTTAAAAAATAGCATGAAAATCATGGTCAAAGGAAAATAGCCTACAATTTTTTTAAACTAAGTATAGAACTTAAAAATACTATCTGTCAAAAGCATTAAATAAAACACAATAAAAACACGACACTAAATTGCCTCTGGCAGACAATGACTAAGCAACTTTATTACATTACTAAAAAGCTTTTAAAAAAAAAATATAACAAGTGTCACAATCAAAGCATAAAAAGTTTAATTTTTAGGGTTCCGTATCTCAAAAGGTAAAAAAAGGAAAACTCATAAGATCACTCTCTTGTCCGTGTGTCACCATCGATTTTCTCAAGAACAGTTGAACCTAGCAAGTTGAAATTTATAAAAAATCAAGGCCCTGAGTCAACACGATACAAAGATATGGGCAAATTTTGATGTTTACGAAAACTTGTGAGTACCAAAATTTAACTGTTTTTGGACTTTTTATTTTTAAGCCCTTGCTTTTAACCAAAATTGTCAATTTTATGTCAACCGGAAGTACCATATAGATTTTGGGTCGAAAACCTATAATAGGGTAGTTCCCGTTGACCTAGAATCACGAAATTTGGCCAGGACAAATAAAGAAAAACATTAAAAGTTGAAAATTAAAGGATGCATAGTTGCACGCCAATTAAGATAGTCCTCTAAGTTGAATGGATGCTCATACAATTTAGAGGACTAGTTTGCGATAATGGTACGGAACCCTTCGTGCACGAGTCCGAGTCTGTGGGTGGTTTTATAAATTACCCTGTATGCTTTGCAATATCAGTTTATAGCTGTTTTTCTGTAATGCAAAGCCACGACTCATACTGAAAGGGAACGGATATTGAACTCCCACACCCTACGATATTCGATATTCAAGTCCAAGTTTCCTTAAGAAAATTTCCTTCATCATCATAAATTCATTCGGAGATTTATATGTACAAAGCAAGCAATAAAACTGAAAAAAAGCAAATCAACAATAAAAAACATGGTCGAAAGAAAATTGTAGGCTACAATTATAAAATTCAACATTAGGGACAACTGCGTACCTAGGTACAAATATTGTAAAATTCAAATGATAAAAAAAAAACATGATCTGTCCAAAATACGACACAAAACTGCCTCTGGTACGCAATAACTACGCAACTTTATTACATTACTAAAAAGCTTGTAAAAACTAAACTATAACAAGTGTCACAAAGCATAAAAGTTTTAATTTTTTATAATGCGGGTTAGTGGGGGGTTTTATAAATCAGCCTGTATTTAATGCTTTTGAATATCAGCTTATAATAGCTCTCCCATTGAAAAGCAAACGCTTTTTCTTAAACAGAGTGGGAACGGATATTGATCACAATTCTTTGTCCCTACGGGTTCAATTTCAACCTTTCAGGCCCATGATTCCTGACTCTTCAACGCCCTAAATTCATTCATATAAATTATATATATAAAATAGCAACAAAACTGCAAAAAAACGATACAATAAAAACAACTTAAACAAAGGAAAATATCCTACAATTATATATACGTACAAAATTTTTAAACATTAGAATTTTAAAAAACTAAAAAGTATCTAACGCCTCTCGCACATAATGACTATGCAATTTATTACATTATGTACTAAAAAACTTGTAAAAACTCAATTTTATAACAAAAGTCACAATCAAAACATACAAATTTCATTTTCTGCGATACGGGTTTGTGATCTTTGAATCATATAATATTCAATTCTTTTAAAAATCATCTTATAGCTGTCTCTCTGTAAAGCAAAGGCTTGTCCCAAACAGAATAGGGACGGATATTGATAATCATTCCTTGTGAGTTCAATTTCAAATTTTCAAGTTCGTCCCCTAAATTCTAATTAATTTCCCCCACTTGACTCAAGTCTAGTGGGGGAAATTGATTTGATTATTTAATTCGGTAGTTATAGCTCGATAACTTTATTGACATAAATTGAGGGTTTGTCCGTTGTCATAGGTCGATTGGAGTGACATGATTTGCCTTCAAAAGAATTTCTAATATTGGCCTAATTTTCCCGCCGAATTTTTCCTTCATCGTAAGAGCGATTCCTTAGATTAATAAGAAAGAACTCTGGCGTTGATGTAGGTAAGTACTTTCCTGTAATATAGACTAATTGCCAAAGTTTTAGGCATCCATCACAAATACGACTAACTTGATTATGTAACGTCTTGCTCGCATTTATTTCTCTAGGCAGTAATTCATAGCTCTATGAAAATATTGGGTGTGAAAAGACGATTAGCGGAACTGACAGTCATTTGTTTTTCCAGTCATTGTGGTGAAATTGTAGAGATCTACATACGCTTTAAAACCTTCATCTTTTTGACTGACCGATCTTGACAATTCAAAAGTGTTTGTAAATGTTAAATGGTTTAATGGAAATAAATGCTTTGAATTTAACTGATCAATCTCTGGAAATTGCCTGATTACGGCAATGAAGATCAAATTTCTAGCTTTTCTGGCGTTTTTAGGGTTCCGTACCTCAAAAGGAAAAAAAACGGCTCCCTATAGGATCACTTTGTTGTCTCTTGAACGCGTGGAGATATTGAGTTGAAATAAATATCGTATACTCAAGTTTGCTACCCCTTGCATCTGTGAAAAAATTACTTCTAGATCAACGCAATCAAGTGATACAGCCGCTAATGATGCAAATTTTACACTCGCAAGGGAATAAAAATCCACAGGGTACTTCCCGTTGACCTAGAATCATGAAATTTGACAATAAACAATGTATTATAACCCAAGTAAAGGAAAAATCCGAAATCCGTTAATTTGTACGTACATAAAAAAAAAAACTTATTTGTAGTTGGACCGCGACTTATATCGATGTATAGGGACTACAGTTTCCAACGGCAAAGTTAATTTTGTCCCTGAATTCTGTTTATAAACTTCAGTAATGTTATTAAATTATTTTGGTGAGCGTAGCTGTTTATACGGAACCCTCAGACCGCGAGTCCGCACTTGGCCAGTCTTTTATCTTATCAAAACAGCTTTAAAACAATATAACTCAAAGTCGTTCGTTAGCAATTATTTTTGATAATTGCAACATTAGTTTGATGTACTGAATTCGTATATAATGGTTTGTGATGGGTCTTTTTACACCTTGTAGCACATGCGTATATCTACAGTGATGTGGTTTATACACTTACCTAACCTTCCTTCCTATCTCTTAGATATTCTGATTCTTATTTTGATTTCTTAATATCTAAGAGATATTCACTAAGGTTAGGTAAGGTTGGCTGAATAGGGTGATTGCTCTGGGAGCGGCGAACGTTATCAAGTATCAGCATTCGAGAAGGTTTTTCGTTTGCTTTGATGTCATCTAAGACTCTATAAAATTAACACATTTACAACGTTACGCTTTTTCTCATAGTGTGGTGTTCTGATTTACAGATCCATATTTTTTAACTCTATTTACAATTATAACACTATACAAACCATACCTTCATATCTTTTGATATTTTATAAACTTTTGTAATTCATTTTTGTTTTCTTTCTATTGTTATCATCTGAAAAGCATACTTTTAGTTATATCTGATGGTTTTAATATCTGAAACTTAAATTATATTGATAATTTGTAATTCTTGCAATATTTTTCTACTGTGACATTTTCATCTGACATGACATCTGTCTGTCTATATTTTATTTTTCCTAAACCATAGACCGTAACATAGGTACCATAGACTAGACCTCCTTTAAGCTAGGTGTACACTATTATAAGGGTAGCGTAGACTGACCCCTTTGTGAACCGTTTTTATTCGTTCTGGTCTTTATTTCTTAATTGAAATTTGAATTTGAAATGTAGGTATAAGACACAGAACGATGAAAAACGGGCGTCAATTTTTAGTTCCGGATCTGGACTGAACGCCGGAAGATGGTTGATTTCTTAATACTACCAAGTGTACTATTGTATCTGAAGACTCTTTAAACTATAACATATACGGCTGTGAATGTTATCAAATCTTTGTGTGCAATAAATATAATTTATTGAGTGTTGAACTTAAATGTGAGCATTTTTACTGGGTCATTAATCTCGTCGGTCACCGCTTCATCTAAAAGGGCTCGTTTGATCGCGTATGAAGCCACAGCCCGGCCTCCACACACCTTGCTGCCTGTGCCTGCACCCCTTGCTGCAAGTGCCTGCACCTGTGCTACTGCCTACTACGTGTACTACCTGCTCGTTAGCCTGACTATTAGTTCAGCTGCCTTCGACCATCTATCTGTGTGCCTGCCTATCCGTCCTGCTGTTTACTCTACATCCTACTTATCCGATTGCCTACCCTACTCTACAGCCTGGCTATCCGATTGCCGTCGTGGTGCCTGCTCATCTGCCTACCCAGGGCCTACCACGTCTTCCTGCCTGGTTAGCTGCCCACGTCGTGCGAAGCCGGACCATAGTTTTTATTATCTATATCCTTTTTCTTAGTTTTAATTTATATTCCCTTTTACTTTTATTAACGTGGCTAACGTTACCTCTCCGGAGCTTACGTTACGCTACAATAGGTAGAAACTTTAGAATAGACAAATGATCCTTAAAATTTTGCTTCGATTACATTAAAAAAATTGCCCAGTTACATGCCATAAGTCAGAGATGTACCTAGCTAGAAAAAAAACACTTTGCCAGTTAATTGGAATATGATTTAAAATATTATTTAAACGAGTAAAGGCATTTGTTAAAACTAGTTTGACGTGGATATACTCGTATATAATATGAGTTTACGAAATATCAAAACATTGAGTGACAATTGCAGCGAAGTTTTGCGAAGCACTGGCGTACAATTATTATTATTATTTATTCATCAATTATATTTTTTTTAAATCCCTGTTCCATACTAGAAATTTCTTCCGGTATCGTGGGTACGTATACAAACAATATATTCTTATTTTCAGTTCTGGCTCATATTTTGTTTTGTCACCAGATATGTAATGCTGTTGTTATTTGGGACTATCAATGGTAATATTTGCCTTTTTTAAGGGCTGGTTTTTATTGTAATGTGAGCAAGTGAGTTTTTTTGGAGTCTATAATACTATAATGTGTTAGTGGTGTAATTTAACATGAGCAGCAAGGTTAGTTGTAGGGTGACTGGCCAAGGAGCGGCGGACGTTCCAAAGTATCTGAACTCGAGAAGGCTTTTCATTTATACTGACATCATCTTAGGCTCTATAAAATAAAGACACGCTAAATCAATTTTCTTTCAGCTCTGTTGATGTTTTTGGTAAATGTCTTTGTTATTCTTTATAATATACTACCAGTTCAAATAAAATCGTTTAAATATGACAGGTTATGAAAATTGGCAAGTTTAACAAAGAATTCCTTCTTGTACAGCATATCTCGGTACAATGCAATTTTTTTGTGGGATCCAAGATCGTTCAAGCGTTTCTCCGGGACGCGTTGAGCTAAACTGCCTCGGCGCTAGTCTGTTGATCTCTACTGTTAATTCTGCCTTTCAGAAGTTGCAGTGGTTCAGAAAGTTGAAGTTGATCTCTACTGTTAATTCTGCCTTTCAGAAGTTGCAGTGGTTCAGAAAGTTGAAGTTGATCTCTACTGTTAATTCTGCCTTTCAGAAGTTGCAGTGGTTCAGAAAGTTGAAGTAGATATACATTCGTTACATTCGTACTTCTACTTCAACTTTCTGAACCACAATACACAACCACAATAATTATATTGTAGAAGTGTCGATTTTTTGTAGGACATTCAATATTGCAGGAACGTGAAAAACCGTTTGTTAAAACTAGGCTAACGACGATGCAACATGCCGAAACTTTAATTGACAATTTGGGCGATATGCAGCGAAGCCTAGAATTTTTAGAAGCGCGGTCATTGTATTTTAACTTCCATTTTCGCTTAGTTATTCGTCAACTATAATAAGGCTTTACTTAAATGTAATGAGGCTCTTGTTTTGGGGTACATTGAATTTTAGGGTGCTTTTCTCTTTGAAAAAGTAAAAGAAAGAAACATTTATTTAGCACAGATTAAAAGACACACAATTCATATTTGGGGGTAGGTGGAACAGGGTGTAAAGTCCCACATACCTCCATAGAAAAGGGAGGATCCTCCGACCAGACGGGTGTTGTGTCTGGTCCGGGCAACTGCCCAACGGTTGATGTCGGACTGTTGTATACGTTCAAATCGCGCCGAAAACTTTACTTGCGCGATGCAGGATTTGTGTGACGTCATGTCGTTAGTTCGTAAGTGGCGGCGTTGGTGCCGCTACACATAGATACATATTAAAAATAATAGTTTAGCATTATCATTCATCATCATTTTAGCCAAAAGACGTCCACTGCTGGACATAGGCCTCCCCCAGGCGTCGCCACATTGACTGATCCCGTGTGTCTCACATCCAGCGCATTCCCGCAACCTTAACGAGGTCAACTGTCCACCTAGTGGGAGGCCTTCCAACACATCGTCTTCCGGTTTGCAGTCACCATTCCAGAACTTTTCGGTCCCATCGACCATCCGCTCTGCGAGCAATATACTCCAGATAAAATACAAATAATAAAAATAGTGTGCAGTCTGATGTAAGAAATTAGCAGGAAAGTGTGCCTCACGGCTGCGCCCAGGCCCAGTTCAGCAAAAAATGCCATGCCATGTGCTGCCTCTTCTTCGTGTGGATAATTATATATCTTTTTATTTCATATGGGTTTTGGCCAGGACTTAGCTGCATTGATTTGCCTGGTTTTTACACAAGAGCAGGACAAGAGATGAGGCATCGTATGAAGTGTGGCTGCACGTACACATTGTTTAAAATGCAGATTTTTTCTTAATTTAAATAAGTGACATAGATAACCTGTATGTGTTCAGGTCAAATCTTGCAACTAAATTTTAAAGCAGTTATCTTCAAACGATTAAGGTGAAATTTTGCATACACGTTTGCTTTGGATGCACGGTAAGCTAAAAAACTTGATTGAAAAAGCTTTTTTAATTTGGTAACTAATAAAGTAAAAACTTAAAACCCATCTTTTCATACTACTTTTACTTCGTTGTGACATACGAAAATTGGAGCGGTTTGATATTTTTAGACTAAACAATGTTCCCTGTTTTGTACTGTATAACGAAAACAGAATAAACAAATACGAATTGCACTATATTTTTTGTTCGAACTCTGTTATTTATTTAGAGAATATTCATAAACTGGGTCAAAATAAATATTAGATAGCAATTCAAACAATACAGTATATCTAAGGAACAGATTCAAATTACATTAGCACATGTAACTTGATTATAATAAAAGAGACAACTTATATTAAGTAATGTAATGGCTATGAAGAGGTTTATATGGCTAATATTTTACATACATGTACAATAATGTTTGACATTCCACTTGAACGTAATAGAGTATCATGCCTTTTTAACTCCCGCCGGAAAAGGAGGGGTGTTATAAGTTTGACGTGTGTCGCTGTGTATCTGTGTGTCTGTCTGTGGCATCATAGCGTCCAAACGGGTAAACCGATTTTGATTTAGTTTTTTTTGTGCCTTAATAGAGAGTGTTCTTAGTTATTTTTGAATAAAATCGGTTTAGCCGTTCAAAAGTTATAGGCGTTTAACTGTTTGAATCGGAATGTTTTCGCAAGATATCGTGTCATAATTACGTGTTCAATAGATTGCCGATCGAAGCGTGTCTACTGTATACTAGATAAATTACGTAGCATGAAATAAAAATGTTTCGCGGGTTTTTTAAATTTTGATATTTTACTTGTTACTCTGAAGGGTTAAAGATTTTTTGATTTTTGTTTTTTTTTTTGTTTGTTTTTTGTTTCCCACAGCTGGCAAACGTATCCGTTTTTCCATTTAACTTTGTTCTGTCTGAAAATTGCTACAAGAGTAATAAATCTTCGTCATGTCTTGAGTAAATTATTCGGTCGTGGTTTATATTTTTTTATAGTTCCTTTTGTATCAAGCAATCTAGAAAACTAATATCTAGACACTTTTATTAACAGCAGACATTTTGTAAAAACTATCTTGCACAATTTATTTCTGCGGTAAAAACAAAGCTTTGCAACTGACATCTATCTCTGCTGGTTTAAAGTATCCCACTTCAGTTATATATGATTAGCTATGAAATATGGGGTCATCTTCTGAAACTAGAAGTTTTTGATATTTCAAGCATTTATTTTGCAGACAAAAGAGATGCGACAATACCACATCAACACGATAACCGTTAAACAAAGTTCGACTGATATAATATCCGAAAAACAATCCTATGAAAAAAGTTGTCACATCATTGTCACACTGTCATGTTGTGCCTTTCTGTTGCAGCCTTTATCGTTATTTATTGATCGTATCTTAGTAAATAAAAGCGTCTGGGTGCTGATGTTTGAACACAAAACTTCTCAAACATGAATAAATTATCTTGTTAAGCATTAAAATGGATATTACGACAAAACGATAAAAAAAAACTTACATCTTTCATATTCTGTCATTTATTTACTAAAGAAAATTCTTATTGTTTACAATCACGAGATAACGCATTAGATACATAACATGTATTAAACCGCAATCTTAAAGTAATCCAGACATCATAAAAATCTTGTTTTCATCTCATGTTGTGTTGCATGCAATGATATTCAAATAAACAGATAAGTTATACACTCACAAAACAATTGAAAAAAGTGTGCCGCACATAGCGGCAGCATACGTACACACTTTTCATTAATCTAACATTAAAAAATATTTATTTTAATCAATAAATAAATAAATTACAAATACAGACGATGGCATTTATTTTATTTTGTTTTTGTTTCAACAAAGCCTATCGCTATTCGCAATGCGTGACATAAACTAAAGATTAAAGGTCACAATTGTGACCTATTCGAGTCTTCAAAATGCGCGCGCTCATAACATATCTGTTTATTTGAATATCATTGGTTGCATGTATATAGGTAGGTCAGGACTTTTTACATTGTGTTCAGTTAGGTAGACATTTAAATAATTTAAATAAGACCACAAGAGCAATAAACAAAGACATATCGTTCTTTGACGCATTTAAGTGAGTCCTATTCCCTTTTCTGGCAAGCGTCTTTGTGAAAATATTTGAGTGCAGTTAGTAAGGAATTTAAAAATAAAACCGTAGTAAAATTGCCCGCTTCTATTTACCACCTTGTAGAAGTTACAAGCGAGGATAACTCTACTATCGCCATCTTGGATACAAAAGTTTAGTTTACATGTAGCGGTATAGATGGCGCTAAATACACCATATTATGAAAACTACGTGAAGTATTCGAGTGCCTTAGCTAATAAGGGTGGTATCTTGTCTGTTTGTCTTAAGTACTGTGAGATGAGCGTATGACTACTGAATTGTTATAGTTTTGCATTTTTTTTCAATACTTACCAGTCTTTCTTCTTCTTTTTCGTGTGAGAATGTGGCCACCTCTGGTGGTCTCTGGGAACCTCATAGGCCTCTGACTTGGCTGTGTCCAAGTTTCCTCACGATGTTTTTCTTCACCGTTGCCTGTTATGTCCAAGATAAACTTATAAGGTACAATAATGAATTTGAAAAAGCCGATCTCGAGAACGATCGAGCTCGTACAAGGTCCCGTATCACCATACTTATTACTACTGCAAAGTGGCTTTGCTTTGTACCGGTTAGAACGGAAATTATATCCAACATATTTATAGGCAAAGGATTCGGCGTTTCGGCTTTGTCGGTAGTATAGCAAAGCACCTTGTATGCATTAAGGGATGCAGATATTTCATTATCTGCCTCATATAAGTGTCGCTGAAGTTTTGCCTGACCAGTATGAGGCTACCAGCTCTGTAATTGGTTTTTTGTAAAACTCGTGGCAGACGCCTGTTGTGCATGCTGAACAGGAAAACAGATGACGTGACATCCATCCAAACTGTCGCATTTATAATCTTACTAATATTATAAATGCGAAAGTTTGGATGGATGGATGCACATAGATTACTTTTTAACCCCGGTAGAATGTTATATTTAAATTTCTGTTTCAATTAGAATATGGTATTTATTATAATATTTATTAGTCTATTGTTTTAGATTTTTTTTCTGTATTTTATTAGTTAGGTAGTTTATTAATATCCAACTTTAATTATTGTTCATTTTTTGTACTCCTACCGCTGTTGTGTCCTTTTTAACCAAAAAAAATACTGGTAGAGAATGCCTTGCTGCATTAAGTCCGCCTATGTATCATCATTGTACATGAAGTATAAATAAATATATAATGTTACCGTGAGATAATTTTCGACTACCACGTGGGCGAAGCTGCTGGCAGAAGCTAGTTATTATAATACATGTGAAAGCCTGTACGATTAAATGTTTGTTTAAATATCGCATCGCAACGGCTGATTCGATTTGGATGAATTGTGGCGCACGGGTGGACCATCATAGCCAGGTCACATGATACTTTTATCCGGTAGTAGATACATTCCCTTGGCAAAATTATTAACTTTTCGCAAAAGGTAGTAAATCTTAAAAAAATCCGATACTATAAAATATTAAAGTAATGTGACCTAAGTGCGTGTTTGGTTTATATAAATGGCTGTTTAGCAGTTTATTGGCAAAAAGCGTGGACCGAAGTAAAGGGCAAGGTTAAAGAATATAAATGGTGGTCGGTGCCTCATTTGGGTGTGTCTTAGCACTTAGTCTGGGCTGTCTACGGGGTGGAAATACAAGACAGGAGTGAAAGTAAGTTGATTCTGATTGATAGCCTTTTCCTTCGGCTTTGCTCCCTGTCTATCCCACCGGAACCGTTTATTTTTCTGAGATAAAAAGTAGCCTACGGAACTCTGATACAATGTAGCTTTCTATTATAAAAAAAATCTTACTACGAGTGTTAGGTACTTCATTGATTACCAATCAAGTTGTTTTTTTTTTAAATGCTGTTTTTTAACACGCTTTTATTAGCTTGGTATGTATGTATCTATGTATCAATGCAACGAAATCTTTGAACGTGATTTTCACCCCCTTAGAAACGTCGGATTCATTTGTAACTTTTCACACTTATCAATGACCGATGAAAATGCAAAAAAAAAAAGAATGTTTTGTACCTCCGCAGTCATCTTCATTTAGTTTCGCATATGAGCAGGTCATGCTTTCTACCTCCGCTAAATGGTCTCCATTACATCCCTAGTCCAGTTAGCACTATTTGTGGTTCAAACTAATATCCTCTAGGTCATCAGTCCACGATATAACCTGCCTGAACATTTGAGCTGAGTGTTCATGATTACGGGCGTTTTCATATATAAACTGTACGTCTACTTAGGTGCCTACCTATTTTGTGGTAGTAAAGTGGAGCGATGTTTCAAAGCGTTCCTGCCCACTGAAGCGTGAATGAAGAGAATTCATTGGCATTCTATTGCCCAATGTTTTCCTTGATCTGTCTGGTAAATGTACGCCAGGGAGCGTAAAAAAATGGAATAACGCTTGAGTTATCGTAAAATGTTAATACGACGAATAAATTAAAAGTACATTTTATTTTGGTTTTTACAAACGATTTAGATTTAGCATGCATTGCGGTTTTAGCCGTGCGCACTTGCGGTAAAAATACCGAGCGGTATAAAATCCGCATCAAATCTGTGTTTTGCCACAGAATCGAACGCACCGCGGCACTGCTAAATGCGCGTGAATATTTTGAGCTCTATAAACAGGTAAAAATTGCTACTGTTGAGTCTGTTGGTCCTGGGTTTGATTCCCGGATTGGGCAAAGTGTAAATGGGTTTATCTATCTGGAATTTCTCAGTTGCTACCAGCTCAGCTTTCTCAGTTGTCTGGTTTATGGCAATATGCCTAACCCCTATATTACATGAGACTTAAAAATAAATAGTGCTCTGCTTAGCCTTTCGGAAATACAGCCGTGATGTTTGTACCGGTTAG
This sequence comes from Orthosia cruda, assembly GCA_964057195.1. NCBI lineage: Eukaryota > Metazoa > Arthropoda > Insecta > Lepidoptera > Noctuidae > Orthosia > Orthosia cruda. The sequence goes on from OZ059838.1 coordinate 33,863,980, forward strand.
AACGGAAATTATATCCAACATATTTATAGGCAAAGGATTCGGCGTTTCGGCTTTGTCGGTAGTATAGCAAAGCACCTTGTATGCATTAAGGGATGCAGATATTTCATTATCTGCCTCATATAAGTGTCGCTGAAGTTTTGCCTGACCAGTATGAGGCTACCAGCTCTGTAATTGGTTTTTTGTAAAACTCGTGGCAGACGCCTGTTGTGCATGCTGAACAGGAAAACAGATGACGTGACATCCATCCAAACTGTCGCATTTATAATCTTACTAATATTATAAATGCGAAAGTTTGGATGGATGGATGCACATAGATTACTTTTTAACCCCGGTAGAATGTTATATTTAAATTTCTGTTTCAATTAGAATATGGTATTTATTATAATATTTATTAGTCTATTGTTTTAGATTTTTTTTCTGTATTTTATTAGTTAGGTAGTTTATTAATATCCAACTTTAATTATTGTTCATTTTTTGTACTCCTACCGCTGTTGTGTCCTTTTTAACCAAAAAAAATACTGGTAGAGAATGCCTTGCTGCATTAAGTCCGCCTATGTATCATCATTGTACATGAAGTATAAATAAATATATAATGTTACCGTGAGATAATTTTCGACTACCACGTGGGCGAAGCTGCTGGCAGAAGCTAGTTATTATAATACATGTGAAAGCCTGTACGATTAAATGTTTGTTTAAATATCGCATCGCAACGGCTGATTCGATTTGGATGAATTGTGGCGCACGGGTGGACCATCATAGCCAGGTCACATGATACTTTTATCCGGTAGTAGATACATTCCCTTGGCAAAATTATTAACTTTTCGCAAAAGGTAGTAAATCTTAAAAAAATCCGATACTATAAAATATTAAAGTAATGTGACCTAAGTGCGTGTTTGGTTTATATAAATGGCTGTTTAGCAGTTTATTGGCAAAAAGCGTGGACCGAAGTAAAGGGCAAGGTTAAAGAATATAAATGGTGGTCGGTGCCTCATTTGGGTGTGTCTTAGCACTTAGTCTGGGCTGTCTACGGGGTGGAAATACAAGACAGGAGTGAAAGTAAGTTGATTCTGATTGATAGCCTTTTCCTTCGGCTTTGCTCCCTGTCTATCCCACCGGAACCGTTTATTTTTCTGAGATAAAAAGTAGCCTACGGAACTCTGATACAATGTAGCTTTCTATTATAAAAAAAATCTTACTACGAGTGTTAGGTACTTCATTGATTACCAATCAAGTTGTTTTTTTTTTAAATGCTGTTTTTTAACACGCTTTTATTAGCTTGGTATGTATGTATCTATGTATCAATGCAACGAAATCTTTGAACGTGATTTTCACCCCCTTAGAAACGTCGGATTCATTTGTAACTTTTCACACTTATCAATGACCGATGAAAATGCAAAAAAAAAAAGAATGTTTTGTACCTCCGCAGTCATCTTCATTTAGTTTCGCATATGAGCAGGTCATGCTTTCTACCTCCGCTAAATGGTCTCCATTACATCCCTAGTCCAGTTAGCACTATTTGTGGTTCAAACTAATATCCTCTAGGTCATCAGTCCACGATATAACCTGCCTGAACATTTGAGCTGAGTGTTCATGATTACGGGCGTTTTCATATATAAACTGTACGTCTACTTAGGTGCCTACCTATTTTGTGGTAGTAAAGTGGAGCGATGTTTCAAAGCGTTCCTGCCCACTGAAGCGTGAATGAAGAGAATTCATTGGCATTCTATTGCCCAATGTTTTCCTTGATCTGTCTGGTAAATGTACGCCAGGGAGCGTAAAAAAATGGAATAACGCTTGAGTTATCGTAAAATGTTAATACGACGAATAAATTAAAAGTACATTTTATTTTGGTTTTTACAAACGATTTAGATTTAGCATGCATTGCGGTTTTAGCCGTGCGCACTTGCGGTAAAAATACCGAGCGGTATAAAATCCGCATCAAATCTGTGTTTTGCCACAGAATCGAACGCACCGCGGCACTGCTAAATGCGCGTGAATATTTTGAGCTCTATAAACAGGTAAAAATTGCTACTGTTGAGTCTGTTGGTCCTGGGTTTGATTCCCGGATTGGGCAAAGTGTAAATGGGTTTATCTATCTGGAATTTCTCAGTTGCTACCAGCTCAGCTTTCTCAGTTGTCTGGTTTATGGCAATATGCCTAACCCCTATATTACATGAGACTTAAAAATAAATAGTGCTCTGCTTAGCCTTTCGGAAATACAGCCGTGATGTTTGTACCGGTTAGAACGGAAATTATATCCAACATATTTATAGGCAAAGGATTCGGCGTTTCGGCTTTGTCGGTAGTATAGCAAAGCACCTTGTATGCATTAAGGGATGCAGATATTTCATTATCTGCCTCATATAAGTGTCGCTGAAGTTTTGCCTGACCAGTATGAGGCTACCAGCTCTGTAATTGGTTTTTTGTAAAACTCGTGGCAGACGCCTGTTGTGCATGCTGAACAGGAAAACAGATGACGTGACATCCATCCAAACTGTCGCATTTATAATCTTACTAATATTATAAATGCGAAAGTTTGGATGGATAGATGCACATAGATTACTTTTTAACCCCGGTAGAATGTTATATTTAAATTTCTGTTTCAATTAGAATATGGTATTTATTATAATATTTATTAGTCTATTGTTTTAGATTTTTTTTCTGTATTTTATTAGTTAGGTAGTTTATTAATATCCAACTTTAATTATTGTTCATTTTTTGTACTCCTACCGCTGTTGTGTCCTTTTTAACCAAAAAAAATACTGGTAGAGAATGCCTTGCTGCATTAAGTCCGCCTATGTATCATCATTGTACATGAAGTATAAATAAATATATAATGTTACCGTGAGATAATTTTCGACTACCACGTGGGCGAAGCTGCTGGCAGAAGCTAGTTATTATAATACATGTGAAAGCCTGTACGATTAAATGTTTGTTTAAATATCGCATCGCAACGGCTGATTCGATTTGGATGAATTGTGGCGCACGGGTGGACCATCATAGCCAGGTCACATGATACTTTTATCCGGTAGTAGATACATTCCCTTGGCAAAATTATTAACTTTTCGCAAAAGGTAGTAAATCTTAAAAAAATCCGATACTATAAAATATTAAAGTAATGTGACCTAAGTGCGTGTTTGGTTTATATAAATGGCTGTTTAGCAGTTTATTGGCAAAAAGCGTGGACCGAAGTAAAGGGCAAGGTTAAAGAATATAAATGGTGGTCGGTGCCTCATTTGGGTGTGTCTTAGCACTTAGTCTGGGCTGTCTACGGGGTGGAAATACAAGACAGGAGTGAAAGTAAGTTGATTCTGATTGATAGCCTTTTCCTTCGGCTTTGCTCCCTGTCTATCCCACCGGAACCGTTTATTTTTCTGAGATAAAAAGTAGCCTACGGAACTCTGATACAATGTAGCTTTCTATTATAAAAAAAATCTTACTACGAGTGTTAGGTACTTCATTGATTACCAATCAAGTTGTTTTTTTTTTAAATGCTGTTTTTTAACACGCTTTTATTAGCTTGGTATGTATGTATCTATGTATCAATGCAACGAAATCTTTGAACGTGATTTTCACCCCCTTAGAAACGTCGGATTCATTTGTAACTTTTCACACTTATCAATGACCGATGAAAATGCAAAAAAAAAAGAATGTTTTGTACCTCCGCAGTCATCTTCATTTAGTTTCGCATATGAGCAGGTCATGCTTTCTACCTCCGCTAAATGGTCTCCATTACATCCCTAGTCCAGTTAGCACTATTTGTGGTTCAAACTAATATCCTCTAGGTCATCAGTCCACGATATAACCTGCCTGAACATTTGAGCTGAGTGTTCATGATTACGGGCGTTTTCATATATAAACTGTACGTCTACTTAGGTGCCTACCTATTTTGTGGTAGTAAAGTGGAGCGATGTTTCAAAGCGTTCCTGCCCACTGAAGCGTGAATGAAGAGAATTCATTGGCATTCTATTGCCCAATGTTTTCCTTGATCTGTCTGGTAAATGTACGCCAGGGAGCGTAAAAAAATGGAATAACGCTTGAGTTATCGTAAAATGTTAATACGACGAATAAATTAAAAGTACATTTTATTTTGGTTTTTACAAACGATTTAGATTTAGCATGCATTGCGGTTTTAGCCGTGCGCACTTGCGGTAAAAATACCGAGCGGTATAAAATCCGCATCAAATCTGTGTTTTGCCACAGAATCGAACGCACCGCGGCACTGCTAAATGCGCGTGAATATTTTGAGCTCTATAAACAGGTAAAAATTGCTACTGTTGAGTCTGTTGGTCCTGGGTTTGATTCCCGGATTGGGCAAAGTGTAAATGGGTTTATCTATCTGGAATTTCTCAGTTGCTACCAGCTCAGCTTTCTCAGTTGTCTGGTTTATGGCAATATGCCTAACCCCTATATTACATGAGACTTAAAAATAAATAGTGCTCTGCTTAGCCTTTCGGAAATACAGCCGTGATGTTTCGTTACGTAAAATATATTTAATTTTTTAACCGACTTACCAAAAGGAGTAGGTTCTATGTTTGACTTCGTGTATGTTTTTTTTTTTATCTGTGTTCACCGATATCTCCGTCAATTCTGGACCGATTTTGAAAATTCTATTTTTATGTGAAAGAGTATGTTCCGAAATTGGTCCCATTTTAAGTTGGTGAAGATCTAATGAAGAACTTCGAAGATATACAGCAAAACTCTTCAATAAATAACGGCAAATCTCTTTATTGTTTTAAATACCATTTCATAACACAACATCACGGGGTACGCAGATCTCTCAATTCACTGGTTATGTTCAAGTTTCATGATATTCGGGTAATATATTCTGGCATTATTTATATTACTTAAAAACTTGCCTATTAGGTAGGTACAACTAAAAAAAAACTTTTTGCAAAAAAATACTACCGACTTCCAAATACTAAACTACAAAGTGAAAAATAACTTAATTTTTGAAGTCGGTGTCTTTCTTAGATACCATTTTTTTGCGTTATGGACACCGACTTCAAAAAATTAAATTATTTTTCACTTTGTAGTTTAGTATTTGGAAGTCGGTAGTATTTTTTTGCAAAAAGTTTTTTTATTTTTCACTTTTTAGTTGTACGTACCTAATAGGCAAGTTAGTAAGGTAACTTTAACGCCAAAATAGATTTCATGAAACTTGAACATATCCGGTGAAATGAGAGATCTGCGTACCCCTTAAGTGCGTACTGGCGTGATGTTATGTTATGAAATGGTATAAACAATAAACAGAAATGCGATCGCAGCAATCCCGAGAGATTTGCCGTTATTTATTGAAGAGTTCTGTTGTATATCTCCGAAGTTCTTCATCAGATCTTCACCAAATTAAAATGGGACCAATTTCGAAACATACTTTTTTCAAACAAAAAAAGAATTTTCAAAATCGGTCCACAATTGACGGAGTAATCGGTGAACATACACAAAAAAAAAAAAAAACAAACTTGAAGTCGAACATAGAACCTCCTCCTTTTTGGGAAGTCGGTTAAAAAGTGCAAAATAAAAGCATTTTGCAAAAACATACTACCGGCTTCCAAATAAAAAAATACAAAGTGTAAGTCTTTCGTAGGTACCATTTTTTTGCGTTATGGACACCGATGCCAAAAATAAAGTTATTTTTCACTTTGTAGTTTTTTATTTGGAAGTCGGTAAGTAGTTTTTTTTTTTTGCAAATAGATTTTATTTATTTTTTACTTTAACAAAATTAAAAATGTAAAATACCTTCGTGACAAATAAAATAAAACATTAAATTAAAAACCTCCGATACAAAACCTCTAAAAAGCAAAAAATATCCCTATCTCTAAAATCCTTTCACTCGCGTCGGGGAACCACTAAGTAAATAAAATAAACTTTTGTGAACATTAGCGTACCTACAAGTTGTTTTCAAGAGTCATCACGAATCGTTTCGCGCGCAGGTTTGACGGTTTTATTTCATGCTTTTTAAACTTCATTTAATATACCTGGTAGTAGATAAGTTTCAATAGACAATCTATCAAAACATGTTATTATGACACTATATCATGCGAAAAAAATCAAATTCAAAGAGTAAAATACGGATTACTTTTGAACGGCTGAACTGATTTTAATCAAACATAGCTAAGAACACTCTCGACAAAGTCACATTTCAGATAAAAAAGAAAATTAAATCGGTTCATCCGAGCTAAGATGCCACAGACAGTCTCACAGATACATTGACACACAGATAAACAGCAACACACTTCAAACTTGTATAAGTTTAAGGTCGAATAAGAGCGGTTTTATCACTCGCTTTCCGTCGGGGGTGAAAATAAATTGTAAGCCTGTAAATACAAAAAGCTCGGTTTGAGAATAATAAAGTAAGAACTTTAAAAAAATATAGTTAATGGAGTGTGATTTAAAATCAAAGAGGGTAACTGGGTATAAAGTTGAAGTTAAATTGGACAAAATTAGAGTACCTATCTGGCGGTATATGCGTAATTCATGAAATATGGAAGTTTCAGAGGGTGTGAAATTCAGACTGATTTATTCGTATTTGGATTTAAGAAACAACAGGTGAGAAGTGCGTTGGTGACAAGAGGTGCTCGTGGTCGTAGCTAAATAATAACAGCCACACGGGTTGATCTTCAAGGTTGGTATGCTTGCCGAGGTCAGTCCGTGGATGGGTGACTCACTTTACATAGCGAGTTTCCTCCGTGCCTCGGCAAGTACAAGATCTTTAACAGTCGTTACGAGTAGTCAGAAGCTTGACATCTGACACCAGTCTAGCGAAAGTCGATATCAGATAGGCAGTCGCTCCATGTAAAATTCTGGTACTCAGCTAAATCCGGTTAGACTGGAGCCGACCTAACATATTTGGGAAAAGGCAGGCAGGCTGTTAGGTTAGAAGTGCTGTTCTGAAAAAGTTTAATTTGAACCTTACTCATGGGACTCGTAAGTATACGTCATATTTATTATGATACAATTCCCTTTTTTAAGAATGATTCTGTTTTTCTTTTATGTGCGTGCTGTGGTCACCTAAAATTGAAGGAGTAGAATTATATGGAAAACTTATATTTTCTGTAAAACGAAAATATGTGACTTTAGTCCTCGCAGATATATTTATACAAAAAGGGTCTAACAACAGACAAAGCAAACATTGCCAAAGGAGGGTTTAGCGGTCACCAGACCCAACGCTCCGAACAGCCCTGTGTTTGCTTACATATCAGCATTTTTATTATGTCACCATGTTGTAGGGAATCACGTGATCCATCACAGTGACATGGTTTAAGAAGAATATAAATGTGAGCAACTAATTGTTTATCTTTTGCGAACACAATTTGTGAGAATAGGCAATTTATAATGTAGGTTAAATTGAGGAAAATTAATTGTTATGTATTGCCCAGTAAATCAACTTGTCAGTTTACGACTCGCAAATGACATTGAACCTGACCGCGATAGATAGTTAGTTTCTCCGACTTTACTTAATTATCTACAGATAAATTATTATCTATTTCGAACTCTCTTTATGAGATTATAGCCGGTTTGTACAGCAATATTTAGTGACAACAGCATGAGTACAAAGACTGAAAGAAATAAAAAAGAAACATAGATAGAAAGAACGAATTTTAGAATGAAATAAAGAAAGATAGAATGAAAGAAAGAAACGAAGAATTAAATAAAATAAAAAAAGATAGAATAAAAGAAAATTATATATTGCTGATAATGTAGGTATGCATATAAGTAAAAGAGAAAGAGACCCAATTTGGCAACCAACGCTGCCACTTATTTTATATTGGCTCTCTTGTAGGTCTAAGAATGCACTGTGCAATACCACGCTGTGGTAGGTAACGCTATGATACCAATCTTGCCAAAGGATATCGTGATTCATGTTACTCTCTGAGCTGTGTGTGTAGATCAGGCACGTATCTGTAGTATGGGCAACAATCTGCACATTATTCGACTGGCAGCCGTCCCCATTATATTAGTAGTAGAAAAATGGCCAGGTAGATAATTAGGTAACGCTAATGCTTTATTAATATCCCAGTTGTAAACGACCCTTTGTACCTATTGGTAAAGTGGAAATTAAGTTTTTTTCTTCTTTTCCTTTTTATATTTTTCTGATTCATTTCGCAGCGGGATCCAAGATTGTTAAATTCATTATCCGCGACTCCGTCGAGCTTCATTGCCTCGGCGCTTTTATCGTGGTCGCCACTGTTGATTCTGGCTTTCAGAAATTGCATTGGTTTGGGAACAGAGCGGCGGAACAGTCCTTAAAAAAAAACTACGTAATGCTTAGTGTACACGGTGCACTCGACTGCCGTTGTTCAGTGACAGCCGCCTTTCATTAATCACATTTATTGAAGTGCTACTCGGCACCGCCACCGCAGAAGCTAATGTAACTAGCTAGGTAATATGAAGTGTGACTTTCGCGAGTCATATATGTACGTGTAAGAGACGCCAAACCAACTAGCAATATTTGTTTTATATATTATATATGTTACTGTGAAAGCCCGAAGTATGGTAAATCCTGCGATTGCAGGTAAAAGCTTGAAATCGGCTATTTTCTTTGATCATTTCTTATCATTGTTATCTTTGCCAATATGACTTGGTAAATCCCAGGATTTACCGTACTTGGAGCTTTTACAGTAACATACTTATAAAATATGTTTATTGTTGTAGGATTTGTGATCACGTTCTTGAAAACGTCTGTAAAGATTTCGATAAAATTAGCAATATAGCGGTTTTCGGGGGTAAAATATCGATCTAGCTAGGTCTCATATTTCGGTGGCACATACGTTTTCTCGAAAAAAAATAATCTCTATTTTCACCCGAGCAGAGCACGGTTGCCCAGGTAGGTACTTTAAGCTGGTAAATTGTTTGTTTACATGTAGGAAGTAATCTCTGAAAAATGTCATCCCTTGTATATCCATGTAATAGAGCGAGCCTATTGGTAATAAGTTATTTGCCTCTCTCTTTGCGGAATCTTCATGTCTGAATCCTGGTGATGCGCGGCCCCTCCTGATGGATGCGAGACGAGTATGTCGGGCATTCATATCCATCAAAAGGACGTCCGTAGGGTGCTGAGCAGCCTCGACGTGAAAAAGGCTAGCGGCCCTGACGGAATACCAGCAATTGTTCTTAGAACCTGTGCGCCTGAACTGTCTCCGATCTTGACACGCCTTTTCTGCCATTCGTATGAGGCTGGAAAAGTACCGAATGCTTAGAAGCAAGCTAACGTACAGCCCGTGCCCAAGAAGGGCAGTCGATGTAACCCGTCCAACTACAGACCCATAATCTGTAACCTCAATATTAAGCGCCTGGCATACTTAGAAGCAAACGATATCCTTAGTGACCGCAAATACGGCTTCCGTTGCCGATTTCAAGAAATATTTTACTTATTAAAAGTGGCACTATTGCTAATTGTCACACTTCTACTTTTTATTCTGAAAATATGTAGTACATTGATTAATTACCGCATTGTATTAACTTTTTAGAAGACTGCTTAGTTTCTGCTTTACTTAACAAAAAATAATAGGTAGTTTGGCATTTTGCCCTATAGCAGAGTAAGCAGAGTTGGTTTAGTACAACAGGAACGAAAATAAAGCTGAAACTCTACGCTATATTAAAACATTTAGTATTTTTATTTAAGCTTTCAATGCTAAAAGACTGCCTTTTGCCTAACATTAACATTGATATAGTACAAAGGAAACGAAAATTAAGCAAAACGTCTAAATATTATTAAAATGTCTCGTTCAAAAGTTAGTTAGGTCACAGATAATATAATACTAGCATACAGATGCCTCATCACACACAAAGAAACCGTGCCGACGTAGCTAGCGTTTTTCGTCTGATTAAACCTATTATTTTTTGTACATCGTTCGCGTTCTGTTCCGTTCCATGGTGATAGATAGATGGTGTTAGCAGCGACTTGCAAGTAAAAGGGTCTACTCGGTGCATGAATATTTTTTTTCTTTAAATACTGTGAAGATTTGTTTTATAGTATTTTTTTGCACATTTTTACAGTTTAATTACACCAAAATATATTACAATACAAATTTAAGCAATCGAGTAGAGTTTTTTAATACCTCAGACATTAAAAAACGCGCCATCTATTGGCATCAATTTTAAATGATCCGTTCAAATAAGTTTTGAAATGTGAATTATGAGCCCAATATTCCATAATTTTGTGTAAATTTTATACACAATTCAATAACAACGCGGTGCATATCGCGCCATCTAGTGAGATTTATTTGAACCAAATTTTATTTCATAGCGCTGGGACTCCGTGGTTAGGAAAATATTAGATTCAGGCGGAACGACAGAAATTGGTCTATATTACCTATATGGTTTGGATATGTGTAAAGTGCTCTGAAAGGATCGTTGAGAGAGCTATTGTGTAGCATTGTGTTCGGGACTGGCACTTTATACATCACCCCGACCATTTATTACAGGCAAATTATCCTTTATTTCGGCTATATTTTATCGTGAACACGTTGTTAGGAATTTAGAGTCGAAATGTTTGTTATATAACTCTAGAGAGGACAGAGTAAATAAAGTGAAACTTTATGTCAAACACGTTGCTTGCTAACTATTTTCGTCGTCTATTTGTTTAGTACGAATAAATAAAGCTCTTGAGGCATTTACATCTACCATTTGGTGATATTTATAGGTACTACAGCTTCTGCCAGCGGCTTCACCCGCGTGAAAGTAAAAAAATATCCCGAGGGTACATATTTCCGGGATAATCTATTCCTGATCTATATCTTTGCAAAATTTCATCAAGATCTGTCCAGCCGTTTGAGCGTGAAGATTTAACAAACATACAAACACACACACACACACTCTTAAACTTTCGATAATTTTACTAGCTGGACTGCCTCGTGGTTCTTCGTTGAATATCCAGATCGGACCAAGTCATATTGGGTTTTATATCAGGATTTTTTCAAGGGCAGCCTTGAGCTGGGTTTGAGATTATTATGGGTCGTCTCTTATTATAACTATGAGACTTTAAAATAATTGGTGACAAGTGGATATTTTATATGTCATGGCCAAAGTGATTCATATTGGCAATATGTAATGCCCGGTCATTATGAATCTAGTCAAATCGGGCAATGTAATTTATACTGATTAAAACTTCCATATTTATCACATTGTCTGGTCATTATGAATATAGCTACGTAACGGTTGGGCACCCCGACACGGATAGGTTAGATTCTGTTCGCGACGAGGCGTCACACTGCTTATATACTAGCATAAGATATGTATGTAATAGGTTAAGAAAAAAAAATAAAAAAAAATCTTCGAGACCCCTATAAAACGGGGATTCAAATAGTGGTATGAGCGACCCGCTCACGCAGGGTGGCGCACCAATCTTGTTGCTTTATTTCTTGTATTATTTTGTTAGGACACAAACTAGGTGTTCTAACTTATTTACCCTATGTCTATGACTGAAAAACAGTACATAGCAAGGGCTAATAGCATCTCACCCTGCAACGGTGAGTACACACACATTTGCCTCAAATAAGGGGTCAGTAATCTTGTTATTTTCGTTTTAGCACTTCTAGGTAACCTAGACTTGTACCTAGGCCCTGTATTTAGATTAGACTCATGTAATTCTAGTATATAAATACCACTTAGTTGAGGTAATGTGTTTGTGTGCACCAGTATAGAGGTTTCTGTATACTTCCTAGCAGGCTTACCGCATTTAGACACCCTAAGTACCTGAAAGCTTACAGGTATACCATACTATTCAATAGCCCATTTTTCTGTCTTCCCAACCAAACTTCTGTAAGGAGCCTAGCTCAGGTGGTTTGGGCGACAGCCATCTTGCCGAGTTGCGGGGTCCCACGGGTTTTTCATGGAATCAACCCTTCCAGGGTGAATACTCGTTTGAGGGTTGAAGTTGCACCCACCAAAGTGCTACTCCAGGGTAACCTGTCGGGTTGGCTACCGGTTCGTGTTTGGTGAGTGAAAATTCCTCAGATAGTTTAAGTATGAATTAACCTTTAATGTTAAAAATTTATACCTTTTCGTCAGTCCGACGATTTCAGGCGGCTGTGCGCCTGAAGGATGTAAATGTTACTATATATATAACGCCAATTAGTAAGACTACAAGGTCCATGTAGTATCCTAGTTGTAAATTGTATAATTTTAGAAGAAAATTGCTTCTAAGTTGAAAAATTAACAAAATTTCCCTTCATCCCTCATTCTTCTTGGCGAATATCTTCAGAGGATATAGTCACGGGCCTGGTTGATGAGGTTCTTTGGATAGGCAATTTCAGGGCGCATCCGGCCATATATGACAAGTCATGATTTCTTCAATAATGAGGGGGATGTTATTGGTTTATAGGCTAAGTCTGTAATTAAAAATACCTAAAATAAAAATAAAAAACTAATTTGCAAGCGATTTCGGGGTCCTCAATAAAGTAAAGTGACGAGGTACGATAATGCGTAAGCGCGTCGACCGATTTGTAGCCATTGACATGGAAATTAGTTAGTTCCGCGCACCTTCTGTTCTCTGAGGACCTGCAGAAACGCTTCAAATAGTCATGAAGAATCAAGTCTTTTATTTCCTACGTAAGAAGCCTTCACCTCACAACACTTACCAGCCATCAATCAACACCCCAGACTCCAGGACTCTTGAAAACTGAACTATAGGTACAGGGCGTCAACGCGCTTTGGGCAGAAGACTTACAACCTCCTCTGTACAGAGCTCAAGCGATCACGTCCGCCCGGTTCAGGTTAGAAAGAGATGACAGTAGCTGAAGTGAGTGAGCAAAGCAAGCGAACTCAGCTCTAACTACTTCCGACCCTGCAGAGAGAAATAGTGATGAGCATTATTCAGAAAGCTCCGTCAATTTAATCATATTTTTACTCATATTGGGCATTTTTCAAATTGCACGGACTTTATGAACAATGCCCTATTAATAATTTGGTCCATAACATATATATTTTTTAATTGCTATTGGCTTGCGTTTGACGACAATCTCACCTGATGATAGGCGAAGCTTTGTCTAACTTTTCGGGGAGAACCTGTGATGTTGATTTTAATAGTCGTAAAAGGCTATGACATGCCCTGATGTCAAGGGCTTAAAATTTTGGACTAAACATGCGAAAGCCTGCTTAAGCTGTGGCAAAACCAAGTTATTTTTAGCCCAAATCAAAACAGTAGATAGTTTATGAATTCATGGAATACTAAAATGTATTCCATGAGTTCATAAACTATCAACTGTTTTATGGTGACCTTAGTCAACTATTAACTCTCATAAATCAACCATCATGCAACTCATTGCTATGTTAGGAAGATATAGATCATGAGCATTCTCGGTTACAAGCTTTGGCTTATATAAATCATTGGATGGTTATAAAGGGCACTAATGGATGTTTGCAACGTATTGGGCAATCCTATGTTTTTTTTTTTTTTTTTTTTAATTTAGATGGGTTTGCTCTTGACTCTAGTCTAAGTCATAGGTGACAGAGACAGAGTCGACGATGGAGTGAGCTTACCCAGAAGGAGCCTGTTTACTCTAACTTTGAAGAGATTCGGGTTGAATGCGTTCGGAAACACAGACGCAGGTAGTGAGTTCCATTCATTCGCTGTGCGCATTATGAAGGATGTTTGGAAGCGCTTGGTGCGAATTGGTGGAATGGCAACAAGGTAAGGATGGTAACTTGCAGTGCGTCTAGATGTCCGATGGTAGAAGGGGGCTGGTGGGATGAGGTCGTGGAGTTCTTGAGCACACTCACCGAAATACAGTCTGTAGAAGACCGACAAGCAGGCAACCTTGCGGCGATGAGCCAAGCTGTGAAGCTTGGTATCCACCAGTTCAATGTCGCCGATGAGCCTCTTAGCTCTGCGTTCCACCGAGTCAAGCGCGGCAAGCTGATACTTTGCTGAGCCATCCCAAAGGTGGCTGCAATACTCCATGCAGGATCGGACTTGCGCTTTGTACAGGGTTAGAAGCTGTCCAGGCGTAAAGTATCGCTTCACCTTATTTAGGATGCCCAGTTTTTTGGCCGCAATTTGGGCTTTGTGCTCAATGCTGTGTGTGCTGGAGTATCGCTTGTATGTTTTTTTGTGAGTGATAAATGGATGAGGGTTTCGTTTGGTAGTAGGTGTTCTTTGTAAGTGTTTGGTTGGTATTGGAAATATTGATGTGTCTGTGAGGTAACTGGTTATGTTAAATGCACAAACAGTTCATCTAAACCAATATTGAAAAAAAAAAGATTAGATTGTTAATTTTTTTGCAAAAGGTAATAATCTGGAAGGACTGATAAGATTACAAGAGTAATTTCACTCATAGAATACATACATCACTAGCTTCTGCCAGCGGCTTCGCCCGCGTGAATGTTGAACATTATGCCGAGGGTACATATTTATGAGATGAAAAGTATCCTATGTGCTATTTCTGACTATAATCTAACTCTCTGCAAAATTTAATCCAGATCCGTTCAGCCGTTCTGGCGTGATTGAGTAACAAACATACATACATCCATCCAAACTTTCGCATTTATAATAATAGCTTCGTGGCTTCGCCCGCGTGCTTTGTATTTTCTTATCCCAAGGGAATATTATACCGGGATGAAATTAGTCTATGTGCTATTCCAAACTATAATCCACCTCTGTACCAAATTTCATCTAGACCCGTTCAGCCGTTTTAGCGTGATTGAGTAGCAAACATACACACTTATCCATCCAGTAAACTTTCACATTTATAATATTAGTAAGATTGTATAGTAGGATGTATATAATATAAACTACAATACTAATTGACTATCTACAATTTTTTTTATTAGAATACACAGTCATAAAGCTGCTGTGCCAATGACTCCCCCAAATCCTTCCAGTTAACATTTTACTGAGCCGTCTAGTTCATCTCGTCACCTCTTCGTGGGTTTGCCTAAAATGTTAGTATGTTTAAGAAGTAAAAGCGACTAGTTAGAACACTACATAAACACACCTATAGTGCTTATGTTTCCTCAATAGTACTCTACGGCTTGCAATAATACATGAGACTTGGTTCTTCTTAGAAGTGGGCATTAGTTATGTGCTAGGCGATGCATTATTGACTCTCCCAGCGTGGTTTATAGGCACAGCAAGCGGCAGTTGCAATTGCTTTCCTAAATTGATAGATGTTCATGAGACCCTATGAAAAAGGAGGATAGTTACAACATTTTATGTCATGTGTTAAGTTTTGTCGGTGTCTAACTATAGAAAAGAGTAGAGAGTAAATTGGAAAGTAAATCTAAAGGCCATTAAGACGACGACAACGACCTTGAGGGAACAGAACGCGCACTCGTTTCTCAACCGCGCGATCCAAAATTCAGTAGTTTTTATACTTTTCTTATTATTCTATCACTTTAAAAAAAGCTTTGGGTCAAAATGTAGATAAATAAATTGTCTTTGAGATCGTAATACAATCATTAAAATAAGCCTAAGGTTTTGGTGCGACTGTCCTTTTTTGTCCGTGTTAGATATAAGTTTACAAATTAAATACACTATGTTATACGAATAAAACTCAAAATATTCATAGATCAAATTACTAAGAAAATGGTCTAATGTTACATTTTTTACCTATCCCACGGTCACGTGAATGAAGCCGCAGTAAGAAGCTAATATCTACCTAATAAATAACTAAAAAGATCTTACATCTTAAAAAGCTGTACACCTAATTAATGAAATGTGTGCTGGGAAATCAGAAGACAATTCACCGTTTCACACGTTTACGTTCAATAGGTATCAATAAGAAACAAAAAAATTATATAATTTGGAAGCAGATAGAGCGAAAAAGACTTGCTGAGACATGCTTAGTACCTCGTCTTCTTGGATTAGAACTTGTAAGTATGTTTCCCAAATAATTGTGTACTTTTAGCCTTCAGGGGTAGGTTTTGAGTTATTCATTGCAAAAAGGGGAACGACTAGAATAGTGAGCATGACAGCTTTAAAACTTTTTTGGTTAAGTCTGACCGTGAATGCAACTTTGCCAAAAAAAAAAACTTTAGTTATATTGTGTGGGAGTTCAGGTACGTAGATTATTTTACAAAATAGTTCAAAAGCTTGGTCCATCGTGTGTGACATTTAGCTCCTTGTCCAAATACTTTTCGTAACGTAAAAAAGTTTTGCTTATGTATCAGCTACCATTTGAATAGCCGGGAAAATTACAAAAATAAGCTTGGGTTTTCTCGTATCCCATAGGTTTCCTTTTAGACTTCATCGGGTGCTGATTTTTTGCAAATAGATCACAGTATTTCCTGCCGAGTATACGCCTTGTCACCAGTAACCCTGTATGAAGTCTAAACTTCATTTTCCCTTAATGGCCCAAGTTCAGGGATGAAACAAAAACTACTTGTTGAGTATAGAAGTCAAGTAAGTATCCGAAGGCAATACTTAGAAACTTTGTTTGTGAACACGACGTAGCAAAGAGAAAAGAAATCTTATTTAAGTAACTTCTTGTGTACTTAGTTTAACTTACGAGTTTAACAAGTTTCTACCTATGTACTGCTTACTTATTTTAATGATACTAGGCCTTATCCTGTACCTATAACATTTTATTATTAAACTTGATGTGCCCACGGCTTCGCTCCGGTCAATTGCCTGCCCTACCCTACCTATCATACCTACCTACATTTTTCTTCTAGGGTCTTTCATCCGCAGAGAATATTAACACCGCCATTCAGAAAATGACATCAAATGCACAACGCCATCTATCGAATATGGCGTTGTACTGTCCGAGTATCTGTCTGCATTTCGTGTGTTGTGATATTTTACTTCTTGAACACTTTAAATACAGTTAAATCTTGATAGAGTGAACCGGTTGCGATGAAACAAAAACTAGGTAATACTTCAAGTTACGCACAATTTTTATGTGTAAAAGTTATCTACATCGGTTCCGTACATTTTACGTGATGCGTGCACAACTAAACAGACAATAAATTAAAAAAATGCTCGAAATGAGTTCTGTTGGTTATCCTTTAACTCCCTGCCTATTTTTTTTTGTAATATTTTCGATGTACAAGAACGACTTTTCTACAGATTTATTATATGTATTGTTTGATAGGATAACTTGGAATATAGCTATAATGATTAAAATATATATTACTTGCCTCTCGTGTTTCTGCCCACGTGGCATTCTTAAAAATTTCTTGATAAATGCCAATACCTATGTGTTATTCTGAAATATAATTTAAAGTAATATAATACTGTAAAGTTTCATCAAAGTCTGTTTAGTAGTTTTTGCGTAAAACAGTACTAAACATCCAAACATCCATCCACCCACAACATTCGCTTTTATAATAGTAGTATTTATATGTCGCATCAAGGCTGGCCGATAGATGCAAACCATCGGGAAGTCAGGATGTATTCCCTTAGGTTAAGACATCGTGTGTGGGCAGGTCGGTGGGTACAATCGTGCAAATGAAATCACAGAAATTATTCGATACACTGGGTTTATTTTAAATATTCAGAGTTACAATCTTGCTTACTAATATTACGGATCGACACTGACTCTACGACGTATTAGCTCTAAAGCGGTCACTCGGTGTACTCAACTGCTATATTCTGTTGTCCCTTCCACACAAGTGGTTAGAGAAAGCGCGCCAAAGCGTAGTTGTTCTTGAATCGCCGACAGGTGGCGTGCTTGCGATTTGTTTTGACGTCCGTACTATTGACCAAACCCGACATATAAATTATAGCATATTTGTTATTCTGATGTATAAGCTATGCTATATCAAAATAAATTTTCATCAAAATCCATACAGAGGTTTTTGAGTAAAAGAGTAACAAACATCCATCCATCCTTACAGACTTTCGCGTTTAGTAGTTGGAAGAAGGAATTCCTCTCGAAGATTTAGGTCAAGCAAGACGGCATTTTCACACTTGATTATAATATTTGCTGCCATATCACCGTGGTTTCAAGGGATACTAGCAATATTAGATATTACTACTGCTTAGTGCAAGTTCCACACAATATCCCCATGGCTTCTTTGATCAGACGAAGCCTTACCAAACAAACCGACAGACATATATTATAACATAACGCCAATATGCCCCAAGCATTCGACAGAGCTACCTTATACTTTGCCAGTTGTCATGTTAAATCTTATGTAATCGAGAACCGACAACCGATAAAGTTCCCCCAATATTCTTATTACATTTCTGAGAATAATAATATAATTTTTATCCTATTTCACAGCGTTTACTCTCGTTTCACGCTCGTCCTGTACAGATGACAAATGTGTTACGAAAGAACGTGATACGGTACCACGTAATCTGCCATTCTCGAAGTGTGTCACGCTTCTTACGTGCTAATATTTGCGCTCATCTAAAAACGTAGGTATTTTCTATTACCTTCCGTGTCGATAGACTAGAAACTATGTTATAGCAATGATACAAAGATGGCATAATGTAGGTTCTTTTGCAAATGATAGGCTTATTTGCAGCATGATAGGATTTTAATTACAAAAAAGCGTCTGGCCTATAATAATTTAAAAAGGATTCTTAAATTAGAATAATTCTATTATATGAATCCTTTTTTAAATTATGGCTCATAATTTTCAACTAAGTTTTACACTCATGACCCTTCAAAAGCAGTCAAAAGTATTTTATATTATTTGTAGATATCACTATACCTGTCTATATAATAACTATTAAAGCAACAAATAATAATAATAAATAAAAAACTTTTATTTTGGACTAAACATTTGTACATACATCATAAACCTGCCAAACTGCGTGACAGTTTGTCGGCAGTTTTGGCGCTCGTTTTAAGAACATTTGGTATCAATTATAAACATCTAAGTCGGTAGATACAACTATTATTAGACGACAAAAATGTTATCATTAGCATTCCAGCAGCCGCGCGGGCTGCCGTCGGCACACACACCGTCGACGGCTCGCACAGCGCATGCTGTTTCAGAATACAATGCAACAAGATGCTCAATGACATTGCCGCAACACGTGACAACAATTAACAACTCGATATTATCAACTACTGCCGCACGTCGCGGCAATGTCATTAAGCAGTTCAGTATTTAATTAAATTTTTAGCGTTCGCTTACTAATTCCACTGCTATCTTTTCTCAGCCAGTCGATATTATAAAAAATTGTAGGAGTCAAATACTTATGGGTTCTTTTGCCATAGTAATTTTAAACAATCGTTGTATACAACAACATAATTATAATTAATTAGATGAAAAGAAAGATGATGAATTATTGTGTGAAGTGGACATTTAATTTTTTATTACTACTGTCTTGTTCTTTCTGATTAATTTCATAACAGGATCCAAAAACAGTTGAATCGTTACTGTGAGACTAGAATAGCTTCATTATCTAGGTCTATATCTGGTAGTCACCACTATTAATTCAGGTGTTGTTTCATGAATTGCAGTGGTTGTTAATAGTGAGTATGTGAACCGGTGTACTGTATTTCTAACAGTAAATACGACCCAATACTATATTTATGTAATTATATAGCAGGTTGATCCGTGTGTAGCATCTATTATTATGTCTTTGAGTAAACGTTAGTTGTGCGTGGACTCTATTAGAGCGCACAAAATAATTTCGTTCAGCATTAATTACATTTTATAGTATACTAGCTGACCCTCGGGGCTTCGCTCCCGTCAATTGCCTACCTACCCTGCCTACCCTGCCTACCCAGCCTACCCTGAGTACCCTACCTATCCTGCCTACCCTGCCCCTACCCTGGCTACCCTGCCTACCCTGACTTTCCTGCCTACCCTGCCTACCCTGCCTTTCCTGCCTACCCTGCCTATCCTGCCTACCCGGCCTATCCTGCCTACCCTGCCTACCCTGCCTACCCTGTCTACCCTGCCTACCCTGCCTACCCTGCCTACCCTGCCTACCCTGCCTACTCTACTTACCATGCCTACCCTGCCAACCCTGCCTGCCCTGCCTAACCTGCCTACCCTGCCTACCCTGTCTATCCTGCCTACCCCTGGCTACCCTGCCTATCCTGCCTACCCTACCTACCCTGCCTACCCTGCCTACCTTGCCTACCCTGCCTACCCTGCCTACCCTGCCTACCCTGCCTACCCTGCCTACCCTGCCTACCCTGCCTACCCTGCCTACCCTGCCTACCCTGCCTACCCTGCCTACCCTGCCTACTCTGCTTACCCTGCCTACTCTGTTTACCCTGCCTACCCTGCCTAATCTGCCTACCCTGCCTACCCTGCCTATCCTGCCTACCCTACCTACCCTGCCTGTCCTGCCTTTCCTGCCTACCCTGCCTATCTTGCCTACCCTGCCTACCCTGCCTATCCTGCCTACCCTGCCTACCCTGCCTACCCTGCCTACCCTGCCTACCCTGCCTACCCTGCCTACCCTGCCTACCCTGCCTACCCTGCCTACCCTGCCTACCCTGCCTACCCTGCCTTCTCTGCTTACCCTGCCTACTCTGCTTACCCTGCCTACCCTGCCTAATCTGCCTACTCTGCCTAATCTGCCTACCCTGCCTAACCTGCCTATCCTACCTACCCTACCTACTAATTTGTATCTATCATCAATAGTTTTCTCAGCGCACGCCAAATAATGTATTTTACAGACAACATTTTGCTACCTTGGGTTACATTATTGCAATTTTCATAAGGATCTCTATTTTTTCTGAAAATATTTTATAGCCTATGACACTCAGGAATAATGTAGCTTTCTACCGGTGCAAGAATTTTCAAAATCGGTTCAGTAGATCCAGAGATTACCCCTTACAACGTCACAAACTCACAAACTTTACCTCTTTATAATATTAGTATAGACATGTGAGTACATAATTATAACTAAGGATTGAAACTCGCTTTATTTCATCAGTCAAAAAAAAAAATTAAAAGAGAAAAATAAGTACTAGGTATAATTTATACATTAAATATTATGAGGTGCTGCTAGGGGGACAAACGAAATTTTGGTAGGTTTTTCTATTATTTTATTTTTGTTTGTCCCACTTGTTGTCGTTGTTTTCCCCTCCCCCCCTAATATTCAATGTATAAATGATACCTATTACTTGTTTGTCTCTTTCAGATACCTAGTTATTTTTCAGCAGTCGAGTTTTTTGTTTTTATAATACATTTACTTCCGACTTTTAAGTTTAATTAATGAACGAGTTCTCCAAATAAGTTATGTGGTAAAAGATTATTTATTTTGCTATCAAAATTAGCTGATCTTGAATTGGTGCCAAAAAAGTAAAAAAAAAAAGTTAATAAAAGTGTTACAATATATATTTGGAATGGTCTGTTATGTAGTTTTCGTTTGATACTCATATTGTTAAGAAAACCAAAAGAAAAATCTCCGCTTTTTTTGCAGGAAGGCGCCATAACTAAAAATTATATAGCTTATGTCAGTCCCACAATTGAGACGAATCCAACAACACCTCATAATGTCATAAAACGTCAAGCCGTTTAGGCTGTGAAAGTTTTTGGATATCGCTGCACATGCTGAGATAGGAGCCTTTTTGGTCTCGCATGCGTTTTATTTTTTTATTATCGTATTTTTTTTTTGTTTTTGCTTATTTCTCGTACTCCTGTGCGGGTGACAAAAAAAAAAATTTCTTTCTTTTAGAGTGTGCCATAAAAATGGACATACTTTATTATGTACATATATACATACTTTCATACATACATTGGCTCGAGAAACATTATGCCCCCGCAGTTGCGTAAAAAGGTTTAAGAGCTCGCTAAAATGACTACACTGAAAAATAAAAATAACTTAGCTAACTTTAAATTTTAGCAAACAAAATACGTAATTAGAAAATAAACTTTAATAAGATTATACAAAACTAAATAAGATAAAGTTCGTAAGTCCCAATAATTTCGTAAACAGCAACCAAACATTTGGTTACTCTCCTAAAACTTTCAGTGCAAACTAAATTTTAAACTATAGAAATAGATAATGTTTTTCTATTTAATAAGTGAACTAATTAAAAAAATTGTCATCATACGTGTGAATATGAAATATTTTATGTTTTCATGTCCTTATTGAAAAGCAATAGTGGTCAAACGCGAGCCAAGTATAGACTATAAAAAACAATAAACAACCACATACATAAAATTTTATTTACTTGAACTGGGTTAGTTGTGGTGTAAAACATGATTATTATATCTATGTATTCAGTGGTAAATAACTGAAATTTGATAAAGCAATTAATTTTACAAGCCGACAGACACAGATAATTCCATTAGGCCCGCGGATATTATATTTGTTTTATAATAATTCTAAAATGTATAATAAACAGAGTAAACATTTCGGTTACATTGACAAAAACAGAGTTTTGTTGTTTGCTAATTAGTTTTGTTAACTAAATTTGGCTTAAATTTATATACAGTTATAACCGACCTAATTATGTCGCGATCGATGTGGCGACACTTGGATTAGGCCTATGTCCAGCAGTGGACGTCCTTTGGCTAAAATGTTGATGAAGCTGAATAAGTTTTAAGACTTATTTATAATTCAGCAAACTTTAATTTTTAGTTAATAAATTTGCATATACATACATAAATAGTTTTGTTACAGTAAAAAAAAAGTTAACAGTCAATTATTTTTTCGGTCGAAATGTTTGAAAAAGGAAGCACCGACTCGTTAACTAAAATTCATTCACTGAGTCCCACGGAAGCAAAGCCGCTAGTGATTAAGTAATAAAACTATTGAAGAAAACTCTTCCTATCATAGGGTATACCCTCATCATTGCATTCTGTTTCGGGAGTACCGAGGATTAGGTACCTCCATAAAGGAAATAAGAAGGAATAAAGAAAGAAAGAAAAAAATATTTATCCGCACAGGAGACACGAGAAATAAACAAAAAAATAAACAATAAAAATAAAACCCCATGCGAGACCAAAAAGGATCCTATCTCAGCATGTGCAGCGATATCCAAATAGGAAATAACGCTGCGCTAATATTCAGAGACACACTTAATCTTGTCCAGATAAGTCCCTTACGGAAAAGAAAAATACTTAAAAATAAAATAGAATATGTAAATAACAAACAATATAGTATAAACACAGAAGGTGGGTCAAATATGTATAAGTCTAATACGAATATATAAATAAAACATATTAAATGTAGGTAGACCTATGTATCGTGTAAGACGCGAAAGTGTTTGTTCCTTTTGCTACCGAGAGCCAGTATACATATAGTGCTCCCAAAAGTTAGTTGGTATCATGAAAATATATCATTTTTTACTATTTGACAATTAAACTCAATTAGAAAGAGGAATCCCAACAGTCAAACACATGAAAATATGGAAAGGTAAAAGCTTCAAAATTTATAACATAACATTAAAAGCTAGGATTATTAAAATTATTATTGTAGCCACAGCAGCCTTAATATATTTGATGGCCCATATTTGAACCATAAAAGCTGTATAAGTGGCTTAGCTTCAAACAACTTTTGGAGGACACTGTACATTTTACATTTGGATGCTTTCACCCTGGGCATAAATAATATAATACTAGCATACAGATGCGGACTAGCGTTTTTCGAAGAATATCGATTGCGTTCGGTTCCGTTCCACGGATATAGATGGTGATAGCAGCGACTTCCAAGTAAAAGGGTTTCTTACTCGGCTCGTAAAGTCTTTTTTTAAATACACTGAAAATTTGTTTTATAGTATTCTTTGCTTGTTTTTACAGTTTCGTTGTAACAAAATTTGTTACAAAATAAATTCAAAAAAATCGAGTGGATGCCTCAGAAATTTAAAACCGCGCCATCTATTGGAATCAATTTTAAGTGATTCATTCAAATAATCTTTGAAATGTGAATTAAGAGCCTAATATTACTTTATTCTGTGCTTAGGAGAGTTAATTAAACAAGAACATATTTTTTATGATCTTCTGTAGAAAATCATAATATTTCACAAAACTCGATAACAAATTGAAGCTTATCATGCTATCTAGTTCAATTTATTTGAATCAAATTTTCTTTCTTCGCGTTGGGTGCCCTGGGATGTGCGAGGTAGATTAGCAGTGCGGGGATGTTTAGCGGCGCTGCGAAACGGTGTTTAGCTGAGCGTATCGAGAATATGGATTCGTAGACGCATCTGTAGACTGGTAGTTTTTTAGATCTAGTTCCCTACACCGTTTTGCGTACATCTCTCATATACATTACTCGCTCACATCCCTCCTAGATACCTTTTTGTTAAATTGGGACAATCCCACCGCACTATTCCCAAACCACTGCAACTCCTGAAAGCCAGAATCAACAGTGGCGACCACCAGAAAAGCGCCGAGGCAATGAAGCTCGACGAAGTCCCGGAGAATGAATTTAACTGTCTTGGATCCCGCAACGAAATTAATCAGAAAAGAAAATGGAGGAGTAAGAAAAACACAAATTTCCACTTCCCTCCATATCAAGCAGGAGATAGAACAAACAAGACCAATAGGCACAAAGGGTCGTTTACAACTGGGATAAGCCCAGTTGCCAAGCACCACGGATAAAAATTTGCATTAATATTAATGGGTCCTAACATTGTGAGCTGTTATATTTGATTCCAATAATAGGTATGGCAAAAGCGCTTGAACGCACGGAAATTTGTTCTAGTTTCCACAAGGTCCGTATAGTAAACGGCTCCTGATACAGCCTGTACATTATTCAACATAGTATTGCGTTCATTCTGCCAAAGAATACACTCCCATAAGATATGATGTGCAGATTGTATATATTCACAGTCAGATGTAGAACACTGACATAATGGCGAGGCAACAAGCTTGAAGGAAAATAATTTACTTTTAAAGTTACCATGCCCTGTGAGAAATTGGGCAACACAGTGATCCACCTCCAGCCACGTCCTGGCCAGCCGCACGCGAACGGATGGAAAGAATTGGTGGAGGTGTCGGCCCTTGATGGAATTATCCCACCTACATTGCCATTCGGATAAAAGTTCCTCCCAGACGTCAATATGTGGTTTAAATAATCTAGAGATTTTGGCACGGTCACTCCGTGTTAAAAAGTCCGCGTCCATGGTCTCTTTTGCGGAATAGTACATTGCAGCACGTCGCTGCACTTCAAGGTCGACCGGAAGTACGCCAGCAAGTACCGGTAAGGCCTCAGTACTAACCGTCCTGTATGCTTTGCATAAGAATATCAAAGCCAAACGCTGACTCTGAAGTAACTTACGTCGTACCGCCCCTATTGTGGCCCTATCAGCCCAAACAGGCGCCCCATAGCAGATACAACCCAAGTAAGTAGCCCCATAAATAGTCTTTAAAGTCAAAAAAGACAGACCCCACGTAGATTTAGATATTCTCGTTAAGGCATAGAAGTTCTTTTTTGCTTTTTCACCGACGATTTTAATATGATCTATAAATGCAAAATTCCTTTCTAACACAAGACCAAGATAGCACACGGACTGCTTCCTTTTTACCGGAACGTTATTAAATTTAATAGTAGGACACGATTTAAGATTACCTTTCAAAATGAGCTGATAAGTTTTATGCGGAGCAAAGGTCAGGCGGTTACGATCGCCCCACTGAGATATTAATCGTAGGCAAGTGTCAGCCAAGTTCTCGAGTCCAGCTCGAGTACTTGATTGAATGAGCAGAAGACCGTCGTCCGCGTAACCGGTTAATGAGCAGCCGCTTGGAAGCGGAATCGCGAGGAAATCATCAAAGCCTAAATTCCATAAAGGTGGACCAATAACCGAACCCTGAGGACATCCCATGGTGAGAGACTTCGACATGGAATGATGGCCGAGTTTGAGTTTCGCGGAACCATTTAAAAAGTAAGAGTAAACTAAATTGTATATATTTCTATAGCAGCCTCGATTTTTCATTTTAAGTAATAGCATTGGCCACCATGCGTTATCAAAAGCCCCAGAAATATCTAGAAAAATCCCAATTACATACTTATGTTCAGATGTATTAACTATTTTCCTAACAGTAAGGGCCGCGTCTACAGTCGATTTTCCAATAGTGAAACCGAATTGATTATTATGAAATTTTGGTCCGTCCGGTAGCAACCGTGGAACGATAAGGCGCTCCAGGAGTTTTCCCAAAGATGGAAGTAATGTTATGGGCCGGTACGACTTCGGGTCGTCCGGGGGTTTGTCGCCACTTTTCGGGATTATTCGTATAAATCCGCGTCGCCAAATACGAGGAAATACGCCCTCCGCAATACAACGGTTGTAAACGGTTAAAATCGCATCACCGGCTGTTTTACACGCTTCTATAATCATCCGATTAGATATTTTATCTTCACCTGATGACTTGTTGAGTGGTAACCTCTTGACAACGTTAATAAATTCGTCAGTGGATGGAAGGTCTGACGCTGGTGATTCAGGTGGTACAGCTGCCCACGCTCTGATCTGTTGATGGTATTCGTTGTCATTAGCCAGTACGTCATCAGGTATAAGAGTATTCAGCAAAACTTCAGTTGTTTCCTCAATACCGGTAGTGTGTTTATTATTTACTTTAATATTCTGAACAAACGCGAGGTCGACTGATCGATTGGCTTTAAACTCATGATATAAAGGAGACCACGGACCTTCTTTATCTAATTTTTCTACTACTTTACGCAATAAATTACCCTTTGATTTTTCCACCGATGCTCTGTAGCGGGACCTGGCAAGTCTAAACGTATTTAACGCAATGGAAAGAGGGTCACCGGTAACTTAACGTTTTTTAAGCTTGTTAAGATGTTTACGCGCTCGGCGATAATTTTTACGCTGTTCAGTTAGGTAGTCACACCACCAATCACATCTACGTATATTGGTCAAAGATCCACGACCAATGGCAATGTCAGCACAGTAAGTGAAGGTGTCTGACATAATTTCAGCACTTTCTTCAGCTGAAAGCCCATCACGAGTGAAGTCTTTGGCGTGAGACGCAACAAGCGAGCTAAAGAATTCCCAATTCGCACCCTTACATTTATACCTAAAGTTACCAATGACATGTGACGTACCCTGAGTAAAAACTGGAACAAATTCGTACACGATCAAGCGATGATCACTACAAGACGCGTCCGGTAGGACACGCCACCTATCCAAGCGTACGTCTGCACTAGAAAGTGTGACGTCAATACAAGATTCGCCCATTTGGCTGCAAAAAGTTGGTGGTGCTTCAGGGGTATTATGAATAGTCAGATTCATTTCAGCAATGAAATCTTCAACAGCGCAGCGTCGTTCATAATCCGTAGACCGAACTTTGCCATACCAGAGTGATGATGACGCATTCACATCAGCGCCAACGATAACTTTGCAGCCCGCGAGCGACTGCAATACGTGACGGAGATTATGTATATGAGGAGCAACAGGGTCTGAATATTGAAAGTAGCACCTCACAACGTAAACTTTAAAAGAAGACGATGAGACCTCCGCAACGGCACAATGGGGTGTCATTAGATTACGCAAAGACGTTACTGTGAAGTTAGAAGAATGCGCCACGTAAATTCCAGCTCGTGCTTTGCCATCCAACTGTACTACTTTGTGACGTAAACGCGCGTTTTGATATTGTTCTTGAACAAGCACGATATCTAAGTTATAATCGATAATTAGTTTGTCAAGTTCAGAAGTCGCTACCCTATCGTTGTGGAGATTTAATTGTCCTATTGTTAATCTATCCATTATTTTAGTAGTTGGTGTTGAGGATAAGTTGTTCGAGTTTAAGTTTATAAGTGGCACACCCATCCGATCCACATCGATGGTCAGACGGTTTCTTAGAGCGTTTACACGCCACGCAAGACGGTATATAATTTAAATTGTCTTTATGCGGACAGTCTTTGGTTTCATGTGTCTCAGAGCAATTAGCGCAGGTAGGTGATTTAATAGTGCAGTGTTTCTTAACATGACCGAACTGTTGACAATGTGCACAACGTACTACATCGACATCATCAATGAAACGGCAAGTCGCCCAATCAATAAACAATTTATCCTTGGTCGAGACTAAATGTTTCCGGACCGCGGACTCGAGTTCAATGCCTATCCATTTCCGACCGTTGTCTAACGAACGCCTACGTATGATTTTCGTTGATTTAATAAATTCGTCTTCTTTTAATGACAACTCGTCTTTAATGTTTTGGCAGTTCAACGCATGCAAAAAGGCACTGTCCTCCATTGAGGATGGGACGTCTTTTAACTAAAGTACGAGGCTTACGGCCTTTTGGTTTTTCAAGTCGCAAGCCAGCGGACCTAATGGCATCGACCGATTGTAACTTTTTGATTTGTAAATCGTTAGCGACACGTAACACGACGCCAGACTTCGCAGCCTTCTTGAGACCTACAATTTGAAAGCCGTCACTAGGATCTATTGCTTTCATGAGCGCTTGTTTAGTCGCGGAAGAAGTTGCGAAATCAGTTGAACGCTCATCAGTAGGGTAGGCCACAAGACACGGAAGTTTGGCGCGGGCATTTACTTGTGGAACTACTTTAGGTAAACGAAGTTTTAATTTGTCAGCATATGAGGCATTGTTGACATCAGACTTGGCAATATCGACACCGGTATTATGTTTTATTTTTTCTAATTCGCGTTCCGTATTGGCCAACTTAGTCTCGTTGGCGGATGATTTTATGGCTAGCAATGAGACAATAGCCGTTATGCGCTGAGTCATGTCCATAATTGCGGATTTATTTGCAACATTAATGCGGGACCCTTGGTCATTAACAAGATCGTTAATTTTAGACAGGTATGCAGACGCCTGAGTAACCAAATCACAATAGTCGTCATTGCTTACATTAGTGACATTTAATATTGGCGAAGACCTTACAATTGACTCTGATGTTTGCATTCGCTTAGATCTATCTTCGGGTGAAATGTAAGAAGGAGACATTTCACTAAATAAACGCTTAGCATTAGCGGAGGTCGTCGGCGACCTTGGTTTATTTATTCGGCGGAATAATATTTCCCCACCACGATCAGGTGGGTCATCATTGTTAGATAACATAATTACTTTTGAAAATTAAACTAATAAGCGTATTAGAACGTAAAAAGTGAAAGATTACCTTTTTGTTAGTAAAAAGCAACTAAGTCAAGCTAGAAAAAGAAGCGATCTGACTATCAGATTTTATCCATCCCGCTAACATATATACTAATTCAGCCTGTCTAAAATAAATTTATAACATAAGCCATTATCGAAAAGAAATTTCAAAATTTCAAATATTCCGACACAAATTAGCAGATCAGGTTTTTCGAACAAATCTGGATAATAAAACTGCGTAACTTTGCACAGGCGTGAGAGCTATAAACGAACCGTTATTAAACTTTTAAATAGGCATTAAGCCAGACATTAGGTTTCTAGGGGTAATAATCGAAAAGGTGGAGAGTTCGGTACCTTGTCGTAGTTTAATAGTTCATTTGTTTTATAGCCGTATGTGTGTGATTAGATACACATTAACGCATTCAGTACAGGCATTAGCAAACTTTTTAGCTTTCAAGGTGTAAAATACACAGACACCATTTTCCATTGGGGATGTTTCCTAGGTAGAGGAGTGGGGGCTTGTGACGTCACTTTGCCAGTATAAAGAGTTGCACACCGTGACATCACACGATATTTCAACGCACCGTATCTTCGTATTTTTGTACCGTGGCAAAAAAAAAATACGTGTACATTATTTTTAGGTCATCTAACTGATGGACGAAATAGATATTGTTTGTCAACTACCCTATTATAATTTGGGTAATACTAACAGGTTTATAATGTTATACTGGTATCTTCCCCGAGAAAAGTTGTTTATTAACCACGTTAAAATTATACCGGGATGAAAAGTCCTATGTTAAACCAGGTTATGAACTATCTGTGTGTAACATTTCATCCAAATCTGTTAAGATGTTTCTGCATGATTGAAACACAAACAGACAAACTTTCACATTTATAATATTAAAACAGGATTACAAGGAACACGTCGTTACGGAATTCGTCTGGCATTCTTCGGATTTTTCTCGTGAGAGAGAGTGACCCAAAATGAGCACATGCCTCCACCTGAACTCCGTTTATAGGCTTAATATATTAAATACTAGTCTTTAAACACAAGTTTAACCCTTATCCTGCAATAGTCCCACTGCACGATAAAAGCGTATATGAAGAAACTCAATTAATCACTACATTAGCTCAGAGTACGTTAAAGATCTTAGACCATTAAGTTCAGGTTTACCAACGATGTCTTTCGCCAGATAACTGTTACTAAAATTAATAACTTACTTGTTATGAAAGTACATACAAGTCATTTATTTTGATGATTTATTGAACAGTTATTGTTTCAGTAACAAAGCAGTTCTAATTACTCATAAAGACTCACACAGGACAGGATTCTCTATTTATAATTCATTTGATTTCACGATAAATAGTTTTTCAGATTAGGTATATCTGAATGATCGCCAATTTCAGATCAGCTTGGCCGGCTACTCGTATTATCTTTGAGGTCTCATCCTCTATTATCTTCATGCCCTATTTCCTTTTATACTTGGTGTCAGCCGTATGCGTTTTATTATTCAATTCTTATATATGACCCGTTACATTATTATTCAGTCCCTTTCTTTTCCTGTAATCTTTTAATGGGAGTTATAACAGAATACATCAAATGAAGGCGTGACGTTATTCATTACCTTAATTCTTCTTTAAATACTTAATTAATTAAATATGAAAACATTTAGCGTGTGTACCGACATTTTTGTAAGAAAGAAATTCTTATACGTGACTTAATGCAATAAAAGCGATACCTATAAATCTCTTGAATAAACTTTGCAAATTTATTTGTTTTGGGTTTTCTGTGATTGAAACATTTTCATAAATTGTGACGATTTATAAGAATAAAAACTTCTGTAAGTCTATAAAACCCTCGCATCATTTTCGTGTACAGGGTTTTATTTATCATGATCCTCACGTTGCAAATAAATTGTAGGTATTTTGCAATAAAAATCTGCTTGTGGTTATTTTAGGCGGATTTTTTCGAATTTTAAAATGGTGCCTATTTTTTAATACACAGATTCTTTATCTTTTTTTCTGGATAAAGGATTGATATCTGTAACCCTTGCAATTCTTAAAAGATTAGGCAGTCTTTGAAAATCTTTCCGAACGTGGGCGCTATTAAGTAATGTTCATTTTTGAGATTCCAAGTAACGTTTATCAATTTTAAGCCATCCGTGTGTAGGTAGGTACGAGTATGGCATCAATAAACATAAATAAAAGTTTGCTGTTATATTTAATTAATGTTTCAAAAGCTGTTAATCAGTTTGTTATATTAAAAGATGTATTAATTTCTTTTGTAACTAAATCAAACAGCGTATAAGATAAAGTACAATATACTACTCTGCATTATTATATTAATGATCGAAGTTTATCTGAACCTAATCGAGCGTAGTATTGGCAAAATCAGAAGTTGTAATCATGAAGTTTCATTAAAGGATTTATGGGATGTCTTCAGTGACTTGTTTATTGCTTTAGGGTGTATGGGCACTGATCTTAGAAATGAAATTATCATTAGCAATTTGAAATATCTTAAACGATGCTCTCTTAACTATAGCATAAGCACAATTAGCATAATGTGCCCACTATGCTTCTGGCTTTCAGGAGTTGCAGTGGTTTGGGAATAGTGCGGTGGGATTGTACCAAAAAAAAAAAAGAATGTGCCCACTGCTGGGACACAGGCCTCTTCTATATGAGAGGGAATGGGGCATAATCTACCCTGTGAGCCTAGTGTGGGTTGGTAGATGTCAGAAGTCTCGAGTTTTTAGTTCTAGTGCATGCCGGTTTCCTCGCGATGTTTTCCTCCACCGTTTTGAGAGCAGTGGTGTTGAAATAAATTATACAAAGAAATTTATAACACAGAACTTAAATAACAGCATAACTGACGAAAATTGGGTGTAATTAATACACCTTTACCAAACCCTTCCTTGGAATGCAATCGTGAAGTAAAGTTTGTTTTCGAAAAAAAAACTTTTTTGCAAAAAAATACATCCGACTTCCAAATACAAAACTACAAAGAGTAAAATAACTTTATTTTTTTAAGTCGGTGTCTTTCGTAGGTACCATTTTTTTGCGTTAAGGACACCGACTTAAAAAAATAAAGTTATTTTACTCTTTGTAGTTTTGTATTTGGAAGTCGGATGTATTTTTTTGCAAAAAAGTTTTTTTATTTTTCACTTTTTAGTTGTACCTACCTAATAAACATAGTAAGGTAACTTTAACGCCAAAATAGATTTCATGAAACTTGAACATAACCGGTGTAATGAGAGATCTGCGTACCCCTTAAGAGCGTACTGGCGTGATGTTATGTTATGAAATGGTATAAACAATAAACAGACATGCGATTGCAGCAATCCCGAGAGATTTACCAATATTTATTGTAGAGTTCTGTTGTATATCTCCGAAGTTCTTCATCAGATCTTCACCAAATTAAAATGGGACCAATTTCGAAAATAACTCTTTCAAACAAAAAAAGAATTTTCAAAATCGGTCCACAATTGACGGAGATATCGGTGAACAAAAAAAAAAAAAAAAAACAAACATAATGTCGAACATAGAACCTCCTCCTTTTTGGGAAGTCGGTTAATAACTAGTTGACAGTTTTTATCCCACTCCAGTAGGTAATGCAAAGTAAAGGCAACAAAAAATACAACGTTCAAAATATTTTTACGATATGTCATAAGAAAGTGGGATAACAACAAAAAAAAAAGCCAAAAGCGGTGTAAGCGTGTTACACCGTCGACCACATCACCGCCTACCATCACGTATGATAGTGGTCAAGCGCGAGCCAATAAAGAAAAAAAAATATATATACCCCGACATATTTTTATTTCATACCATATAATTTATCTAGTTATAGACACGATTTGATCGACAATCTATTGAACTCGTAATTATGGCATGATATCTTGCAGCAATAGCCCGACTCAAAAAGTAAAACGCCCATAGCTTTTGAATGGCTGAACCGATTTTCATCAAACATAGCTAAGAACACTTTCGATAAAGTCATATTTCAAACAAAAAGAAACGAAATTAAAATCGGTTCATCCGTTTAGGAGCTTAAACACACAGGTACACACATCAAACTTATAACACCCCTCTGTTTCCGTTAGGGATTAAAAAGAGTAGGATTTAACACTTCAGAAGTATCATAAAATTGAGCACAAGGCGTTTCCATTGTATCATCATTTTAACTGCTTTTTATCGTTTATCACAAAGTTAAAGAAACATTTAAGTACAGCCAACTTTACCTTTGACTTTTCAAAAGCACTTGCGTATTAAGAAAATTGCCTTGTTTCGTAAGCTATTCTTACACATTTTTGTTAATTTCCAGGTACTCAAGATGGAGGAAATAAGCACAATACTCAATTCCTCTCTTCTGCGAATGAGGGAAACTTCCACCATCTCAACATTCGTCGCAGTCCATAACACGAGCGTCGTTGCAGCCAAGGTTGCTAGCAACGCATATGAGTGGCGGTTCATACTTCCTCCGTACATCTTGATCTTTATGCTATCTATATCGGGGAACTGTCTCGTTATAGCAACGCTTGCAAGCAACAGAAGAATGAGGACAATCACGAATGTTTATCTTTTGAATTTGGTAAGTTTATCCACTTGTTAAGATTACTACTGCTACATGTTACGTAATGCAACATGTATTATAATGTTTGTGATCGAAGCATATTTTGTAAAGATTCTACACATTCAATGCATGTTACACTGCTATGTGAACCTATGTTTTGGTTTTTATAACCATGTTTTACAGCTCAGGATTTAAAAAAAACTCAGTAGTGCTGTGGTCCAAGTACACCTAGGGCCAGATGTTGTTCTTGTATCGAGTTTGTCAATGGCAAATTAGAAGTCGTGGCGTGGGTAGCAGCTCGATTAGAATTGGTGGGTTTCGAGACTAATGGTGTGCGGTTGGTGAGGCCTATGTCCAGCAGTGGACTGCTATATACTGATGGTGGTTAATGAATCTTGCAGTCCGATGTGATTATTACAAGTTCTTGTTTATTTTTACGTGTCCCGGTGTCTGTAATCAAATTTAAACTAAACTACCATAAATGACGTGTGATTACAGAGACAATTTTTTCAAAAGTGTAGAAACTGCTTTGAGATGACTGTTATATAATATGGACCAAGTGATTAATACCACATTATTCATAATGCCCAGACGATATGAAAAATGCCCAAAATGAGTGGCAATATGCTGAAAAGTATTGAAATAGTTAAATTGACCGGGCTCTCTGAATGATGCCCATCACTTATTAGGCGGCAGGGTAATAAAATATACAGTGTTGTATTAAATTATTTTAATGTTGACATTGATTTTAATACAGATTCAGTATGGTAGGTAAGTACAATTGCTATTCAAGCAAGAAAGTCTGTTTCTGTCTGAAGTATCTAAAGTAACCTAACATGAATGAGAAAACGGGATAAAAATGAGAAAACCTATCCGTATCCCGAGCTCTCTTAACTCGCTCTTAGATTAGTTCTTTGAAAATAGCGGCACCGCTTACAAATATTATTTATGTTGACCGATTCTATAATCCTGCTGACCAAATAATATAATTTTGCTGCGAAAACATCTTTTGCAGACCGATTATTGAAATAAAATCCATAGTAATGAACTCGTCGAATTTCCCAACAGTTACGTAGCAATATTCATAATGACCAGAAAATGTGATAAATAATGAAGTTTAAATCAATATTCATTACGTTGCCCCATTTGACTTGACTTGATTCATATTGCCCGGGCATTATACATAGTGCCTTGATTAATCATTTGGTCCATGACATATACAAGAACTGATGATGATATAATTATGATAAATAGTTACATGATATTTACATTTCCGATACGGAAATGAGATTATACAAGCTTAGTAGCATTCATAAATAGGACGAGCAATTTCCGTACTTGCCAATTTTATATTGGAGCAGCGAGTGGTCCACAAATATCCGGTCCTCGCGTCCGAAAGCCTGGACCGGACCGGATATAGGATCTTTCGTTACGTCACAATCTCATGGTTGATTCATGACTCCGTAGTAGTAATTCGTTTAAGCACCTAGTTCCAGTTAATTCTGCTTACCTGGTAGTTTTAATAAGTAAACAATTAGGGCAGTTGAATTTTAAAACGTCTATCGATATCATTTATTACGAATCCTTCATGCTCTACTTTATGTTTCATCGTTGGTGCGTTTCGAGGAATACTTTTGGTGCGCTTCAAAGTTGATGCACTTCGTGGAATAGCCCGAATTTAGAACTAGCCTCCAATAGTCTACCAATCTGCTCTTCCCGATGTGTTGTCTTCTCTATTGTGCGGAAAAGGTATCTCAGGTAAATGTCTCATAATAGAAGTCTCAGAATATATTAATTTTAAATAAATAATCACAGTGCCACATCACACTAACATTATAAAGGCGAAAGTTTGTGAGTATGTGTGTGTGTTAGTATGTTTGTTACTCTTTCACGCAAAAACTACTGAACGGATAAGGATGAAAATTTGGCACAGAGATAGATTATAGTCTGGAATATATGATACGTTTATCCCGGGAATATGTACCCTTGGGATAATTTTTGACATTCACGCGGACGAAGCCGCTGGCAGAAGTTAGTAATTATTTTATTTTTATTTACTATAATAAAGGCGAAAGTTAGTGAGTGTGTTTGTATGTTTGTTACTCTTTCTCGCCAAAACTACTAAAGGGATCTGTATGAAATTAAGCACAGAGATGGGTTATAGTCTGGAGTAGCGCATATAATATTATTTATCCCGGGAATATGATCCCTTGGGATAATTTTCGACATTCACGCGGGTGAAGCCGCTTGCAGAAGCTAGTTTTAAATCACAGACATAGATAGTAAATAAACTCTTAAATGAAAAATTATAACGCTTTCATTATCAATATCTTTGGAGACGGCGATGATTAATAAACGAAATAATATTTTCTCTCATTTAATAAATTACTAATCTCATAGAGGCGAAAGTTTGTGAGTGTGTAAGTGTGTTTGTTACTATTTCATGCAAAAACTACTGAACAGATATTTATGAAATTTGACACAGATATAATTTATAATCTGTAATAGCACATAGGATACTTTTTATGCCGGGAATTTGTTTCCTTGGGATAATTCACGCGGGTGAAGAGGCTGGCAGAAGCTAGTTTTAAATAAACTCAATTATAACGCATTCATTATCAATATCTGTCGGGATGGCGATGATTAATAAACGAAATAATAATTTCTCTCATTAAATAAGGTATACAAAGTTGAATAAATAATAATAATTATTGAACGATTTAATTGTGATCTTATTTAATGTTGAACTTATGAAATGAAATGAAGCAGGTATGCCAAATTTGTAATGCATTGTAATACAAAATCACCAATCATCATCATGTTGACGCTTTAGATGGCTTCTTCGAGAATTGAGGAAGGGCTTGACCCAAGCTATTCGAGCCCATCAAAAAACGATGTTTTGGTAAAAACCAATAACATAATATCAAAGTGAACATCATAATCAAAGTTTCTATTCACCGCTGCATTCCTATTATAATTAGTGCTAAATCACGTTTCCTTGTAAACATAGAATAGTAAACAGATCACAATGTACACTCACCCCCTTATTAATAAACACGGAATAAAGTTAAACCAGGAATAACAAAGGAATAACCATACATTTTCATAGGTTTATACTTGGTATAACTTTATTCTGTGTTTATTAATAAGGGGGTCAAAGATTATATTTGTGTTAGGTATTTACTGGAACACTCAGTAATTATAATTACTGCGGAAATGTTAGTTTTTGCTAACAGCAATAATTATTATTGTAGTAGTTACTAATGTTGATTAAAGTGTTTGTTTGTGTTGGCGACACTTTTATGAAGCAATTTATTACCGAATGATATTTTTTAAATCTTTTTTATTATACTAAATACGACACACTAAGATAAGGAACACCGCACATTAAAATTCAGATGGGCCGGTCATGTAGCCCGATATGTGGACAACAGGTGGACCATAAATAAATGTCACTACACGGAAAGGGCCCACCCGGCAAACGCCGAGTAGGGAGACCCTACATGAGATGGGAAGATGACATACAGAAGGTCGCAGGCACAAATTGGCTACTAACAGCATAAGATAGAGATAAATAGCGGTCCTTAGAGGAAGCCTTTATTTGAGAGGGGTCCATGATAAACATAAATAATTTGAATCTTATAAATATAATGATCTAACTAAATAATTATTAATTAATTAAATTAACTTGAACGAATTTTGATTGGATTGAATTGAATAGTAATAATAATCTTATCAAATCACTATTTGAAATTTAATTGAATAGAATAATAATAATAATCTTATTAAATTGCTATTTGGAATTGAATAGAATTATTTGTTTGGAATTTAATTATTTATTTAGAATTGAAGTGAATTATTTATTTAGAATAGAATTGATTTATTTATTTAAAAAAATATATGTTTGCATGTTTTTCTATAAAAAGTTACTGTAACTCATGGAATAAAAAACTTCTTTATTTTATTTATTTATTTAAAATACTGAAATCGGAGTAAGTTAAATATAATAGCTTTTGTGTCGCGTAAAAACTGTTTTTCAACACACTTGCTCATAAAGTGGGTCTAATTTCACCGCAATTAGGCACATAATGAGACCTGTTATCAAACTGTGACTTTTTCATTACTATTATTCACAAGTGAGATAAAGAGATTTTTTTTAATTTATTGGTTGAGTTGCTATGTTCTTAAAAAAGTTTCTATACAAAAAAGATCGTGCTCAATAGTACAAATGCAACACATTTCATGCAACTTCGTACGTGTTTAATAAATAAAACTTTCACTCAAATATAACTTTTGTTTTTGTCTGTAATAAAGAAAACTTGAAATTCCCCATTTTGTACATGGCTAAAACGCTATCCGCGAAAATATCATAGTCTATGGCCGATCGCCATTGTTATATGCGCGCGCATAGGAAAACTGATTAGTATTGCCCGCCATTGCGAAAAAAAATTCACAACTCGTTTTCACTATTGGAAATTATTTTTTTGTATTATTTTCTTCACAAGTGTGTTGAAAAACGTCGTATGATACACGTGTGTATTGATGATTACCGTCCTCGGCACTCTTAAGACCCTCACCTAACGGCTCGGGTCTCAATGGCGCCTCAGCGGTAATCACCAACTTTACACACTTGTACCATAATGTACTATTATCATCCCATGGGAACACACTATCGGGATTAAAACTAGGTCTCAAATAATCTCCATACTAAATTTCATCTAAATCGGTTTAGCTTTTAGTCGTGAAAGGTAACAAACACATAGTTACTTTCGCATTTATAAAATTTAGCACCTATTATTTTGTGTATTTTATTTGGCATTTGATAACTTGTTACCAAGTATAGCCCTCGCCAAACTTCTTGGCCGCCCTGAAGTTGGTTTACCGGATGAGCGAGGCACGAAACGGTGCTGTTTTTGTATGAGATTTCCTACTGCGCAGCCATTGTAGCCAATTTCAGGGTGGTCAAGAAGTTTGGCGAGAACTATTACTGGGTTGTAGAGATCACATAGGCAGTCGCCTTAAGTAAAATGCTGGTACTCTTGAAAATATTATCAAAGGCACGATTGGCGGTAAAAATAATAAAGTTATTAATATTAAAGTTATTAAACTTTAATAATAATAACTTTATTTAATTTCTCACCACAATACCTATACATAATTTATCTTACACTGGTCAGATTAGACAATGATACACAACATAGGTACTTATATATTGTGGGAGACTGGTGCCTAAGCTAGGCTCGTGGCCTGTGTTTCAGGACACCAGGATCCCATCCCTTTACATTTTCATTTCATAAATTATGTACTAACTAAGCGCGCTGACAGAATGTAGTAAGGTATTATACATTTCAAGTTTTATTTATTTTGATTAATATCTAGGATAAGTATGCGAGACAAATGTTAGTAGATGTATAGTATGGGTGAAATGTGTAAGTGTGTGTGTATGTGGGTGTGTGGGAGTGTGTGATTTTTTGTTTAAGGATGTTTTCAGTATCATTATAGTTTAATTTTAGTAGCCAGTCAGTTAGCCTCTTTTTGCATTTATTCTTTGTTAGACTAAAGATATGTAACAACTTATGAGCTTTATTGTGTAAGTAGCCACCTAGATAGCAGAACAAACGTTTTGAAAAAAATGGTTTTGTGACGTAGATATTGGCGCTCTACTGGGTCATATCTTCTTTTCCCCCTGGAAGAGAGTATGCTGTTTCAACAGAATGTGCAATATAAATAGTTGACGCACTGTCAGGAATTGAATTTCTTTGTATAACTGCTCAGTGGGGTAGCGATACGGTCGAAAAGACGACACTTTTCACTCTTTCAATTTCAATTGGAAAGTACCAATGAGACTTTTTCAATTCCTATGTTCTTTTTTATTTATTTATTTAAACTTCATGTACAATGGTGATACATAGGCAGACTTAATGCAGCAAGGCATTCTCTATCAGTCAACCTTTGGGTTAAAAAAGACACAAGTGGTAGGAGAACAAAAAAATAAAAACAATTTATCTATAAAAATAAAAAATAGTTTATCTTGGACATATACATGGATAACTTTCTAAGTTTATCTTGGACATCGCTGCCAATGGTGATCGTAAACATCGTGATTAAACCTCGACTTAAAGTTAAGTTCATTATAAGTTTGTGTTCCATTGGTGTAACTGCTGTAAAGCTTTCCAGTGCTTGCACTATAGATAAAATAATAAATAAATTAGAGTTAACCAACAGCGACCCACGAACCCAAAGTCGACGAGTCCTAAGCATATTTGCGCGACTTGCAAATATGCTTAGGATACTGTTGGAGCTGTCCCACACCACCAGAGAACCAGAGTGCACTAGAGACACCCAGAGAAGCACAGGATCACAATGGACTAACATAGGGACCACAAGGTTTCAATACGAAATAATATTGAAGTTGGTCTTATCTTAACTAATATTATATAGGAAGAGCCCGAATTTCGTGAGGTTATTCAAACGTGTTGGTATAATCTCTGAAACCACTAAACCTATTTGAAAAAATATTTCACCATTTGAATAGTACATTGGCTAATAGGCCTAATTATATGAATTTGACCTAAACAAAACTGGGCAGGTCACTAATTAAGTTATAATTATGATTAAAAAAATGTTTCATCCTTACTTATAAGAACTCGTCAATTAATGTAAACCCTGCCTGCGTCAATCAGTGTTACACGTGCAAACATACCGATTTAAGGGGTTTAAACTAATCAAATAGCATGGCCGTTAGATCGTCAACACGTGTATGGAATTAATAAGTAATACTTAGTTCCAGGTATCAAAGAGTTAATCCGAACAACATGAAAATAACAATATACCACGGGTATTTAACGCAATGATTTCGATTATTTAATACTCGTGGTATATGGTTTCTCAATTATGAAACGCGAAAGTTTTAAAGTTAATATGAAAACAAGGCCAAGATAAATTCAACAAGTAAAATTAAAAAATCCCCCGACACATTTTTATTTCATGTTTGTTAAACTACATCTATACTAATATTATAAAGAGGTAAAGTTTGTGGGTTTGTGAGTTTGTGACGTTGTAAGGGGTAATCTCTGGATCTACTAAACCGATTTTGAAAATTCTTTCACTAGTAGAAAGCTACATTATTCCTGAGTGTCATAGGCTATAATAAATTTAAAAAAAAATAGAAATCCTTATGGAAATTGCAATAATGTAACCCAAGGTAGGAAAATGTTGCCTATAAAATTCATTCTTTGGCGTGCGCTGAGAAAACCATTGATGATAGATAAAAAATAGTAGGTAAGTAGGGTAGGCAGGGTAGGTAGGGTAGGCAGCCTAGGCTGGCTAGGCAGGATAAGCAGGGTAGGCAGGATAGGCATGGTAGGCGGGGTTGACCGGGTAGGCAGGATAGGCATGGTTGATAGGGTAGGCAGGGTAGGCAGGGTAGGCAGAGTAGGCAGGGTTGGCAGGTTAGGCAGAGTAGGCAGGATAGGCAGGGAAGGCAGGATAGGCGCGGCAGGCAGGGCAGGCAGGGTAGGCAGGGAAGGCAGGGTAGGCAGGGTAGGCATGGTCGGCAGGGTAGGCAGGGTAGGCAGGGTAGGCTGGGTAGGCAGGGTAGGCAGGGTAGGCAGGGTAGGCAGGGAAGGCAGGGTAGGCAGGTTAGACAGGGTTGGCAGGGTAGGCAGGGAAGGCAGGTTAGGTAAGGTAGGCATAGTAGGCAGGGTAGGCAGGGTAGGCTGGGTAGGCAGGGTAGGCAGGGAAAGCAGGGTAGGCAGGTTAGACAGGGTTGGCAGGGTAGGCAGGGAAGGCAGGTTAGGTAAGGTAGGCATAGTAGGCAGGATAGGCAGGGTAGGGTAGGCAGCGTAGGCAGGGAAGGCAGGGCAGGCAGAGTAGGCATGGTAGGCAGGGTAGGCAGGGTAGGCAGGGTAGGCAGGGTAGGCTGGGTAGGCAGGGTAGGCAGGTTAGACAGGGTTGGCAGGGTAGGCAGGGAAGGCAGGTTAGGTAAGGTAGGCATAGTAGGCAGGGTAGGCAGGGTAGGCTGGGTAGGCAGGGTAGGCAGGGTAGGCAGGGAAAGCAGGGTAGGCAGGTTAGACAGGGTTGGCAGGGTAGGCAGGGAAGGCAGGTTAGGTAAGGTAGGCATAGTAGGCAGGATAGGCAGGGTAGGGTAGGCAGGGAAGGCAGGGCAGGCAGAGTAGGCATGGTAGGCTGGGTTAGCAGGATAGGCAGGGTTGGCAGTATAGGCAGGGAAGGCAGGGTGGGCATGGTTGGCAGGGCAAGCAGAGTAGGCAGGCTAGGCAGAGTAGGCAGGGTTGGCAGGGTAGGCAGAGTAGGCAGGATAGACAGAGAAGGTAGGGTAGGCGCGGCAGGCAGGGCAGGCAGGGTAGGCAGGGAAGGCAGGTTAGGCAGGTTAGGCAGGGTAGGCAGGGTAGGCATGGTAGGCAGGGTAGGCAGGGTAGGCAGGGTAGGCAGGGTAGGCAGGGTAGGCTGGGTAGGCAGGGTAGGCAGGGTAGGCAGGGAAGGCAGGGTAGGCAGGTTAGAAAGGGTTGGCAGGGTAGGCAGGGAAGGCAGGTTAGGCAAGGTAGGCATAGTAGCTAGGGTAGGCAGGATAAGCGGGTAGGCAGGGTTGGCAGTAATGCTAATACAATTGGGCTTGGGCGCACAGTTGACAGAGTGATAGATTGACTGCTGAGCTGCGTGTCGCGGGTTCGATTCCCGCACGGAACAAATATTTGTATAATCTACAGATAGTTGTTCCGGCACTGGGTGTTGTGTATGTGAGTTTATATGTTTGTAAACGCACCCACGATACAGGAAGAAATTATTAGTTTGGGGAAATAACCTGAAAAAAACACCGACTTGAGACAGCTTGATCGACTAAATTCGGTAAATAAATGAGAAAGGAGGACCGAGCTCAAGAAACTTGTATGTGAATAGTGTTTTCAAGCGCCAAAAGATCCCAAAAGAAGCACCATAATTTATTAAGTAGTCATTCGAGCACGAAAGTCTTAATTTTTCTGTTGACAGAAACATAATTTTGTTTTCAATACGTATTTTTAACAGTTAGGTATTTCACGATTTGTAGCGCATGTGAGCTTTATTATTTTTCATAAACAGACTGTAAATTAAACTCCAAAATCCAACTAAACATATGGCATATAATCTAATTTAGTACAGGCATTTTGAATTGCAGCTGTGGACAATGCTGATTGTCTAATTTATTGCTGATAAATGTATTATCGTATTGGATGTAGGGGTTACACAATGTATAGTATCATCTTTGTTTTCGCATTTTTCGTGTCATGTGACATAGAATTATATTATGTTCATTATTTAATTGTTAAGAAGTCTGAAATTCTGAATAAGCGTAATAAAATAAACTCTTTTGCAAAAATAAAGGGGCACTTTAGATTTTTTCTCTACTTCAATAGAGAAGGACAAAAAAGAGATTTTATTAATTGGACGATGTATTGGCATGTTATTTGAAGCATCCTGGCATGATTCTTTACGTTCCAAATTTAAATTTTGAAGTTAACAAAAGAAAAATATTGATTATTGTGGATTATTGTAAAATTGTTTTACTAATGGCGCGAATTGCTGAAACGGTTATTTTACTGATTGGGATGTTTTAAAGAGACGGGTAAGATGGTAAGATCAGTGCAACATGCTCCACAAAACATCAGGGAGCTACAAAGAGTCAATGCAGAAGAATGGGAATGCATTCCTCAAAACGTTATTAAAAACATTGTGGAAAGCATGCCCAGAAGGATTCTAGCTGTGGTTTTGGCAAGAGGAGGTCACACTAGTTATTAGGTTTTTACATTTGTAACTGTATTTTATTAAAAGTAAATAATTCTTCTTGTCTTTATTTCCGACCACTTCTTATTGTTTGACCGTGCATCGGTTTTAAAGAATTCATCGATTTTTTTTTTAATTGCCAGAAGTCACTTCAAGGGTATTAATTTACACGATTATAATTATACAGCCTACGTCAAACAATTAAATTTCATTGAATTAACCCAAATCGACCTAAGAATTTAAATCTCCTTAGGTGCCCGTTTTTTTTGCAAAAGAGTGTATACACCTACTGGGCCCAAATAGTTTTATCAAAATGTAGCATTGAAACGAAAAAGAAAGAAAGATATAATTATAAAAGATATAAGAAAATTTTAATGTAACCTTTATTTATTGCTCACATGCTGCGCAAAAGACACTTTAAGTACATTATGGTACACGTGTGTAATGTTGGTGATTACCGCTGAGGCGCCATTGGACCCGAGACGTTAGGTGAGAGTCTTAAGAGAGCCGAGGACGGTAATCATCAATACACTCGTGTATCATACAACGTTTTTTAACACACTTCTGAAGAAAATAATACAAAAAATCATTTTCAGTTTCGTCAGTGAAAACGGGTTGTGATTTTTTTTTCGCAATGTCGGGAAACATTACTCAGTTTTCGTATGCGCGCGCATCTAACAATGGCGATCGGCCATAGACTAAAAGAATGAAGATACTTATTATTTGAAAAAAATAAAATATATATATAAGTAAGTATACACGTACAAAATGGGGAATTTCAAGTTTTCTTTATTACAGAGAAAAACAAAAGTTATATTTAAGTGAAAGTTTTATTTATTAAACACTTACAAGTTGAAATTATCTATTTAAATGCATGAAAGAGCAAGCAATAGGTACATTAATTTATTTGTACTATTGAGCACGATCTTTTTTGTATCGAAACTTTTTAAGAACAAATTAACTCAAACAATAAATTAAAAAATAAAATAAAATAATATAAATATATATCTACCAGTTTGACGTCGCCAATGAGTCTCTGCGTTCAACCGAGTCAAGCGCGGCAAGTTGATATTTAGCTGAGCCATCCCAGAGGTGGCTGCAATACTACATGCAGGATCGGACTTGCGCCTTGTAAAGAGTTAATAGGCATAAAGTATCGCTTCACTCTGTTTAGGACGCTCAGTTTCTTTGCCGCAATTTGGGCTTTATATATAATTATATGAAATAAAAACAACAAACATTACTATTGAATGACCTCTGGCTTCTTTGGACTCATTTTCTTACGACTGCTGAACGTGGGATACTGGGTAGTGACTGGTTCTATTGTGGGGCAATCCACAGGCTACACGCACTAAATAACCACACATCAACACGTCTACACTGGCCAACAGCTCTCGTAATAATAAAGCGGAGCGCATCAGCGCACGAGATTGTGTACATACACAATAACACATACACAGGCATCTGTGTGTGGGAAAGTGGGGATGACTAAGCAAACGTGTGAGTGAGATAGAAACACTACAGTCCGTTTCAGGCAAAATGGAGTTGGAACATTCTTATTGGTAGCTCGGTGTCTGAACTTATTTTCATATTATTAGGCTCGCTCAATATTCCAGAGAAACTAAACAGTTACGGCGTAGATTATGTGG
Source organism: Orthosia cruda (assembly GCA_964057195.1). NCBI lineage: Eukaryota > Metazoa > Arthropoda > Insecta > Lepidoptera > Noctuidae > Orthosia > Orthosia cruda. Next base: position 33,908,855 of record OZ059838.1, read on the forward strand.
ATGTTCTATATACCTCTAGCTCTAGAATATTACTGTTTTGGGGAAACACTTTTTTTGAAATAGGTAAGTTTCTTTTATCATTAACTAGCGACCCGCCCCGGATTCGCCCGTGATGAGGAAGGAAACGAGGAAGGTTTTTGTGTATAATTATGAACAAAAACATTCCTCGTTTCTCACTCTTTCTATTGGTGAAAAACACATGAAAATCCGTTCAGTAGTTTTTGTGTTTTTCGCGTACAGATGCGGCGGGGGACTTGAAATCAACACCAGGTATAATAGTCATAGTCATAGTCATAGTCATTTATTCATGAACAATCATTTGTATCTGAATTTACACATTTCAAAATAATATTAATAATAAAAAATATAGAACACAAAAAAAAAAAAAGAAAACGTTAAACGAGATAAATAAATGATTCAATCATTCAGAAAACTGAGACTGAAAATATCTTAAAAACAAAAACAACAAAACATATTTAAAAAACAAACACAAATTTCAATAAATAAAATTACATTTAAGATGTCAAGAAATAAAAAATTACTTAATAAAAATATAAAAAATTACATGTCATCGAATAAAAAAAATAAAAAATAATAATAATAATCCAATTTTAAATAATAAACAAAATGTCTTTAAACCCAATAAACAAAATTTACAATTACAATTAAATAGAATTAGCATGTCAAAAAAATAAATAAAAATAAGAAACAATACAATACATCTAAAACAAAAATACATTTAGACAAATAATAAGACATGTCAATATTATAATTCTTCTACAGCATATAGACACTTACTCAATAGGAAATTCTTTAATTTTATTTTAAAAGAGCTATTATAAACTAAACTTTTTATGTCTAAAGGCAACTTGTTGAATAATTTTACAGATTGGTAACGTGGACTATGCTTCACAATTCTGAGGTTATGATTGGTCATGTTATTTTTTAAATCCAGTCTACGGGTGGCTTCCCTTATCAACCGCTCCTCCCCTGTTTCATATTCATGCATGTTTTTGGCCATATTACTTAGAAGTACATGAACATATATACCTGGTACTGTAAGTATGCCCAAGTTTACAAAATGTGGACGGCAACTTTCTCTTTGAGAAATGCGGATCATAGTACGAATTGCGCGTTTTTGTAGTATGAAAGCCCTTTTGCAATTATAATCGTAGCTGTTACCCCAAAGAAGTATGCTATATCTAATTCTGGACTCCACTAATGCAAAATATACCATTTTCAGCTGTTCTAAACTAATTTCATTCCTCAGCGCTCTCAGGGCGTAACACGCAGAAGATATCGATGCATCAATTGCCTTTAGCTCTGGTTTCCAATTTAAGAGTTGGTCAATAAGAATACCTAAAAATTTAACCTCGCTAGCGACTTCAATTTTGTCTTCATTCAAGCATACATTTAAAATATCATTGTTCCGTGATGTTGTTTTAAATAGCATTACTTGAGTTTTTTTACTGTTTATTAATAATTTATTTGCTGTGAACCACGTATGAAAAGCTTGTAATGCAGCATTTACTATTTTAGTTAATTCAACCATGTCATTAGCAGCTACTATAGCATTTGTGTCATCCGCGAAAATTACAATTCCAATGTCCGGTAAAATAAAATTTAAATAATTGATTAAGTCATTAATGAATAATAAAAATAAAATAGGTCCCAAAATAGATCCCTGTGGAACGCCCGTAGATATGCTAACAATTTTAGATTTAAAGATTTTTTTGTAAGTTTTCTGTGTCTTGCCCATCTCAACAAACATCTTCCTGTTTTTTAAATATGACGAAAAAAGCTGGAGACTTTTACCTCTTACTCCGTAATGACTCATTTTAGTAAGAAGTAACTCATGGTCAATGGTGTCAAAAGCTGAGCTCAAGTCTAGGAAAATCCCTGCAACTCTCATTTTTTTGTTAATCTTAGTTATTACGTCATCCAGTAAAGTATATATGGCGTCAGAAGTGCCAACACCCTTTTGATACCCAAACTGTCTCTTATTTAATACATTATTTATTCGCAAGTGAACTAGGAGTCGTTTTTTAAGGATATTTTCAAATATTTTAGACAGCACTGGTAATAGAGAGATAGGTCTATAATTTTTAGGATCGATCCTACTGCCCTTCTTATAGATTGGTATTACTTTTGCAATTTTTAATTGTTCCGGGAAAATAGCTTCGTCTATACATTTATTAAAGAAATCGGATAGCGGTTCAGCCAGTATTGAAATATGGTCCTTGATCAGACAAATAGGAATTTCGTCATTTCCACATGACTGTTTGCTTTCCATGCTCTTAACAAGATTAAATCACTGGCTGTTGCCCGCGAATTCGTCCGCGTCAAACACATAAAATAAAAAGTTTTTTTACGCGCTTCCCTAATCCTTTTCCCAAAATAAAAGTAGCTTATGTTACTCCTTCAGCCATCTGTCAGTGCAAGTCCCGTCAACATCGGTCCAGCCATTTCGGCGATTACACAGAAACAATCAGACAGACAGTTATAAGTTGTTATAAGTACCGTATATATTTTCATATATGCATTTGTATAAAGCTGTTATTTCGACAATAGAAACAGACACTTTAATTGAGATGTAGATAATAATATATAGAAGATTTAGATTTAAACGCCGTAGGCTGTAATATATTCCACTACCCTCAAAATTCACAAATCCCCTCTTATGGTAAAAGCATTAACAACATGTACGTTGTAATTCCTTTCTCAAAGCGCTCCAGGGTTTAATGAACCATTAAGGTGAATAATTACATGAATACATTGAATGGTACACGCATAGTGTTTGATACTCCTTAAGCGGCAAATACACATGAATAAAGGGACGTTTTTATTTACGTTCTAGCTTCTGTCAGCGGCTTCACCCGCGTGAAAAATGGGATGATAAAACACTTTTGTAATGATCTCATGAACATTACACTGAGATAAAAAGTAACCTATGTGCTATTCCATACTTCTAACTCTGAGCCAAATTTTATCCAGATCCGTTCAGCCATTCTGGTGTGACTGAGGGACAAACATACATCCATCCCTCCAAACTTTCGCATTTATAGTATTAGTTAGTCAAGATTTTTTTGTATTTATTATTGTTTTTGTATCAGCTTATAACATGGGGTGGGTTGTGGGTAAATAAAAATTCCTGCTCGGGTCGATCTAGGTCAAGTTACCCTTTCCGAAGTCGGTCCGTGGATGGGCGGTGAAGTGGTTCTTTCGTTGCATATCGAGACCTCTCCGTGCCTCGGAAAACACGTTAAGCCTTTTGTCCCGGCTGTCATTTGAAGATCTTGGACAGTCTTTACAGGAAGTTTACAAGCCAGAACGTTTGACAGCGAGTCTTGCGAAAAGATATTGTGTTATACAATAAAGTTTCATGAGTATAAAAATGATAATTGTATTTAGTCCGTCAGTGTGATTATCAAATAATATTGGACTCGTATTTTATGCTTTATCAAAAATTAATAAAAAATATTATTATTATTATCCTTTATTTAATTTATTTTCTTATTAACTAAATTTTTAAATATTTTTATAAAACACAAAATTTGAAAAAACATTTAAAAATATAGAAAATAGAGGCCCACCGGTATCGGGAACAGGGTCCAAGCTACCGGCGGTCAGGGCTCCAAAGAGAGGAACCTCCTAACAATGCGAGCCGTGTCCAGCAGTACTGCTTTCTGGATCAGGCCCTTGACCCAGCCGCCTAACGAGAGCCTCTTAAGATGTTGGTCGAGGCTCGTGGCTATTAAGCCATTGGCTGACACGACTATCGGTACAATGATCGCTGTGTCTACATCCCACATGTCGACAACCTCGCGAGCCAAGTCAAGATACTTGATTTGCTTATCTTTCTCGGCTTTCACGAGGTTCCCGTCATGCGGGACGGTAATGTCAACAATCATTGCACGCCTCTCTATTCGGTCCACCACCACTATATCAGGCTTATTGGCTACAATAGTCCTGTCAGTGATGATGGACCGATCCCAGTACAATGTGATATTGCCATTTTCGAGAACTGGGTCGGGCACATACCTGTAGTACGGTACCTCCGATGCCACAAGAGTGTATTTCAGAGCAAGTTGCTGGTGGATGATCCTGGTTACAAGGTTGTGCCTATGCAAGTACTCCTCGTTAGCTAGACGAGAACATCCAGAGATAATGTGTCGGATCGATTCACCCGGGCGGTGACATGCCCGACAGATGTCAACCGTGCCATCCTTCACAATAAATCTCCGGTAGTTATTCGTCATGATAACTTCGTCCATAATTGCACAGACAAAACCTTCGGTTTCCCCAAAGAGGTCACCGAAACGCAGCCAGGCTACGGACGCTGCTTGGTCTACATCGGACCCATGTAGGGCCCGAAAAAAGCGTCCGTGAAGCTCCTTACTCTGTCATACTTCCCTGCGGTCGTTAGTATCAAGCACTACAGGCTTGCGCCAGTTCTCATTCGCCAAGGAGAGCGGGGTGAGTCCCTTGTCCACTGCTACTACATCTCGATGCATACCCACGCCGGTCTGTAGAAAATATTCCCTGAGATTGCATATCTCGCGGTTGTGGAGGTTTTTGGCATTTAAAAAGCCTCGGCCACCACACTTCCGCGGGATATACAATCTCATGACCGACGATCGTGGATGATGCATTCGATATGCAGTCAGCAGTGTACGGACTCGCCTATCCAGGGCGTCGAGTTCCGTTTGAGTCCATTTGAGTATGCCGAAAGAGTACATCAATACCGGCATGACCCAACCGTTGAAGGCGCGCACCTTGTTTCCGCCTGAAAGAAGGCTATTGAGTACCTTCTTCAGACGGCCAAAGAAGCGTTCCCTCAACGATTGCTTCATGTCAGTAGTGCTGATACCTAACGCTTCCGACATACCCAAATACTTATAGGTTTCGTTTGGAGAGAGGGATCTCAGGTTTATGGAATCCGCTAGTTGAATACCTACGGATTCCACAATCTCCCCTCGCTTTACATGCATGACCGCACATTTGTCCACACCAAACTCCATCCTGATGGCGCTACTAAAAGTTTCAGTTACCTTCAGTAGCTCCATCAGCTGAAGATTGCTGGGGGCAAAGAGCTTCAGATCATCCATGTAAAGGAGGTGAGATATAACCAGACCACCTCTCTTCAACCGATAGCCTAGCCCTGAATTCTCCAGCAGCATGCTTAGAGGATTCAGGGCAAGACAAAACCAAAGTGGACTCAAACTATCGCCCTGGAATATACCTCGCTCGATCCTTACAGGTTCGCTATTCCTCTGGATATTTCGACATCCTGGATAGCGAAGGACTGTGCTCCATTGCCTCATACACGACATCAGGAAGGTGCGTAGAGTTGTATCTATTTTATACAATTCTAGCACCCTCATGAGCCATGTATGCGGCACCGAGTCATAGGCCTTCTTATAATCTATCCAACATGTCGACAGATCCTTTCGGGAACGCCGAACCTGTTGGCTAATGGCCATATCAATAAGGAGTAGCTCCTTAGTACCGCGGGACCCGTTCCTACATCCATTCTGAGAGACCGACATGATGGAGTTTGAGAGACCGACATGATGGAGTTTTATTATTATGTCTTTTATTTAACTTTTTTCTTATTTATTACATTTTTAAATATTTTTACAAAACACACAAAAAAGAAAAAACATTTAAAAATATAAAAAATAGAGGCCCACCGGTATCGGGAACAGGGTCCAAGCTACCGGCGGTCAGGGCTCCAGAGAGAGGAACCTCCTAACAATACGAGCCGTGTCCAGCAGTACTGCTTTCTGGATCAGGCCCTTGACCCAGCCGCCTAACGAGAGCCTCCTAAGGTGTTGGTCGAGGCTCGTGGCTATTAAGCCATGGGCTGACACGACTATCGGTACAATGATCGCTGAGTCCACATCCCACATGTCGACAACCTCGCGAGCCAAGTCAAGATACTTGATTTGCTTATCTTTCTCGGCTTTCACGAGGTTCCCGTCATGCGGGACAGTTATGTCAACAATCATTGCACGCCTCTCGACTCGGTCCACCACCACTATATCAGGCTTATTAGCGATAATAGTTCTGTCAGTGATGATGGACCGATCCCAGTACAATGTGATATTGCCATTCTCGAGAACTGGGTCGGGCACATACCTGTAGTACGGCACCTCCGACGCCACAAGAGTGTATTTCAGAGCAAGTTGCTGATGGATAATCCTGGCTACAAGGTTGTGCCTATGCAAGTACTCTTCGTTAGCTAGACGAGAACAACCAGAGATAATGTGGCGGATCGATTCACCCGGACGGTGACATGCCCGACAGATGTCAACCGTGCCATCCTTTACAATAAATCTCCGGTAGTTATTCGTCATGATAACTTCGTCCATAATTGCACAGACGAAACCTTCGGTTTCCCTAAAGAGGTCACCGAATCGCAGCCAGGCTACGGACGCTGATTGATCTACTTCGGACCCATGTAGGGCCCGGAAAAAGCGTCCGTGAAGCTCCTTACTCTGCCATACCTCCTTGCGGTCGTTAGTGTCAAGCACTACAGGCTTGCGCCAGTTCTCATTCGCCAAGGAGATCGGGGTGAGTCCCTTGTCCACTGCTACTACATCTCGATGAATACCCACGTCGGTGTTTAGAAAATATTCTCTGAGATTGCATATCTCGCGGTTGTGGAGATTTTTGGCATTTAAAAAGCCTCGGCCTCCACACTTCCGCGGGATATACAATCTCATGACTGACGATCGTGGGTGATGCATTCGATATGCAGTCAGCAGTGTACGGACCCGCCTATCCAGGGCGTCAAGTTCCGTTTGAGTCCATTTGAGTATGCCGAAAGAGTACATCAGCACCGGCATGACCCAACCGTTGAAGGCGCGCACCTTGTTTCCGCCCGAAAGAAGGCTATTGAATACCTTCTTCAGGCGGCCAAAGAAGCGTTCCCTCAACGATTGCTTCATGTCTATAGTACTGATACCTAACGCTTCCGACATACCCAAATACTTATAGGTTTCGTTTGGAGAGAGGGATCTCAGGTTTATGGAATCCGCAAGTTGAATTCCTACGGATTCCACAATCTCCCCTCGCTTTACATGCATGACCGCACATTTGTCCACACCAAACTCCATCCTGATGGCGCTACTAAAAGTTTCAGTTACCTTTAGTAGCTCCATCAGCTGAAGATTGCTGGGGGCAAAAAGCTTCAAGTCATCCATGTAAAGGAGGTGAGATATAACCTGACCACCTCTCTTCAACCGATAGCCTAGCCCTGAATTCTCCAGCATCATGCTTAGAGGATTCAAGGCTAGGCAAAACCAAAGTGGACTCAAACTATCGCCCTGGAATATACCTCGCTCGATCCTTACAGGTTCGCTATTCCTCTGGATATTTCGACATCCTGGATAGCGAAGGACTGTGCTCCATTGCCTCATACACGACATCAGGAAGGTGCGTAGAGTTGTATCTATTTTATACAATTCTAGCACCCTCATGAGCCATGTATGCGGCACCGAGTCATAGGCCTTCTTATAATCTATCCAACCTGTCGACAGATCCTTTCGGGAACGCCGAACCTGTTGGCTAATGGCCATATCAATAAGGAGTAGCTCCTTAGTACCGCGGGACCCGTTCCTACATCCATTCTGAGAGACCGACATGATGGAGTTATTGTCAACATGTTTATTAATTTTTACTCTCAAAATGGATGTAAGAACCTTATAGACCGTTGGTAAACATGTAATTGGTCTATAATTTTTGGGTTCCGCGGTGCTACCAGACTTGTGGAGCAGGTGGGTTATACCTGTCGTAAGGAACTTGGGTAGCGAACCAGACTCTAAGGCTGCCTGGTACTGAGATGCCAAACGAGCGTGTGACCTTTGTAGCCACTTGATCCAAAAGTTGTGCAGTCCGTCCGGTCCTGGAGATTTCCAGTTCGGCAACGGACGGACTGCACGGGCTACATCTTGGGGGCTGATCGTGATAGCCCCCATTTCTTGTATTGGATCACACGCTCGTTTGACCTCCCGAGTCCATTCACCTTCGGTGTGACTGACAGGCACCGACCAGATGCTGCGCCAGAATGAAGACATAGCGTCATCATCCGGCAGGTGCGTATCAGTCACACCTTGGTTGGGTCGCTCCCAAGCCCGATAAACCCACCTTTCATTACTTTGGAATGTGCGATTCTGGGTGTATCGCTCCACTCTCCGCCTGTACCTACGAATACGGTTTGCCCATGCATACACTTTTTGTTTCAGGAAGTCGATGCGCTCTGTGACATGGGATATATAGTCCCGGGGGCTGACATCAGTCCCCGAAAACGCCCGTCTCACAAAGCGCATCACTCTTGGGCGGCTATTGCCCTCCCTGAAACAAATTAGTTTGCCGATGAGTGCTCTGGCCCCACCAATACGACGCTCGATCCTGCACTGCCAAGCCGGTACGGCTGGTTTCGGTCGTGTAGCTCTGTCATCTGCAAATTTGACATGAGCTACACGACATGCCGCTACAGCCGCGCAGTACATAATCGAATGTGTATCAGTGAGGTCTTCGCAGTCATCAAAATAGTTTGACAACTGCGAATCCAGAACAGCCACCAGCGCCCTATTCTTGTTATGCATGGGCAAACGAGGTAATCGTGGCCTAAGTTCGGGTGGCATGTTGCGATACTCCCGAATAGCACACTCCAAAGCACTCCTCAATTCCTCATTGCACTGGGTACTTACGTTTGTAACCCTGTCACTACTCTCCTCATCAGCGTGGTTGGACTGTGGTAGCACCACAGCCTGCGACGTTGGGGCAGTGACACGGTTACCCATTTCCGTTCGGAGGCGATCAAGTACAGTATCATCCAACATACGATTACGCTGGATGACCCGCACCTGATCCGAAAGTCGTTGGGCCGAAACGTTGACGGCTGGCTCAAGCACCTGAAACAAAGAGAGCATCCGGACACGGTACGCGGTCAGGTTGTTTCCTCCCTCTGTAGCCCCAAAGTATGCGCGCATGACATTTTCGTTTATGGATTGTGTCCATCTCATGCGCTGCACACTTCCGCCGGGTGCTGGGACCCTATCAGAGACCGGTAAGCCTCGAGGTCCTAAGCGGTCCGGCGGCCGGCGTCCTCCCCGTCGACGCGCAGGTGGTGGTGTCGTCGGCGGAGAGAAGTACTCGTCGCTCGAGCTCGACGCAACTGCCACAGCCGGTGTCACAGCACTCACGGTGGGGCTGGTTTCCGGCGGCGGCGAGGCGGAGCTGGGCGACGAGGCCGGAGATGGTGGGCGTGCACGTCTTGCAGCGGCAGCTCTCGTCAACATGACGTAGTTTTCATTTTTCTCATATTTTGTAATTCAGTTTATAAATCGGTCATAATTTTGATAATGTTATTGTATTATGTTTTTTTTTTCTTGGTTTCATTGTATATATATATCTGCACTATTTAGATGGTTGAAATTTTATATTTTGTAATAAATTTGGTAGAGAAAAATTTTGGCATCCGTCTGTCAAGTCGAGCCACAGACTTATGACTTATTATTATTATTATTATGAGCCTGTTATGTCCCACTGCAGGGCAAAGGCCTCCCTTCCGTCTTTCCATTTTTTTCTGTCTCTTGCTACGTCTGGCCAATCCTTCAGGTAGATGTCTAATTCGTCACGCCATCTCTTTCTGGGCCTACCGCGTCGCCGGTTCCTGTTATTCGGCATCCAGTCAGTGGTTACTTTTGCCCAATTCTGTTGCGACATGCGGCAGATATGGCCTGCCCAATTCCATTTTAGTTTGGCGGCTGTTTTGCCAACGTCTGCGATTTGTGTTTTGGAACGAAGTATACTGTTCCGAATAAAAATTGACAAAGATAAAACGAATCAAAGTTCAGGAGTGGGGGCTTGTGACGTCACTTTGTCAGTATAAATCTGACGCTCTATATCGTCGTTTTTTGTTTACGTGACAAAAGAAAAAAATACGTGTCCAATATTTTTAGGTTATCTAACTGACGGACTAAATAGATATTTTTTGTCAAGTACTCTATTGGGATGTGGAAGTCAAATAGGCAGTCGATACATTTAAATACCTACTGAAACTCAGCATCTCCATTGGATTCGGGAGTCTCAGGACCGGGTAAAGTGGTGTACAATGGAGGAGACCTACAATCATCATTAAGTGGATACAGGTTGAAGAAGCGAAACATCTGCATCCGTTTAGTCTAGAAGCCGATCGAACATAGTTTAAGAATGACTTAAATTGGGAATCCCCCTCTTGGCATAATTTTTTTAGACAATGTTGTTTGCCATAACGTTTTCACATAACTTTTATCAGCATAATAATACTTTGGCATTATGCAAAGGTTAGCATAACTGTCATTTGGTCTAATTTGTTTTGCCATAATTTAGAGTTGCATCAATATTTAAGGCATAATCTTCTTCTTCTTTCGTGTCGATTAACTCAAACTATACAACCATTCTGATTTTGTTCGACCAGTATGTAGCTACTCGGACAGCTCTATCATTTCCTACGTTCAAATCTCGTAAGGTGCAGGTGGTCGGGCATGAAGGGCAGACAAGGAGGTGGGCCATATCTTGCGAAGGGGCCCATACTGGTACTGTGTTTTGGATGGGTCTATGATATTCCATTTGGCCAGGTTGTTTTTCCAGCGGCCAACCTGGGTCCGCAATCGGATTAGGTATTTCCAGATTGGCCACTGCAGTTCGTTTCCAGGGCAGTTTCTCTGCCAGAGTGATGAAGTGTGGAGGAGTAGGGTAATAATTCACATCTCTCGTCAGTTGCGCTGGCTTTCGAGGTGGTCGTATGTCTCAAGAAGCTCTTACGACTCTTCAGGCGCGCAGGTTGATGTTGATGCTCATATAGGGGGTGCTGACTGTCCCGTTACTGTTTGTCCTTCTCGATGCGGCTGGCTACTTCTGGTGGTGCTATACCAGCCAGTGGGTACAACATAACAAGTGGAGTTGGTTTCAAACACCCAGGTACGATGCGGCAGGTGTCATTTAGTGCTATGGCGACTTCTCTAGCGCTATCGATGCCACACTAGGCATGCGAAGTCTCCAGCAGAAAAAGACAGGCATATGCCAGATGTGCGTAGTACTTGTGTCGATGCTCCCCAGCCAGTGGATGTTAGGCGGCGAATGATATTAATATAATAATTATGAAATCCTTGTCCCGACTTTTTGCTTAGTTTTTAGGCAGTGGAATTTAAACTTCAGGGACCTATCTAAGGTGATGCCCAGATAGTGGGGTTATGCGCAGTGCTCTATGGCAACACCTTGCCACGAGATAGGGTAAGAGTAAGGGTCCTATTTGACTGACGGTTGCGTAGATGGAAAGCACAGGATTGGGTTTTAGGTGGAATTGGCCTTAGAGCATTTTCACTATGGTACTTTCCGAGCGTTTCCAAAGTTTCCGTCAGTATTTCTTCGGCCTCTTCAAAGGCATAATATTTATCCGTCATAATAATTTTATGGGTAGGTACATATTTGAACGTCGATAGTTAAAATACCTACGGGTAAAATGAAAATTTTAGAAATATCGAAAATGTTAATATCGATTTGAGTCAATTGAAAATTGTTTTACCTAAGCTTAAATTATCTAATTAAATATAAGGAATCAAATTAATTAGGTTAGGTGAGGCGGGGTGGCCCTTGGGCCACCCTTGAGTCGCCAACATGTTCATTTCCAAAAAAAAAAATGTGATGTCGATGTGTAAATATCATAATGCGTTTATAACATTATGCTTTATAAGATTATGCATCATTATTATTATGCCAACTGTATTTATGGTAATATACATTATGGCAAAGCATTTATGCCTAATAACATTATGCGTTATGATCATTATAGTAATTTTCGTTATGACAATGTAAATTATGGGAATATATTTTATGCTTATCATTAGTAAACCGCTAAAATTATACCACGGGAACGTACTACTAAAATTATACCACGGAAACGTACTACTAAAATTATACCACAGGAACGTACTGCTAAAATTATACCACGGGAACGTACTACTAAAATTATACCACGGGAACGTACTACTAAAATTATACCACGGGAACGTACTACTAAAATTATACCACAGGAACGTACTGCTAAAATTATACCACGGGAACGTACTACTAAAATTATACCACAGGAACGTACTACTAAAATTAAGTTATGATCTACCCGTGAGCCAATTGCCTTCGATATCCGTTCAGCCATTGAGATTAAAAACAGACTTTCACATCTGTTGTCACTGGCTTTAAACGAATTTTTTAGTGTTCATGAATATGAGAACAAAAATTGATATGAAATTAAAAGTCACTTGCCAGCCACATTTCTGGCGAGAGGAAACAATGAAAATTGTAGCGGTTACAAAACAAACGGTTGAATATGCAAAGAAGCATGCATTTTTATGTTGGTTATTAGCTGGATTCGTGTCGTAGTGAAATTAACTTTTTTGAACAATTTTATTGAATTCCAAACAAACAATTTAAATTCAATTCTAGTGTAGAAATTAACTTGTTTCTCAATGAGTAAACAAGTAACATAAATTATCTCTTTTAAACTTTTTCTCTTTAACCTTTGTATAGGTTGTGATAAATAATTATTTTAAACTCTTAGTACCTATATGTATTTGGAAAGTAAATACTACGTGTTTTAAGGATAAAATTGCTTTTAGGAAAAAAAAAAATCCAATACCTAAGTATATTTTTCTCAGAAGACTTATTCTAACACGATCTTTGAATGAAACCCTAGTACCGATTTCTTAGCACGGATCAATATTATTACAAAAAACTTTCAATAAAGAATTATTTGTCATTTATTTTTTTTCCCAGAAAAAACCGATACTATAAAAGAAATCCATTTGATCTAGATACGTTTACGGAGGGCGTTATTATAGGTAACTTTAATTGATAAAAATAAGAGTTATAATAGTAGTTTATCTACTTCGGTTTCGTTATATTCGAATTACAAAATTGACAGCGGTTTCATTATGATACCCATAACGACATCGGGTTGCATTATGCGAATCGTCATAAATTCTAAAACACAAGCAAAGACATTCTGAACATACAGCCAGGCCTAGAATATTACTTCGAAATCGAGACAATGTAAATGATGTTTTTAAAAATTGAACAAGTTTAGAACAAAAGTATCGTATACTATTTGGCTGTTGCGGCTACAAGATCTTTGCCTTATACCTAATAAAGAAAAATTTCTGAGTGAAATTTTATTTCAAATTTTATTAAAAATCAAGTGAAAAGTCTTCAACATCAAGTGAAAAATGTGAAAATACTCCACCAAATAGAAATAGAGCAGTTGCGGCTACAAATAATTTACTACCAGAAAAATCAAGACATGTAAGAGAAATGAAATACTTAAACACACTTCCTGAAATACTTATTTGTCTATATCTGTGTTTTATTCCTTCCTTCGTAGATAAAATCTTGTATGCAACTGTACGTTATTGGTCTTTTAACAACTCGTGCCCACCTATTTCGGTACGCGCTACGCTCGTACCGAAAAATGGCACTCGTATTAAAAGGCCGTCCATAACGTAACAGTTGCATAAATAGCTATTATGAAACTGTTGCATAATGAGGGGTATTAAAACATGAGTGTGTTTAAAAACCGAGCCGTAGGCGAGGTTTTTAATGGTTTTCACACGAATGTTTTAATACCTAGTTATGTGCAGTTTCATACACTACTTTATCTACACTCATAAATTGGCATGGAACCTACTAAATACCTCTTTTTGCATTTTCCATGCCATAAAATCGTGATAGCATTTGTCATATACTTTTCACGACTTTGCTGGTAATAAATTACCTTCGCCGCATCTAAAATATCGGGCGGAGTCAAATTTTCTTGACATTCACTGATATCAGACATTAATAAACAATAATTTATAAGGTAAGTAATATTTTTTTAATTTATAGCACAGCACACAGGTCATGCAAGTTCAAGCAAGGAGTTTACACGCAATTGAAAAATTGTCTTAAAATGTTATCTAAACAGCAATTTCTTTGCAATCTCACTACATGTTACTTAAATACTCAACAAATGTTCTTAATAATCGATTTTAATAGTTATTTGTATCAAAACGTCGAAATTATTTAATTCTTTTTACACTCCGTCATGGCTGTATACCTACGTAAGTATTTGCCCTTAACGTTTCTAAACGAAACACTAGTATAATCTGTGGTGTGGGCAGAAATTCGCCAACCGCTTAAAAAAAAGTTCACGTATTTCGTAATAACAGCTGTGCTGAATTGTGTATTAAAGCTATAATTCATAATTATTACTCGCAAATGTGATGAAATACATTGTATGTTTCACGGGCGGTACGGGAATTACGAACCTCGACTCAGAAAGCCCTCAGTCTTCGACTTCGGGGTTCTACTAGAGCCTCGATCGTAAGGCCCTTGTAATTAGTCATTTGTAGCACGTCGCCAACGCTACGAGCCTCTACGGCGTAGCACGCTGGGTGCTACGAACGCACGGTCTGTCTATTCGGTCTCTTTATTATTAAATTTTACGGGTCTAATATTATGAAGGCTCTAACCTGAATAAGTAAAGTACCGTGAGGATATTCCTCACTTTGGAACTTTAAGTACCACTACCTTGGGTAGACGGAGCACAGTTTTTTAACCGACTTCAAAAAAGGAGGAGGTTATCAACTCTTCGGCATCTTTTTTTAATATATATATATGTTTCCCAGTTACTCAAAGACGCCTGGACAAATTTGGAAATTTATTTTTTTGTTTGAAGGGTTTTACTTCCCAGGTGGTTCTATGGTCATCAGGATCTGATAATGGTCCTGGAAAAATCGAGAGAACTCTTAAAATATTAAAGGCATACATACAGCGTTCTTGGTATTTTCATCAACAATGCAATCATTTGCACTTAGAAAGTTATTTGGTGAAGTGGCTCTAATGAAGAAGACCACATATGGCCACTGGAACTCTTTAAGGCTTAGTACAGGTATAAAATATCTCGAATATTTAACCAACTATGATGAAGCAAATACTTATAAATAAATAGTACTGATAAAAATGGTACCATCAAACTAATCTGATGATGCAGCCGGAAGATAGGCACTGGAATAAAACAATTTATCCTATTATAAGTCGTCACAATCTAAGAAATCCGTTGACGTTTCTCAGTTTACATGCCGCGATAACTTTCTACGTAAAAAATTGAAAATCAAATTCATTATCCTAATTAATTACTATGTTACCCATACACTATAAGAACGAGTATCATTCGCAAGCATCGAGTTTATTTTTTAATAAGTATTTTTATATCTGTCAAATCAGACTTCCTAGATTGTGACTACTTTAGTCGTGTTTGGGCTTATTGGAATCGTCTTGAGATGTAATTTGTCAATAAATGATGTTCATGGTAATTTAAGGTACCTACCCAAACTAAAAAGACATAAATAAACATGTTATTTTAGCTAAAAATAACTTTCTTTTCCGATGTCGGTGTCGAAAAACGGAAAATAATAGGTGGTACCTAAGTACCAAAGACACCGACCTTGGGAACGAAAGTTATTTTTAGATTTCTAGTGTTTGGTTTTGGACGTCGGTTTGATTTTTATACAAATATGTTTTAATCATTGGTATTGTGGTCACACTACTGAGTATTAGATCTTGTGTTTTATCCCAGGGTCGGGCAAAATGTAATGCTTTCTGTCATCTGAAAGGACAATGGCAGATGCCCATATATTATTTTAGCTGAGATTAAATTGTAGGAATTTATGCCATTAAATGAAAAATATCTGGTTTAACTCAGGGTCATGTTCTGAATAAGTTTGTGCAAGCATGTACAAAATAATCGATATCCTGTCATGAACTTTTGTATGTTATGTCTGGGTAAATTTTAATAATGTGTTTAATAGGTGGAAGTAAATGGGCAATATCGCATTAGTATTTCCCTTAGCTGGTTATTTCAGCATGAAGCATAAAATATATTCTTTCTAAAGAGTATATTTATTTATACTAAGCGACTTTGACGTATCAAAAGTTATATATTCTTTTTGCCTATCATTAATTGAAAGTACGTAATTCATTTATTTCAACTACACTACATTATTCTTACCTATCTGCAAGGAACACCTAAACTTAGACATAAACTGTATTGTTAATTCATTTACGCCGTTTTATTATAATAACAAATACATGAATGATAATACTTACTACAGTTACTACTTGACACTTGGCAGAAAAAGTGTAAAATGGCAACACTAAGCTAATGAAAGTTAACGAAAAATTCAAATAATTTTCATTTAATATGTTTTTTTTACCGTGGTGAACCAGTTAATGTTATACTTTCAAAAAATGTAGACAATTAATGGAATTTATTTCGTATATAACTCACTTTCAGACGCTCAAATTTAAGTCAGCTAAGATTCAGCCATTGTCCTTTCTCAGTAACAACTTGGAGTCTGGATTTGTGACAAGTTGATTGCATTGAACTTAAACATAGCTGGCGTGATGTGAATTTATTGTAAATATGGAGGAACACCTGTACCTAACCCATTGAAGAATCCCACCGTAAAGTTTTCTGTAACTTGAGTAATATTTTAAGAAATTTTCATTAGTGCCTATGAATTGTGTTTTTATTTATGAGGCAATAATATTAAATAAAATCCGTAAAACGATTCAGTTATTATTGAATATTTAACTAGAAGTTATAGTTTTGCCCGAATGTATTTAAGTCTACAAGGTTTCTCTGCCGTACTATCCTATAAAAGTATTTTTATGAATACCTTATAATACATAAAGATAAAATATCAATTACACTAAGTGGTAGGATTGAGAACAAAACATATACGCACTAAACGTTTTGGGAATACTTTTATTATGCGTACAGCTAAGGAGTGGAATTCCCTGCCGGAGTCTGTGTTTCCCGATAGCTACAATCTAGGGGTCTTTAAGTCAAGAGTGAATAGGTTACTTCTAGGCAAGCGTGCTCCACCATCGACCACATCATCGCTTACTATCAGGTGAGATAGTGGTCAAGCGCGAGCCTATAATAGATAAAAAAAAAAAAAAAAAAAAAAAAATATTTTTCTTATACAGAAATAAAATAATCCGCTTATTAAAAATAAATTTGGCTATGACTATAAAAGAGAAATCTTAATATATATAAATCTCGTGTCACATCTTAATATATATAAATCTCGTGTCACAATGTTTGTCCTCAATGGACTCCTAAACCACTTAACCGATTATAATAAAATTCGCACACCATGTGCAGTTCGATCCAACTTGAGAGATAGGATAGTTTAAATCTCAAATTATAGTCGCAATTTTAATTTATTGCTAATTATTTGTCTGTTATTATTTGACAGTCACAATAACCTGACGCTATAACTCCAGAACGCACGAACCGATTTCCACGGTTTTGCATTCGTTGGAAAGGTCTCGGGCTCCGTGAGGTTTATAGGGTAAGTAGGGTAGGGTAGGTAGGGTAGGGTAGGTAGGGTAGGGTAGGTAGGGTAGGGTAGGTAGGGTAGGGTAGGTAGGGTAGGGTAGGTAGGGTAGGGTAGGTAGGGTAGGGTAGGTAGGGTAGGGTAGGTAGGGTAGGGTAGGTAGGGTAGGGTAGGTAGGGTAGGTAGGGTAGGGTAGGTAGGGTAGGGTAGGTAGGGTAGGGTAGGTAGGGTAGGGTAGGTAGGGTAGGGTAGGTAGGGTAGGGTAGGTAGGGTAGGGTAGATAGGGTAGGGTAGGTACGGTAGGGTAGGTAGGGTAGGGTAGGGTAGGTAGGGTAGAGTAGGTAGGGTAGGGTAGGTTTTTTTTTTTTTTTTTTTTGGACTATTTCCACCAACGTTATTGGTGCCTATGTTTTATCTTATCTTCATTCATACTATATCTCGCTTTTATGCTTCTCGCACTTTTATGCCTCATACTATATCTTTCATTCATCCTTCACCATTTATTCAGTGGGTGGGACTCCCACTTCATGACCTACTTCCTATGCTCATTACTGCTTATGCGTCCTATTTCAATTCTTTATTTCATTTCAGAACTATGGGGAAATAATTTGTTTTACTAGGGTTTTTATTTACATTGTTTAGCATTACATCATTTTCTACTTATTTAATAATCTAAAACTAATTATTGTAGGTACTCTTTTTACATAATCTTATTTGCTATACATCATTATACACTTATTTAATAAATCTACTTTACACATAAATTACAATTTGTCTTCTTATGCTATTTTACAATTTTTGTCCTTTTTTCCTATGTTTACTGAACTATATACATAATATAATAGTAACATAGTGGTCTTATCTGGTTTTATTTTTATTTATCACTTTCTCGGCTATATTCACACAGTAGTCTATTAATATATTACGATTTTTGCCCGACATAACTTCTCGTACGCTTTCCCTATGCAGTTCCACACCCAATTCCTGTTCCAGGTTGTAGCGCTCTTTGGCGTACACCGGACATTCTAGGATGATATGCGGGACTGATTCCGCGACATTATGGTCGCAGGTGCACGATGGGCTTTCCTTACACTTGAAACGATTCAAGTATTCTGAAAACCCACCGTGCCCTGTTAGGACTTGCGTGAGTACGCCTGTTGGCCTCACCCGTTGTACAATACGGTAGGCAGCCACGGCGTCCGGAAGAAACATTCTCGTCACCGAGGCCGTCTCGCCCGACACATATCTCTGGTTCCACTCACCAAGCGTATCCAGACGGATTTGTCGCTTGATGAATGAAACCGGACACTGGTCATAGTCCGGCTTCCTCCGTAACGACAATGCCGCTTTCTTTGCCAACTCGTCCGCGCGCTCATTTCCCGGCAAGACCGCGTGGGCCTTGACCCAGAAGAAAGACACATCTTTTTTCTGGTCCAATGCCCGAGCCAAGTTGGCTCGTGCGCGGACCGCTAGGGGATGGAGAGAGCCATGGCTTGCAAGCGTCTGCAATGCTGCTGGGTCTGGGTAGGGTAGGGTAGGTAGGGTAGGGTAGGTAGGGTAGGTAGGGTAGGTAGGGTAGGTAGGGTAGGGTAGGGTAGGTAGGGTAGGGTAGGTAGGGTAGGGTAGGTAGGGTAGGGTAGGGTAGGTAGGGTAGGGTAGGTAGGGTAGGTAGGGTAGGTAGGGTAGGTAGGGTAGGTAGGGTAGGGTGGGTAGGTAGGGTAGGGTAGGTAGGGTAGGGTAGGTAGAGTAGGGTAGGTAGGGTAGGGTAGGTAGAGTTGGGTAGATAGTGTTAGGTAGAGTAGATGAATGTTTGGTGTTTTTATGGCAAAACAAAGTTTGCCGGGTCAGCTAGTGACTATATAAAAATGAATTCTACGATTCTGAATAGATTACTTGTTTGGTAAGGTTCGTTGAAATTAATTTCATATAGGTATTCTTCCGACGTCGTAAAACGAATTTCGGAACTGTAATGGAGCTGGGTAGTACACCTGGCAAACATATTGTGTCTCGATGGCCCATTGGTTAACGCCTCGCCTCTCAATCTTACGTATCTACATTTATATAACTGCTTCAGTCCATGTGTCGTGGTAGCCCAGTGGCTAAGACCTCGCCTCTCGTTCTTGAGATCGTGGATTCAAAGCCGGGCAAGTACCAATGTGGCTTTTTCAAATTCATATGTACTTTCTAAGTTTATCTTGGACATCACAGGCAACGGTAAAGGAAAACATCGTGAGGAAACCTGGACTTATATAGTTAATGTAAGTCTGAAATAGTAAAGTCAGAGGCCTGTGGGGTAGGCTTTATTAACTCTGACACCAGATGTGGCCGCATCATCACACAAAAAAGAAGTCCATGTACTTTCTATGTTTATTTTAGACATCACCAATTTGGGTGAAGGAAAATATTGTAAGGAAAACAGCAATTATCTATATCAATATTATAAAGAGGCAATAATTTTTTGCTTGTTTGTTTGTACCATATAGGCTACTGGACCGATTTAAAAATTCTTTCACCGGAAAGCTACATTATTCTCGAGTATATATATAGGCTATAAAATTATTAAAAAAAAGAGGTCCTTATGAAAATTGTAATACTGTAACCCAAAGTAGCAATTTTTTTTTTCTATAATGTTCATTATTTGGCGTGCGGTGAGAAAACTATTGATGATACATAAAAATTATTAACTATAAAAAAGTCTGCGAGAGAATATATCTCACTATCATAGTTAAGTCACGCAGCTTTTATGTTCAATAATTTAATTAGATCGCTGGTAGAAACAAAAGTTGGTTACATTCGTATGGTAGTATTAATTGTTATTCAAATAAATAGTTTGGCAAATTGGTAGGTAGGGTAAGTAGGGTGGGTATGGAGGGTTGGGTAGGGTAGGTAGGTCCCCCCCCCCCGGTGAGTGCCCGCATTGTCGAGGCGGGGGTGCTCAGTAGTCGTAGCTTGATCATCCACGGTGAAGCGAAGAGGAACCCGAGGAGGGGCTGCTTGTCAGGGCTTTTGCCGATTAACCCAACGACGTAGCGGCTAACTAGTAGGTTGCGGTGCCGCTTGGTGACAGGTGACATCGCAACTCAGGCGGGCCGCTATGTCTTATGGAGCGTCCCAGGTCCCATACGATATCGCGGCTGAGGGTTGGAGGCCGCGGCAGTAGAGAAGTGCCGGTATTACGGTGCACCGCTCTCCCTACCTTCCACGGCCTGGACGGGGTAGCCACCGTCTGATGGCGGACACGGTGGGGCCGCGGAGGAAGAGGAGTGTTAGCCGTTCTCTCTTTCCCTCGCGGATACAAAATGGTAGGTGGTGGGGCCATTGACCTTTACCCGTCACGGGTGTGCCATACACGATGTCGTCTGGCGCCCATGTGCTGGTTTGATCCCTGGATTGGTCATGGCGTACAGTGTGTTCTAGTGAGCCGTTGATGGCGTGAGTGCTAACGCGTGCCCGTGTTCCCGCCATAAGCGGCGCAGGATGACACCGTGGAGTTTTAGTGGGTTAGAGTCCCACATAACTGGGCTATCTCCCCGTGGTAGCGCAGTATGCACGAGCATTTCTCCACGATAAAAAAAGAGGGCAGGTAGGTTGATCGGTAGGGCAAGTGAGTAGGTTGGTAGGTAGGTAAAGTAGGTAGGGTACATAGGTAGGTAGGCCGATAGCCAGTTGACGGGAGCGAAGCCGCAGGGGTCAGCTAGTAATTAATAAAGGTACATGTGTAGGTGTGTATTCTTAAAGCTTTTAAATAAATTCTGCTACCGATTCCACAAAACATTTTTCAGAAAATACTTCAGTCACTTCAAAATTAGCTTTGTACAAAATAAACTGGGCGAACAATTTCGCAAATTCATACCATACAGATTTCATCTGATTGGCTCTTGGCCGCTTTTTTGTAAACCCGTTTTCAGCGAAAAATAATTCGGTCGGGTATCAATTTTATTATTCTCGCTTGTTTGCTCTATGTATACATGTTATGTGTTTATCCTTAAATTATTCTACCTGAAATAATATTTAGATGTAAACATTTGTTACCTAATTAGTTATTTATCTCGTTCGTTAACAAGGTTTATCTAAGATATTCAGCTGTGTTTATAAAATTCGCTAACCATGATTAGGTTAGACATAGATTAGCAGATTCGAATTCAAATTCTCCATGGAGTTGAATGTTGAATGTAAAATTGAACTATTCATAATTATGGTTTTAAAGCTTTTATTTGTTAACCGTCTACGCGTACGAAATTTTCTGCCTATAGCAGTCCACTGCTTAACATAGGCCTCTCCAATTGCACGCCATTTGCTTCGATTTTCGGCAACATCCACCCTCCGAAAATCGTCAACTTAACCTGATGGCGTCCTACTATACGTTTACCAGTTTGCGGTCTCCACTCAAGAACACGTCTACCCCAACCATGGACCCCAACGGTCATCGGTTCTATGCATAGAAATTTATCTATGGTTCTATGGCTTATATGGCTGGCCCATTGCCACATCAGCTTGCTTTTCTGTGAGCTATGTCGACCTTTAGTTCTCTGCCGGAAAAACACGTAAATAAAAACGAATGTCGAAATCCTCGAAATTTTCGAAATCACTTGCTATTATTAACAATGAATCTGATGTTCCCACCATTTTTTTTTGTTTGGCCTCCTATTTGGCTTATTCGTTTACTATGACTACTTATGATTATAGCTACCCTGAAAAACCTGTGTCTGAAAATAAACGGCATTCAGTAGGTAAAACGGTGACATGCTTTTCAAATTCTTCTTCAATAAAAGTTCATATAACCACAAATCATATAACAACGAAGCCTATTCAATTCCAAGCATTTCAATGTAAGGCTAGGTGGGCGTGAATAATGAATCTTTTGACGTAGTGAACTTCATTAGTTAATTAATTTTAAACCGGCAAGGGCGGAGCGGTTCAGGTACCCGATTATTTAGAGCGGCATGAGTGTAAACCACATTGGTTGTAATAATTGACGAGAGCTATGTTAAAATACGCTTGCAAAACGGACGTTAATGAGCGTACAATTTTTGTGGCAGTATAAGTTTATTGTGAAACAGTTTATTATGAAAATGAACCATTTTTACAATAAACGGGAACATTATGCAAAGCTGGACGAGGAGATAGTAAAAACGGTAAAAAAATGATACGAGACGATACGTAAATAAAAACAGAAAAAGTTAAAAAAAAGCAAAAAGCCCGACTGCTTGAAAAGCGAACTAAAAAGACCTAAACAAGGAGAAAATCATGCTGTGCAGTCGGAGGATACATATTCGCGAGCTGGCTGAACAAAACCAGATGTAACCTCCGCCTGCACAGCATGATTTTGTCCTTGTTTACGTCTGTTTAGTTCGCTTTTTAAGCAGTTGTGTTTTTTGATTTATTGAATTAACTTTTTTACTTGTAACTCTTTAGTTAATTTCTTTTTCGAATTAGGTACATTTAAACATATAAGTGGTATAATATATTTTTCAACACACTAGCTCATAAAGTGGCTCTAATTTCAACGCAATTAGTCACATAATGACACCTGTAACCAAACTGTGACTTTTTCAATGCTATTATTCACAAGTGAGTTATAGTTTTTTTATTTTTATTTATTGGTTGAGTTGCTTTGTTCTTAAAAAAGTTTCGATACAAAAAAGATCGTGCTCAATAGTACAAATAAATTAATGTACCTACCTATTGCTTGCTCATTTCATGCAACTTCGTATTTAAATAGATAATTTCAACTTGTACGAGATTAATAAATAAAACTTTCACGCAAATATAACTTTTGTTTTTCTCTGTAATAATATAAACCGCGAAAAGCCAAAAAAAAGAAACCTCATTCTTTTAGTCTATGGCCGATCGCCATTGTTAGATGCGCGCGCATAAGAAAACTGATTAATTTGCCCGCCATTGCGAGAAATTTTTCACAACTCGTTTTCACTGTTGAAAATGAACTTTTAGTATTATTTTCTTCACAAGTGTGTTGAAAAACGTCGTATGATACTCGTGTGTATTGATGATTACCGGCCTCGGCTCTCTTAAGACCCTCACCTAACGGCTCGGGTCTCAATGGTGCCTCAGCGGTAATCACCAACATTACACACTTGTACCATAATGTACTATTATTTTGATACCCCACACGATGGGTTCGGAAGAAAAACAAATTGGCTCCACTATATGGCTACCAAAAGCTGCCATTTTTCTATTTTCCAATTTCAATGTTTGTTGTGACTCCCGCAGGGTTAACACGAATCGATTGACGTAAGAAACATCAAAATCGGCCAATACGTTTGGTCTCTAGAACGCCACATTGGAACAAACATACATACATATATACATACATACACTGATAAACACATTACCCTCCTTCGGCAGTCGAGTAAAAAGTGCCACATATGTTTTTGGTATTTTTTTTTCAATATAAGTTCATCTGCATGAACGTAAATATATGTTACAATAATACCAAAAAAATCACCTAACGTAACCATAGATGGAATAGAAGGGTTACTTTCAAATAAGTCGAGGAGCTCGTGGCTAAATAATAACAGCCGCACGGGTCGATCTTAAGGTTAAGCAACGCTTGACGAGGTCGGGCCGTGGATGGGTGACCATTTCAACATACCGAGTTTCCTCCGTGCCTCGGAAAGCACGTTAAGCCGTTGGTCCCGGCTGTCATTTGAAGATCTTTGACAGTCGTTACGAGTAGTCAGAAGCTTGAAATCTGACACCAGTCTAGCCAAGGGGTACCTACCGTATTACCTAGTTACTGGGTTGTGGAGGTCAGATAGGCAGTCACTCCATGTAAAACACTGGTACTCAGCTGAATCCGGTTAGACTGGAAGCCGACCCCAACATAGTTGGGAAAAGGCTAGGTATGATGATGACTTTCAAATAAGTCGATAAAAAAGCTCTGGCGCTTAGACTAGACCAGTAACTCATTGTCGATGAGCCTCTTGGCCCGTTTATCGATCGACTCTATTGCATCCAGCTGGTACTTGGCAGATTCGTCCCAGAGATGAGAGCAGTACTCCATGCATAACCAAACTTGGGCTTTATACAAGTTGAGCAACTGTTCTTGCGTGAAGTACCGTCTTACCGTTGCAAGGATCCCCAACTTTTTGGCAGCCAGTTGAGCTTTGCCTTAATGAATGGACCAAAATTTAGGGTCGATGTCAACGTAACGCCAAGAAGCTCAAGATGGTCCGTTATCGGCACGGTCACACAACGGCAAGATGGAGCCGGATGGTTCTTTGATGTAGTGAGACACCTAGCGGAAGAAATTGGCAGGATAGTCCCGATTCTTTGAATTTATATGCCAGTTTATGCTTAGAGTATTGATTCTGTAACACTGGCCACTTTTTGGAATGCTGGACCGTTTTAGTTGAAGTCACAATTCTTCGAATTTTTGGTGATAGGATATGTCATACCGGTTAATATTTAGAGCAGGGATTATGAAAATAATATACCAATTAAAGTGCACATCTTAGAACGGAATCCCAAAGTGCCGACCCGCAAGTTACTACCTACTCCTATTAAAATGTCAGTCGTTAATAGAAAAGTCTCATTGTATTGTGGAAGGACAAAATTTTAATGATGAATAAATACATATTTACAATTCTATACCCTCCTTTATAACCGACCTCCCTTACAGAAAATTCTGTATAGTTTTAAAAAAGTGGCTCATTTCTCATAGCTTTTATTCTATAAACGAATTTCTAAAAAAATCTCCATGTCAATCTTATCATTACAGGAATGCATTGTAGATTATCTTGTTATTAGTTGTTGTAATTCCTACCTACTGCCTTTTATGATATTATTTGATTTGTATTTTATGTGTGTTTTTTTTTTTGTGTGTTTTTTGATAACCATATAATTGCATAGTCTAATATATAAACTAAGTATTTTGAAGAGTTTATTAAACTTAACAGGTTAAATACCTAATAAAAATGTGTAATTAGATTATTAGAGATCTGCTTATTGTAAGCACCTTAACAAATATCTTAATATTTGCATGCCAACTTATGGCGAAATGTGTCATTGTGCTAAAAACTTATTTATCTACTCTCATATCGTAATATTCGATTTATAAAATTCAAAACGAGTTTATATTGGCATACTTTATAAATACAATACCGAAATTTAAAAATAGAATCTTATTATAACACTATTTCTCTAACAAAATAATGCTATAAAACAATTTTTTTTCTATTACGATACAGGACAAATCCAAGAAGTTAATCACTAAGGAGTTTCCATCAATTTTTTTTTTGTAATGCCATTTTATAGTACCTATTATAAAAAGATTTGATTCCAATTTTAAATTGTCTATGACAATGCCCGCTTTAGACTTAGCATGCACTGGGATTTTTATTCGCGCGTATTTTATTTCCTTCTACCTGTTCATAGAGCTCAAAATATTCGGGCGAATAAAATTCGCGCCATGGTGCGGTGGATTCTGTGGCAAAACACGGATTTCTTGCGGTATTATTTTCGCACGATTTCTTTACCGCAATGCGAACAACTTCATACAATTCCATGGGCAAAAAAAAATTGCGCGAATAAAGATCGCAGTGCGTGCTAAGCCTTAGCGCATGCGCGGTTAATGCGGTGATGTGCTGGGTTTTGGCGCCATTCATACGTTTTGCAAGTTTTGCTGAACTGAATTTTATGAGTTATTTAAATTATTCTTTAAAAATGTCTGATATGAATGTATGTGTGAATGTGAAGAAAATTTGACTCCGCCCGATATTTTAGATGTGGCGAAGGAATTTACTCTTAATTTATTACCAGCAAAGTTGAGAAAAGTATAATTATGACAAATGCTATCACGATTTTATGGCATGGAAAATGCAAAAAGAGGTATTTAGTAGGTTCAATCCCAATTTATGAGTGTAGATAAAGTAGTGTATGAAACTGCACATAACTAGGTATTAAAACATTCGTGTGAAAACTATTAAAAACCTCGCCTACGGCTCGGTTTTTAAACACACACTCATGTTTTAATACCCCTCATTATGCAACAGTTTCATAAACTACTATTATACCATCTTTTGTACCGCATTTAATGCAAATAAATGGCTTTGACTTTGACTTTGAAAATGTTACCAACATAAAAGCTGAAATGCGGGAACCCGCGTGCGGTCAGTTTGTAACGGAAGTATTATCGGATAATACCCGCACGCTGGCTGAAACACTTCGTTTACAGAGGCTAATTGGGACCCAGTAAAAGCGTTATGACATGGCGGCTTTTTAAAAAAACCTGGTTTTTTGGAGTAATCTTATTGTGGAGGTCATCGCGCTTTATACATAGGTCTGTGATACAAGGTCCATTCATGTATTATATGACTTCGAAAATGAGGTTTTTTATACCAAAAAGTATGTATGATTGTACGATATTGAAAACCCGTTGGTAAAGAAGACTTCTTGTTGATAAGATAATGCGAGATCAACCCAATTAAAAGGAAGCCATTACCGGAGAACAATTTAATATATTATGTTAATTACGCTGCTTGTATAAGTGGGCAACCTGTTCGTGACGTCGGGCAACCCTAAATTTCAAATTAAAATTCAAATTCAAATTCAAATTCTTTATTGCGAACTAAGTGTACAGAATTTTGAAGATGTTAACATAAGGTAGGTTCTTAGAACTTAGTTGCCTGTTAAGGCATTGCAATTTAAATGGTTATACTCAATATTACAGTTACATATACAGTTTACATTAAATTATATTAATTAACATTATTCATACATTTTATTTTATACTATACAATTGTTATACTAATTTATATCAAATTATATTAAGTATCACAATCATTTAATATATTAAATTACTATTTTTCTTCGAGGAATTCTTTTACAGTGTAATATTCATTCGTTCATTTGTTTTAACTTGCACAGTTAGGTATAACATGATTACAATAGACGGTGTGGTAAGAAATTAAAACTAAAGATGTATTAGTATAATTTTACCTACTCAACGTGCAATTCTAATTCATCAGCCCAATTTATTTAGGGTCGGCGCAGGATGGTTTTCTGTTTTCAAATTCAAATCTAATAATAATGTTCTACAAAAAAAGAAGATACATTTTGGAACAGTTTTCTTGCTAAAATATAATAAATAAATGATTATATTAAGTTGTCATAAACCTCACCGTCCCTGTTCCATTATACATGGATTTGGAAACCAGCCAGCTAGGCCTCATAACTTTATTTTATTGGGGTATGAGTTACAATATCGTGAAATAATTATTTTATATTATGTTTTTTTAGTAGGGTAACACTGAACTTTATGCGCTCAAATTGCCAACATGCAATAAAATATGGGGTTGTTGTTAGTTTGCATTTTTTTCTGTTTGTGGCCTTGACGTGGTAGGTACCTTTAACTTTTGACCTATATTTCTTCGTAGATTAGGTTCACAGTGTTGATGCTAGGATAAAAAGTAATAGTATTTTTCAACTAATCTATGTGTCTAATTTCCCAATTTCCAAAAGGTTATAATTTCCCAATTTTCTTTAAGTTTCGTGTAGTCCAGTCAAGTTGGGCTTGCTATCTATAATTCAAATTTAGATTATAAGAAAGTTGAAGGCCATGAGAGTCGGCTGGACGTGAGAAGCAAAGAACTAAAATATTGCTGATGACAACAAATTGCATTCAGATATCTGTTTCCAAAGATTGATGTCACCAAGTTATACCCTTCGTTTCTCTGTCACTGTAAATAACATCGTAACGACACACACACACTCACTCACTTTTTCTTGCTGTATTTGTACCATATAACAAAAACATGTATCAGAAACATTCTGGTTTTTTTACTTCACTTTACAACCTGGCACTGAAAACTTTGTATATTGTTCTATTTTTGAAGTGTTGCAAATGCTTTCAACCCTGCATGAGCTAGTTTCGAAACACTTGACACTATAGGGGAAGTTCAACAAAGTTTGTAAAGGTTGCCCTGAAGCAACAGGCGAGATGCGACGATGCGACAGTCTGCTATCGTCGAAATTTTTCTACGGATGATAAATCTGTAGAATCATTTCTGGAAAAAAAGGTTGTTGGTTCGCTTTTGTACTGTCGCGGTGATAGTACGGTATGTCCTTAGTAAACAATCTATAAAAGGTTTGTCACACTGTCACATTTAAATCAATGAGGCAAAACATTGTATTCTTTTCACATCGTTGACTCATTATCACTTTGATAATACCTATATCCATACAATATTTTTGTCAAAATCTTTTGTGGCATCGTTGTTGCATGAACTTGTCGCGCCTATCTTTGGGAACCTTAACACACGTATAATCGAAATTTATGAAACACTAGGTATCTAAGTTTTAGTATGAGTGTGCTGGTTCGAAAAGTTAATAAAGAGAATACTTTTCTACTTGATTGGAGAGTTTCTGAACAATAATACCCATTGCTGAGAAAACGGTCATAAAACTTTGGTCAAAATTTCTGAATTTGAGCATTTATCTGAAAAACTATCAAAATTTGGCTTTAAAGTAGGGTTTGACACGTTTTTTACTCAAAATATTAAATGTATCCATAGTTATCAGAATAAATTGTTACCACAATAACTTGGGTAGTTACATAATTATCTTATCTACGTTTTCGTCATAAAATCTGAGCAACTGTAATAAAGAAGCAGCAATAACCGTCTCAGACAACCTTTATTGCGCAACCGAGTATCATAAATCGACCACTACTAAAATGAGAAAAAGTTGTGTAATAGACAGACCTAAAGAGAGAAATGGAAACAGATTTGGAGTATTTACTCCAAGGGATTTATATAACGTATTGAAATCACGCAGAAACTCGGACAGTTTTAAAATAAAAAATTGATATGAACATCATGCAGACACATCGGCCTAAACAATAAATCATTGTATTCCTAAAATATTTCAAACCTTTTCGAAATATGCACAACCCTTCGAAGCTGCCAGAAGCATTTCCTGCTAACCGTTTGCAACCCGTGTGACCGTCAGAATATCTACCGAAAACAAAGAATATTCGCACTTCCTTCCTACATTCTCCAACCTTTCTATTTTTTTATTAATTACTATCTGACCCGGCAAACGTTGTTTTGCCATATTAACTATTTCAAAGATTCCCAAAAATTTTGCACGCACTGAGTTTTATAGTATTTATAACTATCGTTTAATAATGGAATGGTTTATACAGGTAATACAATGTTTGTTGTTGGCGGGCGCTCGTGACACGTACAAAATATATAGTATTCAATTAAAAAAATATTTATAGGAGGTCACTTAATTAACTGTACATGAGAACAATCTTGAGCAAAATGGCACCTACCTCCCCTACCCTACATATCTACCCACCTACCCTACCAACCTACCTACACACCTACCTTAACTACCAACCTACCCTTCTCTACCGTATCCTAGATACTTACCTACCCTACCCTACATACCTACCTACCCTACCTACTCAACAATATTTTGTTTTGGTCTTAAACTATCTTCGCATTGCCTTTCTAATGAAACCGGTTTGGGCATATCTGTTAGATGGTTTCAAAGTCTATAACGGACATAGGTACAAACATTTTTTGTTTTATGTTTTAGAATTATAGGATGAATTGCCGAAAAATCGACAACGCCATCTACTGGCAATACCGGAACCAGCATACAAAACCATGTTTATGTTTGTGTCTGCTTTATTTCTATCATGTATCAGAGATGGCACTGTGTTCGCAAAATGAATGGGTTTTTTTTTTATTATCGTTAATTTTTCCAAGTTTTATTTCATATTATCCTATTCCGGACGAAAATAAATCCAAAAACACCAATATTATAAAAATTGGTCCAGCCGTTCATGAGTTATAAGTGGTGTAACTAACATGACTTTGTTTTATATATATATATATAGATAGAAGATAGATATCAGTGCGAGTACCAAAATTTTCGAGTCACTTCATTCATTCTGCGTTGAAATAACAATTTTATTCGAGAATAAAAAGTCTGGATCACACAATAAAACAACCTGCTGTAAAATTCTTGTTGAAAACATTGAAAAAACGATTGGATTTTTTTAACATCTAGACTTTTAAAGGCGAGCATTCAAATTAAAAATGTAATAGCACTAAGGGAAAATTTAAAGTCCCAGCGAGACTCATAATGCGGAGGCTGTATGGAAGTCGAGTGTAATAATGCCCTAAAAAATAGGACCGCAGTACGTAAACTGTGTGTGTGTAGAATTATTTACCTTAAGGCCTATTCAGACTTGCTTAAGTCATATTTTGACACAAAACATGCAATTTATTGCAAAATATAAAGCATTTTATTGATTCACTCAAAATAATTAATATAATTCGTTATTGTTTAAAGTAATACAGACAAAAATTTTAAAAGGTCAAAGTAAGAGATAACTTTTTCGTTCATGTCTACCAAGATTTTTATTTCCTTAAAAGTGTTTCAGAAACAACCAAGTTCCCAGAAATATAGTCAAGATTAACATATTTTTTTCGCAGCTTCAAACTTATTAGTTGAGACGCTAATAAAATTATACAATCAAGATATTTTTTTATTTATTTTTAATGGCATATCTCTGCCGCTGGAGTTTACCTTACTCTGTGGGTTGTGGTACTTGTGAAAGCGCCTTAAGCATTGCTAATATTATGGCTTAGGGAAGGAGCTGAATAAATATTATGAGTTTTATATAACTGCCTGTATATTGCAGAATCTTATTTTAAAGACTTCTTATGAATTGCATATGGTCGTAAATTTGAAACGATTTATTGTATCCTTCTCCTAAAGATAACTTCTAAAATAAGAATTTAAAAGTTAAGTATTTTTCGAACTAGCGATCCGTGAAATTATTTGATCTGAGTCCGTGAATAGAGCTGGACGAGTTGGCGAGCAGCGAGAAGCAATAGTTTATTTAATAGATAGTTTTGTCGGTCAGCTATAAGCGAGTGTTCTTGTGCAACGGGCAATTACTCGCGCCAATCGCATGGAGCAACTGGTTATTTAACTTGCTCTCAGCGTGAGTTCTGACCACCAAGCGAGCATCGCTGAGCGAGTATTATCTTTGATAACTTTTGTCACAAACTAGTGATAAGAGAGTTCTCGCCAGCAGTGTAAAGCCAGCGATCAACTATTAATATAATTGTGCCTCTTTTATTGACACGGGATTTTCTTCGTTTTTTTTATTTTTCTTTTGTTCGTTTCTTCAGCGAGAATACAGTCGATAGCTAATCGCTTCCTCGTCATCGGTGGGACAAGTGCCTTAAGATGTTGGTCCCTGTAGATGTTTATAGAATCTTTGCAAGTCGGTAAAGCAGACAGAAGCTAAAAAAAATGACACCAGTCTTGCTAAATAGATCCGTGTTACTCAGTTTCTTGGTTAGTTGTGGAGGTCAGATAAGCTGTTGTTCTAGGCACAAGTAAGCCGACACCATCTTTTTAAACTACATCATTTATTTAGTAGTAGACACGCTTCGATCGACAATCTATCGAAGACGATGACACGGTATCTTGCTAAAATACCCCGATTCAAACAGTAAGACGTCCATATATTTTGAATGGCTGTACCGATTAAAGGTACCTTTACTGTTACCAAACAAAAAAACCGAATCAAAAT
Source organism: Orthosia cruda (assembly GCA_964057195.1). Classification (NCBI taxonomy): domain Eukaryota; kingdom Metazoa; phylum Arthropoda; class Insecta; order Lepidoptera; family Noctuidae; genus Orthosia; species Orthosia cruda. The sequence goes on from OZ059838.1 coordinate 33,940,865, forward strand.
TAGTTCATATGTCTAAGAGCTATGTTACCACAGACAGAACACAAATACACATTTACCCAAAACACTGGTACACACGTCAAACTTATAACATCCTTCTTTTTCCGTCGATGGTTAAAAACTAAGACACGGATGGAACTTGTTTTATAAGTTTATCTACCTAATGGATATTGAGAAGCCGTTATCAATTGTACACAAGGGTCCGTATTCAATGTCAGTTTGAAGGTCTACTCTACTCAGTCGCAATGATAATGGCAAAAGGCATCGATATATGTCACCAGATAAAACCTATCTATCAATTTGATTTGATTAAATATATTATTTTGATGATTCAAATTGAAGTTCAGTTTGAGGACATTGGAATAATAATACACGTATATTTATTCATTTGTTTAATACTTCATGCAGACAAAAGTACAGAGGCGGCCTTATTGCCTTAGGCATTTTCTACCAGTCGACCTAATATGGTCTAGGTGATGGAGAGATAAACAGTGGTCTGTGCGGGTGTGGGTTGGTTGACCAAGCTGCACTGGTCCCGCGTGGTGGATTACGGCCCATTCCCTCTCACAGAGAGGCGGCCTGTGTCCCAACTGTGGAAACATTAAACAAGCTGATGATAATAAGGTGCACTATAATTGAAAGTTAAACGTATCGGGTATAAGTTTATGGTGTTTTTTCTTCTATTATATATGATATATTTTTTCATTGTTTGTCATCATCATTTTTATATTGTTCCCACTGCTGGGACACAGGCCTCGTCACATAGAGGGAGTAGGCTATGAACGTCTACGCGGGCCCCTTGCGGTTTGGTAGATGTCACATATCTTTGAATTTTTGTTTTTATGACAAGCCGGTTTCCTCACGATGACTTGCTTCACTTTTTTGAGAGCAGTGGTGATTAAATAAATTACAAAAAATAAAGCGCCTGCTCGGGTTCGAAACCACGACCTATATAACTCGTAAGTTGAGGCCGTAACCACCGGGTCACCACAGTTTCGTTCATTGTTTGTACTATGTCTAAAATCCACCACGACCACTGCGACGACACTAACGTCAATCTTGTCTGTTTGACCCGTTTAGGGTGTCACAAAAATCCTTTGTTAAGCCCGTTTTATGATGAGTAATTAATGAGGGTTGCCGTGGTTATCAGTCACTCAGTTTTATTAAATGACCAGCAGTTAATTTTGGAGTTTCGGATACAAACATCAGCTTTAGCATTTTAGTGTACAATCTCCACGCAAGAAACGCATATCTACAGCATTTATTCTATTTCTTGCCTTTTTTTCCACACCCAATATTCTCATCCATATCCATACCTAAGTGTACCAGCACACTATTGTGAAATGCGAATCGAGTCTTTTTGGATATCGACTGGCTGGTTACAATCACATGTATAGCACCACTCACTTTATTTCCTGCATTCACTCTACTTTCCACGTCTGTTTCATTCAAAGCGAAAGCGTTCAATCAGAAGTGTTCCGTCAATACGACGTTATTAGTTCAAATAGATACATCTGGCATCTGGCCAGCTTTTGTCACCACGTATTCAATTAAAATCGATTCCGATTCAGTCGCTTCCAAGCAAGTTATTTTCATTTCATTCCAGTTGCTATTTCAATACGAAAGTGCACCAGCAAAAGTTTTGACTTAAATGGGTCTCTTAAATAAACTATTATGAAATGAAGAGGCCATTTTTATTGGTTCAAAATATTCGTTCGTTCCACTCTATTGAGGTCTGAAATCAAACTGGTTGGGATTCCTAACAGGTATATAAATATTTATAGAACGCTTTCTAAATCTATGTACCAACTTTACACGAGGGTACATAACTTATTATCAACTCTTATATTTATACTTACTTATTTACTTGTATATATATATACATATATAGTCCGCTAGTGATGAAATAATGTTCTGTTTATAGTGAAACTTATGTCCTTATTAGAGTATTCTATATATAGTATAGAGTATTCGTAACTTGGTCCGTTTGTTACGTTTTCACGCTGTACCACTGAACCAATATAGATTATTTTTTAAAAGAAATAATACATCGAATAAATCGAATCTTGTAGAAGGACTTAGGCTACACGAAGTCGGGGACACCAGTCAGGAAAACCCAAGAATAAGTCAGTGAATTCTTAAGTATATATATATATATATATATATATTTATTTTCTTCCTTCTTATTTTTTACGATGCGCACTATTTGTTTGTTTTCTTTTACCTTTTTTTTGTGAATTCGTGGACAATGTTGTGGGTTACATGTGTAGTAACATAAATATGAAAAATATATATATAAATGTATTTCTAAGTATTGTACTAACTTAAGAATATCTAGTTAAGCTTGGCATGTAACTGTTTTTTGTCCCTAACAAATAAAATAAAATAAAATAAACCCTTAAGGAATTATAGGGTTGGCTGCCCACGAGCGAACGATTGGGAATATGATTATTGTGGGGTTGAAGTTTAAATCGCATGCAATTTTTTTTCTTTTTTGTAATCCGTGGGAAATGTGGTTGGTTGCACATTTGGTGGCGTTATTTTATAATTCTTGTTGTAAATTATAATGTGTAACTTTTTTTTTACTCTCAAATAAATAAATATGAACGATTAGGATTGTCGAAAAGTCCAAAATGTATGAGATTGGCAACCGCTACTGAAATGTCACGTGATCACTAAACATTATGCCATTTAAACAACTGCTTTCACCTATTTATTTATTTAGGTTCATCAACAATTGTTTACATTTAATTATAACAAAAATACTTGCTTATACTAATCATACAGTGCAACAATTACTTAAAAGCAAACACCACACTCAAACTTCAAAGAATCTAAAAGCTAATTTACATATTAATAAGCGCTAATTATTAATACAAATGGATAGTTATAAAACATAAAATCGATAATATAAATAAAATTGGTAAAAATAAAATAGTATTAAAATTTTGTTCAAAAACATAAGAATTGATAAAAATTATACAATTAATAAAATTGGTAAAATAAGAAAAAATTGTTAAAAAATATACAATTGATTAAATTAATAAAATTGGTGAAAAAGTAAAATATTGGTAAACATTATACAATTGATTCAATTAATAAAATTGATTAAGTTAATAAAATATAAAAAAAATATAAATTAACAATGTAAATAAGAGTATCTCATTAAAGTATCGATAAAAGGGATAATCCACTATCGGCTGCCACTTACTTATGCTAGTTAATTAATTGTGTAATATCGCAAGTGAGCCGTTTGGAGTGCAGTGGTAAACTCTCAAATCACTCAGAGAAATAAAAAAGCCTTTTTTTCTCCAAATCAAATGTATCGTCATTACAGGTGCACCTAATTAGTTCGCTAACCTTTTGTTTTCAAATAACCTGTCTCACCTTCAAGAGTTTGAAAGAATGTTACAAAAAATCTCCATTCCATCAAGTAAATCCAATTTATCATAAAATTCTAAACTATGAGTGGGATTATCTTGCTTGAATGAAAACTGCATTAGGGCCCTTTTAGATTTATTGGTGTTTAAGAAAATGTTGATGAAACTGCATAAATTAATTATGGAACTTTACGTTATATTTAGTTTTAGTTAGTAAAAGGTATTATTATTTTCACGGAGCTAATCAAATCATAGCTTATTCATCCTATAATGTTCTCATTACTGGGACTCAAGCCTAATCTGGGAGAGGGAGTGGGCTGCAATTATACATCACGCGAGCCCAGTGCGGATTGGTAGGTGACAAAGCTCATAGTCATGATTGTCTGCATAAAAATGTGCTAAGCTGCCACTCTTCACCTATTGAGCAAGTCAATACTCACCAAATTTTCCATTATAAAGCAGAATATACCTTACATATCCCTCCTTAAAATATCCTGAGAGTTTGATGAGATGAGATGACGATGAATCTCATATGGACTTACCAGCTATAGACGCACATTTACTAACCTCGATAAAATACATAATTTGCAAACACGCTTGTTGAAGCTGGTAGTACCAAAATATGTTAATAATAAATTCCGTGACAATTATATAGATCTTTTCAAACATAGTAAAGTGTTACATGTTCTAGCCCTTGCTGAGTACCTGTTCCTCATAGAACATTTTGATAACACTGATATTGAAGTTCCAGTAAGATATGATGTGAATACGCAACCAGCAAAAGCAAAATCTTTTCAAGTGCCACCCAAAAATAACTTTTAGGATAGACGCACCGCATCTGTCATAAAACCTAATTTATTAAAGCAAATACTTTTAGACATTAGAGACTCCATGAATAATAAAAATGTGAAGCACAAGCTGAAAGAACACTACATCGATCTGATTATACCTTAATTTACTAATAGCTCGTTAATCAAATTCCAGCCCATAGCATGTTAAGACAGATCCCAGGGTCTAATCGTGTGATTTGTGTAATTCCAAGGTAATTCTAAGGACAACTTGTTTTTTATAAATAAATAATACGATGTTTTCCCTTTCTGTTTTGAAAGCAGTGGTGATGAAATAAATCACACAAAGAAAAGTGCCTGCTTGGGTTTGAACCCATGACCTACAATTACCACCACTTACCACTGCTTTATAATGAAACCATATATTATTATTTTCGATCAATGACTTTTATTTATTTTGTGTATTAAAATATATTAATTTCGGTACGTTTGGTGCAGAATTTTAAATTCTATAAATTGTTAGTGACCTACATACATAGTTAATTTGTTTTTGCTTTATTTAAACTCTAATGAAATCAATTTGTTGGACACTTCAATGAGTTCAAAACGACCGTACTTGTACTTACCTATGGTTAAAGAATGAAAGCCATTTAATAAAATAAAAAACAAAATATTAAAAAAAGAGGAATTGTTTGCAATCAAGCCGTGTAAAATACGGAGATATAAAGGCCCATTTTTAGGGGAAAGAAACGAAAAGAATCGCAAAAATATTTCGTTGAATTATCAGATGCAAGTTAGCTGCTGTAATTGGTTGAATGAATGTTCAGCAGCCAATCGCATCACTAGAATTGCATTTAAATTGTGACGCATCGAAAAAAACATTTCATGGAGAAGACTATAACAGACTATATAATATCTTAAGATATTAACAGAAGAAAGACAAGAAAAGATTTCAACCTCAGCGCAATTACAAAAATCACAAGAAACGAAAATATAGTTCTTTGAGAAATGCAGATTTTAGAACCAGACTGATTTGCAAGTACGATTGCAATAGAATGATTTTTCTATAAAGTGATATTTTATGAATTCTAATTTACTCTTAAGTGCAGTATAGACCTCGATAGCTGATATGAATTAATATTCTTTTCTTTTTCACTATTATATTTTTTGTATGGTTACTTATGTAGAAAGAGATCGTGAATAAGTAATAACAGCCTAACGAGCCGATCTTCAAGTTAAACAACTTTTGCCGAGATCGGTCAATAGATTGGTGATCCTTTGTACCTCAACAAGCTCGTCTTAACGTTTGTTTTGGTAAGATTTGTAAATCTTTGACAGTCGTGTATGGTTATAGTTTTTCGTTATTCACCAACTTACCCAGTGGTAGTGAATGCATGAGGATTAATAGGGATAGTTTTGCATGAGGTACTGATTAAAGTAAAAGTCTTTCACTTTGTCTTCTTAACAAATTTAATATTCTCACAAATACAGTCTGTCACTGAAGTTTCTTGATGAATATTATTAAATAAGCACAACTTACATTAGAAGGGATACATATACCCATAAGATTCAATACTGGAGATATGCTGTCTCAAACAGCATCGTTCAGCCTGTGCGTGTTGCTGTGCTGTGATCTATGCATCAACTACACAATGAAGATATCTGTATTCGGATCCTGTTGCTTAAGTCATGGGATGTGATTTTCTCAAGTCATCATCCTTATGAAATGTTCTTGAATATTAGATTGAGATGACCATATTTATGTTTTTATTAATTCAAATATCCGAAGGACCCTGCCATGAAGAAACATAATGATGAGATTCACAAAACGCATGGTTGATATAAAGCGTGGATATTCAGACAAATTAAACTGATCAGCGCACATTAGTTCCACATATCAATGGAATGTCTCATTTTCACGCCAGTCCCTTAACTACTTCAAATCGTAAGGTTTTAATCGACTTTCTTAGGTTATCAAAATTAGGCGAAGCTGCACCAAGACCACATTGAAAAAGATCGTATGTACACCTTGCCAACTGCATAAACCTTAAGCGTTCTTTTTCCTTTTAAGTTGGTAGATCGCTCATTTATGGCATATTTTATGTTTACCAATCTCAACATAAAATTTAATTAATATTCTATAAATAGAACTATATGTTTATTTTATTTATTATTTACACACATTTAAATATCTACATAATATTGTTTTTTCGTTTAGAAACTAGCGCCGTCTATCCGATGTATAGTAAACTGTAGTTTCAAATTCCAATCTTTTCAATAGAGGACGCTACTGAACTTATTATGTTGTAAGATGTTATTTTTAATCGTTACAGTCGTTACGTTACAGCACTACATAGAAAATCAAACATAAACATTTCTAAGGCACAATCCGGTATGGTTGTGAATGTCAGACAGGCCGTCGCTCTATGTGTAACATTCTGGTATTTAGCTGAAGTGGTTGCCAACTCAAACAAAAAAAGGCTAGGTAGCTCATTATATTACAGCGCCGTATAAGTTATAAGCTTGAGTACAATCAGTTTTTTAATATCTTCACTGATGCTATGACTCAGGGCTCTTTTCATAGAGAAAAAAATGTGATAATGTGTCTAAATAATTGGTCTATCTAACTGATCTATCTAACTGGTCAACTGTTCGTTATTGGGTACTTAAGATCACACAATGTCACAAGGTAACAAAATCACTTAAAATGTTATTATGACAGAATAGAATAGGTTTACAAGCACTGACATTGTGTTTTTTACGATTCATAAACTTTATACTGTCCATTGATTGAATCAATCTTACTTATTGCTGCAGAGATATTGATGTTATTTACTTGATTTCGCTCAAGTGTACATAGAAAACCTCGACCCTTAACGGAGCAAAAAGGGGTTATCATGTTTTTAAGGAAGGATTTTACTTTGTGGCGGCAACATAAAATTTACTTTTCTTTAAGACAAATAAAGAATCGTCCAAAACCAATAAACCCTAGATATCTACGATACTGAGAGATTTAACTATAGCTCATTTTAGGTCGCCTTCGCATATAAGAAAGTCATCTATAAGATAAAATATGAAATCGCGCGAACGAAGTCGAGGGAGGAGTGCTAGTGATAAATAAATAAAGAACTGCTTGAAAGTTTAGCACGTAATTTTGTAAATTGTTATATTCCTGTTCAAAAATACCTATTTTGTTATTGTTGAGATTCCAATCAATCTTTGCCCAACCATTTTGGGATCTCACCGAAATCCACTGAGTACCAGTATTTTACATAAATCAACTGCCTATCTGAGAACCCGTAACTGGCAGCCTAATTGCGTAAGTGAATTCGGCAAGCCAAAGGGTTTGACAGCCATCAATCGACCAAACACATAGACGGAAATCCACATCGCGCTATTCATCTCGCATATATATATATATATACGTATGATATACTTGAAGGAGTTTTCTAATTACTGACTAAAATAAAACTTTTTCTTTATACTTACAGGGAGATTTGATTTTAGAACTTCTTTGTAACTCCAGAACTTGTTCCAGGTGAGGTTCACACGTCTAGTTAGTTCGTCTTGTTGTCTGGATTTTTTTAATGTAATTTGTTTGCCTAAATAAGTATACTCCTGAATATATTCCAACCAAGCATTTTCAATGCTTAAGGGGATGTTTATGCTGTTTGTCATAACTTTGGTTTTTGTTATGTTTAATTGCAAACCAATATCATAGCTGACTGCGTTTAACTCATTTACCATGGATTCTAATTGTGATGCACTTTCTTAGAAGAGCACTATGTCGTCAGCAAATCTGAGATTACTTAGATATTTACCTTGAATCTTTATACCTTTACTTTCCCATTTTAGAATTTTCACTATGCTTTGCAATATAGTGATAAAAAATTTGGTGACAAAGGGTCCCCCTGGCGAACGCCTCTACATATATTTATTTCAGATCCCCTTTTTTCTAATCGAACTCTGCTTATGCTTTTCTTATAAATGTCTTTAATAAGTTCTATAGTTTCAGACGGTACCTCGCATTCTTCCAGAGCTCTCCACATGCTGTCATGAGAAATTGAGTCGAACGCCTTTGCATATTCAATAAATACTATTTCATTTCTTCCTTCAAATAAACATAATAATAGACGGAAATCCACATCGCGCTATTCATATCGCATATACATATATTCGACATGATATACTTGAATGGAGTTTTCTAATTACTGACTACTAATAAACGTTTTTTATTTTGTTACAGGCAATATCAGATTTCTTGCTGGGTGTGTTCTGCTTACCATTCACGTTGGTCGGCCAGATCTACAGGCGGTTTCTGTTTGGGGCACTGCTGTGCAAACTCATTCCGTTTCTACAGGGTGAGTTGTTTGGTTATTTAAACTTAATATTATATAGAGGTTTTTTTTTTTTTGAAGAGGATAATCTTTTGAAGATCTGATCCGACAACGATCATTCTAAAACTCACTGGATAGGAAAGGATAGATGGACCTCATTTTCCCCATTTAAACTCCCATTTGGTCCGTTGTGCGTGCAGGCCCCCTCTCTGTGAGACGAAATGGGCCGTAATCCACATGTCTTCGAATTTTTGGTTCTTAGACATGCCGGTTATCGCACGATATCACCATTTTGAGAGCTGTGGTGATGAAATAATTTAAACAAAGTAAAGCACCTGCCTGGGTTCGAAACCACGACCTGCCTGGGTTCGACGATTCTTTTAAGTCACGGCCAGTACTACTGGGCCACCACTGCTAATATTCTCTAGTCATTATTCCACGATATAACCTGCCTGAACATTTGAGCTGAGAAGTACAAACATTATTTTTTAAAGTGCGGGCGTTTTCATATATAAACTGTATGTCTACCTAGGTTCCCATCTAATTTGTGGTAGTAGTAATGAGCGGTGTTTCAGAGCGTCCCCATCCGCTGAAGCGTGAGTGAAGAGAATTTATTGGCATTCTATAGCCCGATGTTTTCCTTGCTCTGTCTGTTAAAATTCACTGAGAGAATGTTACACTATCGCTAAGTGTCATAGGCTACTTCTTATCCCGGCACACTGCACGGTTCCTGTTGGATAGTCTACATAAATAAAACACTATTGTGCACTGTAATATCTCCTGCATACATGGCTAATCCCCGTTGAGAATTGCCAACTTGACCTAAATTCGATTCGGAGTATCATTGGGATGTAACAAATGGTATCACTTATCGCAAAAAAAAAATCCTTCACTTCCCTTCAAGAGAAATCGAATTCTTCGTGGTAAAATATTGAGTGAACTGGAATTGAATTCGTCTATTCCACTAAATATTTTCTGAGGCATCTTGGTTGACTACGAGTTGCCAAGAAAATGGGCTTCCATTTAATCCGATTTACTTCAGCGTTCAGGCATATTCAATTATTAGTGTTCATCCTTCTTGGAAGTGGATATAAAAATAGGCAGTTCCTTGTGAATGCATGGACTCTTTGTCGTGTATAAGTAGGCTGTGAAGCGTTAATCAGGTTGTCTCAGAAAAAAACTTTTGAAGATGCTTAAAAAATACAAATATATTTATACAGGGTGTTTGGAAGGGAGCTGTACATACGCCTAGGGTAGAAACTAGGGATAGTCTGCTACCTACCCCCGCCCATTATATTGACCTTGGCCTCAAGGTTTTTTTTTAATTTATTATTATTTTTTATTTGACTTTTTTATGATTTTTTGACTAAAACTACCTGTAGCTCAAAATCTATCCATGGGACCGGTCGGCTAATGGTCTTGTTTTAATCGTTAGAGTCTTAGGGTCCTGCAAAAAAATATTTTACACCAGAAAATTGTGGAGAAGAAAAGTTATGGGGCCTGAAGTACCGTAGTAAGGTAAAGAAATAATTTTAAGGGCAACTTTCTATGGGGTTTAAAAAAAAACTAACAGGGTTGGAGTTCTTCTGATTTTTTTAAAACATCCTCAGTCCATGCCCTTTCTAACGATATGCTAAAAGTGTAATTATCACTTTTAGTTTTAAAGTTATTAATTAATTTCCGCAACTAGGGCACTTCAAGCAAAAATTTCAACTAATGAAAATTAAATGTGTTCGATCGTAAAAGGATGGCAAATGAAACAAAAAATTTGGTAATGACTAATGTCATTAAATTACAAATTTTAATTAATTACTAATTTTAATTAATTACTAATTTTGTTCAAATTGATGACCATTGACCTGTAAACATGCTCGGCACCTCTTCCTCATCTCCACGGTCACCGTTCTAAGCAGCAGTTCCTCGCGCATTGTATCGAATGCGGCGTGGATCCTGTTAATTAGAACCTCCCTTGTTGGTACTTCTTCTGCGTACACCAACTCTTTCGCCCTTCCCCAGACGTAGAAGTCGAGTGGGGTAAGGTCAGGCGACCTTGGGGGCCAGGGAATTGGCCCACCCCGACCAATCCAAGAATTAGGAAAGCAGTTGTCCAGAAGCTCCCTCACTGCTAGGCTCCAATGAGCAGGACAGCCGTCGTGCTGGAAGACTATGGGCCGATCTTCGTCAAACACTTCTTCCGCTAAATCAGGCAAATCGTTTTCGAGGAAATCTAAGTAGTTTTGCCCGTTTAGGTTGTCTGGCAAAAAGTGCGGCCCTATCAACCGATTACCGATGACGCCTGCCCATACGTTCACGGAGAACCTTCGTTGAAAACCTCTGTGCCTCGCGTCCATTGCAATCAGCCATTCCATACACCACCAGCATGTCGGTGTACTCTTCACTGGTAAATCCAGCCATTTTGCCAACAACAAGGTAACAGTTTTGTTATAACTTAACAAAAACGAAGTAATAACAAACTCAACAAAATTAACGAAAACAGTGGAGCGTCGTAACGGCAAGTACGTAAGTTAGCTAAGATGGGTAAATCTCGACTGACTAACAAAGACCCCAACGAGTTACCTGCCCGGCCCCGTCGACCCAAGAGCGAAAGAGACATGACATGACATGTTTTGTCTCTTACATGTTGCTCTCGTGTAAGAGTGAGACAACAAATTTGCCAACTGTAGGCCAAACTGGTTTAAATTCTGGAAATTACATTTGTCTTACAAATGTCGACTCGTGGTGGTAAAAGTGCCCTAGTTGCGGAAATTAATTAATAACTTTAAAACTAAAAGTGATAAATACACTTTTAGCATATCGTTAGAAAGGGCATGGACTGAGGATGTTTTAAAAAAATCAGAAGAACTCCAACCCTGTTAGTTTTTTTTTAAACCCCATAGAAAGTTGCCCTTAAAATTATTTCTTTACCTTACTACGGTACTTCAGGCCCCATAACTTTTCTTCTCCACAATTTTCTGGTGTAAAATAATTTTTTGCAGGACCCTAAGACTCTAACGATTAAAACAAGACCATTAGCCGACCGGTCCCATGGATAGATTTTGAGCTACAGGTAGTTTTAGTCAAAAAATCATAAAAAAGTCAAATAAAAAATAATAATAAATTAAAAAAAAACCTTGAGGCCAAGGTCAATATAATGGGCGGGGGTAGGTAGCAGACTATCCCTAGTTTCTACCCTAGGCGTATGTACAGCTCCCTTCCAAACACCCTGTATATAGGTTAAATTACAAAATCAGAAACTGAAGACATGGGAAAATTACTTTATGAAAATAACATTATTCACTCTTCAAAGCGATCTCTAAATTTCATGAAAACGCGCCTCAGAAGTTGAAGAGCCTAGACCTCACATCTCCAATTTGAGTAGGAATGTTCTTGATAAATATTTTTTTTATATTGATTTATGGGGACAACAATTTTCCAACGGCGAAGTTAATTTTGTCCCTTCGTTAGGGCGATGTCGGTGCTTTCATTGTTTATGAACGTTAGTATTGTTACCTATTTATTTAGGTGAATGTAGCTGTTTATACGGAACCCTCTGTGACTCGCACTTGGCCAGTTTTTTTAGAATTCACAAATTTAATTAGTGATTATATTTTACCCCGACTTACGTGTCGTAGGTCGTGAGTTCGAACCCAGGCAGGCACTTTACTTTGTGTATATTATTTCATCACCACTGCTCTTAAATCGGTGAAGGAAACCATCGTGAGGCATGTTCTAGAACCATAAAATCGAAGACATGTGACATTCACCAACCCACACTGGGCCCGCGTGATGGAGGCATCCTCTCTCACAGAGAGGATGCCTGTTTCCCAGCAGTGAGAACATTATAGGGCTGATTATGATGAAGTATTGTAGCAGGTGGCGTTCTACAGCTTCTGCCTACCGCCATGGGAAATAGTCGAGAGTTTATGTATCTCATCATCATCATCATTTCAGCCGAAAGACGTCCACTGCTGGACATAGGCCTCCCCCAGGCGTCGCCACATTGACCGATCCCGTGCGTCTCGCATCCAGCGCCTTCCCGCAACCTTAACCAGGTCAATGTATCTATGGTTTATGTATCTATGTAGATTTATTATTACTCTTTTTGAGGTTTTCTTGAATGATTTATCTGAGCTAATCAGAAAATGCGAATAATCTGTATAAAATAGAAAGAAACCGCGTTGAGTTGGTGTTGTAAAGTCCCACGTTGGTCTAAAATTTGTAAAACCTGGTTCTGCGATAAGGTCTTGGTTCCGAGTCGCAGGTCGCCAGAAATGTTGTTGGCTATTTTTTCAAGCCTTTCTGAGTACCAGTCTGGAGTCTGGATTTGTGCCCGGTTGATAGCAATTGACCCACCATGTAATACACTCCCAAGATGTGTATGTATGTAGTATCTAAAAAGCAGGCGTTTAAGTTGCTATCTCAATTCAAACAAAAATCATACACTGCCATCACTGTGAATTTAATCAAGCGATCCTGAAATATACCGCATTATGCCTGGTCCATGAATATTCATAATCATAATCTTTATAGACCAACATCTATAGGAATCGTAACCTGACATGGAAATAGCTTATAATTTGCATATGCATTTAACACAACATACATAATCAAAAACGTTCCCACTGCTAGAACACAGACCTCTTCTCTGTGAGAAGGAGTGTGTAATAATCTAACACGCAGGCCTAGCGTAGCTTTAGGGTTTGAATGATGTCACATGTCATGCAAGTTTCGGAATTAGAACGGTTTACTCACGATGTTTTTTCTTTCCCGTTTTGAAAGAAGTAGCGATGAAATAAATTACAAAAAGCAAAGTGCCTGCTTGCGTTTTAACCTAGAACTCATAGATTAACTTTATATAATATTTTCATAAGATCAACTCATGAGATAAAAAGAATGCCCGACATCGAAAGATAAACTAACAAGCTTTTTCCAGTGGCTTCATCCAATTAAAAGTGTCCTAAGGGAACTGTCGGGATAAAAGTACCCTTTATCCTAAGCCCGCTCATGATCTACTACTACCCTTGAACCAAGTTTCATTCAAACACGTTCAGATATTGAATGTGGTTGATTCACAAACATACAGAGTTTAGAATGCATAATATTAGTTGAATAAGCTAGTTATAAATTAGGTTTATTCATCGAAATTCAACAGTACAAATGGAATGTGTTCGAGTATATTGGCATTACTAACGCAAATTAAATGCAATTTACATTTCAAATATTGCTTCATTAGGTACTAATCAGAACTCATTAAAGCTAGGGCACGCTGGTTAATCTCCTAATTAGATGCACTTTTGTTGTTTGAATTAATTAAGTACGTTATTTACTTTCGTTTATGCAGGTTTTGTTGCTACATAAGAGTGACAACTGACATTAAACATGAGAGGAAAAGTATTGTTGCATCGAGCACAAAGGGAGTTATTAATGCATGAGTGTTAAGTTAACACGAGTGCATTAATTACTCACTTTGTGCGTAATCTACTTTTTTTTAACTACCAATCTACCTACCGTGATAAAATATACCTACTCAAAATAAAAACGCAAGTTAAATTTTTTTTTCCATTTTCTAGGGTTCATCAATAGGATGGACCCTAATCTTATAACAATCTAACCTTATAAATGGACTAATATTCTTTATAATTTACAATTTAATTATAATTTACTCAGAATGTTTCCAATAGCACCTTTCTTAATGTCTCTATTAAGGCGAATACACTTCGTTCATGTGTTTGTTTGGTAGTACTTTTGTGCGTTACAGTATTCACATTCACTAACACTAAACACTAACTCGAACGGTTTTTTCTTTTTAGTCATCTCACTATGTGTGTGTGTTCGAGAAGCTGGATTGCCTCGACGTTCACATGCTGATAAAGTCACTTTTCATGATATTCTCCAAATTTCTGGATCACTTTTTCGATGAACTCAACTTTTAGGTCCCGATGGAGGTCATTATTTCGTATGTACGAAAGTGCATTTACAATTGCCCTTAGCACTTTGTTCTGGAATCGTTGTATAATTAATATATTGCTCTGTTTGGTGCAGCCCCAAAGCTGAATACCATAAGTCCAAACTGGCATCAGGACTTATTTGTATAGCAACAATTTGTTTTGCACGGACAGCATGGTGTTTCTTCCAAGCAGCCAGTACATTATTTTATATCGGCAGTCGAGTTCATCTTTTTTCTTCTTGACGTGGGCTTTCCAGCGTAACTTTGCGTGAAGGGTCATACTGAGATATTTGAGTATATACTCGTATGGGACTTGTTAAATACTCAAGTAAATGAAAACAAAGTTATCCCGCGACTTTTGCGGCAAAAGGTTATTAACAATTTCATTTGCAGCTGTTTTTATACTTTCTGGAGTTGAATTCATATCGCTATCGCTGTCTAATTCCGTTTTTTTAACTTTTTTTGCTAAATACGAAGTATCAAAGTTTTACAATGGTACAAAATGCGCGCCATTTGTGTTTTTGTTTTCGTCAAGTCGATTTTATTCAGCCGATTTTTATTTTCAGCCAGTATCTTTTTGATCTAATGCATACATTTTATATTAAACTTAATGGGAGACATTAAACCTCTGTGGTAAATATATATCAAAATAAAAAATTAAAAACTGTGCAACAATGAGATTTCATATAACATTTCTGCACTGTTTTATTTCTAAGCAAAAAATACGTCCTTTGTAATCGGTTTGTAGTGATTAATGATAACATTACTACGCAGTTGAAAGAAAAAATATTAATTCTGCACAGAAAAAACGCATGTTATAGAAATTGAATAGCCTACTGTCTAAAATAAACAAAACAATAGTAAATTTAAAAATTCACGGTTTAAATGTACTACAATGTGGGTTCCGAAAAAAGTATGGCACATCGCAGCAAACTCAGGCGATAATGGTGGAGCGAACTTGACACCTACTAGGCAATTTCTTTCTGTAACTGAAATAATGTGGTGTGGACCAGTTGTTCAACACTTTCTTAAAACTAGAAGAAATAGAAAGAAGAAAGGGATTATAAAAATGTTATCATCTCTTTCTCTATATTTTATAAAAGTCACTTCATGCAGTCGGATTTTTTATATAAACATTTTTTTTTTTACTTTTTAGTTATACATTTTTTTGTCGGATTCCTTTAAAATATATAAGTGTATTTATTTTTCTGTATTGTATTTTTGAAATCACCGCTTCAAATCCTTTATTTTGATACCCTACAGATGGGGTTGGAAGAAAAAAAAATAAGACGCCCCACAAAATGGCCGGATTTTTCTTTATATCCAATTTTAATGTAGCCAGTAACACTCGCGAGGTTAAGACAAATTAGTCGATCGACGTAAGAATCATCAAATCGACCGATTCGTTTGGTCTCTAGAACGCCATAAAGGAAAAAACATACATACATAGACTGACTCATACATACTTACCCTCCTTTGCGTCGCGCCTTCGAGTAAAAAGTCTGTTGATTAATATCTGGAACAATCCTTATAATTAGTTACTTTCAAAACAACAAGCTCGTATCGCCCGAAGGATTAGACAGAGGTGTGTCTACACACACACAAACATTGTACACTCACATTTCGCCAGTTATTTTTAAGTCCCATTTACTAATCTAATATTTTTTATAACACATTTGCTCGTAAAGGGTCTCTTATTTCACTAATTTCAATATCGTAATGTATCTCATTACGTACATGTGCGTTATTGTAATGTAAAAGGCATGGTTTATCAAGATGCTCCGTCTAAAAGGAACGGTACTTTTTTAAATCTTAGGAAAGAGTTTTTATGTCAGAAAAGTGGTCAACATTTTATGAATAAAATTAACTTTGGTAGATAAAATATATAACTTCAGCCACTCTTATGATCCCCTTTATGATGGCCAAATTATCGGATATAATTCTATTTGCTGATGATACTTCGCTAATTTTTAAAATAGATAGAAAAGATACGGATGTCTTACATGTCAACGAAAGTCTAATTATTCTTTCAAAATGGTTCGCAGCTAACAATCTCTTACTGAATGCGAAAAAAACAAAATGTCTTAAGTTCTATTTACCAAATGTACCACAACGTGACCTAAACTTAAATCTTGACGGCAAAAATCTTGAAGTTATAACGAACCCTGTATTCTTAGGGATTACTATCGATTCAAAATTGCAGTGAGGCGCGCACATTAGAACTCTTTCGGGAAGGTTAAGTTGAGCTGCATATGCAGTAAGCAAAATAGGGCAGTTAACCGATGTAGCCACAGCTAGGTTAGTATACTATGCTTATTTCCACAGTATTATGTCTTATGGCATTCTGCTGTGGGGATCAGCAGCAGATGTTGACTCAGTTTTCATATTACAAAAGAGGGCAATCCGCGCGATCTATAAAATGGGTCCTCGCGAGTCCCTCAGAGATAAATTTAAAGAGATCGATATACTGACTCTACCTTCACTTTATATTTAGGACTGTATTTTGTATGTCCGCCAAAATCGAGGGCTTTTTAAAACTAGAAGCGACTTCCATAATTTAAATACACGCAGTAAGCACGAAATTGTAATACCTAAATTCAGATTAACTAAAACTAGCAAGTCTTTTCTTATAAACAGTATACGCTTTTATAACAAGTTGCCAAAGTCAGTTATAGAACTGACCGATGGAAAGTTCAAAAATCACATCAAGCGTGTCCTTATTAAAAAAGCATATTATAAAATCAAGGACTACGTTGAAGATAAAAATTTTGGCTTTAGCTCCTTCTGTGCATGCGGCTTCCCTGGTAACTTATTAACGGCACAAATATGTGGATGTCTCTAACTATTCTCAATCTCATTTTTTCAACTTTCTTTTTTTGTTTTCTTCTTTTAATTGGACTTTTTACAATAGTTCGCAATCATCTTTATAGCCCTTTGCAAAGAATAAATACAGCACTGATAACAATATTTATTTATAAGATGTCCACAGTACCTACTTATCTTTTCAATCTGTGTTACACAAAATATTTCCTATTGTTGCCATCTGTGTCCCCAGTCGGGAAGAACTGTTGTGTCATAGTATTTTTTTCTTATTGAACCTATCTTGAACTTCTTTACAATAA
Organism: Orthosia cruda; assembly: GCA_964057195.1. Classification (NCBI taxonomy): domain Eukaryota; kingdom Metazoa; phylum Arthropoda; class Insecta; order Lepidoptera; family Noctuidae; genus Orthosia; species Orthosia cruda. Next base: position 33,958,436 of record OZ059838.1, read on the forward strand.
TACCTTCCTTTGCTTGAATAAACACATCAACACGGTCTAGGAATATTTTAAAAAAAGAGAATTACTATCAATGTGTTAATTATTTATTTGACATGTATATATTTAAAAGATACGTTATTTAATATTCTACCATTTTTTAATAATGGTTAAGGTACTTCGATTAAAATTTCAGGATTTTATGGAAAAAAAATGAAGCATAGACGGAAACCGTATATGAATTAACTTTTAATTTATGAGTAAAAACTGAAAAAAATAGAAAAATCATTTAATTTGTGTTTATAAACTTGAAGTTAGTAGTCTGAGAAAGCGCCCATGATGTTCATAACACATCGGCAACGATTCGGCATGCTCAGAACAAGGTTGTCAATGTCTTGCTGCGGAATATATTGTCCCATGTCCTTCTGAGGTGCGCAAAAAGTTGATCTTCTGTAGCCAAATTTTCAGGAACTTCCTTCAGAGCTCTTCTTTGCAGCATATCCCACGCATGCGCAATGAGATTTAGATCTGGCGATTGAGCAGGCCAGTCTAAGGCCCTAACATTGAGTGTATGTAACCAAGCTGCTACCGTTCTCGCCGTGTGTGCCCGGGCATTGTCGTGCATGAGCAGGAAATCATGCCCCATTTGTGTTCTGTGGGGCAAGATTACGGGCCCCAGCACCTGTTGGCCGTCATATTGCCCGCACCCAAACGAGATCCGTCCGTCCTCCAAGACGAATTCCTGCCCAAACAATAATTGTTCCTCCTTGGTATGGGTGAACTTCCTGAGGGTTTTGAAGACGGCTCCATCGTCCAGGAACTCGCCAAACACGCGTCGTTCATGAATATGGATGGAAGCGGAACCTGGATTCATCCGTGAACAGCACATTGGACCATTGGCCCCACACGGCCCCAGTCCATGTGGTTCCGAACCCATTCTAATCGTCGTCCACGATTGCCACTCCATAAAGGTGGGACCCGGAGTGGTCTACGAGGGCTTAGATTGCTTTCATGCAGTCGCCTTCTTACAGTTTGGTCACTCACAAGCACTTGGTGTTCCACTCGCAGCCTTTGGACCAATTGAGTCGCCGTTGCATTTGGTTGAGCTCGCGCAGTAATTTTCAAAAATCGGTCTTGTCTGGGGGTAGTGATGCGACTTGGCCCCCGGTGCCTCTCCGCTACTTAACCTGTGGCACGATAGCGTGTCCACAATCTTGAAATTACATTTTGGTGGGTCCCTATGGCCTCAGCAACATTACGCTGAACAGACCCAGCTTCCAGCATTCCCACAGCTCGTAACATCTCCGCCCTCGTCAAATGTTGGCGTTGCATGGCTACAATACCTCAATTTTAACTTTATCTTTCGTTTAAAAATGAAAAAACTGTAACTAAACGTAATTCGTATTGTTTTCTAAATTTCGCACAAATGAAAATTCCCTCTCCTACACATCAAGACATTTTTATGCCACCGAAACAAAAGAATTTTCAAAAATTTGAATTTGGAATTAGTCTGAGATAAATTACAAACAAATCGGTGTATAAAAGATTCCAATGCGGCCAGTACTTTTCGAGTTATTTAATTGAGTATGAAATATCCCTAGACCGTGTTGATGTGTGTATTATATTCCCTATATCCACTACTATACTACCTACACTAAATAAAAAGTATAATCCTTTGTTTGTATATCTGCACTTTTAAACGCTCATTTACGTATGTATGTTTACTCATTTATTATTATTTTATTCTTAAATAAAACTGTTCGCTCCGTCACTTGCCACTAGGTTTAATTGTTTCGGATTCACCCAGTCGACACCGGCTATCGCTGAAAATTACTATTTTGTTATTTTTATGGTATGCGTCGTGCCTGGCGCAAATAAACATTTTTTCTTTCTTTTCTTTTCTATTTGTGCCACCTAAATTTGGTGCGGTTCAAAGTTAGTGCGCTTCGAGGAATACCCCAAAAACTCACGTTTAGCATTAGTATACAGGAGCATCGAGACCGTGAAAAAAAAAAAATTTTCTCCTAAAATTAGTGCTCTGCGACTTTTGTTATAAATATAACAGTAGAAAACAAAAAATAACAACATATACGTTGTTCAGTAGCAGCTTGGTCCAAACTTGTTTAAAAGTTTTAGGTCAAGCTACTTAAACAGCTCTTTAGGTCTTTATCCTAAGGGGTAAAAAACAAAGGTTTTACTTGATTGTATTTAATTCGTTACAAAGATTAGGGAAGATTATCTGTGGGTGTGACTTGATTTTCTTGTTAACCAACTACACTGACGGTAATGTATTAAAAGATTAATATTCTTTGAACAAGGCCAAAGCAGCGTAGGATGGATTGTGTGAAATGTTAGAAAGGAGATAACTGAGATTTTATGTATGGAAGAAGAAATTATTTTGCGCCAACCTGTATCTTAGTTACTTTTTTGAACAGAATTTTGACCTTGTTTAGAATTGTGTTCAAAAGACTTAAGGGGCTATACATGAAGCGCCCTATTAAGTCCGCCAGTGAGATTGAAGATGATTTTCATTGAAAATTCATGTAATTTAATTTTGATGGATAAAATAAGTACCTAACTTTTCCCTTTCTCCACAGCGGTGTCCGTCTCAGTGGACGTGTGGACCCTAGTCGCGATATCCCTGGAGAGATATTTTGCGATCTGCCGGCCCCTCAAGTCGAGGAAGTGGCAGACACAGTGCCACGCTTACAAGATGATAGCAATGGTCTGGATCCTGTCCATCACACTAAACTCTCCGATCCTGATCGTGTCTGATCTGCAACCAATGAGAGGGAATGGTAAGTGGCTTTTTACTCATAGACCCGATTTATGGAACGGATTCTAGAAAAATAAATTCATCGAATGCCCGTTAGCTGCTGTTTGATTGATCGAATGAATTTGTGACGTCAATTATTTATTTTTAGAAATTGGGTGTTAACAGTATCGAATTACCATTCCGATTGGATTTTTTATTATTAGTGGTAAATTTAGTGATAACATTTTAGAAATATTTAAACGGATTAAAATATTGTTTTCGTCAAGCTTGACATTTTGTGCGGGCATTAGTTCGTTTTGACTAACTTATAATTTTTGTTTGCAACAAAGACAAAGATATTTTATTTCAACTAGGCCACAAAGTGGCACTTTTGAACGTTAGTTACATTAAAATTTACAAGGAATAAAAATTGATTCTACCGTGCATTCGGAAAGTAGCTTGTTATGGAGAAGAACGCACAAGAAACTCCATACTTACTCTTTTAAAAAAAAAATATGTTTTTTTTACAATATTTAGGTACATAAGTACATACATTAATAAATTTATATGTGTGAGGACAATGCACCCAGAATCACTACATACTATACTACGTACAGGTACAAAGTATTAAAAGTACTCACACATGTACTGTGCAGTTACATAATAAGCGCTAGAAAAACACTAGCATCCGAAGCAGTTAAGTTAAGACCAATCCCAACTGACGGCGCCCGTTCACGAACATGACGCATGAATCGGCACCACCCAGATCAACCATCATGAAGGGAACCGAATGATCCAACACACACGCCACCATCAGAGAGACATTTGAGAGAGCATGACACACTCAACTGCCAGGGCAAACACAAGTCAACGAACGACACCGAGGTACAGCAAATGGTAGATTTACAGTTGGGTACAAAGTACTCACACACGTGCTGCGCAGTTATACTATACTAAAAGAAATTGAGTCTATATAATACAAATATATTCATACAGTCTTCAGCAGGTCCAACAATTCTACAAAACAATAATGTTCTGCATATCACTTGTTTTTGCGCCCTAGTGGTTGTGGAGCAAGAGTAGCATTGAGCCAAGCATTTTTATCAGTGATGTAATCCCCCAACTTATAATATGCCTGCCTGCATAGTGTGCGTTTTATACAAGTTTTAAATTTCGTCTCATTCAGTTCTAGAATGTGGGGAGGAATTTTATTGTAACATTTTGTACAGTACCCCATGAAAGAAGAGGCTACTTTAGCCAGTCTGAAACCTGGTTGAACTAATTGGTCCCTATTTCTAGTAATGTAATTATGTCTATCTCCGTTTTTACTAAAAAGATGTAAATTTTTTCTCACGTACATGATATTTTCATAAATATATTGACAAGGAACCGTCATGATGTTAATGCCCTTAAACAGTTCCCTTAGAGAATCGCGCCGGCGAAGATTGTATATCGCTCTGATGGCTCGTTTTTGCAGAATAAAAATTGACTCAATGTCTGCAGCCCTTCCCCATAGTAAAATACCGTAAGACATTATACTATGAAAGTAACTAAAATAGACCAGCCTCGCGGTATCTACATCACTAAATTGACGAATCTTTCTAACAGCATAAGCTGCCGAACTTAGCCGCCCTGCAAGTGATATTAAATGAGGACCCCATTGTAACGTTGAGTCTAGCGTGATCCCCAGGAAAACCGTTTTATCGACGAATTCTAACTTCTCCTTGTTTAAGATAATGTCACAATCAGTACTTTTTACATTCGGCAAGGAAAATTTTACGCACTTGGTTTTTTTACCATTTAAAACTAAATTATTTGCAGTGAACCAATCCTGAACCTGCCGTAGCGCGTTATTTACGTCGTCAACCTGACAAGTACGTCTATTTATTTTAAAAATTAAAGATGTGTCATCAGCAAATAACACCATGTTTAGTTTGTTTTCCAATAAACGGGGTAAATCGTTTATGTATATTAAAAATAAGAAAGGACCTAATATTGAGCCCTGGGGTACCCCCATTTTCACGTTTAACCCCGACGAATTCACACCGTTTATCTGAACTAATTGCTGTCTATCACTTAAATAAGATTCAACCAAACTTAACGCTGATTGACCTAGCCCGTAATGCTCAAGTTTCAGAAGTAATGTTTCATGATTAACGCAATCAAACGCCTTCGACAGGTCGCAGAAGATACCTATGGCATCCTGCGACTCTTCCCACGCATTAAAGATGTGTTTTAATAGGGTGACACCAGCGTCAGTTGTACAACGTCCTTTGGTGAAACCATAATGTTTATCATGCAAGATTTTATTCTTATTAAAATGAATGAGCATTTGATTAAGCATTATCTTCTCAAATACCTTGCTGAAAACCGGCAACACGGATACTGGTCTATAATTATTTGTGTCTTTACTGTCCCCGGATTTAAAAAGTGGTATAACCTTACTATATTTCATTAGATCCGGAAAGACTCCTTGATCCACACACAAATTAAAAATTACAGCTAAGTACGGCGCTATAGTCTGAATAATGGAGGTACAAGCTTTGATGGACATTCCCCACAGATCTTCAGTCGGTTTGATCTTGATTTGCTTAAAAGCTTTTATTACAACACAAAAAAAAGCTACGCATAAACTATTATTAGCAGATAAATTATTCTTAGAATAGCTAGACTAAATTCTGCCCGTCTTCGAATGCTCAAACTTATTCTTCAAATAGATGAGTATAGAAATAAATAATCTAAATTGAACGATGGTTATCGAAAATACGTCAACTTTTCTCAGAAATATAACGATAATGTTGTTTGGGTCATGGAAAGTTCGAGATAACGTTAAAGGTTACCGAAACGAACTTTAACTTTTAACATTATTTTTCTTGCTTTCTACGTTTAAAATAATGTACTTTCCGTGTTATCTCTTCACCGCCATTGGTAGATAATCATTAAGTTCGCCATTGTGCCTTTGTGTATGAAGTATAAATAAATTGAAGCCGTTCTTTTTAGGATAATTTTTTACAAATTGAGATACCCACATAAATAAATAATTTAATCATTGCTTCCTTAAGCCAGCCATAGATTTAAATAGTAAAAATATGGCCGTCCGAAAGTTTATTTATGTACGCTTTAAATTTATATACCTAAAAGAAACACGGCATATTTAATGTCTCGTATACACGACTGCTCCCGAAGATAGCCGACCGCGTGGGGAGTGGCGTCGGTCTAGTACGGTATGGCCTATGTACGAACTAAGTAGCTTCTGCCAACAGCTTTGCTCGCGTGAAAGTCGGCAATTATGTAAAAGAAGCAAACCAGGGTTGTTGCTGATGCACATTTTTTTCACATCAGCTGATGGTGATATTTTGTAATTGACATGTGCGGATGCTACTTTAATTATTTTAGAAACAAAATCAATTTCTTTGCTTATTTATTTTCTTTTAAAAAAACAGGCCAAGTTGCGGTTTCTTGATAACTAATTTAAAATATGTAGGTACGTCCATAATATATGAAACTTTTCAACGGGGCCGTCATTATTTTTTAATTTTACAACAGTTTACGATAAAACAATAACTTCACTTTTATCCGCAATGACGTGATAATGACATATCATAATGATGCATTAATGATGAGACGACCGTGTTCGTTTACAATCGCAAACGGCGCGGTCGCCTTCACGATTATTCAAAACTCTGAAGTCATGTCACAACTAAAGAAAGAAAACACATTTATTTGACACAAGTCAGAGCACACAACACAAACATAAAAAGAAAACTTAGACTAAGCAACGACAATATAAAAAAAAATAAAGAAAACAATATAAAAGTAACATTGTGTGTCCCACGGCTGCGCCAAATAGGACCAGTTCAGCAAAACTCGTATATCAGCATTAATAATCAGCATCTATCAATGCTGATATTGAAAATAATGCTGAAGTTCCGTAGATAGGTGGCGCTGACAAATAGTTCCTGGAGAGATTTAGAGAAGGCCTTTGCCTCAGCTGTGGGACAGCGTAGGTAACATAAAAATACCTAGGCATGTAAAACATGAAAGCATCCAATCGATATGACTCTTCTCCAAGATTTTTTCGAAACCTTAGGGGCAGGACAAACAGAAAAGACGTAAGACTAGGACGTGTACAGAAAAAACCGCGTCTTGTCCACATGTATATTTTGTGTCGCGACGCTTCTATACATTTTGTATGAAAATTTATTGAAGGGGCGCCGCGCCTGCGAAGCGTCCTCGTCTTACGTCTTTTCTGTTTGTCCCGCCCCTAAGTACTCTGTATAAGATCTTATTTCAAAGCTACTTTATATCTTGCGACAGCAAACTAACTTAACTTAGATAAATTTAATGTCCTTGTTTTCAGTCTCAAATTGCCTTCCCCAATAACAAAATAACTCACAGATTTAAGCTCTTTAATACACGACATTATGTACGAAAGTCGCTTCATGTTTGACGAATTTTAGTATTTGAAATTACGAAGCCGAAAATGTAAAAAGCTGGATTGAAACACGCTTTAAAAAGTTAAATGAAAGTTGTTCAATATTTTTATATTAAAACGAATTAAATAATTGTTGGCAACTTTGGAACAATTTGTATGAAAACGAGTAGTCACCTCGTTGTTGCAATGTCACTTAATACTTACTTGTCCGCGGCTTTTATACACGTTGCTGATAGAAATCACCAAATCTCATTATTATATTGCTCATGTTCATCGTACAAGAAAAAATATTCCAGTACATCACCGTTCGTCCTCACAAACTCACGAAATAGAAAAAGATTTCTATGCATAGTAGTAGTAGTTGTACAATTTAGTTTTGTTATGATTCAAGTATAGAATTGTCATACTTTAGTTATTTAGTTCACCCCAAAACCAATAGATGGCATTGTACATTTTCGTCACATATCACACATTGACTGGTGTTAAGATATGCCGTGGTTTCACCACGCTCCATGTATATAGCAAAAATAAAAAGTTTTCTTGTTCTGAACTCTGCGTTTTCTTTGGTGTAAACTATAAATGCATTGAGGGGACAAGAGATTTTTTGGGTATTTGTACACGATTTACATTATTTCTTCAATCCTTTATTGTTTTTGCAACAACGATTTTCAAAAGTCCTGAATGTTTGGGATTGACCATGAAACATTTCGAACATGTCGATGTACGGGCATTTAAAATTTTATAAATAAAGCCCCAGGGTCGCTAAACTGGTTGTAGTTTTCAAAACTTTACATTTAATATTGCCTATCAGATTAAAACGGTCTGGGTCACATCTGCAAACTATTCTACGGTCTAGACTCCTTAAGCAAAACTAAGTACAGATAATTTTCGTACCTTTATTTTTTGTGAAACCAATTTCAAGGGACATATTTCGTACCTGTATTTTATAAAGGTATTTTGTTTTGTAATTAGGTATTTCATTTAACCTGTACCTACCGGCCTTTGTTTGGAAAAACTACAAAATGTTTATAGAATTTATATGTTTTGTATCGGTAAATAGTGATATAAATGATTTGACAGCTATAAAAATACTTAATAATAATTAAACTAGATGCTTGCGAATGATACTCGTTGTTATAGTGTATGGGTAATATAGTAATTAATTAGGAATGTGGTTTTCCAATTTCTTATGTACAATGTTATCGCGGCATGTAAAATTGAAAACGTCATCGGACTTCTTAGATTGTCAAGATAATACGTATTAGGTAACAAATTACTAACATAATATTAAGATTATTTTTTTTGCTAACAAAATATTGAAATCTGTCTGAAATAAAGGAAATTTTATTTTGTTTCTACACAGATAAAATAATTAACTTTCAGAAACAAAACTCGAGATTGAAATCCATTTGACTCACCAAAAACATGCTAACATAATTAGGTACTTTAAAAAAAATATGATAATATATACCATATAACATTACGACTTGAGGAGCTCGTGGCTAATAACAGCCGCACTGGTCGATCATCAAGGTTAAGCAGAGCTTGACGAGGTTGGTCCGTGGATGGGTAACCATTTCAACATACCGAGTTTCCTCCATGCCTCGTCCCGGCTGTCATTTGAATATCTTTGACAGTCGTTACGGGTAGTCAGAAGCTTGAGATCTGACACCAGTCTTCCCAAGGGGTACCTTGTTACCCAGTTACTGGGTTGTGGAGGTCAGATAGGCAGTCGCTCCATGTAAAACACTAGTACTCAGCTAAATCCAGTAAGACTGGAAGCCGACCCCAATATAGTTGGGAAAAGGCTAGGCAGATTGATTGATAACATTACGACCTATTATGAAAATGAGCGTAATAAATCCTTCATAAAAGAATAATCGGCTGGGGATCCAAAGGACAAAAAAAATCCTTGTAGATAACCCTCAATTCAATTCACGTACGTATATAAATATCGAAGGAAGGGGTGCCTTTGCGATGCTAAATCATAGGATTGTGACTTGGAGTAACTTTGGCCGGTCTTAAGGCGATATATACGCCCCAATGTAACGCAGTACTGGCCGTACGCCCGCTTGATGCCAAAATATCAAAATTGAACCTCCTTTTGAACAGTTTTGTTTTCAAAATATTATTTGATTTACATATGCTATGTTAGGTATGAAGTAATTCCAGCCATAAATTTTTCTGTATAAAAATATTTTTAAACATCCAAGTCGTTTTGGAGGAGTTTCCAAAAGTTGCGAAGCGAAGTTGCAGCTAGGTTAAAGGTTTGAAAAAAAAATATATTTATTATTGATTCATGTACATAATTTTGAACACAAGGTTTTTTCGTGTAACTAATAGTTTTGCTTTAAAAAAATTATTACCAACACGATATTTTTTCGCAACTTTTGGAAACTCCTCCAAAACGACTTGGATGTTTAAAAATATTATAATACAGAAAATTGATGGCTGGAATTACTTCATACCTAACATAGCATATGTAAATCAAATAATATTTTGCAAACAAAACTGTTCAAAAGGAGGTTCAATTTTGATATTTTGGCACCGAGCGGGCGCACGGCCAGTACTGCGTTACATTGGGGCGTATATATCACCTTAAGTGTCTTGACGACTTTATTCTTAACAATATAATTTAGGTTAGTTTTGGGGTTCAAACTATATTTGAAATTGTGCCAAATGTAATAAAAGTAGGTTATAATGAAGTAGTAAAGTTGGAAAGTTTTTTTAAACTAAATGCGTAGGTACTTACGAGATTTTTTTATATGCTTTGATGACGGCGTGTTAAAATTGGCTTCGTTATACCTAAACATATGAAAAGTTACGTTGCATTTATTAACAATTAGCTAGATTGTATAAATGAGTCTTTCAACCAGTTTCTGGCATGAAACTATCGAGGACCGACGCTTCTCAAATTAAACGCAACTCAAGTGAAGCGATTGGCTGTTGATAATTCCATTCAAATAAGCACAACAGATAATGTGCGTGTAAGTCACATAATTTTCTCGATAAGATGCGTTTCAACAGCTCTGTAAACCCTGTGAAGTAGCAGTGGGCAGAGCACATTGCTCGCAGAACGGATGGTCGTTGGGGTTGAATAATTCCGGGGTGGCGACCGCGTACCGGAAGACAATGGACGTTGGAAGGCCCCCTCTAGGTGGAGCGACGACCTGCCCCCGTACCATGACGTGTCAAATTTATCATGGAGCGATTGAAAAAAAGGGACAGATGTATTACAAGTCATATACATCTGTCCCTTACGCACACTCGAAATAATTTTTCTTTAAGAGCTTATGGTTACCCTCTTGTTCAAGACTGCGGTAGTCCAGTGGAATCGAGACGCACAGGACCGATCAGTGTGGCGAAGCTTGGGCGAGGTCTATGTCCAGCAGTGCCGTATTTTGGCTGAAATGATGATGATGAGCTTGAAGTGTGTCTATCCTTAGATTTTGAGGTTGAATTACAATAGTGCTATTCTGTAACAATCTCACCGTAATCATTTCTTAGGTGAAGTGAGGTTGAAGGTAACAGTCATTTCACATTGAGTGAACGGTTTGACAACTTGCTTCACGATCACATGGCCTTGGTTTAAAAATTTTCGTTTGATCGTGAAGTGAATTTTAATAGAATAGACTGAAATTGCGTGTTACTATAGTCTTGCTTGATACAAATTTAATTGGGACAGCCATAATATAGTGACCACAACCAGTAAAACAAGGACTTCCGATTTGAATCTAAACCTCAAAGAGGGGCAATTATATACTATGAGGATGGGCGGAAACCCTCGTAGTCCCTTTTAAATAATATAACATGACAAAACGTCTTGTCTGTTTGAAATAGTATGGTAAACCCTTTTGTTTGATAATGGCGGATGTCTACCTATTTGGACGCAGAAGTCAAAACAGCTAATTACTATGGGCACCTTCCAAGATTGATTTTATAATGTATTAGTCAAATTGCCGCCTCATTGGTTAAGTGGTCTCAAGCGCTACTGTTGAGCTTATACTCAGCTCTGGTGTTGGTCCTGGGTTCAATTCTCGGGTCTTATAAAATTTTATTGTTTTCTCATCTGGAGTTTTTCAGTAGAAGCATGTCGGTGATGTGAACTCATAAGTTTTGCCCCTACCAAAAAGTAGTTCAGCGCGACCAAAGTAATTTTCACTTCAAAAAATATAGGTACTATCAAACAAGTTGATTCATGACCCTATCAACCGTCTATTCGTTTGAAAACTTCAAAAAATTAAGGTTTTCGTAATCAACCACTCATGGCGCAATTAGGACGTTTTAAATAATACAAAAATTGTGTCACTACGGGCAAAGTATTGTGCAATTTTGACCATTGCATTCATAGCAGTAGATTTTAAATTGAATAAAAACTGGTTTTTTGATGAAACAGTGAATTATGTTTTGCATTTGGAATTAACTGTCGTCCAGCATTGTTTGCTTATAGATAGAATAAGAGAACAATATTTCGTCTGAAAATATAACGTCAAGTTGACATTAAAATGGTGGCCATGTCATAAAAATGTAAGAAAGATGGCTACAATAATTGACACTGTCTTATTAAATCGATATCAAGTTTGTTACTAAGGAAACATAAATTTAAGCAAAATTCGACTTATTGTATTAGAATGTTTGTAAAAAACTTAGGGTGGGTCATGAATTAATCTTGTCGACCGTAAATTGATTTGAGAACCTCCTTCGTTTTTGTTGGTTAAAGATAGAACATAGACACCACGTGTCAAACGTATCCAAACAAGCCGCATATAAAAGTCAAATAACGGGTCCAGTTATTATTTATTTCATCAATAATTCCCTTTTTCGATGGAATTAAAGGGTCGATTTAGCAAGACAAACTTGCTGAAATTAATACACCGTTTAAGTTAACATTCCTTGCCGAAAGGACTTTGATATTAAACGGGTTTTTATGCTTGTTCAAATAAATTCGAACGAAAGGATCAAACATAAATATTGAAAGGTGTTGTTTTTTGAAGGCACTAAGTCAACAGGAGCTTATACGAAATTATGCCAGTTCCTACTACGGCTTTTGTTGTGGTTGCTAGGTTAGGTTAAATGAAAATATTAAAGACCCGATATTTTTTCTGTCGATGAAATTAAGCGTAGTTTCCCTCATTTTAATATGTGCAGTATGTCAGTTTTTCCTTAGTTGTGCAGGTCCAATATCGATACCGAACTATCAGGCTCTGTAGTCCAGTCGTATTGCATCACCGAACTGTATAGATTAAAAGGCCGGAACCGGACTAAATAACCGGACTAAATAACCAAACTACTGAGAATGCCCGGCGCGATACGACAATGCGGCACTGATCAGACAACAATTTCTCAAAGAAATGGTCGTAGAATCAGTATCTTTGTCACATTGCACACGTCTGCGGTAGCCTTTAATAAATAATAACAATAACCTAATCTCACAATGGAGGGCTATGGAGGAGGCCTTTGCCCTGCAGTGGGCCAATATAGGCTAAACAAAAAACAAAACTGAAATTAAAATTGAACGATGTACTAGTGACTAAGGTGATACATTATTGAGAAGTATAAATAAACGCAGATGTCATGCTGAGGTGACCCCAAACAATTTTTTTTAAGGTAAGAGAATGATAACAATAACAACGAAAGTGAAAAATGTAAGTGTAAAAAACCAAAAACTCGACTGCTTTAGATGCAAACTAAAAAGACGAAAACAAGAAGAAAAACCTGCTCTTCAGTCGGAGGATACATAATAATATGGTTTTAGTCAGTCAGCTCGCGATTATTCGATTTTACAATTTTAATGAAGCTGAAGGTTAAGACGAAGCGGTTAACGTAAGAATCATCTAATTCGGCTTATGTGCCGGGCCGCGCACTTGGTCTCTAGAACGCCACAAAGGTTATTACATACATACAAATATACATACAAACATACATACATAGACTGATAAACACATAATCCTCCTTTGAGTCGCGCCAACAGGTAATAAAACTTGTGCTGTCAGGGGCTCCCGTCACGAACGATGTTCCTCACACAGAGGAAGAAACAGAGAGTGCGCGATGTCCGTGTAATAGAAGATCCCCCCTCCCCTCCTTGCATCGATTCCCCAATGCTGAGGGTCGTGACCACATCATGGTTTCAAAACCATCTCCTTGATAATGTTCATAATCATTGAAAGATTAAAGAGGGGTTCATGAAAGGAGTCTCCCCGATCGACGGCGTTTAACTTAAGCGATCCCAAACGCCCGGCGCACCCTGGACAGATAGCACTCGGTAACGTAGGCTCTAGCTGACTAATCTTTTCACCATTATCACCCCATCATAGAAAGATACATTGAGAGGAAGGCGTATGAAGGGGGCATAACGTAAAACTGCTAAGTGACGTTCGCAAACAGCGAACGTCACTTAGCAGTTTTAGTTTCTAGGGCAGCGTCTTCTCTCGTAAAGACCTAAGTATTTATTTATATATGATGTTATTTCTGTAAGTTGGTTTGTACAAACACTTTTACATGTCGTACATATTTTTTTAAACTAGATGAGGTCGGCGTTTCCTATCTGACTACTCTGAGAAGAAAAGCCGAAACAAACTCATAGGTCACAGTCTCTTTTAAAGTCCAGACAAAATCTTGTTTAGATCATGTAAATACCATGTAGACTAATGTCTGAAATGGTCTTTTCAGAAAATAACCAGCTAGATTGGTTGAACTTGTCCACTCAGTGCACGCATTTGTCAATAATCGAGCAGCACAACTCAGAATTTAAGGAGCTCAACTATTCTCCTCCTCCTCCTCTGTCGTTTCGCTCTTGGCAGAGCGGTCGTGGTCACGTTGAGTCATCCACTTTGGTGTTAGAGCCGGACACAGCTATTTTCACGATCTCCCGCCATCTCTCTCTGTTTGTAGACTGACTGGTGCAGTCTGATACGCGGCTTCCCACTGCAGATTTAACTTGATCAGTCCAGCGCATAGGTGATCTGCCGCGTGATCTGGTTCCCTCTACTTTTCCTTGCACGACCAGTTCTATAGAGTTGTTATCAAGCCTAGAGACATGGCCAAAGTACTGCAGTATGCGCGTCTGTACTATGGACGATAGACGCTTTGTGATGCCGAGTTCCTGGAGTATGGACACGTTGGTGCGGAACTCTGTCCACGATATGCCGAGCATCTTCCTCCAGCACCACATCTCTAGAGCATCTATCTTCCCCTTTTCCAACTCACGCACTGTCCATGTCTCTGCCGCGCAAAGGAAGATTGGGAACACCAATGTTCGCATGAGTCTGACTTTGGTGGCTTTGGTGATATTGTGATTCCTCCAAACTTTCTTTAATTTCTCCACCGCGGTTCTGGTTGTGGCCATACGACGCTTTACTTCATCTATGCAACCACCACTGTTTGTGATTAAGGCCCCAAGGTATACGTAGGCTTGAACCACGTCGCAGTTCGCAATCTGTGTTACTTCTGGCGAATTGTCATTGACGCGGTCCACGATAATAATCTTGGTATTAGATCGGTTAATCTTCAGTCCAAACGTTAGACTTACGCGCTCCATTCTGTGAAGTAATTCCTGCATGAGGTCCGCGTTACTCGCAAATAAGGTGGTGTCGTCTGCGTATCGCAAGTTAGAAATCCTGTATCCACCAATTATAACACCATCGTTCCAATCTTCGTGAGTTATTCGCATTATAAGCTCCGTGTAGATGTTAAACAGCAAAGGTGAAATTATGCATCCTTGCCGTACACCCGCACTTGGGTGGAAATTGTCTGAGAAGACGTCATCTGTCCGCACTGATGCTGTTCCTCCTTCATAGAGTCCTCTAAGCAGGTGTACGAGGTGTTGAGGTGTGCCCGTCTCCAGTAGTGTTTTCCACAGTGTTGGCCATTTCACCGAATCAAACGCTTTGGAGAAATCAACAAAGCATATGTATGTCGGCTTGTTGAATTCTCGAGCTTTGGCGATTCGATTTCCTTTCAACGATTCGACGAACAATAAAAAAGAAAGGACATTCGGGTAGGCCGCATAAACAACTCAAACTGGTTTAAGTTTTAAGTTTCTGCTAAACAATGATAGTCTGGATGTCGGCGGCATTTCCCCACAAAGAGAGGAGGCAGGTATCCCAGTAGTGAGAAGATTGTAGCATGATGATTATGCTTAAGTTATGCTAGTAATGTAATAGTTGAAATAAATTTAACTACAAATATTTATTAAACAAGACACAAAAAAATAACAGTGGTTAATCAATGTTATCAGACGTTACACGGCATTTTGGCTTTACCATAATATGAATTACATATTATTAGTAGAACCTGGGCGACCGAGCTCTGTTCGGGCGAAAATAGAAAAAAACGACGTTCTCTAAAAATTCAACCCAGGTTATTCATTTATCGCCCCCAAAAGCCCCTGCATACAAAATTTCATGAAAATAGTTGGAGTCGTTTCCGAGATTCATATTATATAAAAACATTTATACATAATTTTCGTTTAAAGGTATTATTATATTAGATAGGTATTACGAAAATGATATTGCTATAGTGAAAAAAAAAATGGTATACTTATCGATGTCTTCGATAATTCAATCTTAATTAGACTGAATTTGTCATCTCAAATTCAATGTAATTAAACTTTTAAAATTTCGTATACCTACCCACACGGGAACCAGTCCTGGTTCTTGTTTGATTAGGTTGTAGACTTGGTTATAATGAAATCCCAAATGTTAGCATTTAGCACAATGAGCCTTCGTTTTTCTTTCTGTTTTCACGGATCGTTAAAACATATACAGAAAACAATTAAAAGAGGTAAATATTTGTTTGTTTGTATTACGAAATCTGTTGAATATCTGTTCCGATTACCGCACGTTGTTTCAATACATTTTTATTTCGGCAACAATGTTTGGCCTTAAACGCGTACAATTTTTTAGGTAGATGTACAAATATTGTTTCTTTAAAAAGTGTTACAAACGTTTAAAGAAAATCTTCGACGAAAGCTACAACTACCATTGAGTACTAGGCTACCTTTATATCGTTAAAACGCAATGATTATGTGGGATAGACCATAGACTGAAGCCCAGGGTAAAATATATTTATTGTCGATCAAAGATGCTCATCGGCGATGAGGCTCTGGTCAAGTCAAAGTTCCAGAGCCTTGGACATCGACGCTAAGTTGACCACTTGTCGGTTTTTATCGATTACATTTCGGAGAATGTGCGATGGAATTGCATGATCTAATTCCGCCTAGCCCGTTTCATCATCTGCTACCAGACAGCGATGCGCAATCGGTACATGGTGGACATCCCACCCGTACGCACTAAACATTTTGGGAATACCTATTTTTATCATGCGTACAGCTAAGGAGTGAATTTCCTTGCCAGAGTCTGTTTCCCGATAGCTACAATCTAGGGTTCTTTAAGAGGATTCTTCTAGGCAAACGTGCGTCGAAATCATCATCGCTTACCATCAGGTGAGATAGTGGTCATGCGCGAACTACAAGACAATTAAAAAAAAGCCTACAAAAGGTACGCAACTGTGTTTTATGAAAGATGAGACAAACTTTTAGTTAAGGCTGTTTAACTGTTTTTTAGGTACCTAAGTTATTCGGTTTGATATTATCTACAAACATTTGTAAACAAAGACACATACAATTTTAGTGTAGTTTTACAATTTTAATGTCAGAGGTAACACGGCATTTGGCTATAAATCATTATTGATAACATTACTTAGTTCGTTACAATAATGTACTTTTCAACACACTTGCTCATAAAGCGGCTCTAATTTCACCGCAATTAGGCACATAATGACACCTGTTATCAAACTGTGACTTTTTCACAGCTATTCTTCACAAGTGAGTTATAGAGCTTTTTTTAAATTTATTGGTTAAGTTGCTTTGTTCTTAAAAAGTTTCGATACAAAAAAGATCGTGCTCAATAGTAAAAATGCAACACATTTCATGCAACTTCGTATTTAAATAGATAATTTCAACTTGTACGTATGTATAACTTTTGTTTTTGTCTGTAATAAAGAAAACTTGAAATTCCCCATTTCGTACGTGGCTATAACGATATACGCAAAAAAATCAAAAATCAAAAAATCAAAATCAAAATCAATATTTTTTATTTCACATAGGCCTACATGGGCACTTATAAAACGTCGACAAAAGGTGCACGGTTCGGGTTGGTCGTTTCCTATGGAGAAGAACCGGCAAGAAACTCCATGGTTACTCTTTTAAAAATGGTTTGGTTTTACAATATTTCCATGTTACAGCATTAGTACTTAGACATGGGGGGACAACGTAGGCCCGACTTATGACAATAAGTCGTAAGAAACTAAAAAAATAAAATAAAAGGATTATATATTTTATAAAAAAGTTAACAAATGTTAACTAGCATCTAGAAGGCCTACAATGTTCACACATTTACAAAAAATAAGGAAACTCATTATTTTTAGTCTATGGCCGATCGCCATTGATAGATGCGCGCGCATAGGAAAACTGTTTAATATTGCCCGCCATTGCCAAAAAAAATCACAACTCGTTTTCACTGTTGGAAATGATTTTCTTGTATTATTTTCTTCACAAGTGTGTTGAAAAACGCCGTATGAGTCACGTGTGTATTGTTGATTACCGTCCTCGACCAATCATATTGTATTCAAAATAATAATTTTGTTGCCAAAATAAAAATATTATGAAAGCGCTGTGTTTGAGGTTTTAATAAAATTGAGAATGAAATATAAGACAAATGAACCTAAATGTATCATGAATGAAGCACAAATGACATCTGATCATCACTTTGAACGGAAATGACACAAAAGGATTATGTAAGGGTTGTAACAGGCGGTGTTCTGTAGTTTGTCTACCCCCATAGGAAGAAGGTGTGAGTTTATGTACATATGTACCAATGAATTGTCTTAATTATAATGCGACATGACATCATCATCATCATTTCAGCCGAAACACGTCCACTGCTGGACATAGGCCTCCCTTAGCCGTCATCACACTGAGCAATCCCGTGCGTCTCGCATGCAGCGGATTCCCGAAACCTTAAGAGGAAATGCAGTCCAATATTGGAGAAGGAAATAGGCGAGAGCAAAACCTCAATTATGACTCCGGGCTATGCAATTTGACATGTAATGCAACTATAAATAGACCAATTTCTTATATTGGGTGTTTTACTTCGTTTCATATTTTTTAGTGTTAAAGCTGCAAGTTGACATTATGTTCTATATCCACCCAGTATAAGACAGGCACGACGCAATACTACGACAAAGATACGACAACGCGTTTTATTACGCAGACGACAGCACTGTTGCTGAGAGTTAATTGTCCAACGCACGTGCTACCGGGCCAGAGAAAGTCGTGAAGCCATGGTGGAGCGTTTGAACTTGTTCTTGCAGGCAGTCTCCAAATGGGGTGTTGCCAATCTGGTCAAGTTTAATGCTACTAAAACCCAGGCGTGTCTTTTTGCCGCTAAAAAGAGCCAATTTCACCCGGCTCCAACTTTCCGTGATGTAACCGTGCCAATAACGGACCATCTTGAGCTTCTTGGCGTTACGTTGACATCGACTCTCAATTTTGAGCCATACATTGAGGCAAAGGCTCAGCTGGCTGCCAAAACGTTGGGGATCCTTGCGAAGGTGAGAAAGTACTTCACGCTGGAACAGCTGCTCAACTTGTATCATTGCGCTTGTTCGATCTTGCATGGAGTACTGTTCTCATCTCTGGGACGGATCTGCCAAATACCAGCTAGATGCACTAGACTCGATTGAAAAGCGAGCCAAGAGACTCATCGGCAATGGGGCACTAGACAAATCAAAGCTCCAGAGCCTTGAATATCGTCGCCGAGTTACCAGCTTGTCGGTTTTTTATCGGTTACATTTCGGGGGGTGTGCGATTGAATTGTATGATTTAATTCCGCCCAGCCCGTTTCATCATCGGAAAACCAGACGCACGGCGATGCGTCATCGGTACATGGTGGACATCCCATCCATACGCACAAAACGTTTTGGGGACACTTTTATTATGCGTACAGCTAAGGAGTGGAATTCCCTGCCGGAGTCTGTGTTTCCCGATAGCTACAATCTAGGGGTCTTTAAGTCAAGAGTGAATGGGTTTTTTCTAGGCAAGAGTGCTTCACCGTCGACCACATCATCGCTTTCCATCAGGTGAGATAGTGGTCAAGCGCGAGACTATTGATAAAAAAAATAAAATGAAACGAAAATCAACCACTGCGCCATTCGTATCGTCAAGTATTCTGAGCACACTAATGTTAGCTACTGTTTTTCAGGCATAACTAGCTTCTAGCTTGCGTGCAACTTTTATTGGTAGTTTGGTAAGCCTGTCGTGTACAATTCCGAACTACTTAAGATTCGCGTGAGTGATAAGAAATTTGCCTATAAATAAAATTATGGATGTTGAAACCTTTACGGATTTTGATTGGCTGACGATTTTTAAAAATCATAATATTTTATTAGTTTAACCTTTGACCCACTTAGTCTTAAAATCTGCACAAATTTTACCGTTAAGTTTCAAGTACCTACCTGCTATATTTCAAGTAGCTGTAGTACTTAAAAATTCCATGGTTAAATAATTACACTTTATATTTCAACAACTTCTTTATAATTACGGTGCTAATTATGTAATGTAGTGCAAAAATATATTTAGAAATTACCTATTAATAGCGTCTTTCTTCAGCTTTGCCCGCACAAAAACTAAAAATAGAACCAACACATTTCGTTCATGTCGATTCTGTGGTTTTTATTCATGCAATTTGGGACATCTGCTTTACTACCGGGATCAAAGTAACATATTTATAATAATACTAGCTGACCCCGCAAACTTTGTTTTGCCATAAAAACAGAAAACATTCATCTACCCTACCTACCCTACCCTAACTACACGACCTACCCTACCTACCCCACCCTACCTACCATACCCTGCCTACACTACCCTACCTACCCTAGCCTACTTACCATACCCTACCCAACCTACCCTACCCTCCCAAGCAACACATAATAGAGTAAAAGTGTACTAATAAGCAGTTTAAAGCTTTATTACCTACATAGTTATTAAAGCTTACGGGACAGACTTATGCTGTATTGAATGGTTTTTGGGCTATTATTACTCTTTTAGCTTAATAAAGTCTTAATAACTTTTAGCTTAATAAAGTCTTAATAACACTGATTTCCTTTTTTAACCGACTTCCCATAAAGGAGGAGGTTTTATGATCGACTTCAAGATTGTTTTTTTTTTTGTGTATGTTCACCGATAACTCCGTCAATTGTGGACCGATTTAGAAAATTCTTTTTTTGTTTGAAAAAGTATGTTCCGAAATTGGTCCCATTTTAATTTGGTGAAGATCTGATGAAGAACTTCGGAGATATACAACAGAACTCTTCAATAAATAACGGCAAATCTCTCGGGATTGCTGCAATCGCATGTCTGTTTGTTGTTTATAACATTTCATAATATAACATCACGCCAGTTCACTCTTAAGGGGTAAGCAGATCTCTCATTTCACCGGTTATGTTCAAGTTTCATGAAATCTATTCTGTCGATATAGTTCCCTTACTAACTTGCCTATTAGGTACGTACAACTAAAAAGTGAAAAATAAAAAAACTTTTTGCAAAAAAATACTACCGACTTCCAAATACAAAACTACAAAGTGAAAAATAACTTAATTTTTTGAAGTCGGTGTTCATAACGCAAAAAAATGGTACCTACGAAAGACACCGACTTCAAAAAATTAAGTTATTTTTCACTTTGTAGTTTTGTATTTGGAAGTCGGTAGTATTTTTTTGCAAAAAGTTTTTTTATTGAAGCTTAATATTGGTCATGAAAAGAACTATTAAAGATACGCTATTCAGTTTAAGGCATCCGAGACCACTGAATGCTAGATTTTAGCTGATTTGACAGCATTTATCTGTATAACTTCGGTATCGATTTTCATTATACTGCTTGATGCTGAATAACCTATGTTCTGCTCTCTGCAAGCTGTATTGCACTTCAATCATAACCACTTATTCAGTAGCTGAATATTTGAGTAATATTTAGTTTTTTTAAAGCAGAAGGCTTTATAATAGAAAATGAGTAAGCTCTTTTAACTAACTTAAAGCGCTTAGCGCAGTATTACCATCATACAGCTTATAGCGTTAATAAATATGAAATAAAGATTTTTATAAGAAGATAACTGGATATTGAAGAGTCGTAAGACTGTTATAACTCTACTAAAAATGACGCCGTGTAAAAATATTTAAAAAAAACATGAAAAACAGGAAAACAACGGGAGGAATAAAACTGCGTTTGAAATGAAACTACGTTTTATTAATAGAGCCACGTTGTTTTTGCACACTAAAATTCACAAAAGCATTGAAAATTTTTCACTCTTCATACCTAGCGTATTATAAAAACTTTTTTTAATTCTTGAAAGGTAGCATTATCTTGAGGCGCTTTAAAAATTTACAGTAAATATATATGTATATTCACAATAAAGTTACATGCGCAGTAATAATTCACTCGCCATTAACATAAACACTCGAAAAAGTTTACTTATCAAAATTCAATAATATACATCATTGCAGAATATGATGTGTTGGTGAAAGTCACATTAAATGTTATTTGTATAATTATCTCCATAAAAGTACGAAAATAATTTAAATACTGAATAATAACTGACTAACTGAATTTGAACACTTTCAACTGGTTAAAAGAGTAGTAATAGCTGTTAAAAAGGTAGATCAGCGATTTTACAGACGATATTAAACTTGTTTTACATTTATTCAGCTACTATGTGACGATTATATTGCTATTATACAAATTAAAGCACTTTATTTTGTGCCCAAATTGCTTGAATAACATCTGTGTAAGCGCTTATCTAGGCATTAATCAGTCAACTATATCAGCTTGAAGTTTACAGAAATGCTTTTATACAATGATTATTCAGCCAATTTGTGTTGCTTGGGCTACCCTACTTATCCGTCTCGCCGCCAGCTGTCGTCGTGACCGCACTCTTCTCTGCGCTCCCCCCGCCGCCCGCACCCCGCTCTCCTGTGTCGTCGCGACCTATGCGACGTGTCCGCGGTCGCGCTCTCGCACCGCTCTCAGAGGCGCCCTTAGGTACCTCACAGTCCGGACCGGTCCTGATAAGGATAGGGAACGACATAATATTTCTTTAGCATATTTAGTCACGGTTATTGACCCCGTCTGGGTAAAAACCACGACATAGTTGTCAACTGGTTGAAACCTTACGGTGTCAACGTAAGCTAGTTGGAGTGCTGACCCAACGCACTCGCTAAGCTCCTTCAGAGCACGCAATCAGTTGAAGTCGGGAGCAAGGGACCTGGCCTTGGTGTCTTGCCTAGTCAACCCTTGACTCTGTTTCCAGCTACACCTGGCACGGCTGGGTGTTTCTACCCCTACGTGCCAGACAAAAGTACACACTCGACGGGTACCCACCTTCCGTGGGTTACCCAGTACACTAGGGCCCCTATTGCCCATTGAGATTGGTGGTAGGCATAACATAGCTTAGGGCTCACCTAAGCACTCACCTCCCAGTCTAACCCGACTGGGAGTGCAGGGTTAAACATCCCCGGGCGCACCTACCTGGGGAATTCGAAACTAATTCCCCTTAGTGTTAACGTAAAATCATTATTACTTCTTATCTCTACTGAGATAAAAAAAGTAAACAAAAAAAATACTTGAAAAAGTTGTTTGTTTACATTCTTATCTGTTATTAGATAACGAATCGTTCTCATTTCTCACTATTATAACTACTAGTAGCAATGGAGTGGCCATCGCTACTTTTAGATTTCTTCCAGGAGGTATGTCTTAAGGACGCCTCCTTTAAGAAAAAGCACGTAGATTCTTTTAAGAAAATTCTCTCATACATTCCGGCTGATAAGAGCCAAAACAATACTAGTGATGTCACGCCCATGACAACGCAGGATTCTCCCTGCTCCCCTTCTCCCCCACCCCTTATAGCCTCAAGGCTAGCAATGACCCCCCCCCTCTAACCCCACAAGGTCACCCCTCAAATCCAGGACTTATGAACCTGATGAGCGTCCCATCACATCGCTCTCTCCCATGGAGGTCGCTGACAACTCGGATGACGAGTTGTCAGAGGAAGGCTCAGATGCCACCTCCGAGGAAACCACTTCCTCTACCCCTTCTTCTAGGACGGCTTAACACCCGTCCCAGGGAACAAAAGGAAAGCCAGGAAATCCGCTCCGGTCTCATAGGCCAAGAGGTCCTTGGCGTCGAAGCCTTTCGCATCCCCTATTGCCTCCCCCTGTCCCTCACCCCTGCCGTCGACTATGTCCCCCTCACCCACCCCCGCCCTCCACAAACTCAATCACCAAAAAGCCTTCCCGGCTCTGGAGAAACACCAACCCATACCCCAAGCCGTTCCAGCGCTCATGGACTTAAAAATCCCAGCGCCAATTACCGCTAACCCAATGGGCCCAGCAACTCCCGTTGCCCTTAACCCAGCGCCAACTAAACAATTAAGTGGCTCCCACCACTGTAGTTAACGCGCACCCAACCCCAATAGCCCAGGCGGTCAAGGCACTTACCAGTGCATCGCTGAGACTATCCTCAGCGCATATTCGATCTGGATGCCCCAAAAGCCCGATCTCTCTACGCAGAGCTAACTTACCCTGCCAATGCTGTGAATCCCATAGCTAGTATCCAAATCTTCATGAAGTCTCCCTCGATTACTAGGGAACTTGATACGCTCACTTTTAGAAACGGACAATGGGTACCCAATTTAGGGGTAATTGTACTAAAGCCAGATCCCTTAGGTTAGGTTTCTTCAATGCCAACGGCATTAGTACACAGCGTGATGAGATTGCCACTTTTCTACGCGATCATCAGCAGGATATCTTCATCATCCAAGAGACGTTTCTAAAACTCTACAGGCGGGACCCTAACATAGCCAATTACCGCCTAGTCCGTAACTATAGGACACGCTGTCATGGTAGAAGCACCCTTATATACTATAAGAAGGACCTCCATTGCATCCCAATCACCCTGCCCGACCGCACTTCGTACCTCGAGTACTGAGCATGCCGGCTGGGAATGACTGGTCATCAATCGATCACCATCATCTCCGCTTATTGCCCTCATCCTTCGGCGTCATCAAATGATAACCCGGTAGGCCTCAAAAAAGACCTTAACGCCCTCTTTGGGCTAAGGGTTAAGTGATTCTATCACCTTAGCGGGTGACCCCAATGCCAGCTTGGAACAGTACCGTTGCCAACCCCAGTGGAAAGTTGGTACTGGACCTAGGCACACGCCTCCATTATGATGTTCTTGCCCCGATGAGCCCTACCCATTTCCCAGGGGCAACCACGCATAACCCGGACATTCTCGATAAAGCGTTGCTTAAGAATGTAAACCTCAGGTTGAACTCTATAGAAACGCTATACAAATTAGACTCCGACCACCGCCCCGTGATTATGCATCTAAGAAGTCGCTCAGGCCTCCCAGATCAAGGACAGCCTATACCTACTAAAAAGGTTATTGACTGGAGGAAAGTAAGGGAAAAACTGAAATCCACCAAGTCACCCCAATTAGATGCAATCGCCGACCACCTAGAAACAGTCGCTAACACGACAGCGGCGATCGACTCGCTTACGACTCATGGGCAATCTGTCCTGAACGAATGTTCAAGGGAGGTTCCAGTGCTGGACATCCAGCAAGGAAACTCCCTGACGATGTACGGAGGCTGATAACTGAGAAGAACGCGGCTGTCCGTGCCCTAGTAGCTTTCCCTGTGCCGCACATAAGGCTCATAAGCACGAATTGTTGCTGAGCATCGTTCTGCGACATGGGAAAAGATGTTAAGCGAACTGGAACCCAATCACCATGCTTACTGGCACCTTCAGAGGAAATTACGCTCCACTGAAGTGACAGACATCCCACCTCTCATTCGCCCTGATAAGAGTGTAGCATTCGAAAACACTGAGAAAGCCGAATATCTGACTGCCAGCCTCGAACTTCAATGCTCACCCAGCTCCCAACCAGTAGACCAAGCCCACATAGATATGGTGGATGCTGAAGTCGAACGTAGGACCTCCCTCCCCCCGTGGAAGACCCAGATGACCCTCTACCTCCCGTCGTAGTGACGACGAAGTAGCGGAGATCATCAAAAAGCTCCACCATCGTAAAGCCCCTGGCCTAGATGGCATCACCGATAAGGTGATTAAACTATTCCCTGTCCAAATTATTATTCTAATGACGGCTATTTTCAACGCTGCATTAAGTAATAATATCTTTCCACAAGTGTGGAAACAGGCCAAATCGGAGCCTACAAGCTACCGCTCTATCAGCCTGCTCAGTACCTTCAGTAAAGTCTATGAGAGGATTATTTATAAGCGTCTCAGAGACTACTGAAAAGATGAGCCTCATTCCCGATGAGCAATTCAGCTTTCGTTCCAAACACTCATGTGTCCAACAAGTCCACCGTATCGTCGAACATACCAGTGCTGGGATCCAGCGTGGTCATTTGACGGGTGTCGTGTTCTCCGACATAGCGAAAGCGTTCGACAAAGTTTGGCACAATGGCTTAATACATAAGCTATAAAAAATCGGCGTACCAGACCGTCTCGTGTTTATCTTAAGAGCCTGGATGTCGAACCGAACGTTCCGCTATCGAGTCGAGGGAGAACTTTCCGCCCCTCATCCCATACGAGCTGGAGTCCCTCAAGGCTCAGTATTATCCCCATTAAACTTCACACTATACACTAGAGATATCCCTAAAAATAAGACAACCCAGTTGGCACTATTCGCTGACGACACGGCCCTATATTGCTCAGGCCGTGGACCCAACTCCATCTCCCTTAAATTCCAAAGATTCGTAAATGCCCTGGGCAAGTGACTCTGGAGAATAGAAGTCAATCCCGATAAAATTCAGGCTGTCCTTTTCTCAAGGCCTGACCGAAAAACAACTACAATTTTAAAAACCCTATTCCCCCAAAACCCATCACCATGTACGGTAAGCCGATCCCTTGGGAGGAGCAAGTTAAATACCTAGGTGTTACCCTAGACAACCACCTCACCTTCGCCAAGCATATAAAAGCGGCACGCTCGCGAGCCGCTTTCGCTATGAGCAGACTGCATGGGACCTTCACAGTGGTCATCTGTCCCATCATGATCTATGCCTGCGCTGTCTTCGCACACGCAAAACCCCACCACATAAATAGGTTACAAGTAATCCAAAACCGATATCTCCGGCAAATCACGGGTGCTCCCTGGTTTGTCCGTAATCAGGAACTCCGTATGGACCTAAAAATCCCCACAATTCAGCAGTTCATGAAACGCCTTTCCAAGCGTTTTTTTGACACTGCAGCCAAGCATAAAAACCCTTTAATCAAAGAGGCCACCCGCTACCAACCCTAAAAAATATCCCGAGTACGCCGACCGAGGCTCACTCTTACTACCGCCGATGACGCCATTACTCTCCTCCAAGAGAGTCGTAGGGAAACTAGTAGACCGTCGCGAAATCCCCGTAAAACTAGCCCCGATATAGTTCATAACAGCCCGGGTAATGCTGAACTAAATAATAACAATGAAAGTGGAGTTTCTTGTCAGTTCTTCTTCACAGTAGGTGCCTTCCGAAGTGATGGTAAAATCAATGATAGTCAAGATCCAGCTTGACCCCTTGCTGTCCCTTACAGCGACGCCCTGAGCCGAGGTTCGACCCCACCTGGGGTAGCCCTCAGCGCAGTCGCTTAGGTTTAGAAACTTCTGCCTGGCTGGAGGCTTAGTTTAGTCTCTACAGCATAGTCCGGTTAAGCAGTAGCCAATCACTTTACATAAACCATCTACTAAATAGTCCGAACAAAGCCTAAACATTTGTTTTGGATAGGTGAGCCCGTTCCTGAGTTATAAAATTACAACGAAAAGTGGCATTGATTTTTATATATATAGATATACAGGTTTTCTCAGCGGTTAAGACGTGAAACCGTAATAGAGCACAATTTTGCATTTTTGTGTATAATGAATATTAGCATAGTTGCAAGCCTGTCGGTTCTTTATCGGTTAGATTTCAGGGAGTGTGCGACGGAACTGCACAATTTGATTCCGCCTAGCCCTTTCCATCATCGGACTACAAGACGTACGGCCACCCATACGACCAAAGCATTTTGCTAATACTTTCATTGTGCGCACAGCTAAGGAGTGGAATTTCCTGCCGGAGTCTTTGTTCCCTAATAGCTACAACCTTGGGGTCTTTAAGTCAAGAGTGAATAGGTCACTTCCAGGCAAGCGTGTTTCACCGTAGAGCACATCATCGCTTACTATCAGGCGAGATAGAGGTCAAACGCGAGCCCATCGATTATAATAAAAAAAAACGGCAAGCATGTCTGGAATTGCTTAATTTATTATGATAATACCAACCTTTGACAGTCCCACTGCAGGGTAAAGTCCTGACCGTCCTCTTTTCATACAGAGAATGGACGAGTATTGATCACCACGCATGCTCAAGACGGGTTGGTGATTTCAAAATTATATTAACCATAAGTCCAGGTTTCCTCACGATGTTTTCCTTCACCGTTGTAAGGGATGACCAAGATAAAGTTAGCAAGTACATAATATGAATTTGAAAAGTCACATTGATACTTGCCCGGATTTGAACCCACGACCTCAAGCACGCGAGGCGAGGTCTTAGATTAGTTTTACCACATTACGTAGTAGAAGACTTGTGGGAAAATTAATCAGGTTTTCCAATTTACCTAAATTGGAAAATTGGCTTTGAATATACATATTTTCTTGTTTGCTTTGGAGTGTAGGTGATTCGAAGAAGTTCTTTCGTGTGTAGGTGGCATTTAATGAGGAAACACAGTGTTACTTGTTTTAAAGTTTGTATATAGTTTCACCATCCAGAACTTGTGCGTGGTTTCTGAAAAGATATGGAAAGTCGTAAGCATTTCTTCAGAAGAATGAGAAGCTAGGTAGCATCAATAGTGTGATATTATTCAAGGGGTGTTTTTTCAGACAGCAGACAGGTGGGAAAAAGATTTTGCATAAAACTTGTTCTATTTCATAAAGAGACTTCCATGAAATTGCAAGCGGCACTGTGTGTCGCATTATCCCGTCGTACCTGTCTGTGGAAACCTTTAATCTGTTAGCTGAATTTTCATTTCCCGCGAAAAATACGTATCATACATTATACATGCCTTGAGCCTACTTATTGGATACATTACACACTTAATAAAGTATAATATTATGCTTGTAATAACAGAAAAACATATTCCACGCTCAAGGTACCTTATATTCAAGCTATTACTTTTTACGGGTTTTTATAAGATGCGTGGGAGAAAATTTTGTAACCATCGCACGTACGTACTAAATAAGGAAGACTATTATAGGCTTGTGTTCTGAAAATATAGAATCAAATAAAAGTTCATTTATATGAATATTTGGTTTGCTAATTTTATTGGAGAGGTTTTCTGAATATAAATAATAGCGTATAAATAATGTCTAGTAGCTATTCCTATTCGTAACTCTCCATGCATTACCTATGCTTTGTGTCTCAATTTGTAAGTAGGTATATTGTGTGTACGTGCTTTTTTTCTGGCATAGAATTCAAAATTTTATTTTGATGTGTCAATGTAAAGATAGCGTCACCAACTGTTCACACAATTTTCTAAGGTAAGGGTTAGCTAATCCAGCCGTCTACATCTATTGTATCTTTACAGTGTGCCGTAAAACTTGGGGTATTTGTGCCGATATTGGATCGAGCTTAAGATTGCTTTTCATCATCAGCCTTATAATGTTCCCACTGTTAGGACACAGGCATCCTCCCTGTGAGAGAGGTAATGGGTCTTAATCCACCACGCGGGCTCAGTGTGGGTTGGTGAATGTCACATGTCTTCGAATTTTTGTTTCTAGGACATGCCAGTTTCCTCACGATGTTTTCCTTCACCGTTTTAAGAGCAGGGTGAGCCCTGGGTTCGAACTCACGGCCTCCGACGCATAAGTCGGGGCCGGTACCACTGGGCCACCACTGCTCAGGTTGCTTTTATGTATCATTAAATCTAAAACTAATTCAAGTGGCACAATATCATTATGATAAACTATAGAGTTATATCCTAAAGTGCACCACATCATAACTCTGACTTAGATCATTATAGTTGTCGGCACGTAACTTGGCAAGAGTCGTTAGATGCGCACATGTCATTTTCTAGGTCTTTTTGGTTACCTAGCGGGACGCGGGGAACTTTTAGCACTATTCCGAGCGCGCGATTGGTTGGTCATACCCCTATTTGTCTACTGTGTTTTCCTATAGTGGCCTCCTTCACCAACCTTACGTTATAAAAGGCGGCACACTATACCAGGCAACCCCTTACGAGGTGTCTGGGACCATCTTCGGTAGGTCACGCCTCCGACATCGCCTCATCACAAGGATCGACTGACCAATCGCGTCGCGTCCACGTTCCGTTCGTTGTTTACGGTGGTTGGTCAGTTTGCGCATTATGCGCGAACTTACCCCCACTCCGCCAAAGCCCTCCCTTGCCAAGTTACATGCCGGGGACTATACACTATATTTATTTATTTATTTTTCTTCATACAACATAAAAGTACAAAGGCGGACTTAATGCCTGAGGCATTCTCTACCAATCAACTAAGGGCAGTCGAGAGATAGCAGGGTAGGTGCATAAAAATCAAATAATAATATTATAAACGTAAATTGAGTACAAAAGTATATAGTAAGTAAATATTTAAGTATATACTTAAATATTTACCTTTTCTTTTTGTCTTCCCTGATGACATTACCACGCTAAGCTCACGCTTTTTCTCAAGGGACTCATGGGAGTGTGCAGATACTACAGAACGCCACTTGCTACGATACGATCTTTACCTACTTCAATCAATCTACCTAGCCTTTTCCTAACTATTTTGGAGTCGGCTTCCAATCTTACCAGATTCAGTTGAGTACCAGTGTTTTACATGGAGCGACTGCCTATCTGACCTCCACAACCCAGTAACTGGGTAACACGATACCTCTTGGCAAGACTGGTGTCAGATCTCAAGCTTCTAACGTAACGTAACGACTGTCAAAGATCTTCAAATGACAGCTGGGACCAACGACTTAACGTGCTTGCCGAGGCACGGAGGAAACTCGGTATGATGAAATGGTCACCCATCCACGGACCGACCTCGTCAAGCGTTGCTTAACCTTGAAGATCGACCCGTGCGGTTGTTATTATTTAGCCGACGATCCTTACCTACATACTCTTTTAAATTCGTTTACATTTATAACATTTAGTCTTACACACACGCTTGTTCTGAGTACTATGTACCTAGCCTTTCTGAAGAACTTGACTAATAAGATTCATGTACGATGTAACAATACATCAAATTAATGTACATAAACTTCATTAATTATTATTTTGATTGTTGAAATCTTAAGCAATCAAAATAATGAATTGCTACGAAGTGGTGTCTACTTACACCCTTACAAATTACTAATCATTTTAGATTTAAAACCACTTGAAAGGTATCGATGTTAATTAACTTAAATATAATTAACACATGTCAGAGCTTACGAAGTAGGTACGAGTACGTTTTAATAAAAAGCTTTGAGAATTATAAGCTAATTAAAAAAAATAATTAGTCATTTTCTATATTGCGACGATGAGTATAAATGCTGCTGACAACAGGCCTTTTGAATTTCATACATTTGAAATGATTATATACTAGCTTCTGCCAGCAGCGGCGCCCGCGTGAAAGTCGATAATTATCCCGGGATAAAAATTATTATATGTGCTTTGCCTGACTATAATCTATCTCTGTGTCAAATTTCATCCAGATACGTTCAGCCGTTCTGGCGTGATTGAGCAACAAACATACACATATCCATCCAAACTTTCGCGTAATATTACTAGCTTCTGCCAGCGGCTTCGCCCGGTTGAAAAGTGTTTTCTTATCCCAAGGGAACATTATACCGGGATTAAAGTATCCTATGTGTTATTCCTGACTATAATCTACCTCTGTGCCAAATTCCATCCAGATCCGTTCAGCCGTTTGAGCGTGATGAAGTAACAAACATACAAACACATGCACACACACTCACAAACTTTTACCTATAATATTAGTTTGACTATCTTCTGCCAGCGGCTTTGCCCGCGTGAAAAATGTTTTCTTATCCCAAGGGAACATTATACCGGGACGAAAATCCGTTTAGCCGTTTTGGCATGATTGAGTAACAAACATACATCCATCCATCCAAACTTTCGCATTTATAATATTAGTAAGATAAGATTAGAAAGGAGGAAAGTACGGATAGAAACCGGAGATCTGCAGTGAGGGTGGTAATATAAAAGGTACGCATAGAAAGGCACGTTGCGACAATGCAACAACACGCTTTCATACAAAATGTTCTATCTCTAGAATAATTTTAGAAAACCATGAAATCTTTGTGGCGTCTGATAAGCTTTAATCTCAAGATTATTTTATTTATTACTAGCAACCTGCGCCGGTTTCGCCCGTGACAAATTATACACGAAAACCTTACTCGTTTCTCACTCTTTCCATTGGTGAAAACCGCATCAAAATACGTTCAGTAGTTCCGAGTTTATCGCGTAAAAACGCGGCGGAAAAAGAGGGGTTTTATAAGTTTGGCGTGTGTTGCTGTGTATCTGTGTGTCTGTCTGTGGCATCATAGCGTCCAAACGAGTTAACCGATTTTGATTTAGTATTTTTTGTTCAAAAGGTGCCTTAAGCGAGAGTGTTTTTAGCTATGTTTGAATAAAATCGGTTTAGCCGTTCAAAAGTTATGGGCGTTTAACTGTTTGAATCGGGGTGTTTTCGCGAGATATCGTGTCATAATTACGTTTTCAATAGATTGCCGATCGAAGCGTGTCTACTATATACTAGATAAATTATGTAACATGAAATAAAAATGTGTCGGGGGTTTTTAAATTTTACTTCATAATATGTAGTGACACTTTATCCCACAAAAATATATGTTCAGGACAAACAGTGATAAAAGCAAGTGAACAATGGATGGTCTTATCGCACAGGGCAATCTCTTAAAGACAACATAAAACACCAAAAATCTAAACCTTTTAAACAGCGTGGGCAATTTAATTGGCAGTGGTGGGTACCTACTGTTCTTTGGCGTTTGTTACCAACGACACCGCTGAACGAAACCCCAGTGGGTTGGTAACAAATGATTTATTTGACATTCCCAATGATATCACTAATAGTGCTGGATATTTTTCTGGTAATATTGTATCTATTTCACGGGAGCAAATGAACATAGAAAATTAATTTACCTATGATTATGTTATAGTAATAATTAAACCTGACGAAGTATTGAACCACCTCAACGCGACCTGTTTCGTTTACTTTTATGTAATTTTTAGGCTTTCGTAGTCCTGCCCCGCTTGGGCTGGGCACCGCCGTGTCCTCGTGGCGGCGATCGGCGGTGGCAACCTCTCGCGTCCGGCCTTGGTTCAGGCCATGTTACGGAGCGAGAGGGTATGGGAAACTGTCTCCTCCTTCTGCGAAGCAGTAATGCTCGCGAAGCAGGAGGCGGAACGCGTGAGGGAAACGCAACAGAGACGCCCTCACGCCCGTAGCCACCGCAGGAGACGCCCTGGGCGTCAGGAGACGCAAGCCGATTCCCGGTCACCGTAGGCGCGGGCTTGCGGACGGCAAGTAATGGGTAGGTCGCCGTCCGATAAGGACCAGGCCCGAGTCGGAGGCGCGTTGTGTTCCACGCGCGCCTCAAAGAGATGTCAGCAGAACTGACGGGGTCCACTAGGGCCGATGCCTGTCTGGGTCGCGGATAAATTTGAAAAAGACTTACCGCGGCCCTGACTCAAGCAACTGAAGGAACGCGGGTGGGTTTTATTCAGTAAAAGTCTGACACGCCCTCCCGCCTCACCAAGAGCGGGAGAAGTCATTGGATGATTTCCAACCCTAAGAAAAAAAGGCTTTCGTAGTCAACTAGGAACCCTTATAGTTTCGCCATGTCCAACTTTCCGTCCGTCCGTCCGTCCGCAGCTTATCTGCTGGATATACATATTAATTACGCCGACCAAAGTTGTAAAATAAAACCATGAAAACATTTTTTTACGTAACCTACTACAGTAAATACAAATACACGAATGCACAAACTCACAGGAGCACACGTCATACTTATAACACCCCTCTTTTCTCGTTGTGGGTTAAAAAGGCTAGTGGCTAATGATGACGCTATTAAATATAATATCCAAATGAAATTAATTAACAGAGAAATAACTTTAGGTCATGCATTAGATAAACTAAGATGAAATATTAACACTTTTTTTTTTAATGTTCATTAAATTTGTATTGAATAAAATTTGTTTTATTTCACAACACTAAATAATTAATTACCATTAATTAATCGTTGAAAATGTCAAGTAAATCATTGTGGACATCTTCAGCGGTGTCGTTGGTAACAAAATATGTTCTTTGTTGTTCTTAAGGCGCGTACGCACGTACGAACACGAACATAGCGAACACAAACACCAGACCCGAACATTTGGTTCGTACGTATGGACGAGTCTCGAGTTCGAGTCGAGTTCGCGAACAACAGTCGTGAACTCTATCTTAGTAGCCATGACGGCGCCGTTGGAAGTGGTCGATTGTGAAGTAGCGGAGAATTTTTTAAAGCTCTTCGAACACCGTCCATACAGAACACACTACAAGGATCGCCGCGAACATGTTTGACGAACAGAGTGTTCGATGTTCGATAGTGGTACGCACGTGCGAACCAAGTTGTTGTGTATCATGTAACGCAACAAATTTGTTCGTACGTGCGTACGCGGCTTTAGGCGATGGTTTAGTTTCTGCTTGAATAAATAAAAATTGAATCCTTATGAAAATCTTTGCTTTCAAAAGAAACAATAATTCTTTAACCCTCGAAGAAAATAAAATACAAATAAAAATAAGCCTTAAAGGATTCAAATGTTATCGTCAAATTAAAAAAAAAATCGTTTCATAAAGATTCTTTAGACCTAAGATTTTCATTCAAAGCAGTTAGGAATTTGCTCAAAATAAAAAAGGGCTTGGGTAACTTTTATTTTTATTCAAAGTGTTTTTTTTTTTTATTCCTGCAAAACTTTTTATAAAACATCTAATCAAATAAAGAGTCCAGTTGACGGAAAGTTTTTGATGAGAATCCTCTTTTAGAGGTCAGAGTGTCAGGTACGCAATTTGTTGTTTACTTGCCTAATCGTATATGAAACTCATTTATCTTTCGACACTGGAAAACTGCTTATTATATAACAATTAATTTATTTTTATTGGTTTTTTTAGTATGAATTCCAATATCAAATTCATAGCAACCGATTTACCATTTCTGTCATCTGATAATTAAGTTAAATTTAATAAAATTATACATTAAAAATCTTTTTTTAGAACAAGCTTTTTCGTATTCATCTCAGCAAACCTTTTCATTTAAAAATAATTAGTCCGCCATCTTGGGCCGTCCGCCATATTGAATTTAGAATGACGGCACTTAACTAACGAGGCATTGTTATCCAAACTAAATGTGCACGCAAAATTTCATCTTAATCGGTGCTTTAAAATTCAGTTGCAAGATTTGACCCCAACACACTTATATACCATACATTGCAAGTTAAATAAATGCTTGTAAAAAGGCATGTTACTATAGACACTTAGGACTTTTTAAACTTTGTCTCAGCCATGCATCCTTAATATCGCACTATGTAGACATTTATGAGTAGCGGTAACTTTTTACTCGTAACTATGTTATTTCTTAAAAAAAAATATTACAGATATAAAATACCTATTTTATAGTATGTTGCTCGGTTGTTAAAATTTTATAGGCTTTATGGCACCCGCAAACAATGTGCCAATGTGACAACGATGCGACGGCACGTTTTAAAATTCTTCTACGGATTAAAACCGTTATCGCATTGTTGTATAGTGCCTATCTGTGGGAGCCTTTAGGATTCGTACTCGTCACAAACGACTGTTCTAAATACAAATCACATAAAAGCCTGTAAAGGTTCAGTTCAAAATCTAATTTCGTCTTTGAGATACGTTCAGACGTGTCAATTTGTAATTTAGCCAGGCATGTGAAATGCTGGAAAATGTGTTACAAGTTAGTCGCTCAGCGGTGCTTAACTGATTCTCAATTTTCTGCTGAATAAGATAATTAGTAGCTGATTTATTTATGACGAAGTAATTGTGTGGATTTTGAGTAACTTTAAATTGTTGAATTGCTCATCTTCATCATTGGTTTTGCAATTAATGGCGTGCTGAAGTGCACATATTTTTTACAAAACTTGAGAAATAGAAAACAAATATTTTAAATGTTTTTTATTTTGTTTTCTGTAGGTACTGGAAAAATAAAGTTTCTTTTTTTGCGTTTCCTTTCATCATTATTATCATTTCAGCTGAAAGACGTCCACTGCTGAACATAGGTCCCCCACACAGGTGTCGCCTCATTGACCGGTCCCATGATTTAGAATTCTAGAAACCGATGTGGACTACATGCATGGTTCTAGTATTCCTGTGTGGTTTCTGTCAAAATTGGAAAAATAGTGCTGAACTCATGATCTCCATCCCACTGGACTAAATAGCTACTTAAATTAATAGGGATGTTAACTGAAAATTAGTTTTTTGTCCGTGAGGTCAAAAGTGCAGTCACACTCTACCAAAACAGAAAAGGCATTTTTTTTTGTGGGCAGCATAATTTCAACTTTTTGCGGTTAGTAGGAATAATCTATACTTTCATTTCTATAAATAAAAAAAGTTAATTAAAAAAATCAAAAAACCCGACTGCTTAAAAAGCGAATGATTTTCTCCTTGTTTATGTCTTTTTAGTTCGCTTTTTAAGCAATCGGGTTTTTTGATTTTTTTAATTATCTTTTTTTATTTACATCTTTTTAGTTTTTTTTTAATTAGGTACATTTAAACATATAAGTGTTATATATATTTGAAATCACCTCTTAAACCCCTTTATTTTGATACCCCACAAGATTGGTTTGGAAGAAAAAAAAAACCCCCCTACATAATGGCGCCGAAAATCCGCCATTTTTTACTTTTCCAATTTTTATGTAGCCTTTTTATTTTTACACTCGCAGGGTTAAGACGAATCGATTGACGTAAGAATCATCAAAATCGGCCAACGCGTTTGGTCTCTAGAACGCCACATAGGAACAAACATACATACATACATAGACTGATAAACACATTACCCTCCTTCGGCAGTCGGGTAAAAATATTAAATCAGTTGTGGATAATTTAACTTCTTCTGCAAAAACTAGCCATTTGAGTTTTGGGAGAGTATGACTGCACTTTTGACCCTTGACTGTACATTAATAAAAAATATTGGACACGTATTTTTTTCTTTTGACACGTAAACATACATTGATGACGATATAATGCGTTGAAATATCGTGTGAAGTCACGCCGTTATTACACTTTATATTGACATAGTGATGTCACACGCCATCTTTGTATTTTTATTTATTTGATAAAGCAAAAAATAAGTGTCCAATATTATTTGATAATCTCACTCACAGGCTAAATAGAATTATCATTTTTCTACCCAGGAAACATTCCTATTGCTACTTCGATTAAATACAAATCTAAAATGGTCTCTGCTAAAAATATAAAATTCTGGATAGCTTATTTTCTTATGTTTTACCAGTGGTCGCTCATAGCAAAATACGCTGTCGAATATTCCAAAATCATCATTTAACTTAAACGAAATTGAAAATGTTACATTTAAAAATAAGTCCTCGCCATTGCTACTGAAAGGATTATATTTTATTCCATCTCCTTTTGGAGCTTTAACTTCATAATATTTTCCCAAAAGATACTTGCCGATAGCTTACGGCGGCGGTGTAAGCTATCGGCAAATAGCTTTTGGGCTTTAATTCTACCTCAATTAGAATCCTCTTTCAATGTCGTCTAATAAGGAGGACCAATTAAATGTCTCTAAAGGGAATATTGCTATATTGACAAAATTGTTTTAACCATTTTATAATTTGTTTCAATTTTACTTTACTTGTGCCTCATTCATCGCATCGTAATGTTTTAAATAAAACTTTTCTACAGAATCCATATCTTGTTATATACACAAAATACACTTCAAAAATAGTTTTCAAGTTTTAAGCGTATAAATTAGTAGACTGACAGAGAGTCATGTAAAAAATTTAATGTTTGGATGTTTGTTAATCAATCACGCCTCAACGAAAGATTTTGGATGAAATTTGGCACACCGGTAGACCATAGCCTGGATTATAAAATAGGATATTTTAATCCCGGTAATTTGATCCCATTGGATAGCTTTCGACTTTCGCGTGGGTTATAGCCGCTGGCCAAAGCTAGAACAGGGTTTTTTTCGGCAGGAATGCGAGCCAGCTCTGATGTGTTGGACTCACCTAGGTGCCTATCGACTAAAACACCACTCCTGCCTTACAATTTATCCACAGACGAGGCGTCCGTGTTCATATTTATTATTTTTATTACATGGTTTGCTGCTACGTGCAAGTGGCGGTTACACCAGAGCTAGCAATTACAGGTTTAAGAAAGATAAATACATAGAATAAATATATTTTTATACCGGTAGTTGACTCCTTTGGCATAGAGTTCCAATTTACCTCCTTAGAAGCCGCTGGCCAAAACCCAGTCGAAGTACGTTTATGATAATATATTCTGAGGATTGTACTGGTTCCATATGAACGATAAAGTCCTCGTAAGTCTGGCGTGAAAATTTATGGAAACCGGATCCTAAATGGTCGGCTTGGCCAGTCTCATGTGGTTAGATCTAGGCTATATTTATTCGTTGATTAATAATTTAATTTAACGCAACAGACTGGACCATTGGTCTGTTAGAATTTATTTTTACTTATACTAATTTACTTAAATATAAAAATATGTCTAGTAAATCATAATTGAAAATTCAGGTAGATTTTCTTACATATGTATGGAGAGCAGTGGTGGCCCAGTGGTATCAGCCGCGACTTACAAGTTGTAGGTCGTGGGTTCGAACCCAGGCAGGCGCTATACTTTGTGTAAATTATTTCATCACCACTGCTCTCAAAAACGGTGAAGGAAAACATCGTGAGGAAACCGGCATGTCCTAGAACTAAAATTTCAAAGACATGTGACATCCTGTGTGTGTTCATCCTACAAAAGAGGGCAATCCGCGCAATCTATAAAATGGGTCCTCGCGAGTCCCTCAGAGAAAATTTAAAGAGATCGATATACTGACTCTACCTTCACTTTATATTTTGGAATGTATTTTGTATGTCCGTAAAAATCGAAGGCTTTTCAAAACTAGAAGCGACTTCCATAATTTAAATACAAGCAGTAAGCACGAAATTGTAATACCCAAATTCAGATTAACTAAAACTAGCAAGTCTTTTCTTATAAACAGTATACGCTTTTATCAAAGTCAGTTATAGAACTGACCGATGGAAGGTTCAAAAACTACATCAAACGTATCCTTATTAAAAAAGCATATTATAAAATCAAGGACTACGTTGAAAATAAAAACATTTGGCCTTAGCTCTTTCTGCGCATGCAGCTTCCCTGGTAACTTGTAAACGGCACAAATATGTGGATGTCTCTAACTACTCTCAATCTCATTTTTCTTTCCTTCTTTTAATTAGTTTTTTTACAATGGTTTTCAAACATCTTTATAGCCCTTTGCTAAGAATAGTTACAGCACTGATAACAAAATTTGTGCCATATGTTAAATTTAGTCATGTAATACTTATTTTTATTTACATTTGTATAGATTCTTTTACCGATTGTTTTGTGAATGTGTGAACATTGTAGGCCTTCTAGATGCTAGTTAACATTTGTTAACTTTTTTATAAAATATATAATCCTTTTATTTTATTTTTTTAGTTTCTTACGACTTATTGTCATATGTCGGGCCTACGTTGTCCCCCCATGTCTAAGTACTAATGCTGTAACATGGAAATATTGTAAAACCAAACCATTTTTAAAAGAGTAGCCATGGAGTTTCTTGCCGGTTCTTCTCCATAGGAAACGACCAACCCGAACCGTGCACCTTTTGTCGACGTTTTATAAGTGCCCATGTAGGCCTATGTGAAATAAAAAAAATGGTTTTGATTTTGATTTTGACATCCACCAACCCGCACTGGGCCTGCGTGGTGGATTATGGCCCATCCCCTCTCACAGAGAGGAGACCTGTGTCCCAGCAGTGGGAATATTAATAGGCTGATGATGTGTAATGTGTATGGTTCATGAGAGTAATATGGTCAGTCAGTTAATAATATGGTCACTAGCTGATATCTTAAACGTACAAACACTAGCAGCTACTACCTACATAATATAGTGGCTCTAGATTAGCTAATCTTAAGGCGATATATACGCCCCAATGTAACGCAGTACTGGCCGTGCGCCCGCTCGATGCCAAAATATCAAAATTGACCCTCCTTTTGAACAGTTTTGTTTGCAAAATATTATTTGATTTACATATGCTATGTTAGGTATGAAGAAATTCCAACCATCAATTTTTCTGTATAAAAGTATTTTTAAACATCCAAGTCGTTTTCGAGGAGTTTCCATAAGTTGCGAAAAAATATCATGTTGTTAATTATTTTTTTAAAGCAAAACTATTAGTTACACGAAAAAACCTTGTGTTTAAAATTATGTACATGAATCAATAATAAATGTATTTTTTTTTCAAACCTTTTAACCTAGATGTTACTGAGGAGTATGCTTTAGAAAGTTACCGTTTTACGGCACTAATTTTATTTCTTTTTTTACTATCTTAATTCTAGTATTTATTATACTTCTATATATAACATGCATGAATTAAAGGCTTAGTTTAGTTTATATTACAATGTCGTGCGATACCGTACTTACCTATTAATAAATACCTTTTGTAAACCTATTACAAAATACTCAACAATGTAAAATATCACGTGACTGTTAGAACTAAGCCTTAATGCTAATCGTCCACGAAAATTTTCTGACATGTTTTGGCATTCAAACTCAGAATATTCAGGTTGTATGTTTTCCGTTAAAGTTAGTTGTCAGTGTTGCCACCGTAACAAATATTTGTTATGCGAAATAAATCAAAACAACTTTCTAAGTTTAAATAACCTGATAGGATGACTAATTCATGAAATCATGATATTGAAAAGTATTACTTAGATAGAAAGAAAGAAAAAGAAAGAAAGATACTTAATAACATGTATTACCTTTAATTGTTATACTTCGATAAATACCCATATCACGGTAATGAGTATTGTTTTTCAATTACATAAAATCTAATAAAGACTTGAAAATTGCTAAGCAGTAAATTGCCTAGCCTCTGGTGCCTTTCACCTTAAATAAAACAGGTGATCGGGATATTATACAGAAACCCGGTATGAATAATTGAATTCATCATTTCGTACGTTAGTCATTTAGATTCGATTTCCTCTGTGTTAATATTATTGTGAATAATTATTCAACACGCGATTCAAAGGTCAAGGTTTTTCGTTATCAGACTTTCCGCGTATAGCGATATTTAAATTTAAATAATGGAACCTAACCTACGTCAGACGATCCCTGGGCATCTTGCTGAAAGGCTGATGTTTTTACTACGTTATGAGCTTATCTTGAATACAGCCGTAACAGTTTCTGATAGATATAACAAGAGAAAAAAGAATAGCTACATTTTGAAACCGGTCAGTGCTTGGCATTTATTTATTATTATAAACACCAACAGCATATAAATTGCAATTTCATAGAAACAATAATATATTATCATCATTCTAACAGATATAAATTAATAGTTACTTAAGGGCCTACATACGCTTTAGTGCCGTAAAACGGTAACTTTCTAAAGCATACTCCTCAGTAACGGCTAGATTAAAAGGTTTGCAAAAAATATATATTTATTATTGATTCATGTACATAATTCTGAACACAAGGTTTTTTCGTGTAACTAATAGTTTTGCTTTAAAAAAAAAATTAACAACACGATATTTTTTCGCAACTTTTGGAAACTCCTCCAAAATGACTTGGATGTTTAAAAATATTTTTATACAGAAAAATTGATGGCTGGAATTTCTTCATACCTAACATAGCAT
Organism: Orthosia cruda; assembly: GCA_964057195.1. Lineage (NCBI taxonomy): Eukaryota > Metazoa > Arthropoda > Insecta > Lepidoptera > Noctuidae > Orthosia > Orthosia cruda. The sequence goes on from OZ059838.1 coordinate 33,999,641, forward strand.
ATGTAAATCAAATAATATTTTGCAAACAAAACTGTTCAAAAGGAGGTTCAATTTTGATATTTTGGCATCGAGCGGGCGCACGGCCATTACTGCGTTACATTGGGGCGATATCACCTTAAGGCACTCACTGTAATATTATTATTATAGCTAGCCTGTTTTATTGCGAGGAGATATGCGCATGCATATTGCGCTACCAAAGGGAGACAGCGCAGTTATGTAAGTCTCTAACCCACTAAAACTCTACGTTGTCCACCTGTTCCGCTTATGGCGGCAACACGAACACGCGTTAGCACTCGTCCGTCCTCTGGCATCCTCTGAAGTCCTCTGAAAATAATCGATTTAACAATGAGAATTTTGTTGGACTTTGAAAAAGGCTAGTTCATTTTCATGTAAATAAAACCGAACATTTTACTTCGGCACAATGTTAGTACGGAACCATAAAAAGCATCATACTTCGTCGACTGGACACAAAAATGGAAGATCAAACTGAATGAGTAAAAATCAATTCTCATTGACTTCACAAACAAACACTTGGACTACTCGTATCATCCAATCTATATAAATGGCATGCAAGTGCCTTATGCTAATACAACCAAATACTTTGGCATAACTCTCGATGCCAAGTTTCGTTGGAAAGCTCGTGTCAAAAAGAAAATACAGGCATTCGATAAACGTTATAAAAGTATATATTGATATAAGTATATATAACTCGGAAGGAAATCCTGTCATCAATACATAATAAAATAACCCTATACAAGCCATTGAGTTAATAATGTATACAAGCATATACTGATGCCAATTTGGACGTATGGTATCTAACTTTGGGGCTGTACTAAACAAAGCAACGTCAAAATAATCCAACAATTCCAAAATAAAGTACTCAGAGATGCTGTAAATGCACCCTGGTGCATAAGAAAATGACAATCTTAACCGTGATCTTATAACAGAATTCGTTACCACCATCATCCAAAACATTTCTGAAGCTGACGAACATAGACTTCATCGACACGTGAATGTTGAGGCATCTAGCTGCTAGACAACACAGACTTAGTGCGTAGGCTAAAAAGAATTAAACCTTTTGAATTAGTGTAGTGTGTGACAATGTTGTTCTATAGATATAACACATGAACATAGTGTTTTTATAAATTATATCAGACTCTAAGGACTTGTCTAAAAGTAAAAAAAACTTTTTGCAAAAAAATACTACCGACTTCCAAATACAAAACTACAAAGTGAAAAATAACTTAATTTTTTGAAGTCGGTGTGTTTCTGAGGTACCATTTTTTTGCGTTATGGACACCGACTTCAAAAAATTAAGTTATTTTTCACTTTGTAGTTTTGTATTTGGAAGTCGGTAGTATTTTTTTGCAAAATGTTTTTTTTATTTTTCATTCACTTTTTAGTTGTACGTACCTAATAGGCAAGTTAGTAAGGGAACTATCTCGCCAGAATAGATTTCATGAAACTTGAACATAACCGGTGAAATGAGAGGTCTGCTTACCCCTTAAGAGCGAACTGGCGTGATGTTATGTTATGAAATGTTATAAAGAACAAACAGACATGCGATTGAAACAGCAATCCCGAAAGATTTGCCGTTATTTATTGAAGAGTTTTGTTGTATATCTCCGAAGTTCTTTATCAGATCTTCACCAAATTAAAATGGGACCAATTTCGGAACATACTTTTTCAAACAAAAAAAGAATTTTCAAAATCGGTCCACAATTGACGGAGTAATCGGTGAACATACACAAAAAAAAAAAAAACAGTCGAACATAGAACCTCCTCCTTTTTGGGAAGTCGGTTAAAAATGGACACCATTCTTAGTTTTAACATAATCTATCACGTAACATTAAGTTAGAGTCAAATTGCTTATTAGTCTTTTAGGAGAGATCATCATCAGCCTATTAATGTTCCCACTGCTGGGACCCAGGTCTCCTCTCTGTGAGAGGGAATCAGCCGTAATACACCACGGGGCCCCGTGCGGGTTGGTGGATGTCGCATGCCTTCGAATTTTTAATTCTAGGACGTGCTGGTTTCCTCATGATGTTTTTCTTCACCATTTTGAGAGCAGTGGTGATTTAATAATTTACACAAAGTAAAGCGCCTGCCTGGGTTTGAACCCACAACCTACAACTTGTAAGTTACCACTGGACCACCACTGCTCTAATAGATAGCACCTCTGCTAGATCGTAATTAAGTATAAAATCCAAAAAAAAAATCTTCATCGAAACAATTTTTTTTTACCAATTCAGTTAAATAAAAAAATATATAACCATTCTATCGTACTTACGTTTTTGAAATTTATGTATAATTATACTCTACTTTTTTCGATCCCTGATAAAATACGACCAGTATTGCCAGTAAAGAAAAATGAGTAAGCAAAAATCATAAAATAAAAACTAAATCCAACGATCCAAGGTTACGAATTTTTATCTAAAAGCAAGAAAAATCTTCTGAAAATCTCAGGATCAATTGCTAAGTCCTATCTCACAATACGAAGGATTAATACAAATATAGGACATAGACAATCTTTTGATTCACACGCCTTTCGAATACAAAATCTCGAGAATAATCTTTCTTGGTTCGAAATACGCGTGAAGAAAAATCTGAAAAATATTCGGAATAAGACTAACAATAAACAAAATTGAGCTCTGTGACTTTCCAATATATTCGGACGAGCTTAGAAAACTAGTTCGGTCTTCAGTATAGTATATAGTATTCATTCGCTCCATCTATCTTTATTCATTAATGTGAGATTTCAAGCCACTCACGTATTGTTGTTCAAGAAAATACACATCATTTTTATATTTTTCCATTGAGTGTTTGTTTGAAAATGATCTAATTTGAAGTCGATATAACTTTTTAATGCTAATATTTCTAGTACTAAGAGAACAATAGACCTAGACGAATATTTTTATTTCCACCTAGTTGAACTGAAGTAAGTTATCATTAGGGAAGAGAACAATTAGAATAATAATTACCGCTGATGCCAAAAAGCCTTATAGATAGTCTAGCTGTTGCCCGCGACTTCGTCTGCGTAGCATTGTTACTTCGAATAGCTAATTAGGGTTTTATACCCAAAGGGTAAAAACGGGACCTTATTGCAAAGCTTCCACTCTCCGTCTGTCTGTCTGTCTGTCTGTCACTAGGCTCTATCTCATGAGCCGTGATAGCTAGGTTGAAATTTTTAAATTTTTGATGATGTATTTCTATTGCCGCTATAATATAATAATAAATACTAAAAGCAGAATAAAATAAATGTTGTTATTAAGTGGAGATCCCATTCAACAAACGTGATTATAGAATCATTCGTGCGAGAGTCCGGCTCGCACTTGGCCGGGTTTTTTTTATACCGCACAATAATATTGTAGGTGTGTGGGCCGCCTTACTTGAGAAATTATTAGTCACCATAATAACTTCCACCTCCCCTTTTCCATCCCCTTAAGTATGATTTACGGGATAAAACTATCCTTTGTCCTTCTCAAGATCTCAAACTATCTCTATGAAAAGTTTCATCTAAATCGGTTCACCGATTTAAGCGTGAAAAGATAACAGACAGACGGACAGAGTTATTTACATATTTTTAATATTAATATGGAAGTATAGCTTTTTTTTTAATTTAGGTCTACCTAATGTGTGAAAAAAATTGTTATTGAATTAAATAAAACTATATATTTATTTATTTATTTATTATATACTTTATTGTACACCACTGAAATAATATATATTTAACTATTAATAAAATAGTAAAATAAAATATATAGTAATAGTATTATTTAATATATATATTTAACTGTAATAAGCCTACATTCAAGAAAAGAATAGTAAAGGCTATATAAGGAGACTAGTGACAGTCAACCGACAGACAGTATATCTTCTCCTGTCTTCTATTATTCAACCTTTTTTGTTTGTTATAACCATTTCAAAATTGTGATTTAACTTAACCTTATGTAAATTTGGATTGTATTGCATCTTTTAATTTAAATTTGTGGCATTAGTTCGTTCGCATGTATTATACATTTACCCCAGTTACACAGGGAAACCTATAATTGGCCATACAAATTGTAAAACGCACATTTTGTAAAATATTTTTAAGTATCGCTGTTGGTTACCTAAATAAATAAATAAAAATAAACTAATATTTAATGATTTTAGAAAAACTGCTTAGGTAATTAAGCGGTAAATGTCTGTAGAACTGATGCTAGAGTTATAATTTTATATCTTAAACCTCGTATCCCAAACCTTTTAGAAACTTCGACGAACCTATTAGAGGTATTATTAATGGAATAATTTCCTTTTAATACTCGTGTTTTCATATTACTGGTATGTGTTTTCGGAATATCGGGATATTTGAGCTTGCGGTAATTAATTGCACATCACACTGACGGACATGAAAGTCTGTTGTTTGGTGGCTTCTTCTTTAATATTTTTAATATTATACGTAAAACAAAAATAAATGTATTAAAATGAAATATGATACAACTTTTCTGCTGGCATTATTAGTTTTTAACGTTTCCAAAGCTGGAAAACAAGCTGTCTCTGTGTGGGAGGGAGTGGGTATAATCTATGACGCGGGTTAAGTGCGGGTTACTGGTTGGGACTGATAGATATGTTACAAATATTTTAACTGTCCTACAAAGGTCGGGCTTTAAAGATAGGTAAGAAAATCCTTGAAGAATTATTTACATCTTGGCGTAGGTGTATCTTTGTCCCAAAGGGATTTGACCAGGATAAGGAAAATATGACAAGGAAATTGCCTCCCTTTATTTCGGTATTTACGACTTTTATTTTATTCTATTTGACAAAAAATGTGTCACTGGGAAAATTACTTCTGCTCATAAAGAGAAAAACAAGCGTTGATTATGTGCTTGTTTATATCAAGTATGTTTGAGAAATAAACGCTTTTATTGAAGTCCATATTTTCCCAAGTTGTTTTTTGTCCAGTTAGATAGTAAACTGTTAACTGAGTGTATGTTTTATTAATAATATTACTTTTATATTTAACAGTCTTATCAAAGGGTATCATCACCTAATATTTGGCTAGTGGAGGTCGGATGGTCAGTCTATCCAAGAAAAATATCGGTTATTTAGCTGCTGCTGCTGCTGTCAGACGAAAAGTCGACTACCACATAGTTACACAATACATATTCTGTCTAAAAGCATTGTATCTAAAGCTCAGCAAACCCGCATGCAAATTTCTGTATACTTATTTGTACCTTCAACAACAATACGCCTTTGCTAAACGAAGAGGTTTGTACTCGTAGATAGCTCACCGTGATATACGCTGCTGTTATTTTTTGTGTAACCCAACCAAATAAAATAAATAATTACAAAGTTGAGTTGACTAGGAAAAATTGAGATTATTTTTTCTTAATGAACTGCCCCCGCCTAGCCAAGTTGCAAACGTTTCGTAACGAATCTCTTTCTACAATCGTTAACGCCTATTTGTTTCGTCAGACTACGTGACTTAACGTTTAGCTGTGTCATTCCCATACATTGATTCGTTTTCTACTAGCGTTATCGATTGTAGATTGTCAACTTGGCTACAGGTGCTGATGTTTCATTTCCATACATTGATTCGTTTTCTACTAGCGTTATCGATTGTAGATTTTCAACTTGGCTACAGGTGCTGATGTGTCATTCCTATACATTGATTAGTTTTCTATTAGCGTTATCGATTGTAGATTGTGAACTTGGCTATAGGTGCTGTAGTTTTATTCTGTAAAATCTTGCCGAGGAACTAACAAACTAGCTGAAATTAACAAAAAGTGAGCTGTAAAATCCTACAAAAAATCTGGAATGGCAGTTAATTTCAAGTTTACTCCAATTAAGCTTTCACAGTGACAGGTTTACAGCATAGACCTTGGCCTAACCTAGACTAGACCTTAGGCTGTTGCTAAGTTTCTCAAGCCCTACTCTGTCCCTAGATCAGTTTTAGTCATTTCATCCGAGACATTTTAGCAACACATCCAACAGATAAGTCTCCTAATTGGGTTAATTTAAGCCTCACATTATTACGCTAGCGAAGGGATATCTAAATAGTTTTTAGAAGCTACTAATGACTTTAGTAACACTAATGTACTTGTAGGTCTATATAGTTTATTCCCTAAGTAAGTTAGAAATAGCTTTTAGCAGGTAATTGAGCTGCTTAGGATGCTTTTTCGGCAGAGATGTTCGAGGTAGATCGGCGGTGTGAGGATGTTTAGTGGCGCGATCAAAATGTTAAACACATCGGGTATCAATAAGAAAATACCATCCTCATCACGACGATTGGCCAACTCATGCACAAAATGTTTGATTGTTTGAGATTGAGAGGGTGCGTAGCAAAACTGTGAAACAGTCTGAAGCTGAGTAGTGTGAGGATACATAGCGAACTCTTTTCAGTTGTGCACGACACGCATTCCTCGCTACCGTCCGTCGAACATATCTCTCGCTTTTTGTATATACAAATTCCTAAAATACAATAAGATTTTTAGTAAAAAAATATTTGGAGAATTTCAAATAAGAATCCGCTAATCAGTATTTAATCTAATTATTAAGTTATTTTTTTTAATAAAGCCCCTTTCACAGAGCACGTTATCGCATCTAACTGCGTATCTGCGAAGACGCCAGTGAGGGTGATAAAGGAGGGAGTCACCTGGCGTGAGTGACGTCGCGACATCGCGCCCTCATTTCATTGGCTAGTAACGTCCCCCGCCACCCGCGCGGACCTTGGGAGTTTTACGTGCGAATTTTCCTAGCTATAATTATTATTTATATTCTTTCCCGTGAAAGTTTCACAGAGCATAATAATATGTTTCGGCTTCAGTCCACAATTCCACATGTCCATACACCATACAGACGTATGGTGAAGTAGTAGACAATGGATACTAAACATTTTTACTTTCAATTTTGTTGTGCTCATTATTAAAAGCACTTCTTATACAGTAGCTTTTTGAGACCGTATCTAAATAGCGTTTTCATATTTTCTCTTCATAATTTGTAGCTAATGTACCAAGGCATTTATAATAATAAAAATAAATAATAATAAATCTTAATTGATATTTTTTTAACAATAAAGAATAAGAATTGATATTTTTTAAGTATTACAGTACATGGGTATAAAATTTATACATGGTAAAATTACAGATTTGTTACAATTATAGTGGGTGCAATTCTGTTCGCCTAACTAGTTTACTGTACCTGTATGAAGGAGTGACAAGCTTTGAGATGAGATTTGTTCTCTTATTTTTATTATCTTTATTTATTTATTGTCATAGACACTCTAATTACTTATGATTTTCAAAAAATTGCGTTGCTATTTTCGTGTCTGGACAGTTTTAAATCTGTCACACTACACGGCTTTGAACATGCTGAACGCAAAATGAGTGTGGGTTTGCAAAAGGCGTGAGGCTGTGGATTACGGTGCGCACGAAAAAGCCGTGGCTTGACGTCGCACCAGAATTGGGATTGAAGAATCGACAATCACGATCCATTATATACTGATATAGTCACGTCACAAGCACCCACTCCTAAACTTTGATGCGGTTTATCTTTGTAATTTTTTTGGATGTTAATAACGTTTTGACCTTTAAACTTGAAAAACAGAAGAAACCCCTTAAATTTTAAGTATAACGTAACATTTGGTACTGGGCTGCAATCATATTGTCAAGTGGATTAAGACACGCTCACACGTACCGACATAGTCAGTTGGAATTCTGAAATATTATAGATCAATATTATAGACAGTAATCACGTTTTGAAGGTCTGAAAACAAAACAAGAAAAGGATACGATGAGAATACAATGAAAGACAAAAGCCACGTTATTGTATACGTGTATACAAACAATGTCACACCTTGAACAGAAATCTCAGACATTATCTTACTAAGACAAAACAACATAATACATGCCTAAGCCGGGTCCACCCAGACCTTTGTTTTGTATGTATTATGAAATAGGGATCCGGTATTGGATGTAACACTTGGGACAAAGTAATTAATTAGTACCGTACCTAGCAAATGTATCAAAAAATGTTTCGTATTATAATCTATCTATCTAATATACCTTTAAACGAGCAATTCTTGTATATATATAAATCTCGGTAACGGCTCCAACGATTTTCATGAAATTTAGTATGCAGGGGGTTTCGGGAGCGATAAATCGATCTAGCTAGGTTTCATTTTTAGAAAACGTCGTTTTATCTATTTTCACCCGAGCAGAACTCCGTCACCCAGGTACTTATATTTAATCGTAATCATAGGAAACAGTTTTAAGAAAATCATTAGATTATTACTATTCTATTTATTTGTTTAGTGTTTTTAATAATTATTTTAGTACCTATTGCAATTGCCATATTCATGGATATACTGCATACTTATATACTAAGCTCCTTTTCCCATTTGGGTAGAATAACGACAGAAAAAAAATGCACCAGGTACAACGCATACCATAAAAAAAGAAAAACACCAAAGAAAAACTTAAATACAAACAGGGCAAGTATGCGTCGCAATCGCGCAAAACGGCCATCGTTTCCATAGCTGGGACACAGGTTTGTTCTTGCAGAGGGGGAGGAGGGGGGGACTTTAATACTTAACGAAGATCCAGTTTAGGCTGGTTACCATGTTGTCCGCCGCCATTTTGAGTGTAGTGGTAAGGAAAAAAAAATACACATAGCGCACCTGCGTGAGGTCCAATCCATTACCTACATCCCCGATTAATTGCGCAACTTTGAAATTTCATTTACTCTTAAGTCGCCTTGCGTCGTCATAGAAAAGCCTACTAAATTCGAAATTATTGATGAATGGATGTTTGTTTCTCAATCACGCAAGAACGGCTGAACAGATCTGGATGAAAGGCATATAGATAGATGATAGTGTAGAATAGTGTAAATTACACTTTTTATCCCGATTAATCAGTATTATGATCCCTTGGGATAATATCATACATTTCACGTGGCAGAAGTTTGTGTAAGTATAAGTAGTGAACTACCAATTAAGGGGAACTAGGGGGGAAAACCCAGATCCTGTTGCGGACGTATGACACCCACCCTCAGCCTAAATAGTATATTAACACTTTAGTGGAGGATTTCGTTTAAGGTTCCCCTTGTCAACGGCACGAACTATTTTGTACGCGGTGTTAAAATTCATGATGTCTCATCCGACAACACGTGCGAATGAAATTGTTGATGTGATGAGCAGTATGAAGCTAGTTCTCGTACGAATTAACACTTTTGCAAATTTGTAGCGAAATGGATGATGATTTAGGACGAAAACGAGCGCGCGAAATTTTATGAACAGGCCTTTGGGAGTCTAGATATCATGAAAAAACTACTAAATGTATATTTTCAAAATAAAATTATTTATTTGCATTGTTGAATTACGAATCTATCCCTGTATGGAGGCCATTTTGTTATTTTCTTTCTTCTAATGATATTTATTTCCGCCCAAAGATGCATTAACTCATAACTTTCAGATATTGTATTTTTTTAACTTTTCTGTTTCCATACAAGGCTAGATAATGATGAGACAAATTGACATATATTTTTATTTTGAACGTACACCGTCAAACAGTGGAGTAATCACCAGACTACGTTTGTATGGAAGAATTTTCGACTAGTTAAAACATAGTACATCTACTGTGCTGTGTGTGTGTACGTGTTGCAACTTCCTTCCTGAAGCCTTTCAATTGCTGTGGAAAGCATTTTATTGCTGCCAGTAAAGAATTTCATTACCTATCAATTCCGTTCTAGACTTAAAAGGAGATTTTTTTTATACTGCAAGCAATGTGGATTGTGAAACAGTTGTAGATAATGCTTTCACAAACGAAACTAAGTATGCTTAATTAATATGAAATCAAAATCAAAATTAAAATCATCTTTATTTTTCTTCCACAAATAACACTTATCAACTAAAAACTCAAAAACGGAAAAAATAATAATAATGATATGACACATAGTTATTTGCGGGAGACTGGTGCCTGAGCTAAGTCGTAACCTGTATTTCAGGACACCAGAGACTCCCCCCTAAAGGCAAAATATTTTTTTTTAAAAACGAATTATACATATCATCAAAAGCTAGAAAATTCTTAGCAAAAGTAATTTCTTTTTATGTTACAAGTGCAAACATTTAATTGTAAGGTTTTATTTCTTATTTATTTATTTTTAGGATCACCAATTTAGAAAGGAAAACGGTAGCGTAAATTTTCATTTTTGGAGAGAGACTTGTTGCTTGAAATAATGGCCTCAATAGGTTTAGGACCACTAAACAGTTAAAACAGTACCTCTTTTAACTGTTCTGTGGTTTCGACTTTAAATGTGAAATAATTATGAACAATTATTCTCGGTAGTGTGTTTCAATTTATATAGAAAAGTACGTAAGATTTGGTTAAAGATGACCTTACCCAACCAAACCACATTGGTAACCGAACAGCAGTGCTTATAGACAATTGCTTTGTTATATCGACGTCGCATTGTCACGTTGCTTCTGTCTGCGGAAATCTTAACAGCCGTTGTCATATAAAAACAACCGGCCAAGTGCGAGTCGGACTCGCGCACGTAGGGTTCCGTACCATTATTGCAAAAATCGCCACAAAAATCACGTTTGTTGTACGGGAGCCCCACTTAAATATTAATTTTATTTTGTTTTTAGTTGTTATAGCGGCAACAGAAATACATCATCTGTGAAATTTTCTACTGTCTAGCTATCACGGTTCATGAGATACAGCCTGGTGACAGAGATCGTGGAGTCTCAGTAATAGGGTCCCGTTTTTACCCTTTGGGTACGGAACCCTAAAAACCGGCCAAGTGTGTGTCGGACTTCGCAACTTTTTGGGTTATGTACCAAAGCAAAATCTGATTTATCAATATATTGGTATTTGTAAGTAAAGTATACGTAATAATAAACATTATCAACAAATATCAAGTTCGTAGGTCAACGGGAAGGTAAAAAATCTTGGGAAAAATTGTGTGACAGACGACGCGACGGACAGACAATGAGTGACAGCAATAGGGCTCCGTTTGGAATAAAGAAGATCGAATAAAGGTACATCTACCTCCGAAGTTGAAGATATTTTTTCTATATTTATTTATATATACATTATTGTACACCAAGATAAAAATAATTCAAAAAGGCATCTTATAATAAAAACAAACATATAACAGGTGGCCTGGAATGGAAAGAGACAGCCTGGATACATTACGGGGTTGCACTTGGTGTAATTTTTTAAACAAATCATTATTTAATTGAGAAAGTTGGTACTAAATACAAATAAAATATTGAGACATAAATACATACATACATACAACTAATACATAGACAAGAAAACAATTCAGCTTATACAAGATTATGGCTTTGTAGTGTTTAAATTTGGAAGTCGGTTGTATTTTGTTGTTTAAAAGGCATTGATATATAGGGTTTTTAATATGAGTATAACAATGAAAAAAGACTAACATTTTTCACTTTTAGTTATGGTATAGGTTTTGGGAGTACCAACAACGAGGGAGACTCACTGCTACAATCCGCTACTGCATTTGACCTGGCAGTAGCTAACACTTGGTTCCAAAAAAGAGACGAACATCTGATAACTTACAAAAGCGGTAACTACAAAACCCAAATAGATGTGACCAACGTGATGTATGCTAGAGAAAAATTATTGTGCGAAGAAGTTTCGAGTGCAAGTAGTAGACAAAATTATAGAGATGGGAGACATGGAAGATCGAAGTGTAAATGAAAGTTGTAAGGATATTGCTGGTTGTATTAGGAGTGCAGCGAAGGATATTTTGGAAGAGACGAAATGAAGGGGCACGATAGATAGGTATGCATGGTGGTGGTCAAGGTGTAAAACAGGAAAACGCTAGTTTGAAAGCTGAAAAAAAGAGAGAGTATGGAGCTGTGAAGATAAAAGCCAAGAAAACCGTAGCTATAGTGAGAGCAAAAGCTATCGATAAAATATACGACACGCTGGATAGTCCAGCAGGCCAAAAAGACTTATACCGGCTTGCTAGAGTTAGGGAGAAAAAGGCGAGAGATATTTGTCAGATGACAGATGTTGTGTAAAAGATGACGTTGGAATGATTCTGTCTGATGATGAAAAAATTAAAGATAGGTGGAAGGACTACTTTGAAAAACTGATGAATGAGGAAAATTACTAGAGTGGTGTGTTAGAAAGTAATCCTGTGAATGAGGGGTTAGTGAGAATGGTTAGTATGAATGAAGTAAGAATAGCAGTAAATAGAATAAAGAATGGAAAGGCAGTTAGTCCGGACGGAATACCAGTTGAAGTATGGAAGGTATTGCGCGTAGATGGATGGACGTGTTTAGCTTTATTCTTCAACAAGTTGCTGCGGGAAGAGGCCATACCTGATGAATGGTGCAATAGTTCACTAGTGCCCATCTTTAAAAACAAAGGTGATGTGCTGGAGTGCAACAACTATAGAGGAATAAAGCTAATGTTACATAGTATGAAAGCTTGGGAGAAAGTTATTAAAAGGCGGCTGAGAGAGAAATATCCCAGAACCAATTTGGCTTTATTGCGGTCGGGGTACAGCGGATGCCATTTTCGCAATCCGCCAGTTGTGCGAGAAATACAGAGGTGCACATAAAAACTTGCACATGATGTTCGTTGACCTCGAAAAGGCATACGACCGGGTTCCTCGTGAGGTTTTGAGGTGGGCCCTTAGGAAGAAAGGAGTGCCTGGCAAGTACGTAGAGTTGATCCGAGCGATGTACAGTCGATGCAGTACCGAAGTTAGGTATACAGTGTGCAATACTGGCAGATTCAGTGTGGCAGTCGGCTTGCAACAAGGATCGGCCCTCAGTCCCTACCTCTTCTTGTTGATAATGGACGCTCTGACGTCGGACATACAGGAAGAGGCACCCTGGTATGGTGACATTGTGCTGGTTGCCGACAGTGGCCTAGAGGTCCAGAGCAGATTGGAGGTGTGGTGGCGCAGACTGGCGAGTGTTGGCCTGAATTTGAGCACAAGCAAAACTGAATACTTGTTTTGCGATTTTGGCGGTCTCTCCAGTTCCGTGCCCATAACTCTCGCTAGAGCGCCCATACCAATCTGCTCCGACTTCCGGTACATAGGGTCGCTTGTCCAAGGTGATGGCGAAATAGACCCACACGTTACGCACCGGATCAATTCAGGATGGATAAAATGGCGACAGGTCACTGGAACAACTTGCGAGTCACGGATGCCCCTAGTTCAAGGGTAAAATCTACAAGTCCGTGATTAGACCTGTCATACTGTATGGATCAGAATGTTGGGCTGCGAAAAAGATGGATGAAAGGAGATTGCATGTAGCAGAGATGAGAATGTTGAGATGGATGTGCGGCGTGACGAGATTGGATAAAGTGAGAAATGAGTATATTAGAGGCAGTTTGAAAGTGGCGCCAGTGACAGAAATGTTGAAGGGAAACCGTTTTTCCTGGTATAGTCATGTGATGATGAGGAGGGATGAAACGCATGTTACTAAAAGAGTTATGAATATAAATGTGGATGGATGGAGAGGAAGAGGAAGGCCAAAGAAAAGATGGATGGACTGTGTGAGGATTGATATGAAGGAAAAGGGAGTCAGTAATAGCGTGACAGGGTACAGAACGGTATGGATGGTAAGGAAGAAGAAAACGTGTTGCGCCGACCCCAAGTAACATGCCATAAGGGCAGGAAGATGATAATGAGTTATGGTATAACAATTCCAAGCGATTTGCTGTCATTTATTGATGAGTTCAGTTGTAAATATCCAAAGTTCTTCATCAAATCTTTACCAAATGTATATAGGGCGGGCGGAAAAGTACTCTTTCAAATCCAAAAAGGATTTTAAAAATTGGTTCACTACTGTCGTAGAAATTGGTGAACATGGACAAAAAAAACATACATTCTAATATAGAACCAAGTCCTTATTTAACCGACTTAAATAAATGGAGGAGTTTCTAAATTCGTCATTTTTTATGTTTCCTGATTACTCAAAGACGCCTGGACTGATTTGGAAAGTTCTTCTTTTGTTTGAAAGGGTATACTGCCCAGATGGTCCCATAGTCATCAGGTCAGGATTTGATGATGGGATCCTGGTGAAATCGAGGAACCTCCAAATATTATTGATATACATATAGCGATTTTTTGGTATTTTGATCAACAATACAATCATTTGCAAACAGAAAGTATCATTTGGTAAAAAAGAAGAACTGATAAAGAAGACCACAGGTGGCCACTGGAACTCCTTAATGCTAAATATGTCACGGGTATAAGATATCTAAAATAGTTAACCTAATATGATGAAACAAATACTTATAAATACACGGTACTGATGAAAATGTTACCATCGAACTGATCTGATGATAAAGCCGCAAGGTAGGCGCAGTAACTCCGAAATAAAACAATGCATCCTGGTCATGTTTGGACTTATTGGAATCGTTATGAGGTGTATTTTCGCTATAAATGGTAATTGGAGGTACCTGTCAAACTAAAAAGAGATATTTAAAAAAACTTTTAAGCTATTGCATAGCTTCTAACGCGGGCCTTGAGCGCGGGGACCGAATCCAGAAATTCCGTAACGAAAAAACCTCACGCTCCCCACTCCGACGGGCACGGTGATACTTTGACTTTTAATAAGGTTTTTGAATTCTGTGGAATCTGAGTGGTGAGGGGCAGGGGGCGGGGGGGGGCGGTTTGTTGCACGTGTTTTCGATTTCCGTGTTGGTATTTGTAGAATGAAAAATTTTTTTGCGGGGGGGGGCACGGCGGTGATACTTTGACTTTTAATAAGGTTTTTGAATTCTGTGGAATCTGAGTGGTGAGGGGCAGAGGGGCGGGGGGGGGGAGGTTTGTTGCACGTGTTTTTGATTTCCGTGTTGGTATTTTTAGAATGAAACATTTTTTTGCGGGGGAAGGTAAACGGTTAAGGGGGGGGGGGGGTAAATCCTATCTTGTTCTCCTGGATGAAGTAGCGCGGGCAGGGGGGCAAATTTTTTGTCAGAAATGCGCTAACTCCAACCGTTTCTGAGATATGAGGGTTTTAAAATTTTTGTTGGTCGTAATTTTTTTGTCTTTTATCGGTCTCTCTGAGCTGTTTCTGTGACAATGTGGACCTTATGCTAATGAGAATAAGGGTCACTTTTGCTTGTCAAAGAAAAGCGACCTTATTTCAATGTGAACAAGGGTATTTTTGTTTTGTTTTTTAGAGTTTTATTAATCGTAAATAAATGCGGGTTTGGCTCGCTACGTTTTCGAGTTTTTAACCTTTTTAATTTTTTTGACGCATTTTCCAGGACTGGTTTGTTTTGTTTTTGAGAGTTTTATTAATCGTGAATAAATGCGGGTTTGGCTCGCTACGTTTTCGAGTTTTTAATTTTTTTGACGCATTTTCCAGGACTGGATCTAGAATAAATGCTATGCAATAGCTTTACCGCGGCAGTCCCCGAGTGCCACACGACTTTTTTAGCAAAAGATCAAACCAACGTTTAAAACAAAACACTACAAAGCGAAAAATTACTTTACAATGCATCTCGAAAAGAGCGTTTTTCAATCAGCCAAACTGTGCGGAAAGTGTCACTTTTTTCACTAGTGCTTTTTATTTTTCTGTATTTTTTTAATTTTTAACTCCGTCGTCAGCCAGACGCATAGAGTTTTTATTATTTGAGAAAAGTTTTACAAATTAGTCAAGTACAGATTAGCATTCATATAAAAGGTAAAATATAACTAATACTTCAATTAAAGGCGATTTTATTACTCTAGATTTAGATTTGATCAATAAATTAATTTTAAATATTCATTAAATATGTTTGCAAGGAGGAGCTTGTGGCTAAATAATAACAGCCGCACTGGTCGATCATCAAGGTTAAGCAACGCTTGACGAGGTCGGTCCGTGGATGGGTGACCATTTCAACATACCGAGTTTCCTTCGTGCCTCGGAAAGCACGTTAAGCCGTTGGTCCCGGCTGTCATTTGAAGATCTTTGACAGTCGTTATGAGTAGTCAGAAGCTTGAGATCTGACACCAGTCTTGCCAAGGGGTATCGTGTTACCCGGTTACTGAGTTGTGGAGGTCAGATAGGCAGTCGCTCCATGTAAAACACTAGTACTCAGCTGAATCCGGTAAGACTGGAAGCCGACCCCAATATAGTTGGGAAAAGGCTAAGCAGATTGATTGATTAAATATATTTGGAAGAACGTATATTTTGCTCGTGCCTTTTTACGTGAGACGTGACAGCTATTTGCACATGCGCAGTAGATATGCCCAAAGAACTATTAGTTAATCTGTGGATATGCTGAGCGTACTTGGATAAGCCCGCCATTTTATTAATTTCTTGCTTGGTTCAAATATATTTTTTTATTTCCTCGCTCAATGCATAGTAAAATGTTGTATGATACACATACGTAAGATGATTCCCGACTCGTGTCGATTTATGCAACTCTTCGGGAATCACCTACCTGCCGCACTTTTATTTTTATTTTTTATTTTTTTAAATCTTGCAATCAGTCCTTCTGACTATGAGCAGATGTGTTGAGCGGCTATTATTCATGAGGAGATGTACCCCACTGGGAACATCCTCCATATAGGGATATTGGCTTAGTCGACGCCGCCGAGATCCAAGGTTCTGCGCCGTTTCAGGCGAATTAGACAGTCAGGTAATGTAAGCTGGACAGCGAGCTGGTTGGGATGGTTGTCAAGTCTTGTTTTGTATTTGCCTGCGAATGTCTTTATCTCATCCTTCACTGTTGGCATACTCAGGTATCTGTGTACTTCACTGTTTCTAATGAACCAGGGTGCATTGCTAATTTGTTTAAGAATGTAGTTCTGAGCTCTTTGAATGATATTTATGATGGAATCACAGCAGGCTCCCCATAGCTGAATCCCGTAGGTCCAGACTGGTTTTATGACAGCCTTGTAAATTAGGAGCTTGTTGTCCAGTGACAGTTTTGAGTTTCTACCCAGGAGCCAGCAGAGGCCTTTGTATTTGAGGTTGACTTGATTACGTTTTGTTTCAATGTGTTTCCGCCATGTCAACCTGCGGTCCAAGTGTAGTCCGAGGTACTTAGCTGTGTCATTCTGAGTCAACTCCCTCCTACTCAGGTTAACAGGGGGACAAGTTTCTTTTCGTAGTGTGAAGGTGACCTGCACTGACTTAGTAGCACTCACTTTTATACGCCATCTGTCAAACCAGTTGCTTATTTCATCAAGGCTTTGTTGAAGTTTCGCAGTGGCTTCTGCTGGGTCTTTACTAGAAGCTAATATTGCTGTATCATCTGCATAAGTAGCAATAGTAACTCCAGGTGTTAGTGGAAGATCTGATGTGTATATGGTGTACAAAACCGGACCAAGAACGGAACCCTGTGGCACACCAGCAAGTATCTCGTGAAAACCCGACGAGCAGTCATCTTCTTTCACTTGGAATATTCTATTGCTGAGATATGATTCTAGTATATGATAGAAACTGTGAGGCAGCAGTAACTTAATTTTATAGAGCAATCCCTTATGCCATACCCGGTCAAAGGCCTGCTGAACGTCAAGGAAGGCCGAAGAGCAATATTCCTTCTTCTCAAGACTGTCACTGATATGTCTGCACACTCTGTGTATTTGTTCAATTGTGCTATGCTATGGCCTGAACCCGAATTGGTGGTCTACCTTCCGCACTTGTAGCATAAATAACTATCGTAGTCTTTTGGTGGTTCGGTGTCGAAAAACGGAAAACAATAGGTACCAAAGATACTGACTTGGGCAAAGAAAGTTATTTTTCGCTTTGGAGTGTTTTGTTTTGGAAGTACGTTTGATTTTCCTTCTCGTTTAAAAATCAGCTACCAATCAGAACCTCCATTTATGTTCTGGTGAACCACCTAAAATAATATAAAAATAGACGGTTTTCTCCATCGGTTATCGCCCTGCCACACTACGCCGCACAAGTGCTAGCCCTAGGTCAGTGTTTATTCAGATGTGAAGGGCACCGCACGCTCGCGGTCCAAATTCAAGATAAACATCGAAAACGCTCCAGCCAGACTTGTTAGCTACTCAACGAACGTTGAAAAACATTGAGTATTTATTTTCTAAGGAAAGGAAATAGAAATTACCGGGATTGAGCTAACAATCAAACATGTCTTTAAGTTTCTTCAGTCCTAACCTTCGATCAACAATACCTACTAGATGAGGGTCGGCGCAAGAAATACGTCTCGGTAAATAACAGCTCAGTTGCGACTTGAGCTCTTATTTTGTTCAGTTTGTCATAATAAGTAGTGTAAATGTAGGGTAGTAAGTATAATATATTCACGCGGACAGAATCTAGCATTGATTTTGTACTTGGTCCGTTATCTAGTTGGTTATTGTTGATCGAAGGTCCTAACCAAGAAATCAAACAATCAGCTTCGCATTCGCCCAATTACGAGTATGTTGGGGCCGACTTCTTGTTTAACTAAATGCAGCTGTATACTAGTATTTTATATGTAGTAATTGCTTATCTGACCACCAAAACCCTTTTTAACCGACTTCCCAAAAAGGAGGAGGTTCTATGTTCGACTTCAAGTTCGTTTTTTTTTTTTTTTTTTTTGTGTTTGTTCACCGATATCTTCGTCAATTGTGGACCGATTTTGAAAATTCCTTTTTGTTTGAAAAAGTATGTTCCGAAATTGGTCCCATTTTAATTTTGTGAAGATCTAATGAAGAACTTCGGAGATATACAACAGAACTCTTCAATAAATAACGGCAAATCTCTCGGGATTGCTGCAATCGCATGTCTGTTTGTTGTTTATAACATTTCATAACATAACATCACGCCAGTTCGCTCTTAAGGGGTAAGCAGATCTCTCATTTCACCGGTTATGTTCAAGTTTCATGAAATCTATTCTGTCGAAATAGTTCCCTTATTAACTTGCCTATTAGGTACGTACAACTAAAAAGTGAAAAAAATACTACCGACTTCCAAATACAAAACTACAAAGTGAAAAATAACTTTATTTTTTGAAGTCGGTGTCCAAAACGCAAAAAAATGGTACCTACGAAAGACACCGACTTCAAAAAATTAAGTTATTTTTCACTTTGTAGTTTTGTATTTGGAAGTCGGTAATATTTTTTTGCAAAAAGTTTTTTTATACTGAGTAACACTATACTTACTTGGCAAGACAAGCATCAAATTTTCTGGCTTCTGAATGGCCGTACAGACTGTCAAATTCTACAAATGACAGCTAGGACCAACGGCTTAATGTAATGGATAGTCATCCATCGACCGACGGACCTTGGCAAAGATTGCTTAACCTTGTACCAAGAATCAAAAAAATATAAACCTTAAAATACATCTGTTGAAAATATGTGAAGGAATTTTGTGCTTTCACCTGCATTGCTTTTCAAATGACGTATTAATCTTTTTCTTTATTTCTTTATTTACCTATAGATAGGCTCGCGTTTGACCACTATCTCGCCTCATGGTAAGCGACTTTGAAGCACGCTTGCAATAAAGACCCCAAGGTTGTAGCTATCAGGAAACAAAGACTCCGGCAGGGAATGCCACTCCTTAGCTGTGCGCACAATGAAGGTATTCGCAAAACGCTTTTACAGGCGTTATTCGCTCAAACGTATAAATCGCAATATATCAAAAAACCTTTGATTTCAATACATTTTTATTAAATTTCTGACATTGAGTGGCAATGAGATGATATTGCCACTTTTCAGGTCAAAACTGTGTCACGTAATTTACAAAGAAAAAAAGATACGGGAATTTCTTTCGCTCAATTTTCGCCAGAAAACTCTCTAAGTTGTAATCGATTATTAAAATGAGAATCTCTCAAATATCTTTCGATTTCACTACCTCTTAACTAACGCAGGCATCCATGAATAAATCATGACTCGAAATTAAGATGCCGCCGAATTACATTAAAACTTCTCGTACTAAACACCTAATCCGTCGCGACGCTATTGACATTTCGACTTGTTAAATTCAATCTGCTTAGACTTTTTACCAAGATTGGAAGCCGACTCCGAATATAGTATAAGGAGTCGGCTTCCAATCTAACCGGATGAAGCTGAGTACCAGTATTTGAAAACAAGGAGTGAAATCTAAAATGAACATTTCATGATTTTTGCACACTGTTATAAGGTAATTTTTTTATTGATGGTTTACTCGCGTTTGACCACTATCTTACCTGATGGTAAGCGATGATGTGGTCGACGATTGCCTAGAAGTAACCTATTCACTCTTGACTTAAAGGCTGCCAGGTTGTAGTTATCAGGAAAAACAGTCGCTGGCAGGGAATGCCACACCTTAGCTGTATGCACAATAAAAATATTCCCGAAATCTCTTAGTGCGTATGGGTGGGATCACAATCAAACAATTTAAGTTTCCAGTTTCTGCAATATATTTTAAATTAACCGTATGCAATGTATACCTTTCTCGGAGAAGTAACGTAAAATGTTGAAAATGGAGGTGTATTATGAAGCCCGGAGCGGCCGACCATATTTTTTTAAACTCGCCGACTCAGCACAGTGTGCTAGCATTCCCTAGCCGGGTATAAACAACTTTAAACTTGCATATAAGCAGACTTTCTTAAAGGCTTATTTATTCTTATCTGTTTGGATATATGGGCTATTGAGCCAAAGTTGAGAATCTTATGTTGCAGTATCTTTTATTGTAATCTGTGAAGTTTAAACTAGTTCTCACTTAGATATTTACTTTGTTGTCTACATTACTTTTATTTTTTTTCTTTTGACATGTCTTCTTGTAGAATTTTCTTTAGAAATAAGCAGTACTTTTGTACTCTATAATAATAATGGCTCTGATCAAGATGCCAAGCCTTTTTCCAGATATGCAGGGGTGAGCATTCAGTCTAACCGGCTGATTTGCTGAACCGGTATGACAGATTAAATATTACGATTAAAATCAGAATAACGCTTGCACTAATATACAGAAAATATGCCAAAGTCAAAGTGCTCAATCCAGAAAAAAAATCAGGTCATGAACATGAAATTTTCTGAACATATATTTTATTTTTCTTCTTATTCGTTGTCTTCATTTCTGAAGGACGTGCCCGTCTTGGAACGTTTTGACGGAGTCATTGACGAGCTGCTTACGCCATTCTGTCTTCAGCTCTTCTCAGAGCAGGGGTCACCGTGTGTCCAGTAATCACTCTTATCTGGTCTGACCAGCGGGTAGGTGAACGTCCACGCGGTCTCTTGCCATTCACTTTTCCTATCACAACCAGCAGTTTATTTAGATTATAAAACAAAAAAAAATGAGTCAATGAAAACAAACCAAAAACACTACATCAGCATTTTAAGTTCTCGCTTTGCCAGTTTGATAGTACTTTGATTCGGTATTTTTCTGCCACGCTCGGTAAAATACAACCTGAAATGGTCTAGATATGATTCACGGGCATTGCGCGAATGCCATTTTCCGCGAACTTGGCTAGCACATTACTGTTATATTTTCTGTTTTAGATTCGGTCCTCTTACAAGCACATTGTTCGGGACTGTAATAACCAGTTGCGCGATTTCATCCGTGTATTTAACATACTTTTCGAGATGAAAGGCAATTAATGAATTCTACAATTCCGAGAAAGCTACTTTTGTTCGTTTTACTGTGACACTGTACTCACATAGTACCCTGTTTGATCTCGGAAAAGAAAATTTGTAAGTTTCATTCATTTCAATTTTTTCGTTTAAATTTCTTTTGCCATTACCTTTTCTTATACCAAATAAATAATTTATATTTAATTTTTTCAGTGTTCTATTCCCTTTTATTACTCGTATTTTTTCTGTTTTGTGTATTATAGTGTCAAAATAATTTCTAGAGATTTTTCGAGATATAGAGACTGCTCCTGAGGCAACACTGATGTATAATCACGTAGGTCTTTTTTTATCTATAGGCTTGCATTTGACCACCATCTCGCCTGATTTAAAGCGATGATGTGGTCTACGGTGAAGCACGCTTTCCTAGAAGATATCTATTCACTCTTCTAGAAGCAACTTTAAAAATTATGAAACAAGACGTTATCCTAACCTTTTACTACTACATCTAATTATCGTGCTCCCAAAGAAGCCCTTATCTCATGGACGACTAATTTTTATCTCGGTATTTAAAGCCCTGCTGAAGAATAGCGAAACTTACGTGTCAGTGGGCAGGGTACATTGCTCGCAAAACGGATGAGCGTTGGGCCTAATAGTTCTGTAATGGCGACCACGAATCGGAAGGTGATGCGTTGGATGGCCTCCCACTAGGTGGACCGATGACCTGGTTAAAGTTGCGGGAATCCGCTGGATGCGAGACGCACGGGATCTGTCAATGTGGCAACGCCTATATCCAGCAGTGGAGCCCTACCATGAAAGCGATTTCTATCGGCAGGTCACTATGGTATCCAAATAAAGTTGACAGCTTTTCCCTATTTTCTAACTGACCTAGTGACCTACGAATGTATTGCAAAAAATGCCATTTATATAATGGAACTAACAGCCAATATGTTTGCTCACAAGTGGACATCTTTGCGACTTTGATGCGAGTGGAAATCGGTCACAAAGGATGGAACAGAAATGGTGGCAGTTAAAAATGTTTATATTTCGGCACTCTAAATGCAGGATTATTTATTTGTGTTGTATTGAATTTATAAAAAATCTTGCATTGCATAATTGAACTGTGATTTCAGCACGAAAACGATTTGAATAACATGGTATTTTCAGTGAAAATCATAAAACTATAAGTACGACAAAATAAAAGTGCAAGCCACCAAATCCGAAACAAAAAGTTTGGCAAGTTACTCCCGGTTTTCGAATTGAGAACTTAAATCGATTTAAAGGACTTGACTTGTCGACTCGACTTTTGAATTGAAATTGTGAACTTATCAAACTCTACTTTGTGAATTAAAACCTGTAAAACTTTAACATTTAAGTATGGAAATTTCTCCAATTCAAATTCTTAATTCAGTTACCTCATGCAACTCTATCAATGACCTCTTCAAAACTGTGAATGTTTAAGTTGTTACAGTGGGTATTAACACTTTTACTATCAACTAGCTGTGCCCGCGGCTTCACTCCCGTCAACAGCCTACCCTACCCTACTTACCTACCTACCTACGCCTTAGCTAACCTACCTAACTACCCTACGTATCTACCTACCCAACTCACCTACCTGCACAGAATATTATTAACTCTAGGGAGGAGAATATCGACTTCATACAAAAAAAAGTAAAGACAATAGTGTCCGACCGAAAGTTCGGTTTCGGTCGAGTTTCGGCATAAAAACGAGTTACGGTTTAGTTTCGGTTTCGGCGGCAAACCTGCCAAAACTACGACCGAAACCGAAACTGCATTCGGGAGGTCTCGCGCTGTGATCGGTCATGTTCGGCGCGTTAAATTCCATCCAAACGAGTAAGTGGCGAGGAAAATTTGCCGCGTCCACGTGCCTAATCATGTCGTGACTGGCTTGTGTTTGCAGTTCGTTTTGTTTGTTGTGAGTTTTCGTGTGATTTATTTTGAATTCGATAAGTTTAATTTCATGATATAGCATAAGAGTAGGAAGTAAACATCAAAAAATAATTAATTTAAAAATACCAATACATAGATTATAGTAGAATAAATTTTAACGAATAAATTTGTACGTGAGAAAGAATTTACATCTTTTTAGTAAAAACGGAGATAGACATAATTACATTACTAGAAATAGGGACCAATTAGTTCAACCAGGTTTCAGACTGGCTAAAGTAGCCTCTTCTTTCATGGGGTACTGTACAAAATGTTACAATAAAATTCCTCCCCACATTCTAGAACTGAATGAGACGAAATTTAAAACTTGTATAAAACGCACACTATGCAGGCAGGCATATTATAAGTTGGGGGATTACATCACTGATAAAAATGCTTGGCTCAATGCTAGTCTTGCTCCACAACCACTAGGGCGCAAAAACAAGTGATATGCAGAACATTATTGTTCTGTAGAATTGTTGGACCTGCTGAAGACTGTATGAATATATTTGTATTATATAGACTCAATTTCTTTTAGTATAGTATAACTGCGCAGCACGTGTGTGAGTACTATGTACCCAACTGTAAATCTACCATTTGCTGTACCTTGGTGTCGTTCGTTGACTTGTGTTTGCCCTGGCAGTTGAGTGTGTCATGCTCTCTCAAATGTCTCTCTGATGGTGGCGTGTGTGTTGGATCATTCGGTTCCCTTCATGATGGTTGAGCTGGGTGGTGCCGATTCATGCGTCATGTTCGTGAACGGGCGCCGTCAGTTGGGATTGGTCTTAACTTAACTGCTTCGGATGCTAGTGTTTTTCTAGTGCTTATTATGTAACTGTACAGTACATGTGTGAGTACTTTTAATACTTTGTACGTAGTATAGTATGTAGTGATTCTGGGTGCATTGTCCTCACACATATAAATTTATTAATGTATGTACTTATGTACCTAAATTTTGTAAAAAAAACATATATTTTTTTAAAAGAGTAAGTATGGAGTTTCTTGTGCGTTCTTCTCCATAACAAGCTACTTTCCGAATGCACGGTAGAATCAATTTTTATTCCCTGTAAATTTTAATGTATTCTAACGTTCAAAAGTGCCGCTTTGTGGCCTAGTTGAAATAAAAAATATCTTTGTCTTTGTCTTTGTCTTTGTCTTAACCTAACTATCTAAATATTTTTTGGTTGAATTAACTCTCTCGTTATTGTTATACCTAAACAAACACTAGTTAGGTACTTGGTACTTACTATGGTTCATTAGTGGTAACACTATTATGGATTCAGAGTTTTAAAATTCAAGTGGCAAGTACAGTAAGATGCTTAACTACGTCCCTAATTGTTTTTTTTTAAATTAGCACACTTATAGTTAAATGGTAGGTACTTACATAGGCACATACCTAAGTATATCAACTGACCGAGTATCTGTATTGCGTGTGTTGTGATATTTTACTTCTTGATTACTTTAAATTCATCTAACTTTTGATAGAGTGAACCGATTGCGATGAAAAAAAAAAAACGGATACTTAAAGTTACGCATAATGTTTATAAATGAAAGTTATCTACATTGGTTTTGTACATTTTACGTGATGCGTGCACATATAAACAGTCATACAGACAACAATTACAAAAATACTGGAAATGGGTTCTGTTGTCCTTTTTTGTTTATATTTATGTCCTTTAACACCCTGCCTATTTTTTTTTATATTTTCGATGTACAAAAACGACTTTCATACAGATTTATTATAAGTATTGATGATATACTGACATTCAGTTTTCTTTCACAGCCTTCAAATGCCGAGAAGTATGGACCAGCCTGGAGTTAGAACGAGCCTTCAACCTCGGCATAGACGCGGGACTACTGCTGATACCCATCTTCATCATGTCGTTTGCTTACTCCCTGATCGTCACCAAGCTGTGGAGGGGAATGCGTCATGAGATCCAGCATAACTTCAAGTGGCAGAGACATTGTAAGAAACACTTTTATTTACTTCTTCTTGTCCTTGATTCCCTTTAGGTCTACTACTATAAAAAATGAAAGTAAGTGAGCATATATGAAAAAAGAAAGAAAAATATTTATTTGCGATTCGCACAGGAGACACGAGATAAGCAAAACACAAAAAATAGTAAAAATAAATAACCCCGTGCGAGACCAAAAAGGCTCCTATCTCAGCATGTACAACGATATAAAAAAACACTGGTAGGATATTTGTTACTCTTTCGCGCAAACACTTTTGATTTTTAAACTTTACAGCAATATAGCATAAACAGAATAACAAGAACAAGAATAACAAATAGGCTATTATTTATAAAAAATATGTGGAGAGTACTAATTCCACACAGGCAGAGCAGCAGATGCCAGCTGGTATTTTATATATATAAAATTCGACCAAAATTCAGCTTCGTCGACAGGGTTAGTATTGACTTCGAAAAGGGTTTTTCATGGCGCAGAACTTTTATTGTTTTACAAAGTTATTTCGTTTTAGCTTGGCAGCATAAATCTTGTCCTTTTCCTAATATCTTCTCGTAGGAAAAAAAAACTTTTTTGTGAGAACATAGTGTTTCGTTTTTGTGATAAGATTATAAGGCTGTCTATGGTTGTTTTTGTATTTATTTTAACAAACTATGAGATTGCCTTGAAAAATAAATTAATGTTTTTGATCAAATTACCCGATAACTTCCATTCAATTTTAATTACACTTCACTTTTGTTCCACCAGTTTTAATGTATCGACCGTTTATATTTATGTCACCGCTCTTTAATTTTCATCGACTAAATCCCTACTACCCACCTAATATTGAAAGGGTGACTTTTCAGGCGTGAGTTTTGATAGACGCAGAAACACACACCATCAAGAAACCCTTTATGCCAGACATTTCTAGTAAGTTTCCATAATCAACTGAAATCTAGTCTTTGCTAACAAACTAGCAAGCCGAGAGACCATTCATCTTATTTCCACCCCACACTACCTCAGATTTCTCGCCTACCAGTAATTAACTAACGTGTTAATATAAATTAGTCTTCGCTCAAATCTCCACATTGAATCTTAATTATGATTACGCGCATATTACGCCTACTTCGAAGCTGCAGATCTGGCAATAACCAATTAACTACCTTGATGGAAATTTATTGATTTATTTGGGTGGCTGAAGAGTTTGCAGGAGTTGATTCTAGATTACTCCAACTATATTGTTAGTGTCTGACCGAATCTTTGGCTTCAACCGCCTTCGGCAAAAACTACCAGTTATTTTTATGTTTTAGTCTTCCTGCACAAAAGGTACAAAAGGTGAACTTAATGCCTTAGGCATTCTCTATCAGTCAACCAAGGGTGGTGAAGAGATAACATGGTAGGTGCATTGTTTATAAAATTAAAATAAAAGTTGTTATCAACATACTAAATTAGGTAAAATACACGTACTTAAATATATATACGTATTTAAATATATATGTTTATGAAGTAACAGAAAAGAAGAAAGTGAGATGACTCTCCTTAGTTGTGTTGAAAATAAATCCGCAATTTGTCAGCTTTGGGCAAGTCTTCGACATCAGCTAAAATTATGAGAGAGATTGTGATGGAAGAAGCAAAGGGTGGAGAAAAAGGGTCCAACTTTGTTGTGCTGGCCAGTTGCCATCGCCATAAAATAACCACAAAAAAAAAACTAAAGTCATTGCCAATCTTAAACTGAATTTCTCAGGGTTATTCAAAGAGTGTAAAAGTTTCATAATTATGATGAAGACTGCAACAGCAAGAACCTAAACCCATTACGATAATTGGAATCGATTGCTTAAAATGTACGACTAACCTACTCGCCTCAGAAAAAAAAACATTTCAATAATAGTTAAATAAATTACCATTCACAAGCCAGATTATTGTAATCCATAAGCTCTGTGGACATAGTGAGTGAGACTGCTGGGAGTTAGTGATAGCGTGACAGGGCGGTATGGAAGAGGAAAACGTGTTGCACCGACCGGAAGTAACATGGGACTTATGCCGTTAGGCAGACAGTTGATAAAGCTGGACTTAACATTGCCGGCAAAACGAATTTTCCTGAAGCATGTTATCCCATTTTGAACGCCATTGGGGTATTTTTTTTTTCTTTTTAATAAAATACCGATATCACAGAACGTGGAATCACCGACAAAGACTAGAGGCGTACACTACGCCAGTATGCAGCTGACAGTATCACTACGCTCGAATGATGTCGATCTATTCATTTCATAGTGCATAATATTATAGCTCTGTCGCCTGTCAGTTTCGCTGCGTAAGTGTCTTCAGAGAATCTAGATAATTGACATTCTATTAACGAAAACTTCGCGATAGCAATTGGAAAAATGTAGTGTCCGATCGAAAGTTCGGTTTCGGTTTAGGTCGAGTTTCAGAAAAAAAAACGTCTTCCGGTTTAGTTTCGGTTTCGGCGGCAAACCTGCCGAAACTACGAAACCGAAACTGCATTCGGGAGTTCTCGTACTGTGATCGGTCATGTTCGGCGCGTTAAATTCCATCCAAGCGAGTATAGTCTTGCGAATATTTTTTTCTTAAATGAGGGTTTGTTATGTTGATTATCATACCAATAAGTGTAAATGTCGAAGACTGTAAAGATTGAAGTGTAAGTGAATTGAAGTGATTTAAAGATAAAAATATTAACGTTTTCTTTATTTTTCCCTCAAAACATGATCCTTGTAAAGAAGTTTCGCTTTCGATCGTAAAAACCAGATTCGGTCGGACACTAGAAAACTGCATTTGAATGTCAAGCGATATCGAATTATCACGTGATCAATCCCTCGCATTTCGGCATTTCGACCATCGCCATCGCTCGCAACGAATGACACTAAATTTGTCTAGACCCTCAGAGCCCGTTTGCTCGGCAACCTATCTTTACAGTCGAGCCTGCACAATGTGCATAGCACAAGTTTTAGGTGTCATAGAAAAAGTCAGAATTGACTTGGTTCGTCAATTTTATTAGTGCCTAGACGGTGACACTCACTGATATGTTTGGTTTGGTAAGTTTTGGCAATGCCGTTACTAGCAGTGGCCGCTGAGGTAACTTGGTGCTCTATGCCCGAGACTTCACTTAAAATCAAAAGCTTTTAAAAGAAATTTAGGAGTTCTTCTTACTTGATCCACTATTTCGACAAGTGACATCGGCCCATTAGCTCAGTTAGTAAGAGATTCGTGCTAATAACGCGAAGGTCACGGGTTCGATTCCCTTATGGGCCATTAAATACTATTTAGGATATTTGGTGATGTCACCAACTTTCTAATAACTATGACAAAACGTTCAAAAAATACAAGTTTTTAAGCTGACATGATCACAATCATTAGAATTAATATTTGTGTTGTTCTCGGGATCATAGCGCTTGTAACGGTGCCGAAATATCGAGCTCTCAACCAAAATCTAAATATACATGGTAAATATCCCGAAACAAATATTGGTTCAAATAATAGATTAGATAATGTATTTTGATTTGTTAGTTCGACTAATGTTAAGTCATTGTTAGTTCAATTAATGTATACCAAGCTAAAACAATCATCTAACATGTAACTGTAACTTTTATTATTTAACATTCGTTTATTTACTATAAACGAATTTATATTTTATTTTTTATAATAATTACTTTTTTATAATTACTTTCCCGACACACACGCGACGATGCGACATCTCACTTTCTAAGAAGTTGTTCTAACATCAACTAATAAAACATCCGTTGTTCAATATTTCTGAATTAGTGGTAACATCGCTGTCGTATTTATAGTCGCGTCTGTCTACGAAATCCCTTACAGTACGTAACAGCCCTTATTTTTTGTACCGTGTAATTGATTAATGATTGGAACCATAATAATATAATATTGGTAAGGCTGTCTATTCCATACTTACGTATGTGTTTGACAGGCCTGTGTTCCATCTTTGTTTGCTGTAACAATGGGAAAATGGTTATTTAACGCAGCCACGATAAATTAAGCTACACTTCACCTACTAATGAAGGCCAACTTATTTTATTGCCATCGGTTTTTTTTTATATGTTTGCACTAGATTTAAATAGCACTATCATTTTCACCTCATTTTGATAGAAGTATAAAAATTGACTTACATACAAATTTTGAGGCCCTATTGATACACATTAGGTTATGATGTTTTCCTCTATTTTCTTAGTGTTCAACTTCATTATAACAATACGAGTCATCATCATCATCAGCCTATAGCAGTCCACTGCTGGACATAGGCCTCTCCAATTGCACGCCATTTGGTTCGATTTTCGGCAACTGTCATCCAGCTGCTACCAGCCACCCTGCGAAGGTCGTGGCTCCACCTAGCCTGAGGGCGTCCTACCTTACGTTTACCAGTTCGCGGTCTCCACTCAAGAACACGTTTACCCCAACAGTCATCGGTTCTACGACTTATATGGCCGGCCCATTGCCACTTCAGCTTACTTATTCTGTGAGCTATGTCGACAACTTTGGTTCTCTGCCGGATCACCTCGTTTCGGATTCGATCCCTTAGAGAGACTCCGAGCATAGCCCTTTCCATAGCTCGCTGAGCAACGTTGAACTGATAAACCAGCCGTATTGTGAGTGTCCACGTCTCGGCACCGTAGGTCATAACAGGCAGGACGTACTGGTTGAAGACTTTAGTCTTCAGGCTTTGTGGGATACGCGACGAGAAGACTCGACGAAGTTTTCCAAACGCCGCCCAGCCCAGCTGTATTCTTCTGCTAGCCTCCTTCTCAAAGTTGTTCTTACCAAACTGCAGAGTTTGCCCGAGGTAAACGTATTCTCGAACAACTTTGAGAGCACCGCCGTTGACCACAATCGATCCCAGAGTGACGTGTGAATTGAACATAACCTGGGTTTTGTCCAAGTTCATCCGGAGACCGATGCGTGCAGAAGAATCAGCTAGGCTATCCAGCATCTGCTGCAAGTCGTGCACCGACTCTGCCATTATGACGATGTCATCCGCAAATCTCAAGTGTGAGATGTACTCGCCGTTAATATTAATGCCGCGTCCTTCCCAGTCCAGCGTCTTAAACATATCCTCCACCGCGTTACTAAACAATTTCGGGGAAATTACGTCCCCTTGTTTAACCCCTCGACGCAGTGAGATATGTCTAGTTTGCCGGTCCTGACTTTGGACGGTCATTGTTGCGTTTTCATAAAGACATCTCAGCACTTGGATGTATCGCCAGTCAACTTGGGATCGCTGCATAGACTCCAAAACAGACCAGGTTTCGATGGAGTCAAAAGCCTTCTCATAGTCCACAAAAGCAAAACTCAGGGTCGATTATACTCTTCGGACTTTTGTATAATTTGCCGCACTGTGTGGATGTGGTCTATGGTGCTGTATCCTCCTCGGAACCCGGCCTGCTCCGGTGGCTCAAACTCGTCGAGTCTTCGCGCTAGACGATTCGTGACGAGTCTCGAAAACAACTTATAAACGTGACTAAGAAGCGAAATAGGTCTGTAGTTCTTCAAAAGGGTCTTGTCACCCTTTTTGAAGAAAAGAACGACCACGCTCCTCTGCCACGCCATTGGAGTTCTCCCAGAGAACAGGACAGAGTTAAAGAGCTTCCCAAGCTCCTTCAATACCGGGCGTCCTCCCGCTTTCAGGAGCTCGGTTGTAATCCCGTCCTCGCCAGGGGCTTTTCCATTTTTAAGCTGTTTGAGAGCCGCCTCGATTTCATCTTGGCTTACTTCAGGCAGGTCTTCTGTAAAATGGCGGGTTAAGGTGGCTCTAGAATCCTCATTTTCGCGATCAGGCCGAGATGCATGCGATGCGTACAGTTGGCTGTGGAAGTCTTCCACTTCCGAAAGAATCTCCGGCCTCGAAACGACGATATCCCCACTCGATTTAGTCAGCTTCGTCAGATGGCTCCTCCCAAGTGGCTGGAAGAACACTTTGGACGAAGTTTTGCTCAATCGCTTTCTCTATAGAGAGCGTATTAGATCGTCGGAGATCGCGTCGTACCAGTTTCCTAATTCTTTTGTTGAGGGCCCGCTGTTCTGACGAAGTGGCTGGTGGATTTTCAAGTCGCTCCGTCATGAGCTTCGTCGAGAGTCTCATTCGAAAGTTTACACTCCCGGCCCATACGCCGCATCTTACAAAATCTCGTACCTTCCTCCCTGAGGATTTGCACCATTTGGTCGAGCGTCTGGTCAACGTCATCTGTGGTTTCCACGACAGCGAACTGGTTCTCCAGGTCTGACTGGAACGCTTCAGATCCTAACATAGTTTGGAGCATGTTTGGACGGAGCCTAGACTTCATCAAACGAGTTCTCTCAAGCTTGAAGTTGATATTCAGAGAGCCTCGGACAAGTCTGTGATCGCTGCCAGTATTAAACCTATTGGTCACTGAGGCATCCCTGAATATATGCTTTTTATCTGTTATGATGACGTCTATCTCATTTTTGGTCATAGCGGCTTTGCCACGTCCACTTCCTTTGGGGCTGTTTCTTAAAAAAAGGAATTCATTACGAAAAGCCCCTCCTTCTCTAGGAAGTTGACAAGCATTTGCCCCTATGATTTCTGCTGCCAAACCCGTAGGATCCTACTACCAATTTGCTGCAGTTCTGTACTCCCACTTTAGCGTTAAAATCCCCCATGACAACGCTGTAGTGGGTCTTAGTGGTGGAGTGCAAGGCCTTGTAAATGTCCTCGAACATTTCTTCCATTTCGTCGTCCGAATGCGCCGAGGTCGGTACGTAGACTTGCACGACCTTGAGGCTATACCTCTCAGTTAGCTTCACTATGAGGTACGCTACCCTGTTCGACACACTGGAGACTTCCACAACGTTGCCACAGATGGATTTGTTAACCAGGAACCCGACACCACCTTGGGATAGCTGGTCTCCCTCTCGGAAATACATAAGGTGGCCCGATTCAAGAGTTATTGTGTCCTCCCCCTCTTTTCGGACTTCGCTCAACCCCAGAATGTGCCACCTTATATTCCCGAGCTCCTGTTCAAGCTGAACGAGGTGTTCGTCGAGCCGTAACGTGCGTCCGTTGTACGTAGCCAAGGTCAGTTGGGTTTTTTGATATTGGCGGCCGTAGTCCGTAACCCGGAGATTCTTCGCACCCCCGAGTGCCCTGCCGCTACCGTGACCGCCGCCATAATCAGCAATAACAGCAGGGCGGCCGGGAACTGGGGGCCGTGGTTTCTATTGACTTGCCATTGGAGGGTTTGCCCATAATCGCCACGCTGGGCATGCGGGTTGGCGATCGCAGATCGCAGTTTCTCGCACTGGTGACGCTGCCGCCCGTCACCAGTCTGTGCCATTTAACTGCGAAGATTTGTTGAAAAGGTTATACCGCCATTTGTCGGTTGTCGTCAGAGCCTCGTTTGTTGATCAGCAGGATGCACCACGAGCAGGTGAGGTTGACTTGGGGCGCTAAGTTAGTGAGTGCGCCCCCTTACACCCCGAGTATCTTTTACAAAATGCATATTCATTCCTAGATATATGGTGCCAAAACTCACAGTAAGTCTGTCTAAATTCATAAGACATACCAAGATACGACAGGTCTGTATATATCAGTAAGTACCTATGACCCCACTGCTCGCAATATTCTTTATTAAAACCTCGCAAAAGGAAGTCACTATCATTTTATTCTCGGAAACTGTCTATATAACTTCGTTTATTTTTATTTCACCCGCGAAATAGACTAAAAAGTATTGGCACGTGTAAGCCATTAAGGTCCCTCCTCGTTTAGTTTTAAAACCAGCAAGAATATAAAATAGAGTGACATTTTTATTTTGGTCTACATATTATGTAGGCAAATTTTCGTGACGAATTCTGAAACTGGTGTCTATAGTTTTTCCATTCCAAGTCAATCATCTCTTTTGAAGATAATTCATGCATAGAAAAAAGAAAATAATGCTATCATCAATAGCTTGCCCTTATTTTATTTTTACCCGACTGCCGAAGGAGGATAATGTCGTATGTATGTTTGTTCCTATGCGAAAATTGGCCAACGCGATGGCCGCGATTTTGATGATTCTTACGTCAATCGATTCGTCTTAAAAACCCTGCGAGTGTCACTGGCTACATTCAAATTGGAAAAGAAAAAAATGGCGGATTTTGGGCGCCATTTTGAGGAGGGAAAATTGATTTTTCCTCCCAAACTCATCGTGTGAAGTATCAAAATAAAGGGTTTTAAGAGGTTATTTCAAAAATATATAACACTTTGATGTTAAAATGTACCTAATTCAAAAAAAAAAAATTACTAAAAAGTTGTAAATAAAAAAACTTAATTTAAAAAAATAAAAAAGCCCGGCTGCTTGAAAAGCGAACTAAAAAGACGTACACAAGAAGACATTGATGCCGTGCAGTCGGAGGATACATATTCACGAGCTGCCTGACCAAAACCAGCTGTGCAGTCGGAGGATACATCTGGTTTTGGTCAGCCAGCTCGCAATTATGTTTATTATGCTTTTAGAACCAATGTAAATGTTGTCGGAAGACGATACGCTGGAAGGCCTCCCACTAGGTGGACTGATGACCTGGTTAAGGTTGCGGGAAGGCGCTGGATGCGAGACGCACGGGATCGGTCAATGTGGCGACGCCTGGGGGAGGCCTATGTCCAGCAGTGGACGTCTTTCGGCTGAAATGATGATGATGATGATGATGTAAATGTTGTCGCAAACCCATAGCCAGTACGGTGGGCTTATTACGTAAGGAACAGCAAGCAGTAATAATTGGGAAATTATAGCGCGATCAATTTAATGACCTGGCTACCGAGGCCTATAAGTCCAGTTTTTATTTTTTGACACTCACTTTTAACAGATGCTATTATACTTGTCCAATGATTTATACAATTTATCATTTTTATAAAAATGCAACGTGGACGTTGTTTTTTTTTATAATCGTCAATTGATTACTATTTAAATCCAATAATCCGATAAATTAATATTTGCTGATGTAAACTATTCGTGTAACAGTAAATATGGCAGTGAATAATGGATATTATCATTTTATTTACATAATATAACAATAAATTTGAAAATTTTATTGAAACTATTTGAAAAATTGGATGACTAAAATTCCAATGTGTAAAATCGATTAAAATTTCTTCTTAATAGTCGATTATTATAAGAAATCAAATCGATAACTCATTAGGAGGACATCACTAAATGAACGTCATCATCTTGTAATTGAGCTACATACATACATAAACTCACGCCTTTTTCCCATGGGGGTAGGCAGAAACTACAGAACGCCACCTGCTACGATCCTTACATACTTCTTTTGCTTCACTCACATTCATGCATCTAGTCATACACACACGCCGGTTATGAGTACTGCGCACCTGGCCTTTTTGAAGAACATCACCTATAAGGTTTATGTATGTCTTTCTAGGGCGTCCCCTCCCGGCGTTTCCATTCACGTCTGCCTTGTAAATACATTTCGTTAGTCGCCTTTCATTCATCATCTCAACATGGCCAAACCATCTAAACATACTCTTTTCAATTTTAGTCACTACATCTTCTTTTAGACCACAACGTTGTCTTATTACCTCATTCCTAAACCTATCATTTAAAGTAACCCCACACATACTTCGCAAGGAGCGCATTTCTACTGCATTAATCCTACTTTCATGTATTTTTTGCCAGACCCACCCTTCACTTCCATACATAAGTGTAGGCACCAGCACGCTGTTGTGAACGGCGAGTCGAGCTTCTGGAGACATCGATTTGCTGGTCACAACCGCATGTATAGCACCATTCACTTTATTCCCTGCATTCACTCTCCTTTCTACATCCTCTTCAATCTTTCCATCCCTTGTGAACATACTTCCCAGATATACAAACTCGTTCACTTGCTCTACAATCTTATCATTTATTTTCACTTAACACTCCGATACATCGTCTTCTCTTTCAAACACCATTACCTTAGTCTTGTTCACATGTATACTCATACCTTTTAACTTAAAAGCTTCATTCATCACAGTCACCATGTCTTGCAACTGTTCTGCTGACGATGCAAGTAGAACTTGATCATCTGCATAGAGAAGGCATTTGACAGGCAACTCATTCATCCTCAATCCGCACTCATGCTCTTCTAACCTATCAGACAACTATCCATGTACAAGTTGAACAGCCACGGTGACGCTACACAGCCCTGTCTAACACCCCTTGAGATGGAAAACCAGTCCGTTTACGCCCCATTAATCTTAACAGAAGCACTGGAATCCCTGTATTTGAGCTATGAAACGTAAAATAGATCTTTGAATACACTTGTTTTCAATTTACTTTAGACATTGGCAGAATAGACGACATCGGTGCTTGCCATATAAAAATAAGAATAAATATAATAAAAGATACTTCGTGCGGGCATAGCATATTCTAATGTGTTTGTAAGTATTTGGCAGTAAACATACCTAGCGTGGCAGCCTTTTTGGCAAGCTTCGCTGAGGTAGCCAACACTACAATTGTTGAGGATTCAACCAATAAAACCAGGTCAACTACTGAGGAAGTATTCTTCTATATTTCGATATTCTGTAGACGTGTTGCTTGCGCCGCTGCTCGCAGTAAAAAGGGCTTTTTCCAACAATGGTCCCTTACTTATACAATTGTTGCTAACGCCGCGCCCCTCTACAAATTACCTACACCGCGTCGAGCAACTTCACGTCGGTCGAGCGTCGACCAATCATAGCTAAGCAGTTACTCGACCAATCGGCGCAAAGTAGGGCACGGCGCTATTCAATGACAAAACGTTACTGTAACGAGGCCCGTTTGGCTATATCGAATTAATTTTACTTTAAATTAGGGGCCTCGCTACAATAAGTTAACAAAACATATTAGGTATATAATGAGGTTTACATATAAAACAAAAACATATCACTTAACTGTTCCAAACACTTACTTATGTCCATATTCACTATTACTTAACACTTTATAAGTCCATAGTCACTATCACTTATGAGTCTATTTACACCATCACAAATCACACGATGGCTTCGCAGGCTGCGTCACCAACAGTCTCCCCCTCGGTGCCTTGCACCTCAGCTTGCAGGGGTGACGATGCTGGCACTATCACGACCAGCCGGGATGCCGGCCGACGCAGTACGCCCGCCGGGGTGCGGACGTTGACGATCCGAGTTCTTCCATCTGGCCCGGGGTAGGCCGCGCTGATCACGCCGCGTGGCCACGAGCAGCGTGGCAGTGTGTGGTCCACCAGCAGGACGAGGTCGCCAACGGTGGGATCCCGATAATGGGGACCCTGGAAGTACCGGGGTGAGAGCGTTGGTAGGTACTCGCGCACCCATCTGGCCCAAAAGTGGTCGGCCAGGCGCTGGGATGTCCTCCACGATGGAGAACCGATGAGCTCAGCGTCGTCGAATGAGCCAAACATGTGAGCTCCGCTGGACCTGCCGATTAGAAAATGGTTAGGGGTCAGTGCTTCTTCTTCGTTGGGGTCGGTGCTCACGGAGAATAGTGGCCGTGAGTTGACCACATGTTCTGCCTCCAGTAGCAGAGTGTGCAGGACCTCCTCCCTCGGTCTCCTTTCGTGGAGTGTCGCTGCCAGTGCGGTCTTGACGGTGCGCACTAGCCGTTCCCACGAGCCACCCATGTGTGGGGCTCCTGGGGGAATGAACCTCCATACTATGCCGATTTCGTTGGTGGCCTCTTGGAGTTCGCGACTTGCACCCACGAAGTTGGTTCCATTGTCGCTCATGATGACCTTGGGAGTGCCTCTTCTGGCAATCATTCGTCTTAGGGCCAATATCATGGAGTCGGTCGTTAGGGATGCGGCTAACTCCAGATGCACTGCACGCGTTGTCATGCATGTAAACAATGCGCCCCATCTCTTCTCTACGCGTCGTCCCACGGTGACCAGTAGAGGGCCAAAGTAGTCCACGCCCACACATGTAGAACACGCAGCTCCAAATATCAAGGACGTCATCCTACATTCCTTATCTTGCCACAGGAATCGAAGACTGTCTCTGTCTTCCTCGTTGATTTTCACGCGTAGGAATATTTCTTTTATATCCGCCACCACAGCTACTGCACTTTGACGAAACCGTAGTAATACTCCGAACAATGATTGAAGTATGTCGGGTCCGGCTAGCAACGCGTCGTTAAGTGATCGTCCATTCGACTTAGCCGCGGCGTCGAATACCAATCTCATCTTTTTCTTCTGTGGGTGGACGACTGCGAAGTGTGGCAAGTACCAAGTCCTTGCAGAGGTAGGTTCTTCCTTAGCTTCCTCTGCATACTCGCTGACGATCAAGTTGTTGATCTGCTCTTGGTATTTTTTCTGAAATTCCCCATCTTTCAGGAATCTCTTCTGGATTCCCTTCAAGCGCCGCGCAGCTGTCGTCTTGCTTTCAGGTAGATGCTCGCCTTCTGTCTTCCAGATGAGCCCCGTGCTGAATCTCCCGTCGGTCAACCTCTTCGTGGTGGCGTCCAGGACGTGTAGCGCCCGCTGATCTATGTCGTTCGACGGCTTCTTGGCGGCGATTCCTAACGCCTCAATGTCGAAATGTTCCCTGATCAGCTTTTCCAGGTGATCGTCCTTGGAGCTGGGTTGCGTAACAAGGTGATTCACGACCCTGACTGGAGCGCTGCTGCTTGTCCGCACTCCGTGTAGCACCCATCCCAGCTGCGTTCTTGACGCGACTGGCTTGCAGCGGTGGCCATGCTTGACTTCTTGCGAGACTATGAGATGCCAGTTGTCTTGACCAATGAGCACCGACGGCTTGGCATTGGGGTACTTTAACTGATCCCGAATATCTTCCAGGTGCTCGCATCCTTCTAAGTCTTTTTCGTTGACTTCTTGAGGCGTCAAGTGCAGGTTTTTTATTGAGTACCCGGATAACTTCTCAGTATTACGGCCGAATATCCCGCGGATCTTGACGTCAATTTTCCTAGACTTCTGGTCCATGCGGTGGCCGCCTACGCCTTCTATGCGCAGCTCCTCATCTGGCCCTTGTGCCCCGATCTTCTCGACTACTGAATCTTCTATCAGCGTGACCGTAGAGCCTTCGTCCATGAGAGCGTAGACGCAGGCGTTCCCCTCTGGCCCCATTAACTCCACAGGAACAATCTTGAGATACGCCCTTGATACCGCTCGCGCCGCGTTGACCGTAGAAGCTATCGTCTGGGCGGTCGTTTCTTGAGTCGTCGGCTTCGTTGCTTCTTCATAATGCAACAGCAAATGATGACCCTTCTTGCACTTTCCACATGGCTTCGCTTTACAGCTGAAGCCCCGATGCCTTCCTTCTAGGCACTTGTAGCACAACCCAGACTTCTTGGCTTGCTCCCACTTGTCTTTAATTGATGCTTCACTAAACTTCTTGCATTTCGGAAGAGTGTGCTCAGCTTTACACTGCGGGCAGTTAACCTTTTCGCGTTCCTTCCTATTATCTTCTTTGCAGGAAAACACCGTAGCTGACTTCGTCCTGCACTCATGTTCGCCTTCTGAATCTTCTTCTGACGTGTGATCTTCTTGGTTCCTAGCAGCACGAGTGGTATGCACGCCACGAGAGCCCGCGGTTCGCGTTCGGAACCTCATGCTTTCTTTCTTCATTCTGGATCCCACGAACTCGTGCATCTCAAATTGATCCACCATGTCATTGAAGAACTGCATGAGGCTCAGGAGTATGGACTCATCTTCATCTTCTTTCTTTGCTCGATACTCGTACCACTTGAAACGCACCAATGTACACATTTTCTCGATTATTCTGCTTGAAATATCACTCGAGTGCAGGTAACTTTGTCGCTTCATTTGTTTCACGACGCTAACGGTGTTTGACACTGCCCCGGCGTACCGAACCAACTCTCTCGCATCTTCTGACATCGGAGGAAGCTTCTCGATGTTTTCTATCTCGCTTCTAATGAGATAAGTGGGGCGTCCGAAGCGGCGCTCCAAGGCGGTCATTACTTGTTGCGGATCGATCTGGGTGAACAATAACGATTTCACCGCTTCTTTCGCTTTGCCCTTGACGGCTTTTCTCAGTCTTCCCATGTTCTCTATATCTGAGAAGAGCGCGCGGGTATCTTCGTAAGTCGCCTTGAACGCCATCCAATCGCAGGCGTCGCCTTCAAACTGGTGCAGCTCGCTGACGTACTTCGGTGCGCGCTGCATGAATGATGACGTCTTATTCTCAGACGCGGACTTGACAGCTTGAAGGATTGCTGCTGCCAGCTGGTTGGTGTGACTTGGTGTGGCGATCGCGACCTCTGGGGCGGGCAACTCACTTGGCGGCTCCCCCTCGTTGCGTTCCATACTCTTCGTCGTTGACACCCATGCCGCAGTTGCTTGCGCTGCGGCGGCTTCGACTTCAGCCTCTTCTTCTCCTTCCTGGTCACTCAGGTCCGTATCATCTGCGCGCACTAGTTCCAGCTTGGTGTAAGCAAGCTTCGCCTTCATACTTATTTCTTCTAATTGCAACTTTTCTAGCTCCAATCTTGCTTCTAATTCTTTCTTCCTTTGAGAATTATTCTTAGAAACTGACTTGGGCTGCTTCTTCTTGCGTTTCTCAACCATGGTGATGTCGGCGTCCTCGACCACAGTCGAGTGTTCGGTCGCTGCGGTGCTGTCGGTCACTGTTTCCGACGTGGCACCCGAAGTCGTCCCCGTCGCCATCTTATCACCACCGCTGGTTTCTTCCTCGGTAGTTGACCTCGTGCTATCTCCTTTGCGGCTTCGCGTCATCATATCAGGCTTCGAGATAAGTAACTTCTTCAAATATTACTCTTCCCAGCGTAAATCCCGACGAATCTTCAATAGGAAATCTTCCTGCTTCCAAGTCGCGACGTAAGTAGGTACTTATTCTTCGTGGCGCAAGTAGCGCTTGGCTCAACCTTGCTGCCGCTTAGTACTTCACTCCGATGTCGTTCTTGAGCGTAGATTCGACGTGGAATTCCAAGTTGATATGATGAACGCAGCGATAATTCTTCACGGTCGGTATCCTTTGATGTCTTCACGTAATGGCGTCTTGAAGTCTTCACGTTCCGTACGATCGTCCCGAAAAGACCACGTTTATGATCGTCTCGAAAAATACCACGTGTTGACCATCTGCTACAAACCACACGTTTTCGACCCTGTTAAGGACCACGTGTTTCACTATCCTCTTGAAAAGACGATTAGTTGTGATCGTCCCGAAAAAGGACCACGTTTATGATCTTCACACTCCACGTGTTGAGAAAGACCACGTGTTTTTCAATTATCTTGATAAAGATAGCACGTTTTGTTTCACAGTAACTGCAAAAATCTTCAATTCTTCAGCGGCGGAACTGTATTTCTTCTGGCTTCAGTCTTGAATCCGGCTTTCGAAGGACCATGGTATTGTTGAGGATTCAACCAATAAAACCAGGTCAACTACTGAGGAAGTATTCTTCTATATTTCGATATTCTGTAGACGTGTTGCTTGCGCCGCTGCTCGCAGTAAAAAGGGCTTTTTCCAACAATGGTCCCTTACTTATACAATTGTTGCTAACGCCGCGCCCCTCTACAAATTACCTACACCGCGTCGAGCAACTTCACGTCGGTCGAGCGTCGACCAATCATAGCGAAGCAGTTACTCGACCAATCGGCGCAAAGTAGGGCACGGCGCTATTCAATGACAAAACGTTACTGTAACGAGGCCCGTTTGGCTATATCGAATTAATTTTACTTTAAATTAGGGGCCTCGCTACAATAAGTTAACAAAACATATTAGGTATATAATGAGGTTTACATATAAAACAAAAACATATCACTTAACTGTTCCAAACACTTACTTATGTCCATATTCACTATTACTTAACACTTTATAAGTCCATAGTCACTATCACTTATGAGTCTATTTACACCATCACAAATCACACGATGGCTTCGCAGGCTGCGTCACCAACAACAATAAAAATTCCACTTTACCGAGATCACGTCTGTTTCAATGATTCAACAAATTGTCCAGTTGCGACACACATTTGAGACACAAAACACCAATACACCAATTTGTCATTACAATATTCACTAGGAATTAATTTGCGTATAATTAAAGTAGCCACAAAATAACACACGAAAAAATGTCACCAAAATCTCAAAAACTTCTTTACCTACTCAGCCATCAGCGAGCGATTGGCACTCGACTAACAACAAGGGAAAAAGTAATCGCAATTTGACAGCCACATTTGTTCGCCGATGGCAATCGCTCCGCTGTCAAAAACCATGCGTAATACGAAATGATCGAGATCCCTTTGCGATAAAGGCACATTTTAGTTAGCAGATTTTTATTGTTAGTAGTCACATCACATCATCAGCCTTTTTTTAAAGTTCCCACTGCTGGGATACAGACCTCCTCTCATAGAGGGAGTGGGCTATAATCCACCACGCGGGCTCAGTGCGGATTGGTAGATGTCACATGTCTTTGAATTTTTGGTTCTAGCACATGCCGTTTTCCTCACGATGTTTTCCTTCACCGTTTTG
The DNA here is from genome assembly GCA_964057195.1 of Orthosia cruda. NCBI lineage: Eukaryota > Metazoa > Arthropoda > Insecta > Lepidoptera > Noctuidae > Orthosia > Orthosia cruda. The sequence continues at coordinate 34,041,452 of OZ059838.1, forward strand.
AGAGCAGTGGTGATGAAATAAATTACACAAAGTAAAGCGCCTGCTCGGGTTCGAACCCACGACCTTCAACTCGTAAGTCGGGACCGTAACCACTGGGCCACCACTGCTTGTTAGTAGTGCTGTCGTAAAATTAGAGCGTCATTTTTATTGTTCGTGTATCGTATTTTTTTTGGTGTGGCTATCGTTCATACATAATACGGATTCCCGATTGAATAGTAATTATTTCGCAATGATAAGCCGATTATTTTACGCGATAATCGCGCGATGATTGCACAATCTCTGCGCAATTATTGCTGATTGTTGTTTCATACGTAATAAGCCTACGGGTTGTTCCTAGAGGTCCACGATTCCATTTTTTCTCTTTTCTCCTCGGGTCCATACTATCTACAAAAATATTTTTAGCAAAGATGTGTCGCTAATGTTCTACAAGTACAACGATACACCTTGCTTTTTAGGGCCCCGTACATTGCAGCATTGGAGCGACGCAACTGAAGAACAATTTCATATAATTTATATATCAATCATGCAAATGCAAAATAGCTATTTATGCAACTGTTACGTTATGGACGGTCTTTTAATACGAGTGCCATTTTTCGGTACAAGCGTAGCGCGTACCGAAATAGGTGGGCACGAGTTATTAAAAGACCAATAACGTACGGTTGCATACAAGATTTTATCTACGAAGGAAGGAATAAAATACAGATATAGACAAATAAGTATTTTTAATAGAAACTTAACTACACACTGACTATTGTTTCTTTAGGCATAGCACGCACAGCGATTTTGATTCGCGCGAATTATTTTCCGCGCGAATTTTTTAGTACTATTTGTGCGCGATTTTTTTTCCGCAGTGCGTGCAGCTTCATACAACTCCATAGGCCACAGAACGCGCGGAAAAAAATTCGCGCGAATAAAAATCGCAGTGCGTGCTAAGCCTTACATGTAAATTTTGTATTGTACATGTCTTGATTTTTCTGGTAGTAAATTATTTGTAGCCGCAACTGCTCTATTTGTTATATCTGGTGGAGTATTTTCAATATCACTTGCTGTTGAAGACATGTTTAATAAAATTTGGAATATTATTACACTCGGAATATTTTTCCTGCGTCCACTTTATTTTTTTATTTAGTCTTTATTAGGTATAAGGCAAAGATATTGTAGCTGCAACAGCCAAATAGTATACGATACTTTTGTTCTAAACTTGTTCCATTTTTCTACGTCGTTTATTTGTCGACGTTCTGTCGGTACATGGATATTATTTATATTGTCATGGTGGTGGGTAGCTTAGTTTTAGTTTGCAATAAACCAGTCTGTTGTGAAGCCACGTATTTTATTGACGTTCCATTGGCGACGAGAACGGGATATTTTATTCTTTTGTTTTTTTTATTGGCCACGCGGTTTTTAATACTTAGCATTATGCCTATCGGAAAAATAGAATCTTTTAATTTGAGTTCAAAGCAATGGCCAGCGTATATTCGTCGAGTGAATCAATACATAAAGCTAAATGAAATTGACAATGAATTAAAGGTGCCTATGTTAATAACGGTTGTAGGGGAAGAGACCTATGCACTAATGTGCGATCTGTGTTCACCTAGCTTCCCGGAAAGCAAAACGTATGACGAATTAGTGCAACTTGTGACGGAACACCTGGAACCACAACGGTCCGAGATTGCAGAGCGACACGTGTTCAGGTTGCGCCGACAGCGGGCCGGCGAGTCCCTCACAGAGTACCTGCAGGCATTAAAACACCTCGCGTCTACTTGCAATTTCGGGAAGTGCAAGTTATGCTCGACGCTGGAGGAGAATTTACGCGATCAGTTCGTGTCAGGCTTGACGAACGATGTGATGCGATCCAGAATTTTCGCCGAAAAGAAGATACAGTATAAAGAGGCAGTGGAACTAGCGTTGGCTCTAGAGGCAGCTGAGAAACACGCCGAAGTGAGTGGCACAACGACGGCGGTGGCGGAGACATCAGGGCCGCGGGTAAGCGGTGAGGCGGGTGAAGGCCTGCATAATGCACGCGGCTGGCGAACGGGCCAGCGCGGCCGGTCATCGCGAGCGCCCGGCGGCGCAGGACGAGCGGCTGCAGGTACAAGCGGCGGCGGCGAGGACGCCGCGGATGGGCGCGCGCGGCCATGCTGGCGCTGTGGCAAGGCGCACTCGGCCGTGAGGTGTCGGTTTAAAAATTACAGTTGTGATGAGTGCGGCCAAAAAGGGCATTTAAAAGCAGTGTGTAAACAAGTGCGTGGTAGTGGCGGTCGACATAACTATGTCAGTGATGAATCTGACGACGGTATATTCAACCTAAATGTAGCAGCACGAGGTAACAAACCATACTTTATTAAGTTAAGAATTGATACCATGAACATCGAATGTGAAGTTGACACGGGTAGTCGTATTTCAGCAATAAGTGACAAAATGTACCAACGTTGGTTTTCGCATAAAAAAATCTATCCAGATAATTTAATTTTACGCGGGTACTCTGGTTCACGAATCGAATCACTTGGTTACATTGAGGTGGACGTGTGTTTAGGTACATTTGAAGGCAAGTCCTTAAGGCTTTACGTTATTAACGGTGGAGCGCGGCCTTTGTTAGGGCGAGAATGGATGCGCGCCTTAAAGATTACACAAATAAACCTCAATGAAATCATAGATGACGAATTCGTAAACAAACTATGTAAGGAATTCCCAGAAGTGTTTACCGATAAGCTAGGTACATGCAAACAGCCCATACGACTACAGCTATTAGATAAGGAACCGGTTTACGTGCGAGCAAGACCGATGCCGCTGGCACTGCGCGCACGAGTCGAACGGGAGCTTGAGCGCCTTGTTGCGGACGGGTCCATCTACCGCGTCGATTACTCGGATTATGGCACTCCAATAGTCCCAGTTATTAAACAAAATGGGGACATACGCATTTGTGGGGATTATAAGATAACCAGCAATCCAAAGCTAAAAAGAGATTATTACCCATTGCCGCGGATCGAGGAGTTGTTTGCGAATCTCAGTGGGGGCGATAAATTTACTAAAATAGACTTGAAACATGCGTATGAACAGTGCATTTTATCGAATGATTCGCAACCTTATACAGCTATAACTACTCATATGGGTACATTTGTGTATCGACGTACACCTTACGGGTTGTCAGTTATACCGGAAAAATTTCAAAAGATTATGGAGGAGACACTGCGCGGGGTGCCAGGGTGCGTTGTATTTTTAGACGATATTTGTGTGACCGGCTCAAATAGACTTGAACATTTAAAAAATTTGAGAGCTGTACTCGAAAGGTTACGTAGCACGGGACTTACTGTAAAACTTAGCAAATGTAAATTCTTACAAGAAAGTGTGAAGTATCTGGGCTTTATTATTAATAAGGAAGGGTTACGCCCGGATCCAGAAAAATTGGAGGCCATTTCCAGTGCGCCCAAACCAGAAAACGTAACCCAACTAAAGAGTTTTCTGGGGATGCTCAATTATTATGGGCGATTTATTCCACGTTTAAGCACCTTGTTGCAACCTTTACATAACTTGTTAAAGAAAGATAGCAACTGGGAATGGGACTCCAATTGCGATAATGCTTTTTTGGAGGCAAAGCGATCTCTCCTGAGTGAACGGGTATTAGCACATTACGAGGAGGGGCGCGAGCTGGTATTGTCGGTGGATAGCAGTGCGTACGGACTAGGGGCCGTGCTTGCGCACCGGTTCGCGGACGGTAGTGAGCGGCCCGTTAGTTGCGTGTCGCGCACACTGAGTTCGTCCGAGCGCAATTACAGCCAGCTGGACAAAGAGGCACTGGCTATTCTGTTTGGTGTCACGAAACATCACCAATATTTGTTCGGTAGGCGCTTCACGCTACGCACCGATCATCAGCCGCTTACTCACATTTTTGGGGCAAAAGGAGGCATTCCGCAAACGGCAGCTAGCCGCTTACAGAGGTGGGCTGCACGCCTGGCAGCTTATGATTTTGAGATAGAGTTTGTACGATCGGTGGACAACGGTCCGGCTGATGCGTTATCGCGGTTACCGTTACCTCGGGAGGGTCGCTCTGCTGACACTGTGGACTATCTAAATCTTATAGAGGAGTCACTGCCTGTCAGTTTCAAAGATATCGCGAAAGAAACTGAACGTGATCCTTTGTTATGTAAAATTAAAGGTTATATTCTTTTTGGTTGGCCGTCAAACGCGAGCTGTGATCCGGAAAAACCATTTTTTGCGAAGAAGAGTGATTTTGTAGTTGATCAGGGATGCGTTATTTATAAATATAGGATAGTGGTACCAGATGTTCTACAAAAGAAAATTTTAAATGAGGTTCATGAGGGCCACTTAGGCGTGAACAAAATGAAAAGTTTATCGCGGAGTTACATTTATTGGTCGAGTTTAGACCGGGACATTGAGGAAATATGTAGGTCATGCGCAGCGTGCCGCAACGTGCGGGACGCGCCGCCGCGGGCGCAGCTGCACCCCTGGGAGTTCCCGCTGCACCCGTGGCAGCGCGTACACGCGGACTTTGCAGACTGTGGGGGCGTGCGTTATCTCATTATGGTGGACGCTCATTCCAAATGGATAGAGGCCGTGCCGATGCGTAGCACGAACGCAGCATCAACCATCAAAGTTTTCAGAAGTATATTCGCACGTTTTGGTTTACCGTCACAGCTCGTGACTGACAACGGCCCGCCGTTTACTTCACTAGAATTTAAGGACTATTGTAAAAACAATTGTATCAAACATACGACTTCGGCTCCTTATCGGCCTCAGGGTAATGGCGCGGCGGAAAACGCGGTAAAAACGGTAAAGAAAGCAATTAAGAGAGCTATATATGAGGGTAAGGATGTTAACGCCGCTCTTAGTCAATTTCTGTTCCAATACCGTAACTGTGATCACGCGACTACAGGAGTATCCCCGGCAGTGGCGCTCCAAGGCAGGCGCCTGCGCAGCCGACTGGACGCACTACGGCCGGATGTGGCGGCCGTAGTACGAGCCAAACAAGAGCGTCAGGTCGCCCACGTCCCAGGGTCGGATAGGGAATTCCAGGTGGGAGACGCAGTGATGGCTCGCGATTATACCGCGAGGGGGGATAAGTGGACCGAAGCCACTGTTATTAAAAAGACTGGGCCTGTCTCGTATAAAGTCGGTATAGGTAACGGGGTTGAGTGGCGTAGACATGCAGACCAAATCATTTCAAGTAACAGCAAAGATAGGTACTCATTATCGCGAATGAGTGGCGTGGCTGTGTCCGAAGAGACGAATCCGAATAAGACCGACAAACTGAGCGTCGATAACGGAGCCGAAGGTGACCTGTTTGAAGACGCATCCAGCGGTGGTGGCAGTGAATCTAAGGTCGAATTATGATACCCATAACGACATCGGGTTGCATTATGCGAATCGTCATAAATTCTAAAACACAAGCAAAGACATTCTAAACATACAGCCAGGTCCCTATAATATTACTTCGAAATCGAGATAATGTAAATAATGTTTTTAAAAATGAAACAAGTTTAGAACAAAAGTATCGTATACTATTAGGCTGTGGCGGCTACAAGGTATTTGCCTTATAAAGACTAAATAAAAAAATAAAATAAAAAGTGGACGCGGGAAAAATTTTGGGAGTGAAATTTTATTCCAAATTTTATTAAAAATGTCTTCAACATTAAGTTATATTGAAAATACACCAGCATATATAACAAGTAGAGCAGTTGCGGCTACAAATATCTTACTACCAGAAAAATCAAGACATGTATATGAGAAATGAAATACTTTAACACACTTCCTAAAATACTTATTTGTCTATATCCAATGATATTCAAATAAACAGATATGTTATGAGCGCGCGCATTTTGAAGACACGAATAGGTCACAATTGTGACCTTTAATCTTTAGTTTATGTCACGCATGGCGAAGAGCGATAGGCTTTGTTGAAAAAAAAACAAAATAAAATAAATGCCAGTGTGTATTTGTAATTTATTTATTTATTGATTATTTTTTTTTTTTTTTAATGTTAGATGAATGAAAGTTTAATGTTAGGTGTATGTGTGCTGCCGCTATATGCGGCACACTTTTTTCAATTGTTTTGTGAGTGTATAACGTATCTGTTTATTTGAATATCATTGTCTATATCTGTGTTTTATTCCTTCCTTCGTAGATAAAATCTTGTATGCAACTGTACGATATTGGTCTTTTAATAACTCGTGCCCACCTATTTCGGTACGCGCTACGCTTGTACCGAAAAATGCCACTCGTATTAAAAGACCGTCCATAACGTAACAGTTGCATAAATAGCTATTTTTTCTATTACGATACAGGACAAATCCAAGAAGTTAATCACTAAGGAGTTTCCATTTTTTTTTTTTGTAATTTCATTTTGTAGTGCCTATTATAAAAAGATTTGATTCCAATTTTAAATTGTCTATGACAATGCCCGCTTTAGACTTAGCACGCACTGCGATTTCTATCCGCGCGAATTTTGTTTCCTTCTACCTGTTCATAGTGCTCAAAATATTCGGGTGAATAAAATTCGCGCCGAGGTGCGGTGGATTCTGTGGCAAAACACGGATTTCTTGCGGTATTATTTCCGCACGATTTCCTTACCGCAATGCGAACAACTTCATACAATTCCATAGGTCGCAGAATGGGCGGAAAAAAAATCACGCGAATAAAGATCGCAGTGCGTGCTAAGCCTTAGCGCATGCGCGGTTAATGCGGTGATGTACTGGGTTTTGGCGCCATTCATACGTTTTGCAAGTTTTGATGTACTGAATTTCATGAGTTATTTAAATTATTGTTTAAAAATGTCTGTTATCAGTGAATGTGAAGAAAATTTGACACCACCCGATATATTAGATGCGGCGAAGGAAATTACTCTTAATTTATTACCAGCAAAGTCGAGAAAAGTATATGACAAATGCTATCATGATTTTATGGCATGGAAAATGCAAAAAGAGGTATGTAGTAGGTTCAATCCCAATTTATGAGTGAAGATAAAGTAGTGTATGAAACTGCACATAACTAGGTATTAAAACATTCGTGTGAAAACTATTAAAAACCGAGCCGAAGGCGAGGTTTTTAAACACACACTCATGTTTTAATACCCCTCATTATGCAACAGTTTCATAAACTACTATATTGTCACAGAAACCAACATGCCTACAAATTATGCTTAAACTAAAATCTTTATCGGTAGTAAAGACAACATTAAGATATACTAACCTATACCTTTATAACGCAAAACAAAAGAAAAAAAAAAGATAACCCCGTGCGAGACCAAAAAGGCTTCTATCTTAGTATGTGCAACGATATTTTAAAGAAAATAACGCTGCGCTGATATTCTGATAGGGCCCACTGTTGATGCCACGGACACATTCACGGAAAAGGACGAACTCTACGTTGTTGCATTGTCCCATCGCCCTTGTATGTGGGAGCCTTTATTTTGGTCTTATAGTAGGTAGGTAGGTATAAAGAAAATCTTGGGTGCATTGGGTATTTACTATTTATTCTGGAGTACATTGCCTATCAAATACACAAATCTGCAATAGACAAGCATTTACCGATATTATTATGGATTCAATCATGTATCAATTTCACGGTCCATAAATAATGCCACTTTTATCTTGGCCACGAGGTCCCAGCGCTAACTAAGAAAATTTGTTTTAAATAAATGTCACTAGATGGGTGATATGCATCGATATGATATTGAATTGTGCGTAAAATTAACATTTTCGAGAATTGATCATAAAACTTGAATGTTCTTTTTTAATCAACTCTCCTAAGCACAAACATATGGAATATTGGGCTCATTAGGTTTGCTTTTCTCGGCGAAGTAGGCATTTAACGTGCCACTGACACCACGAAGCGAGTGGCGCGCTCGCGTGTGCGCAAAGTCGATAAAAGTGTCACTGCAAAGATGTGTACAGAAGGCTTATTTTACTATACTTTTTAGAACTTAATAAAATATGAGAGTTGTTGGCGAAACAGTTTGTTATATTACAATGCGTAGTTATAACGAAAAGTGTTTTGTTTTAAATAAATCTGTATATATTTTAGTTTTATACATATTCAGTTTTGGAAAATGCCCTAAATCGTATTTTATTAAATTATTTTACTATCAAACTACTTACCTTTTTGAAAACATAAATGGGACGGTGTAAAAAAACTTCATGCAACAACAATATTCTTACTGGGGTTTTCAAAAATTCGATTGTTTTCGGTTTTTTTTAATAAAATCAAAATGAAGATGGCGCCGACCGAAATTTTGGCAACTTTCGTCATGGGTGTAATTTACATGGTTTTTGGGGTCGCTAGATACAAATATGGGGTCAAAATGATATTCCAAGATGGCGCCGACCGAAATTTCAGAAACATTTCTTACAAACTTCTTTTATTACAAATAGGGCTTCGCGGGCATCGCTTTTAGCCCGCGGCAGCACCGGGGCTTGCAACAGCGAGCCCGTCGATGTGTTTTCCTCTGAACCTTGTTGCCACCACTTGCCACCAGCTTGTTGCGAGCCCGAGTCATTACTGACCCACGCTCGCTATGTTTGGCTTGTTGTATGTGACTGTAGACGCGCCGCAGCGAGCGCTATGAACGGTTTGCCGCTTCTTCACGACACCCTGGCGGTCTACCTACACCAGGTGGGAGTTATGGCATACCATAAGAGGCCCAGCGAAGAGCCGTACGGCGGCCGTTGTGTTTTAATATATTATTTTATTATTAAAACTATTAACATATTTTATAAATTCTACTCTGAGAATAAAGTTCTATAGGTTGTTAACTTTGTTTAAATATGTGTTATAGATAGTGAATTTTTCATAATCTTCTAGAACAATAAGAAAATGATCAAAAAAACATTGTTTTAGATTCTTTTTCAGATTTATTTTTTGATCGACCGAACTTTTCGATATCATGTTTTGAATATCAGAAATGAAAAGTACATTGAGTCAACTACAACTTTTTTTTGCATTTATACAATCACTAGGTATTTGTTTGTTTTTTATTGAATCAAAGTGATGTAAAAGTCTGGGGCACTCGAATTTTTAAATTTGTATAGTAACACATTTTGGTACAATGAAACTGTAAAAACGTACAAAAAAAAACTATAAAACATATCGTCAGCGTACTTAAAGAAAAAAAATAGTCACAAACCGAGAAAACCCTTATACTTGCAAGTCGCTGCTAACACCATCTCTGGCCGTGGAACGGAACCGAATGCGATCGAAGTACTTATTAAAAATAATCATCTTAATCAGAAGAAAAACGCTAGTTACGTAGGCACGTTTTCTTTGTAGAGGATGAGGCATCTGTAATGTTATGGGTTTTAGTAATGGAATGTTTGGCATTAATGTAGAAAGAAATACAACAAATAAATAAAAAAGAAACCCAAAAAGTGTCTCGTGGCCCATGAGGGGATCGAACCCGCGACCTTCGCGTTATTAGCACGACGCTCTAACCAACTGAGCTAATGGGCCGACGTAAAAGCCGACGAAATTCGGCATCCCGTGAGGCGTATGCCCGATATCCTTTTTTAAAAGCTTTTTATTTAAAACTAGCTGTCCGCCCGCAGCTTCGCCTGCGTGGACTTCACGATATTGGCTGTTTCGTTTTTTTTCAGTTCTGGTGGGATATTGCAAATTATTATCCAAATATATTTATCGAATTATTAAAATTACCTGTAAATTGATATAAAATGAGCATAAACTGCACTGCCTTCCCGTTCTAATAGCCTAGACTTTCATTCCGGATTAGATCGATTTCCACAAATAGTGGAATATCACTTTGCTTTCAATTTCTGAATCCTACTACCGACAGGATAGAAAATTAATACGAGTACATTGTGGCGCAAAAGTTATCACCCGATGTTCTTTGGCTATATATTTTTTTTTATGAATTAAGAACTTTGTTTTTGCTTTTGAATTTGGTGTCTTCATTTATTTTTCATTTAGTGGAGAAAATGAAATGGCTAAGTGGCCGTCGCTTCGCCAAAATTAATAAACATTCGGCCCCGTTTATGGCATTTGCCATCACTCTTACCAGAACTTCCGGCGGATATTATCTTTGAGGGTTTCAAGAGTCTAGGCTTAGAATCGTGACTTAAAAAAAAATCAAACAAAAAGAAGTCTGGAACAGTTATATCAGGCTTTCTGGCCAGTGCAAGTCCGGATAATGCCGCCCTCGGAAATTCGGTTGCGGCTCGTGCAGTAAGCGCCGCTGCTTTATCCTGTTGGAACCAATATGTACTCTAGTTAAAATTTATATCTTTTAAGAATAGAAAAATATTTTAATCAATGCTCTGTGACCTCATCGACCACAGTAGTGGTTTGGCGGCGCGATAACGTAAAAATACACACCATGCAGTAACTTTGAGCGGGTGTAATGACTCTGTCTGGATTATAGATTTTCGGTGCCACAGAGGTGATAATGCTTATTCACGTAGGTATTCAAAGAGTTTGCTCCTGATTTTCGATGAAAAGTTGTCCTCCTCGTGGTCGCGATTTAGAATGGCTTGACGTAGGTTACACCCGCTTGGAGTTTACCAGCTATATTTAGTATCTGTTTACTTCACAAATGTTGAAGCAGATTTGGCATTTTCCGCCATTTGCAAAAATTAAAGCATTTTCCGAAAAAGTGAATCAGCTTATTATTAAAAAACTGCAATTAGCTTACACTAACAAAATCGTCATCAAGAAGTTAGAATTTAATTAACCACTTCTTTGTATATCACATTGGTGTTTTTTTTCTGTGTGGTGTCAAAATGACCAGGCTGCTAGTGCTGACTCTGGGACAGGCAACGTAAAATTGCCCGTGTCGGAAGAAATCTTGCCTTAAATCTATGCCAGCTACCCTTAATAACTGACCTTGAGATTTATTTAAGGTCGTTAAAAAAAAATCAAATCAAGTCAAGTCAGAGGATATCAGTGGTACTCGATCGAGTTATGAAAACTGTTTCCGCCCGAGCACGTCCAGTAATCATTCACATAAACTTTAACACACCTACCCTCCCCTTTAAGGGATGAAATTGTATGGAAGATCAATACTAAATTCCAAGTAATTTTGTTAATAAACAATTTATTTTTCATTAAAACTTTAACTCCACTCGTTACCAGAGGCGGCTCGTGATATTTATTTATGGGAGTTCACAAAAAAAAACGTAAAACTAGTACCATTTATTTATTTTTACAGAAAATCCATTCTGATCTGTTCTGTTCAGTATTTCTGTTCTGCAAACTTCATAAATAACATCTAAAATGTCATTCTGAATGGTTTTAGACGTAGGTACCTTTAAAACGGAACTGCTGGATAAATGCTGTTTCATAGCTAAATCGATATCTGACACGAAATCAACCAAACCTCTATAGATTCCGGGATTCAGGGATTCCGTAGATTCATCCTAACCCCGTAAAGCAACTTGAAATGCACCACAAATACCACACAATCTATTAAACGCCGTAAAATATATCGATCAACGCGTTCATTGAACTCTCTAATAGATTTTCGATACGCAGAATCGAGCGCCTTACGAATATCTTGTCGGCCGATAGGTGCCAATTGAAATTCACATAACTAAATTTTGAGTAAGAGCAATTTCAGGACATGGTTGCCCCTTAGCTTTCAGTTCGAGACGCATTTCAAGAGTCTTTTCATATTTTTTTTATAAAAGACACACTGTATTGTTGCATTTTTGACACAAATATCGCGCTAAACTATATTTAATACATAATTAAAAGAAAACTGCGAAGAATCTACATTCTGCCGTAAAGTAACTGACTCCGAGTGTTAGTTTAGGTACATAAGATTGACAACGGCGCACAGGCTTAAGTCTCCCGCGCCGCCTTGCGCGATTTGGCAACGTCGCGAGTGAGCGGCGCTCCAGATTAGGCTAATTTCCCATACAAAATCTTCTGTTTCACGCGTCGGACTGTGTCCATGTTTCTCTTTCGCACTCATTGAATACTGTACTAGAAATCGTACTGAATTTTGTTTCATAGGAGCGCAATCGCTGGCGCTCCACTCCACACGTTAGGCACATACAACTTGACGCTAAATGTGCGTATAGGTAATAGTTAGTTTCTACTACGTTTCTAGTAAACTGCTATTATGAGTGTATTGTATAGGCATAGTAGAAAGAATTTATGTATAGGATTTTATGGAAATATAGATTAAGCAATTTTTGTGGGAGTGCACTGCACCAGCGCTCTTTAGGACGAGCCGCCTCTGCTTGTTACCCCTTTAAGGAAGGAAATTCAAAAAGCCTCAAATACGTGTTTCTTTAATTGTATTCAAGAGCGTAAATACTGATTTCCAAGAAATATTGATAATAAACAATTTAGTTTTCATGCAAACTTTAATACCCCCTTTTTACCCTTTCAAGGAAAGAAATTCAATAATCCTTAAATATCTGTTTCTTTGATTGTGTTGTTGAGCAGAATGACTAAATTTAAATTCATTTTGTAAATGAACAATTTATTTTTCATTCAAACTTTAACATCTCTTTTTACCCCTTTAATGGATGAAATAAAAAATCCTTAGATACATGTTTCTTTAATTGTATTGAAGAGCATAAATACTGAATTCCAAGAAATTTTGATAATAAACAATTTAGTTTTCATACAATCTTTTACACTCCTTTTTTCCCTTTAATGGATGAAATTCAAAAAATCCTGAGATACGTGTTTCTTTAATTGTATTGAAGAGCATTAATACTGAATTCCAATTTTTTTTTATAATAAACAATTTAGTTTTCATGCAAACTTTAATACCCCCCTTTTAACCCTGTTAAGGGATGAAATTATAAAATCCTTAAATACCTGTTTCTTTAATTGTGTTGAAGAGCAGAATGACTAAATTTGAATTAATTTTGATAATGAACAATTTATTTTTCATTTAAACTTTAACATCCCTTTTTATCTCTTGAAGGGATGAAATTCAAAAAATCCTTATACACGTGTTTCTTTAATTATTTTGAAGTGTCTATATACTAAATTTCAAGTAATTTTGCCTTGAAACAATATATTTTTCATTCAAATTTTGACATCCCTTTTTACCCCTTTAAGGGATGAAATTTAAAAAAGCTTAAAGACGTATTTTATTATTTTATATTTAGAGGCCTAATACCATATTTCACACATTTCAAATGAAAAGTGACAGAGTTCCATACAAACTTTTATCCCCTATTTTACCCCTTTAGAGGATGAATTTACAAAAATCCTTTCTTGAACGACGCCTACAGTATAAAATCAACATCCTCTAAAAATTTCAAACTTCTATCATTATTGGTTTAGGCTAGGCGTTGATATGTCAGTCGGGATATTGCCTTTTATATATATAGATTAAAATCGAGATCGAACACAGAGTACGAAAGCGCCTCTGTTAGAGAAAGCATGGTCTAAATTTCATATAAACCAAGTGGTGAATGAGTGTCACCTATACCACAATTCATAGAAATTGACGGTCCGTGACAATTCTAACTTCAGCTATGATAGTCGAAACATTTTTTTAGAGCACATTGTGCGGACCCGAATATTTAGTAAGTGCGTCTCTAGCCAGTAGCGCAGTGATTCCGTGTCCTGTGGTCCTGGTATTTCTACGAAAAATCATTACCCTCCGTTATGGAGCAGTCGGGTAAAAAGGTCTACGATACAATTTTGCGCAAGTTACGGGAGGGAGGAAACTGTTGGATCGACAAGAGCTTAGCTCTTAAGTTTATTACTGAGAACTGCGAGCTAAGGAAAATCATTACTGGGTATATTATGATCTTGAGACTTAGCAAGAATTAAAATCAGTGTGTACAGGACGAGGTGGGATGTACCTACAATTCCTACAGTAATTACGTCCTTTTAATTTCTTACGAGTATCACCTTAAGTGTTCTTTGCTCCATAAGACGACAGGTTCCATTTGGTTGTGTGACAATGAGTTTCAACATACGACAAGTTTCGATTTACTGGGCATTGTTGTCAAAAGTGGGTAAGCAATTAATATTATGTTTTCCTGGGTATCACGCTAGACTCAAGGTTACAATGGGGTCCTCATTTAATATCACTTGCGGGGCGGTTAAGTTCGGCGGCTTATGCTGTTAGAAAAATTCGTCAATTTACTGATGTAGATACCGCGAGGCTGGTCTATTTTAGTTACTTTCATAGTATAATGTCTTACGGCATATTACTATGGGGAAGGGCTGCAGACATTCAGTCAATTTTTGTTCTACAAAAACGAGCCATCAGAGCGATATACAATCTTCGCCGGCGCGATTCTCTAAGGGAACTGTTTAAAGACATTAACATCATGACGGTACCTTGTCAGTATATTTACGAAAACATCATGTACGTTAGAAAGAATTTACATCTTTTTAGTAAAAACAGCGATAGACATAGTTATGTTCCTAGAAATAGGGACCAATTAATTCAACCAGGTTTCAGGCTGGCTAAAGTAGCGTCATCTTTTAGGGGGTACTGTATAAAATGTTACAATAAAATACCGCCACACATTCTAAAATTGAATGAGACGAAATTTAAAACTTGTATAAAACGCACACTATGCAGGCAGGCATATTATAGGTTGGGGGATTACATCGCTGATAAAAATGCTTGGCCCAACGCTATTCCAGCTCCACAGCCACTAGGGCACAAAAACAAGTGATAAGCAGAAAAGTTCTGAAGTATTGTTGGACCTGCTGAAGACTGTACGAATAATTATAATGTATATTTGTGTTGTATAAACTCAATTTATTTTTTGGATTATATAACTGCACAGCACATATGTGAGTACTATGTACTAACTGTAAATCTACCATTTACTGTACCTATGTGTCGTTCGTTGACTTCAGTGTGCCCCGGCAGTTGAGTGTGTCATGCTCTCTCTAATGTCTCTCTGATGGTGGCACATGTGTTGGATCATTCGGTTCCCTTCATGATGGTTGAGCTGAGTGGTGCCGATCCATGTGTCATGTTCGTGAACGGGCGCCGTCAGTTGGGATTGGTCATATCTTAGCTGCCTCCGCATGTTTTTAATTACCTATTTATTGTATTTTTAATTGTTTGTTTTACTCTAGACGCTTTTAAGTGCGTTTTTTTTTTTTACATCGTTCTCACATATATGTATTTTTCCTACAAGATTATTGTAACCAAATACTTGTAAAACACATTTATGTTTTTTTAAAAGAGTAAGTTTGGAGTTTCTTGTCCGTTCTTCTCCATAACAAGCTACATTTCCGAATGGACGGTAGAATCAATTATTATTACATTTAATTTTTATTTTTGACGTTCGAAAGTGCCGCTTAATGGCCTAATTGAATAAAGAAATTTTGATTTTGATTTTGATTTATGTCTCATTATACCTAAATCTTTACATCCAAAATATCAGTGACAATATCGTTATGCAATTATGCAGCGAAAGAATATTTTGAAAAAAATCGTGAGTTATTGCTGAATTGATAGTGATTATCAGATTCTAAATTCAAATTGTCGATAGAAAATTTAAATTAAGATGCTGCTAGTCACGAGAATCAAGGACTTAAGTTAAAAGTTTATACAAATAAGGCGCGTTGTCTTTAAAAATCGATGCATTATAACAATTTACCTAAGCTACAATTCTCAAATATGTGCTGTGAACACGTGAAGAGAATCTTCAATGTAATTACGACCGCAGCGTCCTTTTCCAACTTTTGTCTATTCTCACTATGATACCTCCCTAATATTTTAGTCTCGCTCCAGTATTAAAATCCTAACACAAACAGCGTCAAAATATAATTATTCAAACTACGTTTTCCTAGGAACAGTATGAATTACAAATTAACCTAGGTATTCAAACCCCTATTTTGAAATTTAGCATATGAAAACAGAGAGCTATAAAATTATAATAGTTAATAATCATAGTGATGAGGGTAAGCCTAGGTACTAGAGGAATTGTAATAACCGGTATTTTGTAATCTATCTATACGAATTTGTATAAAAATGAATCCCTATTTCCCTTGGTCACGGCATCATGCTTGAACGGCTGGAACGACTTCGCTAATTCGGTAGGGTAGGTAGGGTAGGGTAGGGTAGGTAGGGCAGGTAGGGTAGGGTAGATGAATGATTGGTGTTTTTATGGCAAAACAAAGTTTGCGGGTCAGCTAGTATAAATGTCGGACCAAGATACAGGCTTGCCTAGTTTGGGGCTAATGTAAAAATGTTTGTAATACTTTTATTTAAAATTAAATATAAATTTGAATTAAGAAGAAAGCCTTTGATTTTGATAAGGATTATGTAAGGATAAGGATGTGTTTTCATTTTATTTTCTGTTTATCTTACTATCTTATCTTACTCTACTTGAAGTAAGATAATATATAAAAAAATTGTCTTTTACTAATATCATAAATGTGAAAGTTCGGATGGCTGTATGTGTGTATGTATGTTTGTTACTCAGTCTCGCCAGAACGGCTGAACGGATCTGGATGATATTTGTTACAGAGATTGATTACAGTTTGGAATAGCGCACGGGCTTTTTATCGCGATATAATGTTTCCTCGGGAAAACAAAATACTTTTTACGTGGACGAAGCCGCAGTCAAAAGCCAGTCTATAATATGCTTAACAATTCGAGAGTTAATGTACTTACTTACATACATAGTTATGTTTTACATAAGTAAATAACAATCTTACTGAAACTTTAGAAACTTAGGTAAGCCTTCTTGGATTAAATATAAGTGCAAAAATATTCGAGAGTTAAATACTTACATAACTAGTTATCTTCATAAGTTGACAGTCTTACTTAGATTTTAGAAACTCAGGTAAGCCTACTTGCATAAAATATAAGTGCGTCCGAACTTTGATTCCAAAACTTGCATTAAGGTTAACGCATAAATCAGTTTCTAGATTGAATAATGTATGTTAAGTATTAAAAGTTAAGAAAATCCCTGAAAAGGCTGTCAAAAATACATTATCGCTAAAAGATTTTGCAAAAACTTTGTTTCTGTCAAAAACCTCTGGTTCGTCAAAAATACCTGAAAAGGCTGTGTAAACAATTTATATAAGTAAATACATTCATCAAATTTGACTGGGCTCTTGTTATGTTATTTGCTCTATTAAAATCATTTTTGTGGATGGACCAAATGGCAGAGATTGTGAAGAACAAAAGATCGATTTCTAAAAATTCTGCCGCCCTAGATGGCTTTACTCATGTAACACTTGTTTCGGAGATTTTTGAATCGTTAATATCAAGGATTTTTGCTTTCTACGCGAAACCTTTTAGATCCTAGAGTGCATTTCAAATAAAAATGTCATGGACACGTTTTCATCAGATTTTATTTGTAAAGTTTCGAAAATAAGTTTTATTTAAGTGTGTGTTCAAGCACAGGTTCAATGTTTCCATGTTGAATACCATTCCACACATTCTTCCAGCCAACCTTATCCGCTGCCCTCACCGGCCACCACCCAACCCCATTTCAGCCTCGCAGACTTGTCTCCAACATCAGCGATGCCTATCATGGACCGTATAATTGTGTTGCGGATTCGGTCGGTCAGTTTGATTCGCAGAATGCTGCGATCCATCGCTCTTTGGCATACCCTAAGTTTAGATTCCTGAGCCTCAGTCAAAGACTAAAACTGAGCGCCATAGGTTAGGATAGGCAGAATACACATACCAACGAGTTTACGATTTAATGAAATTGGAAGATCGACTTTCCTACATAATTACGTAATTGGCAAAATGTGGATAAGTATACCTCTGCCTAAAACTCATTTACTTAGTAATACAGGCGTCCACTTAAATTGCTGTTGTATCAAATCTTCTTCTTTTCGTGTGAGGTGTGGCCACCTCTGGTGTCAGAGTTAACTAAGCCGCCTCTGGGAAACCCCACAGGCCTCTGACTTGGCTATTTCAGACTTACATCAACTATATAGGTCCAGGTATCAAATTAATTCCATCGAAACATATGTCTCTCAATTTCATGATTTCAATATTATCTTATTACTGTTACGTACCAACTGTACCTATACCTTAGCTATCTCTTGGTTGATGAAACTTTGTATTTAGATTATTTCCATTGGGAAGCAAATCACTGACTTTGATATTGAACTGAACGTTGATTGAATCGCAACTGTAAGCTTTCAGAGTGCTATTTCTGGGTCTGTATTAATCACGTTATTCATCATCAGATATGTGTTTTGCATTGGTAAACACGGCTTCTATCATGATTCATGATGATACTTCACTTGAATTTATAACTCAAAATCATTTCTCTCCATCGCCACCAACTGAACTATGGAGTTTAGCATCGTGTATATTAAGTACTTAATATTTTATATTGACAAGACCGAATTGAATATCACTTGCACATCAGAAAAGCAAGATCCATTTATCGACGTAACATAGTTACTGAGAATTGTTATAAAAAGTGGTAAATAATTAATTTTCCTGACATTTACCCACAGTGGACAAAGAGGTAATCAACAAAATAACAGTTAAGCGGTCAAAATAAGTCAATATTCAGTATCCGGGATTCATCCCGGCAACCACGTGCCATTACACGTGGACTCCGGGATGTGAACAGCCAAATATGAAATACTGTAATAACATTTGGGGAAATTGAACGTCATTCAGAAATGTCATGTCATGACTTTTGGGAAAAACTGATGCAGTTGGTGAGCCTATTGGCAATTTAATTTCGTTTCAATGATGATTTATAATTTTTAACAAGTCGATAAATATTTTGCACACTGTAGTGTAGTAGGGACTTGGCATAGAGCAAAATTTTATGATTTTATAATGTTGTATCCTGCATTAGATTAGACGTTATTATTACTGCAAAGCAAATATGAGTGTCTCAGTCATCTTTGACCTAGACTAGAGTCAAGATCAAACCCATCTCAAAATAAAAAAATAAATACCGGCCAAGTGCGAGTCGGACTCGCGCAAGAAGGGTTTCGCACCATTATCGCAATAAATGGCAAAAATAGGTTTGTTGTATGCTGGGAGCCCCGTTTAAATATTTATTTTATTCTGTTTTTAACCGACTTCAAAAAGGAGTCGAATAACGGAAAACAATGGGTACAAAAGACACTGACTTCGGAAAAGAAAGTAATTTTTCGCATTGTAGTGGTTTTGTTTTGGAAGTCACTTAGATTTTTTTTATGTTAAAAAGATTTTAGTATTTATTGTTATAGCGGCAACAGAAATACAACATCTGGAGAAATTTCAACTTTCTAGATATGACGGTTCATGAGATACAGCCTGGTGACAGACAGACAAACGGACAGTGGAGTCTTGGTAAAAGGGTCCCAGTTTTACTCTTTGGGTACGGAAATTTAAAATATTTTTTTCGCAAAAAAAAAAACTCGACTTGAACTTGGTCAATTTGTGGTGAAGGTGAACCAAAACTAAAAAGAGTGAAATAAAAACTTTTTCGCAAAAAAATGGACCGACTTCCAAAACAAAACACTAAAAAGTGCAAAATAACTTTCCTTTCGGAAGTCGTTGTCTTTCGTACCTCATGTTTTTATTGTTTTGCGATGGGTAGACCATTACCTGGATTACGCCATACTGATGAGATACTTTATACTCCGTAGTACGTCCCAGTGGGATCTGCATCGAGTGTCAAGTAACCGGCAAAAGCTAGTTATATACTGTTACACGTGTTTTATATCAGAAGGCGGTTAGGTATAGAAATTTCACCCATACGCACAAAACGTTTTGAGAAAACTTTTATTATGCGTACAGCTAAGGAGTGGAATTCCCTGCCGGAGTCTGTGTTTCCCGACAGCTACAATCTGGGGGTCATTAAGTCAAGAGTGAATAGGTTATTTCTAGGCAAGCGTGTTTCACCGTCGACAACATCATCGCTTACCATCAGGTGAAATAGTGGTCAAGCGCGAGCCTATTGGACAAAAAAAAAATCTTGAAGACTTATGATGAAATACTTTTTGTCCTTATGATGCCTTAATGATACGTGGAATAAGGGCTTAGAATAAAATAAATTTCCCCAAGTGACCTTCCTGATGGTTCAACAAGATTCGATTTATATCACACTAGTTTTTACCCGCGGCTTCGCCTGTGTAAAAAGTGTTTTACCATTCCAAGGGATCACACTACCAGCATAAAAACTATCGTATATATGTCCTTCTTAGGGTCTTAAATTATCTCCATACCAATATTCATCCAAATCGGTTCAGCGGTTTAAGCGTGAACAGGTAACAGACAGACTGAGGTACATTCGCATTTATAATATTATACTAGCTTCTGCCAGCGGCTTTGCCTGCGTGAATGTAGATAATTATCTCAAGGGAATATATTCCCGGGATGAAAAGTATTATATGTGCTATTCCAGACTATAATATATCTCTGTGCCAAATTTCATCCAGATCCGTTCAGTCGTTTTTGCGTGCAAGAGCAACAAACAAACACACTCACAAACTTTAGCCTTTATAATATTAGTGTGAATTAGGATATATAAATGTTATACTGCCTTGTGCCAGCGGCTTTGCCCGCGTCACAGATCATATATTACTACAGTGAAAGTCGAAAATTATCGCGAAGGAACATATTCCTAGGATAAAAAGTATCCTATGTGCTTATTCCTGCCTATAATTATTATATCTCTCGAAATTGTAAATGCAATGTATATCAACTGATTTTCACTTGTCATTTTCTTAGTAAACACGTGCGCGATATGGCTTACCCATCGAAAGTCCCTTAAACTTATTTCTTGTTCAATCAATCACCTGGAAGGATATCTAAATTGGTCTAGGAACCGATATCTGCGTAGGATGAAACTTTTATACGATAATGCAAATCGAATCCCGTGAAACGCGAAGAACGTAGCTCACTTTTCAAGAATTCGAGTAGGTATATTTCATTGTTTATCAAAACGGTCTGGAATTATACGAGGTACGCGTTTTGAAACGAGAAGGGGAACGCAAGCGATTCGAATTGATGAGTTTTGTGGTAATTTATAAAGACCACATTATCGTTTACCATAAAGTGCGAGAGTAGCCAAAAATAAGGCTATGAAAACTTTATTGTTTAATGGTGCCTTGGTACTTCTAATCCTTATTACATTCTTAAATTAGGCATTGAAACTTTCTAAATAACTTGTATACTTGCCCAGTTTTAATGCTTCGTTAGTCACTGTTTTTGTTCAAACTCAAGTTTGGGCATCACTGATTGGAAGTTAGTGTGCCCAAAATTGACTCGAACTTTTGCATGAAAAATGGTCTTGAAGAATACAAACGCTGGCAAAATTAGCGGGACAAAGTAAAAATGGCGATCTTTTTTAAAGTACGGTTAACTTTTTAAACTTATATTTGGACAGGATTTCTTACTTAAATACACCATTTCAAATGAAAATGAGATCGCATTTAATATATTTTGTGTGAAAACTGCACATTGTTCATTTTTTAAGGTTACTAAGGAAAGTTAAAAAGTAAATTTAAAAAAATATTATTACAATAAAATATATATCACAAAATATCGAGTGTTTTCGCCACGTTATTTTAATAAAGTTTTCACCCGCCTAGACATGTTGAGAATAATGGTATCCATTGTCTCGTGTGGTAGACTCAATCATTCCTGTACAACGGCACTTCGCAGTGCATCCACATTGACAGGTGTAGGTATTATGAATTTTGCTCTTCGTTTGATCAAGGCCCAAACATGTTCTATAGGATGCATAACTGGTGTTACCATCGCCGGCTATTCCAAAATTGTGATATTGACACTTTTAACATAGACCAAAGTTTAAAAAGTGGTATGTGGCCGAGCATTATAAAAATAATATAGCCATTTAATTCCAAAAAAAATGAAGTATTACAAACTAGACATTCCTTATTTCATTTCGTACGAAATCACCTTAAATAAGCTTACTATTTATATGTATGTAGAGCATTGTCGTAGATAAAAACAAAGTAACACCTGATAAAAAGACAAATGATATCACATTTTATAAACCAGGCCGTCAATTCCATCCACACTCATCACTAAATAATATTTTATTCCATTAGTCCGTTGGCCAAAGTCGATGTTTTCTAGCAAAAGTTATACTGTTTCTAAGGGATGTGCCTCATGTTATGGACATTTGGCGGGCTTAAACGAACCAAAACCAGCTTCCTTTAATGTCATTCGTACTGTAAGCTTACTTATTGTTGTACCTCAAACTTACTCCAGCTCATTTCTGGCTTGAACGGCCTTTAAACGCAGGTTTATGCGAACGCGAAGCGAATGAAACGATTATTCCTGTTAGAAGTACGGGTTTTCTGCCTTGTCCTGATTTTCTCAAAAAACATTACTCTCTGAATAATTAGAAACACTAGCCTGTAACGGTCAACAAAAAGGTTTTCGATATTTTTATCTTGTGCCGCTAATTTTGCCAGTGTGTTTAGATGGAAAGAAAAATGATACCACTGAATGAAAATCAAAAGTAAAACTCATCAAACCATTTCGGTACTTATTTAAATTTAAACTTGAGATTAGAAGCAAAGTATGAACGCATCTTGTATTTTGTCAATTCATCTTTCAAAGATTTGAAACAAGCGGCTCAGAAGGAAGTTTTGAATTGAAAATGCAAATTTTTGCTAGAATATCACTTTGTCAAGAGGACCCCATATTCCAAGTTATCATGGAAATGGAAAAAGAACCCTCGAATAAAATAATTTTTAACAAGCTACAACTGTCAGCTATATTTGATAATTCGAGGTAAATTCGAGTTGGAGGATATGACTGAGAATATAGCGTATATGTCGTCTGTGTGTTCGTGGAATACGAGTGTTGGTATGATATGTGTTTTAAGACGATGATAGTCGTCAACGACCTTGAGGGAACAAAATGCGCACGCGTTTCACAACCGTGCGACCCAAAAATCAGTAGTTTGTTGTACGTTTATTATTATTTAAAAAAAACGCTTAGTTCAAAATGTAGATGATTAAATTGTCTTTGAGATGGTTTGAATTTTGATGCGATTGTTGTATTTTTTAAGACATGACTTTACAAATTAATTACACTATGTTATGCGAATAAAACTCAAAAATTTCTTAGATCTAATTATTAAGAAAATGGCTTAATGTAACATATATTTTTCCAAAGAATTACGACTGGCCGTTTAGACTTGATTCTCATTTTAAAATCAGTTATTCGGGGGTATCTGCCCCTTCCCCCCTGGTGGGTGCCCGCATTGTCGAGGTGGGTGAAACGAAGAGGAACCCGAGGAGGGGCGCTCGTCAGGGCTTTTGCCGATGAGCTGACGACGTAGCGGCCAACATGGCCATTTCCTGCACATGTAGTTTGCGGTGCTGCCTGGGCGAAATCGCAACTGAGGCAGGCCGCGATGTCGTATGGGGCCTCCCAAACCCATACGATATCACGGCTGAGGGTTGGAGGGCATGGCGGGAGAGGAGTGCCTGTATTGCGGTGCGCCGCTCTCCCTGCCTTCCGATGGCAGACGCGGTGGAACCGCAGGAAAGGAGGAGTGTCCGCTCTCCCTATCCCCTGCGGCCGAAAAATGTTTGGTGGCGGGGCCATTGACCTTGAACCGTCACAAGGGGACCACGGGTGCCATACTCAGGTACGTCTGGCACCAATGTGCTGGTTTGGTCCCTGGGGTGGTCACGGCGCACAGTGCGTTCACAGTGCTAACGCATGCCCGTGATCCCACTATAAGCGGCACAGGAGAACACCGTGGAGCTTTAGTGGGTTGGAGTCTCATATGTTTGCGCTATCTCCCCGTGGTAGCGCATTATGCATGAGCTTTCTCAAAGATAAAAAAAGGGTATCTGCCTCTTAAAGTGCCAGTTCAACGCGCGACAGTGACGCGAGACCGCGACACGATACCGAGGCAGGCATATTTGCTCGAATATTTTGTCATTTAACAATTAAATAACCATTTTATGTTTGACTTCCATATTGAAAACGAAATTTTTTGGCATCTAGTTGTATTAATGTGTTGATTGCCAATATTTGCTTATTTTTTACCCGACTGCCGAAGGAGGGTAATGTGTTTATGAGTCTATGTATGTATGTTTTTTTTTTTTTTTTTTTTTTTTTATTTTTATTAAAAATTAAAAATTCCTTAAAACTAATACATTGCCCCACAAAACTGCTTACGCAGTTTAACTGTGAGATCATTGAGTCTCTCTTATTATAAGTTACATCTAGTTTGTTCCTATGTGGCGTTCTAGAGACCAAACGCGTTGGCCGATTTTGATGATTCTTACGTAAATCGATTCGTCTTAACACTGCGAGTGTCACTGGCTACATTAAAATTGGAAAAGAAAAAATGGCGGATTTTGGGCGCCATTTTGTGGAGGATATATTTTTTTTCCTTCCAAACCAAAGTAAAGGGTTTTTAAAGTGATTTCAAAAAAATATAACACTTATATGTTTAAATGTACCTAATTCTAAAAAAAATATAATTAAAAGTTGTAAATAAAAAAAGTTAATTAAAAAAATCAAAAAACCCGACTGCTTAAAAAGCGAACTAACAAGTAGAAATTCATGCTGTGCAATCGGAGGATACATCTGGTTTTGGTCAGCCAGCTCGCGAACATGTATCCTCCGAATGCAGAGCATGAATTTCTTCTTGTTTACGTCTTTTTAGTTCGCTTTTTAAGCAGTCGGGTTTTTTTTTTAATATTAATATAATATCATATCGTCACATTCTTCTTCCTCCAATAGTAATTTGATAACTTAGCTTTCCATTGCAATGTGGAAGAATAATTTTCAACAATATAACGCGTTGTACCCGCACCTTAACGTGAATGTTCTAATGCTTGTAGCTATATTTGCCGGTATTAATTAAGCCCACAAATTGCAATTATGGTTTCAGTTCTCCCACAGGTTGCACACTGGTCCTAACTATTACCACGGCTGTCATGTTTTCCTGGTACAGGTAATGAATTGCACATTGCACACGTGTTATCTGTGTCTGGCAATCGAAGCAATCTCACTGACTTATTGGATCTGAATAATGATTGGGCGCTGCGTGTTATACCTATCGAAATGCGACCTCTAATTTTGATTAAAATTACATACCTCTATGTTTGTCAAGTGGTTTTGTATATTCGATTATGACATGCTCGGTCTATGGAAGTCGGAGAAAACTGGAATAAGGTATTCTAGTTCTGTATTTTAGTTTTGAGCAATTTTTAATATGAGACCAACACTGAAATATAAAAAAAAATCAGTAAGTTAGCAGAATTACATTTATGTGCGCATGACTCTAGAAAATGTATAGGACAGCTGTTGGTATTTTGCGATTATAATATATTAGCTTCTGTCCGCGGCTTTGCCCGCTTAAAAGTGTTTTATCATCGCAAGAGAATACAAACTATCCCATGTCCTTCCCAGTGTTTTAAAACTTCCTCCATGCCAAATTTTATCTCAATCGGTTCAGTAGATCCAAAGATTATTCTCTACAACCTCACAAACTTTAATTCTTTATAATATTAGTTTAGATTGAAATCTGAGTGGACTTCGGAGCAAAGTATTTTTAACCGACTTTCCAAAAAGGAGGAGATTCTATGTTCGGCTGTATGTCTGCTCCTTTTTATTTTTTGTTTTCACCTATTTTGCCGTCAAATTGTGGACTGATTTTGAAAATCCTTTTTTTTTTGTTTGCAGAAGAGTACGTCCCCGAAGTTGTCCCATTTGGTAAAGATTTTATGAAGAACTTCGTAGATATTGAACCGAAGTCCTTAAAAAATGAAGGCTTATCTCTTGGGATTGCTGCATCGCATGTCTGTTTATTGTTTACGCCATTTCATAACATAACATCACGCTGATACAGTAAATTCTGGTACACTCTTATTTCACAGGTTATGTTCAAGTTTTATGTTATTCCGGTTATTATTTTGGACTAACTTTGGGCATAGGTACCTTACTATAGAACTAGACCATTATTCTTTTAGTTTCGGAAGTCCGTGTCAAAAAACCGGAGAATCAAAAACGGGAATACCGACATCCGAAATAGCAGTTATTTTTCACTTTGCAGCGTTTTTATTTGACAGTCAGTTGTATTTTGATGTATACATGTTTTTATATATGGAGGTTCTTTATCTCTGGCAGTTGTATCCTGTGGTTTAGCTGGATACTGGTAGTTATGTTAATGTTTAGTTAATGGTTGTGGTAGCAGATGTCGCTGCTTTGCAATTGATTGGCACATTTTCTAATCAATTCCTAAAAAACCTCGAAGCAACAATTTGATTTTTTGCTAATTCTGCTGAAGATTGACAAAACTAAATACAAAATCAGAATGTTGCAACGTTAAGTTAAAAATTTCATGTTATTATACCAAATATTAATGCTGTCTGACGTTTCAGGCAACATAACATGACATGACATAACATAATGCCTGTATTCCCCGAAGGGTTGGGCAGAGAGATGCACCCATAGTACGCCCACATTTCACCAGTTAAGATTAAGTCGCATGTAATAGGGAATGAGCTTATCACCATCCACCGGGCACAAGTCCAGACTCCACGCTGCTACTGAGAAATTCCAGATGGAAAAACCCAATAACAGTTTGCTCGACCCTGGAATTGAACCCAGGACCTCATGCTCAGCGGTAGCGCTGCCACTAGATCAACGAGGCGGAGTTTTTTTTATTTTAATAGGTGGTCTTAACGAAACTGTAATCTGAAAATAAACAAACAAATATCAATTTACACCTTGGAGCTTATATTTATTTAAAAAATAAATAAGCCTTCAACAAATGTGCGTGTGGAAAAGGACTGAATTATATTGGCACGTGCTTGGAATGGATATCGAAAATTGAGACGAAAAATCACAGTATACCACAGATTAGAGAAGTTATGGTAAAACATGGTAAATAATCAACAATATTTGTGAGCCAGCAATTCTATCCATACGGTGTGACAGTTTGAATACTGAACGTGTTTGCGTTTTATTTGGCAAGCAGTATTGGCAGATTATTGATATTGTTGTTGTGCCAGAAAGGGTATAAATACCATAAAGCTTACGTTGAGGACAAAAAGGCTTAGGATGGAGCTGCTCCAATTAATTTTGATTTTTTTTATATTTTGCACCGTGAATTTTGTTATTTTTTTATATATTTTTTTTGTTTTCTTGCAATGACAAGAATATTTACTTTTTAAAGTATTATATTATTTTATTTTAATTATTGTGAATGTAAAGACTATGTGGATCATTATTTTTTTTGTTTTTATTTTTAATTTATCTTAGTTTTTAATCATGGTCTGGCAGTTTGAGTAGTTTATACGGCCTAACCAAATGTCCTTTCTTTGGTATTGTTCGTCGAATCGTTGAGCTCCTTAAATTCTGAGTTGAGCTGCTCCGTTATTGACAAATGCTTGTACTGACTGAACAGGTCCACTCAATCTGGCTGGTTCTTTCCTCAAAAGACCAATTCAGACATCAGTTTACATGGTCTTCACATGATCTAACCAAGATTTTGTCTGGACTTTAAAAGAGACTGACCTCTGTGTTGGTCTCGGCCTTTCTTCTCAGAGTAGTCAGATAGGAAACGCCGACACCATCAAGTTTTAAAAAATATGATCGACATGTAAAAGTGTTTGTACAAACCAACTTACAGAAATAAAATCATTTATCACTGGGAATTTGTATTACTGTGTGAAAAATAGTGCATTTATTTTCTGTGGTAATTGGACCGCTTAACAATTTTTTTCTTTTTTAATTTCGCGAATCAATTTTATTTCATACTACATAATTTATCTAGCTCTAGACACGCTTTAATCAACAATCTATTGAACACGTAATTATCACACAATATCTTGCGAAATCACCCCGATTCAAACAGTAAAACGCCCATAACTTTAGAACGGCTGAACCGATTTTCATCAAACATAGCTAAACACACTCTCGATAAAGTCATCTTTCAAAACAACATGAAACGAAATCAAACGAAGTTAAACGATTTTTTGTCGCTCCACCTAGGGGTGGCAAAAGCAAAAGTATGGAGGACTAGGCCTACTAGGACTACCTTTGCTATATTAAATCAATAAGAAATTACAAACGTAAGTCGCATCAAATTTCAGGCTTGTGACGTCACTTTTGAGTAAAAGTTTACTAAATCGTGACGTCACGTGAAATTTTAACGCACCGTATCGTCGTAATTTTTTATTTACGTGACAAAAGAAGAAATACATGCCTATTTTTTTATTTATCTATCTGACGGATCAACCCTTTTGACACAAAAAGTTTATTTCGAGCTTCATTGTTTGTAGTTACATGCACGTTATTTCACATAGTCATTAATTGTTTTGAACTTTTATTAAGTATCTGAAAGTTCAGCCAGATAGAACGAAAAAACTATAAGCATTGGCGAGTTTTGATGTTTTAAAACAAACTTTGTTACTGTTCCTGTTTGTTCTTTGTGGCCATTGTCGTTTTGTCGGACCATAATATACTATTTTAAATCTGACCTGGATACAATATTGGCACGTGTACGAAGTCACCCTTCACTCGACTAACGACTACATATGCTAGTGATACTCATATATCAGATCTTAAAGAACAAGCAAAAAGTTTTAAAACTGTAACCCGACCACGGTTTTTAGCCTATGTTAACCGGGCCATAATAACGAATCGATTGACAACTTATTCATCACAACCGGAAATATGGTTTAGGCACTACGGAGGAACATACGTAAATACAAACATACATACTCCTCCCACTCCTCATACTTAACCCTTCTTTTTGGCTTTGCCGTAGTCGGGTAAAAAAAGTTAAGCTTTTCTTCTTGTAATTTTAAGAAACGTTGTTACGTGGAAGTAGGCAGTTGAACTGGCAGTTTTTTCAGTATATTTTTCTTATGATATTTTAAAGACTACGTTATTGTACACGGTCTATGATTTATACCGAAAAGCTTAAGGAAAATGATAAATTGTTCGGTTTTGTTTTTGGGATGATCCTTCGATGAAGATGACTTTCAATTTCGTAGATATTTAAAAATAATTTCTCAACCAAAAATGTTATAATAGCGATAAAAAATCAAAAATTAAAAAAGAAAATTTATATTTTAAGCATGAGTTTGCAGATCACGTAATGGTCTTAAGAAATCAGTAGGAAATGTTATGCTGACTTAAAAAAAAAGCATTTCAGGCCGTACTTCCTATGTATAACTCAGACTTCTGCGAAACTTGAGTGGGTTGCTAGCTTCTACTGTATACAGGAGGAGTTATAACTAAGTTAGACTAACAATCTTACTAAAAAATATACATATGGTGTATATAGTGGAGCTTCATTCAGATCAGACGATTTCATTGCAACCCTTATCCCCTTACATAGTCAGCCTTTGCTGACTTAGTCGTATCTGTTCCGTATTTTTGCAGACTGAACTGCCTCATTTGATGGTTTATCCTATTAAATAAGGTCTGAATTTAATTCCTTGTTGCTGAATGCATAACTCACGCGTTTTTGGATAGGAATGTGCAGAAACTATAGAATGCCATCTGCTACGATCCTTACATACTCCTTTTGCTTCGGTTACGTTCATAAATCTGTTAAATTGGTCATAATATACGTACGCCGTTTATGAGTACTACGCACCCGGCCTTTTTGAAGAAGTTCAGAGTTTTGCATATTCGTGCACATATCATGATTGTGGTAACCATACCTTTTTCTAAAATGCAGATTTAAATCGTGAGGACAGGTAACCCTTGTGTCGTCCCTCCTATAGTATGTATGTGAACTACTATATGATTGCTTCACATAATGTACGGACGACACGAGGATACATAAATACACATTTATCATGCCAGTGGAAAGATGAGTCAACATGTTTTATTCCACTCCTATTATTACATAATTATATGCCTATACTTATATGGTGAGGTCTAGCCTCTCTCGTGTGGCTGTGCTACTCACATGCATTAGCTGGTTTTATCAAATGTCTTACCATACTCTTGTTACCTCTTCGTGCTTGCACTCCCACGTACTCTATAGAGGTATCTCATGACTGTTATTTGACTGCAGTTTACATATGGCTATACACCTCTATTACCTAGCTGGGCATCGGTCGACTTGCTCCGGTCTAAACAGGGTACATCCCTGGTGACTCTGATCATGTTTGCATATTAGTCACTTAGCTGGACAGGGGCCTCTGGCGCCCCGGAGCCCTCCACCATCCCCATAGCCTCGCTACGGTTACTCCAGCTCAGTCGACCGTGCCAGTGTGTTTCCTGATCACACTACCAATATATGGGAGCTCTAGGCTTCCCTGTCCAATGTCCTTGACTACCAAGCGTGCTGTGCACTGCAAGATTGGACTACCAGTAAAGGAAAGAATGGCATGCTACGACAGTCTGCTCATCTTGCCACTTATCATGCACTTATTGGTCGACATAAAGATATTGCAAAGTAAACACTCACCTGGGGTCTTCTTGGACCTCCTAGAAGCTCGTAGCTTCTACCTTGTCTTGCGACAACCTATCTGCTCACTTCTTATACTTGTCTGAATGGCAGCCACATTTCTCGCCATGCCTCTAGCACAGTACCAACATAAAGTTAGTCAAAGCCAAGAGTGGTGTTGTCACAATATAAAACATAGATTTACATTACTAATGTACATTACTAACATACCAATTGTTAAATGGCGAATCGTGCAATGCTGCGCGACACCTTGCATCTATGATTTCAAAAAGGAACCTCAAAAAATTACATGCAACTATTGTGTCTCTTAGAAAATCCCGTGTTTGACTAATTGCTTCCACAGAAAAGTACGAAGCGACAATAAATCTGACAACGCAGTTTAATAGTTTATATTCTAGAATAACCTAACGTAGATAAAATCTTCTGTCAAAACGCGTCGATCTTCGCAACTGTGGGAGTCTTTACCGCCTCCAACACAATAAATGTTCCACGCCTATTGACTAGTGAGTCAATAGTTACCGCGAAGTGTGTTAGGAGTGCCTAACACACGTTCGCGGTAACTTTTCCCATTATGGCGTGACCAGACAACGTGTGGGTGGACCTTTAATGACAGCCTACGAACCTAATTTGCTGTGTGTATTCAGCGATAATGAAAGATAGGGTGTGTTGGTGGATGCTTAGAAATATACCAGCTTCTGTTAGCGGCTTCACCCGCGTAAATATTGGCAATTATCGTAAGGTCCAAATCACATCAAACTTCCAGGATAAAAAGTACGAGTATATATGTCCTTCACCAAGGTGTAATCTATCTCTGTACTGAAATTTATCAAAATTACCTCTTATTTTATCATTGTTGCATTATCGACTGCCGAAACGAAAGTTGTTTTTGCACTTTTTAAACCACTTTCCAAAAAGGAGGAGGTTCTATATTCGACTGTATGTTTGTTTTTTTTTTAATGTTCACCGATTTCTCCGTCAATTGTAGATCTCGAGCTGTGGGGCTCTGCGAGAAATTCAAATGTGGAAATTCTCCAGCGATTTCAAAACAAGGCTCTAAAAATTATATCAAATGCTCTTTGGTTTATGAAGATCTCAGAAATACATGAGCATCTACAAATAACAACAATAAAAGAGGAAATAGAACACAGAATACAGACGTACAAGCAACGAATAACAGCACATACCAACACCTTAGCCATAGCCCTAAGCGAACCATGAAAAGGCTCAAACGCCACCATATATGGGACTTTATTAAATAAAGTGGAAACAATTTTGAGAGGCAGATTCTTCGCTGGAAGAATGGAACTCAGCAGTCAACGTCCGCACAAAAAATCTCAATTGTGTTCTCCTTCCATACTTTTCTGTTAATCGACATCTCAGTTAGTAATCCATCCATCGTGTCTGAGGTCCTCCCTCATTCTTCTGTCCACCCACATTCATATTCAAAACTCTCCTCATGACATTTCCTCATTCTTCAACATCACACTCTCA
The DNA here is from genome assembly GCA_964057195.1 of Orthosia cruda. Taxonomy (NCBI): domain Eukaryota; kingdom Metazoa; phylum Arthropoda; class Insecta; order Lepidoptera; family Noctuidae; genus Orthosia; species Orthosia cruda. Next base: position 34,073,263 of record OZ059838.1, read on the forward strand.
TAAAACGTTTAAAACGTTTACCAACATCCGGTGACCACATAACCTTTCAGTCACCGGCTTTCAGACTTCTTCTTATAAACACATTTGGTATATTAATTGGTTCGTTTAATTACTAAACTTGCGTAAGTGGGCCAAGACTAATGAAGAATCAATTCAGTCAGTAAATTGAGCAGCAATAACTATTTCTGTTCAATCACGTAATTTAAATCGGTGTTAGATGACCTTCCACTTACTCATATTGTTAGAAATAGAACTAATTTAGTATCGTTATTTTGGGCTGTTTTAAGTGATACATTTTGGGCTTTAGAAATAAAAATCTTTGAGCTGTTCAGCAACTAAATAGAAGATTCTATAAAAAATAAGGTTCTGCTAATCAGGTTCTAACGCGATTTTAATTGTTTACAACCGTTGTATTGTGGAGGGGGTATTTCCTCATATATGGTGACGCATCATCCCGAAAAGTGGCGACAAACCGCCAGACGACCCAAAGTCATACTGGCCCATATCTTTACTTTCATCTTTGGGAGAACTCCTGGAGCGCCTTATCGTTCCACGTTTTCTACCAGACAGACCAAAATTTCATAACAATCAATTCGGTTTCACTATGGTTAAATCTACCGTAGACGCGGCCCTTACTGTTAGAAAAATATTTAATACATCTGAACATAAGTACGTAATAGGATTTTTTCTAGACATTTCTGGGGCTTTTGATAACGCATGGTGGCCAATGCTATTACTTAAAACGAAAACTCGAGGCTGCCATAAAAATAAATAAAATTTAGTTTACTCTTACTTTTTAAATGGTTCCGCGAAACTAAAACTCGGCCATCATTCCATATCGAAGTCTCTCACCATGGGATGTCCTCAGGGTTCGGTTATAGGACCGTCTTTATGGAATTTAGGCTTTGATGATTTCCTCGCGATTTCGCTTCCAAGCGGTTGTTCACTAACCGGTTACGCGTAAGAAGGTCTTCTGCTCATTCGATCAAGTACTCGAACTGGACTCCAGAACTTGGCTGACACTTGCCTACGACGATTAATATCTCAGTGGGACGATCGAAACCGCCTGACAAAACTTATTAGCTCATTTTGTAAGGTAATCTTAAATCGTGTCCTACTTTGAAATTAAATAACGTTCCCGTAAAAAGGAAGCAGTCCATGTGCTTTCTTGATCTAGAGTAAGAGAGGAATTTTGCATTTATAGACTATATTAAAATAGTCGGTGCAAAAGCAAAAAAGAACTTCAATGCCTTAACGAGAATATCTAAATCTACGTGGGGTCTGTCTTTTTTAACTTTATAGACTATTTATGGGGCTACTTACTTGGGTTGTATGTGCTATGGGGCGCCTGTTTGGGCTTATAGGGCCACAATAGGGGCGGTACGACGTAAATTACTTCAAAGTCAGCGTTTGGCTTTGATATTCTTATGCAAAGCATGCAGGACGGTTAGTACTGAGGCCTTACCGGTACTTGCTGGCGTTCTTCCGGTTGACCTTGAAGTGCAGCGACGTGCTGCAATGTAATATTCCGCACGAGAGACCATGCAGGCGGACTTTTTAACGCGGAATGATCGTGAGAAAATCTCTTGATTATTTAAACCACATATTGACGTCTGGGAAGAACTTTTATCCGAATGGCAAGTGGGATCATTCCATCAAGGGCCGACGACATCACTGGCCAGGACGTGGTTGGAGGTGGATCACTGTGTTGTCCAATTTCTCACAGCACATGGTAACTTTAAGAGTAAATTATTTTCCTTCAAGCTCGTTGCCTCGCCCTTATGTCAGTGTTCTACATCTGACTGCAAATATGTACACTCTGCACATCATATCTTGTGGGAGTGTATTCTTTGGCAGAATGAACGCAATATTATGTTGGATAATGTATCTGCTGCATCAGGAGTTGTTTACTATACGGACCTTGTAGAAACTAGAACAAATTTCCGTGTGTTAAAGCGTTTTTGTAATACCTATTATTGGAAACAAATACAGCTCACAATGTTAAGACCCATTAATATTAATGCAAATTTTTATCCGTGGTGCTAGGCAACTGGGCTTATCCCAGTTTTAAACGACCCTTTGTGCTATTTGACCTATTTTGTTGTCTACTGCTTGATATGGAGGGAAGTGTTTTTTTATTTTTTTTCCTACTCCTCCTTTATTCTTTCCTGATTAATTTCTTTGTGGGATCCAAGACAGTTAAATTCATTCTTCGGAACTTCGTCGAGCTTCATTGCCTCGGTGCTTGTCTGGTGGTCGCGACTATTGATTCTGGCTTTCAGGAGTTGCAGTGATTTGTGAATAGTGCGGTGGGATTGTCTCAATCAGGCTGTAAACAATGCAGAGGTTTTTTTAAAATAAATAAGGGTTTTTATTTGTATATTATCATTCAATCAATTCTGCGTCAAAAGCTGGATAAAGGCTGGACACAGTTTCTTTATTATTCTCTTCCAATACTTCCATTTTGATACAGTCCTTGCTTCCTTCTTCATACTTCCATCCAATTAAAGATACAGTAAACCAATATGTGGTCATGTGGAATTAGTTGCTTCGAAAATGTTTAGTCACAATGTAAATGCAGACTCGGCCATGGCCCAATGCCACTGCAGAACTCTGCGACTTAAAATGTTATTTCCTGAATGTCTTCGTTGTGAGACATTATCGATTATGTAAACTTATAATAATGAGGTAAAATTGTTCATTTGGCAGAAGGACATTGGAAGTACTGACCGTATAGCATTTTTTTTAGTGTCAGGAATATACACTAGATACCTTTGAATGCCATAAAATTTTCCGTACACGACAGAGGTGAAATCCACGGCAAATCTAGTTGCTCATAAATTCAAGTTAGGAATGAATAAGTTACTTTAAGGCAAGCGTGCCTCATCTTCGACCACATCATCACTTACCATCAGGTGAGATAGTGGTCATTCGCGAGCCTATCAACAATAAAAAAACGTAACGAACAATATTTATTTGTCCACAGTAACGAGCTGCAAGAGCAACCACCTGATACCAACTACGCCGATCTTAAAAAGTAATTCAGCAGAAATATGCTGCAAGAAATGGTACATGAAGAAACTTCAGAAGGTACGTAAAAACAAAGTACATTAATTCATACAATTACAAACGAAAGAAACATATTCGGTATTATGAGAAGTCACCGAGATCATAATTTGAAACGCTACACCTATTTAGGCGGTGTGCAACAAAACATTGGAATCACCTAAAGCAAGAGTGATACACACACCTTGTCAAAATCTTTGTTTTCGGCCAGTAATAGGTTGCTTCTAGAGAATTGTGGAATGGTCCATACTTCTCTAGAAGCAACCGGTATCATTTCAAAAAAAGTTGTATTTATGTTTCAAAATTCCATCATCTATCTGTACTTCTATACTAATATTATAAAGAGGAAAGATTTGTAATTTTATATGTAACGAATAAACTTAAAAACTACAGGACCGATTTCAAAAATTCTTTCAGCTACACTATCCCCGGGTGACATGGGCTACTTTTTATCCCTGTATTCCCACGGGAACGAGCATTTAGAAATAATTTTCGTAAAGTTAGCCAAGTTGGTTTCAACCATGAAACTTGATCTCACTTTATTATTATTCACATGGTCTCAAATTTACAAGTTATATTCGAATGCTAATTTTAACTGGGAGTGTATCAAACTTTGTGCGACTAAGTAGTGTCGACTGATATTGCCTTGCTTTCGTAGTTTACAAAACTTTGCTTGCGATCTGTTTAACTATAACTATCTGAATATTTTAAGGTACACTTGACGTTCTGTGAGTGTGTTACACTTATAATTTATATCCTATATGTTTCTTGATTGTCTTTATAATATTCATCTTGGATTTGATATTTGGGAAGCCAAGTATTAACGGGGAAGAATAATCATCATCATTCTCTTTTGTTGGACCAAGACACGAAATTGGTCTAGCTGAGACAAGTTTTTTTTGGTTCAGTTCGTGTATAAACGACACGAATTCTTGTATAGCGGTGACTTTTCTTGCGTGCACAAGCGGCCTTAATTGATATCTCAGTAGTCAGTTGCAGCATTAAAAAGGTCTATAGCCGATATATATTTGGCGATTCATAGGCACTGTGCGAGCAGTACACAATACTAGTGCTCGCAAAACGGTGAAGACTGAGGCAATCGGCATGGTTGTTCTACACTCAAAAATATCTACACGTCATCATAGCTGTGGTGAACCTTATAAGCTGATTTGCAATGCAAAACACTTGAGATCTTTGTGCTTGTGCACGTTTAGATAGTCAAATCTTTCTGTATACTTCATAAAATATAGCTTGATCTCTGCGACAGCTGCCAGTATCAATATCAATACAGTAAGAATAGCGGTTGACAGGCTAACAATAACGTATACGTCAGTTTGACATACGAGTATGTCGCAGAGATCAAGCTATCTTTTATGAAGTATAGTTATTTTTCCTCTAGATTTTTGTTGGCTAAGTTATGTATGAGGGCAGGTAAGGCGTACCACGTAAGCCTTTTTGTCCATTTGCAACAAGCTCACGTACGTCTCGCAAATGGACAAACCAGCTCAGGTAATAGTCAAGCTCGAACAAACATGTAGGTATAGCTATAAAATAAATATAATTCTATCCAGAGTAATTTTTTGTTATTGTTCTCACATTAGTTCGAAATAGGTTTCAATGTTAGATTTTCTCTACGGACGGAAAAGCCAAAAAAAAAAATCTTCCAACCCTCCGCCCGCTGTAACAAAGCATAGGCGCCCGTGCGAGCCGTAGTGCTTCCCCCCAATTGTCGCCACATTTTCTTGATGCTAAGTTAAATATACGAGAATCGGCAAGTCAAGAATTGAACGATTTATTTTATTAGGTAAAACAAGAAAATAGTACATTTTCTAAAATGGTAGTGAAGCTGACTGGGGCGACATTTAAAATCTTCACTCGTGGTGACTATTCCAAGCCCCTCAATGTTATTGCAAGTATTGCAACTCGATCTATTTACTTGAGTGGGTCACGAACGAACGAGTTGTTCAGTGTCAGCAAACATTGAGTGTATTCGTTATTTGGTTTGAAACTTGAATACAATTCGCTAACTGATACTGTAGTGTTTCTTCTTTTCGTGTCGCGAAACATTTTAGTTATACTATTTGGGCCCAGTGGGTCGCCAAGTCTATTCCTGCATCGTTCAGGTTTTCTAGGGTGCAGGTAAATGAACACCTCAGTTACTCCATAAAATCGGATATAATCTAAACAGGAGCTCCGCACTCGCACTGGGTGTTTTGATGGATCAATAACCCCCCATAGTGATAATGTGGTGTGTTTTTTACTTCCGTACCCTAAAATGGTTCGTAACATGATTTAATTATAACTTCGACTTTAACACCGCTACATGTCGTAATATTTACGACTTCAGTATATCCGTACGTCGCTGAACGTAACGTCACTGACCATCATAAAATGTTATGATGGTCAGTGACGTTTTTTTAGCTTTGCTCTTTCAACACCGTAAAAATTCGATGATAAAGGAAAATCTTACCTCAAAATATTACCTTTATTTCTACTTATACACACTGTGTCTGTTTCTTAAATAGTTCTCCTGCCGTAGGTCTGCTGAAAGAAATAATATAAAGATATAATTCTCTAGAAATAAGCAGCGCCTTTGTGCTCTTCTGTCTTCATATAATAATTTTCTCTTTTAAGTGTTTTGTGTGTACATAAATATAAAATTAAGTGATAAAAATAATTTTCTGGTGTTATTCTATGAAACGCAATTTTTGCTTTCAGAATGATATAATAATAAACGTGTAGGTTTTTGTTGCATTTCTAGAGTCACGCAGATAAATGGATTTACATAATTCCATTAACTGGGCTGGAATAATTTGTGCAGACTGTCCGGGTTGCCACGGACATTTAATTTAGTAATAGAATATTAAAAAAGACACTAGCTATAGGTAATTATCTGGGCATCCAAACTAGATTCGTATACTTAGGGCCATTTTCACAAATGAAACTGGACGTGACAAAAGAGCACTTAAGACAACACGCCACTACAATAATAATCATAAGCAATGGCGGTGTTGATATGTAAATGAAAGGTTATGAAGTATTTTAGTAGTTTTAATAAGTAATAAAAAGACACAAGATAACGTTTTCAAGGACAGACATCTTAGAACGGTACAAAACAATTGACTTTTAAAAAGTTAACTCACCCAAAAGTAATAGGTTCATATAAAGAGTATTCTGGACTCAACTTTGTAAATTGGTTGGTTTACCTATATTATACATTTCTTTCTTCCTATTTCTTTTTTGTTGGACTATTAAAATGTAAGAGATTGATCATGTGACATTTAGATAGTGCTTGACAATAACTTTTTAGACATTTTATCAATCGCCGTTGCGAATAATTCGTTATTAGAATATCATTAACTGTCTAAAGCCTCCGTACATCTAAGCTACGTTCAGGAGCTATCAGTGTCAATATGCCATTACTATGATGATACTGAAAGTTCTTGAACATTGTTTAAAAGTGCTAAACTCGTTCAATTTCTTTACTTAAATTGGTTCTTAGTAGTCGCACTTAAGACCAATGGACCAAAGAAATATCAAAATCATAACTTCTTCGATTAAAAGTAGATAGTTTCGGTCAGCGACAGTACATAAAATGAACTTCGTTAATAACTTTAGTTTAATATTTTACTGTTTGTCATGGAAAGCTTATTAAAAAGTTTGTAAATTATTATGGTGGATAAGTGGCAAAGTTCTCTTTTATTTATTATTGGTTTAGTTTCAATGTGACCAGGAAGTCAGTGTAATAAAAACAAATTGTTTGTAAAACAAATGTTCCCTTTTATAGGATACAGAACGCTTCTTTGTGAGAAAGCGTGAGTCATAATCTTCCACGCGGGCCATAGACGGGTTCCTGCCATGCTATCCGCTTTTGTGCCCACCAGTAGGCACCACTAGCCAGTAAGGTTCTTAAATGAAGCTGTTACAAGTTGTTATTACGGGCGTGGAAACAAATTATGAATTCAAATATTTTCTAATGCCGTAATTTTCTGAGTTCCATTATATATAAAATCGACTATGCTGCAATTTCGTGAACCCCTTTTTATCTTAAATCTTGACCTGATACACGTTCTTATTGAAAAGTACTTGCAGTAAATCACGTGCAGATTTTTTCTCTCTAAAAATAGAAGGAATGATTTATAGATAAATTATTTCTCTACTTGTGCCCTTAAGTTATAATGAAAGTATGTTAACGAGGCACATAATAATCCATTTATCATAAACCTTTTCTTATATTATAAATCTGACATGGATCTCTTTGTTCATAGGACGACTCGGAGCAACGCCTAGATGTGGACAATACCAGTGCACAGTCGTACTGCATGCACTCTGTCGACTTGGAGTTCAGACACGTCGTCAGATCCACGCACATCGACAAAAGCATAGAAGCTAAGAGGAAAGTGAGTACACTGCTTTATACCTTGTATTCTTATTTCAAAAGCTTGTATTATTTGAAAAAGAAAATGGCGGAAAAACTGGCATTCGATTTTCAAATCTCCACTAACTCCATTGCCAACTTTAGCATTGTGTATTTTGGTGTAGTCTCATCTCTTCCCCTATGCGTTTATACATTGTAAGGTTGTATTTTTAAAATTAATTGGATTATAACCGTTTGACATTTGTTTACCTTTTATTTTTTGCTGCAGCGAATAGAGTATACCTTTTTCAGCCGCTCTCCTGCCACGTTGATGTCGAAATTCATTATAAGGAAAAATAATACATGGATAAAAAAAATATCTTCTTTGCCCTAATACAAGCCATAGTCTGCATATCTGTGCTTGTCAGTCAAATCCGTTCAGCCGTTGAGATGTGATTGATTAAAAACATCCAAGAATTTAAACTCTTACATTATAGTAATAGATGACAACCCAATAATTCGCTTAACTTCCTTCTTTACTAAAAGTGAATAAAATACGTAATTTAATTGACTGTAATAGTGAACCAACCGTCACCTTTTATGGACAATCATTAGTTCTACTGTGGTGGTTTTATATTGAACCATAAACTATGCAGAGACGGGTATCAAAGAACAACATCTGACAAGTATATTAGAGTTATTATTTATAAACGTGTTGGAAGTTCACATTTTAAGCTGATTTTTAAGTGAACATCAACATTTGTAATAAAAAGGTCTTTAAAATATGGATTGCAATGCAATTTAAACTTCTTGTTGTGTGACATAGAGTTCGTTATTCCAATATTTGGAAATTATTTCGATTAATAATTTAATTTATTTTCGATTCCATACTAATTAATAAAGCGGAAGAGTTTGATTGTTTGCTTGAACGCAATAATCTCTGGAACTACCAATCGGATTTGAAAAATTATTTTTGTATATGATTGCCACATTTATGAGGAAGACTATAAGCTATCTGGCACTACGCTGATGTATGTAAGTCGAAAGAAAAAGCGCGTTCGATCTGCTTTACCCGCGTGCGCTGGGGTAGGGGCTTATTAAACGTAACTTGTACCATGTACTACATATATAAAAAAAATCCACAACACTATATATCTATCTCTTATAAATAAGCCACATTAAGACATTTTGGGTCAAATAATTAATCCTAATATATAAAACACAAAAAAAAATCTATCTTTGTCCGTTAAAGACTTTGAAACTATTCAACCAATGAGCCCAAAAACGGTTTCATTAGAAAGGCAATAATGCGTTGATGGTTAGGATAGGTAGGATACTAATAGGGTAGGTAGGGTAGGGTAGGTAGGTAAGTTAGTAGGTAGGTAGAGTAGGGTAAGTAGGTTAGGTATGTATGATAGGCAGGTTGGTAGGTAGTTGACGGAAGTGAAGCCTCGGGGGAGAGCTAGTTAGAATATATTCTTAATTCAAATAGGGCTAATGTGGGCCCATCCGTTATTGGCAATTGTTTGGCACTTACTACAAATTTTAATCATTGCGGATGATAATCGCCAATCTGTGATTGAAAAAAAGTGTTTCTAGAAAGTCTATGCACTGCGAAAAGTAATCATGAGATTTCTGCAATAACACCGCATTTTACGTAACAATTAAATTTTGTAGAGCCTGCTTATTCTTTGTTTATGCCCAAAATTACCCAATCTATGCAGCCGGTCCGTACTTAGCATCCACGCCAGAGTTCTAAACACAATCATGAGGTTTATACTTCACACCAAAAATAATGATTAGTTCCAGGAAATTCTAATTACCGAGTACCATTTTGGTATTCTTTTGTCACAGGCGATACATTTGCATGTCATTAGACCCACGTGTTCGCTTTACAACGAAATGAAAATCATTGTTACTTGCGCGTAAAAACAAAATGTGAATCAATGTTTTCTCTGCCAGATCACGTGTGAACTCACTTACCTTGAAACAGCACTTTAGAGGATTCCTTCAGCTTAATACAAACATACAAATAAATACATCCATTATCAAAAAGAAGACACTAAAAACAAAATGAAGGTTTCTCTTCGAAATAAAAAGATAATCGCTTTCTTTACAGAAGTGTTTTATGGTGATTTAATGTAGATGGCTCGCGTCTCTGTTGTTTCGGTGTTTTTCCATTGTTTATATTGAGGTCCAAGGCTGTTAGTAGGTATCTACATGTTTCTATCGTATTGTTTGTAACGTAGCTACCACGTATAGTCATAAAATTATTTATATCACCTGTCATTTGCACGTCATAAAACGCCAAGGGGCTCTAAACAAACGTCGTTGATATTGCAATAGTATTGTATTAGTCGTGGGGTGCGCGTACGACCCCTTTTTGCCGTATCTTCTAGTCGTACGAATGCAGGTTTGCGAGCACCCTTACGTCGACTTGCAGATCAATATAATAGTTTCTTTGTCAATATTGATATCTTCGCTGTTTCCGCAGGACAATTTAGACGCCTTGCTTGTGAGACAATTAATTCTGTTGGCATTTGACAGTTGTAATTGTAGGTTTTCCGTTAGTTGCTTTTTTAATCCTTGATAATAATAATATTGATAGTGACTTAATAATAATAATTTAATTATTTTTTATTGTTTGACATTTTTCTGACATCTTGAGTTTTTATTTTATTTTGTAATCCGAAATTTTTGTTTTTTTTATACCTAATAATTTAATAATAATATTGACATAATGATAGTTTTGTTTTGTATTTTTATATAACTTCTTACTTTTCTTTCTTTTTATGCATGTTGTTTTTACTTTACTTGAAAACAATGTACTTTTTGATTTAAATATTTTATGAATTTTTAGCGCACGTCGTATTATTTTTGTAAGATTCATAAATATTCTGTGGAAATCATCGTTGGTTGTACATTTGTCACACTATTTTGTTAAAAAAATTACTTATTGCAATGTTTAACCGTTTGTTTTTCCTAATAAATAAATAAATATGTTTTATGTTAGATCAAGCAGATTTTTCAGAAGAGACATAAATAATTTTTGTGTCGTAACGATTACTAATAGTGTTTATATTTTTAAACTACATTTTCAATAAAGATGTTTTCATCATATTTGACAACAAAATAGTAACATTAATACTTCAGTTCATATATTCAGTTACCCCATTGAACCCCAATGTACCTGTTGCATTTCAGTTTTAGTCTAATAATTATATATTTCAATAAAGACATAGGACATTTTTTTTTACCACACACAATGGTCCACCTGAACATAAATAGGACATTTTTGTAATAAATATTACTATATTACGTATATAATGGTTATCCGAAAGTATTTCAGCCAAAAAGAAAAGATTTGCAGTTATAAAAAAATAACTTAGCAATTAGTTGTCAAAGAAATAAAAAAAACTCTAATTTTTCACGATGAAAAACAGTTGCTGTTCAAATTCAGATATAGAACGTATTGCATTAAGAATTAATTTATTAAAAAGTATGAACGTTCACATAAAATATACATTAGATGCAGAAGTATAAATTTTAAAACAATAGTATAAATAGTGCTTATGTGTAATATCAAAATGAGAGTATTTTTTGTCACGTGACCTATTGCATCGGTTTCGAATACAGTGATTTGATTGGCTGTTCGTACATAGAGTATCAATTTTCTAGAAATAATTTGTTGTCAAATTGACAAATGGTTAATTTCCCTTACTTTGTTAATGGGACACATAAAATATTGAAAATTTTGAATAGCAACAGATATAAGAAATGTTTGCATTTTTAAACAAAGAACAGACTATCGATCTGAAAACCAACATTGCGTGAATTGGGATCTGGTACCTGTCACACGATCCAATACCTTTTTGTACGCTTCTAAAAAATAAATGTCGTCGTCAGAAGTAACTTGTAAAATGTAGACCATTTTTCACTGATGTAAGAACAATATTGTCTCAAGAGACACACTTTTTATTGAAATTGTACTCGTGTAGACCACTTCATCTCTTGAAGTGAGATATATTTTGTATTTTACTTGAAAATAGGCAGACTATAATCTAGATTATTTTTGATGTAGAACTTTCTGTTCAGAAAGACTATAAGTAATTATTAGTGGTATCATATGTCTGTAGGTATTGCTAATAAAGTTATTGTACTTCATATTTGCACTTAGTGCAACCCCATTTCGTGCCCAAGCAATCTCTGTCCATTCCAGATTGCCTGGAATAGATCGCGGAATGCGATGCATCGCATAAGTATGTATGTGAGATATTTTCCTGGTGTACAATATCATAAACATTTATTTATCTTCCACAAAGCCATCTTATAACTATGTAACAATAAAGTGTATATAAATAAATAAACGAAAAATATTCACTGATGCCGTGCTAATCACGTTTCAAGTTTCAACAAAGTTATTAGAGTTTGCAAAGTCATTAGAGTTAGAACAGAAGACTACAGCATCTAAACACTCACGACTTTTTGGGCAGAAACTACAGAACACAATCGCTTCGCTACCCCTTTGGTACGTACTCATTTCGCTTCGTTCACGTGCTACAAGTTTGTTAGTGTAATTCCGTTTGAAAACAGCACATTTTCAGCCAACTCAAAATAGCTACCAATTAACAATACTGAAATGCTATTAAAGTTTCAGGTTTGAGCGTTATTTGGAACGAACTGAAAATTTACTGAAATAATCATCATCACTAAGGCAGTCTTACAACGCTGATTGCTTAAGGTGCTACCCCGAGCAAAATGCCGCACTAGGCGTTTTTCGTGCAGTTTTTAGGAGCTATCTACTCGTTATATAAAAAGAAATATCAAAAATATGAAAATGCAAAAATGGTAGTTTTTTTTTTAATGAATTTTGTGATTCACTAATATCCTTCCAACAAAACCATCAAAATAAGAAATAATGATTGAAAGCATGCATCTCCTCGTAAAGTGTTCATTAATTTATGATTGTACTAACGCTAATGGATACACAGTTAAATAACGAACATTTTGTAAGTTTTTTTTTTTCAAAAGCCAAAATTCGACTTTATAAAGAACTTATTCTAAAATCTGTGCGTCCAGTGTGCCGCTAGGGCAATAGGAATGTTCACGGCGGTGGTTTGGTCAGGGTAAGGCAGAGTTTGCGTATTGGCTACGAATTGGAACATATCTTAACATTGACACTTTTTCGTAAAAACCTCATGTTTGTTTTGACGAAAACACTGATTTCAGCGATTTAAAGAATTGTACACAGCTATCATCAATTTTCAGACCACACATTGACTTAAGCATCTTTTTTGTGCCTTAAAAACGATGTCTTTATCAGTAGAATTGCTCCGAAATAATACCATATCGCACACAGCTACTAAGTCGTGATATGCGATTCCATATCAGCGAATCCATATGTATTTTTTAGCAATTTTGAAAAGAGCTTTTGCTGATTTATTTATTTTCTTCCTTATTATTTCTTATTTTAGAAAGGTCATTGGCCATAATCTGACCCGCTTTGTGGAAAGTGGCATACATTAACCAAAATAGTTTTCAACTAAAAGGAATCATGTAACCTTTCATTGTATATATCTATTTGGTTAAACATAGATGGAAAAAAAATGTACCGTATCGTTTTAAAAATCAAACGGTTTCGGAGGATTTTATTTCTCGTCTGTATATTTTGTTAAAAATGAGGTATTTGCTTAATTTTGAAAAGAGCTTTTGCTGATTTATTTATTTTCTTCCTTATTATTTCTTATTTTAGAAAGGTCATTGGCCATAATCTGACCCGCTTTGTGGAAAGTGGCATACATTAACCAAAATAGTTTTCAACTAAAAGGAATCATGTAACCTTTCATTGTATATATCTATTTGGTTAAACATAGATGGAAAAAAAATGTACCGTATCGTTTTAAAAATCAAACGGTTTCGGAGGATTTTATTTCTCGTCTGTATATTTTGTTAAAAATGAGGTATTTGCTTAAGTTTGCCGTATGTCATTACTACCCAGAATTTGATACTTAAGGTTCCCCTAGTCGACGGCACGAACTATTTTGTGCGCGAGGTTAAAATGCATGCTATCTCATCCGACCAGAGATAGATGCTGTGATAAGAAGTAAAAAGCTAGTTCGCGTACGAATTAGCACTTTTGCAAATTTGTATCGAAATGGATGATGATTTAGCACGAAAACGAGCGCATGAAATTTTATGAATAGACCTTTAGGAGTCTCGATATCATGAAAACACGACTAAATGTATATTTTCAAAATAAAATTAAAATTATTTGCATTGTTTAATTACTAATCTATCCCTGTATGGAGGCCGATTTGCACTTTTCCTTCTTAGGAAAAGATGCGTTAAAATTCGTGTTGAAATATGGAACTTTCGACGCTCATAACTATTTTTTTTATGTTTCTATACAAGGCTAGATAATGATGAGACAAATTTATATCATATTTTATTTTAAACGTATATCGTCAAACAGTTGAGTAATCGCCAGACTACGTTATTATGGAAGAATGATCGACTAGTGTAACCTTAATAGTGACACAATCGGATCGTGTAAAATACAGGGTGTTTATTTTTTTCCGAAACCAACGGGACCTGGCGAAGAATATTGAATTTTCATAAATACAATGATTAAATTTTAGGTTGCATCTTTCGCTCGTTTACATAGTTTTGGATTAAAGCACTTGGAAAACTCGTAACTTTTCGAGATTCCCGTGACTCTCATATTTAAATACATTCTGCTATATTTCGTTTGTGTACGCCATGGGTATGGTTTCCGTACAAAGACACCCAATGACCTTTGTTTATCTCAGTTCAGTCTCGTGAACAAAGAAGGCCAAAAAGCGGCACTTATGAACGTCATACACAAATTAAAATTCAAATTTACAAGTAACAAAAGTTGATTCTACCGTGCATTTGGAAAAGTAGCTTGTTATGGAGAAGAATGCACAAGAAACTCCATACTAACTCTTTTAAAAAAAAATGTGTCTGACAATATTTACATAAGTATATACATTAATAAATTCATATATGTGAGGACCACGCACCCAGAAAAGCACTACACACTATACTACTGTAGTCTTTTACTCAAAAGACTAAAATATCGTGTGGGTATTTCAGAGGGGATGGCGATGTAAATAAAACTGCTTAAAAGGGTTTACTCACCCAGTGTATTCTCATATCAAATACACAGTTACACAGAACACAGTTTACGGAAAATAGTTTATATAACACAGTATATAAAGCACTTACCCTAATATTTAATAACGACGCCTCGATCAAGAAAAAGAGTGTCTTTGATGGCATGAGCCACTATTTATAACCTCGGAATGGGCGGTAAACGGGAAGTACAAGCTTATCGTTTACCAACCTGACAAAAAACAGTTCATCTTTGTTGCAAGCGTAAAAATATCAAAACAATTATTGCCAACATACAAAAATTACTTAGTGTGCTCAATTAAATATAAAGATCGCTAAAACATCCTACAGGTATAAAGTATTAAAAGCATTAACAGGTAAATTCATTAATTTTATAAATAGGAACATGGTTCTCACATCACATCACATCATCAGCCTATTAATGTTCCCACTGCTGGGACACAGGCCTCCTCTCTGTGAGAGGGAATGGGCTGTAATCCACCACGCGGGCCCAGTGCGGGTTGGTGGATGTCACATGTCTTCGAATTTTTGGTTCTAGGACATGCCGGTTTCCTCACGATGTTTTCCTTCACCGTTTTGAGAGCAGTGGTGAAGAAATAACTTACACAAAGTAAAGCGCCTGCCTGGGCTCGAACCCACGACCTACAACTTGTAAGTCGCGGCCGATACCACTGGGCCACCGCTGCTCTCATGGTTCATGTACATGGTTCTCACATACTTACAAATATTGCAAACATAGGTAAAATACCTAATAAAACAACAACGGAACAGTGTGTGAGTCAGTTTCTTAAAAAAACAATGAATAGAAATTAACAAATTTAAATTTTTATTTACTGCGTGAACCTTTCGGGCTTGAATGACATTGTCAGGGAGACGCTGTGAAATAATAATCTGTGGAACCTATAGATTTAAAAAAAAACCGGCCAACTGCGACTCGGACTCGCGTACTGAGGGTTCCGTACAAACAGCTACATTCACCAACATAATTGGATAAAATACTGAAGTTCATAAAAATATGAAAGCACCGAACATTGCTCTAACGAAAATATTGTTTGTTTTTACTTTTCCAACCAAATTTTATAAATTGGTCGAGTATTACTCGTAAACTTGTAAAGCCTACTTAGCTGTGATAGTATTTTTTATTTATTTCGTTATATATACTACTGCCTTGAATTTTTCACAAATGCAAAAGCAACCATTTAGCTGGCAGGGGAGGGGGACACATGACACTAATAAAAATAGCAATCCAAAGCTTAAGTTATCGCAAACGGATCCCTGAAAAAAAAAGGATTTCACAGACCAGTAATATTTTTTAATGGCCTATCCAACGATACCCGCACCATGGGGTAGACGAGAAAAAAGAACATCCATTAGAAACATCAGTTTACGTGTACAGGAGCCTAAAACACCCTTTTTTACATGATTTTATTTTACCACTTTATCGTCGTGATTAATATATATCCATGCCAAATTATAGCTTTCTAGTACTAAGAGTCTCTAAGCTAAGCTGTGGACAGACGCACAGATGGACATGGCAAAACTGTATGGGTTCTTTGTTGACTACGGAACCCTAAAAAACAAGATGTTTAGCTAGTCTCGTAAGACTGTAATTGAATGAATGTTCGTTCCGGAACAAAAGCTCGCTCTACGAAGGTTTTCAATAAAATTAAATACTTTTTCTTGAATCAATTCATTTTATTAACTATAAAACCTCATTGACTGTGTTTAATGGCCGGAAAACACAGATATCCTTTTACTGTTCTGAATAGGAAAGTGGCTGACTTATCAACTTTGCATTCAAAACGAGATTCTCAATAGCGTTCCCGCGGTTCCAATACTTTTTGGCCCTATAATGAGTTGTTGACAGAAAATCTTCATAAAATTATAAGAGACTTTCAATGCGATACTTTTGAAAGAAAATTGAACGAAGAGGAAAATAAGTCCTTAATTCTTTACTTTAGAAAAAAAAGTTTAACTTGACGACCGGCGACCGAACGAATAATTCGGTATTCGTTATGAGTTTTCGTATGAGACTTTTTGATGATTTACAGTTTGAGTAGATTTATGTATTGAAGGCCGTATGATTGTAAGCAATCTCACTGAGAAAACATTATAATTTGACCTTTGCAATTCAAGGAAATTCTCGATCTGGGTTATGTGAGACTCCAACCACTAAAACCCCACAGTTCCTAATACTACCAAGTGTGTCGAGGGTCCGGAATGTAATTAAATTAACGCGCACCCCCAACTGTATAATGTTGTTATCTAATTTTGCCAATAGTTAACCAGACAAATTACCTTTAAATTCCTTTCATACTTTTAAAGATGTTTTCACAATTAGTTTAACAGATTAACTGCCAGGTGACCGACCAATAATACATTTTCTATTGTGTCTCATTGGCTAGCAGTTAAAGTATTAAGGGGTTGTGCAAAGCCACGTAGTATATAGCTGAGTGACCCACATTCCAATTTTCAAATTGCATACTACCGGATGAATCAATTGCATTCAAACTACCTTCGCTCCGCTTGGCATAACTATTTAGTTGAGTTGGAGATTGGCATCTCTGTGTTATCATTGTGTTGCATCACAGACTGCCTGTATGGTTGGAAAATGCGATCTCGTTTTCCACCACCTTGCATTTAGGAATCCGTACAAACAAAACTATTAAAGGTAACTTTTTTTTAATGATATGCCATGAAACAAAAGCTCTAGTAAAACAAAACAATGGCTATTAAATACTTTGTATAACAAATAAATAATAGTTAAAAAGAAAGTACGCTTTGTTAGAAAACCAAACTCAAAACTTGAAAATATTTTTAATGCATTTAATTGAAGAAATTGAATTTAAGAATACCGTGATTAAAAAAGCGTGGGGTGCTTGAAAAAAATTGAATTTAAGAATACCGTGATTAAAAAAGCGTGGGGTGCTTGATCTTTATTGTTTTAAAGTTTTATTGACAGATATTGTTGAAAGTAGTCATTTTAAAATATATCTTAAAAACCGGTCAAGTGCGAGTCGGCCTCGCGCACGAAGGGTTCCGTAACATTATCGTAAAAAACGGCAAAAAAATCACATTTGTTGTATAGGAGCCCCACTTAAATATTAATTTTATTCTGTTTTTAGTATTTGTTGTTATAGCGGCAACAGAAATACATCATCTATGAAAATTTTGACTGTCTAGCTATCACGGTTCATGAGATACAGCCTGGTGACAGACAGACAGACGGACCGCGGAGTCTTAGTAATGGGGTCCCGTTTTTACCCTTTGGGTACGGAACCCTAAAAACCACCCACGCTTTTTTTTATTAAAATACACTTTTTTTAATCACGGGATTCTTAATTTAAATTGATTGAAAATTATTTTCTATTCTAATAAAGCGTGTTTTTTAGTTCTTTTTAAATTATTATTTACTTTTTACTTTAATCGCTAATCCTGAAGATCCTGGTAATTGTGAAATGGCCCAAACTATTTCAATTATTGCATTCACATCGGTCCTTGATAAGTGTGCATAGTTTCAAATTAATCCGACATTCTATAGGGGCTGAAAATCACGTTCAAAGACTCCGTTACGTACATATCTAGCTAATAAAAGAGTGGTAAAAATAGAAAAAATAATAAATAATATAATACTAGCGTTCTCATAGACAGAAACTATGCCGCCGTAACTAGCATTTTTCGTCGGACTAATCCAACTATTTAACCAAATGTGCATCGAATGCGGTCAGTTCAGTCCCAAGCGAAAGATGGTGCTAGCAGTGTCTTTCAAGTAAAAGAGTTTACTCAGTTCGTGGATATTTATTTCTTTAAATACTGTGACGATTTGCTTTTATAGTATTTTTGTGCACGTTTTCACAGTTTCATAGTACCAAAATGTCTTATATTACAAATTCAAAAATCAGGTGGAATGACTCAGAAACTTAAAACAGCGCCATCTATTGTAATGGGTTCAAAACGATCCTTTCAAACAATCTTTGGAAAATGAACCAAGAGCCCAATATTCCATAATGTTGTGCTTGTAGGAGTTGATTAAAGAAGAACATAAAATTTTAATGATCAATTCTAGAAAATCTTAATTTTACACAAAATTCAACAACAAATCGATGCACATCGTGCGATGTAGTAAAAAATATTTGAACCAAATTTTATTTCTTAGCGTCGAGACCTCGTGCTAACATTAACAAAGCAGAAAGTTATCCCTACCTACACTGCTCAAGTTCAATCTCATAACCCATCTGCGCGAGTGGTTTTACAGCCCTCAAGATGTGAATAAATGAACAAAAGTTTTTATTACTTTTTCTTACTCGACTTGTGAGAAATTAAAAACATTTCCTTAATTGATTAAATACACTTCTCTCGTAGTAATAATTCAAAAGATTATTTAGGGTTCTGTAGACCAATAGCAAAAACGGAATCCATATAATTTTGGTCTCTACCCGCAGAACTTTTCTAGGCGACTGAATCAAATGAAACAAAAAGGTGTATTCCTAGACATGCTAAACCGTGTAGAAGTCAAATTATAAAAACTGGGTATCACATCCTATTCAAATAAATAAATGCCCAATATGAGTAGGCATTATGATAATAACTATTGAATTAATTAAATTGACCGGGCTTTCTGAATAATGCCCATCACTTATTGGGCCGAGTAATAAAAAAATGAGTTTTTTTTAATTATTTTAATGTTTACATTGGTTTTAATATATAATAGGTAAGTACCTACTTTGTTGCTTAAAAAGTAATCATAATTTAAGCGACAAAGTCGACGAAGCCCCGCTGCGTGGGTTTCCTGTTTTTGTCTGCAGGGTATAAAGTAACCTAACATAAAGGAGATGACGGGAGCTAAGTTCGCTAGCTTTGCTTGCACACTTCAGCTCCCGTCATCTTCTTCGAACCTAACCTATCCGTGTCGGGGTGCCCTAAGCTCCCGAGCTCGCTTCACTCGCTTCGCTCGCTCTTGGACTAATACATTGACTGGCTTTTTGTTGACTATGGTTTTCTTTTTTGTCTGTATTTATTAGCTGTAAGTCCTCCATGTACTAAAATAAATAAATAAATAATTATCGGAATGACGAACCGTTACGTAGCAGTATTAATTACCGATTGACTTGATTTGATTCATAATCCCCGGTCATTATAAATAGTGCCCTGATTGCAGTGCACTTAGTCCATGACATATATATTCATTCCGATTACAGAACCGTGGTCTCACACGGCCTTGGCCAGTTCTTTCTTTATTGCTCTTATAACGTGACTCGTGTAGTTTTCCTTGGTTCCTTTTATAATTAATGTCACCTCCCTATAAAAAATCTTCTAGACTATTTTTTTTTTGCTTTTGGGTTTACTACCTACTCGTTTTTCAAAAACGGACTATATGGCTTTTATCGTCGTTTTTGAATTATTTTAGGGCGTAAAAATTTTCATTGTTTAAAAAAATATTTCATCTGGTTGGTGGTTGGATAGAAACAATTTTTTTTGAGGCAAAACCATAAATCCAATCACTAAAAATTATATACAATTAGCTGACCTGGCAAACGTTGTTTTGCCATATAAATTATTTCAAAGATTCCTAAAAATTTTGCTCGCACTGAGTATTATAGTATTTTTAATTGTCGTTTAATAATGAAATGGCTTATACAAAAAATATAAATATAGTATTTTTAATGGTCGTTTAATAATAAAATGGCTTATACAAAAAATATAAATATAGTATTTTTAATTGTCGTTTAATAATGAAATGGCTTATACAAAAAACATAATAGTTGTTGTTGGCGGGAGCTCGTGACACGTGTTGAATACTATTGATTTATTTGAGATCACGTAATTAACTGTACGTGAGAACTATCTTGAGCAAAATGGAACCTACGTACCCTAAACTAACTATCCTACCCTACCCTACCCTACCGTACCCTACATATCTACCTACCCTACCCTACCTACCAACCTACCCTACTTACTCGACGTACCTACCCTACCCTACCAATCTACCCTACCTACCTACCTACACACCTACCATACCTACCTGCCCTACCCTACATACCTACAAATATATTTTTTTGGTCTTAAACCATCTTCGCATTGCCTTTCTAATGAAACCGGTTTGGGGCATATCGGTTTGATGGTTTCAAAGTCTATAACGGACATAGAAGTTTTTTTTTGTGTTTTATATATTAGAATTATAGGATGAATTTCAGAAAAATCAACAACGCCATCTATTGGAAATACCGGAACCAGCATACAACGCCTTGCCAATTTTTGTGTGTGCTTTGTTTCTATCATGTATCAGAGATGGCGCTGTGTTCGCAAAATTTATGGGAAAATACTTTTTTTAACGTAAATTTGTTCTATGTTTTATTACATACTATCCTATTCCGGACGAAGATGAATCCAAAAACACAAAAATCATACAAATTGGTCCAGCAGTTCTTGAGTTACAAATGGTGTAAAAAACACGACTTTGTTTTATATATATAGATTTTAACAAAAATTTACATGACATATTATGAAGGTCCGTTTTGATACCTAAAGGTACAATTTCATGTATCTCGATGGCCGATCACAGCCTTGCGCGATCGGTCGCAGACTGCGGAAGCGGTGCCATACAATTTTCATACTCTCACTAGTGTCGCATCAGCTGCACGCGATAAATCGGGCCGGCTGCGATCGGCCGCGATGCACGAAATTGTACCTTAAACCAATTTCTGTGAGAGCTGCTACTAAGGTATTTTTACAGTCTGTGTACACATTTAGGTGATGTTCTATTTTCAAAGTAGTTCATAAAAATGCACTGACCTCTATCATACAATACTAGAGGTCAGTGTAAAAATGCCTTTCAAAAATCAAACAACATCTATGCAATACTAATAAATAAAATCCTGTACCGTGCAACATTGAACCGTAAAAGCCTATTGAACTGGAAAACTGAATATTATTCGGTTCACACCATATGACGTAACAGTAATTCGTTCTGACAGCTTTAATGGAAGTTTTTCACGGGTTGATTTTCGCGCGAATAATAGTTGCCTGCTAAATCCAAACAGGATTAAACAAGCGGCCTGTTAATTCAAAAAAATAAAAAATCCAACTGCTGAAGAAACGAACTAAAAAGACACTTAAACAAGAATAAAATCATGCTGTGCAGTCGGAAGATACATATTCGCTAGCTAGCTGACCAAAACCAGATTTTTTTAATTACTTTTTTTTATTATAACTTCTTAGTTCTTTTTTGTTAGTATGTGTATTTATATATATGTCTTATATATTTTTGAAATCACCTCATAAAACCATTTATTTTTATACAACACACCATCGGTTTGGAAGAGAAAGAAATTGACCATCCACAATATGGCACCCAAAATCTGCTATATTTCTATTTTCCAATCTTAATGTAGCCAGTGATACTCGCAAGGTTAAGACGAATAGATTGACGTAAGAATCATTAATGCCTCCTTTAGCAGTCGGGTAAAAATAGATAGAGGCACTACCTGTGCCTCGGTCTATTTTATATTAAGTAGAAAATAATCATACTCTACATATCAACTCATGTTGTCGCTTTGCTCGCTCACTTCAGCTCCCGTCATCCCCTTAGAACCTAACCTATCCGTTTCGGGATGGCCTGAGCTCCCGAGACCCTTTGATGCAAGCGGTGATCTAGAGCTACAGCAGGGTAATTTTTCGTCATCAGCTGTAAGTGATCTCTCATGCCTGCCAAAATAAAAGTAGACTAATGGTTAAATTTCTTGTTGTCACTAAAATTTCCAATGAAAAAAAAAAAAAACATTAAACTTACTCGTGTCTGGAAACAAATCTTGTCTCTTTTTAGAGCTTCTAGATAAAGTGAGATTCTATTAACGATAACATATGCAATTCCACCGGCCATTAAACTGTCGAAGTATCCATTGGGCGAGTATAATCTAAATGTAGGTACTATTGAAACGAAGAAGTGATAACGATTGTCTTGACTTGGGTACTTTTGTTTTACGGGATTGATATGCGAACTCGAAATGTCACGAGAGTCTCTGGAAAAAGTATAATTCCAAAGCGATGGCGCAAAATTTAAGGGGGTTTTCATGTGACATTTCGACAGCGTTTGGCAATTCCATACATTTTTGTAATTTTTAGGGTTCCGTACCCAAAGGGTAAAAACGGGACCCCATTACTAAGACTCCGCGGTCCGTCTGTCTGGCTGTCTGTCACCAGGCTGTATCTCATGAGCCGTGATATCTAGACAGTTGAAATTTTCACAGATGTTGTATTTCTGTTGTCGCTGTAACAACAAATACTAAAACAGAATAAAATAAATATTTATGTGGGGCTCCCATACGAGGATAATATAAGGAAGAATGTCAAAAATTTGTGGAGTTATGTGGCTAATTGCAAATCCAATGGTGGTATACCAGCCACGGTATTTTACAAAAATGTTAATTCCAGTGACCCGAATTCTATTTGTGATATGTTCTCTGACTTTTTTCAGTCGGTCTATGAAGCTACCACTTTTAATGACAGTGATTGGTCGCCCCCCGAAATATGTTCAGACAAATGCGTTGTTATTAACAGTATCACTTTCAGTCCTGACCAAGTACTGCATGCTTTGAAGTCATTGGATGTTACTAAGGGCCCCGGCCCAGATGGGTTACCACCTTACTTTATTAGAAGAGCAGCTGATAGTTTGTACATTCCTCTAAGCCATATTTATAATAAATGCATTACTGAAGGTACATTTCCTGAAGTTTGGAAACAGGCCTATATAACCCCAGTACATAAAGCAGGTTCTAAAAACAAAGTTGAAAACTATTGCCCCATATCTATCCTGTCTGCCTTGTCTAAGGTTTTCGAGAGACTTGTACACAAAGCAATTTATCCAACCATTCATAACATTATTCTCACACAACAACATGGATTTGTTCAAAAAAGATCTACTGCTACAAATCTAATAACGTTTACAGATTACTTTTTTAATAATATGGATGGAAAGGTACAAATAGATACGGTGTACGCAGATTTGGGCGCACGGTTGGCGCAGTGAGCGATTGACTGCTGCGCTGCGTGTCGCGGGTTCGATTCCCGCACGGAACAAATAATTGTATGACCTACAGATAGTTGTTCCGGCTCTGGATGTTTGTAAACGCACCCCCGATACAGGAAGTAATTCCTAGTGTGGGGCAACGTTTAAAAAAAATATTTATTTTCGTAAGGCTTTTGATAGGGTGGATCATGAGCTGCTTCTCAGAAAGCTTGCGTATAATGGCATTCGTGGGGATCTGCTTCGCTGGTTTGCATCATATGTCTCAAACAGGTCGCAAAGAGTTGTAGTTAAAGGCTATCGATCCAAATCAATCGGCGTTACTTCTGGTGTGCCACAGGGCTCTATTTTGGGGCCCTCTTCTTTTTATTATTTTTATTAATGACATCGAGTCTTGCTTCATTCACTCAAAATTTTTGCTATATGCAGATGACCTTAAAATCTACAGACCAATTCGTGACCATACAGATACCGTGCTCACACAAGAGGATCTTCACCGATTTTCTAGTTACAGTGTAGAAAACAAAATCCAGTTGAGCTCATCTAAGTGTGTGTCTATTACATTTACGAAGAAAATAAACTTTATTAATAGTAGTTACACATTAGAAACACTTTATTGCAAAAAGTTATGTCAGTAAAAGACCTGGGAATACTACTGGACTCTAAACTGCATCTTGATCAGCATATTCATAAAATAATAAGTTACGCTTTCCGTATGTATGGCTTCGTCATGAGAGCTGCCAGTGACTTCAAGCGCATAGATACCTACATGCATTTGTACAAGTCGATAATTAGGTCACAACTCGAATACGCTGTACTTGTTTGGAATCCACTTTATAAGAAATACATCGACAGCTTGGAAAGAGTACAGCACAAATTCCTAAAAGCCCTAAAATATCGGTGCCGTCACGACTTGAGTTCGCTCAATTTACCCCACAGGAATATTGATTTGTTAATCTTAGAATCTAGACGCCTTTTCCTAGAAACTATGTTTCTCTATGACTTATGTAATGGCAGGTATGACTGCATAGATCTTGCCAATAAGTTAAGCTACATTGTTCCGAGGACTGTCATTGTACGAGGGGTGCGCGCACGCCCGCTATTCGCAGTCTCCTCCTGCCGCACCAAATTCAAATTCAAAACTTTATTGCTCTACACAGTACATAAATATACATTGCTATGTGTTAGGTGAATGCGCTTTTCACTGTGTTGTACCAGTTTAGGCA
The DNA here is from genome assembly GCA_964057195.1 of Orthosia cruda. NCBI lineage: Eukaryota > Metazoa > Arthropoda > Insecta > Lepidoptera > Noctuidae > Orthosia > Orthosia cruda. The sequence goes on from OZ059838.1 coordinate 34,098,089, forward strand.
TGCAAAATTATTATTTAAATTATACAATGTGTACGACGATAGTCTGCACACTTATGGTAAAAAGATAGAAACCGGGGATGATAATAAAACCGCCCGTGTTGAGTGTAGAAAAATCACTAATTTATTTTACTTAGTAACAACTATATAAAATGGTCGCGCGTGTGCAAACGCAGCAAAACCTACTTAATTGTACTAATGTGCGGGTTCACCGTACATACTGCCAACTCTAAAGGAAAAGACAGGAGACGTGTTTAATCCTAGATGATAAGTGGTCAAGTTAAACACATGAAAACTGATGACTTACATTAATGGTACATATTTCAGTTGAAAGATGATACAAGGTGATTTCATTAGGTTTATATCTATGTAACTAATCTAAGTCGTAAAGTCTGTAACATTAAATTGTCTGGTTTCTCAAGTTCACTTTCACTGACGGACCATGGGTGAGGTCCCCTTATCGACACTTTCGGTAGATTTACTTATATCACTAAACTCACTGAACACTGGCACTGGCACAGTTACCCTCACGCTCTCCGTTGAGTTCGGCCCTGCGTGCTCGGCTCGCGCTCCGCCCCAGGGGCGCGCTCGTCCGGCTGCCCACGTACTTCCACCATCTCGTGCTGCTGCTTTTCAAGTGCGTTCTGACACTTTCCTCTTGTAACGAGGTAAATGCAGGTCCCGCCTAAGATGACAACTAAGGCCAGGACAATATAAGCGACGGAATAGTGATGAATGTCGTGAACGGTTAACTCTGTAGAAGATTGTTCCTTAATGTTTCTTATTTGCTCTTCCAGCTGATTCCACCTGTGGGTGTGTTTTACCGCAGAATCATAATCGATGGGCAAGGTCGTGTTAATGAGTGAGTTTAGAATGGACACCTCTGGGACTTCGATGTTCGATTGTATATTCAAGTGACGTAGAAAGTTGTTGTGCGCATGGATACTATAAGCGTCCGATTTCAATGTGCATCCCTGACCTACGTTAATGATACCACTGCCTTGAATGACTGTAGTTGTTGTATCAGCAATACAGGAAATACGAAGTTCACATGACTCACAACAGGTATAAAACCAGGAGTTCACATTATGTAATTTGACCCAATAATTGTGGCACGTGGATACTTCTTGTTTACAAACGTTTCTGATATCACTTGCATCTTGAATATCACACAGCGATTGTTTTATTTTTAGATTATAGACAGGTTTGTCATAGGTACACAATAATTTTTTGCTCCTTAGAACATGTATGCAAGCCTGCAGGTCACTATCTGATAAGAAGAGAGCGAGGTCCTTTTGGATGTTGTAGGCAATAAATGGCGAGCTTGGGACTGTGCGAATGATGCGATTCGTTCCCCTTTTCTGAGGGATAGGTACGATCCTGTCTAACTCGAAGATGTCGTTGCTCACCAATGGAATCTTTATCTCTATGATAAGATAGCCTTCATATAACGTTGCTGACGCCTTCATGATTTTGTACATGTCAGATAGGTTTGTTGACTCAATTGGGGTCATTAAGTTTCCCTGCAATTGCCCGGAGATGATATTGATCTGTTGAGCCAGTTGTTCTGGTGACAGGAGGTAAGGGTCAATACGACCGTGGCTGATGTCTGTCACGGTGTCAATAAGTGTGTGCTGTATGCGCATTAGATTTGCCAGAATGACACTCGCGGCTAAGGCGGTAGATGTTACATATAAACCGTTCCTATTGTCTAGACGCACCCGATTGATTTCAGCAGTGGCGTTTCAAAGATGTTCCTTGATGAAATGGAACTGGTTGTTCATTGTCTCCTCGCTGCGTCGTAGAATGTTGTATTCTGATTCCAAGACCAGTGTTTGATTCCTGAGTAATTTTTGGAGATGATTCTCATGGGTGGTTATCTTTTCTATATCCTGTTTGTATTGTTGAGCAAAGCTGTCATCCAATACTCCAAACATAGTATTTGCCAGATACCCCACTCCATTTATCAAGCCACGTTTTTGCCTTCTTGCGTTAGGTTTTTCGAGGAGTGTTTGATAATGCTCAAGTTCTTTTACTTCCTGTTCTAGTTGTAGGATGACGCTATCGTATTGCGAGCCCATGCAATCGGCGGTGAATTTCAAGTGCGTTATGTAGCTCTTTACGTTCGTTACTCCGTGATAGAACGTGGACATGTTGTAAAACACAATGAGTTTCCATTCGTCCTTGATAACTTGGAGGTTGGACATCTTGTCGAAGTAAAGACCTTGGTTGCTCGAAATTTGCGTAACATTATATGGCGTCAATTTGAGTTGCTGAGTCTGATCACTGGGTGATACAAACAAAAGCATTAGTAAAGCGGACATGAAAAAGACTTGTAAAGGTTTCTGTTTTCGTAGTCGCGGGGAACGCCTTTTAGCATCAGGTTCAGCTGGTAATCGTGGAGAGGACTCATCCACGCACTGTGCCGCGGATTCGGATGAGGGTCTCTGCTCATTTACGGGTAAGTATACAAGCTTGTTGACTGGACGCTGTATGGTATTGTTACTCGTCTTGACGGTAACAACTCTCACATACCCATCCTTTCCTGGATGCAGCTGCTTTACTCGACCCATTGCCCACTTACCCGGTGGTACGTTCTCTTCCCGGATGAGGACGAGGTCATCGACCTCAAGATTACTTCGTGGTTTTTGCCATTTAGTTCTCGTTTGAAGTTGTTGAAGATATTCCGATGACCACCGTTGCCAGATATTTTTGGTTAAAGCTTGAACGAGTTGCCACCGCGTGGTTAACGATGTAGACTCCGGTTCAGTTTGAGGTCTTGACACAATTGGTGTCCCAGTGAGGAAATGTCCTGGAGTTAAGCAATCGTCGTCAGAGTTTTCAGTAAGTTGACATAGTGGCCTGGAATTCAGACACGCCTCTATTTGACAAAGTAACGTTGAAAACTCTTCATACGTAAGACGTTGATCACCTATGACCCTTTTCAAATGGTATTTCAGGCTCTTCACTGCGGCTTCCCAAAGCCCACCTGCATTAGGCCAGGCAGGGGCATTGAAGTGCCAGTGGATGTTCATCTCACCGATTTTGTTAAAGAAGTCCGGGTTGATGTTCTGGATGATCTCCTTATACTCCTTTTTCATGAGTCGATTAGCTCCCACGAAGTTTGTACCGTTGTCACTGTACATGTGACCTGGTGATCCACGCCGGGAGCAGAACCGGCGAAATGCAGCTAGAAAAGCGGCCGTACTCAGATCAGATACCAGTTCCAGGTGGACGGCCTTCGTTGACAGGCAGACAAAGACTGCTACATATCCCTTCGTCGTTTTGATCCCGCGCCCTTTATTGGCTTTCAGTTCTACGTGGCCCGTGAAGTCGACACCAGTATGCGTAAATGGCCTTGACGGCGTAACTCTGGCTCGTGGTAAATCCGCCATAATTTGTTGTTGTACTTCGTTGTTAAATCGACGACACTTAACACAAAGTCTTAATTGCCGTTTTACCGTCCTGATTCCGCTGATAATCCAGTACCTGTCCCTTATGTATGAAAGGGTTAGTCGGGGGCCACCATGTAAAGTTGTTATGTGAGCCTGGCTAATAACAAGATCAGTAAGTCGACTGTGGCTGGGCAGAATGATAGGGTGCTTCGCTGATGTGCTTATACTGGCGTGATTTAACCGTCCACCAACTCTTAATAGGCCGTTTTCATCTAGAAAAGGGTTTAAACTGCAAATCTTGCTTTTCGAACTCACGTGTTGTTTACATTTAATATGTTGCAATTCCTGATGAAATTCCAGTGATTGCACTTCTTTAATAATTAAATTATATGCGTTATTTATTTCTGATGACGATAGGTAACTATGGTATGTTGAAATATGTTTGTCGCGAATGCGCTTGGCGAAACGTGAAACCCAGCAAATAATGCGCACAATTCGAGTCAATGAACTACAGTTTTGCAGTAGGTCACTGATGAATGTTACATTATTTTGTTCTAAGGCTGTGTTCACACAAGCTGCTTTTATTTCTATGATGGGGGACTGGTACATGAGATGAGTTTCATCTTTTCCCTCGTAACCTTTTAGCCATTTCGGCCCTTCCCACCACAAGGAATGGTTTAATAACTGAAGAAATGTTATTCCTCGTGTGGCACAATCAGCTGCGTTTTCCTCCGAGCTGACATGACACCAGCGTTCTGCCGGTATTATGTCGGTTATCTGCTTCACTCTGTTAGCTACAAATGATTTCCATCTGGATATATCTCCATGTAGCCATCCCAAGACTATCATTGAATCCGTCCACGCATGAAGAGTCATACGTGCTTTTGGTAAGGAATCAATGACCTTCTTCACTAGTTGGGATAGAAGTAGGGCACCGCAGAGTTCAAGTCTGGGCAGAGATGTTTTCTTTGCAACTGGTGCCAACTTTGTTTTTGCAGCAACAATAGTCGATGTGTACTCGCCCTTATGGTTCTTGGTGATGAGGTAAATAACGCAAGCGTAAGCTTTGTCTGAAGCATCGCAAAATGCGTGTAATTGACTGTTTATTTCTGTGTTACCTAAAAATCTTGGTATGCGGAGTTTATCGATGCAGTTAAAGTCTTCCTTTAGTTTAGGCCAATTATCTTGTATGACCTCGGGTAGTTCTTGATCCCAGCTGGTTTCCATGGACCACGTTTGTTGAAACAGTAGCTTCGCTCTGATTGTAAGCGGTGATAACCAGCCAAGTGGGTCGAAAATCTTAGATATTTCTGACAATAATTGACGCTTTGTAAACGCGACTTTATCATCAGGAATTATATTGCTTTGAAACGAGAATGAATCAGATGATGGATTCCATTTTAATCCAAGAGTCTTTCTGGATTCGAGGCCCTTGAATTCGTAAGGACTGTTCAATTGTTCAGTTGTCAAATGCTGCAAGAGTTCTGGTTTGTTGCTGGACCATTTCCGCAAATTCATACCAGCACCCTGGAGCATTTTGATCAGTTGCTGTTGTAGCTCCATGGCTTGATCAGCTGAGTTGTGTCCACTCAGCAGATCATCCATATAGAAGGAGTTTTGCACAGCTACTGCTGCTAAGGGATATTTTTCAGCGTCATCAGTCGCAAGTTGCTTCAGCGTCCGCATAGCCAAGAAGGGCGCCGCCTTGGTCCCGTACGTTACAGTGGTTAAGTTATACTGATTCAATTGATCATCCATTGAATCTCTCCACACTATTGCTTGCAGAGTCTGATCTTGCTCCCTGACTAATATCTGGCGGAACATCTTTTCGATGTCCGCAGTGATTACATATTGGTACTGCCTCCAATTTATTATCAGTGCTAACAAGTCTTGTTGCAAGTTTGGTCCACTGTACATCAAATCGTTTAGATTGTTACCCGATGTAGTCTTGGATGACGCATTGAAAACCACTCTCAGCTTCGTAGTTGTCGAATCAAGTTTCCATACACCATGATGCGGTAGATAATACGCCTGATCAGCGGTTGTTTCGACTTGTCGCATATGACCTAATTCCTGGTATTCGTTTATAAATTGTTTATATTGGCTTGAAAATGATTTATTTTTGGAAAGCTTAGACTCTAATTGTTTAAATTGCGCTATAGCCTTGAACTTTGATGATCCGAGTTGCTGTTCGAAGCCTGGCATCATAGGTAGTCCAACTACATATTTTCCATTCTCTAAACGTGTCGTGGTGTTTTTGTAGAAGTCTTCACAAAATTGATCACCAATAGTTACGTTTGATGATGATGAGTCATGGATATCCTCCAACTCCCAAAACTTGGCTATCTCTTCAAGGTTATTGATGGCGACATGACAATTGAATTTTTTGACATTTCCTGATAAGATCCAACCCATTTTGGTTTGTTGAGCTATCGGAGCCTGAGCTGGACCCTTTATAAGGCCGCTTAATATGATTTCTGAGTATACACTGGCATCCAGAAGAAGATCAATAGGTCTAGATACATTATACTCCGGGTCTGCTAACTGAAGATGTTTCAAGTGTGACCAGGCCTGTTTGCTAAATGATGAGTTAGGTAGACTGTTTATAACCTTGGACACAACTAACGCCTGAGTTTGCAAGGTGTAATCTCCGTAGATAGACTTACAATCTAGGGTTACAATGCCTTTGCTCTGTTTAGAGACCGGCCCTACCCCTGAAATGGAGGCATGATATTGCCGCCGTTGTAAACCTAACATTTGTGTCGCATTTTCCGAAATCAGTGAAATTTGAGACCCCTGATCAAGAAGCGCCCTTAACGTAACGTATGTACCATTATTTGATACAACTGTGAGCAGCAACGTAGTTAGCAGGATTTCTTCATTGTCAGCAGCGACGTGGTTAACGTTATGTTGTGCCGAGGAAGGCTGCTCGGTTGAGCTCAAGGTTGCGGTGGTTTGGTGTTGTGGTACACAAACGTCGTGTAGTAGGGTGTTGTGGCTAGCGTTACACCTTTTACAACGTTTGGAACTAGTGCAATCATTGTCTGGATGATAGTTGAGGCAATTTTTACAATATTGACTCTTTGTCACCCAGGTCAAACGATCCTCTGGAGTCATTTTCATGAATTTCCTACAGGTAAATATGAAGTGACGCGTATTACAAATCGGACAGTTAGGTCCTTGAGTAGCGGCCGCTTGATATTGTTTCTTATAGTGGTTCCCCTGGTTAACAGGTTTGGTATTCTGCAAACTTGACTCCCGTTTAACAGCAGGCTTCGCTGTTTCTCTCTCTCTACGGTGTAAGGGTTCCAAAGCAATAAATTTGTTTTCGAGGAACGTCATAAATTCTGACAAGGATGGTAGTTCTCGTGGTGTTGTACGCGCCCCCTTATAATCACAGTACGTCTCCTGGTCCAGTTTCTTACTGAGAAGATGCACTAACAACGGATCCCATGTGTTTGTGTCCACACCAAGGTTGTGTATAGCGTGGATACACTCCGTGGTGGTGTCATATAGCCGCTTCAGTTCATAAGCGGTTTGCTTGGAAATAGAAGGCTGATTTAAAAATATCTCTATTTGATAAGTAAAGAGAACTTGAGCATTGTTATATCTGTGAGTTAGGATTTCCCAAGCTGTATCGTAATTTTCTGCCGAAATATGAAGATGCTGGATAAGGCGTTCAGCTTCTCCTTTGAGCTTCCCTTTCAAGTGTTGCATCTTTTGAGCCTTGGTAATGGTGCTGTTTTCGTGAATAGCTTTTGTAAACAGGTCACAAAACGTTGGCCACTGCGTGTATTTCCCCGTAAAAGTAGGAATTTCGAGCTTCGGCGTAGCTTGCTGTACATGTACCATGGACGATATTTTCTTATTAAGTGAACGTTTGATGTCTTTGTAATTACGCTCCAACATGCTAAATTCATCTTCGTACAATACGTCACCGCCTTGAAGTAAATGATCGATACGCAGATGCAACGAGTCAATAGTGTTCCACTTGGCTTGTATAGCCCTAAGCTCGTCTTCAAGTTCCCATTTTTCCGATATTTCGTTCACGCTGATGCTCTTCACCAACCTGTTGAAGGCCCTAAAGTTGGTTCTTTGTTGAGCCAACAGTTCATTGGCTTCCGTGTTTGCTTGGCTTCCTTTCTCATCAGAGCCAAACGCAGTAAGCAGGTTACGGGTAGACTGGTAGAGAATCTTACCCTGATGAAATATGTCTGAGGAGAAGTATTGTGGTTCCTTGTCTGGAAACTCGGAGAGCTTCAGGTGATTTTGTTCGAATTCTCCCCAGAGGTTATCCAACGACTCAATTCTTTTTTGGATATAATCCGGAGTTTTTCTCGATAATGGATCCTTACCGAAATTGACCTTTATCCTATTAAGTCCTTCTAATATTTCCGACTGACGAGCGCTTGACACTGCCATGACGATTAAACAAAAGGAACAATCTTACTTGGTCACCGATGAGATGTAATACCAACAGCGATCTGCAGATGCTGGCACTCGGATGAAGGCACTCAGAGTCTCATTGATGTCTTCTATGAACGATTCACTACGCGTTCACTGAATGGACTTATAATTGAACTTTACGGAACTGTCGCGAAATTAACAACGAATATTATCAAGTCTGGGGTTCTGAATCCGAACCACCCGCGCACCTTGATATATATACCCGACGGACTGTTACTACGCGTGATATCAGATCCGGCTCGAAGGACCAAAAAAATGTACGACGATAGTCTGCACACTTATGGTAAAAAGATAGAAACCGGGGATGATAATAAAACCGCCCGTGTTGAGTGTAGAAAAATCACTAATTTATTTTACTTAACAACTATATAAAATGGTCGCGCGTGTGCAAACGCAGCAAAACCTACTTAATTGTACTAATGTGCGGGTTCACCGTACACAATGTCACAAATTATTAATATCATACCATAATATTATTAATATCATACCATGTCGTAAAATATTATTAAAAATATACAATGTCATATATTATTACAAAAATTATAGAATGTCATAATTTATAATAAAATTATACCATGTCATAAATATCATTCAAATTATACAACTTCATAACCTCAAATCAAATATACAATGTCATCAATTATCACTAAACTCATACCATGTAATAAATTAAAATGTATACAATGTCTTAGATTGAAATAACAAAATAATTACAGAGTGTAAAAAAAAATGTCATAATAATAAACAATACGTAAAATAATGTAAGAGTTAATTACAGTAAATAAATGAAAATAAATCGGACTTAAATATTAATACTATTAATTATTGTATAGATAAATTTCTATCTGACATGTACTCGTGTATCTTGTCATGTACTCAGTACGTCTTATTTAACAGTAACTTATACAGTTGCTTTTTAAACATATTAATATCGTTAATATTTAATATGTCTTTCGGCAGTTTATTGTAGATCTGTGGTGCCATTCCTAGAAAGTTCTTATGAAATACCGCTTTTTTGTGTTGTCTACCGCTTATCTTATTTTTATGTCGGGCGCTGTGTAGTGTTTCAAATAAGTGCAAGTTATTTTTTACAAAACCAACGCTGGAGTCCGCGCGCCTCTTCAACGTATGGCAAAAAAATTCAATGACTTTTTTGTAGATTTGGACATGTTTACATTGTCATTGAATAAGTTCAGGATCTCCTTGATCAATTTAATTGGTGGCTTAAAAAGTAAAACAAGAACTGTAGTTTTATCTAATTTAATTGAATTTATTATATTTTGTTTTTGTATGAATGTGGTATAATTTAAGAGATTTGTTGTTTGTATTTTAAATATTTGAGATAATTTTATATTTTTATCTTCTATTTATTTTTTTCTTAATGATCCTTTACATTTTAAATACTTTTGATATTTGAATTGCATGCGAATTTTAATTACTTTTGACATTTTAGTTATTTTTGAAATTTATAAATTTAATTACTTTTAACATTTTAGTTATTTTTGAAATTTAGGAATTTAATTCCTTTTACATTTTTAATTAAGTGCTTGCTTTATGAATTTTAATTATTTGCTGAATTATAATTTACTTTGTATTTTGATTAAGTATTTTTTGGATTTTATCTTTGTATTGTTAAATGCTTTTTTTGTTTTGGAATTTTGATCATTTAACTTTGTTTATTTTTGTTGCTCTCAGCCTCAGTCGTGGGCAATGTTTAAATTATTTAATTAAGATGTGGATAACGTCGTGGGCTACACATATGTTACTTTATTTTTTTTTATATTTTTTGTGTTTGTATTTTTTTGTGTAACTGTTTGTTTTCCCAAAAATAAATAAACAAACGTGACTTTCTTGCCGTTTTTTGCGATAATGGTACGGAACCATTGGTGCGCATGTCCGACTCGCACTTGGCCGGTTTTTTATTTCTTAATTTATTGAGGGACTTTTATAATCGCCATGCGTATGGCAGTCCCACCATAAGCTAAACATACACTAGGTAGTTCCTAATGTATGTTGAAAACAATATGTACCAGAGACACCGATTTCGTAAAAGAAAGTTATTTTTCGCTTTGTAGTGTTTTGTTTTCAGAGACGGTTTGTTTTTTTTTTGTTAAAAAGTTTTTAAATATTCAAAACTTTTGTAAATCCTTATAGATGATATAATAACAATTGATCTGATAGCTCTAATGAATTCCTATGTGCTGGTAATATTCATCACATAAATGTTGGTCGATATGTAATAAACACGGCCAAATTTTGAACCTGTCTGAAACTTCATTTAGTTAACACTTCAATAACCATCAAGTAAACATATTGTAGTAGAGTATTTGGATCCTGAAAGCCAAGTCCATTTAATATGCTGTCAATCTATATAATATTCTGCCATCTTGGTTTGTTGGTTCAGTCAGTTGGTTAACATGTGGTTTCACAGATTGATACTTACTATGTTCACTATTATTTATGTAAATTTTAAAGTTGGTCTGTCTGTCTGTTTACTACCTCTTCACGGATTCATATAAAATTTGGGACGCGCGTGGCTAATGACATGGATTAGGACGAATCCCGGTAGTATATCCTCTTTAGGATCACACAATAATTTTCAAGCTGGCAAAGCCCCTTGCCAAAGCTACGAATATTGTATCATAAAACATATGGACAAAAAACCAATCCAATGAAATGTCCAATTATACATATAAACATATGTATAATTGGACATTTTAATTTTAAATATTCTGGCATTTTAATTTTGTCTCTTTCTTGTTTTATAAATTTTATTTTATTTCATGACATTTTAATTCTGTGACATTTTTACTTTTTGACAATTATAACCGAAATTTAACCGGCTTTCTTATTTAATTTATACTTGGATCCCTGTAATTATTATAAATTCATTAAATTGTTTTGGTGTCATGTACTGATATTATAAGTACTTAATACTAACATTAATTATAAGGTTGAGTACTAACAAAAAATGGACTCCAAAATTGTCTGAATTTGAAATAAATTTAATTTAATAATGAATATTATCCGTATCAGCTTTAACTACAAAACTTTTGTTAGAAACTATCAAGCATGTAGTTATCGAAAGGATAGGAAGTAGTGTCCATAGCATCCACATTTTGGGCGTTAACTATTTACGGGCGAATTCTTAATCTTTGCTCCTTTCAGGTAATACGAATGTTGTTCGTCATCATCATGGAGTTTTTCGTCTGTTGGACGCCACTGCACGTCATAAATACGGTAAGATTTTTTATCATAATTTATAATCTCAATAGAGTTATTGGTAATGTTGGTACAATCAGGGGACAAAAATGCAATACCGCTCTGTCATAACGAAAGTATCGTAAATTTATTTGTGGAAGAGGATATTTGGTTCACGTCTAATTTAATTTTTCATATATTATTTAAAGTATACATTAAAATAGTCGTGGACTATTGACCTTCTTCTATAAAAAAAGCTCTTTACATTTGGTAGACTGTGACTGCACTTTTGTCCCATGACTGTACACTGCAATTCTATCAAATGCACTTATGAAAAATATATTTATATTTTGTAATTCACGCGAACTGTACAACAATTATCATGTTTTTTCATACCTACCAAAAAAAAAATGATAAATTGCTATGTGACGTCCATAGCGGTGAATAAAATATAAAAACCTCTTACCAATAATGAAACGGAAGGGACCAATGGATTGACCTATATTATTAACGCTTGCATGTTTGATCGAAAACCCATTACATGTGTTAATTACTGGGTTGACTTGACACGAAGATTGCTAATGGAAACTAATAGTTCTAAGGGACCGTACTCTTGGTACTTACAGTAAAAACACGCTATATTATTATGATGAATATTAGCTACCGCCCGAGGCTTCGCTTGCGTAAAACTAGTACATCTAGAATATATCTTCATAAATGATTGCCTGTGAATTATTCTTATGTGTAAGCTATATAATTGTAAAGTTTCAACAAAATCCGTTTAACAGATCCATCTATGCTTACAAACTTTCCCATTTATAATATACTAGCTTCTAATCTAATAGCTAATCATCCCAAGAGAACATTATACTGGGATAAAGCCTATGTGCTATATCTGACTTTAATGTGTCTCTGTGCCAAATTTCATTCAGATCCGTTCAGCCGTCCTGGCATGATTGAGTATCAAAAAAACATCCATCCATCAGTTTCACATTTATAATCTAGGTAGAATTCAACAAAAAGGCGGAGCAAGACTTGTTTTTTCTCGCGAGTTTACTTCCATGACCTACGCCACATGAACCATTCAGCACTCAGCAGCTCTATTGTAGCTGATTATCAAAAAAATCCTTAATCAAATCAATATTTTCAGAGATTATCGCCAGCTAAAGATCAATTTTATCTCATTAATATTCGATTAGTTAGAAAAAAACATTTCACTCTTTGGAGCTTGTACAGTCACACCAAAAAAAGTTCTATTTAATTACAGGTACATGATATATTTTTAATTTGTTAGCAAACTAGCAGCGGCTTGTCCCTCAAGTGTAAGATGCGCATATTCACCGCAGTCATCCGTCCCAATACGACTGTAGCGGCACCAACGCCACCACTTAATAATTAATGACATGACGTCACACAAATCCTGCATCGCGCAAGTAAAGTTTTCGGCGCGATTTGAACGTATACAACAGTCCGACATCAACCGTCGGGCAGTTGCCCGGACCAGACACAACACCCGTCTGGTCGGAGGATCCTCCCTTTTCTTTGGAGGTTTGTGGGACTTTACATTTACTTTACTTTACACCCTGATCCACTACCCCCAAATGACCTATGCTCGCGCGAAGACAACCGCTAGCTCCACAGGATGCAGACGCTCCAAAACCTATTCTTCCGTAAAGTTACGGTACGCCCGAATCAAGAACTTCATGTCGACCTCAGAATCCCCACGACTCAGCAGTTCATTAAGAGCCTTTCAAAACATTCCTTTGGCACTGCGGTTAAACCTCTTATGATGTCTCTAATTACGGACCCACCCAAATCTACCGACTTCGCCAACCAAGGCATACTCTCATCGTTCCCGATGACGCCACCAGCCCCTGCTGAGAAGACAAAAACCGCCTTCGTTACGCCATCGCCGTGACGTCCCAGTCAAACTCGCCCCGACCCTAGTTAGAGATAGTCCGCTCAATGCTGAGCCGTAATTAAATTATTACTTAAAAGTAGTTTCTTGTCCGTTCTTCTCCACATTTATGTACTTTCCGAACGGACTTCGGACTTAATCATGGTCCAGCCCTTGTTGTCCCCCCATTGAAGTACTGAGCCGAGATTTGCCCCCTAGGTGTTAGTTGTTTTAGGGGGCAGAAGTTTTTTGTACGTGGCTGGAGGCTCTAGTTTAGTCTCCACAGGATCACCTGGTTAAGCAGTAGCCAATCACTTTGATTGAACTGCGAGACGTTCATCAAAAATAAAAAGGCAAACTAGCACGACACTGACTTTCATAAAAGCATTGCCAACAAGTTTTTATCAGGTAGGGCTCAAACGGATGCCTTATTTATTATATCGTTTTTATGAAAATAATACATAGATCTATAAAAATGTGTCTCTATGTGTAAAAGAAAACGGTAGACTTTTTGTCGACCTTTTTAATAATTCTGATATAAAATACTGTTGTAATAAAAACATAGAAATACAGTAGTAAGTGAGGCCTTTTCAGAGTATTTTTATAGGAATATATTTGTTTATAAACACAGATAATAATAAAAAAATATCTTTACAAAGGTACGGTATCATATTTGTTTTTATTCTGACCTTTTAAATAATTCTGTTCCAAAAATCTGGCGTCAAAATAAATACAAAATAGTGTGTCAGTGTGGCGTTTTAGAAAAACAAAAGAAATTTATTTATTGCGGTCGGGTTTGATTAAACAAATCAGACGCAGGGTTTCAGTCCTGTCTAACAGTATTTATTTGCTGACCATTTTTCACTCTAGCAAACATCTCGAGAGTTTTATTCCAAGGCCAGGATAGAGACTGGACTCATTTTTTTATGTCATGGAAAAATACTGGATGTTGAACACAAACACTATGTTTTCGTTTTAAAAATATGGCTCCTAACTGGTAAAAAGCGTACCAGAGTAAGTTATTGAAAAGCAATAGAATCAATTATATTGAACAGGGGGGTGACCATAAGCTCTTAGAGTAAGGTTATTTTGAGTCTGTGTAAGGGACAGATGTATATGACGTGTATACATCTGTCACTTACTCTATCTCAAAATAACCTTACTCTAAGAGCATATGGTCACTCCCCTGAAAACAAAAGATATAAATCTCTACGTTAGTGGTTCTAGATTTTCTTTTTTGTTTTATTTGTCTACAAAACCAAGTACTTATATTCATATCCCCGTTCAACAAATATATCAGAATAGACCTCAACATGATGAGAAAGCTTTCACTGTGTTCGGGGTAGTAACATTAAGTCGTCCGTAGTTAGGTCCTACACCTGAGATCACTAAGTATATACAATAGTAACCTACATTTAGGAACATTTTAGGTTTATAGGTCCTAGAACAATCTGTGTATTTAGGGCCAGGAATAACACAATTATTCTTTAGTGAAGGAGGTTCGGCTAAATATGAGGCGCCTGGTTCGATTGATTTGTGGGCAGTTCGGAGATAGATGACCATTCATTTATTTACACACTAACTTTGCGCGCGTCTTCGCTCCTGTGTCAAATAATTGGATTTTACCCTACAATATCAATGCGTTTGACCGCAATAAAAGGTAGCTTGTGGTACTTAGTGATAGTCTAGATATATTTCAGTGAAAGAATTCGTAATTAGATCAGTATCTTGGTACAAGTTACTGTCTACAAAAAAATGTCTCTTTAAAATACTATTCTAGAATGATTCAAATTAAATATTTACGCTACCTTCAGATTTTTAATTGAATTGTTATGAGTGCCAGACTGAATAAGTCTCGAACAGATACTTGTCTAGTTGAAATAATAATTAGTAAAAAAAACTTTTTTATAAAAAAATAATTTATTTCGTTATGGACACCGACTTCGAAAAAGAAAATTATTTTTCACTTTGTAGTGTTTTTAGTTGGAAGTCGGTATTTTTTTGTAAAAAAGTTTTTTTTATTTTTCACTTTTTAGTTGTACCTATTAAGCAACTTGCCTTTAGTAAGGTAGGTACTTATAATGCCAGAATAGAATACCCGAATACCATGAACATAGCCGGCGAAATGAGAGTGTACCAAGGTGAACTGTACACATCTGCGTACCCCTTATAGTGTACTGCCGTGATGTTATGTTAAGAAATGGTATACACAATAAACAGACATGCGATTGCAGCAATTCCGAGAGATTTGCCGTTATTTATTGAAGAGTTCTGTTGTATATCTCCGAAGTTCTTCATTAAATCTCCACCAAATTAAAATGGGACCAATTTCGGAATATACTCTATCAAACAAAAAAAGAATTTTCAAAATCGATCCATAATTGACGCAGATATCGGTGAACATATACAAAAAAAAAAAAACATACAAGAAGTCGAACATATAACCTCCTCCTTTTTTAAAAGTCGGTTAAAAACTACTTTTGTCTGAATATCGTCATTGGGTCAATCCTTGAAAACAAAGGTCCAATCTGATCTAGACACTTCAATCAAATTAGAGTAAGTAGTTGCTAGAGAAAAGGTTGTAACAGAAGGGACCTCGTTACATTTATTTCCGCAATCATCGTGTGAATACGTGACCGTCACTTTCATTTGTATGGCAAACACGAACGCGTCGTGGCGCTGACAAAATGCGCTTTAAGATTTTGCCATATCACGGGGTCCCAGCGCTAACAAAGAAAATTTGGTTCAAATAAATGTCACTAGGTGGCGCGTAATGCATTGAATTGTGTGTAAAATTAACATTTTCTAGAATTTATCTCATAAATTCAAACAGTAACTATAATTGTATGCTCTTTTTAATCGACTCCCCTGAGCACAAAATTATGGAATATTGGGCTCTTAATTCACATTTCAGAGATTATTTGAACGGATCATTTAAAATTGATTCCAATAGATGGCGCGTTTTTAAATTTCTGAGGCATGCCATTCGATTGTTTAATTTATATTGTAACACATTTTGGTACAATGAGACTGTAAACTGTAAAACCGAGTTGTAACTAACTCTAGTATCTTTTTTTAAGTATCAAGAAAGAAAAACATTCTGAGACACCCTTAATATAAAACAAATTGTCACTGTATTTAAAGAAAAAAATAGTCACGAACCGAACGAGATCAAACTACTGGTAGAGAATGCATTGTGGCATTAAGTCCGCCTATGTACCACTACGGTTTCTTTGTATGGGAAGCATCTGTATGCTAGTATTATATTATCTGTGACCATACAAATGAACAAGACGGTCGCGTGTTCGCGCGTTGATCGAGTTGTATTAGGACAGCGCCTTATACTTAACACAACTTTAAACAATATCTGTCAATAAAATATTATAACAATAAACATCAAGCACCACACGCTTTTTTAATCACAGTATTCTTAAATTAAATGCATTATAAAAAACTTTTTTACAAAAAATACTACCTACTTTCAAATTAGAAAACTACTTATATATAAGTAGTTTTCTAATTTGAAAGTAGGTCACTTTGTAGTTTTTAGAAGTCGGTAGTATTTTTTGTAAAAAGATTTTAATTTTTCACTTTTTAGTTGTACCTACCTAATAGCCAAGTTGTACCTATAATGCCAGAATAGATTACCCGAATAACATGAAACTGAACATAACCGGTGAAATGAAAGTGTACCCCTCAAGAGCGTACTGGCGTGATGTTATGTTATGAAATGGTATAAACAATAAACAAACATGCGATTGCAGCAATCCCGAGAGATTTGCCGTTATTTATTGAAGAGTTCTGTGATATATCTCCAAAGTTCTTTATCAGATCTGCACCAAAATATGGGACCAATTTCGGAACATACTTTTTCAAACAAAAAAAGAATTTTCAAAATCGGTCCACAATTGGCGGAGATATCGGTGAACATGAAAAAAAACAAACATAATGTCGAACATAGAACCTCCTCCTTTTTTGGAAAGTCGGTTAATAAAATAAAATTGTCGTTTAATTGGTAGTTGACTTGTATGATCGAATATTTTATTTTGAAAAATAATCTGTCTAAAAGTAGTCCAGACAAGAATAAAATGTCAAATTATCCAGTGGAAAAGAGGACGGTGGTGGCGAGACGGGATAAAAATACCTAAGATTGTTCATCCGGCCATAAAAAATGGTCTAAAAGAGTACTGTTAGAGTAAATTAAAACACATTAATTTGAGGAACAACGTAAATCTATAATAGTATTTTATCACTACAGAAGGATTACATACTTTTTTTTTTTCTTACAACTGTCAGTGCAGTTCATTGGTATGTCTATGGTAAACCAGCCAGGTACAACATTTAGTTTATAGGTTCTAACACTACCCCTTAAACTCTATGTGAAGTACCTACTACTAATACTACTTCAATATTTTCACTGCACTACTAGGTACTAAGCATATATAAATCTTTTACAAAATGTTCATACTTTTCAGAACCTAAAGGCTTTGTCAAAATATCTGCCAACATGTCACTTGTACATTTATACTGAATGGCTAACACACCGTTTTCAACTATTTCGCGAATGAAGTGATGCCTAACGTCTATATGCTTAGTTCTGGCATGAAACATATGATTTTCAGACAACTTGATGGTGGACTGATTGTCATTGTAAACGACAATTTTCACATCGAGCCTCAAACATTCTGATATGAATGCCTTGATGAACAATGCCTCTTTACACGCATCTGACAGAGCCATGTATTCAGCTTCGGTGCTGGAAAGAGCCACCGTGCGCTGTTTACGGCTTTCCCAGGAAACGATAGAATTGCCTAACTTAAATATGTAGCCGGTGTAAGACCGTCTGTCAACTACACTGGCCGCCCAGTCCGCGTCCGCTGAACCTGTCACATTCAACCCACTCTTTTCACACGTTATACCGTAGTTCATTGTACCCTTGAGGTAACGTAGCACCCGCTTCGCCGCCTTCCAGTGAGCTTCCGAGTAGCAATCATTAAACTGACTAAGCATACTCACAGCATGCGCGATGTCAGGACGCGTACACACCGCGATATACATCAGGCAACCGATCAAGTTCCTGTATTCATACTGCCCTTTCTTTACAGCCTTTTCTAGTTTTATACCAACTTCCATAGGCGTCTTAGCAGGTTTACAATCTGTCATCTTAAACCTTTCCAAAACTTTCGCTATGTAACTAGATTGGTCTAGATGAATTTTGCCATCTTTGCGGTGTACGTGTATTCCTAATACACTTTTAGCAGCCCCAAGATCCTTCATAACGAACTGTTTCATTAACTCTTCTTTTACCGCCCTTTTCTCAGTTTGACTGTTGCTAAACAACAAAATGTCGTCAACATATAGGCCAAGAATGACAAGTCCGTTATCATTTGATCTTACGTAAACACACGGCTCGGACGCCAACCTTTTGAACTTCAGTTTCTTAATAAGCACATCGGTTATCTTCTCATTCCATGATCGACTGGCTTGCTTTAATCCATATACAGCTTTGAGCAAGCGATATGCTTTTCCTTTGCTGTTTTCTACTGGAAAGCCTTCGGGAATTTCCATATAAACGACTTCTTTCAGTTCTCCGTTCAGAAAAGCAGTCTTTACGTCCATATGTTCGACTTCCATGTCATATTCAGCTGCCAATGCCAAGAGCAGTCTTATTGTAGAATATCTCACGACTGGACTGAAGGTCTGAAAGTAATCTACGCCACGCTTTTGCGTGAATCCTTTCGCAACCAACCTAGCCTTGTACTGAAGCAGCTCTCCGTTCAATCCTCTCTTTTTCTTAAATATCCACTTGCACTTAACAGGTTTCTTTCCCTTCGGTATATCCACAAGTTCCAGACATTTATTGTCCACAAAGGATTGGTACTCAACCTCCATTGCTGCGTTCCACTGCGTAGACTCAGGCCCGCCGAGTGCCTCGCGCACGGTACTTGGTGTGTCCGTATCGCAACTCGTGCCAGTGGTGAATGCCGCTTCAAACGCATCTTCGAATTCGCTCCGCCCTCTCGATTCTTCAGAATCCCAAGATGACGATCTAGGAACGTAATCCACATCCGAAGTGCTGTCAGATTCATCACTGCTTGAGGCATCTGTGTCGTAAGTCTCGTGCTCAACCGGTTCTGCCGCCTGTACTCCTACATCCTCTGATTCAGGATTGCTGATAATCATGAACGGATTCGGCATGTTGACCGCTGGTTGCTGATCCTCATTTACAAACATATCTTTGTAGAATTTATCCTCTACAAATACGACATTACGCGAAGTAATAACTTTATTCGGATGCGCGGGATCTACTAACCGATATCCTTTTGTATCTTCGCAATAACCAATAAATATGTACTTCTTACATTTCGGATCTAACTTTTTTCGATCCTCTGCGACAGAATACGCAACGCAACCAAAAATTCGTAAATGGTTCAAGTTTACCTTAGATCCTGACCATTTCTCCTCAGGAGTAGCTCCCAACACAGCCTTGGTTGGGGATCTATTCTTCAGATAAACCGCAGTACACATTGCTTCTGCCCAGTACTTTTGATCCAAGCCAGCACCCTGCAACATACACCTTGCAGCCTCAACAATCGTGCGATTAGCCCTTTCCGCAACGGCATTTTGTTGTGGACAGTGAGGGACAGTTTTCTGGTGCCGTATGCCATGCTGCTTCAAAAATACCTCGAAATTTTTGTTTACATACTCGCCTCCATTGTCGGTTCTCAGAATTTTAATTGTTTTATTTGTTTGATTCTCGACAAGGGATTTGAATTGTTTAAAAAACTCAAATACTTCACTTTTGGCTTTAATAAAATAGCAAAAAGTTTTACGTGAAAAATCATCTATAAAAATCAACATGTAACGAGAACCTCTGAACGAAGCTTGCGGCATAGGCCCGCAAACATCACTGTGGATAAGGCCTAAGATTTCAGTAGCTCTCGTGTACGATTTCTTCGGGAAAGGTAACTTTGTTGTCTTGCCCTCAATACAAGAAATGCACTGTTTATAGTTACTGATGTCAAACTCTATGCCATTTGCCATACCTGTTCTCAGTAGGTTCATGCTCCTGGAGTTTAGATGACCCAATCGCTGATGCCAAACATCTTGAGATGTAACACGTTCACTCCCCACATTCGCTACAATTTGATCAGCGGACGCGGACTCGGATGAACTATGAACACTACGGCGCGTCGAGAACGTTTGTAATTTAAATAAACCATTCTCACGTTTAGCAATAGCTATTAAAACATTATCAAAATAAATTTTACAAAAATCAGAACAAAATACGACTCGAAAACCTTTAGACGTCAACACATTAACAGAAATCAAATTGCATGACAACTTAGGAATAAAAACTACACTACTTAGAGTTTTTATACCATCTTTAACATGCAGCTCGGTACTGCCACGACCCGCACTATAAAGTTTTTCACCGTTAGCCACAGTGACTTCCAGGCTTGTATCTACCACGAAGTCTTTGAGAATATCCCTCCTGTTGCACATATGACACGACGCTCCGGAGTCAATGTACCAAGCGTTCTCCTGCACATCCACCGACAACGCGCTCAACATATTTGCCGCGCTTTTAGTTTGGGGTTTCTTTACCGCTTTCTCCTTCTCGGGGCAATTCCTGGAAATATGGCCCAGCCTTTTACAACGGAAACATTTGACAGGCTTATTGTCTCGTCGTTTTGCCACCATCACGGAACCACTACTCGTGTCAGTTCCGTTGGTCCGGCGCTGTTCTTCTTGTAAAAGTTTTTGTTTGACCAGTTCGCTCGACATCTTTACGTTGCAGTTCTCTAACGCCATGATCAGTGGGTCATAGTCGGATGTGAGCCCACTCAGCATTATAACAGCCAGATATTCGTCTTCTAAAGCAGCTCCGATGTCTGATAATTGTTGTGAGACATCACATATTTTCATTAAATATGATTCCATATCGGGATACTCCTGGAGTTTCATCCCAAACAACTGCCGCATAAGACCAAGTCTCCTGCATAACCCCCTGTCTTCATATGCAGTCTGAAGATTATGCCACGCCTCCCATGCAGTATTCGCATTCCGCACGTGCGTGATGGCTACAGGGTTGATGCTCAAACAGATGCGAGCCAAAGCCTTCTGTTGTTTCTTCCTGTCATCGCAGGCGGGCTTACCGTCTTTTGAATCCACGCACTCCCACAAATCCTCGTGGATAAGGATCATTTTCATGATGAATTTCCACGAACCGTAGTTCCCCATGCCATTTAATTTTTCTATGGCGGGAACAATAGCCGTCCCGGTATTGGACGTCGTCATGTTTGGGTAAATGACTTACGTGCGCACAATTTCACGACAAAGAAACTTTTCACTTTAACGTGCTTAATTATTACAGCATTACAGTAGCTCTGCTACCATGTTAGAGTAAATTAAAACACATTAATTTGAGGAACAACGTAAATCTATAATAGTATTTTATCACTACAGAAGGATTACATACTTTTTTTTTTCTTACAACTGTCAGTGCAGTTCATTGGTATGTCTATGGTAAACCAGCCAGGTACAACATTTAGTTTATAGGTTCTAACAAGTACAAACCTTAAGATTCAGATACCTAAATAACTTTATATAATCATTTACTCGCGCTCTCAGCTTGTTACCTAACCTTTAAACTAAATACCTACAAGGCTTCAGCAGTTTCAATCAAATAACGTAAATGATTTTTATGAAATATCTGCTCGTGGAATTTAATTTAGAACCTAATAAAAATGTTATTGACGATCAAATAACCATTTAAGAAAAGTTGGACAAGTAATATTCGTTCACTATAATCAAAATATAAAACACTAGCAGTTCCCCGCGGTTTCACCCGCGTCTAACTTAAATAAAACATTGAGGCCCAATTATACGAAAAACTTAACTCAGAGTTAGTTGCTATCACGAGGTTATATTGACAAAATAACTTCGTGTTAGCAACTAACTATGAGTTTTAAGTACGGGCCTAAGAGCAGATACAGCCACCCGCCCGTCGCTGCCCTCGTTCACCCGTTCGGTAAGTAGTAATGTTTAATTATTTTAATTTTACATTATCCCCTAAACTGTGCAGCAATAAAAGCCAAAGTTTATCTTCATAAAATTGTCTTGATCATGAAGTAACTTTCGTGGATTAATATGCCTGCCTAATAATAATACTCAAAAATCACCTTTTATTTTTAATAAATTACTAGCTGACCCTCGGGGCTTCGCTCCCGTTAATTGCCTACCTACCCTGGCTACCCTGCCTACCTTGCCTATCCTGCCTACCATGCCTACCCTGCCTACCATGCCTGCCCCTACCCTGCCTTCCCTGCCTACCCTGGCTACCCTTCCAACCCTGCCTGCCCTGCCTAACCTGCCTACCCTGCCTATCCTTCCTACCCTGTCTATCCTGCCTACCCCTGGCTACCCTGCCTACCCTGTCTACCCAGCCTACCCTGCCTACCCTACCTATCCTGCTTACCCTGCCCCTACCCTGCCTACCCTGACTTTCCTGCCTACCCTGCCTATCCTGCCTACCCTGCCTACCCTGCCTACTCTGCTTACCATGCCTACCCTGCCTACCCAGCCTACCCTGCCTACCCTGCCTATCCTGCCTACCCTGCCTATCCTGCCTACCCTGCCTATCCTGCCTACCCTGCCTACCCTGCCTACCCTGCCTTTCCTGCCTACCCTGCCTTTCCTGCCTACCCTGCCTATCTTGCCTACCCTGCCTACCCTGCCTACTCTGCTTACCCTGCCTAACCTGCCTACCCTGCCTACCCTGCCTACCCAGCCTACCCTGCCTACCCAGCCTATCCTGCCTACCCTACCTATCCTGCCTACCATGCCTTTCCTGCCTACCCTGCCTACCCTGCCTACCCTGCCTACCCTGCCTACCCTGCCTACCCTGCCTACCCTGCCTACCCTGCCTTTCCTGCCTACCCTGCCTATCTTGCCTACCCTGCCTACCCTGCCTACTCTGCTTACCCTGCCTACACAGCCTACCCTACCTATCCTGCCTACCCTGCCTTTCCTGCCTACCCTGCCTATCCTGCCTACACTGCCTATCCTGCCTACCCTGCCTACCCTGCCTACCCTGCCTACCCTGCCTTTCCTGCCTATCCTGCCTTTCCTGCCTTTCCTGCCTACCCTGCCTATCTTGCCTACCCTGCCTAATCTGCTTACGCTGCCTACCCGGCCTACCCTGCCTTTCCTGCCTTTCCTGCCTACCCTGCCTATCTTGCCTACCCTGCCTACCCTGCCTACTCTGCTTACTCTGCCTACCCTGCCTAACCTGCCTATCCTGCCTATCCTGCCTATCCTGCCTATCCTGCCTACCCTGCCTACTCTGCTTACCATGCCTACCCTGCCTACTCTGCTTACCCTGCCTATTCTGCTTACCCTGCCTACCCTGCCTACTCTGCCTACCCTGCCTACTCTGCCTACCCCGCCTAACCTGCCTATCCTACCTACCCTACCTACTAATTTGTATCTATCATCAATAGTTTTCTCAGCGCCCGTCAAATAATGTATTTTACAGACAACATTTTGCTACCTTGGGTTACATTATTGCAATTTTCATAAGGATCTCTATTTTTTTTGAAAATATTTTATAGCCTATGACACTCAGGAATAATGTAGCTTTCTACCGGTGCAAGAATTTTCAAAATCAGTTCAGTAGATCCAGAGATTACCCCTTACAACGTCACAAACTCACAAACTCACAAACTTTACCTCTTTATAATATTAGTATAGATTTGACCCAAAATGCCTTTGGTTACGCTTCCTAATTTATAGTTCATATTTTATTACATCACCATGGAGAGATTGAGAGGCATTGGTTTAATAGTTCCAATTTATTTAATAAGTGTCACATATCGTTGGTTTGGTTATATCCCGCGCCGTGGCGCTACGGTTATTACGCCGCCGCCACGTCCGCCAGCCGCAGGCGATCGTCGATAGTCTCTTGCAACCATGGGTTGGGTGCGCGCACGTCCATCACGCATCATCTCGCCCAAACCTCTTAATTGAACCTACATGGAAAGTGTTATCTGTATTACCTAGACCTACTGTGTTGTGTACCGCTGGCCAGCACAGTGTACCTAGTCTGTAAGCTTAACTTCCCGAACGTAACATCCATCTGCATCTGCATGGGAATCGCTGTTTCAAAGGTATGTGGCATAATTAGTAAATTGAACTTTATCCATTGCCTTTCGTCTCATCAGCGTACTTTTCTGCTTCAAATTAGCACTGCTGAATCAGCAATTATAGCCTAGATTACTCTAATAATTTAGGTTCAAGCGCGTGTGATTTTACTAGTAATCTTCTAGAGGTTATACGCACCAGCCTTAATGTATATCTATCTCTTATAAACAATAAGATTTAGATATATAGTGTCGTAGACGTTTTTTTAGATCTATTAAATACCAATATCTTTATGGGCCCGACTCAAACATACATTGTTTGAATCGGGGTGTTGTCGAAAGATATCGTGTCATAATTACGTTTTCAATAGATTATTGATCGAAGTGCATTTACTACTAGATAAATTATTTAGCATGCAATAAAAATGTGTTGAAGATTTTTTTTTTAATTTTACTTTTTGTAGTTTGTATGTGGCGGTACAGGTTCTGCTACAAAACTCTGAACAAGTTTGTGGAACACTTAAGTCCCTTTATGGCTTTTCTTGCCTTTTACATTCCTAAGTCAATATTCAGCCCATGATTCAATTTCCCTTCATTATCATAATAGGGTAGCCATTAGTACGGTGAAACTTTTAATGGCGTGTCTATTTACCCAAATAAAACTACGTTGCGTTACTAATTGGTTTTGCAGAAGCCGGAAAGAAAATTCTCTCTTGGGATAGCACGTAATCATTCTGTTAAGGATGCCCTGGTCGGTAATTTTTCCATACGAATGTAGTATGGAGATTACACCACTGTTTGACTAAAAACATTTTTGATTTTGAACGTACACCGTTCAAAATCAAAATTGTTACTAGTTTGTCTAATCATTATCTAGCCCTCTGTGTAAACAAAAAAGTAAAAATAACATATATTTTAAAGTTATGAGCGTCGGTAGTTCCATATTTCATCTCTAATTTGGCCGCATCTTTGAGTGGAAATACCAAGAAGAAGGAAAATCCCTTTAGAATTATTTTCATTTTTGAACTACTAATCTATCCAGATTACATTCATAGAACAGATAGATTCAGTAGTTTATTCATGATATCCAAATGTATTAGCGCACTATCTTCTTACAGCAATTTAACCCCGCCCACAAAATAGTTCATGCCACCCGCCGACTAGGGCACCCTTAAGTTAATTTGATCTGAAATTATGCAAATACGGTAGGTATGGATTATCCTTAAAAGAAATGTAACATGGTATAATGTAACAATGTAACATAAACAGGCATCTGCCACATATTTCTTAATTCATAGTTATCAATTTGGACTTGGACGACGGAACCACCGGGGACACTTACTGGCCAGTTTTATGGAAAAGGAGGGCCTCTACGAGTATATGATGAACTCCTTCTTCAGAAAGCGTGAGCATAGGAAATGGACGTGGCAGTGCCCCGATGGTGCAACGAAAAATGAGATATACTTCATCATGTCGACGAAGAAGCAAGTGTTCAATGATGTCTCTGTGATCAACGCGGTTAAAACCGTAAGTGATCACCGTATGGTAAGAAGCACATTGAACTTGAATATTAAGCTGGAAAGATCTCGACTGATGAAAACTACGCTCCGTCCAGCACAGAATCAGATCCAAAACCCCGAAAGCTTTCAGCTTGAACTCCAGAATCGTTTCGAGTGCCTAGTTAGCTCCGTGGACGATTACAACAATGGGATCGTGTATACTGTCCATACGGTCGAGTCAAAGTTTTTCAAGACCCGTCGTGCAAATAAGAACAAGAATCTATCCGATCCAACTCGCAAGCTCATGAAGGAGAGGCGTGAAATGATCCTGCAGTCTTCAGACGATGCGTGGAGCTATCGGCGGCTCAATAGACAGATCTCGAAGTACTTGAAAAGCGACCTCCGCCGCTTTAATACTGAGCGTATTAAAGACGCGATCCAGCGGAATAAGGGCTTCAAGGTGTTTGCAAGAGATCTGGCCATTGGGCAGAGCCAGCTCACCAAACTGAAGACCGACGATGGCAGGATCGTATCCGCCAAACCGGAGCTTCTGAGGGAGATCGAGGGGTTCTATGGGCAGCTGTACACGTCAGTCAGAAAACCTATTGCGAATCTAGCAAACGACTCAAGAGCTAGATTGACCCGGCACTATACCGAAGATATCACGGATGTCAGCCTCTACGAGATTAGGATGGCTCTTAAACCACTTAAGTTCAACAAGGCGCCGGGTGATGACGGTTTTACGGCCGATCTTCTGAAGGCGGGTGGAAAACCGGTAATTAAAGCCCTTCAGAAGCTGTTTGATTCCGTCATACTCGAAGGAAAAACGCCACAGGCATGGTGCAGGGGTGTGGTGGTATATTCTTCAAGAAGGGGGACAGTGCCCGATTGAAGAATTATAGGTCCATCTCACTTCTTAGCCATGTCTACAAGTTATTTTCAAGAGTCATCACGAATCGTCTCGCACGCAGGTCTGACGATTTCCAACCTCCTGAACAAGTTGGTTTCCGAAAAGGTTTTAGCACCGTAAAATACATACATACGGTACGGCAAGTTATATAGAAGACCGAAGAGTATAACCTACCTCTTTGTTTAGCGTTTGTGGACTACGAGAAAGCCTTCGATTCGATCGAGACTTGGGCTGTACTGCAGTCTCTCCAACGGTGCCAAATCGACTACCGGTACATCGAGGTGCTGAAGTTTTTGTACAAAAACGCCACCATGTCAGTCCGACTTCAGGATCAGACGTCGGAACCTGTCGTTCTCCAGCGATGTGTATGACAGAGAGACGTCATATCTCCGAAACTGTTCTCTGCTGCACTGGAGGATGTCTTCAAGGTAACTCCATTACCCCTTGGCAAAGCTGATGCCAGCCTTTTTGGCTTATCTATCCATAACGACTGTTAAAGATCTTAATGTCATAGCTGGAACCAACACCTAAACCTAATTACAGCCAAAAGTTGGTCACGACCTACCCAAGAACGACCGCAACGATCCTCCACACATTGTCTGGTTTTTCGTGAATATTACCACGAAATACAGTCATGTTTGTTTTTCATTAATTTAAACTATCATTTCATTTTCATTTTCACACGTGGTTCTTTGAAATTCCTCCAAAACCAATCAAGATTGAAACCTATAATCTAATAGTTTGTTTGCAAAACCACATCAAGCTTTACGCAATACAAGTCAATACACTAGGCTGGCTTTGATCCAACTACAGTGCCGGGATTCCTTCAATCCGGAAATGAAAACATAGTGACCATACCACAGTGCAACCATTTACAGTGGTACATCTCCAATTCATTTGACAGAGCCTGAGAAAAACTGTGGAAAAGCTCGTGGCTAAAGAATAGCAGTCCCAGGGTCCATCTGTGGATAGAGGGCATAGAAAGCAGACACCTCCTTCTGTGAAGCAGTATTGCTTGCAAAAGAGGAGGCGGATTGCATAAGGGAGACGCAACGGAGACGCCCTGGGCGTCGGAAGTCCCAGGCCGCTTCCCGGCCACTATAGACGTGGGGTTGCGGACGGCGAGTAATGGGTTGCTCGCCATCCGATAAGGACCAGGCCCCAGTCGATGGCGTATAGTGTTTCACGTGCACTTTAAAGAGATGTCAGCAGAAACTGAAAGGGTCCGCAAGGGCCGATGACTATCTGGGTCGCCGATAAATTTAAAAGAGAGTTACCGTGGCCCTCTCACAAGCAACTGAAGGCACACGGGTGGGTTTTATTCACTAAAAGTCTGTCACGTCCTCCCGCTTCACCCAGAGCAGGAAAGTCATTGGATGATTCCAAAGCCCAAAAAAAAAGTCCGTCTGGCAGCCTATCCGAATTTCAGTTGAACGTAAATTCCGCAACGCATTTTACACAACTCACAACTCACAAAATTACGTTCGCTTGGCCTCACACTTAGGGTAGACGGACGTAATTTCAGTTGCGTTCTACGTTTTCTACGGGGCGCTGATGCTTGCCTTGCTCCTCTCCCTCACCTCTACCAGAGTTTGGTTGAAATAATGTGCGTGAGTCGTGCGTCGCCGTGTGGCACAAACAGGACTTTAGTATGAAACCGAACGCAGCGTAAATTCCTTTTTACGCGACTCACAACTCACAAAATTACGTTGGTTTGGCGTCACACTTATTAGAACGATTTCCAAACTAACATCTTGTTCGCTTTGTTTTATCGACCGATAGTTTTGTAGGACCTTTAATAAGTATGAAGAAGTATGACAGGGCGCACATTACAATGATTCAGTGATTAATGTAATTTTCAATCTGCCCAAACTTATCAACCGATAAAAAGTTTGTTCTTGACAGTGTCTGTTATTCTAGTGAAGGAATTTTCCTTCAAAAGGACTTAAGAAATTTTAAAATCGGTGTGACTCATTGAAGCGTGGACCTGCAATATTCTATGATTTTTGTCCAGTTTGTCAGTTGTATTTGAATCTTATTAAGTATACATTGATTTATGTAATACACGTTTTTCTGACGCCACAATTTGGGCACACATAGGTCACACTAGACCGAAGTGAATTAAATATCACCACGTGGTTAAGTATCTTTTGGAGCGGTCGTGTGCGCGAGGCATTGGAAATGCCGTGTATTTCTTGTATGGTGAACGTGTATAATAAGCAAACATTCAGACGGCCATACCTTTACTATTTAAATCTATGCACCTGAGTGAACTTATCGCGTCCAAATGAAGCGGTAGACGATGTTTTGATACGTAACATGTTGTTATTTTAACAAACGTTTTCAGTTCAGTAGATAATGCTGATTGACGCCATAATCGATTAATGGAATTTCGTTGCTCACGTTGTTACCAGACTGATTGATGATGCAGTGGGCTGTAGTAACATTGTTATTAATCTATATCTATAATACCTTTAAACGAGCAAATCTTGTATATATGTATGTATATATATAAATATATAGCAAGAATACAAGAACAAGAATTGCTCGTTGATTATATATAAACTGAATATCGGAAACGGCTCCAACGATTTTCATGAAATTTAGTATGCAGGGCTTTCGGGGGCGATAAATCGATCTAGCTAGGTTTTATTTTTAGAAAACGTCGGTTTACTAAAACTTAAACTACGATGCCTTGCGCAAAGTTTTATTGGTTATTTTCCATTTATATCAATCTCCTTGTTTGAAATTACCTATCACCAAAGTACTTCGACATTGTGACCATCCCACGTGTTTCAACTATGTCGAATATTATTAAAGTTATAGTTTTAATTGCCATTACTATTACGTTTCCATGAAAGGATTTAATATAATTAATAAAATAACACACGGATGATGAATAACATAACAGACAGATACGTGGGTGTTCAAGTATTTGACACGGTAAAATCTTTAGTAAGTAATCGGTAACTAACTTATTAAAGTAGAAGATCCCTAAACAAAGTGACATTTGTCGCCGACTAGCGGCCCTCCCCGGCTTTACGCGGATACATATCCTACTATACTATTATGAATGAGTGTTTGTGGGGATGGATGGATGGATGTTTGTTAAATTTGAAAAATAAAATCCACTCCTAAAGGTATAAAAAGTCTTAATTGATAATTTTCCTACTAAATTTACAATTGCGAACCGTTTCTGTTAGTTACTGAAAAGTGAAAAAAACTTTCTTAACAAAAAAATATCTATGAAACAACGAAATGAAAAGTAATAAAATAAAAACATTTTCAAAAATATTCTGGTAGCGAAAACACAGTCAGATAAAAGCATAAAAGACCATTCATTTTTTTACCATTGGATTCTTCGATTGTACCGAAAAGCGTCGGTTAGAATTTTAAGAGTAGCAACTAGTCTCAAAAATTGTTCAATGCGTGCATACTGCTCGATGAACAGAATCGATATGTAGGTATTTCAATGTATAGAAAAATTGCTGTGCATATTCATTTCCCCCAACTCCATTCGGCCCCCCAGAATCAAAGTGACTGTTAAATATAGTTATTTATTGAAGACTAGAGGACGCCTCGCGGTTTCACCCGCGTAGTTCCCGTTCCCGTGGGAATACAGGGATAAAAAGCCTATGTCACCCGGGGATAGAATAGCTTCCCAAGGGTGAAAGAATTTTTGAAATCGGTCCAGTAGTTTTGGAGCCTATTCGGTACAAAACAACAAACAAAAAAATCTTTCCTCTTTTTAATATTAGTACAGATTTGAAGTTGATGCCTTTGACTCAAGAGATTTGTTCGTCAGTTGTCGACGTGACTGAGTTGTGTTGAGAGTTTGAGATTGGAGGAACTTTCCCCCAAAAGAAATGATAAACTGCTTTTTATTTTCCGACTGTACGTGAACATGTCATGCTTTAAACCTCCTCGCGTTACAAACAGATAGCCAGATATTATGGTCCCGTGGGTCACGTTCAAACTCTTTTATTGGATATCGCTAAATAAATCTGGCTATGCCAATATTACATCACTTGAAATGGTGCAGGGTTCACAAAATATATAAAAAACTTTATGTTTTCGTTGATATATTTATGGTCGTCTCAACAACAAACCAATGCAATGTGAATGTATTGAAAAAAAACCACAACACAATTTGGCATTGCAATAAAAACAAGAAATAAATTTGATTAAATTCGATTCGACTCATTTAAATTTGTCATTCTTTATTCAGTGGATTTCAATGCAAATAAAAGTTTAATTTTCAACCGTATTCTCGGTTGGTTTGTCCACTTTAAGAAAAATGTTAATACTGTTCACTCAGTCAATCACTTACAAAAATAACGAAGTTAAATCTTTTTTCCAAAACAATTTGGGCAAATTTTCAGTTATAGGATTACTTCATGTATTTAAATATTTTAGAAAAAAAACCGACTTTAGAGATTAAATAGGAAACATGTAGATTGACTGGTAGAATGAGAATTCCGTCTCTGATCGTTTGTGTGCATGAAGTATACATAAATAAAATTAAATTAATTTTAACTAGCTGGGTAACACCATTAAGGTCATAGCACACTTATGAACTCCGAAAGGGATCGTCACCGTATCAAATCGAGCCATGCAATATTCTTTGTACGAAACTCCCTACTGCAACGCACACTAATCTGAATCGTAACGTAATCGAGAATTGCTACAAGGTTATAAAGTATCCCTAATCCCCATACAAAGAAACAATCGCGTGAAAAACATAACCCTGTCATTGATGTCGCGCAGTCGGGTAATAACTTTTCAATTAATTTTCCTAGAATTTTCTCTACGCTGAGCCGTTACTAATATAATATTGAAGGAATTTATATTAGTAGCAGTAGTTAGTTTTGATTGGTAACTTCCTTCTACTATTATAAACGTGAAAGTGTGTAAGGATGGATTGATGTTTCTCGCAAAAACTACAGAACGGATTTTAATGAAACTTTACAGAAATATAGCTTATACATCTGAATAACACATAGGTTATAATTTATAAATATATTGGGAGAACTACTAATACCACAGCTTAAGAACAAAGGAGAGAGAATTGATTAGTTTAATCAATTAAAATCAAACCCCTACAAAAAATTAAACCCAGATTTCTGGCATGCCGGCTGGAGAAATTGTCAACAACGTACCTATTCGTTTCGCGAACAGAATATTAAAAGAGAAATATAATAATAATGTAAAGTTTTCAACTTTCATTTGCGTACTTCTTATTGTTTTGAGACTTGAAAGATGCTCTTTGTAGTGTAGTATAGCTCTTTGTGGTGAGTTTCACATTTCTCTTTGTTTATTGGACCTTCTGCAACTCAAAGTTGAAAACCATTTATGTATGAATTCTGAAATGTAACTTAAGAACCTTGTCGACAGACATGTCGTGACATCGCAAAAACGTTGCTACAGACAGCATTAACTTTTTGAAGAAACTGTTCTTTGAATACCTTTCTCGTCTGCTGTATCCACCTTAACTTACGAAACTGATTTGTCAGTCGTATCACAGTCATCTTCATCATCATTATCATTTCAGCCGAAAAATATCCACTGCTAGATCATCGCTCCACCTAGAGGGAGGACTTCCAACGCTACGTCTTCCGGTACGCAGTCGCTACTCCAGAACTTTTCGCCTTCAACGACCATCCTTCCGGCGAGCAATGTACCCTGCTCACTGACACTTAAGTTTGGCAATTCTTCGGGCTATGACGATAACCCTAGTTATCTTGCGTGATCGAATCAGAAATGAAGACCTACGCAAGGAAACTTAGCATAGCTCTCTCCATTGGGTGACTTTAAGCCTTATGAGGAGGCCCATTGTACGTGCCCGTATCACAGTAGTCACCCCAATTCTGGCCATATCAATATAATTCTTGAATAAAATAAAATTAAGTAATAAAAGCCGGGCAAAATTCGAGTATAAAATAGCTTAAAAGCAAATTATTGACCTTAAAGTCTTATACTTACTAATTATTTTGCCCCAAATACGGTGAAATAAGCTTTTATTAAATAAAATTATCCGCCGGGTGAAAAGTTCTGCAGTTAAATTAAATATTCCTTTTTGTGTGTACCGGTTTGGCTAGAATCATTGGATTTGAACATTTTAACAATGTAATGTATCGTTTTGGAGTAACAAAAGTAAAATACGAGCAATTTTAACACCAGGTATTTTATTTGTTTGCGTACAAAAAATACCTGATAATTTTTGAAATTCTAATTTAAAAGTACATATATTGTTGTATCTACTACTTACTATTTTTATATGGAAAAACTTTAATATTGTGGTTGTGAGTTTTGTGACTTCATCATCATCAGCCTTTTTGATGTTCCCACTGCTGGGACACAGGCCTAATTCACCACGGGGGCCGGTGCGGTTTGGTATATCTTCAATATTTTTGGTTTAGGGCATGCCAGTTTCCTCACGATGTTTTCCTTCACCGTTTTTAGAGCAGTGGTGATGAAATAATTTACACAAAGTAAAGCGCCTGCCTGGGTCGATCCCACGACCTACGACACGTAAGTCAAGGCGGTTACCTCTGGACCACCAATGCGCTTTGTGACTATATTTTATTCTTATTTAGATTAGATAAATGTGTGCCAGTCGTGTTAATTTTCTGCTGCCAACTACAATTATTATTTGAGATAACCTTCAACCAGTGGCTTCGGATTCTATCCCAAGGGAATTTACTCCGAGGATTAAGTATCTTATAGTATATCCTTTTCCAACATCCAATCTATATTAATAGCAATAAAAAAAAAATACGAAAAAATACAACTGTCTTCCAAATAAAAACACTACATAGTGAAAAATTACTTCAATTTCGGAAGGCGGTGTTCCTGTTTTCATTTCTTCGTTTTTTGACACCGACATCCGAAATTGGGTCCGTGGCTTACGCCCCCAGTGTTCGAGGCACCTGTGGCCGACGCCCCCGATTCGATTAATTTATTTCAAAGCAGTTTTTGATCAAATGTACTGTCAGGCACAAAAATGTTGTACTAAAATAATAAATGTATATTGATTGCAAGTATATATATAATATTAAATCATAATTATATTTATAACAAAAAAATGCTTTTATATTGGTTGTATCTTTTGAAAACTGAAAGTCTTAGTTTTTTTCATTATTTATTTATTTATATCAATAAGAGATCTAGTAAAAATATATATATATATATATATATAAATCACAGTTTTCATCACCTATAATCAAGAGAATCATTTAAGATAATTCTAGCTATATAAAACTTACAACACCGACTAGACAAAAACAGTATCACAAACGAACGTTATTGTCCTACGCTCTCTCCAGATTATTACTTCTAGAACAATCTTTCAACTACACAAGACAACTTTTTCATAACAGCAAAGTTACTAAATCTCTTTTCTCTTGCTCTTTGGAGATGACCTTTACGAATGATAGATCGCTTAGAAAACTATCCATTCACTTGAAAAACTTTTAATTAAATAAATCGATCTTAATACAAAATACAAAAGAGCAAATACATTTAATATAATACATCAAGAAGAGTTATTTTTATTAAAATTGTTGTTTCCAAAAGTTGCAACGCAATATGCGAAGTTCTCTTTCAATCCTGCCTGTCTCTTGGACTATGTGTAAAGTATGTGCAATAAAACTGACAAACTTTGACAAAGAAGTATTGTGTAACTAAATGCTTATGTTCCCTACAATGTTACGCAGAGGTGCAACTATAGTTCACACACATTGCATGATTGCCACGCAGTCTATATATATTATGTTGGAAACATGAGAGCTATCTTCAATATACCCTCGATCTTGTGGGCTTAACGTGGGTATGCTTGCACAAAGTAGGTAATTTTTGCCGTTTAGACAAAATTCTTGGTCCAATTTTATCAAAGCAGCGGATTCGGTCACCAAGCATTTCGCTTTCTCTCAACAAAAACACACTTTTTTAAGTTTATACACGCCACTTTTGGCTACTTCACTTCTCGCGAAACGCGCGTCCGCGCGTGTCTTTTCTAACTCCCCGAAAAACATGGCGGGAGAACCCACTCAGGGCGCCTTTATAGACACCCCTGCTTTTTATTGGCTAAAGAACTCATCCGGAAAATTGCCGCTTTTAAAATATCCAATCAGAATCGAGTATTTTGACATAAGAAGAATAAAGTGTTGTCAATCGAATAAAATCAAACTGAGGTTTGAATCAGAAGCTAAATGTTGCCAATTAAACAAAACTGAATTAGAAAGTTATTTTTATTATAAGATATTTCTTTGTTCCTAATTATTAATCATATACCTTCCTCCTAAACATTTATATATATAGATTTATAATCAATAAATACTGAGTGGCATAAATTATATATATATATATATTTATCATAAAAAAAAAATCGGGTACCTCCTATTGACGAAAGTGGGGTTGTTTTTTTTGTCTCGTCTATTCCTTGGTGTAGGATATCGTTGAATAGACCATTCAAAAATATTACGGGTCTGTTATAGTACATTACTGCAGAATCCAGTAAGTAAGCCTTCCTGGCCAAGTATGAGTTAACCGGACCGAACCGCAGGTGAGGTCCGGTTATATACGAGGCCAGGATGGCTTTTTTTCTGGTTGAGGTTTGTATAATGCTTTTCTCAAAACTTTAAGAAAGTTTAACAACAAATTCGTTTTAATATTGAAGGTGTCTTTTGACTAGTATTTTTGTAGTAGTACATCAAAAGCAAAATACTTCGTAGTGTCTTTGGTACTTCTTTTTTTATCATTTTTCGACTTGCACTACCTAAGTTGAGAGATACCTAATCCAATAAAAAATGGTCAAGATCTGATAAGTAGTTTTGTTCAAATGCGTCGACAAACATACATACACTTATGAGCACTTGTCACTTTTAGGCTTTAAAATTTCTTTTAGATTTTTGAAATTTGGCACACGTGTTTTTAGAAGCCCACATAAAGTAACATGTGAGAATATTGTGCAATTTCAAAAATATTACATACATACGTGTCGAATTGATTACCTGTTTTTTTGAAGTCGGTAAAAAACGGTTATAAATTTTCAGAAATTACATCTTCTAAACAGATAATATTATGATAATAGTTAAAAAAAAAACAAATACGTAAAATAATTTAGAAACAACGTTGCTTTAAGTAAGAGTAAGGCATAATAGAACATTAGTTTACCTAACAAGAAAAGTTTTTAAAAACTGTTTTAGTTCTATGAAATTCTCGGTAGTTTTCTACCACTTACGGCTAGCTAGAAAAATATGAAGAAGTTGGTATAAAAATCACATAGCCGCAGACTTTCAGTAGTAGCACGGACTTTATGAAATCAGGTTGAATACATTAAGGATGCTTTTCTATTAGAGATATGCGAGGTAGCTAGGCGTTGCGAAGATTTCTTTATTTATTCGCTTATCCTTGCACTGGAACCCCTTGCAGCATTTACACCAATAGAGCACAACCTTATAATAACGTATTATAAGTTCAGGTTTCCTTACAATTTTTTCTTCACCGTCGGCGTCATCAGCTTCACTATCACTTGAAACAATCACATTGGTAAGTACCAATGTAGCCCGAAATAGTGAAAATTGAGAAATATTGATTTGATGTAGTGTAACTGTGCCCCACCAAAGATGTGCATGAAGCTTTTGTGATACAAGGATGAGTAGCGGGCTCCTTTCAGCTGTGCGGTTACACAGTCCTCACTTGTATTCCTTCTCACACATCTTTCACTCTTTTGTTTGAATGTACAAATACCTAGCTCCACCAGCAAATTTTCTTCAGTACTGGCACATTAAGTCAGGCTAGAAAAATTAAGTTATGTCATTGGTAGTTTTTTAATGTGTATCGCCTAGCCAACTTGTACATCTCTCTCTGGTGGTAAAGCACCCTGAGTGTGACAGTTATGTGAAAGTTTAATTATGATTGCCTGATAATATCTATCTTACTTTAACAAATGCTATACTAATGTGGTGTCAGTGTGGAGTGATTAATAATATTATTATTATTCTGATCAAAATTGCCTTTAACATTAAATGCACAATTTATCTAACGTTAACGTTTTTAATTGGATAAGGAATAATACTGTATTGTTTACAATAGCTTCGTAAATAACCCATTATTTTTTTGTAAAAGATAAAAATACTACTGTGAGTTATTTTTAGGAGATATATATCTCTGTTGGGAATTCTACCCAACACTTCGGGCGGCCTCACACGGCATCGGTGTGTGTGCGCAGCGCGGCGGCGACAAGGCGCGGCTCGGCGGAGATTTGCTACCACTGACTCCACCGCACCTGTTTGCACCTCTCTCTTAAAATCCACTATCTTGTTTGGGGCAACGTGGCAGTAATTTGTAATTAACGGCAGTAAACCATTTTGCCTAAAAATACAGTCCACTCATTTCATCCACGAGCAAACAATATCCCTACATACTATTGCAGACATTTGTATAGATCATTTTAAGATATACAATTCCTTAGTAGATTATTTGGATATATCTTGTAAGGTACAGCCAGCGTTTGCGCTTACAAAAACTTATTTTTACGACATAACATTACAGATCTTTGAAAATCTCGGGCTTTCTCTACTATAATATGTATGTATTATACATATAAACCTTCATCTTAAATCACTGTATATATTGATGGAAACCACACTAAAAGCCGTAGCGTAGTATAAACTCACCGTACAGACGGCAGGAAGCTAATTTGTTTTATACTATGTAGATTTAGATATTATCAGGAAATCATAATTAGACTTTCACTATACTGTCACACTTAGGGTGCTTTTCCATCAAAGATGTGCAAGTTGGTTAGGCGGTACACAATAAAAACCACCTATGACATAACTTAACTATAGTCACAAAGTAACGTCACAAGCCCCCATTCCTGTACTTCGATGCGCTTTATGTCAGTTTTTATTTATTTGATACAGCAAAAAAAAACGGGTTCAATAATATTTGATAATCTCACTGAGTAACTTAATAGAATTGTAATTTTTCTACACAGGAAACATCTCTATTATAACTTTTAAACTGAACGCAAAAAATAACGCTTTATATCATTTATTTTAAATTAACAGTTTCAACAAAATGTTGCATAAAATTAATCCTTTAAAAATCTCATTGTGTATGACTGTGTTATGACTGTACAATACAATTGCCGGAGTCTTTAGTGGGCCTAGACATATCACACAAATCTTTTGGGATTATTGTTATCGCTAAATAATTTATCTTTATCTAGAGTTCCAGCGTAGTGGTAAACACTTAGACGAGTATGTCACCACTTGTGCAACTATATTCAATGCACTCCGGTGTTTTCTATAAATGTCAATAAGTAATCGAAGTAATCCCCTTAATTGATATGCAACTATGTAATTTATGTTATACCAGGAAAGAGTTGTTTTCCCTTGTGGAACTACTTCAATCCAATTAGGGTGAAGAGATCGTTGTCGCATTAACAGTAACATATAATTTAATTACTTTCTATTGCACATGATATTTCCAGTTTCAACAAGAAATTAGTTTCTAATAAAGGTTTTTCAAATAGAAAATTATTGTAAACAAGGGTAATATGTTGCTTTAAAATGATGGAGGTAGCTTAGCTTAAATTAGGTAAATAAAGATAAAACTAAAAGCATACTAAGCACGGTACCAATCAGTGAGCAAATGCAACGACATAATGTTGCATTTATTATCTGTTAGTATTATTGTGCCTTTATTTGCAATGAAAAAACTGTATTGAGATCCTTCAATCGTCAACTGCCACGTTTCTATGCTGCAGTGTAATTTATAAACCTGATAAATTGTATTATTTTGTCATCATGTTCAATGCATTACATTTCATACTCCATTCATTCTAAATAACTTCCAGTATTCATACCAATAATTTACTTGACTTGATTTCAAATTCTCCGTAGTAATTCTATTGTCCTACTTTGTATCCTACTATATTAGTAGCGAAGTATATAAATGCCAAGGTTTGAATAGATGGATGGATGTTTGTTGTTCTATCACGCCAGAATGGATCTAAATGAAATTTGAAATTAACTGAAATAGCACAGAGACTATCGTAATATTATATCTCGTATAATGTGCCTGATGATCCCGAATCATAAAACAATTTTCACGCAGGTGAAGTCACGAGAAGAAGCTATTATCAAATATGTATCAGCCCTCATCTAGGCATTCACTCTTTTCTTAGCATAAATGTAGTACGTGTTCACGTAAAAGACAAATTATTACAAAAACAAAAGAACCCGACCGCTAAAAAATAATTATCTGAAAAGAGAAAAACAAGTAATACTAGTATTAAAATTGACATTATT
Organism: Orthosia cruda; assembly: GCA_964057195.1. NCBI lineage: Eukaryota > Metazoa > Arthropoda > Insecta > Lepidoptera > Noctuidae > Orthosia > Orthosia cruda. The sequence continues at coordinate 34,136,919 of OZ059838.1, forward strand.
ATGGGGCATAGCTAGCGGTGGCAAACGATGTTTTGGTAGGTTTCTCTATATTTTTCATTTGGGCAAGTGATGGAGCGAACATGTTCCATGTATAAATAAAATAAATGAGTAAAAACAAATACGAAACACAAGTGTCCAAAACTAAAGTCTAGTCCTGATAGTTATATATTAGTACTTATACGAGGTAGGTAAGAATAGAAAAAAAATGTAATATGTTATGGCACATATCTCCCACGGACTGGTGGCACAGGTGGTAACGACAGCAGTAAAACGGATGTATTTTGCGTGACATAGATGGAAAGGGTAGAAACTGTAGGCATTTTATCATATTGACACATTACCTGTAACCATAAACAATTCCCGTTGGGCATCTATCAGATATTCCCGCAAACGTGATCTTAAAGTATGGATGGAGCCTAACACTTTTAATGGTGGTGGAATATTATGCCACACCTTAGATTCAGCGTATCTGACACTGCCTTTGAAAACTGCTGTCCTATGAGATTGAGTTGAGAGCTGCTGAGCACAAAGAGCATTCCGTCTACTAGCCATGCAACTGAGCTTGTCGAACAAGTACCTCGGTTTCTGTGTAAAAGATATTTTTTATAAGGCTTTAGTGAATAAAAATAAATGTATGTGGCTGTTTTACTTATTTATTTTGGTATCTAAGTTACGCTTATCTTGAATGTGTGCCAAAATAGTAACATAAAAGTGTTGCGATATATATTATATTTCTGGAATGGTCTATTTAGTTGATTTCATTTCATACCCATAAGGTTACGAAAACGTAAAAAAATATTGGTATCACTCCCTTTTTTGGGGAGCAGGCGCGCCATATTTGAAGGTTATATAGCCTATGTCACTCCCACAATTAAGACAAATGGAACGATACCTCACACGTCATAATCCGTCAAGCCGTTTGGGCTGTAGTGCGTGTTATAAAAATGGACATAATGTACATACGCTCGGAAAACCCTTCCGCAGTCAGGTAAAAACGACGTTGTCCGGTTACCTGCGCACTGAATGATTTTTCGTGACGCGAACTATACTCTGTTTCACACAAAAGATACAACTGTCGTGTATCTTATTTTGCGAATTTTTCTTATTTTTAACCGTCTTCATTACAACCCTTTATTCATTGGAATCAAATCATATCCGTACCACGACAAACCCCTACGATTTCCATAGAATTTTTCATTCGAGCGCCCCTTTCACTTATTGTAGGTGAAATCACTACGAAATGTATTATTAATATCCTTAGTAATAACACACTGTCAGAAGCATTCCTTCTCAATATTAAACGGGTTCCTGCAAGTACTCTATTGAAGAGATCAGAATAAGAGCCTAATCCAGGAAATAGGGCATAAAAGCGTTGCAATAAAAGTTAAATATTGTTTTTGTAGTCAGTATTCTGTTCGATAATAGCCACCTTCAACCCGTAATGGATTAACATTCCGGCTTTTACGTTTGCCGGTTTTTTAATAGTTCACAATATTATAATAGTACCATAAGGGTTTTAGTACATTAGTGAAGGAATGAAAACCTAAACCGACTAACGAAATGTATTTACAAGTGAATGGATGATGTTCTTCAAAAAGACCAGGTGCGCAGTACACATAACCGGCGTGTGTGTATGACTAGATGTATGAATGTGAGTAAAGCAAAAGAAGTATGTAAGGATCGTGGCAGGTGGCGTTCTGTAGTTTCTGCCTACCCCCATGGGAAAAAGGCGTGAGTTTATGTATGTATGTATGAAAAACCTAAAATCGAAAATATCTTTGTATTCAGGCTTTGTCCGTTTGTTTGTTACTCTTTTTATTTAACGAAATTGCAAGTAAGTTCTCATAGTCGCAATACGATTTAATTTGACCGATATGCGATTAGTACGATCTTATCGACGCAATTTAAATTTTGTTGCGCCAGCAGTCAGTTTAATTACTTAAAATACGTACTTACTTATTATTTACTATAATGCCACTATGATCAGATTAGTACACTATTCGCTGCATCGACAATGACTAAATTTCAATTTGAATTCGGAAGCTATAGAGTTAATTTATTTGTATTTAAGCGAAACAACTGAAAATCTGATACAAATTTTATCTTTTCATTTTCACGAATACATTTTGTTTTCTTTGTTAAAAGCACCAGCATCAATTAGTGCTTTATTTCATCATTAATAATAGGGCTAATAAGTAATTTAATTTTAACCGATTATTTAATTTCAGTGTTGTTTTTTGTGTCATTGTGCGCCCCCATTTGGAGCAGTGTTTTGTGTATTTTTGAAGTTTTCTAATTACTTTCAATAACTACTACAATAAGATAAATACTTAAAGATCGCATGCACGGGATTATTTGATTCAATTTCTCAGTCATACAAGCCTGTATTCAACGAAGGGTAGCAGACCTATTATAGTAGGTGCACCCAATCACAGCCAGTAAAATTAGCCATCTTTTGTTTTAATACCCCAATGGCCATTTTCTAGAATTCATCCATTACTCTAGCATTTAAAATGTCAGTGTTCGTTGGTATTTATGTGCCTATTCCCCTCGAGTGTTTGAACTATTTTGGACCAATATTTAATTGCTCAGGTCAGCCTTTTGAATGGCGTTAAAGGCCACAGGTTAGGTCATTAATGCATTTAATTGATTTCGAGGAAGCCTTTTATTTTCTTTCTTTTATAGATGCTAAGTTGGCATTAAACGGACACCAACATTAAAAGGCTCACTGACAAGAACGACGTGGTATACGACAATGCGTTTCCATGTTGGTTTACAGATATTGTGCTACGACCCATTACAGTCAAATATCGCGCATCGGGTCCGCATTTAAACACCTAGGTAAAGTAAAGCGTAAAGACTTCCACAAACAGGCACGAAGCGATAATATGACAACAATTTGTCATTCAAATGATTCCTAATCTGTAGAATAAAAAAAAAGGTAACCTTTCTGCAAAACAAGAATAAACAGATCTCTGTCTAAATCCTTATGAGCGCTAAACACAATATTGTTCAAAACTGAATACAACGTACTCATTAATCATTATTATAAAAACAAATTAGTAAGTTATGATCGTCTGGACTAGCGTAAATTATTCTGTACTTTAGCATTCACGCAAATAATAAATTAGAATTCCACTTTGATGAAAAACAAAACATATCATAAACAACCTGCCCCCGTACCCTGACGTGTCAAAACTATCATAGTTCGACTGTAAAAAAAAGTGACAGATGTATACAAGTCACACATGTGTCCCTTGCGCACACTCAAAACAACCTTATTCTAAGATCTTATGGTCACTCCCCTGATAGCATCATTGTAGACATTAACACACTAACATTGCAAAACTTTTTCCTTTGTATAGAAGTTGTGCTTAAGGGTTTATATACTGGTAAATACCAATGTGACTTTTTCAAATTCTTATGTACTTTTTAAGAGACTGACGACGGTGACGGTCACTGACAACGGTGACGCAAAAGATCATGAGGAAACCTGGACTTATATTTAATACTCGTATAAGTCTGAAATTTCCAACCTGCCTTGAGCAATCGTGGTGATCAATGCTCGTCCTTCTCTTTATGAGAAGTGGTATTTGCCCTGCAGTGGGAGAGTTAGAAGCTGGTAATTAAAATAAACGTTGCCCCACACTAGGAATTTATTCCTGTATCGTGGGTGCGTTTACAAACATATAAACTCACATACACAACACCCAGAGCCGGAACAACTATCTGTAGGTCATACTAATAATGTAAAATAATATTTGTTTCGTAAGGGAATCGAACCCGCTACACGCAGCGCAGCAGTCGCTTAACCACTGCGCCAACCGTGCGCCCAAAATAAAATATACATAATAAAATATTATAGGAGTCAAATGAGAGTTAGTGAACTCTAAAATGAACCACTACAAAAAGCTCCTCCTTTGAACACTTAAGCGATATCGGAAATACTAAAACTTCAGCTACTGATAACTTTGTTTGTAGCATTCAGAACTCGAGATCAGCCTATTGAATACCCTTGTTATGATAAAAATGAATGAAATCTTTTTCTACTCAATCGAAAGGTAGATTTAAACTTTGATCTCAAAACTTTTTCTGAAACATTAAGCGAGATTAACCGCTCGAATAATTTTTTCCGAATAATTAATGAGTTTTTGTTTGAAATGTTTACTTTTTCATTTTAAATTTATACAGTGAAAAACTTTGCCTAAATTCCCCGAAGAGGTGGGCGATAATGTATAAAACACCCTCAACTTTTCAGTTATTTTGAGTCCTCTATTTTATATAGCAATTATTTACACAGTAATGATTGGCCAGTATTCTTTATATTTTTGTTAAGGTAAGCCTTTTATTTTAAAGGCACAAGATTGTTAAGATAAACTTTTTAATAATATTTATTTTGTTTAAAATAATTGAATCGTTAAACAGAAATGACACCATCAGGTAGGCTTTATTTTATTTAAACATCTAATAATAAAGCTACATTTTTGGCAATTTCTACTCTTAAACGAGCAAAAGTTAGCATTTTACAAAATTTACAAAATGTCGATCCTGGGGACTGACCTTCTAAATTTTGTGGATTATCTCTTATCTTTGCTGGGCAATGAGTGTCAGCCGACCTTTCCTGAGGCTGTCATCAAGAGGATAATATACCTAAACTGTCGCTTTATTTCGTCCTATTAGGAGACAGCAACTGCAAAGGTTGTATAAAATGACTAGTTTATTTTATTTGTAAACAAAACTTACAACATCGCATCACAAAGGGATTCCTATCACCCACGATAGGAAAAATTCCCTTTGTATGAAATTTCTTTTCCGATATTTCCGGCTACAGAAGCAGAAATGAAACCATATTCAGTATTTCGTATATCTTGTTACAATACTAGAATATTACTGTTTAGTAGTATCATTATCGCTGATTTTGTCTTTGGTAAGGCCCTCTTTGCTCTTCAATTTGGTATAAACAGTTTTTGAACTGAAAACTTCCTAAACCTCGATGAACGATTTATGGTAGGGGCAGAACTTAAGGGTTTGCCTCACCGATATTGTAATGTGACCGCATCGCCGCCATGCTAATGTGACCGCGTTTACAACATGCTAATGTTATGTGTTGCGCTGGTGAAAATTTAAAACTTGGAATAAATGGCCGCTAATTAAAACAAAAGTTTTAAATTTTCACTGGCGCAACACTTTTAGAGCAAATTGCCTAATTCGCACCTTTATCTCCAGATCTACCTATTCTACCCTGATGAACTGTACCAGTACATCGGCTCCAAAGGCGTGGTCCTGCTACAACTGCTGGCTTACTGCTCTTCCTGCTGCAACCCTATCACTTACTGCTTCATGAACAGGAAATTTAAGCAGGCCTTCATCAGCTTGATCAAGTCTTTCAGGATATTTGGGTAAGTGAGAAATCTAAATTTTCTTTCACGTCGATTAACTGAAATGTAGGCTATTCAAATTTTGTCCGTGTATGTGGCTACTTCAATAGCTCTATTATCTGTCACGTACAAATCCTGAAAAGTGAAGGTGATTGGGAATGGCAAAAAAAGAGGTGCCATATCCTGCAAAGGGGCTCCATACTGGCACTGTGTTAGGGGTGGGTCTATGATACTCCAATTGGCTAGGCTGTTTTAATATTGTCGTGGATCTATTTTTTTTTTAAAACTGTGCACTAGGCATTTCTTCCTGTATCGTGGGTGCGTTTACAAACATATAAACTCACACACACAAACACCCAGAGCCGGAACAATTATCTGTAGGTCATACAAATATTTATCCCGTGCGTGAATCGAACCCGCGACACGCAGCGCAGCAGTCAATCGCTCAACTACTGCGCCAACCGTGCGCCCAAACAACAACATTTGCATACAAGTAGCACAGTACTTGTATGTACTTTTGGTTTGTATATATTATTATATTAAACTGAACAGTAATTTAGCTCCAACTCACGTGTAATTTCGTACAAATGAGGCTGCCACGATTTTAAAGTTACCAGAAGTACTTAGTACTTAAATATAACATTGGTTTCATGCCTGTAAATTAAGATATCGTTTTTCCACTAAGTACATTATTTCTGCGAAATACTAACAAAGTTTTCCCATAATATTATTAGTACTTAATACAGAGTTGTTAGAACTGTAATTATGATCTTTCTAGTTATTTATTTTAGTGGGTTAAGAAGTAGGGCAGCACTTAAAAGTATAAAATTTTGAAACGACTAACACACATTATTATACTTATAAGTTAGTCTTTATTTTAGAATTAAACTTTAGTTCTGTTATTATTTTCCTTATTCAAAACATCTCGACTATACATTTTGCTGCTACGACGAGCGAGTTTTTCGGTCCGTGGGATGGGTGACCATTTCAACACACCGAGTTTCCTCCGTGCCTCGGAAAGCACGTTAAGCCGTTGGTCCCGGCTGTCATTTGAAGATCTTTGACAGTCGTTACGGGTAGTCAGAAGCCTAAGATCTGACACCAGTCATGCCAAGAGGTACCGTGTTACCCAGTTACTGGGTTGTGGAGGTCAGATAGGCAGTCGCTCCATGTAAAACACTGGTACTCAGCTGAATCCGGTAAGACTGGAAGCCGACCCCAACAATAATTGGGATAAAGGCTAGGCAGGCAGATGATGACGAGCGAGTTTTTTGGTTATCCCTCCCACCATGAAACGCTATGGCGTAGCACGGCTTGATGTTTTTACGCAGTAATTTAACAAGTTTTATAAAAATTGGTCCTCAAAATAAATCCATTACTAGTTTAGCCAAATATGGAAATACGGATACATAAAAAACTAAAATTACTTATCATTAATAATATAGTTAAAATAATTAACTATAATTTAATTATTAACTATCACATTGTTTTGATTCAGTAACCCTCACCAATTTCTACTCAACTCTTCAACGACATTTCTCAAGCGGTAAAATACGGACACATTCAGTTAATTAAATATCCAGAAACATTTCAACCGTTTCCCCAGGGTGACACTGCTATTTTAAATTGAATAGGGGAGTTTTTTATCTCCCCAAAACAGACAGCATTGTTTATTCTATTTGATCTTTGTGAAGAACCTTCAGGAAATTGAATTGAATATTTCTACTGAAAGATCAGTGATTAATTGAATTTGACATTATATTAAACCATTCTTCTTTCTTCAATTATTTTTAAATCGACAGCGGAAACAGTTGGCCCGTATAATTCAATTGAGGATCTCCGCTCGAATGTGATAGAATTGAATGATAATAATTTATTGTATAAAAGATTAAACCACCGATAAAATATTAATTTGGATTTTTTTGTAGTAGGCTTTGTAATTCGTCTCATCAACCATAAAAGTCATAGCACAATCGTGTATCATTATCCAAGACAGCGACCATATCTTGCCCAATAAATCAGGTATTGCCAGTGGCAAACTAAAACACAAGCTGTACAGTATTTGCTGAAGCCGCGGAGACATTGATTAATAGCACTGCTTGATAGTTTGAGCAAGTATCTGGTAGTCAAAGAAGCTTGCTGCTGTCACCAGCATGAAACAATAAATCTCTTGTGTACTAAATCTTATAAAAAAGGAAAACAATTCGTCCATGAGAAAATCTAAATTTATTTTTAATTCTTTTAAAGTTTATTATATTTTTTATTAAAAATAAGTTAGTAATTTTTAAGTTACAGAGAAGAATCATAAATAAAACATTACATATAGTGAAACAATGGGTGGTTTTATTGCTAAAAGCGATCCTTTAAGGACAACGATTATGATTTTTCTTGTAAAAGGCAGTCAGCCAGTCAGTTACAGGCAATATTGTGTGTATCTGTGTGTGTCAATTAAACTAGTTTTCTTTCTTCCTTTTTTTACCCTGGTACTCCTGATCCGGAGAGGGTACTACAACAAAAAACTGTTAACATCGGCTCCGTAATTTTATTGTGTTAAAAAACCAAATAAAGTGAATTTGCCTATAAAATATAGTTCCATGTTAAGTGTTAATCTCAATATCCACGGATTACTAAAAGTGCTGTAAAAAAAAAACAGTTATTACGAGAAAACTTAACGTTGACAGTTCTCACCACCCAGTGACTGTTTTCAAGAAATCGCGAAATTATATGCAAAGCTGAGGGATAAATCATCAAACCAAGGAACTCAGAAATCATATCGAGCATAAAGCAATAACCTGCAGGTCGGTTTTAAGTGTTTATACCAATTTTACCTAATCAAATTTCAATAACTCGCCGTCATTGCGACTGCGCAACAACTAGCAGCGCCATCTAGCTTCGAATAGTCCAACCAGCATAGATCTTAACACTAAATTCACCGACAGAGGGCGTTACATGTATGTAAACATTAGGATCAGCCACCAAGTATTACGAAACTAGCTAGAACGCAATCAAATCAATATGGAAGAAGTTTTGACTACTTTACGCTTAATCCGGAAGGAATTGGACGAACAAAAAAACACAATTAAGGAAAGTGGAGCAAAGGTTACAGAAAATATAACAGAAAACATAAATAACCTAATTGATGCAAAATTTAACGTATGGGAAGAAAAGTGCGAAGACTTAAAACAAAAACTTGATAAACAAGAACAAAGATTGGACCTGTTGGAAAAACAGGCGAGAAAAAGAAATGTGGTGTTGTTTGGCCTTGGAGAACAAGAGCATCACTACTCGGACTTAGTAAATGTCGTTATTGATTTGTTATCTAAACATCTGTCAATACAGTTATTGTATAGCGACATTCAAGAACTAAGAAGAATAGAAAAAAAATCTGATAATCCTCGCCCAATTATAATTACGCTCACAACTCTGGGAAAAAAATTGAGATTTTTAAACAGAAAAAGCTACTGAGTAATACGAACTATTATATAAAAGAAGATTACCCCCATCACGTTTTGGAAAAAAGAAGAGAGTTACAAGAACAATTAAATACAGAAAGGGAGAAAGGAAATAAAGCAATCATCAAATATGATAAATTTGTGGTAATAGAACAATCAGTACATTTTTCTACCCCACTTAACAACAAAAAAAGGCTCCTGTCAGCTTCCCCTCAAGAAAACCAAATCAGTCAAAACCATCCAATCACCAAAAAACAAGTTAAGAAGAAAAATAAAACCACCCCTTTGGAGTCTCCGCCCCCACCATTTTCTAAACAACCTGAAAGATTAGTAAAGCCGGGCCTACTTAATTATTTAGTATCAAAAACTCCTACAACAAACCAAAACCATCATAACAAAAAGGATACAAATTAGAAATCATATTCCCTCTCCAAATAACAGAAATGCCAATTAAAGAAATAGACAACACAAAACATCTTCCAATCCGGTTGGTCACCGTGGAAGATTATGACCACCACCCTTCAAGGAATATAGCTTCGACAGCCAAAACCAGTAATAAATTGAAATCCTTGGAGGAGGCCTTTACCTGAGAGGGGTCCATACTAAATATAATAATTAAACAATATTTAAAATAATTAGAATCATATACAAATGTAACAATTGAATGAAATAATTGCATATTAATTAATAAAATTAGATTATATTGAATAAATACTAAGTGTAATAAAAAAAAAATGTAAATTAATAAAAATTTAATGTAATAAATTATAAATATATATAAATAATTGCAAATGAATTGATGAAATTCAATTATATTAAATTAATTTTATGTAAAGATAATATGTAAATTAATTAAAATATATGAATTGATTTATATTATATATGTAACTCGTAGTGAATAATAAGTAAATGTATTTACTCAGTTATCAAAGAAAACTATTTAGGGATTAAGAATGAATAGTTGCATGTTTTATTTATTTCTTCATGTGAAAAAATAGTGTACTTAATTGCATGGAATAAAAGGCTTTTTTTTTTTTTTTTTTTTTTTATTATTACTCCTGATCCATTTAGAAAATTCTTTCATGATAAAAAGCTACGTTATTTTAAAGTGTTAAGGATTATTTTTGTCTCGAAAAAATGCACGGTCTGCCATATACGTATCAGATAGTCAGTATACGTAAAATTTCAAATATTAATTAATCAATTTATTATTACATATACTAATTACCTTATAAGCAATCTTGTTCAGTAAAAAATATAAGGAGATTCTTAGTGCTCTTTAACCCCTTGAGAGCCCGAAACGTGGATACACGCGACACAATGGCTTTCTAATTGTTTCAGTAATTAAGGCATTCAACCGGATAAATCTGTTTGTTACTTAGAAACATTTCTTCATACATACACAAAAAAAGCGAAAGTAACTCTATCTGTTTGTAGCGTTTTCACGCCTAACCCGCATCGAATTAATTCCTTACTAGAAATCCTTACTTTGGACCTAGTCAAAATCATCATCATCATCAGCCTTTTAATGTTCCCACTGCTGAGACACAGGATTCCTCTCTATCAGAGAGGGAATAGGCCGTAATCCACCACGCGGACCCACTGCGGGTTGGTGGATGTCACATGTCTTCGAAAGGTTGGACATGCCGGTTTCCTCACGATGTTTTCCTTCACCGTTTTGAGAGCAGTGGTGATGAAATAATTTACACAAAGTAAAGCGCCTGCCTGGGTTTGAACTCACGTCCTAAAACTTGTAAGTCATGGCCTTTACCACTGGGAAACAACTGCTCACCGAGTCAAAATTCTCAAACTTAAATATTCTACGTCCTACCTAATCCTATTTAAAAGCAATCAATCACTACTCGACAGCTGCATATATTTTGTTAAACCTGACACACAAGTTGATCATGGCCTGGAATACCTAATTTTATTTCTGTAGAACGTTCTCTTGGGATAATAAGAGACTCAAATAAAATTTAAAAACCCCCGACACATTTTTATTCCATGCTACATAATTTATCTCGAACATGTAGATACGCTTCGATCGGCAATCTATTGAACACGTAATTATGACACGATATCTTGGAAAACACCCCGATTCAAACAGTAAAACGCCCATAACTTTTGAATGTCTAAACCGATTTTATTCAAACATAGCTAAGAACACACTCGACAAAATCACCTTTCAAACAAAAAAAAACTAAATCAAAATCGGTTCAGCCACAGACAGACACACAGATCCACAGCAACACACGTCAAACTTATAACACTTCTCGTTTTCCTTCGGGGGTTAAAAATAAATGATGTAGGTTGGCTACCTGTTGTTTTATACATCTAGTCTAGTGACATAAAAAATACCGACCAAGTGCTAGTCGGACTCGCACATGAAGGGTTCCGTACCATTATCGCAAACATATCACGTTTGTTGTATGGAAGATTATTTTTTTTATTTTTTATTATTATGTATATTTAAATATTTATTTTATTCTGTTATTTCGGCAACAAAAATACATCCTGTGTGAAAATTTCAACTGTCTAGCTATCACGATTCATGAGGTACAACCTGGTGACAGACAGACAGACGGACAGTGAAGTCTTAGTAATAGGGTTCCGTTTTTACCCTTTGGGTACGGAACCCTAAAAACCACAATAAAAATATCCTTGTCTATCCAACATATAAATACAAAAAGAAAAATAGAAAGATACGAAGTTACCCCCAGGAGAGAAGTTCAAATAGTCACATAACAGAGGTAAGGTACATTTGATCTCAACGGGGATATAAACTGCTCGAACGAGTTTCCACCAAGACTTTTCTTTGTAAGACTAAATCTAGTTTTCATGAGATAACCCTTATATAATAGAAAAAGGACAACTGATACTTAAATTCCATACCAAATAAGAAAATTGTGTAATTCACGACATTGAATTTAGTTTTGAACCAAATTATAGTTTCATGCAACTACGAGATGGCTTTTAATTCGTTAGGAATATTTCAGTGGATGAAAGTACACATGAATACATTAATGTGAACAACTAGCTCCGCCTGATGTCTATACTATTTTACTGCGAAGTTTCATCAAAATCTGTTCAGTAGGTTTTGAGTGAAAGAGTGACAAACAACTATCCATACTTGCAAATCTTCTCAGTTTAGGTAGGTTTATATATTGGAGCCTTAAAGCCAGAGCTTTAGCTTTATCTTTAAGATAAAATTCTGTTTTTTTTTCTGCTGTGAAAGTAGGTACTTCAGTTTTTCTTTGGAGAAAAATTACACATTCAACTCACTCTGAAGAAATAGTGAATGATGTCAAAAATAAAATTATTTTAATTTTTACCGTTTGTGAAGAATACGAAATTTGTCGAGATTTATTAAGGTTTCTTTTCACACGCGCAGGTGCTACTTACTTAATGGTAATAATAAGAAATTTGAAAAGCCAATTTCGGTTTTATTGGCAACATAACGTACTGGTATTTTGCTTCTTAAGAGAAAATTATGTAATTATTTATCAGACGCTACCAATTTATAATTCCAAAAACCCACAGACAAAAATAACAAGTTATTCAAGCTTTTGCCTACCTACATAATTTCATTTTGTTAGTCCACATTGCCCAGTATTACTTAATTTCTTTTGGCGCTACACTTCTTACACAGACTGGACTAGACTAATTCGATGAAACTTCCCTAATTTGTTCAGTAAGTCAGTTTAATGTTGTACAAAATTTTCCAAGAACAGTTTACCCTCGTTTAAGGTTACAGCGATGTTTAAGGCTGGGATATTCGAGCCTGTACTGTAAGCGTCAAAAAGGCTACCTCCCAGAATGTTTAACACGACTTATTTGACATTCGAATTTCCTGCCGCTGATGACCGCTGACTTCTTCGTGGAAAATCTAAACAATATTAGCAGTTGATCTACTGAAATGTTTTTCTTTTCGGTACGATTTTTCTCTGTTACATTTTATCGTTAAAATTTCAATTTATGGCATTGATGTTTTTAGTTGATAGGTACAGTGCATCTAGTGAATTAAAATTACCCATTTTGTTAGATGTGTCAAAGGGCTAGGACAAATTTACTAAAGATTTCCCCTTTGTCAAGGTCCGCAGGTATTTTAATTATATGCCGTGGGCAGATGTGTTCGATAGCCTGCCGTAATTTGCATTGAAGTAGACATACAAAAATTTGTTTTACACTGTATTAAAAAAAAAAACAGTATATTTTCCAAGTTTGACAGTATAATAGGTGTTCAAACGTTATTTATTCTAGGTATAACATCGCCTTTGATTACTGTAAGATGTTGTGCTTATTGGTTTGAAATAAATATATAGGTTTTATATTTTTTTATTTTCACTAAATTGATAAGTCAGTCAGTTTAATGTTGTACAGTTTAGAACAGTGTACCCACGTTTAGCCAGCTTTGTTTAAAATCTATATAGTAGGGGGCGAGCCTTTGATCATCAATCGAGCACAAATCCTGACTAACACTGAGAAATTCTAATACTACTAAGAGTGAATATCTAACAAACATAACATTACGCTTTTTCTTCCTGAAGAGTTAGGCAGAGGTTTATTATTTATTTTAAAATTAATGTCCTCGAAAAGAGCGTTCTCCAAGCAGCCAAACTGCGGAAAGTGTCACTTTTTTCACTAGTGCTTCTTACTTTTCTGTATTTTTAAAAAATATTAACTCCAACGTCAGCCCGACGCATAGAATTTTTATTATTTGAGAAAATGTTTTACAAATTAGTTAAGTACAGATTATCATTCATTTAAAACGTAAAATGAGACTAATACTTCATTAAAGGCGTTTTTAATTACTCTAGATTTAGATTTTGACCAATAAATTAATTTAATATGTTTGGCAGAACGTATATTTTGATCGTGCCTTTTTGCGTTACGACGTGACAGCTATTTGCACTTGCGCAGTAGATATGCCCCAGGAACTATTAGTTAATATGTGGATATGCTGAGCGCGCTTGAATAAGCCCGCCATATTAATAATTTCCTGCTTGGTTCAACGGTTCACATATATTTGTTTATTTCCTCGCACAATGCATAGTAAAATGTTGTTTGATACACGTACGTAAGATGATGCTCGACTCGTGTCAAAATGCCACTCATCGGGAATCACCTACCTTCCGCACTTGTAGCATAAATAACTATTTCGGAGGATGTGGCCACCTCTGGTGTCAGAGTTAATTAAGCCGCCTCTGGGAATGCCACAGGCCTCTGATTTGGTTATTTAAAACTTAAATTAACTGTATAAGTCCACGTTCACTCACGATGTTTTCTTTCACCATTGCCTGTGATGTCCAAGATAAATTTAGAAAGTAAATATGAATTTGAAAACGTATCATTGGTGGATTTGAACCCACGACCTCAAGCACGAGAGGCGAGGTCTTAGCCATTGCGCCACCACGACATAATAGGCAGAGGTTCACGTATAACACACTTACAGTAGAACGGCAGTTATGAGCCATTCTGAATGAATAAAACCAATAACACTTTGTCTGCCCCGAGAATCGAACCCAGCCCCCCTAGCCAAGTTACAAACGTTTCGTATCGAAACTCTTTCTACAATTCGTATGGTCTGACCACGTGACTTAACGTTCAAATGTGTCATTCCCATACAATGATTCGTTTTCTACTAGCGTTATCGATTGTAGATTATCAACTTGGCTACAGATGCAGAACTTCATGTTCAGTAGTAACTCTTGCGAGCACTATATAGCCCATTTATATAGAGTCAAGATAGGAACAATTTATGGCACGGTAAAAATATGTCCCAGTAAAATGGCAGAATTAGCTTATGCAGGTAGTATTCATATTCCTTAACAACCTCTTTTTTATAAGTTCAATGAATGACATTATGCAGTGGAGTAAAATTATAGAATACTAGCTTCTTCCTATACATCCCGTGGAGAAGCCCAGAAAACCTGTATATTTTGGGATGAAACAGCCTAATAATTAAGTGGTTGCTTTGTACCAATGAAATAATTTTCATAAATGAACCGGTGCATCGGAGATTACCTTTTACAAATATATAAATAGACAAAAATCAATTTTACTTGTTTACAAGTACTAGTTTTTTTTCAAGATTTGTAATCAGATCGGTACAACTCGTATCCTCCAACAAAAATCATTTTTCCTTCTTGTAGCTAAAGTATTAGTTTAGTTTTCAGAAGAACAGTTGAGGCCCCGGTAAAAATATACTCGAGTCAGGTAGTAAAGGCATAATTTAAGTACTTTCACCACTCATTTATGTTCATATCTTAACACTCTTCTCCTTTAATTGCCAAAATGAGCTCCTTAAACAATATTTCAGAAGCTCGTTTATTGAACTCTTAAACAAGGAAGTTTTAAGAGCTGAATTAACGACTTTCTACAGTTAACATAATTATACAGCAAAACACATCATGTTTAAGTATTCAAGTAGCAAGGTTTAATATGATAATAATTCCTCCATCTTTGTTTGTGTGGAAATAATTCTGCTGCCGGAAATAACCGACTTCGTAGGCGGATGACGTTGAAACAAGAGAAGACTGCTAAAAGCTACGTTTAATATTTATGAAAAGCTGACGACAAAATTATATTAATGTAGCAAGAAAGTTTTGTTCAAGAAAGTTAAGATAACGACAAAAAATGTGTCTACTATTGTCTTCTAGAAGCTTATCTTGGAAAAAGATATTTATATCCAATAATTTACAAAATAAGAAGAATCTATATATGAAACTGACAGCTGCCAATGACCTTTTTTCTGTAATGTTGCAAGCCCGGAGCATAGTGTTGAAGGTAAGACTCAATCATAAGTGATTCATCGAATCGATGTGACATGACTTCTCAATATAATTTTACTGATTGGTGTAAATAACTGTTTTATTAACACAAACGTAATAAATTTAAATATGTATTAATACATATAATAAATAAACATTAATTGTATTAAATAAGAAATCAAAAATAAAATAAATGCCATAGATAAAATGAAGTCTGACATAAATGAGTAGAAATTAAATAAAGGCCGCTAGTTTCTTAACAAATGTATTTTTTTGCCGTGAAATAGTTCCATTTTCGATCTACTTCGATTTTCGATCACTCAGGATAGTCAAGGTTCGACACTATTTCTATGTAACGATAAAGTGACAACCCCCAAGTGTCAGTTTAGTCTACGAAATTAAAAATCACAGTATAGATAGTTATTTCGTTACAAAAATATTTCATCTGAAATATTCTGTTTTCGAGGTAGTTCATTGTAACTTTAATAACAGAAGAAAAAAATATGTGGTTCGTTGAAATGATTAAACTTTAAAAAAAATGTTTTAGACCACATCAAAATGTGATTTTAACTCTCAAACAAAAATTCAGCACATTTTACTCTTAAGCTCTTAACTTAGTAGCTACAGATGATCTTTATTTATATATTATTTTTTATTATAATTATACTTTATTATACACCTCAAAAACATACAGGACAAACATTTCTCATCAAACATTTTGCATTATCTGCTCAAAGTTTGCCTAACTAGGTTAGCGTCGGGTTTCAGCATCACCAGATGCGATTATCTATATTTGACACGGAACGACTTTCATCCCGACTTTCACATCTGGGTAATTGGACGCTAGAATTAGAAAAGCATCTGAAATTTTCAGGTATACACCATTTCGGTCACGTTGGTATAGGTCCAAAATAAGTATGCTAGTCGTAAAAAAATAACAATCATTTCGGTTCGTTATTAAAAACGATTAAAATAATTTTCGTCAGCTATTCACTTAATTGTATCAAACAATAAGGCAACTAATCACGTGACCAGAGAGCAGGTTTTCCTTCCACCAAAGAATCAGCATTGTCATTCAACGTGGCAATACTGTCCGTATTCTGGACACTTTTCCCATTGTCAACGATGGGAACTTTTTTTAAGAGTTCTTCCATTTTTCATAATTATTACTTTCAGCTTGTATATAATACGTTATTTATTATACCGTATTGCAATTACACACTGTTGTAAATAAAGTCTAATATTATTGTTTTATTTGTAAATGAAGAATATAAATATAAAAAAGACTCGCGCACGAATGGTTCCGTACCATTATCGCAAAAGAAGGCAAAAAATAACGTTTGTTGTATGGGAGCCCCACTTAGATATTTATTTTATTCTATTATTAGTATTTGTTGTTATAGCGGCAACAGAAATACATAATCTGTGCAAATTTCATTTGTCTAGCTATCGCTGTTATGAGGTACAGCCTGGTGACAAACAAACAGACATACAGACAGACAAACGGACCGCGGAGTCTTAGTAATAGGGTTCCGTACCCAAAGGGTAAAAACGGGATTTTTACCCTTTGGGTACGGAACCCTAAAAAGCAAAACAATTTTTGGACTTATCGGAATTATTCTGTCATAATGGACGTTGCGTCGTCCTATTGACAACGATGGGAACGTCGAGAATAATTAATAACCGTATAATATAACAGAAGAGACTAAACATCTTTTTGTAATGTTATATCTTCATAAAAACACTTTTTTCTTGCTGACTTAACAAAAAAGTTAATTTTGTTTACTTAAGGCGTCCATTTGCATATTTAACCGATTATAAAAACGAAAATATTCAGAAAGTTTCGTCGCTTTTTGAGGTTGTTTTAATGCTCTTTTACATAACTTTATGTCTTTATTTATTTCCTTTGGTTTCCTAAAACCGCTAACCGAATTAGCATCAGAATCGATTTTGCGATTTTACTTTTAGTGCGCAACAAACAGAATAAAAAAGAGAGTATGTTTACACTGTAATCACGCTCAAGTTTTATCGTCTAATATTTACGTTGTTTCATTAGATTTGCAATGGGTTAAATTAAAATCTATCATTGAAATTAGTTTGGTTTACATGAAAAGAGTTTTTACGATTAAAGTAATAATAATACCAGCCTGTAGGTAACTGCTTCACAGCAGGCAAAGGCCTCTTCTCATACAGAGAAGGGACATTTATCAAAATAATTTTCTAAAGGCGGAGTTCCATATTCCTTAAAATGTTTACCTACACCGATGTCACTGATACCTAAAATAGTTTTAAAAGTTTGCCAACATACATTGAAAAGGTCACATCAGTACTTGCCCAGATTTGAACCTGAAACTTTAATCACTGGGCCATCGACCTCACGAATATCAATTCTAAAAAAAATACAACTGGCTTCCAAAAAAACATTACAAAGTGAAAAATAACTTCAATTTCGAAAGTCGATGTTCCTGTTTTTTGACTCCGACTTTTGTTGTTTTTTTGGAAGTCGGTTGTATATTTTTGTAAAAATGTTTTTATTTTTCACTTTTTAGTTGTGGTACCTAGTGAGCAAGTTCTATAGTAAGGTAGGTACCTATAATGTACAAAGTTATGCCAGAATAGATTACCCGAATAACATAAAACTTGAACATAACCGGTGAAATGAGAGTGTACCAGGGTGAACTGTATACATCTGCGTACCTCTTTAGAGCGTACCGGCGTAATTTAATGTTAGGAAATTTAATGGCGTAAACAATAAACAGACATGCGAATGCAGCAATCCCGAGAGATTTGCCGTTGTTTATTGAATAGTTCATTTGTATATCTTTGACGTTCTTAATTTATTTCACCAAATTTAAATGGGACCGCATGAGAAGCACCAGCTTACAAATAAAAAACGGATCATCAAAATCGTTTCACCTAGTAATGAGTTTTGAGTAGACATAAAAAAATACAGTCGAATTGATAATCGCCTCCGTTTTGAATTCGGTAAATAATTCTAGCTCTCTAGTCTATCAGTAAACGTACCTACTAGACTGGTAAATCTTATACTCGATATATACGAGTAGACTCGTGTATTTTCGTACAATTCATGTAACCACGAGACGTGAAAATCCAGTCCTCTCATATTTATTGTTTGTTTCGCTAAACAAGTTGATTTCGGCTCCTAAAACACGTTCGAAGCATTCAATTTAAACTTATACGATAAACCTAGACATTAACTTAGTACAATATCTGTTGAAATGAGTCGATTCAGATAGATTCACTGAAGCATTCATTTTCATTTCTATTGCTGAAGAATTGTCAACACTTTGAATGCAAAGTCGCACAGTTGATCCCAATAGGATTTGCCTGCGATTTCTATGATACAATTTATGAGTTTTATTTTCAATTTCATCGACACGTAAAGTGCTCAAACCGTTTTCTTCAGTGAGAAGAATTTTAATCAGTGTCAATGTCAAGTGTGCATACAGTTTGGAAACATTTGCAGTCTGACAATATTGGATTAAGGCGAAAGCTTTAGACAAGTCTACGAAATTCAATTCTTCTCTAAGGGCTGATTTCACCAAATGAAACTAATCTCGATTAGTTCAACTAAACAGTTTAAGCAAATATAGCGTTCTGGTTGGTAGGGACCGCTGAGAAACTACCAATCAGAACGCTGTATTCGCATAATCTCACACGACGACGATTAGTGAAATCGGCCCTAAATGTCATGAACTCATGAAACAGTAATTATATCGGGTATTTTAACTTAGATAGACTGATGTTTTTAATTAATATACTTCGATACATACGGTACAGAGGCGGATAGCGGTTTTTAATAACACACAACCTAATTGTGATCTATAAATTGTAAAGAAGAATGTAACAAAAAATTGTATTGCTCGAGCTACACGAGCACATCCCCTCTAAATAACTCAGAAAGACTGTGGTTTATCCAATTTGGTTTTATCAAGAATCGTGAAGCTCTTTCAATATTTAAACAAGATTTCACAGAATTTGACAAATGCACTCAATAGCTCATTATATCGTATTAATTGACATTGACATTGATTGTGCCCTTATCTCGCAGCTTTATGTGCGGTTCTGGTAGTTCTAGTGTTACAAATGAAATACGGATGACTTTACTGAGTACACAAACTTATTTCATTTTGAAGGCTTATGTATGTGGTTTGGGAATTATTTTGAAAACCTGTTATTGGCTAGCTTTACAATTTCAGCATTATTTATTAAAAAATGTATTACTTGTCCTAATCTATATTTTTTATACGGCAAGCAAAACCGATGTGCGACTATTCTGCCGATGTTAAAAGTTAATTCACTACCAGTTAAAAGATCTTTATAAATGTGTCAATGCTTATGTCAGAAATTCTCTTCTCATCTTCTGCGACGTCGCTACTTCACGCTATTCTGGGTCGGCTTTCCTAGTCCTAAGGCACCACTTGTTCCACTGGTAAGCATCGTACAGTCGATAAACCGCACTTCCTTATGTCTTTTCGAAAAAATCCAAATAATTTTCATAAGCGTTCGCTGTGGAAATTGTAAAAACAGGTGTTTGTATTTTGTGGAACGTGAAATTGGCAACTGCGAAATAAGTGAAAAAAAAGTACGTAAGTAACGGTTCCTTCCGTCAAAGCGTACTTTAACAGTTTAAAGAAATACCATTCACCTTTAGTGAGTTTACCAAGCCATGTACTTTTTCCTTGTGGACTGTGGCGGCCATTTTTCCCAAAAGTGCGCTTCTGTGTCACTACTTCTCTAGTTTGATGTCGCCCGTATGATTAAAATGGCAATATCTATAAAGTTTTATATGGGAGCTGTATATAAAACATGTCACTGGAATCATGATGACACAAGCTAATATTAATAAATTGATTTGTTCAGTTTTGCCGTGGAATGTATTATTAATACTAATTTGAAATCAAGATGATGGATTTTGGGATGGGTATGGGATCTACCTCCTAGCGGTCCATCCCGGGCAACGGCACCACAGTTTTCCTGTGGTACGGCTGAACGATCCCACTTAAGTGGTGGTAGGCTCCGCAAGGAGCCGCCTGGCTCGCGACCACCATCCCACCGGAGTCCGGCGCCAAGCAGCTTGCTGTGTTCCCTCGGTGTGTGGGACTACCAGTGCCTTTGGGGGAGAAGGAGGATGTCAGTTGCGCTGTTCAGAACCGGTCTTGGTCTCTGGGCAAAACTTGCCGGGTAACTCATCTTGGAGGGTAGCGGGATCCGAAGCACGGTGCCAGCCGTTGGCCGACCGCAGTCAGTAGGGGGCCCAAGTAGCACGCCAGCCACGTGCCATAGGCTGCCCCGCCAACTCGCGAAAAATCCCGGTATGCTCCACCGTGCCAGCTGGCGACTGGATAAGAGGACCCGGTGGCCATATCCGGGGGGGTTCGGGCGTCCCCGCAGTCTCCAAATGAGTTCCCCATAGGTTGGGTTAGCTCCAGTGTTCCACTTGGTTCACTGAGCAGCGCCTCGACAATTTAACTTCTTCCCCAGCAAACTCTAAAAAAATAAAATTACCAAAGCAAAGAAGAATATGGTGAAACAACGGCTGCACTTCCTCCCACTAAAAGTGCACCTCACTAACATCAGGGGGTTGCACTCTAATCTCGATCCGGTCCACCATCACCTTGAGACCGAGAAGCCGCACCTGTTTTTCCTAACGGAGACGAAGATAACAACCCCGTCGTACGTGGCGTACCTCAACTACCCGGGTTATTCTCTTGAACACAAGTTCAAGAAGCAAGCTGGGGTCTGTGTGTACGTCCGCGATGACATTTGTTGTCGTCATAAATGATAAATGATTTTATTTCTGTAAGTTGGTTTATACAAACACTTTTACATGTCGAACATATTTTTTAAAACTAGATGAGGTCGGCGTTTCCTATCTGACTACTCTGAGAAGAAAGGCCGAAACAAACTCAGAGGTCACAGTCTCTTTTAAAGTCCAGACAAAATATTGGTTACATCGTGTGAAGACCATGTAGACTGATGTCTGAAATGGTCTTTTGAGGAAAGAACCAGCCAGATTGAGTGGACCTGTCCAGTCAGTGCACGCAATGTCGTCTCCGTAGCTTTGAGAAATCGGGTTTTTCTGCCATATGGCTACTTGTGGACACTGGCGTGGAGAAGTCTATCTACATCGGCGTCTACCGATCGCACACCGGTGACCAGGAGACGACAGCGCTTTTTAACTGCCTCATGGAGTCGGCTGACATAGCCCAGCAACGGTACCCAACAGCGAAGCTTAATTTTCTGGGGGACTTTAACGCCCATCATAAGGAGTGGTTGTACCCGTACCGGAAAACTGACCATGCGGGGTTAGAGGCGCGCAAGTTTTCTCTATCGCTAGATCTTACCCAGCTGGTGAATGTGGCAACGCGGGAACCGGATGCTGACGGCCATACACCCAATTGCTTAGACCTTCTGCTGACAACTGATCCGGACAGTCATTCGGTATCGGTCTCAGCCCCGCTGGGAACGTCTGACCATTGTCTGGTGAAATCCGTGTCGACTTGCTCTCCTCCAGATGAGAGTCCTAGAGACACGAGGCGAGTATGGCGATACGAGTTAGTAGTCTGGGACGAGATGCAGCACTTTTTTGCGTCTTATCCTTGGCGGCATGTTTGCTTCTCCTCGGGTGACCCCTCGAGCTGTGCGGAAGCAGTTGCGCATGTGATCCGGCAAGGAACGGAGTATTTCATTCCATTCTCCGACATTCCGCTCGGTCACAAATCCCGACCTTGGTATAATTCAGAATGTGCCCACGCTGAGGCCCGAAAAGAGTCTGCCTACCAAGCCTGGGTTGGGACCCGCGACCACAAAGTTAGAGCGCGTAGGGTTCGCGCGAGGAAAAGAGCTTTTAATTCTGCCACCAAGTTCTGCAAGCGGGTTTTGCGTCGGGCACGTTTTGACCATATTGGACGTATTGGGGCCAAGCTGGCATCGCACCCTCCGGGTAGTAAACAGTTTTGGTCCCTGTCTAAAGCGGTTGAATCAAATTTCTGTCGTCCCACTTTACCTCCAATGCTGAAACCTGATGGGTCGCTGGCTCACTCTGCAAGTGAGAAAGCAAATTTATTTGCATCTCTGTTTGCCAGCAATTCACGTCTGGACGCTGGATCCAAGCAACCACCTACTGTACCTCATTGAGTCTCGAGTATTGTGCAGTCTAGACGTGAACAAGGCCAGCGGGCCTGACGGCATTCCAGCGAGAGTACTGAGGCTGTGTGCGCCCGAACTTTCTCCTGTGTTGACACGCTTGTTCCGCCTCTCTCTTGTAAAGAGAACGGTGCCAAAGTCCTGGAAGCTTGCAAATGTGCAGCCAGTGCCCAAAAAAGGCAACAGTGCAGACCCTGTCAATTACCGTCCAATCTCCATTACCTCCATTCTGTGCAAAGTTATGGAAAGGGTACTGAACAGTAAGTTGCTCACCTACCTTGAAGACAATAATCTCCTCAGTGACCGTCAATATGGCTTTCGCCGGGGACGGTCCACTGGCGATCTTCTTGTGTATGTCACGCACTGCTGGGACGAAGCCATCGAGAGACACGGCGAAGCACTTGCTGTCTCGCTGGATATCTCGAAGGCCTTTGACAGGGTCTGGCACGCAAGTCTACTCAGTAAGCTTCCTGCGTATGGCATCCCCGCTGGTTTTTGTAGCTGGATATCAGACTTCCTTTGCGAACGGTCGATCCGAGTAGCCGTAAACGGCTGCTCCTCTGACCTTATGGCTATTGATTCCGGAGTTCCTCAGGGGTCTGTTCTCTCTGCAACTCTTTTCCTGCTGCACATCAATGACCTACTTCAGCTTGGTATTGTTGGGTACGCAGATGACAGTACTGTTTCAGAGAGATACCTGTCCAGCGCAAGAACCAGCATGGATGAAGTTCGTTCCTTGAGAGAGACTATGGTAGAGCGGACAGATTTGACCTTAAGCCTTGTCTCCCAGTGGGGTGATGACAATCTGGTCTCCTTTAACGCCACCAAAACACAGGCGTGTCTTTTTACCGCTAATAGGAGTCTTTTCGATCAGGCGCCTACTTTTCGGGGTGCGTCTGTTCCAGTGACTGATCGGCTTGAGCTCCGAGGCATGGAGTTGACATCCAGTCTCAACTTCGGCGCCTCCATTGAGTACAAAGCCCAAATTGCGGCCAAAAAAACTGGGCATCCTAAATAAGGTGAAGCGATACTTTACGCCTGGACAGCTTTTAACCCTTTACAAAGCGCAAGTCCGATCCTGCATGGAGTATTGCAGCCACCTTTGGGATGGCTCAGCAAAGTATCAGCTTGCCGCGCTTGACTCGGTGGAACGCAGAGCCAAGAGGCTCAACGGCGACATTGAACTGGTGGATACCAAGCATCGCCGCAAGGTTGTCTGCTTGTCGGTCTTCTACAGACTGTATTTCGGTGAGTGTGCACAAGAACTCCACGACCTCATCCCACCAGCCCCCATCTACCATCGGACATCTAGACTCACTGCAAGTTACCATCCTTACCTTGTTGCCATTCCACCAATTCGCACCCAGCGCTTCCAAACTTCCTTCATAATGCGCACAGCGAATGAATGGAACTCACTACCTGCGTCTGTATTTCCGAATGCATTCAACCCGAATCTCTTCAAAGTTAGAGTAAACAGGCTTCTTCTGGGTAAGCTCACTCCATCGTCGACTCTGTCTCTGTCACCTATGACTTAGACTAGAGTCAAGAGCAAACCCATTTAAAAAAAAAAAAAAAAAAAGATGAGCGACTATTTTTTACTTTTCTTAAGTCGTTATATTTAAAAAAAACATACAATTATTTCAAATAGTTTTTATTTTATTTACATAAATATATGTCACATCAAGGCTGGCCGATAGATGCAAACCATCGGGAAGTCAGAACCTTAGGTTAAGATATCGTGTATGGGCAGGTCGGTGGGTACAATCATGCAAATGAAATCACACAAATTATTCGATACACTGGGTTTATTCAAATAGTCACTACTCACGGTTAAAATCCTGCTTACTAATATTACGGATCGAAACTGATTCTACGACGTGTTAGCTCTAAGGCTGTCAGTACTTAACTGCCATTTTCTGTGTTCCCCACCACGCAAGAGGTTAGAAAAAACGCGCCAATGCGTAGTTGTTCTTGCTTTGCCGCCAGAAGGCGTGCTTGCGATTTGTTTTGACGTCCGTACTATTGATAATAGGCCTATCCGCACACAACAGTGCCGACACGTGACCGACAGTTCCGTACCTTACACTTCCGTGACGTGCTATTTATACATGGCAGTACCGACATGATGCGTGCAGTGGTTTTTAGTACCCTGCAGCAGTTTCACGTGCTTGTAAAATGCCTCGATATTCAAGATCACAGTTAGCAGCGATTGCTTTAATATTAGATGAAGACGAAGAAATGTATGTGAGAAGAAGGCAATGGGTTCATAACGCATGGAGGAAAAGACAGGAAGAAGGAGAGTTCGCCACATAAACATCTGATAGATGATAAATCAAAGTTTTTTGAGTATTTCAGGATGTCAAAACATTGTTTCGACATACTTTACAGAATGTACACGGACCAATTCAATCAACTTTTCATCATCCATCTTGGAATACTGCGACCGTCTCAGGCAAAATATTGTCAGCTAGAATGAATTTCTAGCTGACAATAGTCGGATCACGGTGAGCGTCGGCGCAGCACTGACATCACTGAACGTCACTGTCACTGACGAGTACGGATAGCGTCGTACAAAATGTATGCGACAATATCATATTTCACTGAACGTTACTGATCGGCACGTGTCGGCACTGTGCCGGCACTGTTGTGTGCGGATAGGCCTTAAGCCTGACAAATATATCATGAAGTGTTTTGACAATCGTATCTTAATCAAAACCTGACATATTATACAAAACCCAAAACTGAGAGGTGACACTTGAAACCTGTAGTGCTCGGCGTAGGTGTGTTCCAAAGACCACTTCAAAGTGGGACTATAATGCCATCCTTGTTTCTCCCGCTACACTTTGTGAAATTAGAGCAGGAAATATCAGTTTACGAATTAATACGGATAAAATAAACACGTAGATGACTCATCGAGCTCCAGGAGGGGATACAGATCGGAAGTTTTTGACGTCAAGCTCCTGGAGTGGGATCCACAGTTGAGGGGACTGAGAAGCACCCAAACGTCAAATTTTATTGAATTTCGAACTTTAATTTAAAACGAAATACCACTTGTGAGTTTTTTAGAACTTGATACGATTTGTTATCATTGAGTTCTACTGCGGATGTGCTTTTGAATCATTTAAGGGAATTAAATGGCTCAATGGTTTTCTGTTTTAACCCGCATGGTGTGATCATTTGAAACGGGACTTAACGGGCAACAAACCACATTCGGGCACGGTCTTTTATTATTATAGATTGGGAAGGATACTGACAGTGAGAGACACATCTGTGCAGAACGATTAGCATTAATCCTTTTTACAACGGAATCATTATAGCATTGTCACGTCATATTACAGCCCCGCCAGACCTATGAATGGTAACACATTATCCACTGTGGTGTCTTAATATTCCACTAACATTTTTCGCAATATTGCTTTTCTATACCTAACTGTAAAACCCTATATTTCAACAAGCTTTTATAGATGAACTAACAATCCCGCCTAAGTACTTTGCAAGTCATTACGTATTCGCACAAGACTATAGAACCGACTTTACGAGTCGTTTCGTTTTATTGCCGGCGATATATTGACGTTAGTAAATGTTTCAGGGCCTGCTTTCCTGAGAAGTCGGAGTGCAAGCAGGCTGCCCCTCCCCCGGTGAGCTCCAGCCAGGATGCCACAGCTTGTGTGATTCGAGGAAGCCACACTGGACGCACAGGTATTTATTTAAGCTATGTAGCAGTCTCTTATTTGATGTTGTCGGTGACTACTGGTGACTGTTTTGTATAAGTAACTTCATCATCTTCCTGCCCTTGTCCCATGTTACTTGGGGTCGGCGCAACACGTTTTCTTCTTCAATAACGTCCCGCCCCCATCATGCTATCACTGACGGGGCTGTATTATAACTAACAGTGCGACATATTTATCAAAAAAAAAAGATACGAGTCTCATAGACCAATCTCAAACACAATGCCAGTGTGGGGCCCCGCAAGATATGCCTCACGTCTTTGTCTGCCCTTCGTGTGCAGCCATCTGCTGCACCTTTCGGGATCTAAACATGACGAATGACATACCAGTCCAGGTAGATACATACTTGTCAGTTAAAATTTGAAATTTGGGTGACTGATTCGATCACGCAAGGAAACTCCGAGCATAGACCTCTCCATTGCCCTTTGGGTGGCATAAGCCTTCTGGTGAGGCCCATTGTGAGCGACCTTCCGGTCTTTGTTCTGTAAGTAATCACTGGCAACAGACTTGGTCATAGACTTTCGTCTTGAGATACTGGTAAGTTAGACGAGAAGTTACCACGCAACTTCCCAGCCAAGTCGGATTCATCGGTTGACTTCTTTCTCGAAGTTGGATCTACCTAACTGGACCGTTTGTCCCAGGTAGACATAATTGTTCAGAACTTCGAGTTTAGAGTCTCTGACTTTGATAGGAGTGGGTGCAACATGGAGTAAATACATGATAATTAAAATCACAATCACAAAATACTTTGGCTATCGGTTTTTGGTAAATTTGACACAAGAAAAATCCAAGAAAAAAGGTAAAATCAGAAAACTAAAAGGCCGCCCGTTGTATGTGCTTTTCTATGTTTTAACTTGGTGTACCTACAATAAAGCATATATAAATAAATAAACTATTTTTACCCGACTATGGCGAAGTAAAAGGGGGTTATGTTTTTTTATACATGTTGATTTTTTAAAGTTTTTCATTACAATAAATAAATTATACTTTCTTTCATTATAAAGAATCAATCAACACAGGTTTTGTCTTTCTATTGAAAGCCATTACGTTTTACTACATAAAGAACGGGGGCCAAATAATCACCGGATTATTATAATTATAGAATAAATATAAAATATAACATAAATATAAACTATAATAGAAAAAAAACAAGTTAGGGATTGTTTTATTAAGTTTGACGTATTTAAATGAGTTGATTATATTAAAAACTAAACACCTATTACTATAATAAAGAAATGGTGCTACTTAAATTGAAGTACTCATACGAGAAGTTTTTATGAAAAAGTACCCCGACCTTAGTTAGTCACATTCTTGTAGCAAGTGCTGTTTAGTAACGCGACAGTTTTATTAGTTTCTTACATACGTTTACTGCTTATAGAATACACTAATAAAATTGTCAGACGTGATTTGTCGGTATTATTAAATAGATATGCGGACAATGTCGTTGTATGGAATATGTCATCACCCTAAGTATTTATACATTAAAATAGAAAGTGGTGGCGACCTCTAAAGATATCTTATATATGATTTGAAACGGACGACCATGGAACCTACGCTAAAATTTGACTCCACAGAATTTTGTATCGCACTAGCAGAATATGCTATACTTGCTACTTAATTAAAACGTGGGTCATGATGAAATCGAAAGACAGAGATTATTCAATATTACGAGCATAATATTAGATATCTGTAAACACTTTTTAATAAGAGTTTGTAAATATTTTGCTAATTCAATCGATGCAACAGAATAAATATGTTTTTAATTTTACTAAACCAACACACTATTCAAAAAATAAACTGTGTTTAAATTCAACCATGTTTACCTCACTTAGTTAACGCTAAGTGAGGTAAACATGGTTGATTTTAATACACATGAGCGCTTCTAAACTAACAATATATCGAACGCTTTGTGGGTTTATGTGCGTAAGTTCTATACTTATACGAAAACATCCCATCATGATATTTAGTTTAACGGTTGATGTGTACTAATTACTGTGTATTAATTGGTTTTGGTGTTTAGACGCTTTATTAGATTTTATTATCATGTTACATGTTTTGTTTATACTGACGGGGCCTTTATATTAGAGGGGGGACTGGTAGGGTTTATGAGCAAGCATGTCCAGGGTGAACATAGTCATAAGTTTATTACTAACAAATTTTTGATCATGGATCGAAATAATAATTGAATGAACAGTTTATTTATTCAAAACTTCATGCACAAAGATACAATGGCGGACTTAATTCCTTAGGCATACTCTAACAGTCAACCAAAGGTGGTCAAGAGACAACATGGCCGGTGCATTTTTTTAAACGAAGAAATAAATTACAAAAAAACCGGCCAAGTGCGTGTCGAGCCACGCGCAGTAATAGGGTTCCGAAGTTGCATAATAATGTGGACTGAGAAGAGGGTTTTGTTGTTGTTACATGAACATTAAAACGGTTTCAGCGGCACACAGCGTCTAAAAACGGGCCCACATAGGATGACGTTTTTTTTATTCTGTATGCTCGCATTTGTACCACTATCTCGCCTGATGGTAAGCGATGATGTGGTCTACGGTGAATCACGCTTGCCTAGAAATAACCTATTCACTATTGACTTAAACTAAAGAGGGAACTGAAGCAGGAGTTATAAAATACAACTTCGCAACTGAAGTTAAAAACTATTATCTATTTGAGTACCACCGCGGCTGCGAATTACGAAAGGAGCCGATACGAGCGCGCGTTAGAGCCACGGGGAATGGTATGGTTCGTTCCTGGAACCTTGTGAAAAATTTCGTATGTATAATATAATAATAAATTTATTTCTCAAAAAACTTAGTGATATTTTACAGAAAATAGTTTGGCTGAATTTATTTCTATAAATTTTTGGTTCTAGGACATGCCAGTTTCCTCACGATGTTTTCCTTCACCGTTTTTGAGAGCAGTGGTGATGAAATAATTTCCACAAAGTAATTTTTCATATAGTTAACATTAACTCTAACTACTTATTTCTGTGATCTCGAAACAAAAGTAGGTGTGTAACCTAGTTAAAAATTGTTCAATTTTAGTTTTCTATTGTACCGAATATTCTCATGTATGACAAAATACTTTTTAAATTTGATATCTACAAATAAAAGTTCTGTAAAAACATGGATGTTGTTCGCGTATGTTGAAATACGTTAAACATTTTTTGGATATGACATGTCGTTTTGTAGGATGATTGATTCTATGGATAGATATTTTGGTTTCTTTACTAATCGCCTCCCGCTAGGTGGATCGATGACCTGTAGTGCTATTTTATAAGGATATAGCGCTGCGCTCAAGGATGTATCCTCAGAAAATATCACTGCAGGTTAAGGTTGCGAGAATCCACTGGATGAAAGACGCACTGGACCGATAGATGTGGTGATACTTATCCAAGTAATCATGATGATAAGTAATTAATATACTGAAATAAAATATTAGTATTATTGATGACATGCAATCATATGAAAGATTAAACATGAATTAAAGGTTCTCGTAGATGCTCGTGTAAATCGTAAAATTTTCAAGATAACAAAAGTTGCGGGAAACAGCTGACAATATAAAATCCAATTACCACTTCACGCCAAGCCCACCTCAAGCCACTTACTCGCTCACGTCTTAAAACCATCACGATTCCAGCTTGAGAGGGAGACGGAGCCATATGAGTCAGATAGCACTATCCCTTTTTCGCTGCGGAAACGTGATGATCATTGTCATTATGATTCCGCTTCGTAGTAAAATGTTGCAATAAAGGGGCAACCCTGTATTGCAACATTTTTAACACTTCTAACACTTAATTTCCTTTTAGTAAAAGTACAATTCCTTACACCATAATATTCGCTCATCGGTTCGACGAACTGGGAAAGTTCTTGGAAGCTAATTTATCTGCAGTAAAAGTACCTTTTTTTTTCAGAATTCTATGCTGAAGGTGTAATATACTTAATTTACCTCCGTTAATATTTTGTTCGAGAGATTATTAAACGGATATACAGAGAAGGCTGCACAGCCTAATCAAAAAACTGGTTGTAAGCACCGGAAGTGCAAGGTTGAGAGGCAGGGGAGTGACAGATAAGGTTGCTAACATTCTTCGGTAATACGCCGTAAAGACTGTCTTCACTCCTTTCTGAAAAGTGTCACAGATGCTGCGCTCGCTGAAGGACAACTTTCCGCTGGAAAAGCCCGATATTTGTAAAGTAGATTGTATTTGTGGCTAGTCATACATCGGTCAGACGAGGCGTACGGTTGCTTGTCGAATTTCAGAGCATATCAGGGCGGTAAAGAACAATGACACCCAAAAATCGGCCATAGCTCAACATCTTTTGGAATCAGGATTGAACCACTGGATTAAGTTACATAACCCTCAGGTCATTTCGACAGAACGCCACTATATCCCTAGACTGGTGAGGGAAGCTATCGAGATCACCAAATATAAGAATTCCAACCGGTAGGATGGGTTTCAACTGTCGAGAGCTTGGAATCCAGTGGTTCAGCTGTGTAAACCTTGAAAAAGTGCCGAAAAAAGTTCGCGAGCGGACACAGTGAGTTTCGTGTGTCGGGAACAGAATCGAGTTGAGTGACATTGGTAGCGGTACTGAGTGCAAAAAACGAACAAGAAAGAGGGTAGGACCGATATGTCTCCTCATAAACACCCACCCGCAATAACTTCAGTTTATCCGTGATCATGATGCTTGCAACAGCGCCGAAATATCGGAAACTCGCTACAAACAGTAAACATGGTAAATAACCCGATTCTAATGTTAGTTTTAGTGACCATGACAGTTTAAAAACTTATATTCTGTTCATGTTACTAAAAGAGTTATAAATATAAATGTGGATGGATGGAGAGGGTGAGGAAGGCCAAAGAAAAGATGGATGGACTGTATGAGGAGTGATATGAAAGAAAAGAGTCAGTGATAGCGTGACAGGAGAAAGGGCTATTTACGGACTAGCATGTCGGGTGCCACATAATTGTAATATTTACTCACTAAGCGCCCCGAGAAGTAGCGATTTATCTAATTTTTCTTAAGGTTATAACTAAGTTTTTGAACTACTATTGTCAGATAAATCTCATCACAAGACATGATTATCATTTTCTGTCTATCTATCTATAGCAATTATTTATTCTGTGTCTATAGTTACTAGTACTTATTAGAAAGACAGAAATAGGTTAATATAGAAAATCAGAAATAGGTTAGATAGATTCACGCTTCATCTCTCTCCACGTCATTTTGATACTCGTCACTTCAGCCAATAAGGAGTGTTGCCCAGTTTGACGGGAACGGCCACACTTCCTTTTGCCTTGACGATTCTAATTCAAGCCCTGTTTAGGAATGTGATCGGAATCCCTCCGGAGCATGTGGCAAATCCATTTCCATTTACGACGGTTGATCTGGCGGTCGATCGGTGTCTCGTGGCTTCTCTTCACTCTGTCCGTAGTACTACAGCTATAATTTTACTAATTGATTTATTTATTTTCATAGGGAAATCAAACAGTAGTATACTAAAAAAGTGTTTTAAACATATGACTTAGGTATCAAAAATACTACCCTACATTTGCCACATCAGTTTGTCTTAGTCTATGTAGTAATCAACATAGACTAAGACAAACTGATTAGCAAACGTTATTGTAGTCAGAGTATGTAGAAACATGGAAATTTAATTATATAATTTTATTATGTCAGTTCTAAAGTTATGTTGTTTAAAGTTATATCTGCTTACAAATAATATTATGTCAATTGTACAAAATAGCTTATTGTATTTGTCGACTAAACGGCGTAGTGGTGAGCGAACACCAGCATTTTTCTTTTATTTCTCCTCACAAAACAGACATTAAAAGTTACTTAGGTATAAAGATACAGGTGCATAAGTTGGTAGTCTAGAATGTGTGAGGAGCTGATGTCTTAGTTAGTCATAGGAATACCTGTATTACAAATCACCAGTTCCCAAACTGTTCGAGGAACCAGGTAACACAAACTGTTCACCAAGTCGGGGCAATCCAATTTGTTTCGGCATACACTGTATAGAGTCATTGTTTCAAGGAGCGTGCGCCTTGACTGTAGTTAAGGAGACCATTTTTTTTATTGACTGATAAGAGGTTTTTTTTTAAACATCGATACTAAAACCATACGGACATGACAATCCAGATAAAGTTTCAAGTCCAACTGCACACCAAGATCACGAAGGCAAGTAATTTTGTTGATAATACTATTAGCAAGTCGATTATTAAAATTAATAACATTTATTTTTGAGTTAATGTTATATTTTGTCATTTGGGCAGGCTAAGGTACAGCTTGTTAGAAGAACAATAGTCAGAGAAACGATCAAGATATATAATTGCCCCAACGATGGTCCGTAGGTCGCTCAAAACAATTGATGATGAATATGAATTGGACCCAGTGACACGGTATAGTTTGGTTCACCTTGACGTCATTTTCTTAAGGGATGAAATTTAACAATGGTGTAATAATATTTGCCACCGTTACTGTTACTGGAATTTTCGTTATGCATAGTAACATGTACTGTTCTGGAGGAATCGTTATGCAAATTCATATTTAGTTTAAATTCGGTTTAGGGATAGTTTATATAATCGTTTTTCAACTTAGTTATAAGAAGGGATCAGAATAAGTAGACTAGATTTAACTAAACGTGAGCAAAGGAAGTGGCATAGAGTGGATAATAGCTCCCCTGAAATCCTGGAATAATAATTAATCGTCAATAATTTATCGGAATAGTAACCCCAGGATTTAATAGTAACAATGTTTTATTGAATTTTGAATTTACAAACTATTGTTTTGAAGAATCTAGCACGTAAAACAGAACATTTTAATTTGGTACACTTTTAGTATGTTGGTAACCCTATTAAGCTACATTTATTGTTTCAAATAAATAATAAAAAACCAATCATTGAAGAAAAAAAAATCACATGTCTGGCCAGAGGAACAAAAAATATAATTTGGCGCTGCAGATCAGCGCCAAATTATATTTTTTGTTCCTCTAGCCACAACGGTTATAAAAAGCCGTTACAGTACCCAGTGATCTATTTTTTAGAAAATTCTGAACGCAGGTATATTTCGAGATATATAAAAAAACTGATTAAGAGCATGTCAGCCAACTTTTATTTTATAAGTAAAATACAATGGCAGGCACACAGCTCTTCTTTTGGAGCCTGTCTTAAACTGCCTCTGCATAAAAAAGTAAACTTTTTTTTTTTAATTCGTACTGTGTAAAAGAAGTCTTCTTCTTCGCGAGTAGAAAGGTACATGAAAGGGCCGGCGCACCTTGGACCGCTAGCACTCGGTAACGCAGATTCTAGCTGACTAATTCTTTCACCACAATGGCAAATTCACGGCTCCCTTCTGAGCCATGTCAAACAAAAATTCAAGGCCACCCAACACTGTAAAAGAAGTTACTACATTTTATTTAACACCGTTTTAATTTTCTAAGGTAGCTAAAGAGGTGAAAACGTACATTTAGACGTAATATATCTACGGTCAATATTCTAACATTTCTATCCCTTTGACTGAAACGTAGTCGCATCATTAAGTGTTTATTTTGCCTATAAATATTGGTATGAAACCACAAAAATATGCAGAGAAACCAAAAGCCAATTCCAAAAACAATAAGAAAATAACATTTGCGGCGGCTTCGGAAGTGATGGTTTCGCTATTTTTTTATGTACCAAACATTATTTAGTTTTGTATCGGCTTTGAATTCTGTTCAATTAATCTATGTATGTCTCGCAATAGTTCCTTTTTCATTAATTGCCTTCAACCGTTTGCAATAACATAGATTTCCGTCAAACATGGCAACGATGGTATCAACTTTTGGATTCGAAATACACGTGTGAAGGCTGAATAATTGAGCCTATTACGTCCCACCCTAACATACCTGTATTGCAGAATTACTGAC
The DNA here is from genome assembly GCA_964057195.1 of Orthosia cruda. Classification (NCBI taxonomy): domain Eukaryota; kingdom Metazoa; phylum Arthropoda; class Insecta; order Lepidoptera; family Noctuidae; genus Orthosia; species Orthosia cruda. The sequence continues at coordinate 34,171,328 of OZ059838.1, forward strand.
ATACCTGTCTTGTACATATGATGTCCTGGGTTTGATTTGTTTTTCTATTATGGTGCTGTTAGACTTGAGCATTCACTTGTAACAAAGCATCGAGCATTCGCCCTTTTTTAAATATGCAGAGAAACAAATCTAAGAACGTTTTCGTGATCATTCTAGCGAACGCTCTAGTAAATGCTTGTCAAAAAATGTCTTCACGAAGTTGTCAGACTTGACGGTCGCGTGTGCTGCATTTATACATATGGGCTACATAAAAAAAATATAGAAGATAGTGGAAAACTAATCTGTTGTGTCTAAAAATGGAAGTGGAGGTCTTCAATTATTGGCAATTGCTCGACCCGTCAAACGCTCGATACAAATTTACTGCCGTGATGGTCGTTAGAATGCTCGCTAAAACGATCCCATTTATTTAAACATTAACTATAATGCTCATTACAAGTGAATTTATCAGCGGCTAGGCATTTTTCAATAGTAGGTCAGACGTTTGGCAGTTGGCGGAGTAAAACCCCAAGAGGGTTCTCGGAAAACTGGGTGAGCCGTTAGTCCTGAGCGTTTTCTCTCTACGGTCATGTCCAATTACCGTCCCATCGGACAATGAGAGTGAGGGAACAGATATGGATCCTCTTTATGCGCACACATTTGTGCACTTTAATATCTTCCGTGCCCATGTTAAGTCAATGCTGTGATTGTGATTGGCCACCGTGGTCTGATTTCGGTCTGGATAACTATCATTGGATCTGGATGATTTATCATTTTAATAATGTTTTTAGCAACCTTTGTAACGCCAGTTTTGTTTCAAACGACTCCAATATAAATTACGGCACGTTGTTTTCAACAGTTTGCAAAGAATTCAATAAAACGTGTCCTGTAAAAACAGTTAAATTAAAAACAAATACAAATCGAAATTCAGTGAATGGGCCACTGTGGGCATATATCAGAAAAAGCCGATATATCTTATATAATTTATATTACGAAAAATCTTTGACTTGCGATCAAGATTTTCACACTTATGTTAGAAACTATTCCAAAATATTCAAAGGAGTCTGCGCTCAAGCAAAATCTCAAATAATAATTAACAAAATTGGTGCTTCTAATAATAAAATAAAAACTGTGTGGCAATTAATTAATAGAGAAACTGGAAAGATACAACAACGCGATCAGAATGAGTTGTCTTTGAAAATAACTAATCAAACCATTTCTGATAGGCAAGAAGTCGCTGAGACATTAGAAAATTTATTTACCAACATTCCGTTAGAGGTTACGAAGTCTCTTCCTTCCTCATCTAAATTATCTGAAGCTCTTCTTAAAGAAAACTTTACTAAAGACATACCAATCTTTAAATTTAAACCAATATGTATTGATACAAATAAAAACGCGTTCAAAAGTCTCAATATAAAGAATACTGAAGACTTGTGGGGGATATCCGTTAGGGTTCTTGGAGATATTATTGACTCAATTGCTCCTGTCCTAACAGGCATATTCAATCAATGTTTGGACAGCGGCACTTTTCCTGACTTAACGAAACACAGTAAAGTAGTACCAATTTTCAAATCAGGCTGTAAGAGTGATCCTTCTAATTATAGACCTATATCTAAATCTATGAAAAAATCATGCTGGAACAGATGTTGTCTCACTTCAATTCAAATGGGATCTTGCATAGTCAACAGTTTGGTTTCACGAAAGGTAGGTCGACAACGGACGCGGGAGTTAAACTCATCAGCCACATCTTGGAGGCTTGGGAGAGGTCCCAGGATGCCATTGGCATTTTCTGTGATCTCTCAAAAGCTTTCGACTGCGTCGATCACAACACACTGGTCTGTAAATTACACCACTACGGAATTCGTGGAAAATCTGCTGATCTCGTGGTTTCCTATTTATCAAACAGACAGCAAAAAGTAAATGTTAATGGGGCGACGTCCTCCGGGTCTCTAGTCAAGATGGGCGTGCCCCAAGGTTCAATTATCGGCCCTTTCCTTTTTCTTGTTTACATTAATGATCTCCCTTTTATGATGGCTAAATTATCGGATATAATTCTATTTGCTGATGATACTTCGCTAATTTTTAAAATAGATACGCAAGATACGGATGTCTTAAATGTTAACGAAAGTCTAATTGTTCTCTCAAAATGGTTCGCAGCTAACAATCTTTTACTGAATGCGAAAAAAACAAAATGTCTAAAGTTTTCTTTACCAAATGTACCACAACATGACCTAAACTTAAATCTTGACGGCGACTTGCAGTGGGGCGCGCACATTAGAACTCTTTTGGGTAGGTTAAGTTCTGCTGCATATGCAGTAAGGGAAATAAGGCAGCTAACCGATGTAGCTACAGCTAGGTTAGTATACTATGCTTATTTCCACAGTATTATGTCTTATGGCATTCTGCCGTGGGGATCAGCAGCAGACGTTGACTCAATTTTCATCCTACAAAAGAGGGCAATCCGCGCAATCTATAAAATGGGTCCTCGCGAGTCCCTCAGAGATAAATTTAAAGTGATCGATATACTGACTCTACCTTCACTTTATATTTTGGAATGTATTTTGTATGTCCGTAAAAATCGGAGGCTTTTCAAAACTAGAAGCGACTTCCATAATTTAAATACACGCAGTAAGCACGAAATTGTAATACCCAAATTCAGATTAACGAAAACTAGCAAGTCTTTTCTTATAAACAGTATACGCTTTTATAACAAGTTGCCAAAGTCAGTTATAGAACTGACCGATGGAAGGTTCAAAAACTACATCAAACGTATCCTTATTAAAAAAGCATATTATTAAATCAAGGACTACGTTGAAGATAAAAAACATTTGGCCTTAGCTCCTTCTGCGCATGCAGCTTCCCTGGTAACTTGTAAACGGCACAAATATGTGGATGTCTCTAACTATTCTCAATCTCATTTTTTCTTTCCTTCTTTTAATTAGACTTTTTACAATAATAATAAAATAATAAATAATAAAATGGTTTATTTGTACATTTACATTCGAATAATTCAATACACAGATTTTAAAATAATTAATGTTGTACAGAGAGACAAAAACAAGGGCGAACTGCAGCCTCCTAAACTAGACCAGGGGCATGTGTTTTAGGAGCCAATTTTCCTCCAGAAATGATCATACAACATAGACAATCATGCAAGTACCTACACAAAACATTATAAACGATTAACGATACAATTAAGTAATACATTGAATTAGAACAATAAATTTAATACCATATTGGACATTAAATTGAATAAGATATAGAATATTAAATTGAATAATACATTGAATAATAAATAGAATACTACATTGAACATTAAATTGAATAATACATTGATAATCAAATGACAATTACATTAAAATTTAATTTTAATTTATTTCTACGGATAATCCAATCATATACACAAAAATTTATTCATTTCGATTCTAAGTTATGATAGCAATAAGATTCTCAGTCTCATCATACGTTAACTTCTGCAACCACAAGGTAAGTAGGACTTTGACTTTATGCTTAGTCAGGGGATATATTGAGATGGCTTTATTAACTTTGTTGTAGAGTCGAGAGCTAGTTGCCACAAAATGACGGCTGGCGAAGCTGGATCGGCATTGGACTGTATCGCAGACGGGAAAGCCTTTGCGTCTTTTCAGCCTTTCGGGATCGAGGTGCAACAAAGAGTGTTTCCTTAGCACAGCGCGGAGCACAAAGAGCTGTCTTACGGTCAATACTTCAGCTTCCGAGTAGAGTAACTTAGTCGAAAAATCTTTACGCTTAAAGGACATGACCTTCAAGATCGCCCTCTGCGCTCTTTCCACTTTAAGTAAGGAGGTTTTGTGCGTTCCACCCCAAATTGGGACACAATAATGTATAATCGACTGGCAAAGACACTGATAAACTAGCTTGGCAGTGTCAGGATCAGCAGAGTGCCTAAGTTCTTTAAATATATAAATTAATGATCCGTGTGCAGAGGACTTCGATATGCGATTGCCAGCTTAGTTTACAGTCAATGTGAACTCCTAAATATTTAATGTCAGGAACCAAGGACAGAGATGGACAGTTGCAATTTTGATCGTCACCCAAGCAAATATGCGCTTTAATTTGTTCTGACTCCTGTGGTGGACATGATGTCTTAGGTAGGGAAAATCTAATGACTTTTGTTTTTGCTACGTTGAGGGTTAGTAGGTTTTCTGAGAGCCATTCCATTACAAAGCGAAGCGATTGTTCAGCTCTCCTCCTTGCTCCACCCCAGTCGGTGTCACGAACTACCAACGCAGTGTCATCGGCGTAAGTGAATATGTTGCAACTAGGAATTTGTGCATGACAAAGATCATTGATGTAGAGCAGGAAGAGCGGAGGCCCAAGGATGCTACCCTGTGGAACACCGAAACGAATAGACTGGTCATCGCTCGTTACACCGTCGATTCTAACATGCTGAGTGCGGTTCGAGAGGTAGTCTTTAAAAATGTCCAAAGCAACGCCGCGAATGCCAACGCTTTCCATTTTTGCGATCAGTTTTGGAACAGAGACCGTGTCAAATGCCTTGGACAAATCGAGAAAGATACCATAGCATTTCATACCTTTGTCCAGGTTGCTAACCAAAGTCTCGGTAAGATCAGCTACCGCATCCTCCGTTGAGATCCCTGGTCTAAATCCATATTGATTGCCTGCGATGATTTTGTGTTTGGTGAGAAACGCAACGAGGCTGTTATTAAGAATCCTTTCAAGGATCTTGGAGAGTGAGCTTAGTACGGAGGTCGGCCGGTAGTTGGTTACATCCATTCTATCGCCACTCTTAAAAACGGGGTGGACGACTGCTTTTTTAAGGCAGTTGGGAAAGATGCCAGAATCAATAGCACGATTGAAGATGTGCGTAATGGGAGATGTCAAAATAGATCTAGATTGTATCAGCACTTTTGCTGGAATGTTGTCATAGCCAGTGGCACAATCAGAACGCAAGGAACCGATCAGTGTTTCCACATAAGTTTCATCAACTGGCAGTATGACGAGGGACTGGCAAGGCGGAACTTGGAGAGGGAATCTTGCACCGTGGTTAGCTCGAGGAAGAGGAGAACCGTGTGAGGCCAGTTTACGACCTATATTGGTGAAGAAGCAATTGACTCGGTTGACTGAAGTTTTAGGATCGTCAGATATTTGAAGAAGTTCTTTGGTGGATTGTTGTTGAAATGTAGAGTTTGTTATAGCTTTTATGGCCTTCCAAGTGGCTTTAGGGTTGTTCTTTGCCCTTTGCAATTCACTTTTATCATGCGCTCTCTTTAGTTTTTTTAATAACGAGTTAAGGAAATTACGATATCTCTTGTAGGTTATCCGAAGAACTACATTTTCAGGATCTTTTTTGAAGCTGTAATGCATCCTATCACGGTTTCGTATACATCTCACCAGGCCTTGAGTAATCCAAGGTTTAATAACACGAGTCTTATTTCGGATTCGTATACTCAGGGTATGTGAAGCGATAATTCCTTGAAGTGTTGTTACAAATAATTCTGCTAAGTTTGGGTTCATCTCATCCAAAATTGGTCTGAAATCGGTGCAGTCTATGTCTTTTTTAATTGCTAATAAATTGTAGCGCAAAGATGTAGAATAGCAATTTTTATTGGCCAACCTCTTGATCGGTAGGGACAGGATGACAGGCAGGTGGTCAGTGATGTATGTTTGAACCACTATAACACATGCTAAATTCTTAGTTTTCAGTAGAACATGATCTAAGCAGTTACCAGATCTGGTTGGGCGAAAAAGCGCTGGAAGTAAACCAAGAGAGGCAGTTAGTGTGAGAAATTGATCTGAGTTCCGGTCATGGTTACCAGGTTTAATGTCAACATTTAGGTCTCCAACGACAACGACACTGTGAAAATTATTCGAAGCACCCACAAGGCTGTTCAGGCTATCATAAAATATGTCCAGGTTAGAATACGAAGGGGAGCGGTACAAACAGATGATAATCGTATTTTCTATGGCGCAAACAAGGCAGTTGGCTTCAAAAAAGGACGGTTCACGCACTGTACATCTCAGAGAGGTTCTAGTGTATACTACGACACCGTCGTTTTGGGAGTTATTATTTACAGTGGCATGACTATTATAGCCCTGCATAATAGGGATTGGACCTGATAGTCTAAGCCAGCATTCGGTAAGCACGATCACATCAAAATCAACTTTAGTGATCGAAAGCATTGTGATAAATTGTTCGAAGTTCTTTTTAATACTTCTAATATTTATGTGGATAATTTTTAAGTTTTTGCTGGGGTGCGGTATGAAATCCGAGCATCTATCAGGGGGACATTCAAACGAGGAAGCCACGGAGACATCGTCAAGTTCGTTGGAAATTGAAATTATGTTAGCCATTACAAGTTAATGGACGATTAAAAACGATTGCACATGGAAAAAGACCAAATTAAAAAACAACAAAAACAAAAAGCTCCACTTGGCAACAGAACCTAGCCGATTTTGTCCACCAATAATATTTGTCATCTTTTTAATAGTCGATGTGTAATTTCCTGAACGTAAGACTGGGTTGCAGTAGTTAATCTCACTACTAGCAGAAACAAAATTTGGTGCAAAGTATAACGTATCGAAATGTATAGTGACATAGACATATATTTTTTTTCTAAACGAAAGCTGGGATTTCATATAACAAGCATGTAAAAAACCTGTAGAATGCACAATAATAGTATAACCAGTGATAAAAACAAAATTAAAATATAAAAAGAGATAAAAAAATGAAATTGATGTGCCGTAAAGTCATTGTTTTTTAGCTAGACAGATTAGACATTTTTCTGACCTTATTTGCGTTGGTTTCTCATTTGGGTCGTTAGGGTCTTTTCGGATGAATATTTTTCCGTATAAAATCCAGCAGGAAAACTTATTGGCTTTTGCCAGTGCCCGCGTGTCATAAAAGAGCTTTTTCTTAGAAGGCGTAAGGTGTTCATCAGCGTAGATTGGCTTTTTCTCTCCTGCCAAACCAATGGTGTGAGTGTTCAGCTTGTCGATTACTGGGCGCTCTTTATTATAGCTACGAACGTGGGAGAGGAACTCGTTCCTTTTCATTACCGAGTTAAACTCAGCTACAATAGGTCTGGGAGTTCCCGACTTCCCTGGTAGACGGTACAGGTCACGCAGGCTATCCTTACGGACTTCTACGTTTATAGCCTTTCCCACCGCTGTAACAACCGATAGGAGATCCTCTAAGTTTTCCTTAACTTTCAGTGGAACGTTTCTGAACTCGACAGTTGAGGGACGTGTCAGAAGCTGCAGGTCTTGAACTTGTTTCTCGAGCTGTTCGACTCGATCGACGTTTTCCTTCCTTTGCCTCTCCAGCTCCGCTAATCCTGTTTTCACCTCTACGTAGCACTTATCTGTAAATTGTATACTTTCCTCCATTTCCGAGTGACATTTACGGATCTCTGCACACTGAATTTTCAGTTCACTCATGTCTCTTACCAATCCTTTTAATGTCGCATCGTGCTCTGTCTTCCAGGAAGTGAGTCGGTCATCATTGTCTGCTTTCAAGGATGCAAGCATCTGCATAATTTCATTTTTAAATTCGATAAATTTGCAGGAATATTGGTCCGTTTCAGTGTCCAGAGAATCTTCAGTGTTTGGAGAGATTTCAGCGTTTGGGGAGTCCTCGGGGCGCGGGCGCTTGAATCTATGAGTTACATTTTGATTCGTCGCACTCGTGGTTCCTGGGGTTGTTGATAGATCAGATACAGATACAGGTTTCTCGGCCCGAGGTGGCGGATTTGCAACTTTTGGAGGAGGAGTCTGCCGGTTACTCATTGTTATTTATCTTAACGGTGACTATGTCGGGTATCAGCAGATTAAATATTCCATACGAGTACTTACTCTCGGTTCAAAGCAGAAAAAAAAGTCCTCTGATTTATTTCAAAAGGAAATAAAACACAACTAATATACCAAAATTCAAAACAAAAAATAACAAAAGCTAGATTCGGCAAAAAGTACTTGTCCGGTGCTAGGATCGAACTTGCGACACTTTGCTCGGCAGCCGTCTTCAATCTGCACTCGACCAACTTGTCGATAACATGTCAGATGAAATTTTGTTTCTATACAGGCCGCGACTTGCTACAAGTTAAATTGGTTGGGTGACCTTCCAAAACAGACAAAGGCACGATAGCAGTAACAGTCACTTGCACCCTCACATTTAAATTGTTACTTCTGTTTCTTGATTTTTATTTCGACAAATTTAGAAGTTATAGATCATATAATTCCAATTGATTTTCACAGCTTTAAACTTGATCTTATGTCCTTAGAACGGTATATATTTTACAGCTATTGACGCAGTATTACACCACTTTCCGAATTTTAAACACAGAGACGGCACGAATACGTCTGACTTGCACAACCGCTCAAGGATGATCCGATGAAGGATCCAAGGATGGTTTTCAATCATCTTTATAGCCCTTTGCTAAGAATAGTTACAGCACTGATAACAAAATATGTGTCACATGTTAAATTTAGTCTTGTTATACTTATTTTTATTTACCTTTGTATAGATTCTTTTACCGATTGTTTTGTGAATGTGTGAACATTGTAGGCCTTCAAGATGCTAGTTAACATTTGTTAACTTTTTTATAAAATATATAATCTTTTTATTTTATTTTTTTAGTTTCTTACGACTTATTGTCATAAGTCGGGCCTACGTTGTCCCACCATATTCAAGTACTAATGTTGTAACATGGAAATATTGTAAAACCAAAACATTTTTAAAAGAGTAACCATGGAGTTTCTTGCCGATTCTTCTCCATAGGAAACGACCAACCCGAACCGTGCACCTTTTGTCGACGTTTTATAAGTGCCCATGTAGGCCTATGCGAAATAAAAAATAATTGGTTTTGAAATTGATTTTGATTTTGATTGTAGGATACGGTAGTAGCTATATAAAGTTTTCGCCTATAGCTGCGCAGTAGTAAATCTTATACAAAAACAGCACCGATCCGTGAATAGCGCACCGGAAAGTTAACTTCAGGGCGGGCAAGAAGTTTGGCGAGAACTATAGCATGTACAGAACTCTCGCTATCATCATCATCATCATTTCAGCCGAAAGACGTCCACTGCTGGACATAGGCCTCCCCCAGCACTCTCGCTATAATTGGAAGCAATACGTTCATGTAATGTGACTTTGGTCGCGTAAAATCTGATTTCAGAATGAAAGTAATTAAAATGAGTCAAAGTTTATTGCCACAATTTGAGTTTAGCTGCGATCAAATGCGGTACAATGTGACTTCATTATTGTTTAATATCATTTCAAAATTAAATTGAAAAAAGTTCGATAAAAATGATAGGTAATATTAAAATAGGTTCTAGAAACTGTTGAATCATATTCACTTCATTCATTGAACATTACAAACATATGCAATATGTCTAAAAAAGGTCTCAGAACAAAAAAGTAAAAACTAATATTGAAAAAGTTAATCTATTTTGACTGCCCATTTTTATAAAACATTGTAGCCGTAACTTCTGAAATTAATCTTTTAACTTAAATATCAATAGACCCTAGGTGGGTTCACCTTTATGCAGCACCAGAAAAAAGGGTCCTTCAATGCTGCAAAGTAATGAAAAAAAACTAGTTAACTGACTTCCAAAACAAAACATTACAAAGCGAAAACAACTTCTCGACGTGGCTGAAGGATTTGAATGAAACTTGGCCCATAAGTACACCATGTCCTGGATTCAAATATAGTATTCTTTTTATCCCGGAAGTATCCCTTGCGATAATTTCCAACTTTCACGCGGGCGAAACCATTTTCAGAAGCTAGTTAACTGTATAAAGCAACTTATGCCGTACTAAATTATTAACTAGTTAGCAAATCGGATCAGCTACAATTTATATGCCTACCAGCACTATTGGAGAGGCCATTTCATTGCACTCCAATGCACACCTAATGCCTAAAACGATCAGTGCTGTGAATATAACGCCTAAAGGCCATTTTACCTTAAGGCTATAAAGGCTATATTACCATAATTACTATCGTTTGGCACACGATAGCGGTTTCAGTGTTAATAGCAGACAAGAGTCTGGATATCTGCGGTGAAAAGCATTAGGTTCTCCCTCTATTACTTTGAACTATGGGACCTACCTAATAGCGTGACGGAATTCAAATTGCTTCGACAGGCAATCAGACTTCGCGTGCATGTATCTTCTAAGAAAATTCGATATATATAACTCGAATTGCGTCGAACCATCAGGAAAGTCTCTTACACATAAATGGCGTATGAGTGTAGTAGACTTAATTTTTTGTTGTTTTTTTTTTTAATCTTGCGCATGACCACTATCTCACCTGATATAATGATGTGGTCGAAGGTGTAGCACGCTTACCTACAAGTAACCTATTCACTCTTGACTTAAAGGCCCCGAGATTGTAGCTACCGGGAAACACTGACTCCGGCAGGGAATTCCACTCCTTGGCTGTACGCATAATGAAAGTATTTCAAAACGTTTAGTGCCTATGGTTGGAATGTTCACCATGTACCGATGGCGCATCGCCGAACGTCTCGTAGTACGATGATGAAACGGGCTTGGCGGAATTAGATCATGCAATTCCATTGCACACTCCCCGAAATGCAACTGATTAAAAACCGACAAGCTGGCAACTCGAAGCTTTGTTTCAACCAGTTCCTCATTAACGATGAACCTCTTTGCCCGTTTTTCGATCGACTCTAGTGCATTAAGCTGATATTTGGCAGATACGTCCCAGAGATGAGAACAGTACTCCATGCTAGATCGAACTTGCGCAGAACCTACAAGTTCTACCTATTACTTCAGAGAAAACAAGTGTGGAGGTCATGTCATTTAGGTAGCAGCCAGAAAAATGTTTCACATTATCTCCCTAATTGGATTCGGAGATATCGTTGTCTGTAGACTAGAAAGTCCTAAAAACTTCACATATAATAGAGGCACTTAAAAAATTGATGGCATTATTACGTAAGCTATAGCAAAGTGGAATGTTGATAGAATTTGTGGTAGTAATAGAACTGGGAAGTGCTTTTAGTTTCCTATGGGAAACTAATAAACCTCGTTGACTTGTCAATTTCAAACATTGTACCTGTATCATTCAATTTAGTATCCTTGGCAACCTAAAAGTAATAATATCGGGTTGATCAGTTATTATTGCCTGGATTTGAATATGTATTTGTATGGAAACTTAGACTTTCTGGCGTATTGCGATGTTAACCATGATTTGAAATTGTTTTTAGTTCTAAACCTAGAAAGTTGAAGGTATCTGCACAGTCCAAAACATAGATATCTATTGAAAAAAGCCTATTTTTCTAAGATTTCTGAGCAAAACCCCTGAAATCTCCCTTTCCACAAAATTCTGTCTTGCTATTTTTATTAAATTGCCATGTCCATAGTAAAAAGAAACAAGATAACTTCGGGAACCAGTGTAATTTCACAATGGTATTGAGTATTTTTTTATAAATATCCAGTTCAACGTAATCTTTCAATACATTCAACCGAGCATGATGATCCAATTAGTGAAATGTCTGCGGAATGTACGTTTGAAGATGTTAGACATACTTTAATAGGCCTGATCCTACCAAGAAGGCTCCGTTAATTGGAGTTCATGCGCGACCTTTACATTTTGGCATTCAAACAATGGTTTAATCTTGTTTTATTATCTTCGCGATATAAAAGAAGCGAGGTTATTTACATACATTTCCTTTTATTAAGGTTATTTCTGAAATGAAAATTATAAAAATTTGGGTATACATAGTTGACCCTCTGCCTAACCTATCAGAGAATACAAATGTGATATTATGTATGTTAAAATCATATAAATACATACTACTAATATTAGCTAACAAAAAGCCAAAAAAGCATGTATACGCACGAGGTAACAATCATGCTATGGATTTCCAAGTTGCCACTTCTGATGGTTATAGATACCTATTTAGCGAGTTCCTCTACATCACTCTGTGTATAATATCTACCATCCAGGGATCATTCTGGATGGTGGAAATTGAAAATTAAAATTAGCAAAAGATAGAATTGAATCCATAATAGCGAAAATCAACGGTTTTGATTCCTGGCTAGGAAGAATGATTTTTCAAAAATCCAATGATGCAGTGTTATTTTTCATTGAAATCGAGCCCGAGACTACTATCCAATCTAATCCTCTTCATCTACGACTCATATATGTCCATCCACGCTCACTTGAAAAACTCGTATACCAGCATTGTTCATTTAAATATACTAGCTAATGCGCCTCATTGGTTGGCTCTATATTCCAATTAAATTTCGATGTTCATACCCATGTGGCATAATTTATAGATCAAGTAACGAGTAATTTGACAACATTACCAAACAGGACTATAGAACAAAAACTTCCACATAAAAACACTATAAAGTATTTATATTTGAAAGTCGGTTTTACTTTTTTGTAAAAAAGTTTTTTATATTTCACTTTTTTGTGGTACATAACAGACAAGTTCTAAAGTAAGGTTTGTTTATTCTGTTTAACTTAATGGACAATTAAATAGTAAGGTACCTATAATGCCCACAGTGATGTAACTTGAATATAACCGGTGGAAACAGTGTGTACCAGGGTGAACTTTACACATCTGCTTACCCGTTTAGAGCCTACTGGCGTGATTGTATATAATGAAATGGTGTAAGCAATAAACTGATATGCGATTGCAGCAATCCCGAAAGATTTTCCGTTATTTATTGAATAAATCTGAAGTTCTTCATCAGATCTTAGCTAAATTTTAATGGGATCATTTCGGAATAAACTTCTTTCGAACGAAAAAGAATTTTGCAAATCCATCCATATATTATGTCGACGTTATGAAAACACTTTTTGGAAAGTCGGTTAATAAAATAATAATTTATTGTTAAATTCCAGTAATGGCTTTTTGATACCTACATGAAAGTCTAGAAGTCGATATAGACGGTCGTTAGCTCCTTGCATGTCATCAAACATAATATGGCAATGAACTCTAAATTCAAAATCAATGGTTACTAAAAACAATACATAAGCACAATATACCATTTTATATTGTGCTTATGGGTACCGTTGTGTGTCAGGCAAAATGTTTTAAAATATTCTGTACCTACGCCTTTTCAGGGTTCCGTACCCAAAGGGTAAAAAAGGGACCCTATTACCAAGACTCCACTGTCCGTCTGTCTGTCACCAGACTGTATCTCATGAACCGTGATTGCTAGACAGCTGAAATTTTCACAGATGATAAAAAAATATAAAAAAAAATATAATAATATAAATATTTAAGTGGGGCTCCCATAAAAAAAAACGTGTTTCTTTTGCCGTTTTTAGGATAATGGTACGAAATCCTTCGTATGCGAGTCCGACTCGCACTTGGCCGGTTTTTTGTATATTCAGATGCTTTTACCATCTCTCAACCACTATTTTTATTGTTTGTTTCATTTGCATCTGCCCATAAAAGAACAATACTTAACTTGGCCTGCAAAAAGAATGTTCAATATAAAATCCAAAGGAATGAAATAAACTCCAAGATTGTTTTATCAAATATCGTTAGTAGAACGTCCTATAACACATCCTCATTTCCCCAGCTATGTTTAATAGTGCTAACACACGTCCGGATTTGGTACGGCCGGACTAACTCCGCCCAGAAATCCTAGTGTTGCCGTATTTAAAACATTACTTTCTATTTTTATTTATGACTAAGTTGAATGTAAAAATATCGGGTGACAATAACCAAAATCAGTAGATCTGCCATAAATCGGGCACTTTTTCAACGCTGTGGTTGCTGTCGTAGTTGGTACGGCCCAACCAGCCGACAACCCTACATACGTCCAGATTTGGTACGGAGCAGAACATATACGATGTGGAAACAAGCGGACCGAGACGGACTCAATAAATAATAACAATACGGCTGGACTAAATCCGCACACAAATCCGTAGTCCGGCCGTACCAAATCCAGACATGTATTAGCACTTTAAGTCCCATATAGTAGCGGTGATCCTTTTGCCATGAACCATGCAAGAATCTAGGCTCCGGGGGAAATTCAAGATGAAAAAACTCAATAACACCTTACTCTACCTGGGTATCGAACCCAAGACCTCATACTCAGTCCACCTTTTACCACTTTAACTTCCTCCATAGTCAGATTTAATCTATCTTTATGCAATCAATGTAGTTAATCAATAAATAATCAAAAATAGCGAATCAGACTACTTTATTAACAGCTTATCATGGTTACGTTAGCTCTATCCTCAGATACGGTGTAATATTTTGGGGCAACAGTACAGACAAAGAGCGGGCTTTCATTGCTCAAAAACTTTGCGTCAGGGCTATATTTCACTTATATGAAAATTACTCCTGTAAGCCATTTTTTACAAAGTTGAAGTTATTGACACTGCCATGTGTCTATATATTTGTCAAAAATAATATTGACATATATAATTACCACACGCGTATACGACGTGAGGACAATTTGCTCACAATAGCTGGCAGGACTCATCTAATGCATGAAAGTATCTTTACGATAAGATTATATATTGTCTTCTAATAAAGACGTGGCGTGGAGGGCACGGAAACGGTTGTCTTCTATAGAAGACCGTGGCACACAAAATGTTAACTGTATAAAGCAACTTATGCCGTACTAAATTATTAACTAGTTAGCAAATCGGATCAGCTACAATTTATATGCCTACCAACACTATTGGAGAGGCCATTTCATTGCACTCCAATGCACACCTTATGCCTAAAACGATCAGTGCTGTGAATGTAACGCCTAAAGGCCATTTTACCTTAAGGCTATAAAGGCTATATTAACAAATTAATTAGTGTTATTAGCAGGCAAGAGTCTGGATATCGGCCCGATTAAGAGCATTAGGTTCGCCCTCTATTACTTTGAACTAAGGGACCTACCTAATGGCGCGGCGGAATTCAAACTACGTCGACAGGCGATCAGATTACATCGCGTGCATGTATTATCTAAGAAAATTCAAGTACAATTCGATCGAATTGGATCGCATGTGAACATACTTGCAATTAAATCGCCCATCATTGTGATATAAATCAAATCGCGTCGAGACATCAGGAAAGTCGCTTACACATAACGGGCGTATAAGTGTAGTGGGTTTCCATTTTTTCCTTTTTTACCCGACTGGTGAAGGAGGGTAATGTGTTTATCAGTCTATGTATGTATGTATGTAAGCATGTAAGTATGCAAGTATGCAAGTATGCAAGTACGTAAGTATGTAAGTATGTAAGTATGTAAGTATGTAAGTATGTAAGTGTGTAAGTATGTAAGTATGTAAGTGTGTAAGTGTGTAAGTGTGTAAGTGTGTAAGTGTGTAAGTGTGTAAGTGTGTAAGTGTGTAAGTGTGTAAGTGTGTAAGTGTGTAAGTGTGTAAGTGTGTAAGTGTGTAAGTATGTAAGTAGGTAAGTATGTAAGTATGTATATATGTACCAATGTGGCGTTCTAGAGGCCAAACGCGTTGGCCGATTTTGATGATTCTTACGTCAATCGATTCGTCTTAACCTTGCGAGTGTCACTGACTACATTAAAATTGGAAAAGAAAAAAATGGCGGATTTTGGGCGCCATTTTGTGGGGATTTTTTTTTTCCTTCCAACCCCATCGTGTGGGGTATCAAAATAAAGGGCTTTAAGAGGTTATTTCAAAAATATATAATAATTATATGTTTAAATGTCCCTAATTAAAAAAAATAACTAAAGAGCTGTAAATAAAAAAAGTTAATTAAAAAAAACAAAAAAACTCATGCTGTGCAGTCAGCACGCGAAAATGTATCCTCCAAATGCACGCCATGATTTTCTTCTTGTTTATCTTTTTAGTTCGCTTTTAAAGCAGTCGGGTTTTTTGTTTTTTTTAAATTAACTTTTTTTTTGTAGATAAGCTTGCGCTTGACCACTATCTCAACTGATGGTAAGTGATGATGTGGTCAAAGGTCTTACCTAGAAGTAACCTATTCACTCTTGACTTAAAGGCCCCGAGATTGTAGCTATCGGGAAACACAGATTCCGGCAGGGAACATCACTCTTTAACTAAACGTATAATTAAAGTATTTCCAAAACGTTTAGTGCGTGTGGGTGGAATGTTCAGCATGTACCGATGGCGCATCGCCGTACGTCTTGCAGTACGATGATGAAACGGGCTGGGCGGAATCCGATCATGCAATTCCATCGCACGCTCCCCGAAATGAACCGATAAAAAACCCGACAAGCTGGCAACTCGGCGACAATCTTTAAGGCTCTGGAGCTTTGACTTAACCAGTTCCTCATTAACGATGAATCTCTTTGCCCGTTTTTCGATCGACTCTAGTGCATCAAGCTTATAGTTGGCAGATCCGTCCCAGAGATGAAAACAGTACTCCATTCAAGATCGAACTTGCACAGAATCTACAAGTTCTACCTATTACTTCAGAGAATACAAGGGTGAAGGTCATGTCATTTAGGTAGCAGCCAGAAAAATGTTTCACATTATCTCCCAAAATGGATGCGGAGATATCGTTGTCTGTAGATTAGAAAGTCCGAGAAACTTCACATATAACAGAGGCACATGTAAATTGATTACATTATTGCGTAAGGTATAGCAAAGTGGAAGTTTCATAGAATCTGAGGTACGAGTAGTAATGGAGCTGAGAAGTGCTTTTAGTTTCCTCTGGAAAACTAATAAACCTTGTTGGCTTATCAATTTCGTTCAGTATACCAGTATCATTAAATTTGGTTTCCTTGGCAACCTAAAAGTAATAATTTCGGGTTGATCAGTATTCCTGGCTTTGAATATTAAATTGTATGGAAACTGATTCTTTCTGGCATATTGCGATGATCACCATGATTTGAAATTAATTTTAACAACTACTAACACTATCGTTAAAGGTTTAGTTTGCAAAATCTACACTCACTGTTCTTTTTCTTGTAATGTAAATGTTTGTGTGTCGTCTTGTGGTAATTAAATACTTTTTAACCGACTTCAAAAAAAGGAGGAGGTTCTCAATTCGTCGGAATCTTTTTTTTTTTTTATGTATGTTCCCCGATTACTCAAAGACGCCTGGACCGATTTCAAAAAATCTTCTTTTGTTTTGAAGGGTATAGTTTCTAGTTAGTCCCATAGTCATCAGGTCAGGATCTGATGATGGGATCCTAGAGAAATCGAGGGAACTCCTCAAATATTATAGGCATTTATATAGTGATTTTGGTATTTTCACCAACAATCCAATCACTTGCACTCAGAAAGTATAATTTGGTGAAGTGGAACTGATGAAGAAGACCACAGATGGCCACTGAAACTCCTTAATGCTAAGTATGTCACGGGTATAAAATATCTCGAATAGTTAACCGACTATGATTAAGCAAATACTTATAAATGAATGGTACTGATGAAAATGGTACCATTGAACTGTTCTGATGATGAAGCCGGAAGGTAGGCACTGGAACTCTGAAATAAAACAATGTATCCTAGTCGTGCTTGGGCTTATTGGAATCGTCATGAGATGTACTTTGGCCATAAATGATTACCATGTTAATTGGATATACCTACCAAAACTAAAAAGAGAAAAAAAAAAAACTTTTTAACAAAAAATCAAACCGACTTCCTGAACAAAAAACTACAAACCAAAAAATAACTTTCTTTTCCGAAGTCGGTGTCGAAAAACTGATAAAAAATGGGTACAAAGACACCGACTTCGGAAAAGAAAGTTATTTTTTGGTTTGTAGTTTTTTGTTCAGGAAGTCGGTTTGATTTTTTGTTAAAAAGTTTTTTTCTTTCTTCCTTCTTTCTATTTTTTTTCGAAAACTAAACTCAAGAAAGTTGAAGCTGCAATACAAAACATAGATATCTATCGAAAAGAGCCTATTTTTTCACACTTCTGGACAAAGGCCTGTTCTTACTTTCCACAAAATTCAGTCTTGCTTTTGAGAAGAGCTATTTTTTACCCGACTGCCGAAGGAGGGTAATGTGTTTATCAGTCTATATAGGTATGTATGTATGTATGTTTGTTCCTAAGTGGCATTTTAGAAACCAAACAAATTGGCCGATTTTGATGCTTCTTACGTCAATCAATTCGACTTGACCTTGCGAGTCGACCTAGAGTCCTTGGCTAAAAAGAAACACGTCTTTAGACGGAAACAGGTCTGTAACAGCTAAAGCACTAATAACTTTGTGAATCCGATAAAATTATACAAATCTTCAAACATAAAATTCTGTCAATCTTACAACGGTATTGAGTAATTTGTATAAATATCCAGTTCAACGTAATATTTCAATACATTCAACCGAGCATGATGATTCAATTAGTGAAATGTCTGGGGAATCTACGTTTGAAGATATTCGACATTCTCTAATAGGCCTGACTGATCCTACCAAGATGATCCTACCAAGAAGGCTCCGTTAATTGGATTTCATGCGCGACCTTTACATTTTGGCATTCAAACAATGGTTTAATCTTCCTTTATTATCTTCGCAATAAGTTTATTTACATACATACTCACGCTTTTTTCCTTTTTGTCAAGGTTATTTCTGAAATAAAAATCATAAAAATATGTGTATACATAACCTAATCCATCGGAGAATACAGATGTGATGTTATGTATGTTAAAATCATATAAAAACATACTACTAATACTAGCTAACAAAAAGCCAAAAAAAACATGTATACGCACGAGGTAACAATCAAGCTATGGATTTCCAGTTCCAGTTTAGGCAGGCCCAGTTTGGTAGGACCAACTTCCAGAAAGAGGTCAACCTTCGAATCAGACTCGGCTGGGAGAGTTCGGGAAGTTGCGCGGTATCTTCTCGTCCAACTTACCAGAGTGTCTCAAGACGAAAATCTATGACCAGTCTGTGTTGCCAGTTATGACCTATGGATCTGAGACGTGGTCGCTTACAATGGGCCTCATCAGAAAGCTTACAGTCACCCAAAGGGCAATGGAGAGGGCCATGCTCGGAGTGTCCTTGTGTAATCGAATCAGAAATGTAGAAATCCGCACGAGAACCAGGGTTACCGACATAGCCCGAAGAATTGCCAAACTTAAGTGGCAGTGGGCAGGGCACATTGCTCGCAGAACGGATGGCCGATGGGGCAGAAAAGACGTTGCGTTGGAAGGCCTCCCACCAGATGGACCGATGACTTGGTGAAGGTTGCGGGGATCCGATGGATGCGGGACGCACGGGACCGGTCAATGTGTTGACGCTTGGGGGAGGCCTATGTCCAGCAGTGGACATCTTTCGGCTGACATGATGATGATGATATGATGATGGATTTAAAAATATAAGCTGACACTTCTGATGTGTATTATCTATTTAGCGAGTTCCTCCTAGTATAAATATCACTCTGTGTACCGTATAATTTCTACCATCCAGAGGGGTAACCATAAGCTCTTAAGTATCTTGAATATTTTGAGCGTGCGTAAGGGACAGATGTATATGACTTGTAAACATCTGTCGCTTTTTTACAGTCGAACTATGATAGTTTTGACACGTCAGAGTACGGGGCATATTCGCACATCTACTAAAATATATCAGATTGCTATTTAAAAAAAAATACTAGTTATCAAAAAGTCACTCAACCGTATTGCTGCAAATATTAATATGAGAAATATCAACTTAATTTGCTAGTTCCAATAATTTATGATCTTAATTTGTCTGAAATTTACCTTCTATGAATTTTAAATGACCACACTGTCTTGCCGAAGATAAGAAAATTCGATTTGTTTGAATTTAAATATTAGTAGATACTTAGGCGACAGATGAAAAAGTATTTTGTTAATAATGAGGTCTTTTATTAAGTATGACGTTACTTCCTAGAATTGAATCCATAATAGCGATACTATCTGATATAGTGTGTTTTTTCCAAAATCAACGGGTTCGAATCCTTGCTAGGAAGAATGATTTTTCAAAAACCAATGATACAGTTTTATTTTCATTGAAATTGGGCCCGAGACTACTGTGAGTATTTTTGGCCAATCCTCTTCATCTACGATTCAGATATGGCCGTCTACACTCACTTGAAAACTCATATACCAGAATTGCTCGTTTAAATATACTAGATAATGCGCATCATTAGTTGGCTCTATATTCCAATTAAATTTCGATGTTCATACCCATGGCGTATAATTTATATATCAAGTAACCAGTAACTTCACAATATTACCAAAGAAGGCTAGAAATACAAGAATAATTTATTGTTAACTATCAATAATGTAATTTTGATACCTACATGAAAGTTAAGAAGTCTATATAGACGGTCGTTAGCTCCTTGTATGTCATCAAACATAATATGGCAATGAACTCTAAATTCAAAATCAATGGTTACTAAAAACAATACATAAGCACAATATAACATTTTATATTGTGCCTGGGTACCGTTGTGTGTCAGGCGAAATGTTTTAAAATGTTCTGTACCTACGCCTTTTTAGGGTTCCGTACCCAAAGGGGATAACGGGACCTTATTACTAAGACTCCAATAGACGTCTGTCTGTCACCATGCAGGCTGTATCTCATGAACCGTGATAGCTGGCGAGAAAGAAAAGAGAAGAAGAGAAAAACAGAATAAAATAAATATTTAAATGGGGCTCCCATATAAAAACGTGATTTTTATGCCGTTTTTGCGATAATGGTATGGAACCATTCGTGCGCAAGTCTGACTCACACTTGGCCAGTTTTTTGTATATTCAAATCTTTTTACCATCTCTACCACTATTTTTATTGTTTGTTTCATTTGCATCTGCCCATAAAAGAACAATACTAAACTTGGTCTGCAAAAATAATGTTTACTATAAAATCCAAAGGAATGAAATAAACTGCCAGTTTTTTTTATCAAATATCGTTAGTTCTACTAACGATATTTGATAAAAAAAACTGGCAGTTTTTGAGCGATCTCTCGCTCTTGTCAAACATAATATCACGCCTGTACTCGCCGAGAGGTCTTGCAGTGGTTCTCCTATAGTACATCCTCATTTCCCCAGCTATGTTTAATAGTGCTAACACACGTCCGGATTTGGTACGGCTGGACTAATTCCGCCCACAAATCTGTTCTCGCTAACACACGCTCGGATATGGTACGGCCGTACCAACTCCGCCCACAAATCCTAGTTGAAAAACAAATATATCACGGGAATTTAACGCGATGAAATTTCGATTATTTATTTACCTATTTCACCCAACGTTTCGGCCGTATTGCAACGACCGTGGTCCCGGGTAGACTGGTGTCTCAGTGTACTGGCTCCGTTGGGGTAGAAAATTCTTCTTCTACCCTCACATTTGTACACACAACACTAACAGTGTCCTTTTTATTTGTTTTTTAATTATGAAACGCGAAAGTTTTAAAGTTAATAAATCCTAATGTTGCCGTATTTAGAACATAATTTTCTATTTTTTATTTATGACTAAGTTGAATGTAAAAATCCCCGATTCTTATGTTAATCTTAGTGACCATGACAGTTAAAAAACTTATATCGGGTGACAATAACCAAAATCTGTAGATATCCCATATCGGGCACTTTTCAACGCTGTAGTTGCTGTCGTAGTTGGTACGGCCCAACCAGCCGACAACTTGTTACGGAGCAGACCATATATGATGTGAAAACAAGCGGACCGAGATGGATTCAATTAATAATAATAATGTACGTCGTACCACTCTACACATGCTCGGATATGGTACGTCTGGACTAAATCCGCTCACAAATCCGTGGTCCGGCCGTACCAAATCCGGACGTGTGTTAGCGCTCTGAGTCCCATGTAGTAGGGGCGAACCTATTGCCATGAATCAGGCACAGGGGAAATTCAAGATGGAAAAACCCAATAACATTTTACTCGACCTGGGCATCGAACCCAAGACCTCATACTCAGTCCACCTTTTATCACTTTAACTTCCTCCATAGTCAGATTTAATCTATCTTAAGAGCAATCAATGTAGTTAATTAACTTAATAACTATTTATTTTGTCATTGATTAAGTTAATTATTAGAGCAACAAAATGGATGTTTTTTTTTCTATTTTGTTTTTTTGGAAGCCTTTAAATACTATTTAATATTATAAAACTTGAAATATGTAAGTGCTGTGCACACCTGTAAGTGATAAGTTCATTCTAGATTTAAGTTTAATTTGTTACAGTACCCCAAAGAATGTATTAGTGAATAAGTCGTTGGAGTGCCATAATTAAATAAATAAATAAATAATCAAAAGTAGCGAATCAGACTACTTTACTAACAGCTTATTACGGTTACGTTAGCTCTATCCTTAGATACGGTTAAATATTCTGGGGCAACAGAACAGACAAGGAGCGTCCTTTCATTGCTCAAAAACGTTGTATCAGGGCTTTATTTAACTTATATGAAAGTGACTCCTGTAAGGCATTTTCTACAAATATGAAATTATTTACACTGCCATGTGTCTATATATTTGAGGTCGCAGTATTTGTCAAAAATAATATTGACATATATAATTCCTACACGCGTATACGACGTAAGGACAAATTGCGCACAGTAGCTAGCAGGACTCATCGAATGCATGAAAGTATCTTTTGTACAGCTTCACGTATCTCTTATAATATTCTGGGGCCTATTAGGATAATTACGGGAAAAAAAAAAGAATCACCATGGTCTTTTAGTAAACAAGTGTTACTACTCTATAAAAGACTTTCTATCAGACAAATCACTGCTCCAATACAGTCCCCCTCAGTCATGATGCGTTCGGTGGCCCACTGATTTTTTACCTACCTAAATTCGTTCCGTTTTATTTTACCTTTTTATATTATATGTGAAATTTTAATCTTTTGTAACAACAATGTAAATTTAACTTAATTTTTATATAACTATTGTATGCCCGAAGGGCGGGACATAACTGATCACAATTTAATTACTTAAGACCTGTATTATGTACCTACCTATTGTCCACAATATAGATATTGATTGATTGATAGTTGATATCACTATAATTGAACTGGGGATAGGCCAAACTTTTTAATTTTTTCTCAGTTAGTTTTAATCATGGTCTGGCAGTTTAAATAATCTATGCGGCATACCTGAATGTCCTTTCTTTGGTATTGTTCGTCGAATAGTTGTGCTCCTTAAATTCTTAGTTGAGCTACACGGTTGGAGACAAATGCGTGCACTGACTGGACAGGTCCACTCAATCTTGCTGGTTCTTTCCTCAAAATACCATTTCAGTCACCAATATACATGATCTAACCAAGATTATGTCTGGACTTTAAAAGTGAATGTAACTTGAGTTTGTTTTGGGCTTTCTTCTCAGAGTAGTCAGAGAGGATACACCGTCCTCATAAAGTATATAAAAAGAGATAAATAAAATACTTTTTAACAAAAATGATTGGCAATCCGACTTCCAAAACAAATCATTACAAACCGAAAAATAACTTTCTTTTCAGAAGTTGGTGTCGAAAAACGGAATACAATAGGTACCAAAGTCACCGACTTCGGCAAAGAAAGTTATTTTTCGCTTTGTAGTGTTTTGTTTTGGCAGTCGGTTCGATTTTTTTGTTAAAAAGTTTTTTATTAATCTCTTTTTAGTTTTGTTAGGTAACTTCAATTACCATGAAAATCTTTTATAAACAAATTAGATCTCATGACGTTTCCAATAAGCCTAAACACGACTAGGATATTTTTTTTTATTTCGGTGCTCCAGTGCCTACCTTCCGGCATCATGATCAGTTCCGTTCGATGGTACCATTTTCATCAGTACTACATGACATACTTAGCATTAAGGAGTGTGAGTGGCCAACTGTGGTATTCTTCATCAGTTCCAGTTCACCAAATGATACTTTCTGAGTGCAGATAATTGCATAGTTGATGAATATACCAATATCGCCTATAATATTTGAGGAGTTCCTTCGATTTCTCCAGGATCCCAGCATCAGATCCTGCCCATGGGACCACCTGGGAAGTATACCGTTTTTAAACTTATACAGGAAACTTCGATACTTACATGTTTTTCAAGTAAAAATGGCAATATCTGTGTCATAATATCATGTAAGTATACGTCTGCCAATATTGTTAGTTGTTATTTTGTTCAAAAGTTGTGAAAAGTATCAAACTATGATATTTTAAAAACGGAACATCTTGGTCAGTCATTTCTGAACTACCTTTCCCAAATGAACCGTCATGTCCAATCAGAGTTTGGACTGTTTTTATACATGGCTTGAGGGCTTGAGGCACCTAATCTATAATGATAATAAAAAAGCTGAAAAGTTTGTTTTAGCCCGCTCTTCCGCTATCTCTAGAACTGCCAGTTGGATTTAGAAAAATCGTTTTGCTCGGCGTTCTGCTCATAGGACCTGATAAAAAGAAAACATACGACGAAATAACGAGTCGATAAAACTGAAAGGCATAAGCTAGTGTAGCCGTCCAAATTCTGTCAGTAAGGCTTGGTATGGGGAAGCAGGATACTCTGCATTTTTATTGACACCGCCGATTGAATATAACTACAACTAGTTACGTATCTAACTAAAATGGTGCCATAACATTAAAGGTCCCTAAAGGGTGAAAAAGTCGATGATTTTGTATATTCTCAAATAAAAGTGTAAAACAGAAACTGTATTCTGTTAATTTGTACGTCAGTTAGATACAAATTCAATTTTAAATAGTGCACAATAAATTCCGATAATGAACTTCCTAACAATACAGATTGTAACATTTCTGCCTCGCAAGCTTGTCCGCAATCTATGGCAGCTGACAGATTTACATTCTAGCAACGGAATTAATGTATTGAGACATAATTCAGGTTTTAGTTTCGATTCCAGCCGATCCTTTGACGTGGTTTTGAATGTTCTGCGCATAGTTTTGGCGAGCTCTTTGTAAAGGAATTTATCTGGAGTTTACGGATACTATAACTGTTAAGTAGTGTGTTAGTTTTAAGGTTATAGGTTCCAGTATAATTGAAGGTACCTGAAGCTTTTCGGTCGGTCAGTCAAAAAGATGAATTTAGTTGCACGTTCCAAAGCATAATCTCTTTGCCAACGTACAAAACGAGTGCTTGAGAATTAATTTCTCTATAAAGGCAAAATCATCTTGTCTACCTCTCCTACTTTATCTTTTGATCCTCACATTGAGCAGTCTCTTTGCCTTGAGTAACTATGTAATTTTGTTCTAGAGCTGGATGGACTGGAAGGTGAGGATTGTGTTTAGCAGCGGTTCACACAGCACTGCTTTGGGAAGCGGCGTGCACCCCGCGCTGCCCGCGCCGGTAGTCGCGCGTCCCATCACACAGGTGACCAATCAATTCATGACCTATATGCTAATTGCCACATTCTTCCTCTTAACCATCCTAATTTATATTGGGTTGATCTCCTTTTTCCATGTATCTCTATTATTTGCCATCTTCTTAATAGTCACCTACTTTGTATTAATATCATCTTTTACACCAATCATCCATCAATCAAGCCTTCCTTCACCATGTTCAATCATCATTATCGTCCCGTCCTCATTTTTTTTTTTTGGTTCCATGCAATCATCTCTAAACAACCAGCACCTCAGTTTTTGCTTCAGCCACGGCCATAATACAGTTTTTATTGGGTAAAGCTAATTTACTATTGTTCATTACAGTACTACTTTCTCTTTTAGACTCTACACGCCTATTGTAAATCATTATATTTTATAAATATATCAGCCAAATAGCATTCAATGCTGGAAAAAAGCCTCTCATAGTTTTCGACTTTGCTTAAGTGTTGAGCCTTGAACATCTAATGGTCAGACACGATCTTTAGGTCGTCCATCAGAAAACTCGATAGACAAATAGACAGCCACTTAGGTGGTTGAATATGTCAAAGAAGTTAACATGATCTATCCAATCAATTGATGGCTCTTATGTCATTACTTTTGAAGAAACCAATCATTAGTTCTATCGAGCGTATTGTCTGGGACTTTTTAAGTTCTGGGTTTTTGGAGTTATTTTCAATATAATTATTATCTTAGTATGTCAACATCCTCCTACCCATGCCCCAATATTTGGGATCATCGCAGCATAGCTTGTGCTTTTTCATTAGTCTTAGCATGTGGTGGAATTAATTGTATTTAGTAACTTTCAATAACCTTTTCAATAAAAATGTTTAGTTTCTTTTTCACCTTTAATTTCCAGTTCAACTTTTTAACTATTATTTTCTTTTATTAGGTTTCTGTCTTGCTACAACTTCAGGAGTACTAATGAACTGTAACATCAAGTAAAAGTTGTGAAACGTAATTAAAATAAGAAAGCACCTTTAGAAAGTGAGAGAAACTTCCTTCAACATAATTACCCTTATTTACGGTGTTTAAAATTCACGACCTTGCTACATAATTGAACGGATCATCTGTATAATACTCCACAGGCGTTTTTATCTTGTTCCTTTCTATTGAAACCGATATAACGAGTGGCTGCGTAATTTATACGAGAAGTACAGATTTCCGATATTTCAATGCTTTGTGTATCAATTGAAAAATTGAACCAAGCGTTTACTGGTCGTTTTCAAGTTAAGTTACCTACACAACTTTTATTTTTCCGTTTTTCAAGTAAAAGTTATTTCATGTAGGAGTAAAAAAGTTGAATCATAATATATTATGTCACAAAAAACTTTAAAAAAAAAAATAAACCGACTTCTAAAGCAAAACACTACAAAGCGAAAAATAACTTTGTTTTCCGAAGTCCTTATCTTTGTACCTATTGTTTTTCTTTTTTCGACACCGACTTCGGAAAACAAAGTTATTATTTTGTCGTTTACTCTTTTTAGTGTAATTGGTATATTACAATGAAAATCATTTATAGCCAGAGTACGTACCAAACACTCCTGACAGACAGGATATATTGTTTAATTAAGGAGTTCCAGTGCGGTAGGCACCACCATGTAAATCATGTACCTATAGCCAAAGGGCTTCTCATAACAATTTTAAACACCAATGAAGCACATTATTTTTACAGGTGCCTCCGTAAGTTCCGGTGCCTACTTTGCGGCTTCATCATCAGATCAGTTCTTCTTTTTATTATCATCAGTACCATTTATACGTATTTATATGTATTTGCTTCATCATAGTCGCTTAACTATTCAAAATATGTCATACCCATGACATATTTAATAAGGAGTTCCACTTCAATTATTGAAAATACCAAAATCGCTATAGGTCTGCCTATTATATTTGAAGAGTTCCCTCGATTTCAATGGTAACCTACCATCAGATTCTGATTTGATGACAATAGGACCACCTCAAGAGTATACTCTTACACACAAAAATAATTTTCCAAATCTATCTAAATATGACGGAGTTATGCCACAAAAAAAAAACCGAATTGAGGCCCTTTTTGGGAAGTCACTTAATAAAAATATCAAATCCAACCAAAGAAGATTGTTAATAACAAATTCAGGCTTGAATAGAATAGAATATTCTTTATTGTAAACCAAAAATAGGTCTATTTATATGTAGTTTTGGAATGTGTGGGGTTAGTTATAGCCCATACATCCTTTAAATTAAGGCCTCCTATTATGTCAGTAACTTAAGAGCTGAAACATTTCATGTGGATATTTATGTGGGTGCATTCACTAAAGTTGTCAAAAAAGAAAAGGCCTGTTTTGACAGCTATAAAAATACTTAATAATCTTACGAATGATACTCGTTGTCATAATGTATGCGTAACATAGTAATTAATTAGGATTATGAATTTGATTTTTCAAATTCTTACGTAGAAAGTCCCGCGGCTGGTAAAACGGCCTTCTTAGATTGTGACGAGTATATTATAATACTCTGCCTACACTTCAGGCGTATTTATGTTTACCATGTAACGCCTTTTTGAAGACACAATAAGACGTAGGAGGTTCTCAAAGCTTCTGTCATGAGAACCTTCCATCCAACTGGGTTGCATATCATTGATTTTCTGATAGATACACTTCTTCTAAGCTGTACTAGAGTAAACGTGTTAATCCACATAAAATTAAAAATCTGATCTTTTTAACAAATTATTAAACTGCCCAAAAAGAAAACGGACAGAGAAACGAAAAATTTAATAAAAACTTTTTTGATTAATTTTGTGTCGGAAGCAATCACTTCACATTAATTTTAATTTATGTGTTTGTTTGATCACTTGGCGCGATTATTTAAAAAAGTTCTCGTCTTATGTTTCGTTAAAATTCTACTTTTTCCTAATTTCGTCGAAGATATTAATAACCCCTTCTCTTCTCAGGTCATCGAAACAGGAGAAGAAGGAAGCCAGTTCCTGTACCGCATCACGTGGGCGAGAACGGGTCTGTCAAAGTCCAGTGGACCAACTCAGCCACTTTATGAGTAAAAGAAGACTTTGTCAGTTTATCGGTGATATACGAATGTGCACATTAGATTACCTGCACAAAGTTCATTTTAGATTATGAGTGACAGTGTAGTGATGACTTTTTAGACTGCAGTGCTGTACATTTAGGGGTTCAATAGACTATTGACTGATAAAGTGTTATGGTGATTTTAAGCTTGTTCTGTACTTTCTGAACTGTTGTTCTGCATTCGTTAACATCAACGTAATGGTGTTTATACACGCACGAGTGTTATTTTGCCATCACCATCCCTTTTCGCACGCAACTTGAATACAACTTGCCGTCTCGCAAAAGCAACAAATATTCTGTTCGTTATTGTTTCATCTTCGACTCTTGTCTTGTCTTGCATATTGTAATTGATGATGAACAAACATCTTGCTGAAAAAGCTACTGTTATTATAAAGAGATCTATTTTGTATTAGGTCTACAGAACCTGCATGGAGCATCTACCGATTGCACGCTACGAAAAAGTTTGAACTAACGACGGTTATATTTCAACAATATTTATTATTATTGCACAGATTTCACCAATAAATTGTCAACCAATAGCAGACGATATATCAGAATGAGTAAAGCAAGCTTTATCGAAAGTGTGTTGTGATTAATGTACCACTTAAGATGAGACATTTGAATATGTGCTTTAAACACATGTGATTAATGTCGTATTTGTAATATAAACCTGTAAATGTAATGTATTAACATATTGGAAATATTGTTTTTATGTGACAGTGTACAGTTGATATTCTACGATACATTATGTTGAACTTATCTAATATTGCAAGAAGCATGCTTATAATATTCACACGTAACGAAGTAACTGCGGCTCGCAATACATTATTTTGTAGGTACAGAGATTTTATTATCGCAAGAAAATGTGTAATATTGTGTGACGAGAATTAAGGTTTGCATTGATATTTTTTGTCACGAAGTGTGTAAAATAAATAATAAATAAAATAATTAATATAATGTAAATTATGTATTATAATTATGTATGAAATAAGGCTAAGCTCATAAGGCTAAGGATCTACTAATCGCGCGGTACAAGATCAAACTAAATAGTGTTTATCGTCTACATTACCGAGCGCAACCGCGCGGCACTGCGCGGCGCGCTTCATCCCGTGCGCAAGATCTTGTACCGCATGGTAATGCAGAAACCTGTATCGACTCGTTCAGTTGATCCGCGCGGTTTGTGATGGACAGATGCACTGATTGAAGAAAAATGAGTAGCGAAGACTGCCAGTCTGGTTCGCGTACAATGCAGTCATGTGATCACTCCCACCACGTCGCAACGCGCGGTTTCGCGTGGTCTTGTGAAATTAGCCTAAATTGTGCTCAATTAGAAAATTCTTCTTAATTTATTTATTTTAAGGTACACATTCCCATGGACGCACATGCCATTTGTGATTGCTATGTGGACTGTGTACCTGTGGAGTGAACCTGTTAATATTCCATTGTAAAATTTTTAATTAAATAGATTTTAGTGGCAACTTATTGAGAAAGCGAAAAAGTATTTAGAAACTTGATAACCGTGAATCAACGAACAGTTGCAATGTTTTATTGGATACTGGCACTCCGCCCGCGACTTCGTTCGCGTGATTTCGTTTATCCTATAAATGATTTTCTTATATGCAGTTCGTGAAGGCGACCAAAAATAAGCTATTATTAAAACAATAAAAAACTGGGTATCGTAGATATACAGGGTTTATTGGTTTAGGACGATTCTTTATTTGACTTAAAGAATAATAAATTTTAGTTTACCGCCACAAAGTAGGTAAAATCCTCCCATAAAAACTTATCAACCCCTTTTTGCCCCGTTGAGGGTCAAGTTTTGAACAACCTAAATATGCTATTCACTCTATTCTTCTCTTTTTTATTTATCATATTCTTTCATGTTATTTCTTTATTGTACACAAAATATACATTTAAAAACACAAAAGGAAAACTTATGTACACAGGCGAGCTTAACCCATAATTGGATTCTCTGACAGCAAACCGCAGTGCTAAAGAGAGATTTACAAAAAAATATATAAAATTTATCGTTTATGTTAATCAGATTGCGTAGTGAGATTCCTCAAAAAAAACTTTAACACCCCTAACCCTATCTGGGAGAGAGTTTTAAAAATGTTTTATGTAAATTTTGAGTATCAATCTTATCCTCAAGGAATTTGATTTTAATACAAACTAATTTTTACCCTTTTCACATCTTTAAAGGTTGAACGGCCGCAAAATCGCGACTTAGTGCCCCCCTAGAACCCTACGTCAAAAACGAAACCCAGTGCAGTAAGATTCTTAGCTAGAGTTAGTTTCGAAAAACTTATAATGACAACCTTTATTGTTTCCTTAGGTGCCAAGCTACCTTACGTTTCCTTAGGTGCTTTTGTGCCAAGTTTTAAATTTATTAACCCAAGAAATAAGATTCTTCAAAAACACTTTAACACCCCCTAAAACGTATTTTGGGAGTAGATAAGTAAAACTAATAATGACAACCTTCACTTAGGATGGGTATTTATGTCAATTTACAAATTTATTAACCCAAGAAATGAGATATTTCAATAATAATTTACCACCCCTAAATCATCTTTTGGGGGAAGTTTCGAAAAAGTAATAATGAAAACCTTTATTGTTATTTAGGTTGGTATTTATATTAAGTTTCATGTTTATTGACCCAAGAAATCAGTTTCTTCCATACAAAGTTCAACCCCCCTTAAATCATCATTTGGGGGAGTTTCAAAAAACTAATAATGACGACCTTTATTGTTTACTTAGGATGGGATTTATGGCAACTTTCAAATGTATTAACCCAAGAACTAAGATTGTTCAAAAACATTGTAATACCCCTTGAATCGTCTTTTGGGGGTAGTTGCAAACAATTAATAACGACCACCTTTATTGTTTATTGATATTGGTGTTTATTTCAAGTTTCATTTTTTCATTAACCCAATAAATAAGATTCTATTAAAAAAATTACATCCCCTAAATCATCTTTTGGGGCTAGTTTCGAAAAACTAACAATGAAAGCCTTTCTTGTTTATTTATGTCAAGTTTCATGTTTATTAACTGATGTAATAAGATTCTTCAATAAAGCTTTAACACCCCTTAATCGTCTTTTGGGGTAGTTTCAAATAATAATAATAACCACCTTTATTATTCATTTATGTTAGTATTTGTGGCAAGTTTCAAGTTTATTGTTCTAAGAAATCAATTTTTTTCATACAAACTTCAACACCTTCTTAATCGAATTTGGGGGTTGTTTCAAAAGACTAATAATGATAACCTTTATTGTTTATTGAGGTTGATATTTATGTAAAATTTTATGTTTATTAACCCAAGATAAAAGATTAAAAAAAAATTAACATCCCATAAATCGTATTTTGGGGGGAGTTTCGAAAAACGAATAATGACAACCTTTATTGTTTACTTAGGATGGTATTTATGTCAACTTTCAATTGTATTAACCCAAGAAATAAGATTTTTCAAAAATACTGTAATACCCCCTAAATCGTCTTTTGGGGGTAGTTGCCAAAAACTAATAATGACAACCTTTATTGTTTACGAAGAATGGTATTTATGTCAACTTTCAAATTTATTAACCCAAGAAATAAGATTTTCCAAAAACACTTTAATACCCCCTAAATCATCTATTGGGGGTAGTTTTGAAAACTAATAATGACAACCTTTATTGTTTATTTAGTTTGGTATTTATGTCAAGTTTCATATTTATTGACCCAAGAAATCAGATTTTTCCATACAAACTTCAACATCCCATAAAACATCATTTGGGGGTAGTTTCGGAAAACTACTTTTAACCCCCTTTTTACTCCCTTAGAGGAGGAATATCCAAAAATCCTTTCTTAGTGCACACTTACGTCACTTGATGAACCTTTCTGCCAAATTGCATGCTTCTAGGCTTAGCAGTTTTGGCTGCGCGTTGATTGATCAGTCAGTCAGTGAGTCAGTCCTGTACCTTTCGCTTTTATAGATATAGAAGATGTAGTAGGCTTTATTCACATAATGCTTGTTTTGCTTTAATCTCGCTGTATTGCCCCATGTTGGATTCGTCATGATTACTAGATTATTGATAAAACGATCATGCGAAAGTTACGAACACACAGAGCGACAGACACTTCCCTCGCGACGGATTTGACTCTTACGCCGCCCGTCCGCGGTCGCCCGCGCATCCCAGTTTTTTTTTTTGAAATATTGAAATCGATCTTTTTTGTTTTTAATCGTTTTGTTTATCGATACCGAGCATCCTCACGTAATTCTTAGAGTTAATTTTTTAATACCTTATATTACTCTTATATAGACCCTGCTAATATAATGTCCTTTCTTGCTCATTTTCACCGCTTATCCACGTTTTAGACTTTATAAATAAATAATGATTAAATAGTATTAAAACTAATGTCAGGTTTTTAACCCGCGACTTGGTGCTTGAAAAGCGGGTCCAAAACCTCCAAGTCACTTTAATAATAGAAAAATATTGTATAAGAAAAATATTTAGAAAAAATAAATTTTATCGTTTATAAAGGGTTTGAAAAGATAATCAGTAACTGATTAAACTATCTTTAAATATTATAATAATGTAAAATATAATCTAAGTTATGTAAATATAGAGTAAGTTATTACGAATTTGTTATAAATCTAAATACTCCGTTAATTTATTAAATGTCTGAATAGTTTTTATAACACTGTAACATACTATTTATTAAACGAAATCTTACTTAACATGTAATTAAAATCCCATCAACGATTTTTGATAACGCTATAGATGTCTACTTACCTACTGTAATAAGTTTTGAATACTTGGAATATTGTGTCATACTAATCTCATAATTGTACTGACTATTTTTAGTGTATTTAATACATGTTTATACTGAGTGTAACGGAAATATACGATCATATTTTAAAAACTGCTTCTGCCCATGTATATGAACACCTTTCTCCAAGGATGTCATAGGCAGTGTAGCAGTTTTAAAATATGATCGCACCTATCCGCTAAACTCTTATCTTCGATCAATAATACACTAAATGCCCGGTCAGCGCTTCAAAAACGTGCCGAAAAATCTGGCCACAAATACGGTTGTGGTCTTATTTCAAATTAATATGGTCCAATCATAGCCAACATTACGACGTTAAAGATGCCGCAATGTGCGTTCAAAAATTGTGCAAATAACCACCATAAGACCTTGATTTTGGAAGGAATATTTTTATTTGGTTAAATTTATATAATTAATTTTCATAATATTAAAACCGAATGAAATAGTAAATATGAATCAAATCAAATATTATGATTGTTTGACCAACGTTGCGTCGAGATTAACGTATATTTATTTTAAATAGAATTATTATAATTACCTAGACACAACTGGCGTCTGTTTTAAAGATAAGTTTTACATGGTATTTATCTAGTATACTATTGATCGAAGGAAATAATATATTTTATATAAATTCCCATCAACGATTTCTGATAACGCTGTAAATGTCTACTTACCTACTCTGCCGTTTTATATAAAAGTTAGAGTCTCACTATATGACATTTGGCTGATTTTGAGTTTTAACAGAGACTTTGTATTAGAATAGACGTAACGTATTTATGACGAAAAGGAAACTGTCAGGTCTTTCGTTATTGCTTATAGAAAAATTCTTTGTAATAACCTCCCATTTGTAGGAGTCGGTAAAAAAAGAGAGAAACATAGACAAACGTTACCATCTTGAATGCCAGAGTGAAAACTTTTGAGTCCATGTTGATCAATGATAGTCTTTAAGATACCAGCTATAATTGAAGTTTTTCGCTGTTTTCACGCATTTGTTGATTAATTATCTTCATGAACCATGCCGTGTGTGGCTATCGGTTACAAGAGTAGAATGAGAGTATTATCAGGCAATAATCAAAGAATAACTCTGCACAGGTGAGTTATCGAATAGTCTATTGAAATTAATGTACAAGGTGTTCAATTCTTAAGCTGTCTCGACTAAAGTAATATTAGTTCTAAACGTGTCGAATAACTATAATTTCATTGAAACTATTCTACTTAGGGCCGATTTTTTAATAGTCTGATAACTTTTAAATGAGGAATAAAATGGCCGTTTGACATATTATCTATACAAAAGCGGTCACACCGCCATTTTTATTCCTCACTTAAAAGTTATCAGACTATTGAAAAATCAGACCTTAGTGAAATAATAAACGTTGCGCTATTATTATTAAACATTTCATACAACATGTATAATGCATATAAAAGTTAAAAAAGAGAGAGGAAGTGTACTTGTACAATGAATGAAAAGTTCACTATTTGTAGGAGTAAACGTCCACTTTTTAAATAATTTTAAAGAATAAAACGTAAAAAAAGATTCTCCCAGTCAGGGACGATACTTGCATACTATTAATTTTGAGCAAATTTTTAGATCGGGGCAAAACTCGATACAATATCGATATGACAGTGGTACAGATCTAGTACTGATATATGTCTATTTAGAAGTAACTATAGCATACCCGGCCACACTGGTACAAAAGTCTCTTCTTCTCTGTCGTTTCGCTCTTGGCAGAGCGGTCGTGGTGACATCGAGGCGTCCACGTCGGTGGTAGATGCAGACACAGCTCTCCGCACGATCTCCCGCCATCTCTCCCTGTTGGCGGACTGTTTGGCGCAGTCAGATATGTGGCCTCCTACTGCGAATTTCACTTGGTCAGTCCAGCGCATAGGTGACCTGCCGCGAGATCTGGTTCCCTCCACTTTTCCTTGTACGACCAGCCGCTCTATGGAGTCGCCATCCCGCCTAGAGACGTGTCTACAAAAGTCTATGCCATGACAAAAGTACATCTATCTCTTTTTGGTTATGACGTTACCTGTTAGTGCGAAAGTGAATACCGATATTGAAATTTCGTCTTAAATATTATATGTTCAGTCTATTCTAATACAAAGCCCCTGAGTTTTAACACCGAGATCACCAAAAAATTCTCTATTGATCTGACAAAGCAGTATTTTTCTACCAGTACTATCAACAGATTCCAGATAAAAATTAAAAACACCCCAAATTGCTTTGTTTACAAATCCATTTTTGATAAGATTATATAATTGATTTTAAATAAATTTACGCAATTAGATCTATTTTTGACACCGGATACTCACGCATATGATTTTTAGTTTATCATATTTACCAGCATCGATTTTCATTACTTTGCGTTTTTTGTTCTATCTCTTAAAATATGATGTTTCAGATACACTAGCTATAGGACGGCAATATTGCAATATTTTTGAAAACTGGGAATATTTTGTGTTATACCAATCTTATAACAGTGACTGTTTTTAGCTGTAATAAATACATGTTTCTATAGTTATATTTGCGTTTTTTTTCTCTATGTATTCATAAACCGAAGTTTCTTCGAGTAATTTTTCACTGGCAATGAATAACTTAATCAGTAGGGTGATTACGTAACACGCAATCAATGGCAATGCCTTTTATTCTGACAAATTGAGAACATTCATTGCGTTATCGTAGCAAGCAGAAGATTTTTCAAAAAATGATTTAACGGATTAGGAATTTCTTTCAAAGAGCTTCGGATTGCGATGGAGAGCGTGTTACGCAATTAAACTGCTATATCAAGTATGTGCATATGTGTACAAGCTGTAGTGATCGTAAAGAAAAACACTAGACTATTAGGTTAAATAATAAAATGAACCTAACATGAGACGTGAAACCTAAAGTGGGTGAAAGTGTATTAAGTGAAATAATCACTTTTCCAAACTATTCTTTTTCTGTGAATTTGTTTCAATAAATACAAATGTTCTTATAATAATAATTGTAAATCATTATAATATGGCGTGTTTTATCACTATTTTCTACTATAGCTGGATTTATCAGATGATTTCAATGTTGGCGTTCAAATTTGATTCATAATAAAATGATGATAAATTTTTATGAGCGTATTTTTTGAGTAAACCACCCATAAACCAACTCAGTTAAAATGTATATTCTAGACTTCCGTTTCTAGTAGATACTCGAAAAACCAAAAAAATAGATTTGTGGATAAAATCTATTACTATAGGTTCTCGAATTTCATCAAAGATCGACTTTGACTTATACAGGGTGTTTGGAAGGGAGCTGTACATACGCCTAGGGTAGAAACTAGGGATAGTCTGCTACCTACCCCCGCCCATTATATTGACCTTGGCCTCAAGGTTTTTTTTTAATTTATTTTTATTTTTTATTTGACTTTTTTGTGATTTTTTGACTAAAACTACCTGTAGCTCAAAATCTATCCATGGGACCGGTCGGCTAATGGTCTTGTTTTAATCGTTAGAGTCTTAGGGTCCTGCAAAAATATTTATTTTACACCAGAAAATTGTGGAGAAGAAAAGTTATGGGGCCTGAAGTACCATAGTAAGGTAAAGAAATAATTTTAAGGGCAACTTTCTATGGGGTTTAAGAAAAACTAACAGGGTTGGAGTTCTTCTGATTTTTTTAAAACATCCTCAGTCCATGCCCTTTCTAACGATATGCTAAAAGTGTATTTATCACTTTTAGTTTTAAAGTTATTAATTAATTTCCGCAACTAGGGCACTTTTACCACCACGAGTCGACATTTGTAAGACAAATGTAATTTCCAGAATTTAAACCAGTTTGGCCTACAGTTGGCAAATTTGTTGTCTCACTCTTACACGAGAGCAACATGTAAGAGACAAAACATGTCATGTCATGTCTCTTTCGCTCTTGGGTCGACGGGGCCGGGCAGGTAACTCGTTGGGGTCTTTGTTAGTCAGTCGAGATTTACCCATCTTAGCTAACTTACGTACTTGCCGTTACGACGCTCCACTGTTTTCGTTAATTTTGTTGAGTTTGTTATTACTTCGTTTTTGTTAAGTTTTGTTATTTGTTACCTTGTTGTTGGCAAAATGGCTGGATTTACCAGTGAAGAGTACACCGACATGCTGGTGGTGTATGGAATGGCTGATTGCAATGGGCGCGAGGCACGGAGGATTTATCAAGAACGGTATCCTAACCGGCGAGTGCCTAACCACCAAACGTTTGGCTCAACTTATCGGCGTCTGCGAGAAACCGGAAATTTAAATTTCCGGGAACCAGCCGTGAACAGATTTCAACCAAATTTGGCTGCGGAAGAACGCATATTGGCTGAATTTGAGGAAGATCCGACCAGAAGCGTAAGAACCGTAGCCCGGACGCTTGGTTTAAGCGTGTGGAAAGTCTGGTCGGTTCTTCGCGAAAATGGACGTCATTCTTTCCACTACACCCCTGTTCAAGGTATTTTTTTACATAAAGTTTTTGTTTTTAGCTCTTATGTAATGAACTAGCATGTGAATTTCATAGGCAATTTTTAAATTAACATGAGCATGTGTGTGAGAGAGAGAGAAATGGAAAGACAGAGATAGCAATCAATGTTACATAGCTACTAATTCATAAGGAAACCGCTAACGTTGATATTTTTATTGTTTTAGGCTTAGAGGATAACGACTATGCAAGAAGGGTGGAGTTTTGCCGCCACTTGCTCCATACGGACGTGGAAGATATTAATTTTTTACGGAGTATTCTCTGGACTGACGAGTCCAAGTTTGACAAGGAAGGAATTGTAAATTACCACAATCTCCATCACTGGGCACCCAGAGATCAAAACCCGAGAGTCAAGAGGCACAGAGGTTTTCAACGAAGGTTCTCCGTGAACGTATGGGCAGGCGTCATCGGTAATCGGTTGATAGGGCCGCACTTTTTGCCAGACAACCTAAACGGGCAAAACTACTTAGATTTCCTCGAAAACGATTTGCCTGATTTAGCGGAAGAAGTGTTTGACGAAGATCGGCCCATAGTCTTCCAGCACGACGGCTGTCCTGCTCATTGGAGCCTAGCAGTGAGGGAGCTTCTGGACAACTGCTTTCCTAATTCTTGGATTGGTCGGGGTGGGCCAATTCCCTGGCCCCCAAGGTCGCCTGACCTTACCCCACTCGA
Organism: Orthosia cruda; assembly: GCA_964057195.1. Taxonomy (NCBI): domain Eukaryota; kingdom Metazoa; phylum Arthropoda; class Insecta; order Lepidoptera; family Noctuidae; genus Orthosia; species Orthosia cruda. The sequence goes on from OZ059838.1 coordinate 34,209,518, forward strand.
CTTCTACGTCTGGGGAAGGGCGAAAGAGTTGGTGTACGCAGAAGAAGTACCAACAAGGGAGGTTCTAATTAACAGGATCCACGCCGCATTCGATACAATGCGCGAGGAACTGCTGCTTAGAACGGTGACCGTGGAGATGAGGAAGAGGTGCCGAGCATGTTTACAGGTCAATGGTCATCAATTTGAACAAAATTTGTAATTAATTAAAATTAGTAATTAATTAAAATTTGTAATTTAATGACATTAGTCATTACCAAATTTTTTGTTTCATTTGCCATCCTTTTACGATCGAACACATTTAATTTTCATTAGTTGAAATTTTTGCTTGAAGTGCCCTAGTTGCGGAAATTAATTAATAACTTTAAAACTAAAAGTGATAATTACACTTTTAGCATATCGTTAGAAAGGGCATGGACTGAGGATGTTTTAAAAAAATCAGAAGAACTCCAACCCTGTTAGTTTTTTTTTAAACCCCATAGAAAGTTGCCCTTAAAATTATTTCTTTACCTTACTACGGTACTTCAGGCCCCATAACTTTTCTTCTCCACAATTTTCTGGTGTAAAATAATTTTTTGCAGGACCCTAAGACTCTAACGATTAAAACAAGACCATTAGCCGACCGGTCCCATGGATAGATTTTGAGCTACAGGTAGTTTTAGTCAAAAAATCATAAACAAGTCAAATAAAAAATAATAATAAATTAAAAAAAAACCTTGAGGCCAAGGTCAATATAATGGGCGGGGGTAGGTAGCAGACTATCCCTAGTTTCTACCCTAGGCGTATGTACAGCTCCCTTCCAAACACCCTGTATATTGTTTTATTTAATGCCATGCTCTGCTCCAAAACGGGCATACTAAACGTGGGCAAAAAGTCTGCCATGCTCAAATTGGATTCGGTAGTCACGTCAGCTATTTGCACAATGACCGCAGTGGTTTCCTGAAGATGGAAGGCGCCGTCGAGGCCGGCCTAGAAATATGTGGTGAGATGATTTTAACGCGTACCATGAGTGTTGATTCACGTCAGCGGAAAATAATGTCTGAAAGGATTTGGGAAAGGCCTCTGCCCAGCAATAGGTCATTACTGGTCTATTGCTGGTAAAGGTCTTTCTGACAAAGAAGATTTAATTCACACATAACATTGCCTGACTGCATGCTACCGCACTGCATCACGTGCGCCATACCTCTTGCCGTAAAAATCAACATGCAATCAGTCTCTTTCTGAAAAATCATGCTGGTAATATTTTATACATATACAAGGTGTAACACAAACAACGCAAAACCTGAAAAGGGTCATTGTTCTCATCATTATGAACTGCTATTATACCACTAATCTACTGTTATTTGTAATATTGTATTGTGTTTTGTATAATGTTTACTAAGTAAGTTGTATGGCTTATTAGGTAACTATGTTTGAGTATTGATACCTGATTAAAATAATTATATTATTATTTTATTACGAGACCAGCCAACCCAGATTTAGTAAAATAAAAAATCAGCGGTTTGGTAATTTTTTTTCAAGTTATGCAATCTAAGTTATTAAGTTGGTTTCAAGTATGAAACTAACTGTGATCATGTCACAATAATCATAAATTCAGTCGAAAGACGTCCATTGCTGGATATAGCCATCGTGACCACAGCATTAGCCGAGATCTATATCTTCACGTCTGTGAAGTTTCGTACGATAATTTAATTTAATACTGACAAACTAATCGTCTTTAAGGTTCAACTAGTCGACGGCTCGAACTATTTTGTGCGCGAGGTTAAAATGCATGCCATCTCATCCGACAACACGTGCGAATGAGAAAGATGCTATGATGAATAGTAAGAAGCTAGTTCGAATTAGCACTTTTGCAAATGTATATTTTCAAAATAAAATTATTTGCGTTGTTGAATTACTAATCTATCCCTGTATGGAGGCCGTTTTGCAATTTTCCTTCTTCTTATGGTATTTATTTCCACCCAAAGATGCGTTAAAATTAGTGTTGAAGTATGGAACTTTCGACGCTCATAACTTTCTAATATTAAATTTTTATAATTTTTATTTCCATACAGGGCTAGATAATGATGAGACAAATTGATATATTTTTTATTTTGAACGTACATCGTGAAACAGTGGAGTAATCGCTAGACTACGTTTGTATGGAAGAATGATCTACTGGTGTAACCTTAAAACTCAATCAACCTGGCAAGCCTTTTCCAATCTATGCTGGGGTAGGATTTCTGTGTCAGTATGCAGCTAAGTGGAGCATGAAGTGATTGCCTATCTAATCTTTAACTGGCTAACACGGTAAACCTAGACAATTATAAGACTAGGCAAAATAATATTGATTTATTTGTTTAGGCTTTTACCTTTAAAACAGTATTAAAAGACACCTAATTACCGCTAAACATCCGTCTAAATGCAACTACTGACTGGTTTGTCACACTTAAAGAGTGCTGACTCGTAGTCACACCAGATTATCACACCAGTGTGACAAACAGGTTTTTTTTTTCTCGTTTATCACACCACTGATTTTGCCACACCATTTATTTCTAACTAGTGCTGTCCTAGTTATACTAAAGGGTTTTTCAACCTTGCCGACTCGTAGTCACACCAGATTATCACACAGTATGACAAACAGGATTTTTTTTCTCTCGATTTTTTTTCTATAAGGGTGGGTAGATGTTGAAATGAAATAAATGAAACTGTGTGTAAGGTATTAACAAAATTCTGTTTTTATTTGAAAGGCACACTTGTGCCATTAAGTGTGGAATATGATATGACATCGTTCAAATGCCCGCCTCGGCTGTTTACAGTGACACGGATCCGAGTGGTCCAATTTTTTCAATGACTCTTCTGCATAGATCCGGCTGAATTTCAGCAATGGCCTGTGTCTGTTCACCTTTAGGGCATCGGTCGATTGTGGTTTGTTTGCAAAGACCTGCAAATTCAAAAAACCCTTCAAGAAAAGGTCTAGCGGTGTCAAATCGCATGACCTTTCTGGCCAATTCACATCACCCCTACGAGAGAAAACCATGCGCTCAAATCGCTCATGCAGATTTTTTATCATTTGAACGTGCTTTCAATCGTGTAACTTGCCATGGTTGCATATTAAATCTTTAACAGTATTATTCAATCAAAAGAAAATTGATATCGAAAAAAAAGAACGGTCGACCATTTTCTTGAAACATTGCGTTAAAAACGGCATAAAAAACTAAAATCATCATCATCAGCAGATCGACTTTATTAGAATGTATAGGTACTGCACTAGCAATTATCGTATACATGGTGTTGAAAAATCAGTAGTGTGACAAACGAGAAAAAATATCCTGTTTGTCACACTGGTGTGATAACCTGGTGTGATAACCTGGTGTGACTACGAGTCAGCACCGCACTTAAACGATGGCGAGTTGCAATCAGCTACATTAATTCGGTAATCTACGTTAATGTGAACAAGTCAAGTGGAAATGAAATGTCGACTTAAGAATCACGGGGTGTGTGGTTCCACTGAGAGCGATTCTTGGTTCTTAAGGTTCACTTACTAGGTCGACAAGTTGACTTCGTCAGACGACCGAAGTCTTCGAAGGACCCAGAGTAAATGGTCATTTGACGACTAAGTAAGCAATTTGGGATCCGAAGTCAACCGAATCGGAATCGAGCGATACGAATGTTTGCAAAGCCGAAGGTGGGAAACGACTCAGAATAAATGAGACAGAGGCTGCACCGGTGGCGGAGCCCTCTTGAAAGATAATAATTAACAAATTATTCTTATCTTTTATGATGTTAGAATTTATATTGAAACAAGCTTTCATTGTACCTATTTTATTTATAAAAACGTTAAGTTAATATACACATACTTATATAATGATATTGAATTAAACTATGAGATGTGTAATTTTTTTTAACATTTCGCGCTGTTGGATATTGAGCTACTTAGACCTTCTGATCGTGAGGGCAATAAAGTATATTCGATACGAACTTATACTCAACCAAACTACTTACATATAATACAACAAGGTACACCTAGGCGTCGAAGTACTTCTCCACAGCACTGTCATCCGGGAACGTGCCCAGAAGACTAGCAGCATTGCCACATTGAATTGCTGGAAATTGTTAGAATGAATCCAGATACAGGGAAAATTTTATAATTAAAATAAAAAAAACTTTTTGCAAAAAAATACTACCGACTTCCAAATACAAAACTACAAAGTGAAAAATAACTTAATTTTTTGAAGTCGGTGTCTTTCGTAGGTACCATTTTTTTGCGTTATGGACACCGACTTCAAAAAATAAAGTTATTTTTCACTTTGTAGTTTTGTATTTGGAAGTCGGTAGTATTTTTTTGCAAAAAGTTTTTTTATTTTTCACTTTTTAGTTGTACGTACCTAATAGGCAAGTTAGTAAGGAAACTATTTCGCCAGAATGGATTTCATGAAACTTGAACATAACCGGTGAAATGAGAGATCTGCTTACCCCTTAAGAGCGAACTGGCGTGATGTTATGTTATGAAATGTTATAAACAACAAACAGACATGCGATTGCAGCAATCCCGAGAGATTTGCCGTTATTTATTGAAGAGTTCTGTTGTATATCTCCGAAGTTCTTCATCAGATCTTCACCAAATTAAAATGGGACCAATTTCGAAACATACTTTTTCAAACAAAAAAAGAATTTTTAAAATCGGGTCATTGACGGAGTAATCGGTAAACAAACACAAAAAAAAAATACAAACATGAAGTCGAACATAGAACCTCCTCCTTTTTGGGAAGTCGGTTAAAAAGTTTTCACGTGTGCTGATATTTAAATAAACCTAAACAGCTCCGCATTAGAGCTATATATTTTATGTTTGTTCTGTTTGCTTCAGGAGAACTTGGATTTAGTTTTCCCTCTAGCATTCCTAGGTATGTTATTATTGAAAAAAAAACAATAATGATAATAATGGTATCGTAATAAACCGTTTCCAATGGAACCATACCCGCTTCTAAATAATGTTTATTTTTCTTCAATTAGACCGTGTAATTATTCTAACGTTTTACCAGAGAAACAAGTACTTCTTGAATTATTGCTAATAGGTAGTTATTATCTGAAAACAATACTGTACTACACTGTGATTATTTAATTACTAACTTCTGTGAGTCGCTTCGCCCGCGTGATAGACGAAATATTTGCCGAAGGAACATATTCCCGGGATATAAAATATTCTATGTGCTATTCCTGACTATAATGTATAACTGTGTCAAATTGCATGCAGATCTGTTCAGCCGTTCTGGCGTGAAGAAGTAACAAACGTACACACTCACAAACTTTCGCCTTTATAATATTAGTGTGATTAAACTAAGGGATATTATTAATTGCTCAATATCAGGAAAAGCGACAGAATAAGAAATAAGACGATAAGAAAGCGCACGAAAGTAGACGATGTCATAACCAGGATTCGTAAACTCAAGTGGAAATAATAAGAGGCCACATAATTAGAGGTACTGAAAAGTGGAGTAAAACCTTCGTTTTTTGGTATCCCAGGAACGCAAAAAGGAAACGCGGAAGACAGTTTCGAAGATGGGACGATGACATAGCAGCAATAGCAGGGAAAGCGTGGACCAGGATGGCATTGGATAGAAGAGAATGGAAAGAATTGGAGGAGGCCTTTGCCAAATATGGGAAAACAGACCAAGTTGTCGATGTCGACTCACCAGAGTCATAATTTAAGTAAATAATTGTCAAAATGTAAATGTGTCTGAATAAAGGCTTAAATTATTATAATTCCATTTATTCATTTTATATACATATTTTAACATTTTTAAATATTATTCTATAAAAAAATAAAATAAAAAAACATTTAAAAATACAAAAATAGTGGCCCACCAGTATCGGGAACGGGATCCAAGCTACCGGTGGTCAGGGCTCCTGAGAGAGGAACCTTCTAACGATATGCGCCGTGTCCAGGAGTAACGCTTTCTGGATCAAGCCCTTGATCCAGCCGCCCAACGAGAGCCTCCTCAGATGTTCGTCAAGGCTCTCGGTTATTATGCCATTGGCCGTAACGACTATCGGCACAATGATCGCTGTATTCCCACATGTCGACAACCTCGCGAGCGAGATCAAGATACTTGCTTTTCTTATCTCTCTCAGCCTTCACGAGGTTCTCGTCATGGGGGACCGCTATATCAACAATCATTGCGCGACGCTCTAGTCGGTCTATCACCACTATGTCAGGCTTATTGGCAACAATAGTCCTGTCAGTGATGATAGACCGATCCCAATACAACGTGACATTGCCATTTTCGAGAACTGGGTCGGGCACATACTTATAGTAAGGCACTTCCGATTCCACAAGATTGTATTTAAGAGCAAGTTGCTGATGGATAATCCTGGCTACAAGGTTGTGTCTTTGCAAATAGTCTCCGTTAGCTAGACTAGAACAACCGGAGATAATGTGACGGATAGATTCTCACGGTCGGTGACATGCCCGACAGATGTCAACCGTTCCGTCTTTCACAATGTATTTCCGGTAGTTGTTTGTCATCATAACTTCGTCCATTATCGCAAAGACAAAACCTTCGGTTTCCCCGAAAATGTCACCAAATCGCAGCCTGGCCACGGACTCTAAAAGATCTACATCGGGGCCATGTAGGACCCGGTAGAAGCGTCCGTGAAGTTCCTTGTTCAGCCATACCTCCCTGCGGTCATTAGTATCTAATAATATAGGTTTGCGCCAGTTCTCGTTAGCCAAGGAGAGCGGGGTAAGGCCCTTGTCTACTGCTACCACATCTCGATGCATACCCACGTCAGCGGCCTGGAAGTATTCCCTAAGTCTGCATATCTCGCGGTTGTGTAGGGTCTTAGTATTTAAAAAGCCACGACCCCCACACCTCCGAGGGGTATACAGTCTCATAACCGATGAACGTGGGTGATGCATACGATTTGCGGTAAGCAGCGTGCGGACCCTCCTATCCAGGGCGTCAAGTTCTGTCTGAGTCCATTTGAGTATGCCGGTGGATACATCAAGACCGGCATGACCCAGCCGTTGAAGGCGCGCACCTTGTTCCCGCCTGATAAAAGACTATTTAATAATTTTCTCAGGCGGCCAAAGAAGCGTTCCTTCAACGACTGTTTCACGTCAGTTACATTGATGCCTAGTGCTTCCGACATACCCAAATACTTGTAAGTTTCGGTTGAGGAAAGGGATCTAAGGTGTATGGAATCCGAGAGTTGTATTCCCACGGATTCCATAATCTCCCCTCGCTTTACATGCATGACTGCACATTTGTCCACACCAAATTCCATCCTGAAGGCGTCACTGAAGGTTTCTGTTACCTTCAGTAGCTTCATCAGTTGCAAGTTGTTGGGGGCAAAAAGCTTCAGATCATCCATGTAAAGGAGGTGTGATATGACCTGACCACCTCTTCTCAACCGATAGCCCAGACCTGAACCCTCCAGCAGTGTACTGAGAGGGTTCAGGGCTAAACAAAACCACAGAGGACTCAGACTGTCACCCTGAAATATTCCGCGCTCGATCCATATAGGTTCACTGTTTTCTTGAATCTGTCGACATCCTGGATAGTGAAGAACCGTCCTCCATTGCTCCATACATGACGTCAGGAAAGCGCGCAGAGTTGTATCAATTTTATACAACTCCAGCACCCTCATGAGCCTTGTATGTGGCACTAAGTGCAGATGTTGCCAGATCCTTGCGGGTACGGCGAACCTGTTGGCTAATGGCAATGTCTATAAGGAGCAGCTCCTTAGTACCGCGGGACCCGTTCCTACATCTATTCTGAGACGCAGACATGATGGCGTTATTGTCTATATGTTAATTAATTTTAGCTCTCAGAATGGATGTAAGAACTTTATAGACCGTCGGTAAACACGTTATCGGTCTATAATTTTTAGGATCCGCAGTACTACCTGATTTATAGATTCCTGTCGTTAGGAACTGGAGCAGCGACCCTGACTCTAAGGCAGACTGGAACTGAGATGCCAAACGAGCGTGCGACCTTTGGAACCACTTAATCCAAAAGTTTTGCAGTTCGTCTGGCCCTGAAGATTTCCAGTTGGGCAACGGACGGACTGCACGAGCTACATCTTGGGAGCTGACAGTAATTGCCCCCATTTGTGGTATTGGATCGCACGCTTTTTTTTTTTTTTTTTATTTGCCATGGGTTTGCTCTTGACTCTAGTCTAAGTCATAGGTGACAGAGACAGAGTCGACGATGGAGTGAGCTTACCCAGAAGAAGCCTGTTTACTCTAACTTTGAAGAGATTCGGGTTGAATGCATTCGGAAACACAGACGCAGGTAGTGAGTTCCATTCATTCGCTGTGCGCATTATGAAGGAAATTTGGAAGCGCTTGGTGCGAATTGGTGGAATGGCAACAAGGTAAGGATGGTTACTTGCAGTGCATCTAGATGTCCAATGGTAGAAAGGGGCTGGTGGGATGAGGTCGTGGAGTTCTTGAGCACAATCACCGAAATACAGTCTGTAGAAGACCGACAAGCAGGCAACCTTGCGGCGATGAGCCAAGCTGTGAAGCTTGGTATCCATCAGTTCAATGTCGCCGATGAGCCTCTTGGCTCTGCGTTCCACCGAGTCAAGCGCGGCAAGCTGACACTTTGCTGAGCCATCCCAAAGGTGGCTGCAATACTCCATGCAGGATCGGACTTGCGCTTTGTACAGGGTTAAAAGCTATCCAGGCGTAAAGTATCGCTTCACCTTATTTAGGATGCCCAGTTTTTTGGCCGCAATTTGAGCTTTGTACTCAATGGAGGCGCCGAAGTTGAGACTGGATGTCAACTCCATGCCTAGGAGCCCAAGCCGATCAGACACTGGAACAGACGCACCCCGAAAAGTAGGCGCCTGATCGAAAAGACTCCTTTTAGCGGTAAAATGACACGCCTGTGTTTTGGTGGCGTTTAAGGAGACCAGATTGTCATCACCCCACTGGGAGACAAGGCTTAAGGTCAAATCTGTCCGCTCTACCATAGTATCTCTCAAGGAACGAACTTCATCCACGCTGGTTCTTGCGCTGGACAGGTATCTCTCTGAAACAGTACTGTCATCTGCGTACCCAACAATACCAAGCTGAAGTAGGTCATTGATGTGCAGCAGGAAAAGAGTTGCAGAGAGAACAGACCCCTGAGGAACTCCGGAATCAATAACCATAAGGTCAGAGGAGCAGCCGTCTATGACTACTCGGATCGACCGTTCCCAAAGGAAGTCTGATATCCAACTACAAAAACCAGCGGGGATGCCATACGCAGGAAGCTTACTGAGTAGACTTGCGTGCCAGATATCCAGCGAGACAGCAAGTGCTTCGCCGTGTCTCTCGATGGCTTCGCCCCAGCAGTGCGTGACATACACAAGAAGATCGCCAGTGGACCGTCCCCGGCGAAAGCCATATTGACGGTCACTGAGGAGATTATTGTCTTCAAGGCAGGTCAGCAACTTACTGTTCAGTGCCCTTTCCATAACTTTGCACAGAATGGAGGTAATGGCGATTGGACGGTAATTGACAGGGTCTGCACGGTTGCCTTTTTTTGGGCACTGGCTGCACATTGGCAAGCTTCCAGGACTTTGGCACCGTTCTTTTTACAAGAGAGAGGCGGAACAAGCGTGTCAACATAGGAGAAAGTTCGGGCACACACAGCCTCAGTACTCTCGCTGTAATGCCATCAGGCCCGCTGGCCTTGTTTACGTCTAGACTGCACTATACTCTTCGGACCTCTTTGGCGTGCACAGCGATCTCCGGCATCGAAGAGTCACAATGAGGTACTTGGTTGCTTGGATCGAGCGTCCAGACGTAAATTGCTAGCATACAGAGATGCAAATAAATTAGCTTTCTCACTTGCAGAGTGGGCCTGCGACCCATCAGGTTTCAGTATTGGAGGTAAAGTGGGACGACAGAAATTCGATTCAACCGCTTTAGACAGGGACCAAAGCTGTTTACTACCCGGAGGGTGCGATGCCAGCTTGGCCCCAATACGTCCAATATGGTCAAAACGTGCCCGACGCAAAACCCGCTTGCAGAACTTGGTCGACCTCCCGAGTCCAGTCACCCTCGGTGTGACTGACGGGCACCGACCAGATATCGCGCCAGAAAGAACACATGGCGTCGTTATCTGGTAGGCGCATATCAGTCACACCTTGGTCGGGTCGCTCCCAAGCCCTATAAACCTACCTTTCGTTTCTTTGAAATGTGCGATTCTGAGTGTATCGCTACACTCGCCGCTTGTTCCGACGAATACGGCTTGCCCATGCATAGATCTTCCGCTTCAGGAAGTCGATAAGCTCTGTGACGCGGGACAGATAATCTCGAGAACTGATATCAGTCCCCGAGAACGCCCGCCTCACAAAGCGCATCCCTCTAGGGCGAGTGTTGCCCTCTCTGAAGCAGATAAGTTTGCCGATGAGAGTTCTAGCCTCACCGATACGACGCTCAATCCTGGACTGCCAAGCTGGTACAGCTGGTCGTGTAGCTCTGTCACTTTTTGGGAATTTGTGTTAGCTACACGACATGCTTTTTAAATAATGCACCTGCCATGTTATCTCTTCACCACCCTTGGTTGACTGGTAGAAAATGCCTGAGGCATTAAGTCCGCCATTGTACCTTTGTGCATGAAGTTTTAAATAAATAAATGCCGCAGCAGTCGCACAGTTCAGTATTGAGTGGGTATCGGCAAGGTCTTTGCTGCTATCAAAAACATTTGATAGCTGCGAATCTAGAGCACACACCAGCGCCCTATTTTTCCTATGCATGGGCAGACGAGGTAGTCGAGGTCTAAGCTCAGGCGGTGGGGAGCGATACTCGCTGAATGCACATTCCAAAGCGCTCCTTAAACGTGCATCGCATTGGGTACTCACAGATATAGCCCTGTCGTCGTCATCCTCACCATCATTATCTGGTCGCGGTGAAACACTGGGTTGCAGTTGCACCGCGGCCGGTGGCAAGGCAGACGAGACACGGCTAGTCATTCATTGCGCAGTCTATCAAGTACGGCATCATCCAACATACGGTTACGTTGGATGACCCGCACCTGATCCGACAGACGTTGGGCCGAAACGTGGACAGCTGGCTCAAGCACCTGAAACAGAGAGAGCATCCGACCACGGTACGCAGTCAGGTTAATTCCCACCTCTGTAGCCCCAAAGTATGCGCGCATGACGTTTTCGTTGATCCATTGCGTCCATCGCATGCGCTGCACACTTCCACCGGGAGCGGGGACCCTGTTAGAGGCTGATGGGCCTCGAGGTCCCAGGCTGTCCGGCGGCCGGCGTCCTCTCCGTCGATGCGCAGGTGGTGGTGTCGTAGGCGGAGAGAAATATTCGTCGCTCGAACTCGACGCAACTGCAATGTCCGGGATCGCTTCACTCACGATTGTAGGTGGTCCCGGCGGCTGTGAGGCGGAGCTGAGCGACGAACCCGAAGATGTTGGGCGTGTGGATAGTGCTCGGGCCTGGCTTCTTGTGAGCATGTTTTATTCATCTTTGTTTGTCAAATGATTTTTCATGTTGTAGTTTTGTTTGTTATCGTCACTTTTGTAATTTTCTTTTATTTTCTTGATTTTTCATTTTATTGGTGTGTTTGTACATTGTTCTATTGTATTATTATATTAGTTTATATTGGAAAATTAGGAGATAAAAATTTTATATGTCACTCTTGACAGGTCAGGCCATAGAGTCATCCATATTATCATTTATTCATTTTATATACATATTTTACATTTTTAAATATTATTCTATAAAAAGATAAAATAAAAAAAACATTTAAAAATACAACAAGTAAAATTTAAAAATTTAAAAAACCCCCGACACATTTATCTTGCGAAAACATCCCGATTCAAACAGTAAAACGCCCATAACTTTTGAACGACTGAACCGTTTTTTTTTAAACATAGCTAAGAACACTCTCAACACAATCACCTTTCCAACAAAAAAAACTAAATCAAAATCGGTTCATCCGTTGAGGCGCTATGATGCCACAGACAGACACACAGATACACAGACACACAGATACACAGATACACAGATACACAGATACACAGATACACAGATACACAGCAACACACCTCAAACTTATAACACCCCTCTTTTTCCGTCGGGGGTTAAAAATAGTAGCCCACCGGTATCGGGAACAGGGTCCAAGCTACCGGTGGTCAGGGCTCCTGAGAAAGGAACCTCCTAACGATACGCGCCGTGTCCAGGAGTACCGCTTTCTGGATCAAGCCCTTGATCCAGCTGCCCAACGAGAGCCTCCTCAGATGTTGGTCAAGGCTCTTGGCTATTATGCCATTGGCCGTAACGACTATCGGCACAATGATAGCTGTATTCACGTCCCACATGTCGACAACCTCGCGAGCCAGATCAAGATACTTGCTTTACTTATCTATCTCAGCCTTCACGAGGTTCTCATCATGTGGGACCGCTATATCAACAATCATTGCGCGACGCTCTAGTCGGTCTATCACCACTATGTCAGGCTTATTGGCAACAATAGTCCTGTCAGTGATGATAGACCGTCGTCGTCTGTTTTATTCTTAGTCATTAACGTCCATCTAAAGGTTGTGTGGTAGATATCGCTGTCAGCGATAAGGCCGCCTTTGTACCCGTAGAAATAAGTATAATTGTAAAAGAGATGTGTAACTTTAGTTTTTGGTGTACAATAAAGTATATTCTATTCTATTCTATTCTATAGACCGATCCCAATACAACGTGACATTGCCATTTTCGAGAACTGGGTCGGGCACATACTTATAGTAAGGCACTTCCGACTCCACAAGATTGTATTTAAGAGCAAGTTGCTGATGAATAATCCTGGCTACAAGGTTGTGTCTATGCAAATAGTCTCCGTTAGCTAGACTAGAACAACCGGAGATAATGTGACGGATTGATTCACCCGGCCGGTGACATGCCCGACAGATTTCAACCGTGCCGTCCTTCACAATGTATTTCCGGTAGTTGTTCGTCATCATAAATTCGTCCATAATCGCAAAGACAAAACCTTCGGTTTCCCCGAACAGGTCACCAAATCGCAGCCAGGTCACGGACGCTAAACGATCTACATCGGGGCCATGTAGGACCTGGTAGAAGCGTCCGTAAAGTTCCTTGCTCTGCCATACCTCCCTGCGGTCATTAGTATCTAATACTATAGGTTTGCGCCAGTTCTCGTTAGCCAAGGAGAGCGGGGTAGGGCCCTTGTCCACCGCTACCACATCTCGATGCATACCCAGGTCAGCGGCCTGGAAGTATTCCCTAAGACTGCATACCTCGCGGTTGTGTAGGGTCTTAGCATTTAAAAAGCCACGACCCCCGCATTTCCGAGGGATATACAGTCTCATAACCGATGAACGTGGGTGATGCATACGATTTGCAGTAAGCAGCGTGCGGACCCTCCTATCCAGGGCGTCAAGTTCAGTCTGAGTCCATTTGAGTATGCCGAAAGAATACATCAATACCGGCATGACCCAGCCGTTGAAGGCGCGCAGCTTGTTACCGCCCGATAAAAGACTATTTAGTACTCTTTTCAGGCGGCCAAAGAAGCGCTCCTTCAACGACTGTTTCACGTCAGTAGCATTGATGCCTAGTGCTTCCGACATACCCAAATACTTGTAAGTTTCGGTTGAGGAAAGGGATCGAAGGTGTATGGAATCCGAGAGTTGTATTCCCACGGATTCCATAATCTCCCCTCGCTTTACATGCATGACTGCACATTTGTCCACACCAAATTCCATACGGATGGCGTCACTGAAGGTTTCTGTTACCTTCAGTAGCTTCATCAGTTGCAAGTTGTTGGGGGCAAAGAGCTTCAGATCATCCATGTAAAGGAGGTGTGATATGACCTGACCACCTCTTCTCAACCGATAGCCCAGACCTGAACCCTCCAGCAGTGTACTGAGAGGGTTCAGGGCTAAAAAAAACTACAGAGGACTCAGACTGTCGCCCTGAAATATTCCGCGCTCGATCCTTATAGGTTCGCTGTTTTCCTGAATCTGTCGACATCCTGGATAGTTAAGGACCGTCCTCCACTGCCCCATACATGACGTCAGGAAGGCGCGCAGAGTTGCATCAATTTTATACAACTCCAGCACCCTCATAAGCCATGTATGTGGCACTGAGTCATAGGCCTTCTTGTAATCTATCCAACATGTCGCCAGATCCTTGCGGGAACGGCGAACCTGTTGGCTAATGGCAATGTCTATGAGGAGCAGCTCCTTAGTACCGCGGGACCCGTTCCTACATCCATTCTGAGAAGCAGACATGATGGCGTTATTGTCAATATGTTGATTAATTTTCGCTCACAGAATGGATGTAAGGACTTTATAGACCGTCGGTAAGCACGTTATCGGTCTATAATTTTTAGGATCCGCAGTACTACCTGATTTGTGGAGCAGGTGGGTTATTCCTGTCGTTAGGAACTGGGGTAGCGATCCTGACTCTAAAGCAGACTGGAACTGAGTTGCCAAACGAGCGTGCGACCTTTGGAACCATTTAATCCAAAAGTTGTGCAGTCCGTCCGGCCCTGGAGATTTCCAGTTGGGCAACGGGCGGACTGCACGAGCCACATCTTGGGGGCTGATGGTAATTGCTCCCATTTGTGGTATCGGATCGCACGCTCGTTCGACCTTCCGAGTCCAGTCATCCTCGGTGTGACTGACAGGCACCGACCAGATATCGCGCCAGAACGAACACATGGCGTCATTATCCAGAAGGCGCGTATCAGTCAAACCTTGGTTGGGTTGCTCCCAAGCCCTATAAACACACCTTTCGTTGCTCTGGAATGTGCGATTTTGAGTGTATCGCTCCACACGCCGCTTGTACCGACGAATACGGTTTGCCTATGCATAGATCTTCTGCTTCAGGAAGTCGATACGCTCTGTGACGTCATCAGTCCCCGAGAACGCCCGCCTTACAAAGCGCATCACTCTAGGGCGAGTGTTGCCCTCCCTGAAGCAGATAAGCTTGCCGATGAGTGCTCTAGCCTCACCGATACGACGCTCAATCCTGCACTGCCAAGCTGGTATAGCTGGTCGTGTAGCTCTGTCAGTTTTGGGAAACTTGACGTTAGCTACACGACATGCTGCTGCAGCCGCACAGTACAAGATCGAGTGGGTGTCGGCAAGGTCTTCGCTGCTATCAAAAACATTTGATAGCTGCGAATCTAGAGCACACACCAGCGCCCTATTTTTCTTATGCATGGGCAAACGAGGTAGTTGAGGTCTAAGCCCAGGCGGTGTGGAGCGATACTCGCTGAATGCACATTCCAAAGCGCTCCTCAAACGTGCATTGCATTGGGTACTCACAGATATAGCCCCGTCGTCGTCATCCTCGCCAACATGGTCGGGTCGCGGTGAAACACTGGGTTGCAGTTGCACCGCGGCCGGTGGCAAGGCAGGTGAGACACGGCTACTCTGTGATTCCTCACGCAGTCTATCAAGTACGGCGTCATCCAGCATACGGTTACGTTGGATGACCCGCACCTGATCCGATAGACGTTGGGCCGCATACATCCATCCATCCAAACTTTTTTAATTTTCTTTTAGTTATTTATAGGCTTGCGTTTGACCACTATCTCACCTGATGGTAAGTGATAATGTGGGACACGCTTGCCTAGAAGTAACCTATTCACTCTTGACTTAAAAACTCCCAGGTTGTAGCTATCAGGAAATACAGACTCCGGCAGGGAATTCCACTCCTAAGCTGTACGCACAATAAAAGTATTACCAAAACGCTTTGTGCGTATGGGTGGGATGTCCACCAAATAACGATGACGCATCGTCGTTTGTCTTGTAGTCCGATGATGGAAAGGGCTAGGCGGAATCAAATTGCGCAGTTCCGACGCACACTCCCCGAAATGTAACCGATAAAAAACCGACAGGCTGACAACTCGGCGACGATGTTCAAGGCTCTGGAGCCTTGACTTGGCCGGTTTCTCATTTCCAATGAGCCTCTTAACCCGCTTTACTATCGAATCAAGTGCATCAAGCTGGTATTTGGCAGATCCGTCCCAGAGATGAGAGCAGTACTCCATACATGACCGAACTTGTTCTTGATACAAGCTAAGTAGCTGTTCTGGCGTGAAGTACCGTCTCACCTTCGCAAGGATCCCCAACTTTTTGGCGGCTATCTGAGCCTTTGTCTCAATGCATGGACCAAAATTGAGGGTCGATGTCAACTTAATGCCAAGAAGCTCAAGATGGTCCGTTATCGGAATGGTCACACCCCGGAAAGAAGGAGCCGGGTGGAATTGGCTCCTTTTTGCGGAAAAAAGACACGCCTGGGTCTTAGCACCATTAAAACTAACCAGAGTATGATTTTGTCTTTTCAATGTTACGTGAAATATGCTTAGAAAACATAATTATGGTGTTATGCTCACACATAAAACCTTCTTCATCTAAAAATGAATAAAAAAATTTTTTTCAAGGCATTAACATCGTGAGGAAACCAACATGTCCTGAAACCAACAATTCGAAGACATGTGACATCCACCAACCCGCACTGGACCCGCGTGGTGGATTAAGGCCCATTACCACTCTCACAGAGTGAATGCCTGTGTCCCAGCAGTGGGAACATTATAAGGCTGATGATGATGATCATATGTTCAGTATTGTGCGTCTTTCGGCTGAAATGAGAAAAGATGATCCTTTATCTGCGTTTTTATATTGGACCCAAAATAACAATATTCATACAAAAACAACGTCTATGACGATGTAGACCAAAACTATAAATACATTTCTCATAATGGCTTTAAGAAAACCTTTAAATCTAAATTTTCGGATAGTTTCTAAACAAATAAGTATGTTATCTTTCAGCTTTACTTTACTAATAAATAGTGACGGAGCATTCAAAGTCAAGATAACTAAAAACTTTCATGTTTAAATGCAGTACTACTTTATTTTAATTTAAACATTCACCAAAAGTACGACGACTCAGTGATAATTATAAAGTTTTGATTTACTGAAATCTCTAGCTATAAAGGTCTGTGAAAACTGATGCGTCAATATGCCTGCAAACAAATTGCTTAACTTGTATTAAGCGCAAGTTCGATCATGCATGGAGTACTACTGTTCTATCTCTGGGACAGATCTGCCAAATACCAGCTTGATGCACTAAAATCGGCCAAGAAGCTTATCGCCTAGCCTTGATCATCGTCACCAAGTTGCTAGCTTTTCGGTTTTTTATCGGTTACATTTCGGGGAGTGTCTATAATCCCGTAGCGTAACGTAGACGTAACATATGCATGATACGCTGTAACCAAAACTTTTTGGTGTACGGCCTTTGCGAGATTTCGTAAAGCATATGAATGCTGGCTCAGGCGCTTACATACATTGTCAGTGTGAGTTTTTCACGACATGTCTCTATCCAGTTCCAGTCCCAAGAATTTTGTCGTTGTCGTTTCTGATATTAATAATAATATATATATCTCATACTATCTGTGGCTCGACTTGACAGACGGCTGCCAAAAATTTTTCTCCACGATTTTTTTTACAAAATATTCAATTTTAAGTATCTAAATTGTGCAGAACACCATGAAACCAAGAAAAAAAATAACACAATAATTTTATCATCAATAACCGACTTATAAATGGAACATGAAACGAGAAAAATTATGACGACGTCATGCTAACGAGAGCTGCCGCCGCTAGACAAGCACGCCTACCACCTCCGGCCTCGTCGCCCAGTTCCGCCTCGCCGCCGCCGGAAACCAGCCCCACCGTGAGTGCTGTGACACCGGCCGTGGCAGTTGCGTCGAGCTCGAGCGACGAGTACTTCTCTCCGCCGACGACACCAACACCTGCGCGTCGACGGGGAGGATGCCGGCCGCCGGACTGCTTAGGACCTCGAGGCTTACCGGTCTCTGATAGGGTCCCAGCACCCGGCGGAAGTGTGCAGCGCATGAGATGGACACAATCCATTAACGAAAATGTCATGCGCGCATACTTTGGGGCTACAGAGGGAGGAAACAACCTGACCGCGTACCGTGTCCGGATGCTCTCTTTGTTTCAGGTGCTTGAGCCAGCCGTCAACGTTTCGGCCCAACGACTTTCGGATCAGGTGCGGGTCATCCAGCGTAATCGTATGTTGGATGATACTGTACTTGATCGCCTCCAAACGGAAATGGGTAACCGTGTCACTGCCCCATCGTCGCAGGCTGTGGTACCACCACAGTCAAACCATATTGCCATCAATGCTGACGTGGAGAGTAGTGACAGGGTTACAAACGTAAGTACCCAGTGCAATGAGGAATTGAGGAGTGCTTTGGAGTGTGCTATTCGGGATTATCGCTACATGCCACCCGAACTAAGGCCACGATTACCTCGTTTGCCCATGTATAACAAAAATAGGGCGCTGGTGGCTGTTCTGGATTCGCAGTTGTCAAACTATTTTGATGACTGCGAAGACCTTACTGATACACATTCGATTATGTACTTCGCGGCTGTAGCGGCATGTCGTGTAGCTCATGTCAAATTTGCAGATGACAGAGCTACACGACCGAAACCAGCCGTACCGGCTTGGCAGTGCAGGATCGAACGTCGTATTGGTGGGGCCAGAGCACTCATCGGCAAACTAATTTGTTTCAGGGAGGGCAATAGTCGCCCAAGAGTGATGTGCTTTGTGAGACGGGCGTTTTCGGGGAGCGATGTCAGCCCCCGAGACTATATATCCCATGTCACAGAGCGCATCGACTTCCTGAAACAAAAAGTGTATGCATGGGCAAACCGTATTCGTAGGTACAGGCGGAGAGTGGAGCGATACACCCAGAATCGCACATTCCAAAGTAATGAAAGGTGGGTTTATCGGGCTTGGGAGCGACCCGACCAAGGTGTGACTGATACGCACCTGCCGGATGATGACGCTATGTGTTCATTCTGGTGCAGCATCTGGTCGGTGCCTGTCAGTCACACCGAAGGTGAATGGACTCGGGAGGTCGAACGAGCGTGTGATCCAATACAAGAAATGGGGGCTATCACGATCAGCCCCCAAGATGTAGCCCGTGCAGTCCGTCCGTTGCCGAACTGGAAATCTCCAGGACCGGACGGACTGCACAACTTTTGGATCAAGTGGCTACAAAGGTCGCACGCTCGTTTGGCATCTCAGTACCAGGCAGCCTTAGAGTCTGGTTCGCTACCCAAGTTCCTTACAACAGGAATAACCCACCTGCTCCACAAGTCTGGTAGCACCGCGGAACCCAAAAATTATAGACCAATTACATGTTTACCAACGGTCTATAAGGTTCTTACATCCATTTTGAGAGTAAAAATTAATAAACACGTTGACAATAACTCCATCATGTCGGTCTCTCAGAATGGATGTAGGAACGGGTCCCGCGGTACTAAGGAGCTACTCCTTATTGATATGGCCATTAGCCAACAGGTTCGGCGTTCCCGAAAGGATCTGTCGACATGTTGGATAGATTATAAGAAGGCCTATGACTCGGTGCCGCATACATGGCTCATAAGGGTGCTAGAATTGTATAAAATAGATACAACTCTACGCACCTTCCTGATGTCGTGTATGAGGCAATGGAGCGCAGTCCTTCGCTATCCAGGATGTCGAAATATCCAGAGGAATAGCGAACCTGTAAGGATCAGGCGAGGTATATTCCAGGGCGATAGTTTGAGTCCACTTTGGTTTTGCCTTGCCTTGAATCCTCTAAGCATGATGCTGGAGAATTCAGGGCTAGGCTATCGGTTGAAGAGAGGTGGTCAGGTTATATCTCACCTCCTTTACATGGATGACTTGAAGCTTTTTGCCCCCAGCAATCTTCAGCTGATGGAGCTACTAAAGGTAACTGAAACTTTTAGTAGCGCCATCAGGATGGAGTTTGGTGTGGACAAATGTGCGGTCATGCATGTAAAGCGAGGGGAGATTGTGGAATCCGTAGGAAATCAACTTGCGGATTCCATAAACCTGAGATCCCTCTCTCCAAACGAAACCTATAAGTATTTGGGTATGTCGGAAGCGTTAGGTATCAGTACTATAGACATGAAGCAATCGTTGAGGGAACGCTTCTTTGGCCGCCTGAAGAAGGTATTCAATAGCCTTCTTTCGGGCGGAAACAAGGTGCGCGCCTTCAACGGTTGGGTCATGCCGGTTTTGATGTACTCTTTCGGCATACTCAAATGGACTCAAACGGAACTTGACGCCCTGGATAGGCGGGTCCGTACACTGCTGACTGCATATCGAATGCATCACCCACGATCGTCAGTCATGAGATTGTATATCCCGCGGAAGTGTTTTAAAATGCCAAAAACCTCCACAACCGCGAGATATGCAATCTCAGAGAATATTTTCTAAACACCGACGTGGGTATTCATCGAGATGTAGTAGCAGTGGACAAGGGACTCACCCCGCTTACCTTGGCGAATGAGAACTGGCGCAAGCCTCTAGTGCTTGACACTAACGATCGCAAGGAGGTATGGCTGAGTAAGGAGCTTCACGGACACTTTTTCCGGGCCCTACATGGGTCCGATGTAGATCAATCAGCGTCCGTAGCCTGGCTGCGATTCGGTAACCTCTTTAGGGAAACCGAAGGTTTCGTCTGTGCAATTATGGACGAAGTTATCATGACGAATAACTACCGGAGATTTATTGTAAAGGATGGCACGGTTGACATCTGTCGGGCATGTCACCGTCCGGGTGAATCGATTCTCGTCTAGCTAACGAAGAGTACTTGCATAGGCACAACCTTGTAGCCAGGATTATCCATCAGCAACTTGCTCTGAAATACACTCTTGTGGCGTCGGAAGTGCCGTACTACAGGTATGTGCCCGACCCAGTTCTCGAGAATGGCAATATCACATTGTACTGGGATCGGTCCATCATCACTGACAGGACTATTATCGCTAATAAGCCTGATATAGTGGTGGTGGACCGAATCGAGAGGCGTGCAATGATTGTTGACATAACTGTCCCGCATGACGGGAACCTCGTGAAAGCCGAGAAAGATAAGCAAATCAAGTATCTTGACTTGGCTCGCGAGGTTGTCGACATGTGGGATGTGGACTCAGCGATCATTGTACCGATAGTCGTGTCAGCCCATGGCTTAATAGCCACGAGCCTCGACCAACACCTTAGGAGGCTCTCGTTAGGCGGCTGGGTCAAGGGCCTGATCCAGAAAGCAGTACTGCTGGACACGGCTCGTATTGTCAGGAGGTTCCTCTCTCTGGAGCCCTGACCGCCGGTAGCTTGGACCCTGTTCCCGATACCGGTGGGCCTTTATTTTTTATATTTTTAAATGATTTTCTTTTTTGTGTGTGTTTTGTAAAAATATTTAAAAATGTAATAAATAAGAAAAAAGGTAAAAAAAAAGATATAATAATAATGGCGGCAAGAAAAAGTTTATGTGGTCCCCATAGTCCTTTCTACAACAGGCGTAATCCCGAACCACCTTCTTCATAGTCTGAAGTTACTTGATCTAAACGGAACATCTTTATATCACCCTTCAAAAAGCTGCCATCTTAAACACATGTCGAATTGTCAGGAAGTTCTTGCAAATTGACGAAACCGAAATAGGTCCACATCATTCATCCTCAACATAACACACCACACCCTGCATTTGCTTGGTCTCGGCCCGTAAATGTAGCTTAAGCCAGTCTAAGAGCTGAGAATTTGAAACACTTGAAAATAATAATAACCATGGCAACCCTGAAATGTCAGCATGTAAATTTTTTTTCCTGCACTCTTTATTTAATTACAAATTCATACATCTATCAAACTTAAACAAATTATACAGCAGAAGAAACCAGTTATAAAATACCCATATATAATATACAGTTTAATAAATCCACAACAAATCCCATAAAATATCAGAAAATTACAAGAAACCGGTTGTCGTTGTCACTGACAAACGTCAACAAAACAATTTCTACTATGGAAAAGTGTAAGGATAGATAAATAATGTTGACGAGAGCAGCTGCCTGTCGCGCACGCCTTCCACCCCCGGACTCGTCGCTCAGCTCCGCCTCGCTGCCGCCGGACCTCGGATCGCCAGTGTCATCAGCGGCTGCAGTTGCGTCGAGCTCGAGCGACGAGTATTTTTCCCCGCCGACGTCGCCAACACCTGTACGTCGGCAGGGGAGAGGCCGGCCACCGAGGAGCGTGGGATCTAGGGGCCAACCGGCCCCGAACCGGGTCCCCGCTGCCGGTGGTTGTGTGCAGCGAATGAGATGGACTCAAGGTATGAATGAGAACGTTGTTAGAATCATGAATGGAATTCTATATAAAAGTATTGGTATCTACCAAGATAGCAAGCTTTGAATGTCAAGATGGTTATCGGTTATTTACTGTGTATCAGAGTTCTAATATATGTGGTGTGTGAGGAAAGGGTTTTATGAATAAAATCACAGAAAGACAAGACTAGGTATTTATTAAAGTAAGGCTTGTCAATTAATTCATATTTAAAAGGCTCATTGAGCTTACTGCCCGTTCGCTAGACTAGTTCTCGTGGGGAAGAAGGGCAACAAACCCCACGGAAGCTCTTTCATAGTATTAATTGATATCTTTTACAAACACAAAGTATTTACAATATTATAGATTCAAAATAACAAAGATAAGGCAAAGGACATAGAGTAGCCCTTAAATCAATATAACATATTAGAAATAAAGGCCATAATACGATATAGATACAGCTTCAACACAACCATTAGAAATAATAAAGTTATAATATCAAATAACTTACGTTAGTCTTGTGTAGTCGATCCTACACCAAGTATTATAAAGTAGTATACTTCTAAATAACAATATCTTGCCTGTACTGGCTTGTAGTTCACCAAAAAGTAAGTCCGCTTATCAATTACACAATATTTTATAATATCCGGTCTATCTGTGTCTCAATACGTCCAATATGAGAAAATGGCGCGGTATCCCGCCATTTTCTATATTGCTTCAAATAATCTCAAAATTAGGTGAACAATAATCAATTACTATGAAGTGAATATCTTTTAAAACGTATCAAGACAATTAAGGTATTTAATATCGCCTATATTTATATAATTCTTAATCAATATTCGAAAGAATATTGATACTAACAGACAGTATTGTACTAATTGTTTCAAAGGACTTATAATACTAATATAGCATTATAAAATCCAGGATACATCACAATGCTCATAAAAAATTACGTAATCATTTATAGGAATATTATCAACGTGGCTTAAATATAAGTTTAGAGTTATTTCCTGTACACACAACAATATTTACTTAGGTGGGTACTCTTTTACATTTGAAGGTGGTTGACACCACAATAATAATTAAGGTAGGTACTTAGACATTTGTCGGTAGGTGCTTAATAAATATGACAGGTATATATTATGTAGCAAACCATTGAAAAAATTAAAATTAACGATTTAATGACGTCACACATACTTCAAATTCTAACACGCGCATATTACGGGTCTACAGAGGGGGGAACTAACCTCACTGCGTACCGTGTTAGGATGCTGTCTCTGTTTCGGGACCTAGAACCAACCATTAACGTCTCGGCCCAACGATTGTCGGATCAGGTGCGGGTCATCCAGCGTAATCACAGGTTGGATGACGCCGCACTTGATAGGCTGCGCTCAGAAGTGCTGAGCAACCAAATCGTCTCAACCCCGACACTGACCGCGGCACCGCCAGCCACTATTGTGATCCCGCCGCGGTCCAATCCTGTTAACGATGTGGCAGATGATAGGGTTGCCACAGTAAGTAGCCAGTGCAACGAAAGATTGAGGAGCGCACTGGAGGATGCGCTTCGCGAGTATAGGTCAACACCGACTGATCTTAGGCCCCGATTACCACGCTTGTCTATGCACAAGAAGAATAGGGCGCTGGTGTGTGCCTTGGACTCGCTGCTTAAGAACATCTTTGAAAGCAGCGAGAACCTTGTTGATACGCACTCGATCCTGTATTGTGGGGCTGTTGCGGCATGTCGTTTGGCCAATGTTAAGTTCCCAAACGAGGCTATTCGGCCAAAGCCTGCCGTGCCAGCCTGGCAGTGCAGAATCGAACGGCGTATCGATGGGGCCAGGGTACTCATCGGCAAACTATGCTGTTTCAGGGAGGGCAATACACGACCACGTGTGATGCGCTTCGTGAGGCGGGCATTTTCGGGGACTGGAATCAGCCCTCGATAATATATGTCACATGTCACGGAGCGCATCGACTTCCTGAAGCAGAAAGTATGTGCATGGGCCAGCCGTATTCGCCGGTATAAGCGGCGGGTTGACCGCTACTCGCAGAATCGCATGTTCCAGAGTGATGAGAGGTGGGTGTGCCGCCCGGATGATGTCGCCACGAGTACATTCTGGCGAAGCATCTGGTCGGTACCCGTCTGTCACACTGAGGGTGGCTGGATGCGTGATGTCAAGCGCGTGTGTGAAGCTTTACCAGAAATGGAAAAAGTCATCATTAGTCCATCGGATGTAGCCAAAGCAGTTCGTCCGCTACCGAACTGGAAGTCTCCGGGACCGGACGGACTGCATAACTTCTGGCAAAAATGGTATAGCAGCTCACACGCGTTTCTGGCATCTCAATTCCAGTCATGTTTAGAGTCTGGGTCGCTTCCGCAGTTTTTAACTACAGGCGTTACCCACCTGCTCCATAAGACAGGTAGTCCCGCGGAACCCATGAATTATAGACTAATTACTTGCTTATCAACGGTTTATAAACTTCTTACATCCATCCTGAGATTAAAAATTGATAAACACATTGAAGGTAACTCAATAATGTATACCTCTCAGAATGGATGTAGGAATGGGTCCCGCGGCACTAAGGAGCTACTCCTCATTGACATGGCCATAAGCCAGCAGGTTCGACGTTCCCGCAAGGATTTGTCGACATGCTGGATAGACTACAAGAAGGCCTACGACTCTGTGCCACATACATGGCTCATGAGGGTGCTGGAGTTGTACAAAATAGATGCAACTCTATGCACCTTCCTTGAGTCATGTATGGGGCAATGGAAGACAGTCCTTCGATATCCAGGATGTCGACCGATTCGGGGGGATGATGAGCCTGTATGGATTAAGCGGGGGATTTTTCAGGGCGACAATTTGAGTCCACTTTGGTTCTACTTAGCCCTGAATCCTCTAAGTACACTTCTGGAGGATTCAGGACTAGGCTATCGGTTAAGAAGAGGTGGTCAGGTCATATCTCACCTCCTTTACATGGATGATCTGAAACTCTTTACCCCCAATAAATTCCAACTGACGGAGCTACTGAAGGTAACTGAAACCTTCAGTAACTCCATCAAGATGGTATTTGGTGTGGATAAATGTGCAGTCATGCATGTAAAGCAAGGGGAGATTATGGAATCTGAGGGAATTCAACTCTCTGATTCCATACACCTTAGACACCTCTCCTCGACCGAAACATACAAGTATTTTGGTATGTCGGAAGCGTTGGGCATCAACAGTACTGACATGAAGCATTTGCTGAAGGAGCGTTTCTTTGGCCGCCTGAAAAAGGTATTAAATAGCCTTTTGTCGGGCGGAAATAAGGTGCGCGCCTTCAACAGTTGGGTCATGCCGGTTTTGATGTACTCTTTCGGCATACTCAAATGGACTCAGACCGAGCTCGACGCCCTCGATAGGAGGGTCCGGACACTGCTGACCGCAAACCGGATGCATCACCCACGATCATCGGTGATGAGACTGTACATCCCGCG
This sequence comes from Orthosia cruda, assembly GCA_964057195.1. Taxonomy (NCBI): domain Eukaryota; kingdom Metazoa; phylum Arthropoda; class Insecta; order Lepidoptera; family Noctuidae; genus Orthosia; species Orthosia cruda. The sequence continues at coordinate 34,235,136 of OZ059838.1, forward strand.
GAAGTGTGGGGGTCGCGGCTTTTTAAACGCCAAGACTCTTCACGGCCGCGAGGTGTGCAGCCTCAGAGAATACTTTTTAAAAGCTGAAGTGGGTATGCAACGGGATGTGGTCGCAGTGGACAAGGGCCTCACCCCGTTGTCCATGGCTAAAGAGAACTGGCGCAAGCCTGTAATACTATCGACCGATCAACGCAAAGAGGTATGGCAAGGCAAGGAGCTACACGGGCGCTTCTATCGGGCTCTCCATGGGCCCGATGTAGATTTCCCAGCGTCCGTATCCTGGCTACGTTTCGCCGACCTTTTCGGGGAAACTGAGGGCTTTGTCTGTGCAATTATGGACGAAGTTATCCTGACGAATAACTACCGGAGACATATAATGAAGGACGGGACGGTTGACATATGTCGGGCATGCCACCGTCCGGGAGAATCCATCAGACATATTATCTCTGGTTGTTCTCGTTTGGCTAACGGCGAGTACTTGCACAGGCATAACCAAGTGGCCAGGATTATTCACCAGCAACTTGCATTGAAATACAATCTAGTGGAATCGGAGGTACCGTATTACAAGTATGTGCCCGAAACAGTTCTCGAAAATGACCATGTCACGTTGTACTGGGATCGGTCTATCATCACTGATAGGACTATTGTTGCCAATAAGCCGAATATAGTGGTGATAGACCGATTAGCGCGCCGCACAATGATAATCGATGTCACCATCGCGCATGACGAGAACCTCGTGAAAGCTGAGAAAGAGAAACAAATCAAGTATCTCGACTTAGCACACGAGGTTGTCGACATGTGGAATGTGGACTCGGCGATCATTGTGCTGATTGTCGTTACGGCCAACGGCCTGATGGCCAAGAGCCTCGACGACCATCTGTCGAGGCTGTCATTGGGCGGTTGGATCAAGGGTCTGATACAGAAGGCAGTACTCCTCGATACGGCTCGCATTGTGAGGAGGTTCCTGTCTCTGGAGCCCTAACCACCGGTAGCTTGGACCCTGTTCCCGATACCGGTTGGCCTCTATTTTTTATATTTTTAAATGTTTTAAGTTTTCTTTTTTTAAATATTTAAAAATGTATTAAATAAGAATATAAATCAATAAACGAAGGAATAATAATAAATCATTAATTTCAGATTCATCTTACGATTACATCCATATTATCTTGTCTCGAAATTTTATGTCAGGTTTTTATGGTTGGTCCTTTGCTCAAACGTCATTATTGTAGTTTTGCCAATATTAATGTTTAAATTATTCGCGCCCATCCATTCTTTTAATACTTGGAGACAGTTGTTTATCTCTCCCTCAAGTGTCGTCACATCATTATTATTACTAAAAACGGCCGTGCTATCATCAGCAAACACAACCATCGGGTGATGTGTTTCTGTGGGCATGTCATTGATATAAATAATAAATAATAAAGATCCTAAAATACCTCATTGGGGTACATCGTAGTTATTAGCTCTCTGATTTGATAGATACGTACGCTTGGTTTTTGAAGTAATGCAGACCTTATCTATTTTCGTAACTTGTTTTCTGACGGACAAGTACGATTTCAATAGGTTCAAAGCATTGCCCCTAACTCCATATCTTTCCAACTTCTCTAAAAGTATTGTTCTTTCCACAAAATCAAAAGCCTTGCTCATGTCCATGAATAGAGCAGCCAACGGACTTCTATTATCAATACCAGTTATAATTTTCTCAAAGAGATTGAAAATGGCCATGTTTATGTTCCTTTTCCTTCTAAAACCGTACTGTTCATCAGCAAAAGGATTGTTACGTTCAAAAAATGTATATAAACTGTTGTATATAACTTTTTCATAATTTTAGAGAATATGGGTAGTAAGGCAATAGGCCGGTAGTTGGCTGGATCATGTTTGCTACCTTTCTTGTGTATCGGTTTTATAACGGCTAATTTTAACCTGTCCGGAAACACACTCGATTCTAAGCACATATTTATTATGTAAATAAGTACCGGTGCTATAATATTTGAGACAGATTTAATAGTATTCAAAATCAAAATCATTTTTTTATTTCACATAGGCCTACATGGGCACTTATAAAACGTCGACAAAAGGTGCACGGTTCGGGTTGGTCGTTTCCTATGGGGAAGAACCGGCAAGAAACTCCATGGTTACTCTTTTAAAAATGGTTTGGTTTTACAATATTTCCATGTTACAGCATTAGTACTTAGATATAGGGGGACAACGTAGGCCCGACTTGACAATAAGTCGTAAGAAACTAAAAAAATAAAATAAAAAGATTATATGTTATATAAAAAAACTTAACAAATGTTAACTAGCATCTAGAAGGCCTACAATGTTCACACATTCACAAAACAATCGGTAAAAGAATCTATACAAAGGAAAAAAAAAAATAAGTATAACAAGACTTAATTTAACATGTGGCACAAATGTTGTTATCAGTGCTGTAACTATTCTTAGCAAAGGGCTATAAAGATGATTGAAAACCATTGTAAAAAGTCTAATTAAAAGAAGGAAAGAGAAAATGAGATTGAGAATAGTTAGAGACATCCACATATTTGTGCCGTTTACAAGTTACCAGGGAAGCTGCATGCGCAGAAGGAGCTAAGGCCAAATGTTTTTATCTTCAACGTAGTCCTTGATTTTATAATATGCTTTTTTAATAAGGATACGTTTGATGTAGTTTTTGAACTTTCCATTGGTCAGTTCTATAACTGACTTTGGCAACTTGTTATAAAAGCGTATACTGTTTATAAGAAAAGACTTGCTAGTTTTCGTTATTCTGAATTTGGGTATTACAATTTCGTGCTTACTGCGTGTATTTAAATTATGGAAGTTGCTTCTAGTTTTGAAAAGCCCTCGATTTTTACGTTTTACGGGCATACAAAATATATTCCAAAATATAAAGTGAAGGTAGAGTCAGTATATCGATCTCTTTAAATTTTTCTCTGAGGGACACGCGAGGACCCATTTTATAGATTGCGCGGATTGCCCTCTTTTGTAGGATGAAAATTGAGTCAAAGTCTGCTGCTGATCCCCACAGCAGAATGCCTTATGACATAATACTGTGGAAATAAGCATAGTATACTAACCTAGCTGTAGGTACATCGGTTAGCTGCCTTATTTTCCTTACTGCATATGCAGCCGAACTTAACATACCCGAAAGAGTTCTAATGTTCTATTAGTTGTAATGTCATCATAACCAGAGCTATATGTATTACAATTTATATTAAACACATGGCAGTACATTATCATGAGGCAAATTGCACAATAGTGTGGCGACACCAGCTCCCTTACTAAGTTGACAAGACAACTTGTGTTAAAGATGCTGGGCCCGACCCTTATGTAGATGCTTCTTAATTTTATTAGGGTAGTTATATATATATTCTGTAAGCATACGAATAGTTAATTATACTTATAGCGCATTGTTTGCTTTGAGTAGACGGACAAATAAATTATTTATAAAAGGAAATAATAAAAATTATGTAATGAGTGGAGTAGCGTGGTGTGTATAAGTGCGTGTGTGTGTATGTGTGGGTGGATTTGTGAGTGTGTGTCTATTTATGAGTGTGCTTGTGTGTATTTTGAGAAGAGAGAAAGTGAGAGTTTCTATGTTTGTGGGTAATGGTTAAGAATGAGCGATTGTGATAGGATACGTTTTAACGGGAGCTATTTTGAGTCATCAATAACTGTTCTGTATTGTTGTAGTTAAGAGTTAGTAGCCAATTATGTAGTTTCTTTTTAAGTGACACTTTAGGTAGTGAGTAAAAGTTTAATATTTTGTTAATTTTATTGTAGAGATGAGGACCCTGGAAACAGGGAAATTTTCTTGTAAAAGAGTATTGACAACGGAAGTGTTGGCATACCTTGTCTTTGCGTCTTGTGGTGATTTTTTCATAGGAGGTTTTTTGGTGCTGATGTAGTACTGTGTTTAGCACAAATAATTGTCTGACTGTAAGGACTTCACAGTTCCTGTACAGTTCTTCAGTTGGAAAGAGGATGGACCGAAAGTTACTAATTTTCAGCACGGCTCTCTGAGCTCGTTCTAGCTTCAACAGTGCCGTTTTGGGGGCACCTCCCCAAACGCAAACACAGTACGTTAAAAGAGACTGACAAAGAGCAAAATATGCACACCTAATAATTTGTGCTTCTGCAATGTGGCGAAGAGTCTTAAAGACAAAAATCAGCTTTCTGATTCTTTTTGTTAGCAAATCTATATGTCCTGAAAAGCTCAGGCCATCATCAAGAGTCACTCCGAGATATTTGATAGCTCGACAACGTTCAATTAAAAATTTAGGGCAGACACATTGCCAGGCAGAAAACATGAGTGCGCTACCAAGGCGTACGAATCTGGAGGTTGAGTGGAATTTCGTAAGCTGTACGTAAGAATTTTAGTTTTATCGGTGTTGATTGTGAGTATGTGTGTTTTGAGCCATTTTAGGACACTATTTAGTCCTTTTTGAGCTGTGTCAAAAGTATCGTTCCAAGAGTCGCCAGAGAAGGTAAGGACGGTGTCATCAGCAAACGCTATAATTTTTCCATCTCCCAACTTCAGATTACAGAGTTGGTTTACGTAAATCAGAAACAGGGTTGGACCAATCACACTGCCTTGGGGCACGCCAAAAGTCACTGGCAGTTCTTTACTGAGATAATTTTGTATTTTTACGCACTGAGTTCTGTTTTGAAGGTGTTAAGTGATTGATCACGAATCCCAATTTCCTCCAGCTTTATTAATAAGTCAGGAATAGAAACCGTATCGAACGCCTTTTTTAGGTCCAGAAATATTGACAATACTTTCTTTTTCTTGTCAATATTTTTGGTAACATAGTCAATTAGGTCAACTACAGCGCTGCTCATAGATTTGTTGCGTCTAAACCCAAACTGGTTGGGAGAAAAAATCATTTTATCTTCCAGATATTTCACTAGTCTTTTATTAATTAAACGTTCTAGAATTTTGGATATGGAAGGTAACACTGCAATAGGACGATAGTTATTTACACAGTTTTTGCTCCCAGATTTGTGAATTGGGTGTATGATAGCCTTCTTGAAGTACGAAGGGAAAGTGCCTGTATGGAGACAAATATTAAAAATATGTGTGAGTAAGGGGACTAGTATCAGAGAATATCGCTTTAGAAATTTTGTTGGAATATTGTCCCAGCCAACAGCAGAATCTGTTTTGAGTGACATGATTAATTCCTCAACCTCTGCCTCGTCGGTGTCTAACATGACGAATGATTGTAAAGACGAAAAAGTAGAGGTAACGTCTGTTGGACTTTTATGACTACCATGTGGAAATGAAAAGTTATCAGCAAGTTTACTGCCTATATTTGCAAAAAAATCGTTTACCATGTCAACCGATAATTGAGGAGAAGTAGAAGAAGTTAATAAATCGGTGTTGGGTATATTCGGCTTGTCAGTATTAGTTACTCTTTTTATCACCTTCCAAATCTTTTTATTATCTTTTGAAGCCTCACTCAATTCTCTCCTGTCAAAGTCTCTTTTTAGTTTTTTTAAGATTTTTGTGCAGTAATTTCTGTATCTTTTATATGTAATACTTAATATGGTATTGTTTGGAGTTAGTTTGAGTTTTTTATGCATTGCATCTTTATTGCGCATACAGCGGAGCATACCAACGGTCATCCACGGTTTGAGAAGACGTTTATTATTGTTTAATGAATTGATTAATTTTATAATTTCAGGGGGCACTGTAGGTATTAAAAATAAAGAGTCAAGATGCATGTTAAATTTTGATTATTAATGTTAATGTCAGATGCTAATTCAATTTCGTCAATAAAATAGTCATTAAAAGTTTGGGCGATAATTTTTGGGTTAGTTAAATTTGCGTCATTTATTCTAAGTGTTGGTATCCCTTCAATCGGCTTATTATTCTTGGACTTATTTATCATTTGCAATGTAGCTTTGCTCTTATTTGACGCATTATTAATGTCATTGTTATTTTGCGACTTCTTAGTCAGACGAATTATGGTTTTCAAGCGTTTCGTATAGGTTTTGAAAAGTTTTTTAGTATTGGGGTTGGGGTCTCTTCGAAATTGCCACAACATTTAACGCTTCCGTTCACAGCATAATTTTATACCTCTACTAATCCACTTAGGTGATTTGACTGCATATCGTTTTAGTCTTTTAAGCGGAAAACACATATCATAAAATAATTTAAATGTATCGTGAAATTTATTAAAAGCGTCATTGGGTTCTTTGGAGGAATAAATATCATTAAATGTCAAATTTTGTAAACAACTTTGAAACTTTTGGATATTTTCTTTACATTTACTACGTCTAAATATGTACCAATATTACGCAAGTTTTTTTAACAGGACATTGTATCAGTTATGCTGTATGATCCGACAACGCCAATTCGACCGTTACGCATCTACTTCTCCTTATATTGTCGATAATGTTATCAATGCACGTTCCGCTACAAAGTCGTGTTGGAGTGAGCACACCTAGTTTCAAATTAAAACTTAACAATAGGTTTTTAAAACTGCGAGAGGTATAGTTATCCTTCAAAATATCTATATTAAAATCACCACATAATCATCACCATCACCACTAAACAGGAATGTATTCACTGAGGCCTTGTCCAAACTAGGAGGTCTGTAAATACACACAACTATTACAGGGTGATCCTGCAACTCAACTGCGCAACCTTCAATAAGATTTGGTTTTCACCATTTTCCTACATCTATTTTTTGTCCCATTAAAGTATTCCTCATTAGTATACACGAGCCCCCATTCCTATTTTCTCGTGAATCATGTGTGGAGTGAATAGTTAGGTACGTGTAGATGCATATGATCGTCCTTTTTCATGTTAGTTTCTGTTATGCAAATTATGTCCACCGATTTACCCTCATCCCTAAAATTATTCGGGTGCACACCAAGTAAGTCCGATTTATTTACAAGTCCATGATGTGTGTATTATTTACAAGTCCATGTCAGCTTAAAAACTTATATTAAAACTTGTTTACTCCGTACTTTAAAGAGGTTTAAACCCGGGTTTTTAGTAAAACTGTTTTGTTGTAATACGACTGAATATGTTTTTTGTGCCAACGAAAAACACAGTTATACCGTCACACGTCACATTAGCATAGTATGTCGCTGACGTGAACCGATAAGTTTTTCCCCTACCAAAAATCGCTTAACGCGGTAATTTTACGCTTAAAAAAAACTTCTTTCACACATGTCTTCGCTTTTCGTGTCTGTTGACCACGTTGTTCTTATAATTTTAGCCTTTATCTTAATGATCACCAACATGGCTTTGTAGCGTCAAGGTCTACTGCCACAAACCTAATGTCTTTTACGGAGTCCCTGATAGAAACTATTGACTCGAATGAGCAGTTTGATGTGATATACATCGATTTCAGTAAGGCGTTTGATAAAATCTCCCACTCCATACTGATAAAAAACTGGCAGCATGTGGTATTACGGGACCCTTGCTGAAGTGGTTGGAATCATACCTCGCTAACCGTGAATTTTATGGTGTGGTAAATGGTGTTCGCTCTACCAACAATTATCGCATGACTTCCGGTGCCCCACAGGGTTCCCATTTGGCCCCCATATTATTTATTATTTTTATAAATGATCTTCCCCGCTGCTTTCACTTTGCAGAGTGTTTTTTGTACGCGAAAAAAATGCCAGAAAAATCGAATCATCCAATATATTGAGTTTCTGCAAGATGATCTGAACAGAGTTATTGAATGGTGCAAGAATAATAAAATGGAATTAAACCTCGATAAATGCTACCACCTGTAATTTTCTAGAAAAGTTCACCCCATCCATTCGAGCTACTTTATAGACAAACATAAAATTCATGAAGTAGAAACTATAAAGGATCTAGGAGTTCAGTTTGATAAAAAAGTTACTTTTATCCCCCACATCGATAACACTATTAAAAAAGCTTCCAAAATGTTGGGATTTATACTACGCAATACGAAGGGTTTCAAACAAGTCAGCACTAAAAAATTGCTGTATGCCTTGTCCAAAGCATACTGGAGTATTGTAGTGTTGTTTGGAGACCGCATTAGGCCACTCATAAACTTCTCTTAGAAAGGGTCCAGAAACGCTTTCAATAGCACCTTGCTTTTTCCAAAGGGAAAAGCAAGCAGTTGCCTTCTTATGTGTCCCGTCTGCAAACTTTCAGAATGCTCTCGTTATCGACTCGAAGAGAAGTAATGGATGCCATATTTATGTACAAACTCATCAGAAAGTAAATAGGCTGCCCACAGTTACTGAGTCGCCTCAAGTTTCGTGCCCCAACCCGCTACCCTCGAAATCCCATCTACCCGCCCTTGCGTAGAACTGTCCTAGGTGCTGTGGTGTTCTGATTTACAGATCCACATGTTTAACTCTATTTACAATTCATAACACTATACAAACCATACCTTCATAGCTTTTGATATTGTATCAACTTTTGTAATTCATTTTTATGTTTTCTTTCTATTATTATCATCTGAAAAGCATACTTTTAGTTATCTCTGATTGTTTTAATATTTAAAACTTAAATTATATTGCTAATTTGTAATTCTTGCAATATTTTTCTACTGTGACATTTTCATCTGACATGACATCTGTCTATCTATTTTATTTTCTTAAACCATAGACCGTAACATAGGTACCATGGACTAAACCTGCTTTAAGCTAGGTGTACATTCATATAAGGGTAGCGTAGACTGACCCCTTTGTGAACCGTTTTTATTCGTTCTGGTCTTTATTTTGTTAATAGAAATTTGAATTTAAAATTTAGACGATATGACACAGAACGATGAAAAACGGGCGTCAGCTTTTTAGTTTTGAATCGGGACTGAACGCCGAAAGTCGGTTTACTACTGAGTAATACGAAGTGGACTTTTTTTATCTAAAACTCTCAACCTTAATATCCAGCTTGTGTAAGAGTAATAAAATCTGAAGTGCACTAATATATATATTGTGAGTGATATACTGTGTATGATTTTACCTACGTATCTGACTACTAACCGTTTCACTCCTGGCTGCCTGCCTTCCTACCTACTGTAAGCCTACACAACTGCATACCAAACCGTGTGCCTGAAAGACCGCCGTGGTGTCTGCTCACCTGTCACTCTCAAGCTCACCACAACTTTTGGAGAGTTCCAGTCCGCCCAGCTGCCTGCCTAAACGATTTGCTACCTACTCTACTACCTACCTGCCCGACTGCCTGCTTGTCGTCGTGGAGCCCACTCACCCGCCTACCTCGGGCATACCACGGCTTCCAGCCCGTCCTGCTGCCTGGTTAGCTGCCTAACTGCAGCAACCCACGTCGTGTGAAGCCGGACCATAGTTTTATTATCTATATACTTTTCTTAATTTTAATTTATATTACCTTTTACTTTTATTAACGTAGCTAACGTTAGCTCTCCGGAGCTTACGTTACGTTACAGTGCTAACTCACCAATACCGCGAATGTGCAAAATGTGAAAATAGCTGTAGTGACCTGATTGACGTGCACCACGATAGCATAGGCAAATTTTGTAAATTAATTATTAAATACTATTGGCACAATTAAGAGATAATATGATTGCCAATTTGTTAATTTATATACTAATTTAATGTTATTTAATTTTTTACTGTTATCTAATGTAAATGATATATTTAATCTCAGTTTAATTTTATTTATTTATTTGATATTTTATAATAAATCAATATTATATTTTTAATTTAATTAATTAATCTTGATTTGTTTGTTAAATTCCTCAAATTGTGCTTAGTCGTAAAATAAAAATTATCATTCATTATCCATAATTATTTGCAATCTATACCAATATTATAAAGAGGAAAGATTTTTTTGTTTGTTTGTTTGTTTGTACCGAATAGGCTCCAAAACTACTGGACCGATTTCAAAAATTCTTTCACCGTTAGGAAGCTACTCTATCCCCGGGTGACATAGGCTACTTTTTATCCCTGTATTCCCACGGGAACGGGAACTACGCGGGTGAAACCGCGAGGCGTCCTCTAGTAATTTATATTTATAATCAATCAAATAAGTGCATGAGGTGTTAGCTTGTAATTAATTGTTGCACTTATAAATGTATATCGTGTAATTATATGAAATGTAATGTGTTAACAATTGTAAGCTAACCTGAAATAAATAAATTACACAACAGACTTTGATGGGGTTTTTCTTTTTATTTACTTACACTCCGAAAGGTTTATTCGAAGACATGTGACATTCACTAACCCGCACTAGGCCCACGTGGTGGATTGAGGCCCATTACGTCTCTCACAGCGTCCCAGCAGTATAAACGTCAAAAGCCTGATGATGAAGCCGAAAGTTTTGTGTGTGGGAAATACAAATCGAGATTTTATTTAGATTTTCACAAAACTCTTAATGAATTGATAAGTTGCCACATAAATAGTTTGCACTCGTGTGTAGCAAATAGACATAGATGAACTACATTAAAAACATCGTTTAAAACTAGCTGCAAAAACCCGCCTCAAATTATTTGCCTTGCGTTCAGTAAGAAACCACCTTTAGAATATCAAAACATTAAGAGTAAAAGGTTAAAATACTTCTGAGAAAAGTAATTTAGTTTTGGCTTTTCAACTGAGATAAGAGAAATTGATAATTGTAAGGTATATAATTGGATAGTGGCCATAATTAGACAGCTTTCTGAAGTAAATTATGCAAAATACACGAAATTAATGTTTATCTTGAAAATATTCAATTTTATAAAAGATTTTTACATCTATGTAACTTTAACGTTAAATAGCAGATGTAACGTTCATTTGCAATTGCAGCGTCAGAGGCGTTAATTAAATTGGTCTTCCAAAGTGCAGATGTATGGGCACTTGAGGCACGTGTGTCATATTCTGCACAGGGGCACCGCACTCACATTGGCTTGATTTTATAGACTGTTTTTTTTTTTTTCGATAATTTTCAGACTTCTTATAAGGCACGTCGTAGAGCAACGACGTTTCAACTCCACAGCATTGGTACATAATAGAGCCGTATTGTGTGTGGCTATCATAATAATTATGAACAGTTACAGGACGTTATTAAATATAATAATAATAACAACCTGTTACTGTCCCACTGCAGGGCAAAGGCTACTTCTCATCTAGAGAAGGCACGAACATTGATCACCACGTTTGCTCGTGTGGGTTGACGATTTCGAACTTATATTAATTGTAAGTCTAGATTTCCAAGATTACTACTACCAGTTACTAACATTAAATGTAATCAAACAAGTCTATTATACAAGTACGTAGAATTTGTTCAAATTGTTACATGTTTAATCACAGAATTTAGTACAAACTGAATTGTTTAGCGAAATCGATTCGTATCACTCCCTACGACCATGTAAGTTTAAATTTTACTGTTACTTCTCGATTTGAAACTCATTAATATTTAATGGAATTTAATCAATGTTGCCTGGAATACATTTGCATTGTAAGTATTCACCAAAAACTTTGTTATTTCGAGCATCAGCTCTATAATGAATGAAGTGTTGGTCGCTCGGTGGCGAGATGGGACGACAACATTGCTACCCTCTCGGATAGCATCTAGATGAGGTTATCACATTGAACGTAGGACATAGGAAAAAAGAGGCCCGGGACCAGCAGTGGGGGAAGAAGGGCTGTAGATGATGATGATGAGTGTCATAATCCAGCGGAGTCTCGCGATCCTCACCAAGTCATCGGTCCACCATGTGGGAGGTCTTCCAACGTGGCAACGCTGCGTTATACAGTACGCGGTTGCCTGTGAAGCACAGGACCGGTTTACGCTCGGGAGGGGAACATGGCTAGCAGTAAACCTTTTTCGACTGAAATGATGATTTATTTTTTAATTGTTGTTAGGCTTGCGTTTGACAAAATATCACATAATAAGCTGAATTATTTTTTTCAACATAGACTTAATGATCGGTCATATGTATTATTACGTATACTTTACTAACAAATACCAATATTATATTGTTAAATTTGATTTTTTCTTTGATGCGGAACCGTAAATTTGCGAAGTACGACACGCACTTGGCCGGTTTTATTTTTTATTATTATTGATAGGCTTGCTCTTGACCAATATCTCACCTGATGGTAAGCGATGATGTGGTCGGCGATAAAGCACATTTACCTAGAAGTAACTTTTTCATTCTTGACTTAAAGATCACCAGATTGTCGACAGGGAATTCCACTCCTTATAAAGAGTGGGCAAAAAATCATGGATATTTTTTAGTACCACCTATCAAATCAAATCAAAATCAAAATTTCTTTATTCAATTAGGCCTTTAAGCGGCACTTTCGAACGTCAAAAATAAAAATTAAATGTAATAATAATTAATTCTACCGTCCATTCGGAAATGTAGCTTGTTATGGAGAAGAACGGACAAGAAACTCCAAACTTACTCTTTTAAAAATACATATATGTGAGAACGATGTAAAAAAAACGCACTTAAAAGCGTCTAGAGTAAAACTGTTCGCGACGAGGCGTCACAAACAAATGTTAGAATAGTTTATAGATATAAATAGTATAAACAAAACATACGTCTGCTTACCCCAGCGCGCTAGCTCGTACTAAAAAGTTTTAGACGAGAATTTTTCTTTGATAGTTTTTTCGAACATAGAATTTCGACCACTTTTTGAGGCACTTAACATTATGTTTTAGTGTATATGAGTATGTATTAAGTTAATATGGGGTCTAACAAGTAAATTAGAATCGTTACATACATACTAAATGCGGTAGTTGCGGAAAGAAAGTAAATTCAAAACAAAGTCAAATTCCGTAAAACGACCGGTCGCCACGACCGTTTAGTTCGAAATGAGCAGTTTTTTTTTTTTTTTTTTTTTTTTTTTTTTCATGCGTGGCGTCTCGCAGTTCTGCCAAAGTAGCCGTCCTCTGCTTAACCGGACTAACCTGTGGAGACTAAGCTAAGTAGCCTCCGGCCAGGCTTAAAGTTTCTAAACCTAAAGCGACAGCACTAAGGGCTACCCCAGTTGGGGTCGGACCTCGGCTCAGGGCGTCGCTTGGGGGATGGCAAAGGCCGGATCTGATAAAGTGATTCTACCATCCGTTCGGAAAAGCCTACGTGGAGAAGAACGGACAAGAAACTCCAATAATATCTGACTGGTATTTAACTATGGCTCAGCACGCGGGCTAGCTTATAGAATCGAAAAGGATTACGCGACGAGCCTCTGCGGTGAGGACGGAACGAATATGTTAGTTAATTTTGTATGAACGGCGGGTTCGTACTATTTACGAACCCACTGACCGTCCTTGAAGATAAGGCTATCGAGCTCCTTAGTGATGGACTCATACCTCGAAAAGAGGTTGGCGCATTCAGCGGGAAGGAGAGAGCCCGCATTCCGGATTTCAGTATCCAGAGCACGGGCTTGAGGGGTCATGAAAATGGAGTACGCGTTAATTATATTTATAGCGACGCATACATATGGCTTTTGCCCGGAGGGGGCGACAGGGGGCTGGCACTTAGCAGCAGGGGTGGTGGAAGCCACCTTCTGGCTTTGTGCGGTCATAGGGGCGGCCATAGGGGCGGCGGGGGGCATTGAGTCGGGGATAATAATTGGCGCTGCGATGGGAGTAGCCATCAGCGCTGGAATCGGCTGGGAGCAAGACTGAGGAGCCACACTTTGGTGGTTCAGCTTGCCCCAGGGTGAAGGCCTCTGAGGGGCTAGTCTGGGGGGGAGTTGAGTGGTAGGGGCTTGGCGCGCTTGGCGCGCGTCATTACGCCTGGCCATTTTAGGCGCAAGCTTAGGGGCTCTTGGGCAACCACGGTAATTAGCCGGGTGCCCGACTTGTCCACAAAGCACGCAGCTGGGAGGCTCCGTGCATTGTGATCGGTCTTTTGGACGGGAACAGTCCTTGGTATTGTGCTCTCCCAAGCACTTAACGCACCTGGGAGGAGCGAAACAATTGGTCTGAGAGTGACCGTAGAGTTGGCAGTTGTGACACTGACCAACGAGATGGGGACGGTATGGCTTTTCAATGGAAATGCCTGACAAGTTACATACAGTACTGACATTGAAAATAGGATTGTGACCCTGGAAGGGGAAACACACGACAAGGACCATGTCGTAGAGATCTCCGCCTCTTGCTTTATGCAATCGGTGGACCTCTGACACAGGGACTTTTTGCGCTAATAAATCCTCTCGGATTTCTTCCGTCGGGATTTCCTTCGGAACGCGCTTAATGACAACTCTAGTATACTTTTCCTCCGGAAGGGAGTAAGTATGGAAAGATACTTTCCTGTCTTTTAGAAAACGAGTTAAAGCTCGATAATCATTGGGAGTGGGGACTTGAATTCTGATGCCTTGTTGGCATGCAGTGGCCTTGGTGAAATTAATTTTACGCGCTACACAGGCGCTTGAAATGTCGCTCCATTTCCCTTTATCTTGAAGATAAATGGGTGGAGGAGGAGGAGGCTTCCTAGTGGTAGTATTATTTACTACTACCATAGGGCTAGGCGAGCGGTTTGACCGCTGAGAAGGACTAGCGGGGGCGGGGGCGGGGGAGGGTTGCCTGTCGGGCAAGGCCGGCGGCAGAACTGGCTGGGGAGAGGTCTTAGCTACTGGCTTTTTGGCCTTGGTAGCGTGAGGGGGACTTTTCCTCATTTTCCTCTTTCCACCAGAGTGGACTATGAAGTCTCTGTTATCAGAGTCAGAAGAAGAGGATATGGTGGCATAGTCCTCTGACAAATCGGGCTTATTGGGGTCAATAGGTAACACCTGATCGATGTGTTCAGCTACTGCTGCCCATTCATCGTCGGTACTAAGGGCTGTGTCCATATCGATGGGAGAGTCACCTTCCTCATCGACCCAAGACTTGGATCTGGACTTAGTGTCCGCGTGAAAAGCGGCTATGCGCTCCTTGTACTTTTTGTACTGGAGGCGATCGGACTTCCTACGAGGAGGAGGCTTAGTAGCCGAAGTCTGGGGCTTTAAAGGGCTACGGTCTCTCTCAGAAGGAATTTGATCTGACTTTCTAACCTCGCCCTGGGAAAGGGTGGTTGATCTAGGCCCGGAAGTGGGCCTGACGGGTGGGGTGGGTGATCTGGGAGAGTCCTTCTCCTCACATGGCACGGGGGCCATGCTAGGTTCGGGTTCCATTATCGGATCATCCACGACCGGATTTATGTTTGGTACTAGTGTTTCTAACACTGTGCCAAAAAGAGTGGCGAGTCTAGCTCGGAGATGTAAGTCCTGAGCGAACCTCTCCTTAATTGTTTTAATGGCATATTGCGCATTTTCAGGGAGATGACTAAAGTCAGAATAGGGCGGGGGGGCAGGGGCACTGTAAGGTGCACATCTGGCAAGAGATGCAAGAATAATCTTGAAACGGGCCTCATTTTCATGACGCGGACTGGGATCGTCCGACATCAAGTCCTTGACGAGCTCTATCAACACCTCAACGGGATGCATCGTTGTCGATAGAGTCAGAACAAGGAGAAGAGAAAAGGACTAAAAACTACTAAGGGGCTGATAACCTTATTCCCCGGGTGGATGGGCCCGGGGATGTGTGAATCCTACCCTCCCAGCCGGGTTAGACTGGGAGGTGAGTATCTGGTGAGCCCTAAGCTTGTTATCCTGCCACCAATCTTATTGGGTGGCAGGGGTCCTAGGGTACCGGTGAACCCACCGAAGGTGGGCCACCCTCCTCCTGTGTACCGAAAGTCTGGCACGTCGGGGTTGAGACACCCGACCGTGCCAGGTGAATCGCTGTGGGGCAGAGACAGGGGTTGACTAGGCTATCTACCAAGGCCAACTACCCTGCTCCCGACTCCTTCTGACTGCCGTGTCCAGACGGGACTTGGCAAGTGGGCGGGTCACCACTTCACTTGGCTTAGTTAACACCGTTAGGTTTCCACCAAGGACCACTAAGTCGTGGTTTTAACCCGGAAGGGGCCAAAAAAGATGTCCCTACTAGTAACCGAAGTTACTAGTAGCGACACCTGTGAGCGGCGCGCGGAGACGCGGCGACCGCAGTGACGTCACGCAGTGGCGCGACGAGTCGGAGAGAGGGGCGCGGCGGGGCGCGCGGTGGGTTCGGCGAGAGCGGCGAGCGGCAGCGAGACGTCCGCTCGGCGGCGATGGCAGGCGAAGAGTGAATGAAATGAGCAGTCAGATGGCGTCACGTATATAGTCTGGCGCGTAAGCAGGTAAATTTGGTATTTTAGAATAGTGTTTTAAGGGCTTTATAATAGCCTATAGTACGCAAAATGCGGTTATCTAGTAGTATTATAGTTAATATACTTTAGATATAATGTGTAAGTAGTGATTTAAGCAAATAAAATATATTTGTTTACTTATTTTGGACCCCCCTAAAATGGCTGGGTCGCAAGTATCGGTAGGTTCGCTCTGCCCACCTACCAATCGTATTATTTTCCTTACACATTTGTTTTGTTAGGAAACACCATCTAGGTGTTTTAGATAGTATACCTTGGTGCTATGACTGAAAAACTGTACATAATAAGAGTACATAGCCAGGTTTAAAACAGTTTCACTC
This sequence comes from Orthosia cruda, assembly GCA_964057195.1. Lineage (NCBI taxonomy): Eukaryota > Metazoa > Arthropoda > Insecta > Lepidoptera > Noctuidae > Orthosia > Orthosia cruda. The sequence goes on from OZ059838.1 coordinate 34,251,604, forward strand.
TGAGATGGTAAATACATGAATTTTTGCTTAAGTAAGTAAATAGAAATTTCGTTATAAGCGATTTAGCGCTTCTAGGTGACCTGGAACTGTGTCCAGGCCCTATATATAGATGGCGTCTATGTAATTCTAGTACATAGATCTTACTTACTTGAAATAATGTGTCTGTATGTGCCAGCATGGACGTTTCTACGCGTCTGCCAGAGGGCCCACTACCTTCAGACACACTTGGTGCCTGAAGGACTATTGATATGCTATCTGAAGCATTACGTTTGGGGACCCTCGGGCACACGCCTGGACTCAGTCACAACACATAGCTAATATATAGCTACACATACACACACAGAGGCGTTAAAGCCGTGGAGCAACACGATATTTTCTATTTCGGCCGCTTCCCGGCAACAAAAGTCCCAGAAGGGCTGGTGGTACACCCATCAGGGTACCACCATTCGATAGCCCAATTCTCCAGCTTCCCAAACACATTTTTGGAAGGAGCCTAGCTCTGGTGGTTAGGGAACTAACCGACTTAATATAGTAAGAGGTTCCATGGGTTTCTCGCATCGTCAACCACATCAGAGTGAATACTGGATCGAGGGTTGGAGCTGTATCCACCGGACTTCCACCATGGGATGGCCCATCGCGAGGGCTATCCGATGATGGTTGGTGAATGCGGATCTGCCCACCAGCTCGAGTACAAACTCGCTTAATATGCCGAAAACAGGCACAGAAGCTATGTTTTCGCACTTTCACGTGGCTGTGCCCGTGAAGGTGACAGATGAAGCTGTGAAACTGTCACAAATCGATGGTCCAGGAGTAGGGCTACAAGTTCCTTGCTGGTACCCTGGCACTAAAGTGCACCATTGTATTAGAAAGTAGCGTGTAAAGCTACAAATTGACAGAACTTCCCCTTATTAGGCGTTCTCCACGCAAGAGCTCCCTGAAGGTAGCAGCTATGGACCTGGACCAAGGTCCGGAGGAAAGGTTTTCTCGAGACCTATCCAGAGACACAAGTCTCATCGAAATCGGTTTAGTAGAAGGGGAGTTTCTGTCGGTTTCCAGCGACTAGTCATAATAATTAATTTCTTAATTAAAGTTATGCGCGGTCGCTGATTTGAGGTCGTCGTTACGGTCAAGTGTGGTAGTAGGATAGTGCGCAGAGGCACCGTCCTAATTGTAGCCAATATTTCTCAAATATTAAATCCACGTCACTTTGCGTAACGAAGACCATGAAGAAGCGTCGCTTTTGGTCATGAAAACTCAAGCCTTTCATTGAACTGGACATCACGCCTTCCCCTCAACATACTTGGCAGCCTTCGAACCACTGCAGGGTCGGTATTTGCTCGAAGACAACGAACTATAGGTGCAAGGGGCGTCAACGCGTTCGAGCTGGAGCCTTATAACCTCCGGAGTGCCTGCGGCCTTGAACGATCACGTCCGTCCCGCACAAAAACAAACAATTAAAAATACAATAAATAGGTAATTAAAAACAGGCGGAGGCAGCTAAGATATGACTAATCCCAACTGATGGCGCCCGTTCACGAACATGACACATGGATCGGCACCACTCAGCTCAACCATCATGAAGGGAACCGAATGATCCAACACATGTGCCACCATCAGAGAGACATTAGAGAGAGCATGACACACTCAACTGCCAGGGCACACTGAAGTCAACGAACGACACATAGTTACAGTAAATGGTAGATTTACAGTTGGTACATAGTACTCGCATATGTGCTGTGCAGTTATAGAATCCAAAAAATAAATTGAGTTTATACAACACAAATATACATTTTAATTATTCGTACAGTATTCAGCAGGTCCAACAATACTTCAGAACTTTTCTGCGACCACTTGTTTTTGTGCCCTACTGGAAATAACCCCAACTATCGCCCTGTTTCGTTTGATCCACGATTTTTTTGCCCCGTATATGTTTTTTAATGGATATTATATTTCCAAAAAGGCCTCACAAACCCGAAAATAATTCGTTTAATATGTTTCCTATTATTCCTCCTTTATATTCCTTTGTCTTTATAAAAATCTTATACATTTATGTATCAGAACTTTCAACTAGGATAAAGAATATCCTATATAGGGTGGAATTTTGTAATGCCACCGGAAGGGAAAGTACTCTTAATGCTGTAGATAGAAAATTTTACTCAAAAAAAAGTTCCTTTATTTTTGAAAAGGAAGAAAACTGCATACAAAGGTTTTCGAAACTTCGCTTGCCACACCTGGGAATCGAACTGACTAACATCTTTAAAAATTAGACACTGTACTTTCATTGCATCGATCGTTGGGGGCAATTATAAGGATGCAATATCTCTAACAAACTTAATAAATTTAATTAAAGCAAAACCATGAAATCTAGTCTTATAAATTCAATGGATCAATTGACGGTGACTTGACCTTTGAGATAGTGCTCCAGCCCGTAAAAATCAAAATAATTTTTTTTATTTCACATAGGCCTACATGAGCACTTATAAAATGTCGACAAAAGGTGCACGGTTCGGGATGGTCGTTTCCTAGGAAGAAGAACCGGCAAGAAACTCCATGGTTACTCTTTTAAAAATAGTTTGGTTTTACAATATTTCCATGTTACAGCATTAGTACTTAGATATGGGGGGACAACGTAGGCCCGACTTATGACAATAAGTCGTAAGAAACTAAAAAAATAAAATAAAAAGATTATATATTATATAAAAAAAAGTTAACTAGCATCTAGAAGGCCTACAATGTTCACACATTCACAAACCAATCGGTAAAAGAAACTATACAAAGGTAAAAAAAAAAAATAAGTATAACAAGACTGAATTTAACATGTGGCACAAATGTTGTTATCAGTGCTGTAACTATTCTTAGCAAAGGGCTATAAAGATGATTGAAAACCATTGTAAAAAGTCTAATAAAAAGAAGGAACGAAAAAATGAGATTGAGAATAGTTAGAGACATCCACATATTTGTGCCGTTTACAAGTTATCAGGGAAGCTGCATGCGCGGAAGGACCTAAGGCCAAATGTTTTTATCTTCAACGTAGTCCTTGATTTTATAATATGCTTTTTAACAAGGATACGTTTGATGTAGTTTTTGAACTTTCCATCGGTCAGTTCTATAACTGACTTTGGCAACTTGTTATAAAAGCGTATACTGTTTATAAGAAAAGACTTGCTAGTTTTCGTTAATCTGAATTTGGGTATTACAATTTCGTGCTTACTGCGTGTATTTAAAGTATGGAAGTCGCTTCTAGTTTTGAGAAGCCCTCGAGTTTTACGGACATACAAAATACATTCCAAAATATAAAGTGAAGGTAAAGTCAGTATATCGATCTCTTTAAATTTTTCTCTGAGGGACTCGCGAGGACCCATTTTATAGATTGCGCGGATTGCCCTCTTTTATAGGATGAAAATTGAGTCAACGTCTGCTGCTGATCCCCACAGCAGAATGCCATAAGACATAATACTGTGGAAATAAGCATAGTATACTAACCTAGCTGTAGCTACATCGGTTAGCTGCCTTATTTTCCTTACTGCATATGCAGCCGAACTTAACCTACCCGAAAGAGTTCTAATGTGCGCGCCCCACTGCAATTTTGAATCGATAGTAATCCCTAAGAATACAGTTTCCGTTATAACTTCTAGATTTTTGCCGTCAAGATTTAAGTTTAGGTCATGTTGTGGTACATTTGGTAAAGAGAACTTTAGACATTTTGTTTTTTTCGCATTTAGTAAAAGATTGTTAGCTGCGAACCATTTTGAGAGAACAATTAGACTTTCGTTGACATTTAAGACATCCGTATCTTGCCTATCTATTTAAAAAATTAGCGAAGTATCATCAGCAAATAGAATTATATCCGATAATTTGGCCATCATAAAGGGGAGATCATTAATGTAAACAAGAATTGATCCTTGGGGCACGCCCATCTTGACTAGAGACCCGGAGGACGTCGCCCCATTAACATTTACTTTTTGCTGTCTGATTGATAAATAGGAAAGCACGAGATCAGGAGATTTTCCACGAATTCCGTAATGGTGTAATTTACAAATCAGTGTGTTGTGGTCGATGCAGTCGAAAGCTTTTGAGAGATCACAGAAAATGCCAATGGCATCCTGGGACTTCTCCCTAGATTCCAAGATGTGGCTGATGAGTTTTACTCCCGCGTCCGTTGTTGACCTACCTTTCGTGAAACCAAGCTGTTGACTATGCAGGATCCCATTTGAATTGAAGTGAGACAAGATCTGTTCCAGCATGATTTTTTCAATGCTGGAAGCACGGATATAGGTCTATAATTTTTAGGATCACTCTTACAGCCTGATTTGAAAATTGGTACTACTTTACTGTGTTTCATTAAGTCAGGAAAAGTGCCGCTGTCCAAACATTGATTGAATATGCCTGTTAGGACAGGAGCAATTGAGTCAATAATATCTCCAAGAACCCTAACGGATTTACCACACAAGTTTTCAGTATTTTTTATATTGAGACTTTTGAACGCGTTTTTAATTGTATCAATACAGCATAACAGGAGAAGCACTACTGCCTACATTAATAATCATTTTAATACCTGGATTGGTACAAACAGCACAATCAGATAGCCTGCGAGATCACCAGATCGTGAAGGCTATCTCTGACCCTGTAGGTTTTTTTTTTGTGGGGTTATGTAAATAATAAAAATTACATTAATTCTTATGCGAAAATAAACGAGTTGAGAGTTGAAGTTTAGAATACGATTTATATAATATTTAATATTCACCACAACACGTTATTAAAGATTACTAGAAATGAATTCGTTACAAGAATAAATTTGTGTATCCAAGAAAATGGAACCCATTTCGAGCAACTAATTAATTTCTGTTTTTTATTTCGTAGACTAAACTGACATTTGGGGGGTTGCCACTTTATCGTTACATAAACATAGTGTCGTATCCTGAGTGATCGCAAGTTGAGCGAACGTTGAAGTAGGTCGATCGAAAATTGAACAATTTCACGACAAAAAATACATTTGTTAAGAAATTAGCGGCCTTTATGTCAAAGTCAAAGATATTTATTCAACTAGGCCAATAAGCGGCACTTTTGATTCCACCATACATTCGGAAAAGTAGCTTGTTATGGAGAAGAATGCACAAGTAACTCCATACTTACTCTTTTAAAAAAAATAGGTGTCTCACAATATTTACATTAGTATATACATTAATAAATTCATATATGTGAGGACTATGCACCCAGAATAGCACTACACACTATACTACGTACATATAAAGTATTAAAAGCATTAACAGGTAAATTCATTAATTTTATAAATAGGAACATGGTTCTCACATACTTACAAATATTTAAAACATAAGTATAATACCTAATTCAACAACAACGGAACAGTATGTAAGAGAATTTCTTAAAAAAAAAAAATACGATAACTATGAATATAAATTACCAAATTTGATTTTGTCTACACTAAAGATTGCCCTGCCCTATGGAGCAGGACCAGCATTTTTCCAAGCATTCTTATCTTGAATATAATCATCTAATTTGTAAATATGCTTATTTAAAAAGTGTGCGTTTAACAAAAAAAATATATTAACATTTAATTGATGATCATGTACATCCATTCGATGAATCGCTTATGATTGAGCTTTACCTACAACACTATGGTCCGCGCTTGCAACATAAAAAAATGGTCATTACCACCTGTCAGTATAGTCTACGAAATTAAAAATCACAATATAGTTAGTTTACCATTTTTTGTAAATAATTAATATAATTTAAGATTTCGTGGTTCTCCTTTCATTTAATTTATCAAGTTTGCTAGAGAGATTTCATCTTTGTAATTGACCCTACCGATCGATGCAATAAAAGTATAAGGTGTGATTTTTAAACATTTTAGTCGGTTCGCTTTGGGGCTTTTGGGCAACCACGGTAATTAGTCGGGCGACTTGGCCACAAAGCACGCAGCTGGGAGGCTCCGTGCATTGTGAGCGGTCCTTTGGACGGGAACAGTCCTTAGTGCCATGCTCTCCCATGCACTTAACGCACCTGGGAGCCGCAAAGCAATTGGTCTGAGAATGACCATACAGTTGGCAATTGTGACACTGACCAAGAAGATGGGGGCGGTAGGGCTTTTCGATGGAAATGCCAGACAGATTACAAACAGTCTTGACATTGAAAATGGGATTGTGACCCTCAGTGGGGAAGCACACAACCAAAACAATGTCGTAGAGTTCTCCGCCTCTTGCTTTATGCAATCGGTGGACCTCTGAAACAGGGACTTTCTGCGCTATTAAATCCTTGCGGATTTCTTCCGTAGGGATTTCCTTCGGAACGCGCTTGATCACGACTCTTGTTGACTTTTCCTCCGGAAGGGAGTAGGTGTGGAAAGAAACTTTCCGGTCTTTGAGGAATCGAGTTAAATCTCGGTAATCACGGGGGGTGGGGACCTGAATTCTGATGCCCTGTTAGCATGCAGTGGCTTTCGTGTAATTGATTTTGCGCTCAACACAGGCGCTTGAAATGTCGCTCCATTTCCCTTTATCTTGGAAATAAATGGGTGGAGGAGGAGGGGGCTTCCTAGTGGTACTTATTGTTACCACGGGGCTGGGCGAGCGGTTTATCCGCTGAGAAAGATTAGCGGGGGCGGGGGCGGGGGAGGGTTGCCTGTCGGGCAGAACTGTCTGGGGAGAGGATAAAGCTACCGCCTTTTTGGCCTTGGTAGCATGAGAGGGACTCTTCCTCTTTTTCCTCTTACCTCCAGAATTTCTATAAGAGTCGTGATCGGAGGAGTCGGAAAAAGACACTGTATCGTAATCCTCTGACATATAGGGTTTGTCTGGGTCAGCGACTGATACACTCTGGTCAGCTAAAGCTTCCCATTCGTCATCAGTGCTAAGATTGGTTGCTTTTTCCATAGGGGAATCGCATTCGTCCTCAGCCCACAATTTGGACTTGGATTTTTAGAGGACTTATGGAGGGAAGCCACAAGCTCTTTGTACTTTCTGTACTCGCAAGCAGAGGGGGGGTCTCTCCATGATTTGACACTAATATAGGTATATATTATTAGTATATATAATTACTACCACCCATCAGAGATAGCGACGGAAAATGGGCCATAAGCAATGACCAAAAAGCGTTAAGGTTTGCTCAACACTTAGAAGAGACTTTTCAACCCAATGAAAGCTCGATAGAAATACTTGAGAGTGAAAGATTGCCACAAAATCAAAGAATTAAGCTTGTGACTCCTAAAGAAGTCATGAGAGAAATCCAAAATAACATTAGCTCGAAAAAGTCTCCGGGTTACGATCTTATTATAGGGGAAATTCTAAAACACCTCCCACGCAAAGCCATAGTAAAGCTGACCAAGCTTATCAATGCTGCATTTATCTTAAAATATGAGCCATGGAAGGTCGCTGAAGTCATTATGATTGCAAAGCCTGGAAAACCACCCCATGAAGCATCATCATATAGACCTATTTCTCTGTTGCCCGTGTTATCAAAGCTATTCGAAAAACTGTTAATGAAACGATTAAAACTAAAAATAGAAGATAAAGACCTTATTCCAAATCATCAATTTGGCTTTAGGGAAAAACACTCAATAATAGACCAGGTACATAGAATAACCAATATCATTGAAAAAACACTTCAAAATAAGGGAGTCTGCGCCACCGTGTTTTTAGATGTCGCGCAAGCTTTAAGGGTCTAATATTCAAGCTCAGACGTATGCTACCAGAATTTGCAGATATTCTAGAGTCGTATATAACTAATGGAATGTTTAGAATACGGCAAGAACACGCATATTCCGAGCTAAAAGCTATTAAAGCTGGGGTACCTCAAGGAAGTGTGCTAGGCCCAATTCTGTACTTGTTATACACATGCGACATCCCAGAACTGGAAAACAACACCATTGCGACCTTTGTAGATGATATTGCAATTATGGCTACCGGATCAAGCCACAGAGAAGCAGTAGAAAAAGTTCAACTAGCTGTGAACAAAGTTTATGACTGGACACAAAAATGGAAGATCAAACTGAATGAGTCAAAATCAATTCACATTGACTTCACAAATAAACACTTGAACTATCACCCAATCTACATTAATGGCATGCAAGTGCCTTATGCTAATACAGCCAAATTCCTTGGCATAACTCTCGACGCCAAGTTGCGTTGGAAAGCTCATGTCAAAAAGAAAAGACAGGAACTCGACATACGTTATAAAAGTATGTATTGGTTACTCGGAAGGAAATCCTGTCTATCAATACATAATAAACTAACCATATACAAGCATATACTGATGCCAATTTGGACGTATGGTATCCAACTTTGGGGCTGTACTAAACAAAGCAATGTCAAATTAATACAACAATTCCAAAATAAAGTGCTCAGGGATGCTGTGAATGCACCCTGGTACATAAGAAATGACAATCTTCACCGTGACCTTAAAATGGAATTCGTCACCACCATCATCCAAAAATTTGTTAAAGCCCACGAACACAGACTTCATCGACACGTGAATGTTGAGGCTACCCAGCTGTTAGACAATACAGATTTAGTACGTAGGCTAAAAAGAACTAAACCTTTTGAATTAGTGTAGTGTACAAAGTGAATGAATAATAGTGACAATGCTGTGCTTTATATATAACACATGAACATAGTGTTTTTACAAATATATCAGACTCTAAGAAAGTGCTACGGACTTGTGTAAAAGTGCAAATGGACACTATTCTTAATTTTAACATAATCTAAAACGTAACATATTAAGTTAGAGTTAAATTGCTTATTAGTCTTTTAGGCTAGATCGTAATTAATTATTAAGAATTTTGTTCTTTTTAAAAAAGTATTTAAAAAAAAATGTTCTTTATCTAAGTCAAAAGCACGTCCAAACGAATTGATTTTGACAACGCCTTCTTAACGTAACAGTCATTCGATTCTGTAATAAACTTATTATTGATTGGCTCGCGTTTGACCATTGAAATGACTTCAAATTTATGTAAATTATTTCATCACCACAGCTCTCAAAACGGTGAAGGAAAACATCGTGAGGAAACCGGCATGTCCTATAAACAAAAATTAGACGACCCGACGCCCGCGTGGTGGATTACGGCTTATTTCATCTCTCACAGAGAGAAGGCCTGTGTCCCAGCAGTAGGCACATTAAATGGCTGATGATGATGATGATTGTCAGCTCACTTCACCTAAATAAGTAATTACAGTGAGATTGTTACAGTAGTAGTACCGGATTGGTGTCGTACGAAAACTTCCTTACCAAAAACGGTGTCATTAGTCATTTATTCATAAAAAAGTAACCTTTATATGAATGTACACTCAAAATTACACAATTACAGTATATATACTAAAATAGATTACATTTGAATTTCATAGATTACATCAAAAAATTTAAAACACTAAATTTACATTTCTTCAATAGTACATTTCAACATGTAAATTAAACAATATGGCCAACCCATTAACATTTAAAACAATTAATTAAATACAAATTAGCATATATTGATAAAACATTAAAGTAGTAAGAAGTAGTAAACATCAAGTTAGAAATAATGAGTTTGTGGTTAATTCAAGAAATCAGAACGAACTAAAGCCAATACAATTTAACAACCCTTGACTATCTCAATAAAATAGCAATACATAAAAATTAAATTACAGGTGACAAAGATCATGAAGATAGCAGAAGTTATGTTCGACGGAAAGCTTTAGGATCTGATCGGGAATAAGTTCATTGAACTTTTTATACAGCAGTGAACGGGTAAATAAATGCATATATTTTAGTAACCCTCGACGGAAAAAGAGGGATGTTATAAGTTTTTGAGACGTGTACGCCTGTGTGTTTGTGTATTTATGTATATGTTTATTTTTTTATTTGTCGCACCATAGTTCCTTAACGAATAAACTGATTTTGATACAGCGTATTTTTTTGGAACGATGACTTTTTTGAGAGTGTTCTTAGCTATGCTTGATAAAAATCGGTTCAGCCGTTAAAAAGTTATGGGCGTTTTATTTTTTGAATCGGGGTATTTTTTGATTATATAATATATAGATTGTCGGTTGAATTGTGTTTACGACTAGATAAATTATGTGGTTCAAAAAGGTATGAAATAAAAATGAGTCGGGGCATTTTTAAACTTTACTTGTCATATTGTAATTAACAATTAATGGGTCTTTCGGGACTACGTTACAGTCGCATTCGTTATTGATGCAATCGCCACCTCCCTTAGGTCCCGAGCCGTTGCAGTATCTCTGGCAAGCATGGAATATGCAGAAACCCTGTCGACGCACCCTGTTCCAGGGGGCCCTGATGAGATCAAGGTCAGCTTCTAGAAACGAAATGCCGGATTATATTATATTATCAAGTCTGAGCATCTCAGGATTAGCCATGTACATGCCATGTATGATGTTGCGCATTTCAGACACTGTACACCAGCTTGGTACGGTCCCACTGCAGAGAAAACGCCTCTTCTAATTAAAAAAAGGCACGAGCTTAAATTACCACTCTTCCTCAAGCGTGTTGGCCATTTCAAACTTATATTAAGGCCATACCCTGACCAAAAAATCAGTTTGAGATATGAGCATTCCTATTGGCCTAGCGGCACTGATGGCGCACTAATTACTGTAGTGAATACGCCCAGATTTTAGAATAAAATCTTTATAAAATCAAATATTGGTCTTTTGAAAAAAATAAAACTTACAAAATGTTCGTTATCAAATTGTCTATCCATTAGTGTTAGTACAAAAAATTATTAATGAACACTTAACGAGGAGATGCATGCTATCAATCATTATTTCTCATTTTTATGGTTTTGTTGGAAGGAGATTAGTGAAATATACTTCTTAACAAAAAAAGAAATCTACAATTTTGGAATCAATAATATGTAGACATTTAATGTATTTTTATAAGTTAATATTTCATTTTAAATAACGAGTAGATAGCTCCTAAAAACTGCACGAAAAACGGCTAGCGCGGCGTTTTGCTCGGGGTAGCGCCTTAACTAATGTATAAGTCCAGGTTGCCTCACAATGTTTTCCTTCACCGTTGCCAGCGAAGTTTTGGTAAACTTAGACAGTCTTATTACAAAAAGCGGTTTAACTAAAAACCCAGGTTTAAATCTCTATCAACAGTGTTTTACACAAAAATGATATTACAAACAATGGTTTAGCGATAAACCATAGACCGAATCATGGTCTAACGCTAAACCTCGGCGGCCCCTAGTTTAACGATGGTCTAAATCGTATCTGTCAAAGTTTATCTTTTAGGTTATAGCATCTTTTTTATTGTGTTGTGTTGTTTTTACCCGAAAATGGATATTAACATGGTTGATTTAATTAATATTGAGGATTTTACTTTTTCCTCGGTACTCCAATTCTCAGATCCTTTTTTTTTAGTTGGTCCATCACAATATATAATTATATATATTATTAACAAAGAGGCAATTGTTCTATTAGAGACTTCGATAACTTAAAAATTCCAAAGCTTAATGAACTTTGTTCAGCTTGCGATGGTTTTGTTTAATGTTATGGTTTCATAAAACTCGCGAGAATGTTACGTTTCGTTACACGTACGTAGATGTATTATTAGTAATTAATACGAATTTAAGTCATTTGCTTAAATCTAAACAAAACTTCAATCGATAAATAACAAATGTTTATATCCATGCAAAATAAAAAAGTCTCCAATATTTTTAACACTCCTAAACATCATTTAATCCTTGTCATATTATCAAAACGTTTTCTTTTCTGGGCATACGGAACGTTGCAATAGAATGACGTTATGGTGAACGAAAGATATTTGTACTAATCTGTGTTTGATGTATAGACAATGGTTCAAATGACGGTACTAAGAAGACCACCGCTTTTTTTAGTTTTGTAATAAGAACAAATTTAGACCATGGTTTTGCAGATAAGCCTGGACTTGAAAGTACAGGTTTAAACCATGGTTTATTTCGTTTTTTGTAATAAGACTGAGAAAGTTTATATTGAGTTGAAGTCATATTGGTACTGGCTCTGATTTGGATCTACGATCTCAAACATGACATACGAGGCCTTAGGCACTGGGCCACCACGACATCATATTTTGGAGTTCTTTAATCAAAGGCTCTAATACCACCTTGTTGGTCGTAGGAATTGAGCGTACAATGTGTTGGGCATTCAATTATTGCTCAGCTTTGTTGGGACTACACACAGCAATATAATTTTGCTTTCGCAAGCCGCTGCAGTGTGACTATTACATACAAGTCCCTACTGTTATGCTACATTCCGAAGGATAAAGATTTCGCAGATAAATAATAAAATATACACTCACCTGGACTCAAGGTTCCTGCACAAACGAAGGCTGTAAAAGCCGCTAACATAGCAAACACGAGAAAATACTTCATCTTGTATCTTTAACCTCTTGAATCAATTTACTAGCTAAGCTGGTCTTCCATGACTTTATATACTGGTACTGTACAGGAAAACCATCGCAAATGGAAACAAACTTTAAAATAGCTATTGCGAAAACATTTGCTGAACAAAACTGAACTATATTGCATTTAAAACACGGATTGCAAAATCGCCAATAGACGGCAAATGTTATAATTTTATGGCATTCAATGTGACTCGCTAAACTAGTCTATAGCTGTTTAAATATCCATCATTTGAACAACGCAAAAATAACAAAACCATCTAAAAGTTTTGTTATTTTATTGTTGTTGTTAAAGGCATCAAATTCAATTAAGATAACTTAGTTTTATAGTCACGTTAGACTTTTTATTTCAAGGAAAATAATAACTTTATTAAATGCCTTAAGTTACATTAATTGTGATAAGTAAGCAGAAAATAGGTGCTTTGTATAAAAAGTTTATAGGTTCTATTGATACCAACATTATAAAAAAGATATCGATTATTACTAGATAGTCTGTCTTTATAGTTTTTTCAGACCTCGACCTTACATTTCCAACCTGGACATTTTTCTTATTTATATATTTTTTATAAACAAGGTAAAACAAAACATAAACACTTCTAATTTGTGGATATGTCTTTGGTATTATAAAGCCACAACAAGTTTCTAAGAAGAAGCCTGACTACTGGGAAAACCACTTGTAACCTATATAGATCCAATGAATATTTTTATTGTGGAAGTTTATGTTTGTTTGGCTGTTTGTAGAATCACACATCAATGGTAAAACAGTAACGTTGTCAACTTTATTTGGTCCAAAAACGCATCATCATCATCATTTCATCGCCCTTCAGCCAGCCAAGCACGATCATTGAGTCCGTCCATGCTGTCACTGTAATGTTAGGTTTACCGAGGCTATGTTTTATTTTCATGACCAGTTGAGCTAACAGCAGAGCACCGCATAGCTCAAGTTTGGGTAGTGTTTGTTGTTTTTGGATTGGAGCGACCTTTGTTTTTGCCACAACCAATGCAATTTGTTGCTGTTTTCCCTCTGTAACTTTGCTGTACACTACGCACGAGAACGTTTTTTTCCGATGCGTCACAGAATGCGTGTAATTCCCAATCCTTGTTTGCTTCTAATCCTAGCCATCTCTTAATGTTAAAAGGTTGCATATTTGTTAACTCAGTTTTTAGTGTTTTCCATTCCTTTTCTATTTCATCCGGAACAGTATCATCCCATTCGATTTAGTACTTCCAGATTTGTTGGAATATTTTTTTTGCCTTGATTGTTATTGGGGATAGCAACCTTGTTCCGTCCCGATTTTTACTTGTAACACCGTGTCGGTGGGCTGTCAACGATTTTGACAGCTGACACTTAACAGACGAAAGAGAAAATTTGTAACGTGAACAAGCGGAAGTCGGTTCTTGTCGAAACATATCGAATCGAGATGTGTTTCGCCCATTTGTAATGGTTAATCGCGCCCGCCGTTCGCAATCGGAGTGTGGGGCGCCCACGAAGGTGGTTTAGAATATATTTTCACGCGCAGTGAGGCGCTTTTGTGGGAAACGCGTGTGTGTCTGCCTGGAAGCTGAAGCCCAGATCAGAACGCGTTGGTGGTCCCAATCCAACATTGTCCTTTATTATATATATATTCTCCTATCCGTTAGGGCTCACAGCACGATATTGATCGACCCCCAGGAGTCTACCGTAGGAATCTAAGGTAAGTCATATTGCTACAACTTGTGGTCGTCCCACTTTCACCCGTGAGATAGGTACCAGGAGACCTCCCAAAGCTTTCCACTGCCGCGAACCGTGGTTTCGTGGGGTACAGGTTCAGACAGGGTCCAGGAGTCCCAACACCGCTATGGGCCCCGGTGTATAACTCTTGGCTTGGGACCAGAAGACCTGCATTTAACATTTGGTAGCAAGAGCGTGGTTTGCATCCCACGAGCATAGTAAACGCTAGGACACTCGTTCCCAGTGAACGCTGTATTGCTACCTACCTACTACTAAAACTTGTAACAATAACAATAGTACTTTCTACGAAAACTTCGCCTGGGGGCGAGAGACAAATTCCGGATTAACCTACCTGTGGGCGTTCATTGTGCAGTGAAGTTTCCACAAACAAAACTTTTGAAAAGTGTGTGTATACATTTTTATAGAGCAGTTCCGGTCACCAAACCTCCAAGTGATTTTTGACCGTGAATAACTCAAAAGTGAAAGCGGCGACATACAAATTTTATCACGGGATGTTGATCCCCTCAGTGGCTTTCAGCTCCATTCTGAATTTCAGAATTTTGAGGTGCAAACTCGTGCAGTAATAAAATGCTTTAGTGAGACCACGTTGTCATAGTTAACCTCAAAACAAAAACGTGCTCGACAAAAAGTGTGCTCGAAAAACTTTTGAGGATAGCTATAGACGTACCTGTTTGCGCCGAGCTGACTATAGAGCTGACTATAGAACAGCTGCCAGAATCCTCAGCAGGAAACTTCGAGGGAACTCCTCAACCTCTGGCCTGACGTCACTCGAGATTGGACTTGTGTTGAATAGTCCCCCCTCCCCTTTGCAAATACCCCCCCCTTTTATTCCAGCCCCCCGCCCCCCCGCCTTCACCCCCTCAAATTACCTCACCCCCCTTGGGCTATCTCGGCCAAGGATAGAGGTAGACCACCCAAGCTTGGGTCCATAGTGACCGGCTTGAGGAGCCCTATCTTTTGGCCCCAATAGATACCCCCCCTCAAAATTGTGTTTTTAACTGTTGACATATAGTAGTACTTTTGTGATACTATATTTTAGAATAAGTTTAGATTAGATTTTAACCTGGGACATTCCCGAAAGAGAATTTTAAATATTGACATCTGACACACAAAAGGAGTACCCTTTACAGTACTCCCTTTTTACATTGACACACAGAAAGGGGTATCTTTACAAACCCTTTTTTAATTTAACACAATTAGGGGTGCTCTTTACAACACCCCTACCTTGACACGATACTAATCCCAGCCACTCCTCACTTTCCAAAATGTCCGGCATGCCTGGTGTGCGCACACCCGTCAAGCACTCGGCGACAATCAAACCCCTGACTAAAAGCCCCCAGAGGGCACCTGAGGAGGCAGGTCCTTGGACGCAGAGCGTCAGGAGGGGCGTGGGTGAATGGGAGGCGGGTAAAACTATAATAATAGTTAGTAATAATTTATAGAAAGCGAGCCAGGAACCCGCTACTGTGTCACGTAGTGTTGAGGGTAGCCACAGAGGTTTGGCGGCGCATGCTCGAGGTTGGGTCGGTGCACGTGGAGTTCAAGCGGGTGAGGGTCGAGGACCAATCCCCGCTGGTCCAATGCTCGCTCTGCCTCGGGTATGGGCATAGCCGACGCCTTTGCACAGAATCAGTGCCAAAGTGCAGCCACTGTGGCGGTCCCCACATGAGGACGGAGTGCGCGGACTGGGCCGCTGGTCTACCTCCAAAGTGTTGCAATTGCATGCGCGCAAGGATTGACAGCGCTAACCACCATGCTTTCAGCTCGGAGTGTCAAGTTAGAAAAAGGTGGGATGCAATAGCCCGTTCTGTTATAGCGTACTGCTAAGGGCACCCCGGAGACTTCTGCCCAACAAAACGCAAGACCATACCGTGTGGCCCAAGCAAACCTACAACGTAAGGACCTGGCAACGACGGAACTCTTTTTAGAGGCCAGTAAAAGGAAGATCGCATGGGCGCTTATCCAGGAGCCATACGTGGGAGGGGCGCGAGGTATGAAGAACTACCGAGGTTCGCGAATCTACCAGTGCGAGGTTGATGGAAGTGGGAGGGTAAAGGCGGCAATTGCCGTCTTTGACGATGACCTGGATGTCATTCCCTACCCGAAACTCACCACAAACAACATCGTTGTGGTGAGGATCCGGACCAAAGCCTGGGAGATCGCAGTGGTTTCTTACTACTTCGAGCCAGACCAACCCATAGGGCCATACCTGGACCAGTTGACCCGGATCAAATCGGAAGTGGCCACCGGTAGATTGCTTATAGGCGGCGACGCGAACGCTAAGAGCCCTTGGTGGGGCAGCATCATCGAAGACTCCAAGGGCGAGGAAATGTCCGGAACCCTGGAGGACTTAGAGCTTCAGGTGCTTAACACTGGTGACGCTCCCACATTTGACACTGTCAGAGGTGGTCGAGTGTATAAAAGCCACGTGGACGTCACGGCATGCTCGCTCGACCTTTTTGACCTGGTGGACGGCTGGCGGGTCGACACAGGAGCAACATCCTCGGACCATAACACAATATTTTTCGAAATTAAAGTTAAAAGGGATAAAGGGGTAAATATCACCAGGACGACCAGGAAATTTAACACAAGAAAGGCGGACTGGGATACATTTAAAGATAAATTAGGGGAAAATAAAATTGAAAATAATATAAATTTGAATAGTATAAGGGGAATAACTAGTAAAGTAGATTTAGAAGAATTAATTGTAAATTACAGAGACAGTATTTTAAAAGCATGTGAAGATTCTATTCCCAAGACTAGTATTAAAAGTAAAATCACTTGTCCGTGGTGGTCCAAGGAGCTCACTGTGAAGAAGAAGGAGTTTACCAGACTGAAGAACCGCATCCGCAATGCCTCGCCGGTCCGGCGAGCGATGGTCGTAGACGAGTACCTGAAGGCCAAAGAAGAGTACGAGATGCTAGCGAAGAGCGCCCAATTCGCAAGTTGGAAGGAGTTCTGCCGGAAACAGGATCGGGAAGGGGTCTGGGAGGGAATCTTCAGGGTGATTGGTAGGACCGCCAGAAGACAGGAGGAACTTACCCTACGCAGCGATGGTGTATTCCTCAACCCAAGTGAATCGGCCGCCCTACTCGCAGATACGTTCTACCCCGAAGACAGAGTAGACCAGGACAACGCTGACCACAGGCGAATTAGAGAAGCAGCCAGTAGAGTAAATGAGTGGGTCCATGATGAATATCATGACCCACCATTTACCTCGCTGGAGCTGAAGACCGCCGTGGCAGGTTTCAATCCCAAAAAGGCACCAGGAGGGGATGGACTGACGTCTGATATCTGCAGTCGAGCGATCCACCAGGACCCGGATGCGTTCCTTGCCCTCTACAATAAGTGCCTTGAATTGGCACACTTCCCGAACATCTGGAAGAAGGCCACAGTCGTGGTCCTCAGAAAACTGGGCAAGGACGATTACCTAAACCCCAAGGCATACAGACCAATAGGTCTACTGCCGGTTCTGGGGAAGATCCTGGAGAGGATGGTAGTAGCGCGTTTAAAATGGCAGCTTGTACCGCGGTTTAGTACTCGCCAGTTTGGTTTTATGCCCCAGAGAAGCACTGAGGACGCCCTCTATAAGCTAGTGAAGCACGTACAGGACAAGTTGAGGCTGAAGAAGCTAATTGTCCTGGTGTCGCTGGATATAGAGGGAGCCTTCGATAGTGCTTGGTGGCCAGCCATCAAGGTCAGACTGGCTGAGGAAAAGTGCCCGGTGAACATAATAAGGCTGCTAGACAGCTACCTCGACAGTAGGAAAGTCAAGCTTCGTTACGCTGGGGAGGAATGCACGCGAGTGACTAGCAAGGGCTGTGTTCAAGGGTCAATAGGTGGTCCCATCCTGTGGAATCTCATCCTAGACCCACTATTGCAGGAACTGGAACAGCGCGGCATCTTCGTGCAGGCGTTCGCCGATGACATCGTCTTGGTTCTGGATGGGGACTCAGCGACCGAAGTTTCAACATCTGCCAATGCAGCCCTCGCCCTTGTTCAGAGTTGGGGCGTCAAAAACAAGCTGAGGTTCGCACCGCATAAAACCTGTGCGATGGTCGTAACCAACAAGCGCAAGTATGATACCCCAAGGCTGAGCATGGCCGGGGTCGACATCGGTATGGTTAAGAAGATGAAGTTGTTGGGTCTAACCATAGACGAGAAGCTCACCTTCAACGAGCACACCGCGAACGTCTGCAGGAGGGCAGCTAACATTTATAAGCAGCTGTCCCGTGCCGCTAAAGTGAGTTGGGGATTGGACGCACAGATCATACACACAATCTACACTGCTATGATTGAGCCTATAATAACGTACGCGGCCGCAGCCTGGGCTCCCGCTACGAAGAAGCTGGGAATGCGGAAGAAGCTAGGCTCGGTCCAACGAGGGTTCGTCCAGAAGATCTGTAAATCTTACCGTACTGTCTCCCTGAACTCGGCACTGGTACTGTCCGGAATACTACCTCTAGATCTGCGCATACAGGAGGCAGCCGCCCTGTATGAAGCGAGGAGAGGGTCATCCCGGTTTGTGCCAGGAGATAGGGAGATCGAAAGTGCGGTAAGGTTTGCAGAGGCTCCTCATCCAGCTACGCAGATGCCCCTGGAGTTCATGTGCCTGGCAGACCAACAGTTGCTAGACAGCAACAATGTGCAGACGGTGCGAATCTTCACCGACGGCAGCAAGATTGAGGGAAAGGTCGGAGCCGCATTATCCATATGGGATAGTGATGGCGAAGTCCGGAAGCTCAAACTTAGCTTAGCCGCGTACTGCACAGTCTACCAGGCGGAACTCCTGGCCATCTGTAAAGCGACGGACGTGATACTCGCGCGGCAAGAGACGAGCTATGGTTTGTACAGCGACTCAATGTCAGCATTGGAGACGCTTGCAAACCATGGCACTCTCCATCCCCTGGCGGTTCACGCGCGCGCCAATTTGGCTCAAGCCCTGGGCCAGAGCAAAGCTGTGTCTTTGTTCTGGGTCAAGGCCCACGCGGGCCTGCCGGGGAATGAGCGAGCGGACGAGTTAGCAAAGGAAGCAGCATTGTCGTTACGGAGGAAGCCGGACTACGACCAGTGTCCGGTTTCATTCATCAAGCGACAGATCCGTTTGGAATCGCTTGATGAATGGAACCGAAGATATGTGTCGGGCGAGACAGCCTCTGTGACGAAAGTGTTTCTTCCGGACGCCATAGCGGCTTTCCGTATTATAAAACAGGTGCGGCCGACCGGCGTTCTCACGCAGGTTTTGACGGGGCACGGCGGGTTCTCTGAATACTTGAATCGCTTCAAGTGTAAGGAGAGCCCATCGTGCGTCTGCGATCCAGGCGTGGCAGAGACTGTCCAGCACATACTTGTAGATTGCCCGTTATTTATCAGGGAACGCTACCAACTCGAATGTGAGCTGGACAGGAGACTGAGGAAGGAGAGCCTGCATGGGCTCATGAGTAAGCAACACAGGGAAAAGTTCCTGGTGTACTGTGTTAATGTGGCTTCCAACGTTATTGCACGAAACCGAAGTTGAAGCGGCACTATGCTTCACTAGTATTATAAGAATATTTGTAAGAAGCATAGAATAGCACGCACAAAACTGCTATGACGAAGGGTGCACTGGGGTAGTACCTAGCAACAACAGATTGTCTGTATGGTGAAAAGCACTGTTGTGCTTCTCATCCCTATAGGCACTATTTATAAAATTTTGATATTTTTCCTGTGATATATAGTTATATTCTGACTGTAATAAATAGCACTTTTGCACAATGTATTTATTAACAGCACTTGCACATTTGTAATTTCCTGTATATTAGCACTTTTGTCTTTTGACCCAATTTCAATAAATAAAGCTGCCTTTACATAATTAAGAAAGTGGGATTCCCACCCACCGTATACAAGAGATGTAAGCAAGAAGAACAATTAGTATGAAGAATGAAAGTACGAGAGGCATGAAAGAGGAATGGAATGAAAGGATTTGCACAGAATAGGCGCCAACTTTGTTGAGCGGGATTAGTATTAAAAAAAAAAAAAAAAAATACCTACCCTACCCTAACTACCCTAACTACCCTACCTACCCTACCCTACCTACCCTACCCTACCCTACCTACCCTACCCTACCTACCCTACCCACCCTACCCTACCTACCCTACCCTACCTTCCCTACCCTACCTACCTTACCCTACCTACCCTACCCTACCTACCCTACCCTACCTACCCTACCCTACCTATCCTACCCTACCTACCCTACCCTACCTACCCTACCCTACCCTACCCACCCTACCCTACCTAGCCTACCCTACCTTACCTACCCTACCCTACCTACCCTACCTACCCTACCCTACCTACCCTACCCTACCTACCTTATCCTACCTACCCTATCTACCCTACCCTACATACCCTAGCCTACCTACCCTACCTACCCTAACTAAAAATAGATGTTGGCCGATTCTCAGACATACTCAATATGCTAACAAAATTTCATCAGAATCGGTAAAGCCGTTTCGGAGGAGTACGGGAACGAACATTGTGACACGAGAATTTTATATATAAGAATAAGATTGGTTAGTTTGTTTGATATTGACAGTAATATTCTAATTGATTCAAGTTAAAGTCATTGGTGCGTATAACCTCTAGAAGATAACTAGTAAAATCACACGCGCTTGAACCTAAATTATTAGAGTAATCTAGGCTATAATTGCAGATTCATCAGTGCTAATTTGAAGCAGAAAAGTACGCAGATGAGACGAAAGGCAATGGATAAAGTTCAATTTACTAATTATGCCACATACCTTTGAAACAGCGATTCCCATGCAGATGCAGATGGAAGTCACGTTCGGGAAGTTCAGCTCACAGACTAGGTACACTATGCTGGCCAGCGGTACACAACGCAGTAGGTCTAGGTAATACAGTTTCCATGTAGGTTCAATTAAGAGGTTTGGGCGTGATGATGCGTGATTGATGGACGGGCGCGTACCCAAACCGTGGTTGGCAAGAGACTGTCGACGATCGCCTGCGGCCGGCGGACGTGGCGGCGGCGTAATGACCGTAGCGCCACCGCGCGGGATATCACCAAACCAACGATATGTGACACTTATTTAATAAATTGGAACTATTAAACCAATGCCTCTCAATCACCCTATGGTGATGTAATAAAATATGAACTATAAATTAGGAAGCGTAACCAGTCATTGTTTTTAACTATTAAAGTAAATTGAATATTGAATTCTTATTGTAAAATCAACCTACCCACTTTTGTGTTGATAATTTTGTTTTTTTTGAATACCCTCTTGTGTGTTGATAATTTATTTTCTTGAGGTACCCACTTTGTTTTTGATAATTTATAAATTGATATTTGGGGTTCCATAATAAATTTGTACTGGAAAATAATTAAGTAAATGTAACAGGGTTCAGTGCTATTTGTTGAATTAACTTGTTGTTTCTCTTACAGACTTTATAATTTGATATTTGATTTGGTAAGAGAATTACTGTCAAACTGTTGTTTTGGTTACACAAATATATAATTAATTTATTTTATATTTATTAAATATTTTATTATTTTAATATATTATTTGTTGATCATTTTGTGTATTAATTAATATAATCACCGTTGCTTACATTTTGAAAGTATTATATTGCCTATACATTTGCTTGTAAGATTAGAGCGGAATTGAGATGGGTGACCTCGGTGGCCTCTTTAATAAGTAGATCTGATAGATCAGAGGCTTTGTTGGCCCGTTTTAGTGAACTCCCAGCCCGTCAAGCCAGGGTGGGCTTTGCGGAGTGTTTGGCGCTATTGTCCACCGAGGACACTGAGTTGGTGTTCATCTTGGACAGAGGCTTTCGATATAGCCTAGCAAACTTACAGACATTCGGATATGAGGCACACATCCCTGCGACAAAAAACAGATTTGAAACTCAATTAACAACAAACCAAGCGAAAAAATAACGATTAAAAACATTGTGTCGGTGGGTTGCAGAAGCCGTTAATGGGAAGCTTAAAAATAGGTTTAAACTACTGCGACAGGACAATTTTATTTATTTATTTATATAAACTCAAAACACTTTACAGAGAAAAGAAAGAATACAGATAGAAGAGCACAAAGGTACTGCTTATTTCAATAGAAATTTATTCCAGCAGACCTGCTACGGGACAGTTGGATGATAGACGAAGACACAGTGTGTAGAAAGAAATAAGGAAACTTAAAATAGACTAAAACTATATTTAAAAGAGCCTTGCCGCATTTATTTGTTGATTTTAAAATTGCGGCCGCTCTTATTAACGCATTTTATAAGATAGCTGTTGATAATGAACATACAAATGATATTTTAAGAATAGCCAATGAAAGTTTCCATATATCTAATCTTTTGAGCGACTATGTACAACTAAGGAACCTTAATAGACCCTACAACCCTAAAGAGCCGCATTTCTTGCAACGGAAGCAAATCAGTGGGAAGATTTTCCTCGGCTAACAATTAATGAGATTTTTATGATATCCCTTGGGTCATATCAAATCGAACTTGCTAAGTCATATTGCAGCGAACATTTACGCAATGGTTTATATACGATAGAAATATATCGTAAAAATGAATTACATGATTTAGCAGCATGCAATATCCAACACCAGCATGTGTGGTTATTAAGAGGAAGAATACAGTCAAGATATGTTCGAGTACGTACATACAGGGTGTCCCAAAAAGGACGCAAGATTTGAAATTGAAGAAAAGCACTTTTATTTTTTCGTTATAATATATTTGTATATAAAATCTTGAAGTACATAAAATAGGGTTATTTGTGGAATAACACGTCAGGCAAATGTCCTCCTAGGCTTTGCTGGCACATACGCACTCTTTTGTCAAAGTTTTCTATGACCATTTTGCATAGATGCGGCTGAATTTCCCCGATGCAGCGTCGAATTTCCTGTTTTAAAGCGTGAATAGTTGTAGGCTTATTGGCATAGACTTTAGACTTTAAATAACCCCATAAAAAGAAATCTAAAGGCGTTAAATCGCAAGATCTAGGGGGCCAATTCTGATCACCGAATCGAGAGATCACACGACTAGGAAAAGTTTCATGCAGTAATTGCATCGTTTCTCCGGCTGTGTGGCAAGTGGCCCCGTCTTGTTGAAACCACATTGCTTCCACATCGATATCCTCTAATTCGGCTAAAAAAAACCTTGTTATCATGTTGCGATATCGAGCCCCATTAACAGTAACCGCTTGACCGGCCTCATTTTGAAAAAAATATGGTCCAATAATGCCTTCAGCCCAAAACCCGCACCAAACAGTGACACGTTGTGGATGCATTTGTTTTTGAATGAATTGATGAAAAAATTTGATGCATGTGGGTTCTCTGAGCCCCAAATGCGGCAATTCTGACGATTAACAAAGCCATCGAGATGAAAATGTGCTTCGTCGCTAAAGATGATTTTGTTTGAAAAATCTGCATCCCTGTTTTGGCGGTCGATAATCCATTCAACGAACTCTCTTCGCTGTCCATGATCACGGGGCTTCAGTTCTTGTGTTATTTGAACTTTGTAAGCATGGAGATGCAGATCTTTAGTGAGAATACGCTGGAGAGAGCTTCTTGAAATTTGCAATTCTTGTCCACGATGCCTAATGGATGTTCCTGGATGTTCACGGACATTCTGACGCACAGATTCAATATTGCCATTTGAACGGCTTGTTTTTGGACGACCAGTGGAATGAACATCATTAATTGATCCACTCTCCCTGAATTTTGCAACCAGTCTCTTCACAGTTGATGAACTCAAGCCAATATTCCGACCATATTTTGCACGGAATTTTCGAACCGTACCCGCCAAACTTTCATTACTTTTCAAATATTGTTCAATAATAAAAACGCGTTGATCTTTCGTATAACCCGCCATTTTTACAATTCCTAAACATTCAGCTGTCAAATGTTTTTTTTTTCAGGGTTGCCAGCACTAAAATACAAAACTGGCGGCAAATTGAAATCTTGCGTCCTTTTTGGGACACCCGATATTACGTCTATATTCTGGTCAACAGAAATCAAATAGGACCAGATGCCATCACTCAATATTACTGTTCATGTCTAACAGGTAGACAAACAGTAGGAAGTTGTGCACATACCATTTCAATAATATTGTACCGAGGATTAGGTAGGCAAATACAATTTAATGCATCGGCAAGTCATCTAAACGAAATTATTATTGATTTATGATTGATGTTAATAAAATATTTATACGCTGTTTTGTTTTAATGTATATTTTGCACTTTTAATTAGAACTAGCACAAGATTTCAAACAACAAAAAGTATACATATATTAGTACTACGTAGCAATTTTTTTTTGTTCTTGCACCATCTCCGCATGATTGCCTTTTACACCAGTTGGAAGGTTTCTAAATCTATAACGGACATAGGTAGGTAGAAACATTTTTTCTGTTTTATATTCGAGATTTATGGAAGAAGAAAATTATTTATAACTAAATAACCCCATGGATTTTTCACAAAAATGGGTTTATTTTATTGAAGGGCAAGTAAATTCCAAGTGGTCTCATCTCTGTTGGTGGGTGAGCCCAGGCTTCATAAATTTTTGCCCATGGTCCTTTCCATGTTATCAAACTATTCTAGCTTAATCGAACATAAAGTACGTAAGCACGTTAATCTTCTATGTAAACTAGAATCTTCGTATGTCTTCTTTAAGGAATCCAAAGATCTTTTGCAGTCTTCGCCTGCACAATGTGCGGGTAACATGACTTCTCAACACTTAAACAAAGCCTCGATCGAACCTTCTCCTCTTTACGGGGCTGAACAAAACAGTGCTCTTACTCGTACTCGTACCTAGTTCTGCGGGTTCATCCTGTCCCTTTGTACAATGCCATAAGTTTTTAAATATGAGAATATTCTGCATTTGGAATGCCCAGTCACGATAATAGATGGTACATTTCAGCTTCTCCATCGTAACTGCCGAGTTAGAATACTCACCCATATTTTGCACAAAATAATATTCGTTTCACAAAATATTCATATTGCCGTGATAAGGCCCATATCCTTTTACTAGGTTATGGAAATAAGCAATACGGGCGCAGTTGAAATAATGTAAAATTATTTAATATATTATTTTACAGACACATGACATATATTTTTCTAAACAGATAGACAGAGACAGCGCTGACAGCAAGTACTTAATTAAAAAAAGAAAACCTTCATAAAAATGGCCAGCATTATACTCCAACACTATGCTAGCTATGAAGTCAACAATGAAAATTAGTAGATCATAACAAAGTGATGTTTATTTAATATAGCCACATCCACCTGCTCAATTTGGTAATCATGTTTTGTAAATCATTGAATTGTTTTCGTATCATATTCCCAAGGTACGTCAGTGTTTAAAACCTGTCTATCCTTTTCCAAACTATGTTTGAGGTCGGGTTCCAGTCTAACCAGTTATAGCCGAGTACCAGTATTTTACATGGAGCGACTGCCTATCTGACATTTACAACCCAGTAACTGGATAACATAATACCCCTTGACTAGACTGGTGTACTACCCGTAACGACTGTCAAAGATCTTCAAATAACAGCCGGGACCAAAGGCTTGAAACATGCTTTCTGAGGCACGGGAGAAATTTGCTATGTGAAGACGGTCACCCATCCACGGACCGACCTTGGCAAGCGTTTCTTAACCTTGAAGATCGACCCGTGCGGCTATCATTATTTCGCCACGAGTTCCTGTTGTAAGTCAGTGTTAACAAAACCAAAATGAGCTGAGGTCTACGTAAGCTTCGCAACAGCGATTGGAAAACTTCAAAAATGCATGACGACACACGGCAGAATTGAAACTGGCTTATAATTATTGGCTAATTTGCTATCCCAGAATTTTAACAATGTAACTACTTTACTGTGCTTCATAAGGTCCGGCAAAACTCCTGATCGACACTACTGTTAAATATTGCTAAGCGATATCGAACTGACACCTGATCAATCCCTTACTATTTTGGCAATTCGACAATCGGCATCGCTGGTGAGATGAAACTTTGTCTAGTATTCTATAGAAACTTGCAATGCAGCTCTAGGACAAAGGTTTATTGCAGTATGATCGGTTGTTGGTACCTACTCGTGCATAATATTACCTCGAAATTTACAAAGGCAATTTCTCAGTCGGGCTGCTGATGGTGGGGTACTGTTTTTAATTCTATAACAAAATACCTTTTGATATATTAAAACTAAATGAATGAAAATTTGGCTGACTGACTGACTTTTTTATAACTACATTTTTGTGAAAGCTTGGCACTTATTGATATTTATTATCGCTGAGATGACAATTTCAAGTACCCCAACAAAATGCAGGTTCATTTTGCAGAGCAACGGCCTAGTCATGTAACTTAACA
This sequence comes from Orthosia cruda, assembly GCA_964057195.1. Lineage (NCBI taxonomy): Eukaryota > Metazoa > Arthropoda > Insecta > Lepidoptera > Noctuidae > Orthosia > Orthosia cruda. Next base: position 34,278,086 of record OZ059838.1, read on the forward strand.
AATGAGGTAAGTCTACCTGGGAATTCCCCAGCAAAATTGACTTAGCTTGACCTTATAATGCTTGTATTTGACCAGTTAGCGAACGACCTGATCGCTGGAGTCGGTTTGCGTGCTCCGTCGATTGCATTGAGTGATAGAAGCAGGTTATACGATCAAATAGATCTGGTAGATTGGAGTATCAAAATAAATGTAGTTACTGTGACACAGATGTGCATCCCCGGGATCAAACTCTCTAAATAGGTAAATAGGCATAAGCGTATTTTCAATTCAATATGGGTTAATTCGTGTAAAAAAAAACTTTATAAAAAAAAATACTTTATAAATAACGGCTGTCCGCCGCTGTCTGGCTGTTTTTCTGCGATTATTTAGTAGTCACTATTCGCAACCTCTTATATATTCAAAACCGACCAGAATTATTTTTCTGCCAGCCACTGTAAGGTCACTTATAGCGGGCAACCTTCATAGTACAAAACGACCGTTTCAAAAAGACAAAAGATAAATAAATAAAATATTTTTTAAATAAAACACTATAGTCAGGTTACTTTACACAAAGAAAACTCCAACTATTCTGCGTGTAAACTGTATATTGGGTACAAAGAACAGTACAGGAAACTAGTGTGATCTTAACATAACAAGAACTTATACTACACAGGGATTACAATACAAAATACAACAATGGCCGGCACGCGAGGCGCATGAGTATGTTAGTATCGCAAAGCGCGCGCGCGTCTTACCGTTACGGGTGCCGGTGACGTACTGTCATGGCGGCGCAGGCGTCATGGATAGTGTTGTGCCAACCGTAACTAGTCACGTAACCTGGCCGGCACACGACGAACTCTAGAAGTGCGGGGAGTCGAATTTACTAGTGCTGGGGGTCGCGCTATATCCTCCCCCTCCAAGTCAGCTGAAGGCTCTGGAGCTGGCTTGGCAACCGGTTTCTTACGGGGTCTGCCCTTCTTCCTACCATGGACGACCACATCCGAATCACCTACATACGGTGTTAAAAGACTGGCATGATACTTCCCTCGAGGTTCGTTCTCTTTATCGACAACCTCATAAGTGGTTGCGGAAACAACTTTGCTTACGCGATAGGGACCTTCTCGTCTCGGGGCGAACTTACTGGTAAAGCCTTTCGCAGCTTGACTAAGACGATGACTATCCACTAGTACGTAGTCATCTTCCTGAAACTCAGGTCCAGGACGGCGGTTTTTGTCCGTACGAGTTACAGCGTTTAATTTCCTGTAGTCGACGCAAAACCTGGTCTCGCCATTCTTTTTGGGTACCAACACGACCGGGCTGGCCCATTCTGACTCAGCTTCTTTTATTACCTCCAGTTCCAACATTTTATCGATTTCAGCTCTTATCTTCTTCTTAACTAAATATCTCTCTATACAATCTGTGAGGTGGGAGGCGTGGACCGAATGTTTGGCGTAGTAAATGGGTGGCCTCCTGCCAACTGGTGATATAATGTTTTACGCCTTGCCACCAAGTAGTTGAAAGTCAGTGAGCAGCATTGGCAGGCCTCTTAAAGACATATCGTCGTGAACGCCAACACAGTCTTTGTATATCTGCTCAGCATCCACGAATGCGATTACATCGCCAGCCCCATTAAATCTCGCCGTACAATTGGCCAGGTTTGTACTCATCGTCGGCGGTGGCGGCGCGCATTGTGTAGGCGGCTGCGACCGTAAGGCTTGTAATATGAATACCAGTTGCTGGTCCGTCATGACAATAGGTGCGGACATCGGTGGCTGCGGTGTGGCGACGGGCGGAACATGCCCGTGCTGTGGCTTCTGCGAGTAGGGCAGCTCACGCCCATACAGCGGCGCCGGCGGCGATGAGGCAGAGGCGCCGGCGGACGGTGGCCCAGCCAGCGGCGGCGTCGACGATCGCACGTCCACGAACAATGCCCCTCCATCTGAAGTAGTCGGCATCGTACCGCCTAACTGCTCGCCAGCTGTAATGCACTTTATATAACGTTCCAACACAACGATAAAACTACAAACTGGGTCTCTGTTATACAAGACGCTAATATACAACAACCAAAGCTATTCTTTACACTAATGTTCGACGCGATTCAGTGCTCAGGTAACCTTATGTACCTTCATACATACACTATAAAGTCTTAACTCGCACGACGCGGCACCAATAGCCACTATATTATATACACAAGTGTTCACTAAAATGGCAGTTGGATTTAAAAACTAGGTACACGACTGTTCTAGGAAGTAAATAGGCACTAGAACGACTAAAACGTGAAATAACTAGTTCGTAACATTAAATCCACTAAATAGTCACTTGACACACCAAAATATGCTATAAGTTCTTTAAAATAAATCTTGTGTGCATAAAACGTAACGAAACGCTACCTACCCTACCCTACCTACCCTACCCTACCTACCCTACCCTACCTACCCTACCCTACCTACCCTACCCTACCTACCCTACCCTACCTACCCTACCCTACCTACCCTACCCTACCCTACCTACCCTACCCTACCTACCCTACCCTACCTACCCTACCCTACCTACCCTACCTACCCTACCTACCCTACCCTACCTACCCTACCCTACCTACCCTACCCTACCTACCCTACCCTACCTACCCTACCCTACCTACCCTACCCTACCTACCCTACCTACCCTACCCTACCTACCCTACCCTACCTACCCTACCCTACCTACCCTACCCTACCTACCCTACCTACCCTACCCTACCTACCCTACCCTACCTACCCTACCCTACCCTACCTACACTACCCTACCTACCGTACCCTACCTACCCTACCCTACCTACCCTACCCTACCTACCCTACCCTACCTACCCTACCCTACCTACCCTACCCTACCTACCCTACCCTACCTACCCTACCCTACCTACCCTACCCTACCTACCCTACCCTACCTACCCTACCCTACCTACCCTACCCTACCTACCCTACCCTATCCTATCTCTCAAGTTGGATCGAACTGCACATGGTGTGCGAATTTTATTATAATCGGTTAAGTGGTTTAGGAGTCCATTGAGGACAAACATTGTGACACGAGATTTATATATATTAAGATAACGAGTATATAACGCCGCACGAAAAAATCCCGAGAAAGTCACTGTTTTCGACACTAACACACTATTTTGAGTACTTACACACAGACGTTGTTATGACAGTCTTACACGGAAAATAATGTTTGTTAATCCGTTTTTCACCAAAACACGGCCGCACGTTGGGACGCCAGTTATAGTCAGGTTACTTTACACAAAGAAAACTCCAACTATTCTGCGTGTAAACTGTATATTGGGTACAACGAACAGTACAGGAAACTAGTGTGATCTTAACATAACAAGAACTTATACTACACAGGGACTCAGATCAAATAAAAAGTCAAGATGGAACGTTGCAAACAACAAAGTGACGCCGGTTCAAACTAAGCCTTGCCGTACAAATACACAATTACACGCACTCACGTACAACGAAATTACGCTTTAGCTTGTCCTTCGAGCTTACAGATCAAATAATAAAGCTCAACTGACAAGCTAAGGGGTAGTTTCGTTATAAGTGTGCGCGTATAATTGTGTATTTATACGGCAAGGCTTACTTTGAACCGGCTTCACTTTGTTGTTTGCAACGTTCCATCTTGACTTTTTATTTGATCTGAGCACAGGGATTACAATACAAAATACAACAATGGCCGGCACGCGAGGCGCATGAGTACGTTAGTATCGCAAAGCGCGCGCGCGTGTCTTACCATTACGGGTGCCGGTGACGTACTGTCATGGCGGCGCAGGCGTCATGGATAGTGTTGTGCCAACCGTAACTAGTCACGTAACCTGGCCGGCACACGACGAACTCTAGAAGTGCGGGGAGTCGAATTTACTAGTGCTGGGGGTCGCGCTATAGCACCAAAATTTTGGTGTTTTATTTAACACAACTAATGATTTCGTAAAACATTAACGCTGCTATTTTTTAACAAAAATTTGCTCTATATATTTCACACGGAAATCTTACGTACTTAGCTTTGAATTCAAATTATTATGTGTATAATAATTTATCGTGTGATAAATCTATTAATTGATGGACATGAAAATTAGCATTAGTTTGTATTCTGAAATGCGATGATTGTCGAGAAACATTAAGAAAATTGTTGAACTGTACCTTATTAACCTTTTATATCACATGACCGTAAACATGCTCAGCTATCTGGAAAAAACTTGTATTAATAATAATTTAACTTCCTCCTCACATATAATCTATATCTATCTAATTTTAATCTATTCTAATTTAATTTATTCTAATTTAATTTAATCTGTTCTAATTTAATCTATCTTACTTAATTTAATTTACTGCAATCAATTTAGCTTTTAATAGTTTTTTTTATTGTTTTTAATGAATACATTCTGCATTTATGTCCGCATAATTTAGCGCATGCTGTGCTTTTCTTAAGGTGATGAGACACTTAGACTTAAGTTTGAAATGTACAAATTTTTAAAGTAACAGGGTACTCAGTGTTGACAAGCCTCATAATAAATAAATATGCTGGTTTAAATCAAATAAATGTGCGAATAAATATGGAACGCCATTTCAACATACCGATAGTTGAAATTAGAATATTATTATAGTGGCTGGGTAGTTGATAGTCAATTAATCGTGCACAGTGTCGATCGACCAAGTCTTCAAGTCGAATCATACTTAATGACGGCTGTGAAGTTAGCTTACGCGTTTAGGTACGCTACGCAGTGCCCCGCCCTGGTTGCCAAATGAATTTACAGGAACGCGCGGTGTGTCCCAAGCCGTCTTTAAATATTATGATTCTGTCTGTATCAAGTGTTCACCTGTCCGTCCGTCTCTCCCCACTCTAGCTCCAAACCTACAGTTATGAAAACCTTACTACGATTGCTCGTAAGATAACAGCTACACCGCTCGATGAACGTCTTTGACTCGCGCGTCGAAAATGTGAACAAGTGATACACCAAACAAAACTTTATTTAAACAGTGACAAAGTTTATAATTGTGTTGTGATGAATATGAATATGGAAAATGGAAGGTAAATTCTGGTGTTTGATAGAAATTTAGCTTGGATTGCAGTGAATTGATTAAAAGATAGATGTTACTATCTGTTTACAAGTATGTTTTTATTTACCGTTTGTTAGTCAGTATATTTACTGACTATACGATACAGTAGAGAGAACGTGATAATTGCAGTTTGATGAATGATTACTCGTATTATTCTATTTTATAGCCTTTTTGTAAACACTGGCAATACGCTAAAGAACTATTTTAATATACTGACTACCGTAATATTTATAATGATACGGACTAGTAAATAAATTAACACATTTCTAGTAGGTATTCACCGTCTCGAATTTCTCCTACTGTGGAAGCGAAACGCTATGGTGAAATCATACGAACGATGAAATCGATTTGGCGCTTACAATTTTACTTAAGTAACTAAACCATGTGTTTATTTTTCTTCTCTACATATGGTGCTTACATATTTTCCTTCAAGTCTCCTTGAAAAGATTTATTTATAAATAAGCATCACCTTTGTACTGTGGGGACGTAGCCAGCGGCTAATAATTAAATACATAAATTACTTTTATATATTTAGCAAGAATTCCACAATATGCCTGCCTGCCTTCTGGGCGGCTTCACTAGAATTGACAATCAAAAGCTTTGCAAAAACATCTTCACTTATTTTTATGTTCTAAATTCAGTTCCCTTTCAAGACGTTATTTGTTGCCAGTCTCAATATAGGCCTGGTTGCCTTCTACTTAAGCAGAGTCCTCACAGTACCTATATTTATCCAACTGCCGAAGGAGTGTAATGTATTTTTCTGTTCCTATTTCTTGTCTGTTTAGTACGTGTGTGTACATTAATTGTTAAAATAATAAAATAAAAACCAGTTTAACGGTATTTTGATATTGCGTACAGCAATTAAAAATATAATATTTTGTACAAGATGAATCGTTGGCTTTTTCCGTTAATTAAAACCAATGTCATTACAAGGACCGAACAAAGATCTCGCGTTTATCTGGATTTGTTTACGTTGCTTTTATTGCAGTTGTTAAGAAACAACATACGTGTTTAGGATAATTTATATTATGCTAGACTTGCAAGACACTGACCTAGTTGATGTCAGATATCCTAGGTCATTGATTGTCGACGACTTGAAAGCTCAGAGAAAGTGACTATCTATTAATGAACCCGTCGCGACAGCGATTGACACAATGTCAAAAATGGCATTGATCACGTGACATTAGATTGCGTTTGAGACTTAACACAGATTGTTTAATTGATATTTTTCACAGATTTGACATTTGATTGTTAATTTGATATTATTATTATTTATTTGTTTTTTTTTTCGTATGTTTAAATTATTGTATTTAAATTCATGTTGTGAAACATTTGCATACCATAAGTGGCAAACATGTCCGACCGCCCTAGTTGTCAGATAGCCTACTAGGTCATTGATTGTCGACGAATTGTAAGCCTAGAAAAAGTGAAATTAATCATTATTATTGTCATATTGATAAACAATGAAAGCGTCGCGACAGCGACGAATGTCAAAAATGTTTGGTAATGTCAAACGCTATTGAAATGTCACTAGAGCAATCCCATACATTTTGGTATTTCGACTTTTGCTATCGCTGACATCGAATAGCATATGTCTAGAGAGCCAATATCTCGTGGACCTCTGAAGGCTTCAGAGTTCCTCGAAAGATTGACCTACTAACGATTCTCAAAGAGTCAACAAGTAAAATTTAAAAAATCTTCCGACACATTTTTATTTCATGCTACATAATTTATTTCAAACGTAGCTAAGAACACTCTCGATAAAGTCACCTATCAAAAAATAAAAACGATATTTAAATCAGTTCATCGGTTTAGGAGCTGTGATGCCACAGATAGATACACAAATACATAGGTTACACACGTGAAACTTATAACAGCCCTCTTTTTCCGTCGGGGGTTAAAATGTATGGGTTTGTTTTTTTTTATTTTTTCACTTCCGAAATGTCATGTGTCTAACCTTAAGCACAAAGTACATAAGCGGCGGCGCTCCGCAGACAGAGAGTCCACTACGAACAAAGCGCCATTTTGAACGCACACATTGACATTACGATTTTACAAGGAATAATGGGCAATATTGGACCGAGCTCAGTCGCGGCTGTCACGAGTGCTTTGTGCGGGCGTTTGTCACGTCATTCATACATAAAGTAGGCACTGTAAAGAGGTTGCATTGGCTGGGTTACCAATATTAATTGTTACAGACAGAATATACTTTAAATTAATTGAATATAATTTAAATTCGTTCTTTAATTCATTTTAAGTTATAAAGGCTATTAAATGTTTCAAGATGATTAGTTAGAAATTAAATATCTAGGAAAATAATAAATTATTTTAAGTCCATTGACGAAATTGGAAAGGGTATGAAACTTGTCATAATAATATAATATGGTTTAGGTTTAAGTCATCTAGATCATTAATATGTTTCCTCCGATTGCAAAGCATAATTTTCTTCTTATTTAAGTACCTACATCTTTTTAGTTCGCTTCTTAAGCAGTCGGGTTTTTGTATTTTATTTAAAAAAAAACACATTTATATTTTTGTCTAGCTTGGTGCTTTTCACATTTTTATGTTTTTGGTGGGATCATTATTACACCATTGTTATGTCTTTTTACCATCCAATATTCGTCGTATGTGGTGTGATCTGTAATGGATATTTGATGCTCTTTCTACCCTCAAAATCATGTAAGCATGATATGATGTATGTTTAGGCGAATCGATGTATTTATATTTGTAACTTATACAACCTACTCTTTTTTTAAATTCGGTATCAATATAGTAGCAACCCTAGTGAGTCTGTTAAGTTTAGCTGTCAATTTTCGAAAAGGCGGGAGTGGCCCTTCTGTATACTTTCTATTTTGTGCCTTAAGTAACAAAAAACCGGCCAAGTGTGAGTCGAACTCGTGCACGGGGTTACGGCGAGGGTTTCCGTACAATTATCGCAAAAGCTGTGAAAAATCACGTTTTTTGTATGGGAGCCCCACTTAAATATTTATTTTATTCTGTTTTTATTTTTAGCGGCAACAAAAATACATCATCTGTGTAAATTTCAATTGTCTAGCTATCACGGTTCATAAGATACAGCTGTGACAGCCAGACAGACGGACAGTGGAGTCTTAGTAATAGGGTCCCGTTTTTACCATTTGGGTACGGAACCCTAAAAGTGGACTATGTTTTTGTGTTAAATAAATTAAATTTTAATTTCAAATAATTTGGATTTTTAACAGTCGTTGGCGAAATGTCTCGTGATAAATTGCAGACATTTAGGTAGTTTTAATTAATTAATTGCTTTCGCAGACTCGTCTACTGTCCCAGGTGAAGGTCGGGGAATCCGTTAGATACCGGGTTAGACCGATCGTGGCTGGAGTTATATTCTATGTACTGTTGATATAAATAATGATTAATTATTTCAAATCCATCTGAGTCATCTTCGATATTAGTGTAAAAATCTAGGTATTTTAATGTTTGAAGGCCAATACTTCCATATGTAAAAACTATACGTACTATGACTATTGAGTGGGTAAAAAAACCCGCTTGAACTAGTTGACTTCTATTAATACTGATTGTCGATTGAGAATAGATTGTTTCAAATTATTCTCATCTGCAATTGTCTGGAATGGTCGTCTGTCGCACAAAGCGACTAAGAAGCCATTGCTAATATATTTTATACTTGCTAATTTCTTTATAATAATATCATAAACGGCCTTCCATCCGTGGCTCAACCCACGATGAACTATTCCTTGTCCAATAACTTTATAAATTCAAAGTCAAAATCAAATCTTTTAAGTCGCTATATACGCCCCAATGTTAACGGCAGTACTGGCCGTGCGCCCGCTCGATGCCAAAATATCATTATTGAAACTCCTTTTGAACAGTTTTGTTTGCAAAATATTATTTGATTTACATATGCTATGTTAGTTATGAAGAAATTCCAGCCATCAATTTTTCTGGGTAAAAATATATTTAAAAATCCAAGTCGATTTGGAGGAATTTCCAAAAGATTCGCAAAAATATCGTGTTATTAATTATCTTTTTAAAGCTAAACTATTAGTTACACGAAAAAACCTTGTGTTCAAAATTATGTACATGAATCAATAATAAATATATTCTTTTTTCAAACCTTTTAACCTAACCGTTACTAAGGAGTATGCTTTGGAAAGTTACCGTTTTACGGCACTAAAGGGTATGTAGATGCCCTTAACAGGCAATTAAGCGGCACTTTTGAAAGCCAAATAAAACAAGCCCATGTGTTACTAAGCTATATTACTATAAAATCTCATCAAAATCCATTCAATGTTTTTGTGTGAAATTGTAACGGACATCCATCCAAACTTTTACATTTACAAAATTGAAAATAGGATAGGATTATAGTAGAATTCATACTCGTGCAATGGACGGTGAGCACTAATTTTGGCTGTCATAACTATATTTGGCATCGTCACGGGTCGTCAACTTCTATGAGTAAATTACACGGTTCGTTTGAGTGAATCGTTTGGCAATGCCGTCTCTAACACTATAGCATGGCAAATTCGTACGTGTGACGTCCATGGTCCGCGCGGCTGGCACGTCATGATGTCACGTCATCGTCGCGATGAAGCAACGAGGCACCCGTAAGGTGAATCCCGTCCCGCGCGAACTTTTTACCACCCCCGCTGCCTTACGTTCCCCGCGCTGGCGGACTATGGGTTTGTCCAGTACGAATTTACCAAGCTATAGGCACCGAGGCATGTCCATGCTCTGTGCCTGACATATCTATGTCCATCTGCCTAGCCTTTTCCCAATCATGTTAGAGTCAGTTTTCATTCTAACCGGTTGCATCTGAGCACCAATATTTTTAACCGACTGCCCAAAAAGGAGGAGGTTCTCAATTTGGATGTATTCTATGTTCGGGCATAGAATACATCATATATAAAGGGATTTGCAAAATTATTTATTTTGTTCAAAAGAAGTTTATTCTTAGTGTTCCCATTTAAATTTGGTAAAGATGTGATGAAGAACTTCGGTTATATACAACAAAACTCTTCAATAAATGACGGCAAATCTCTCGGGATTGCTGCGATCGCATCTCTGTTTATTGTTTACACCATTTTATAACATATCATCACGCCAGTATGCTCTAAACGGGTACGCAGCTGAAACCCGGGTACACTTTCATTCCACCGGTTGTGCTCAAGTTACACGTTATTCGGGTAATCTATTCTGGCATCACTGAGGGCATTATAGATACCTTACTATAGAACTTGTCTATCATATACCACTAAAATAGAAAAATAAAAATATTTTAACAAAAAACTAAAACCGACTTCTAAATCAAAACACTACAAAGGATTTTTTTTTTCCGAAGTCTATAAACGAAAAAAAGTAGGTACCAAAGACTCCGACTTCGGAAAAATAAGTTATTTTTTGCGTTGAAGTGTTTTGCTTTAGAAGTCAGTTTTATGTTTTTGTTGATAAGTTTTTTATATGGAGCGACTGCCTATCTGACCTCCAAAACCCAGTTACTGGTTAACACGATACCACTCGGCAAGACTGGTGTCAGATTCTGTCTGCTTCTGACAGACTGTCCATGATCTTCAAAATACTGCTCAGCCACTGGCTCTTCTAATATAAGTATATAAATAGACATCAGCCTTCACCTACAATCAGTAACGTGTCTTACTATCAAGACTTCAACTTGTAGGTAATCCTCAGATTATTCACGCACTCGTGTAAGATAGTGAATGATACATTGTCGCATCAAAACTTCTTCGTTCATTCTCGACTTACAAACGAGTTATTCTCAATACAATAGTTTTTGATTAAGACCTTCATGGTTTATAGTCTGTCTGATATTCAGGTCAAATCAGGGGTCATTATTCATAAACATGGCCTAAAACACTGTGCCTGTTGTCGAAAATTGGAAAATCAAAAATTTACTTAATAACTCAAAATAACTTTATTGCATTCCATATGTATTACATAGATGGTATAGACATGGTAAAAGATCAATATGGACCCAACATGTTGTACCAGCGCAGCGCCTTGCCTTTATAAAAAACGATGTGTCAAACGTTTTCGATTCATGATTACGTCTGCACGCAGTCTATCTCTTCAAATTGAAAATACTTCTACACGAAATTATATTGCACCACATTATAAAATCATAAATGTAGACACCAAAATAAATCTAACAAATATTTAACAGAAAATATAAATGATTAGTACAGACAATGTTTTTTTTTTTTTTCAAAACTACAAGAAGAATTATCTCACGAGATATGTTAGCAGATAAAATAAATAATATGCTTGGTTAAATCTTTATTCTTCACTTACCCACATATAAAACCAGTTTTGAACTAAGTAGTAATTCTTATGTACTTGCAAACATGATAGCAATTTGGTACCAACCAAGGTTAAAAAGTTGGTTAGTCTTAAGGACCAACAAAATAATGAGACAGTTTAGTGAGGTCACCCAATGCCGACTTGAATATTTGTAATAATCACACGTATAGTCAGTCAGAACATTGTAATGACTTGGGCTCAGACATAATATTATAATATCATACCTACTACACATGCTTAGTAGTTATAACAGCAACATGTATTAAAATTGTATAAGAAACCTTACCATAGGCTAATGGCTCTTCTAAAGCAGTTCACCTTGTACGCTGTACGCGCATAACAGCTCTATCTAGTCTGACTGCTACCTGAGGAGTATTGCCCGTTTTTAACGAACATTCACATGTGCGCATCATATTGGTTATCTGTCAAAAACTCCTCCAACTTTCCTTACACATGGATCACTATATAACTAACAGAACTGGCCGTCTGGTAAGTATTGACTAATTTTTAGGAAATTATTTATTCAAATGGCACCATCTTCATTGGTCTTCGTTTCTTCATCTGCCTCTTCGGAAAATACAGGCCGGATGTTTCATTGTTTTAGAGGCAGACTTTACATACATCGCAGTGAGAAAATTCTGACGGATGATTCTATATATATATATATATAAAAGAAGAAACTGACTGACTGACTGATCGATCAACGCACAGCCTAAACCGCTAGGCCTAGAAGAATTAAATTTGGCAGATAGGTTCCTCATGTGGCGTAAGTGAGCACTAAGAAAGGATTTTTGGAAATTCCACCCCAAAGGAGGTAAAAAGGGGGTTGAAAGTTTATATGTAATTTCTACAGTTTGTAAGTTGAGCACGTAAAATTTTAGATTTACGCTCTTGGTTGATAAAAATAATTAATGCATTTATTAGTTTTTGGATATTCGACCCCTAAGGGAATAAAAAGGGGGTTCAAAATTTGTATGAAGTTTTTACAGTTTGCAATTTGGACACATGAAATTTTACATTACGCTCTTGATTGATAAAAATAATTAATGTGTTTATTGGATTTTCTATATTCCAACCCTAAGGGGGTAAAAAGAGGGTTGAAAGTTTGTATGTAATTTCTACAGTTTGTAAGATGGACACTTGAAATTTTAGATTTACGCTCTTGGTTGATAAAAATAATTAATTCATATATTGGTTTTTGGAAATTCGACCCGTAGGGGTGTAAAAAGGGGGTAGAGAGTTTGTATGAATTTTTTACAGTTTGTAAGTTGGACATGTGATATTTTAGATTTACGCTTTTGGTTCATAAAAAGAATTAATATATTTATTGGTTTATGGAAATTCGACCCCTAAGGGGGTAAAAAGAGGGTTGAAAGTTTGTATGTAATTTCTATAGTTTGTAAGTTGGACACGTGAAATTTTAGATTTACGCTTTTGGTTCATAAAAAAATTATTGGTTCATTTATTGGTTTTTGGAAATGCCACCCCTAACGGGGCTAAAAAGGGGGTTGAAAGTTTGTATGTAATTTCTATAGTTTGTAAGTTAGAGTTGGAGTTGATAAAAAGAATTCATGTAATTATTAGGTTTTAGAAATTCTACCCCTAAGGGGAATAAAGTAGGGGTTGAAACTTTATATGAAATTTCTTCGGTTTATAAGGTATAATATCTAAAATAGTAGGTTTACGCTCTTGTTTAATGAAAAAAGTAATGAGTTGATTGATTTCCGGAAATTATACCCCTAATGGAGGTTAAAGGTGGCAATTTGTTGGGTTTATATATTTGAAACTTGGCATCAATACCAACAGCAAATATTTTTTTATTGATTTTAAAGTAAAGGTTGTCATTACAAGTTTTCAAAACTAAGGAAAAATAAATTGAAAAAAAAAGTTGGTATCTTTGGTAGGTACCATTTTTTTTCGTTATGGACACCGACTTCGAAAAAGATATTTATTTTTCACTTTGTAGTGTTTTTAGTTGGATGTCGGTAATATTTTTTTGTAAAATAGATTATTTATTTTCACTTTTTAGGTGGACCTAATAGGCAATTTGTCTTTAGTAAGGTACTTAATTATTTTTTGTGTATGTTCACCGATATCTCCGTCAAACAACACTGGACAAACGGTCCAGTTCGGTAGTTCTAAATCGAGGAAAAGGTCAACTTAATGCCGTAAGATTCTTAAAAAAAAACCGTTGACACACCTAAAACATCTTCTGGGGGTAATTCTGAAAAACTAATGATGGCAATTTCTTATTGCCCAAGGAATAAGATTTGTTACCGACTTTCCAAAAAGGAGGAGGTTCTATGTCCTCTAAATCCTAACTTAAACCGTAGATATCTACGATATCCCATTTATTATTGATTTAACAACTACACATAATTAGTTGAATAAAATACGAAATCATGCGAATGATGTCGTGGGCGGAGTGCTAGTCATATTATTGTGTACATTTGTGCAATTATAATATCATACTATGTACTTTTATGAAATTATCAACATCATAGTACAGCTGTGATTATAATCACAATGACTAGAATGCACTTGAAATTGCGAGATAAAATACTATCTACTTGATTTAAGTCTTTTAATCCTTTTTTTAACTTGTACTTTTGTACATATGATTCGTTAAAAAGTTAATGGGGATAAAAGAGTTGCTGTGAATCTGTAATAGCTTTATACTGGACAGGACGTCTAAGATTGATGTCTCTATTTAGATTTTCTAGTTAGGGACGTTTCAAACTAAAATTTTAATGACAAGTTTCAGCTGCAGCTTTTCAGGATAAAGTAACTTGTAAAGAAAATAATAATAAAAAGTTAACACAAATAGCAATTTTAAGTAAATATTACATCAAGCACGTAAATGATCTTCAACATTAGGCTTCTAGTCAGTGATAGATGAAAACTCGCATACGTTGATTACATTTCTATTTACGTGTGTATTTTATCTACATCACTTCGTTTTTACATTGTAAATTCTTTAAATAAGATTGTATTTTTTGCAACTTAAATAAGATATTAATAGCTATTTATATTTGCGCGTTTGTAGAATTCAACAATGAAAATGCTAATTTTGGTTATTTTATCTTTATTAAACAAACTTATCTCTTCTGCAAATATGTACTTAACACTAAGATAATATTTGTTAGATCATACGCAATACATAGTAATTAATTTGTAGTTAAGTATATGCAAGTTTATTTTCTCTTAAATTATGCAACTATACAATTATGCGTTATTATTACTCAAGCCATTTTGTAGATACAATGTTTAGTAACAAATTAAAACCATAGATTTTTGTCTCTCTACTCCACAACAGATGTTTTAAAGTAATAAAACGAATTTGGTATAGAATATTGTATTTGTTGTACAAAGATTTAACTGAGTTAGAACAGAAAAATAATAGTTTGAGAGAATAATATATCCTCTTGGATATTTTATCTCTCTATTGAAGTTATAAATATTCTTCTTGTCCTGTGATCTTTCACAGGACAAGAAGATTAGATTAGAGCGAACCTAAAAATAATAAAAAACAAAACTACAAAGCGGAAAATTACTTTCTTTTCGGCAGTCAGTGTCTTACCTATTTTTTTATCAGTCTATTTATGTGGCGATCTAGAGACCAAACGCGTAGGCCGATTTTGATGTTCCATACATCAATCGATTCGTCTTAACTAAGCCAGTGTCAATGGCTACATTAAAATTGGAACATAGGTAAATGGCGGCTTTCTGGTTTTGGTCAGCCATCTCGCGAATATGTATCCTCCGACTGCACAGCATGATTTTCTCCTTGTTTACGTATGTTTAGTTTGCTTTTCAAGCAGTTGGTTTTTTTTTATTTTTGACACCGACTTTCGAAGAAAAAGTTATTTTGCGCTTTGTAGTGTTTTTTTTTGGAAGTTATTTTAATTTCTTTTGTTATAAAGTTTTTTATTTTTCTCTTTTTAGTTTGCTATCTTATATTACCATGAACATAATTTATGGCCAGAGAGCTTCTCTTAACAAATCGAACTAGCCTTAATACGACTGGAATATATTGGTTCATTACGGGGTGCCGGTTCCAGCTTCATCATTAGATCAGTTCGATGGTTCTTTTTTCATTAGACACACTTAAATTTGCTTCATCACAATCATTTAACTATTCAAGATATCTTATACCCAAAACATACTTATCATTGAAAGTTCCAATGGCCATCTGTAGTCTTCTTCATCAGTTCCACTTTACCAAATGATACTTTCTGAATGCAAATGTTTGATATGTTGATGAAAATACCAAAAAAGCTATATAATCACCTATAAAATATGAGGAGTTCCTTCGATTTCTATGGGATCCCATCATCAAATACTGACTGGTGACAAAGGGACCATCTTGAGAGTATATCCTTTCAAACAAAAGAATAATTTTCAAAATCGGGCTACAATTGATGGAGAAATCGATGTACATACATAAACAAATAAATAATAATATAATATACAACCGAACATAGAACGTGCTCCATATTGGAAAGTTGTTAAATATGCTGACACCTTTAATTTCAGCAGTATGAATTGTGTTTTGTTAGTATATATTGAACCTTCATGTTGGCCAGAGTATATGAGGGTATACCGAATCTCAAACGATGTATAGTAATTTAGACACGACAAAATAGACATATGTCAAGTATCCCAGATTTCGTTTATAGATTTCTTAAAGATATCATAATATTGCTTAAACACATATTTTGATATCGCAGATTGCATATTGATAAATGATATCACGATGATGTATCGTTTTTAAAGACGCCCGCTCTTCGTCCATTTTCAAAACTGTACAAAAAATCATAACATTAAATTACACTCATTGAAAATCAATAAATCACTTAGGATTATTTCTAAGTAAACATTCACTACAAGATAAATGAAGCTATCATATTCACGGCCGAATATATATATTACTAAAACTTTTGTCTCAGCTAAGTTTGTTACATTTTCTGATTCGTCACTATGTATGTGGTTTGGATTAAAATTCAATGTAGTTCTGACTTAAGTGGCTCGTGGCCAAATACCAACCACAAGGACCAGTTCGGTTCATGGACCTCTGTGTATCATGCAGACCACGTTACGCCTTCGTTCTCGACTGCCATATACATATAAGTCTGTGACAGCTATTACGGGTACTCAAAAACCTGAAGGTTTGCAAACCAGTCTTACCAATGTGTATAGTTAGTTAGCTTGTGTTGTAGAGGCCTGCATTCGGATAGATTAGAATTCGATTCCACTGTATTTTGATCAGGCTAAGTAGATGCTGACTCTGTCTAGGGCAACTAAAAACTATCCTCATGATCATCATCATTTCAGCCGAAAGACGTCCACTGCTCGATCGGCCCTGTGCGTCTCGCATCCAACGGATTCCCGCAGCCCTGACAAGGTCATCGTTCCACCTAGAGGGAGGCCTTCAAACGCTCGCAACTCCAGAACTTTTTGGCCTCATCGACCATCCAATCCGTTCAGTGACCAATGTGCCCTGCCGACTGCCACTTAAGTTTGGTTATTCTTTCGAGCTATGTCGGTAACTCTGATTCTCTTGCGTATTTGTCTTCATTTCTGATTCGATCGCGCAAGGAAACTCCGAGCACAGCCTTCTCCATTGCCCTTTGGGTGACTTTAAGCCCTCTGATGAGGCCCATTGTGAGCGACCATGTCTCAGTGTCATATGTCATCACTAGCAATACACTGGTCAAACAAAAACTATCCCAATATAAACTGTCGAGCAATGAAAAAGTTCCACCAACAAAATGCCGACAAACACCTTAATATCTCCTAAGACATAGAACCTAGCCTTCAAAATTTCTTTTTTTTTATTTTTTTTTATTTAAAAACGTTGCCCCACACTAGGAATTTCTTCCTGTATCGTGGGTGCGTTTACAAACATATAAACTCACATACACAACACCCAGAGCCGGAACAACTATCTGTAGGTCATACAAATATTTGTTCCGTGCGGGAATCGAACCCGCGACACGCAGCGCAGCAGTCAATCGCTCAACCACTGCGCCAACCGTGCGCCCGAAATTAAAAAGTATAATGCAATCTATTTTATTATGCAAACTTAAACTCTTTTAAATACTGGTATTTTTGAAGCCATGGATAAAAAAAGAAGAAAAACAAAATTTTGGGGTTTGAAAATTTCGGAATACATGTGTTTCGTTTTTTGTTTTGCTTTTGATTTCATTCTTGTTTTCGCCGTTGTGAAAGAATTCTTAAATTGTAAAGTCTTACGGCTCTCGTACCCATAAATCATGCCTCTATCACCCGAGGATTGTACGAGAATCATCACTATGGTGGGATTGGGGACCAGCCAAAGAAATACGGCCAGAATAATGGGCGTGACACATACTAATGTCCGACGAGTGATCCAAAGGTTTAGGGAGACTGGATTAAACCTGAGAAGACCAGGTGGCTGCAAGCCAAGGTGCACAACAGTCCGAGAAGATCGTTTCATTGCGGCAGCCATGTTGAGAAATCGACATCAGACGGGAGTTGCGGTTCAACAACAACTTCTGCAAGTTCGAAGGGAGCCAATAAGCGAGTGGACAGTCAGGAGACGTCTTGCCGAAAGAGGATTGAAGCCTTACAGGCCAGCAAATGGCCCAAAACTGGAACGGCATCATAAAGTTTTTCAGATTGCGATACGCCCGCCAGCATACAGAATGGGGTGAGGACGAATGGGGCAGAGTGATGTTCTCTGATGAGTCAAGATTTATGCTGTACCATCATGATGGGAGAAAAAGAGTATACCGACGACCAGGAGAACGTTTTGCACAAGCATATTTTGAAGAAAAAGTGTCACACGGTGGAGGTACAGTTCACGTGTGGGCTGGTATCTCTGCAGAGGGTCGAACAGCGTTAGTTCCAATCGAGAACAGGAACCTAACTGGTGTCATACATCAATGAGATTCTCAATGAACATGCTGGTCCGTTTTTGGCCAATATGGGCGACAATGCAGTGTTCATGCACGATAATGCACGGGCCCACACTGCTCAAGTTGTAAATGAGTATCTTCAGGACGTAGGAATCCATAAAATGGAGTGGCCAGTAAGGAGCCCCGATTTGAATCCTATTAAGCATGCTTGGGACGAGCTTGACAGACGTGTGAGAAAACGAGTTCGACCTCCAATTACTCTTCGTGACTTGAATTACGCGCTCATCGAAGAACTGAGGAATCTGGTATTCAGCATGCCCAATCGCGTAGATGCTGTATTGAGAGCACATGGAGGAAACACCAAGTACTGAGTTATCAAAACCTACGTTTACACCTAATAAAACCCTACTTAGAGATTTGGTTTTATTTGCCAAATGGCCCCAATTTTTTAAAACATTTGATTTAAAATTTGAACACAATATTTTTAAGTTTTTAGTTGGTAATATTCTGATGACCCGTCGCGAATCTAGCAAAAGACCCTAGAGCTAGATTGACCCGACACCATACCGAAGACATTCCGGACGTCAGCCTGTATGAGATTAGGATGGCTCTTAAACAGCTTAAAAACAACAAGGCGCCGGGTGAAGACCGAATTACAGCCGAACTCCTGAAGGCGGGTGGAAAACCTGTCCTTAAGGCCCTTCAGAAGCTGTTTGATTACGTCATACTCAAGGACAAAACGCCACAGGCATGGTGCAGGGGTGTGGTGGTACTCTTCTTCAAGAAGGGCGACAATGCCCTACTGAAGAACTATAGGCCCATCTCACTTCTTAGCCATGTCTACAAGCTGTTTTCAAGAGTCATCACGAATTGTCTCGCGCGCATGTTTGACGATTTCCAGCCTCCTGAAAAAGCCGGTTTCCGTAAAGGCTTTAAAACCGTAGACCATATACATACGCTGCGGCAGGTTATACAGAAGACCAAAGAGTACAACATGCCTCTCTGCTTAGCGTTTGTGGACTACGAGAAAGCCTTTGATTCGATCGAGACTTTGGCTGTACTGCAGTCTCTCCAACGGTGCCAAATTGACTACCGGTACATCGAGGTGTTGAAGTGTTTGTACAAAAACGCCACCATGTCAGTTCGACTTCAGGATCAGACCTTGGAACCTGTCTTTCTGCAGCGAGGTGTGAAGCAGGGAGATGTCATATCTCCGAAACTGTTCACCGCTGCACTGGAGGATGTCTTCAAGGTTCTGGACTGGAGAGGGCTAGGCATCAACGTCAATCTCGAGTACATCACTTGCCTTCGGTTTGCCGACGATATAGTGGTCATGGCTGAGACTATGGAGGACCTCAATACAATGCTCGATGACCTCAGTAGAGCTTCCGAAAGATTGGGTCTTAGGATGAACATGGACAAAAATAAGGAGATGTTGAATGCCCATGTTGCACCCACTCCTATCAGGGTCGAAGACTCTACACTCGAAGTTGTGGATGACTATGTCTACCTGGGACCAACGATCCAGTTGGGTAGGGCCAACTTCGAGAAAGAGGTCAACCGTCGAATCCGACTCGGCTGGGCAGCGTTTGGGAAGTTGCGCGGTATCTTCACGTCCAACTTACCACAGTGTCTCAAGACGAAAGTCTATGACCACTGTGTTGCCAGACCTATGGCTCAGAGACGTGGTCGCTCACAATGGGCCTCATCAGAAAGCTTACAGTCACCCAAAGGGTAATGGAGAGGGCTATGCTCGGCGTTTCCTTGCGTGATCGAATCAGAAATGTAGAGATCCGCAATAAAACCAGGGTTACCGACATAGCCCGAAGAATTGCCAAACTTAAGTGGCAGTGGGCAGGGCACATTGCTTGCAGAACGGATGGCCGATGTGGCAGGAAGGTCCTGGAGTGGCGACCGCGAACCGGAAGATGTTGCGTTGGAAGGCTTCCCACCAGGTGGACCGATGACCTGGTTAAGTTTGCGGGGATCCGCTGGATGCGGGACGCACGGGACCGGTCAATGTGGCGACGCTTTGGGGAGGCCTATGTCCAGCAGTGGACGTCTTTCGGCTGATATGATGGTGATGAAGATGATTCTGATACGCTGTTAAATGTACTTCAATATTGCAGACGGCGTCATTAAGCTAGCCTTTCCCGTTTAGGAGTAATTTAGTGCTATGTCACTGGAACTTTTTCATTGCTCGCGAGTGTAATATAAATGTGAAACTGTTAAAGTTTGTGAGTATGGAGTATGGTTGTTTGTAACTCTTACACGCAAAAACTTCAGAATGGATAGTAATATAGTTTAACTACACTCACAACGTAATGTTCCAAATATGAATAAAAAATATTGTATGAACACTTACTTTGCTTTCGTGGAAATATTTTCATTCGATTTTCAAACAACTGCATCATAAAATTACTTTTTAATTTTACAATTTTACTTTTTTATTTATTGGCTCGTATGGGCTCATTGACTTAATGTAGAAATATCAAAGACCTTATACGTATTTCTTACTACTAGACTGTGTACCAAAATTTTTTGTTTAGCTAAAATGAAATCTATCATCTTACATCTATGTTAGCTATTTCCTTATAAGCGGTAGCTAACCAAAAGCGGTCCTCGTGAGAGGGTTTCCGCTGGTAGTGTGTCCTTGTCTGACCTATTGCTAGCACAACTAATCATGGGGTTTGGTAGAAATGGTAGAAAATTTTATATGTTTCTTTTTATGTTATACCAAAACGAACAATTCATAGACTTTGACACTTATTTAAATATTTCTAGAAAAGCATATAAATATTTCTACAGTTCCTATATTTAATCAATTCGTTGTTTTTTTTAAATCATCATTAATATTGAGTAAGAGTAGTACTTTTAAATGTTTGGGCCTGGTAATACTAAACGTAGGGTGGAGGTTTGCGGATTTTTTGGCGGACTTTATTCGAGTGAAATTCAGCGGCTGTTAATATTATTTGCAAATTAATTCCTACTGGAATACAATTGGTGTAGTTTTATTTCTCAACTGTCTACGCAACTGGAATATATGTGAAATCATAGAGATCCTTTGAGGTCAAAGCACCGTCAGAAGACAGCAGGGTCATCTAACGCCTCTCAGAGAGCTTTTTGTTCCAATCTATATGATGGTCTTGAAGAATGAAACTTGAAGAGACTTGGCATTTGAGGATTATTGAGTCCGGGAGGACTCTCTTCGAACTTCAGATAACCCTATAGTACTCCATCGTAAACTGCTCAATTCCTCTTCGAGTTCGGTGATATTTTCGTCGGTCCGGAGTGTGCGCGTGTTGTACGTTGCCAGGTCCAGTCGTCGGTATTTGTTGGGGTAGCCGGATCTCGTCCGGGATTCTTAGCAACCCTTGCCATACCGTAACCTCGACCGCTACCGTAGTCGAGGGTACAGGCTGCCGGGCAATAGGGGCTATGTTTTATTTGTGCTATTCATGGCGAGTGCTTTGCAAGCGGATTGGCGATCGCAGTATGCTTGTTACAAATGCACAGAGAACGCTGCTGCCCATTCTCTGGTTTTTCCCTTAGTCGCATCTTACGACACCCACGGGCAAACATGGGATGGTGAAATTCTTTACGCCCGACACTATACGGTTAGTGATGTAGATACCAAAAAATATAAACACTTTTTTATTATCTATAAATTATGTAGGTTTAGGTAGCGCAGTTAGGTAGCATCAACATATCGAAATACTTCAACTATCGTTTTTACAATCAATTTGTCCTGTGTTCTGTTTGGTCATGGTCACCTCATTAGAAAGAGAGACACTACCAAAGGGAGCCCTCTCGCTCGGACCGGTGTTTGCGCCATAGTGCACAGTCTAGTAGTAAGAAGTATAAGGTCTTTGAGAAATATAGTGTCATTGTCTATGGATGCGCGCGCTGCGCAGTCAAGCGCAATGGGAATGTAAATATCCCGCCATACCACATATTTTTTCCGTTTCAACTTTTATTTTATTTCAACTGTATGAGCGAAGATAAAATAGTGTATGCAACGGCATGTGATTAGGTATTAAAACAATTGTGTTATACTATTATCACCACCACACCACACTCGTGTTTTCATAACCCCTATTATATGACCGTTGCATAAACTACTATTATACGAATACATCAGAATAAAACATAGGCTATAACTATACATATTAGATATTACGATTTAATTACACATAAATCAATAATCTGAATAATTATTTTACACAATACATACAAGATCAATGGTTCGCTGAAACACGTCTAATAAAATCAACAATAAAACGGATCTCCGTCTAATGACTCACTTAGAATCGACTCGAGTAGCGTGAAGAGATCGCACGTAATCGGGCAATGACTTCCGGCGTAGAACATTACTATATTACAGGCAGATACATACAGACAGATATGTAAATAGTTAAAACAACAACAGGTTTAGACATAGATTAGAATAGTAAAGATACGGGCATCCGAAAGTTTGCTTACACGCGTTCACCATATAAGTAACACGGCATTTTACCGGTCTCGAAGATAGCTGACCGAGGGGCAAAATAGCGATTTCGCTTCGGTCACAGATAATACCTTCGGTCTAGTATGACCGAGTTTTGACGTCAGGAAAATTGCCCACCTTCTCATTACTATAATGTTTATGTTCTAAGTTTTTAGAATATCGTCTGTTGAATAAAGTAAGAAAGAAAATTATTTTTTGTGGCACACACAAATAAATGGGAACTATCCACCATAAGAAAAAAGAAAACCACCATAACCAAGAAGAAACCACCAGAAAGAAAAAAAGAAAGACCACCAGCAGTAAGAATTACCACCATACCTATTTCTGATGCCAAGCATTGTAGCTGTGTTCTGTCTTGAAGAAGATGGGAGCCGAATTGCCAATGCTGTGTAACACAACTATAATGTTTTTGGTTTTGCTAATGCATGTTGGGATTGCGGATTGCGTATGCGCATGTTATAGTTCAAGTTTTTATACGTGCTCAATCACGTTACACTTAACACAAATTTGTAAAAAACTATGTAAGCACCATCTGGCGAAAATTATGAATACCCCTTTTTTGCTATACAAAATACATAAGCGAAGGTAAACGTTCCCATGATAAAGTACGATTACAAAGTCGCACTTAGGCCATGGGACTGTATGTCGCCTGTAAGGCACAATAAATTAAAAGTCCTAAAACTACGCTCCAATAAATACAAGAAACTGAAAAAGAAAAATAACCTTGGGTTAAGTAGTCCATATTTGTAGAAAAGACAGCAATTAAAATAATTAAGACTATTAACAGCCAGTGATTACGTTAAAAACACAATCACTTAAAAATAATACAAAGTAAATGTGTCCTACAAAACGAGTTAACTGCTGTCATTATTCTAATGACGATATGAAATGACTATAGATAATTAAAAACATGGTGCTAATGTCATAATATTGTTATCAATTTTTAACTCAGAAATAAATCACTACAAAGAAACTGATAACTTTGTGAGCAGTTTAAGAAGGCTCTAGCCGGATAAAAAAATACAAAATTTATTTAACTTAAATTTAATTAATAAAATTACAATTTTATAAATGGCTTAGAATAGATGACAGTTGACCGATGCCATGCCTTAAGTGACGATACCACAGTGTCAGGCTGAATCACGTTGTACTGCGTCTCGCGCCTCGTGTTCGCGACTGTTGCGATGTGCGGTAATGAGGTAATCACTTGTCAGTGGTTTGGGTGCTGTGCGACTACGTAACAGGCACAAAGGATTCATAATCATAAAACAAAAATAGAAATTTTATGGTTTATGTTTTTATTAGCACAATTTACAAGTCATCAACCCTTCAACACACTATAATCAAATTCTGCTAAACCTCTGTCAAACAATGCCTTAACAGCTGGTTCTGTACCGTCCATATCTAATCTGCCTCAGCTACTGTCGTCGATCCATTTAGCTAGGGGGCGCCCATTACACGTTCTCCACTCTGGAGCTCGTCTGATCCACCGATAATAAACCTGGCCTATCCATTACCACTATAGCTTGCCAACCTTGATAAATCTTGCTATTAAAATTTATTGTTAATGTTTAAATCTTAACCAAAAATTTTGCTACCGGCAACCATCACAGCCATATTACATTTTCCACTTATTCTACTTGCTATTGCTTAAATTTCCGAAAAATAAACAGAAATGTTTGTAAGTTATGTTACCAAGACATTTCCTCAATA
Source organism: Orthosia cruda (assembly GCA_964057195.1). Taxonomy (NCBI): domain Eukaryota; kingdom Metazoa; phylum Arthropoda; class Insecta; order Lepidoptera; family Noctuidae; genus Orthosia; species Orthosia cruda. Next base: position 34,302,589 of record OZ059838.1, read on the forward strand.
TTATGATGAAGCAAAGATAGTGGATAGTTACAACACATGTTTCGTATTTTTTTCTCTCTATATATATATTATAGTTGACATGACTAGGGTTCCGGGCAATATCAATATTACGATCAAAATGTTTTGAAATGATCCGATCCACGTTATTGCCTATATCGGTCCAGAAAGGTTACACGTGCAACATAAAATATCAACTCTGAAATGCGAGGAACACTAGTCACTGAAAAACTTTTATAAATAAAAATTACATCCCGCTGATATTAGAATTTTTCATGTGGATCCTAATACCTACTCGTGAACGAAGTTGGTTTTAATAGTGTCAGATATTTTCTCTTAGTTAGCGCACCATCACCTTTTATAAGAAAACACTATTTTAAATGTATTATTAAAATATTGACAAAAATGTATAACCAAAAACTTTTGTAACTTTAATGCAAATTTTAGTTATTGGCAAATAAACTTTATAGAAAAAAAAACTTTTAACTTTTAACTTTACTTTAAACTTTCTTTACTTTATATATGTAATACAAACCTTATTAGCAAAAAGCAAAACTCTATTTTCTTGCTAGTAAGCCAAAGTTTAACAGCCGAAATAATTTCGTTACCAGCACCCAAAACTTAGGTAACAGTTTGAAAACTAAAAAAGATTATTTTTACTTTATTATAATTTTAATAGTCTGTAGGTATTTTTATGTTGTGCTTGTTAAAAAAATACTTCTCTAGAACTGAACGGATTTCGATGATATTTGGAGCACAGGTAGGAAAAAGATTTAAATTTCACACTGGTTCCATGGTTACTCAATGATTCTAACATACACGTGGTAAAAGCCGCTGGCAAACGTAATTTTATAATAGTTTAGAATATTTTCTACTTTATGCCCTGATCAAGTCTTGCTCATTCAAGCTGCAAAATTACGCAGTCTCCTCAAATTTTGAGGAGACTGCGTAATTTTCTTCCGACTACCACTAAGATTGCGTTTGCACAATCTCTTCTTCTTCCCATCCTTGATTATGCTGATGCCAGCATCTTGACCTTACTCAAGAACAACTCGATAAACTTGAGCGGCTTCAAAATTGTTGTATAAGGTTCATATTTGATTTGCGCAAATATGATCATGTTTACGAATTTCGTGTAAAGCTCAAGTAGTTGCCAATTTGCCTTCGCCGGAATGCTCATATTCTCTCTCTTTTGTTTAATGTGCTCTTTACTCCTTCCACCCCTCCTAACCTCAAGGATCGTTTTCAGTTTATCTGCGATTCCCATACGAAATCTCTAAGGTCATCAGATAACATGCGACTTAAAATGCCAATGCATTCCACAACTTTCATGGATAAATCTTTTACTGTCCAAGCTGCTCGTCTGTGGAATGCATTGCCTGACTCAATAAAATGTGCTCAGTCATTGCCAGTATTTAAAAAACTCATCAAAGAACATTACCTCATCGCTGTGATTGTGCTCTTGGTTTTTTTGATATAATGTGCTATGAATGTCGTACATTTTTTTTTCATTGCTTATATATTAAGTATGTATGTATTTATGTATCTATTATTTAGCATATGTAGGTATGTATTTTTTGTTACTAGTGAGTATTATTTTATCTTTATTATGTTCATTGACGGTATTGTCACACCACTGACAACCCCATGTCATGTCCAGGTAATCTGTCCATTCCAGGTTGCCTGGAAGAGATCGCGGAAAGCGATAAGGCCGCCCATTGTATTTTTTAGTATTAAGTTTATTTTTTCTTGTTTATGATGGTGTACAATAAAGTGTCATCATCATCATCATTTTAGCCGAAAGACGTCCACTGCTGGACATAGGCCTCCCCCAGGCGTCGCCACATTGACCGATCCCGTGCGTCTCGCATCCAGCGCCTTCCCGCAACCTTAACCAGGTCATCAGTCCACCTAGTGGGAGGCCTTCCAACGTATCGTCTTCCGGTTCGCGGTTGCCATTCCAGAACTTTTCGGCCCCATCGGCCATCCGTTCTGCGAGCAATGTGCCCTGCCCATTGCCACTTAAGTTTGGCAATTCTTCGGGCTATGTCGGTAAATTTGGTTCTCCTGCGGATATCATCATTTCTGACGTGATCACGCAAGGAAATTCCGAGCATAGCCCTCTCCATTGCCCTTTGGGTGACTTTAAGCTTTCTGATAAGGCCCATTGTGAGCGACCACGTCTCGGTTCCATAGGTGATCACTGGCAACACACACTGGTCATAGACTTTTGTCTTGAGACACTGCGGTAAATTGGACGAGAAGATACCACGCAACTTCCCGAACGCCGCCCAGCCGAGTCGGGTTCGACGGTTGATCTCTTTCTCGAAATTGGACCTACCCAACTGGACCGTTTGTCCCAGGTAGACATAATCGTCTACAACTTCGAGTGTAGAGTCTCCGAACTTGATAGAAGTGGGTGTTACATGGCCATTCACCATGATCTTGGTTTTGTCCATGTTCATTTGTCATTTGTCTTCAAGATCAGACCTCGAAACCAATCCTTCTCCAGCGCGGCGTGAGACAGGGAGACGTCATTTCTCCGAAACTGTTCACTGCTGCGCTGGAAGATGTCTTCAAGGTTCTGGACTGGAGGGGGCTGGGCATCAACGTTAATGGCGAGTATATTACTCACCTTCGGTTTGCCGACGACGTAGTGGTCATGGCTGAGACCATGAAGAGCCTCAGTAAAATGCTCGATGACCTCAGTAGAGCTTCCGAAAGAGTGGGTCAATAAAGTGTTTAAATATAAATAAAGTCCCACCTTTAAAGGAGTTGAGTAGGCGAGAACGTGGGAGTAGAAACTTATGACCGACTACCTAAATGTTTTGCTTGGTATAATTAAACATTATTGTTATAATTTAGTCAAGTTATAAATATCAGTCAATGAAGTAGAAATATTATAAAGTCTGCAGAAATATTATCAAGTTCTAAAGAAACATTATTATGTGTGTTTAAAATATTTTTGATGTTGAAGTTATTACTGAAAATATTATAATCTACTTTGAACGTGAGAGGCAGGATAAAACATTTTTGATGTTATGTCTTCACAACCCTTATATATTAAGATGAAGTGCACGAGTAGGGTTTACTATGAAAACGCAGAATAATTTTAATTTTTTGACGTTGACAGAAGCTAGACCTAATAAAAACTTAAACTTCATTTTGATTATGGAGAATATTATAAATATTGGACGAGTGATGAATGAGTACTGGATGTCTAAAAATAAAAAAAATATAACAATATTGTTTTATATATTTAAAAAAATTCAAAAACATTATTATGTTCAGTTTTTCATTTTTATACATATTTGTTACATTTTTAAATATTAGCTTGTTAAAAAACAATAAAATAAAGAAAACATTTAATAAAAAAGAGTAGCCCACCCGGTATCAGGAACAGGGTCCAATTGCTACCGGTGGTCAGGGCTCCTGAGAGAGGAACCTCCTAACGATACGCGCCGTGTCCAGGAGTACCACTTTCTGGATCAAGCCCTTGATCCAGCTGCCCAACGAGAGTCTCCTCAGATATTCGTCGAGGCTCTTGGCTATTATGCCATTGGCCGTCACGACTATCGGCACAATGATTGCTGTATTCACATCCTACATGTCGACAACCTCGCGAGCCTGATCAAGATACTTATTTTTCTTATCTCTCTCAGCCTACATATATATATATATTTTTTCAAATTAAATAATATTATTATAATTTTGTATTATTATACTTAATAGATAAAGCAGCTCATAGCTAAGTAATAACCACGCAGGTCGAGCTTCAAGGCACCACTTGACGAGGTCGGTCGGTGGCTGGATAACTGTCCATTATATACCAAGACTCTTCCGCACCCCTGAAAGCACGTGAAGCCATCTGTCTTTTGTAGATATTTGAGGATTTACTAATGATAAGCGGTGGTGTTGCCATATACTTGCGCAGTGACATCCCCTTCAAACATCTATCATCTTCTCCGACAACATATAGCGGCAATCCCGAATTCTTAGTCCTTGAAATTGATGTCAAAGGGGTTAAGGCCGTTCTCGGAGTAGTTTACTGCCCACCTGCTATTGATTATTTATCTATTCTCGAATCACTCTTTGAATCTTTTTCCTCGGAGTACAAACATCTCGTAGTCATAGGCGATTTCAACACCGACCTCTCGAAGGATAACTTAAGATCCCGCAGATTGAGAGCAATCCTGCAATCGACGAGTCTGTCACTTCTCACGCTCAATCCGACTCATCTTAATCCTGACTCAAGCGATACCTGGCGCTTCCGATCTCATGCTTGCGTCTTCCGAGAATCTAGTTGCTAACCATGGCCAGATTGCGGCCCCTGGGCTATCTAGACATGATTTGATTTACCTGTCGTACAAAATTAAGCCACCTATACAGCGGCCTGCCATGATATTTCTTCGGAATTTTGCGAGATTGAACAGGGACAAACTCAATGGTGATTCCAAAGCTATTGATTGGGTCGATGTTGCTCAGGCATCAACTGTGGATGAGAAAGTGGATTTGTTCAACAGGTCCGTGCTTCAGCTTTTCGATGCGCATGCGCCACTCCGGGCTGTCCGTATTAAGCGCCGGCTCCATGGATTAGTCCTGGAGTTCGTTTGGCGATGAGATGGCGTGACAGGGCTTTTCGGCGATATAGAAGGGATCGCAGTGAGGAGAACTGGAGCCTGTACAAGTTGGCTAGAAACCGCTGTAATCAGATGGTAAGAGCTTCAAAACGCCGATACATTTGTGAAAATGTCCTTAATTTTTCACCGGCTGACATATAGAAGTTTCTCAAATCAATTGGAATCACGCAATCATCCTCTCATACTGTATCATCTCATATGTCTCTGAATGATTTGAATAATCACTTTTCATCGTCAGCAATGCTCTCGGCTGTTGTTAAAAATAATACTATTCGTGATATTACTTCCATGCCAATTGTAACTCCCGAATCTTTTTCGTTTTCCCCGGTGACCGACGCTGAGATCCTCAAAACGTTTAATGCAATTAAGTCCAAGGCTGTCGGCTGTGATGGAGTGAGCAGATCCATGCTGTCCCTCATTTTCAAAAGTATCCTTCCCATTATCACACACATCATCAACTTCTCTCTGCAGGCTGGTGAGTTTCCTACAACCTGGCGTAAGGCATTCATTATTCCTCTTCCAAAAATTTCCAATCCCACCTTATCTAATCACTACAGACCAATCTCCATTCTCCCTTTCCTATCTAAGATCCTGGAAGCAGTTGCTCTGAACCAAATATCCTCCTTCGTGTCCCGGAATAACCTATTCTCCCCTTTCCAATCTGGTTTTCGGCCCGGCAATAGTACAGCCACAGCCTTGCTTAAAGTTACTGAAGACGTCAGGAACGGCTTGGAGAGTTCGAGGTTGACGGTGTTGGTTTTAATAGATTTCTCCAATGCATTTAATACCGTCGATAACGACATTCTCCTGGCCATCCTGTCTCAAATTGGGGTTTCTTCGTTGGCACGGGATTGGTTTTCATCATATCTTCGTGGTCGCCAGCAGGCGGTACGTGCTGATCAGAAATTCTCTGATTGGTGCGCGCTAGAAACAGGCGTCCCACAAAGCAGTATACTCTCTCCACTCTTATTTTCTTTATTTATTAACTCTATCACTACTATTCTCAAATGCTCCTACCATCTGTATGCTGATGACCTGCAGCTCTACGCGCAAGCTGAGATACTCAATCTGGATGACTGCATCTCGCTGTTGAATGCTGATCTTTAAGCAATCGCTGACTGGTCTAGCAGATTTGGCGTTACTGTCAATGTCAGTAAATGTCAGGCTATCCTTATTGGTAGTTCGTATTATCTACGAAACTTGGACACTAGTCTTCTAATGCCGCTTAAGTTCGGCAATACCGTTATCCCTCTCTCGCCTCACGTTAAAGACTTGGGCCTATATATTGATGATAGGTTAAGCTGGAATAAGCAGGTCGCTCAGATTAGCCAGAGAGTCACTTTCTCACTGCGGTCTCTCTATAGATTCAAACATTTTCTTCCGTCCAGCACCAAAACCACCTTGGTTCAAGCTCTTGTATTGCCTATAATCGACTATGCTGATGTTTGTTATTCTGATCTATCCCAAGAACTTCTTAAAAAAATGGATCGACTTCTTAACAACTGTATTCGCATTATTTTCGGGCTTCGTAAATATGATCACATTTCTTCCTTCCGTTCTCAGCTTACATGGCTGCCTATCCGTCAGAGGAGATCCCTAAGATCCCTCTGCATGCTCTTCAACATCATGAACGATCCTTGTACTCCTGATTATTTAAAACAATATTTTAAAGTGTTGGGCAGTTCTCACGATCTTAACCGTCGAGCTTCCAAAAACTTACTTCTCCAAATTCCTTCTCACCGCACTGGGTTTATATCTAATTCTTACGCTGTCTCTACTATAAAACTCTGGAACGTCCTTCCCCTTGACATAAAAAAAGCTGAGAGTAAATTTTCATATAAGCGTAGAATCCGGAACTATTACTTGTCCTCTCTTACATAGCTCGGTCTTCGTCTTAGTTATTATGTTTAATTTCTGTTTCATTTAGAATATGATATTTATTATAATATTTATTAGTCTATTGTTTTAGAAATTATTTATGTATTTTATTAGTGAGATAGTTTATTTATATCCGACTTTAATTATTGTTCATTTTTATTTTGTACTCCTACCACCTGTTGTCCTTTTTAACCCAAAGGTTGACTGGTAGAGAATGCCTTGCTGCATTAAGTCCGCCTATGTATCACCATTGCACATGAAGTTTAAATAAATAAATAAGCATAATTGATACATAGTCTTAATTTACATTGGCAAAACGTAATTCAGCTTAATGATCATTACGCATAATATTATTAGCCATAATATGAAACTCATAATGATATTTACGTTATTTTTATATAAATCATATAAAAACAAACATGTTCGCGGCTCATGGTGGCCCAAGGGCGAACCCTGCCGCTCCTTAACGTAATTCAATAGAGTAATTCCCAAATTATAATCAATTTTATTATATGTTTGGTTAATGTAAGTACATAACATCTATTTTTACGAAAGTAATGTAATTTAAAACGTGTATTTCGTTTTAAAAAAAAAAATAAATAAAAAAAAAATAGATAACATGCTTTTCGGTTTCAAAAAAAATATGCCTTAAATATATTATGCTTTAAAAATGTATGTTACTCAAAAAAAAAGAATGCTAAAACAAATTAGACCAAATGACAGTTATGCTGACCTTTGTATTATGCCAAAGTATTATTGTGCTAATACAGGTTATGGGAAAATGTGATGCCAAACATTTCTATCTATTTGACAGTCATCGGTACACGGAAGCCGGAAAATCTGGCAATCATATTGCCAAAAGAAATCATTTTAACTAGTTTGTCGGCTATAAAGGGCAGCTGGGTAGACGTGGTCGGTCCATGTAACATACTCGAAGCTCAATCCATCCGGTTCGACTGAAGCCAACTCCGACATGGTTGGGAAGAGACCCTGCTGATTATGTTTTATTTAATACGTTTTTTATCAATTGCAGTGTACGAAGCAGTACAGAAAATGTCCCGTCGACTACACAATCAACGATCACACTGGACAGAAAGGAAGATGACAAGGAAGATGAATACAATCCCTTCGAACACAGAAATGTTGTTCATCCTACTTCGTAAGTATCATTCAGTGTTTCTTTCATTATTTGATATTATTCAACGCACGTTATGGTAAGCAGAGCCCTAGCCAGTCCGAGTCATCCACGTCCCCGTCGTTCTCCCTTGGATTTGCAGCAACCGCGCCGCCACGCGTCCACCGCTCTGAGTTGCAGCTGAGCTAACAGATGCAGGGCGAAGGGCAATTATTCTGCGCCATAAAACAGAATCGGCTCACTAGGGATGATACCCAAAAAAAACCGAGCAAATCTGTAGGCTCTAAAGCGGCAGCCCCGCTAGCGGATTAAGGCACGGTGGGCTAATCACTAGCTTGCCCGACAATAACAGATTAAAGAAACCGAAACAGTAAGAAACCGGACCGATACCCTACCGACGACTTTTGGATTTAAAACACGGACACGAATTGCTTTTTGGTATGTGAGAACGCTTAGCGATGACAGTAGACTAGCCCAAGAAGAAGCAGTAATGGTAAATTACAACCTGCAAATACTCGGTCAAAACGAAGTGAGAAGAAACGGCTTCGGTGAGCTGAGAACGTCCAGGGGCTTGACTTTGCTATATTCTGGTAAAGAAAGTGAGAAAGATGTGCGCGAATACGGCGTAAGGCTTATCATTACTAATACAGCTAAGAATAGCCTCCTGGACTGGACCTGGACTGGCCGATCTCAGACCGAATCATTTACGCCCGTTTTATCTCGAGAGCCCGGCAGACCTCCATCGTACAATGCTACGCCCCAACTAATGCATCACCAGAGGATACCAAAGACGATTTCTACAATGCCCTTAACGCCACCATTAGGAGCATCAAGAAACAAGATATCGTCCTAGTCATGGGGGACCTGAATGCAAAGGTTAACACAAATCGCGAGCGGGTCATGTGTACGCAGGGGCTTGGAGTTTGTAATGAGAACGGAGATCGATTTGTTGAGGTTTGCTGGAACCACGACCTGACCATTGGAGGAACATTATTTATACATGGCGACCACCACAAGTACACGTAGAACTCACCCGATGGAGTCACCAAGAACCAGATTGACCACCTTGCCATTAGCGCCAAATAGTGTTCCTCATTGCTCGATGTCCGAAACCGCAGGGGCGCTGATATTGATAGCGACCACCATCTGGTAGTTGCTGATATCTGGCTTAAGGTTGCAGTTGCCCGTGCGGCTGGAGGATACGGCAAGACCAGAAGAAGGTTCGACGTGAGCAAACTGCGTGACCCGGGTATCCGTAAAACGTTCCAACTTGAGCTACGTAATCGTTTTTCGGGACTCGATACCGGCTCGGACTCATTGGACGAGGAGTGGAAACGCATCAAAGTGGCCTATACAGAAACCAGCTCCGTCGTTTTTGGGCACAAACTGACTCATTCTCGCGAAAACTGGATGTTACAGCACACTTGGAGCCTGATCGAAGACAGAAGAAACCTTCACCTGAGATTGCTTGAGACCCGTAATGACGCCATGCGAGCCGACCTCAACATGCAATACCGTCCGAAACGCACAGAAATATATCGCAGCACCCGCAAAGATAGGAGGCGGTGGCCTGATGGTATTGCTGATCGTGCTCAACAAGCTGCAAACACCAGTAACTTGAAGGAATTGTATAAAGCTACCAAAACCTTGGAAGGTAACAGCAAATATAAGAAGAAGCCGCTCAAGTCTAAGGACGGTCAGCTCATAGTGACGTTGGAAGGGCAGCTCTTGTGCTGGCGTAATCGCTTTGAGGAGGTCTTCCGTTTGTCAGCAACATCAACACCTGACGCGCTGCAAGTCAGTTTTACACCATCCCGGCCTCTCGACATCGACACGGAACCACCATCAGCTTCGGAAGTAGCAAGAGCAGTCCTCTCTTTGAAGACAGGCAAAGTGCAGGACTCGACCTGATAACTGCGGCAATGCTACAAGCTGACTTATCCTCCGCCGTCAATATTCTGACGCCTCTCATTGAGAGGATATGGGCCACCGAAGAGCTTCCGGACGAATGGAAAAAGGGTCTTTTGATAACTGTACCCTAGAAGGGAGATCTTAGTCAATGCGATAACTGGAGAGGTATTACGTTGCTCTCAATTCTCTCGAAGGTTTTCTGCAAGATTATCCTGGATAGCTTATCGAAGGCTGTAGATCCTCTCCTACGCAAAGAGCAATCTGGTTTCCGCGCGAACCGCTCGTGCACGGATCAGATCAACACTATTCGATCATTTAAGAACAGGCATCAGAATGGCAGAGTGAGATCTATCTCACCTTTGTCGATTTCGAAAAGGCATTTGATACGCTGAAGTAGTCCAGCATCTGGTCCCGCCTACTGGACATCGGACTGCCACCGAAAATTTTCCGTCTCTTGGAGAGTATATACAAGAATTATTCCTGTAGAGTGACTCATGCTGGCCTCATTTCGAATGATATAGAAGTACACGCAGGTGTCCGCCAAGGCTGTCTCCTTTCACCCCTCCTCTTTTTAGTCGTTATTGACGGGATTTTGCTTCGCATTTTCGACAACAAGCGCCGCGGGATAGAGTGGGTTTATCCAACGTCTTAGAGGACTTGGATTACGCCGATGACCTATGCTTGCTGAGTCATACCCACGCTGACATGCAAGCTAAATTAAAAGATTTAAGTCAGAACGGGACTCAAAATAAACACCCGGAAGACCCAAGATATGAGATCTGGTGTGAAGAATACTTCACCGTTGCTGATTGGCACGGAGGCAGTGGAACGCGTCTACAAATTCACTTATCTCGGGAGCGTCGTGTCAGAAACTGGAGGTAGTGATGAGGACATCGCTTCAAGGATAGCCAAAGCACGAGCTACCTTCGCGCAGCTGTGACCCGTTTGGCAATCGTGAAAACTGACCCGAAGGATTAAACTCAAAATCTACGGGTCAAATGTCAAATCCGTGCTGCTTTACAGGTGTGAAACGTGGAAAGTCACAAAAGACATCTCACGCCAGTTGTCGTCAACCGCTGTCTTCGTCGTATACTCGGAATTTACTATCCCGAGACCATCACCATCGTAGTGCTGTTGGAGCAATGCCACGAGAGCCCGATCGACCGCCAGATCAAGCGTCGCAAGTGGAGTTGGATTGGCCACACTTACCGAAGCAAGCGCTGGATTTGAATCCCCAAGGAAAAAGAAAACGTGGCCGTCCTCGTCAAAACTGGCGTCGCACCGTGTTGGCGGAAGCAGCGAGCATCGGTATGACGTGGAGCGAGGTGAAGCGTGAAGCTCAAGACCGATTGCGATGTAGGACTACTGTGGACGCCCTTTGCCCCATCTAGACGACGTAGGACATTAAGTCAACTAAGTCAAGTTATGGTAAGCGGACAATTCGGCTGTAGGTATACTTCTTTTTTGTTCACGGGGGGAATCTTAAAAAAACACCTAGACTTTTGGGGGAAAAACCCAGTGAGTTTGGGATATTGACCTAGCTAAAACTACCCCGGTGAGCACGTAGAAGGGAGGGTTTTACATATTTACGCTGTAACCTCTTAAAATACCACTCTGGAACCCGTAAAGAGCTCTGCTTCTATTTATTTCAGTCTGAAAAAGATAAGACATTATTATTTCTATTTCTCTAAGAATGCGAAAACTTTTAAAGATATCAAAATATGAAAGCTTTAAATAGATTTTCGAGAAACTTTAAATACAAGAATATTTTATTTGTTAATGAACTATTGTTGCATTTATAAAAAATAACGTTTGCTGCCTTCTACTTTATATTTTGGATTTAAAATTGTATTCATGAAAATAAATAGTTTTGGCGTTGCATTAAAGCTAGGCTTTGTTTGGGATCTTATCTATTCTAAGAGTAATCTAATAAGCCTATCTTATCTTACTGCTGTTCAAAGGCCTCTTTTTGTCTTTTACTCAAAATTCTGTCTTATGCTAGTGCGGTGCTATGCTAGTAGAAGTCGAGCTAGCGACGCTATCTTCGCCTTGGTCTGCCACAATGTCCTCTAGCATTTATAGGGTCGCCCAACCGATGGATCATTTTGGTCAATTATCAAGTGAAATGTGGCAGCTAGACAAGTGTTTTGACTTACACCCACTTAAGCTTACCAGCTTTTTGGGTTACGACCATGATTTTGGATTATGTTGTTTGTTCGTTTATTGTTGTGTGGGGATCCCTTTCCTCAAAATAAACACTCTTATGGCTGAGTGATTCATCAACTCGTCCTACGAATCATAGGTTAGGTCAGGTTAAAACGGGCTGGTATCCGCATATTTTCCTACAAACCATTTGTTTATTTTGATTTTCCTCAAGTCGTCCTAAATGAGCCGTAGGCATGTAGGACGAGTTGATAAATTACTCCATGGCTTGTCCACATCTCTGTATTTAACTGACGTTTTTCTTGAAAACTTTTTAAGAGTACTGCAATGAAGTTGAACTATACTGAATTCGATGCTATGTATTTTATAATAATCTACTTCTGAATAAGGTTCTATAAAATAATCTCTTTTTAAGACTTTAGCAATCATAATATAGACGTCCTGATACTTTACCTCACTTGGCATTAGTGTGGTAACAGGTCACATAAAAATAATAATCAGTATTTTTTGGTTTACAGGACTTTAGGCGCATTCTTCCATCTACTCAAATCATCATTAGGATCAGGATTGCTTGCGATGCCAGCTGCCTTCAAGAACACCGGGCTGGTCCCTGGATGTATTGGTACAGTTCTCGTTGGAGTCATAGCCACACATTGCGTGCACATTTTGGTGAGTTAAAGTTTAAAGCAGCTAAAATAATTTGGTGATACTAATCAAAGGCCTATAGAGTGATTTTAAAATAAAAATTGCTGCGCTTTAGGCATTTTTAAATTTCTCGTTCCTTTAAAAATCGACTTTGCGATTAATTAGTTTGAACTCAAATGCCAGGCAAGGATCAAACAAATTGATATGTACTTTGTAAGTTTAGCTTTAATATCAAGTCAGTGAAGGAAAATGCCGTGAAGAAACCAGGACTTATATTTAATAAAAGCTTGAAATCGCCAACCCGCCATAAAAAAGCCTGGTGATCAATGTTCGTGCCATCGCTCAAAATATAAATGTTTTTTTATTGTAACTAATAAGTTAAAGTTGCGGGTATACTTACGTGAATTACTCTACGCATAACACTGTAACAACACCAACATATCACGTCTGCTTGGCGACCATATGTCACTGCAGGGATCCAGCAGAATATCAGCGTCAGGTATATTTGCCTGACACGTGCTCAGCTGGACTCCCATTTGGTGCAACCTTGAGGCGCACACCGCACTGTGTTTTGATTGTCAACCAGTATATAATAATAGTAATCTTTGATTGTCAAAACTAATGTTACTGGTGTCACTTTGACTTTTATTTCGTAAGTATGGTTTCCTTTTTCTTTTTATGTTGGCACCTTGTTTTTAAACATACATAAAAATTGTAATAATTTAATTAAGATTTTGTGTGTTGTGCTGTGTCTTTTGTGTGCACTAAATAAATGATTTATCTATCTATCTATCTATCTCTCTATGTAAGAGGCTTTTGCCTTGCAGTGCATTTAACAGACTAGGTAGGCTAGTATTATTATTATCTTACTGTCCCATACCACAGGTGTTAAAGCTAAAACAGTAATTTACGTTTTGTGGCAAGCAAAGGACTTAAAACCTTAGTAAAAATAAATTACGAAGGCAATTGAAGATACTATTAACTTTAAAACTTTCGAGTTTCATAATTGAGCAACAATATATCACGGGAATTTAACGCCATGATTTCGATTGTTTATTTACCTATTTCACCCGACGTTTCGGCAGTGCTGAAATGCCCATGGTCCCGGGTAGACTGGTGTCTCGGTGTACTGGCTCTGTTGGGGCAGAAAATTCTTCCTCTACCCTCAATTTTCTACACACTACACTGGCTGTGTCCTTATTCTGTAAGTTCGCCGACTGCAACAAACGAAGTAATGTTTTTTGAATCACTGGATTCCACGTCGCGGATAATTTCGAATTTCATCGTCCACAAGTCCTCTCCACGGAACGCCACTTCTATTCAAGAATTGTGCGTGAAGCGATTTAAATTAAAAAACTCAAAACATTCAATCGCGATTGCGTTTACAAATTATCCGCGGCGTGGAATCCAGTGGTTCAAAAAACATTACCTCGTTTTGTGCAGTCGGCGAACTTACAGAATAAGGACACGGTCAGTGTAGTGTGTAGAAATGTGAGGGTAGAAGAAGAATTTTCTGCCCCAACGGAGCCAGTACACCGAGACACCAGTCTACCAACCACGTTACAACTTACCACGTTCGTTGCAACACGGCCGAAACGTCGGGTGAAATAGGTAAATAAACAATCGAAATCAACGCGTTAAATTCCCGTGATATATTGTTGCTCAACTGAAGATACTACTAAGTACTAGTGAAACGTGTTACATGAGTGTGTAATTGATACACGTTCCTCTCAAATTCACAGAAGCTTTACCAATGCTATGTTTTGATGCATACGAAATGAAAATTAGATCACACACTTGATTGCAGATATCGTATGGAGTATTGTTTTAGCGATTTAAATGAGAGCATTGTAGAGCACAATCCTTTATTATTCCCGAGCATTAATATAGGAGCACAAGTATTTCAATAAGAACTGAAGGATTTAAAACAAAGCTTAGGATCTAGGCTTTTGAATGAGCAGGAATCATTCATGCCCAGTTAATGATAATAGGTTCACTCCATTACATGGGAATGTTAACGAGAAAACTAGCACAAAGTGACTGCATGGAAACTAGATATACTAATAACATAAACACAGATAATATAATACTAGCATACAGATGCCTCATCCCAAACAAAAAAAACCGTGCCGACGTAACTAGCATTTTTTGTCTGATTATACTGATTATTTTTATACTAACTTCGATCGCGTTCGGTTCCATTCCACAGCTCTAGATTTTTAGCAGCGACTTGCAAGAAGGGTTTACTCGGGTCGTGGCAATTTTTTTAGGTACAGTGTCGAATTATTTTATAGTATATTTTGCACGTTTTTACAGTTTCATTGTACCAAAATGTGTTACAAAACATATTTAAAAAATCGAGTGCCATGCCTCAGAAATATGAAATGGCGCTATATATTGGAATCAATTTTGAAAGACCCGTTTTAATAATCTTTGAAACTTGAATTGCCTAATTCACGTTAATAAGAGCCCAACATTCCATAATTTTGTGCTTAGGAGAGTTGATTAAACAATAGTATACAATTTTATGACAAATCCTAGAAAATGTTAATTTTACAAACAATTCAATAACAAATCGATGCATATCGCGCGCCATCTAGTGATGTTTATTTTAACCAAATTTTCTTTCTTAGCGCTGGACCTCGTGGATAAATTAAACACCTGAGTATTTGCATAATAGGTATGCATAAGTTCTCCCCCGGTGGTTACCCGCATTGTCGAGGCGGGGGGGCTTAGTAACCGTGGCTTGGTCACCCACGGTGAAGCGAAGAGGAACCCGAGGAGGGGCCGCGATGTCGTATGGGGCCTCCCAAACCCATACGATGTCGCGGCTGAGGGTTGGTGGCCGCGGCGGGAGAGGAGTGCCGGTATTGCGGTGCGCCGCTCTCCGTACCTTCCGCGGCCTGGACGGGGTCGCCACCGTCTGATGGCGGACGCGTTGGGGCCGCAGGGGAAGAGGAGTGTCGGTATAGCGATGGTCGCTCTCCCTATCCTCTGCGGCCGAAAAATGGTAGGTGGCGGTGCCATTGACCTCGACCCGTCACAAGGGGACCAAGGGTGCCATACACGGGGTCGTCTGGCACCCATGTGCTGGTTTGGTCCCTGGGGTGGTCACGGCGCACAGCGTGTTCTGGTGCGCTGGGTGATGGGGGGTACTCCCCCGAGGAGAGTCCGGTGTCGGACAGCCGCGGCGGGTTCGCGGTGAGTGCTAACGCGTGCCCGTGTTCCCGCCATAAGCGGCACAGGAGGACACCGTGGAGTTTTAGTGGGTTAGAGTCCCACATAACTGCGCTATCACCCCGTGGTAGCGCAGTATGCATGAGCATTTCTCCAGGCGAAAAAATAAATTTAAATGTATGCATAAGTTAATACATGCGTGTAAGTCTTCCCCGAAAATTCAGGCAGAGATGTACCTAAAGTGCATTCTAATTTCGCCAGTTATGTCATCTCGTTGGGGTCACCAGTTTGGAGGCATGCGGAACAGGGTGTAAAGTACCACAAACCTCCATAAAAAAGGTAGGATCCTCCGACCATACGGGTGTTGTGTCTTGTCCGGGCAACGTTTATTGTCGGACTGTTGTACGTGTTCAAATCGCGCCGAAAACTTTGCTTGCGCGATGCAGGGTTTGTGTGACATCATGTATTTAGTTCGTAAGTGGCGGCGTTGGTGCCGCTACAAGCCCTTTGTAATATCGAACGAGCCTTTTGCCATCAACCGGAGACTACCGACTGCTAGTGATAAATATTCATTAACAGTTTGCCCGACCCAGAAATCGAAACCTCATACTCAGCAGTAGCTTGCAATCACTATTCAACGAGGCAGTTTTATTGGTTTTCGAAATATTTTACCCATTCCTTGCTTACCTTCGTGCATAGGCATTAGGCCCAGTGCAATACACTTACAATGTTTCCACAAACACACTTGTGAGTTTTTTTATTATCTAAGTCATATCGTCGTTTGTTGAGCGCATAAGAAAGCGCTTGAAACCAAGTTTTAGATCAAACATGAACCTTTGACACACTCTTAAAATTAATTGCTTTCTTACTTGGAGATAACTTCCAAGGAATATATCTGTGTGTTTAAGACTTGTTTTTGTTTTATGGTTGTTTATTGTGCACTTGAACAATCACAAGTGCAAAATATTAAAGTACAACACAAAAAGCCTGATTGACATCTACTAGATGTGAATCTTACATGCACATAATAAACTTGGCTTTGATATATTTGAAGGCTAATATGGATTACAGATACGCAATATTTGGGGTGCGTCTCATATCATATGAAGGTATTTGGTTTATTTTCATTTTAATAACGTTCACAAGATGTCATAAACGTGCGATATATCAGCTGTTGATATAATTTCTTTACATATAACATTTATATACTCTAATACTTATTACGTGTAGAGTTAATGGATATAACGTTTATTTAATTGAAAATCATTAGGACTATCGTTTAAAATATATATTGATACCGGTATCATATAAGTTCACCAAATAATTATTTACAAGTTTTTACTAGACAAGCAACGATTGGCAAAAACATGATTTATCATTTCATCACTATGCAACAACAATTTTGCCAAATAATTCACTTAAGAACATTACAATAATTATCCAATAAACTGTTTTTTATAACGTAGGTCATATATGACAAACAATTTTTTTTTTTCATTTATCTCATAAAACAACGTTTATACTAAAAACCGTTTTACATATTGACTTATTATAACGCAATTCCCTAAAAATGAAACTCACATCGGCAAAAAATAGGCATTAAGTTGGGTAATTAGTCATTTAATCTAAATTAAATGACTAAATACCTAGTGTAAATAGTTGTTCTTTATTTATTATTTTTTTGAATAATTTAATATTATTTTAGAATACAAAAAAATACGATCATGAAACGGAACACAACGCCATTTTGTGAGTCGGTGACTTGTCGGTGACCTGATATGACGTGTCATTCATTCCGTTCCTCTTGTAGTTTATGAAACTTCATGGTTATAACCGAATCGGGGCACCCCGACTTCTCGTAGTATTTTGGCTGCTGACACTAGAGTGTATATAAAAATACTCACCTTAGCCGCTACGGCTCGCACGGGTGTCTATGATTTGTTACGTAAGGGCGAAGGGGTTGCACTTCCCGTAGCGTCAAAAACGATGCAGAAGCAACTTTAAAGTTCAAGAAAATTATGCAAAACAATACCGTTATGATCACTTTGTGACTGGTATAGAAAATGTATTTTAAAATGATATGTAGTGTAGACGTTATTTTTCCAAAATAATCTAAATATCAAAAGAAAAAGGGGCAAGGATTGACTAAGTTATAATGTGCATATATGCAATTTTGCTTTGTGTTTTTAAATAGGCGTTTTTATTATATTAGACTAATGCCGGATTTTTCAATAATCTAATAAACTGAGGAATAAAAATGGCCTTTGACATATTTTCTATACAAAAGCGTCAACCGCCGCAAAATTATATCAAGAGTACAAACTAACATGTTAAGATACAAACTTACGGTGTTTGCAATAAGATGACAGTTACGAAATATACTTACTTATATTTAATAAGTATTAATGTTACAAAAGCTGTTATCATATAAAATAATTTTATTGTGAAAGCAGGAAATAGGTACTGGAAATATTAACACCACTAAATTGAATTCAAAGGTATCATTAATGTGTTTCAAAAGTAATTAAAACTATTATAAATTCGATCACTTTGAGTAAATAAAAATAATATTTTGAGCCAAAAATTTAACTAATTCAAAAAAGCAAAATTAATTTTAAAGCATTTAAAGACGAAATCTTAAGATTTAAAATAAAATAACGTTCTATATTATAAAAAAGAATAGTGTAACGAACTGTTAAAAGTTTTATAAACCAAAATGAGAACGTAAAAGAAATAATAAAAACCTTTTTAAAAAAAATATAACCGACTTCCAAAAGCACTACAAATTGAAAAATAACTTTTTGTGTTTCAAGAAGCGGTGTTTTTGTTTTCGTTTCATCGTTTTTTTCACTGACTTCCAAAATTGAAGTTATTTACTGCACTTAAACCAAAAAATACAAACGCCTATGGAGATGGCTCATTGGGCGTCAAAAAAATTGTCCACGTCGCTGTCAATGGGAAACGTGACCAGAACGCTGGCAGCATTGCCACGTTGGATAGCAATGCTGATTCTCTGATCAAAGAAATGCCCAGCCCTCTGGTCACGTAAAGAGTCGCCTAACCGTTTGCTTATAGTATTATCTTGAAACACTCGATGAGCACTTAGACCCACAACGGCGGACCCTTTCAACCACAAACGGCTCGAACATATAACTTCTAATAAGGTTGTTGTATTTGCGCCATTTGAAGTTTTTTGCACCAGTAGCAGCCGCCCCAGTACAGTCCACCGTGCTGAGAAGATAAGATGGCGCAAGGGTATCGACACATGTTGCATACCACACCAACTTCCAAGGCATTATGGTCATCACGTCTGGCCCCTTGCCATCGTCGTGTGTCAAGCCATTGTGTTTTAAAACAGGTGGGTCCCCCGGCGGTGAAAAGAGACCGACATTTGATGACAAAAAAGGCCTTATAGTAATAACCTACGTACTCGTAATTCTAGTAAACAAAAACAACTAAAAAGGAAAACAAAATGGGAATTGATTGATTGATTTTGAATGAGGAATTGGAATGGTCGGGGGGAGAATATTCATACACTAGACAACCCTTCATCAATCAAGGAGTACCTTGTAGAAGTAAGTAGGAATGAAGATGTGAAGAATTGTGTAGGTAGAAGGTTTGGACGATCCAATGTGAAGTTATAAATGAAGGAACTTGCGGTTTCTTAAATATAGTATAAACAAAAGTGTGTATATTTACACTAGATATGAGAGGTGTACGGATATAAATAGACATAAAGCGATGGTTACTAGCCAGAACTCAAAATTTTACAATTATAAAAACGATAAAATCACTATAATTTTTTTATGTCAACATTTCAAGAACCAACGTTGTGGCTTAGTAGTAATATGTGGTTGTGTTATGATATAAAATTACTGTTCAGACTATTTGCTTTCCATTATTAGAGAGTCTTGATTTATTTTGTACTTAAGAACATATTTGCTTCAGTCTTTAAATACCTTGTAAAAGCAACCAATTATTACAATTTAATTGTTACAGGTATCAACCTCACGTGAAGTCTGCAAGAAATCCCGAGTACCGTTACTTAGTTATACGGATACATGTGAAGAAGTATTCAAACAAGGACCAAAGAAATTGAAAAAATATTCCAAACATATCAGGTACGTTCAAATTATGTCAGAAGAACATTTCTCGTATTTAAAAATCATCAAATCTCAACCAGCGACAATCCATTCCAAAATGTGGGGAAATTAGGAGAGTTTTTGTAAATTTGAGACAGATTAACACATACATGCTTCTGGGCTATAGGAGTTTATAATGAGCCAAACATACTTTCGTAGCCGTTATCTGTGACTGTTAGTAAATAACATTATGTGAAAATTATAAAATAAAAATGTTCTAGGTATATATGACTGTTAGTAAATAACATTATTTGAAAATTATAAAATAAAAAATGTTCTAGGTATATATGGGTTAAAATACGGCATTTACTTCTGAGGTTTGATGTACCTATCCGTTTGGATGAAAAGGCGCATCGATGCAAGTGCATGGCATCTGAAAAGACACGTGAACGTTTTCTGAAAGGATATCAACCCACCAAATGCGGTGTTGTGCGGGGAAGTAGCAAACTGCGCCATACTGGGTTGCTTCGACCAGTTAAATCCGGCTATTGCGAATTTCATGTCTAGAAATTTGGAAGACGCTCTTGCCGACCATAAAGTCCACTTGCACGGTATATAAGTTAAAAGAGAAATTAATTTATTATTATCTATATGTATTTAGAGCTTAACGAATTTAAATTATTTACGCGTTTAACTCATTCAGTAATTGATAGTAAAAGAGGCGTAAAATGCGAACAATTTTTGTTGTAACAATAAGAAATTATATTAATGTAGCAGAAGCCTCAAATTGCGGGCACTACTCACCGCTTCTTGTGTGTTAAGCCCCTAAAAAATACCTTGCGTTCGGACTGAAGACGACATGTTAAAAACTAGAAGTGATATTGCTACACGATAAAGCACCTTTTCTAACACCTTTTTCGTATCACATAAAATAAAATGTACTAAAACCTTTCAGGCATTTTGTCGACGCTGCGATGACAGGCGTATGTCTCGGAGGGACAAGCGTGTACGTGATATTTATCGCGTCTTCTCTCAAAGATGTAAGTATAGAACCAATAAATAAAAAATACCGAGGCAGAGGGGTCTCCCGAGAGGCAGCAAGCCTATTACCATGTATCAACCATCTTGCCTAGGAGTTTGAAGGTACTGAAATATTAAATTTCTTATTTCGAATTTTGGTCATCAGTGATAACCAATATCTAGATTTCAGATCCAAGATTGGGTCCCAGATGTGTTACTTTTCCAATTTATGTGGTCTAATTTAATCCAATGTTTATTAAGTGGTTGTGTATTATAATAACTCCACGAATGGAGAATACTAGACCAGCGCCCTGATTACGCCACATATTTTCTAAAACAATATCCAATATATAGAAATATAAAAAAGGAGGAGGAGGAGGCATATTTATAACATTGATTCACAACCTGTGGTCCGCGGACCACTGGTGTTCCATTCGAGCTAAAATATGGTCCGCTAAAGATACAAAATTTCAAGCTTTTCAACTGCAAAATTAGATTGCTGCAAAATTATTGAATGATATTAAGTTTCAGATTAGAAACGTTGTGTTTTATGGTTATGACTATGCTTGTTACTTTTGATTTTTTTAATATTTTTTTACTCTATATTTTTAGTGTTTTAAATAACTACCGTTACTTTTTTCCTCGAATTCTGGTCTCTGCTAACAACAAAAAAATCAAAAGCATGAATAAATGGATTTTCAAACGTTCTGATCGATAATCGTAAATAACGCAATACGGTTTTTTTAAAGGTAATGCCATCAATTGCTTCATATATTTAGTAGTACTTTAAACAAAATACCATCATGGCGTAGACGCCAAGGACGTCCCACCCAACAGGAAAAAAAACAATAGTATTAAAAAAACCGTGCAAGTGCGAGTCGGACTCGCGCACGACGGGTTCCGTACCATTATCGCAAAAAACGGCAAAAATATCACGTTTGTTGTATCGGAGCCCCGCTTAAATATTTATTTTATTCTGTTTTTAGTATTTGTTGTACAGCGGCAACAGTAATATATCATCTTTGAAAATTTTAACTATCTAGCTGTCACGGTTCATGAGATACAGCCTGGTGCCAGACAGACGGACAGAAGGACAGTGGAGTCTAGTAATAAGGATTCCGTACCCAAAGGGTAAAAACGCAGAAACCCTAAAATGCAGAAACAAATCATATTCTTGACAAAGTAAATTGTAGAATTGTCAAAGTGAAAGGCATTGCCATTGACGTTTCGTGAGTGCTGGGTAGTCAACTCCGTTGCTACTATTGACTACTATTATTGACAACATGAGCCAGCGTTCATGTATCAGGTAAATGAATTATCACTAAGGTTAACATTATATGTCTGTCATACAGACAAATATACCTTGTCTTGTACGATGTGCACCTTAGGGCCGAATTGCCCTGATTATTTATAAACGGAAAGTTTTATAAAGAAGGAATTGAAGGCTTGTAATAAGGACAGTTATACATGCAAATAAAAGTAGTGTTAGTCTTTAGTCTCATGATCGGAACGCATGACGCTGCAGTATGCGGTGGACAATGCCGGGCACAAAATCATGAAAAACGTTTAGAATGAGCGAATTCATAGTCTTTGTCTATATTTGTATTTTGTTTAGCATTTTATTGTTGCGTCAGTGGTGAGCATATATGTCAGACACCGTATACCGATCCGTTCCAATCAAGAGACCAAAGCTTTACATTCCCTGTTCAATATTGCGAATCATAAAACTAATAAGAAATTAATACCTGCTCCTTCAACATAATTAACCCTGCTCATTCTTATAAACGAATTTAATGAAGAATTCCGAGTAGTTTCTGTTAGTTATAGATATGTGATAACAAAATTATCTGTATCTTGATTACTACTAGCGCCATCTAGTATGTGTAAAAGGGAACTCATTCTGAATAAACGTTAGTCGTTGCAAAACCACCTTCTTGTTTTAATAGGTTATGGGCCCAGTCCCCTATAAAATTAGTTTATCGGTAAAGTGAAATAGTAATCAGTATTTAAAATGTCAGCAAGTTATTCTGTGAATGTGCCTAAACTTAGAGGTCGTGAAAACTACGACGATTGGGCGTTTGCAGTCGAAAACTACAT
Source organism: Orthosia cruda (assembly GCA_964057195.1). Lineage (NCBI taxonomy): Eukaryota > Metazoa > Arthropoda > Insecta > Lepidoptera > Noctuidae > Orthosia > Orthosia cruda. Next base: position 34,325,334 of record OZ059838.1, read on the forward strand.
GATCTTGGAAGGCGTCGACTTGAGCGATGAAGCCGCCAATCTTTCTGGAGACGGAGATAAACGAGCCCGTGCAAAAGTTATCATGACGATAGATCCATCTCTCTATACACATATCAAGAATGAAGCTACGGTACGAGGTTTATGGAGCAAGTTAAAAGCCCTGTTTGACGATTCGGGTTTCACGCGCAAGATCAGTCTATTAAGAAGTTTGATATCTATTCGCTTGGAAACCAGCGATTCCATGACCAGTTACGTAACCCAGCTAGTAGAAACGGCACAGAAATTAAAAGGTACCGGTTTCGAAATTAATGACGAATGGATTGGCTCGTTGTTACTTGCAGGACTTTCTGAAAAATTTAGTCCTATGATAATGGCAATAGAGCATTCGGGTATGAAAATCAGTGCTGATGCTATTAAAACCAAGTTACTCGACATGAGTTCAGATTTTGAGGGTAAATCAGAAACAGAAAGTGCATTTATTGCTCAAAAGCGCGGGAAAATGTACAGCAGAAACGAAACGCAATCTGTCGGTAATGTCAATGTCAATAATAGTAACCTAAAAAAACCGGCCGCCACGCAAAAAGAGATTCGTTGCTATAAGTGCAAAAAGATTGGTCATTTTAAAAACCAGTGTCCTTCAGTTGAGAAAATGACAAAAACAAATGCTTTTAGCGCAGTTTTTCTTTCCAAGGAATTCAACACAAACGACTGGTATGTTGATTCCGGAGCCAGCAATCACTTAGTATCAAATGCAAACTCATTGTCAAATATTTCACATCAGCCGATAACTAAAGAGATTATAGTAGCTAACCAAACAAGTGTACAAGTTCTATGCTCTGGTAATTTACGATTAACTACATGTGTTAAGAATACAGAATATGAGATAGAAGTTAACAATGTTTTGTGTGTTCCAAACTTGACCACGAATTTGTTGTCAGTGAGCAGAATTATTGCAAATGGTAACAGAGTATACTTCAACAAAAGTGGTTGTTACATTTACAATGCTCAGAATATCTGTATTGGTGAAGCTAGTTTGGAAAATAATGTATACAGATTAAACATTGTGAAGTCTGAGCAAGTCTTGGCAGCTGCGGTGCAGACTTCTTGTACAACTTGGCATAGACGACTCGGTCACATAAATGCCAATGACCTTGACAAAATGAAACATGGAGCAGTTGATGGTGTGACATACCAAGATAAGAGTGATGCCAGTAAGTCAAGTTGTGTTGTATGTTGTGAGGGCAAACAAACAAGATTATCTTTCCCTCTCAGTACAAGCAAAACTCAAAATGTACTGGAATTGGTTCACACAGATTTATGTGGGCCAATGGAGAATAAATCACTTAATATGGCCAGATATTATTTGTTGTTCATAGATGACTATAGCCGAATGTGTTTTGTGTACTTTCTTAAGAACAAAAATGAAACTTTCAAATACTTCAAAGAATTTAAAGAGTTGGTAGAGAACCAGCAGTCCAAAAAAATTAAGATTCTGAGATCTGATAATGGTGGAGAGTTTACATCTATGGAAATGGAAAGTTACTTAAAGAAAAACGGCATAGTGCATCAGAAAACGAACGCTTACACGCCAGAACAAAATGGGCTGTGCGAACGTTATAATAGGTCAATTGTTGAGAAAGCGCGATGTCTCCTGTTTGATGCTCAGTTTGATAAACCATTATGGGCAGAGGCTGTGAATACAGCGGTGTATTTAAAGAACAGATCACCAGTAGCCGCTCTTGAGCCCAGTACTACCCCTTATGAGATGTGGACTGGCAGGAAACCAAATCTCAGTCATTTACGAGTGTATGGTAGCCCAGTTATGGTTCACATTCCTAAAGAACGAAGAAAAAAGTGGGATAAAAAGGCTCAGAAGATGTACCTAGTTGGATACTCAGAAAATGTCAAGGGATACCGTGTGTACAATCCTGAGAGCCGGGCAGTAACTGTAGCAAGAGATGTTATAATAATGGAAGGTATTAAGAGTGACAATTGTGACATAATAGTAGAAGAAAAGCCATTACTTCAAAAACCCGATAATGAAGTGGCAGAAGCAAGTGAGAAAGAGCAGAAAAAGAAAGATGATGATGAAACATATGTCCAAAGTGACACATCAAGCTCAGAAGACGACTTTCATGAATCTCTCACTACATCGGAAGTGGATTATATTTCCGAAAGGAATACTAACAGTCAAGTAAGTCAGTTAAAGAGACTTCGTAAGAAGCCAGATTTCTATGGCACATCAAACATGTGCATAGAAGATGAACCAAGTGAGCAGATAACACTGAGTGAAGCTATGAATGGTTCTGAAAATAAGCAGTGGAAGAGGGCAATGGAAGAAGAGCTACAATCTTTCAGTGATAATGATACATGGGAGTTAGTGGACAGACCAAGTGTGGGCACAGTAGTGAAAAACAGGTGGGTTTTCAAAAAGAAGTACAATAGTGATGGTGAAGTGCGTTACAGGGCAAGACTTGTTGCAAAAGGGTTTACCCAAATTAAAGGTATTGACTTCAATGAGACATTTTCACCTGTGTTAAGGTATTCTACCTTGAGATTATTGTTTGCCTTAAGTGTGCAACTTGATCTCCAAATGAATCACTTAGATGTCCCTACAGCATTCCTAAATGGTCATATAAATGAATGTGTTTATATAGAAATACCAGAAAATTCATATTTTGTAAATTGTGAAAACAAAGTACTCAAATTGAAAAGAGCCATTTATGGTTTAAAACAATCTGCCAGAGCTTGGTATACTAGGGTAGAAGAGTGTTTGTTAAAATTAGGTTATTCTAAATCAAGTTATGAACCCTGTCTTTTTACAAAATGTTTTGATAGTGTAAAAGTTTTTATTGCTTTATTTGTAGATGATTTTTTCGTGTTTTACAACTGTGAAACTACTTATAAAAACTTAAAAAATGTATTAGAATGTGAGTTCAAAATAAAGGATTTAGGTCAAATATCCCAATGCCTTGGCATGAATGTTAAGGTTAAGAAAGATTGTATTACTATTGATCAAAAACATTTTGTAAACAATATTTTGGCTAGATTTAATATGAGTCATTGTAAAACTTCAGATACTCCTATGGAAACAAATCTAAAATTAGAAAAATGTGTAAATAATCAATGTAATGAAACTATTCCTTATCAGAGATTAATAGGCAGTTTGATGTATTTATCTGTATTGACAAGACCAGATATTTCTTATAGTGTCAGTTATTTAAGTCAGTATAATACATGTTTTAATGAAACTCATTGGAAACACTTAAAAAGGTTGTTAAAGTATCTACAAAAAACAAAAAATTATGGTCTAGTATATAAGAAAAGTAATTGTAATTTGCATGGTTATGTTGATGCTGACTGGGCGTCATGTACTATGGATAGAAAGTCTTATACTGGTTATAACTTTAATCTGTCAGGATGTGTAATAAGTTATGAATCTAGAAAGCAAAGAACTGTGGCTTTGTCAAGTACCGAAGCCGAATACATGGCCTTATCTGAAGCTAGTAAAGAAGCTATTTATTTAAAACATTTAATGAATGAAATGGGTGTATTGAACAATAGCATTGCAATAAGTTTATTTACTGATAACCAAAGTTCTTTGAAATTAGCTGCAAACCCATTATTTCATAAAAGGACAAAACATATAGATGTTCGTCATCATTTTGTCAGGGAATGTGTGGCGAACAATTATATAAAAGTTGAGTATGTACCAACTTCTGAAATGCCTGCAGACTTATTAACAAAAAGTCTTTGTACCAATAAGCATTATAAATTTCTTAAATTAATGGGCATCTCTGAAGTTTAATTAGTTTTTCCTTTGTTTTGATTATTTTGTTAAGGGAGGATGTTAGTTATAGATATGTGATAACAAAATTATCTGTATCTTGATTACTACTAGCGCCATCTAGTATGTGTAAAAGGGAACTCATTCTGAATAAACGTTAGTCGTTGCAAAACCACCTTCTTGTTTTAATAGTTTCAGCAGACATCTCGTAACCGCATGCATTGTATTTGCATACCGAATCGTAGAGTAAGTGAGTGAGTACGTGTGATAGTTAAGAATGCAATTATTTTCATTTTTTTATTTAAAATAGGCTTGCGCTTTACCACTATCAATTCCGTTTCATTAAAGATGTGTTCATAGAGACAGTTAGCGTGGATATAATATAATTTCTTCGGAATTATGATATTTGATTAGACGGATTTTATGTTTAATTTTCGCCAGTTTTTTGCCCTTGCTGAGTCACTGATGCAAGCAAAAGAAATTGTAACAATTCCAAGATTACTTCTTGTTAAATGTGTTTAACTAAGTACGTAGTAATATCACAGGTCTGTGCGAGTTTGTCGATTTATGAATAGATTTCGTGAAACTTATCATTCTTGTGTTCACAGAATTAATAAAGCAATTTTGAGAAATGTTTAAGTGCTGTTTACTAATAAGAAAAAGCACAAAGAGTCCTTTCATGATTATTATTTCGATTTATTAAAATTTCGAATCTTTTAGCACCACAATAAATTATGAATTCACGTTCACACTTAAGGGGCTGAATACTCAAAATAGGCTTTCTTTTAAACATTTTTTCCCAATCTATTGAAGATGTGGCAGCAGAAAAAAGATATGTAAATCTTGATTATATTTCCGAAAACTTTGTTGTGGCCGAAACACGTTTACGCTCAAAAACCTCGATACAATTGTATGGCAATGTAACCTCTTACCGTGATCTTCAAAAGATTTTTCCGGTAATACTGACCAGCGTACGTTTGTACAATTAACAACAATAACGTATCATAACAGGACGCAAAACTTCACTGTCGTATATTTTGAAGTTTCATTCATTATTTTTAAGTAATTCATATATAATTTGTAATTAATATTTTATAATAAAATCCATACAAATTCAATCGTGATCGCTTTATGGCGTTGCTAGGAGGATGTATGTCGCTTTTTTTCACGAAATGCAAAAACATATTCGATTTATTTCTCGTTAATTCAATCTGTCAATAAAAATATCAGGTATAATGCAGCCAGATCTTGTAGCCTGGTGGCTTTAATTGGAACTAACGAAATCACAAGGAATATTGTCAAACTCTGTATTATTTTTATTATCTGGCACTAACGCTGTCACTAGCATTTACATTTTTGTTGTATAGTTAACAGTGTAACTACTCATGTCGTTTAGTTTACTAATTCCATAACTAAAAAGGTCCTCCAACCTCTTTAAAAATTTAACTAATGTTATCTCAAAAACGGCACCACGTGACGTCCTCGCCCCAGAGGGTTGGTGTATATCAAAACCCAGTAGGTGCTTTGAAATTATTATATTCCAGGATAGCGCAAAAATATATTATGATTTAAAGTAGGCTATGGAAAGTCATGTTGTAGGTACTAGTAACTAAATGACATCTTAATATTTCAAGAGAATACTAAACAAGGAATATGAACCTATGAATTGTACAAATGATATTAATAGTGTCCTTAATTCTATGAGATATTTTAAATATGCCTAAAAAAGACAATGCCGAACCTAATAAGTTCTGGATATTTGTAAATTTAAGGTGTTTTACAATTTGATGGGACTTTCCTATTGTAAATAATGATTAAATTGATTAATGAAAGCACGAAATCTCAATTCTAATTTAAAGTTTCCATAACAAAGTTAACATTACACAGTCCATTTCAGTATAGTAGAACTCATTAAAATAATAAAAATAAAGTTATCAGGCTATAAAACCATTATAAAATAAAAACACCTACTGTGTTCTTATATGTGGCAGTCGGATAGAAGCAGACAATTGGGTTGTTGAATTTAAACAAAAATAAGATTTTTAATTTTTTTTTTTTTGAAACTCTACATATCAGAAATTATATTGTCGTTGCAAAAATCTCTTAAATATTTTTTTCAATTTATTATAAGCAAATGAAAATCGATAAAATTTTCAAAAGAACCACCTGTCTACGAACGGGCCGTGATTGGTCGCCTTGTTGGTGACGTCATAACGTTCAAGGAATTTTGTACTACAGTGTCAACTATACGTGAATTATCTAAAATAGCCTAAAATTTGTGCAAAAATGTTATTTATAACAGCAAATTTTATTTAGTCATGTGTGATAAAGGATTCTTAAAGGCTGATTTCGATAATATACCCACCTGTTGGACGATTTGGCAGTTTTGAGCATAAATAAAGTAGAGGTAATGAAAATTACGTGTTAGTGGACCGGTGTTTGTTATTGTTCTTTACCAGGTACATTTAGAAACAGAATTGTCATAATGTAATCGTTTTCACATATTGGTAGGTGATATTTGTGTAAAATAAAAAGTAAACAAACACGATTGGCGCGAAACTTCGACTTTGGATATCAAAAAACTTCATTAGATACCACTAAATATGATAACAACACGAAATCTGTCCAGCCATTATTTATATTTAATTTTTGCACAAGATCCTTAAAATGTTCGGTAATTGCCATTATTTACATATCTCTTAATAATATTAAACACTAATATCTATACGGTGAAGGAAAACATCGTGAGGAAATCGGTATGTCCTAGAACCAAAAATTCGAAGGCATGTGACATCCACCAACCCGCACTGGGCCCGCGTGGTGGATTATGGTCCATCCCCTCTCACAGAGAGGAGGCCTGTGTCCCAGCAGTGGGAACATTAATAGGCTGATGATGTGATGTGATGTGAATATCTATAATATATATTTACAAACACTAAAAAACTTTGTAGAACAAAAACGTGAAAATATTATCTTGGCAGATTTTTTTACACTAATTCTTCAGTAAATATTTCTTAAATGCGTTGACCGATTTTCACAATTCAAACAGAAATATTAGTTTTACGCCTATATCTAACATTTAATAATAAAATAATGAATATACCTCCATAAACAAAAAAACATGTTTTCAAGTTACGTAATTATACAACAATGTCAACTTTGCACGAAAGTTGCCATAAAAAATTACTTTCTGTAATGTTCAAAGTAAGATATTAATACGAATCTAATACTAAATTAATTAGAACAAGATAACATAATAATTAACACATTCTAGATGGAATCTAGTAAGACACAGAACATTTCTCAAAACTTTTGTAGCGCGATTCACATATAATGGGGATTTTTTATAGTATTTGTACATAATGGTATGAAGCAAGCACGATAACATTTAAGGATCAATATTTTTGATCAATATATTGGATTTTCATCAATATATTAACGATAATAACAAGATTGAATCGGTTAAAAGTCAAAACACTGTATCAGCTATGTGCTAGATATACTCATTGTATGAGTATAAATGAACGTCGTGACGTCACACGGGCTAGGGTTTGTTCGGGAACTGTCGAGGTGTTTTCGGTACTGGATTGAAGACAAACTTTTCAATTTGATATTACTTTGTAATTACAGCGAAAAAAAAAACAAAAAATAGTTTTGTAGGTAAACTTATGTATGATCTTTCCATTTTTAACAAAAAAAAAAAATTGTTTCAACAAACCAGTTGTATGACACTAGCCAGATTACCTATTTTAGTGATCTTTATTTTCATAGCAACAAGGTTGCATTAATAGGCAAAATAACAGTGAACGATCTGATGTCAGATGCTAGCCGCCAGTTTGAAATAAGAACTTGCGCGGTAATATTTTTGTAAAAACCATCGGAAGAGTCAGTTTATGATGTGGGCCTCTGTGGTCGGCTTTGTGTATTTAATTTTCAAATACTTTTCGCTCCAATTTATGTTTGCCCCTAAATTATCGGAGACAGTGGGCGTGGCTTAGAACCTTAGATGTCGATTGTCAACTGTTCAACCTCAGCCCATTAAGGCACGGGCAATTTTTGGTTATGAGACTTTAAAAAACATAATATGTTCGCCGATACAAAACAAAAAACGATCTATTTTTCTATCGGCTAAAACTGGTGTCAATGATATTCAAATAAACAGATATGTTATGAGCGCGCGCATTGTGAAGACTCGAATAGGTCACAATTGTGAACTTTAGTCTTTAGTTTATGTCACGCATGGCGGCTTTGTTGAAACAAAACATATTAAAAAATGCCATCGTGTGTATTTAGAAATTGTACCAATTATGATACCAAATTACATAAAACAAAAGGGATCTCATACCATATGTAAGTACGCAATACGCCTCAATTTATTAATTTATTTCATTTTATTCCTAATATTCTGATATTTGGAGGTTAGAAAAAGATAACAACATTGGTGGTCAGAATAATTACACGCAAGTGACAAACACTAGCTGTCTCTTTTTTACTTGTTGGTTTTATCAAGCCATCCCTTTCGACTTGTAGTGAAATGTCAGATTAATGAAAAGTGTGTATGTGTGCTGCCGCTGCTGCGCGGAACACTTTTTTCAATTGTTTTGTGAGTGTATAACGTATCTGTTTATTTGAATATCATTGACTGGTGTGTAAAAATATTGATTACGAGACCGACTTACAAATTTGGAAAACGTTATAATTCATAGAATTTTTGCTTTTAAAGACCATAAGATAATTTACTATATTGAGAAAGAAATTGCCGTACGTTGTATAAGTTTCACATTTACATCGCAGTCGAGATTCTTCAAACAGCTTCAGCTAGCAAAAATATTCATTACATTTAGAATTCCTGACAATATTGGCACACCAAATAAGGTCAACAAAGTAATTGTAAGCGAATTGACGCCCAACCAAACTCGGTAATCGAATTTAAACAGCCTTTCTACCGTGGATGTTGGCAATCGAGATGATGAAACTGTGAAATTAAACAACTGTATAATAAGCAGCAGCTGTGCTCTCCGGGGAATATAGTATTTTAACGAAACGAAACTAATTCGAGGATATTCTGATAATGTTTTGTATAGAATTATTAGGTATGTTATGGCTCAAAATGTTAGTCTTACTGTTATGAATTAGCTACCTATCATTTAGAAAAACTGATTGTTAGTGACGAGACACGATTAGCATAAGATCGTCGATCATATGATTAAGTGTAGATACATAAGTTGTAAAAAATAAAGAGTAATTTTAAGCGTAGATGTCATTTAAGTGTAGGTTCTTATCTTTAAATTGTATAATAATCAAGTAGATATCTAAGTGTGGGCTAGGAATAATGAATCTGTATTCAGTAAGGCATAGTAGCATAGAAAAAATAATAGTTTCACCATAAGATTGGAATGCGACCCGCCCCCGACGTACACTCGGTTTCAGGTAGCCAGATACGGCCCGGCACCGACCAATCGCGTTGCCGAACCGAGTGTCCTAAAAAATACGCGGCTTTTGACTTCTAGTTACTTAAGACGCCACCAGAGTTTTCAGTATTTTCGGTGTTTTAAGTGTTTAAATTAAGGTTTTGTCGTTGAAATGTATTTTAATCAGATAGAATAAGTGTTTCAACATGTATCACTCATAAGTTCAACATTGTAAAGGGTGTTTTACCGCAGAAAAGAGCCAGAGAAAGTTCTCCATACCATGCTGCATGGGTTTCGCGCTAACAAGTAAGAGCGCACCGATTGACCAACGCTCGCAAGGTCAGATTCCCGCGTGAATTGGAGTGTTGTGGTTGGTTAGGTCAGTAAAGACCACGGATGCGTTGTTTTTATAGAGGCTAAGGCTACACATCTGCGGTCAGACATCCCGAATCAGTAGCGTCACGAACGTACATTCTAAGAAAATAAACAACGAGAAATAATCAATCCAAAAAGGCTTTCTTTTGTGCCTATAACCTCAGATCAAATAAAAAGTCAAGATGGAACGTTGCAAACAACAAAGTGAAGCCGGTTCAAACTAAGCCTTGCCGTACAAACACACAATTACACGCACTCACGTACAACGAAATTGCGCTTTAGCTTGTCCTTCGAGCTTACAGATCAAATAATAAAGCTCAACTGACAAGCTAAGGGGTAGTTTCGTTATACGTGTGCGCGTATAATTGTGTATTTATACGGCAAGGCTTACTTTGAACCGGCTTCACTTTGTTGTTTGCAACGTTCCATCTTGACTTTTTATTTGATCTGAGCCTATAACGCCGCATAAGAAATCCTGCCAGCGAAACCTCAGTCATCAACACTGATTGTGGTTGGGTACACCGGAGAATGGTGATGATGAAGATGACGGTGAAGATGGGCCGATCAAGTGAAATACTCGTTGTCCAGTAAGTACAGATAAGTACTTATAACAATGCCTACAATGGTGAATAAGATCAACGGCTTCAAAATGCCAAATTCCCCGAATGCTCAAATCTCAAAATGTCTATTTTTCAAAAAAATCTCCACATATTTGGAATCGATTAAGTCAATTAAAATGTCTACGTAAACTCAAACCTTGACCAGAAACGCAAAATACATAATAAAGACACACATATAATTAAAGTGACCGAAATGATCACGAGTGACAGATGACTAAAACCAGATCAGCAAATACTTTACGTCAAATACTCAATTAAAAAATCGGTCGCAAGTAGGTTCGTGGCACGATAAGGATTTCATTAAACAATTGTAGATATCGTATATGAAGATATCATAAAGTCCTATCACATTGATGAATGAACAAACGAGTGCGACGCGCTTGCGAAGATGATCCCTCAATCTTACGTCAGTGTGAAAATAAATTTATATCCCTAGTAAGTACAAGTGCTTTAAGCAGAGTGTCTATGACACCTAGGTTAAAAAGTACCATGGATTCAGTACTTGCTTTTGGACCCTCTAACCAAATTTTTGAAAAAAATCTTACTCCTTTTAGCGTTCAAAGACACGCTGTATACCATGAATATCTGAAGAAATCAGTTATCAAGAAAACAACAATGGGTACATAATTTTCATCCCGGAACATTAAAAAAATATCATTGAGCCGGTATAGCTTCTGAAAAATATGATTTACTTTTTTATTCAAAATATTCAAACGAAATTGCTGTGGGTTGCATTGTGGGCGATGTTATAACGACACAATCCTCAATGGATGACGGAACACAGAGCCTTTCAAAATAAAGATTATTTGCAAATATATTTTTATAACCCCTGTGGCTCTGGGCTGATTTATTATTTTTATTAGAAACATGGACAGACAAAAATAATGAATATAAAACAGCGAAAAATGCTTTTTGTGCAACCTAGTTGGAATCTATGAATGGAATGAAAAATGTGGATGGAAAAACCCGCCAAGTGAGAGTCGATTTCGCGCACAAAGGGTTCCGTACCATTATCGCAAAAACGGCAAAAAATTACGTTTGTTGTATGGGAGCCCCACTTAAATATTTATTTTATTCTGTTTTTAGTATTTTTTATTATAGCAGCAACAGTAACACATCATCTGTGAATATTTCAAATGTCTATCTATTACGGTTCATGAGATACAGCTTGGTGACAGACAGACAGACGGAGAGTGGACTCTAAGTAGTACGGTCCCGTTTTTACCCTTTGGGTACGGAATCCGAAAAATTAATTCAGCATTTTAATTTAAGTATTTCTGGGATAGATATTTATATAAATATGGAAATAAGATGATGATGATGATGATTAAGTATATACTTAATCCATATACATATATTTCTACCCATTGATTAATTAATCTTTGGTTTTAAAGTTTGTACCCGAATAATAAGTTTTATATTTTTTTCGCGTATTCAATGTTTGTTTCAATATGTAAAGAAGTATTCTGTAACTATTATTAATGGTTAAAATTTATTATATCAATTACATTTAATATGGTGTACTTTTTGTCAAGAATTTAGACACAAAATTTTACTAAAAATACAAGCTGACAAGTTACGGGTAAGGGCTAGTATCGGTCGCAGTCAAAAACTAGAAACCCTGAGGGCCAGTGAGGGAAAGGTAAATTAAACATTTAAAAATATTTACCAAAGGTTGATTGATCACCTCTGAAGTAGTTTCAGGAGTGGGTTACCACTGCGCTGCGGTGGGTTACCGGTGTCACCACTGCGTCGACTGCCGGGAGGACACGGCGCGGCATACGCTGGCAGAGTGTGCCGCTTGGGAGGAGCCACGCCGTGCCCTCATCTCTGAAGTAGGCAGTGACCTGTCGCTGCCGGCTGTAGTCGAGTCTATGGTCGGCAGCGAGGAGTCCTGGGACGCGGTGGTATCCTTCTGCGAAACAGTCGTCTCGCAGAAGGAGGCTGCGGAGAAGGAGAGGGAGATTTCATCCGCTAACCCAATCCGCAGCAGACGCGCCGGGCGTAGGCGGAGGGCGGACAACGCCCTCTTCCAGCCCCCCTAAATGGGTCCAGGGGCGACGGACTCGGGGACGTCTGTCGCCCCCCACACATCCGGACCCGAGGTGGTGGCCCCCCAGGGCGGAGGACATCCAATGAGGATTTTCCACCCCGAAAAAAAAAAAAAAAAAATGAGTGGGTTATCAACCTTCTGTACCTAATATTTTCCTCTGGTCTAAAAAGCGTGAGCCGTTATTGCTGTAAAAGTAACTCCACGGTATATCACGTTACGACTCGGTCGCTTTACTAAGTTGTCAGGATACGACAAATTGCTTTTTGTAGGATTGCGCGTAACTTTATGAAAATATACTACAAAGAGGTATTAAAATGTCATGTCGCCTCGGTAACTCTTAATCTTAACAATATATTTGGCTTTTTTATTTATTATTGCCTTGCTATTTATAGCCAACCAACGATAGTATGTGTTAAATGATGATTATGGCTAGAAAAGTAGGTGATTAAATTTTGGTTTGAAATAAAGGATTTGATTATATTTTTGAGCCGACCTAATGAGGGCTTCTGTTTTTATGCTCACCAGTTATCGCCACAGCTGGATCCAAAACTTCGACGACGTTCTGTTTACGCGCACGGTAGCAAATTGATCATTAATATAATAAAATTAATCATTACTAATGCCGTAGAAGTGCGATGAAACAAATAATGACACTAAATAAGTCGCATCGACCACCGGGGTGGCAAACGCCACTAGTTAGTGCCATCCACCACCCCGATGGGAATAAAGGAAGGTGGCAGATTTCACTATATAATTCCCATCGACCACCGGGGTGGCAAACCGAGGGTGGTCGATGGGAATAAACCTATTCGTCCTGCATTGCTTCGTCTCTCTCTTGCACTGGAACCATTATATCTTTGACATATCATAAGTACGGCCCGTGAGATGATCTTTCTCGTTGACTTTCGAAACACGTATTCGAAAGTCAACGAGAAAGATCAATTAAAAAAACTGAAACACACTGTATGAGGGTCCGTCCGTCCAACGGCCTAGAGTATTGGAATCCGTTTAATTAAAAACTGTAATCGGGTACGAAACAGCATTAACGAAGAACATCAATTTTCACGTTTTTCGCTCGTCCAATTAATTCAATTGAATTAAAATTCAATACAAGTTACTTTGCCGTTAACGCAATGATATACGAACCATAAACTAGTCATGCATTAACATTTACTGGATAGTACGGTGACAAAAGAATCATCAATCGATTGTGATCCATTTCAATAGAAGATATTAATGCCAAAGCAACTCTGTCTCTCTGTATGTTTGTTATGGTATCACTGCTAATCAATCCACTGAACGAATTTGGATGAATCTATACAATATATAATATAATATTATAAAGAGGTAAAATTGGTTCTGTAGATCCAGACATTTCCCCCTATCACAGGGGGAAATCTCTGGATCTACAGAACCAATTTAGATGAAATTTGGCATGGAGATAGTTTAAAACCCTGGAAAAGACATAAGGTAATTTGTTTTCCCTTGAAATGATAAAACACTTTTTACGCGGGCGAAGCCGCAGACAGTAGCTAGTTTTGTTAGAGATAGATTGAATTTTTGAAAAGGACATTTGATTTTTAATCCCAGGAGTACCTTTCCTTGGGATAGTTGCCGACTTTCACACAGTTGAAACTAGCCTAGTGAAAACTTCAGTCCTTAGTAATAAAAAAAATATTTGTCTTCATTCAATTAGTTTTGGATATTGTGTTGCATATGTTAATGTAAATTATAAATTGTAATTTGAGTTTTGGTTGTTAGTATAATAGAAATGCTTTTGCTTGTTTGCTCCGTAATTATAATATGAAGTCTGTCAGAAAATTCATTTCACTCTTCAATAAAGAACGTGATTTAAGACGCGAGGTAACGTAACGAGCATATCTCTCACAATTCGGACGAAATTTTGGAGGTTACAAATATGAAGTTTATAAAAAAAACAAAATCAATGGCAAACTTAGTTTTGAATCAGAAAAATCACATTTTATTTTACACTGAAATGAATATCATTTAATTTGAAAGTAATTTGCATGTTTAATTAAAGACGAAAACAAATCCAGACAATTAATTCTATGTCTCTTGTCCCATCTCATATTTTTTTCAACCGAAAAGAAATAAAAGTTAAAATTTGGGGCAAACTAAAGTGTCTATTTCATACTCTCAACTACAATCATTATGAAGAAAAATAGATCAGCAAATCTTAATTAAAAGTAGGTAACGAGCGCCTTTAAAACATTATTTGTCTTTACCATCGTTTTGAAACGAAGTGTTGCCATTGTTACCAAAATTTGATCTGCCTGAAAGTTTTCATTGCCATACGAATACGTAAACACTAAATAATAAAATCACGTCAATCAAAAGTTTGCGCGAAAATTACAAGAATGTTGTCTAATTTAAACACTGATGAGAAACATTTAATTACACTGATATTAAATTGCACTATTTCATAGAAATTTAGTAATGTGTTGTTATTATTAATTTTAAAAACGATTGTACAGCCGTAATTAAAAATAAGTGTTTATACATAAGCAGGTACATCAGTTTTTTACAACAAAATATTATAATTCGTGAACATTGAGTCTGGTTCCAAGCTAAAAATAGGGAAATCCTCAAATTATAATTTATTCGTAAAATAATAAACCCGAATGGTATTAACAATGAAAAAAAAAATCTTTTTTCTGAGAGACATTAAAATAAATAATTTAACCATCTTAGGTTAGGTTAGCTTAGGCGGGGAGGTCTTTGGCCAGCAGTAGGATAATAGTGTCTAAATAAAAAAAATGTAGTTGTGTCAAATTCTACATTACCCTGAAAACTAGTATCTTTTTTTGCGATAAGTAGCGTTTAACAAATCTCAAATCTTTATTGCACCCATCATGTGCATACAGGTGGTAAATATAAATAAATAACAGGTATGTAACTCGAAATACTCAGATCAGATATCGACCCTAAGACTACATTTACTTGTATCTTTAAGTACCTAATTTAATTAATACTATATCTTACAGCGTAGTCTGAACCCTATTTTGACATAGTTAAACGTAACAAAGAAAGGCCAATGGTGTCTTATGTCATTGTTAATTGGCAATTAAGACGATATTACCATTCCAGTGGTAGTTCAAAGGAGTACCTAGGTGCATACCTGTAACCTATTTACATTATATTATGAGTAAGAATATTAGATATCTCTCAGTATTCAGTGTCTTTTAAGCAAATGATCTTCTGTTTAGAATGCTGTAGGAGTAATATCAAGTTAGGTGCCTACTTTATACACTCATTGTAGCACTTGGTTGTATTAACAAAGGTTGTGGGTGCGATCCTTTCATTAAATAAATATTGTATAACTTTCAGATAGTGTTACTGCGGTTTGAGAAACCTTATTATACTTTGTGGCTATTATAAATTTTGGACTACATGTTAAGGGTCTGGCTATGTTCCTGCAAAGCGGATAATTATTCACGGGTTCAAACTCGGTCGATCAGTAGTATGGGCAAGGAGGAGATTGTAACTTGATAGTCTGAGCCAACTCACGTGGCGCTAAGTCTGGCGAGCTGGTGTTTCTTTAAACTCCAAAATGGTGGCTGACGTCTTTCTGCTTATTCGCTTCCATACGACACTGCACCTTTGTTTTTATATCCACGATATCTGGTAATAGTTATAAAATTATCTGCAATCCAACTAATTGCATCAACCTTCAGCCCTGAACAGCTGGCGGTGAGACACGAAGTCCTTTCATGGTCAAGATTTAATTCGCTCTGAAATGTCCGTGGTAAAAAAGTAACTAATATGGTGGCAAAAAAATGAATAAATAAGGAAAGTAGCGAGATAGTTCGGGTCGATCGCTCGCGTAGTTGTCAAATGTGTTTTTAATGTATTCGATCATTGGTTTATAACATATTACAAGAGTTGGCGCCACCAGATATGGTGGCAAAGGTGTACCTAGCAGGGGGACAATATAGGTGATTCATTTAAACAAAAAAATCCTTAAAACTAAACTTTACATTTAAATATGTTTTTCTGAAACATGCTTGGAAATTAGAGCATTATTTTGACAACCTTCTTCGAGATAAATCGAAATTGCTGTACTGGCTAAATACATGCGAGCAGCGGCCGATAAAAGTTGTATGAAAATCCATATCTGTCGTGGTTTAGCGGCCAAATATTTACATTACATAGTAAACTCATATCTGTCGCGTAATTTAAAAATTTATTTAAATTTCGAACCGGCTTGCAAATAGAAAGTCGTTTATTGAAAAAAAAAACAAATGAATACTTTACCGCGGGCAAAACTATTGTTGTTGGTTATTGATTTTGAAAAGTAATTGTATTTGACAAAATAAGTTCTAAGTAGTATTACCACATAGTATGTAAGCGGCGGTGCGCTGTTTTTAATTACCGCGCATTATTTGAGAAAAGTACTATGCAAGCCTTGGCCACAACTAGGCTTTGATGTTTTTTTTTTTTTTTTTTTATTTGAGATGGGTTTGCTCTTGACTCTAGTCTAAGTCATAGGTGACAGAGACAGAGTCGACGATGGAGTGAGCTTACCCAGAAGGAGCCTGTTTACTCTAACTTTGAAGAGATTCGGGTTGAATGCGTTCGGAAACACAGACGCAGGTAGTGAGTTCCATTCATTCGCTGTGCGCATTATTGGACTTTACGCGTTTGTCCGTCAATGCCTCTTTTGCTGGCCGCTGCAGTAATGTACTATTACTGTGTCAGTAAGCAATTCATTCAGCACTTAACACAATTTGCACATAACTTCAGAATCGCAGTATACCCAATATCATCATCATTATCATAAGCCTTTTAATATTCTCTCTGTTGGGACACAGGCCTCCTCTCTGTGAGAGAGATAATGGGTCTTAATCCGCCACGCGAACCCAGTGCGGGTTGGTGTATGTCACATGTCTTCGATTTTTTGTTTCTGGGAGTAACCTCACGATGTTTTCTATCGCCGTTTTTAGAGCTATTGTGCTGAAATAATTCACACAAAGTAAAGCGCCTGCCTTGGTTCGAACCCACGACCTGTGAAACGTAAGTCGGGGCCGTTACCACTGGGCCACCACTGCTCTATACATAGTATAATTAAAATCGTATACAGTACTGAAATGAGAATAGTTATTTTATCAGCGTCAGTCCTGCGAAGACATCTAAACACAATAATAATGCGTCCATTATTATGAATGTCATATCTACTTAAATAAATTAAACCTTAATATTAACAGCAAACCTTTCTTTCCAGATCTTCGATAACTTCATACCATCTACGAAGTACTCAGTCGAGGTCTACTGCGGAATTCTTCTCCTTCCACTTGTCCTGATCACTCAAATCAGACACCTTAAGTTCCTCGTACCATTCTCTGTGTTGGCTAACGTGTGTCTGGTGGTTACTTTTGGTATTACGTGTTACTATACGTTCACTGATCTGCCACCGATAAGTAATATTGAGATGGTCGCCAGTGTTGAGAAGTGGCCGCTTTTTCTGAGGTTAATATTACATTCTAATTCCTAATGTTCTGGATAAAAAAAAATTAGGAACCACCTCCTAATTTTTTTTGTCTTGTTTGATGATTTTGTGTCATTCTAGCGTAACTTAATAGCAAGTTGAAGACATGAAAAAAGCCTTACACACGGTTTTTTCTTACAATAATATATCTATAAAGCTTCCCGTTTCAACAGGGTGCTTATACCGTACGAGTATCTTATCTCTTTATTGTTTTTTCTTTTACTTGTGCAAACAGTATCTACAAGAATGCTAATAATAATAGCTGTACACATTAGAACCCACAAAGTGAATATAAATCATTGTCCAAAGTTAATTTAATATGTTCAGTTTCGTTTCCCTAACATTGTTGAATATTATATTAGATTCCTTGTTTGTACGTTAATCATTTTATTATTGCGTTGGTTCATCCACTTTGAGCGATATTGCATTTTGAATTTAGGTAACGCTGTTGCTATATTTATCATTGTATGAAACATTTTTGTTGAAGGAGGATGTTGTCAATATAACAAAATGGATGCAGAAATATATATATGGGCTTGTTTGTCCTACACCATTATTTCGATGTCCGTATACAAACATAACAGATTGGACATTATTTTACTTAATGCCTGAAGCCATTCCTTGAACAAGAAATATATTTTAGAAAGAAAGAGAGAAAAGAAAAAAAGAAAAATATTTATTTGTGACCCGCACAGGAGACACGAGAAATATACATAAAATTAAACATTAATAAAAATAAAAAAAACCCCGTGCGAGACCAAAAAGGCTCCTATCTCAGCATGTGCAGCGATATCCAAAAAAAAAAATAACGCCGCGCTGATATTCTGATAGGACCCACTGTTGATAGATATTATTTCTTCCTTTAAGTACTTGATAATCTTGTGAACAAACATATTACCCTTGTTATAGTGAATGACAAAGATAATTATGTGGTTTTATTATCAGTCAAGGTTTAGAAAATATTTTTGCGAAGTTTAATCTGTGACAGCCTTTAGTCGCTTTTAATGAGGTGTCAGTAACAGCGGACAATAAGCTAATAAGTGGACACTGACACAGAGAAAACCCGAACAGATCACACATTGTAATGAGATGACAAAACAAGCGAAGCAAAATTAATAATTTTGTCAGTTGCCATAGACATTTTAAATTTTAATATAATGAGGCATTATGGCTTAACTTTGAAGTAAAATGTAAAACAAAATTATCTGTCACCCTTGACTTTGTAAGCAAATAAAATTTTACACACGGTTGATCAACGCGTTGATCCGCTTAGCTAAGGATCGATGTTTCTTGTTTGTTTCCATGTCTTAGATTGTATTCCCTTTTTTTTGGCATTCAATCATTCACTGTCACTGTGTTCTATAATAACCGTCGAATCCTTTCCAATAATTAATTTCTTTATTTCCAGTACTGCAATATTTGCAATGGAAGGCATCAATGTTGTCATGCCAGTAGAGAATGAGATGGCTAAACCTCAGGACTTCCTCGGTTGTCCTAGTGTACTAAATGTGACCATGATCTTCGTTGCTATATTATATGGAATCGTTGGGATCTTTGGCTATATGAAGTATGGGGACGCAGTCCTTGGGAGCATCACGCTGAATCTGCCTGAGGGTGAAATGTGAGTATAAGTTACAGAGTTATGCTAATATAAAAAAGGTGTCTTTGTTCTTTTTCAGTATATGTGGTTTGCTTTCTCGACAAAACTGAAACAGTGTTGACAAAAGTTTGAAAAGTTTCAAAGACATGTGACATCTACGAATCCGCACTGGACCCGTGTGGTGCATTACAGTCCACTCTCCCTACGAGAGGAGGCCTGTGTCCCAGCAGTGGGAACATTAGAAAGGTTGATGATGATGAAATAAAAAGTAAAAAAGAGTGTTAATTGGCGTTAAGCATGACGAAAAATGACAAAAATAAAAGTTGCAAGAAATAGGCAAAATATGCGTCACGTTCACAGAAAACGGCCATCATTCAGCATAACGTTGGGACTTGTGTGCGAGACAGAGCGCCGGCCTTCGGCGACAGCCGGCGTTTAGACGTCAACTTTTTTATAAGTATAGCTTTAGAATTTTAAGAAGTATCGTGGCGTCTTTTAGTTTTTGCCTACCCCCTTGAGGAAAAGGTGTAAGTTCATGTATCTATGAAAGTAATTATATGCTGAGACTAGCTCTGCCCGCGGCTTCGCTCCCGTCAACTGCCTACCCTACCCTACTTACCTTCCTACCTACCCTACTTACCTTCCTGCCTACCCATCCTACCAACCAATTTTTTGTAGCGTCGTTCTTTCACGGAGAATCTTAACACTGCCATTCAGAAAATGACTTCAAATACACAACGCTATCTATCGAATATGAAGTTCAACTGTCCAAGTATCTGAATTGCGTGTGTTGTGATAATTTTACTCTTGAACACTTTAAATTCATCTAACTTTTGAAAGACTAAGTAATAAAAACAAAAACTAAGTAATACTTCAAGTAACCGCAATTTTAAATTACAAAATGTATCTACATTGGTTCCGTATATTTTACGTAATGCATGCACAAATAAACAGACTTAAATTATAAAAAAAAAATATTTTCTAAAAATTACTTTTCGACAGATATATTATACGAAAATAACACAAATGCTGAAACTACGTCCAACCTCGTTTAATGTAGGTATTTATTTGACCAAACCCTACTTGAAAGTTAGACCCTAAAATTTGTTGTTATGAATAGCAATAATTTAGGTTTACGCCTTACACAAATAACCGTTACCTCCTGACCTCAAATTAGTCTGAGATTTGCGGAGGAGGTACTATTCTATTTTACTCCAAACCGAGGTCTTTGAAGAATTAAGACCGTGGAGCTTTGAAAGATTGGTCGTTACGTAATACGTCTCAATTATTGAATTGAATTGATCGTTTTATTTTGTGTTAATTGTACCTCAGGATACTTGCAATATTTTTTTCTGTAAAACTTACTGTAGGTATGTACGGGTATTACGTAAATTTTATTTTCAACTTTAGTCACGAAAGCCAAATTCTGCCCGAAGCAATGATTCTGTTAGATCCAGATGTTTTCAGTTCTCACGCAGCAGGGATAGAAACATCTCAAAAATAATCCTTTGTTTCAGAACATACCTACATATATGAAAATAGAATACTGCATTCGTTCATTTTCGCGAACATTGTGGCTCCAGCCATTCTTTTTATTATACGAGCGTTTTCCATCTCCGTATGGGAAATCGACATTCTCGAAGTCAATCTTTATTTTTTTTGTCATGCGGCAGTATTTGTATTCTGTTTTCAAACTGTCGAGAAAAATTTATTTCTTCGCTAAAGCTTAAACGATTTGGCCAGCTGTTGATAAATACTCTGGGGAGACTGACCCTACACCGATTTGTATACTGCTTACTGAATAAAACATTTTGTTCTTCTTAATCCAAATTTATCCTCAGCTATTGGTAAAGATTTGAAATATTTTTCTCGGTATAAGATATATTATGGTATGATTGCAGCTAATCTTCAATTTTTTCTTAGTACAACGTAATTTATTTAATACAAATTACCGTTATAATGTCTCTATTTGTTCAATAGAAATCCAAATGAGCTTTACCAAGGATCTTGATACCTGTAATTGGGTTCTTCTGGGAAGCACAATCGGTCCTTCATTGTGAGAATTGAATACATAATTGACTTCTGACTTTTGATATAAATATGTCTTCGCTGTGATTAGATAGCTGTATGTTGAATATTTATTTGGTTGTGTGGCAAAATATTTACCAATAGTAGAATTAACGTAAAAAGACGACTAATGCAAATATTTGTTTATATTTAACCGACTTCAAAAAGGAGGAGGTTATCTCAATTAGACTATATTTTTTTTGTGAGTTACCTATAAACTTTTTACTAGGTGAACTGATTTTGATGATTCTCATGAGTTTCCATTTAAATTTGATCAAGATCTGATGAGTAGTTTTTGAGTTATTCTTAATAATGCTTAATTTCATAGTAACCAAAGATATAAATAGATGACGCGATTGTATGTACTTCAGGTGTCAAAAACGGAGTTAAATTACGATGAATGATCGTAATTTGAGCTTTTAATTTAGCATTACGGAACCAGAAATCCACCGAAAGCTAGAAAAAAATCCTTTTTATGCCATATTGAGCTGTAAAGCAATGCCTAGGCCAACTTCTATACAGTATTGTATAGAAAAAGCTGGCTTAAACATTGGAAATGTTTTCTTTCATTGGTAAGCAAATTTGATTTTAAATTGTGTGTGAAAAAATTGGCACGTTTGGTTTTCATACAGATGGAGGGATCAACGTTATCTAGTTAGATTTATGTCTGTGATGGTAATACATTAAATTCATTTTTTATTCAGGAACACAAACTGTGTTTAAAATCATAAATAAATAAAATCACATTCATTAAAATTATTAAACTGGCACAGTCATAATACAATATTTTTTGTAATACAAATTAAACATTCAGCACAGTTCAAAATTCAATAACATTACAAGGTACTACATACTAATATTACCCAGTCTCACATTAACCAATTATATTTTTTTTTAAAGGTGGATATATCATCTTCTATCAAAGAGAGACATATTTCTCCATTAGGCAAGCTTTGAGCCTTGACTTAAATGAGCTCTTGTAAATTATAGTCTTAAATCTAATGGCAAACCTGTTAAAAATCCGCACTGCTTGATATTGAGGACTATGTTGAACAATATTAAGTTGGGTTATCTTGCTTTTAAAATGAATCCTGCGCGTACTCTCCCTCAACGGTGTCTCCTCATCTGTTTCATAGTTATGCAGGAATTTCTTAAAATTCACCAGCAGTACTAAAACAGAGGCTGAGCACAGGTTAGGTAAGGTTAAAACTGGCTGGTATTTTTTGGCAAAACGAACGGGCGATTTTTGCGTACGGCTGGGCACAGTAAGAATTTTTAAATTCATAATGTGTGGCTGACAGCTCTCTTTTTGTGATAGCCGGACCATGGTTCGTATGTCTCTTTTTTGGAAGTACAAAGGCTCTCAGTCTGGCAGTTATATTTAAAACGATTTCTCCAAAACTAAAACACTTTATCTCTGGTTCTAATAGAGCATAGTATACTATTTTAAGGTGTTTTATGTCTATCTCATCCTAAGACTGCGTAAAGTATAACTCGCTGAGGAAATATACGAATCAATGGCCTGCTTTATCCAATTTAAATATATTGTTTGCTTAGGAGTATTATATATCTCTGCTCTAGATTGCGCCGACACGAACAATGAAAGCACACTTTTTTTTGTTCGGAATTCCAAGTATCAAGAAAGACAGTTAGCCTGTACATTATAGCCCTCCATTCAGCCTCTGCAAATGTTGTAACGGAGGTCTATTGAGCGCTAACACGAATAAAGTTTTCTGCTTGTTTAACAATAGGATTTTTCTTAGAAAATATACTTATCTTTTTTATTATTTCCATCTTCGACTGCGAATCTGCCTCCTGTATTTGGTGGTGGCCTCCAGTAGATTTCCAACCTTACTAACATTAGTTTGCACTAACTGTCAGCGCATTCAAATGTGATGCCATTCGTTCGTTTGATTTTTCAGCCCCTCTGATAAGCCAGTGAAATGAAAAGAACAAACAATGATGTTTTATGCAACAAAGCAACCAATATTTTGTCTGAAAACAAACTCGCCATAAATAAGGGTTAGGTTGAAAGCCAGATTAATATGAGAAGTGTGACTTTTCAAATAAAGGTAGTAGGAAAATGCTCTTATTTAAAATAATAGCTGTTACCCGCGACTTCGTCTGCATAACATTAGTACTTTGAACCATAACTATTTTTTATATCGCAATAATAAATATTGTAGGTGTGTGGGCCACCTTACTTGTGAAATTATTGGTTCACCGTACAAACTTCCACCCCCTTTCCACGCCTTAAGGATGATCTCCGGATTAAAAACTATCCTATCTCCTTCCCAGGGTCTCAAACTATCTCCATACCCAATTGCATCTAAATCGGTTCAGCGGTTTAAGCGTGAAAAGGTAACATACAGACAGACAGACAGACAGAGTTACTTTCACAGTTATAATATTAGTATGGATAATATGATAGCTGGTAGCTTTATATTAAGCGTTAGTCATAATTTGTAATTATCGAGAAATATGGCAAAAAACTTTAATTCGGCAGTTTTAGAGATTTTAAGATGTTTGAATTTAATTTATTACAAGTAATAGACTTTGAAATTACTGGTTTAGGTCTCTTTCAATTTAGAAGTTTGGCGTCGGACTGCTGAATATTTTTCAAAAAATGTATATGTCGCAGTCATATTGTACACGCTGTATTACAAATAGGCGCACCCGATTGAAAAACGTTGCTATTTTGAAATGCGGTTACCTTTCGTTCAGTCGGATCGTGGTGACGGACGATACGTTCTACAAAGCGGCGTTCAACGTACGTAGGAACTTAGGGCACCCCAACACGGATAGGTTAGGTTCCTTTAGACCCTGCAGACAGAAAAAGCCGTCGATAAACTTTTATTTTCAAGTCGCTGTTATAAATATTGGTATTCGCCCACTGTTTGTCGCCCACTTAGTCGTATTTCAGTGAGCCATATTTTTTTTACACCTTTAGTTTGAATTTATTTTCGCTCGTTTATATGTTATAGTAATTTATAGTGTTTACTATCCAAAATAAAAAAGTCGAGTACAATTTTGAATCAACGTTCTTCTAAAATCAATATTATTTTCACTTTGTTGTGACACCGTTCCCGATTGCGACGCCATTTTTGTTGTTATGATCATGCAGCGCGTGTCAGATTTCAAAGCGGCGTATCAACGATACGCTTGTTTGTATGGGCGCCACGTTACTTAACCGTTTACGCCGTTACGACGAACGCGCTCATACAATGCGGCGTACTTTATTTCAGCTGAATAGAAATCCGGCTGAACGAAAATAGCCGCATTTCAAAAAAAGCTACGTTTTTCAATTGGCCACACGCCTATTTGTAATACGGCGTGTTATAAGACAAAGCTGCGACATATACACAAAGAGCGCAGTGCAGCGCTGGTGCCGCGCACGCAAGACAGCAGAACGAGCATGTGTGTGTATAAACTGTATGGAAAAAATCTAATGGTCGTGCGCAGAACGACAACCGCACCGCTTCGGCGCGGCGCCGCAGCAGTCTTACACCAAACTTATAATTTGAAAGAGCCCTTATTCATCTAACTAAAGAAACATAACTGACAGTTCTAAAACGGAACATAGGTAACAGGCATTTTCTGGAAACGCTTATATCGGTAGACCTCATCAATCACTTTCCATCAGGCAAGATCGAGCTGAAACCTCAAAACAAAATAAAACCGTGTTCAATTCAAATATTGATCAAGTGTCATCTCCAAAGCGCATGCCAATCCATTTTTTTTTAACTTTTGGGTGATGGAATTTTGGATAAGCTATGTTATTCTATCACCTGATTTATTTATTAAGTATTTTTTTGTTCTCAGTTTGGCATTGACTGCGAAGATCCTCGTGGCTGTGGCAGTGTTCTTCACATACTGCCTCCAAATGTACGCCCCTATGGACATCATATGGACGCGGATCAAGCCCAGGTTCAGCAAGAACTATTATAACATCAGTCAGATTACTTTGAGGACTCTCAGTGTGGCCTTAACTGGTGGGTACCTTTGTAGATTTTCTTTATAGTCTTGAATTATAAGTTAGACAGATAGATAGCCAAACGGCTATCTATATGTCATCCAGCCTACTACAAATTGGAAACGCTAGCACCTACCATACTACTGCAACAAAATGTTTTGTTTATTTATTTATTTATATATACTTGTAGGGAAGACTATGTAATTGGTGTACAATAAAGTATATATGAGTAAATAAATAAATTGTCATGAAAAACTTTTTGGGCTAGAAGTTAGACAAACGAACTTCTTTGCTTGTATGTAGGGTCACAATGTAACTAATCAAGTTATGTATTAGAGAATAACGACTAAGCACGTAGTTTGATCTACACGAACAGTCGGTAACTCTCACTGTATTTCTCCATAAGTTTTTATCACAAATTAACAACTCTATCAAACCCGCCATCTTCTTTCTCGATCTCCTGTCTGATCGTCACTTGTTCGCGCCAAAAACTAGTGCTTAGAGTTATGTCAAGTTGACATCTGTCAGAGTCTTTTGAAACCATATCGGAACTTACATATACTCTTCAGAACGAAATATTTAAAAGAGCCGACATACTTCATTGTACACCAGAAAATACAAAAACAAAAAATATACAACGGGCGGCCTTATCAAATTCCGCGAAACACATTACACATTTTTAAAAGATAATGTCTGAAAATTCTAAACCTTATGTCTCTGATAGTTACTAAACGTATATTGCTGATAATTTTGATCTCGGAAAACACCGTTTCTATGAAATAGGTCATATAAATACAGCTGTGAAAAACCACCACTATCTCACCTGATGGTAAGCGATGATGTGGTCGACGATGGGGCACGCTTGCCTAAAAGTAACCTATTCACTCTTGACTTAAAACACCCAGGTTGTAGCTATCAGGAAATACAGACTCAGACAGGGAATTCCACTCCTTAGCTGTACGCATAATAAAAGTATTCCCAAAACGCTTTGTGCGTATGGGTGGGATGTCCACCATATAACGATGACGCATCGCCGTTTGTCTTGTAGTCCGATGATGGAACGGGCTGGGCGGAATCAAATTGTGCAGTTCCGACGCACACTCCCCGAAATGTAACCGATAAAAATGTTCAAGGCTCTGGAGTCTTGACTCGACCAGTTTCTCATTGCCAATGAGCCTCTCGGCCCGCTTTTCTATCGACTCAAGTGCATCAAGCTGGTATTTGGCAGATCCGTCCCAGAGATGAGAACAGTACTCCATGCATGATCGAACTTGTGCTTGATACAAGTTAAGCAGCTGTTCTGGCGTGAAGTACCGTCCCATCTTCGCACGGATCCCCAACTTTTTGGCGGCCAACTGAGCCTTTGCCTCAATATATGGACCAAAATTGAAAGTCGATGTCAACGAAGTGCCAAGAAGCTCAAGATGGTCCGTTATTGGAACGGTCACACCCCGGAAAGAAGGAGCCGGGTGGAATTGGCTCCTTTTTGCGGAAAAAAGACACGCCTGTGTCTTAGCAGCATTTTAACTAACCAGATTGTCACCGCCCCATTCGGAGACTGCCTTCAAGGATAGGTTCAAGCACTCAACCATGGCCTCCCGGTAAGACCGGATCTGGGGCCCAGTAGCCCGTGCGTACACGTACCTCTCAGCAACAGTGCTGTTGTCTGCATACCCAAAGGTGCCGGGTTTTAGCAGATCGTTTATATGGAGCAAGAACAATGTTGCTGAGAGCACCGACCCCTGAGGAACCCCGGCATTAATATCCAGTTGGTTAGACGAGCAGCCATCTATGACCACTCGGATAGACCGATCCCTAAGGAAGTCCGCAATCCAAACACACAAACCACTGGGCAGACCGAATGAAGGAAGCTTACCAATGAAGCTTTCGTGTCAGACCCTGTCAAAAGCCTTCGAGATGCCGAGGGAGACGGCAAGCGCTTCACTGTGCCTCTCGATGGCCTCACTCCAGATGTGAGTGGCATACGCTAGAAGATCCCCAGTTGATCGAATTTGGCGGAAGCCATATTGGCGGTCGCTGAGGATTTCGTTAGCTTCTGGGTATACCAGGAGCTTACAGTTAAGCACCCGTTCCATACTCTTACAGAGGATGGATGTTACTGAGATGGATCTGTAGTTAGCTGGGTTCAGCCCGACTGCCCTTCTTGGGCACAGGCTGAACGTTTGCTTGCTTCCAAGCATTCGGTACTTTTCCAGCATCTAACGAAATTATGCGAATTTCCGACATGATCGTTTCACATCCATCAGGATAGACAGGAGGCCGCGCATCGCCAGAATTTAGACGTGAAGATTTCGCAAAAAGAGAGGCAAACAGGTTTGCTTTCTCCTCAGCAGAGTGGGCCAGCGACCCATCGGGTTTCAGCAGTGGCGGTAGTGAGGGGCGGCAGAAGTTCTATTCAACCGATTTAGCCAGGCACCAAAACGCTTTACTACCTGCCGGGTAGTTGAATAGTATTAGCAATATTGTTTGGTAGGCAGAAACAGAACGCCACTTGCTACGATCCTTGCATACTAACTCCTTTTGCTTCATTTACGTCCATTCATCTAGTCATATACGCAAGCCGGTTAATTTAGGCATACCTATTTACCTACTCATTTGGAGCATGTAATTTATTGTATTCTCTTTTGTTTCAGTTATCCTAGCAATAGCAGTACCAGACCTAGAACTCCTTATAGGTCTAGTGGGGGCTATCTTCTTCTCAACCCTGGGCCTTCTAATCCCAGTAGTCGTCCAAACCGTCCACAAATGGGAACAAGGGATGGGCAGATTCTCTTATATTCTTTGGAAGAACGTATTATTGTTAATATTTTATCTTATAGTCTTATTGTCTGGTTGTTATGCGGCTGTTAGCGAAATTGTAGCGAGGTTTAGGTAGAATAAGTTTATTTATCATATTATTATCTACTGTGTAAGGGAATTATTTTTGTAATAACAGTTTATTCAAAATGCTGTTTTTTTATTTTTTTTGTTTTTTACACAAGTAGTCATCATGATTATATACCTTTTAATGTTCCGACTGCTGGGACATAAACATCGCCTCCGTTCGCGAGGGAATGGGCGCTAATCCACCATGCGGGACCAGTGCATGTTGGTGGCAGTAACATGTCATAAAATAAAAACACAATGTTCTCTTTTACCGTTTTCCGACCACTGACGATGAAATGATTTAGGAAAAGTAAAGTGCCTACCTGTGATCGAACCCTCCACTTAGGCCCGTTACCACTGGGGGCACTGGGCCTCTACTGCTACCGCTAGTAGTGCAAACGGCCCTTCAATTAAACCGTTATATTGGATGGTCTATGCTCGGCTTAGTGCCATCTCACAGCGATTTACAATTTAAACATGGGCAAGACTATTATCGAACTTTTATAAATCATTTAGATTTCTTTAAAGATTTTAAAACTTTATTTGAGTTTATAATTATTTATTTACTTTTTAAGTTAATTCAATCACAAACACTGAAACTATTAGGCAATTTTTTTATCCCTCTATTATGTTTTATTTTCTTTTAGAGCGGTTTAGCAACTCTTCAAATAAGCCCCCAATGCCTTGTAAATATCCTCTTTAGAGCGGTTTGGCAACTCTTTAAATAAGTCCCTAATGCCTTGTAAATATATTCTTCCCTCTTAAACTTACGTTTCCTCTCTAGACTTGAGTCCCTCTCAAACTTAGGTCCCTCTTAGACTTGAGGTCCCTCTTGAGTTCCTCTTAGACTTGAGTCCCTCTTTGACTTGAGTTCCTCTTATACTCTCAACTCTTAGAATAGTTTTGTCAACTCTTAAAATAAGCCCCCAATGCCTTGTAAATATTATGTTCTTAACGGGTTTTCAAACAGGTGTGGGTTACGACACCTAATAAAAAAAATAAACCTTAGTAATCTTAATAAATATTTCTTTGTGGAGTATGCGTCATCAAATGTGAACCATATCCCCTACGTTTGATTGAATGAGAGTGTTTGACGAAAGCATGAAAGATGTTGTGAGCAAGGATTATATTTCAACCTTCAAAATTTTCTTCTAGTTCAAAATTTTTCTGGGGTCATCGGGGAAATGTGGTATTCATTCCACATCTTTAAGTCTACTTTCGTTCTACGTTTCATAAAACGGCGAAATAAATAAGTCGGCGATTGCAGAACACCTATTAGAAGGCAGCAGCAGTCACTGGATCAAATTTCATCGTCCACAAGTCCTCTCCACGGAATGCCACTTCTATTCAAGAATTGTGCGTGAAGCAATTGAAATAAAAAAACACAAATCGTTCAATCGGAATGACGGTTACAAATTATCCGCGGCGTGGAATCCAGTGATGCAAAAAACATTACCTCGTTTTGTGCAGTCGGCGAACTTACAGAATAAGGACACGGTTAGTGTTGTGTGTAGACATGTGAGGGTAGAAGAAGAATTTTCTGCCCCAACGGAGCCAGTACACCCAGACACCAGTCTACCCGGGACCACGGTCGTTGCAACACAGCCGAAACGTCAGGTGAAATAGGTAAATAAACATTCGAAATTTCATCGCGTTAAATTCCCGTGATATATTGCTATATTTCAACCTTAAAAATTTTCTTCTTGTTGATATTTTTTCTGGGGTCATCGGGGAAATTTAGTATTCATTCCACATCTTTAAGTCTACTTTCGTACTAAGTTTCATAAAACTATACAAACCATACCTTTTTTATCTTTTGATATTATATCAACTCATGTGACTCATTTTTATTTATTCTTTGACTAGCTGTGCCCGCGACTTCGTTCGCGTGGTTGTCGAGAGCAAAACAACGTCGTTTAGATAAGAGTATATCACCTTTTTGATGATTTAGATAAGAGTCCTGACTTTGGTATAGTTGATTACGTTAATGCTTCTCTATATACTATGTTAGCGGTGGAATTACCCGGAGCATATACAAAAAGGTTGTTTGGGTTGCTAACACGTGATAGAGAAACATAGAGTTGGCCGTGTGAAAAACAATCAAAAGTAAGGTCTACACCCGCAACGGATAACGTCTGGCCTTGGGCTTTATTAATAGTCATAGCGTAACAGAGGCTTACAGGAAATTGCACACGTTTGAAAGTAAACGGAAAATTATTGGGGATAATGGGTATCCTGGGAATGAAAACAACATCACCGGAGCCGCAACCTGTTAAGATTTCGGCTTCGATGACATTTCGTTGGAGATTTGTTACTCTCAACCGAGTTCCATTGCATAGTTTTGGTGGGCTTAAATTTCTGAGTAGAATGATTGGTACTCCGACTTTTAAATAAATTTTGTGTGCTGGAAGACCTGGTGTATTTAGAGAGTCTAAAAACTCTACTGGATAGTGGGTGGCATCTCCTTCTTCTAAAACCGTGTTAATAGATAAATATTCCCTACTTTCTCCAGAAACATGTACCAATATTTGAGAATTTATTGCTGCTGCTTGGTCGTTGCGAGGTGCCAAAATAGCTCGTTGGCATAGCCAAGCAGCGTCATGGTTCGAGATCTCTGATGGATCTCCGTATACAGAGGAAATGAGTTCCTGCTGTGAGGCAACAGAAGAACACAGGCTTTCGACTAAAGTTACTTTACCTCCTTCTTGAGTCGGGTATGTGCCGTTACCAATTTGAAGTAGTAAATTTGAGAAAACCTGCGCGTTTGCGTCACCTCCCAAATATGCTCGCATATTAAAGCTCAAATTAGTTAATATGACACTACGCCATAAAATAGAGCTCTTTAAACAGGCACCTATTTCATCGGCCCTCGTTCCTCTGGGTATTATAGGGAGTGTCTGCCTGAAGTCTCCACAGAATAGCACCGTTAAGCCTCCCATCGGTCGGTCATTTTGTCTTATATCTCGCAACGTTCTATCTACAGCTTCCACAGCTTTACGATTTGCCATCGTACACTCGTCCCAAACGATAAGGGCGCAATCGCGTAAAACCCTTGCTTTATCACTATTGCGAGACACGTTGCAAACAGGGTTTTCTGTGCGGTCCAAGTCGATTGGTATTTTAAATGTTGTATGTGCAGTTTTTCCTCCTGGTAATAAAGTGGCAGCTATTCCTGAGGAAGCGACGGCAAGGGCAATT
Organism: Orthosia cruda; assembly: GCA_964057195.1. NCBI lineage: Eukaryota > Metazoa > Arthropoda > Insecta > Lepidoptera > Noctuidae > Orthosia > Orthosia cruda. The sequence continues at coordinate 34,356,810 of OZ059838.1, forward strand.
TTGTTTTGGCTCCTTATTTGAGCCAAGATAACTTTAGTGAGGAAAGTTTTACCTGTTCCACCAGGTGCATCTAAAAACAGCATTTCTCCTAATGAATGTTCTACACTACAGCATACTCTATCAAAGATTTGACGTTGTTCTGACGTCAAATTTGAACAGCCATTTCGCAATATTTCTGCTAACTCTTCGGGGTTGTAATTTATTTCAGATGTATACTCCCTATTAATTCGTTCCCCACCAACTGTCGGTGTCGGCAAGCCGTATTGACTGAGGGGGTTCCCTCCTATACTTGTAACTATATCTTGTATAGCCAGCAAAGCCCTATTATGGCAGCTTTCACGTACTTGGTCAGAAGTTTCACTATTTATATTTTGCTGTCTCAAAAAATCTTCGGCAAACGCGTCTTTATATTTTTGCCACAACTGCCCAGCGTCCGATAGGCCACAAAATGTCAACAAAATGGCAAATAAATGGCGCAAACGATGTGGACTATCACTGACGCATGCTTCGGCTAAAGCATCATCCCAATGCTGATCGCCATCTAATAAATGCCGTGCGCGGCAAGCAGCTTGAAATGTGGGATATTCTATATCGTCCACTTTGCGGAGCTCAGCAAAAGAAGTAGGTCCTCGCACTGTGTGAAGAAGAAGGCGTAAATAATAACACTCTGCATTATTTGGGTGCACCGTGTATACTCTTCCAATCACGTGTTCTTTAAAAATGCCGGACTCGCCTTCTACAGCAGTTCCACGTCTCCTGCGATTAAAAACACCTTGCTGCTTGTTATAAGTATAATAATGTGGCACTTCATTGTACAACAGAGACTTAGCGAAATTGTCTCTTTCGCAAAGGCGAAAGAATGCGAGCAAGGTGGTTTGTCTTGGGTTGTTCATTCTTTCTGCCACATTTTCTGGCTGAAAGTAAACTCGCTGCCCGCCTTCCAGGTGCACGTCAAGATGGATGACTGGCGGATACCTTTCATGAATAGGGAAACTCAAAATGCGCCAAACTGCCTCCGAAGAGCTTATGTATCGGCCAGATTGATACCTTGTCACTTCATCAAATTGGTTGTTATTTCTTAGTGCTATCATGGCTTGATCACTACCTTTATTAACATATTTACATATATATTTTATAGATTCGACGCTATTACAAATTTCAACATTAATGTGTGCTTGAAAAGCGTTTGACAAAACTGGAGAATACGGTACCACCCAACTATTATTTAGAATTATTTCTTGTCCACGGAATCTGACAGTAGCTGTGAAACCACCTTGTGACGGTGATCTTCGCCGGTATTGCGGATACCCATTTTCCCCAGCCATAGTTAGTTCTTTCAGTGCTCTGGGGTATTTTTTTGAGCATTGACCATCTTTCATGCACGGTGATTCCCTGTTTAAGAGGCCACATGGCCCGTGAACCATATGTGTTTTTACTATGTCATGCAAAATCGGATCTGCATTATAGTCCGGAAATTCTGCACTTATGACACTGTCTATAGCATCGGGACGAATTTTTTCTTCCAGCCACAGAAGAATGTGCGCGTGGGGTAAACCACGCTTTTGCCACTCGACGCTATACATAAAACAAAGAGTTGAACCGAAAACTTTCTCCTTTGTAAGTAGATTAATCAAGACTTTGAGTTTTAAATGAAAAATCCTAGCAATAATGTCATGTCTGTCGTATGACGCCTGTCCTGTGAGAAGTGCCTGGCAAATCTCCGTCCACTTTGGATTTGTTGTAAATGTTATAAAAAGGTCCGGCCGGCCGTATTTACGGACGTAACAAAAAGCATCTTGCGTTCGTTCGTGCATATACCGCGGACCGCCTGTGAAACTGGATGGCAAAATAACCAATCGACCCAAGTTTTCGACGTTATTATCTGATTGCATGGCGTCCCGCAAGTGCACGTATTCTTCAGCGCGTAACCGTCGCTGGTTAGTGCGAATATACACTAAACGTTCAGTTTCTATTTTTGCGTACATGTCCACAATAAATTGGCTGAACAAACCACGAAATCGTTGCAAATATACGAAACTGTTTTGCCTTATTTGTAAAAGGTAGGAATAGTATTGTTGAGCAGATATTTTTTTTTGATAATTAGTGACTCTCGTAGTAGGGTTCACTTGGTACAGCCCAAAATTGTACCCATCTTCACCATGACAATAGATTAGTGGATATTGCAGGGCGTCGTAAGCTCGGTGGGTTTCCAAAATGCGTTGAAGGCGATCGTCGCGTGTACGCAACACGATATCACGTCTCTCACACTCCTGGTCGACTAAAACAACTGCAACTTCATCTGCGACGGGTGCATTGTGTCTTCCACGGTGTTCACCCACAGGACGTCTATCGGCACTTATAACAATTTTGAAATCATTGCTGCCTTGTGGAATTGACTCCAATGCAGCTTTGAATTCACGAACGTACTGGTTAACGCGATGCAGCAATTCTTGAAGTTGACCCAAAAGCTCAGCATTGAGCTGGGGAAAATTGTGATTTCTAACATTGAGCTGTTGCGTGTAATCGGATACAAAATAAATTTGGAGAAATTTGGGTTCATTTTCTGGCAGCAAAGATCCAATAAGGTGATAAACTTGACCTTGTACTTTGAAGGTTGGCATGAACGGTCCTTCCGTTATTTGTTTTGCCCCAAAGGAAGTCATTTGGAAAGCACTGTTATATAAACGAATATTATCCAAAAAACGGTTCGACTGGGGATGATCGCCATTCAGGAGACTTATAAGTAAGTGTGGTGGATCTTGGAAATTTGGAAGAACAATTTTTCCATTTGAGCAGCACATTCCATCTGTCTCTTTCCTCCATTTCAAAGCATGACAAAAATTACAAATTTCTCTCATGTCACCCACGAAAGTAAAGCCAGCATAATTAATTCTAGACGAATATGTGAACCCTGATTTTTCCCTATTGTCCCAAGGTAATAAAATATTTGCATCGTCATTTTCCATGGACTCATCAGCTCCGCTATTTGTTTCTCTATTCATATGGTATCGAGCTCGTTCTATTTCTAGGCGAGATTGACGTTGTTCTGCTGTTTCTGCTCGTCTTAGTTCATCTATTCTTTCCCTTTCAGATGCAAGATAACTTTCATTGTTTCTTTGTACACCTACATAGTTATGTCTAGCTATTTCTAATCGTTCTTCTCTTTGGGAGAGAGATTCAGACTCGCGCGAGAGAGCGTGTCGCTCTCGGTCAGATGACAGACGTGCTTGGCGTTCCTCGATACTCTCTTGAGAACGCAAAGTCGCGGTCCGAGTTCTTTGCGAACTTAAGCGCGACTCCCTTTCTGTGAAAGTCTCTGACTCGCGTGAGAGAGACTGGCGCTCCCGATCAGCAGACAGCCGAACTTCGCGTTCCTGGATATTCTCTTGAGAACGCAAAGTCGCGGTCCGAGTTCTTTGCGAACTTAAGCGCGACTCCCTTTCTGTGAATGTCTCTGACTCACGTGAGAGAGAGTGGCGCTCCCGATCAGCAGACAGCCGAACTTCGCGTTCCTGGATATTCTCTTGAGAACGCAAAGTCGCGGTCCGAGTTCTTTGCGAACTTAAGCGCGACTCCCTTTCTGTGAATGTCTCTGACTCACGTGAGAGAGAGTGGCGCTCCCGATCAGCAGACAGCCGGTCTTCGCGTTCCTGGATACTCTCTTGAGACCGCAAAGTCGCGGTCCGTGTTCTTTGTGAACTTAAACGTGACTCCCTTTCGGTGAACGTTTCCGATTCACGTGAAAGAGCGATGTGCTCTCGGTTAGCAGATAACCGTGCTTCACGATCTTCTTCCGATTCCTGAGACCTACAAAGTCTCATCCTTTTCGCATTTCGGCTACGCAGCGAAAGGTTAGTTTTTTTTCTTTGAGGCATTTTCAAGGAAAATTAAAGCAATAAACAAAACTAACAACACTTATGACTGAATAGCCTACAAACTTAAAAGAACGGTGCGTCGAACAGTCTAGTGTGACAACGTATCGTCTGTTCGTGGTCGTGACTCAACGAATTGGCAACACTAACTTACTGTATAACGATTGGCACTATTGGATTCAAACTACGAAGTAAATCAAATACAATCTTAACTTCGTACTTCAAACCAATGACCAAAGTTGACCAAACGAAACCAATAAGATAAGCAAATACTTTTTTTTCGACCAATTTAGAAAATCGATAAACCAAGCAACCAAAGAACTTTTACGACACACGCAAGAACTTTTAAGACACCTAACGAAACCCAATTTGCCTAGTAAACACGGTGGACGTCATCCTCGCGCGGAAAATCTTAACACCGCGATTCAGAAAATGACGTCATTTGCACAACGCCATCTATCGGATTTAGATTTCAACTATCAACATTAGTTCTATTTTTAGTCTTAAGATGTCGTTGCAAGTACTATACTTAATTGCGTAACGTAATATTTTACTTCTTGAACTCACTAAATTAATCATATCTTTTGATAGAGTGAACCGATTTCGATGAAACAAAAACTAAGTTAAACCTCAAGTTGCGTATAATTTTTGTATATAAACATTGTCAGCATTGAATTCGTAGATTTTACGTGATGTGCGCACAAACAAACAGACAAACAGACAAACAGACAAACAGACAAAAATTTCAAAAATGATGGAAATGGGTTCTGTTACTTATCTTTTCACACGCTGGCTATTTTTTGTTTCAATTTCTTCAATGTACAAAAATGACTTTTCTACAGATTTATTATATGTATAGATACTGTTTAACACCTGAAAAGCATATTTTTAGTTATCTCTGATTGATTTAATACCTTCAACTTAATTTATATTGCTAATTTGTGATATCTTGGATTATTTTATATTCTGACATTTTCTTCTGACTTGACATCTGTCTAGTTTATTTTCTTAAGCCATAGACATGACATACCATGGACTAGACCTTCCTTAAGCTAGTTGTACATTATAATAAGGACAGCGGCAGACTGCCCCCCTCTTTAAACTGATTTTAATTCGTTCTGGTCTTGATTTCTTAATTGAGATTTGAATTTGATATTCAGAAAATATGACACAGAACGACGAAAAACGGGTGTATTTTTTTTTAGTTTGGTTTTTGTTGCAAAATTTGATGGACATATTTTAGCTTTGATATTTAAAGTATATTTCTATTCTTCAAACTCGCTAAACTGTTATATTTAATAGGTTAATGTGGTTAATAATCTTTTAAAAACAATAAATTAATAGCCTGTACTCTTAAATCCACTTTTACTGCTCATTTAATCGATGTGCCAATCCGGTACATAGTGCATGAGCTGCATCCGTCAAGCATATAGCGTTGCGCGCGGCCACAGCGCACCCGCCAGCAGCACGTGTGGTTTCTGAACCCGTCTTCTTGTTCGTCTGCCTGAGACGCCACAAGCCCAGCTCATTCTTGATTACCTGGTTACCTGCCTGTTTTGCCTGCTAGTCTGTCGTGGTGCCCGCTCACCCGCCTGCCTCGGGCATACCACGTCTTTCTGCCCGTCCTGATGCCTGCCTAGCTGACAACCTCATACCACCCACGACGTGCGAAGCCGGTCCTAATTTTATCTTTAATATTTACGTTTAGCTCGTCTGAGCTTACGTAACGCTACAAGCTTCATTGCCTTGGCGTTTTTCTGGTCGTGGCCCCTGTAGTTTCTGGCTTTCAAGAGCCGCAGTGGTTGGGAACAGAGTGCCGAGCTTTCATTAAAAATCAAGATGCTGATATCGTTTTACCACTCTCATCATATCGTACTAGTTTGAGTAACGTATTTGCGTTAAGTTACTGAAACTAGTATTTGCTTCAGTTATTTTTCAAGGAGCGACGATCATTAAAATGCTGTTCAGAACATAAATAACCGTTATATGTACCTTTTATATCTTGTAAAAATGTTCATGCATACTGCGCTACCACGGGGAAATAGTTCAGTTATGTGGGACTCGAACCCACTAAAACTCCACGGTGCTCTTCTGTGTCGCTTATGGTGGAAAACACGAGCACGCGTTAGCACTCACCGCGAACCCGCCACGTCTGTCCGTCACCGGACCCTCCTCTGGGGTGTACCCTCCATCACCGGCGCTCCAGAACACTTTGTACGCCGTGACCGCCCCCGGGACTAAACCAGCACATGGGTGCCAGTCAACCCCGTGTATGGCACCCTTGGTCCCCCTGTCAAAATCAAATTCATTTTTTTTTTCACGTGCGCCTTCGTGGGCACTTATAAAACGTTGACAAAAGGTGCACGGTTCGGGTTGGTCGTTTCCTATGGAGAAGAACCGGCAAAAAACTCCACGGTTACTCTTTTAAAAAATGGTTTGGTTTCTACCTGGGACGGGTCTGGTCAGTGGCCCCACCATATAGGGGATAAGGACCTCTCCTGCGGCCCCACCACGTCCGCAATCAAACGGTGGTGACCCCGTTCAGGCTGCGGAATTTAGGGAGAGCGGCGCACCGTAATACCAGCACTCCTCTCCCGCCGCAGCCTCCAAACCTCAGCCGCGATATCGTATGGGATCTGGGATGCTCCTTACGAAAACACGGCCTGCCTTAGTTGCGATTTCAACTCTGCTACCAAACGGCACCGCAACCTACTTGTTGGCCGCGACGTCGTCGGCTTAATCGGCAAAAGCCCTGACGAGTGGCCCCTCAATGGGTTCCTTTTCACTTCACCGTGAGTAACCACGGCTATTGAGCCCCCCCGCCTCGACAATGCGGGAACCCACTGAGGGGACTATTTTCTTAAATTATTTGCGTTGTCAAATAAGTAAACAAGTACATACTATACACCAGGGGTCACCGAATGGCGGACCGGAATCCGGATCCAGGCCACCGACTTATTCTGTGTGGACCTTAAGTAAACAGTACAATAATTGTCATTTATTTGTGTCACTTGAGTAATTTAATAATTTACCCCGCGCTTTGTTTTTACCATCGTCGATTCGACAACGGAAGAGCGTGGAGCGCGAGATCGTTAGTCTTCGCGGGCGAGAGTAGACTTACCGATGAACATTTTCAAGATTTAATGACAATTAAATAGCCTGCACCAACTTTAGGCCAAACTTCGAACGGGTAGTTCAAGACAAAAAAAATACATTTTATATAAAAATTGGTAGGTATGTTCTTACTTTTGTTATTTACATTTGATAAACATGTGACGATTTAAAGGCCGGGGGTTGTTGCCTTTAAACCTTACGGAACGCGAAGGTCATATTATTCTTAAAAGACGGACCCCAAATGAAAGTGATTGGTGACCCCTGCTACACACCCTGTGTATATTTCCTCACTGTCTATCCACCATACTGTCTGTATATATATACGTACACCCAAGGTCAATCAAAATTGTAGAAAAATGCTAAAGGTTATTTGTCCAAAAACTGTATTGTAATTATTTGTAAACGAATGTAAAATTATTAACTTATATTTTTTGCAATTTGAATCACACAATTTTACATAGATTACTATGTTTAACGATGTGTTGAATGTCTAAATGAAGAGATTAAGAATGACGTCAGACAAAAACATAAGAGTTTATACCTAAGGTAGGTAGTTAAGACGTAGCTATACTCTAAGATTTGATTTGATTTGATAAGCTGTGCGAGTGGTAAAGCCTATCCTTCGTTAGTAACAAAAAATACCCCGAGACCGCAGAGAGCATCCATTGGGAAAGTTATCTTACAATTTAAAGTATTATATCTCTATTATATCTCTGGGTTGGATTGAGTGAGAAAGACGAATCCCACCCGTACGCAAAATACGCGCTTAGACGTGGAGTTGCGGACACCAGCCCGTCTTAATCTATCTATCTTAATCTATTATATCTCTAAACAGCAGAACAGTTTTCGTTTGCGTTTCTGAGGAGTGGTGATGTGAGAAAGGACCACACTGCTTGTTGGGATTTGAAACCAACACTCAAAGCGGCCAGCGTGCGCCGGCTGCACTGCACACAACACGCGTGACCCACGCGGCATCGGTGTGTGCGTGAGTGGCGCGGCTTCGACGCGGCGCGTGCTGACAGGGACTTGCTTCCACGGACTCCACCGCAACAGTCGACAAATATTTTATTGTTTGTCCGGGACAGTTGTATTCAAATCTAATGACATTAAACCATCGCTTATAAAAATACAGTCTACTTCCATTTCATCCACGAGCTAACACGGCTTATGTAATACTTGTATTTTTAATGCATTTTGTGCCAAGAGTTGCAATACGAGCCAGTTTGTTGAGTACACTTGTTTGAAAAACTATTAAAATTATCAATAGTCGTGCTAAACGGCCATTGCTGCTCATATTGCTATGGCCGTTTTGAGCGGATATATTTGTGTTTATGTTATTTTGTTTTTTTTTTCAATTAGTTATATTATAGTTATTTATTTTTTTCCTTTACATCACACTAGGCGATAGTAAACTCTGATTCTTTTTAAAGTATACATTTCAGAACCGTTCAGGGGGGTGACCACAAGCTCTTAGAGTATGGTTATTTTGAGATCGAGTAAGGGACAGATGTATATGACTTGTATACATCTGTCACTTACTCGATATCAAAATAACCTTACTCTAAGAGCTTGTGGTCACCCCCCCGAACAAGCAAAATTTAAAAATTAAAAATCCCCCGACACATCTTGCGAAAACACCCCGATTGAAACAGTAAATCACCTATAACTTTTGAACGGCTGAATTGATTTTATTCATACATAGCTAAGAAGACTCAGGAACAAAATCACCTTTCAAACAAAACAAACTAAATTAAAATCGGTTCATCCATTTAGGCGCTATGATGCCACAGACAGACACACAGATAACCAGCAACACACGTTAAACTTATAACACCCCTCTTTTTCCGGCGGGGGTTAAAAATGGATCGCTACAAATAAGTTTATTTTCAACACACTTGCTCATAAAGTGGCTCTAATTTCACCGCAATTAGGCACATAATGACACCTGTTATCAAACTGTGACTTTTTCATTACTATTATTCACAAGTGAGATAATATTATAATATATAATATAATATTGGTTGAGTTGCTTTGTTCTTAAAAAAGTTTCGATACAAAAAAGATCGTGCTCAATAGTACAAATGCAACACATTTCATGCAATTTCGAATTTAAATAGATAATTTCAACTTGTACGTGTTTAATAAATAAAACTTTCACTTAAATATAACTTTTGTTTTTGTATGTAATAAAGTAAACTTCAAGTTCCCCATTTTGTACGTGGCTAAAACGCTATCCGCGAAAAGCCAAAAAAAAAGAAACATCGTTCTTTTTAGTCTATGGCCGATCGCCATTGTTAGATGCGCGCGCATAGGAATACTGATGATTTTTGCCAGCCATTGGGAAAAAAATTCACAGCTCGTTTTCACTGTTGGAAATGATTTTTTAGTATTATTTTCTTCACAAGTGTGTTGAAAAACGTCGTATGATACACGTGTGTATTGATGATTACCGTCCTCGGCTCTCTTAAGACCCTCGCCTAGCGGCTCGAGTCTCAATGGCGCCTCAGCGGTAATCACCAACATTACACACTTGTACCATAATGTACTATTATCAACGGTTAATCAATGTGATAATTTAATAACTTCTTTGTAAAATAAAATATTGTATCTGTTTCCTGTGGTACTAAGTAGTTTCTCATATTAAGTATTTTGGTTGTTCGTTATGAGAATTATGTATGGTTATCCCGATATTGTGTGAACATTCCTTGGTTCTCTGGTGATGCCAATATTGTCTGCAAGTTGAAATGGCGATGGGCAGGACACGTAGCCAGAGCCACAGATGGACGTTGGAATGAGAGGATTCTCCATTGGTACCCACGAGTGGTGCGACGATATTGCGTCTGTGGCCGGCCCAACCTCTAAAATAGCCTAAGACAGAGAGGAATGGCGTAAGATGGAGGAGACCTTCGCCCCAAATTGGGCACCCAATAAATAACTTATAGGATATTTGTAACTGATTTAGACATATTTGTATACTTTATAATTTATTAATTGATTATTTTACTTTATTTAATTATTATTTATGAGTTATTTTATGAATGTTTTTTTAAATTTAATATAATTATTTCTAAGCATGTTATGAGTTTAATTTATGTTTTTTTTTTCGATTATTTTGATTTTATCTTTTGGGAATAAATGGCTTAATTAATTAATTAATTGTAAAAAAAAACAATTAACGGTGAAAAGAACGTTTATTCTCTCCTTAATTGTAAAACAAAAACAAAATTAACAATAAAGCTAAAACTACAAATAAAAAAAAACAAATAAATAGTTTGCTGAGCAGCGTATGGCTGTCAATGGAATAGTTACAACCGCCTCGCAGGAGGCACCTATTGGATCATTCAAAGTGATCACGCCTGTTATCACAAATTTATCAGCGATAACAATTGTCAAAATATTAAGACAAGAGGCTCTAGACAAGTGTAATTCTACCAGCAATGACGATGGTCGAAATGCCAATAAATCATTGTTGCTAGAATCCACTGAACATATTTTTATATACAGATTAAAATTCACAGAATCATGCAAGTAGTTTATAAAGAAATAGGTTGGTTTATGGCCAAACTGGGTTGGATCTATAAAAAATCAACAAATATAGCAATGAAACATCCAAATTCGATAAGTTAGCAATATAATAACTAAAATAATAAACACACTCCTCAATCGACTAACAACAGTAAGCAGGTATACAATCAGGGAATATTGTCAATCAAACTTGGTACAGTACAATGAGTACGTCATAACGCTAGTCACACGTAAAAGTTACTTAACTAAAAAATATTACTTTCTTCATGAAATCACCCACAGAACGACGAACCCTGCTGTAGTTTCTCTAAAGTTATATCTATATTTCCGATCAAAATTAATATTTACATCCTCACTTTTTTCCTTTTTTCGTTGTAAAAGAGGTTTTTTTATAACCTTATTTCCCTTCTTGGCGTAATTTCAACAGAAACAAACACAAGTTAGGATTTTTAGATATCCATGCGACGCGGCGACGGTGCCAACCTTCGAGACCATTTGTTGTTCTATGTTTCTAACCAGCACAACTAGGAATTACGGAGATATTGTGGGATATCATTGTTTTTGGTAATACTGTATAAAACGATGCATTTCAGGTGTAACTGATGTTTTATTAAGGATAAGACGCCATGCTTCAGGAATGAAATCAGCTGGTATCAATAGCATAATAGAGCAAAGTCATTGTTACATTTCGACCAATAGGTATTGGTAGATTCTATATTAGAATTTAAATCAAAATGTAAAACATTAACCTGGTAAAATGGGTGTGGAGTAATTCTGAATTTACTATCAGCATAACCCTGCGAATTTTATCACTTTTCTACTTAATTTAGTCGCGAATACTATTATTTTTCCTTTGCTCCCATCTTCAAATAAAAAAAAACTATTTCCAAGACTCTCTGTTATTTTCACTGTTTCAGAACTATTGTATTTCAATTTACAAGTGTTCAAATACTGCTTACGTGCTCTATATAACGTATCTTTACTAACTGAATGAAGGCATGTCTAAAAAAATTTAGTTGCAGCTTTTTAATAAATTATCTTCATAGACTAAAGTTATAGGATGAAAATCACTGCAAATGATTTTCTTGAGAGATACAATAATTATCTGTTCTATTATGTCTTTATGGCTTGCTGTGATGACTTGCCTGACAAGTTTGTTGCGTTTCCCTGCTAACTGTTTTCCCCGTTTCTTGAATTGTTTTTGATGCACTGCATTTATTTCTATTTACACATCGCCATTTCGAACTTCCGTCTCGATTTTCACAGTGTTTGTTATATCTATAAATTATTTTTATTAAACAGCATTTACCCCTACGAAATGTGATTAATTAAATTATTATTCCATTTTTTACAAGAAAACATAAATATGCAAAGTCGGTATTTTTAATCTCTGAGTCAAAATTGGCACATGTAAATGTCAAATTACTTATTTTAGAAGTTATCAGGTTTCCTGACTACTTTTAGACCTATTATAGTATTTGAGACTACTTTATATATTTTTAATTAAACTGTCGTTAACAATACACGATAATTGACAAATGAATATACTTGATAATTGAGTTGTAATATACAATTGTATGTTGACCTAAAACTGATATTTTTTCCTGGTTTGTCAAATATACGATTTTGTAAAATCCCAACGCTCACATCCTGCCATGTCACTGATAGAAATTCATACTGATAAGGTGGCATTTCGGCGTTCTAACGACGGCTCGGGAACGTTGACTTAATGAGCATTTTGGCTCATTTTTACCCGACTGCGAGAGGGTAATGTTTTTCGAACGTATGCAAGCATGTATGTTATAATTATGTCCATTTCTAAGGCACGTTCTACAGTCCTACTAACGGCTTGACGGATTTTGACATATGAGGAGTCGTTGGATTCAATTGTGGGAGTGACATATGCTATATAATTTATAAACATGGCGGCCCCACCCCAAAAAAAAGGTGGTAATATTTTATTATCGTTGTCTTAACAATATGGGTTCAAATGAAAGCTACTAATATATCATTCCAAAAATATATAAATAAGATAGGCGTTACTTTTATAGCAAAATAAATAATTTCTTTTACAACATAACTTATTTGGAGAACTCGTTCATTAATAACACTAAAAAGTCTGAAATATAACAAATTATTTTAAGAATAAAAACCCGACTGCTAGAAAATAATTCACTGAAAAGAGAAAAACAAGTATAACTAATACATTAAATATTATGAGTCGGGTTTTTGTTTTAATAGCATTTTTTTGTGCGTTAATCTGATGGCAGGCACGCCTCAGATCAATTCTCCATCCACAATCGCTCTTGGACTTGATGATATAGGTTGAATTCAGCTGTTCCAGTATGATGCACAGTTTCACCTTTGCGAAGATGCCAAACTTTACCCGTATAGCCGCTGCATCTTAGTATAGACCATATATCTTTTACTAGGCACCAGAAGGCAGCATAGCAGTAGACTTTTTTTTTTTTTTTATTTATAATGGTTTTGCTCTTGACTCTAGTCTAGGTCAGAGGTGACAGAGACAAAGTCGACGATGGAGTGAGCTTACCCAGAAGATGCCTGTTCACTCTAACTTTGAAGAGATTCGGGTTGTATGCGTTCGGAAACACAGACGCAGGCAGTGAGTTCCACTCTTTTGCCGTGCGCATTATGAAGGATGTTTGGAAGCGCTTGGTGCGAATTGGGGAAATGGCAACTATGTGAGGATGGTAACTTGTAGTGCGTCTAGATGTCCGATGGTAGAAGGGGCCGGTGGGATGAGGTCCTGGAGTTCATGAGCACACTCGCCAAAATACAGTCTGTAGAAGACCGTCAAGCAGGCAACCTTGCGGCGATGAGCCAAGCTGTGAAGCTGTGCATCTACCAGTTTGACGTTGCCAATTAGTCTCTTAGCTCTGCGTTCCACCGAGTCAAGCGCGGCAAGCTGATATTTAGCTGAGCCATCCCAGAAGTGGCTGCAATACTCCATGCAGGATCGGACTTGCGCCTTGTAAAGAGTTAATAGCTGTCCAGGCATAAAGTATCGCTTCACTCTGTTTAGGACGCCAAGTTTCTTTGCCGCAATTTGGGCTTTGTACTCGATGGAGGCGCCGAAGTTGAGACTGGATGATGACTCAACGATTACAAGTAAATTCATTTGTCATTATATTATTCTGAAATTATTTCAAGTTATCCACATAATTTTATTAAATGATTTAGAAATAAAGATATTTCTACAAGTTTGCTCGTATCTTTTGTATAGGCGCATGCATAAAATTTGCACCACCGGGCACCGAATGCTTTTGGTTTATAAGCATACCTATTCCCTTATAAAATACTTGCATGGGACGAACTGCTAGTAGAGCTAACAGCGAATGGGACCAGCCGCGAATGGGACCAACTGCGAATGGGAGTAATCGCGATTGGGACGAAGTGCGAATGGGACGAAATGCGCATAACCCGTAAAGTCATGTTACAATTTAAACTATTATATTCCTAAACAGTTGATCATTTTTTTTTGCGTTTTTAAGGAGTGGTGATGTAAAAAAGAACACACTGCACGTTGATATTTGAAACCAACACTCGCGGGGCAGTGGGCAGGGCACATTGCTCGCAGAACGGATGGCCGATGGGGCAGAAAAGTTCTGGAGTAGCGACCGCAAACCGGTAGACGTTGCGTTGTAAGGCCTCCCACCGGGTGGACTGATGACCTGCTGAAGGTAGCGGGGATCCGCTGGATGCGGGACGCACGGGACCGGTCAATGTGGCGACGCTCGATATGATGATGATGATGACTCGCGGTGGTCAATGCGCGCCGTCTGCACTCCACTATCCACAGCTGCGCGACCCACACACCGGGTGAGCGGCGCGACTTCGACGCAGCGTGGGCCGACGGTGACGGTGAGTCCCTACTCGATCCCTTCCACGGACTCCACCGCAACAATTGACAAATAGACAGTTGTATTCAAATCTAATGGCATTAAACCATCATCGCTTTTAAAAATACAGTCTACTTCATTTCATCCTCGAACTAACACTGCTTACATAATACTTGTATGTTTAATGCATTTTGAGCCAAGCGTTGTAATACGAGCCATTTTGTCGAGTACACTTGTGTGAAAAACTATTAAAATTATCACTAGTCGTGCTAAACGGCGATATTGCTATGGCCGTTTTGTGCGGATATATTTTCATAAGTGTTTATATGCCATCTTGTTTTTATGGTTCCGTACATAAAGGCTAATAAAAACGGGACCCTATTACTAAGACTCCACGGTCCGTCTGTCTGTCTGTCTGTCACCAGGCTGTATCTCATGAACCATGATAGCTAGACTGTTGAAATTTTTACAGGTTATGTATTTCTGTTGCCGCTATAACAACAAATACAAAAAATAGAATAAAATAAATATTTAAGTGGGGCTCCCATACAACAAACGTGATCTTTTTGCGATAATGGTACGGAACCCTTGGTGCGCGAGTCCAACTCGCACTTGGCAAGTTTTTTTTTAATATGCCATATTATTATTAATTTACCGAACCGAAAAATGGATCGCTACAAATAAGTTTACTTAACAACGGCTAATCAATACGCTTAGTTATAATTTATTATCTCCTTTGTAAAAAAAAACAGTTAAAGGTGAAAAAACATTTATTTTCTCCTTAGTTATAAAACAAAAACATCAACGACTTACGTTATAAAACAAAATTAACAATAAAACTACAAATAAAAAACCAAATAAATAGTTTGCTGAGAAGCCTATGGCTGTCAATGGAATAGTTGCAACGGCCCATTCGATCATTCTAAGTGATCACTTCTGTTATCAAAAAAATATCAGCGATAACATTTGTCAAAATATTAAGAAGGCTCTAGACAAGTGTCATTCTACCAGCAATGGCGATGGTCAAAATGTAAGGAAGAACAGAACGCCACCTGCTACGATGCTTACGTACTTCTTATGCTTCACTCACGTTCATAAATCTAGTCATATAAGTACGCCAGTTATGAGTACTGCGCACCTGGCCTTTCTGTAGAACATCAGAAATGAGGTCTATGGATGCCTTTCTAGGGCGTTCCCTCCCGGCGTTTCCATTCACGCCTGCCTTGTAAATACCAAACTTGACATAAAACTAGAAGTTCCCTTGGTAATTCCATACATCTTTAACATTTTACCGCTTGCTATCGCAACGCTTTCATTGATAGAATATTACTTATCTAGAGCCTAATCTCTATCGTAATGTGATGTGGTTTTTGAACGACAAAACGACAGTCTTTACCGCTGATAGATTTTCACTTGGTATGGGCTCTCTAGTCAGCTTGACATCCATTAAAGAATTTCTTAGACAAAGTGCCTGGATACTCCATCTGGATGCCGTAGAAGGATAAGAGCGTGCCAGCCACCGGCCATTTCATTTCCACCTTGGTTGCCGCGTTCGTTTTGACCTTGGTTGCCGCGTTGGTTGTCGCCTGGGTTGCTTCGTTGGTTGCCTTGGTTGCCTTGGTTGCTGGGTTGGTTTTCGCCTTGGTTGACGCTTTGGTAGTAGCGGTTAAAACCTCTTCCATCGTTGGGTGGAGGACCGTAGCTTCCAGGGTCAGCGCTGCCAACTGAGAGATTAAACGGACCCTGGTTGATGCCGTTACCGGGTTTTGAATTACTGGGATGAGGATCTTGGTTGATGGCGTTGTTTCCGCTTCCATTTCCTCCAAAGGGGATTCGGAAACTACCGCCACCAACGCCTTGACTGTTACCGCCTCCAGCGGCTTCGAAAGGACCTTGGTTGTTGTTGTTTCCATGTCTTACATTACCTGGTGGAGGACTGTAGTTACCAGGGCCATCGTTGCCTACTGAGGGATTAAATGGACCTTGGTTGTGACCGTTTCCAAGACCTTGGTTGTTGTCGCTACCTGGACCTTGGTTGTTGCCGTTTCCAGTTCTTACATGGCCGGGTGGAGGACCGAAACTACCAGTGCCAGAGCTGCCAATTGAGAGTGCGAAGGTACCTTTGTAGTTGCCGTTATTAGGACCTTGGTTGTTGCCGTTTCCAGGTCTTACATTGCTGGGTGGATGACCATGACTACCAGGGCCAATGTTGCCAACTGAGAGATTAAAGGGACCTTGGTTGTTGCCGTTACCAGAACCTTGGTTGATGCCGTTACCGGTTCTTGCATTGCTGGGTTGAAGACCTTGGTTGTTTTCATTGTTTCCACTTCCATGTCCTCCAAAGGGGATTTGAAAACTACTGCCACCAACGCCTTGACTGTTACCGCCTCCAGCGGCTTCGAAAGGACCTTGGTTGTTGTTGTTTCCATGTCTAATATTACCTGGTGGAGGACTGTAGTTACCAGCGCCAGCGATGCCTACTGAGGGATTAAATGGACCTTGGTTGTGACCGTTACCGGGTCTTGCATTGCTGGGTTGAGGACCTTGGTTGTTGGCGTTGTTGCCACTTCCATTTCCTCCAAAGGGCATTTGGAAATTACCGCCATAACCGCCTTGATTGTTACCGCCTCCAGCGGCTTCTATAGGGCCTTGGAAGTTGACAAAACTATAGCCGCCGTTGTTGCCTTGATTGTTGCCGCCACCAGCGCCGTTCCCGTTTTGGTAGGTATAGCCGGTTTGTGCCCTGGTATACGCCGCCAGCGCGAGGAATATGCACTGCGGTAAAAAATACAAAATTAGTTAATGTTTAAAATTGTTACAGGATCACCTGATAGTAAGCGATGATGTGGTCGACGGTGGAGCACGCTTGCCTAGAAGTAACCTATTCACTCTTGACTTAAAGACCCCTAGATTGTAGCTATCGGGAAACACAGACTCCGGCAGGGAATTCCACCCCTTAGCTGTACGCATAATAAAAGTATTCTCAAAACGTTTAGTGCGTATGGGTGGGATGTCCACCATATATCGATGACGCATCGCCGTACGTCTGGTAGTCCGATGATGGAACGGGCTGGGTGGAATTAAATCATGCAATTCCATCGCACACTCCCCGAAATGTAACCGATAAAAAACCGACAAGCTGGCAACTCGGCGACGATGTTCAAGGCTCTGGAGCTTTGACTTAACCAGTGCCTCATCGCTGATGAGCCTCTTGGCCCGCTTTTCGATCGACTCTAGTGCATCAAGCTGGTATTTGGCAGATCCGTCCCAGAGATGAGAACAGTACTCCATGCATGATCGAACTTGCGCTTGATACAAGCTGAGCAGCTGTTCTGGCGTGAAATACCTTCTCACCTTTGCAAGGATCCCCAGCTTTTTGGCAGCCAGCTGAGCCTTTGCTTCAATGTATGGCCCAAAATTGAGAGTCGATGTCAACGTAACGCCAAGAAGCTCAAGATGGTCAGCTATTGGCACGGTCACATCTCGGAAAGTTGGAGCCGGGTGAAATTGACTCTTTTTTGCGGAAAAAAGTTTTCACTTCAATTTTGATGTACTAAATACGTCCGGTTATAAGACGGGAAGACGACCTGGCTAAGGGTGGCACAGGAACGTGGGAATAGACACAAGAAGAGACAGGCCTATGCCCAACAGTGGGCGAAGTCAGCCTGTGGATGACAATGAAGATAATGAAATAGGTACTGCACAAGACTTACCGCTAAGATGATCCTCATGATGCTTAGTGATGAACTGTAGCGAACTATTGTGACGCTATTGGATTGTGTCTGGTGATATATAGTAAAACGGCTGTTTAGAAAGTAAACCATTCATAAACCAGATTTTTGAAAAAAATATTCAATTTGACATGATTGTTAATAAGAAAGGTAGGTATATCAATCAGTAATATATGCAAATGATTATGCATTTGAAAAAAATAAAAATCTAAGTGTTATAATCGATGAAATGCATCGAAATTGAAAGTTTTAAGGCGTTAACTTGTTTTGCATAATTCATATTTTTTATTGGTTTGTTTACATACAGCCTGGGCGACCGAATTCTGCTCGGGTGAAAATGAAAAAAAAAATAACAAATTTTCCTAGATATGAGTCTTAACTTTATCTAAATCATTAGAGCCGTTTTTGAGAACGTGATTACTTGTTATCTCCTATTGTATTTTTATTTTATTTTTTCTTAATGACCCTTTAGATTTTAAATACTTTTGAAATTTAAATTGTATTCGAATTTTAATTACTTGTTACATTTAAATTATTTTTGAATTTTGATTGCTTTTGTTTTTTTTAGTTTCTTAGTTTTAACGCTTTAGTTATTTTTGAATTTTAAATATTTTATAAATTTAATTACTTTTGTAATTTTTATTTAGTACTTTATGAATTGTAATTATTTGCTGAATTATAATTTACTTTGAATTTTGATTATTTTTTTTTAGATTATATCTCTATTATTTAAATCCTTTATTTTTGTTTTTGAATTTCGATCATGTAACTTTGTTTAATTATGTTACTCTCAGCCTCAGTCGTGGGCATTGGTAATATTATTTAATTGAGATGTGGATAACGTCGTGGGCCACATATATGTTGCTTTTGTTTTTTTTAATTTTTCTTATATTGTTTTGTGTAAATGTTTGTATTTAAAAAATAAATAAATAGATACATACAAATACTGCTCATTTAATAGGATAGGATAAGTAACATCAATATACAACTATCTGCTAATACGGGAAAATACTTAGGAGGAAATGCACGCAGAGAGCTCCGACTGAATTTCCTAAGTAAAAAGTAATACTTCGAGGTTTTTCTCTAGCCTATTGCCTCCTCCAATATTGGACAAAATTAAAAGATATTTCATAAATTGAAGAAAAAGATATTTATACTTTGAAAGGATATTCAGTCGGATATGTGAGACCGCATTTCCTCTGAATATTTGAAGATGTGTATTGATTACAATAAAAGGTACTTCACGCCGGAACAGCACCTCAATTTCTATCAATTATCGTTCTTATCTCTGGGACGGATCTGCCAATTACCAGCTTGATGCACTAGAGTAGAACGAAAAGCGGGCCAAAAAACTCATCGGCAATGGGGCACTGGTCAAATCAAAGCTCCAGAGCCTTGAACACCGTTGCCGGGTTGCCAGCTTGTCGTTTTTTTATTGGTTACATTTCGGGGAGTGTGCGATGGAATTACACGATTTAATTCCACCTAGCCCGTTTCATCATCAGACTACCAGACGTACTGCGATGCGCCATCGGTACATGGTGGACATCCCACCCATACGCACAAAACTTTTTGGAAACACTTTTATTATGCGTACAGCTAAGGAGTGGCATTCCCTGCCGGAGTCTGTGTTTCCCGACTGCTACAATTTAGGAGTCTTTAAGTCTGGAGTGAATAGGTAATTTCTAGGCAAGCGTGTTTCACCGTCTACCTCATCATCGCTTACCATCAGGTGAGATAGTGATCAAGCGCGAGCCTAAAAAATATAAAAAAACCATTACGCTATGATCTAAACTCTAATCTACATTGTTTCGTCGGTGCCTTCTGCCTGTCCACATCTATCTTCATACTTCAAGCGGTATTCTCTCTACTGTGTCAATCTAGCTTTATCTAGCTCTGAACAACGTTTCTTAAAACGTTTATGAAGACACACATACAACAACACATCAAAATTTCAACTAGTTAAACGATTATGATTACCGAAATAGCGGTGACGGTTAAAATATTGACCATGTGGTGGTAGATATTATTTTTTATATGAAGTTTATTATGTGTCTCAATCTTGAGAGGCCCACCACGACATAAAATATTTGCTAAAAACCGTGGATATTCACACACTTGAAAAATTAGCGGAACAAGAAAAAACTATCGTAAATTATATTTTTTACCTTTACAGGGTGTTTCGCATTTGCATAAATCCATAAATCTGCGTTTAAAGGCCGTTCAAGTCTGAAACGAGCTGGAGGAAGTTCAAGGTGCAACAGTAAGTTTGCTTACGGTACGAGGGAGGTTGAAGGAAGCTGGTTTTAGTTCGCTCATGCTCGCCAAAGTTCCATAAATTGAGGCACAGCTCCTTAGAAACAGTATAACTTTTGTTAGTAAACATCCATTTATTTATTTAGACTTCATGCACAAAAACGTACAAAGGCGGACTTAATGCCTTAGGCATTCTCTACCAGTCAACCAAGAGTCAAGGCAGGTACATTGTTTAAACAATTTAAAAATTCAGTATGTTTCAATAATTGAATCCATAATTACCTATGTCATAAAAAAGCGAAGATTGCTTCAAATTTGAATTTTTTAAAGGATCGATCGGTCAATTATACTTTTTATTATTTCCTTACATAAAAAAGAATGCAGACAAGGTGTGTCCACGAGGCAATTATTCTGAGACGCAGTTGTCTAGACCACACTGAGAGTAGTGAGATGTGTGTAATAGGAAGCAGTTACGGCAATCCTCGAGTTAGCAGTTAGGTACATCCAAGAAAATAATTAACTAGCGCTTGACCACTATCTCTAACTATCTCTATCTATTTAATTAAGTACCTATAATAAATAAGACCCTGTTGATGAGAGTTCAAAAAAGAGAAAAAATGAAAATACATTGTATATTTACCCATATTAAAAAAAAAAATCTGACCAACAAACGCCAATCAGGAGACGATAATATAGTTCATCATGTCATCATACAGTTTCTTATTTTTTTCTAGGTCATTGTAAACTGTCAATATTTTTTGTTACCTATTCTTGTTATTAAGTCTATTGGTAATTTTTGTTGTCTTTTTTTTATTGTTTCTGAAATGGAGACAAGTTTCGAAAAGGCAGGTAGTGTCAAATTGCTCAAAATATTGTTTGCTTCAAGGCTTCGTACGTCACACATATCAAAATCGGGTATCAAACATAATGCTGGTTTTTGTATGATGACGTAATTGAGATGTTGTTAACATATTTTTAATATTATTTTTGTTAAAAATATTTCTAGTTCAAAAAAAAAAAAAAATATTTTTTGCATTTAGTGTTGAAATAAAAAATAAATCAGAAAGTTGCGCACATATTTTATCAAAACGAATAGGTTAAACATATTTTGGATAAATACTTACCTAAAAGAAATTAAAAGATTGCCCATACGATGAACTACATGTAAGACCTAATCATTTGCATAAATCATTGTTGCTACCACTGAACATATTTTTATATACATATACAAAATAAATAAAATCATTTTTATATACAGATTATCTGATTAAGGTACCTCTATCAACATAGTCAATCAATATACAGCATGTCATTAGAGGTAGGTACCTCGCTACCTACACACGGTCAACTAGCAAGGCCCTAATAAATGCACTGCAAACAATTCTAAGAATATGATAACAACCTCAATTTAAAAGACTTCATAATAACATAATCTTCTTTTTCTCTGAAAACACTTACCTTCTTATTAATAAAAATGGCGTACCAGCTTACTCCGAAGTTACTCTTGGACTAGCTATTCCCAGAGTAACTAAGATTTAATTTAGGTTAACAATGTTATTAATAATCATGGAATAACCTCAGACAAAGTATTCATTTCTTACTCTTGGATTAACGCGTAAGCCATGACAACCCAGTTGAATTTAAAAGTAAAAAGAATGAACCAGTGAATAAAACCAAGAAAGTTGAAGATTGTATGTCTACAACTTTCTTTATGGTACAAAAAAAAAGAAAAATAGCGGACAGAGTGACATTCGTCATATAGTTTTGAAAGTGAAGGAGGCAATTTGAATGCGAAAGTAGCTCTGTCTGTCTGTTTGCCAATATATTTATTTTAAACAAAAAAATTTCATCACCAAATCACAACGAACAATATGTCAATCAAACATATTAATTTCAGTCACCATGGAAACACTCTTAATCCAACCTTAATCCGACCTTAAATTAGCAAGCACCTTGGTGTAACTTTTAGTCCAAGATTAGAGTCAGATTAGTATAGTCCCTGCTTATTTCGTGTTTATAAAATAGGGAAATTTGTTAGTACCAACCTAATGGTAAGGTAAGATTAACTTTATTCCAAAATAAAGTTAATCTTACCTTAGTCCACGTTTATTAATAAGGCGGTTATGGTTTAATTACCCTAACTAATTGTCATTCCCTTGGCAGCCCAAGTATTGGAAGAAGAAGATTTGACGACAAGATGAGTTGACGACATTTTTGCAATCGTGAATAAAATCTGGATGAGGATGACCCAGGATCTTGAAGATTGACACAAGAAAAGAACGGTAGGTATATGCTAAACTGTGACTAAAATCGAGCTGTGGATGATGACAATAGAAGGAGCTTCGACAGTACACTTGTTTTATTTTGAAAAAAAACATCGTCATGATTGTGAAACAGACTAATTTGTTTTTTTTACTAAGGACGCTGTTACATTTTCGACGAACTCAAATTTAGGTATCTAGTCGCACACAGCAACATTACGCGCACGCACTCATTGAAACTACTGAGCGCTCGATTTTATACACCACTCAAATAATATTGGTCCTTGATATTATTTTTTAATTTTATCGAAGTTGATTCAGGAAGGTTAGTTGGCACTTTGAATATGCATTTGGTAACTGTTACAAACCGTCGTCGTAAAAAGTATGTTATTATTTTCAACCGACTTCAAAAAAAGGAGATTCTCTATCTATTGGACCCGTATGCATCCGCAATTTTCTTAAAAACTAGAGATCCGATACTGATCGAGTTTTTGTCGATAAATGTATGTGTTTTCAGGGAAGGTTTTATTGTATTATTTATTAGGATCTGATAAAGATCTTCGGAGATAGACAATGGAACTCTTCAATAACAAACAGCAAATGACCTGCGATTACTGTGATCGTATGTTTATGTTTTGTTTTCACCATACCCTAATATAAAATCACGCTCGTACGGTTTAAGAGGGTAAACAGATGTATTTAGTATACCCAATTTGGGGTACCAACAAAAACTAAAACATGAAAAATAATAACTTTCCTGTGTCGAAAAACGAAAAACAATAGGTACCGACACCGACTTCCGAAAAGAAAATTAATTTTCACTTTATTGTTGTAAGTAGATATTTTTAAAAAAACGCTACTTGAAATAAGTAGATACCTAAAACGAAATAATTTCCGGTAACAAGGATTAAAAAATTACTTGAACATTTTGCATTACATGGAACATATAAAATATTACTATCTAAAATTTTTGTAGCATTACATAATGAGCAGCAGCTAATGAAATATTACCCAATATCCATGAAAATGACACCCATGACGAAAATATGTAAAATTTTCGTCGGCGCCATCTTGTATTTTGGTTTTGACCCCGTATTCGATATAAGCGACCCCAAAATCCATGAAAATGACACTTATGATGAAAAGATGTCAAATTTTCGTCGGCGCCATCTTGTATTTTGGTGTTGACCTTATATTAGATATAAGCGACCCCAAAAACCATGAAAATGACACCCATGTCGAAAAGCGGCCTAATTTTCGTCGGCGCCATCTTGTATTTTGTTTTGACCCCGTATTCGTCATACATACCTAAATACAAATCGGTTCAAATCATAAATCTCCTCCCACTCATCCACTTCTAACCTTCACCGCCGCCAGCTTAACCTTTCCCATCCAAATCCTAACCTTACTAAGAGCTGCTTAAACCCACCCATCCTTTTCTCAACCTTGTCAACAACTGCTTAACACCACCTATCCAAATCCCGATCTTACCCAACATAATTTCTAAATCACATCCTAATAATAATAGGAAACTCAAACATACTTTTATTTCGGTCCGATAAAATATCAACTCCTTTCGATCACGACAAACGACTCACGCATGCATACTACAATCTTTTCTATTACTTTTATCGTATTTTTTTTTGCGGTAAATAGCGATACGCTCGTCCTTCCACGAGCGCTTCTGAGCGCGGAATGATGAGCTTCAAGTGCAAAATGTATGAAGAAGTCGGCAAGTGTTTTTATTTTAGCTAATAATTAAAAAATATACTGATTTGGGTAAAAAATTATTAGCTGAACCTGTAAAGGACTATATACCGCAATTTCTTATAATTTTGAAGATAAAATATGCTGTAAAATTACCTAAACTGGGACATGGGCTATTCGGACCCTACTTTTTTCATATTTTTGCGATTATTGTGATGGGAAAAACGTATTTGTGCGAAAATTTTGTATGATGTCATGCAATTTTTCTGATGCCAATCTGGAGCTGAATATATTATGCATAAATTAAGACCATGATATCCTCACATCTGTGATTGCATATACATTAAAATTGTACCTGAAAAGCACTGTTATTTGTAGAAAAATGTAATAGCGTCCTTAAGGTTTTAGTTGCATATATTGCCAAAATTATAGCGATAATTTTGTAATTATAAATGCCTTCGTACATATTTTAAGGTCCGGTTTTCCAAAGTATTGACCTCATTGTGACAGTACAAAGCATCGCCATTTTTAAATAAAAAACAAAAATAGAAATAGGAGTAAATGGTAATTCAATTGGGAAGTTGAATTTAAAAAAAAAAAAAATTACCTCTTTCGAAACTTTACATAACATAAATAATATTGTCGTTTCAACAAACTCTTAATTTTTTTTTTTCATTTTATTATGAGCAATTGAAAATCGATAAAATTTTACAAAGAACCAAGTGACTAGAAACGGGCCATGATTGGTCGCCATGTTGGTGACGTCATAACGTTCAAGGTATCTCACGATAATACAGTGACAACAACACGTGAATTGACTAAAAATATTAGAAAATTTGTGCAAATACTTTATTAATAATAGCAAATTTTATATATTCATGTTTGATAAAGGATTCATAAAGGCTTATTTCGATAATATACCCACCTGATGGACGATTTGGATGTTTTGAGCCTAAATAAAGTAGTGGTAATGAATATTAGGTACGTGCTAGTGGACTGGTATTTGTTATTGTTGTTTACCAGATACATTTAGAAACATAATTATCACAACGTAATCGTTTTCACATATGGGTAGGTGATATTGGTGTAAAATAAAAAGTAAACAAACACGATTGGCACGAAACTTCGACTTTGAATATCAAAAAACTTCATTAGATACCACTAAATATAATACAACCCGAAATCTATGGAGCCTTTATTTTTATTTATTTTTTGCACATAGTCCTAAAAATGTTCGGTAATTCCCATTATTTACATCTCTTAATAATATTAAACACTAATATCTATATTATATATTTACAAACACTACAAAACCTTGTAGAACAAAAACGAGAAAATATTAACTTGGTAGATTTTTGTTACACTAATTCTACAGTAAATATCTCTTAAATGTGTCGACCGATTTTCGCAATTCAACAGAAGTATTAGTTTTACGCCTATTTCTGTCATTTAAGATTAAAATAATGAATATATCTCCATAAACAAGAAATCATGTTTTCAAGAATTATACAACAATGTCAACTTTGCACGAAAGTTCCCATAAAAAATTACTTTCCTCAGTCTTTAATGATCAAAGTAAGAGATTAATACGAATCTAATACTAAATTAGAACAAGATAACAACATAATTAACACATACTATTCACAATTTAAATAGACATAGAAAATTTCTCAATAGTACAGATTGCTAGGTACCTACTTGGCTATTGCGCGATGCACATTTAATGGGGATTTTTTTTGTAATCGTCGTACATAATGGTAAGAAGTATGAACGATAACTTTTATGGTTTAATATTTTTGCCCAATATATTTGATTTTCATCAATATATTGACGATAATAACAAGGTTGAATCGGTTAAAAGTCAAAACACTGTATCAGCTATGTGCTACAATGAGTAGAAATGGACGTTTGGTCGGAAACTGTCGAGGTGTTTTCGTGTGCGTCAGAATTGCTGGTTGTCTGTGAATTCAAGAAAATCTTTAAGATTTGATATTACTTTGTAAATAGAGCGAAAAAAAAAACTAAAATAGTTTTGTATGAAAACTTTATCTGATCTTTCCATATTTAACAAAAAAAAATTGGTTCATCAAACCAATTGGCAGTAAAAAGGTGTCATTAGGTTTTCATGACATCTAGACTAGATAATTTATTTGATAATACTTAATTAGCATTTGTAGCGTTTTAATTTTCTAGTCTAGATAGTTTGTTTGATAATAAGTAATTAACATTTGTTACGTTTTTATTGTTGTAACAAACCTAGAAGCAGGAATGGAAAAATGCTCATGGACTTTGCAATGGAAAACAATCTGACCATATTAAACACCATATTCAAGAAAAAGAAAAACAGAATGTGGACATGGTTGTCACCCGATGGTAAATCAAAAAACCAAATTAACTTTGTAATGACCAATAAACCTAAATTCTTCCCAAACATAAATGTCATAAATAACCTAAATTTCACCACCAACCACCGCATGGTCAGGGCTGAATTGGATTCATCCCAACCCAAGAACCCCAGACCAAAAATATGTCCAGGAAATGTCCAACTTAACAAGCATCTAATAGGAGAAATAGCCAACTTAATAAACTCGAAACTTAAATATTACAAAAAGGAAACAAAAGATGACGATATACAGGCAAAATACACTTGGTTAGAACGTACAATCACAACAATTACTAAAAAGCAAAGCAACAGGAAGGAAAATTCAAACAATTGGATGACGGACAAAACTACCAAACTTCTTGACCAAAGAGCAGTTCTAATAAGTGTGAAAAGTACAGATAAAAATAGGAAAGAAATAGCAAAAATCAGCAAAGAAATAAAAGAAAACACAAGGAAAGACAGAATACAACGTCGGATGGAAACAATAGAGAGACATATTAGACAGACTGGAGGCATTAAGAAGGCGTACAAAGAATTGACTAACAAAAAGGAATGGATTGTGATGATGGAAAATAACAGTGGGGTGAAGAAGATAGGTAGACAGGAAATACTCAAGATCGCCACAGACTGCTACACCGAACTATACAGAAACAACACACAGGAAAGAGAAATAGACTTACCAGATAATAAAACGGTACCTTATATAATGCAGGAAGAAACGGAAAAAGCTATTGACTCACAGAAAAGCGATAAAGCTCCAGGGCCAGACGGCATAATCAACGAAACATTAAAGCAAACGAAAGCAGCAATGATACCTATACTCACAGAATTATTCAACAATGTGATCAACACAGAAATCATCCCGAAACAATGGACCGACTCCACAATAATCCTTCTATTTAAGAAAGGGAACCACTGCGATATTGGAAACTATCGGCCCATCAGTCTAATGTCTAATATTTGTAAGATCTTTGCAAAGATTATTTTGAAAAGAATTGGAAGGAAACTAGACGAGCATCAACCAATAGAACAGGCAGGATTCCACAAAAACTTCTCGGTATTAGACCATATTCATACAGTAAAGCAAATTATTGGAAAGTATGCTGAATACCAGCTTACATACTACATAGCTTTTATTGACTATAGCAAAGCTTTCGATTCCCTGATACACTCAAAAATCTGGGAAGCCTTAAAGGAAATGGGTATAGACCAGAAATACATAAGAATTATAAAAAATATTTATAGAAACAGTTCGGCTTGTATCCGACTAGAAAAGGAAGGGAATATGTTTCAAATACAAAAAGGCGTGAGGCAGGGTGACCCCCTTTCACCAACACTTTTTCTGGCTGTACTCGAGATGATATTCAGGAATCTGGATTGGAAGGACATGGGCATAACTATCAATGGCCGCACGCTAACACACTTACGATTCGCGGATTATATTGTTTTATTTGCAATAACACCAGAGGATCTGAGCAAGATGATAAATGAACTAGCATCAGAAAGTGCTAAGGCCGGACTGAAGTTAAACCCAGATAAGACAAAAATCATGACCAATGGCAACAAAGATCCTATAACAGTGGAACAGTCTCAAATGTTTTACGCTGACGAATACATATACCTCGGTCAACTGATGTCTCCAAATGACAACGAGAACGAAGAAGTCGAAAGAAGAGTTATGAAAAGCTGGAAAAAATACTGGGGTCTAAAGGAAATAATGAAAGACAAATGTCTACACATCTGAACGAAAAGCAAACTTTTCAACACATGTATCCTGCCTGTATTGGCATATGGGAGCGAAACATGGGCTTTGTCAAAAAACATAACAAACAAACTCTCCGTATGCCAATATGCTATGGAAAGGAGTATGACAGGGATCAAAAGGAAAGAAAAAGTAAGGATTAGCAACATCAGAAGCAAGACTAAGGTCCAGGACATAACTCTGAAAATACGGAGACAAAAGTGGAAATGGGCGGGCCACATGATCAGAGGAAAGGATAAATGGAGTAAAATAACCACACAGTGGTACCCAAGAGATGGGAAAAGAAAACGAGGTAGACCACAGAAAAGATGACGACATTAGACAAGTCGCTGGAACAACATGGGGTAGAGTGGCCATAGAAAGGCCAGAATGGAGAAGATTGGAGGAGGCCTTTGCCACCTGGCAAACAGACACACAAAAATGGAACAAAAGAATGATATATGAACAGCAAAGGAAATAATGTCGTGTCTGGAGGAAGGCTTATATATATAGTGTTGTGACAAAGTTGCTGCTCTGTGAGAAAGACTGTACCATAAAATCCATCATGTGAGTTTGGTTGGTGCAGTTTGGTGAATATCATACACTAATATGTTCAAATATTTTGTTCTTCTAGGACACGCCGGTTTCGTCACGATGTTTTCCTGCACTGAGTTTTTGAGTATAATGGTATTATCACTAAATATTATGAAATAAAGTTCCCCGCCACGTTTGTTCGCGATAAACTCAAAAAATACTGAACGGATTTTGATGCAGTTTTTACCAATACAATGAGTGAGAAACGAGGAAGGTTTTTGTGTATAATTTGTCACGGGCAAAGCCGGGCATGTCGCAAGTTTTTAATATAACAACTATTTAAAGATAAAAAATCATGACATCTTATTTAATTTCATATAATCTACAGTTGATATTACATAGGTATTATATGCATATTTTTATTAGAATTCTTTGATCTAATAAAAAAGAGTAAAATAAAAAAACATTTTTGCAAAAAAATACTACCGACTTCCACATACAAAACTATAAAGTGAAAAATAACTTACTTTTAGAAGTAGGTGTCTTTCGTATGTACCATTTTTTTGCGATATGGACACCGACTTCTATAAATAAAGTTAATTTTCACTCTGTAGTATATGGAATGTATATGGGTATTGTATATGGAAATCGGTAGTATTTTTTTGCAAAAAAGTTTTTATTTTTCTCTTTTTAGTTGTACCTACGTAATAGGCAAGTTAGTAAGG
Source organism: Orthosia cruda (assembly GCA_964057195.1). Taxonomy (NCBI): domain Eukaryota; kingdom Metazoa; phylum Arthropoda; class Insecta; order Lepidoptera; family Noctuidae; genus Orthosia; species Orthosia cruda. The sequence goes on from OZ059838.1 coordinate 34,386,519, forward strand.
TACCTATAACGCCAGAATAGATTTCATGAAACTTGAACATAACCGATAAAATGAGAGATATGCTTACCCCTTAAGAGTGTACTGGCGTGATGTTATGTTATGAATCGGTATAAACAATAAACAGACATGCGATTGCAGTAATCCCGAGAGATTTGCCGTTATTTAATCGAAGAGTTCTGTTGTATAACGATGTTCTTCATCAGATCTTCACCAAATTAAAATGGGACCAATTTCGGAACATACTTTTTCAAACAAAAAAAGAATTATCAAAATCGGTGCACAATTGAAGGAGATATCGGTGAACATACACAAAAAAAAACAAACATAATGTCGAACAAAGAACCTCCTCCTTTTTGGGAAGTCGGTTAAAAATTGCAAATGTTTTGAAGATAAAGAAAACAAAGGAAAAACAGTTTATTTATACCAGTTACAACGCATAACAAAAAACAAAAAATAACAACTTAAATACAAATTGAGAAACTGTGTCACAATCGCGCAAAATGGCTATCGCTCAGCATAGTGCTCAAAGCCTGGGTTCCAACCTACTAGCCTAAGATCCGACTGGAGAAAGCGGGCTTTTTGATTAAAGTTAATTTTCATGAATGATACATGATAGTAGAATAGATTGCTGCAAGGTTGCCTAGAAAAATCTAACCGCAATCATCGTCATCATCATTTCAGCCGAAAGACGTCCACTGCTGGACATATTCCTTCCCCAAGCGATATAGATATCCCCATAGGCCTTCGCCGCACTAATTGGTCCTGTGCGTTTTACATTCATCGGACGCCTGCAGCCTTGACCAGGTCATCGCTCCACCTAGAGGGAGCCTCCCTCCAACGCTACGTCTTCCAGTACGCGGTCGCCATTTTAGAACCTTTCGGTCCCAACGGCCATCCGTTCTGTGAGCAATGCGCCCTGCCCACTGCCACTAAAGTTTGGCCATTCTTCGGGCTATGTCAGTAACCTTGATAACCGCTAACCGCAATATATGTGCGTTTATATGTTTGTAAACGCACCCACGATACAGGAAGAAATTCCTAGTGTGGGGCAACGTTTTTTTTAAAAAAAGAAAAGAAAGAAAGAAAGAAATAACCTTCATAAAATGTATGTTTAATATTTAACCCTAAATATAAGTTTTTCAAGTGAATCCAACGTCATTTAAGAGAAACTGTTGTAGAAAATAAGGCCGCAAGCTATGGGTTGCTAGCTTATATGCAATTTTATTAAAGGGTGGCTAACTGAGAACTCGTTGATGTGGTATACGTACCTACGATACATGAGAAGTTCCTAGGGTAGGGAGGCTTAAAAAAACGTTGCGGCAAGATACGGAGAGGCAACCCTGCACTAATCTATTCTAATGTCAAGAATCATTCATAATAAAACCGGCCAAGTGCGAGTCGGACTCGCGCAAGAAGGGTTCCGTACCAATATCGCAAAAAACGGAAAAATATACACGTTTGTTGTATGGGAGCTCCACTTAAATATTTATTTTATTCTGTTTATAGCGGCAACAGAAATACATCATCAGTGAAAATTTCAACTGCCTAGCTATCACGTTTCATGAGATACAGCTTGGTGACAGACGGACAGACAAGCAGAGAGACAGACAGACGGACCGCGGAATCTTAGTGATAGGGTCCCGTTTTTACCCTTTGGGTATGGAACCGTAAAAAACAATTTTCATCAAAAACAAAACACTTGCAGATGTTTGCATTAGGATCTCAGTATATACGATAGGTATGTAAGGCGGAGCCGTTACCACCACTGCTCTCATACGTAATCAAGGCATAACCGCTAGTATTATATTATCTGTGGCACAACATAACACTCACTCGAGAGCAGTATCCAAACACAAAACGCACATATCATGAAGTAGTTCATCGATATTGGCGCGTTCTTCAAACTTTACTACAACAGGTTTGCGTTAGCGCTTTACTGTGCTTCTGAAGGTTTAATCGGTAACCTTCAAAGTTTAAGTTTACTCACAACAATTTCAATATTCTGATCCTGATGCCTTTCCTTCATAGACTGATGCTGCTGCTGATAATATATAAATTTTGTATATTTATACCCAAGGATTTTTGTAAAGTTTGTCTGTAGTTTGCAGGCTGCTAAATTATTTAGAATACAGTTTATTACTTGATAATAAAAAAAAATACTTGTTTTTAGAAAATAGAACTATCCAGTAACTAGGTTGTGGACTTTAATGATCACATTGCAGTCCCTTTACCTATATAAAATTCTAGTATTGAGCTTCGCCTAGTTATTACCTACCTAAAATACCTAAAACCTAAATTATTCGTAGTTATTTAAATTATGAGTATTCAAAATAAAAGGTAAAAAAATTAACGGTAAAAAAAAATACTTAAAAATCAAAAATCCAACTGCTTCAGAAGCAAGGTTTGGAAGAATAAAAAATTGGGACTACAACAATATGGCATCCAAAATCCGCCATGTTTGTTTTTTTATCTTAACCTACCTAAGAACACTTGGGCGGTCAAGACGTATCTAACGATGTCTTAATTATATTAATCCATCAAGCGGTTTGAAAGATATGAGGTAATAAAGAATATTAAATACATACAAAGATACAAGGTACGACCCTTTCCTTGCAGTCGGTTAATAAATAAATCATATAGCTCACATTTCAAAGCTTTATTAAATACTGTACTGAAAAGTCACGTGGTTATACTCCGCCACCACACCTCCCCGCTTCCTTAATTATTGTCAGTATCAGTACTCGACCTACACGTCATGAAGATAGGACGTGTTTTGTGCTCGCTAGTGAAGTTCCCGCTCAAATGTCCGCAAACGCAAGGTCAGCGAACTATTGTTTATTTTTAGATATTGTTCCGTTATCACTAAGTCCGACCGTTACTATGTACATTAGACCTATCGAATATCTCGGCTTTTATTATGTAAAATATTTTATTGTTTGTTTAGTATTTATGATAAATATACTTTTAGATTGTGTTTCTATTATTTAGATCAAAACTCAATGTAACTGACACATTTTATCCCGAAGTATGCTTAGAAATAGTTTTTATATTGATAGCTATTCTTGACTAGGCGGCAAGCATCATCTTCACTCCAAATTGCTAATTTGTGTAATAATACACAAATTAGCAATTTGGAGTGAAGATGAAATGATGAATTTATGTTTTAATTTGAAATAAATAATTATCTAGGAAAATCGTGTTACACTTCATGATGACAGCGATAAACTGTAGACAATACAAACGTAATATCAGTATAAAATAGTGATTTAAAACACGAATGAATATGGAACACGCGAGAACTCCAGCTGAATTAGTGTTAAAAGGTGGTGAAAGTGGCTCAAGAAATTTAAGATTTTTCTAAAGGCTTCATGGAACAGCGAACATAAAGACGCACAAGCCAGTTTGCTCATCAACTTAATTGGTGCAGATGGATATTACAAAATAATATATGTTACTTTCAAAAATAAGGAGATAGGACAAGACGATAACATCGATGCAATCCTGGCAAATTTTATGATTATAATGTTATAAATGGTGAAACTGCATGGAATCAAAACCAAGCTGATAATAAAGCCACAAAAAGGGTAAATATTTAGTATACGGGAGCATGATTTTGGGGGTTTTAAGGAAAGGGCGAGAGAAGGCGTGTCTAGGATATACCCCCTTTCCCTCCTAAACCTAGCAAATAACCAGTTTCTACAATATTTCAGTTTTAAGTTTTGAGGTTTACACAGAAACAACGCAATAAACAGTGCTCAAAATGGTATTGCATGATTCTGCATCGCCTTTGACGCTGCGGGAAGTGCAACCCCTTTGCCCTTACATAACAAAGTATAGGCACCCACTCCCTTCGTGCCTCCGGTTTATAAATACAATAAGGTATCAGCCAAAGGACTACGTGAAATTGTGTTGCCCTAAAGTCTGATTTGATAGATTTACCAAAAAGTCTAGCAAACAAGGTCAAATTGGTTTAACAAAAAAGAAAAATTTCAGGGGAAGAAGCAGTGAACGGACTGGGAAGAAGCCAAAGTGTAACGGTATAGCAGATATCAGAGTCCAATAGCACAGCTAAAATCGCCGGGAATCCACAATAAACACCAAGAGCACATGCACGTAACTACTAGAGGAATTGAATGAATGACACGTCATTTAGCAGGTCACCGACCCACAACATGGTGGCAAACGTTCCGTTTCATGATCGTAAACATACTATTTTGATTTTTGAATGAATTATCTTAAATAATTATAAGACAACAATAAATAAAAAACTAAAAAACGAATATTTAAACGCATAATCCGATCATGATAATATTAATAATGGATCTATTGAACGATAATTTTAATGATAATTTATTAATCTACCTGGTTTTAAAATTCATATTGTATAAATAATGTAAATGAATGCATCCCGAATGGTAAAATATGGCTGAGGTTTGATAATAACAACTATTGTGTAATACCTATAGTTGCAAAATAAATTCTATACTATTATATAATGCAACGCACAAATAAGTCCATTCTCGACCAGTTAAACATCAAAACCATAACCATAAAATTGCTTTGGTCACATCGCCCGGCGACAGCCAGATAATCTAGAAAAACTGGTTGTTGTAGGAAAAGTGCATGGGAAAAGGTCACGTGGACGCTCACCCACTCGGTGGTCAGGCCAGATCAGGGCGATTACGGGCCTCACGGTGACCAATGTCCTGAGAAGAGCCGAATACAGAGTGGCTTGGCAGCAGCTCGTCAATGACTCCGTGAAAGCTTTCCAAGACGGGCACGACCTTCAGTAATAAAGACAACGAATAAGAATCGAATTCTATAATGATGTTCCATTACACGTAACTTTAAACACAAATATAAAAAAAGACGTGTGGCACTCGGGGACTGCCGCGGTAAAGCTATTGCATAGCATTTAATTTTTGAGAATTTAAGTCATTTTCTTTCACCTATTGTTCTTAAAATCTACTTTCTTTTCCCAAATAGTAAATGCAGATCACGGTTCACCCAAAATAATAAACCCTTAACGCCACCCTCTAACAACCCCCTTATTATCATATTTTTTACCTTTTCCCCAAATAATAAATTTAAATAGTGACCCCTATTTAAACCACAATAAGGTCGCTTTTTCAAAATGACCCTTATTCCCACATACATAAAGTCTACATTGAACGCGGTGGAATTTAAAATAGGATACAAATAAAGAACCTCAACTTCAATAGAACATAAAAATATTTCCTACATCCGTCATTATAAAAATTCTTATTTTAACTTGTCATTGCCAAGCGAATTTGAGCCTTTAAATTAAAAGCGTTAAAAACTCGAAAACGTAGCGAGCCAAACCTCCATTTATTTCCGATTAATAAAACTCTAAAAAACAAAACAAAAATATAAAGTGACCCTTATTTACATTGAAATAAGGTCGCTTTTCTTTGACAAGCAAAAGTGACCCTTATTCTCATTAGCATAAGGTCCACATTGATCACTATTGTCACAGAAACAGCTCAGAGAGACCGATAAAAGGATTTTTTTTTACGACCAACAAAAATTTTAAAACCCTCTTATCTCAGAAACGGTTGGAGTTAGCGCATTTCTGACAAAAAGATTGCCCCCCTGCCCCGCAGCTACTTCATTCAGGAGAACAAGATAGGATTAACCCCCCTTAATCGTTTACCTCCCCCCTCAAAAAAAATATAAAGTGACCCTTATTCACATTGAAATAAGGTCGCTTTCTTTGACAAGCAAAAGTGACCCTTATTCCCATTAGAATAAGGTCCACATTGATCACTTTTATCACAGGATATTTTCGTTACGGAATTTCTGGATTCTGTCTCCACGCTCAAGGCCCGCGATAGAAGCTATGCAATAGCTTAAAAACTTCGCGTCTGCTAGGGCACAGATAATATAATACTGCTAGGATTATGGCGGTTTTCATTTGAAAGGGGAAACCAACCCCTATAAAAACAACCCTTAACAACCCCAAAATCGTGCTTCCGGATACTAAAGCCAACCAGGTACGAGTACAAAGGAACCAGACTTTCTTTAAAATATTCCTAGCGTCATCCAATATTTACCCAAGCTGGATTCCCAAAATATGTGCCCGAAGTTGATCCTTCAATCCCCTTTGTGATAAATGGAGAAACCGTATAGAGTCAAAACCAGGATGATAATCAAGCCGTCAAAAGGGAGCAGCTTCCATAAAATATCGGATAAATCGGATACCCAGCATCATCAACTACATTGCCGGATCAGTCAAGAATCTCGTCTCACAAACAACATCTTTACCAATGCAAAAAATATAATACAATTGGAACTGAAACACTTATTACTCCGAAGATCTCGTATCTAGTATTTCTGAACCATAAAGTTTCTTTCCAAAACCATAGATTTAGGAACTGGCCTAACGGAAGCCTTTTGGTGCTACCAATACTACAGTAGAAAGAAAGAAACCGAAAGCAAATTAACTAAATGCAACTTCTACACACGAAAAACAATTTAATGAGGTATTTAATGAGGCAACAAACAAACGAAATACATTACGGTCAGTGAAGAATGACGAGCGCGAGAAGACTAAGTCAAGAGACAGAGAAAGTAAGGAAAAGTTATAATAAAATACAAATAATATCGTAATATGAAGTTAAGTTTGTGCTCCTCTATAATTATGTATTAATTCTTCTCTCTATGAAGTGTGTTGTGTGTATATAAATAAATAAAAACATTTTGCCTACTTTCAAGACCATGAAGTAATAGTTATCTATGTAACTGCTGTATAATAAGGGGTATTAAACAAGAATGTGTTACTATTTACTAGATACTATTATCACAAGTAATATGACATGACTGTTTTAATACCTAATTATGTATAGTTATAGTTGCATTCAAGACTTCATCTACACCGCACACCACCACATTAAAACAACAATTATTGTCATAGTAACCATAATCCATTATGCAACCACTTTGTTTTTTCGATCCCTTGCTTACTCATCAAACAGCCACATTCTCACTACTTAATTCGTGTTACATTTATGAATTTAAAAAAGTCATGCACACGCGTTTCACTACCTATAATTTAAAGAACTATTAAAATGACCTCCGTAATGAAATTTGCATTAACTCTGCAATAAATGAAAGTGAAAAGTGATGAATGGAAATTATAAATATCTTGAAAAGATTTTTGGTAGTTACACCTAAGGACCGGTGAAGACCAAAAAAGCTATGACTCCTAAATTAAACAAGAATTTCCAATAACGTAGTGGGAGTTTTCCAAAAACAGTAAATTTAACACATAAAAATCTATTTAAAAATGAAAATAAAATAATATTAGTTTCATACCAATATTTTCTATCAAAGGAACGTGTCATAACTCCTGTTAAATATATGTGCTCGCAACATCTAGAAATAGTATTTCCAACAATTTTGATGAGATCTCTAAATAAGGAGTTTTTATTTACCGATTTGCACCTTATTTATCAAAATCGGATGAATAGTTTAGGCGCTACGCAGGAATATACGTAAATATATACATACTTATACTGCTAAAATCATAAGCCTTCCTTTTGGCTTCGCCGTAGTCCGGTAAAAATATTGTTTTAATCATGTCTTCTCCTGTGCTAGGAGATCGGGTACATTAACAAACCAGTCACAAGCAAATATATTATCCCTCAGACCAGAGTAGTATCATTTCCGGTAAGAATGGAAGCCAACCCCTACATAGGACAAAAAGCTGGGCTGATTGAATTTTGGATGGGTGACCACCAAGTGGTGATCGGCAAGCGTAGCAATCTACGATCAACCATATAAAATGTTTAATTTAGCATTGTTAAATAATAAATTAAACCAACTTCCTTTTAGCAATTCGCCAGTCATCTTCTAATCATTAATCCGCATTGATTGATTGTTTAAATCACATCTCTTATAATCACGATTGTACGATTCAGCAACCGTTCTACTGTTTATTTAAGTTTGGTTTCCTAAGAATTCACTTCCAAGTTATTTAGTATAATTGTCAGACAAACGTATTAGGAAAATGATATTGTTGCCCAGGACTTCGTTCGCATAAAGTTCGTAAGGCTAAAAAAAAAAGAACTTGATTTTTAAATTTTGTACCAAGTTCCCCGAATTCCTTTTTTCAAAGAAACCCTTACCGCCATGTCCGTCTGTAGAGAGACTCTTAGCACTAGAACGCTATAATTTGGCATGGATATACAATCACGCCAATAAAATGGTAAATATAATTTATCCTATAGTGTGGGGTATCCTTGGATAGGCCATTTAAAGTGACCTCTCCCCTTCCCTGGCAGCTAGATGGTTTCTGTTGGATATGTGAAAAATCACGGCATTAGTACATATTTTATGCTTAATACGGCATTATTCATAATGCCCGGGCAATTTGAAAAATACTGGGCTTCTATTTCTGTCTGCAGGGTCTAAAGTAAACTAACGTCAGGGTGCCCTAAGCTCACGAGCTCGCTTCGCTCAATCTAGAACTAATTCATTGACCATAATTATAGAATTGCCCAACCGTTACGTAGCAATATTCATAATGACCAGACAATGTGAACATATAGAAGGGGTTGGGGGGTATGTGAAGGGTGGGTTCTCTGACAGCAAACCTCAGTGTTATAGCGAGATTTACACAATTATGACAGTTAACAAAAGTTCACAATAAAAGAAAAACTTGAAAATTTCAATTCTTACTAACTAAATACCTTTGATTATATACTTGTCTAGATAGAACAATGCAAACAAACGACGCGCTAAAACTGTCTCCAATTGCGTGATATGTATGAGTACCGCTCGTGTACTTATTGTCGTCAAACTGTCAATGTATGCGTGTTTAGGGATGCCTGCTCCAAACTATCAACCTACCTTTTCTGAATTATTTAATATGATGAAAGTTAAACCTGTTTTAGGTTAAATTAAACAATAATTTTGTAGATTAGTGTATCATTTATTTTAGTAACAACAAAAATACAATGAAAAAATATACGGTAATTTATAGATTAAAACCCATCTCTTTGTGTTTGTTCTCGGAATATTTTTCTCTTTGATTTTATTGCCTGGGCTACGTTAAGGTAAGTTGTCATTTACTGATCAAATATATAATGTAATTTTTAAAATAATAATGTTCTTCTGATCGAAATATTATGTAATGCTATATGTATTTTGTCTCCCATAGTTTCGTTAAATCTCCCTAGTAATAAACTGACAAAACTGGCTAAAACAGACTAACCTACAAAGTAACGAATTAAAAATCGTGTGTTCTTATAATAATAGTGGTTAAATAACAAAACGTACCGGTGAAAAGTGCTCTTGGTATTATTATACGGTTTTCCCACATATACAGTCTGACGGCACAAACATGCATAATTAATTATTTTTCGTGAACACGTTACCCTTAGGTGTTTCAAATGACACTGACATAAATAAGAAGCGAGTCTACCAATTTTAGTAGACTTTATTTGGGCCGTTCAGGTCGGGTCAATGTGGCATCTAGACAAGTATATAATCAAAGCTAAATACATTACACAAATACGTGTACAGCACACAATGCATAAACATAATACATACTTTATATTCTTTATAATATAATACTAACATACACATATATTTATGAGTCACGTTGACAGGATATGTTCCCTAGTTCTTCTCCTGACGATCTCTAACGAAGGACTATCCCGTATGGTGAAAATTACTTATATAACGTTGTTAGTAATTGTGCAAACAGGTGGTAAAAATAAGTAACCATGTAAAACTATTCAAAAATAAAATAATAACATACTTAGTAAAAATGGTCTCTAAATTAATAATGTTTACGCATTGGAGTAGGCGGCAACCTGGGATTGGGTTCCATCTCTACTCCACGTCCACTCGACCTACCCTCTGTCAGCAGAGGGGGGAGTAGGCGTTAGATGGCCACCGCAGCGACGGACTAGCCGTCCCGCCTCTAGCCCGGTTCCCTTCACAGACCATCATGGATGATGATCTGTGTTTGAAACCGTGACCTTTCCTCGTGTGTTGAAATTAGCCGCCCGCCCCAACTGTCCACCCAACGTGGGTGGGCAGCTGGAGCTGACGTTGCCCAGGGTGCGCCGCGTGGAGGCTTTCAACCTGAAGGGCACATTCACCTGCGCCCTGAAGCAGGCGGTGAGTGACATCCAAGAGGCGGTTGAGGTCCTCAGCAGCCGCACAACCAATGATGAGACGTCGAAACTGTGGGAGGAGAACCACCGGCTGCGATCCGAGTTGGAGGACCTCAAGCGGCAGATTGCTGCCCAGAAGGATGCCTCTTCTGTCACGAGCCCATCGCCAGCCCTGTCTTCGGCCCCATCTTCGGCCCCGTCGTCGGCCCCTGCACTTGCGGATGCGGATATCGAGAGGATCGCGCGCATCTGCATGATGCAGTGCGGCCAAATGGTGAGTGCCCGGATGAAGGTCATAGAGGCGAGGTTGCCCCCAGCCGAAACCGTCCGCCCACCACTCGCTGCAGACAAGCGGAGACAGGACGGGCTCGCTAGACCGGCAGCCGCCACGGCTGAAACAAGAAGTGCTGGAAAGGCGGCCACTAGGCTCACGGAGGGGCCCAGTAAGCCCGCTGAGGGTAGGTCCGTGCCCACTTCCCAATCGGCGGCTGCTACCCCGCAGACACCACCTAACCCCCTCACGGAGGCCTGGACGACGGTGGTTAAAAGGGGACGCCGTCGGAAGAAGAGGACGGCGCCACCGCCGGCAACCATTGGAGGACCCGCACCGAATAAGGCCGCGGGACCGCCTAAAGTCAGAACACCACGCTCCGCGGCTGTAGTGATCACCCTGCAGCCCGGAGCCGTCGAAAGGGGCGTCTCTTACAAGGCGGTCCTGACAGAGGCGAGGGCCAAAGTCGCGTTCCCCGACCTTGGAACACCGTCCGGCTTCAAAATAAGGCCGGCGATTACTGGGGCGCGGCTGCTCGAGGTGTCGGGTGCATCTAGCGCTGAAAAGGCGGACCAAGCTGCGGGAGGTCCTCAACCCTGAGGACGTCCGGGTGTCCAGGCCTATGAAGACGTCTGAGCTGCGTGTCGACGGTCTGGACGACTCGACGACCCCAGCTGAGGTCGTGGCGGCTATCGCCCAAGCCGGCGGATGTCCATCCGAGGACGTACGGACGGGCGAGATCCGCGCCGACGCTACCGGGCTTGGCATGATTTGGGTGCGGTGCCCGGTGGCGGCGGCGCAAAAAGTCGCTAACAGTGGAAGACTGCTGGTGGGATGGGTTTCAGCGAGGGTCAAACTGCTGCAACCCAGGGCATTGCGGTGCTATCGTTGCCTGGACATTGGGCATGTCAGGGCACGATGCACCGCTGAAACAGACCGCAGCGAGCAGTGCTATCGCTGCGGTCAGCCCGGCCACAAGGCGGCTCAGTGCTCTGCGGCGCCAAACTGCAGCCTCTGTACAGCTGCAGGGAGGCCCGCTGGGCACAGAGCGGGAGGAAAGGCCTGTGGCGCACCCGCACAGCAGAAGAGGAGAAGGAGGACCAAGGTTGCCGGGGGCTCTTTGCCCCCTCGTCAGTCTGGCTGCTCTTCGGCCGACTCCCGGCCTAGGAATGGAGTGGAGGGAATGGATTGCGCATAATGGCGCTCTACCATTTCCTCCAGGGCAATATCAACCACTCTGCCAGAGCACAGGATCTCTTGCTCCAGAGCATGGCAGAGTGGTCGATTCACGTGGCTGTGGTCGCTGAGCCGTATTTTGTCCCACCCAGGGATAACTGGGTTGGAGACCTCGACGGTTTGGTGGCCATCATTGGCGGAGCTCTAGCCAGCCCGTCCCGAGGTCACGGCTGGGTGGCCGCCCTCGCGGACGGCGTTGGCACAGTTGGTGCGTATTTTTCGCTCAACAAGAGTCTCGCCGACTTCGAGAATTTCCTTGTCGAGTTGGGCGCCGTCGTAGGCCGACTCCACCCACACCCTGTGCTGTTGCTAGGGGATCTCAACGCCAAGTCTTCGGCGTGGGGATCTCCGGTAACCGATGCTAGGGGTGAGGTGCTGGAAGAGTGGGCAGTCGCCACCGGCCTGGTCGTACTAAACCGGGGCTCGGTCCAAACGTGCGTGCGACAGCGGGGCGGTTCGATAGTGGACGTATCTTTCGCTAGCCCTGCTGTCGCGAGCCGTGTCCGTGACTGGCGTGTCGCCGTGGAGGTGGAGACGTTATCGGATCACAGATATATCCGTTTTGACGTCTCCACCCAGACCGACGGCGGCCGCGGTACGCCGGCCCCGCGAACGGACGGTCCGCGCTGGGCGCGTAAGCGCATCGACAGGGAACTTCTCGAGGAGGCCACCATTGTCCAGGCCTGGATCCGGGAGTCGGCAATGACCGGACCCGTCGACGTCGAACAGGAGGCGCTGTGGTTCCGCGGGGCGATGACGCAAATCAGCGACGCGTCCATGCCCCGGGTCCACGCACAGTCAACGAGGCGCCAGGTGTACTGGTGGTCCGCCGAGATCGCACAGTTGCGTGTTGCGTGCGTAGCGGCCAAACGCCAGTACACCCGATACCGGAGTAGACGTCGTCGGTTCCCTGACGAAGAAGCCGCGCGGTATGAGGTGTACCGCGCGGCGACGGAGACTCTGCGGCTGGCCATCGGTGAGGCGAAGAAGCGAGCCAGGGAGGAGATGTTGGAGACTCTAGACGGGGATCCGTGGGGGCGCCCTTATCGAGCGGTTCGAGGGAAACTTCGAGCCGCCGCGCCTCCGCTTACGGAGAGTCTCCAACCCGAGCTGCTGGAGGAGGTAGTCGCAGCCCTCTTCCCGGCGAGAGCGGAGCATTTCCCGCCGCCAATGGCTTTGCCCACGGCCACAGAGTCTATAGAGGAGGACGCCATCAGCGTCCCAGAGGTGACACAGGCAGAGATGGGGGCGGCCGTGATGCGGCTCCGGGCCAAGAACGTGGCTCCGGGGCCCGACGGGATCCACGGCCACGTATTAGCCCTCGCTCTGAAGGAGCTAGAGCCCTGGCTGAGAGGACTCTTCACAGCGTGCCTTGAGCGGGGCCAGTTTCCCACTTTGTGGAAATCTGGTCGTCTGGTCCTGCTAAGGAAGGCGGAGCGCCCTGCGGACTCACCGTCCGCGTACCGGCCCATAGTGCTGCTAGACGAGGTAGGTAAACTGTTCGAGCGGATAATCGCTGCTCGCCTCGTCAGCCACTTGTACAGAGAGGGGCTGGACCTGGACGAAAGCCAGTTCGGCTTTCGGCATGGGCGCTCCACCATCCACGCAATATCGCAGGTGAGAGTCCTAGCGGAGGAAGCGGTGTCCCAGGGTGGTGTGATGTTGGCGGTATCACCGAGTGCCTCCCTACCTCCGCCGCATCGTCGGGGCTTATTTAGCGGAGAGGTGTGTCACCTACGTGGGACGTGATGGCGTCGCAAAACAGCACCGCATGTCGTGCGGTGTTCCACAGGGCTCAGTCTTGGGCCCTCCTCTGTGGAACATCGGGTACGACTGGGTGCTGAGGGGCGAACTCCAACCGGGCGTGGACCTGACGTGTTACGCGGACGATACGCTGGTCACCGCCCGGGGGAGTTCGTACAGGGAGGCAGCGTTGCTAGCGACGGCTGCGGTCTCACAGGTGGTGAGCCGCATACGGCGCCTTGGCCTGGAGGTGGCCCTCAACAAGTCGGAGGCCATGGTCTTTCATGGCCCCCGGCGGGCGCCACCACCCGATGCCCACATCGTGGTCGGGGGGGCTCGAATCGCTGTCGAGTCTACCATGAAGTACCTAGGATTGGTGCTCGACAGCCGGTGGGATTTCGGCCCCCACTTTCGACGGCTGGCGCCCAAGTTGTTGGGCGCGGCTGGAGCGCTGTCAACGCTGCTTCCCAATCTGGGGGGCCCGAGCGCCACCTGTAGGCGGCTCTACGTAGGGATCGTGCGATCGATGGCCCTGTATGGGGCCCCGATCTGGGCGACTGACCTGACGGCTGGCAGCATCGCTGTTTTGCGAAAGCCGCAGAGAGCGATGGCCGTCAGAGTCATCAGGGGTTATCGCACGATCTCCTACGAGGCGGCTTGTGCACTGGCCGGATCCCCGCCCTGGGACCTGGAGGCGAAGGTACTCGCGTCACTGTACCGGTGGCGCGAGGAAGCGCGGGCGCGGGGCGAAGGGCCGATGCAGCGACATATGGAGTTGGGTCGGTCTCAGCTTCGCGAGGTCCTGGTGGCGGAATGGCGGGACAGGCTTTCACGCCCTACCGCCGGCCTCATTACCATCGAGGCGGTCCGACCGGTGCTCGAGCGCTGGCTCGGGAGGAGGCACGGCTCCCTGTCGTTTCGGGTGACGCAGGTGCTCTCGGGGCATGGCTGCTTCGGGAAGTACCTGTGTCGCATAAACAGGGAGCCGGACGCCCGGTGTCACCACTGCGTCGACTGCCGGGAGGACACGGCGCGGCATACGCTGGCAGAGTGTGCCGCTTGGGAGGAGCCATGCCGTGCCCTCATCTCTGAAGTAGGCAGTGACCTGTCGCTGCCGGCTGTAGTCGAGTCTATGGTCGGCAGCGAGGAGTCCTGGGACGCGGTGATATCCTTCTGCGAAACAGTCGTCTCGCAGAAGGAGGCTGCGGAGAGGGAGAGGGAGATTTCATCCGCTAACCCAATCCGCAGCAGACGCGCCGGGCGTAGGCGGAGGGCGGACAACGCCCTCTTCCAGCCCCCCTAAATGGGTCCAGGGGCGACGGACTCGGGGACTTCTGTCGCCCCCCTCACATCCGGACCCGAGGTGGTGGCGCGTAGTGTTCCACGCGCGCCCCTCTGAGACGTCGCGGGGGGAGTCCAACACCTCACTCCCCCCCAACCCGAGATCGTGGTCCGCAGAGGCGGGCCGGCACTAGCCGGGGGTTGCGGAAGTATCGTTGTTCCCGCGACCCCCGGTGTAGGTGTGAGACGGAACACCGGGGTGGTTTTTAGTCAGTATGAGTCTGACAGACCCCCCCGCCCCCCCCAGGGCGGAGGACATCCAATGAGGAATTTCCATCCCGGAAAAAAAAAAAAAAAAAGGCGGCGGCGTTTGGCAGTACCGGTTCGCACGGCGGCGGCGCGGCGCGGCGGTGCATGCCCGCGGATGAGTCGAAGTCTCTGAATAATCGAACGGTGGCCGCGCTCACAAGCGCGAGCGCCCAGATGCTCTTCCGACCCAAAATGCTAACTATAAGTTTGCGATTTGTGCTTCGAAAATTTAGAAATTTTCGATTCGATTAGTTGATTTGAGTTGAGTATCGTTTGAAAAACTTAAAATTCTATACTGGCTCTCGGTTTTCAAAATATAATTCTTCGAAACGAAATCGAAAACAACAAAAAGCTCTCGTTTTGAATTCCTTGACTTGTGCATTGTGCAACTACGGAACCCTATTACTGCGCGTGGCCAACACACACTTGCCCGGTTTAAAAAAAATGGCTAAGTCACTCTCTTCCAGGAGGAATTGAACGGTACTCGTTCAAGCTCCTGGAAGAAGATAAGGGAGAGGCACCCACTGCGGAAGCAGAGGCGGAACCCTCCGAGGATGGACTACACCGACGTGAGGAGGCCATCGAGGAAATCTCTGCTTACGGCGCATCGCAGGAGGCAGAGATTGGGACCAGGGCGTCAGAGGCAGACCACGAGGATGACATCCTCGGGGACTTCGACACCCTGGGGATTCAGTCGCCGATTGCTCCTGAGGAGAGCCAGGCGATGGAGGAGGAGCCTCAAAACTAGGGCCCTCCTATATTGACACAGGCCCATCAAATAATCCAAGATGGAGGGACTAAGGTGTGTACAAATTAATTTGCATCATTGCAGAGCCGCTACTGCCCTTCTGGCTCGGCAACTGAAGCTTAACACATTTGACGTTGCCTTGATACAGGAACCTTATCTGTATAAGGGGACTATAAAAGGCTTAGGTGGGACAGGAGGCATGGTGCTCTATGACTGTCCAACTAATGACGCGAGGACTTGCATCTATATCAGGGGCGGTATAGAGGCAATGCCCTTACGTACTTTCTGTTACAGGGATCTCACAACAACTCTGATCCAAGTGGGGATGGGCACAGAGAAAAGGAAAATTATCCTTGCCTCTGCCTACCTCCCATATGAACAAAAGGAACCAGTAACACCACTAATCAGAAGACTGGTTGACTACGGCAACCAAGAAAACCTCGACCTGATACTTGGCTGCGATGCGAATGCACACCATGTCGTTTGGGGCAGCTCAGATGTCAACAAACGAGGGGAGGATTTGTTGGACTTTGTGGTAAGCTCTTCTTTACAAATCCTTAACGCAGGCAATAAACCTACTTTCAGGACCTCGGCGAGAACTGAAGTTATTGACCTGACACTGGCTTCAAACAAGGCCAGCGCTTACATCGAGAATTGGCATGTATCGGACGAAATCTCTCTGTCTGACCATAATTATATATGCTTTAGGTTTAGGACGGCGGCAGAAGCCGAAACTAGACGAAGGAGAAACCCAAGACATACAAATTGGGACTCGTACAGGAGGGACCTAAAAGTAAATCTAGGGAGCCCTAAAGGTAAGCTCAATTCCATACTAGATATAGAATTTGAAGCAGATAGAATCAAGATGGGCACCATCGGTGCATGGGTAGATAACTGCCCAGAGAAAAAGGCCTTTTGCAAAAGGGTACCATGGTGGACTCCTGAACTAGCTAAAATACGTCAGGAAACACGACAGGCCTTCAATGATGCAAAAGTCAGAAAAGACTTCTCTGACTATCATAGCATGCTGACGAGGTATAAGATGGCGGTACGCAAGGCCAAAAGAACTAGTTGGCGGCAGCATTGCACCTCCATCGAAGCTCTGCCGAATGGAATGAGGTTGTGCAAAGCGATGTCCATGACTAAGACAAACCCACTATCATCTGTAAAGGATGAGAATGGGTATCTAACGGAAAC
The DNA here is from genome assembly GCA_964057195.1 of Orthosia cruda. Lineage (NCBI taxonomy): Eukaryota > Metazoa > Arthropoda > Insecta > Lepidoptera > Noctuidae > Orthosia > Orthosia cruda. Next base: position 34,403,449 of record OZ059838.1, read on the forward strand.
TGGACAGGACACTCTGGGCGTGATGTTTAGAACTCACTTCCCGGAATGTATACTACGCGACAGCGATGAAGAGGATCCAGTCACAAGGGACGAGCTCACAAGGCACACGTCCAAAAATAACTGGCTCACGGCAAAGAAAGTGGTAGATGAAAATAAACTGAAGCTTGCCATAGTGGGCTTCCAGCCTCTCAAATCCCCTGGTCCGGATGGCATCTACCCAATACTATTGCAAGAAGGGGCATCTGTTTTGATACCTCATTTGAGTAAGCTCTACAGAGCCTGCATAGCCTTTGGGTACGTACCCAAGGCATGGAGGGAGGTCAAAGTCACCTTTATACCGAAGGTGGGAAGGCCGACTTACGAAGAAGCTAAAGCTTACAGGCCAATTAGTCTATCATCCTTTCTCTTAAAAGCTCTGGAGAAACTGGTAGACAGGTACCTAAGAGAGGGACCACTTAAAATCTTCCCTCTACATAAACTACAGTGCGCCTACAGCCCTGGTAAATCTACAGAAACGGCATTGCACTATGTTGCGAGTCGAGCCGAGGCTGCGCTAGAGGGACAAGAGATCTGTGTCGGGGCTTTCCTCGACATAGAGGGAGCCTTCGACAAGACAACATTTGAGTCCATACGCATCGCTGCAAAGGAACATGGCATCAATGATACCACGTGCAACTGGATTGACTATATGCTGAGAAGCAGAATAGTCAGATCGGAACTGATGGGTGACAGACTTAGTGCAAAAACAACAAGAGGTTGTCCGCAGGGTGGAGTGCTGTCACCATTATTGTGGTGCTTGGTAGTAGACTCGCTACTTACCAAGCTCAATACTGGACCATTCTACACAGTAGGCTATGCAGATGACATAGCTATAATGGTTAATGGTAAATTCCCGAACATAGTCTCTGGATTAGTACAACAGGCATTGAGGATGACAGAGGAATGGTGTACAAAGAACCACCTCTCTATCAACCCAAGCAAAGCAGTCATTGTTCCATTCACGAGGAAGAGACAATTAGGAAACCTAGGAGAGCTCTCCCTCAATGGAATAAAGCTGCCCTGGTCTACCGAAGTAAAATATCTGGGTGTAACGCTTGATAGAGAACTCAGGTGGAAAACTCATGTGGAAAATATTACGACGAAAGCCCTACGAGTGTTCGGCATGTGTCGTTCCACCTACGGTAAAACTTGGGGGTTAAAGCCCAAAGTGATACGATGGCTGTACCGGACAATGATAATACCTATTATCACATACGGCAGCATGGTGTGGTGGCCCAGAACAAAGCTTGCCTCGTGCAAAGCGCCACTCACCAAATTACAAAGAACAGTGTGTCTAGGCATCACGGGTGCTTTCAGGACAACACCTACGGCAGCGATTGAGAGATACCTCAATATCCCTCCTCTGCATATGATGGTTGAATTCGAGGCAAGGAAGACATTACATCGACTTGCTGTGGCTGGACTATGGGATGCCTCTAAGCCTAGGACCAACCATACAAAGTTTGACGGGAATGAAGGCCTGGATCGGGTAACAAGCATGTTATCCGATAAAATGCAAACTATGTTTGTGTTTGAAAGGTCTTTCAAGGTCCAAATCCCTACAATAGAGTACTGGACGAAGGGAATCGATCCACCAGAACAAAACAGTCTGGTGTGGTACACTGATGGATCCAAAATGGAATCAGGTACAGGGGCGAGAATATACGCAAAAGGTTACAAATGTAGCAAACGCCTAGGGAAAATGGCAACTGTATTCCAAGCGGAAACTTATACCATAATAACCTGTGCTCAAGAGAATATAGATAGAGGAACTAGAGGTAAATCCATATATATTCTTAGTGACAGTCAGGCTGCAATCAAAGCCATGGCATCCTACAAAGTGGACTCCGGACTTATTCTGGATGCTGTCCAAACCCTAAACAGGCTTGGGAAGCACAACAGGGTAAGACTGGTGTGGGTCCCTGGGCACAAAGGAATCCATGGTAACGAAATGGCAGATGAACTGGCAAGAGAGGGCTCAGCAAATGACTTTGTGGGTCCAGAACCATGTGTAGGCATCTCGACGTGCCTCGTAAAGGCCGCATTTAGGGAGTTTGCAGATCACAGACAGCGAACTCATTGGCAATCTAGCACCGGTCTACAACACTCCAAGAAATTCCTAGGCTCTACGTTCAAAGCCCGGGAATGCATTTGGAACATGAGCAGGGGGCAAATCCGCTACCTGCTTGGGGCCTTTACTGGGCACTTTGGAACCAACGACATGCTCATGAAGATGGGTTTAACCGCGACACCCATGTGCAGGTTGTGTGGGGAACATACGGAACGCATGGAGCACCTTCTTTGCACATGCGATGCACTGGCTGGTAAGCGAATGAGTCTCTTAGGGGTTGGATATCCAAGACCAGAAGACTATAGGCTCATATCTCCCAGTCTCGTTGTAAAATTCATGAAAAGAGTTTTCAACGAGATTGGGGAGGAGTAAGGTATCTAGGGGACCACAATAGATCCCAATGGGTCGAAGTGTCCGAGTTAATTCTCGGCCCCTCCACAAGATAAGATAAGATACTCTTTATAACATCAACGAAATGCCAGTAAAAGTTCCGTCAAAAATGATCCAGCCGTTTTTGAGATTAGCCGGCACAAACAAATACACAAACTATTTTTATTTTGTTACCCTTTTTTAATGATTTCAACTTTAGGATTATTATAAACTTAGTATACGTTAACATCATGTATTTGTTATTCTAACCTCAACTTTAAATACTTCATTTAATAGCCCCTTTATACGCATGGCAAGGCGTGATGCACATCCTTTTGATGTTTTTCAATTAGGTTCATAACATTCAGACACTCCCTATTTAGTAATTTCCAAAAATTAAAGTTATTTTTCACTTTATAGTTTTCTTATTTGGAAGTCGGTATTATTTAAAAAAAAAATGTTTTTTTATTTTTCTCTTTTTAGTTGTACCTATCTAATAGGTAAGTAGTTAAGTTAGGTACCTATAATGCCAGAACAGATTACCTGAATATATTGAAACTGAACATAACCGGTGAAATGAGAGTGTACCAAGGTGAACTGTATACATCTGCGTACCCCTTTAGAGCGTACCGGCGTGATATTATGTTATGAAATTATGAAATGCTATAAACAATAAACAGACATACTATTGCAGAAATCCCGATATATTAGCCGTTATTTATTGAATAGTTATGTTGTATATCTCGGAAGGTCTTCATCAGATCTTCACCAAATTAAAATGGAACTAATTTCAGAATATACTTTTTCAAACAAAAAGATTTTTTTAAATCGGTCAACATAATATGACGGAGATATCAAGAAAAACAAACATAAAGTCGAACATAGAACGTCTGCCTTTTTGGTAAGTCAGTTAAAAAATCCGAAATGATTTATAATAATCGCTAATTGCCGGTTTCTACCATCAATGACATGGTAAAGTTTAGAATTTTGAAACACTATGATATTAAATTATAGTGATTAGGTTCACCAAAGTAAGTAAAATGCTTACAAGACGATTTTTTTCAACGAAGTCGACTATTTGAATCACAATCTAATCGTATAATATTTTTTCTCACATACAGTAATTAAATAATAACAGCCGCACGGGTCGATCTTCAAGGTTAAGCAACGCTTGAGGAGGTCGGGCCGTGGATGGGTGACCATTTCAACATACCGAGTTTCCTCCGTGCCTCGGAAAGCACGTTAAGCCGTTGGTCCCGGCTGTCATTTGAAGATCTTTGACAGTCGTTACGAGTAGTCAGGAGCTTGAGATCTGACACCAGTCTAGCCAAGGGGTACCGCTGTTACCCAGTTACTGGGTTGTGGAGGTCAGATAGGCAGTCGCTCCATGTAAAACACTGGTACTCAGCCGAATCCGGATAGACTGGAAGCCGACCCCAATATAGTTGGGAAAAAAGGCTAGGAGATGATGATACAGTAATTACATTAACCACAGCCGGGGGATTGGAAAGAAACCCGAAATGATTCTAAACTTTTAATTATTAAGGTTAATTACTATTAATTATCCTAAAAATACCCATTCCAAGTCGAGGTTGGAAATTGGAATGGTTACAACTACTAACTACAACTAGCTAACCAACAAATGTCCACTCCAAGCCAATGTTAGGACATGGAGCGGTTACAATAATTAAATAGACTAACTATAACTAAATAGCCTACGAGAATCCATCCTACATGATGTAGGAATATGGAATGCTTTCTCCTTACAAAAAATGCTTATTAATATTGATTTCGAAATCGATTGATTTACTGACGTCCAAGGCTGCATTGGCTTCAAGGTAATGGCATCGTCAGTAACTTCCTGTCTCGATGTTACGTAGTTTCTGAGTCAGAAAGTCAGCTAATTCCTGAGCTATGCGTTTCGTGCTCAAGGTAACTGCATCGTTGCAAGGTCTATGAACAATTAGTTTCCGCAATGTCAGCAGACTCCTAGGCATACGTAACACAGTACATAATATAATAATAATACCAGCCTGTTATTATCCCACTGCAGGGAAATGGCCTCTTCTCATTTTTTTATTTTTTATTTGAGATGGGTTTGCTCTTGACTCTAGTCTAAGTCATAGGTGACAGAGACAGAGTCGACGATGGAGTGAGCTTACCCAGAAGGAGCCTGTTTACTCTAACTTTGAAGAGATTCGGGTTGAATGCGTTCGGAAACAAAGATGCAGGTAGTGAGTTCCATTCATTCGCTGTGCGCATTATGAAGGATGTTTGGAAGCGCTTGGTGCGAATTGGTGGAATGGCAACAAGGTAAGGATGGTAACTTGCAGTGCGTCTAGATGTCCGATGGTAGAAGGGGGCTGGTGGGATGAGGTCGTGGAGTTCTTGAGCACACTCACCGAAATACAGTCTGTAGAAGACCGACAAGCAGGCAACCTTGTTCAATGTCGCCGATGAGTCTCTTAGCTCTGCGTTCCACCGAGTCAAGCGCGGCAAGCTGATACTTTGCTGAGCCATCCCAAAGGTGGCTGCAATACTCCATGCAGGATTGGACTTGCGCTTTGTACAGGGTTAGAAGCTGTCCAGGCGTAAAGTATTGCTTATTTAGGATGCCCAGTTTTTTGGCCGCAATTTGGGCTTTGTGCTCAATGGAGGCGCGAAAGTTAAGACTGGATGTCAACTCCATGCCTAGGAGCTCAATCCGATCAGTCACTGGAACAGACACACCACGAAAAATAGGCGCCCGATCGAAAAGACTCCTTTTAGCGGTAAAAAGACACGCCTGTGTTTTGGTGGCGTTAAAGGAGACCAGATTGTCATCACCCCACTGGGAAACAAGGCTTAAGGTCAAATCTGTCCGCTCTACCATAGTCTCTCTCAAGGAACGAACTACATCCACGCTGGTTCTTGCGCTGGACAGGTATCTCTCTGAAACAGTACTGTCATCTGCGTATCCAACAATACCAAGCTGAAGAAGGTCATTGATGTGCAGCAGGAAAAGAGTTGCAGAGAGAACAGACCCCTGAGGAACTCCGGAATCAATAGCCATAAGGTCAGAGGAGCAGCCGTCTATGACTACTCGGATCGACCGTTCGCAAAGGAAATCTGATATCCAGCTACAACAACCAGCGGGGATGCCATACGCAGGAAGCTTACTGAGTAGACTTGCGTGCCAGACCCTGTCAAAGGCCTTCGAGATATCCAGCGAAACAGCAAGTGCTTCGCCGTGTCTCTCGATGGCTTCGCCCCATTCAATAGCAATGGCGCACAGCTTGGACGAAACGTCACAAACAAAATATTCACATACCCACAATCACTCTCACAATTGCACTTTTTCTTTTATTGATAGATATTTACGGCTTAAAAAAACAATTGCGTAAATGACTATTGTTTAGGATGAGTGAATAGTTGAGTAGTTTGTTAAAATTGTTAATGCAAATGAGGCAAATGTGAGTACCAACATAAACATATCCAGGTTTATTGGTACAAAATTAAAGTGAAGTTGTACTCAAGACTATATTAGCTAGACTCAAAAAAACAATAAGATTATTATTTTCTTAGATCATTTCGGATTTTTGTTTTTTTATTTATATATTATATACTTTTATTGCACACCACAAAAACATACAGGACAAAAAATTTCAAACAAGTGTACAATGGGCGGTCTTATCGCACTAGACAATCTCTTACAGACAACCTTTATATGGAGTAACTGAACAAGAGGAGATGAATTTAGGGCTGTTAGTGTACCGAATATCATAAATAATACCTTTTACCACTAAGTCTTGGTAAATCTTAGGTTTTACCGTAGTTCGGGCTTTTATAGTATAACATATAGAATATATTGTGTTTTGGGATGAATTTAGATAGTGATAGTGGGTTTAGGGAGCTCAAAACAACTGTCTTTCTTATGATATTCGTACAACACCTTACTTATAAAGATAATAATTGTGAGCCTGTAATTTTCCTTATTCAGGCTAAAGATAGACGTCTAAAACATTTTCAGTATCGCCCTAAACCACTATGTCACCTGATGATAAGCGATGATTTGGTCGATGATGGAGTGAGTATGACTAGAAGTAATCTATTCACTCTTGACTTTATAGGCTAGGCTGACTGAGGATATAGGCGCAAATTGAAAATATTCCCAAACCGTTTTGTGCGTAGGTATGGATGGAATATCCACCATGCCACATGCTGGTTGTTTGTTCATAATAAAAAAAAAACGGCCAAGTGCGAGTCGGACTCGCGCACGTAGGGTTCCGTACCATTAATGCAAAAAACGGCAAAATAGTCACGTTTGTTGTATGCGAGCCGCCCCACTTAAATATTTATTTTATTCTGTTTTTAGTTCATTATAGTCAGAAATACATCATCTGTGAAAATTTCAACTGTCTAGCTATCACGGTTCATGAGATACAGCCTGGTGACAGACAGACGGACTGTAAAGTCTTAGTAATACGGTCCCGTTTTGACCCTTCGAGTACGGAACTCTAAAAAAAGGACTTTTAAGCCGAAATATATAATAATTCAATGAGCAATCATGCATTACCAAATTAATGAGATTCACAACAAGGGTAAATTTAATAAACAAAAAGACCATTCAATCATTTATGATGATAACAAGGCTGTTGTTAAAATAACTAGCATAGTCACTTTCCAAAGGTATTATACTATTTCTGTTCAATAGTTACCTATTGAATGTTTTATCTTTATAATTAAAAATTATCCCTCCAGAATGGCTATCCCTAATTGGCCAAATCTTTTTTGTTGTAATTGTAATTGTCATGACAAATTTAGTAGGTATGAAAGAAAAAAAATAAGTTACCCAACTACTGAAAATCGCGATCTAAAAAGTATGAAACAAGAAAATATGCCCGTGAATTTATCGTGGTTTATTACGAGTTATTTTCTTGTTTCATACTTTTTAGAGTGCGTGTTTTCAGTAGTTGGGTTTTGTTTTGAAATATTTTTTTATTTTAGGTAATTTGGGATTTTGCATACATACTTACATAACGATCAACAAACACTTGGCAACGCCGTAGTCGGGTAAAAAATAGTTAAATTATGAATTTGACGGGATATGTCTGGCAAAAGGTAAGCTTAACAAAAATATGATATAGCAAATCCTACCTTAATTTTAAAATCCCTGTTCAATGATACCATACATGATGATACGGGCCGCAAAAACAAAATGTCTTCTTGAATTCATGCCCCCTAGAGGACGCCATATTCAATTTAATGTAACGTCACATAGCTTATAACCAGCGGACCAACAAGTCGTTTCCAACGACGTCTCATTTATCAAGTTATAATAAGTAGTTTAGAAGGTATGAGGGAACAGAAGAACATACAAACATACACATATACCAGTCAAAACCACAACCCTCCTGTTTGCTTATCCGTAGTAGGATAAAAACATTTTTTTTTGATTAGGTCACCCGTGCATAGCTGCCCGCCCAGCAGCTAGTGGTTTTATAAAGTTAAATAAATAGTGTAACGTTTATTATATTTACCCATACCATTCTCTTCAGCTTAACTAATAAATATTTGATTTCAGTAAAATCCTCCTTTTTTAACTGACTTCAAAAAAAGGAGGAGTTCCCCGATTACTCAAAGACGCCTGGACCGATTTCAAAAAGTCTTCTTTTGTTTTGAAGGGTATACTTCCTATTTGGTTCCATAGTCATCAGGTCAGTATCTGATGATGGGATCCTAGAGCAATCGAGGGAACTCATCAAATATTATAGGCATACATATAGTGATTTTGGTATTTTCATCAACAATGCAATCACTTTCACTCAGAAAGTATAATTTGGTGAAGTGGAACTGATGAAGAACCCAGATGGCCACTGGAACTCCTAAATGTTAAATATGTCACGGGTATAAAATATCTCAACCGACTATGATGAAGCAAATACTTATAAATGAATGATACTGATGAAAATGGTTCAATGGTTGAACTGTTCTGATGATGAAGCCGGAAGGTAGGCACTGGAACTCTGAAATAAAACAATGTATCCTAGTCGTGCTTGGGCTTATTGGCATCGTCATGAGATGTACTTTGGCCATAAATGATTATCATGTTAATTAACATGATAATCATTTATGGCCAAAGTCGAAAAACTGAAAAAAATGGGTACAAAAGACACCGACTTCGGCAAAAGAAAGTTATTTTTTCCTTTTACGTTTTTTGTTCTGGAAGTCGGTTTGATTTTTATTGAAATTAACGCTTAGATATATAACTGAAACTAAGTATTTTGAGCTTAAAGTCAAGCAAATATAACTCTTCAGCCAAGATAGGTCAGTTCCTCGGAACTCTCCGGCAGTTGCTGCACAGAAGCAAACTCATGTGTCAACAAACGTGAGGGTACGGGTACTGCGCAGTGACAACAATAATCATTCATCTACTTACTTGAAATAGTATTCATCTTTATGCCTATTTATAATGCTATTCCACTCCTAACAAAGCAAACATCGACTATTATCGCAAACAAGCATGTGCTGCAATTGTAATCTTAAGAAAATACTACAGCACCACCCCACAAGCAGTCAATTCAACTGAACCATCGCAAATTTCTATTATAATGAGTACAATAATTTCTGTAAGTTTACATTGAGTCGACACAACTGGATATGACACGACACTGCGATGGTATATAAACGATCACGACGGAGGTCATCGCGTCAGTTCAAGTAACGCGAACTATGTTTGCAGTAGTGACAAAGTTTTTGCTAATAGCACTGTTTTGTTACAGATCCTCCGCTGACGAAGTTAATGGACGCTTTTATCCACGGTACCACATCTCTCCACCGCACGGATGGATGAACGATCCCAATGGCTTCTGCATTTTTAGAGGTGAATACCACCTATTCTACCAATACAACCCCGAAAGCAGCCAAGTGCCTGGAATTGCACACTGGGGACATGCGAAGAGCAAAGACTTGATGACTTGGATACATCAACCGATTGCTATGTTTCCAGACGAATCGTATGATAAAACTGGAGTATTCTCAGGAAGTGCTGTAATTGAAAACGATACAATGTATCTTTTGTATACAGGAAATGTTAATTATCCTGGAGAGACTCCAGATCACGTGCAGCGTCAAGCCTTAGCCTCTAGTACTGATGGAGTTTATGTTACAAAATATGCAGGGAATCCTGTCATCATAGCGGAGGAACACCAGCCGAATATCAGAGACCCGAAAGTATGGAAACACGGTGATTGTTATTACATGGTGTTGGGAAATTCTTTCGATAATGATACTCGCGGACAAGCGCTACTTTATATGTCGGAGGATTTAATTTCCTGGAAGCAAATGTCAGTTTTAGATCAATCTGATGGGTCTCTAGGTTATATGTGGGAGTGTCCAGATTTCTTCGAGGTGGATGGAAAGTGGGTACTGTTATTTTCACCACAAGGAATTGAACCTAAGGGAGAAAAATACAGAAATCTATATCAGACCGGTTATATAGTTGGAGAATTTGATTACGCAACTAATTTGTTTACGCCACAATCCAAATTCAAAGAATTGGATCATGGGCATGATTTCTACGCTACGCAAACAATTTTGGACGAATATAAACGTAGGATATTAATTGCATGGTTTGACATGTGGGAGCAAGTTTATCCTGAACGTAATGATGGTTGGACTGGCCAAATGACAATACCGAGAGTTTTATCCCTCACGAAAGATTTAAGACTAATCCAGAAGCCTGTTAAAGAGATTTGTAACGCCCGTGGTCAAACTTTGTACTCGGGTAAGGCTCCAGGTGGCCACACCATCCAATTGGAAGATAAGGCCGGCGAAATAAAAATAACGGCATCAAAGTATCAAAATTTCAACATATTTATAGAATCTACGAACACGAGTGTTTCGATTAGTTATGATAAGCATAAAGGTAAGGTAACCCTTGATCGCGGTGGTGAAGATGGTATTCGTAGAACAAACTGGAATCCTGTAGACAAACTGGTGTGGTATATTCTTGTCGACGCGAGTTCCATTGAGTTGTTCTGTGGGGATGGTGAAGTCACTTTCTCTAGTCGATTCTTCCCATATGGTGATGTTAAACTTAGGCTAGGCGATCACGTGCTAGTTGATAATTTGTCGGTTACTTCAATGAAACGTACTGTAGAGCAGCCCAAAAACAATAACAAATAACTTAACTATTCAGAGATTGTCTTATTATTGTCCGTTATCAACATTAACGACAAACACCACAATGATGAATAAAATATTGTAAAAACTGACATTGTTGTTCTTGTCTAGGTACACTGTCAATTAAAATTGTTGGATATTTGAAACCCTGTTATTATATCTCTTGATATTGAATCACGATTGTAACATTTTCTGTAGTTTTTACCCTGGTTCATTATGCAGCTATGAGTCACTTTATTATTTTATCGTTGACTGAAATTATAGTAAACTATTGTATAAATTGTTAAATTATATTGTTATGTGACTTGCTATTGTAATATTGAAGTTAAAGTATTTCGAAGCTGCACATTCGACAGTGAAACCAAAGAATTTGAGGCTCTTGTTTTCACTAAAACTTCAAAATTAAATATTAAAAAGTGTAAAAATTGTATATTATTGCCTATTTGCATATGTAATGCCTATTATTTTGCCAAAACATATTGGATAATTGTGCGGACTATAAAATTGTCCAAAAGTTGTAACATTAAATTCAAGGACAATGATTGTCAATATAAAAGTTAAAAACATTGTATGTCGTATGATAATAATTCATTATTTAATTTGGCCACCATACTTGCAGCAATGCAGCTGTTAAAATACATTTTTGTTAAAACAAATAGGAAAACTATTATAACTTATTATGCATTGTATTACTATACAGCTGTACAAATAAAGACCAAATTCATATTTATCCTATTTTCATGAAATAAAATGTTGTAGTAACAAATTCATTTTCAATTTTTTACCTATTCTGTTAAGACTGCACCGTGCAAAATAATTCAAAACGATCGTCACAGTTATAGGGGTATAATCAATATTATTACCATAATTGCGATAAAAAATATGTAATGAACACCACAATGAATGTGTTAACGATTCTATGTTAGCAAAAATAAAAAATATTGTCTAGTTTAAATTACAAAAATACGTAAAGTTAGACAAAAATCTTAAAATAGCATGCTAGTGTTTTAATGATTTTAGATAGTAAACTGTTGAATTTTTTCACAATCTTTAATTCATATTAATCTCTAATGGTCATACCACAATTTAGTGTTTTAACATTTTCGAAATGTCATTTGGTTATTTTTGTGTTCTTTTTTTTCTTAATTGTCGCGCTGTTTTGAATTAGTAGTGTTCAAAGTAGCTATATGACAATAACTTGCTTAATGATTTATGCTTTATATTTTAAGCGCGTTATTTTACACGCTTTATTATAACGCGCATTTTTATAACGCACGGGCGCGGGGCGTACACGAATAAAGCAACCGCGGCGACTGTTAACTCGCAGCTGTTAGCGTTGGACTCGTTGGACAGACAGCATGCTTAAAATATTACATCGCTTTTATGAATTTACTACGTTAAAATGGAGCAGTAAATATAAACAATGAACTTTCCTTCATACTTTCAGTTCTACTTCACTAATTTAAGTTCCATATTGGTAAATCACTATTTCTTTTAGACATTTTCGTCTGTTATACACACAAAAAAAAACAAAAGATTAAACAACAACACAATCTTTCAATCAATCGTCCTTATCCTTACTTACACAATATTATACTTAGTCAATATTACGTATCCTATCACTGTTTACAATAAAAAGCACGAAGCAAAATAGCGTAGGTATATTACGTGAGCCGCGCGGGATCTACAATTACGCGCGCGACCGATAAAAATCGCTAGCATGCAACGACTGGCCGCCGCGCCCGCCCGGCGCCTTCAAGCTTATTGCTTTATTTATGTTATTGCGTTGCGCGCGATTCGCGTGATACTGCGTTATAACGAACTAAGCAAATAGCGCAAAGCGCCAAGTGAGTTCCAGAATAGCGTTTGCTTTATGCTATTTATAATAAGCACGCTTTTTTAAGTTGCTTTACGTTATATTGACCACCACTATTTTGAATCATACGCAACGTGCACCTGTCGTCAATTCAGTCGTCCACGAGAGCTCGGAGCGAGGTCTCATCGTGGAGCGACGCGCCGATAACGATAATTCGCGATCTATTGTGTACGTATACATTGCCGCAAATAGTTGAATAAGGTAAGTCATATTTTTAATTTTTGTGTAGGAATTTTTATGCATACCTAACATTTACTTTTAATGTTTTTACTATTCAATACATATTTCTGTTTTAGTTTAAAAAAAAAATTGTTAGTAAAAATAATGCTGTTCTCATAAAAAGTATGTATTTCTATTTTTTTATTTTATTTCCTTTTCAACCGATTTTCAAAAATGAGGCGGTTTTATGTTCAGCTGTATGTTTGTTTTTTTGTGTATGTTTATCGATTTCATAAATTGTGGACCGATTTTGGAAATTCTTTTTTTGTTTGGAAGAGTACGTTCAATTTAAATTTGGTGAAGATCTGTTGAAGAATTCTGGAGATTTGCAACAGAACTCCTCAAATAATTACGGCGGATCTTTCAGGATTGTTGCAATCGCATGTCTGTTTATTGTCATATGTTCATAATATAACATCGCGCCGGTACGCTCTAAAGAGAGAGGTACGAAGATGTGTACAGTAAACCCTGGTACACTCATTTCACCGGTTATGTTCAAGTTGTATGTTAGATTTGTTTGGAAAAATGTTTTATCTAACATAATGGCGCATGTAGGTAATCGATTTTTTCAATTGTTTCTCAAATATTTGATATTGGTATCGTGTAATGGGTTTTTAGGGAAGCCGATTGCAAATCTGACATTATTTTTAAAATTCAAGATGGCGGATGCAACTTTTTCTCAAACATTCGATATGGGTATCGTGTAATGGGTTTTTAGGGATGCCAATTGCAAATCTGACTTTCTTTTTAAAATTCAAGATGGCGGATGCAACTTTTTCTCAAACATTCGATATGGGTATCGTGTGATGGGTTTTTAGGGATGCCGATTGCAAATCTGACATTCTTTTTAAAATCCAAGATGGCGGATGCAACTTTTTCTAAAACATTCGATATCGGTATCGTGTAATGGGTTTTTAGGGATGCCGATTGCAAATCTAACATTCTTTTTAAAATCCAAGTTGGCGGATGCAACTTTTTCTCAAACATACGATATGGGTATCGTGTAAAGGGTTTTTAGGGATGCCGATTGCAAATCTGAAATTCTTTTCAAAATCCAAGATGGCGGATGCAACTTTTTTTCAAACATTCGATATGGGTATCGTGTAATGGGTTTTGAGGGATGCCGATTGCAAATCTGACATTCTTTTTAAAATTCAAGATGGCGGATGCAACTTTTTCTCAAACATTCGATATGGGTATTGTGTAATGGGTTTTTAGGGATGGCGATTGCAAATCTGACATTCTTTTCAAAATCCAAAATGGCGGATGCAACTTTTTCTCAAACATTCGATATGGGTATCGTGTAATGGGTTTTTGGGGATGCCGATTGCAAATCTGAAATTCTTTTCAAAATCCAAGATGGCGGATGCAACTTTTTTTCAAACATTCGATATGGGTATCGTGTAATAGGTTTTGAGGGATGCCGATTGCAAATCTGACATTCTTTTTAAAATTCAAGATGGCGGATGCAACTTTTTCTCAAACATTCGATATGGGTATTGTGTAATGGGTTTTTAGGGATGGCGATTGCAAATCTGACATTCTTTTCAAAATCCAAAATGGCGGATGCAACTTTTTCTCAAACATTCGATATGGGTATCGTGTAATGGGTTTTTGGGGATGCCGATTGCAAATCTGATATTCTTTTTAAAATCCAAGATGGCGGATGTAAAGATTTCTCAAACATTCGATATAAGTATCGTGTAATGGGTTTTGAGGGATGCCGATTGCAAATCTGACATTCTTTTTAAAATCCAAGATGGCGGATGCAACTTTTTCTCCAACTTTCGATATGGGTATTGTGTAATGGGTTTTTAGGGATGGCGATTGCAAATCTGACATTCTTTTCAAAATCCAAGATGGCGGTTGCAACTTTTTCTCAAACATTCGATATGGGTATCGTGTAATGGGTTTTTAGGGATGGCGATTGCAAATCTGACATTCTTTTCAAAATCCAAGATGGCGGATGCAACTTTTTCTCAAACATTCGATATGGGTATCGTGTAATGGGTTTTTGGGGATGCCGATTGCAAATCTGAAATTCTTTTCAAAATCCAAGATGGCGGATGCAACTTTTTTTCAAACATTCGATATGGGTATCGTGTAATGGGTTTTGAGGGATGCCGATTGCAAATCTGACATTCTTTTTAAAATTCAAGATGGCGGATGCAACTTTTTCTCAAACATTCGATATGGGTATTGTGTAATGGGTTTTTAGGGATGGCGATTGCAAATCTGACATTCTTTTCAAAATCCAAAATGGCAGATGCAACTTTTTCTCAAACATTCGATATGGGTATCGTGTAATGGGTTTTTGGGGATGCCGATTGCAAATCTGATATTCTTTTTAAAATCCAAGATGGCGGATGTAAAGTTTTCTCAAACATTCGATATGAGTATCGTGTAATGGGTTTTGAGGGATGCCGATTGCAAATCTGACATTCTTTTTAAAATCCAAGATGGCGGATGCAACTTTTTCTCCAACATTCGATATGGGTATTGTGTAATGGGTTTTTAGGGATGGCGATTGCAAATCTGACATTCTTTTCAAAATCCAAGATGGCGGATGCAACTTTTTCTCAAACATTCGATATGGGTATCGTGTAATGGGTTTTTAGGGATGGCGATTGCAAATCTGACATTCTTTTCAAAATCCAAGATGGCGGATGCAACATTTTCTCAAACATTCGATATGGGTATCGTGTAATGGGTTTTTGGGGATGCTGATTGCAAATCTGATATTCTTTTTAAAATCCAAGATGGCGGATGTAAAGTTTTCTCAAACATTCGATATGGGTATCGTGTAATGGGTTTTGTGGGATGCCGATTCCAAATCTGACATTCTTTTTAAAATCCAAGATGGCGGATGCAACTTTTTCTCAAACATTCGATATGGGTATTGTGTATTGGGTTTTTAGGGATGGCGATTGCAAATCTGACATTCTTTTCAAAATCCAGGATGGCGGATGCAACTTTTTCTCAAACATTCGATATGGGTATCGTGTAATGGGTTTTTAAGGATGCCGATTGCAAATCTGACATTCTTTTTAAAATTCAAGATGGCGGATGCAACTTTTTCTCAAACATTCGATATGGGTATTGTGTAATGGGTTTTTAGGGATGGCGATTGCAAATCTGACATTCTTTTCAAAATCCAAGATGGCGGATGCAACTTTTTCTCAAACATAGGATATGGGTATCGTGTAATGAGTTTTGAGGGATGCCGATTGCAAATCTGACATTCTTTTTACAATCTAAGTTGGCGGATGCAACTTTTTCTCAAACATAGGATATGGGTATCGTGTAAAGGGTTTTTGGGGGTGGTGATTGCAAATCTGACATTCTTTTTAAAATCCAAGATGGCGGATGCAACTTTTTCTCAAACATTAGGTATGGGTATCGTGTGATGGGTTTTTGGGGATGCCGATTGCAAATCTGATATTTTTTTTTAAATCCAAGATGGCGGATCACATTTTTCTTATAATTGTGAATTTATTTTATTTTTGATCTATCACAAGAAACAGTAGTAGGTATCTATACTACTGTTTTTTTAAGAGATATCAAAGAGTAATCAGCAAGTTGCTTGCAACTTGCGCACCGTGCACCACGAGACACTTAGTCTAGTTTTTGTATGTACTACTGGAATTCGCACTTCCCCCAATATGATTATAAATTAAAGGCTATTTATTTATAATCATACTGGGGGAACCTTCTCATATTTATTATAGATTATATAACTGTAAGTTTACAGTACCGTTTTTATTTCTGTTTTGGGATGTATGTTTTCAGTTCTAAGACATGCTTTTTGACTACTTACAATATTCTTATGTTATTTCAGTATTCTTCAACGGATTCATATTCAATCATTTTGACAGAAGAAGAAACTGAAGATAAAGACGAGATCATAATACATGGCAATAGAAGTGGGTTTCACATGATGCATTTTAGCTGACTAGAAACACAAGCTACCCATTAAGGTACCGAAAATAAGTTAAAAAATATACTTCGTTTGGTTACTGGCGCTGTAAAACATATATGCGCAAAATGACAAAACTTTTCTCAAAAAGTTCTGGATCTGAAGCAGGGTTTGTTGAACGGGCCATGTGTTTGGAAATCATAGCACATGCAAATCTTATTATTGCAAAAAAACTGACCGAAGGGGAATCATCGAACGAAGAAAATCTGATTTCAACGATGAAAAGTAAAGATGGTGGCTTTATATTTTCAGCCATATTAAAATTCACTTCCAGACCGATGAATAATGCTACAAACTTGATGCATAATGCATAGAGCAACATTACTGAAATTTTTAACGGTATCATAGCGAAGTTTATTGGCGGAAAAATAATAAATTACTCAGGCAGGCAGACATATGCTGGAAGATGTGCCGCATCAGTGGTCTCATTCAATTCGAGACAACCACTGGCATACCAGAGTATAAAAATATTACTCAAGTACTAACAAACTTATAAAACATCTCGAAACCAAGAGAAATACCAAAAGATTGGCGTCAACAAAACGCAGGGTACATAAATCGTTTAATTTAATTTAAAAATGAATTTCTGGAAAAGAGACAAGGAAGGAAATATTAAACAAAAAAACCATAATTGATATTTCCAAGCACAAGGACAACTTCATGTTACACAAAGAAAAATACGCATATTTGCAGTTTGGACTGAATTGGACATGAAGGTTGAACTTATCGAGGAAAAATAGAATTTTGGTCTAAAATGGAAGAAAAATTTAAGACTTTTTATTTTGATTGCTTACTGCCGGAAATCCTTGTTCTCAGTTAGATAGGCAAATGAAACTCAAGGAATGAAATCTCAATGAAAGATCAAGGAAAAGGAGAAAAAAAGATTCGAAACGAACACTTGCAACTGAAGAAACAACAAAACGCAAAAGAAAAGCGCAATAAATCTCATGGGCACGTTATTCTGTTATGCACCAGTGGTGGAAAATAACAATAATGTTTTTAAATGTGATTGATATTACCCTTCTTGTCTCTTTTCTGGAAATCTTATTTTTATAATCTTTTTTATCTTAACCCCACACAAATATTTGGTTATCTGGTGACAACTTTGTATGAAAAATTTAAATTCTTTTTTGAAAAATGTCTTCGACTTCCCTGGAGAAAGTTGTTCATTTACAGAAGCAAAAGCAATTTTTAAAATATGATATTTCCGTTACATCCTGTATAATAAATATACTACGTTTCCCTGGGATTTTTTTAAAATGGTAAAACACGCATTAGGTGATTATAGTTTTTTATTACGGTCTGGTTTTATTATGAAATATACCTACCCATCTACAGTTACTCCCCTAGCTTACCTACAAAGTCTACAAACCCAGTAAAATTCCCGGGCCTACAATCCACAACGCCAAAATTTCATCGCAATCGGATGAATAGTAAGGGAACGGTTATTGCATTACTATAGTACAATACAACCAAACATTATTTTTTATATAATATAGATTATAAGATTTAATTATGGGCTTTATGTACATATAAAACCATCTAAATAATAAATATTCTTCATTTCAAGTCACTCAACACAACGACCCAAATTTTAAAAATCTTTAGTTACCAACTTTTGTCATGCAACTGCAAGCGGGGCTCGAGCGAACTAGTCATTGTGTGCGTGACGACGCACACGACTAGCGCGCTGCAGTAAATACCTATTTGCCGCGCGCATCTTTTGCTCGGCCCAGTCTTAAATAGCCAAGAATAAAATGCATTTTGTCCTACTGCTTGGTAAAGGCCTCTTTCACTTTCCAAACTTCAGCGACCTCTGATTAAGTTTACCCTATAGACATGATCAGACATCATGTTTGTAGGGCATCGTATCAGCGATGGTGATGGTCGATTATTATAAATATATATTGTTTATAACACACTAACATATATATTAAACACCGTAAACACTGATTCACATCCGTACACTTCAACGTAAGATTCAGTTGAAAACCAGCGTCAGGCAACTTCTAGTTGTCTGGCATTTTACTGAATTGTTTTAACATTAAGTTCCCTTTTATTATTTGTTCCTACATTGTGTGCATCTGTGTGTGCCAAATACACTAGTTTATTTTCTTTTTTTCCTTTAAGTGCCAAAATGTTAGATGTTGATCATTGTGACATTGTTTTTATCTTCACACGACCTTAGCCGTGGTCGACCTCGGCGGCGACGACATTCTCAGGCGACCAAGACAAACAAAAAAACTCATGTGCCACGTTACTTAAATTTCCATTAGTGTATTGTACATGTTCTTGCTCACCGAATCGTATATATGTGTGACTATAATTATCGTAAAATGTTTATGGCATGCAGGTAAAAATATATACTTACTAATGAGCTTGACAGTAAAATAATCTATATTACTACGCCTAGGTTCCAGGTAGAGGTAGCCAGATGACCTAGAAACCTACTAGAATAGTTGGTATGAGATGACTGAGGACAATAATGCTTGAAAGGATTTGGGGGAGGCCTCTGCCCAAGGTGCTAAGGTTTAGATAGGAGTAATTTTAAGTAGATAGAAAACTTCCTTGCTAAGCAGCCTACCTACTACCTATTACCTACTGTAGCTATTTTTAAATTTACCACAACAGGTTATTTTTAAATGACTTGACAGAAATAATTCGCGAATTTCTCTATGATCCAAATGGTATTCCTTACCCGTAATGCTCCGTTTATATGAACTTGATACAATTACTGTAAGTAACACTCTGGTCATCGTCGTGCATCTAATAGACAGCCTCTGACTTTTTTTTGCATTCTAACTAAAAGACCCAAAATAAAGACAATTTTACAAAAAAAATACAACCGACACTTAAATAAAAATACCCAAGGCGGAACCACACTTATGTGGCGTGGCGTGTC
The DNA here is from genome assembly GCA_964057195.1 of Orthosia cruda. NCBI lineage: Eukaryota > Metazoa > Arthropoda > Insecta > Lepidoptera > Noctuidae > Orthosia > Orthosia cruda. Next base: position 34,423,064 of record OZ059838.1, read on the forward strand.
GTGGCGCCTTTTGACGCAATTGATTGGCTACAAAACTCGTTGCGTTATTACGTAGGCTGGTACAGAGTCGTTTGATTGGTGGATCCCGCGCCACGACACGCCACGCGTGGTGTAAGTGTGGTTCTGCCTTAAGTCGGTGTTCTTGTTTTTGTTTCTTCGTTTTTTGGCACCGACTTCCAAAATTGAATTTATTTTTCACTTTATAGTGTTTTCTGTATGACTCTCATCTAAAGGACTGAGAATAAATAGTATAGTAAAAGTAGGAACCGTTACAGTGATTTAAAAAATGAAGCACTTGTTTATCAGAAAATTGAGGAGCTTAATTGTAATGAAAAACCGTGTGATTAGTTTAAATACGAGTACCTTTTGATGCTTAATTCAAATTCTCCACATATTTGAAATAATAGTCTACTAATTAGTGTGTTTATATGAATCAATTTATACGAAACAAAAAGCTCTCTGATTCTACCCTCAAGCTTATGAAGGAGAGGCGTGAGATGATCTTGCAGTCTTCAGATGAGGCGTGCAAATACCGGCAGCTCAATAGACAGATTTCTAAATCCTTGAAAAGAGACCTCCGCCGCTTTAATACCGAGCGTATTAAAGACGCGATTGAGCGAAATAAAGGCTCCAAAATGTTTTCAAGGAATCTGGCTATTGGGCAGAGCCAACTCACGAAACTAACGACCGACGATGGCAGGATCGTATCCGCCAAACCGGAGCTTCTGAGGGAGATCGAGACATTTTATGGGCAGTTGTACACGGGTTACCTATGTTTCATCGAAAATAAATTGACAAATTACCACTTCCTAAACAATTTTCCGCATAATTTCATTTGCCAAATTATTACTTAGCAAAAAATCTCTTCACAAATAATTGTAACGCAAACCTAATGTTTGGCAAGTGAACGTTTAAACAATAACTTGTTTACCAACTAGTAGTTTTACCAATTCTTATGTAGTCAAATATTACAGTTGGAATAACACATTTTACGCAAAATAAAATAGGCCAAATATTTAGTATGGTCAATTTTCAATTTACCATTTCTATTCAGACAATTGCTTAGTCAATGCGACCTAACCTGTCCGTGTCGAGGTGCCCTAAGCTCCCGAGCTCGCTTCGCTCGCTTTTGAACTAATTGATTAACCATAATTATCGAATTGCCATTAATCTACATGTTAGGTTCCTTTAGACCCTGCAGACAGAAATAGGAGCCCCGCGTAGCGGGGCTCCGTTGCTTTTACTTAGTCAAATTTTACATCAAATCTCTTCACAATTATTTGTGAAGAAATTTTTTGCTAAGTAATAATTTAGCAAATGAAATTATGCGGAAAATCGTTTGGGAAGGATAATTTGTCAGTTTCTTTTGTATGAAACATGTTGAACCCATTAAAATAAAATTGCCTTTATATTTTTTGCCATAACAAATCATTTGACCAAACGTTTATTGTCTAAATATTGTTTGCTGTAATAAATCATTTGAGTAAATACCAAATGCCTTAATGACACTATCCTTGGTAATATTATGCCAAGTAAAAATTTGACCAAATGAAAATGTGGGTATTAGAATCATTCCAAATATAGCATTGGCACAAAAAAAGGTTGCTGAAATTTGTTTGGATACTGAAATTTTGTCAAAATCTTTTCGGCAAAATGGCAGGATCCCGTTGTACACATCAATCAGCAAGCCCGTCGCGAGTCTAGCAAACGACCCAAGAGCTAGATTGACGCGACACTATACCGAAGATATCCCGGACGTCAGCCTGTACGAGATTAGGATGGCTCTGAAACAGCTCAAAAACAACAAGGTGATGGCAGAATTAAGGCCGAACTCCTGAAGGCGGACGGAAAACCGGTCCTCAAGGCCCTTCAGAAGCTGTTTGATTCCGTCATACAAATACAAATAGCCTTTATTCCTGATAATATAAATACATTTTTACCAATTATTATTATTACATTATTTTATAATTTATTATACATGCTATAATATCATTCCTTAATACTAGCATGCATTTAATAAAAAAAAATACTTATTATTATATAAGACTAGATTCAATTATATTTTATTTAGTTCAATTTTATTCCTATTATTTCAATTCTATTTTGTTTATCCTTATGTTATTATTCTACATACTATAGTAATATTTTACGATGTTTTAAATTATTAGTGAGTATTATATAACAATAGTTTTATATCCAACTTTAGAATAATATAGGTATTGATAAATTTAAGTACATTTTGCAATAATATTTTAATCTTCGACATCGGTAATGCTATTATCAGCTTGCCCTTTGGCATAGGCCTCCCCTAGGGTTTCCCATATTTATCTGTTTGCAGCTTTTCTTTGCCATGTCGTTGTAGCTGTTTGCTTGATGTCATCCTCCCATCGTGATTTTTGACGTCCTTTCCGTCTTTTTCCATCTCTGGGGTACCATACAGTAACATCTTTTGTCCATTTTTTCCTCCTGTTTCTTATCATATGGCCTGCCCACTTCCACTTAAATTTTTTAGATTCCGTCATACTCGAGGGCAAAACGCCACAGGCATGGTGCGGGGGTGTGGTGGTACTCTCCTTTAAGAACATTGAGGTGTTGAAGTGTTTGTACAAAAACGCCACCATGTCAGTCCGTCTTCAGGATCATACCTCGAAACCAATCCTTCTCCAGCGCAGTGTGAGACAGGGAGACGTCATTCCCCCGAAACTGTTCACTGCTGCGCTGGAGGATGACTTCAAGGTTCAGGACTGGAGCGGGCTTGGCATCAACGTTAATTGCGAGTACATCACTCACCTTCGGTTTGCCGACGACATAGTGGTCATGGCTGAGACCATGGAGAGCCTCAGTAAAATCGATGACCTTAGTAGAGCTTCCGAAAGAGTGGGTCTTAAAATGAACATGGTCAAAACCAAGGTCATGGTGAAAGCCCATGTAACACCCACTCCGATCAAGGTCGGAGACTCTACACTCGAAGTTATAGACGATTATGTCTACCTGGGACAAACAGTCCAGTTGGGCAGGTCCAATTTTGAGAAATAGGTCAACCGTCGAATCAGACTCGACTGGGCGGGGTTCGGGAAATTGCGTGGTATATTCTAGTCCAATTTACCGCAGTGTCTCAAGATAAAAGTTTATGACCAGTGTGTGTTGCCAGTGATCATCTATGGGACCGAGACGTGGTCGCTCACAATGGATTTGGATTATCAGAAAGCTCAAAGTCACCCAAAGGGCAATGGAGAGGGCTATGCTCGGCATTTCTTTGCGTGATCACGTCAGAAATTATGATATCCACAGGAGAACCAAAGTTACTGACATAGCCTGAAGAATTGCCAAACTTAAGTGGCAGAGGGCAGGGCACATTGCTCGCAGAACGGATTGCTGATGGGCCGAAAAATTCTGGAATGGCGACCGCGAACCGGCAGACGATACGTTGGAAAGCCTCTCACTAGGTTGATGGATGACCTGGTTAAGGTTGCGGGAAGGCGCTGGATGCGAGACGCACGGGATCGGTCAATGTGGCGACGCCTGGGGGAGGCCTATGTCCAGTAGTGGACGTCTTTCGGCTGAAATGATGATGATGATATGAATCATAATGGTCAAAACATTTTTATAAATAAGGCTATGTCTAGGATTCTAGGCGAATGAAGCTCGTGGCTAAATAATAAAAGCCGCACGGGTCGATCTTCAAGAGTAAGCAACGCTTGCCGAGGTTAAATAGTGGATGCGTGATCATCCTTACGTAACGAGGTTCCTCCATGCCTCGAAAAACACCTTAGGCCGTTCTTCACGGCTGTCATTTATCTATTTTGGTCTTATCTCAAAAGACAGGTAATCTGATATCAGTCTTTCTGTTAGTTACTGGGTTGTGAAGGTCAGATAGGAAGTCGCACCATGTAAGGCACTGGTAGGTACTCAGCTGACTCCTATAAGACTGGATAGAGACCCCAATGTACTTGAAAAAGGCTAATTGATGTCTAGGCTAAAGGTTGCATTGACGGCTAGGGGGGTATTACACTGTCATATACATCTTTTTTGTTGTGTTGGGCAACCTTCAAAAGGCGCCTGGCACTTTTGGAAAAAAGACCAGGGCGTGTGGGATTTTTACCTCACTAAAACCACCCCGGTGATCACCATTAGCACGTAGATGATGTCCCATGACCTCTCAATTAAGCGTCGTGGTGGTTGCCTCCACGACGCGCGACGCGGCCTCCTTCTGTACCGTCACGGTCTCACAGAAGGAGGACAATTCCCTCTAATTTTCTGTCTTTGCCAGCATGGCACTCACAACTGCTGGCAAAGACAGCTCTTGCCCGTTCTAGCGAACAAGACCTGCCACTCAGAGGCTCACGCAGGGCGACCTCGTGCGTGTGCTGTGCAGAGTCAAGGTCGCCTCCACAGTGATGGCAATTTGCCGTGGTCTCTCGCGCAATCGTATTTAGGTACTCACCGAAGCAACCGTGCCCGGTTAGTACCTGAGTAAGCATGTAGGACTATGCTCTCCTCTCTTATCAGCTAGGCTTCGAAGTGCGGCAGCTTCAACATCGCGCTTGCGCGAAAATTGCGGCTGCTGTAGCTGTTCGCATCAACCTCGAACGCGTGTCGCCGTTCCTGCCACCTCAGCCTTACTTAAGCGATTCCAGGCCATCCATATCCCCATTCTGGCAGATGGCACTAATTCGGTGATAGACCCTCGCGTCCTTGTCCGCCAGAATGTCTAGCGGAGGAAAGCGTGCCAGAAGAGTTGCCGCCTCAAAGTATACCGTTCAGTAACTTCGTTCGATGTGAATGGCCATTTTCCGCTGCAGGCTATTAATATTAGTCGGACGCCTGCTGCTTGACCAAATAAGCACCCCATAACGGACCATCGATCGCACTACGCCTGCGTAGAGGCGGCACTTCTTCCCGAGGTCTGTCGAGGTTGCAGGTAGCAGTCTCTGTAAGGCACCCACTGCCTTTTCAACGTGCAGGACCAGGCGCTTGAAGTGCTCTTCGAAGCCCCACTGACCTTGCAGACCACACCACCTGGACACACTGTCACAAAGTACATAAGCGGCGGCGCTCCGCAGACAGAGAGTCCACTACGAACAAAGCGCCATTTTGAACGCATACATTGACATTACGATTTTACAGGGAATAATGGGCAATATTGGACCGAGCTCAGTCGCGGCTGTCACGAGTGCTTTGTGCGGGCGTTTGTCACGTCATTCATACATAAAGTAGGCACTGTAAAGAGGTTGCATTGGCTGGGTTACCAATATTAATTGTTACAGACAGAATATACTTTAAATTAATTAAATATAATTTAAATTCGTCCTTTAATTCATTTTAAGTTATAAAGGTCATTAAATGTTTCAAGATGATTAGTTAGAAATTAAATATCTAGGAAAATAATAAATTATCTTAAGTCCATTGACGAAATTGGAAAGGGTATGAAACTAGTCATAATAATAAAATATGGTTTAAGTTTAAGTCATCTAGATCATAAATATGTTTCCTCCGATTGCAAAGCATAATTTTGTTCTTGTTTAAGTACCTACATCTTTTTAGTTCGCTTCTTAAGCAGTCGGATTTTTAATTTTATTTAAAAAAAAACACATTTATATTTTTGTCTAGCTTGGTGCTTTTCACATTTTTATGTTTTTGGTGGGATCATTATTACACCATTGTTACGTCTTTTTACCATCCAATATTCGTCGTATGTGGAGTTGTGATCTTTAATGGATATTTGATGCTCTTTCTACCCTCTAAATCATGTAAGCATGATATGATGTATGTTTAGACGAATCGGTGTATTTATGTTTGTAACTTATACAACCTACTCTTTTTTTAAATTCGGTATCAATATAGTAGCAACCTTAGTGAGTCTGTCAAGTTTAGCTGTCAATTTTCGAAAAGGCGGGAGTGGCCCTTCTGTATACTTTCTATTTTGTGACACTGTCATATACCTAGGGTCACAGATCTATGAGTCATATTTATATGATATTTGACATTTTACAAACATAATATGGTTTCATATGAATCATTTCGCCTTTGATAAAAAATATGATGATGATGATTCTTTCATGGTGATCCTATGTATGATCATAGATATAAGTTAGTGTAATACCCTGTCTCTCAAAACGGTGAAGGAAAACATCGTGAGGAAACCGGCATGTCCTAGAACTAAAAATTCAAAGACATGTAACATCTACCAACCCGCACTGGCCTGCGTGGTGGATTATAGCCCACTCCGTCCATGACAGGAGGCCTGTGTCCCAGCAGTGGGAACATTGAAAGGCTGATGATGTGTGATGTGAATACCCTAGCTTAGAAGGCTATCAAAACGAATTAACCTAGGTTTAATTCGCTATGATAGCCTTCTAAGCTAACTACGGCCAGCAATTAATGTTTCCATCAAAACAAAATACTTTCATCACGAAATACCAATTTGCACACTAGCCAATAGTAATAAAAATCCCACGATTAAAATATAATTATTGAGTTTTATTGGCTACCGAATTAAGTGAATATAATTGGTGGAAATCACGAAGACATCATTTTCATATTTTTATAATTAATTATTGGCATGTATTTCTGCACGTAACAATTACGTTAGGATTAGGTATTAGAAATTGCAATAACCCTTGACCCTTAACCCTGAACCTTAATCCTTGCATATAGATTGTAATTTGTAACCCCCGACGTTTAACGTATGTATGTGTATATGCGTATTTGTGTTCTGTCTGTGGCATCATAGCTACTAAATGGATGAACCTATTTTGATTTCATTTTTAAGGTTCCGTACCAAAATGGTAAAAAAGGAACCCTTACGGTGCGAATCAGTCTGTCCATGTATCACAAATGGATATCTCAAGAACTACTAAAGGTCTATCCACACATATCAGGGCCTTGCCCGGGACGTAGACGGACCGTGCCCCGTCAGGGGCTCAAAAAAATATCGTTGTGTACATTTTATATGAACTCGTTCACACATGTCCGTGCACGGGCCAGTGACGAAGCTTCAATAATTGGGCCCGGCCCTATCACGTCCCGGGCACGGCCCTGATATGTGTGGATAGACCTTTATAAGAATTGTTTTAGATGACGTTTTCCCAACTATTTTGCAAATAAGAAACATAAAAAGATATATAGGGTCTTCTAGGGTATGTGGGTTATCATATGAAAGAGCGAGATATGCACATTCTCTAACATATTTTTTTAGGCCGCTCTGATTTCGACTTTACACGAAAACTGTATAAAATATATCAAAAACCGATATTATTTCTTTCTTTATATAAACAATCTAAATTATTCTATGCGATAGAAGTTTATGTAAAGGTAGCACATCTTTTCAGAAATAATCAACTAAAAATATATGATGGTACGGAACCCTCGGTGCACGGGTCGTGTCGAGAATGTGGGGAGGAATTTTTGTGTAACATTTTGTACAGTACCCCATGCAAGATGAGGTTACTTTGGCCTGTCTGAAACCTGGTTGAAATAATTGGTCTCTATTTCTAGTAATGTAATTATGTTTTTAACTAAAAGATGTAAAGTCTTTCTCACGTACATGATGTTTTCATAAATATATTGACTAGGAACTGTCATGATGTTTATGTCCTTAAACAGTTCCCTTAGAAGAATCGCGCCGGCGAAGATTGTATATCGCTTTCATGGCTTGTTTTTGCAGAATAAAAATTTACTTGATATCTATACATTATACTATGAATGTAACTAGAATAGACCAGCCTGACGGTATCTACATCAGTAAATTGACGAATTTTTCTAACAGCATTAGCTGCTGAACTTAGCCGCCCTGCAAGTGATATTAAAATGAGGACTCCATTGTAACCTTGAGTCTAGCGTGATCACTAGGAAACCCGTTTTATCGACGAATTCTAGCTGTTCTTTGTTTTTGTTTAATATAATGTCACAATCGGTACTTATGACATTCGGCAAGGAAAATTTTACTCACTTGGTTTTTTTACCATTTAAAACTAAATTATTGGCAGTAAACCAATCCTGAACCTGCCGTAGCGCGTTATTTACGTCGTCAACAAAACCAAAAATCAAAATCTATTTTTTATTTCACACAGGCCTACATGGGCACTTGTAAAACGTCGACAAAAGGTGCACGGTTCGGGTTGGTCGTTTCCTATGGAGAAGAACCGGCAAGAAACTCCATGGTTACTCTTTTAAAAATGGTTTGCTTTTACAATATTTACATGTTACAAACATTAGTATTTAGATATGGGGGGACAACATAGGCCCGACAATAAGTCGTAAGAAACTAAATAAAAAAAGATTATATATTATATAAAAAAAATAAAAAATGTTAACTAGCATCTAGAAGGCCTACAATGTTCACACATTCACAAAACAATTGGTAAAAGAATCTATACAAAGGTAAAAAAAAGAAGTATAACATGACTAAATTTACAATCTGACAAGTGACACCATAGCAACATGTTTAGTTTGTTTTCCAATAATTTCCATGGTTATTAAAAATAAGAAAGGAACCAAAATTGAGCCCTGTGGTACCCCCGTTTTTACGTTTAACCCCGACAAATACACACCATTTATTTTAACTAATTGCTGTCTATTATTCAAATAAGATTTAACTGACTGACCTAGTCCGTAATGCTCAAGTTTCAGAAGTAATGTTTCATGATTTACGCAATCAAACGCCTTCGACAGGTCGCAGAAGATACCTATGGCATCCGGTGACTCTTCCCACGCATTAAAGATGGCTTTTAATAGGGTGACACCAGCGTCAGTTGCACAACGTCCTGTGGTGAAACCATACTGTTTATCATGCAAGATGTTATTCGTATTAAAATGAATGAGCATTTGATTTAGCATTATCTTTTCAAATACCTTGCTGAAAACTGGCAAGACGGATACTGGTCTATAATTATTTGTGTCTTTACTGTCCCGGATTTAAAAAGAGGTAATACCTTACTTTATTTCATTAGATCCGGAAAGACTCCTTGATCCACACATAAATTGAAAATTAAAGCTAAATACGGCGCTATAGTCTGAATAATGGAGGTACAAGCTTTGATGGACATTCCCCACAGATCTTCAAGCAGTTTCTATAGCATATTTTATTTGTTCTCGCACTGGAACGCCTTTGATCTTGATTTGCTTAAAAGCTTTTTTTACTGTTATGGGGTTTATACTCGTATGTAAAAAGTTAAATACATTCGGGCAAGCTGAAACATTCGCGTTTAGTAATCCAAAAGCAAGGGCGGGCGAAGAATTCAAACATTTCAGTAGTTTTTATTGGGATGTTGGTAAAGAAATTTACAAATTCTTGCGCAACTTGTTTGTTATCTCTAATAAGTCCGTGTGTGGTCTCAAGCGTGTAATCAGTATTATTTCTTGTATTACTGTTCGTTTAATTATTTATAATTTTACAAACTGACTTGATTTTATTTTCTGCTAATTTAACCTTATTGCTAATGTACAAGTCTTTAGCTGCCTTACATGTATTTTCAAAATTCTTGAGTAAGTTGCAACATTCTTATTAAACGTTTCAGTGAATAATACAAGGCTTAAGGCCATATAGCTCGTAAAGTCTTTGCCTACTTTTTCTAAGTCCTGTAGTCACCCGGTCACAGAATAAAAACTTAGGGCATATAGTTTTAGTTTTCTTCTTAAAAGTGTTATTGAACTCTTTTTGAACCACTGAAAAAACTTCATCTTATAAAATATAACCAGCACCTGATCGCTTAACTTACTGATTAAAGTGCTGTTAAATTTATTTAATTTACCGGATGTTATTGATCTGGATTGAATTTGCACTCTTTTTATTAGCATAATGGTCTCAAGTTACGTAATTATACTTTTTGGTACAAGTCGGATCAATGACTTTTATTTTTTCGTTATCTGGCGAAGACTTTAGACCAAAGAGGCAGTATTGAGTAGGTTTTACCTATTGAATGTTTATTGTGTATCATCTAGTCATTCCAGCTTTATTAATAGGTACTAAATACATAGTTTCAGAAACATTAAGTGTTCTTGGGCCACCAAAAGTTGAAGTGTAAATATTTGTTAAAAACTCTGTTTTCGAAAGTCTATTTCCATAATTGATAAATTGTTTTAAAACTTCTAATTTCATTAATCATAAATTACAGATAATAATCTTAGAATTATTATCAGTAATTAAATTTATTGTCAATGATTCAATACTTTGTAAAAATTGTAACGTTAAAGTATAATCGCGCGCATCACTTCCGTATGTGCCCCACCACGTTATGTCACGTGTTGAAAACATGTGGTGGGAAGTGTTGCGAGTGCTTGGTAGTCAGTTGTCGTCGAACAGTTGTAATGGACAGATGTAAAAAGTGATTTTGTGAGAACGTAATACAAATCGTGAAATTGTGAAAGTTTGTTTTAATTTTCTGAATCGTTAATATATTATACTTGTACGCAAAATACGCGCTTGGTCGTGGAGTTGCGGCAACAGCCCGTCGAAACTAAACTAAACTATATTATACTTGAGAATTTCAATAAAATAATGATTTTGTCTACAGCCTACCCACCTGATGCCTGAGGTAGCTGCTCGGTCATTGAACTACGCACAGACATCAACATGATTCTCGGCCCTGGCAACTGTCTCATGTACCGTTTCCGTAAAAAAAATGAAGGCATAAACAGATAAAATTAATTAAGAAATAAACAGTACCTTTCAACCCTATTGGAATGTGTTGTATTTATGTATTATAAAATAAATAAATGATTTTCCAATATACTAACTGGCAAATAAACCTGCTGTCCAAATATTAGTTTGTTATTGCTGATGCCTATAGTTTAGAATGCACTACACAGTATAACTAAAATGGTTCTTTCATGATTATCTGAGAGATTTTATAGGTTAAGTAAATTGAAATTCAAAAATCAACAAGACAATTTCGTTGATAACCATTTTAAAACGAGCTCTGTACCTAAACTATTAATAAATCAAAAAAAAATATGAATTTAGAACTGCGTGAAATTGAGATTTCTTTATAGATATTTTTTAATCAGAATCTGAGTTTTTATTTTACCAAGACACTTTATATTACATAATGAAACTGATAAATTAAACTTCAATTTTGTTTAGAATTATCATTTTATTCTATTTTCGTGCACAAAAAAGTAGCTGTTGTGAAGTAAGGCCAATAGACTTGTCATATGATAGAATAATCTGTATTAATTCTACGATCAATTTTGAGAACCGTTTTTTACACCAGCTTAAGTTTATCTGGCCAATTCCAAAACTGTCAATTGCAAGGTGAGTTTTGTTTGTAGGGAGGTGAACGTTGATTTAAATAGTAGTCCGTGGAGGTGGCAGGCAACTGTTAAACTATAATTACTTCGTTTTAGCATAGTAATATAGTGAGAATTACCTTATCGTAGGAACTGAACAATAAACTATGTATGATTTTAAAGTATATGTATGTAGTGTATGTAAGTGTATATGTATGCAGATATAAGTAGTACCTAATTATTTTATTTACTGTGATTCCACGTATAGTTTTTCATTAGAAACATATCTTGAGGACCTTGATAAATATTGATTTAGGAAGGCGTTTCATTTCATAATTTTTTATTCCGTTTTTCAATTTCGAATTTCAATGATCTCTAGTGCCTTGCTAAAATGAAAAAGCATTATTGAACTTTAACGGAAATTGGTGAATCGGTTGAACTGAAGTTCGTCGTCCAATAATACAGAGTTTCGACGTTTTATACGCACATTCGGTTTTAGGAGAATAGCAATAGAATTTTGAAGACGATACCGAAAAATAAAGACTTTTTAGAATCGTTTTGTGAATCAGTGACCCAACTTTTTTTAATTCCCGACAGAAAAAGAAGTGTTATAAGTTTGACGTGTATACCTGTGTGCTTGTGTATATGTGTATTTGTGCATCTATCTGTGGCGTCATAGCTGCTAAACGCATGAATTCATTTTGATGTCGTTGTTTTTGTTTGATAGGTGGTTTTATCGAAAGTGTTCTTAGCTATATTTGATTAAAATCGGTTCAGCCGTTCTAAAGTAATGTGCGTTTTACTGTTTGAATCAGCGTGTTTTCAAAAGATATCGTGTCATAACTACGCGTTCAATAAATTGTCGATTGAAGCGTGTCTACTACTAGATAAATTATGTGGCATGAAATAAATAAGTGTTGCGGGTTTTAAAATTTTACTTATTTCCTACACGGACAGGTAGGTATAAAATCTTTTAGCTTGCTCTAAAATAGAAATTCAAACTCTTTGTGCAGGATTTGAATCTGAAAAAGGATCCTATAACCATACCATAAACATCAAAATTGGTTCCAGCGCGGGGCTTGGAAGTTAAGGTGTATTAAAGAGGCTCACAAGCATACCTACATTATATATTTTTTTAATGCTCAAGCATACTGCGCTACCACGAGGAGATAGCGCAGTTATGTGAGACTACTAAAACCTACTAAAATTCCACGGTGTTCTCCTGTGCCGCTTATGGCGGGAACACGGGCACGCGTTAGCACTCACCAAGAATCCACCACGGCTGTCTGTCACCGGACCCTCCTTTGAGGAGTAACCTCCATCACCAGAACACATTGCACGCCGTGACCACCCCAGGGACCAAACCAGCACATGGGTGCTAGACGACCTCATGTATGGCACCGTTGGTCGATGTGCATAACTCCAGCTTCCTCATAAGTTTTAGAATAATTCTATCTATGCCAATATTTAAGGCATAATAGCAGCAATCAAAGTACCGAGTCTTAATTTAGCTGCCATAATAACTTCGTTAATATGAGTCGTTTAGTATGTGTCAGCTGGAGTGACGTCACCCCAGCTTCCTCATTCAATACAGGCAAACCAGTGAGATTAGGCTTTTGGACTATAGTCAGAAAAATAAGGCATAATAGCTGCACATGGAAGGAAAGAACTGAACGATAATACGTAAAAAGTGTTGAAACTACGATCAAAAAACGAGTGTGTAAGCTGGAGTGACGTCACCCCAGCTGCCATGTCATATCTTCCGAACAAAAGAAGTTATGATTATGTATGATAGCTCAAAAATTAAGGAATAAAAGCTGCCATTGGCAGCAAAATTTTCAATCGTCTGGTCAAAATACTCTATAAGTTATTAAACTGACAAGTATGTGTAAGCTGGAGTGACGGCACCCTAGCTGCTCATGTCATATCTTCCGAACGAAAGAAGATATGATTATGCATTATAGCTTAAATCATAAGAAATAATAACTGCCACAGGCAGCAAAATTTTCAAATCTCTAGTCCTTGTAGTTTCCACGTAGTAAACAAAAAAATAGTTCTCGCGCAAAAAGATCAAATTATTACTTTGGATGAGGTACGGAACGGCAACGCCGCTCATATTATCAGTTTGAAGTAGTTTAAACTAGGTTATAGACTGGGAGCCGAATACAAACTTTAATCGTAAGTACTATGTAAGTGTTCAGGATTTTTATAGTCATATTGTTTGTTTAAACATAGGATGAAAGAAAATTCAAAATTCTAAGTGTAACAATTTATTTTTGTCAAAAATCACATTTTTGATAGTCTTTGAAATCAGATAAAATATGATTAGTATTGTTATAGTCGCGAATCATATTAGATCGAGACAATGACAAGAGAACCACTGTTTGACCTGTAAATTGCAAAAAACGTAAAAACATTTTAATTTAAACTTTTCGTATCCACCTTAACCGAATTACAGAGAGCAAATCACATAACTACAGTTGATAAGAATCCACTTTTTAATATTACATTCATGGTTCCATTAAAGTTTAGTCGGCTCTCAGACTATATCTTCAATAAATAATATTTTGAGCGCGAGTTAAAATGACTTCTAATAGAATGCCTGCTAAGTGCAAACTTGGTTGCAATAATATAGCGCACGAAACGGCAACGCCGCTCCTTACCTCCTCCGAAGTAATAATTAGATCTTTTTGGCGCGGAAACTATTTTTTGTTTACTACGTGGAAACTACAAAGACTAGAGATTTAAAAAAATTGCTGCCTGTGGCAACTATTATTTCTTATGTTTTAAACTATTATGCATAATCATATCTTCTTTCGTTCGGAAGATATGACATGAGCAGCTGGGGTGCCGTCACTCCAGCTTACACATACTTGTCGGTTTAATAACTTATAGAGTATTTTGACCAGACATTTGAAAATTTTGCTGCCAATGGCAGCTATTATTCCTTAATTTTTCAGCTAGAATACATAATCATAACTTCTTTTGTTCGGAAGATATGACATGGCAGCTGGGGTGACGTCACTCCAGCTTACACACACGTTTTTTGATCGTAGTTTCAACACTTTTTAAGTATTATCGTTCAGTTCTTTCCTTCCATGTGCAGCTATTATGCCTTATTTTTTTGACTATAGTCCAAAACCCTAACCTCACTGGTTTGTCTGTATTGAATGAGTAAGCTGGGGTGACGTCACTCCAGCTGACACGTACTAAACGACTCATATTAACAAAGTTTTTATGGCAGCTAAATTAAGACTCCCTACTTTGATTGCTGCTATTATGCCTTAAATATTGGCATAGATAGAATTATCCTAACACTTATGAGGAAGCTGGAGTTATGCACATCGTTGGTCGTACTGTGACGGGTCAGGTCAGTGGGCCCACCACCTACAACTTTTCGGTCGCAAGAGATAGGGACTTCCCCTGTGGCCCTACCGCGTCAGCCATCAGACGATGGTGACCCCGTCCAGGCCGCGGAAGGTAGGGAGAGCGGCGCACTGCAATACATGCACTCCTCTCCCGCCACAGCCTCCAACCCTCAGCCACATTTCGTATGGGTATGGGAGGCCCCATGTCACCCAAGCGGCACCGCAACCTACTGCCGTTGGCCGCTACGTTAACGCCTAGATCAGCACAAGCCCTGACGAGCGGTCTCTCCTCGGGTTCTCCTTTACTTCACCGTGGCTGACCAAGCCACGGGTACTGAGCCCCCTCCGCCTCGACAATGCGGGAACCCACCGGGAGGGATGTATATCTACCCTATGTAACTGTTTAAATATTTCACTCATTCAGTTGGCCAGTAGTGTAAAAAGACGGGTGAATATACAGGATGGGTAAAAAATCGTGGATCAAAAGTAGGGCGATAGTTGCGGTTATAAGGAGTAACAAGAAAAATTGATTCTTTATGACCTACCGCAAATATCCAAACTACTGCAAATTATCAATCCACAAGCCACACAGCTCTTCCAAATACCTTGACTAATGTTACTTTACGATCTTCATGAAAATGAGGGTCACATTCACATTTTGAACTATGCTATACTCGAAATTGTGGCATTTCCAATATATTATCAATCCGCACCCGAGATTCAATTGTTTTCTAAGTCTAGCATTCGTATTGATTTCGAGGTTCGAGTCAAAGTGAAGTTCGTTAGCCGCTGGCTTTGTTTATAAGGTCAGTTGGCGTAAGATGATGAGTCTACGTTTAAAGATAAATAGAGATTGATTGAAACTGTATTTGAATTAGGTTTCCTAGATAATGAGCTTTATGAAACGCCTCAAGAATCCAATATGTGTAGTATCGATCATTTGCTCAACGTAACAATACGTCCTTTATATATTATTACTAAGTAGTAGTAATGTAGAAAGGACGTATTGTGTTGTTGGAATTAAGTAAGTACTTACTAAATACTTTACTTAACCCGGCGACAGCACAGTGAAAAGTTGTAACATCGAGTGCACGGTTGTGTCAGGCTAACACACTATTTAAAATTTAATATATTACCAATATTAGGGATTTTAAAAACTTTATACTATTATTGAAATAATTTATTATTAAATTAGTGATTTTGAGGTTTGAGATAAGATGTACATTAATAAATACAAAAGACTCTTTCTGTTTTGTGGCAAAAAAATGTTACCAAAATATTATTTAATTCTAGAAAATTTCCAAGTAATAATAATTTTAAATGAGATATTATCGTAATCACAAAAATTCAAAAAAGTTAGTAAAAAAAATTAGAAAACCACCTTCAAGCTGTACATTTTTATGCGTGTATTTTCTTTGGGCTTTTCTGTTTACTGGTGCAAGCGTAATACGACTGAATCATCTTTTCCTCATCATCATCAATTCAGCCGAATGACGTCCACTGCTGGACATAGAACACACATACATGGTTCTTTGATGGTGTTATGTTGCACTGTTGTGGAGGGAGAGGGGAAGGGAGGGAGGGCTTTCCATCCTTCGAAGATTGATATCCTGTTAGAATAGTAATGAGAACGCTATTTAATACACGAACGAACACATCAACATAGGTCGACGTTCACCGTCAGGTCTTAACTGTCTAGGGCAGCAAACCATGATATTAATACACGAACTCAGACGCTATCCTCCCCTAGGCGTCGCCACATTGACCGATCCCGTGCGTATCGAATTCAGCGCATTCCCGCAACCAGATCCACCTAGTGGGAGGTGCACCACAAGGTGCACCTTCCAACGCATTGTCTGCCGGTTCGCGGACGCCATTCCAGAACTTTTCACCCCATCGGCCATCCTGAACGGATGGCGTTGGCGAGCAATGTGCCCTGCCCACTGCCACTTAAGTTTCGCAATCCTTGAGGCTATGTCGGTAACTTTGGTTCTCCTGCGGATATCCTTTTTTCTGATGCGATCACGCAAGGAAACTCCGAGCATAGCCCTCTCCATTGGGTGACTTTAAGCTTTCTGATAAGGGTTATTGTGGGTGACCAAGTCTGGGTGATTAAGTCGTCTCTCGGCGCTCCAGAGGTGGTCACACCTCACACGAAAAGAAGAAGATAGGTAATTACTGGCAACACAATATTTCTCGAAAATGCAAGTGTTTCAAAATGTCGCGGGTTACACAGACCCAACTGTGCGCTGGCCGGTTAAATATTTATTTATTTATTTATGTACACACAAAACACTTAACAGAGAAAATAAATAATACAGATAGAAGAGCACAAAGGTACTGCTTATTTCAATTGAAATTTCTTCCAGCAGACCTGTGACAGGAAAGTTGGATGATATACGAAGACACAGTGTGTATAAGAAAATAAGGAAACATGAAATAGACTAACAACTATATAACTTAACTAATTATATATAAATAACACATACCTTAACTAAGTATATAGAAAATAAAAATACATATTTAATAATATATAATAATTACTATATGGTGGAGAGGTAATGATCTTTGACCTGTTTCTTAAATAGATGTACATTTTGTGAATCACGAATTTTAGGTGGAAGTGAGTTCCACAGTCGTACTGCATGAACAGAGAAGGAGTGGGAATAGAAATTAGTACTATGGGATGGGAAGTTTAGGTGATGCTTAAGGTGGGATCTACACAGGACATCGGCAGGGCGAGTGAAGGAGAAGCGATCGCGCAGATATTCAGGGTACGAAGGATTAAACAGGATATTAAAGAGGAGACATAATACTCGAGTGTTTCTGCGAAGGCGGATAGGGAGCCACTTGAGATCCTTGCGGAACTGAGAGACATGGTCGTATTTCCTAAGACCAAAAACAAAACGGATGCACAGGTTTTGCAAGCGCTCAAGCTTATTTAAGAGCTCCTGCGTGGCATCCAGATAGCAGGCATCAGCGTAATCGATGATTGGCTGAATTAAAGTTTGAGCTAGATATATTTTAGTTTTAAAGGGCAAGAGGTTTTGAAGGGATTTTAACGAGTGAAAGGAAAAGTGCTCCTTACGACTTATCTGATTTACTTGAGCTCGCCAAGAGAGATTACCGTCTATTAAGACACCAAGGTTCTTAGCAGTATCGGTGTAAGCGATGGTCGAACCGTCAAGAGATAAAGACGTCATGGTGGATATGTCAAGTGCAATGCGATAGTATCGACTGCCTATTATCATAGCCTGGGACTTGGATGGGTTGATTTGTAGTCCGTAGGACTTAGCCCATTTACTTATACTATCCAGGTTGTAACAAATATATTTCCGTAACGGCTTGCAGCGACATCTGGTGTCAGGCATATTAATTATCAGGTGTAGTCTTTCATCTGGGTGTGTTACTAGGTGGTTGAGGCACTTTGGTACTAGATGGCGTTGAGGTCGGGGCGGAGTTATTAAAATTCTTTACAAAACCTATTAGATATTGTGTGTATTAATATAATTCAACAAGCACACAATTTCCTACATATCTAGGTTATTAATTTCTGGTAAACAAAATTACTTAAAGAAAATATAGACATGACGTCTCTATTGGTTAATAAAATGCTCAGTGTCTATGGCCGACAAGAGTGACATTTCTTTTTGCATTGCTAATTGATACGCAGGAGGTCGAAAATAAAATCCTATTTAAATAAGTCAAATAAAGCAATCTAAAATGACTCGGAGGCGGCAGGGAAACAACCCTAAATATAAAATATTATGTGCCAGCAAGCGCTGTGAGTATTGGTGGAATTAAACTATATTTTCATGCTTGTGAGACATGTGCTTGTATGATGCTAATACCGCATTTTTCCCATCGAGAGGGTTCCTTAGGATTAATTTTAAACATAGAAAATAAAATATAATTAAACATGGTCAACGACATGAAATAGGAACAGCTACACAGAATTCAACAACAGGCTCCGAACACCCATGATATTTCGGCTGGTGAGATACTGGTTGCCATTTGCACAAAGGAACGATGCTGATTGTGATATCATACATCTGATGCTAAGTTTAAAGGGTAGTTTATATACCATACACAAGTAAGTGTGATACCTTTAAATTGTGATGCTGTAGTAATGCCTGAGTGTTATTAAACTAGTTGACCAAATAGTATGACTTTTACTTCTGTCGACCCTCATGCGAAATCATCCCTGCAATTGTCTCATCCCGAACATCTACCCCTGAGCTGGCTGGTGAGTAAGGAAAGTTACCTTAGAATTGTACGCCCAACGTGTCGCATGAAGCTTGATAGAGGTACTTAACAAACTTGCAATTTGTACGACCAATGTGTCGCATGTAGTTTGATTGTAATACTTGATTACTTAGTTTGTGTCTAGTAGTTATAAATTAAATACATAAGGATTTAACCAAACTATAGGTTAACTTCATGATTGCTTAATTTAAAAACTTGAAATAACAAAACATTAACTTTATATAAAATTTAAAAGTGCGGTTATAGTCACATGTTTTATTTAAAAACTATAAACCATTTCATTGATAAATGTTTTGTTAAACTGAATATAAAACACTCTAATTTAACATAGTTATTGTAACTGTTAATTAGGTTTAAATATATAAATGGAACAAACAATTGTTTTGTTCAACATGCATAAAGCATTACTTTATACTAAAAAAACAAAACATTAACATTATATATAAATTTAAAAGTGGGGTTATAGTCACAAGTTTTATTAAAACTATATACCTTTCCACCAGTGAATGTTTTGTTTAACTGATAATTAGTTATGAATATTTAGAACAAAAAGTGTTTTTGTTCAACAAGCTTATAGCAATTTTATTTGACTATCTTCAAAAAGAAGAATTGGTTCATATACTTAAATGTTATTATATTTCAACAGATCATAAAGCAACTGGAGATGTGGTCTGCAAGCAGTATCGTTCCCTGTGTAGTTGTATCATAGTGGAAGCATCAAGGAGATGGATTATCCCGCACATATGTTGTCTGATGAGGTACACTTGTGTTCGGAAACCTGTTGCTGAGCTGTTCATTTAAATAAAGAGTTAAATGCAGGAGGTACTTTTACAATTATATGTATTGTAGCTCGCTTTAAACATTACTTAATGAGAATTTCTCTAATAATTATTTTCATACTTAATTATTTATACTAAAAAATAATTATAACTTAATTGTAAAATTCTTTTGGAAGATATTAATGCCAAAAGAAAATGTGGGACATCTATAATAACTATTTAATTATGATCCCACTGGCGCCCAATCTTAAAATAAACAATTTGTAGTGACTTATTAGGATGTTTTTACTGTGTCAACTAGAAGAAGCACAATTTTATAGTATATTCTAATTGTTATGTTGATTTCTTCCTATACGGAATGCAACAAGCAGTACTTTGATTGAATTACTAGTGTTTCTTGTACACAACATTACCTAAATTTGTACATGTGAACAATACTTAAACTTATTAGGTCTTTTTTTTCCTGTGTCAACTTAAAGAAACACAATGTGGTATTTATTATACTCTGATCACTATGGTAGATATGTTATGTTGTTTCCTATACGGATTACAACAAACAATGCTATCGTGATTAGTGTTTCTTGTACACGGAAAGCCTAAAAGTGTCCATGTTATCAATGGTCCTCAATTGATTTAAATACATTAATGTAAAATGTGAAGATTCTCTAGTTAAAATCATTGTTGTGTTAAAATATTTAAACATAATTCAATAATGGAGGTGTAAATATTTATAATTGAATATTTGCACGGAATTCAATAATGGAGGTGCAAATATTTAATTAAGAAAGGGATGAATGAATGCTGATAGGGTATAAGGATTTTTTTTTAAGAATAATACGTTAACGTTAATTTAATAACTGGGTATGTATATGGATGGATGAAAGGAAGCACAATGATGCAAAAACTTAGTAGTATTCTGAATTATAAAATTTAACTAAAGTAGACATTTACCTACATCTATGCAACGGATAGGTGCTCAATGTAACCCTTGCTGATTTAAAAAGGCGGGTTTACTTTTCGTTGCGAATCTTAACTTGATTAGGTTATCCTATATCTATACAATGAATGGGTACTTAATGTAATATTTGCTGATTTAAAAGGCAATGTTACTTTCTGTTGCGAATCTTAACTTGATTTAGTACTTGTCTACATTTACTTATATACATTTGAACAACGTGATACTTATAACACTTGCCGATTTAAAAAAGCAGTGTTTCTGTTGTTTATAAAACTTAACTTGATCAGTTATTGGTCTAAACTTAAAAATAATAAAAAGTTAAATCTCTTTTGAGTATAACCTGACTCTTATGAAATGTTTAAACATTTAACATACTTAAATGCTTGATGAATCAAACATTAACTTAAATAAACTTAGTTAATGGCATAACTAGCATTTAAACTGGCTACTTGGCGATTGTGTTTTGATATATGGATGCTTTTCATTGCTATCTGTTTTGGGATAATCACTGAGTATGTCGTATTAGTCTTAGATGAGAACAATCAAAGTTTTTATCTGCTAGTTATTGGACTATTACTAATGTTCTAATATTTAGTACATTTTGTACATAATTAGAAACTTAAAAAACTTGAGAAATAAGTTATGAACTTTATTTTTATAAAACTATTAGTTTTTTTTTTTTATAAACCTTAATCTAGGTAGTTCTCATATGAATTAGATTTTCTTGGACTGCCTCAATTTCTGTTAGGGAGCGAGCTAGATTCACAATATGCATGGAAATATGGTAAATAAAAAAAATATTGTAAATCAATTTTTTTAACCGGGGTAAGATGTACTGTAACAAATATATTTCCGTAACGGCTTGCAGCGACATCTGGTGTCAGGCATATTAATTATCAGGTGTACTCTTTCATCTGGGTGTGTCACTAGGTGGTTGAGGCACTTTGGTACTAGATGGCGTTGAGGTCGGGGCGGAATTATTAAAATTCTTTACAAAACCTATTAGATATTGTGTGTATTAATATAATTCAACAAGCACACAATTTCCT
Organism: Orthosia cruda; assembly: GCA_964057195.1. Taxonomy (NCBI): domain Eukaryota; kingdom Metazoa; phylum Arthropoda; class Insecta; order Lepidoptera; family Noctuidae; genus Orthosia; species Orthosia cruda. Next base: position 34,444,713 of record OZ059838.1, read on the forward strand.
ACATATCTAGGTTATTAATTTCTGGTAAACAAAATTACTTAAAGAAAATATAGACATGACGTCTCTATTGGTTAATAAAATGCTCAGTGTCTATGGCCGACAAGAGTGACATTTCTTTTTGCATTGCTAATTGATACGCAGGAGGTCGAAAATAAAATCCTATTTAAATAAGTCAAATAAAGCAATCTAAAATGACTCGGAGGCGGCAGGGAAACAGCCCTAAATATAAAATATTATGTGCCAGCAAGCGCTGTGAGTATTGGTGGAATTAAACTATATTTTCATGCTTGTGAGACATGTGCTTGTATGATGCTAATACCGCATTTTTCCCATCGACAGGGCTTGTTAAGACTAATTTTAAATATAAACTATAAATAGAATAAAACATGGTCAACGATGTGAAATAGGAACAGCTATACAGCATTCAACAACAGGCTCCGAACATCCATGATATTTTGACCGGTGAAACACTGGATACCATCTGCTGACAGTGGAGCAGTGGACAGTGGATTGTGATATCATGCATCTGATGCTAAGTTTAATGGGTAGTTTATATCCCATACACAAGTAAGTGTGATACCTTTAAATTGTCACGCTGTAGTGATGCCTGTGTGTTATTAAACTAGTTGACCAAATAGTATGACTTTTACTTCTGTCGACCCTCATGCGAAATCATCCCTGCAATTGTCACATCCTGAACATCTACCCCTGAGCTGGCTGGTGAGTTAGGAAAGTTACCTTACAAGGTCACGATTCATGGCGTCGATAGCCAAGTCCACGTCTGCAAGCAAGAAGTGTCGGTAAAGCTACAAATCGTCTGCGCAAAGATGGAAGTTGGAGGTGATAACCTTGGTAACAGTGTTTATGAAGATAGAGAAAAGAAGAGGAGAGAGAACGCCACCCTGAGGAACACCAGCAGTGAGATCACACCAATCAGAGAACATCTCATCAAGACGAATACACTGCGAACGATCCCGAAGATAAGAGTCAAACCAGGCTAATGCAGAGGAAGAGAAGTTAACAGACTGAAGGACCCCAAGCAGAATGTCGAAGTCCACTGAATTAAACGCACAACTGAAGTCAAGCAGGACTAACACTGTGAGAGATTTATTCTCCATAGCCCAGCGGATGTCGTCAGTGACCTTCAGAAGTGCAGTTACAGTACTGTGACCTCTACGGAAGCCAGATTGAAAAGGACAGATAAGAGAATTAGATGAAAGGAATCTGTAAATTTGACCATGAACGATGTGCTCAAGAACTTTCGAGAGGAAAGGAAGTATGGATATAGGTCTGAAGTGAGATAAAGAAGAAGGATTGTTTATTTTAGGCAGTGGTATTATGTGTGCCTGTTTCCAGGCTGAAGGAAATACGCCAGAGAATAAAGAATAGTTAATAATGTGAGTGATAATGGGTAGGAGTTGCGGGATAATAGGTATTATCATTCTCGAACACAGATTATCATGGCCAACAGCAGAGGAGGAAATAGCAAGAAGAGATTTTTTTACGTCGTCTTCAGAGACAGAATTTAAACTAAACAGTGGGCAATTCGGTAACGGCAATTCGGAGAGTTCAATCAAAGTGGAAGTTTTGACACTAAGGTCCAGAGAGACAGGTGGAAGAGAAGTGCCTATTAAGAGCCGACAGGTCGACATCTTTACAGGTATTAGTGGGAGATTTGCCGATACCGACAGACCTTAGAAATCTCCAGACATCAGAAGGTTTCCGATCGACTAGAGATTCGTGGAAATAGCGTCTCTTAGCATCTCGATACAGACGATTGCAGTGTTAGTCTACGTAAGTAGAGCTTTGAAATGACCAAGATTCTAATCCGTGGTTCTACGCTTGTACCTGCTCTTCGCCTTGTCCTTACGAGCAATAGCTTCTTTAATATTAGTACTCATCCACGGAGCAGGATCATGTTTAACTTTAATTTTCCGACGCGGTGCATACTTGTCGTATAAACTCAGCAGTTTGGAATTGAAGCAGTTCACTTTATCATCGATACTGGCGCTTTCAAAGACGAGAGACAAGTCGATATCACCTGCATCACGCTCCAACGCCACCAGATCAATACCATTATAGTCACGCAAATAACAGTATTGAGGTTTGCGTTTAGGAGGCCGGACACGATAAGAGAGATAAATGAGGTCATGGTAAGAAAAGGTTGCAGTAAGTTGCCCAAACTCAGCAACATTGTGAGGGTTAGAAACAATCATGAGGTCAAGCAGAGAAGGCGTGCAGTTGGGAAAGTTATGTGTCGCAGAAAGAGGAAGAATTTCAAGGTTAAAAGAAGATAAGAGGGAACGGAGTTTTAATGAACGAGAGTCATTTTTAATTAGGCACGTGTTAAAGTCACCCATCAAAATAACATGCTCGTACAGTGGGCAATAAATATTTAGTGACGATTCCAAAGAGCCAAAATAGTTGATGTGAAGATTAGGAGAATAGAATACCGCAAGTAATACTTTGGCATGATTTAAGATAATCTCTATAAACAAGAATTCAGCCGACTCAGAATACTGAGATGGGGACGCACTAACAACTTTGTGCGGGATATCCGCACGTATATAAATGGCAACACCAGCACCACCCTTGCCAGTCCTGTCATTTCTGACCAGAACAAAGCCAGGAAGTGCATAGTGCGTGAAAAGGAGAGAAGGCTTAAGAAAAGTTTCAGATATTAGGAGTGCATCGAGATGAGCACTGCTAAAGGATGCCAGAAGATCGGAGTGGTGACTAGGAACACTCTGAGCATTAATATGGGCTATGTGAAAATTTTTAGGATACCTGGAGAAGACAGTGGAGATGTTTTCATGCAAGGTATGAAGCGGGGACTCACTTCCCGCACTAACAAAACTACAGGTCGAAGACGAACATAAAAAAAACTGTCATTTAGATCGACAGGGTCACCCATAGATAAATAAATATACGTATATAAAATAAATACAATAAGAAGAAAATAATACAACAATTTGTATACAAAACAAAACTAATTAAAACAAAACGTATAGGCTGGTTGATTTTAAAAATAACCAGCCTAACTCACTGGTGACTTGAATTTAACATACAAGTCATCGCCCAAAAACAAGTTACAAAATAATTTTAAACATAAATTTCTATAACAGCGTAAAACGAAACGCATCAACAAAAATGAAGAAATGACAAATAAAAAACAATAATAAAGTTGACGCGTCAACTGTCAGACTGCTGTCAAATTGACTTTGACAATGACATTATGACAGCTCAGTTGATCCGTTTGGATTTTTTTTACATAATTAATAAATAGAAATAAAGTTATGATACCGACATCTTAATTAGCAATAAAGTGAAAGAATGAAGGTGAAGCCGAAAATAACAAATATTAAGGTACCGGCACAAAAATAAACAAAAGTGATCGTACACTCCGGCACAATGAACAAGTAGATTTGCGAACGGACAAAAACAACAACAACATTAATTACGCCGGCGCGTCCTCCTTTGATCTCTCGAGGGTGTGGCAGTGGTCTCAGTCGCGCTCACATTCTTTGAAGACTGGTCCACAGATTGCGTAGCGTTGCTAGATCCACTAGAAGCCTTTGGGAACCGCGACACCAGAGCTTGAAGTTCGCCGGGAGTTTAAATTTTGTGGCGCTTGGTATCAGGTGTGATGATTACAATTCGCCCTTCCACCGACCAGCAACTCTGCATCACAAAGTGCTTGCAGGCGTCCATGAAGGTGCAGTGTCTTGTGTGCGTCAGAAATTCGGAGATTGTGATACCTGTACCCTTCAGTGACTTTTTGCTCTCCCAGATCAAGTGACGGTGCTCAGTGGTGTATAGTCTGATTAGTATAGGCCGAGCTTTGCCCCGTATGGAACCTAATCTGTGGCAGGCATGAATGTTGCCCTTCCCAATCTCAGGCAAGCTTAACTTATCGGATAACACCTTGTGAACCACTTCCGGTAACTTTTCACCGGGATGCTCAGTGACGCCGTGGAATAGGAGTACCTTCCTCCGCATCAGGGTCTCATGCCTATCAAAGCCTAGAGACAACATTTCTATTTGGCATTTAAATTTTGAGAGTGCCTGCCATACAAATATTTTAAAATCTGAGAACTCACTTGCAAGCGCTGTTATCTCCACTGTAGGCCGAATTTCAGATGATGCATTTTTGAGCTTTTTCTCATATTCTGACATTCGCGAATTGAATAGCACCTCTAGATCTTCCAAACTAGTTGCCAATCTTGAATCCATGATGCGGTTGAAGTAAAAGTAAGTAGGTAGAAAGAAGTTTGAGGTACAAAAAGACTTGGAAATGTTATATAGTGAGCGTAGGGTGATAAGCATGAATACTAAATAATTCAAACATAAAAAATACTATTAAAAATTAATTCAAATAATTTAAAACTAGGAGCTGTATAAAAGGTGTGTTTACTCTGCATCTACTCACATTGGAATCAATGTATATAATAATATTATAAATGTGGAAGGTTGGATAGATGAGTGGATGGAAGTTACTTAATCAATCACGCCAGAACGGCTGAACGGATCTGGATGAAATTTGGCACAGAGATAGATTATAGTCTGGAGTATGTTTTCTTGGGATACTATCAACGCACAGCCATTAAGCCTTAACGTTTATTTTTTCCTTCGTTTCGATTATTTCCTTAGTCCTACCAATATGACATATAATGGATGTGTTATTTGAATGGTTGAATAAGTAAAAATAGTATCATCCCACGCACAATCCATTCACGTTTTATTTGGCTTCCATTACCTTCCCTAGCCATTCATAAACATTATATTCATAACTCTTTTAGTCTGTTCTATCTGTATAAAACTATATTGGAGTCATTCTTTCTCAAGAGGAAACTACTAAGAACTTTGATAAAGTCAAAGTTATGAGCAACCGCAGCGTTAAATTCGATAAATTGTCATCACTTTGCAGTTTACACCGCCATCTGCTTCCTAAACTTTTCTAATATTAATGTTGGGCCAAACTTTTATAAGGAATACTGCAGGAAGACTGTCTCGAGTTCCTAGCAATATTATGTTAATTAGAATTTTCGTTTTTGTTTTGTGTTTTGTTCCCCATAGCATAAACATCACAATGGTAAACTTTTTATGCTAGAATACGATTCATATTTTTCATTTTTATGTCAGCTTAAAGTAATATGGATGTCAAAATAAACAGAGATTTTCGAGTAACATTTAAAGTATTGTGTTGTTCAAAGCTTCTTTACAGCAATAACTAAAGATTATTTAAACTTGATTGTAAGTGTTATTACCAAACTACCTTGTTATTGCAAGGAGTCATTGTCTCAGTGAAATATGTATTTAGGTACTCGTAAACGGTGTCTAAACCAAAAATGGGTAATTTTTAAGTTGCACCGTAGAGTTCAAATATAACATAGTAAATTCTTTCTCGAATTTCTTATTGGCTTACGCGGGAGATCCGCCCACGCATAGTTGGCGAGACGAGCCTGATGTCTATCTACAGGATTGGTTCAAAATTCCCAAAACCGGAACAAATGGAATGAAGAAACTAAGGCCTTTGACCTGTGATGGGACAGAACAACCTGAAAAAAATGTTTTTACAAAAAAAAATAACAATACATTTTTTTTTACTTTATTAACTGCTTACAATTTTATTATTTTAATTTATCAATTTTTATAACTCTCTGCCAATTTTTATATTTTTATTTTCATAGTAAACACATCAACACGGTCTAGGGATATTTTTAAAAAAGCGAATTACGATCAATGTGTTAATTATTTATATGACATGTATATATTTAAAAGATACGTTATTTAATATTCTACCATTTTTTAATAATGATTAAGGAAGTCGAAGTACGACTAAAATTTCAGGATTTTATGGAAAAAAAATGAAGCATAGACGGAAACCGTATATGAATTAACTTTTAATTTATGAGTAAAAACTGAAAAAAATAGAAAAATCATTTAATTTGTGTTTATAAACTTGAAGTTAGTAGTCTGAGAAAGCGCCCATGATGTTCATAACACATCGGCAACGATTCGGCATGCTCAGAACAAGGTTGTCAATGTCTTGCTGCGGAATATTGTCCCATGTCCTTCTGAGGTGCGCAAAAAGTTGATCTTCTGTAGCCAGATTTTCAGGAACTTCCTTCAGAGCTCTTCTTTGCAGCATATCCCACGCATGCTCAATGGGATTTAGATCTGGCGATTGAGCAGGCCAGTCTAAGGCCCTAATATTGTGTGTATGTAACCAAGTTGCTACCGTTCTCGCCGTGTGAGCCCGGGAATTGTCGTGCATGAGCAGAAAATCTTGCCCCATTTGTGTTCTGTGGGACAAGATTACGGGCCCCAGCACCTGTTGGACGTAACGTTCTGCCGTCATATTGCCCCGTACCCAAACGAGATCCGTCCGTCCTCCAAGACGAATTCCTGCCCAAACCATAATTGTTCCTCCTTGGTATGGGTGAACTTCCTGAGGGTTCTGAAGACGGCTCCATCGTCCAGGAACTCGCCAAACACGCGTCCTTCGTGAATCTGGATGGAAGCCGAACCTGGATTCATCCGTGAACAGCACATTGGACCATTGCTCACGGCCCCAGTCCACGTGGTTCCCAACCCATTTTAATCGTCGTCCACGATTGCCTCTCCGTAAAAGTAGGACCCGGAGTGGTCTACGAGAGCGTAGATTGCTTTCATGCAGTCGCCTTCTTACAGTTTGGTCACTCACAAGCACTTGGTGTTCCACTCGCAGCCTTTGGACCAATTGAGTCGCCGTTGCATTTGGTTGAGCTCGCGCAGTAATTTCCAAAAATCGGTCTTTTCTGGGGGTAGTGATGTGACTTGGCCCCCGGTGCCTCTCCGCTACTTCACCTGTGGCACGATAGCGTGTCCACAATCTTGAAATTACATTTTGGTGGGTCCCTATGGCCTCAGCAACATTACGCTGAACAGACCCAGCTTCCAGCATTCCCACAGCTCGTAACATCTCCGCCCTCGTCAAATGTTGGCGTTGCATGGCTACAATACCTAAATTTAATTTTTATCTTTCGTTTAAAAATGAAAAAAAACTGTAACTTAACGTAATTCGTATTGTTTTCTAAATTTCGCACAAATAAAAATTCCCTCTCCTACACATCAAGACATTTTTATGCCACCGAAACAAAAGAATTTTCAAAAATTGGAATTTGGAATTAGTCTGAGATAAATTACAAACAAATCGGTGTATAAAAGATTCCAATGCGGCCAGTACTTTTCGAGTTATTTAATTATGTATGAAATATCCCTAGACCGTGTTGATGTGTGTATATAAAATTTTTGCTGAAATATTTAATATTATTATGATAGTGTTGCTGACAATTAAATTTTAGCTTGGACGTTTCTTATTTTAATGATTTCAGTATTTTTTAGTCTAATGCTAATGAAAGACATTTTTTTTCTAATGTATTAATTTTTATGCAATGATTATGAATGTAATATTATGGAAACAATTAAATTAAATTGTCATTATTTCAGGAAGTTTTTCCCATATAAAGCATTACAAATAACATTGAATATACATAAGAATTCATATACATTAATTAACACATTAATAACATTGCATACAAAATTGATTGAAGAGTACAATATTATAGTTATTAGGTTAAATCAATTCACTTAACAGCATTTAATAAAATAATCATAATTATAAAACAATTGTCACTTAATAAATGGTGAGGAACTGGCATGTAGGTGCATCCACCTCTCCAACAACACCAAGTCCCACCGCTCGGAAAATACGCTCAGGATACTGTTAGAGCTGCGTCGGAAGCGACTTAGTAGCGAGGCGCTTCGCTTCCTAATAATAGCATAAAAGTCATCGGTTTGCGCCTGCGCGAACATCGTAGAAGCGCTGCAAAACCGTGGCAGTCCCATCAGTACCCTAAACGCATTGTTGTACTGTACACGCATGGCACCGTATACTCGCTGCACATAGTTGGCCCATAGGCTGTACGTATTTAAATAAGGTCTGAAAATATGCTTTAAATAAGGTCACCTTTACTTGTTCAGTACAGCGTGCAAACCTACGTGCCAACATGTTACAGCGCACCGACAGCGCCCTACGTTCCCGCTCGATATCCTCATTGTCAAACAAGTTATCTGTGACCCAGTGGCCCAGGTACTTAAAATGGTTAACCCTCTTCAGACTAACACCGCAAAGAGTGATCGGAGGTACAAAAGAGAAACATTTGGCACCAGATTTGAAAATCATGTACTCACTCTTCTTAGGGTTATACCTGAGCCCATGAGCCCCAGCATATGTCTTACAAATGCACAGGAGTTTCCGCAACCCCCCAACCGACGGGCTCAGAAGCACCATATCATCCGCGTAGCTGATTTTATTAATAGGCACTCCGCCTATTGAGCAACCCGCATTAGCACTGCTGAGCTCGCCAATCAGCTGGTTCATGTACAGGTTGAACATTCGTGGCGAGGTCATCCCCCCCTGCCTCACACTGCAATCCAACCCGTACACCTTGGAAAATTCTCCTGCCCATTTCACACTGTTCCGCTGGTGACTGTATCAATACCCAAATATCGACACTATCTCACCCGGCACCCGTGTCTCACTGTGCAGCTTGTGCCACAGCTTGTCATAATTTACTAAATCAAATGCCTTCGAGAGGTCTAGGTAACAAGCGTAAACAGGAGTGTTTCTAGCCGTGTAATACTGTATAGTCTACAGTGTCTGCTTGAGACAGAGGATAGCCGTCTCAGTCGACAAACCAGGCGTAAAGCCAAACTGAGCGTCATGTATATGAAGGTGCTTTTCCAACTGTCTGTCAAGCAGCTTATCCAGCACCTTGGCTATGACAGTAGCGAGTGAGATAGGCCTATAGTTAGATACATCCGACCATCACCGGTTTTGTTTTTTACAATCGGAACTATCACCGTGTACATGAGATCATCAGGTAAGTAATTATGGCTGATGCACAGATTAAACAACATTGCTAGTACCCTCGGCAGATGAACACTGGCTTGCTTCAAGTGCTCGATGCTAAGGTCATCATGAGTTGGAGATTTAGAGTCCCACATAACTGCACTATCTCCCCGTGGTAATGCAGTATGCATGAGCATTACAACAGGAAAAAAAAAAAAAATGGGGGTGAGTTGAAATCACCGACCACAAATACAGATTCCACATTTTTACTATCAATTATAAGGTGTCTGAAAATAAATGAATTATATATATAATATATAAAAATAATACATACATTAAAAAATTTGATGTCAAAGTCACAACGACACGTCAAAAAGTGTTGTCTTATAGTATATATATATAAAACACTACAAAGCGAAAAATAACTTTCTTTTCAGAAGTCGGTGTCTCAGGCACCAATTTGTTTTCTTTTTTGACGCCGACTTCCCAAAATAAAGTTATTTTTCGCTTTGTAGTGTTTTGTTTTGGAAGTCAGTTTAATTTTTTTATTAGAAAGTTTTTATATTTAGTTTTGGTACCTTATATTACCATAAAAATACGAATTATTAAGAATAACAAAACTATTAGTCAGATCTTGATCAAATTTAAATGGGACCACATGAGTAGCACCAGTATTCAAATAAGAAAAGAATCATCAAAATCAATTCAATAGTAGCGGAGTAATTGCGTTACAAACATACAGTCGAATTGAGAATCTCCTCCTGTTGGAAGTCGGTTGATAAATCAGTAACATTATAAATGTGATAGTAACTTTGCTTGTCTAACTGTCGGCTTGTTACCAGTTCTTAACGACTAAACGGAATTTGGATGAAACTTCGCACACAGGTATACCATGTCCTGGATCATAGATATACTTTTTGACCCGTGAGTAAGTTCCCTTCCAAATTTGTACGCAGGCAAAGGTGCAGCCAAAAGCTAGGAATAAAAAAAAAGTTGACCTCGCGCACGAAGGGTTCCGTACCATTAACGCAAAAAACGGCAAAAAAATCACGTTTGTTGTATGAGAGCCTACTTAATATTAATTTTATTCTGATTTTAGCAGTTTGTTGTTATAGCGGCAACAGAAATACATCATCTGTGAAAATTTCAACTGTCCAGCTATCACGGTTCATGAGATACAGCCTGGTGTCAGACAGACAGACGGACAGACGTACAGACAGACGGATACTTAGTAAAGATACGAAGTTCCGTACCCAAAGGGTAAAAACAGGACCCCGTTTCCGTGCTCTTTGGGTACGGAACACTAATTAATTCAAAATTTTCAAAATTAAATAGTCTTTTTAATTCTTACTTATTTTAGGTTCACAGGCGAGGGTGGACCCGTACGTTTCGTAGCCAAGGCCTCAGGCCGTTCTTTTTATTAAAAAAACCTCCTGACATTTTTGTTTTATTAAGATAATCTATATATATAAAAGAAGAAACTGACTGACTGACTGACTGATCGATCAACGCACAGCCTAAACCACTAGACCTAGAAGCATCAAATTTGGCAGAAAGGTTCCTCAAGTGGCGTAAATGAGCACTAAGAAAGGATTTTTGGAAATTTCACCCCAAAGGGGGTAAAAAGGAGGTTGAAAGTTTTTATGTAATTTCTACAGTTTGTAAGTTGGGCACATGAAATTTAAGATTTACGCTCTTGCTTGATAAATAGAATTAATGTATTTATTCGTTTTTGGAAATTCGACCCCTAAAAAGGGAGTTGTAAGTTTGTATGTAATTTCTATAGTTTGAAAGCTGGACACGTGAAGTTTTAGATTTACGCTCTTGATTGATAAAAATAATTCATGTGAAGAATTCCTCATAAATATGAGATTTTAGAAATTCTACCCCTAATGGGAATAAAGTAGGGGTTGAAACTTCATATGAATTTTCTTCGGTTTGGAAGGTAAAATATCTGAAATAGTAGGTTTAAGCTCTTGATTAATAAAAAAGGAATGATTTTATTGATTTCCGGAAATTCTACCCCTAATGGAGGTTAAAGGTGGCAATTTGTTGGGCTTATATATTTGAAACTTGGCATATATACTAACAGCTGATATTTTATGTTTTTTTATTGTTTTTAAAGTAAAGGTTGTCATTACAAGTTTTTCAAAACTACTCCTATAATACCATTTAGGGGGTGTTCAAGATTTTTAAAGTATTTTATTGCACATAGCTTCTTTTTATGATGTAGGGGAGCTCTAATTAGGGATTTGTGGAAATGCAACCTTTAAAGAAACATTTATTTGTATAAAACATTTTAACAAAAATATAATAATAATAATAATGTATTTATTGACACACACACAAGTTACAACAGAGAAACATTTTGCACAACGAGATAATTATGATAAACTTATAACAAAATTAAGTGGCAATGGGCCCCAAACTAGGCACAACCTGTATCTTGGATGCCCAGAAATTGAGAGTAGGCAGATTGAGTGTTCAATGTTACACAGCACAAAGTTACTAATTGGACATTAAAAACAAAATTTAAATAAATTGAAACAATAATAAAAGAAAATAAAATAATAATAGCAGGCAAAAACCAAAAAATTACATTAACAGTTATAATGAAATGAATAGCATTAGTCAAATACAATATTCATCTTAAGTAAAATTATTAGAATCAAAGTAACAAATTAAAATTGAGAATAAGTTTATGATTTTATAAATTTCATAGATAAATTAAAATCAAAAGTCAATAAGTAGGGATCAACAATATCATTCAGTGATCAACAAATCAATAATAATATGAGTAAGCATCAATCAGTCAAACATAGGAGTAAGTGGAGGGATGGCGAGAGAGTGTAAAGTTATGGTCTGTGTGTGTGCGTGTGTGAATGTTGGACACGGACAGGACAGAGATATGTGCAGTCTTGGTGAGGGTATGTGTCCAGGTGCGTCATCTCATCGGGCATAAAAGAAATTCAGTATCTTCATACGTTAGCTCTTGAAGCCATCTCTTCAATATAGGCTTGGCTTCAAAAGTATTTCCAGGGACCCGTAGAGTAGATTTATTAATTAGATTGAAGATATATATTACATAATATATTACCGATTTCCAAATAAAAACACTTCAAAGTGAAAAATAAATTTCTTTTTCGAAGTCGGTGTCTTTGGTAGGTACAATTTTTTTTCGTTATGGTCACCGAATTCGAAAAAGAAAGTTATTTTTCACTTTGTAGTGTTTTTAGTTGGATTTCAGTGTCGGTAGTGTTTGTAGTGTTTTTCACTTTTTAGGTGTACCTAATAGGCAATTTGCCTTTTTGCTCTTATTTGTTTTTTGTGTATGTTCGCCGATATATCTGTAAAACAACACTTGTTTGTAGTTCCAAATCGAGGAAGAGGTCGTCTTAGTGCCGTAAGGCCTCGGTCTCGAATTCCGCGGGCAGCGGGGCGGCGGCGGCAGCGGAGCGGGAGCGGCAGGATCTTATGCGTATCGTCAAATGGACCGGGTCTCGAAAACAGCGGCGCGGGAGCGGCGCGGCGGGAGCTCTCCCGCGCCGCCGCCGCTGCCGCTCCGCCGCCCGCAAAATTCGAGACCGAGGCCTAAGTTTCTTCAAAAAACCGTTGACACACCTAAAACATCTTCTGAGGGTAATTCTGAAAAACTAATGATAGCAATTTATTATTGTCCAAGGAATAAGATTTTTAACCGAGTTTTCAAAAAGGTGGAGGTTCTATGTCTTCTAAATCCTAACTTGAACCGTAGATTTCTACGATTCCTTTTATTATTATCCCATTTATTATTGTTTTAACAATAGCTTATTTTTGGTCGCCTTCACTAGCTGCACATAATTTAGTTGAATGAAAAACGAAATCATGCGAACGAAGTCGCGGGCGGAGTGCTAGTAACTTATAAATTATAATTTCTTGCCAATCATGTCACGTTGTGACAAGCCTTGTGCGTAGGAGGACTTTGAATAAATAATAATAGGGGTTAAAGTTTGAAATTGCCGTTTTATTGTAATAGGTACTTCGAATTGACGGGAGTGATATGAAGTTTCGAATGTCGTTATTGCGACGCACGCTATTTCGAAAAACTTTACGACTGGTACGCCAGTTCAAAATCTCATTGAATCGAAAACCGCTATATCGAATGACATTATTGCGACGCACGCTCTTTCGAAAAACTGTTAGACTGATACGCTAATACGAAAGTTTTGGTATCGAAATCTACTCTTTCGAATAGCATATATTCCAATCTGAATTTGTCTGGGGATCGAACTCGCGACCCAGTGATTATCAAGAACTACGTACGCTACGGTAATAAAACTGACACTGATCTAGTTGTCTATACCAGTAAGTATAAATTATTAATATAAGTACTTATTATGATTTAGCTCCATGTACATGATGGTTTTCTTCACCGTTTTGAGAGCAATGGCACAGATAATATAATACTAGCATACAGTGGTGGTACTAGCAGGTGATGAAATAAATTACACAAAGTAAAGTGCCTGCTCGCACCACACCACTGCTCTGCAGTGATGGTGTACTAAAACTAAAAAGAAAGAAGGAAATCTTTGTCACAAAAAAATTAAACGACTTCAAAAGCAAAACACTAAAATGTGCAAAATAACTTTCTTTTCGGAAGTCGGTGTCGAAAAATGATAAAAACAAGTACCGAAGATAATGCTTTAATTAGGGTCGTGATTCAATCCCCAAACCCAGGTGCTCGCCATACCATCCCTGGCCAGAATAGTACTAGTCCGCACACTGCTGGGCACGCGGCCGCTATGCGCATTGGCCAGCGTCCTCGCGGCGCCGCATCTGCTAGCCGCGCCCGCGCATCGGAAGGGAGATTGGAAAATGCTATTCGAAACCGTAGAATTCGATACCAAAACTTTTGCATTAGCGTACCAATCGTAACAGTTTTACGAAATAGCGTGCGTCGCAATAACGTCATTCAAAATAGCGGTTTTCGATTCAATGTGTTTTCGTACTGGCGTACCAGTCGTAAAGTTTTTCGAAATAGCGTGCGTCGCAATAACGACATTCGAAACTTCATATCACTCACCGAATTGACATATAACCTTCATGGTTTGAGATCATGGTACCTATGAAGTTCTTCTTTTAAAAAATGTGCAACATTCGGTTATCGACTTTCAGTTGTTTTTTTATTTAGCTTAGACAAGAATGATGGATACTTCGAAAATTCGAGTGATTTTTTAATACGAGTTCCGACGCGGAACTAACGTGGCAGAAACAGTTCGCAATATCAATGATGCATTTGGAGAGGGGACTGCTAATGAACGCACACGGTGTGATTTTGGTTTAATCGCTTTCGTGATGGAAACTTTGATTTGAAGAACGAACCACGTGGAAGACCGCCCACACAGGTGAATAACAATGAATTGAAAGAGATGGTGGAAGCCGATCAGAGCCAAACTACCCAGGAATTAGCGGCATGGTTTAACGTTACCGTTTAGTGCCTCATGATTTGACTGATCTGCAGAAAGAAACGCGTGTTGAAACTTGTGTTGCCTTGTTGAATCGATACAGAAATGAAGGAATATTGGATCGAATTATGACATGTGATGAAAAGTGGATTCTTTACGATAACCGTAAGTGAAAAATGCAATGGCTGACTCCAGGTCAAACGCCGCAACAGTGTCCTAAAGCAAAGCTTACCAATAAAAAGGTAATGGTAACTAATTGGTGGTCTCAGCATAGTGTTATTCACTATAGCTTTCGCCGATCTGGTCAATCAATAACGGCAGATGTCTGCTGTGCCGAACTCCGAACAATGATAGCATAACTAGCAGTGAAACAGCCCCGACTCATGAATCGATCTTATCCATTATTGCTCTATGATAACGCGAGACCTCATACAGCACGAGAAACCGTTTAAACTCTACATTAGAAACCATTCGTCACCCTCCGTATTCGCCAGCTCCAACGGACTACCATTTTTTTCGTGATTTGGACAATTTTATACGTGATAAAAAGTTTTCTTCTCAGGAGGCAGTACAAAATGCTTTAAGGTTCCCCTAGTCAACGGCACGAACTATTTTTTGCGCGAGGTTAAAATGCATGCTATCTCATCCGAGAATACGTGTTAAAGACATAGATGCTGTGATGATCAGTAAGAAGCTTGTCCACGTACGAATTAGCATTTCGATACAAGTTTGCAAATTTGTATCGAAATGGATGATGATTTAGGACGAAAACGAGCGCGCGAAATTTTATAAACAGACCTTTGGGAGTCTAGAAATCATGAAAAACGACTAAATGTATATTTTCAAAATAAAATTATTTGCATTGTTGAATTACTAATCGTTTCCTGTATGGAGGTCGTTTTGCAATTTTCCATCTTCTTATCGTATTTATTTCCGCCCAAAGATGCGTTAAAATTAGTGTTGTCATAACATTCAAATATACATTTTTATTTACTTTTTTGTTTTCATACAGGGTTAGATAATAATGAGACAAATTGATATAATATTTTATTTTGAACGTACATCGTCAAACAGCGGAGTAATCGCTAGATTACGTTTGTATAGAAGAATTTTCGACTAGTGTAACCGTTTGTTGAATCTAGATCACCAGAGTTCTATCGCAAAGGTAAAAATGACCTTACTACTAGATGGCAGCAATGTATAGATAATAATAGTAATTATTTTGTTTAAATAAATAAGTCAAATAAAAAAAAACAATTTTTGAGTACTATACTCGGCAATTTCATACTTTAACCCCATTGCGCCGACCCCAAGTAACATGGGACAAGGGCAGGAAGATGATGATGATACTAATAATATATTCTAGTAGGAATAGCCTGATAATATTAGAAATGTCAATGTCTGTATGTTTGGATGTTTCTATTAGAGATGTTTCAGTATTATCATATCGGCCTCTGCTGGTCATATGCCTTTTCCAGATTTCGTCTCATCAACTGGTTCTATGCTTCTTGGATCCAGTTTAGTTTTTTCTGAACTAATCACGCCCAAAATCCCTAAACTTTTTTGTGCTCCAACTCGGTTCGTAAATGTTCATAAGGTTCAATATTCAAAAAAATATCAGTGAGATAAAGAAATTGAAGTGACTGTCTGGTTTACTGGCCACCTAATGGCTGAACAGATTTGGTAAATGATAAATGATTTTATTTCTGTAAGTTGGTTTATACAAACACTTTTACATGTCGAACATATTTTTTAAAACTAGATGAGGTCGGCGTTTCCTATCTGACTACTCTGAGAAGAAAGGCCGAAACAAACTCAGAGGTCACAGTCTCTTTTAAAGTCCAGACAAAATATTGGTTAGATCATGTGAAGACCATGTAGACTGATGTCTGAAATGGTCTTTTGAGGAAAGAACCAGCCAGATTGAGTGGACCTGTCCAGTCAGTGCACGCATTTGTCAATAACCGAGCAGCTCAACTCAGAATTTAAGGAGCTCAACGATTCGACGAACAATACCAAAGAAAGGACATTCGGGTAGGCCGCATAAACTACTCAAACTGCCAGACCATGATTAAAAACTAAGATAAATTTAAATTAAAACAAAAAAGAATGATCCACATAGTCTTCACATTCACAATAATTAATATAAAATAATATAATACTTTAAAAAGTAAATATTCTTGTCATTGCAAGAAAACCAAAAAAAAATATAACAAAATTCACGGTGCAAAATATAATTAAAAAAAACAAAATTAATTGGAGCAGCTGGTTGTTTGGAACATAGTCTGGACTAAGATAAAGGACTTTCTGTCCCGGTTTTACGAGTCCTTGGGATAATTTTGAACTTTCAAGCGGGTGAATCTGCTAGCAAAAAGCTAGTTGAGTTTATAAATTATCTATACTTGTTGGATTACTTACTAAAAGGAAGCTATTTTGGTAGATATATTATTTTGACGGTTTCAGATAAAAAAAGATGGAAAAATAACTAATGCCTTAGAGTTAAGAACAAAGTCTTAAACTGCTTTTGTGAGAAGAATCTGCCAGAAGCCTACTTATATGTCTTTTTTGAGGTATTACTTGTTTAATTTACATACAAAATAGGTGGTTTCACCTACTTTCTGCACAAAGTTTCAACTGTAGAATAACCATTACCCATTCCCAAGTTTTGAACAAACTGCTGAACATTGAGAGTAAATTCAACAAATTGCGCTTGAAACTGTGCTATCTCCACAAGTTATGGATGCCGTTAGCAAAAGTAAGAATAATATGCGGTTGCAATTTGCAGCACCATTGAGTAATTTCATTTCATCGAACAATTCTCAGCTGAGTTCGGAGTCTGGATCAGTATTTGGTTAAAGGCTGCCAAAGACAGGCGCGACACGGCAATGCGACAACCGTTTGCGCATGTGGCTTCCCTGGTAACTCATAAACGGCAAAAGTATGTGGATGTCTCTAACTATTCTCAATCTCATTTTTCCTCGTTTTCCTTCTTTTAATTAGACTTTTTGCTAAGAATTTTACAGCACTGATAACAACATTTGTGCCACATGTTAAATTTAGTCCTGTCATATTTTTTACCTTTGTATAGATTCTTTATCGATTGTTATGTGAATGTGTGAACATTGTAGGCCTTCTAGATGCTAGTTAACATTTGTTTTCTTTTTTTTTAGTTTCTCTCGACTTCTTACTAATTCTGTAACATGGAAATATTGTAAAACCCTATGTGGTAAAACCAAACCATTTTTTAAAAGTGTATCCATGGAGTTTCTTACCGGTTCTTCTTCATAGGAAACGACCAACCCGAACTATGCACCTTTTGTCGACGTTTTATAAGTGCCCATGTAGGCCTTTTAGATATGAAATAAAAAAGTTTGATTTTGATTTTGTTTTAACCCGAATGCAACAACAGGATTATTGTTTTCACGCCCATATTTCGAAAAATAAATTACATAAAAACGCGATGTCTCATGATGATGTTGTTGCGCCGCGCCCGTCTTTGTGGTGCCTTTAGGTAATATGAATATACCTGAATGCTAGTGTTCTACATAGATACCTGTTTACCCCTTCGGCGTTTTCATACATGTACAATAATTATGCATGAATATATTTACATAAATAAAAATTGCTTTCATCTAATCTCAAGGTAAAGTACCACTTAGTGATTATAATTAAAATGAAATTGAGATTTCTATTGAACCAAATAACCAAAGTCTTATTATTTATATCTAATAACATTAAATTTAATAATACAGAAAGTTTTTGACGAAAGTAATTATTGTCAGATCAAAGTTACGAAGAAGCACTCCTTACCATTTAAATCTTAGAGAACTTTGAAATTACTCTTGTCTTTTGATAAAAGAACTTGTAATATCTTATTACTTATTTTATTTTATATATTTTTTTTATTTTAATAATTAATCATACTTTTCAGTGACTATATTTAAAATCTGGTTAGTTTATAATATATATAATTTTTTACTGTAAAAGAACGTACTACGGTGAAACATAGGTTTTCCTGGTAACACCAAGTCTTACGGGTGAGTCCGAAATGTTCTATAATCGCGCCTTTTACTAGAACTCACACGTTAAATCTTAGGATTTTCACAAATAAATAAGACCAATTAAGGACAAATTGCCACGTAACATGATTTTAAAACATTTCCTGTAAAATATTTCAATAAATCACCTAGCAAACATAAAACCGACTTTGGTGACATTAATCACTCAGCACTTAATATTGTTCTCATCATTTCGTACCATAGTGGGTCTTATAAATAAATAAAAAATAACATTTACAAGTAGTCGGCATAAATCCTAATATTTACCCGTAAGATTACTGGTAAAAGGCAGAAATTAATGATTTTAATAGGATGATATCGAAATTTTACCGGCTAGGCGGCGTTCGGGAAGTTGCACGGTATCTTCTCGTCCAATTTACCGCAGTGTCTAGAGACAAAAGTCTATGACCAGTGTGTGTTGCCCGTAATTGTATACGGGACCGAAACGTGGTCGCTCACAATAGGCCTTATCAGAAAGCTTAAAGTCATCCAAAGGGCAATAGAGAGAACTATGCTCGTAGTTTCCTTGCGAGATTACGTCAGAAATGAAGATATTCGCAGGAGAACCAAAGTTACCGACATAGCCTGAAGAATTTCGAAACTTAAGTGGCAGTGGGCAGGGAAAATTGCTCAGACACAGACGGCCTAAAAGGTCTGGAATGGCGACCGCAAACTGGAAGACGATGCGTTGGAAGGCCTGACCTGGACCGATGACCTGGTTAAGGTTGCGGGAATGCGGTGGATGCGAGACGCACGGGATCGGTCAATCTGGCGAAGCCTGGGCGAGGCCTATGTCTAGCAGTGGACGTATTTCGGCTGAAATGATGATGATGACCTGTAAATGGCATCAATCGGGCACGAATCCAAATTACAGATGGAAAAATCCAAGCCAATATCACTGCATGACCTTGGAATCGAACCCTAGGACCTCATGCTCAGCGGTAGCGTTTGCGACCACTAGACCATCTAGGCAATTAAGGCGTATATATGCCCCAATGTAAACGCGGTACCTGCATTGCGCCCGCTCGGTGTCAGAATGTGAATATTGGACCTCCTTTTAGACAGTTTTGTTTGTATTTTTGATTTACATATCCTATGTAGGTTAAGAAGTAATTCTAACCATATTTTTTATAGTAAAAATATTTAAAAAAATCCAAGTCCGCTAGCGAAAAAATATCACGTTGTTAATTGGTTTTTTTAAAGCAAAACTATTGGTCATACTAAAAAACCATGTTTTACAAATAATGTACAGGAATCAATCATATATTTTTGAAAACTTTTAACCTAGCCGTTACTAAGGAATATGCTTTAGAACGTAACTGCCATAAAACGGAGCTAAAGCGGCCTTAAGAAAATTAAACCAAACTTTCATCGGTACCAACCCACCAATTCAAATCAATTGGAGTTGGCGCAACAAGTCATATTCTGCTCCATTATTTGTCATTCAAGCCATATTATTCTACACACTTTCATGATTTTCCTTTGTCCTAATTTTATGGCCATAGTCAATCTCATAGTCA
The DNA here is from genome assembly GCA_964057195.1 of Orthosia cruda. Classification (NCBI taxonomy): domain Eukaryota; kingdom Metazoa; phylum Arthropoda; class Insecta; order Lepidoptera; family Noctuidae; genus Orthosia; species Orthosia cruda. Next base: position 34,464,631 of record OZ059838.1, read on the forward strand.
TAGTCAAAACTTTCCTCTCGATATTGTCTCGTAAATCCTATCTTATTAAACAAGCATTATTTGTACATAGTTATATATAAATATATCGGAGGAAGGTATACGATTAATAATCAGGAACAAAGAAATATCGCTTGTAAAGTTAATTAATTCAGTTTTGTTTAATTGGCAACATTTAGCTTCTGATTCAAATCTCAGTTCGAGTTTATTCGGTTTACAACACTTTATTTATCTTATGTCAAAATACTCGATTCCTATTGGACGTTATAAAGTGGTTATTTGCCGGATGAGTTGTTTAGCCAATAAAAAGCAGGGGTGTCTATACAGGCGCTCGGAGTGGGTTCTTCCGCCATGGAGTTTGAAAGAGTTGGAAAAGAAACGCCCGGACGCGCGTTTCGGAGTTGAAAAGAGTTGTGAGGAAAAGAGTTGAGAACTAGCCGAAAGCGGCGTGTATAAACTTGAAAAAGTGTGTTTTTGTTGAGAGAAAGCGAAACGATTGGTGCCCGAATCCGCTGCTTTGATAAAATTGAACCAAGGACTATCTCTAAAACGGCATAAGTTACCTGCTTTGTGCAAGCATACCCACGTTAAGCCCACAAGATCGAGGGTATATTGAAGATAGCCCATCAATCACGTTCTCGGAAACGGCTCCAACGATTTCTATAACATTTGTAATACACGGGTTTTGAGAGGCGAAAAATCGATCTAAAAAAAGGATTAATTTGTTTTCTCTAATTTCACCCAAACAGAGCTCGGTCGCTCAGGTACTGAAACTTATACGGGCGAAAATTATTCATGATTTTATTCTGATGCTTGTTTTTAATTAATAAAGTCAATATACACTGATTTATATGTACGAGGGTAGGTCCAAAAACAAGCTGAATATTTTCCTTAAAATATCTAATTTTTGCGAAAAATATTCCATAGGGAAGGCCAAAGCCCTTTCTATGTAAAATAGCACAAAAAGGTTATTTCATAAAAAGAATATGTCATGACTGACATCCTTTTGGAAATCCCAAGCCGAGGTGCCGCGTATTTTTTTTTTAATAAACGGTTTACGTTAACATTTTGTCCGTGAATCAGAGCTCGTATTAAACCCAGCTCGGCAGCTGTCACAGGGTGCCATGTATTTTTAAGGGTGCCGTACCCAAAGGGTAAAAACGGGACCCTATTACTAAGACTCTACGGTCCGTCTGTCTGTCTGTCTCATGAACCGCTACAAGTTGAAATTTTCACTGATGATGTATTTCTGTTGCCGCTATAACAACAAATTCTAATAAAAGAATAAAATAAATATTTAAGTATTTTACCATAATTTAATTAAGTTTGCAACAGGTAAATTCACCTGGCAGATATCATAGTAAGTGATAAATGGAAAAGCATTCGGCCTGCTGCCCTAGTTTTAGATCAGGAATTCTATTATTATATTTTTATTATGGTTCAGCACTAACATTGGATAGCTCTAAAACTTATGGGGTCACCTTATGACTATTGACCTTTTTCATTTTGGTAAGTAGATCGAGGTTGTACAGTTGTAGTTTAAATAACATACTAAAGAGTTAAGCATGAAGTTGGCTGGCCCTATATTGGTAGCAAGCAGGGTTTTTAGCATGTATTTCATCAAAGTTTTCCTGTATTTCATCCACTCTTCCTCAGGTTCTCTTCCTCCGTGGGTGACCAAGCCTGAGCTTACTGAGCCCCCGCCTCGACAAAGCGGGAACCCACCAGGGGGATAACCAACAATAAGTCGAGTAAAAAAAAAGTAATTTTCAGTAAAAGCAGATTTAATTTGAACAATTCATCTTAAGCATTAGGCTATGTACATTTTTCATATTATTACTACATAATTTACACATTAAGAAATAATAATCTTAATAGTAATACAGCTGATATTGCAAAATAAGTACGGGCTTCGGAAATCATCGACCATCTTCGGTAATACGAACTAATCAAAGCTGTTAGAAACATTGGAAGTCTCAGCCTATTTGTGTTACCATGATTGCAAAATAATAGATTGACAAGTCTATTTAATTCCGAACAATTTATTGCAGGATGTTTCTATCTGCGATCGTAACCCGACAGAATTAAACTTCATAAAAACGCTGAATGCTGATTTATATAAAGCGTGATATATACTACAAAACTTAGAAGCTTTATCTTTGTGCGGTTAACTCAGTGACGACATTCGTGCTAATTAGTAAACATAAATATTATCGAAGCGCATACCTTTTCAGATTTAACCTTACCTTCTAACTAACTTGTACAATTATTTAAAATATCGTCTCCACGTTGATTATCTCATACGATTCAGCTTTTCAAGCAGATGCGCGACTCCAATATGTAAGGGATTAATTAAATGACATTTCGATACTGCTTGGTATTTTCACACATTAGTGACTGTTTGCTTTGACGATGCTTTTGTTGATAGAATGTCAGACAAGTGGTCTAGAGCTTAAGGATCTAGGGCTTCTGTTCTTTCAGATAATGAAAGTTCCAGTCACATGAAAGCAAAACAACGCGAGGACGATTTCCACTCACCTTCCAAACATCTTTAATTATTAACAACATTCTAAACAAAATTAAATGAAATACACGAAATCAATAGTGGATTAAGGATCTCTAATTACTAACGTTAGACAATTACAACTAAAGTAAGAGCTAATTAATCAAAGTTATTTTATAAGTCACTTATCGTCTTTAAGCAGCTTCTTAATAATTCTTAAGGACTAGCAACTGTTTTCTGGAAGGCTTAAATAAAACACAAAAAGGCCCAAATTCCAAGTCAATTTAAAAGACCTCCACTTGACTCAGTCACGACGACAAAGGTAACTCTCGAGTAATGTCAATAAATAATGAACTAAAAAGGTCAAAATGATGATTCAAGATGGAGTTGAGTTGAAGGGCATGACTTTAAATATAGGAATAACACTCTGATAAATAGACTGCTGTAATTTTATGACCAATAAAAAATAACAGTCCATCAAATCCCTTGAAAAAGATTTGAAAACATCAGTTCTTAAATGTGTAGTGTACTAAGTTTTATAACAAATCTATACAAGTACAATACTGTATCATACATTACAGGTTAGTTATTAAAACTATATCTGTAAACATTTATTAGTTGCCATATTACTGGGCAGAATTTGCGACTTTCGGTAATTTGACTGGCTTGGAAAACTATCAATGTCATTTCCCTATGCATGGTAACTAAACTGGTGGTGGCAACTGTTCTGACAGTCTAAAATTTGCATATTTCTTGGTTCTTATGCATTTATGTATGTTCTTAAGCCGATTTACTTCTCTCTCTAAGTCCATAAAATAGATACTGCTTAAATATATATGTACATAAGCATACTGGTTTGTGTAAGTAAATAATAGGTCAGTAAATAATAAAATTATACTTATTTCTATGTATCTTACACATTAAAAAAAATTGTGGTTTGTACTTCACTTTTGTAACTACTTATTTTTTTTGTTAAATTATGACTTAACTCAACTTAAAATGCAATGCTCAACCAATTTTTATTTCATAAGCTTTCAAAGCTCAAGTTACTATTAATATAGGCATTACAATTCTGGTTATATTATATAATATTAAAGAGTTCCGCTGGGTCACAATCATTAACGTAAAGGAAGTATCACACTGTAAATATTTATTTAATTTAACCTCATTTCTTTAAACAAAATGGTAACTTGACTGAAATAGCATTTCACATAATAGTCGCATTAATACTCTGTATTAATGCGTCCTATTCGCAAAACGTCTTACTAGCAAAATTTTCTAAAATATAGACATAGTGTCGTTTTGCTACGACGTTTTGCGAATGAGACATCGCGATATGAAAAGATAACTACAAACATACTGTAACAACTAATTGATGGACCAACCCCTTCCATTCTTTCAAAATTTCCTCTAAGAAGTCACATATTGGACATGACTCTAAAATCACGTCAGCGTTGCATTATCATGCACTTCATGGCTTTCCAGACTATGACCACCGAAGTCCTCAATCATGCCTTCAATAGAAACATAAGCTCCCGAGAAGAGCGCTATAAGTGAAATGATTCCGATAAGCAGGTTCTTCCAGAGAACATATTTGAAGGGACCTAGGCTTTTGTCCCAGTTGTATACGGTGTCCACCACGGCTGGGATGAGAAGGCCAAGGGTTGAGAAGAATACGGCTCCGACGAAACTGATGACCAATTCCAAGTTGGGGAAGGCTGCGGCAATGGCGACTGTGGACAAGGGAAATTAGCAGTTAGTAATTAATTAGTCTTCAATGCAAGAAACTGTTTGTGAGTATATTTTGTTTTTAGCTTTCAAAAATACAAATAGCTCAGTAACATTCAATCTTTGGAAATGCCTACGTAGGAATTAATCGTTTAAACACAATACTACACAACAACACTAGGCTCCGTTCTTTTACTAGGTATCAGTTCCTTGGAACCGGAAAATCTGACCTGGGAAACATTGGAAACGCAGGAATGAAGAAGATATTTTTGCGAAAGTTGAGTTCTGAGAAATTCTTCTAATTTCAGGCAGATTCATTGCTTTTAATATACGTGTATTCTAACATGGAATGGTTTTATAATGTGTTAAATTATACAAACTTGCAAAATGTCTTGCAGAATATAAATTAAATTGAGTTTATGAACTGTTTCACAGACATAACAAGATTCAGATTAGGGATTCGTTATTTACTTTTCTTGATACATAATTTTGTTTTACTTACAAAACCAGACCTCTTAAAGGTCTTTCATACTATCTTAAATCTGCTCAGCCTTTATTTTGAACTTATAATCTGCCTTTCTTTACCACACAGAGATTGCAGTAAGAAAAGTAGATTTTTCGTTAAACCTTGTTAAGTAAAGAATTGCTTTGAAAAAATTATATTTAATTAGTTATAATTTTAAGGTAAAATTAATTCATTGGTCAAAGACTTTGGTTTAACTGATTTATGGATAAACATCTGGTTTCTGAAGTTAGATAAATTTTACGTTTGAATTGAAATTACTTTTTAATGGAAACTTTTGGGTTTCAATATCTACTTCAAATATTGTAAGATAATCTCTCATTGTTTGTGCAAACAATTTGTGTTTTAATGTTTTGATTGAATAGTGGCATTTGATAAAATTTCCACTGTGATATAATTAATAGAAAACAGTATTTTATTTGTTCTTATAACAATGAAACTTTTCAACTTCATAAAGTAAAAAAAATACGAGATCAGATCAGTGTTGCCTATTCGACCTGCTCTGTGAACAAACATCGAAACATACTCAGAGATCACAGTCAGGTACATTATTTTGATAAGATCAATCTCAATAAAGAACATGCAGATTATTATCTGAAAGGATGTCTAGTAAAGAACCTGTCCAGTCAATGCACACATCTATCTACACAAACAAGCAATACACCTAAACTACCAACCAATATTAAACCCAATAATTCCCAATAAATAATGAACCAATTTCGAACCCTACTTCAATGATTATTACGGTGCCCTTACATAGACTATCAAAACTGCTGAATTGGCCGAACTGAAACTGCTAAATTTGAACGCCAGCACAGAAACTGTATTGAGCTTCAAATCGAGAACTAATTGCCCCATATACTCGTAGTTCAGTGATTGTTACTGGACAGATAATTGCTCTGCAAATTGTCCGTTGTAAGGACAGCTTTAGTACTCGTACCAGCCGGTAGATTTGTTCTCGGTAAAAAGTAGGACAGTCTTTAAGTGTCATTCGATGCCAGTGATGGTGATGGTCGAAATGGCAAAACTTAAGGCAATGATCACGTGATATATCGATAGTGCTTGACAATCCCGTATATTTAACCCCCGACGTAAAAAGAGGGGTGTTATAAGTTTGACGTGTGTTGCTGTGTATCTGTGTATCTGTGTGTCTGTCTGTGGCATCATAGCGCCTCAACGGATGAACCGATTTTGTTTGAAAGGTGATTTCAAGAGTGTTCTTAACTATGTTTGAATAAAATCGGTTCAGCCGTTCAAAAGTTATGGGCGTTTTACTGTTTGAATCGGGATGTTTTCGCAAGATAAATGTATAGAGGGGGTTTTTAAAATTTTGAAATTTTACTTGTTTTAATACGCTTTTATTTATTAGCTTGGTATGTATGTATTTATGAATCTGTGTAACGGAATCTTTGATCGTGATTTTCAACCCTTCTAAACGTCGGATTAATTTGAAACTCCTCACTTATCAAAGACCGATGTCTTATTATAATTTAAATAGTTTTCCCCATTATCCTTACCAGGATATTCGGGATTGGCGATTAAACTTAAATTTAATAATAGTTAAAATAAAATAAAAATACACACTTTAATAGAAAACTAAACTAAAAAGTAGAAAATAATATTCAATAAATTTAAATTAAGAATATTATGATTAACAAAATAATTATTTTATTGTAAAATAGCGTGGGGTGCTTTGATGTCAATTGTTTTAATATTTTATTAACAGATGTTAAAAGTCATCAAATAACTTATAAACACCCCACGTTTTTTTATAATAAAATATTTATTTTAGTTAATCACCAGGGGTTTTCGGGGGCGATAATTCAATCTAGCTAGGTTTCATTTTTATAGAACCTCGTTTTCCCTATTTTCACCCGAGCAGAGCTTGAGGGCCCAGGTACTGAATTATTATGAAAGAAAATCCAGCGTAATTGCCGAGAGAAATGAATGATATTCCTCTCAACAAATATATACACTCCATCTTCTGTTTGTCTCGATCTCCTAATTGAATATTATAATCTCTGGTAGAATTGCCAAACTTTCTCAAAGAATTGTAAGTTTATCTCAGAGGAGCAACAAGTTGCGTTAAGTAAAATTTATGTAGCTTGTTAAGAATTTAAATCCGCAATAATTTCAATCTATCGCTACCAACTTTAACATCAAAAGAAAATCACGCAATATTTTACCTTCACTCTGGTCAGACCAACTCATGGCGTTGACAGTGGTCTGGAAGCAGCTTGTCAATAAAACCGTCAAAGCTTTTCAGAACGGGCGCGACCGTCAGCAAAGAAGAATTAATTACGGAAAAGAATTTTAAATTGATTTTCAAGTACCTAACCAATTATATAAAAAAGACACTAATAATTTTGGATTTTAATGAAATTTGAACTTTGTCCTGAATAACTTATGGTCGGTTGTTCCAAAATAAAAATATCTTGTATTCTGAATTTAAATATGGGATATGTTACATAATATATAATAAATGTCGGGTTTAGTCAATAAGACATATACATAAACGTTAATAAATGAAGCATCTCTCTGACGTTATTTATCATCTCTGAAATGCTTCTCTCAGTTTTCGTTGCAAAAAAAATTAATGTCGGGCAACGTGAGTTACATCCGAGTTGGTTTATCTGCATAATTCAGTGTTACATATCTTTAAATATGTCTCTCCAAGTTTTACATTTTCACAAGGTATCTTAAGTAGCTTCATCTCTAATTAATTAGTGTTATCCGGTTTACCCATAGTAGTGGAGACTGCTACTATTACTGATATATACATATGGTCATAACTGATGAAAGAGGACTCTAAAAATTTCTACTTTTCTATGTCAACACAGTCCTTAACATCATATCAACACAATAAAGTCTACTGCAGGTCATAGGCATTCACCAAGCGTCTTCACTACATCGACTGGTGCTGTCTTCATCATCACACTCATTGCAGCCGAAAGACGACCACTGCATTGAGTCCTCCCCAATTTTCGCCACATTGATCGGCTTACGTCTTTTATACAGCTGATATCCATAGCCTTACTTAAGTCATCGGTCGACTCAGAGAGAGGCCTTCCAATGTGGCGTCTTCCAATATACTACCATAACTCCAGACAGAACTATGAAAAATTTAAGGTTCTTACCTGACATAGTGACCATGCCTGTCCTGATTGCGATCTGAAGCAGGTTCTCGTATCGGGACTCCTTGCCTTTCCTCTTCCTGGTGATCATTTCCATTGGCACGTAGAATTGAAGGGCGAATGACAGGAATATCACGAACGCCATCAGCGCCTTTGCCACTTGGGCGATACTGGAAAAAAAACAAAAACATAAGTCGCTGTATGTTATTCAGCGGTGATCTCTGATTACTACAGTTGCATTGCAATGAGCTCTCTTATTTTGTTGTTAATGTTTGAATACAAAACTTTGCTTTTCTCGTTTTCAGTCGGTATGTGAAAAGGACACGTTTTCAATCTCTTTAACAATTTATATAAAACATGTTGTCGCGTTATCGCGTCGTGCTTTTCTGTCGGCATCTTAAAAATAAACAAAGTGTTTTTTGTACAAGTACCAACTTTGGTACAGCTGGGTCATTGAACCGGTTAATCCTTTTAATGTCTGTTGCTTAGATGCCAGCCATAAAAGTTTTTATTTTTATGACACAGATATGTAAAGATGATGAGAACTTCATTAGTTTTCCAACCAGATAGATAGATAGAAGATATTGTTACATAAGTGCAACTCTTGCCAAGAAAATTCAACCAATTCTCGCTCCAGTTTCATGTTCACTCAATTTAGCGCACGAATATAATCCTTAATCTCTACGGGTTCTGGATCCAAGCCAGAAAAGAAGAGTGTTCTTGAAATCTTAGACTTCTTTAATGAGGAAACATTTAATACTGTATCCAATGCACAAAAGGGACTAAGGGGAATAAGATACTAAACTGGGTATTATTTTGACACATATTTTGTTATGGCTTCGAAATGGGTCTCTAGGAACCGGACTTCTGGAAGGCATACGAGGACTAAAACCGACTCGCAGAGGTCAGTTAGACATTTTTAATGAATTAGGCACCAACCATATAATTAGGATAAAAGGGTTTCTTCTCTTGTATACTCGTATATCTTCTTGCGAGTAGGGTTACTATTTCGAAAATTGAAAAGCCCTGTCAAAAAGGTGGACTTTAAAAAAAGTCCGGACATTTTAGTTACAATATAAATAAGTTTAAAAACTAAAACCCAAAGACGATTCACGACGAAATCACGATTTCAAAGCTATAAACAAGAAAATATTCTTAAAAGAGTGGTCGTACGAAGAATAACAAAATTTTGCCATCTAAGCGAAAAATCCAGACAAATCCGGACGAAAGTCACTAATAAAGTATTTTCCTTTTCATCACTGATACACTACGTACGTGATACATGCCTGAAACTTTGGTAGATGTGAAACTATTCCAGGTTATTAACATTGATTAATTGGTCAATGGGTTTGGCACAAAATTTTACTATCAAATGCTTTTGGTTTCTCTTTCCAGTCCTCCCTATAAAAAACTGCTAAGGGCCTGCTGTGATACAATGTGCATTACCATTACGAGGGACCCAGTGAGCCGTGAGTTTAGCCAATTGGCATGCGCCAGATGTGTCCAGCACAATGCCAGTTTTACTAGCATAGAATTCACAATAAACCGCATATAGCATAGAACTCCACAATAAACGTCATCCGACTAATGGGAAAAACTCGTCATCCTTTTAACGGTATCGATTCATAAAAACCTCACAATATTTTACCAATACGATTTTTTTTCTGGCAACCCTAATAAAGAGAAAAATATACTCTTATAAATATTTCGTAACATGGAAATAATACAATAGACTGTTATTACGAACAACATATTCGCGTAACGTAATATTTTTTTCATGAAATCCTCGTAGAAGCAATAAAATAAACATTGAACATGAAAAGTGATCATGGCGGAATACAATTTGAATAAGTTTCCGGTCAATGTGGCGACGGCGACGCTTGGACTTATTTCCAGTATTGAACGTCTTTTGACTGAACTGTTGATTATGAAAGGCTCCCAAAGACAGTATTGACTTGATAATGCAACATAATGTAACGACGCGTTTTTATAGGAATTGATCTACGGATTCAACTTTTTTAAACAGATTTCCTGCATTGTTGTGACACGTCTGTCTGCGGAAAACTTAAAAAATGAGAATGGCTATGTAAAAATATTGTTTAACACAAGACAACAACCCTGGCGAAGCACGTAGGAAATTGTGGCTCCTCAAATATCCCCCTCCTATCCCCAAAGATCCTGCAGAAAAGCTCCCAGCTGGGAATGAACTACCATAGCCTACCTGGAAATCCCTAAATAGGCTGCGAAGGCAAGTGGGCTGCTGTAGGTACAACCTGGTCAGATGGGGGTACTCCGATCAGCCACAATGTGACTGTGGAACCACGACACAAAAGATGCCCCATCTGTTGTCCTGCTCTCTGTGCACAAGTCCCACATAACTGTGCTATCTCCCCGTGGTAGCGCAATATGCATGAGCATTTCTCCAGGGAAAAAAGGGATACCGTACAGTAAATACAGTACATTTTGATCAATGCTGGCTTCTTACAGTTTGGAAATCTACATCAGTACATTTCATGCTGTTAGTTATTTTTATGTTTCAAGAATGAAATGTCTAATTAGTTATCTATCTTTACTGTACACATATATCTTTTTGACTTTTATAAAGTAGTTGAGACTTGTCACTGTTCACAAAATAACAATGAGATTAACCTTCAGTTTCATTTAGTCTGAAACAGTGTAGATTGATTTCGACCCCGTCAAAGATATTTTTCTTTGTGCTTATCCAAAGGATTCCGAACTCTTACATTTTTCACAAGAAAACTACAACAACGTTGCTGAGGCAAATAAGAACAGAGGAAATGCATTCACGAAAAATAATAATAATTCTCAAAGATGTCGACAGCAAAATTCAACTCATTAAGTACCTACATGTGTTTTAACCACTTTTATTTTTTGTTTTAAATAAAAATATTACTTATACAACATAATACACGGTGCATTTTAATACTTTGGAAATGTTCCAGGCGTGAAAGTATTCCTTTAACAATAATTTTAATTATGGGAGCTCCTAAATATAAAAAAAAAATCTGCTTTACAGTCAAGCTGTCTGATTCATGACCCATTCAGCCGATAATTTAATTGAAAATGACATAACGTTACTTTTCTTGTTATACCACTCATGTCAAAGTATGCATCGTGCAATTTTGACCATTGCATTCATTGCAGTACCTATATAGATTACAAGCGAATTAAAATGTTCAAATATATTATATAGTAGATTATTAACCAAGGGGATAAAGCAGTGTCTTCTGTCGCGGGTGACGATTTAAATCGCGAGCGTAACGAAGGACACGAGGTTTACTCCCGAGCGTAGCGAGGGTGTTAAAAACTTAAATCACGGGCGAAGCGAGGGATTTAAGACGAGTCCTGAGTGTAGCGAGGGATTTAAGTTCACCCAAGACTAAGACAGCTTTATCACCGAGGAAAATACTCTACTTTTCGTACCATTTGCGAAAAAATTAACACAATATGAGATAAGCATTTATTAAAAATAATGACAATTAAAATAAACTTAACGTTTATGTATTTGAAGAAAACAAAAACGCGGCAAATTCCTAGACTAATATTTTTTTGTCGGAAAAGCAAAGGCATCAAGCTCATACGGCCTCGTCGGTTTTCGTAATTTTATTTAATAACCATAACTGCATAATAAATGCGTATTCCTTTTTCAAAAAGATGTAAAATGCTTTATATACAAACTCAATGGTGTAAACACAGATGTAGTTCAGTATAAATTTCGGTAAGTATTCGAAATTTAAATCACATTTTCCCCCTAGAGGATGAATGAAATTCAGTACAATTTTCTTTCCCTGTTTTTAACAGATTAAAAATGACTATTGTTATGTTCGCTTTTTGTGGCATAGAATGTCACTTTTTTGAGCAAGTGGTACGAAAATTCAATTTATAGTCAACCTAATCGAATTTGTGTAGAAAAAATAGCATATGGTGTGTCAGGTTTCAATTTAGTTGTTGGTACCTTAGATACATTAACGTTCGTAAAACCCTGCGAAATGTGGGACACAGCTGATATTTTATTCATTTCTTATACTATTAAACAATCAACCATGCCATTAATGATCAAACTCTTCCATCAAAAGAAAAGGAGCTGAAACAGGAAAGAAAACCCTTACTTTCATAAGTAGTTGTATTAACTTACGGGAAGTGAAGATCTTCCTAGAACTAATTAGGAACTTTGGCGCTGTCTCGGACTGTTCGAATAAATCTTCTGTTCTTGTTAGGAATACATAATAAGGGAACGTTATATGGAACGCTTACTGCTTTTCAAATGATTTCGGAATGATAATTTCTTACTAATTTAGTAAATTCTTTGAAGCAAATAAAGTTCCACAATTTCTTACATAAATAATTATTACGGTAGAATCAACTTTTATTACTTGTAAATTTTAATTTGTGGTTGACGTTCAAAAGTGCCGCTTATTGGCCGATTTGCATAAATATATTTGACTTTGACTTTGAATTATTTGAAGCAAATTCTGGAACTTACGCCTGGGCATAAATTGCGTAATGTAATGAGACAAAGAAAATGTAATGCAACTTTTTGACTAGGTTTGATAATTTTGATTTGTGCTTAATTAAAAGTTAAACCTAAGACAGCTGTCATAGCTATGTAGCAGAAAAAATAAAAATAATTAGATTTTTGGAAATCATGAAAATACTCATAAATATAGACAACTTTTACTAAGAATGCAACCCGGGAATTGTTATTGAAAACATAAATGTCTTTCCCTCCATTTTCTCGAGCTTAGCGAATAGGCTTTAATTTTTTTTTATATTTCATAATAGTTTCGAACCCTGAAATATCTCTAATAAAAAATTAAAGTAACTTTTATACAGTACGTTGAGCTTACTTTAACAAAAATTGCAAAGATTACTTTTACATAAAACGCAACTAATTAAATAGAGCTTTGAAACATCCATTCAATAACAATTAGTTTTATAAATATTTATATTCTATTTTAATATATTAAAACAAAACTTATAACAACGTTGCCTACTGAATCTATTTGCAATGTTACTATTATAATTTTTCATTGTATTTAGTTGGATTGCGAATAATATTAGGTTTACACACAAATGTGATGTGAATGACATAGAAGACTTTTTATCCTGGGAGTATGCTCCCTTGGGATAATTCAAGCAGGCAAGCTACTAGACAATAAATAAATATATAAAAAAAAACTTGCCTTTTTTTCACTGACTTTTACAATTCATTTCAAATTTATCCTTAACTAACTTAATTTAGACTGTTTTTAGTCAGGTTGTCCATTGCCTTGTTGCCATTGTTACATTGGCCTCCTCCAGGACATACCACTTTTTACGGTGCCTTGCCGATCTCCTCTACCCCTGTGGGAGATTGTCCTCCCACCTCTTGTGTTGCCTGCCTCTGCGCCTTTTCCCGTCGCGTGGGTAGCACTCATTATAGCTTCTCGTCCACTTTTCTATCCTATTTCGGATTGTGTGGCCCGTCCATCTCCACTTCAGTCTCTTGACTCTATTGGTTACGTCCGCCACCCCCGAATGCTTTCATATATCTACAAGTCGATACTTGTCTTTGATGCGGATGCCAAGCATGCATTCCATTCTCCATTCCTTGTTGGCAGACTTTTAGGTTATCCCATTTTAATACCCCGAAGACGTCCTCCAAGACTGCAGCGAATAGTTTGGGCAATAGCGGGTCACCTTGTTGCACTCCCTTTTCAATTTTAAATTCGTCTCCTACGGTTTCTAGCTGTATTCGGGCCGTGCTTCTATTGTATATTTGCCTGATGATGTTTATATACTTGGCGTGAACTCCTTGTTTCTCGAGTGCATTGTATATGGAGTAGTGATATAGGGAGTCGAAGGCTTTGTTATAGTCTACGAACACGATGTAGTAGGACTTTCCGTATTCGTTATATTTTTCGATTACCTGTTTCACGACATGTATGTGATCGACTATAGAGAAATTGCTTCTGAAACCGGCTTGCTCTATTGGTTGCTATTCGTCCAGGGGTTTCGTCATAATTCCCAGTACTATCTTGGAGAATATCTTATAGAGGTTGGACATCATACTTATTGGTCGATAGTTATCTATTTTGTGTTTTTCTCCTTTTTTTGTTTTCTCCTTCGTTGTTTAGTATTTCATTGAATAATTGTGTTAGTGTCTGCAGGATAACATCGACCAGCTCTTTTAATAGTTCATTGGTTATTTTGTCGTCTCCTGGTGCTTTATAGCTTTTCTGTGTGTTTGTTAGTATTATTTCTGGAATACTACCATCTACTGAATGGTCGTGGAATGGTGGCTCAGTTGAGTATCTTATATTTCTATATTATATTCTATAGAAATTTATTGCCTCACTTTTAATTTCTATCCTATGTGACGTGGTTTTGTCTATTCCTTTTCTGTTTTTATTTTTATTTCCGGCATCCAAGAGGAGTGGTCCTTGAGTAGTTCCAGTGCTTTTTTGATCCCGCCCGTTCTTTCTATTTCATTCTTTATTATGTTCATACGCTTTAGTTTTTTATGTTTCCTGATACTTTCATTGATTTTCTTACTTATTTCTTCTATATGTTTTCTGTTCTTTATTCGTGGCTTTTCCATTTTAGGGAGTTTAGTGCTCGGTCTACTTAATGTCTCTTCTGAAAGTGGTGGAATTATATGTATAGGTTTATTTCTCTTGATATGCCTGGTTTTATTATCGTTGTGATAGTTCCTCTTACCATTCTGGGGTTTGTGCTGAAGTTTACCTTATTTATAACTTCTACATCCTTAAAGTGGGAGGGAATGTTAGATAATATAAAATCTATTTCATTTCCATATTTCCCGTCTGGTGAGATCCAAATCCATTTCTTAGATATTTTTTTCCTATACAGAGTGTTCATTATTCGTAGGTTGTATAATTGTGCAAAGTCTGTAAGACATTGGCCATTTGCAGTTTCTCTTTCCTTTGTTGTATTACCCCATCATACGTTCTTCACCCATTTGACGCGATCCTATTTGGCTGTTGAAATCTCCCATCACTATCTTATACTTATAGGTATTGTCCATAGTGGCAGATAGGAGGGAGTAGATATTTGTATGATTGATCATGGGTCATTGAAACCAGGGATTTTGTTATTTAACACTGCTATTCTATCTGATTTGCCTGTGAATTCTAGGATTTATTGTTTAAGCTATTTCTTTACCATAAATCCCACACTATACAGTCCTTTCTTTTCTCCTTTAAAGTAGAATACATAATTTTGGTATTCCCTAATTTCTTCCCCAATGCGTCTTATTTCGCTCAATCCGATTATATCCCATTTTAATGAGCTTAGTGCTTCCTCTAACTCTGAAAGTTTATCTTCAGTTCGCAGTGTTCTAGTGTTCAGGGTTGAGATATATATTACATTACCATTTTTCAAATCATCTTTGCTTGCCTTGTTCAGGTTTTTGCTTATTATTGTTGTATCTTTGTTGATTGTGTTGTCGTTATTATTATTTATTTTTCGCCCTGGACGGTTTTGGTCTAATACCCCACGGTGACCAGCCGGGTTGGGGATTATTTTTGGTTGTTCATTTATGTATGTTATTCTGTTTCAGTTTCAGCTGGCTCCTAAGTCCTATTGCGTTTCTGAGGTTGTTGGTATGTTGCTAACGAAGTTGCTTCTTGTTCTCATTAGGTCAAATGCATTCGTTCTGCCTACTTTAACAGAGTTCGGTAGATATGGTTTTCGTGGCTGGACATTCTCCTCTGGTGTTGTGAGCAGATCTCGTTTTCTCTTATCGCTTTTTCCTTTAGTTTTTTTTTATCAGTTGATCATATTTGATAATAGCAAAGTTGCCTCTTTTTCATTCTTCTTCCATTTTTTGTTGGAGTGATTTTCTTTTATCGACTACCTCTTTTAGATAATCTTCAGTTATGTAGATCTTCTCGTATTGTTTTTTGTTATTCATAATTTGTTGTTTTTTCCAGTAGTTGAGGAATGATATTTTAACAGGACTTGGATTTTTGCTATTATCACCTTTTTCCCCAATCGATAGGCAGCGTTGATGTCGCTTTTATAAACCGATAATTCTTCAGAGTTCTGCTGCAATGTTTTTGCTATATTATTTAGTAGCTCTATGTTACTTTTTTTGCGTCTCCTCAAGCCCAAACACAATTATATTGTTTTTACGGTTAAGATGTTCAAGTTTATTAACTTTTTCTTTTAATTGCTCATTTTTTATTTCTTGGTTTCGCTTATAAGTCCTTCTGGTTTTTCATCAATGCTTGTTTTGAATAAACGTCTTTTATTCTTGTTTCCGAACGTAAAATTATAGGAATATTTCTTCCAAGTTCTGGCAACACTTACCTCGTGACATTGACAGATTTGCATAATGTCACACTTGAAATTGACGGATACTCAATGTCAATCTTCTTTTAAAAGTGTAGTGGGGAAAAAGTGAGGGTGTGTTTTTCTTAATTGCTTCCGCAATTTTTCCGATCTTTGATTCCAGATGTTTCATCAGATTTTATCTCGAGATAACACTTTCACAACAAAATAAACACCTTAACTTCACTTTGATACTAATTTCAGGTTCATATTTTCTATTTTTACACAGTTGTTTTCTTAAATAACTAGAGAACACTTGTGCTTCTGACAAAAGAAAGAAGATTTTAAGAAGTAGTTTAGGACGACAAGATTGAAAAATTTCATCTTGTCATTAATTTTCAAATAGCATTTTAAGCCCTCAAATGGGTGTTTTGTAGGTCCATCAACACAATAAATAATTATATTGGTCAGATAACATTCATCCAAATGTTAGTGATTTATAGTATTCTCAATACTAAACTAACTAAACTTGGGTAGAAATATTATTGTTATTGACAATACAGCGGGTAGAATCGTATTTCAGCTGGCAATAAATATAAGTATTTTAGAAGGTTTAATATATGTGTGTGGCCATCTACAAATTTAATATTTACAAAAAAAGCCTTAGTTGCTATAAATGTGTAATTTCTTTTTTTGGTGTACAATAAAGTATATTCTATTCTATTCTGGCAAAGAATAATAAAATACCGACCCTAGAAAAGCTAAGGTTCTATCATGACACGCTGCAATAAAACCACACACACACACAAAGATAATATAACAGAACTCTATGTAAACTGAGGACATACCACTGAAGAAAAAAAACTAATAAAAAGTATTCTGTCTTACCTTAGGGTACGTTCACAAAGAACATCCGTATTCCCAGGATTGGTTTTAAAGGATCCGTCGCTACTGGAGGTAATGTTCACACCATATTTAGTCAGTGTACTACCATCAACCAACCATGCCCTGTGCCCCGCACCGTTGACACGCCCAGCGTGGTTGCGATACGATAAAATGGATCAGTATTTTAATATTGTCGTGTGTGTGAACTCGCTCATACAACTTCATACGTCAGCGCCGAATAAAAACGTATATGATAAGGCGGACATGTAAAACGGACTTCTGTGTGAACGAGTACTAAGTACGTTATCCGTTTACTTGCTCCCAAATACCTAAATATAAAAAGGTTCAAGCGATTGAATTTATGAGAATTCAATAAATATTATTGACAGTAATCGGGTTGTATTTTACATCGAGAACGATAAGGTTGTACTAACATAATATAATAATCTTTCTACGTTATTATATTATTGGAAAACCTACTAGAAATATATATCAAATATCTTTATTTTGCTATATGTGTATATCCCTTATCAGAATCTGTCAAAATCACCGTAGCAGCTAAAGACAATGGTAATTTCTATTATGTCTGCTAACTGATTGAGCCGGTGACAGGATACGATATCACCATATTTATGAGAGACATCGATGACAACGCGTTTTCATACAAATTACTCCGAAATTTTCATAGAAATTGAATAAATTTCTAAATACGCAATAACACGTCGATTTTTGCCGGACTCAAGTCCTTTAGGAGCTCACATTATCCAAATGTTAGTGATGTATAGTATTCTCAGTACTAAACTAACTAAACTTGGGTAGAAATATTATTGTTATTGACAATACAGCGGGTAGAATCGTATTTCAGCTGGCAATAAATATAAGTATTTTAGAAGGTTTAATTTATTTAACTAGAAGTGGCCATCTACAAATTTAATATTTACAGAAAAAGCCTTAGTTGCCATAAACATTATACTTAAGTTTTCCCATTTAGCAAGGTTAATGGCCATAGGCTTGTTACCTAGTGATACTTAAAACTAGATGATGCTTAAAACTCAAACGTGTATGACGTAGAACTTTGTATATTCCTTCGAAGGAACGTAAGATAGCTAAGTTTGGATTGTCAATATAAAACTACAAAATGTTTTGAGTTAATGTGTAAACCGCAACAGCGTATGTAACAAAGATGAATCAGTACAAAAGAGAAAGAACTTGATTTTTTTTTTTTTTTTTCTCATACCCTGAAAAAGTAATAGAAACCAGACTTTTTATGCATATACTATTTTAAGTTTTATGTCACAGCTATGTTGCTACGGGTCTTCGGGGTCCTCTAGGTTCTTGACAGCTGGTTTGAATTTAAACATACATGCATTTTAAACGAATATAATGAAAAAAGTAATTTCGTTTACATTTTGTGTCTTTATTGTCCTGGTATGTTTACTTTTAATTCTTATCAGAACGAAACCATTCAAGCGGAGTTCAAATTAAATTTAAAAAAATCTTGGCAATTTCTTTTTGGCACTCCGCACTTTTAATAGACTTACGATGCTTTAAAACGTATCGTAAATTAGCGAACGCTAATTACGCTAATACGATACGTTTTAAAGCATCCGTTGCACTTTTGTTGCATTATAGCAAAATATAATTAATGTGACGAATTATATCAAAAGCGCGATAGCAGCTGAAATTATGAATGCATTTTAACAGCCTATTGCGTCACTTGACTTACATTTATTTTGTGATGCGTCAGAAGTTTATTTCCATAACTTGGCTATTTTTCCTCGACGAAAGATACTTGTAGTATGTTAGGGACTACTTTCAATCCAACCGATTGTAGCTAAATGCCAGTATTTTACTTGGAGCGACTACGGCCCAGTTTTTTTTAACCGTAGTTAATTAAATATGCTAACCAACGTTGTCAATATTCGGGTAAACACCATGTCTTTTTCAGTTGTTAGCCTCACAAATGGTCAAATAAGTTATAGAGTTAATTATTTAACAGTTAGACTAATAATGTTTTACCGAAATCTGAAACCATTGGTTAGCATATAACCAATGATTAGCATCTTAACCATTGGTTAAGTTAAGTTTACCACGATAGACTGGTATCAGATTTCCTGGATTCTGACTGGATTTATATTTTTCAATTTGAAAATGTAATCAATGATTCTAAATTCTACTCACACATCCTCCTCAGGAAGATTCAGCGTAATGGAACCCTTCACGAGGTCTCCATACTGCAGGTATCCGAAGAACCCGACGATTCCGTACAGCGAGATGACGATAACCATAGCTACGTTCAGTACTCCAGGACAGCCCAGGAACTGCTGGGGCTTGGCCATCTCGTTTTCAACGGGCATCACGACGCCAATGCCTTCCATGGCGAAGATCACCGTACTGGAATAAAAAAAGTATTTGAATATGAAGTTTATCTAGATAGGTCTTATAACAATAGAACAGATAATAGTTGGGAATACGTCGAAAGAATCTCGATTCTTATTTTTTAACCCCCGACGGAAAAAGAGGGGTGTTATAAGTTTGTGTGTTGCTGTGTATCTGTGTGTCTGTGTATCTGTGTGTCTGTGTGTCTGTGTATCTGTGTGTCTGTCTGTGGCATCATAGCGCCTCAACGGATGAACCGACTTTGATTTAGTTTTTTTGTTTGAAAGGTGATTGTATCGAGAGTGTTCTTAGCTATGTTTGAATAAAATCGGTTTAGCCGTTCAAAAGTTATGCGCGTTTTACTGTTTAGATCATGATGTTTTCGCAAGATAAATGTGTCGGGGGTTTTTGAAATTTTGAAAATTTTACTTGTATAAGGAAATTGTAGAATGTTTGTCACTCGTTCACGCTAAAACTATACAGAAAGAACTTTTGTGACATTAGAATTAATATTTGTTTTGGGATATTTACCATGTATATTTTGTTTTTGGTTGAGAATACTGACTGACAGACTGTTTAAAATGTACTTGTTTAAATGGCTGAATGATAATAATTTTTATAGCATTTAGGAATACTTTGAACATAAGTTGTGTTAATCATTTTGCATGATTTAGTCTTAAGCAAAACATGTATGATCTCACCCTTAACTCATGTAACACCTTTGCATACCATGTTTTATGCAATAAAATAAATAAATAATGATATTTTTGCAAATTATACGCGTATTTAACCGCGCACGGCGGCGGCGGCTAGTGTATAATAATGTGAAATTGTGAACACTAAGAAGTCAACGTGGTTAACTTTGCTATCGAGGTTTTTTATATCACTCCATAAGCCGCTGACTGTGATGAATGATGTTAAATAAAATTTCAAATTGAAATATCTATTTATTTTTATTTTTGAAATGTATAATAAACATAGATGATAGGAACTTGATTGGTACTGTTTGTTTTTATTTTAGTGTTTTTTATCTGATTTTAGTGATTTTATCTTATTTGATTTGAATGATAAATTTTAATTGATTATTATTTATTTTATTTTATTTTCATTGTATTTGAATGATTTAATTTAATTTGATTTGTATTGTATTTGTGACTTTCAATGCAATGGGTGAAGTTATCAGAAAATTAATGAATTATTGTTATTATTACCTTTAGATAAAAAAAAATAACACAGATTTAATATGAGCGCTTATCCCGCCGACAAACTGTTACGCAGTTTGGTGGGTATAATTGAATGTGTTTGATCCAAAATAAATGATTTATTATTTATTTTTTTATAAGTAGAATGTTATAAATAAAATCTTGTTGTTTACGTTTACTGGGCAATGAATATAAAAAACCTAATCTAAAAGCTTCAAATATCGAACTAACACGAATGCAAATACAAAACATTTTTTCCCGTATAGGTCCCATCAACCAAACACATTATAATGAACTTAGTTCCAATAAAAGCTTACTAGTCCACATTGAGCGTAAGATATCAACTACTTGCTTTTGTTTTAGAACAGGAAAAGTTTCTGAAGTATAAAGTTTTGTTAAATTATGCACTAACTTTTCTCACTTGACAGGCAATGGATCGAAGTTAAATTGTGCAACAGGTGGGATACGAATTTACGAACTCCTGCTTTTGCCAGTTCGACACCCTTTGGGTGATTTCAGGCGTTTCAAAATCATAAACAACTTGAGTGTAAAGTTAAGCAACTCAATGTTCGGCTTTAAACTTTACTCATCAATTAATTTGTTGCTTGTTTAGAATACCAACTTCAAATTGTGCGAAATGTTACTGAAATCGATCTCAGGATAGTGGTAGGATTTTCACAGACAAGACAAATTAGCCCACGATAGTAAGTGGTCACCGCCGCATATTCCTGTCAAGTTGCCACAAATATTGAATAATGAATGCATTTTATTTGCATGAATATAGGTAGTTTCAATATAAGTTCTTAAGATCTATGGGTTTCAATATATTCATTTCAGTCGTGCAAATATTTAGATTTCACGCCTTGGTTATACTTATGGCATGCAGTATACATTTAGTAATTAGTAACATAAAAATACTAATAATAATTTCATAATTTGATTTATTGAATTTTATCACGGTGGTTTTTACCTTATTTACGTGTCAGGCACTTTTCATATGGAGCGACGCAAATTCTAAGAAAATTTCAAGTGCTAATAGGACGAATTTCATCGTCTAGCGTCCATGACTACTAAAAATTGCTTATCAGTATGATATAAATTGAATCGCATCATGGCCTCAGGAAGGTTACTTAGTTTATTGTTAGTGATCTGATATTTCTCAATACTCAATATATTTATTGCTTCCACATGTGAACTTAGATGGTTGGTTAACTACGCTATATCCCAAACTAGGTGATGAGAAAAATTCTTTTCTCAAATAACTATGAGTCTGTATTCACTATTAGTCACTTAACAGACACTTGTAATTTCTAGAAAATAATATGAGTAAGAAATATAAATTACACGAGATAGGTACTACTTATGAAATTGCTAAGTGCAACTGTGAAAATATTTTAATATGTTTCGATCGTCGTGACAATTTAAAATATCTTATTTTCATCAATTTTCAATAACCATCTCTGTAAATATAAATTTTATATATTTCAATATAAAACCGTAGGCATTATCAGTGAGCAACCTAAGTGTAGTGCCTAGGTAAGTATAATTCTACTCTTTTTAATAAAAATCTAAAATCTTAGTCTAGGAAAAAGGCTTATGATCAAAAGCATTCGAGTGGAATTTTCGCATATTAGATTAAAACAATAACTTCTTCATATTTATAACCAGTGCCTCAAAGCTGCCGTATTTCCGGAAAGGTGGAAAGTGACCCGCGTTGTTCCGGTTCCGAAAGCAGGGTCAGCAGAATCGGTGGATGGGTACAGACCAGTTGCGGTATTGTCTACGCCGGCGAAGGTAATGGAAACTGCTATACATAAGAGCATATATCTTCAGGTTAGCGCACAGCTGTCAGACGCTCAGCATGGGTTTCGACCAGGAAGAAGTACCACCAGTAATCTTCTCTGCCACATGGCTCATCTGGTGCCGACGGTGGATGGTGGGGGGCAGACTGATGCTGCTTACTTTGACTTTAGAAAAGCATTCGATTTAGTCGATAACGACATTTTGCTTAAAAAGTTTGCAGGTATTGGTTTCACCCCACACTCTCTCCAGTTTTTTGCCAGCTATTTGAGAGATAGGCAGCAATATGTGGAATATGCGGGACACGTGTCAAATCCATATTTCACTAGGTCCGGGGTAAGTCAAGGTAGTAACCTTGGCCCTTTGGGCTTTCTTCTGGTGGTAAACGACCTACCAGAAGTAGTCCAAGACGCGTCTTGTCTGTTGTTTGCTGACGACCTCAAATTATCCCTCGCGATAAAGAGCAGCGATGACTGTGTCAGGCTACAAAGGGACATTGATAGGGTAGTGAGATGGAGCAAAGAAAATCTCTTACAATTTAATAGCTCGAAGTGTGTGACTATCACTTTTTCTCGCGCACACAATCCCATCTTACATACCTACTATATTGACGGGTCGCCTATGGAACGGGTCACAGAAGTCAAGGACTTGGGAGTAAAATTTAACACTGGTCTGACTTTTCGGGATCACATCATGCGTTGCTGTAAAAGAGCGTATAGAAATTTAGGTTTCATGCTACGTACGGTCCGAGGTTTCACGAATGTGAAAGCTATTATAGCATTATATAATGCATTGGTGAGGAGCCAGGTAGAATGTAACGCAGTTATCTGGTCTCCGCATGAAGCTAAATATAGTCTCATGCTGGAGAGGGTACAAAATAAATTTATAAGATATTTATATATGCGCTATTACGGAGTCTATCCCTTTTACCCGTTAATGTATCCAACCTTATTTATTCTAGGTATGGTAGGATACAACGAGCTAAGGGTTAGGAGGGATCTTGCACTCGCCTCATATATATTTAAAGTACTGAGAGGGAAGGTGCATAATGCAGTTGTTTTAGGCCAGGTGAGTCTGTGTTCCGGACAGGTACGTGTGGCGACGACGGCAGCCACGACTGCTGGTGGAACCGCGTGCTAGGACCAACCTTCTGAAGGAGGCGCCGCTGACGCGTGCACTCCGCACGCTCAACCTCATAGCGAGTGAGACAGACCTATTCTGTTGTTCTCTGAGTGAATTCACAAGGAATGCTTTGTTTGTTATTAGTTATAGGTATTAGTTATAAGGAACAATTATGTTAAGGCACATTTACCGCATTGGTTAGCTGTAAGGGTAGATGTATGATGATAAATAAATAAATAAATAAATAGTAAATTCGTTGTATTTTGATTTATTTGAAATGCTGTGTCATAAATGATATTAAAAAATTGTGTTCACTGAAATGGCAAGTACTATAAGGATTCTATGTAATTTTGCATTGATAAGATCATTGACTTTATCAGTGTGTGTAAGTTTTGTTGGATTGTGTTCGACTTTCATCCCATTGTTTAACAAAGTTAGGTTCATTGTAAATCATTATGAATTATCTAATTCCCAACATTTTGACAGTTTGCAACTAAGACACGAATGCGAAAGTTTCTTTAAAATTACGGGGATCGGTATGCAGATTGAGCGTTACTAAAGACGGTAGATCTATAAAGCTTAGGCTGTATTTTGTAAAAATATTAAACTGGTTTAATTTCTAAAAATTTTTGAAGGTACCCGCTTATTCACGTTGAATTTTTTTTGGTAGAGGCACACAATATTGGTACGCGACATCGACAAGCTGACAGCTTAAGTGTAGTGCCTAGGTAAGTATAATTCTACTCTTTTTAATAAAAATCTAAAATCTTAGTCTAGGAAAAAGGCTTATGATCAAAAGCATTCGAGTGGAATTTTCGCATATTAGATTAAAACAATAGTAAATTCGTTGTATTTTGATTTATTTGAAATGCTGTGTCATAAATGATATTAAAAAATTGTGTTCACTGAAATGGCAAGTACTATAAGGATTCTATGTAATTTTGCATTGATAAGATCATTGACTTTATCAGTGTGTGTAAGTTTTGTTGGATTGTGTTCGACTTTCATCCCATTGTTTAACAAAGTTAGGTTCATTGTAAATCATTATGAATTATCTAATTCCCAACATTTTGACAGTTTGCAACTAAGACACGAATGCGAAAGTTTCTTTAAAATTACGGGGATCGGTATGCAGATTGAGCGTTACTAAAGACGGTAGATCTATAAAGCTTAGGCTGTATTTTGTAAAAATATTAAACTGGTTTTATTTCTAAAAATTTTTGAAGGTACCCGCTTATTCACGTTGAATTTTTTTTGGTAGAGGCAAACAATATTGGTACGCGACATCGACAAGCTGTCACATGCTGACGTAATGTGCCAGTGAAAACTTAAAACATTAAAAATAACTGGCAACTAATAAACAAACAGAAAGCGCTTTTTCCAGTTTTAAGTCTTCACTTATATCGGCAGACTCTGACTTCCCTGTTTTTACAAACTTCAAAAAAAACGGACGATATCAATTTGATACGTATGTATGTAATATTGCTGGAATTGCACAATAGTCACATATTGCTCTATATACCAAATTTCATAACCGTATGTATGTTTGTATGTATGTTTGTCAACGCATTTCTCTGAAACTACTCATCGGATCGTAATCATTACTTTTAATTGGATTAAGTATCTCTTTATTTAGGGAGCAGTGCAAGTTTCAACAAAATCGGTTCAGCAGTTTTCAAGATGTTTGTCGCTAAGAAGTTTTATTCGATGCTCCACATACAATAGAACTTCTTAGCGATAAACAGCACGAATGTGTAAATTAACTTATTATGCGTATTTTATTAACCCTTTAGGTACCTGTCTTATAGAACTTGCTCACTTATTTATGGGATACTAATAAAACTAAAAAGAGAGAAATAATAACTTTTTCACAAAAAAAAATAACCAACTTCTAAATTAAAACACAAAAAGTATAAAAATTACTTTTGTTTCCGAAGTGGGTGTTGAAATACGAAAAACCAAGAGGTACCAAAGACACCGACTTCCGAAAACAAAAAAATATAATAATAATAAAATAATAGTACATTATGGTACAAGTGTGTAAAGTTGGTGATTACCGCTGAGGCGCCATTGAGACCCGAGCCGTAAGGTGAGGGTCTTAAGAGAGCCGAGGACGGTAATCATCAATACACACGTGTATCATACGACGTTTTTCAACACACTTGTGAAGAAAATAATACTAAAAAATCATTTCCAACAGTGAAAACGAGTTGTGATTTTTATTTTGCAATGGCGGGCAAAATTAATCAGTTTTCCTATGCGCGCGCATCTAACAATAAAAAAACATTATTTTAGTCTATGGCGATCGGCCATAGACTAAAAATAATGTTTTTTTTTTTATGGCTTTTTGCGGATTGCGTTTTAGCCACCTTTGATGAAGAATACGTAGAAAATGGGGAATTTCAAGTTTTCTTTATTACAGACATAAATAAAATGTATATTCGAGTGAAAGTTTTATTTATTTAACACGTACAAGTTGAAATTATCTATTTAAATACGAATTACATGAAATGTGTTGCATTTGTACTATTGAGCACGACCTTTTTTGTATCGAAACTTTTTTAAGAACAAAGCAACTCAATCAATAAATTAAAAAAAAACTCTATAACTCACTTGTGAATAATAGTAATAAAAAAGTCACAGTTTGATAACAGGTGTCATTATGTGCCTAATTGCGATGAAATTAGAGCCACTTTATGAGCAAGTGTGTTGAAAAAAAATATAATAATAATACTAAGTCGGTTTTTTTAATGTTACTTTTACACAATTGCACATGCTGCAGTAAGGCAAAAATTTAAATAACCTCTTCAACTCAAAGCAGCTCGATACCTAAGTACCACATTTATGAACAAAATGTTAAGCTAATGGTTCCTGTGTAGAAGCACTCTCTTTGAAATAGCGTCTGATGCACCCTCTTTCGTAACAATGAGAATATACGGGGATGTAGGGAACGCAGCCTTCTCGGATGCAAAGTAATGTATGGTAGAGAAATTTCCATACGTAAATTGTATTTTAGCTGTGGATATTGACTGTGTCTACAATGCAGTGCGTTTCAGTTTGGCTTCTTGTAAAACCTTTTTGATAAAAGCATGTGTTTTTCAGTATCCCAGACACTGTTTTTAAAGTACCTTCTTCACAACTTAACGAATTTAAAACATGGTCTTTAACTGGAACTATTCCCGTCAATTGTTTTAAATTTTGAAGTTAATAATGACAGAATCATGTTTTACATATGACCAGCGGTAGCATTTATTGATTTGTGCTGCAATTGGATCCTTATATTTGGATTCATTAAGTTCTATTTCTGTTTCTGCCGCCTCCATTTTGTCGTTATTTACCGACAGTTGTAAAAACTTTTGTATATATTTTCGTCACATTACAGCGATTGATGATTTTTGGTGGCAGAATAAAGTTACTAAAACACAACGCGAAATGTGTTTAATCAAATATAATGCCTGTACCATGTATCAATAAAATAATGATTGTGGGGTGGGATACTCAACTTCAACAACCAAAACATCAACACCATATAATCAACAGTTTAATTTTTCAATGAATCAGAATAACATTAGGTTTAAACATAAACGGTTGAAAATGACAACACTTCAGATGAGCAACAAATGTGAATAACATTGATTTAAAACATAAATAGTTCAAAATATCAACACTTTAGATGATCGAGGTATCTAAATATTTCTGATTTATAACATAAATTGTTCACTTAATCAACACTTTAGAAAATCTATGTCTAACAAAATATCGTGAAATATTCAGGCATAACATAATATTAGTTGCAGACATTGTTAAATGCTGCAATTATAGGCATATTTTTTTAATAATGCTAATACTTCTAGTTCTTCTCTTTGATCTATAATTTGTTGCAATTTATTTTCAAACTGCATTTTTTTCTTCTTCTTTGGGGGGGTTATTGGGACATTAGCTAATACTCTTTCTATTTTCTGTGCTGTTACTATCTGTTCTTTCATTAAACCCACATATAAACCCACTTACGACAAGTTACAGTGGTATAAGTTACACTTCATTCAGAGTTAGTTAGTCAGTTAGTTGCTAACGCGAGGTTTAATTAAAATACGTTATATATAATGGGCACGTGTTAGCTACTAACTCGGATTTAGTAAGAGAACATAGATTGACGTAAGCGGGCCTTACAGAAATGCTTTTAAAAGTAGCGGCTATTCAACACCATATAATATTGTGTCATTTAGTAAGGTTGCAGCAACACTGAAGTGCATCGTAAATATAACGCAAACATAGTTGAGATCCACCCAAATCCACAAAAACCCATCAACAACATGCACGCTCGTATAACAGGCAATGTAAAGAGGAATTTTAGAACATGTTTACTTTCAATGTTTTATAGCCTGCGGAAGGTACGATATCTTTCCATTGTTTTCGCTTTCCGATTAACGGGTAAAAATACCTCCTCTTTGTATATATTATCTACCTGTATGTAAAACCGTTAATGGTTTTCTAAAAAGGTGGTGTACAATACAAGCCTGGGGCATATTTACCTACCCTGAGTAAACAAATATAACCCAATGTTTGTGTTATACAAATAACCTTGATTCTTAATACGAGTACAGTCATACCTTTTACATATTAAAAACGTGCAGTTTATATTTCTTTATAGTCAATCAATAAAATATTATTAATTGCATTGGTGCTAATTATATTTTGTTGTCTGTGTGAGACTGCGTTCAGTATATACAGTTTGCATTTTTGATCAAATGCCTAATTTTATTCAAGCAACACCTTTGTTTTATTGTTCCCTTAACTAAAATAAATATTCCACCATATTACTTAGAAACCATGCCTGGAAACTACGTCCATTTTCGATTAATATTCGAATATAATTTTGTTATAATGTTATGTTCATCTAAAAAGGTTTCCTAAAGATACACTGTTCTATTTGAATGACATCAAATTCAAAACCACTCAACACATATAATACCCACACACGCAACACATATTCAGACATGACACACACACTCAACAAACAGTAGGGACACACACAGAAAAATAACTACTAGCAAAGTTGTGGTATCAATTTATATTATAAATGTTTCTTTATCTCTGTTTGCTTATTTATATTTATTTATTTATTGTTTCACTTTTTCCTTTTACCTCATTTTATACGATATTATTACAAAGATTATAAGGCAATAAGCGAGTTAAGCCCAACACAAGTATTGTTAATTACTTACTGGGGCTGCAACAGTTTTATTTGTAATTGCAATAATTTGAAGCAAAGTAAACAGTTTATTTTTGGAAATCGAACTTAACATTCCTTGTAAATCATACATGCTTAATCATTTGCTTAAAGTTTAATAGTTCACTGTTCGTTAGTTTCTGAAAGCCTATTCATTCACTCAAATAAATCCGTTGTTAAGTATTCCCGTGATTGATTGACTATTTTAACTTTGGCTAACCAATCACTTTTAGATTTATAAGCTTCTATAAACTGGGTCTAAAGAGTTTCAACTTTTTTATCGATGCTGGCTAGTTAATCTATCGTAATTTTGATTTTTCAGAAAATTTGTGGCGCCTGATGAAATAATTATGTCCTGAAGTAATAAAAAATCGTCCTTACACTTCAGGGCGATTTTTTCAATAGCCACATAACATTCACCTGAGAGATAAAACAGGGTGTTCGACAGTTTTTGTACAGAAAATATATCAAAGAGCCATATTTATATTAAAAATTAGCTCTTGACTATGGTATAAAAAGGTAAATTTACAGGGGTAAATTTTACAAGTTCGTATTTCGTAGTGTCGTACTGTATGGATCAGAATGTTGGGCTGTGAAAAAGGTGGATGAAAAGAGATTGCATGTAGCAGAGATGAGAAAGTTGAGATGGATGTACGGAGTGACGAGAATAGATAAAGTGAGAAATGAGTATTATTAGAAGAAGTTTGAAAGTTGTGCTAGTTACAGAAAAGTTGATAGGATACCGTTTGTCCTGGTATGATCATGTGATGAGGACGGATGAAACGCATGTTACTAAAAGAGTTATAAATACAAATGTAGATAGATGGCGAGGGAGGGGACGGCCAAAGAAAAGATGGATGGACTGTGTGAGGAGTGATATGAAAGAAAAGGGTGTCAGTGATGGCGTGACGTGGGACAGGATGGTATCAAGAAGAAAACGTGTTGCGCCGACCCCAAGTAACATGGGACAAGGGCTGGAAGATGATGTACTATGATATAAAATATATATTATACATCCAAATATCTCAGCAACGCGAAACTTTGGGCATTATAGCTCTGTCATTGTTTGTTTGATTAAGTGTCTTGGTCCAATAATTATATTACAGTTTCATCATGCATCGCCACTTTCAAGAAAAAAAGTAAAAGTCCTCCTTTTTTGAAGTTGATAAAAAAATGCCACTTCGATTCTGTGTTTTAGTAAAAAGAATTAAAGTATATAACTTAGGTTTTACAATGATCTACGAGTATTACGACAATTTTACTTTATAATAGCTTTTGCAAGTGGCTTCACCCGCGTGAATGTCGAAATTTGTCCCAAGGGACATCCATTTTTCCCGGGTTACATCCAGATCCGTTCAGTAATTTTTGCGTGAAAGAGTAACAAACATACAAACACAATTACTCACTGACAAACTTTCGCCTCATTTATTCGTGGGAGTAACTTGTTCAGCTTAACAACCACTCTAAGGTTAGGTTTCATTCTTAGAAACACTCTCATTCTATTGTGTGGGTATCTAAAATAAACAAAATCGGAAAACATTTCTTTCTGTAAGAGCTCGTGTGTTAGTTTGCCGCAGTTTCGCTCTCGTGGCTTATCTCACAAGCACGGTACTCTCCCGTGATGAAATTATAGTCTACGTCACTCTCAGGCACATAATAAATAATTTAGTCGATATTTTTCTTCGTTGAAAAGAAAGACATAATGAATGAGTAAAAGCCACAATTTCCGATGATAAAAAAAAATGTTTGTAAGGAAGCACTCTAAGGACGCTCGGCCGATTTGGCTGTTTTTCATGTAAATGTTATAATGGCTTAAAATTTTTAGAGAGAAAAATTGGAAAAGTAGCCTCGGAAAATGAACAAATTCTGGGGACGTGGAAAGTGCTTTCTTAAGTGTGACGGGATAACGTCTATCGATTCAGTTAGATTATAATAAAGTTAAAGGCCGTCCTACCTACATATTTTCAAGATGGGCAATAAAATTGACTTCCAGTCCACCGGTGTGCTATCTAGTACAAAACTATCCACAGCTAGTTATCAAATTCAATCAAACTTTTAGTCAATGAGATCTTTAAAGAGGTTTTTCTATATTTCAAATCTTCGGGCAGAAAGAATGGAGTTATAGAGAGCAGAATATTTCAAATCCTGAAATCGGTCCCTCCTAAAGACTATAACCGGCTCCTGACGGCTTACGGTAGGGAAATCCAAAAGCTTCGGTGGGCCATCTTGTAGCCCGCGTGCCTATGGAATTATGTTACGTGTAAGTAAAACAATATCATGGACTTACCTCAAAAATAATGGCCATTGTGTAATCCCAGCAACCAGTTCCCTTTCCTTGATAGGTGGCAGGTCCAAGAACACGTAGTACAGTGTAATCACGAACACCACTAGTATCAGAATGTTGGCTAGCGCGGAGAATGGTACCAGGTACTTCAGATTCCGAATCTGACAGATTAGGACTAAAGGCACCAAAGTCAGGGCACAGGCCGCTTGGATTGATAGAGGATTATCTGGCATGTAGACGTCTAGGACCTGAGAACAAATAAAAAAGGTGTAAATTATACTACCACTAGCTTCTGCCAGCAACTTCGCACGCATGAAAAGTGTTTTCTTATCCCAAGGTACCGCGATGAAAAGATGTGTCAAATTTCATCCAAATCCGTTAAGCCGTAGAACGGTTGAACGGCGTAATTGAGTAACAAACATATATCCACACACATATCCATCCAAACTTTCACTTTTATAATATTAGTAAGAAATAAGATTGATGAGTAGAATGATAGAGATAAAATGCCATGGACATGCCACGGCACATAATTATGTCCCGATTCTTAAACAAGAGTTGTCTGTAAGATATTGCCCTGTGCGATAAGACCGCCCATTGTACACTTGTTTTTGTGAATGTTTGTCCTGTGGTGTACAATAAAGTATTTAATAAATAATAAATAAAACTAGAGAAAGCTCAATCACTATCCTCAACCAGCTTACAAAGTATCGGGAAGCACTTCGGCCACATTTTCCACAGAGGTCCCAACAAATTGGAACGGTTTATAGTGACTGGTAAAATAAAAAGTAAAAGATCTAGAGCCCAAAGTTCTAAATGGTGGTCGGATCAAAATATCGGAAGCATCTGGAGATTTATCAGTGCCACACTCTGTCGCGCCACAAAAGATGAAATGGACTCAAGATTTTCATCAGTGAGAGAGTGATTAGACAGAAGAAAATAGAATAGCTCTCGTGATACTGAATTGTCCATGACCTGTAGGGTATCAGGGTATTTTTTTATAATCTATTATAGGCTCGCGTTTGACCACTATCTCGCCTGGTGTTAAACGATGATATGGTCTATGTTGAAGCACTCTTGCCTAGAAGAAACCTATTCTCTCTTGACTTAAAGACCCCAAGGTTGTAGCTATCAGGGAACAAAGACTCCAGAAGGGAGTTACACTCCTTAGCTGTGCGCACAATAATAATATTAGCTAAATGCTTTGTGCGTATGGGAGGGATAGAAAACATCCATTGCTGGACACAGGCACCAAGCGTCGCCACATTGACCAGTCCCGTGCTTCTCGCATCCAGCGGATCCCCGCAACCTTCACTAGGTCATCGGTCCACCTAGTGGGAGGCCTTCCAATGTAACGTTTGCCAGTTCGCGGTCGCCACTCCAGAACTTTTTGCCCCATCGGCCATCCGTACTGCGAGCAATGTGCCCTGCCCACTGCCAGTTAAGTTCGGTAATTCTTCGAAAGCAAGCATTGCCAAGCATTTATTGCACGCCATAAATAAGATTAATAATATAAGGTTTAATATTATTTTCCCACACAAATAACGCATGTTGCTTATTGGAAATAAAGATTATTTGCTTTTACTCGTATTTTTTTTCTTTGTGTCCATATCACACACAGTATCTGATTTTGATCTGTTCATAATTAAACATTTTCTTTGACTATTAGTTAATGTAAATATTAACAAGTCTAACGAAGTATTACTAAATTAATAATATGCCTCAATATTAAATACTCTTCTCTCAGATTATTGCCAAACGAAAACAACATTTTCTGCCTCCAATTAACGTTCAAAATTTAATTCAGCTAATTTCTGTACAATCGAAAGCATTTAAAATACATTCTTGAGGTCTGGGGAACTTTCATATGCAGAATATTTGTACGGTGAACCCGCACATTAGTACAATTAAGTAGGTTTTGCTGCGTTTGCACACGCGCGACCATTTTATATAGTTGTTACTAAGTAAAATAAATTAGTGATTTTTCTACACTCAACACGGGCGGTTTTATTATCATCCCCGGTTTCTATCTTTTTACCATAAGTGTGCAGACTATCGTCGTACATTTTTTTTGGTCCTTCGAGCCGGATCTGATATCACGCGTAGTAACAGTCCGTCGGGTATATATATCAAGGTGCGCGGGTGGTTCGGATTCAGAACCCCAGACTTGATAATATTCGTTGTTAATTTCGCG
Source organism: Orthosia cruda (assembly GCA_964057195.1). NCBI lineage: Eukaryota > Metazoa > Arthropoda > Insecta > Lepidoptera > Noctuidae > Orthosia > Orthosia cruda. The sequence goes on from OZ059838.1 coordinate 34,497,907, forward strand.
ACAGTTCCGTAAAGTTCAATTATAAGTCCATTCAGTGAACGCGTAGTGAATCGTTCATAGAAGACATCAGTGAGACTCTGAGTGCCTTCATCCGAGTGCCAGCATCTGCAGATCGCTGTTGGTATTACATCTCATCGGTGACCAAGTAAGATTGTTCCTTTTGTTTAATCGTCATGGCAGTGTCAAGCGCTCGTCAGTCGGAAATATTAGAAGGACTTAATAGGATAAAGGTCAATTTCGGTAAGGATCCATTATCGAGAAAAACTCCGGATTATATCCAAAAAAGAATTGAGTCGTTGGATAACCTCTGGGGAGAATTCGAACAAAATCACCTGAAGCTCTCCGAGTTTCCAGACAAGGAACCACAATACTTCTCCTCAGACATATTTCATCAGGGTAAGAGTCTCTACCAGTCTACCCGTAACCTGCTTACTGCGTTTGGCTCTGATGAGAAAGGAAGCCAAGCAAACACGGAAGCCAATGAACTGTTGGCTCAACAAAGAACCAACTTTAGGGCCTTCAACAGGTTGGTGAAGAGCATCAGCGTGAACGAAATATCGGAAAAATGGGAACTTGAAGACGAGCTTAGGGCTATACAAACCAAGTGGAACACTATTGACTCGTTGCATCTGCGTATCGATCATTTACTTCAAGGCGGTGACGTATTGTACGAAGATGAATTTAGCATGTTGGAGCGTAATTACAAGGACATCAAACGTTCACTTAATAAGAAAATATCGTCCATGGTACATGTACAGCAAGCTACGCCGAAGCTCGAAATTCCTACTTTTACGGGGAAATACACGCAGTGGCCAACGTTTTGTGACCTGTTTACAGAAGCTATTCACGAAAACAGCACCATTACCAAGGCTCAGAAGATGCAACACTTGAAAGGGAAGCTCAAAGGAGAAGCTGAACGCCTTATCCAGCATCTTCATGTTTCGGCAGAAAATTACGATACAGCTTGGGAAATCCTAACTCACAGATATAATAATGCTCAAGTTCTCTTTACTTATCAAATAGAGATATTTTTAAATCAGCCTTCTATTTCCAAGCAAACCGCTTATGAACTGAAGCGGCTATATGACACCACCACGGAGTGTATCCACGCTATACACAACCTTGGTGTGGACACAAACACATGGGATCCGTTGTTAGTGCATCTTCTCAGTAAGAAACTGGACCAGGAGACGTACTGTGATTATAAGGGGGCGCGTACAACACCACGAGAACTACCATCCTTGTCAGAATTTATGACGTTCCTCGAAAACAAATTTATTGCTTTGGAACCCTTACACCGTAGAGAGAGAGAAACAGCGAAGCCTGCTGTTAAACGGGAGTCAAGTTTGCAGAATACCAAACCTGTTAACCAGGGGAACCACTATAAGAAACAATATCAAGCGGCCGCTACTCAAGGACCAAACTGTCCGATTTGTAATACGCGTCACTTCATATTTACCTGTAGGAAATTCATGAAAATGACTCCAGAGGATCGTTTGACCTGGGTGACAAAGAGTCAATATTGTCAAAATTGCCTCAACTATCATCCAGACAATGATTGCACTAGTTCCAAACGTTGTAAAAGGTGTAACGCTAGCCACAACACCCTACTACACGACGTTTGTGTACCACAACACCAAACCACCGTAACCACGAGCTCAACCGTGCAGCCTTCCTCGGCACAACATAACGTTAACCACGTCGCTGCTGACAATGAAGAAATCCTGCTAACTACGTTGCTGCTCACAGTTTTATCAAATAATGGTACATACGTTACGTTAAGGGCGCTTCTTGATCAGGGGTCTCAAATTTCACTGATTTCGGAAAATGCGACACAAATGTTAGGTTTACAACGGCGGCAATATCATGCCTCCATTTCAGGGGTAGGGCCGGTCTCTAAACAGAGCAAAGGCATTGTAACCCTAGATTGTAAGTCTATCTACGGAGATTACACCTTGCAAACTCAGGCGTTAGTTGTGTCCAAGGTTATAAACAGTCTACCTAACTCATCATTTAGCAAACAGGCCTGGTCACACTTGAAACATCTTTAGTTAGCAGACCCGGAGTATAATGTATCTAGACCTATTGATCTTCTTCTGGATGCCAGTGTATATTCAGAAATCATATTAAGCGGCCTTATAAAGGGTCCAGCTCATTCTCCGATAGCTCAACAAACCAAAATGGGTTGGATCTTATCAGGAAATGTCAAAAAATTCAATTGTCATGTCGCCATCAATAACCTTGAAGAGATAGCCAAGTTTTGGGAGTTGGAGGATATCCATGACTCATCATCATCAAACGTAACTATTGGTGATCAATTTTGTGAAGACTTCTACAAAAACACCACGACACGTTTAGAGAATGGAAAATATGTAGTTGGACTACCTATGATGCCAGGCTTCGAACAGCAACTCGGATCATCAAAGTTCAAGGCTATAGCGCAATTTAAACAATTAGAGTCTAAGCTTTCCAAAAATAAATCATTTTCAAGCCAATATAAACAATTTATAAACGAATACCAGGAATTAGGTCATATGCGACAAGTCGAAACAACCGCTGATCAGGCGTATTATCTACCGCATCATGGTGTATGGAAACTTGATTCGACAACTACGAAGCTGAGAGTGGTTTTCAATGCGTCATCCAAGACTACATCGGGTAACAGTCTAAACGATTTGATGTACAGTGGACCAAACTTGCAACAAGACTTGTTAGCACTGATAATAAATTGGAGGCAGTACCAATATGTAATCACTGCGGACATCGAAAAGATGTTCCGCCAGATATTAGTCAGGGAGCAAGATCAGACTCTGCAAGCAATAGTGTGGAGAGATTCAATGGATGATCAATTGAATCAGTATAACTTAACCACTGTAACGTACGGGACCAAGGCGGCGCCCTTCTTGGCTATGCGGACGCTGAAGCAACTTGCGACTGATGACGCTGAAAAATATCCCTTAGCAGCAGTAGCTGTGCAAAACTCCTTCTATATGGATGATCTGCTGAGTGGACACAACTCAGCTGATCAAGCCATGGAGCTACAACAGCAACTGATCAAAATGCTCCAGGGTGCTGGTATGAATTTGCGGAAATGGTCCAGCAACAAACCAGAACTCTTGCAGCATTTGACAACTGAACAATTGAACAGTCCTTACGAATTCAAGGGCCTCGAATCCAGAAAGACTCTTGGATTAAAATGGAATCCATCATCTGATTCATTCTCGTTTCAAAGCAATATAATTCCTGATGATAAAGTCGCGTTTACAAAGCGTCAATTATTGTCAGAAATATCTAAGATTTTCGACCCACTTGGCTGGTTATCACCGCTTACAATCAGAGCGAAGCTACTGTTTCAACAAACGTGGTCCATGGAAACCAGCTGGGATCAAGAACTACCCGAGGTCATACAAGATAATTGGCCTAAACTACAGGAAGACTTTAACTGCATCGATAAACTCCACATACCAAGATTTTTAGGTAACACAGAAATAAACAGTCAATTACACGCATTTTGCGATGCTTCAGACAAAGCTTACGCTTGCGTTATTTACCTCATCACCAAGAACCATAAGGGCGAGTACACATCGACTATTGTTGCTGCAAAAACAAAGTTGGCACCAGTTGCAAAGAAAACATCTCTGCCCAGACTTGAACTCTGCGGTGCTCTACTTCTATCCCAACTAGTGAAGAAGGTCATTGATTCCTTACCAAAAGCACGTATGACTCTTCATGCGTGGACGGATTCAATGATAGTCTTGGGATGGCTACATGGAGATATATCCAGATGGAAATCATTTGTAGCTAACAGAGTGAAGCAGATAACCGACATAATACCGGCAGAACGCTGGTGTCATGTCAGCTCGGAGGAAAACGCAGCTGATTGTGCCACACGAGGAATAACATTTCTTCAGTTATTAAACCATTCCTTGTGGTGGGAAGGGCCGAAATGGCTAAAAGGTTACGAGGGAAAAGATGAAACTCATCTCATGTACCAGTCCCCCATCATAGAAATAAAAGCAGCTTGTGTGAACACAGCCTTAGAACAAAATAATGTAACATTCATCAGTGACCTACTGCAAAACTGTAGTTCATTGACTCGAATTGTGCGCATTATTTGCTGGGTTTCACGTTTCGCCAAGCGCATTCGCGACAAACATATTTCAACATACCATAGTTACCTATCGTCATCAGAAATAAATAACGCATATAATTTAATTATTAAAGAAGTGCAATCACTGGAATTTCATCAGGAATTGCAACATATTAAATGTAAACAACACGTGAGTTCGAAAAGCAAGATTTGCAGTTTAAACCCTTTTCTAGATGAAAACGGCCTATTAAGAGTTGGTGGACGGTTAAATCACGCCAGTATAAGCACATCAGCGAAGCACCCTATCATTCTGCCCAGCCACAGTCGACTTACTGATCTTGTTATTAGCCAGGCTCACATAACAACTTTACATGGTGGCCCCCGACTAACCCTTTCATACATAAGGGACAGGTACTGGATTATCAGCGGAATCAGGACGGTAAAACGGCAATTAAGACTTTGTGTTAAGTGTCGTCGATTTAACAACGAAGTACAACAACAAATTATGGCGGATTTACCACGAGCCAGAGTTACGCCGTCAAGGCCATTTACGCATACTGGTGTCGACTTCACGGGCCACGTAGAACTGAAAGCCAATAAAGGGCGCGGGATCAAAACGACGAAGGGATATGTAGCAGTCTTTGTCTGCCTGTCAACGAAGGCCGTCCACCTGGAACTGGTATCTGATCTGAGTACGGCCGCTTTTCTAGCTGCATTTCGCCGGTTCTGCTCCCGGCGTGGATCACCAGGTCACATGTACAGTGACAACGGTACAAACTTCGTGGGAGCTAATCGACTCATGAAAAAGGAGTATAAGGAGATCATCCAGAACATCAACCCGGACTTCTTTAACAAAATCGGTGAGATGAACATCCACTGGCACTTCAATGCCCCTGCCTGGCCTAATGCAGGTGGGCTTTGGGAAGCCGCAGTGAAGAGCCTGAAATACCATTTGAAAAGGGTCATAGGTGATCAACGTCTTACGTATGAAGAGTTTTCAACGTTACTTTGTCAAATAGAGGCGTGTCTGAATTCCAGGCCACTATGTCAACTTACTGAAAACTCTGACGACGATTGCTTAACTCCAGGACATTTCCTCACTGGGACACCAATTGTGTCAAGACCTCAAACTTAACCGGAGTCTACATCGTTAACCACGCGGTGGCAACTCGTTCAAGCTTTAACCAAAAATATCTGGCAACGGTGGTCATCGGAATATCTTCAACAACTTCAAACGAGAACTAAATGGCAAAAACCACGAAGTAATCTTGAGGTCGATGACCTCGTCCTCATCCGGGAAGAGAACGTACCACCGGGTAAGTGGGCAATGGGTCGAGTAAAGCAGCTGCATCCAGGAAAGGATGGGTATGTGAGAGTTGTTACCGTCAAGACGAGTAACAATACCATACAGCGTCCAGTCAACAAGCTTGTATACTTACCCGTAAATGAGCAGAGACCCTCATCCGAATCCGCGGCACAGTGCGTGGATGAGTCCTCTCCACGATTACCAGCTGAACCTGATGCTAAAAGGCGTTCCCCGCGACTACGAAAACATAAACCTTTACAAGTCTTTTTCATGTCCGCTTTACCAATGCTTTTGTTTGTATCACCCAGTGATCAGACTCAGCAACTCAAATTGACGCCATATAATGTTACGCAAATTTCGAGCAACCAAGGTCTTTACTTCGACAAGATGTCCAACCTCCAAGTTATCAAGGACGAATGGAAACTCATTGTGTTTTACAACATGTCCACGTTCTATCACGGAGTAACGAACGTAAAGAGCTACATAACGCACTTGAAATTCACCGCCGATTGCATGGGCTCGCAATACGATAGCGTCATCCTACAACTAGAACAGGAAGTAAAAGAACTTGAGCATTATCAAACACTCCTCGAAAAACCTAACGCAAGAAGGCAAAAACGTGGCTTGATAAATGGAGTGGGGTATCTGGCAAATACTATGTTTGGAGTATTGGATGACAGCTTTGCTCAACAATACAAACAGGATATAGAAAAGATAACCACCCATGAGAATCATCTCCAAAAATTACTCAGGAATCAAACACTGGTCTTGGAATCAGAATACAACATTCTACGAAGCAGCGAGGAGACAATGAACAACCAGTTCCATTTCATCAAGGAACATCTTCGAAACGCCACTGCTGAAATCAATCGGGTGCGTCTAGACAATAGGAACGGTTTATATGTAACATCTACCGCCTTAGCCGCGAGTGTCATTCTGGCAAATCTAATGCGCATACAGCACACACTTATTGACACCGTGACAGACATCAGCCACGGTCGTATTGACCCTTACCTCCTGTCACCAGAACAACTGGCTCAACAGATCAATATCATCTCCGGGCAATTGCAGGGAAACTTAATAACCCCAATTGAGTCAACAAACCTATCTGACATGTACAAAATCATGAAGGCGTCAGCAACGTTATATGAAGGCTATCTTATCATAGAGATAAAGATTCCATTGGTGAGCAACGACATCTTCGAGTTAGACAGGATCGTACCTATCCCTCAGAAAAGGGGAACGAATCGCATCATTCGCACAGTCCCAAGCTCGCCATTTATTGCCTACAACATCCAAAAGGACCTCGCTCTCTTCTTATCAGATAGTGACCTGCAGGCTTGCATACATGTTCTAAGGAGCAAAAAATTATTGTGTACCTATGACAAACCTGTCTATAATCTAAAAATAAAACAATCGCTGTGTGATATTCAAGATGCAAGTGATATCAGAAACGTTTGTAAACAAGAAGTATCCACGTGCCACAATTATTGGGTCAAATTACATAATGTGAACTCCTGGTTTTATACCTGTTGTGAGTCATGTGAACTTCGTATTTCCTGTATTGCTGATACAACAACTACAGTCATTCAAGGCAGTGGTATCATTAACGTAGGTCAGGGATGCACATTGAAATCGGACGCTTATAGTATCCATGCGCACAACAACTTTCTACGTCACTTGAATATACAATCGAACATCGAAGTCCCAGAGGTGTCCATTCTAAACTCACTCATTAACACGACCTTGCCCATCGATTATGATTCTGCGGTAAACCACACCCACAGGTGGAATCAGCTGGAAGAGCAAATAAGAAACATTAAGGAACAATCTTCTACAGAGTTAACCGTTCACGACCTTCATCACTATTCCGTCGCTTATATTGTCCTGGCCTTAGTTGTCATCTTAGGCGGGACCTGCATTTACCTCGTTACAAGAGGGAAGTGTCAGAACGCACTTGAAAAGCAGCAGCACGAGATGGTGGAAGTACGTGGGCAGCCGGACGAGCGCGCCCCTGGGGCGGAGGCGCGAGCCGAGCACGCAGGGCCGAACTCAACGGAGAGCGTGAGGGTAACTGTGCCAGTGCCAGTGTTCAGTGAGTTTAGTGATATAAGTAAATCTACCGAAAGTGTCGATAAGGGGACCTCACCCATGGTCCGTCAGTGAAAGTGAACTTGAGAAACCAGACAATTTAATGTTACAGACTTTACGACTTAGATTAGTTACATAGATATAAACCTAATGAAATCACCTTGTATCATCTTTCAACTGAAATATGTACCATTAATGTAAGTCATCAGTTTTCATGTGTTTAACTTGACCACTTATCATCTAGGATTAAACACGTCTCCTGTCTTCTCCTTTAGAGTTGGCAGTATGTACGGTGAACCCGCACATTAGTACAATTAAGTAGGTTTTGCTGCGTTTGCACACGCGCGACCATTTTATATAGTTGTTACTAAGTAAAATAAATTAGTGATTTTTCTACACTCAACACGGGCGGTTTTATTATCATCCCCGGTTTCTATCTTTTTACCATAAGTGTGCAGACTATCGTCGTACATTATTAACTGTAACTAAGGATAGTGAACACAATACATTTTGAACATTAAACTTTAAAATAAAATATAGAATACAATCGAACTTTACTCGGGGAACAAAGGCTCATTAAATGAGAATCACAGATACTTGTTTGTTTAATTATTAAGTTTTGCCGTGATTGTGAGAATGTGAAGTAAATAATTAATAAGTTAGTTATCTTAAACAGTCATAGTGCAGACAATCGAGCAATAAACCTCAGAATGAGAAATAATAAGCTGAAAACTCGAATCACCTTAATTTTAGCGTTCTAAAAGTTATCTCAAAAGTCTGCGTTGTAAGTTATTCAAGGTCAAAGGGCCCAAAAATCTGTATTTTGCTTAGTTCTCGTAAAGTTTTGCAATTTGTGATCAGAGTAAGTTTATTCCTTGTTTAATTTTGCTAAAAATCCTGCATAAAATTCAATAATGTTCATTAGTTTACGAGATATGGGCCAAAATACATTTTATGTTTGTGTTTATTTTTGTACTTTATCTGTGCGTATGGTAATTTAGGCTAGTTAAATTTTATGTTTTGACAGCAATATTATCAATTTTGAGTATTTAAAATACGTAAAATCATAAAGTTAACGGTACTAAAATATACCACATTGCAGTGTTTTTCACTGACAGCACTAAAGGAAAAATGAAAGAGTTTCGAACATAATGAAATGTGAGAAATAAAAACCCTTTTCTTCCCTTCACTAATTATCAATGATTTTTATTTATTTATTAATTATTAGGCTTCTCAACACTGAGTACACTGTTACTTTATAAATTTGTACATTTCAAACTTAAGTCTAAGTGTCACTTATAGAAAAGCACAGCATGCGCTAAATTGTTATATAATGTTATATGTTTTTGGCAGTTCTAATCTGTAAACTTTCTGGTTGGAGTACTCCATCATATTATGCCTTAAAGCTATTTATTATGTTACATAATAATTATTTTAAATAAATATTCCATTAAGTAATTAGGCCTTACTATGAAAGGTTTTCACTAAAGCATTGAAAAGTGTTGTCTTGAGTCTTCTTTTAAGAAAGTTCTTATGTCAATTTTTTTATCGTATATTTATTTAAAAAGGAATGACAGAATGGCTGATAATTAAATCGTTTTTTGTTACTGTTTAAGAGCTATTTTTGTCATTAATTGTTATCAAATAAAAAGAAGGAAAGTTATCGCCTGTACTAAGTTTTCCGCAAAGTCACAGGTTGTTTGGTTGCTAATATAAAATTAAAGGCGCATTTCATTATTTATTGTATTTTTTTGTTAAGGTCTCTTTAAAGTCTTCTACGCCTACCAGAACAAAAAAGAGGTAGAGGCCGTCGACCATTGACCTGGTGATCCATTATAGAAAGAGACCTAAAGCAAGCTCAATTGCCCGAATAGACATCCAAAGACAGAACAACTTGGCGCAGGAAAGTGGGGAGAACCGACCCCAAATAACGGGACAAGGGAAGGAAGAAGAAGATAACTTTAAAGTATTGTTGAAAATATTTACACATTTATTTATTAAAACTTTATGCATGAGTAAAAATAACAACAACAAAGGACTTGATGCCTTAGGAATTTTCTATCAGTCGAGATAGAAGATGGCAGGATAACTTAAATTTAGGAACTCGGTGTGCTTGTTTTCGTTTCTAAGTTTTTTGACACGGACTTCCGAAATTGAAGTTACTTTGCAGTGTTTTTATTTACAAATCAGTTGTATTTTTCGTAATATTTTCAGTTTTAGTATAATAATGTACATGTAAATAAAATGAGAACATCATCAATGTAGTCGAAATCAATTAAATACGCATTATGAAGGAAAACTCGAAAAATACTCGTCAGATTTTGATCAAATTTAATGGGACCACATGAGAAGCACAAGTTTACAAATAAATAAATAATCATCAAAATCGGTTCATCTAGTAAAAAGCTCTGAGGTTACACTTAAAAAAATATAGTTGAATTAAGAATCTCCTCCTTTTTTGCAGTTGGTTAATAAATTATAAAACCCAAAACTCACTTCTTTCATTGAAGATCCTATGAAGACAACGTACACGCATAACACGCTGAAGTAAGTGACTACCATGGAATAGTCCACTAGCTCTCTGAAAATTAAAAAAACACTGTTCATAAAATATTTGACAGATATGCCTATAACCTACTTTTTTGAACTCTGCTAAAAATGGCAGTTTGTAAACGTCTCACTATCATTCAGCGGAGCAGAATGAAAAAGTGCCGTGGTCAATTCCAAATGTTTTAGAATTTTAATGTTTTTGGCTTAAAGTAGGAAGAACTTCAAGAGAAAAGATACCTTAAAACCAGTACCGTTGTGCTACAATTAAAATTTACAAAGCCTAAATCGCCGTTACCCTTATTATGGGGTTATTGGATGATTCGCGCGAATTGAATTCGCACGAAATGTGCGAATCGACTTTTTTTTTATAACATTATATATAACAATAACACTTCGGCAAGCACAACGATGCAGTTACTTAAGGCACTGAGGTTCTAATAAAGTTGACTTGTACCTCTTTGCTAAAGTTTTGAGTACATTATGTGAATTATTGTGAATGGCTGTAAATAAGAGTGACACAAGACTAGATGAACGATGGTTGGACTGGCTGAAAGATAACATGTTTAAAAATGTGTAACAGTGACATCTAATGCATAAGTTTAGAAGAAGAAGACAAATGTGTTGCCGTCTCCAAATAAATTGGGATAAGCGTGGCTTAGCACGTGCGGCGGTTTAAAGCCGTGCGAATATTTTCTGCCGATTCTGCGACATATGGAATTGTACGAAGCTGCACCCACTTGCGGTACAAAAACACGCGTTAAAAAGCCGCAACAAATCTATCTTGCCACAAAATAATCCATCGCACCGCGGCGCGGTTTGAAATTCGCGCGAATATTTTGAACTTTATGAACAGGTACAAAGATACAATAATCGCGCGGCATTTTATCCGCCGTGCGTGTCAGTTACGGTTCAGTAAGTGCAAAAAACCGCAGTGAATGCTAAGCCTAAATCTCTAATCAAGTGAACGGTTAGACTGTAAGCCGAGTCAACATAGATAAGAAAAATCTAGGCAGATAGATTAAACCTCCAATCTAGTGAGTAGATCTAGTTTCATTTCAGTTTTGTTTTGTTGACAATTCAAAAAAAAAATATGTTGAAACTTTTCAAACATTTAGATACATATGCAAGTTGGTCAAAATAATAGTACTTACTTTATAAAATTACCCCATGATTGCAATTTCTTAGGTCCGTAAGTAAAAGCCGCTCCACAAGTTTCTGCAAAACTTAGGGATGGTTTCTTCGCGTCTACGCAAACTTCTTGAGACACTTTTACCTGGAAAAGATAGAACTTATATTAACTTGTTTTAATTAACTTTAATGTCATTAAATAAGGAAATCTTAGCAAGTTTACTGTCCAGCAAATCTGAGAAATCACTCCACACATATACTTTTATTTTTTTGCTGTTACGGATTGAGGTATATACCTAAGCTCCATACCAATATTATAAATGCGCAAATAATTGTCTGTCTTCCTGTCTCTTTGTTACCTTTCTGGGCTTATTTGGCGCAGCTGTGAGCCACACAATGATACTCTCTTTAATTCTACTTTTGTTTTAACTTAATAATTGTGTGTAGCATTTCGTGTGCCAAATAAAAATAAATAAATTAATCTTTATTCAAACTTTAAATTCTTCTTTTTTTCATGCCTTAACGGCTGAAAGGATTTGAATGAAACTGGGAAGACCAATAAGGTTTAAGACATGGGACTTTTGATTTGAGACTTGGAGTATATTCGCTTGGGATAATTTCCGACAGTCATGCTGACGAAGCCGAAGACGAAGCCGCTGGCAGTGACAGTGACAGTAAAAATAGGAGCATATAAAATGCCTAATCTGCATTTGCCAAAATTACCTACATGTAGTAAAATCAATCATTCAATAATTCGAGAGAATTAAGGTGGTCTAATTCAAAAAACTAAATTTGAGTTCGACCTTTAAAAACGGTCAAAAAAAGGTCTTTAGCAAAGTACTGTTGAGTACTTAAGTGACCGGACTTTAAGGACAGTTTATTGCAAAATCAGAAATTTTCAATTAGGTCGAACTTCATTCTATATATATATTTCATATGTCACGGACGTTTCGTTAAAAATTCTAAAATGAAATATGTAGGTCGTGGATGGTGAACGTGTTAAAAATGATTTTGAAATTCTCGTTTTTACTAACTAAACAAAGGCTAAGCTCACTGTTGGTTTTTCAACAGTCGGCTCTGTTAGTTTAATATCCTACAGTGAAATAATATTCAGACCTTCATTTCAGTATTATAGAAAACGCTTCGTAAGACTTTTTTTACAAAACTAAAAATATGTAACCGTACTAATTATTTTATGATCAACTGTTAAAATTATAAAATCTAGATGAGATTACTGAATTGAATTTCTAAAAGATGCCTGATTAGTCGCCAATCGTCATAATCCTATTACAAAGAAACACGTCCATTGCTGCACATTGGACATCCTCAAATTCAAATTCATTTATTTGACAGAATATAGGTTTACAAAGTATGATCTTAAATCTATGACGGTCCCTTTACATTCTACCATTAAACATGGTGTGCAAATATTTAATTATAGCTTAGAAAATAGACAGTAATAACAAAAATAGTCTCATGCATTAGGATTTTTATGGAACAAATTAATTAATTGATGTCAGAGTTACATTATTATACTGATGTCAGTTCAAACAATGTCAAATCAAGAATAAAATTATAAATTATTGTAAATTGAATTGATAATGTCAACAATTTAAAAAAATAAAGTAAATTGGTAACATCACAACTATTTTATTTTCCATACATTTTGAACATCAATTAATTATTATAAGGTACCAATATTATATATTTTAGTTTCTTTCGCGGGGATCTGACATGTATTCAAAGAGATCGTAAAAGCATTTTTCTTTTAACCATTGCGTTATCTTTTTTTTAAACATTCGAAAAGGTAAATCTTTAGAGGCGTCCGGTTATTTGTTATATACCTTTACAGCATTTATGTACGAGTTCCTTTTATGCAATTCGAGCCTGCATTGCGGTAAACAGAGCTCATGTTTAAATTTATTTTTATTTCTAGGAGATACATTGCGCTTGATTACATCTTTGTGTTTTATTAAATATTTCGGATGTTGTTGAACAAATAGGCATAATCTATACCAATATTATAAAGAGGAAAGATTTTTTGTTTGTTTGTTTGTTTGTACCGAATAGGCTCCAAAACTACTGGACCGATTTCAAAAATTCTTTCACCGTTGGGAAGCTACTCTATCCCCGGGTGACACAGGCTACTTTTTATCCCTGTATTCCCACGGGAACGGGAACTACGCGGGTAAAACCGCGAGGTGCCCTCTAGTTCTCTAATATACATACATGGTAATGGTAGAATATTGTACTTTTTAAACAAGGGCTTACAGCTGTCCGTATACCAGGCCCCACATATTGCACGCACACATGTTTTTTGTACTCTAAACACTTTTATAATATCCACCGAATTACCCCACAACAAGAGACCATATGCTAGTACGGACGACACGTAACCATGATATGCACAAAGAGCCGCTTTTGCTGATACCGTGTCTCTTAATATTTTTATTGCGTAGACAAATCTGTCGAGTTTATCACAAACGTATTCGACGTGTGCTTTCCAATCACAATTTTGATCCAACATTATACCCAGAAATTTGGTACTTTGAACTTCTTCGATGATAGTATCATTATATTTAACATTTAAAGTCAATTTAATGGCTTTCTTTTATACGTATGAAATTGGATCATTTTAGTTTTCTCCATATTAATTTGTAAGTTGTTAGAAGTCCTCAAATTCACACTTCATCAACATCATCATCATTTCAGCCGAAGTACGTTCACTGCTGGACATAGGCCTCCCCCAAGGGCCACCACCTCCGTCGGTCCTGTGCGCCTCATATCCAGCGGATTCTTGCAGCCCTGACAACGTCATCGCTTCACCTAAATTATCTCTTATCATTACTAAATATAACAAAAGCTGTTTGTGTATGTGTGTAGAAATATTTAATAAGATACCAAGCGACCTAAAAATTCTAAATACCAGATTATTTAAAAGTAAATTATATAACTGGCTGTCCACTAATAGTTTTTATAGTGTAAAACAGATTTTGACAAAATATTCAATTATTATATTGTATGCACGAAAAATTTGCACGCTTATAATGATAAGCAAAAACATGTATGCTCTGTATTTAATTTTGTACCATCTTCTATACCATGTTATTATGCAAATAAATGTTATTATATTCTATTGTACTATTTAAATACATTTATCAATTTCCACATAACATAATTATGACTGAACTGAATTTACATAACATTTTTTTTTATCTCTTAACGTCAGTTTCATACATTTTACATAGCATTTATGTTAATGTAAATACTAGCTTTTAATATTGTTACAAGTTTATTGTGCTAGGTTTAGATTCACTCCAACAGTTCGTCTTATTTTGTCTATTGTCTTTCAAAACTATAAATCTTTATTAAAGATGCGCTAAAATGAGTTTATGCAAATATGTAAATTATGAAAATTCGTTTCGAGCCATGACAATATTTTTACAACTATGATTCGTTGAACTTTATTTAAATTTATTATTACTACTAGCTTCTGTCGGCGGCTTCGCCCGTTTGAAAAGTGTTTTTTTATCCCATGGGATCATTATACCGAATTTATCGGGATAAAAAGTCGTAGAGCTACTAAGGACAGGCCGATGGCTGAACGTATTTTTTCGAAGCCTGGAGATATCACGGCATATAATATTAGTCACCCATCCAAGGATACCTTGGCAAGAATTGTTGTTGACCTAGACCGAAATCCCATGACTCTGTTATTATTTTACCATGAGCTCCACAAAAAAGGTTCAGGCCAGTATTCTAATGCAATGATGACTTAGAAGGATCTCTTCGTAACAGATTTGTCAGGAATCATCTTTACCAATATTCCCTATATAATAAAAACATTTCCGTCGGACTATAAAATACTGATATTCATTTAAATTTATACCTAGTTTAAAAACCCTCGTCAGTTTTGTTTAAAATTTTAATTGTAATTTGCATATTTTAATAAATTTACGAGAGACTGCCAATTTAAATGCTTCTCATAATTTGTTGTCAAAATGTCTAGACGATAACTCGTTTATGTTTACTGCGTTGAAATGAGGGAAGACGTGGAGTAATTAACTTTCTTCAATTTCTGTTTCATCGAACGATACAGTACCGTTTAATAACTTGGAAATCTTTTATTTGAGGAAAGTAGACATAATATGAACAACTTTTACTACGGGCTCAACACTGAAATAAATATATGGATGTAGCCTGGGTAGAAATATGAAAATTATATTTAGTCCATCAGTGAGATTATCAAATTATATTGGACCCGTATATTTTGCTTTATCAAATGAATACAATTTGACAACGATCAAAGATCAGGACTGGGGACTTGTGGTTGTGACTGACTTTGTCAGTATAAAGTGTAGCACACCGTGACGTCACACGATATTTCAACGCACTATATCGTCGTAATTTAAAGTTTACGTGGCAAAAGAAAAAAAACGTGTCCACTATTTTTAGATAATCTAACTGACAGACTACATAAATATTAGCACGCTTTTATTAGCTTGGCAGTATGTATCTATGAATCTATGTAACGGAATCTTTGAACGTGATTTTCACCCCCTTCAAAACGTCGGATTAATATAAAACTATATGCACACTCAAGGACCGATGACAATGCAATCATTTTTATCTGTCCAATTAGTTTGTCCCATTATCCTTACCAGGCTCTTCAGGATCAGTGATTATAATAGTTTAAATAACTAAATAACACGCTTTGATAGAAAACCAAACTAGAGAGTAGAAGTAAAGTAAAAAGAGTAGAAGTAAAGTTTTAAGTAAATTTAAATTAAGAATTGTTTAGTTAATCACACTGATTAGATTAGATTAAGACGGGCTGGTGTTCGCAACTCCACGTCTAAGCACGTATTTTGCGTACGAATCACACTGATTAACTAAACATATATTTTATTGTAAAAAAGCGTGGGGTGCTTTTTAAAATATTTTCAAAATGACTCTACTTTTACCAATACCTGTCAATAAAATATTATAACAATTGACATCGAGCACCTCACGCTTTTTTACAATGAAATAGTTTTTTTTTTATAAATCTCTTCGTAATATAAATTTATTGTTTATTTTTACTACTTTTTAGTATGGTTTTCTATTAAAGCGTGTTTTTCTTTATTTTTTGTCAACAATTCATATTAAAATTGAAAAAAAAACAGCTTTTCATATATTTCCAAGGCTCTCGTTACTCGACAAAATTAAAGGAACATCAGCTGTTCCCTTAATTTTGTCGAGTTTTCAGGGTTAGTCAAAGTTGTTCATATTCATATGTAAATTCACCCTTGAAAATTGTCAATGTAAAATAACTCACTCTGTTGAGTTCGTTTGTCAGTTTTGGAAGAAGGATTACTGGGATATAAACCTGCACTTGGATTCAAAACAGGTTGTCGAACGACTAGACTCCATCTTTATCTTTTCTTTTATGCTTCTTTTATGAAACTTATTAATAAAAAACCCATGGGACTGGTTTAATTACTGATTAGACGATTCTTAATTCAAGTTTTCCATAGAAGAATCTAATCCACGTTAAAACTAATTATAATACGATTAATGTTTTTGTTATTTGTAAAAAGTTTTTATAAATAAAGCTGTATATTTATAAAGAAAGCGACTTACCAAAATATGTACAGTATGGGTGCAAACGATTCCAGCTATTAACGTTCCTATGGTTCCTATAATAAGTCCTGAGTTCTTGAAGGCAGCTGGCATCGCCAGGATACCGGAGCCCAAGCAACATTTGAGGAGATGTACTATTGATCCAATGGTTCTGTAAACAGAGAAACATTACTTATAAGTCTCCAAGAATTTTATCTGCACAACCGTATGGAACTCTCTTCCAGCATCTGAGGTCCCTACCAACTATAACACGTCAGCCTTCAAAGCAAGAGTGGACAGGCATGTTCTGCTTTCGTTCGTTTTATTGTAGACCTTATCCATCGCTTTGTTTAGGCGTGATCGAGATCAATAGCTGTCATGAAGTAGCCACCTTTGCATTAGGGACTCTTTCGGGCATTTGAAAGGTAAATCGTACCCTACGTTTGAACACCGCCACTATAACATTCGACGTTTTAAAAAACGCCATTTTGGAGTTTTTAAGTTATCATTTTAGTAGGCTGTTGAGATTAGTCGGTAACGGCTGCGACTTACAAGTTGTAGGTCGTGGGTGTTACATGTAAAGCGCCTGCCTGGGTTCGAACCCAGGCAGGAGCTTTGCATGTGTAAATTATATCATCACCATTGCTCTCAAAACGCTGAAGGTAAATATCGTGAGAAAGAACGAAAAATTCGAAGACATATGACATCCACTAAACCGCACTGGGGCCACGTGGATTACGGCCCATTCCCTCTCAAAGAGAGGAGGCCTGCACGCACAAAGGACCAAATGGGAGTCCAAGTGCATAAAAGGGGGTCCTTCTATCCCATCATATCCTAGTTGGCTTTTCTTCGAAAAACCTACCTCACCGGTAGGCGGTAAACAACCAAGTTATCAAATTCGTTTGAGATTCCCAGCAAGAGGAATATTACCTGTTGAAGATCAAAAATTACAATAGGTCCCAATGGGTCGAAGTGTCAGAGTTATTTCGCGGCTCCTCAACAAGATAAGATAAGTAAAGCTTTTGGCTTTTAAGCCGAAGTTTTCCTTACAACTGCTGAACAAAAATTTTTGTAACTAAAATTATTATGTTTTCGGTATACTCAAGTAATTAAAGAGAAGTTAAGTAATCATACTTCTTACTTATTAATTAACAGTTTCTAAAATGCGAAATCAAACTTTACAGACGACTTTTAGTCTTACTTTTTGAACTAAAATTTGGGCAAACTATAAGAAAATAGTTGATCGTAAATTGTGGAAAATTATTAGCTTTGTCTGAATTTTTAGAACTTCTGTACAATCTCAATTTTACTATAGGTACTTTTTCTACAGTCTTACTCCTGGACATAGGTCTACCTCCATGCTTGCCCTCATTCCCGGTTTTACGCCACATCTTGACACTTTCTTAGGTAAAGAACCATTTCGTTCCACGTGGTCTGACGCGGCTCCATCTTGCGATATCAGGGTAAATCCTTAGTCGAAACACTTAATAGAAATCTGGTCTTGTTAGTACGGACACGAAACCCATGACTCGTAGCTCAGAATCCTATTTCACAGTCACTGCACTATCATCATACATACATAAAGGCATGAGTTTATGTATGTATGCATTATCATCATTGATGCGCAATAATGATATTCTTCTCACCATGCCCGAGATTTATTACAAAAACGTGATCTAAATGAAAAAATCTGTATACACGATTTTTAATTTTTGTCATTTAACCATTTATATAGCTCACGTTCGACACATGGGTTGTCATTATTTAAGGCTTCTTTGTATGATTTTATGGCAATTTTATTTTATTTTTAATGTGTCTGTTATTATAAAGATGTCACTGCAAATTAGTTTAAGTTCTTTGTGTAGTAACAAAAGAATATCTTCAGAGTTTGTTAACGTTACAAAAATTACTGAAGATATTTTGTATATATATATATATAATTTATATTTTATCATAACGTAATTTGTACTTACATTTTGAAAAACATTTTTGAATGAAATGTGTTAATTTTCAAACGCGTGAATAATATTTAGATACGTATTAAATATTGTTACTACAAAGGAATTATAGCAAGTTCTGAGTTTCAGTAATTTGTGTATCGGCTTATTTTCTTTGTTGAATCAATTTACGTCTGCCTCGACTCACGTTTCTTTAAAGTTAATAATTATATGCTAATTTGAACGGTATAAACATCTTTTATTTTTTTGTTAAATTTTCAATACACCGACTTTACGGCGTTCTGAGAGTTTATCACCAACATAAATACTTACGAGAACTGTTATCTACCATTTTCAGTAATCAATCAAAATCTGTCAGCGTTTTATACTCAAATATGTATTGTTATGTTATCTTTTAAAGGCGACTTCTAATCTAACCATATGCAACTGAGTACCAGTATTTTACAAAAGGCGACTGCCTAAGTGACCTCCACAACACAGTAGCTCCAGAATAGCCATTGGACTGACGTCTAGTGTCTGATTTCCTGGCTAATGATTATCCGTAACGACTGTCAGATCTCTAAAAATGAAAGCCAGCACCGACAGCTTTACGTTATTTCAGAGGCATGGAGTATATGTTAAGATTTCTTAACCTTGAAGATGAACCCAAGGCGTATTTTCTTAGCCACGAGCTCCTACAGAAAATCCTCAAGATAGATGATTTAAATTACCTGATGTATAGCGTCACATTATCCCGATTTATCAAGGAAGTCTCATTTCTCATTCCGTTTTTAAACTCCCGGGAAGAATAAAGGATGTTATGACATCGCTTGAATAATATCCAACATTAGCGGTCTCGTTTGTTGGGATTTATGGTTATTAAAGTATTCATTCACTTTCATTATTTGGAAGATTATTTTGGTTTCGCCGTTAACAAATAATCTCAGTGTTATGCGATATTTATTGACACAATAAAAATTCTGAAATGTTGTGAACCTTTATATTTGCTTTCTAGTCTCTTTGAATACTGGTCTAAGAAAATTTAGTGAAGGAATTATCGACACGAAGAAGAAGAAGAAGTCTCATCATTATCATTTTATCCGAAAGACTTTTTACTACTGGACGTGGATATAGGCCCCTTCCAAGTGTGTGCTTTTTGAATCCAGCAGGCTCCATCTGTCCTCACTAGATCATCGGTCGAAGGAAAGACTCCAGCTGTGATAGATTTTCCAACGTTGCTTCTTTCGATACGAATGATCTCAGATTGATCTAAATATGGATTTCAGAAATTGATTTTTCACTTAGAGACAAGCTTAACATTTAAGATGTTGTACTTACGAATTAGGATGTTCTACAGTTCGATGTTCGAAAGGGTTGTAAGGCTTTTCATCGACATTCTTTGATGCTATGCTAAGTGAAGACTGGAAGCCTGGATTACTGGTCAAGTCCGCTCTGAAAAGAGAAATACAATACCTATTAGTTACGGAAGGTTTGGTGTTGTTTTGCGTAGTGAATTTGATCGAGATCTAACATCATCATCATTCTGTTTGAGTAAGAGCATATACTCATTTTATTTGGGATTGACACAACATCACCTCTGGTCTAGCTATAATATAATCGTTCACTGAGTTAATCCATCATTTATTTGGTCTTTCTACTCTTATTAGCCATGCATTCATGTTTGTCTCTTCGTTATTCGTGGCACTATAATATTTACGAAGACTTTTATACATGCGAAAAATTACATAGAATTTTCGCATAAATTTCCATATAGAATCAAAGCAAGTGATGACGTGGAAAGTGTGCGAATCAAAAATATACGCGTTTTGGTTAACAAAACCAAACCAAAAGATCTTCATTATTATTTAGACCACCGTACCAATTCTATCACACGAGTATCAGAAACGCGTCACAAACTACGCAACTGATCCACAAAGAAATCTCTTTTAGCCGCGACCTTGTTGATGTATCCAATGGTACGGAACGGGTTTTTGTCATCAAACAGTCAATGAAAATCACAGCGAACTTAATTTCTATTGTTGTTTTGCATCATTGATTTGTTTGCACACTTAAAATCGAAGGTTTTATTTAGATCCGATGGGTTTTGGTGTTTTTGGGCAAAAAAATTGTGATATGCCGAAATTTCTTAGGAGGCCGTAGAATAATATTGATTGGATTGGGGTTCCCGTTGCCTGTGGTGGTGACTGGCAAATTATGGGGGAAATTGACATAATCAATAGATACACAATTGTTATGTTACAGCTAAAAAGAATATCTCCTGGATTCTAAATTATGAATTTGAAGTTGTGTATTTGACAATTAGCCTAGAAATCTGTCAAACGTTGGCATTAAAGTAGGGATTGACACAATCATAACTCCAAATACTCAATTCAGAAACTGGTCCCTATGCAAAGCTGCCAATTTCCAAAAAAAAAATCTCGTACTGAACCTTTATTGATATTCGATACGTTTCATTTACGTTCGGAAAGGTGATAAAACCGGGAACATGATTCCGAGCAATATCAATATATTTTCCATTCTATGTTTGATTGGTTCTAAGAATACAATATTTTTTATTAAAACTTAAGGTATAAGAAGGTCCAATATATATTACGCATTAAAAATTTTGGGTGGTGATTAATATCATTTACACTTAGTGATATCGGCGATGGCTCAATTTTGCGGTAACAAACGTACATAAACTTACCCATTCTAATGAAGTAGACAGAAACTAAGGAACTAGGATCCTGAAATACTTCTTTTGCTTAATTTAATACGTTCATACATCTAATCATACACGCCAGCTGGTTATGGTTAGCGGTAATTTCAAATATTCTTGAACTTTGTTATGATGTTAACAACGATGATGCTATGAAATAAATATTTTCACACGGTTTTCTTAAATTATAGTTTTATTTGCCTTGAGAATATTCCGTCAATAAAAAAGTGTCTATGGAATTTTAATTGACAAAGTTCTTATAATTTTATTTAAACCTAGTTTAACCCCGGTTATTAATTTAGTTATCAATATAAGAAAAAACAAACAAGTCAGAATTTCTGTTCTACATGATAACGTGATGTAAAAGAAAAATATCCAAAACTTACGTGGACTTAAAATTGTCGATCTCCATCGACTCCTTGGTTTTCGCCATTTTAGTAATCTGAAAGCAAAAGAAAACTTTATTGTAGACCAGCAAAACACTA
Source organism: Orthosia cruda (assembly GCA_964057195.1). NCBI lineage: Eukaryota > Metazoa > Arthropoda > Insecta > Lepidoptera > Noctuidae > Orthosia > Orthosia cruda. Next base: position 34,519,814 of record OZ059838.1, read on the forward strand.
ATATATTTACCACACAATATTTTCAACATCTTAAGTAAGGTTAGGTTTTATCAAATAAAATTTCATGATTTACCCAGTCTTATGGTAACAACAATAATATTACACATATTTTTCGCTATGAATATCCAAATTTTAGCATAGAACTCATATTATGTTATTCAACCATCCACAACTGGTAAGGAAATAAATAAGCTCGACAATCAGGCACGTAAATCATATTTGCGGGAGGTATATCATATCAAGGATTCCAAGCGTTTTCCCTCTTGAGATGGAGATATCCGAATATTACATACAATTTGTCTGAACAGGAAAATCCGAAATAAGTTGGTTCGTTTAATGTTTCCAATTTGCAAAATAATGACGTCACACAGGTATGTTAGAATTGCTTGTAAGTCACAGCATTTATTTAAGTCAGTTAGTAGCTTTCCATGGAGAAGAGTGACCATGATTTTTCATGAACTCTATTCGATCAAGTTATTACGGACTAATTGCCGTTCGCTGTTCCGCCCGGGTTGAATGATTTCCCCAATATATTTATTACAAATTATTGCCTATGTGTTATTCTGATGTAAAGCGTCATCAAAATCCGTTTAGTAATTTCAGCGTGTAATAGTAACAAACTTCCAACTATCCTCACAAACTTTCGCATTTGTATTATTAGAGGGATCCTGCATCCCAATTGCGTTAAACATCTCCTATCCTGATACAAAGGATTTTGTATGAAATTCTGAATCCATTGCTTCATAATTATGTTCGCAAACTTGTTTGGTCTATAACATTAATAAATTCAAATTTATTTATATAATGTTTGTCACAGGTGAAAAGGCAGCTCTTACAATCAGCATATTTGTATCACTGTAACATACACATGGGGTGTACAATATTTATATGTATGTCGATATTATTGGATATGTTAAAAAAAAATAGTAATACAATTACACTCCTAAATTGCTGGTGGTTGTTATTCATTGCATTGATACTATTTTTTAATGAATGTTGCTCGTCGTCAAAAACTAAGGCATTGTCATTCAGTGTTTGTTTCGCAATTATCTCACTGGTAACAATATTCTTGATCAAGAAGGGATCCAAACGACTACTCTCAAACTAGCAGAGCAATCGACAAACGTACTCCTGAGTAAAGCTGTAAATTATATCCATGTCTTTTACGGTTCAATATGAATATGTTTTAATGAACGTTATATTGTGTTACTGCTGCTCAGGGCTTTCAATATAAGTAATACTACTGAAGTAGACTGTACAAGAAAATGCAATACCGTATCAATCTTGTTTTGTTATTTCCTATTTCTGTATGTTTGCGTTTGGCAAATTAAACTGTCAGTGTTCCTTTTCGAAAATAAAAATCATGTGCAATGCAATGCTATGCGATGATCTAAACTTAATTATGTCTGCGTGTGACTCGTGGAGTGTTTTGAGCTGCCATAAGGTTTGAATCTTCTAGTAGTAGGATGTTTGTTGTTTTTTGGTTATATATCAAAATAGGCAGTTTCTATATCGTCATTCGTACAGATTGTTACTTGAAACTAATTATTTAGTTATTAAATTAATTTTCACGCATTAATGAGATTTAAACTATAAGTAAATGAATAAAGTTTTAATCTTAGTAAAGCAAATAGTTGAATGTGACTTTGATATATATATAAGTTATGTACACGAATTTATAATTTAAATGAAGTTAGCGACCACCACAATTTTATATAGTATTTTAATGCCATATAAATATTTTTCGAAGGTTGTATCAATTTCTTTAGTTTTTTTTTCATTATAATTTTGTAATCTATTAAAACCGAAGATGTAAAGCTTATAAAGGTTGAAGTAAAATAAAAATAAAAAAATATTCTTGATAAAAGTGCAGACAGACAGACACGAAACAGCACACGAACAACGTGTTTTCATAGATTTTTTTCTAAGAATACATCCGTCTTTCGCAATAATAAAAATCAAATATTTACCGACACTTCACTATATACACTTGTTTAACTCTTTCGCTACTGAATTTATTTAATCGCCTGAACCTAAGATTATCTAATTTTTATCTCAATGACTCTCGTCATCATGATGTTTCTCATTTTAGTTATCTCTTCTTGAACATGATTGCAAGCATGTTCTTTCGAAATCCAGATAAACTTACTGACAACTACACAGCTGTTAGGTTGGATTAGTAAACACTCAACGCTACTGTCAGATTACCAATAAAAACCAGGCGATAACGTCAATTCTGTCAAATCAAGTGAATTTCTGGATTTCTTTCTTCGAATTAAACGTGTGTCAATCTGGTTATAAAGTAAAAAATAAAACCATTTATTTTTGTATTTTGCTTACTTTTTTCATCAGATTTATGTTAAAGGATAATACAGTTTCGGGGCATATGATATTTTAAACTATAATCGTTACAATCTAAAAAGTCCGTTGACGTTTCTAATTTTACATGCCGCGATAACTTTGTACGTAGAAATTGAAAAATCTAATTCAGAATCATAACTATGTTACTTATAGATTATAAAAAAAGATTATCATTCGTAAGCATCAAGTTTAATATTATTACGTACTTTTATAGCTGTCAAATCAGACTTGTTAGATTGTCACGTTATGGTCACGACTATAGTCAGGATAGAGACCGGTACAATGTTGGCTTGTTGCAGTTGAATTTTCCAGGCAATAAAAAAGCGATTTGAACCACGTGAGATTTAAAAACACTTAAAGTTTACACTCAAAGGCAAAATAGTACTACTTTAGCTTGAAAGGAACAAAAAATATTCTGACTCTTCCTGTATGTAGCTTTAGCATACCATTTATTCTATACTCCAAATCAGCGCGCTAACAAATATTGTTTTGTTAAAAAGTTGCTCGAGAAATGAACGGGGGACCGAGTTGGGACTGTCAACTGAGACCGTATCGGTGAACGAGTGTAATCAAGTTATCGTTCGAAAAACCAGGAATGATGGGCGCTGAGGAACAAGGAATATTTCGAAGAGATTTTTTCTATTTAGAAGATGAATTTCTCCATTTTTACACTTCTTTATTTTATTTCATTCTAAGAGGGACCCGTGGGTAAATTGATAATAGCTGCACCGGTCAACCTTCAAGCAAAGCTTGCCGATGTCGATTCGTGAATGGTTTATTTTATTATTTTTAGATATAGTATATTCTGTTTATTACTTACCGACTTTTATTACCAAGTTCAAAGTGTCGCCATTAAAGTGAAGATGTGTTTATCCCTACTTGTCAAAGTAAATTGCTAGCTCAGGAAATTTGTTTGTGTAAACTGGGCTAACCGCAACGGTCTGTCATTGCCTTTGGCCCTAAGTCAAGCGTAAAGTCTATATTAAGCTGGAATTAAGTCTTAAACTGACGTTACACCCGAGTCGGGCTCTACTTAACTTACCTAAATGATACTGCCTATGCGAACATCCTTAACAGACAAGGTATAAACATAAGTAAATATTATTTTGTCAAAAATTTGTTTCGCTTCTCTGAAATGCTGCATTCTCACTGTTTTATTTACTTAATGTTAAATACGCTATGTTTAACGCTAAAGGTAGCTAAAGTAAACGAAGAAAATGTAATGAAAACTTAACATTTAGTTATTTAAGTTTTAATACTGAAGCTTTATGACTTTGTGTTTTAAATAAATAATCCGTGTTTTCAAATGTATAATACGAGTGCCCCTGTGACATACAATACCTGCTGAAATGTTTTATAATGCTTATTTTTATCAGTATTTCCTCTTATTTTACTTTAGTATAACAACAAGATTCCATATCAACCCACGGAAATTCTACGAAAAAAGTCGGTAAATTACTCTTAATTTACCCCTTTTCGGGAAAATCCTGTTAAAAGGGTGGCAACATAATGCTAGGCTCAATTACTCACGAGGGGTATCAGCCAGGAATAATTCCCCAAACATGAGTTTATTTTCAATCTCACTTGAACCTGATGTGGCGAGGCAAAGACATAAATCTAACTAGATAAAGCAAGTCCCTGCATCTGTATGAATACCAAGCTTGCCAGTTTCTCACACATAACTTAAGAACAAATTTACTTAGGTACCGATGAACGTTTGTAGTCGTTACAGTTCAACACGGCAAAATTAGCCATATTTCTATATTTTGATTTATGCCCGGTGCTAATAACACTAAATGAAACAGCTCAAAGTGAGTGCATTGCTCTCATTTTTCATCATCAAATTCATCATTTCACCTGAAAGACGTCCACTGCTGGACGTAGGCCTCCCCCAGGCGTCGCCACATTGACCGTCCAGCGCATGCCCGCAACCTTAACCAACCAAGTCATCGGTCCACCTAGTGGGAGGCCTTCCAACGCATCGTCTTCAGGTTTGCGGTCGCCATTCCAGAACATTTTGTCTGCTATCGCAACGTGTTCGCTGATTGATGTGTACAACTGCCTATAGAATATCTCGATCTCCCTCAGAAGCTCCGGTTTGGCGGATATGTTCTTGCCATCGTCGCGTCGGTCTTTAGTTTCGTGAGCTGGCTCTGCCCAATATCTAGATCCCTTGAAAACACCTTAGAGCCATTATTTCGCTCAATCGCGTCTTTAATACGCTCGATATTAAAGCGGTGGAGGTCTCTTTTCAAGGATTCAGAGATCCATCTAATGAGCTGCCAGTATTTGCACGCCTCATCTGAAGACTGCAGGATCATCCCACGCCTCTCCTTCATAAGCTTGATAGTAGGAACAGAGAGCTTTTTGTTTCTATCTGTATGACTCTTACTCCTCTACTCTTCGACTTTTACTCCTTTTTAACCAACTTCAAAAAGGAGGAGGTTTCAATTCGACTTTATTTTTTATGTTTGTTATCTCAGAACTTTTGACATGGTGAACCGATTTTGATGATTCTTTTCTTATTTGAAAGCAATTTGATCAAAATCTGATGAAGAACTTCGGAGATATACAAGAAAACTCTTCGATTGATTGCTGCAATTGCATGTCTGTTTATTGTTTACGCCATTTCATAACATAACATCACGCTGGTACGCTCTAAAGGGGTACGCAGATAGTTCACCCCAGTACAGTCTCATTTCATCGGTTATGCTCAGCTTTCATGTTATTCGGGTAATATATTTAGGCAAAATTATAGGTACCTTACCATTGAACTTGCTCATTATGTCACATCACATCACATCATCAGCCTATTAATGTCCCCACTGCTGGGACACAGGCCAGCCAAAATGTAAAAAGTATAAAACTCGTTTGTATTTCACATTTTGGTGGTGGTATATAATGAGCAAGTTTTTTAAAAAGGTTTTTTTGACACACGTTCGTGCGAAGTTCATACATTTGCGTTATCTAGTTAGATTTATGTCTGTGTTGCGAGACAAATTAAGATTGACAGCGAAACAGAAACAATACATATTGATAGAAATTTATTTTAGTTGAATGGATTTTTTATTTATTTGTTTTCAGTTGTAAAACTTTGGTATCAATGTTTTTGTTTTAACAAGTTTATTTTGAAACACCTAACACTTTATGAAATACATTTTAATTCATTAATTTTCGTAGGCGTATTGAAAATTAAAACAATAAGGTTGAATGAAATATTACCTGGCCTTTATGAAGTAGCTGTAAATTAAAGATTTGTTTTTCAGTATATTTAGAAGTCAGTTTACAAATTGTTTACAAGACCTTTGTTTGCAATGCTTTTCAATCTTATAAATCAGTGTTTATTAATTTCCATTTATGTATAGACAGTTAGAAAGAATAAAAACATATATTTATGCAAGGTTTTAGGAATTAGGTTAGACTTCTTTTGTCAATATTATTGCATTTTTCTATCTGAAATTTATCAGTAGCAGCTCGGTTTCTGGATTTGTGCCCAGTTGATAGCAATAAGCCCTCTATTCATGCGACTAAAACATGACTGGAGTATTCTGTAGTCGCACCTCTGCACAACCCTTGTGTACCTGGTGTACAGATCCACATATTTAAGTCTATTTACGATTTATAACACTATACAAACCACACCTTTTTATCTTTTGATATTGTATCAGCTCATGTGACTCACTTTTATGTATTTTTTGATACTGTAAGCACCTGAAAAGCATACTTTTAGTTATCTCTGATTGTTTTTAACATCCACAACATAATTTTACTGCTAATTTGTAAAATCTTAGAATATTTTATACTCTCACGTTTTCTCTCTGATCTGACATCTGTATGTCCTTTTTATTTTCTTAAGCCATAGACAGACTAGACCTTATAAAGCTGGTTGTACATTAGGTAAAATTTTAATAACAAGGGCAGTGGCAGACTGCCCTCTCTGTAACCGTTTTATCTTGATTTCTTAATTAAGATTTGAATTTGGAAGATATGACAGAACGAGGAAAAACTGGTGTCAGTTTTAGTTTGTTTCTGACAGTGAACGCTAAAAGTCGGTTAACTACTTAGTATTACGAAGTATTCTATTTTATCTGAATAACTCTCTAAAATCTTAATATCCAGTTTGTGTATGAGTAAAAATATCTGAAGTGCATTTGTTAAAATATATATTGTGAGTGTTATACTGTGTATGATTTGCCTGCCTTCCCGCCTACCGTATCTGGCTACCAGCCGTTTCACTCCTTGCTGCCTACAGTACTGTACCGTATCTGATTCTCGAGCATACCACGACCTTTGAAGAGTTCCTGTCCGTCCATCTGCCTGCCTAGCTGACAACCTCAGAACAACCCACGTCGTGCGAAGCCAGCTCTTATTTTTATTTCTCAATTATCCTTTTTCTTAGTTTTTTTTTTTTATTTATTTTTTTATTAACGTGGCTTACGTTTACACCCTTCAGGGAATGCATGCGTGATGTTATAATATTATGTTACTAGCTAGTGCCCACGACTTCATCCGCGTCAAACCCTTTTTTATGGTTTTCCCTCAGAGACTGTAATTTTTTGCGGGATATGTTACTCCTTATAACATCAGTTATCTACCAAAGGCTCGTCAAAATCGGTCCAGCAGTTTCAACAATTACCCGGAACAGAAAGACAGACAATAATTGCGTATTTGATAATAGTACCGTATTTATACTTTCTCATGCATTGATTATAACGTTGTTATTTTGATATTACACGCATGTACTTCTATTTTATTTATTTGTATAGATGTTATCTTGCTTATATAGTGATATTCTTCACCATTTGCTTTTTCCAATTATGTTGGGGTTGGTTCCCAGTCTAACCGGATCAATCTGGATACCAGTATTTTACGGTACTCAGCTACAAGTATTTCACATATAGCGACTGCCTACCTGACTTATTGTCATACTCCTTTCAAAATAGGTGAATCAAAAGTTTTATGATTACATCTATAAAACAATTAAGATCCTGTACAAGTAATAAACAATCGGTCGTTATTTATTATGACGTCACCACTGACGTACTTTAGTTTATATCAATACTGAACTGGACAAGCAAAGTAATTGTAGGTATTTGCTCCGTAGTATGACAGCGAAAAACTTATAGAAAATAAAAAACCGTATAAAATAGTGAAAACAAGATCACTTAAATTTTCAAGCAGTCAGGTGTTGTTGGTAGTATCAAATCTGAGTGTGAAATAAAATAACTTTCATTAACTGCATAAGATTAAGTCGGGTAAAAGAACAGTCAATGTCCATGATAAGTTTATCCTGCAAACTCGTAAAGGTCGAGTTCCGTTAGTGGGACAGTTTTACAAATAAGTTTACAGACTCTGATGCAACACAGAATTACCATTTTAAATAATACACGGATTTGCCACTCGAGATATAGCCGAGATAAAGATACAAACCGATCAAATTTAGAACATTATTCTAAATCATGTCATATCTAACAGGTGTTTTACAAACTGTGAAAAAACGACACTGACTTTGTATGTCCTCGACATTTTGACAAGTAATTTACATCTATACATTGTCAATAAAAACAAGAAAATAAAATGATGAATGATGCAAATAATGAGTTAAGCATATTATTACCGTTTGTTATATATTCTAAGTTCAAAAATTTTTTGGGAGCAGCATCGATGTCTTTGATTTTATTCGTGCTAAGTTATTTTAATATCCCACATTGTTTTAGGTTGTTTGTAGTTGTTATGAAATAAGCTGTGGTAGTAGTTTTCTTCCTTGTCTTGATTATGATTGTTACTCTGTCCTGTTCTTGATTAATATTCCTCCGTAGGTTTTCGTCGTTTGTGTAAGATTATGTTTGTTGCCATAAGTGTTTCCGTAAGTTGATCTATAATATTTCGGTGAAATTTTCAAGCACTATGATGCTGTTGGTGGCATCAAATCTGGGATTGAAATAAAATAACTTCCATTAACTGCAGAAGATATTCTCTAAGGAAACATTATCCTATATCTAGATCAATCGGGTAAAATATCCGTCAAAATTCATGCTTAGTTTATCCTGCAAACTCGTAAACTTCCAGCTCCGTGAGTGGAACAGTTTTACAAATAAGTTTACAGATTGTGATGCAATACGAAATTTTCTTTTTAAACAATACACGGATTTGCCACTCGAGATATAGCCGAGATAAAGATACAAACCGATAAAATTAAGAACATTGTTTTAAATCATGTCATATCTAACAAATGTTTTACAAAGTATGAAAAACGACACTTACTTTGTATGTCCTTGACATTGTGACAAGTAATTTGCATCTATACATTGTACATAATGTACATGTATACATAAATAAATAAAATGATGAATAATACAAAGAATGAGTTAAGTTTATTACAAACTTCATTATCGTATGTTATATATTCGAAGTTCAAAAATAATTTGGGTGGAGCATTGTTGTATTTGATTTTATTCGCTGCTAAGTTATTAATGATTTCACACATTTTTTTAGGTTGTTTGTAGTTGTTATGAAAAAAGCTGTGATAGTAGGTTTTCTTCCTTGTCTTGATTAGGATGTTTACCCTGTACTGTTCTTCATTAAAATTCCTCCGTAGGTTTCGTCGTTTGGCTAAGATTTTGTTTGTTGCAATATGTGATTCCGTAAGTTGATTGAGACAAATTTTCAAGTATTCTGATGCTGTTGGTGGCATCAAATCTGAGATGGAAATAAAATAACTTCCATTAACTGCAGAAGATATTCGCTAAGAAAACATTAACTTATTTCAAGATTAGTCGGGTAAAATATCCGTCAATGTTAATGATAGATTTATCCTGCAAACTCGTAAACTTCCAGCTCCATGAGTGGGACAGTTTTACAAATGAGTTTACAGATTCTGATACAATACAGAATTTTCTTTTAAATAATACACGTATTTGCCACTCGAGATATAGCCGAGATAAAGATACAAACCGATAAAATTAAGAACATTGTTTTAAATCATGTCATATAGATCTAACAGGTGTTTTACAAAGTGTGAAAAACGACACTGCCTTTTTATGTCCTTGACATTTTGACAAGTAATTTGCAATTATACATGGTCAATAAACATAATAAAATGAAAATGTGTAGGAAAAATAAACATAATTTCTTAAACTCACGCATGTTGCCACGGATAGGCAGAAATTACAGAAAGATACTCGTTTAGCTTCGTCTACGTTCGTACATCTACTCAAAAATGCATGTCAGTTGTAAATTAAAAGCACCCTTTTTTGTGTTTGGAAATCATCCAATGACTTCTCTATGGAGGAAGCGGGCGGGCGTGTCAGACTTTTACTGATTAAAACCCACCCGTGTTCCTTCAGTTGCTTGAGCCCGGGCCGCGGTAACTCTTTTTGAGTACGGTTGCTGAATCTTCTTTCAAATGTATCCAACTGACCTTTCTGAAGAACATTGAAGATCTAAAAGATCCGTGTCTATGTCCTTTTATATGCATCTTTATATACAAAGTATACTTAAATTACTTTGTCAATAAACCTAGGAAGGTGAAATACCTAGAAAAAATTTAGGGCACACAAATTAATAACAATGACTTATGGTCAATAATGATGTTAAATCCGTGTTGATATTAATTGATTTGAAAACGTATTTTTAGTTCGCATGAGTCGTTGGAAAACGGATTCACCTGAATTAAGCAATGCGTTGAAGAGTTTACCCTAAACATAAATAAATTAAGTAACGTAAAGTACTATAGTATTATGAGTCAATAATTTCGTTACTCCTGCTCTTAAACAGTAAAGAAAAATCTTCGTGAGATTTCGGCACGTCTTAATTAAACCATTTACAGGCACTTTCGAGATGTCAAGTAGTCGTTCAGTCAAAAAGATTAACCCAATTAGTTTTACTTACTCAAGCGTAAATCTATCTCTATGGAGAAGAACGTGCCTGAAATTATAAATACAATATTTTCACCTCTAACAGAGAGGAGCTTGTGTCTCAGCAGTAGGAGCGTTATAGAGTAATTATGCTTAGGTTCCTACCGCTAAAATCTGCTGTTTTTTTTTGATAAAACTTAATTTTGATGAATTATACTTCATAATAGAATGGCTTCTGCGGGGTCGCCTGGCAGTAGCCGTAATTATATTTAATTAAATAAAATTTACACTTTTTTAATCGACCAATACAGACCCAGTGCTGAGAAAACATCTCCCCATAGTCTTCCATTCTACCTGATGTTTTGCTTTCTTCAATCAATCTCCCTGCTTACCATAATTTACTTACTCTGACCTTAATAATACATCAAGTTTGAAACTAGATCACAGCTCACGAGGTCCTATCCTCGGTGATTCATACATTAATTATGTTGCCGATATTAATTTACCCGCTTTTGCAGTTAATTACTTGTTACCTGATGCAGAAAACCTTGGAACTTTGTCTGCAGGGAAAGTAAATGTGTCAAGGTTTGTCAGTGGCTTTCAAGGAATTGACGTTAAGTACCTATAAGCTGTGTTTCTTCGTAAATGCTGACATTTGAAGACAATTATTTCTGTTTTCTGTATATTGCCAAGGATCAATATATTACTATGTAGTACCTATCACTTAAAGCTTAATTGAATCTTGACTGATTTTTGAATCTTTACAAGATTACTAAAATCATTGTTATCTTCGTAAGGAACGCGTAATAGCGTATACAGAAATAACGCAATACCTGAAAAATTGTTAGGTACTCATCATAATGAATAATTTTTACAGTAACACCGAGGATACCGTGGAAGTGGAAAAGCAAGGGTCGGCAAAATTTAAAATATTGCCGTGCCAGAGACACGAAGAAGCAAAAGAATGGGAGTAACCTCGAAATTTCGAAAATAGCTAACTGTCCTTTACAAGTAAGCAAGTATAAAGTATATATAAATAATAAATAAAATATACTAAAATTCTGATTATTTTTGTGATCCCCAAGTTCAATGACCCCTTTATAGGAATTGCGTAAGTTCAGTTACACCTTGTAGAAACCGGGCAAATTTAAGGCTCCGAAGCTCCGTCCCGACTCCCAAGTATATAATCTGAAAAGCGAAGGTTCGTCATCTAGTAAAAGGAACTTTGCTAAAGGGTAAGTTAACCCAGTTGATCAAATCTATGCTAGGCTGAAGTACCCTGATCCCTTCCGGGCATTTGTAGAGGCTTTATGGAAATCCTTCACATTGTGTATTCTAAATTTTCCTTCGTATGGAAATCTCTATCCGGGAAAGTCATTTGGCCTGTGAGTTATTGAAAAAGGTGTATTATATAAGCTTTAGTATGTTTATTCAGGGCTTTTTTTTACTTAATATAGAAAACAAAGGCAAAGTTCTGAATATGAATGTGGATCTAAGTTAAAAGGGTAGAAGACCACCAAAGAATCGATGGATGAATTGCAAAAAAACAAAGGCTGGAATGGCAATGCCCATTCAATTGACGGAAATACAATAGAAGAAGACGTTCTGCGCCAAACTCGATGAACTCGGTTAAAGGCAGGAGGAGAAATTTATAAGCAGAACACAAGGGCAACCCAACAACAACGATGACATTATACATGTCAAAATACGAGTGAAACCTCGGGGAAATAGCCATGCTCACGATTAACAAATTTATCTCAACGAGATGATTGGTTATCGATAAGACAATCTTTTATCGAGGCAGCTACTGAATAATCTTCGTCAATATTGTGAGTTGACGTTTGCAGTTGAAGGTCAATGTAGATAAAAAAACCGGCCAAGTGCGAGGCGGACTCGCGCACGAAGGGTTCCGTACCATTATAGCAAAAAACGGCATAAAAATCACGTTTTTTGTATGGGAACCCCATTTAAATATTTATTTTATTCTGTTTTTAGTATTTGTTGTTATAGCGGCAACAGAAATACACCATCTGTGAAAATTTCAACTCTCTAGCTATCACGGTTCTTGAGATACAGCCTGGTGACAGTCAGACAGACAGACGGACCGCAGAGTCTTAGTAATAGGGTCCCGTTTTTACCCTTTGGGTACGGAACTCTAAAAAATTTAGATTATCTAAAATCTTCGCAAATATTTAGTTTAGTGATCATATCTTCCTAGTGTTTCTATCTGATTGTTTCTTTGCTGTTTGGCTTTGATTAACAAAGGGATCAAGATTACTGTCATCGTTTCTATAAGTCCCTCTAAAATCCTCTTCAGAAACCAGTTCAATCGGGTTTCCAACCTAATCAAATTCAAAATCGTTTATTTCAATTAAACCATTTTACTTTTGAATTGTCAAGCAAAAGATGAAATATAAAACGATATAATCGAATTTGCTCCACGTGTATTAAATCCTTATGAGGGAGTTACACATCCACTCAACCAACGTCAATCTAAGGAGATCAATGTTATCATTCGATGTAGATTGATTGGATGACTTATCGCACTATGAAATAATGCATCATCATCTTGGAAAGCCTTTTCCATACTATATTGGGGGTCGGCTTTCAGTCTAAGCAGAAACAGCTGAAAGTCAGTATTTTACATGAAACGACTACTTGCCCGATCTCCAGAATCCAGTATAAATATATTGAAACCCCAGAATGAAAATGACCTAACTCAAAAATTGCAAATTGTAAGTAAAAAAAAGTATAGTGTTGTTGTTGAGTAAATTTAAATTTATCTCGCCCGTGTTTCATTAAAATTATTGTTTTTTTGCAGGTTTCAATCTTTTATGTACATATTAGAACCATAATATTCGATCTAAATTTATTTTGAAAATATATTTGGTCATATATACACATATTATAGCAAAAAAAACTGTCTTTCTGAGGCATTTTATATGAGTTAAGCCTCTTCAGAATTCAGAATTTTAGTACAAAAGAGATTTAATCTAAACACGGTCAATAACATTTTAAAAATATTTTGTAGTTAACAGACTTTTTTTCAAAAAGGAGTCAGTTTAGTACAAATAAGAAATTGTGCCTGGTATTTGCAATAAACTGGCACAATTCAAGATCCTTCGATGTTATACATTCGGTCTCTTTCAGATGGCATGCATAAGAAAATAGCTATCAACTTACTCGTATGATTGATGTCATAAGCTCTCTCTTTCTTGCTCATAATTAGAATTCGATTAGAGTACGCTTTTTTTAGGACAGTTTCTAGCCAAATCATAACTTTACAGAATTTTTTAGTTAGATCAATTTCATTATATGGGGGTGTTGTATGTATGAGCTAATCTTACCAAATGGTAGAAGATTTTCGAGTTTCTGACAACGCATACCAATTTCAGAGTGACAGCTCAAAGTTCATTGCGTTCTTCCTTATGGATTTTTTGTAGTAGTAGCCCAGAGTAGTTTGTAATTTTTGTATGCCATTAATGGTTGGTTGTAGAGAACTTAAAATTGTACTATTTTTTATCCACTGTATCTATGACTTACAAATAATGATGTCTGATTCTGATTCAAGGTTTAGGTTTGTTCCAGATCGATTACATTTGGTAGTTACGTTTTATGTCTCTTATTAAACGAGACATAACACGTAACAACCAAGTTAAGTGTAATAATAAACCTCTACCCAAACATTTGAATACAGGCGTGCTGTTATATTTTAGTTTTAACCACTACTTTAAAATTAAAAACCTTATTCTGACACCCAAGAGAACAATAGTACAACTTCAGCAAAAACTAATTTGTCCACCAAAAATTAGTTCACATTACAAAATCTAAGCCGAAGTCCTTGTAACAGAAAGTGCTCTCAAAGTAAAACCGCTTTGTATTTAAATGCTGTTTTGGAAGCTGTTATGAAACTGCCGTTATTTTTTGTTAAAACTTTTCTTTAAAAGGTAATGACATTTAAAATTTCGCCTTGGCCCCGTAGCTTCTTTACTTGTATGGAGATAGACACCATTTTGTATGGAAGCAATAACTTACGTATGATCAAGTATGGGAATAATTAATGTATTGTTTAATCTTTAATTGATGTTTGGTTATGAGAACAAGGTAAGTTGTCGAATAATTTAAGGTGTGACTGCAATTAGTAATTTTGTATTTTGAGGAGGTATATACATGCCAGCATGCCATGCTATGTATGGTTGATTTATTGTTAATACATGATGTGCATTACAGAATTTAAACTATACAAAAAATAATAATTATCATGAAAATAATGGTAGGTTTAACATCTGTAGTTTATTGACCTCTTTCCATACAAGAACTGAGATACTTACAAAAAACTTTGTAAACCTGTATTCTCCAAAGCATTGGGCAGAGCTGTTTTGTCAGTTATATTTACGAGTAAGTTCCAAATAAGTGGCAAGACTTAAACTCTCTCGCCAATTATGTTTAAGTCTCAAGTAATACGAGTAACTCGCGAGCCTGTTACCGTCAAATGGGTACAAACCCAAATTAAGTTACTTTTTAATGAATACAAAAATGATACAATTAATCATTGCTATCTAATTGATGTAAAAGCTTGTGATGACAAGTTCCATTATCTCTAAAGTTGGCAATTTACAGCAGCCACTTAAAAATCTTTGATAACTTGAGATTAGTAAAGTTATTTAGGTCGCAAACTTACAGGTCTAAGCTGCTTAGTTCGGGGGCGACGAGCAAGTTATTTTCTTTGAGTAAGTCGCCACTTAGTATCTGCTTATTATTTAAGACTTAACTAAGTGCCAACTATAAAATATTTTATAATTTTTTTTTTTTTAAATAATAATAAAGTTTATTATCAAAAAAAAAGCCAAATACAATTATTTCCATCTCAATCAAACATAAAAACGACAGTATATGATGTACAACACTATGCATTATTTGAGACAGAGTGAACGTCTGTGTCTGTGCTAATATAAACTGTGTTACAGACACAGGCGCCTTCCTCTTACAGTTCATTTACAATTTGCTGCACCTTGTAGGAGTTTTCGTAAGCATAAACTTAGTTTAATATAAGTACATTAACACTTATTAAAATTTATGTAAGCAACGAATGAGTGTATGTGTGTATGTGTGTGTGAGTGTGTGGGTGTATGTGTGTGTTTGGTTGTTTTTTTATTATATTATATATTACTATTTTATTATATACTATTCCATACCGTGTAATATTCTACACGGTATAAAATAATATATAATAAAATAATAAAACAGCACTTTAAATCTGTTTTTACATGCGTTCGTAAGATTTTTTTACAAAGAGTTGTTCAGTCTCATCGTACGTTAACTTTTGGAGAAAATTACTAACTACAGTTTTACATTTAAATCTAGGTAAGGGATATACGTTGCAGGTTTCGTTTATAATGTTATAAAGGTGACTGCTAAGCCACGTGTAGCTTCGCCTCGCCAGAGCAGTTTTGGTGGTGACAGGTGGGCATACAGGATCTTTACGTCTTTTATTTTGCTCCAGGAACCTTGGGTCATAGGTCAATGATGAGTGTACACGTAAAGTGATGTTAAGTGCACAGAGCTGTCGGACAGTGAGTACAGATACGTCTTTATAGAGCTGGGTAGTCGGGTACCGATAAGGTTTGTGAAGCATGACTTTCAAGACAGCTCTTTGTGCCCTCTCAAGGCTAAGTAAATATGTTTTATGAGTACCACCCCAGGCAGATATGCAATAGGTAAGAAGTGACTGAGCCAAGGCAAAATAAATAGTTTTTAACAGTCGGTCGGCAACTACTCCTCTTAGTTTTTTCATAGGAAACATTAGCTTACGAACACGCGCAACTGTCACACTGATATGCTTATGCCAACTCAATGTGTTATCGATGTGCACCCCCAAGTATTTAACACAAGAGCTTCTTTGTATAGTAGGACAGCTGCAAGGGGTCAGTGTAGGATGACAACTATGGGCTTTAACGTCTGGCATACTAGGCTGTGTAGCAGAGTTCGCTGAGAAAGGGACATAGTGGGTTTTAGAGACGTTTAGCGTGAGTAAATTCAGTGAAAGCCAGTCCATCACTATGCCAAGAGCATTTTCGGCTGCGTGGTGAGCAGATTCCCATGTTTCTCCACTTATGATAAGCGCAGTGTCGTCTGCATATACGAGTATCTTGCAGTTTGGGATTGACAGCTGGCACAATCTGTTTACAAATAGAAGAAAAAGGGTGGGACCCAGCACGCTGCCCTGTGGTACGCCAAAGGTTAGATTCTCATCGCCACTGATGTAGTTGTCTACCTTAACTCGTTGGTTACGGTTTGTTAGATAGTCTCGAAAGAGATTTAGAGCGATGTCTCTTATTCCCAAGCTTTCTAAACCATGTAGAAGGATCGGAGTAGAGACCGTGTCGAAAGCCTTGGCTAAATCAATAAATATACCTATAGTTTTAGTCCTAGAATCTAGATTCTGAACAATTTGGCTTGTCAGTTCAAGAACAGCATCCTCTGTTGATACGCCTCTCCTAAAACCGTATTGGTTTGGCGCAATTATGTTGTTGCATTCAAGATAGCTAAGCAATCTTTTGTTCAGGACCTTCTCCATAATTTTGGACAGTGTGGTGAGTACAGATATAGGCCTATAGTTCTCGACACGGTCACCATCCCCACCCTCAAATACTGGAGTGACTAATGCCTTCTTAAAACTGTCGGGGAAAATCCCTTTTAAGATGCATAAATTACAAACATGCGTTATTGATGGAACAAGTACATGTCTGGCCGTCTTAATAACTGAGGCTGGTATTCCATCATGACCTACTGCACAATTATGTTTTAATTCCATAATTATATTTTCTATTTCCGAGAAATTCGTTTCTAATAATACGAATGAGTTACCTTGAGAATTTACTAAGCTGTCAAACTCAAAGTTTGCGCGAATTACACGCTGACCCTGTGCAACCTGCCAAGCAAGATCCACTCCAACGTTTGCAAAGTACTTATTTATAGCATTGACAGAGGAGTTTGGATCGCTGCACATATTAAGGAGTTCTCCTGACTTACTTATGGGTGAAGTGTTCTTGTAGCTGATAGTTTTTATGACATGCCAAGTTGCTTTGGGGTTACCATTGGCCTTTAGGAGTTCTTGTTGGTCAAAATTGCGTTTAACAGTCTTCAGTAAATTGTTACAGTAGTTTCGGTATCTAGAATATATTAGATTAGCAGTAAGGTCTTTAGGAGTTTGCATTGCTTTTTTATGGAGTTGGTCCCGATTACGCACGCACCTCAGGAGGCCAGTGGTCATCCATGGCTTAATAGTCTGCTTCCTGTTAGGGACTTTTTTTAGCGTACTGTGTTGGTTTATTGCGTCTGATATAATGGAGATGAGTTGTTCCGCTCTCTGATTGGGATCTGTACTAGTTAAAACAACTGAGAAATCGGCTTTTTCTAGGCAGCTTATAATACCTTGTAAGTTTAAATGCCTTTTCATACACTTTGGTATTTGTTCATACTATTTAAAGACAAATCAGTAATAATATTTAGGTAAAGACCAAAATATCAACAAAGAAATTACCAGTTTTTAAGTTGACATGGTCACAATCATTAGAATTAATAGTTGTTTACCACTTATTTTTATTTTCGTAATCATGGCGCTTGTAACGGTGCCGAAATATCGAGCTCTCAACCGAAATCTAAATATACATGGTAAATATCGCGAAAAAAATATTAATTCTAAAGAAATGACACACACCTTTTGTATAAGGAACCCCAAATAATAATCTTAATCTTACTAATATTATAAACGTGAAAGGGTTTGGATGGATATAAGTTTGTTACTCAATCACGCCAGAACGGCTGAACGGATCTGGTTGAAATTTAGCTACTTTTCATCCCGGTATGAAGTTCCGGGATAAAAAAAACACTTTTCATGCAGACAAAGCCACGTGCAGAAGCTAGTTAATAATAATAAGGGGTATTGTTGTGAGTTTTCTGTGTCATATACCCTCTCCTTTTCTTGCATCCTTTTCTTGACACCGAAGGGCTACCTACTATTTTAAAAGTTTTTTTTTAACAGCAAAACAAACAAATATTTAAAATGTTTGCAATTATGTAAATCAATCATTGAGGCAAAGGCTCAACTGGCTGCCAAAAAATTGGGGATCCTTTTGAAGGTGAGACGCTACTTCACGCCAGAACAGCTGCTTAAGTTGTATCAAGCGCAAGTTCGATCTTGCATGGAATACTGTTCTCATCGCTGGGACGGATCATCGTCGCCGAGTTTCCAGCTTGTCGGTTTTTTATCGGTTGCATTTCGGGGAGTGTGCGATGGAATTGCATGATCTAATTCCGCCTAGCCCGGTTCATCATCGGACTACAAGACGTACGGCGATGCGCCATCGGTACATGGTGGACATCCCACCCATACGCACTAAACGTTTTGGTAATACTTTCATTATGCGTACAAAGGAGTAGAATTTCCTGCCGGAATCTGTGTTTCCCGATAGCTACAATCCAGGGGTATTTAAGTCAAGAGTGAATAGGTTACTTCTAGGCAAGCGTGCTTCATCGTCGACCAAATTATCGCTTACCATCAGGTGAGTTAATGGTCAAACGGGAAAGTATTTACAATAAAATAAAAACTACATTTATGTTGCCTAACCGAATGCAGCTGAGTACCAGTATTTTATATAGAACTACTGCCAGATAGGCAGTAACCTCCACATAAATTATGAAAGAGAACAATAATAATCTTGCTCACCACAAAATCTTTCTTAAGCAAAATGTAATTTCAATAATAAACAATACTGTGACGTCATAACATTAATACGTGACTCTCACATTGAATTATTATCAGCTGTCGTTCTCATATTACCAAATAATTAGTTATCCTACAAAACCACGTACGTACGATAGCAAATGTGGGTAAATAAACTTCATAATTGTGACTGATTCTAATTTGACCGAAATATGGCCAGTAATGAGCAAAACTTTGTGCCACAGTTCCTATGACCTAAATAATATAACACTTCGATAAGTTCAGTTGATTGATTAATTATTATTGAAGGTCAGGGAAGCCCTCCTTTAACTCAATCACTCTCTTTTATCAATATTAATAAAATCCCCTTTGAGACCGACACTATAATTAAAATATATAAGTTTTAGTATTATGCCCTATTATTTATTCTGTAGATAAGCGAACTTACATATAGAAATTTATGGACAGCAGTTTTTTTTATAATATATTTCAGAATTGTTTATTATATCGAGCCTATCTATAATAAAAATCCGGAAGGGTTTCGAACCATTATTGCAAAAACGGCAAAAAAATCACGTTTGTTGTATGGGAGCCGCACTTAAATATTTATTTTATTCTGTTTTCAGTCATTGTTGTTATAGCGGTTACCGAAATACATCATCAGTGAAAATTCAACTTCAATTGTCTAGCTATCATGGTTCATGAGATACAGCCTGGCTACAGACAGATAGACGGACAGTGGAGTCTTAGTATTAGTGTCCCCCGTTTTTGCCCTTTGGGTACGGAACCCTAAAAAAAGAAAACAGATCATTGAAATAGTCTAGATGTTTCTCGCGGCATTCTACGTGGTGACGTTTCCGCTTATCCCCATAGGATGAAGTCATAACGTGGTTTTATGTTTTGTATTCTAATGACTTCAAGATGACTAATGATTTATTGTTGGAAACTAATATAGAATACAATCGATCAAAGCATTTTGCTGCATGAACTATTAGTATGCTATTAATATCATTCATTATTTTTCCTCCGGTTAACCTTAGGGATTATACGGCACAGCTGACGATACGGAAGTAGTATTTTTTTATCACTATCTCACCTGATAGTAAGCGATGATGTGGTAGAAGTAACCTATTTACTCTTGACTTAAAGACTCCGAGGTTGTAGCTATCAGGAAATACAGACTCTGGCAGGAATTTCGACTCCTTAGCTGTACGCACAATAAAAGTATTCCCAAAACGCTTTGTGCGTATGGGTGGCATGTCCACCTTATACCGATGATGCATCGCCGTTTGTCTTGTAATCCGGTGATGGAACGGGCTACGTGGAAAATATATGAAAATTAGATACCCTTATTATTTTCATCAAAAACCACTGAGTATCGAATATTACTAAGTTTAGATGTACAAATGTTTGTTTGTTACTCAATTACGCCAGAACAGCTGAAAGGATCTGAATGAAGTTGGCACGGAGATAGATTACCATCAGAGCCTGGAATAGCACAAAAGCTACTTTTTATGCCGATATAATGTACCCTTGGGATGAAAATTTTTCACGCGAAGCCGCTGGTAGAAGCTAGTAACACAGAAAATGAATGATAATCTCTGAATGCAATCAATGAAGGTGTGAAAAATGCTGTTTATCTTTGACATGACCCATCTTTATCTTCCGGCTAAAACTCTGGAAGTGACAACGAGCGAGCGTTTTGGGGGACTCTCTTTATATAGTAGTACCTTGATCTTCAAATGTGCTAGCTCTCATGACTTTTGATTTGTTTAGGATGTTTATAATATGATGGCTTCTTGAAATTACTGACAATCAGAGACGGAACAGGGAAATGCTAACAATACCCGAACCCAAAAGCCGTAAAGCTGTATAATCCTTGGTAACATAAACACAAATATTGTTGACCGTTTAATTCTCATGATTTCTATTCATATCAAACAAAAGCTTGCTTACCACAGATGCGGAAACGTAATCCTGATAGACGGACAGTCTACTCAACAAAAGGATAGGTATGCTTTATAAAAGCAATTGTCATGAAGGAGATGGCTTTCTAAGACTCTCATTAAATCAATCTTTACCAAATTCTATAACTAGGTTTTGCCGGCGGCTTTGTTTTAGTGACCTATTCCACAGAAACCGTACACTTCCGGAATAAAAAATCTATGGTCACTTAACGATAGCCATTTTAGCTTACCATCACTGAAGAAATTATCGAAAAAAAATTAATAGTTCCAGGTATTAGGGGAAAAACGGAGATAACAAATTTTCATTTTGTAAAATAATGTGACAAAAGAGTGAAGAATCAACCGGGCGAAGCACAATGTAAATAACCCTTTCCTTGCAGCCGAGTAAAAAGGACAAAGACAGATGGGGTAAAATGGAATAAGGGATTTTGGACATACCATAACAACTTTAACAAGCTTGGTTTGTAACAAGGGCAAACCATAACAAGGGATAAGGGTGAGGACAATGTACTGCCCTAATGATGGGATGAGAATCTGTTGCTGAATAATATTGTCCCTAATAACAAGGAAACCAAGAATTATAGTTAGTTAAGTCTGTAATCACCAAAATGCCTTAAGCAAGCCTGGTGATTCATACACGTGCCTTCTCCATGTAACCTTCGTATCAAGAAGCTACAGATAATTTGAAAAATGTTAGCAATACAGAAAGACCTTCTACTTGGTAAAAGTTTGAACTCCGATATTGCAAACCTAATCAACCGACTTGAAGATTAGCCATGAAATTGAAATCTTTATAAACCCAATAAGAAATTCGCAACCTGTCTCAATGATCTCAAGGTTTATGCTACAGTTTCCTCATAGTTACCGAGATGGTGATGTTTCAATGTCAAGGTAAGATATTAAGGTAATGGGAGGAAGTTTCCCGGATAATATGTTGACACCTTCGTGATGTGTTCACCTTGATTGGCTTTCGCAAAAGAAGTTAAGAAAATAATGTCTCTGGAGAGTGGTATCAAATAAAACAAATGTATAGCAAAGGGGTGTTTCGAGCAAGTTGTAAAAAAGTTTCATTAGTTTGAAAACAAGTGATAGAAAAGTTGAAAGAGAACTATTTTCGTGGGTTGACGAGGACGATGCATGTTCCTAAAAAGTGATGATATAAATGCAGAGGAATTGTGACGGAGAAAAAATTGCTTAATTATGTGAAGAATGTTAGGAAAAAGGAAGTAAACGAAATTGACGGTTAACACGGGAATATAGAAAAAGACATCTTGTCGACCCAATATATAACAAGAGACAAGGAGTAGTAAGATGATGCCATTTTAAACGTTTTTGTTGTAAATAACAACAACAACAATTCCTAGTACTCTCACAAATGTTTAGTTTGATGTTTGATCTGCATATGCTGCACGCAAGGTCATTTGATTGCAGGTTATTAAGTATTTAGTGCATCATAATTAGCTCTGATTTATCTAATAATAGAAGCCTTAACGATTGTGTTTATGATTCCACAAACATGGGTAGATACCTATTTAAACTTTCAGGATTGTCCGCTATTTACTCTTGGCGTAGGTAGAAGAAAACACTGACTCCGGTAGGAAATTGCAATACAAAATCAAAAGGGCCAATTTTGATAGTGATTACATTCATGTGCTCTCTTTCTTTGTCTATTTGGGGTCGGCTCAACACGTTTTGTTCTTGTATTCCGTCCTGTTGTTAAACTTTAATAATATTTGCTTTTTTACCAAAATCTATCAAGAAGGCGCATAGATTAATTTACCTCGATGCGAAACGTAAAGTTACAACTTAACATCAACCGATTTCTGAAGTTATAATTTCAGATCACTCACATCACTCACATCCGTACGCAAAATACGCGCTTAGACGTGGAGTTGCGGACACCAGCCCGTCTTAACCTAACCTAACCAGATCACTCACACATTTTTTACTCCATATACTTACTTAATTCAGAAATCGGCCCTTAGCCTTTATAATGTTGATTCTACGCTCTTGTTTTATTTCACTGTGATGTCGAAAAAAATGGCCAAAGAGCAACCAGTTTACCCTCAGTTGCCTTTTACGACAAAAAAACGAACGTGCAGCCAAAAAAACAACTTCATTGGGTATTTATCTCAGTCACAGATGAATAACCTGAACTCTTTATTTTGTTTTTTTTGTTTCTTAAGTACCTACCTACTTATTAAAGTGTGCACATACAATTTTACGGTCAATTATTTTTGCAAGTAAATCAACAAAAGCTGTTTGAATATATTGGAGAGCATATTAAATCGATTAGGAAAATATTGTTCAGAAAATATGACTGTATTAAAACGATATTTTTTGTGACTTTCAGTCAACCTACCCGCATCTTGAGCAAACTACATGCAAAATTGAAAACGTCCAATATACGAATACTATGAAGGCAAATTTAAAATTGATGGGCACACAATGAATATCCGCACGTCATGGATCCGCGGATAAGACGCTACAAACTTGCATCGTGGAAGCAAACCTTCATAGCATAAAAATGTACAATAAAATAAATCCTGTTTTCCTTGCGCTTAGCAGAGTTAACAATTTCAGAATCAGAATTACTGTATATATTAAAATCAGTAAACATAATTATGTGGGTAACACAGTGTGGTTGTAACATGAGGTGTTAAAACATTAGGTGGCTCTATGTCTTGCCTTGGGACGAACAAATATGATCAATTACTGTTACAATAAATGATTACCGTATTATAAAATGATCAGAGTCCCATGACGCATACATGGTGCATAAGTGGACAGTGAACTTGCTAGGATCTAAGACTAGGGACTAAGTAAACTCACATTTTGCCAGATCATTTTATGACCGCATATAATACGGGGAGAGCCTCCTGCCGTCCACCGAGCACAAATTCCAAAATTAACGAGGGTAAAATGGGAATCGAACTCATGCTCACCTATTGCACTTGCAACCACTGTGTACTGGACCAACAAGACAGTAGAATAAAACTACAATATAAATTATATTAAAGTATGACAAAGATATGTAAAACTGTTTTAATTTCCATTATTCTAAATATTTACTACCTATGTAATTGTAAGTGTTGTTTTATGTATATTCCCACGATAAAATTAACATGATAAAGAATGAATTGTAGCAATCAAACAAACGTTGTTTTATTTTAATAAAATACCTACAATACAAGTACCTACGTACTTGACTTGTTAAAAACAAGTTTTCAGTTGCATCCGGTTGCATTGGAAGCCGACCCTTCATAAGTGGGAAAAAAGTTGGGTACATGGTATATGATAATGGTGGCGATGACGCATGCATACTCGTAGGTACTTGATTCTTCCAGGTGTATTTTTTGTTTGGTGTTTTGTTTTGGTCTCTATGAACACACATTTGTTATAAACCAAACAGGTTTGATTCGATAGTCCATAGTTCTAGATTGTAACTCTAAGTACATAGGTAAACTTAAGATATAAAGTGGGTACCTATCTATTGCTGCAGCCGGTGTGTACCGGTGTCTATGTAATTCCTGATCTGTGGTAACATAACAATGTCGAACATTCACTACAAAGCCTGAGTAATTTACTACGAAATATCAAGCAAGGTACTATAACGAAAGTTCTTGTTGGACCAATTTTCACCCTTATGACCATAGCACTAAGTTTTAAAAGTGAATTACCGAGATCTTTAGTAGATTTATTTACTCAGTAGTCAGAAGTGATAAAGTACACAAAAAGTTGATTGACTCAGGCAAATAAATGATTTCTGATTCATACTATTTTTAAAATCAATCTAAATTGTGTACACATTCATTGATTTCGTAACGGCCAAACAATTAAAAAAGGTTCTCTGACTGATGTATTTAATCCTTAAGTCTACCAAACATAATCTAAGCATAAATAATTTACCTAACAAAGGATTCCCAGCCGAACACAAATCAAATAGAAAATCCCTATTTGTATGAATCTAATCTGCTTCAACAAAATTCGCATCAATGTTTTTATAACTTCCAGAATCCATAAATGAAGTCCCAAACGATATAGCGTACATCAATTGATCCATTTCCGAAAACAACGCACTGTTTCCGCATTGAGCAATATACCCATGGAATCCTTCCTTATATCCTTTACAATTTGCCATAATATCCTGCTGGATATAGGTTTTATTAAGGACCGAGCCAGAAAAGCCGTTTTTATCACGGCCAATGTTTTACGATACACATTCACTTCGATGCAGTACCAGCCAAGGCCAGCAATATTATAAAGTTGATCAAAATATACTTGAACCGACTTGGACAGTCAACAAAGAATTTCAATCTTGTTTTCAAAGTGCAAAGTAAAAGAGATTTTTTTTATATCGATCTTTGAAGAAATGTTAGGTACCAAAACAAAAGAATTTACAAAAAGACTATAAGAAAATGAATTTTTGTATGGTAAAATTTTGATTGCTAACGTGACTGCTAATATTTTCAAAATGTCGCTCTATTGATAGACCAGCACATGCAAGCTTATCCCAAAATTTTGTCCATTCCTAAAGAACCAATCACATGATCCACACTAGTTCTAAAGACACTCATCAGTCATCACATACAAGTCTATTATTATCCTACTGCCGCACTCAATGCAAATACCTCTGAGTGTGGCAGTTAAACCCATAAAAGAAAAACAATCAAAACGATAAAGATTCATAAATCACTACAGCTTTAAAGTCATATTAGTAAAACACCTTTTACAAAAAAATACAACTGACTTCCAAAAAAACACTTTAAAGTGAGAAAAACTTCAATTTCGGCAGTCGCTGTTCCTGTTTTCGTTTCTTCATTTTTTGACACCGCCTTCCGAAATTTAAGTTATTTTTCACTTCGCACTGTTTTTTTCTAAAGTTAGTTGTTTTTTTTTGTTAAAAAGTTTTCTTTTTCATTTTTTTGTGATACATAATGGACAAATTCTATAGTAAGATACCTATAATGCCCACAGTGATGCCAGAATAGATCACATGAATAACATATAACTTGAACATAACCAGTGTAATGAGAGTGTACAAGGGTGAACTGTACACATCTTCGTACCCGTTTAGAGTATACTGGCGTGATGGTATATTATAAAATGGTGTAAACAATAAACAGACATGCGTTTGCAGCAATCCCGAGAGAGTTGCCGTCATTTTTGAAGAGTTCTGTTGTATATCTTCGAAGTTCTTCATCAAATCTCTACCAAATTTAAATGGGACCATTTCGGAATAAACTTCTTCGTTCGGAATAAACTTCGTTTATATATGACGGAGATAAGACCGAACATAATATATATATATATATGTATTAATTGTTTAATTCAGATGTTTGTATATATATATACAAACATCTGAATTAAGAACCTCCTCCTTTTTGGGAAGTCGGTTAAAAAACTCTACCTAAACTATTTTGACCACCTGTTCAGCAATTCTTAAAACAAATTTTTCTACAGAGTATTTTCCTAATCAGTTCAGAGACAAAATCAAAATCAAAATCATTTTTTTTATTTCACATAGGTCTACATGGACACTTATAAAACGTCGACAAAATGAGCACGGTTCGGGTTGGTCGTTTCCTATGGAGAAGAACCGGCAAGAAACTCCATGGTTACTCTTTTAAAAATGGTTTGGTTTTACAATATTTACATGTTACAGCATTAGTACTTAGATATGGGGGGATAACGTAGGCCCGAATTATGACAATAAGTCGTAAGAAACTAAAAAAAAAGAAAAAGATTATATAAAAAAGTTAACAAATGTTAACTAGCATCAAAGAATCAACGAGTCCACATTAGTTCACAAAATTAAACTAGTATCTGCACATGCATCTAGCCTTTGAAATCTCAACAAAATTTAAAGGATAATTGCCTTTAAACTGGTGAAGATAGTTGACAGGAGCTGAATAGATTTCTCTAAAAGGAAATTTCGCTGAAGCCGTTTATACCCTGAATGTGCTGCATTCAGATCTAAGACCAGAACCTTGTAAGACATTACTTCAATAAATTAGTTGCTTGTGTCTAGAATTTCAATCAAGATAATAAATGTAGCAGACGTGCTACTTTAAACAAGGCGTATGAGAAGTTTTAGATGAGATAGAAGAGATGAAAACAGCTATACAGAGATAACTTAAATAAAGTTAGCTAGTGAAACATAATAGATTCAATATGCATCTATGTATAACGACCAACACAAAAAATCTAAGTTCTCAATTTCAAGTAGTTAACAGGGGGATTAATTTTTTGGTAGTTTGAAATTATAAGTTTAGAAATTTTTCAATAATTTGACTTACCAATATCTCTACTATCGATATTTCGCCGATATAAATGGTGCAATTCTGAAACCACTCTCAAATTAAGTATCACCAAAACGCGATGGATTAGCTACAAGTGAACGACAAGGGTAGAAAATCTATGGTCTCTTGATCGGAGCGCACAACATTGCGGTATGCGATGCCGGATACATAATTTTTCTTACCACCTACACACTTACTGTGACGAAGCAAAAGACCATTCTGGACGTATATGGGTGTGATACCGCATACCGCAGCGTTGTGCGAAAATAATAACCAGGTCTGGGAAGGCCTTAATAGCTGTTTTACAAGACGTATAATTGCTGTACTAATTATTATTGACAAGGACTGCAATATGTGAAATTGAGACATTCGAATGTTAATAGTGTATGTAAATAGAGTAACTTAACATAAAGTTTTACGCACTTGTTTTGCCCTTTACGCAAGAGTATCTAAAGAACCTGTTTAAAGTATTTGTCGATGCACTACTTGTTTTATAATAAAGCACAGTCGATATCTTGGCTTAAGCAGAATCAGCCTATACTAGCGGTCCTACTATTCTGAAACAGGTTTTTGCCTGGGTTCGAATCCACGATCTCAAACTCTTAAATTGCGACCAGTACTGCTCCTTCGAGGTCTTTGGTAATTTAAAGCTTGCCTGTTCTAAATGAGAAAAGTCCTATTATCATATCGTCATCAGTTAATTGCAAATCACAATCGTATTCTATGATAAGGTACCTACTTGAATATCCCACTTCGAAAAACAATTCAATACTTTAGAGTCAGTTATGGTACTCTTATGAAATATTAAGCGCGGTCATGAGTTCGATTTGTATAACGTTCGTTCGATTTGCATGCAGCAGAGATGAGAATGTAGAGATGAATGTGCAGAGTGTTGAGAATGGATAAAGTGAGGAATGAGTATATTAGAGTCAGTTTGAAAGTGGCGCCAGTGACAGAAAAGTTGAAAGGAAACCGGTTTTGCCAGTGGCATGTGATGAGTAGGGATGAAACAAATGTTACTAAAAAAATTATGAATATAAATGTGGATGGATGGAGAGCGAGGGGACGGTCAAAGATAAGATGTATGGACTGTGTGAGTAGTGATATAAAAGAAAAGAGAGTCAGTGATGGCGTGACGGGGAAACGTGTTGCGCCGACCCCAAGTAACATGGGGCAAGGGCAGGCAGATTTTTTTTTTTTTTTTTTAAAACGTTGCCCCACACTAGGAATTTCTCCTGTATCGTGGGTACGTTTACAAACATATAAACTCACATACACAAACACCCAGAGCCGGAACAACTATCTGTAGGTCATACAAATATAGCGCAGCAGTCAATCGCTCAACCACTACGCCAAACGTGCGCCCAGATGATTAAGATGAGTTCGATTTGAACACTATCGCAGCAACATTTGACCAGAGCGACGATTGTCAAAAGTCCAAAATTTGCGTCAATCCTCTAAGTAACTCGGTAAATTTTGGACTTTTTGACAATCGTCATCGCTGATAGAATGAATGTCATTTTCGAGGCCTTCTTTTATTATGGTATATTTATGTACGTGAGTAATTATCAAGCAAACGCATTATTAATCATCTTCAAGCAATAGATCAGCAGCATAATTGCGTAACCTTTATACATTCATTGAGCGATCGCAAACTCTTTCATTTCAAAAATTCAATACTAGATATTCATTGCGTATTTTTAAACATAAATATGAACCAGAGAACACGCGCGCGTTATTTAAGATACCCAATTAGGGCGCAGGAATAACTTCTAATATACTTTGGATCGGATTGTTGTTGTAAGGGTGTTTTTTTTTTTCTACTTTGGTAGCTGAGCCTATGCCAACTATTTGACAAGTGTCTGGTGGTGGTTATGGTAATGGTTATTATGAAAGTAAATACCTAGTGTGAGACATCAGGAGGTTAAACATAAGCTCTTAGAGCAAAGTTATTTCGAGTCTGCGTAAGGGACAGATTTATATGACTTGTAAACATCTGTCCCTTTTTTCCAGTCGCACCATGATAATTATTACACGTCATGGTACGGGTACAGTTCTGTCAATGGATTTTCAAAACCATCGCACTATTCTGTACTTATTTATCTTACATCCAATACCTATATATTATTAACTTACCTGCATCAATGAATGTTAAAAGTAAATGCTAATTAGAATTAAAGAACAAAGTTCGTTAGTTAATGGAAAGTCTTAATTAAGTGAATTCTGAATTGATTTTGTAAACCCAAATATTTTAAGGACCTTAATCAGTTTGAATGAATCCTAAACTAAGTAGAAGGCTTAGTAATTTCAAAGAGCCTTTGGCCCTTTTATAATTAATAAGAAGCACTATATCTAAATAAAGGAGAGGTTTGAAAAGAAAAAAAGCAAGATTTGACCATTGGAATGCGCATGCATTATTGCCAAATCAAATCGATTAGTATAGTTCATTACGATAGTTGTTATTTCCACTCCTTATCGTGAAGAAAATAGAAAAACAAAAAAATAAAAAAAATATAATTATAATAATAACTGTGGACTACTTTTCTTCCCTCTTTTGTAATTTCTCTCTATCACTGTTTGCTGGTAGAAAACTCTACTTTGAGTTAAGCTCACCTTTATACATCAACTTTATTTTCACTGTATGTTTTAAGTTATTTTGTGTATAATAAATGATTATAAAAAGAAAATTAACGCTCACAAAAATACAAAACACAAAAAAAAAACAAATATTTACAAAAACTACAAACCTTATTCAAACCGCGAAGCTAAAAAGAAATAAATAAAAAAAACACTGCAGCTGTCACATTGACGGAACGAAGCCTAAACAAGTAAACAAGGCACTACCGGCACGGCACTTGAAATCTGACTGAACGCCAGCGCCCGCGCAATCACACTATTTGTCACAAATCATTATCACAACACAACCTACTTTGTGACCTCCAATTATATGCACAGTATTGGTGCGGCTCGGCTTGCATTTACAACCTACTTTTGTTTCAAATATGGAATATTATTGATGGATACTTGTTGGTACATGAGGGTGCTGATGGGTTCCAGTAAATCCTGTTGTTCTCCACAGTGATGAAGGATGACCATGAAATGTTCGTCATTTTATGAACTGTCTCTGCACCTCTTTTGCAAGAGGATTCTAAGGTATGACGTTATGAACCTACCTTAAGATTAGCGGTAAGAATCCTTAAACCCAAAAACCCTGTTTGCGGAAAGATTTATCACCCCACGTCCTATCCTATCTCAAAATCTCGATGACTTGATATTGGTGAATGTGCCCTTTATCGTTTATAATTAGGATGCATGCATGATTCAGAATCCTTGAGAGTTCATGACGATAACTATTTATTTATTGACAAATGCGTGCACTGACTGGACAGGTCCACTCAATCTGGCTGGTTCTTTCCTCAAAAGACCATTTCAATCAATCCAAGATTGTGTCTGGACTTTAAAAGAGACTGTGACCTCTGAGTTTGTTTCGGCCTTTCTTCTCAGAGAAGTCAGTTAGGAAACGCCGACGTCATCTAGTTTTTAAACCCCGACGGAAAAAGAGGGGTGTTATAAGTTTGAGGTGTGTTGCTGTGTATCTGTGTGTCTGTGTATCGGTGTACCTGTGTATCTGTGTATCGGTGTATCTGTGTATATGTGTATCTGTGTGTCTGTCTGTGGCATCATAGCGCCTCAACGGATGAACTGATTTTGATTGAGTTTTTTTGTTTGAAAGGTGATTGTGTCGAGAGTGTTCTTAGCTATGTTTGAATAAAATCGGTTCAGCCGTTCAAAAGTTATGGGCGTTTTACTATTTGAATCGGGATGTTTTCGCAAGATAAATGTGTCGGGGGGTTTATTAAATTTTGAAATTTAACTTGTAATAAATATGATCGACATGTAAAAGTGTTCGTACAAACCAACTTACAGAAATAAAATCATTTATCATATCTAATCCTAAGTCAGTGATAGCGTGACAGGGGACAGGACGGTATGGATGAAGAAAACGTGTTGCGCCGACCTTAAGTAACAAGGGATGATGAAGACATGAAGTAGAATTGTCAACTGGTTTCAAGCAAAGAAAATGACGCCCGGTACATGCAATGATTTTCCTGTAAGTATCGAAAAGTGGAATGGATCCTCAAAAACATTACCACCCAACTTTCACTCAAACGATGATTTATTTACGCTGAAACAGTCATTAAATGATTTGCTCCAAAAGAGATTATGGCAATATTATATATACACCATTAGCACCTCTATTCGTCCCACGTGTCGAACACTTTACAACACAAATATTTACGTCCAGCCACCGTGACCAGTCAATGATATAGTTTCCATGTAATTTGTGTTTCTAACAGCATCAGCCAGTGGCCATGACTATCGAAGTACCGTTGACACGACCTTCAGTCAACAACAATATTGCAATGGATTTGGATCACGATGTTAATCGATGACGAATTGAAACGACCAATGGGAACCGTGCATTTAGGTTCTGACATTTCATAATGAAGCCCATGAAGATCTAGGCAATTGGAATAAACAACCTTATTTATAAATGATACTTGATTAAAATTTTGAACGTTAGACTTATAATCAATTTTTAAATACCGTCGAGATTACATCTGCCCCGGAGATAAAGGCCACTATGTTTAAAATTTGAATTTGGATCAATTTTGTTCGGGAATTCATTTTGAATAAAACTTTTTACAAAGGTGTCTTTGGTAGGTACCAATTTTTTTGTTATGGGCACCGATTTCGAACAAGAAAGTTATTTTTCACTTTGTAGTGTTTTTAGTTGGAAGTCGGTAGTATTTTTTTGTAAAAGTGTTTTTGATTTTTCACTTTTTAGTTTTACCTATTAGGCAACTTGCCTTTAGTAAGGTACTTATAATGCCACAATCGATTACCCGAACACCATGAAACTTAAACATAACCGGTGAAGAGAGAGAGTACCAAGGTGAACTGTAACCATCTGCGTACCCCTTAAGAGCGTACTGGCGTGATCTTATGTTATGAAATGGTATAAACAATAAACAGACATGCGATTGCAGCAGTCCCGAGAGATTTGCCTTTATTTATTGAAGAGTTCTGGTGTATATCTCCGAAGTTCTTCATCAGATATTTACCAAATTAAAATGGGACGAAAAAGAATTTTCAAAATCTGTCCCCAATTGACGGAGATATCGGTGAAAAAAAAACATAAAGTCGAACATAGAACCTCATCCAATAATGTTTCTAAAGGATAGCTGTAAAGCAGTTCTGAAACACATTTATTTTCCTTGGCGTCAACAATGATAGCACTAAATAGCTCCCTGGTAGATGATTGCCCTACACCAAATGTTGCATAAGAAGCTTTACTTCTTATGACTTACCTAATCTTTTAGAATTCCGTCTCAGAAATTAGTGGAGGCAAGTTACAATTTAACAGTAATAGCCTGGATTTGTTTAATATATAGGTACATTTTTTATTCTTGGTAGGCTTGTGTTTGGCCACTACCTTACGATGGTAAGTGATGATGTGGTCGACGGTGAAGCACGCTTGCCTAGAGTTAACATATTCCCTCTTGTCTTAAAGGACCATAACTCGAAATATGGATGCATCTACCACAGAGTACTCTTCACAGGGTGTGATGATATTTTTTAA
The DNA here is from genome assembly GCA_964057195.1 of Orthosia cruda. NCBI lineage: Eukaryota > Metazoa > Arthropoda > Insecta > Lepidoptera > Noctuidae > Orthosia > Orthosia cruda. The sequence continues at coordinate 34,552,669 of OZ059838.1, forward strand.
GTACGTTTACAAAATCACTTTCAATTCTTAACTTAAACCATTTAAGAAACATAATAGACGCGTCTCATGTCGTAAATTTTCTTTTAGCTTCTCTTCAAGTATGCAAAAATATGATGTAACTATACCTCACTGCAAGGCTGTGTGCTTTCCTATATAGTTCAAGGGCGTGTACTTATCCTGAGCACCAGATTAACCTTGTCTTATTATTTTTATAATTATAAAAATGTGGTGTTAGCAGGATAATGTTGGATTAGGTTTTTTTTCTATTTACCAGTTTAGTTACTTTAGTTTCTTGTTTACTATAACAAACTTAACTTTGAACTGACCGTGAAAATTGTAGGTTTTTACTCTTAAACATTGAGTAAAAGGTGTTACCAGCAGCTTCGCTCCTGTGGAACGGGGGATCTATGAGAGTGAGAGATCAGAGGGTGCACCTGTGTTTGCGCATACTCTTGTACACTTTAATAACTCCTGTACTGATGGCTAGTCTCCGCTAAGATCAGCCGCCATGGCTGAAATTCGGTCTCCAGGACGAGAATTATAAATACGTGTATTACGGTATAAACTTGGTCATGCCATCAGTTATAGTGTAACTTTATATACGATCATCGTCATAATATCAGTCGAAAGACGTCCACTGCTGGACATAGACCTTCCCCAAGCGTTGCCACATTGACCGGTCCCGTGCGTCCCGAATCCATCGGATCCCCGCAACCTTCATTCACCAGGTCAACTTTATATTAATGAAACATTTTTCGTAATCGAATATCTTTTATAAAACTTGATTATTTTAAGCAATCAATGTTACCTCGTTATTTAGTGTAACGAGAAAATTTACCTAGCTGTCATAATTAGTGTGGTGCACACGCAATCCGTTTTGATTACCGATGCACCAGAGTCTATAGAAGGTAATATCCAATTTGTAGTGGTTATGATACAAACATACTTGATATGGAGGAAAGTAAATTATAAAAGGAAATTATTTTATTTGTGTAATGTAATTAATCAGAAAATAGAAGCGTAAAAAATCCGCTGTTTTTTTGTGATTACCTTTGTGTTGGGATAAATGACAATTTCGCTGGGAATCGTCGAGCTTCATTGCTTCCTCGCTTTTCTTGTGGTCGTCACTGTTGGCTGGCTTTCAGGTGTTACAGTGGTTGAGACTGGTGTGGTGGGCTACTCCTAAAAAATATTTGTTTTAGAAACAAGCAATTTTTTTGGACAGGCAACAAGAGTCTCACTAATCTGGCGCTATTAAAAACCAGGTGTGCCAGATTACTGGATTGTATAAAAAAAATCAAGATAAATAAAATATAAATATTTAGGTAACTGTGGGAAAGACGCGGACGGAAAGACTGAAGTGCTGGATTAGTAAGACTCTTCTGTATTTTTTTGGCCAGCACCAATTGTTCGCAATTCAGAAATAGAATCAAGCCATTTTGGATGTCTAATATTTTAACTGTAATTGCATTACGTACATCGACCATAAAATTGAGTAATTGTCAAGTAAATTAAAGTACTCGAATAATAATGTCATCAGCAAATTCGTTAATAAATTCTCAATCGCATTGTCACGTGATCGAGACTATTTTTTTAATCGATTATTAACGAATACAGGACTTTAATAATCCTCGCGTCGAATAGTAGTTTATGCAATGGTCATATAATAGGGGTTATTAAAACACGAACGTATGTTTGTCATATGAGGCGAAGCCGAATGTAATAATAATAATACGCGAGTGTTTTAATACCTAATTATATGCCGTTGCATACACTATTTTATCTTTACTCATACAGTTGAAATAAAACAAAAGTGGAAACGGAAAAATATTCGGTATGGCGGGCAATTTAGATTCTCATTGCGCATGACTGCGCGGCGCGCTCATCCATAAAGAATGACACTACTTTTATAAATTAAGTCCAATAGCTAAGAATATATGCGCCAATAAATTAAAAAGTAAAAGTGTGCTATAAAAATTTTAAAGTTGTTTTATGATGCAGTTGTTTCAAAATTGAAGGAACATGTTGCACTTTAATGTATTTTTTTTTTAATTTTACCTATCCACAAGTATAAAGTACGTGTTTATGCAATATTTTTTGAATTCATATTTGGAACATTACGTTGTGAGTATAGATGAATTAAAATCCAATCCCGATTATTTCTGGTATTTTTAACAGACTTACCAAAAAGGAGGAGGTTCTATGTTCGACTTGGAGTATGTTTTTTTTTTTATGTATGTTCACCGATGTCTCCGTCAATTGTGGACCGATTTTGAAAATTCTTTTTTTATTTGAAAGATTATGTTCCGAAATTGGTCCCATTATAATTTGTTGAAGATCTGATGAAGAACTTCGAGAAGCAGCAGAACTCTTCAATAAATAACGGCAAATCACTCGAGATTGGTGCAATCACATGTCTGTTTATTGTTTATACCATTTCATAGCACAACATCACGCCAGTACGTTCTTAAGGGGTACCCAGATCTCTCAATTAACCTGTTATGTTCAAGTTTCATGAAATTCGGGTAATATATTCTGGCATTATAGTTACCTTACTAAAAAACTTGCCTATTAGGTAGGTAAAACTAAAAAGTGAAAATAAAAAATACTTTTTTGCCAAAAAAATACCACCGACTTCCAAATAAAAACTACAAAGTGAAAAATAATTTTATTTTTGAAAGTCGGTGTCCATAACGTAAAAAAATTGTACCTACGAAAGAGATCGACTTCCAAAACTAAAATTATTTTTCACTTTGTAGTTTTTTATTTGGAAGTCGGTGGTATTTTTTTTGCAAAAAAGTTTTTTTTTGTGTAGTTATTTAAGACTTTAAATAATATATTTTACTGTCTCACAAGAGTATAATTCAACCATATAAATGAGAATCAAATAAATATAATTGAATGATAATGCAAACAGCAGCAGCAGTGGTGGCCTAGTGGTAACGGCCGCGATTTACAAGTCTTTACTTTGTGTAAACTATTTAATCACCACTGATCTCAAAACGGTGAAAGAAAACATCGTGAGGAAACCGGCATGTCCTAGAACCAAAAATTCGAAGACATGTGACATCCACCAACCCGCACTGGGCCGGCGTGGTGGATTACGCCCAACCCCTCTCACAGAGAGGAGGCCTGTGTCCCAGCAGTGGGAACATTTAAAAAAAAATGCTCATGATGATGATGATAACGCAAAAGCAACTTTAAATTACCCAGCGATATGAGGTCATGAACAGTAAACACAGTTTGTTTGGCTGACGTCATTATTTTTATTAGTTCTGGTGTTTATTAACTACTCTATTCTGCATTGACAAGGAATCAACAAAATATCAACCTCACTCGGGATTGCGTGAACGCATATTTTTAAAAGTGCACGGTTGGCGCAGTGGTTAAGGGATTGACTGCTGCGCTACGTGTCGCGGGTTCGAATCCCGCACGGAACAAATTATTGTATGACCTACAGATAGTTGTTCCGGCACTGGGTGTTTCGTATATGAGTTTATATGTTTGTAAACGGACCCACGATACAGTAAGAAATTCCTAGTGTAGGGCAAGGTATTAAAAAAAAATGTTATTTTACAACCGCTTTCTTCGCGTAACAATTTTTCGCAATTTTTCTCATCACGTTTATGGCGTGTCTTTGTCATTGGTTTTTGTGTTGTGGCCATTGAACTCCTTAATACAAGGTTTAATAACAGCCGTAGATAAAGTAGGGTATATAACGACAAGATAAACTCTGGCTTTCCTTCTTCCAAAGGCTATTAAGTCGTCCTACATTGTTACATTAATTTTATTTTAAACTGTGGTACTTATTCTCTCGAACTTTATTCTCGGAGTTTGCTTCGGTGTTTTCCTTAGAGATAGTCAGAACTGATTGTCTACTCTTCTAGCTTAGTTCAAAATTATGACGTTGACTTAAAACCCCCAGTTTGTAGTTATCAGGAAACACAGACTCCGGCAGAGAATTACACTCATATAATGAAAGTATTCTCAAAACATTATGTGCGTGCGAGTGGGATGGCATGTACCGATAGCGCATCGCCGTACGTCTTGTAGTCCGATGATTCAACGGGATCACAGTAACAGTTTAAGGAACCGAACTCAATAGTTTTGATCCTTCATTAGTACGTGTACGTTCCTATGGCCTTTGTCATTTTGCGGCACATAAAAAGTAATTCATTCACAATAATTCGTATTGACTCATGTAGCTGACCTACGTTTTAACAGAAATGAAGGTTACTAAGTCCAGGCACATAATAATGACTAAGATATAGGAAGCAGGAAAGTTGTCAAAATAGATACTGACGGTCATTCATTGGTCAAGTGTACTTTTCTCATTAACATATATGCCCAGCCTTTTCCCAACCAGTACTTTACATGGAGCGACAATCTAATATCTGAACTCCACAAGACTGTAGCTGGGTAACACGATACCCCAAGTAAGATAGGTGTCTGATTTTTTGGCTTTTGACTACCTATAATAAACTTTCAAATCTACAGAGAAATGGCAGATGGAACCAACGATTTCAGGATGAATTATGCTAGACCGTAGCGGGCGCGAACCGAGCCCCGTACGAAGCACAGACGAGGCATGGATTCAAAACTTCGTTCCGTAGGCTCGGACGTGCCCCGACAACGCACGGTTCCGCCCCGCACCCTTCTCGACTCGCACGTACGGGACTCGGAAATGGCTCGTGCCCGCCAAGGTCAGCATTATTCATCCTTTAAGGTACTTTCCGAAGCACGGAAAACGAGGCTAAGGATTCAAGAGGTTAGGAAAGTAAGGTTTAGGACCCATCAATGAACCGAACTCAGCAACTGTTGCTTATTAATTGTGAAAGTCGACCCATTTTGTTGTTATCTTTTAGCCATTATTTCCTCTTTTCTCATTCCCAATAATCTTCAATATTTATGTAAGGTGACATCATAATTATTAAGAAAACCTGATTTAACTGGGTTGTAAAGGTCATGAACCTATGGAACTAGTACATTTGTTGACAATACTGCGTGTGCAACTTGTTTGACAACATAAATAACATGTAGTAATATTTTATTAAAGGTATTATCCTTATACACAGACAGACACACACGCACCCTTATACACTTAGTAAGTATTATGTTCTTATCTTTTTACTAATGTTAACTAAGTATACAGGTACATGCAGCCTATTTTCAGACAGCAAACCATTGTAAGCATATTATACAGCCGATTTATAAGTCGATATAGCCGTGGTTCTATTTATAGTTTCTCGTAATAGAAATAGGGTTGTATCCAGTCCTAACAAGACGTATAGTGTGTTATTCAATACCTAAGTTATAGAGATCAGATAGATAGTTACTCGGTTACTCCTTGTAGAGTACTCAGCTGAATCAAATTTCACTGGTAGTCGATCCCAAGATGAATATGTAGTTGAAATAAGTACAGGCAATTGATGTTAATGGATACCCTGATGTCACCTTTGATACCGATCGTCTTGGTTTCACTAATTAATATCCTGATTTAGATTAGTACCAAAGCCTCGCAAATACTTGGTGCCAAACGTCCTACGTATAGATCTTTACATCATAATACCTGTATTTAATCCCCGAAGGGTTAGGCAGAGAGCACCTTTAGTACACTCGCATTTCACCAGTTATGCCGCCAGCTGCTCAATTTGTATCAAGCGCAAGTTCGAACATGCATGGAGTACTGTTCTCATATCTGGGCAGGATATGCAAAATACCAGCTTGTTGCACTAGAGATGATCGTAAAGCGGGCCAAGGGGCTCATCGGCAATAAGGCACTGGTCAAGTCAAAGCTCCAGATCCTTGAACATCGTCGCCAAGTTGCCAGCTTGTCGGTTTTTTATCGTTTATTTATTTTATTTTTTAATTTCGGGAAGTGTGCAATGGAATTGCAAGATCTAATTCCACCTAGCCCGTTTCATCGTCAGACCACCAGACGTACGGCGATGTGCCATCAGTACATGTTGGACATACCACCCATACGAAAAACTTGTGTTATTATTCGTACAGCTTATGAGTGATATTCCCTGCCGGAGTCTGTTTCCCGATAGCTACAATCTAGGGTTCTTTAAGTCAAGAGTGAATAGGTTATTTCTAGGCAAGCATGCTTCACCGTAGACCACTGATCGCTTCATCATCATCATATCAGCCGAAAGACGTCCACTGCTGGACATACAATATCATCGCTTACTTATGTTTAAATTCCATGTTATAGGGTGCAAGCCTATTCCCATCAACAGGACACAAGTCTAGACTCCGGGCTGCTACTAAGAAATGCCAGATGGAAAGAAAGAAAGAAAAAAAGAAACCCAGAAAACTAGTTGTAGTGTTGTTGTTGTTGTAGTTGTGTTGTGTGTTGTTTTTGTTGTTGTTGTGTTATTGTAGATGGAAAAACCCAATAGCACTTTTCCTCACCCGGGAATTGACGTAGAAGTTACGATTACTTTTACGTAATTAATTAGATCACTCTTTATTGTACACCATTACAAATTACACACATGGTCCTTTAGTATTTGAAATTTTCCAGTAGTGACTTCATACATTATTAAAAGTGTCTGTACCTGGGACTGTCACTAAGTGAATATAAGGCTGTAATAGAAAAAAAACTTCTTGGTTATTCTCTCCATCGACTCATTTAGCAGAGTTGAAGGATCTGATTTCTATCTTCGCACCGCTACTGTCATTTTTATAGCCAATTAAGAGGTACATATACGTGTGCTCTGAGTAAGTAATCGCTGCTTAGGACCGATTGGTAACGTGTGGATTTGTTACTCTGTGAGTCATCAACACTGTCTGCCACGCCTTTTTATGAGAGTAATTGGAATGAAGTCTTATCTAGATTTGGTTGCAGACGTCGTGGTGACAATCTGAAAAGTTGAGCTGTATATCCTTCGTCCTTAATTACTTTTGTAGCATCGCCATAGGAAAAGAAAATGGAAAAAGATCACATGGACGTTCACCTCCTCGCAGGCCAGTGCCAGATCATACGAAAGGTGAGCCAGTATCAGATCAGCGTGATTACAGGAGTCACAGTGACAAGAAGAAGAACCGAAGACAGAGTGCCTTGAAAGCAGCTCGTCCGTAGCTCGTCAGTGACTCCGTCAAAGCTTTCCAAAACGGGCGCTACTTTCAAAAATTAAGAAACTGAATAATATGAATAACAGTTGATTGAATTGTTGAATTGTTATTGTGAAAATGTTGTTATTTAATTGTTATATTATATTTGTATTGAATTGTTATTATAGAATAGTTAAATTCAGCTGGGATACACAATGTTACTTTTATATTGTTTTCTCTCTTTTATATTATTGTTGTTTAGTCTAATTTTTTTTTTTTATGTTTATGTTGTGTGCTCTAGTGGCTTGTCTCAAATATGTGTTTTCGTTCTTTCTTTTTTCTTTCAAATTATTATTATTGATCTGTTATTATTGAATTATGAGTTTTGTTAATGTTAGTTAAATTTATTTGTCTGCCTGTGTGAAATGTAAATTATTAATATATCATCTATACCGATATTATAAAGAGGAAAGATTTTTTTGTTTGTTTGTACCGAATAGGCTCCAAAACTACTGGACCGATTTCAAAAATTCTTTCACCGTTGGAAAACTACTCTATCCCCGGGTGACATAGGCTACTTTTTATCCCTGTATTCCCACGGGAACGGGAACTACGCGGGTGAAACCGCGAGGCGTCCTCTAGTGTAATTATATAATTAGTAGGACTTTGCCCGCGACTTCGTTCGCGTGCTCCGTATTTTATTCTACGACTGATGACTTTTTAGTTTTATCCCCATGAAGGTTGAATTTTCAAAAATCCCTTCTTAGTGCTCCCCTAATTGGTTCTGCTGGGAGAAAGTCTGACTGCTCAAGGTATAAGCTGAACTAACTCACTCATGTTCGCTATTCGTGAAGGCTCTTCTAATTTACCCTCATTTATTTCAATCGTAATCTGGACCATCGCATAATGAAGATCCTTGTTAGATAATTAATTTATTCTTGGCTAATTCAACCACGTTGGACCCGATTCTGTACCCAACGTGACCAGTATTCCTTAGGTAAATGTGATTACAATATTTTTGCATTCGATTACTATGTTTTACTTTGCAACAGCAAATTACCGAGGTGTAAGAAAACATTTTAAATTGTAATCCTTCTATTGTCACGTTTTGGTCTGCTGATCTGAGCTGTGTTTGTTATCTATACGGCTGTTATCTTCTTTTTCTGCAGAAGGTTATATGATCGCGATGACATTGAACTTATCAAGAATTATTATTACTAATTATTATTTCTAACTCTCACATATAGGAGGTCTATGTCTCAGCACTGTGCACATTAATAGGCTGTTCATTATGATGACGCGCGTCGCCTGTGTGAAAAGTGTTTTATTGTTTTATTATATAACTAGCTGTGCCGTGGCTTCGCTGCCGTCAACTGACTGCCTACCCTACCCTACTTAGCTTCCTGCCTACCCTTTCTTTTTGTGTGCGGAATCATCCAATGGCTTCTCCAACGATGAAGGGATGGGAGTCATCCCATCCCTTCATCGTGGTGAAGCGGGAGGGCATTTCAGATTTTACTGACTAAAACCCACCCGTGTTTCTTCAGTTGCTTGAGCAAGGGCCGCGGTAACTCTTTTTCAAATTTATCCGCGACCCAGACAGGCATCGGTCCTACCGAACCCTGTCAGTTTTTGCTGACAATTCTTTGAGGCGCGCTTGGAACACTACGCGCCGTCGACTCGGGCCTGGTCCTTATCGGACGGTGAGTTACCCTCTACTCGCCGTCTGCAAGCCCGCGCCTACGGTAGCCGGGAATTGGCATGCGACTCCCGACGCCCAGGGCCGATTGTTGCCAGTGGCAGATAGTCAAATATTACATGACACATCTCAAAAAGTTACATTTTCATGAGAAAAGTTACCTTACCTTATTTTATGTAGATAACGACGCTAAAAAGCTCACTCGCTCGCCGGAGTAAGCGGGATGGAAGATTTAGAAATACACGTGTTAGTGAAAATGCAATACGTCAATTAGTGTCACAAAAACAGGTGCGGCAATACGACAAACGAAAACTTTCTTAGATGCGTTCCGTTTCACGATTATTGTTTCTTTGTAGGAAAATATTTCAATATTTTTTATTAAATCCTAAAAATAACGTAAAAGTTACATTTTGAGTCGTGTTACATGGAGGTTACATGAGAACGTCAAAAGTAACGTAAAAAGTAACAAAAGTTACATTCTGGCAACACTGAGGGCTTCTCCGGCGGTGGCTTGGGACGTGAGGGCGTCTCCGTTGCGTCTAACTCATGAGTATCGCCTCCTCCTTCGCGAGCATTACTGCTTCGCAGAAGGAGGTGACAGCTTTCCATGCCCTCTTGCCCCGTACTATGGCCTGAACCAGGGCCGGACGCCAAAATTCTCCACCGCCAATCGCCTCCAAGAGGACACTGCGTTGCTCTATCCAAGCGGGGCAGACCTCCACCGTATGCTATACTGTGTCCTCCGGGCGATCCGCACAATTCCGTTTCCTCCCACCTTATCCTGAACAGGAACCTCCCGAAACAGCCGCGTGCGGTGAGCTGCGTCAAACGGAAGGTGACGACGCCGCGTGACGCTTCTCAAGCCACTCTTCAAATGGTCCTTATCGCACGCAATTGTGGTGAGGTGAGCCCAGCGCTTGGTTACGACAGTCGCCCTCTCCATGTCACCATGAGATCCTGCTGGAGCTCTGTCCGCTGATGCCCCGAGCCTTGATTTTTCGCGGCAACGAAGTTTCACCCCGGCATTATTACCCTATTTACTTTCCTGCCTACACTACTCACCGTCCTTTTCAATTATTTTTCGAGGATGATCATTATCTTGCGGAGAATATTAACACCGCCATTCAGAAAATGACATCAAATGCACAACACAATCTATCGAATATCGAGTTCAACTGACCCAGTATCAAAATTGCGTGTGTTGTGATAATTTTACTTCTTGAACACTTTAAATTCATCTGGGGTGCACCGATTGCGTTGAAACAAAAACTAAGTAATACTCGTACTTAAAGTTACGCAGAATTTATGTATAAAAGTTATCGACATTGGTTTCGTACATTTTACGTGATGCGTGCACAAATAAACAGACAACAGATAAACAGACAAAAATTCAAAAAATGCTGGAAATGGGTTCTGTTGGTTATCCTTTAACACCCTGGCTATTTTTTTAGCAATATTTTCAATGCACAAAAACGATTTTCCTACAGATTTATTATATGTATTAATTTAAGGTTCACCACAAAAATTAAAATACACGACAAATATTTACAAAAACTAGTATATAATGGCCGGTCTTATGGCACAGGGCAATCTCATACAGACAACCTTTGGGTGGACTGAATGAGAGCAGAATAATTTAGAGCTGTCAGTGTACAAACTATACAAATAACTATATAAATTTATTGGTCACCTCCTGTACACGTAAAGTGCGGATGTTTTTTTTCTCGTCCTACTCCATGGTGTAGGGTATCGTCAGATAGGCTATTCAAATAAAAAATACTGGTCTGCGAAAACCGTTTTTTGAATCAGAGATCGGTTTGCGTAAAATTAAGCTTTAAATGGCTAATTTCTGTTAGGGTCACGTGTTCCTCCCCCTGCCAGCTAAATGGTTGCTTTTGTAAAATATACAAAACAGGTATGTGAAAAAAATCACGGCACTAGTATATATATCGAAATTAAAAGAAAACTATCACAGCTGAGTAGGCTTTACAAGTTTACGAGTAATAGCCGACCAACTCAAAATTTACTTGGAAAAGTAATAAAATGAATATTGATGTATGGAGACAACAGTTTTCGAACGGCAAAGTTAATTATGTCCCTTCGTTAGAGACATTTTTGGTGCTCTTTACCCGGCTATGGCGAAGCAAAAGGTAGGGTTATGTTTTTGACCGGTATGTGTGTATGTATGATTTCATGCGTCGAGAGGCGCGTGTGTCCCAGCTTTTCCATACCGCTAGGTGCAGAACTCACGCTGGTGCACGGGCGCCTCTACGACGCATTGTTGAAACGTATAACACCCACTTCATTGATTTGGATATTTTCGCGCTTACACACTTTAAGTTCAAAAAGATGGCTATTGAATCTTTGGAATAGCCATTTTATACGCACTATATAAAAATACGTACGAGTACTTCTTAATTTGATATCAACGCACGCATAAAATATATCTATAAACCAATATTTGGTGGACATTGATATGGGTTACACGTTTACCTAGTCTTTAAACTTATTATGTCGCACTTATATTGTAATGTGTAACTGTTTTATGTACCAATAAAGTAAAATAAAATGTATGTTCACCTGTTCCCTCATAACTTCTATCTAACATCTATCATATTCATCAGAATTTGACAAATGAAAAGAAAATATGTTGTTGGAAGCTTCTTATTTGTCCGCTGGTTATAAGCTATATGACGTCACATTAAATTCAATGTGGCGCCTTCTAGGGGACACGAGCTCAAGAACTTTTTTTTTTCTTCCCACCACATCGTGCGTGATATCATTGAACAGGTATTTTAAAATGAAGGTAGAGTTTGCTACATCCTATTTTTGGCAAGCGTACCGTTTGCGAGACATATCCAGTCAAAGTCATGAAAACATTTTTTTTTCCCGACTACGGCTTCGCAATGAATTTGTTGATCTGTAAGTAAGTATGATTGCATGCATATTTGCATTTGTGTTCATTTGTTCCCTCAGGCTCTGCAAAACCATAAAATACTTTAAATAAGTTCAAAAACTAAAACCCGACTACTGAAAAATCATGCTCTAAAATGTATGAATCAAGAAAATATATATATTATATTTGATTTATTCACCGTCGTCGTATTCTACTTTGGAGAATGTATTATTTTGTTACGGTAGGTGGCATATGACCACGGTAAATTTACGGGAATATTTTCTTGTTTCATACTTTTTTGAGCATGATTTTTTTTTGTTTATATATGAATGTTATAAATGTTACCTATTTATTTTGGCTAATGTAGCTGTTTATACGGAACCCTCTGTGCGTGAGTCAGACTCGCACTTGGCCGGTTTTTTTAGTGTTGGTGTACTAAAACCAAAAAAAAAAAATAAAAACTTTTCACTAAAATATAAACCGACTTCAGCAAAACACGTGCAAAATAACATTCGTTTCGGAAGTCGGTGTCTAAAATGATAAAACAAGAGGTATCAAAGACGCACACACGACACGACTATCTTTCTAGATTTCCATGTTTCATGTCAATTCGGATGTGAGATTACGAACTAGGTCTTCATCTCGATATATATCTATAGATGAGTATTCATGTAAGTGTTCAACTCAATGTATATCGAGATGAATACATGGAAATCGGCTTTATTTATCGTCCATCATCGATTTGATATGATATGGGGTATTCCATTGAATATAGTTGTTCATTTTAGGGATTTCCATGTAACTAAGCCCGGTTGTAGAGTTGCAAATACACTTCGGTGAAATAACTAAACGCACACCCGGGAATCGAACCGACTAAAATCTTTAAAAAATATACCCTGTACTTTTATTGCATCGATCGTTAGGGTCATTATAAGGATGAAATCTCTCTAACAAACTTGATACATAAAATAAAAGGAAAACTATGAAATCCAAACACTACTATCCTTTATTAACTCTGACACTAGAGGTGACCACATCCTCACACAAAAAGAAGAAGAGTGTTTTGCTTTTGAAGTCTGTTTATATTTTGAGTTTTATTTTAATTTTTCTCTTATTAGGTTTGGTACACCATCACTGTCACATCAAGTGAGCAAGTGTGTGTTCAAGTAAGTTGGCACCTAAAGGATTGACAAAATATCCATAATAAAGCAATTTACACATTGGTGCCGTTTGTCGTTAAGGAGTTCGGTTCTACGTTCCCTATCTTGAAAACTGCTGAACCGATTTTGATGAAACTTACATTATTTCCTTACTTGAGAGATGCTGAATCCAATTAAAAAGAATGATCACGATGTGATTATTAGTTTCGACGAAATGCGTGGGTAATCATACAAACAAACATACATACACTAATAAAATTTGGCACAAATATTTAGAGGCCCACATAGAGTGAATAACATTATGTGAATATTGTTCAATTCCAACAATATTACATAAATACGTATCCAATTCAGAAAGTCCTTTATTATGAAGGCGGTAAAAACTAAATTAAAATAATACCTCGTGACCATTGGGCTTCTGAATACCCTGCACGCATTCCCGCATAGGTAAAAGTTTCCATAAATACACGCATTAGATAAATCTTAGATACTTTGTCGAATGAACAGATAATATTATTTGTCTCAGATGATATCTTTCTATCGGACACATAGTAACTGAGATTTATGCAATGATCATCTCGACCAAGTTTATCTTGTTGCTTACCATGTTCTTGAATGAGTACCTATCTTTAAGTGATGCAAGATCTGTCAAAACATTTACAAAATTATTGATTTTATCTTTAGCAGGTGTGAAATCAAAGCACTTGTTGTCAAGGTAAAAATAACATGTAGGTTTATATATCTTATGTTCAACATTACCTAATGTTTAGAGATGAGTGACTACGCCTTGGTCACTGGAAAAAGGCAGAGCACTCATTGTCATAGTCATAGATTTCATATAATTGTGATGCAATTAACTGTTTATTTTTTCAGTAAGTAAGTCTTGAGTGGCAACCGAAATCTAACTTTGTGCTCGGTAATTTTTTGCCGCAATCAGGTCCGACGACGTAACAACGCAAATACGCTTTCCATAGAAATATTTTTTATAAAAATGCTTTGTTCTATAATGGGGTATCCTTGACCCTGCCCAAACTCAATCCCATAGTGGAGCCTCTTCACAATACATGATGCGACACTTTTCCTGCCCAGCAGTTTCAACCACCTACACTTTCCATGATTTTAATGAAGTCAAGGACAGAGCTGTCCAGAGTCTCCAGAAAAGTGAGTTCGATGTCAGCGAAAGCGATAGTCGACATGTCAAAATGTAAGGGATTGATGACGCGATTTTTCGATATCGCTTGTAAATCCCATACAATTTCGCTTTTTGTGACAATCACTATCGCCACGTTTTCAACAATAGTCAATTTGTCTAGGGCACCTAGCTACCCATCTACATAAATTTTACCCGACCACTATGAAACATTTGCGTTTCCTCCCTCCACGCGTCGTGTTCCACATTACTGAGGGTCGTTATTCCCCCAACGGGAGATTAACCTATCTTATACAATATTCTTCCATCTGTGTCTGTCCTCGGAATCGTGGAGTGCATCGTGCAAATTAGTGTTGAGCGTTGAACGAATTTGGTCATACCATCTGATAGCGCCTCGACTGTGCCAGTTATCATCAAGTGCTCAAGGTTATGGCCTTCTTTTCGGGCAATAAATTGAGTTAAATGGACACAAAAAAGAAGAAGAAACATACCTTCGAATCCGGCCCCCAAGGCAAAGTATCTAAATAATATATCAAGACATATCTGTGTTTGGATAGATTATGTCAAGAGGATAGAGTATAGTGTCTTTCTCCTTTCCATTTACAACGTCTTTGACTCAGTGTTCCTTGCGGAACTCATTAAATCCCTGCCAACTCAAGTAAAAACATTGAGTTAAAATTAAATATTGCGTTTTTTTTTTCCAAAATATTTTTGTTTTAATTCATCATTTCAGCCGAAAGACGTCCACTGCTGGACTTAGGTCTCCCCCAGGCGTCGTTGACCCATCCCTGCATCTCGCATCCAGCGCATTTCCGGTCATCGGTCCAACTAGAGGCTTTCCAACGCAACGTCTTCCGGATCGCGGTCGCCAATCTATAGCATTTCGGCCCCATCGGACATCCGTTTTGCGAGCAATGTGCCCTGCCCACTACTGCTTATTTTTATTTAATTCTAGTTTATATTTTATTTATATAATTAAACTTCATGGACAATGGTGATGCACAGACGGACTTAATGCAGCAAAGCATTCTCTACCAGTCAATCTTTGGGTTAAAAAGGACACAGCAGTGGTAGGTACAAATTAAAATAAAATATGAACAATAATTAAAATAATTAATTCAATGAAAATAATAGTAGCAGATCTCATCTACATAAAAAAATGCATATTAAAAGAATGCAGTGACTGGGACACTCCTGTGCCAAAAGAATGAGTCTAGACAGTATCCCTCTCTCCTTCTTTTAATCATAAGATCTAAAGTAACAGTTTTAAAAGCTAACTGAAGTTCTTAAAGCTTAAATTACTACTCACCCCAGGAGGTTATTTAGTTTAGTGAATTTTAACCCTTCTACTGCTCCCTATCCTTGTAAAGTACTCTATTAATTAGCCTTCATAATTAATTTGCTTTTTAGGAGTATAATAGAACGGGCACCACTCTGTTGGATTAGCTAAAACCACAAATCCAATTTTCAGAATCGCCAATTCAGAAAGGTTTAGGATTGTAGCAGCCGGCATCAACATTCACGCGCTACGCGCGCGGTATTTATAGTTCGTGCAAAATCGACCCGCTCATCTATAACGTCAACAAGTGGGTAGCATAAGATAATTGTAGATCACCTACCCTACATCTATGTAATTAATTAGAAACGAATTTTATATAAATATCTGCTTCTAAAATATATGTCATTCAACCCGAATACTCTTTCACTTAACTATCTCCTGACAACTGGTAAAGGATGTTCTCTGTACATACCCAGAATTTATTATTTACCAATTCCCTTAACTGGACACGACTGCACATTGCCATTATTATTAAAGCGGCCTGGGTCGAGAGCCGTGGTGCCCAGTCGTAACGGCCGTGACTTACAAGTTGTAGGTCGTGAGTTCGAACACAGGCAGGTGCTTTACTTTGTATAAATTATATCATCACCACCTCTCAAAACGTTGAAGGAAAACATCATGAGGAAACCGGCATGTCTTAGGACCAAAAATTCGAAGACATGAAAACGCACTGGGCCCGCGTTGTGGATTACGGCACATTCCCCCCCACAGAGAGGAGGCGTAAATTGTGTGTATCTGTGTGTGCCAAATAGACTAGTTTTCTCTCTTTCTTTTCTTTCACAACGAACCAAATGTAAGTGTGGAAAAGGGGGTCCATCTATCGTAATCCTAGCGGCCTGGCTCTTTGAACAAAGTGAAATTTTATCAAAGTTAGTGATTGTCATGTGACATTTTGGTTACTCCATATAGTTTTGACTTTTCAACAATCGTTGTCCCTGATAGAAAGTCACTTTATCTAGGTGCTCTGTTTAGTTGTTTTTAGGTAAACCTTTAAATCCGGTAAATAATAAGTTATTTAATATTGTAACCTTAAGAAATTTCAATACAATATATAAAAAAAGCCTTTGTTCAGACACAGAATATTTACATAATTATAATGAACTTATCCTAACGACTCTAGTGAGTCGGTAACACCGACAACCCGGCCTGTTTTTTTTTTTTTTTTTTTATAATCTATAGGCTTGCGTTTGACCACCATCTCGCCTGATGTTAAGCGATGATGTGGTCTACGGTGAAGCACGCTTGCCTAGAAGAAACCTATTCACTCTTGACTTAAAGACCCCTAGGTTGTAGCTATCAGGGAACAAAGACTCCGGTTTGCCCAACTTTGGCAAAGGCTTCCTCCATTTCTTTCCACTCGGTTCTGCTTAGCGCTTTCCTAGTCCATGTTTGCCCTGCTGGTCTTTATTTTGTCTTCCCACCTTCGAAACTGTCTACCTCTTTTTCTTTTTCTATTTCTTGGGTACCAACACACTAACTTTTTGTTCCACTTTTCGATGCCTCTTATTATATGGCCAGTCCATTTCCACTTCAGTTTTCTAATTATCATTATAATTTATTCAGGTTTTGTGCGTTTTCTGATGGTTTTGTTACTTATTCCATCGAATTTCCTTATATGAGGCATGCTTCTTTGCATTGCTGTCTGACAGGTATTCAGTTTCCTGCTTTGTGCTTTGGTGAATGCCCAAGTTTAGCAGCCATATGTTAGGACTGGGACTATGCATGTATTGTATTGCTTTGTTTATACGGTCACCTTAATATCTGTATTCTTCATTACTTCCCTAAGCCCCCAGTAATATTTCCATGCATGCCCGATTCTTGTATCGTTTTCCTTTGACATTATATTTGTGATAGAGATTTGTCGGCCTAGGTAGGTGTACTCTTTCACAAACACAATTGGCCCGCCGTTTATAATAATGTTGTCTTCTGTTGTGTTTATCATGGCTTTTGTTTTGGAGTTGTTCATCGTTATACCTACCGTGTGGCTTTCGCTTTCCAGGTCAATGAGCATGTTTTGTAGATGTTCTTTTCTTGTGGCGAATAATATGTCGTCTGTCGAATCGTAAATGTGACAGTTGCTCCCCGTTTACCTTTAGTCCGTACTGGTTCCATTCCAAATGATTTCTTCTAATACGGCTGTAAAGAGTTTAGGTGATAGCAGGTCGCCTTGACGTACACGAAATAGCAATATACCTAGTAACATTCAGATAACAAAGGTATAGTAATATTGAGAAAGTGGAGAAACATAATCAAGGAGAATATTGTGGTCACCAGCCCCAGCGTTGGGGAATCGACGCAAGAAGGAGGAGGAACATCACACTCATATTATAAAGGCTAAAGTTTGTGAGTGTGTTTCACTTTTACGCAAAACCTACTGAACGTATCTTAATGAAATTTGGCACAGAGATAGATTACTTTTTATCCCGGGAATTTGTTCCCTTGAGATGATTTTCGACATTCAAACGGGCGAAACCGCTGGCAGAAGCTAGTTTACGTATACATGGCAAAGACTAATGATTATAACTACAGATTAATCAGTTAGAAATCCTTAGCCCAAAAACCTCACCTCGGCACGGCTGTCTAACAACATTTTATTATAATGTACTTGCGAGTTTACCATTCAATACAAACTAGTTATTTACAGCTTTGTTAAGGGCCTACATACGCTTTAGTGCCACGTAAAACGGTAACTTTCTAAAGCATACTCCTCAGTAACAGCTAGGTTCAAAGGTTTGAAAAAAATATATATTTATTATTGATTCATGTACATAATTTTGAACACAAGTTTTTTTCGTGTAACTAAAAGTTTAGTTTAAAAAAAAAAATAACAACATGATATTTTTTCTCAACTTTTGGAAACTCCTCCAAAACGACTTGGATGTTTAAAAATATTTTTATACAGAAAAAATGATGGCTGGAATTTCTTCATACCTAACATAGCATATGTAAATCAAATAATATTTTTCAAACAAAACTGTTCAAAAGGAGGTTCAATTTTGATATTTTGGCATCGAGCGGGCGCACGGCCAGTACTGCGTTACATTGGGGCGTATATATCGCCTTAATAATTATAATTTATCTTGCGAAGAAATGAAAACTCCCAAGTACAGACTTTACCTACTATCACCAACACATACAAAAAGTGCGTAAAGAAATCTAGAAATGGGATATACTGCCACACAATGGGACAGATAGAACCTAAAAGAAGCAAAGACCATAGCAGGTTTCTGCCTTGAATATAGTAAAACCGCCGTGATTTTATCTATATAATGATACATAATGTAATTAAAGATCATAAAAGTTAAATGTTAATGTGGTTAATTTCTGGTCTTTTGAATACAGGTCGTAGGTCTTTTTTTAACCGACTCCCAAAAAGGAGGAGGATTAAGTCTTTATTTTTTTTAATGTATGTTTGGGAATAATGCTAACGGGATGGCTGTAACCACATGTCAGTTTATTGTCTACGCCATTTCATAACATATACCATCACGCCAGTATGCTCTAAACGGGTACGCAGATGTGTACCGTTCACCCTGGTACACACTCATTCCACCGGTTATTTTCAAGTTACATGTTAATCGGGTAATCTATTCTGGCATCATTGTGGGCATTATAGATACCTTACTACAGAACGTAACCGTTATATACCACTGAAAAGTGAAAGTGAGTGAAGTGAGTTTTTACTTAAACATACAACCGACTTCGAAAAACGAACACTACAAAGTGAAAAATAACTTCAATTTCGGAAGTCGGTGTCAAAAAACGAAGAAACGAAAACAGGAACACCAGCTCACTTTGTAGTGTTTATTTTTGGAAGTCGGTTGTATTTTTTATCGTTTTAGAGACTATCTATGCGCGTATGAAGGTAAGCGATGATGTTTACAAAATATGAATATTATTCTTCAAAAATAGATTCTTTGCCCGTTGTGTAAACAATGAAGACGTCGACGGGATTACATAACTAACAAAAGTACCTATACTATTATGACATAGATCATGTATATAGATAAAATTACCTTGTAAACAATCATGCTTCTAACAACTTTAATTACATAAGACATGTTCTTTAGACAAAGTTCCACATGGCAGTGATTAGGTAGATAGATTAGAACCATTCTAGCACCCTGGCCAAAGTATTTGAAATTCACTTTGTGGTTTAGTCAGTAAGAGTCTGACAGACCGGTCCTGGAATGAGGATTTTAACGAGATAAAAAAAATATGAATAAATACGTGTACAATATTTGCAAAAAAGAGTTTCATCGATTTAGAAACAAGTGACAGAAAAAAATAATGAGAATTATTTTCGTGGGTTGACGAGGACGATGCATATGTGCCTAAAAAAGTGATGATATAAATGGAGAGGAATGGTAACGGAGTAAAAATAGATTAATTGTATGAGGAATGATAAGAAAAAGGTAGTAAAATAAATTGACGGTTAAAACGGGTAAAAGAAGAGAACGGGTTGTGTCGACCCAATGTATAAAATAAGACAAGGAGTAGGAAGATGATGATGATGATTAAAACGAAGCTAAGACCAAAATTGTAACAAAACTCTTTTTTGATTGAGGACAAGAGGTTTATGTTTACATACAATTTTATAAAATTGAAGGTGGTTCCAACTTCACTAAAGTTGTAATGGTATTATTTAACTTGGAAGCAGTGTTCTGCATCCTGTGGGTTATCAAAATAAAGGGTTTTAAGAGGTGATTTCAAAAATATGCAACTCTTATATGTTTAAATGTACCTATTTCTATAAAAAAATAACTATAAAGTTATAAATAAAAAAGTTAATAAAAACAACTGCACAGCATGATTTTCATCTTGTTTACGTCTTTTTAGTTTGCTTTTTAAGCAGTCGGTTTTTGTTTTTTTTTAATTAACTTTTTCTATTCCTAAGACAATTAATTGGCATTTATAATAAAACGCCTTACAAAAAAGCAAAAGCAAAAGTTTGTCAGATGTAAATAAATTCGTTTGAAATAATTTTCATCTCTTAATATTATTATATCCTTCCTTCCTCCATCATAATCTTTATTTTAGTTAATTAATTGTTAAATAAGAAAATTAATTTTGAAGTGCCTTTAGTTTTGGCAATTATATCAACTTGAAAATAATAACATAAAATTTCTTTGACTTGTCAGAAAAGTCTTCCGAAATATTTTTCTTTATAAAGATAAAATAAAAGAAAAATATAATAAAGGAAAGACACTGGAACGTAGGCCTTCCGGGTTTTTTGCCCCGAGGCTCTTGGAGGAAACTGTCAGTTAGAATCTTTAGTAACAAAAAACTACCAGGTTTTCGTACTCTTGTATGTTATCCTGATTTTGCATTGATTATGTTTTGTTTCTTTGTTTAGCAGAGTTACGGTTTTCCTGGTCTCTGTTTTAATTAAACAAGTAACACAAGCACAAAATATGCTTAAGAGCAAATTAAAATGACCCTGTATATTTTTCTATGGTACTATGCTTCTGAAACACATATTAGAAAGGAAGAATAACAATTATTTGACACAGTTGAGAAACGATACACAAATATTAAAGAATCAAAAAAACAATGACACAATAATATTTCGGTGTGCCCCTCACGGCTGTGCCAAAAAGGTTCATTTCAGCAGTATGATGCTCTACAGATGTTGTCGGACGCAGGTCATCCAATGAACCCTTAGGGATATTGACACAACGCAGCAATTGCTCTTTACCTTCAATCTATGGACTAGCCATATATTGTAAGATCTTCTCGATGGTAAAAAAGTTTTTTTTAATGTAAGACATTATATTTGGCCCAGTACTCACATAAAGCAACACTATTCACCGACGCAGCCATAAGATCCTCACATGTATGGTGGACCATGGTCTGTAAGAACGTTAACAGATGAAAAATAGTGTGGCAAGAATGCCTACCACAAACATGCTAGCTATCAGTCACCAAATAGAGCTTTGTTGACAAATTACCGCCACGCGCCAGTATGTAAGGTCCTCCAATTGTAACGTGAAAATAATTTAGAAAACTGTCAGAAAAACATTTATGAAAAATATGATTAACAAACAGGGTTGAGAAGTGATTAAATAAACTGATTAAGATAAGCGCCTGTGTAAAGTGTGATAGCAAAATATGACTAAAAAAAGTTTAACAAAAAAGTGTTATGTTTAGATGCGGGTTTAGGTAATGCATTCGACGTTTTGGACATCTGGTAAGGCCAAATCTACGGCTAGTTTGTAGGTTTACGTCTTTTTGCACCCAACTCGGCGGTTTTTGCGTCGATGTCGTTCGCCAGGAACCATCGGGATATGCGGCCTTTGTATGCCCGCCAGTCGTGGACATTATGATCGAACGTTGCCAGTATTCCAAACATCACGTTCATCTTCATCTCCACGTCGTATTTATTTTTCAATTTTTAAAACAAAAGTTTACTAACATAATTCCTCATCATAAGTTTCATCATCATCATCATTTTAGCCGAAAGACGTCCACTGCTGGACATAGGCCTCTCTCAAGTGTCGCCACAATGATCTTTTCAGTGCGTTAAGCATCCACCGTTCTATGCAGAAGTCCCAGACGAAGCGTTGGAAGGCCTCCCTCTAGATGGTTGGCGGGAGTCCTGCTAAATTTTGGGTCAAACAAATTTGAACGACTGTCGTGCGGCACGACACATGACTCGTGCCAGCGATACAAAGAAGAATTATGGTTTTACATCATCAATTTTTAGACAGTTAATGAAAATGAAGTAGATACGGCTCTTGGCTTATATTGGCTTTTTTAAGATGATGCTCTTAGTCCTAGTTAGTATAGGGGTTGCCAACGCTACCACCATAGGAGTTTGATATTCGGTCTGTCAATAAGAACTTCCATATGGATTTTCTCAGTAGTACTCCTGAGTCTGGATTTGTACCCAGTAGAACTTAACAGACACGCTCCATGCATGGGACTTAAACCCGACTGGCATGCTCTGGGTGTACTACCAGGTATACTTCTGCCTACACCTTCAGAGAACACAGACTTGATGTTAAGTTATTATTTTTCTATAGAAGTTTAAGCTGTATGTCCTCAGAGAGGGCCTCTTTTACATTTTTCATCTTCCTAAACACCACCAGCACTTTAGCCCTTCATTTTGTCTTCCTTGGTTTTGCCCCTATTATGTCAACACCATATAATATATTAAGCCTACCATTGACCCCAATATGTTTTCTTATATCTCTCGAAGATTGGTGGGACGTCGCCATAAGGAAGCGAGTCTAAATTATGTCCTGGATTCAGTGTAATTTATAGCATCTGCGATATTGGTGTTCGTTGATCTGGAAAAAAAGGAAATTGTTTTATTACTGGTGGTAGGCTTTTACAATTATTGACTTATTACAATAATTTACTAGAATAAAGTATATTCTATTAATGATTTAGACCATTCTTTCAGATTATTAACCGTTCAATATTACTGTATTATAGTCAAAACATAAATTAATTTTAATTTATTGACAATATTTGAGGGAGTGAAAGTTCCTATCATGAACATAAAAAACTTATACTATAGGAAAAACAGTGAAATCACGAAAAAAGTAATAGTTATTCTTTACATTGTGTCACGCGAAACATGTGAACGCAAATATATAGAACAGAAGGTTACGTTTACATCCTTTGTTACAAATTTCAAGTGATGTTCCCATGTCAAAATTTCCCGGTAACGCTTATAAATATGTTCCACTATTTGTATTCGATTTTGTGAAGAGGAAACACGTGTTGTGATTCAAACAAACTATGTAATACTTATGTTCGAAAACGGGATAATGTTCAAAACGAAATTAATATTGATAAAGAGGCTCTTGTTTTGGTAGCCATCTAAATCATTTACCATCCACACTGAAATTTCAACCTTATTGTCAGAATTGCAAAATTTAAATTCCAACAGAGTAATAAGTCATCAAAATTCATGTGTGCATAGGCCATACTTTACACGCAGTTATGAAGCCTACACAAGTACCTTTATATCTACTTACGTTTTAACATAGCCTACACTTTTACTTTTTAATTAATTATATGATATAATTTTTATTAATGACATGTTTATGAGTGAAATACTAATTAATGTCTACATTTTTATTGAGTAATTATAACCACAAGCCATAAAAGTGCAATTATTGTTTGGGTAACATTGTTCACTGGTAATAAGCGTCTAAGCTTCTACAGAAAAACTAAGGCTCGGTTTTTTGATACATACATCATCATACAAAACTTGACCAATGGTTTAATATGCTAACCAATGGTATCAAATTTCGATAAAACGCGTTAGTTTATCAATTGTTGGTATAAAGAATAATCAAATAATTAATTCTCCTACATATTTGACCATTTGTGAGGCTAAACATCGAACCGAATTATAGTCTTGACAGGCATTTTTCAGAAAACCCACCTGCAATAATTTTTTTAACCGACTGCCCAAAAATGAGGAGGTTCTCAATTCAGACAATTCAATTTTTTGATGTATTTTCGAGCATAACTCCGTCATTTACTGGTGATTGTGGATTTGCAAAATTCTTTTTTATTTTTGTTAGAAAGGTTATACTACCCAGGTGGTCCCATTATCACCAAATCAGAACCAGATGATGGGATCCCATGGAAATCGAGGGCACTCCTCAAATAGTATAGCAGACATATAGCTATTTTGATATTTTCATAACATGATAAGCATTTGCACTCAGAAAGTATCATTTGGTGAAGTGGGACTGTTAAAGAAGACCACAGATACTCACTGGAACTCTTTAAATATGTCATGGGTATAAGATATCTCGAATAGTTATGCGACTTTAATGAAGCAAATACATTTTAAATAAATGGTAGATACTTATGAAAATGATACCATCGAACTGATCTGATGATGAAGCTGGAAGATAGGCAATGGAACTCCGTAATAAAACAAAGTATCCTAGTCGTGTTTGGGATTATTTGAATTGAAATGTACTCTGGCTATGAATGATTTTCATGTTAATATGGGGTAGCAACACTAAAAAAAGGAAAATAGAAACTTTCTAACAATAGAATTAAACCGACTTCTAAAGCAAAACTACAAAGTGAAAAATTATTTTGTTTTTCGAAGTTGGTGTCGAAAATCGAAAGACAATAGGTACCAAAGACACCGACTGCGGAAATATTTTTTTTTTTCGCTTTGTTATTTTTTGCTTTAGAATTAGGTTTAATTTTTTTGTTATATAAAATGCTTTGAAAGTCGCTCCTTACTCGGCTCCTCTAACAATCGTGACGCTTCCGTTAAAAAAACGTCACTGGTCTCTATGTCTGTCAGCGTCTGTTCTTTTATTGTCTGCCTATGAAAATTGCGTGTAAAATGATTTGAATTGAAGGAAGTAAATTTTGTGGTGACTACAAAAAAAAACCAAATCAATTAGTGTAATACCCAGTGGATGATGACCACCATAACATTAAGGACATAACTATCATCAAACCATATTCAAGTAATTAAACTTTGGATAACGTAATTAACTATTTCCATTTACAGTAAAGTATATCCTGGTTATCTACATATCTATGGTTCCCGGAGAATCATCATCATCATCATCGCTTAAACCAGAATAGCGGCTTGCCAGTCAAGTGCCATCCACTTGGTACTGGGTTTATACCTGCCACTTTCCGTGAAAACGTTGCTCGACTTGCCACATAATTGTTTTTTTGCCTCAGGTCAAAATGTAGATTATTAAATTGTCTTTAAGATGGTGACGATTTCATTAAAATACGCCTGACAGTTTTGGTGTTATTCTCGTTTTTATCCGGTTTAGACATAACTTAACAAATTAATTATACTATGTTATACGAATAAAATTCAAAAATTATCATAGATCAAATTATCAACAAAATAGTGTAATTTAACATATTTTTTCCAAAAAATTATGACTAGCCATTTACGAGTACGTGATTCTCATTTTAAAATCAGCTACTGAGAGGTACCTGCGGTCAGTTGATTGAGTTCGCTCCAAATAATTGATTGAATTGGGCGGAAGCAAAATAGAAGAAATTTGATATCCGTAATAAATTCCTAAAAAAGCACAAACATTTGTTCATTAAAGATTGTAGTTTTCTCTTTCTGGTTTTGAAAATATTCTAATAAATTCGTACTTTTGGACTGAATTGCGAGCATAATATTAGTTGGTACTTGCTCTATTTATTCAAATTTGACATGGTCGAAGTCGCGTTGAGAAACTAGTATACACTAAGTTTTATTTTCAGATTTCAGAACTTTTCCTAATTAAATGACGAAAACATAATATACTAAACAACCGCTAAAAATCATCACAAAAAACTATTCAACATCAAAAGTACCAGGGCATCAGAACTCCACAAGCCGTCGAATATCAAAGCATCGGTACCGGTCATCGCACAAGAGGCTCTTATAATAAGCAGTGAAAGGCGGCGGAATGCCACTTGCTTTCGACTCTCGTTATTGCAACACCAGAACTTGTATTTAGTGGGTCCAATTAGACGCACAAGGGCCTTCGCAAACGCACCGACTCTGACCAAAATCGGTTTAAACAGCCAGCAAATGGGTTAATTGATTAAAACGAGCGCAATTTGAAATTAGGGAGCATTTTTAGTGGTTGGTCTATCTAGCTAAATGGTATATATTTTGTGAAATAATTTTGCTATAATGTGCACACGTTCAAACTTAGAAGTTTGATGGAATAGTTACTATAACTTTAACTTCAGCAAATTGGTTATACAGCAAAGTAGCAGTAGATTTTATGTTATAAATTATAATCAGTTTACTAAAGACACGGTATTTATCATGTTGATTTAAATTTTTGCCTGAAATATACCGTTGCTATACCAGTATTTTGTAAACGATTACAAAATAAAGTTTTTTTAAATTAAAATTGAGTTAAAATTGAGATTTTGTTGGATAAATAAACGGCCAAAAGTTGTAGATACCTTTATGGCTAACGGCAACGTTAGCAACCGACGGATGGCTGCCAACTTTTCCAAGTCGGTCAGTGTGGAAACGCCCTTAAGGTAGGTAACATATTGACAAGCGGTTTGAAGTCGTGTTGAAGTGCTTTGCCAAGGTTTATTCGAGTAGGACATACCCATGTATAGGTCAATTCAAACTTAATGACGTCTGTGAATTTCTCGTTTAACTGCCCATCCCGCCACCCGGAGTCACATGAATTTGCCCCTGCGCAGTGACTTTCGGAGTGTGCCAGGCTGCCATTAGGTGTTATTCTACCTGTATTCTAGATTACAGCAAAAAATGTTAAATTAATTTATTTTTAAAGAGAGGAATGGACCCAATATCGAGCCTTGAGGAACGCCCATTGTCATTTCAGACCCTTGTCAGTTTACGCCACTGTTTACCTGAACTTTAGGTTCCTGACTTACTTCAATAAATAACATAGATATTTCTCGGTATCACATTTGTAACCATCTGTTCTTTAAGGAACCGTCAGTGCAGTTTGGCCTTGCTATTCAGTCCCCGTGGCTCCTACAACCGTGCCTCAGATCCCAATAGAACGAGCATTCAAGCTTTTTCATTTTCAACCAAACAAAAGAAAAATTTACTGACTGGCTTCCTATTCATTCTTGTTTGAAAATTCGTAGCAAATTTCCATTTGACTTAATAACTAGCGAATAATAAAGTAGATTGAGGGCCGATTCCTGAATTAAGTATTTGAGTTTAAGAACGTGTCAAACCCTACTTCAGTGCCAAATTGTGGCTGGGGTTCAGCCTAATATGTAATTTGACAAATACTCAACTCATTCTTAACCTCAAAAGAATTAATAACAGCTGATTAACAAAATATCTACATAGGTAAGTATCATATCAACTAAACAAAACAAAACTATACTAACTTATAATAAACTTAACTACTTACATAAATTCAAAAGAAAAATTCACCTAGGCGTCGAAGTACCACAAATACTCAATTCAGAAGTCGGCAATGAATAATTATTTCTATAACTAATATTTGCATTTTAGAGTAAGATTTTGCTTACCGTAGATAGAGCAATACCTTTTAATTTAGGAACTCAAACTGATAAATCGTTGTTTGGCTACTTTTATAAATAATGTGTTTTCCCTTTAAGAGTAAGCTAGGTACTCGTATTTTTAGCGAGTGCTTTCGTACTATTGTATAAATTGTTAACTTACTGTGCCTATTTTATAAAATCTGTGAATTAAGCTCATAAGTACTTTAAAAAAGACCTGTAGACCTGTACCACTTCTTTGATTCTTTATGAACTTTTGATCATTATTTTGCAAAAAAGTGAATGGAGGCCTTTTCCCATGAGCGGAAAAGCGCAGGCTATAAAAAAAACTACCATAGCTAATTAATGTATAAGACAATAAATAATTATTGTTGTTTGTTCTTATAAAACAATACCGATTTCTCAGAACCAAAACAAACGTTCTTTGTAAGAACACAAGACAGAAAATTATAATAATACAGAACGTCTTAAAAGATTAATTTAGAGATAAGTAATTCTAGACATGCAGACTAATACCTATTATTATCAATTCGCCGTAGGCAACCTATGACCGAAGACGCTTTCATATATTTTATTTGTTTGCCAAAATCTCTAATGTTATACAATACGACAGACAACAATGACAAACATAATATATTTTTAATATAATACTTAGAAAACAAACTCGCTTTTCGTTTTTTGTTATTGCGTAGTTATTTTGTTCTAAAATGTATTTCGACAGCAGCAGTAGTTTTCACCTTATCGCGACAATTTATTACGAATAGTTGTTATAGGTTCGCGTTTGACTAATATCGCACCTGAAGGTAAGTGCCGATGTAGTCAACGATGGAACAAACTTGCCTAGAAGTAACATCAATGTTGAACAGAATTCCCGTGGCTCAGGCAAAGAGTCACCCGAAGTCAGCGGTCCTATTTATGTTTACTCATTTATTTGTTTATAAATAAAAGTGTTCACTCCGTCAGTTGCCCCTAAGTTTTCATTAGTTCGCCGTCATCCAGTCGACATCGGCTATCGCTGAAAACCAGCGCTGTGGCTCAATATCGCAGTCGAGTCCCAGCTTTATGCTGAGCGATAACCGTTTTGCGTAGTTGTGATGCATACTTTGTTGTATTTATATTTAAGTTATTCCTTTAGTTTTTTTTTGGTATGCGTTGTGCTTGGCGCAAAAAACACTTTTTCTTTCTATAGCGATGGCGAAAATGCCAAAATGTAAGGGATTGATTACGTTACATACCGGTAGTGCTTGTCAATCCCATACAATTTTCATGTTTTTTCCAATCGCGTTCGTTAGTAGAATACCACTTGTGTACAGTATTAGGTTATATTTATCAAAATGTATTATATTTTTTAAATAAAATACATTTTTAGCTTAGCTTATCAACCACATTATTACCGCGTTGTACGGTACGGTAGTTAGGTTTATGGAGTGGGCACGGCACCGAACTGTATACGCACCGGCAACATTTTTAGACGATGTACTTGTAAGTAGAGAAAATGAGCCATTTTATATAAATACTGGCACTTCGCCCGCGACTTCGTTCGCGTGATTTTGTTTATCCTGTATATGACTTTTATTTGCAGGAAGAAATAAGATTCTTCAAAAACACTTTAATACCCCTTCAATCATCTTTTAGGGGTAGTTTCAAATAACGAATAATAACAACATTTATTATTTATTTAGATTACTATTTGAGCCAAATTTCAAGAATATTAGCCGAAGGAATTAGATTTTTCATACAAACTTTCAACCCCCTATTTTACCCCCTTAGGGGTAAAATTGCCGAAAATCCTTTCTTATCCTACGTCATAAAAAGAACATACCCTCCAAGTTTCAGGTCTCTACGATCAGCGGTTTAGGCTGTGCGTTGATCCGGCAGTCAGTCATTCAGGACAAAGCATTTTATATGTATAGGTTTAAATCAAGTTATCTAGAAAATACCGCTAGTTATCGAAAGCAAGTTAATTATGTGAGTATTTATGTACACTAAGATTTTTATTGACATTAGTTTTGTTGTACAAAAGAACTCAACGTCGGTACCAAAGCTAAATAGAAAGTGGTTGAGCTCCTTTCTAGGTTTCGATCATAATGCATACGAATAATATTACGAGTATGTCCACATCTAGGCACTCGTGGCGCAGGGGCGAGTCGTTATTATTGAATAGGAAATTTATAATATAGCGATATGAGGTTGTAAGATCATATGAGAATTTCTAGGAACGAACCAATATTCTAAGTTCATAACCAATATATAACCAAATAGTATAATACCAGGAAAAATATCTCGGAAACTTTTTTTATAATCGAGTCAATCTAAGAAGTCCGTTGACGTTTCTCATTTTACATTCCACGATAACTTTCTACGTAACAAATTGAAAATCAAATTCATAATCCTAATTAATTTCTATGTTACCCATACACTATAACAACGAGTATCATTCGGAAGCATCAAGTTTAATTTTTATTAAGTATTTTTATAGCTGTCAAAAATGGGCCTTTAATTTTTTGATAACTCTAGGTACGAATGTAACTAAATAGTTAGCATACAAATGATAGAAAATGTTTAGAAGCTACCAAAAAAAGTAGTTTTCAACTAACTGAATCGCAAATAAACAAAAGAAATCAAAGTGCAGCGAAGCGAGAATTATCAATGAAAACCGCATTATTGTGAGAAAACAAAACGTAAACGTTTGTGAATAACGTAATAATTTGCATGATTTTACCAGTTAAGTGACAAGTGAATATGAACAGGTTGCGAGTAAATACGATGCATATACGTTTGGTGGATGGTTAAATGGAAAATGTATATATTAATATTAGGAGAATGTGCTGAAATGTTTGAGATGATAGAATTAATGTATATGCACGCATGAGAGACAGGCTATCAAACTGCTAGACAATACAGACTCACCCTCAGTTTCCCACCTTAAAATTATCGCAGAATTAATGTGACAAATTATCAAGCACGCGTTAGCTGCTGTGATTGGATGAATGAATTTTCGGCAGCCAATCACAGCAGCTAACGCGTGCTTGACAATTTGTCACATTAATTCTGCGATAATTTTTAGGTGGGAAACTGAGGGTTAGTGCGTAAGCTAAAAAGAACGTTTTGAATTAGTGTGAATGAATAATAGTGACAACGTTGTGCTATACATATAACACATGAACATAGTGTTTTTATTAATTATATCAGACTCTAAGAAATTGCTACGGATTTGTGTAAAAGTGCAAATGGACACTATTCTTAGTTTTAACATAATCTAAAACGTAACATATTAAGTAAGAGTTAAATTGCTTATAAGTCTTTTAGGCAAAATCGTAATTAATTATTAAGAATTTTGTTCTTACTAAAAATACAAAAAAAAAACTGTGACAGTGGATGTTGCACTTTTGCAATATAAATTACTAGATTCTGCCAGCGGCTTCGCCCACTAGAAAGTCGAAAATTATCCCGAAGGAACGAATTCCCGGGATAAAAAGTATTCTATGTGCTATTCCTGAAAATAATCTATTTCTGTGCCAATTTCGTCCAGATTCGTTCAGTAACAAACATACTCACAAACTAACACCTTTATAATTTTAGTTACTAGCTTCTGCCAGCGGCTTCACTCGTCCAAATTGGTTTCTTATCCCAACTGAACATTATATCGGGATGCAAAGTAGCCTATGTGCTATGACAGACTATAATCTATATCTACGCCAAATTTCATCCAAATCCGTATGGCCGTTCTAGCGTGATTGTGACACATACATCTGGAAAGACGTAATTTACACATTTATACACTTAAAACGGTGAAGGAAAACACTAGGCCCGCTGCCTATCCCATCTCACAGAGAGGAGGCCTGTGTCCCAGCAGTGGGAACATTAATAGGTAGCTGATGATGATGAATAATATTATAATAATCATAAGTAACACTAGAGGACGCCTCGCGGTTTCACCCGCGTAGTTCCCGTTCCCGTGGGAATACAGGTATAAAAAGTAGCCTATGTCACCCGGGAATAGAGTAGCTTCCCAACTGTGAAAGAATTTTTGAAATCGGTCCAGTAGTTTTGGAGCCTATTTGGTACAAACAAACAAAAAAATCTTTCCTCTTTATAATATTGGTATAGATGATGATACTTATGTAAAATTGTTTGTAAAAAGTTTATCGCTGGAAGTACTGATCCCATTCTTTAATTGATAGAAAGCACCATTATGTGTGAAAGAAAGAACTTAGCCGTACGTTCGTATCCTGAAAAATTACACGGTTTCTAAGGAATATGCCACAGGAGTGAAACCGCGAAAATAGGCTAGTTATATGCCCTCCCGGTGGGTTCACGTATTATCGACCCGGGGGGGGGCTCAGTAACCGTGGCTTGGTCACCCACGATGAAGCGAAGAGGAGCGAGAGAGGAGGGGCCGCTCGTCAGGGCTTTTGCCGATTAAGCCGACGACGTAGCGGCCAACTAGTAGGTTGCGGTGCCGCTTGGTAACAGGCGACATCGCAACTGAGGCGGGCCGCGATGTCTTATGGAGCGTCCCAGGTCCCATACGATATCGCGGCTGAGGGTTCCAGGCCGCGGTGGGTGAGGAATGCTGGTATTGCGGTGGGTGAGGAGGGCCGGTATTGCGGTGCGCCGCTCTCCCTACCTTCCGCGGCCTAGACGGGGTCGCCACCGTCTGATGGCGGACGCGGTGGGGCCGCAAGGAAGAGGATTGTTGGTATAGCGTTAGCCGCTCTCCCTATCCCCTGCGGCCGCAAACTGGTAGGTGGCGCGGCCATTGACCTTGACCCATCACAGTTGGGCCAAGAGTGCCATACACGGGGTTGTCTGGCACCTATGTGCTGATTTGGTCCCTGGGGTGGTCACGGTGTACAGTGTGTTCTGATGCCGGTGACGGACAGCCGTGGTGGGTTCGCGGTGAGTGCTCACGCGTGCCCGTGTTCCCGCCATAAGTGGCACAGGAGGACACCGTGGAGTTTTAGTGGGTTAGAGTCCCAAGTAACTGCATTATCTCCCCGTGGTAGAGCAGTATTCCTCCACGCAAAAAAAAGCTAGTTATATGAACCATCGCGAGTGGAGATGTTTAGGTCCATAGATAAGAAAGAAGGATTGCGTGGCCAATCCTAAGGTGTCCCCATCAAACCTGGCTTAGGGACGACGTGAAGTAAGGCGAAGCATGAAGCTCAAGACCGAAAGGACTATAAAGAGTGCAGACGAACTCTGACCCACCTAGGGGACATAAGAATTTTAGACCATTCGTTTATTTATATTCTTATTATTCTATTCTACCTATTTAAAAGTCCAGACATCATATATCCTTAATTCCATTCTGTATGCCAAAAAAGTGGTGGATACCGATTACGCTTGTCAACCCATTTAAGCATCCAATACTGTCCGCAATGACAAAACACAACCGAGACACTTAATAATACCAGATGTTAGAAAGTTAAAGACCTTAAATAGTTGTCTTCAGAATCACAAAGCATTAGACCATTTGGAGACCTACTTCCGAAATACACAATAATCTCTAAGTCATCAAAGCTTAATGATGATCAAGCAACTGTAGGATTTCCGTGTGGTTACATAATAGCTAAGAGAGATTATTTTATTCAAAGCGCAGGTTTGTGTACGTAATTTTTTTATGAGTCATATGTAGTAACAGAATAATGGTCATCAAGTTCATTTGAATGTAGATATAAGATAAAGGAAGAGTCATCTGCGATTTTCTTCAGTCTTCTGATGGCAGTTTGGCAATTTTATTCATATGGCATATTATCCAGTTGTTGTATAAACGCCCAGAAATATTGTGAATATTTTTAGAACTTTATCATACACAAGCTTCTGCCAGCGCTTAAGTTCCCTACCACCTTTATAAACAGGATCGCAAAATTGCCCCATTTTACCTCGACAGAGCAGAATTAGGCTGTGCGTGTGGTGCCGAGTTGCAGACCATGCCCCACCGACTGTCATGCCCGCTGTGCCCCAGAATATGCGATTAGAGTGATCTATGCGCTACCACCGACGACGTCGTGGAACTGGCTAAGTTTTGCGCCAAACAAATTTGAATGACTGTCGTGCTAGCGATACGAATAAAAAGAAGCATTTAAAGGGGGAATTATAAACCGGGCGAAAAATATACTGAACGGGCGACTATTATACTTACTAAGTAACTATTTATCCGGTTTGAGTAATACCTTTTAGGTGGTTTTTGTGAGCTGCGATAGTAATATTGTAACATACTTTAATTGTATTTGGGGTTCTATTTTTCTATTTAAGCATGTTTTTCTTTTGAAAATAGCTAAACAACCATTGAGCGACACCGCTGTGCAACGCGAAAGTTACGGTGTATTCGTGTTTTAAATGAAATAGCCCAAGAGCGAATGAAGCGAACTCGGGAGCTTAGAGAACTTCGACACGGATAGTTTAGGTTCAAAGGGGATAACGGGCGCTGAAGTGAGCGAGCAAAGCGAGCGAACTTAGCCCTCGTCATCTACTTCATGTTAGGTTACTTTAGACCCTGCAGACAAAAACTTTTATTTTCAAGTCGCTGTTTTAAACATTTGTATTCGCCCACTTAGTATTTTTGAGTAAGCCATATTCACTATTTTTTACACCTTTAATTTAATTTATTTTCGCTCGTTTAAATACTATTCCATTTAAAGCAATCGTAAACAGGCGTCTTTTAGGCACGCTCGTTCCATTGTATCGGCATCTGTCACCAGTAGTCGTCTGCTGTCCTTACAAAAAGTGCAATAACTCGGGGTTTGGACCTCACAAAGTTACTTACATTTCCGTAATCAGCAAAACGAGAAGCACATTCTCTTCATAGAAACTTTTCCATCACTAATTCGCTTTATCAATTAAGCAAAACTGCAATATCTGGCCCATGGTTTGTGATTTACGTAACAAAATAGACACAAGTTTAGTTATGAAAAGGTTTATTAAAGTACTTAGTAATATTACTAACATTAACCACAATAAGTATTACATATTGCAAATTTACTTAGGACATTTCAATATTTTATACACTTCATTACTAGTGATAAGCGCAAAACGTTTGAGTTATTGCAGATATGTTAGGACACAACATTAACAATTTTTGAAACAAGTAACAGATATTTGTCACGACTAGCAAGTCTTACTAGTAAATACCGCAATAAGTAAGACGCTTATTGTACTTATGGTTATATCACACACATTAATTATTGCTGATCAAAAATGCAATATGTGAATTTACTAACGATTACTGCACTAAGTAAACTACTTATTGCGAGTATCACTATTACACGTTATACCTATCTAAGTAAGAAATGGTCCTAAACATTCGTAAATTATTGTTTTTCGAAGCATTTATATAATAATATATTTTAAAACATAAGCAACTAAGTAATAATTTGATTAATTTTATTCATAATACAGTAAAAAATCATGTTGATAGCATGTCTGATGATGGAGAACATATATTAAATATTTTACCCACGTTTTTCTCGAAAGTTGCTCAAATCTAGATATTGTATTTATCGTAAAGACGGCAGAGCTGTGATCGAGGTCAAGAGCGGTCTCAAAATTGTACTGGGTAGCATCTACGCTGCTTCTCAGAAAATTACTCAAAGGTAGGTTTCCTATATTAACATTTAAACTGATGTCAACAACCGGTTTCGCCGCGCCTTGAACGAAACGGATCACGATTTGGTGCATTTTATTATAAGATGTAAAATATCAGGAGCAGTATTTCGAGTCCATTCATTATTTTCGAAAATTTTGGTCTCTTGTTGTTTTTTTATTGAATGTGAAAGTAGTTTAAGTTTCACACTGGACGGAGGTGAAATCATAAAACCTTTCCTTTTAATTAGAGCATATTTATTGAAAAGATATCGCACATCCACAGTATTCACATATTCACAGTATCCAGTTGGTATTTTTGCTGCTGTAGTTTCCAGACGCACTATTCTTATCGATTTGATTTATTGTAACAGAAAAAAAAGATACATTTAGAGGTACTAGCATTGTGTGGCAGGAGTGACCTGTGGCCTCGGCCAGAGGAAGCGTGTATTTTTTCGGAACAAAAAATAGGTGTAGGTATGGGGTTTTGTCTATCAGTGTATTTTTAACCTCGTACCAATTTCATCTGTTTTAAAATATTGGTTTCGAACATTGAGATAATATGTAAAGCGTAGTATATTATTACCTCAATGACTGAGACTTCAAATCAGCAAACATTGGGTTTGACAGGCCCCGTCTAGATGGATTGATGCCCTGAAGAAAATGTGAGATGACCTTAAGTACCTAGTAGTCTCGACAGACAGAATTGATCGATTGAGATTGCAATTAAGTATTCATAAAGTCCAAACATGACTGACAACGTTCATTATGCTTAAGACCTAATCAATCTCTTTAAAACGGTTTACGCTAGGCTAGTCTGTAAGGTCTTACCAACCGAATAAATCTAACTGCTCCGTCTAATCTTCAAAATATTCTTAGCTTTCATTATTACTTTTTAGCCACAATAGTGATT
This sequence comes from Orthosia cruda, assembly GCA_964057195.1. Lineage (NCBI taxonomy): Eukaryota > Metazoa > Arthropoda > Insecta > Lepidoptera > Noctuidae > Orthosia > Orthosia cruda. The sequence goes on from OZ059838.1 coordinate 34,588,451, forward strand.
TGCTGGGCAATTAGCTTTGTTATAGTCATGACAATGTATTATTAAGATATGGTATTATTACATTAATAATCTTGTTGAAAATCATTGTGATGATTTTTTCTTTTGAATATTTTTTTAACAAATCGCTGCCCTCGTCTGTCGTCGTCATTTCTGTTTCTTCGCTAACTTCTTCCTAATACCTCATCATCATCATCAGCCTTTTAATGTTCCCACCGCTGGGACACAGCCTTCCTTGCATAGAGGGAATACCTAGATTAACTATATCTGCGATACGAGTATCTTTAACGTAAATGAGCATGCTGTTTTAATTTAAGCGACAGTTTATTCAAATTTCCTACTTTCTATTATTCTTAATTATCTTCGTTTCTTTCACATAATATATGAAGAAGAAATGGTCATTATTACTTTTATGCTTTGTTATACTTTTGACAAATGACTCTTTCTCCTCAGCTGGGACTTCATTTTGATGTATTAGAAAATCTTTTGAATTGGCAAGTCCTGGGTGGGTACTTAGAAAGATTTGCTTTCCAGATAAGTTTATAGATTTTTTTCGTCTACAGATAAAACTTATCAAGTATCTGTTTGAATAGGTATTTTATGAAGTATATCGATTGTTGTTTTATGATTTTTGTTGATTGAGATCATTGACTGAGGTCTTGTTTCATTACACAACATCACACCTGTATTGCACGAAGGGTTGGGCAGAAATCCAACTATTAGTGCATCCACATTAAGCCAGTCATGTTTAAGTCACTTGTAAAAGGGGGAAAGTCCTTTGCCGCTGTGGTAACGAATTAGGTCAACGGTCAAATACGATTATATCAATAATGAGGGATTTTACCAAATAAGATACTTACCTGTATACAGTGTGGGGACAACGATATGACAATAATTTCAACTTCATATACGAGTATCAATTAACATTCATAGTCCGAATCTTCAAAAATATATCCAATAGATTATTCAATATAGGTAGTTTGACTATCTAAGCATAGTAGTTAGATCTTTTATTCAAGATTTATTCGATAGTTTCAAACTACTTGTATGGACTAGTATTGCCAGTATTGTCGTAATCATAATTCATAGGGTTTCCGGCGTTTACTCATTATTGATATTTTTCCTAATACTGAAATGTTATATTTTTTTTTGTGCGTACGCACAAAAAAAAATAGTTATTGAATAGGTACTGAAAACACAGGCAGACATTGAAATCCCTCCAGTTAGTGAAGGATCTCTTCAGTATGAGTAACTGTTGCCATGGTAACTGGTAGTAGTACTTACTATTAGATTGTCCTTTTTTATATGTTCGAACCCGAGGAACGGGACAAATCTTTGTATCATATTTCATTAGTAAATTAATGTTGTTGAGGAGTAAAACATGTCGATCCAAGACGGCTTTTAAATAAAGAATTGCAATAAATGTAGGTAGGTCAATAACAACCATTTCCATGCTCAAATGCTTTATAAAATTAATCAAAAACATTACCGCTAACATCAATTTAATAACCTGCGGCAGGGTACAAAATACTCTACGTAAATGCAAATCAGAGTTATCCTACGAACGGCTCAAAGGGATCACTATCGCATAAAGACTCAATTACGCAAACGTTTGACGTTACACACAACCAACATCTGCTGAAGAGACGTCTGTCCCACTCACTTGGTTCTTGTCATATCCAATTGTATGTGTATTGTACCGTTTTGTGAAAGGAAGGATGTATCGCACTGTATATCAAAACTGTGTGTTTAAAATATCGAAACGAGTGCATGCATGATTGTGTGATTTTTTTGATTGGCTTACAAAGCTATAGTTTCAGTAAAAAGCATCCTTTTAAGTTTTTTTGGATTGTCTGTTGTAAAAATACTCAAAGTGCTGTACTTTTGCTGTGTTAGAATTTGAGAAATATCGGTATGTCTATATGAATTTGAGAAATATCGGTATGCTATGATGCGTATAGTTACGGACTGTGTACTTATAGCCTGTTAACCTGTTTTCAATTATACTATTCGACACCTAAATGGATGCGCTTTGTTGAATATAGCAATTTTCGACTTAGCACTGAGAGTTAAAAATTTACGAGGCAATAATACATAGGAATTCATAATTCGCCTGTTAGTAAAAACCAATGACAATTAACACGTACATTGTAAAAATAATTATAAATGTACGGCTTCATACTGATACTCATTTTTAAAATACAGAGAGAATGTCGAGTCCTTAATAACGGGCAAAAACACGCACGCACACATAGACGCGTACTTACGATGATCTCAAATAAATTACAGTCGAAGCGTGAAGCGATGAAGCGTGATGTGTGTTATTTTACCTTCTGTACCATCGTATATATTTTGTGATACTGGCTCCCCCACGCTACTTTAAAAATGTTTGTTCTGTACATAAATAAATAAACGTATAGTTGGAACCATTTAGGAACTAAACAGTACAATGCATCGAAGGTAGCAGCTACAGAAGAATAAACTGTGGTGCAGCTATCAGCACCAAGATAGAGTAAAATATAATTTATAATATACAAATACATATATTTTTGTGGTGTACAAATAAAGAATATAATGAATAAATTAAATTCCAAGAATAATCATTTGACTATCATATATATACTATTGGTTTTAATCGTAAACGTTAAGTTTGGTTAAACAATGGGAGGCATTTTTACTTTGTTGTTTATTTAATTTCAAATTCGTGGTCGAAGCCACAGTATTGGTTGGATGCCTGACAGCCTGACTTGTCTAGCTCGAGAAAAGTGTCATTGAGTTTTGTAGGTATTAAACTACTGTTGGTATGCTTAGGTAGTATTGCTTCGGAGAAAAACAGGCGGTGTGTTTTGTTGTTTGTTTTATTTTTCATATGAGTATACTGTCTATGTACACACAACAAATAAGCAAATATTGATTAAATAATACTGGCGTGGATTTTTTCCTTCTTTATATTTCTATTTACTTAGTCTTAAGCATTTGTATTCACTATAAAAATCATCATCAGCGTTTTTAATGTTCCCACTGCTAGGACACAGGACTTCTCTGCGAGAGGGAATGGGCCGTAATCCACCACGCCTAGTGCGGGTTGGTGGATGTCACGTGTTTTCGAATTTTTTCTTCTAGGACATGCCGGTTTCCTCACGATGTTTTCCTTCACCGAGTTTTAAGTTTATCACAATAATGCACAAAAATGGGTGTGGTATTGAGTGATGGGTTAAATTAATAATCACACCCACACCAAAGTGCGACCTTTTGATGTTATATGGCTATCTTTGAATACTTTTTAAAATATTAGACTTTCTCTCTTTGTAACCGTTTTATGATATGCGTTTTTATGACTCAACTTATATTTTGCGTTGTTATTGTTGCATCACATCGCTTGTTGATAGTTTTGATGTTTGATTTTTATTAAACACAGATTCAATTACTGTCAAGTCTTCCTGTGAGGTTTTGAAGCATTGATGCACATCTTTTTACAAGCTTTTTATTAACTTGCAATGTATGTACGTATGTGTGTTCGGGTCAAATCTTGCAATTCAATTTTAAAGTAGTTATCCTCAACTGATTAAGATTAAATTTTGCGTATGCATTAAAAAAAACAATTTAACAAACTTACAACACCCTCTATTTCCGGTGGCGGTAAAAAATAATAGCTAACCAAAACTTGCAACGGATTCAAGACTTTTCGATTCTTCGACTTTTCGATTTCGAATCGCACTAGTTAAGTGTGGTAGCCCTACTACAATTAGCTTTGTCAGCAGTACAGTTTCATCCAAATCTAGTGAGTAAGTAATTATAATGTAGGACATTGTCGTCACGCTACAATTGCCATCTTAGCATAATTTAGCTATAAGAACCTTGTATCTTTAGGATTAAGACGTTATTATCTTTACTGTCACTTTGTCAGTTAAATAAAGTTATTTTATAAACTCTCCGATTGTCGTTTACTTAATTGGCGCAGCCGGTAGGATCTCTGTAGTCACTCAGTATAGTATAAAACTCTACAAGCTGCTGTGACGTCTGTTCCAACAGTTTAACAGAGATCGCCGAACAAACAAATTTATTGAGCAACTTCATCGAGAGGCTGACGCTGAGTGTGGTGATAATAACCCAAGGAGGAGACGGGAGTAACTTCGGGACTGTGAGTAGAACTTTTTCACTATCCTTTCTGTTTTCCTTTACGTTTTCCTCCTTGATTAGGTATATGTGTTTGTGTTATTGGGGGTCGGACAATACCTGGGTAACATACATGTTTTATTACGATAGAACTTTCGTGATAAAATAAATAGATAGATATAACAACTTTAGTACATTTTATTACGATACCAATCTCGTGATAAAACTATTAGGTAGCCATAATTGTTTAATTCCAGTTTATTACGATAAAAATTTTGTATTAAACTGTGCCACTAAGTAATTAGTTTCTTGGTGTGTGTAGCGTTTCGTATTTCAATAACAATGAATCAGATCGTACAAGTTCCGTCAACAATGACTAGGATCAAAACGCATCATAGTTTAGTTCATCCATTAGATCTTCATAACGTAGTTGAGTTAGAAAGAAGCATACAAATTAAGGGGTTTATAGATAGTAGTAAAATAGTTTTTATATTAGAAATTCCACTAGTAGACAGTAACACATATATCTATTATAAAGTTATCCCTGTTGCAATTCTTAACCCAACCACAAAAAAACCCTTTGTCATTATTCCCAAATATCCTTACCTCCTGGTGAAAAAGTCGAAATACAGACCCGTAGTCAACAGCTGCGAGGCAATTGATGACCTCACATACCTTTGCTCCGAAGACGACGTACTTCAGTACACAGAGGAAACATGCGTCGAGCAACTTATGTTACTTAAACATAATTTCACGGATTACCAACAGCTGGCTGGCCGCTGGCAGCTAAGCAGATGGATCTTCGAGGGGTGGACTAAGGTGACATCAAGGACTTAGTGAACCGTGCAAAATACAGTGAAAGTGTCAGTGATTTCGAGTCATATATACGTGTAACAACTGACAATATCAGTGTATGGACCCTAAGTACTTATGTCATAATCATAGTGTCTGCTGTAGGTCTTATAATATATAGTTGGAACTTATATAAAATTTGTAAAATAAATTCTCTAAGGACTACACAGTTGCCCTTAGATAATTTCTCTCTTATGGAGGGAGGAGTTAAGTGTGGTAGCCCTACTACAATTAGCTTTGTCAGCAGTACAGTTTCATCCAAATCTAGTGAGTAAGTAATTATAATGTAGGACATTGTCGTCACGCTACAATTGCCATCTTAGCATAATTTAGCTATAAGAACCTTGTATCTTTAGGATTAAGACGTTATTATCTTTACTGTCACTTTGTCAGTTAAATAAAGTTATTTTATAAACTCTCCGATTGTCGTTTACTTAATTCACTCAAGTAGAGTGCGATTCGAAATTATGTCAAACCGAGTAATACGCCTTTGCCGTTGCACTTTATTGTGGCTTCCAAATAACATGAAGTTTATTATAAATTCGAAGCTAGTTCCAATTTAGTTTTCAGGTGCACTTTCGTTTGAGGCAGCATCGGTTTCTCGAAAATCCAATTTAGAGTTTGCCAGTATTTCTGGAAATATTTTCATTGCTTTAGAGGTTTAAATTGAGGAGCTCGTTGCCAAGTAATTTCAGAGGCACGTGTCGAACTTCAAGATTAAGCAACGCTTGCTGGATGGGTGACCTTCTATTTCATACCGCGATTCTTCGGTTGCTTTGCGAAGCACGTAGCCGTTGGCCTAAGCTCTCTTTTGTTTGTAGGTAGAAAACGAAAACTCAAAATCCGAAATCAGAAAATTTGACGCACAAAATAATGTAATTACATTTAGAAAAAAATATCCTTATCGCATTTAAGCATTATGACGCTTGATATAGAGCATATATTATTTAATATACTAAACGAGCGGCACCCACTTTCGGAAGCTCTACTGAGGTCATCGAGCATTATACTGAGGTCCTCCATGGTATCAGCCATGACCACTATATCGTCGGCAAACCGAAGGTGAGTGATGTCGCCATTGACGTTACTGCCTAGCTCTCTCCAGTCCAGAACCTAGAAGACATCCATCAGTGCAGCGGTTAACAGTTTCGGCGATATGACGTCTCCCTGTCTCACACCTCGCTGTAGAAGGATAGGTTTCAAGGTCAGATCCTGAAGTCGAACTGACATTGTGTCGTTTTTGTATAAACACTTCAACACCTCGATGCACCGGTAGTCGATTTGGCACCGTTGGAGTGACTGAAGTACAGCCCAAGTCTCGATCGAATCGAAGGCTTTAGTTAGAAAGTAGGTTATTATTTTTTATCTATACTAATATTATAAAGAGGTAAAGTTTGTGAGTTTGTGACGTTGTAAGGGGTAATCTCTGGATCTACTGAACCGATTTTGAAATTCTTTCACCAGTAGAAAGCTACATTATTCCTGAGTGTCATAGGCTATAATATATTTTCAAAAAAAAATAGAGATCCTTATGAAAATTGCAATAATGTAACCCAAGGTAGCAAAATATTGCCTGTTAAATACATTATTTGGCGTGCAATGAGAAAAATATTGATGATAGATAGGGTAGGCAGGATAGGCAGGGTAGCCAGGGTAGGCAAGGTAGGCAGGGTATAGGCAGGGTAGGTAGGGTAGCCAGGGTAGCCAGGGTAGGCAGGGTAGGCAGCGTAGGTAGGGTAGCCAGGGTAGCCAGGGTAGCCAGGGTAGCCAGAGTAGCCAGGGTAGGCAGGATAGGCAGGGTAGGCAGGGCAGCCAGGGTAGGCAGGGTAGGTAGGTAGGTAGCCAGTTGACGGAAGCGAAGCCCCAAGGGTCAGCTAGTTTCCTGATAAAGACGATTAAAATGCTTTGTTGAATAAGTGCTAGCAAGCACTACCTACCACAGAACATGAGGTTCTGAATTCAATTCCCAGGTTGGGCAGTGTTGTGTTGTTGAGCAGTGGTGGCCCAGTGGTGATGGCCGCGACTTACAAATTGTAGGTCGTGGGTTCGAACCCAGGTAGGCGCTTTACTTTGTGTAGAGAATTTCATCACCACTGCTCTCGAAACGGTAAAGGAAAACATCGTGTGGAAACCGGCATGTCTTAGAACTAAAAATACGAAGACATCTGACATCCACCAACTCGCACTAGGCCCGCATGGTAGATTACGGCCCATTCCCTTTCACAGAGAGGAGGCCTGTGTCCCAGCAGTGGGAACATTAATAAACTGATGATGATAATGTTGACGTAGTAGTTTTAATCCATGTTAAATACGATTGCCAGTTTATTTATATTACTGCATGCATAAAAGTAAAAAAGCGGACTTAACATCTTAGGCATTCTCTACTAGTCAACCACATGGTAGGTGCATTGTTTAAACCATTAAAAAATTGTTTGTTATTAACATACTAAAATGGGTAAAATACACATACATATATTTAATATAATATAAACTAAAATAAATATGTATATTTATGAAGTAACAGAAAAGAAGAAAGTGAGATTACTCTCCTTAGTTGTTTTGAACCGCCAGTTTCACAAACAGATCACGAAGGTTCGAAATCTACAATCCTTTAGGATTTGGGCTAACTGTCTGTACTTACCCAGATTACAGGAGGTAAGTACTTAACAAAGTTTAGGCGTGTCTTCTTCCTCGTAGAGATATTTCCTCGCATGCAACGGATTTGGATTCATGCGAGACGCACGGGTGCTCAACTAGCTGCAAACTGCGGTAACTTGAAAGAGTTGTACAAAGCTACTCAAAACCTTGGCAGGTAACAGCAAGTCAAAAAAGAAGCCGCTGAAGTCGAAAGATGCTCATTGTGACGTCAGAAGGGCAGCTACTTTGCTGGCGTCAGTACCTAGAAGAGGTCTTCCTTTTGGTTGGGTCTTCAGGTTTGTCAGCTACATCGACGCCTGACGCGCTGCAAGTCAGTTTCCCACCATCCCGGCTTCTCGACATTAACACAGAACCACCGTCAGCCTCTGAAGTTGCGGAGGCAGTCCGCTCTTTGAATACACGTAAAGCACCAGGACTCGATCTGATAACTGCAATGCTACATGCCGACTTACCCACCGCCACCGCCGTCGACGTCCTGACGCCACTTATTGAAAATATTTGGATCATCAAAAAACTCCAAGACGAATGGAACAAAGGTCTTCTTATAACTGTTCCTAAGAAAGGTGATCTTAGCCAGTGTGATAACTGGAGAAGTGGAGAGGTATATCGTTGCTCTCGATTCTCTCTATGACTTTTTTTTTGTAAAATCATCCTGGATAGATTGTTGAAAACCGTGGATTCTCTTTTACGCAAGGAGCAGGCTGATTTTTGCTCGAACCGCTCCTGTGCGTACCAGATCAACACTCTCCGTATCATACTGGAACAGGCATCAGAATGGCAAAGGGAGATTTATCGAACATTTGTAGTTTTCGAAAAGGCCTTTTGATACGCTGAAATGGTCTAGTATGTGGTCCCGCCTACTGGACTTTAGAGTGCCGCCGAAAATAACCCTCTGCGGGTGCGAAACATGGAAGGTCACAAAGGACATCTCGCGCCAAATATACGTCTTCGTCAACCTCTGTCTTCGTCTCATTCTTGGCATTTACTGGCCCGAGACCATCTCCAACGTCGTGCTGTTGGAAAATGCCACGAGAGCCCGATCTACCGCCAGATCAAGCGTCACAAGTGGAGATTGATTGACCACACGCTTCGAAGGGGTCCAGATCACATACCCGAGCAAACTTTGGACTGAATTTATCTAAGGGAAAAGAAAACGTGGCCGTCCCCGTTAAACTTGGTGTCGCACTATGTTGGCAGAAGCGACGAGCATCGAAATGACATGGAGTGAGGTGAAACGTGAAGCTCAAGACCAATCGCGATGGAGGACATCTGTGGACGCCTTCTGCCCCATCTAGGGTTTATAGGACATTAAGTGAAGAGACGCACGGGACCGATCGAGGTAGCGAAACTTGCGGAGGCCTATGTTCAGCACTGGACCTCTTTTGGCTGAAATGATTATGATGATTTCTAATTATTTGTGTTATGGCCCTGATTGAGACAGGTTGACAGCAATATAGGATAATAAAGGTCTTTCAGAGTGCAGGTAGCGTAACACAGAGAGCACGTTTAGACACAAAGTTTGCGTTTTAGGTGATAAAGATAATGTTGAATTTATTATCATTATCACTACATATTATAAAACAAAGTCCCCCGCCGCGTTTGTACGTGATAAAATCAAAATGTACTAAATGGATGTTCATGTGGTTTTTACCAATATAAAGAATGAGAAACATGAAGGTTTTTGCAAATAATTTGTCACGAGCGAAGCCTGGCGGGTCGCTAGTTAACAAACTTATATAAAATATATACCTATATAGAAACTATACAGAAGAGCGTATAAAAAGGAGGCAGGGAAAGGTGCTAATGGGGCATCAATAAATTCGAAAGCAAACTTATTCAAATTGAATCGAAAGACGACTTTTGGAAATAAACTTTTGTGCGCAGGTGGATCAATGGCAATCTATCCGCTAAAATGTGCCTTAGCGTCTACACAAAATGATATCCTTTCGGTGCTAAAAAGTCCAGACGTGCCATTAGCTTGCGCTACCGTTTCACGTAATCCGGAAACTCTAGACAAAGGGAATTCTATCCCCCAAAGTGTGCCACAGTGTTGGGAAAATGGCAAAAATGAATGGGAGTTCCAAGCGCTATTGAAATTTCACGTGATCAATGCCTTATATTTTGGCATTTCAGAATGACACTTGGTTTTGGTCCCCAGTTCTTACATACTGGAATTGTGACAGTCATTATCGCTGAATTTATAATTTTACACACACAACATGCACAAGTTGATTTAAAGTCAATCTTGACATTTGCTTAAAATCATCGTCACATCTTCCTGCCCTTGTCCCATATTACTAGGGGTCGGCGCAACACGTTTTCGTCTTCCATACCATCCTGACACTCCTGACCCCCGACACGCTAACACTGACTCCCTTTTCTTTCATATCACTCCTCACACATGCCATCCATCCTTTCTTCGGCCGTCCCCTCCTTCTCCATCTATCCACATTTATATTCATAACTCTTTTAGTAAAATGCGTTTCATCCCTACTTATCACCATACATACATCATCATCATACCAGGACAAACGGTTTCTTTTTAACTTTTTTGGCTCTGGTGCCACTTTCAAACTTTCTCTATTATACTAATTTCTCACTTTATCCATTCTCGTCACTCCGTATATCCATCTCAACATTCTTCTGCAGTTTGCTTAAAATATTTTTGTTATTTGCCATCAATTATTATAAATCGACGATTATGACGGTGAATAAATTACTTTCTTTATCCCAAAACAACGTGACACAAACCTTTCTCCTTGAATACTTATTCAGAAATTCTCTTGGACTTTATGACGAAGTGATTATAATTAGCTGAATTTGCACATTTTTGCATTCCTTTTTTTGGTCCAATTAAGGCAACAAAAAGAAAAATGTATCGTTACTTGGAATGTGTGGCTATTTAGCTACTTTGCAAATGTTTACAATTTTAACTTGATCCTACTAATATTATAAAGGCGAAAGTATGTGAGTGTGTAAGAGTGTTTGTATGTTTGTTACTACTTCACGCTAGAACGGCTGAACGGATCTGGAGGCACAGAGATAGTACTATTTATTCCGGGAAAATGTTCTCGTGGGATAACTGGCAGAAGCTAGTATTCCTATAAATCTAACAAATATTAAAAATGTGAAAGGTTGGATGGATGTGTCGATGTATGTTTGTTACTAAGTCAAGCTAGAACGGCTGAACAGATCTGGAAGAAATTTGGCACAAACAGATTATAGTCTTCTGGATAACAGCATATAGACTACTTTTCATCCCGGTTTAATGTCCCCTTGGGATAAGAAAACCCTTTTCAGGCGAATCGAAAACAGTAGCAAATAAATTCATTTCTTTTTTCAGAAAGACTGGCCCACAGTGAACGTGACCTGGTGAATCATTACAACATTATACCTACTAAAACAATAAAAAACATATAAAGATTTCATTTTTATTATTATTGATCGCGCTAGACCTCTATCTCACCTGATGGTAAGTGATGATGTTGTCGTGGTTGCATTAGTATTTGGCATTTAGGCATTTTTGATGCCTCTTATTTCCCGGGCTTTTATTCTTTTCAGGAATATCTGACTGGGTTGTGGTGGTCAGCTAGGTACTCGCTCTATGGTAAATATTAGTTTTCAGCTGCATCGCGTTATTCCAGAAGCTGACCCAACATAGCTGATAAGAGTAGCCTAGGGAGATATTCAGTTTTTTCAAGGCTGTTATCCAATATGGCCTTACAGCTAAAAACGTTTCTAATAAAACTTTTCGGTAAAAAAATTAACCGACTACCAAACCAAAACACTATACCTATGTTTTTTCGTTTTCGACACCGACTGCCGAAAATAAAGTTATTTTGCCGCTTTGTAGTGTTTTGTTTTTAAAGTCGGTTTATTTTTTTTTATTTTCTCTGTGTTGTTTTGGTACCTTATATTACCATGAAAATTCGCATTATTAAGGACAAATCAAAAACTACTAGCCAGATCTTGATTAAATTTAAATAGGACATTCGAAAAACCAGCTTTCAAATAAAAAAAAAACATTAAAATCGGTTCACCTGGTAAAAAGTTCTGTATTTTTATTCTGTTCACACACAAAAAAATACAGTTGAATTGAGAACCGCCTTCTTTTCGAAATCGGTTAAAATTTACTTATGCAATAAAGAAAAAGTTATATAAGATCCGTCAAAATTTCTAGACAATTATGTATAATAGGAAGTTTACTTTAAAAAGTTGTTTATCTACTATCATAAAAATGCATATTAAAGAATACCTCCAAATACGAGTTGCAATACATAATCTGACAACCTTACATAAGTAAAGCTAAACAAACAACCAGTTGCAGTTAAATATACTGACTTATAAAACTGCAAACAAGTTTTAGATAGCTTCATAAAATCCAAGTTTGTGTTCCTGCTCCCAGACAAGCCACGCCGGTAAATTGAGTCGGCGGCTGAACTTCAGCAGCTGTTTATGCGGTTCTCGGTGGCTGCATCTACCAAAAAGTCTTCGGATAAAGCATCACGCTGGCAAGCCAAATATTTGCACCCTCAACCTATTGGTCATAATCCTCATTTTTTGTTTTTTTTTCACACCCTGTCGGTCACTGAACAATTTTCTACTCAGTTTTTGTTATGACATTTGTGACTGTTTTGGGTAATAGTCTTTGGTATTTATTTAAATGTGTTTAAGAGTGCATCGAGTACTGTTATTTTGTTATTTTAGTGTAATAATTTTATTATTTATATATATATAGGTATATAATTATATTATTTTTACAGGCATTATATGAGTCATGTTAGATCATGTTGGCATAAGTTTTGTTTCCTGCTCTTCTTCTTGTTTATCTGATGTGAGCTATGCTAATGCATTCAGTGATGATTCTATACACCTACGCGATCAACTGTCTTCTGTCTTTTCTTGCTACAGCAAATTTCTCAATATAGTTCATATAAATGCTCAAAGCGTTCCTGCTTATCCCTCCGATTTATTATCCTCATTCGAATCCGATCTTATTCAAGCTGTTCTCGTCTCAGAGACTTTTCTCAATCCAACACTTCCTTGGAGGAGTCACCATCTATCTCCGTTGAGATATTACTTATAAAGTCGTTGATCAGACTCCGAGTAATTATTCAAAATTTGCTGAACACCTTTTTATTGAAGTAACTTTTAACCACACTAAATTCCTTTTCAAATGTTTACTATAGTTATTCATGCCAAACAGATTATTTCCTTTCACTCGAATCAAAACTAGAATATTTTCCTTCATTATAATACTCGGAGACTTCAACAGCTGTTTGATCAAGGATGATGTGCGCAGCCGCAAACTCCACTGTCTGGTCTCTTCTATCAACATGCATATCCTTCAATTTGACACCACTCATAATGCTCTTCACTGTAACCCCACACTTCTAGACCATATCCTGGTTTCTGACCCAATCAAAGTAGCCACTCAAGGGCAACTTGCTGCCTCCTCCTCTTATCATGATGTTATCTTTCTCTCTTATAAAATTCGCCCTCCTTAACATAAATCTAAATTTCTCTTCCTTCGTAGTTTCAAGAATATTGATCTGGATCGCTTGGGAGAAGATGCGGGCAATATTGATTGGTCTTCTGTTTATGATAGCAATGACTTGGACAGTAAGGTTGCTGAATTTAACAAGATAGTGTTGAAACTCTTTGATAAGCATGCCCCGCTCAAAAAGTTAGAGTGGAACACCTTCCAGCCCCCTGGTTGTTTGAAAGCATTAAAGGTGCGATGTCGAAAAGGGATAAGGTAAAAGGCGGTACAAAAAGGATCTTACTGATGAGAACTGGTCTCTATACAAGAAACTGCGCAATCGGTGCGGTCGTGTGTATAGGGATGCTAAAAAGCGCCACATCCACAACTCTGTTCAAAACTTCAACAAAGCACAAGTATGGCAAATTTCTCTGCAAATCTGTTGATGACAGCACGCTTGATATAGACCTTAATGCAATTAATCTACATTTCTCAAAATCACCTTTTACTCTTGACGACAACGTTAAAGCTTCTACTCTTGACAATCTCTCTAAGCTTCCTCTACCAATGTGTACTTCATTCTATTTTTACCCAGTTACAGAAGGGGATGTAAAGCGGGACGTCACATCTATATCCACGAAGGCGTTGGGTGATGATGGTCTGCTACTCCAGATGCTTCTTCCTATCCTTATTAAACTCTCTCCTGTCATCCTCCATATTATCAATTACTCCCTTTTTTCGGGCTGCTTTCCTTCGGCATGGAAGAAAGCACATGTTCTGCCTTTACCCAAAATCCCTGAATCCTCGTCAGTTTCCCAGTACCGTCCAATTTCTATTCTTCCAATCCTATCTAAAGTCCTTGAGAGTGTGTTAATAATCATCTGTCTCATTACCACTCTTCTAATGGCCTGCTAAGTCCTTATCAATCTGGATTCCGCCCTGGCCACAGCACTGTATCGGCCCTAGTTAAACAACTGACGACATCCGACTGGCCATGGAAAACAGGCTCCTTATTGCAGCTCCAGTATTGATTTTACTGGATTTTAGCAGTGCTTTTAATTCAATCGATTTTGAAATTATCTTAGGTATCCTATCCTCTCTTAATATATCTCCTGCTGTGATCGAATGGTTTAATTCTTATCTTCGGCATCGCTCGCAATCGGTTCGCTCATAGGAGGCTTCCTCTGACTGGTGCGATCTCGCTGCGGGTGTTCCTTTCTCCTCTTCTTTTTTCTGTTTTTCTTAACGCTATCACTAAGGTCTTAGCTTCACACTTTCATCTCTATGCCGACGACCTGCAGCTTTATCGCCACATCAAAATAGAAGAGCTCACTGGTGATGTCGATGCCATCAATAATGATCTTAAAAATATTTATCAGTTGGCTAAAAGTTTTGGACGTTTAGTGAACCCAACTAATTCACAAGCGCTCATTATTGGTGGCAGAAATTTCGTCAATTTACTGAGTAACCAGCATCTCTCTCCAGTTTTGTACGATTCTGTCGCTATAGCCTATTCATAAAAATTGGATTTGCGTTCAGAGGCCTTAAACGATCTCTTATGTCAAAATGTGGACAAAAAAAGTGGTTTCTCCTTACCGTCACCAGATGGCGCTTATCCAGTTTCAATTCAAACTTATGTTTACGTATCACGAGTGAGCGTGAGTAAAAACTCGCACTAAGGCCTCAGAGCGCGCTTAGAGTAGACGTATCTGTATTTATTATTTAAAATTAACAATCTATCGGCGAGCTATTTTGAGTCTAAAGACCACGGCTGTACAAGTATTTTTTGCTTTTCGCAACGTGACTGTACTTACATCTTTTCGCCGTTGAACTGTACCAACATCCAGCGCAAGCGCTAGCAAGAAGTGCCCCTGCCCTCTTCAGACCCGTGGTGTGAAAGAGACGGGCTCCAAAAATTCATCCTGCTTTCTACGGACTGGGCGCAGAAACGTGCCAAGATTGTAAACAATAGGTTAGTGGTTCGACGTCACAGTTGTAAAGAAGGACCTACATAACTTATAATGAGTTCTCCACGATCTTCAAGTGAATCAACGCCGCGCGCAGTTTCTCAACCTGATCTCTCAAAACTACAGATGGCGGAATCTGACCAGCCCCAAATTACTTTTCGGAAAAGAAAGCAGCCTGACTCAGAATATGAGGATTTCAAAACTGAATTTTCCAATTATCGTAAAGAATTAACAGCTACCTTAAATGGTTTTGCGGAAAAGCAAGCAGTAATGATGAACAGAATTTCGAATGATGTATCAGCCATAAGGGACGAAATAAAAAAGTTACAAAGTACTACGAAAGATATCCTCTCCGAAAAAACTAAAATCAAGTCTGATATAGTTGATCTGACACGTGACACCGTTGCCGCAACAGCTAAGGTCGATAACCTTGAGACAGAAGTTCAAAATATGAAGATAACTCCTATGGTACAACAGGCATCTAATACACTATCTTGTGAAGATGTTGTTTCTGAGCTACATGAGAGAGATGCACGGAGCAAAAATATAATCATAGTGGGTATACCGGAAGCTAAAGGCATTAATAAGGAAGATCGCATAGCATCAGATAGCAGACAGGTTAATAATATTATTAAGATAGCGTTTCCTGAATGCCCTGACCCTATCAAGATCCACCGTGTGGGTCTCTTTAAACCTGGCAAAATACGTCCCATAAAGGTATACCTAACATCCCAAGAATCTGCAAGAACAATCCTTCGAAATAAAACAACTATCAAGGAACCTCTTAAAATTTATCATGACCAGACCCCATATCAACAAAAATACATAAATAAATTAGTGGACGAGCTGCAACGCCGTACATAAAATGGTGAGCAAAATCTTGTTATCAAATATAGTAACAACACCCCTAAAATAGTGCAACAACAACCAAAAAACTTCGCAAATTAATTGAACTTAACCAAAACAACAAACGAGATAAAATAACATATGATATTACTGATAAATACGCGGATTTGGGCGAAGGCCGAACATCACTTAGATTTTGTATGCGAATATCCGAAGCCTAGTAAAGCCTGGCAAATTAGATGAACTTACCTGTATATTGGCATCTATGAAAACTATTCATGTAGTTATACTCGTGGAGACCTGGATCAAATCCGAAGCCGAGGCGGAAAGCCTTGTATTGCCAAACTATGTTCACTACTACAACTTCAGAACTCACAGTAGAGGAGGTGGAGCTTCCTTCTTCGTTCATAAAAATCTTAAACATGAATTTCTCAGCAGCAAATGCGAGAACGACAACCATTTTATATGGATACATCTGAAAAGGTTTTCATTAAATATTGGAGCTATTTATAAGCCAGAGAGAACAAATACAACAAAATTTCTCGATACACTTACAGAAGAACTGCATAAACGTAAGAGAATAATACTTTTTGGGGACTTTAATTATAATCTTCTCACTAAAGAACGAAATACTATCGCCTACGAAGAAACACTTCAAGAAAATGGATGCATGATACTGAATAAAATAAACTCGTTGCACTGTACACGTGAAACATCAACAACAAAAACTATACTAGACCATGTTATAACTAGTTTCAAAGAAAACAGTTTCCACGTTGCAGTCATTGAATCCGCCTTATCTGATCATAAGCAGATATTTTTGGAAGTGAAACAATATAAACCCCAAGCTGTAAAGAAGAAGCAGTACCAAACTCTAGAATATACCAAACTATATAAAACTTTAGAAAACCTGGATTTCAAGGCTATTGGACAGGACTACAATAATTTTCATGTAGCGATGCAATCAGCTATTAATGAGAACAAAATAACAAAAACAAAAATCCAGATCCAAAAGAAAGAAAAATCCAATCATGTCAGATTGGATCAACAAAAGTATAATTACCCGAATAAATAAAAGAAATGAATTGTGCAAAGAGCATAAAATTAACCCTAGTGATAAGAAAATAGAAGAAGAGTACAAAAGAGAGAGGCCACGTGTTGTTGAACTGATTCAAGGAACCAATGCTACTTATTATCATAAAGTATTTAAAGAATGTGAAGGTAAGCCTTTGAAAATGTGGCAATTAATTAATAATCTTTCTAATAATAAAACTAAAGAAACCTGTGCTCCTTCAAAATTAGAGTCTCCTACGAAAGTTATTACGGATGTAACTGATATATGTGAGGCGTTTAATAATTACTTTTCTAATATAGGCATTCTTCTCGCATGCCAAATACCCGCTACCTATCACTATGGTCACACCACTACTCGTCTAAGTACCACTCACACCCATGAACTCACACAAATAAGACCCACCACCGAAGACGAGGTAGCCAAAATAATTGACAGTCTAAAATCAAATACAAGTGCTGGAATTGATGGTATAAGTGTAAAGGTCATTAAATCTTGTAAGTTTATAATCTTGCCTACTTTAACAAAGTGTATGAACGAATGCTTTTGCAAAGGATGGTTCCCAAACATGCTCAAAATAGCAAAAGTTACTCCTATTAATAAATCTGGATCTAAAAGTGATCCGGGCATTTACAGGCCCATCTCTGTGCTTCCTGTGGTCTCTAAAATATTTGAAAAGTTACTTCATAACAGACTGTCACAATATCTTAGTTCCCAAAACTTTTTATTTGATCGACAATATGGATTTAGGCAAAAGTCTAACACACTTTCAGCTGCAACTGACATAATTACTAAAATTAAGGCTAACATAGATCAAAAGCAAATAGTCCTCGGTGTATTCATTGACTTAAAAAAGGCGTTCGATACCGTCAGTCACAAACTACTACTGGATAAATTGGCAGCGATTGGCATAACTGGAAGTGCATATAAAATGTTCGTATCTTATTTAGAAAACCGATATCAGGTGGTTAGGATATGAGAATGCATTAGTGAACCTAAAATAATCAAATGTGGTGTTCCACAGGGATCTATTATGGGGCCACTCCTATTTCTTATCTACATTAACAGCATGCATGAACAAAAACATACACACACAAATAAAATTCACAACATACAATCAAATATATACCCGTAGCTCTAGGCGAGCATATGATATACAACTATATAAACCGCGAATTAATTACGATAAAAAGTGTATTTTGAATCAAGGAGCACAAATCTACAACTCTTTACCTAAACATATAAAAGATACTAAGTCAATATCTCTATTCAAAAAGTTATTGAAACAACATATTTTCAAAAGCATTACAAAAAAGTAAATCTGTCCGAGTCCAATATTATTATCGTACTCACTTCATGTAAACCGTTCCTTATAACTGCTCAAAAGCTGTCGTTAGTTAACACGAATGACAAAGTTAATTCAAATTACCCACTAACCCAGAAATGTATTTTTTTTATTATTATCTTTTTTTTACAATACCTACCGTCTATGCGCATCTGTACTTGAAATTGCTTAAGTTTTGTTTTATATTTTATTTCTCCTCGTAAGTGATTTGTAATCTTTGAGAAATAAAGAATTTTAAACCGTAAAACCACTTAGGTGTCTTCTTAGACTGCAATCTATCTTGGGACTTTCACATTGCAGAAGTAAGCACGAGGATATTTTGCTCTTTTCAGTCTCTGAATTGTCTCCAGAAGTTTCTGCCTTTCTCAACTAAAGTAACTCTTGCTTAGCCTCTTTTTTTTTCACATAGGCCTTATTAAACGGCGACAAAAGGTGCACGGTTCGGGTCGGTCGTTTCCTATGGAGAAGAACCGGCAAGAAACTCCATGGTTACTCTTTTAAAAATGGTTTAGTTTTACAATATTTCCATGTTACAACATTAGTACTTAGATATGGGGGGACAACGTAGGCCCGACAATAAGTCGTAAGAAACTAAAAAAAAAAAGATCATATATTATATAAAAAAGTTAACAAATTTTAACTAGCATCAAGAAGGCCTACAATGTTCACACATTCCCAAAACAATCGGTAAAAGAATCTATACAAAGGTAAAAAAAAGAAGTATAACAAGACTAGCACAAATTTTGTTATCAGTGCTGTAACTATTCTTAGCAAAGGGCTATAAAGATGATTGAAAATCATTGTAAAAAGTCTCATTAAAAGAAGGAAAGAAAAAATGAGATTGAGAATAGTTAGAGACATCCACATATTTGTGCCGTTTACAAGTTACCAGGGAAGCTACATGCGCAGAAGGAGCTAAGGCCAAAACTGTTATCTTCAACGTAGTCCTTGATTCTATAATATGCTTTTTTAATAAGGACACGTTTGATGTACTTTCCATCGGTCAGTTCTATAACTGACTTTGGCAACTTGTTATAAAAGCGTATACTGTTTATAAGAAAAGACTTGCTAGTTTTCGTTAATCTGAATTTGGGTATTACAATTTTGTGGTTACTGCGTGTATTTAAATTATGGAAGTCGCTTCTAGTTTTGAAAAGCCCTCGATTTTTACGGATTCTTCTTCCTCTTCTTGGCTATGCTGATGTCTGCTTCCTTGATACGACTGAGGAACTTCCTTATAAACTCGAACGATTGCAGAATTTATGCATCCGCTTCATTTTTGGCCTCTGAAAGTGTGACCATGTGTTGGATTTTCGGCGGCGGTTGGCTTGTGGGCAGCCAATTCGACCAACTTGCGGTTGAAGT
Source organism: Orthosia cruda (assembly GCA_964057195.1). Taxonomy (NCBI): domain Eukaryota; kingdom Metazoa; phylum Arthropoda; class Insecta; order Lepidoptera; family Noctuidae; genus Orthosia; species Orthosia cruda. The sequence continues at coordinate 34,608,151 of OZ059838.1, forward strand.
GTCTGCCCATTCGACAGCGCCGAGATACACACACTCTTTCTTTACTTTTTTCTGTTCAATACAACCCTATCTCTCCTTCATATCTTCGGGAACGCTTTGAGTGCCTTCTTCCGAGAGGAAAACCTTACCGTTCCTCATCATCTCTTCTCCTTCGTTTTCCTCCCCACTCATCAAGTCGTTACGGTGGATCATTTACTGTTCGTGCTTTCCGCCTCACTCTATACGGAATAGCTCTTCGTTGGGTATTTTCAATATATTTAATTTAGGATTTTAGTTATAGATTAAAAAATACTTTTTTTAAACAATTAAAAAAAGTATTTAAAAGTATTTTTTAAGTATTTATTTTTTTATATTATATTATAGAAAAAAAAATATTTTTTCCTATTAAAAAATAATTTTCAGATGAACCCAATACGTTAACATAATGACCATCGTGTACTTAGCACACCTTTTTTTCTAAAACGCAATATCACTTAGAGCAGCTCAGGAATCGAGTGCTGAACCCAGTGGGGTTACCATAAGCTCTTAAAGAAAGGTTATTTCCATTGTGCTTATGTCTTGTAGATCTGTCCTTTTTTACAGTCGCACCAGGATAGTTTGAATCGCCATTGTAAGGCCCTAGTGGCTCCAGACATAGTGAGATTCTAGGAGAATTTAGAAAAAATAGAAAGAAAGTTAAGAGGGTTGGTCCAAACCCATTGACTTTTCGACAATAAATAGAATCTCATTAATAGAATCTCACTTTGCTCAGCAAAGCGTTTGGGACCAATAAACCAACGAGACAGACAGAAAGAAATGAAATAATTAAACTATAAGTAAAATGAAAAAAAATTGAATACCCCGTCTCATGTTTAATGCATGCTACCTAATTAATCTAGTACTAGACGCGCGATTCAAACAGTAAAACACCCATAATAACTTTTGAACAATCCAACAAAAAAATTCAAAATCGGTTCATTCGTTTAGGAGCTATGATGCCACAGATAGATACATAAATACACACATACACAAATACATAGGTACACATGTCAAACTTATAACAGCTCTCTTTTACCGTCGGGGCTTAAAAAGAATAGATAACCTTCTATAACGTATTTAAGACTACTTGAGTGCGGTTCCAAATTATGTCAAACCGCGTCATACGCCTTTGCCGTTGCACTTTATTGCGGCTTCCAAATACCATGAAGTTTATTATAAATTCGAAGCTATTTCCAATGCTTCTGACACTTTTCAGATTCACTGGGGCATTTAGTTTCAAGGTGCACTTTCGTTTGAGGCAGTATCGGTTTCTCGGATATCCAATTTAGAGTTTGCCATTTCTGGAAATATTTTCATTGCTTTAGAGGTTTAAATTGAGGAGCTCGTTACCAAATAATAACAGTGGCACGTGTCGAACTTCAAGATTAAGCAACGCTTGCTGGATGGGTGGCCTTCCATTTCATAGCGCGATTCTTCGGTTGCTTTTCGAAGCGCGTTAAGCCGGTAGTTAAGTAGGTAGAAAACGAAAATTCGAAATCCGAAACCAGAAAATTTGACGCACAGAATAATGTAATTACATTTAGAAAAAAAATATTGAGGACGCTTGATATAGAGAATATATTATTTAATATACTATACGAGTGACTCCCACTTTGTATCATAATTGTCATAATCTTTGTATTCCTAATTATTCTAATTACGTTTGGAGTAGGAAATTCTTTTATTAATAGAGATAAATTTCAAAAATTTGTTGAATTATTTTTAATTCAGTGTAAATTAATTACCTAAAACAAGACGCGTAATTTCACGCATGTTTGGAAGGATCCCTACATGCGATCTAATTAATTTCGAAGCAGACCAACAAGTTATATATAGTTAGAAAGTCATCATCATATCAGCCGGACATAGGCTGCGTCCACTGCTGGACATAGGCCTCCCCCAAGCGTCGCCACACTGACCGGTCTCGTGCGTCCCGCATCCAGCGGATACCCGCTACCTTCACCCGGTCATCGTTCCACCTGGTGGTAGGCCTTCCAACGCAACGTCTTCCGGTTCGCGGTCGCCATTCCAGAACTTTTCTGCCCCATCAGCCATCCGTTCTGCGAGCAATGTGCCCTGCCCACTGCCACTTAAGTTTGGCAATTCTTCGGGCTATGTCTGTGGCCCTGGTTCTCTTGCGGATCTCTACATTTCTGATTCGATCACGCAAGGATACTACTTTTGGTGACTGTAAGCTTTCTGATAAGGCCCATTTTGAGCGACCACATCTCAGAGCCATAGCTCATCACTGGCAACACACACTGGTCATAGACTTTCGTCTTGAGACACTGTGGTAAGTTGGAAGAGAATATACCGCGTAACTTCCCGAACGCTGCCCAGCCAAGTCGTATTCGACGGTTGACCTCTTTCTCGAAGTTTGCCCTACCAAACTGGATCGTTTGTCCCAGGTAGTCATAGTCGTCCACAACTTCGAGTGTAGAGTCTCTTTCGGAAGCTCTACTGAGGTCATCGAGCATTATACTGAGGTCCTCTATGGTATCAGCCATGACCACTATATCGTTGGCAAACCGAAGATAAATGATGTATTCGCCATTGACGTTAATGCCTAGCCGTCTCCAGTCCAGAAGAGTGTGTTACGTGACTTAGAAAAGTGTAACACCGAACCTAGAAGACATCCATCAGTGCAGCGGTGAACAGTTTCGGTGAGCGGTGTATATGACGTCTCCCTGTCTCACACCTCGCTGTAGAAGGATAGGTATCAAGGTCAGATCCTGAAGTCGAACTGACATTGTGTCGTTTTTGTATAAACACTTCAACACCTCGATGTACCGGTAGTCGATTTGGCACCATTGGAGTGACTGCAGTACATCCCAAGTCTCGATCGAATCGAAGGATTTAGTTAGAAAGTAGCAAGTTATATTTAGTTAGAAAGTAGGTTATTATTTTTTATCTATACTAATATTATAAAGAGGTAAAGTTTGTGAGTTTGTGACGTTGTAAGGGGTAATCTCTGGATCTACTGAACCGATTTTGAAATTCTTTCACCAGTAGAAAGCTACATTATTCCTGAGTGTCATAGGCTATAATATATTTTCAAAAAAATAGAGATCCTTATGAAAATTGCGATAATGTAACCCAAGGTAGCAAAATATTGCCTGTAAAATACATTATTTGGCGTGCGATGAGAAAAATATTGATGATAGATAAAAATTTGTAGGTAGGGTAGGCAGGGTAGGCAGGGTTAGGCAGGGTAGACAGGGTAGCCAGGGTATACAGGGTAGCCAGAGTAGCCAGGGTAGCCACGGAAGCTTGAGTAGCCAGGGTAGGCAGGGTAGGCAGGATAGGCAGGGTAGGCAGGGTAGGATGGGTATGGGCAGGGTAGGCAGGGTACGTAGGGTAGCCAGGGTAGCCAGCGTAGGCAGGGTAGGCAGGGTAGCCAGGGTAGCCAGGGTAGCCAGGATAGCCAGGGTAGCCAGGGTAAGCAGAGTAGCCAGGGTAGCCAGGGTAGCCAGGGTAGCCAGGGTAGCCAGGGTAGGCAGGGTAGCCAGGTTAGGTAGGATAGGCAGGGCAGGCAGGGCAGCCATGGTAGGCAGGGTAGGCAGGGTAGGCAGGGCAGCCAGGGTAGGCAGGGTAGGTAGGTAGGTAGCCAGTTGACGGGAGCGAAGCCCCAAGGGTCAGCTAGTTTCCTGATAAAGACGATTAAAATGCTTTGTTGAATAAGTGCTAGCAAGGACTACCTACCACAGAACATGAGGTTCTGAATTCAATTCCCAGGTTGGGCAGTATTGTTGTTGAGCAGTGGTGGCCCAGTGGTAATGGCCGCGACTTACAAATTGTAGGTCGTGGGTTCGAACCCAGGTAGGCGCTTTACTTTGTGTAGAGAATTTCATCACCACTGCTCTCGAAACGGTAAAGAAAAACATCGTGTGGAAACCGGCATGTCTTAGAACCAAAAATACGAAGACATGTGACATCCACCAACCCGCACTGGGGCCGTATGGTGGATTACGGCCCATTCCCTTTCACAGAGAGGAGGCCTGTGTCCCAGCAGTAGGAACATTAATAAACTGATGATGATAATGTTGACGTAGTAGTTTTAATCCATGATAAATACGATTGCCAGTTTATTTATATTACTGCATGCATAAAAGCAAAAAGGCGGACTTAACATCTTAGGCATTCTCTACTAGTCAACCACATGGTAGGTGCATTGTTTAAACTATTAAAAAATATTTTGTTATTAACATACTAAAATGGGTAAAATACACATACATATATTTAATATAATATAAACTTAAATAAATATGTATATTTATGAAGTAACAGAAAAGAAGAAAGTGAGATTACTCTCCTTAGTTGTTTTGAGCCGCCAGTTTCACAAACAGATCACAAAGGTTCGAAATCTACAATCCTTTAGGATTTGGGCTAACTGTCTGTACTTACCCAGATTACAGGAGGTAAGTACTTAACAAAGTTTAGGCGTGTCTTCCTCCTCGTAGAGATATTTCCTCGCATGCAACGGATTTGGATTCATGCGAGACGCACGGGTGCTCAAATAGCTGCAAACTCCGGTAACTTGAAAGAGTTGTACAAAGCTACTCAAAGCTTGACAGGTAACAGCAAGTCGAAAAAGAAGCCGCTGAAGTCCAAAGATGGTCAGCTCATTGTGACGTCAGAAGGGCAGCTACTTTGCTGGCGTCAGTACCTTGAAGAGGTCTTCCTTTTGGTTGGGTCTTCAGGTTTGTCAGCTACATCGACGCCTGACGCGCTGCAAGTCAGTTTCCCACCATCCCGGCTTCTCGGCATTAACACAGAACCACCGTCAGCCTCTGAAGTTGCGGAGGCAGTCCGCTCTTTGAATACACGCAAAGCACCGGGACTCGATCTGATAACTGCGGAAATGCTACAAGCTGACTTACCCACCGCCACCGCCGTCGACGTCCTGACGCCACTTATTGAAAAGATTTGGATCATCAAAAAACTCCCAGACGAATGGAACAAAGGTCTTCTTACAACTGTTCCTAAGAAAGGTGATCTAAGCCAGTGTGATAACTGGAAAAGTGGAGAGGTATAACGTTGCTCTCGATTCCTTCTATGCCTTTTTTTTGCAAGATCATCCTGGATAGATTGTTGAAAACCGTGGATTCTCTTTTACGCAAGGAGCAGGCTGATTTCTGCTTGAATCGCTCCTGTGCGTACCAGATCAACACTCTCCGTACCATACTGGAACAGGCATCAGAATGGCAAAGGGAGATTTATCCAACCTTTGTAGACTTCGAAAAAGCCTTTGATGCGCTGAAGTGGTCTAGTATATGGTCTTCGTCAACCTCTGTCTTCGTCTCATTCTTGGCATTTACTGGCCCGAGACCATCTCCAACTAGGAAAATGCAATGAGAGCCCGATCAACCGCCAGATCAAGCGCCACAAGTGGAGATTGATTGACCACACGCTTCGAAGTGGTCCCGATCACATACTCAAGCAAACTTTGGACTGGAATCTCTAAGGGAAAAGAAAGCGTGGCTGTCCGAGTGTCATTCTGAATTTCGACAGTTAATTATTTCGACAGAGTCTCAATTTCGAAAAACAATAGTTCGACAACTCATTGCTTCGTCAGAACATATATTCGACTAGCATTAGTTCGACAGATTATACTTCGACAACACACATCTTCGAAAAACACTACTTCGACAAAACCATTCCTCGATACGCACTTGTTCGGCGGATCTCTAGTTCGACGGAACATAACTTCGACATAATACTGCTCTGAAATGTGACAATACATACGATCACGTGTCGGCGTTACGGACTAAATTGAACTGGCTGCCGATTCGGCGTCGTCGAGATACTCATATCCTATTTCTTCTCTATACTATCCTACCTAATCCTAATTCTCCTCAATACCTTCGTGAACGCTTTGGGTACTTTGTCCCGAGGGGTAAACCCTGTCGCCCTTCTACTTCTCTTCTCCTTCGTACCCCACGTCACACTTCTAGCCGCTATGATGGCTAAATTCCATTACAGTGCAACATTTTCCTTAGATTTTCACACAACTGCATCATAAAATAACTTTTCAACACACTTGCTCGTAAAGTGAGCCTTATTACATCGCATTTAGGGCCATAAACCGAGCAATAACACACGCGTACGTAATAACATTACACACTAATGCGTAAAAGAATTATCCCTACAAAGTTAAATTAGTACCTTTCTGCAAGTTAAATGCGAGTAAACAGAGCATTTTCAATTTAACCGAGTAATACAGTATTTTTTTTAGTAAAACCAAAGAGGTTTTATGCCGCTGAAAATCAATGTACATTTTTGGAATAAATAAGTATGTACATCCTTATTTAATAATTTGTTATAAAATATTAATATATTTACATTTTATCTCACAAAAAAAGGTTGCGCGCCTATTTCCATAATTTTCATATTGTGTTTTTATTGTATTTATCGCTGTGTAGTAAATTATTTTATATGGTTAAGGTTTCGTGCAGAAGATGAACAATTGATAGAGTAAACCCCGCCAAAAATACTAAATGAACCACAAAATGCAAGCGTTTTTCTCTGAACTCGCCAATACATAAAAGCCATGCTCCCTGTGGTGCATCTATTCCTGGTGGTGCTCAAACATGGTATTGATATCAAAACGTACCTGATGGCATTTATGAAGAGACGGCTCGGACGGATATATTGGTCGAACAACTAATGTTTTGTCACCAAGCGACGTTGAAAAGATTTTGAAAGAGGCTCTGGATAGTCAGTACCTAGCAACAAAGGTACGTTGAATATCATTAATATGAACGTATCTAAGTAATTTCGTAACCTTAGCATAACTTCTTAGGACTAATTAATTGATTTCGTTGCAGGTTGCCTTAATATTCGGTGTTATTGGTGCATATAAACGACAAGAGCTTTATAATATTAGAACAAATGATGTAGAAACCCGAAAGCAGACTCTATTCATAACAAGGCGAAAATCAGTGACAAAATAACGCAAGCCATTAAAAAGTTTCCTTGGGTGGGTCCATCTCGTAGCATGAGTTATTTGGTTCCTACTGTTATACGATTTGCCTTTGTCGCCAACATTCACATGAGAAGAAAACGAAAGTAGGTATCTACTAAAGAAGTGGCAAGCACCAATGTAACATAAACTGTGAAATTGCCATCCAAATCAGTCCAATATCACTTAGAAAATTGTACGTTCACCAATTGTTTTAATAATTAGACGATATAAGCAATAAGTGTTTGTTTTTCTTCGCAAATTTGTTGAAAAACGTCGTATAATACGCGTGAGCTCTGCTCATTACACGCTCGGCTGAATTAAGCCCTTGCCTACGGCTCGGGCTGCAAGCCACAGCCTCATGTGTAATCAGCAACTTAGCTCACTTGAAAAAAGCGTTTTCCAAGCAGCCAAACTGTGCGAAAGGTATCATTTTTTTTCACTAGTGCTTTTTTCTTTTCTGTATTTTTTATTTTTACTCCGTCGTCAGCCAGACTCATAGTTTTTATTATTTGAGAAAAGTTTTACAACTTAGTTAAGTACAGATTATCATTCATATAAAAATATAACTAATACTTAATTAAAGGCGATTTTAATTACTCTAGATTTAGATTTGATCAATAAATTAATTTTAAATATTCATTAAATATGTTTGGAAGAACGTATATTTTGCTCGTGCCTTTTTGCGTTACGACGTGACAGCTATTTGCTTTTGCATTTACATCTGCTTTAGATATGCCCGAGGAACTATTAGTTAAATCTGTGGATATACTGAGCGCGCTTGAATAAGCTCGCTATTTTATTAATTTCTTGCTTGGATCATAAATATTTCTTTTTATATCCTCGCACAATTCATAGTAAATTGTTGTATGATACACGTACGTAAGGTGGTTCCCGACTCGTGTCGATTTATTCACTTGTCGGGAATGACCTACATACTTTTTCCGTTTCCACTTTTGTTTTATTTCAACTGTATGAGTGAAGATATAATTGTGTATACAACGGCATATAATTAGGTATTAAAACAATCGCGTGTTATTATTATCGCATTTGGCTTCGCCTCATGTGATTAACCCACGATCGTGTTTTAATATCCCCTATTATATGACTATTGCATAAACCACTATTATTTTCAAGTCGCTGTTTTAAACATTTGTATTCGCCCACTGTTTGTCGCTCACTTAGTATTTCAGTAAGCCGTATTCAGTATTTTTTACACCTTTAATTTTATTTATTTCTCGCTCGTTTAAATACTACCCTTTTTCAAAGCCTCAAAACCTGTAAACTTTGACAATAAATAATGGTTTAAAACGTTCTTAAGTCTAAATACTCAATTCAGAAATATATTATATATATACTAAAATTACAACTCAAAAAAGGAACACAGAAGCCGGCACTGTTTTACATAACTGATTTAATTTTAAACTTAATCCTAGGTAATGAATTATGTAGATTTAAAATCTATATCTTAAATCTATATAAAAATTAATCCCTATTTCCCTTGGTTACGGCATCATGCGTGAATGGCTCCAGCCACTGATTTCGCTAATTATTATTTTGTTGTGTTTGTTATTGTTAGGAGTATGTTCTTATGAAAGAAAATTTAAGAAAAAAGGATTGGTAGGTAGGTAGGGTAGGTATGTAGGTAGGGCAGGTTTGTAGGTAGGGTAGGTAGGTGGGTAGGGTAGGTAAGGTAGGGTAGGGTAGGCAGTTGTCGGGAGTGAAGCCGCGGGCACAGCTGGTATAGAATAAAATATTTATTTATTATTTACTTACATAACTAGCATCTAGCGTTTTTTTTATGAAATAAAAGACTGATCTATGTTTAATTCATTAATTTTACTTTTTAATTCCGTGTTTCTCTACCGTGTCTTACTTTCCATTTTTCTTCAAAGAGCATGAATTTAATGGCTACTTACGTAACAGAAGTAATTCTTAAATAATAATAAGTTATTATGTACTCGCATTATTTAGACTGATTGGCCTGTTTTGTTTGACTATGGCCTGCCTGGTGTTTACATCTTACTCCCTTTAAAAAAGTGAGGTATTTGTTTCAGGTGTAGGGACATTATATGCTGACTAGCTGCAGCCTTCGGCACCACGTATTAGTAGAAAGTAGTATTTCTTTGCTTTGTGTATCAACTATATTACTGTAAAGTTTCATCAAAAAATCCATTCCGTAGTTTTTGCTTGAAATAGTGACAAACATACATAATACATAATAATTAAATACTCATATTTTTTATAAAAAACACAGGACATGTTTTAGCTGTTTTCACATTATAGGCCAATTATGTAGTGCAAGCGAGCAGAGGTCTTTTCTTAAAGCAGAAAATTCGCAATGTCTAAGTTATTTTAACATTCTTGTTAGTGATTAGACATTGCGAAATGAGTGTTATAGTTATATATGAACCAAAGATTGTTGATTTTAATTCAAATTATTTTCTTATGTAGTACAAATGTTTAGATCAACTTGCTTTCGCAATTTGCCACATAAGTTCAGTTAAGAAGGCCGTTCCGCCAGTAACGTCCTTGGTGGGCGGTATGTTTACGACCTTACTCTTTATAAACCTTCAGGCGTGCTCGATAGATGGCGTTGGCGTCGAGTTAGAAGTCGCTATGGTTTGGTTACCGTGATTAGGGTATATGCAAATGTTTTTTTTAATAAATAAGCCATCACCTCAGATCAGTACACAGTGATTTTATTATTTACATCTCTCGCTAGTGTACCTTCAGATCATATTCCACCAAATACCATCAGGTATTTAACAGAACAGCGTTCTTCACCGTCGACCACATCATCGCTTACCATCAGGTGAGATCAAGGGCGAGCCAATAATTAAAAAAAAAACCGGTTGGATTAGAAAAAATCTGAAAGGAAAAAGAAATAGAAATCATTAAAATAAAATAACGTATAACCGAAAGTTAGTTTACATATATTACCAATAAGCCACAAACAAGACAGCCAATCTGTGTAGATTGCTATCTAAAATCTGGGCCGGTTTTTTTAAAGAGGTAAAACTTTTTGTTTGTTTGCAGGATTGTGCAGCACCAATACGAATAAAATAGATTGAGTATGAGAGCAGGAAGAAGTTATATCTTTCCTCTCTCACGTAACAAAATGTGTCTAGACGCGTCGCGTACTTGAAATTTTATTCTCAATTATCCTCCAATCATTTTCAAATCATCGTCAAAAAAATTTCACTTCAAAAATTTTACACTACTGGAAAACTACTGCTAGTGCAGTAGACTACTTTTTATCCTAGACTAAATCCACAGTAAGATAGGCCACAAGAGCAAACTTGCGAGGTAAAGCTTGACGTTATATTTACCTACTTCTTTTTTCCTGTCAATTAAATCAAACTATAGTCTCAACCATTCAAGTTTTGTTACACCAAAATGTAACTACTCGGACAGCTCTGTCAATCTGCCACATTCAAATCCTGAAAGATGCAGGGTGTTCGGGCATGAAGGGCAGACAAGGAGGTGGGCCATATGGCCATAGTGGAAAGAGCCCCACATTAGCACAATGTTTTGGGTGGGTCTATAATACTCCATTTGGACAGGTTTAGGGATTTCCAGATTGGCCCCTGCAGTTATTTTTTAGAGGACATATGCTTTGCCGGAGTTATGAAGTGTATTTAAGTAGGGGTGCATGAAAGGAGCATCCCCGAGGAATGTTAAATATATCGTATTGCGATCCCAAGCGCCCGGCGCACCCTGAAAAGCTAGCTCCCGGTAACGCATGGTCTAGCTGACAAGTCCTTTCACCACGATGAGTCGAACTCAAAATTTATAGGTATGAATGGAGTAAGTGGAGTTGGTCATCTAAGTAACTTTCTAGTGGACGATCCCGTCTGGACCAAACTTGGATTAGAGATTCTCAGTTAAATTATAATTTAGTTTGAATTTAGTTTATAACTTGAATTAGTGAACTGGGACAAGCATTAATCATTAATTTTGATTGTTTAATACACCTGAAGAAACTTTGCAGGATAACCTAACGAAGTTTTATTTTATTTTTATTATTGATAGGCTCGTATTTGACCATCCTAATGGTAAGCGATGATTTGGTCGACGATGAGGCACGCTTGCCTAGAAGTTACCACGTTTGACTTGAAGAATCCCAGTTTGTGAGTCAGGTATAAAATGGCAACATATATGACTTGTTTTTAAATTAATAAAATAGTTACATTTTTTTTTCCGTTCGCAAAATACGCGCTTAGACGTGGAGTTGCGGACACCTGCCCGTCTTAATCTAATCATCTACATTTATTTTAATTTGTATTTAATAAAAATATAAAAAAAAAAAATTGTTCAATTAATCAATCTTTTAATTACCAAAGTCTAATAAATTACTTTCTTTTAAATTACGTTGTTATAAAAAAATCTATGCAGATTACAACATTTGCGTAAATAATTGGTTGCTGGGAGTATATAAAAGTGCCTGGTCAAACATGATTGAAATAACAGAGTGTAATAAGACGTTTCACTTTTTATTAATCGTTTTATCAGCAAAGCAAGTGAATCTTTGTATATCTGCCAATGGCTATGCGAACCATTGAGCAATAAACAGCTTATCATTGACTACACTGCATATAATAAGCGAGATAGGACGACGCGAGAAAGATAAGTGAAAGAGGCAGTTATACAATTCTATATTCTACTTCAACATTGTCAAAAAATAGCAACTACGCAGGGTCTTGCAGCCAACTGCTGAGACACAAAGACCAGCTGTGACTACCATATACTATTCAATATATTAACGTGGATTGCGGCCCATTCCTTGAACAGTAGGGATGCCTGTGTCCCAGCAATGGAAACATTTTAGGTGGATAATGCTGTGGCAAAGTCTCGGTGGTCTCACGATCGCAAGTGCATCTGCTGAGCGCAGGGTTCCATTTTCAGGTTAGAAAAAGCGGTATTGTGCTTTCCATTACAATTTTCTCAGTAGCAGCCCGAAGTTTTGAAGTTGGTAGTGTGACATTCCCGTGCCTCGAAAAACAGTTAGAAATTTGGTCTTCCGCCTGATTACTCTTTTGTCGTGTCCGTTTACGGTCCCATCGGACTATGAGACACAATTGTCCACTATAATATTATTGATGACTCTACCTAAACATGAGTTTAATTTAAAATAAAAATGTTGTACAAAATAAATTTCTTTGTAGGTATAATTCAAACCTTAACCTTGAAATTAATGTTGTTGACGCATCGTTCTTATAATTACAAATCTGCTGATCTAGAACTTTTTGAATTGAGTCAATCCGACTGTAATCGTTGTGACTATTAACTGACGGAATCCAGGCATATTTATCGTCAGCATCATTTTCCTGGCCTTATCTTAATCTATTTGGAGCCAGCACTTGTTCTTCATCCATAATTCAATTAGAGGTAAGTGTGGATGTAGAAGATATGTTACACGAATTAGAAATGACGTCTAATTCGTGTAACATATCTTATGTTAAACGAATTAGACGTCATCGTCATTATCATCAGCTTTTTAATGTTCCCACTGCTGAGACACAGGCCTCTTCACTGTGAGAGGGAATGGGTCGTAATCCACCACGCGGGCCCAGTGCGGGTTGGTTGATGTTACATGTCTTTGAATTTTTGGTTTGGTTTCCTCACGTTGTTTTCCTTTACCGTTTTGAGAGCAGAAGCCAATTAGACGTAACCCAATTAAATAGTCAACTCCTTTCAGTCACATCATCTGTCATACAATCCATCTATTGTGTCTTTGGACTCTATCTACCAATGCACCCATCTATATTCCCCACTGAATTCTATTCTCACGACATTTTCCTCACCGCAGTTGTGGTACTTTGAGACATCTTTGTCATAGGTATTTCTTTTTCTATCCATTTGCGTTAAAGTACACATCCTACTAAACACATACAGATACAAAACGAAACATACACATTATGGTTGTGTACACTGCACACAACCTTAAGTTTAATATGATATGAGTGAAAAACAAATGAGGTTACTAAGATTGTGAATATCGCAAATTTTTCTAATAGAAAACTGGCAGATACTTGTCTCACTTGTTATCAACATCTTTAATAACATAGTAAGGTCCAAAAGTTTGCAGAATATTTACCTTAAAATACATATATCAAAGGAAAATATACCGCGAAATTTTTTGGACGTCCTCGTATCTTAGTATTGAAATAAAAGAACACCTAAAACCTACATTTTCTCGCAAAAATCTTACCGGAACAAACACGAAGCGACTGCATAACGTGAAGAGCTGAGAGTTGTGTACCAAACAGAAACACACGCATCCAAGGACCTTAGCGCAAACTGTAGTGTTTACCTTCCGGTGTAATTTCCAACAGGGAAAAGTAAAGTTAAAGATAAGTTTACTGCGCTTTTTATTCTTTGGTTGATGTGTTATTTGTGTTTTTTGTGCCGTTGGTAAACTGTGTCAGTATGTATTCTAATGCAGTGGTTCTCAAACTTTTTTGGTGACGGAACCCTTTTGGGAAGCAAAATGCTTGATGGAACCCTAAAATAAAACAATAGTTTTTAAAAGTGTATTCTTTATTAATAATTATAATAAAAGTACAATGTAACAGTTACTAATTTTTACTTACTTTACCACATGGCACGTACAATAATAGAAGATATTAAAAAAGAAAAAATCTAACTAATGGGAAGTATGAAACTGTTTTTTATTTTTCATCAATTGGTTGATATCAGGTTTGATAGAAGACAGTTGAAGTCTCATATCAGATTCGGCGTCCAGTCTATTGCGATATTTTGTTTTCGTCGCTGCATAGGTCGAGGATCCTGTTTCGCACAAAAAAGGTTGTTGAGAACGGGAGAAGAATATTCAGAACCATTTTGCCAAGCATTGGATATTCATCACGGATTCTGCACCAAAAATCGTTGAGAGGCGTCGTTTTGAACAGTGAATCCATACTTGTGTCTGATGACATTTCTAAAAGAGGGTCATATATCTCGTTTGACATACTTTCGGGCATGAATTCAGTTTCATTTTTGTATTCAGTTCTTCGGGAAAATACTTTTCAAAAGATGAGCGCATCGAACTGAGATATTGGACCAATTTTTCAAACACATAAAATCTTGAAACATTTCTGAGTCGTTATCGCTAAAAAACTCACTGAGTGACGTAAAGCTTTCTATTTGTTTCTTACCAACGCATATAATCCAAAAATCTAATTTTCTTTTAAAGGCAGTTATTTTGTTATAGGCCTGAAACACTGTTGTCTGTTTGCCTTGCAGTGATACATTTAATTCTTTCAGTTTTTGAAAGATATCCGCCATAAAAGACAATCGGAACAACCAAGTTTTATCATACAAACGGTCCTTCATATTAAAAGAAGTATCTGCTGAAAGAAACATGTAAAACTCGGCTCTAAGTTCAAATAGCCCTGTTAAAGTTTAACCCCGAGACAGCCATCGCACTTCTGTATGGAGCAGCAGTGTTTTATGTTTGCTGCCATAATCTTCACACAATAATGAGAACAATCGGGATTGTAGAGTTCGTGATTTGATAAAATTAATTATTTTTACCGCTTCATCCATAACTAATTTTAGATTTGACGGCATTTGCTTTATCGCAAGTGCTTGTCTATGCAGAATACAATGGCTGGAACTACAATTAGGCGCTTTATTTTTTATTCCTGACACTGCTCCTACTGTTTTACCTATCATCGCCTTGGCCCCGTCTGTACAAATGTCAATGCAATTGTTCCAACTGAGATTATTTTCTTCAAAAAATATATTTATTTTATTTAAAAAAAAATCCCCGGTAGTGTTTGTGAGCAGCGGTGAACACATAATCATGTCTTCTTCAAAAGAACTTTCATATGGACATGTGACTAGTTCTTGTTTGACGTAGCTTGCCAGATCATGGATTCGCCGTGAAACAGTATCGTTTGATAGCGGCACAGTAGAAAGATGCTTTGCAGATTTTTGTCATCGAGCATATATTTTGTTATGTCTAATACACATGGCTTCACCTGCTTGTGCAATGCGATAGCTAACTAAATATAATGCCTCCGTGGCCTTTTTGTTGATAATTTGTGTTACATGCATCATATTTTTTTGACTTTCCAATAACTGATCTTTTTTACGAACAAAAAATTCTTTCTTTTTAAACTCGGGGTGTACAGTTTCTAAATGTCGGCGCAATTTGGCAGGTGCCATGGAACTATTAAGAAGCAGTTTACTACATAGCATGCAAAGAGGTGAGCCGTTGGAATCAAGAAATCCGAAACTGATATATGATTCATCATACTTCCTTTTTTTCGTCTTTGAAACCGTCGAGCTTGACGTCGTGGCATCATCGTCTGGATCGGTGATTGCTATATTCTCCGCGCGTACTGTTACCGTACGTACGTACGTACGTACCGTCATTACAACCACGGTAATTAGCCGGGTGCCCGACTTGTCCACAAAGCACGCAGCTGGGAGGCTCCGTGCATTGTGATCGGTCCTTTGGACGGGAACAGTCTTTGGTACTGTGCTCTCCCATGCACTTAACGCACCTGGGAGGCGCGAAGCAATTAGTCTGAGAGTGACCGTAGAGTTAGCAGTTGTGACACTGACCAACGAGATGGGGACGGTATGGCTTTTCTATAGAAATGCCTGATAAGTTGCATACGGTCCTGACATTAAAGATGGGATTGTGACCCTCGAAGGGGAAACACACGACAAGGACCATGTCGTAGAGATCTCCGCCTCTTGCTTTATGCAATCGGTGGACCTCTGACACAGGGACTTTTTGCGCTAGTAAATCCTTTCGGATTTCTTCCTTCGGGATCTCCTTCGGAACGCGCTTTATGACTACTCTTGTAAACTTTTCCTCCGGAAGGGAGTAAGTATGGAAAGATAATTTCCTTTCTTTAAGAAAACGAGTTAAATCTCGATAATCACGGGGAGTGGGGACTTGAATTTTGATGCCTTGTTGGCATGCAGTGGCCTTGGTATAGTTGATTTTACGCGCTACACAGGCGCTTGAAATGTCGCTCCATTTCCCTTTATCTTGAAGATAAATGGGTGGAGGAGGAGGGGGCTTCCTAGTGGTAGTGTTTACAACTACCATAGGGCTGGGCGAACGGTTTAACCGTTGAGAAGGACTAGCGGGGGCGGGGGCGGGGGAGGGTTGCCTGTCGGGCAAGGCCGGCGGCAGAACTGGCTGGGGAGAGGTTTTGGCTACTGGCTTTTTGGCCTTGGTAGCGTGAGGGGGACTTTTCCTCATTTTCCTCTTTCCACCAGAGTGGACAGTGAATTCTCTGTCATCAAAGTCAGAAGAAGAGGACATAGTGGCATAGTCCTCTGACAAATCGGGGTTATTGGGGTCAACTGGGGGGTTTTCTATAACCTGATCGATGTGGTCAGCTACTGCTGCCCATTCATCGTCGGTACTGAGGGCTGTGTCCATATCGATGGGAGAGTCACCTTCCTCATCGACCCAAGATTTGGATCTGGACCTAGTGTCTGCGTGAATAGCGGCTACGCGCTCCTTGTACTTTTTGTACTGAAGACGGTCCGACCTCCTACGAGGAGGAGGCTTAGTAGCCGAAGTCTGGGGCTTTAGAGGGCTACGGTCTCTCTCAGAGGGAATTGGATCTGGCTTTCTAAGAACCTCGCCCTGGGAAAGGGTGGGTGATCTAGGCCCGGAAGTGGGCCTGACGGGTGGGGAGGGTGATCTGGGAGAGTCCTTCTCCTCACATGGCACGGGGGCCATGCTAGGTTCGGGTTCTAGTACATCCTCAACGGTCGGATTTATGTTAGGTACGAGGGCTTCTAATACTGTGCCAAAAAGAGTGGTGAGTCTAGCTCGGAGATGACAGTCCTGAGCGAACCTCTCCTTAATGGTTTTAATGGCGTATTGCACATTGTCTGGGAGATGACTTACGTCAGAATAGGGCGGGGGGACAGGAGCTATGTAAGGTGCACATCTGGCAAGAGATGCAAGAATAATCTTAAATCGGGCCTGGTTTTCATGACGCGGACTGGGATCATCCGACATCAAGTCCTTGACGAGCTCTATTACCTCAACGGGATGCATCGTTGTCAATAGAGCCAGAACAAGGAGAAGAGAAAAATCTAAAACTACTAAGGGGCTGACAACCTTATTCCCCGGGTGGATGGGCCCGGGGATGTGTGAATCCTACCCTCCCAGCCGGGTTAGACTGGGAGGTGAGTATCTGGTGAGCCCTAAGCTTGTTATCCTGCCACCAATCTTATTGGGTGGCAGGGGTCTTAGGGTACCGGTGAACCCACCGAAGATGGGCCACCTTCCTCCTGTGTACCGAAAGTCTGGCACGTCGGGGTTGAGACACCCGACCGTGCCAGGTGAATCGCTGTGGGGCAGAGACAGGGGTTGACTAGGCTATCTACCATTTTTGTTTTTTTTTTTTTTTGTTTCGGGGTGGAAAATCCTCATTGGATGTCGGTGAAAAAGCTCATTCCACTACCGAAATGAGCGTAGCAGAGTTCCCGCGGCGAGAGCTGAGCGACGTGTCGCTGAGCGTCGTGGCACGCGCGCTGCCGACGTGCGTCGCTCACTATGCGTGATGCAGCGCCGCGTCAACACATCGGGTCGACACAACACTGCACGGCGGGAGAGATGTTCGCGACGAGGCGTCACAAAAATGTTAGAATAGTTTTGTAGATATAAATAGTATAAACAAAACATACGTCTGCTTACCCCAGCGCGCGAGCTCGTACTAAAAAGTTTTAGACGAGAATTTTTCTTTTATAGTTTTTTCAAACATAAAATTTCGACCACTTTTTGAGGCACTAAACATTATGTTTTAGTATATATGAGTATGTATTAAGTAAATATGGGGTCTAAAGAGTAAATTAGAATCGTTACATACATACTAAATGCGGCAGTTACGGAAAGAAAGCAAAATCAAAACAAGTCAAATTCCGTAAACACGACCGGCCGCCATGACCGTTTAGTTCGAAATGAGCAGTCAGTTTTTTTATTTTTTTTTTTAATAAGTGGCGTCTCGCAAGCAGTTAAAGTGACCGACATATGCTTAACCGGTCTTCCCTGTGGAGACTAATCTCTTAGCCTCCGGCCAGGCTTCAAAGTACTAAACCTAAAGCGACAGCGCTAAGGGCTACCCCAGTTGGGGTCGGACCTCGGCTCAGGGCGTCGCTGGGGGCAGGCTAAGGCCGGATCTAATAAGGTGATTCTACCATCCGTTCGGAAAAGCCTACGTGGAGAAGAACGGACAAGAAACTCCAATAATATCTGACTTGCATTTAACTATGGCTCAGCACGCGGGCTAGCTTATAGAATCGAAAAGGATTACGCGACGAGCCTCTGCGGTGAGGACGGAACGAATATGTAAGTTAATTTTGTATGAACGGCGGGTTCGTACTATTTACGAACCCACTAACCGTCCTTGTAGATAAGGCTATCGAGCTCCTTAGTGATGGACTCATACCTCGAAAAGAGGTTGGCGCATTCAGCGGGAAGGAGAGAGCCCGCATTCCGGATTTCAGTATCCAGAGCACGGGCTTGAGGGGTCATAAATATTGAATACGCGCTAATAATATTTTTAGCGACGCATATATATGGCTTTTGCCCGGAGGGGGCGACAGGGGGCTGGCACTTAGCAGCAGGGGTGGTGGTAGCCACCTTCTGGCTTTGCGCGGTCATAGGGGCGGCCTTAAGGGCGGCGGGGGGCATTGAGTCGGGGACAAGAATTGGCGCTGCGATGGGAGTAGCCATCAGCGCTGGAATCGGCTGGGAGCAAGACTGAGGAGCCACACTTTGGTGGTTCAGCTTGCCCCAGGGTGAAGGCCTCTGAGGGGCTAGTCTGGGGGGAGTTGAGAGGTAGGGGCTACGCGCGCTCGGCGCGCGTCATTACGCTTGGCCATTTTAGGCGCAAGTTTAGGGGCTTTTGGGCAACCACGGTAATTAGCCGGGTGCCCGACTTGTCCACAAAGCACGCAGCTGGGAGGCTCCGTGCATTGTGATCGGTCTTTTGGACGGGAACAGTCCTTGGTATTGTGCTCTCCCAAGCACTTAACGCACCTGGGAGGAGCGAAACAATTGGTCTGAGAGTGACCGTAGAGTTGGCAGTTGTGACACTGACCAACGAGATGGGGACGGTATGGCTTTTCAATGGAAATGCCTGATAAGTTACATACGGTCCGGACATTAAATATGGGGTTGTGACCCTCGAAGGGGAAACACACGACTAGGACCATGTCGTAGAGATCTCCGCCTCTTGCTTTATGCAATCGGTGGACCTCTGACACAGGGACTTTTTGCGCTAGTAAATCCTCTCGGATTTCTTCCGTCGGGATTTCCTTCGGAACGCGCTTAATGACTACTCTGGTATACTTTTCCTCCGGAAGGGAATAAGTATGGAAAGATACTTTCCTGTCTTTTAGAAAACGAGTTAAACCTCGATAATCATTGGGAGTGGGGACTTGTATTCTGATGCCTTGTTGGCATGCAGTGGCCTTGGTGAAATTAATTTTACGCGCTACACAGGCGCTTGAAATGTCGCTCCATTTACCTTTATCTTGAAGATAAATGGGTGGAGGAGGAGGAGGCTTCCTAGTGGTAGTATTATTTACTACTACCATAGGGCTAGGCGAGCGGTTTGACCGCTGAGAAGGACTAGCGGGGGCGGGGGCGGGGGAGGGTTGCCTGTCGGGCAAGGCCGGCGGCAGAACTGGCTGGGGAGAGGTCTTAGCTACTGGCTTTTTGGCCTTGGTAGCGTGAGGGGGACTTTTCCTCATTTTCCTCTTTCCTCCAGAGTGGAGAATGAATTCTCTGTCATCATTAGAGTCAGAAGAAGAGGACATGGTGGCATAGTCCTCTGACAAATCGGGGTTATTACTGGGGTCAACTGGGGGATTTTCTATGACCTGATCGATGTGGACAGCTACTGCTGCCCATTCATCGTCGGTACTTAGGGCTGTGTCCATCTCGATGGGAGAGTCATGCTCCTCATCGACCCAAGTATTTGATTTGGACCTAGATTCTGAGTGTATAGCTGCTACGCGCTCTTTGTACTTTTTGTACTGAAGACGGGCGGACATCCTACGAAGAGGAGGAGGCTTAGCAGCCGAAGTCTGGGGCTTTAATGGGCTACGGTCCCTCTAAGAGGGAATCGGATCTGGCTTAGTGGCACTATTTGCCTGAACCTCGCCCTGGGAAAGGGTGGGTGATCTAGGCCCGGAAGTGGGCCTGACGGGTGGGGATGGGGATCTTGGAGAATCCTTCGCCTCACATGACACGGGGGCCATGCTAGGTTCAGGTTCCACTACATCATCTACGGTCGGATACATGTTTGGTACTAGTGCTTCTAACACTGTGCCAAAAGGACAGGCGAGTCTACCTCGGAGATGACAGTCCTGAGCGAACCTCTCCTTAATGGTTTTAATGGCATTTTGCACATTAATAGGGAGCTGACTTACGTCAGAATAGGGCGGGGGGGCAGGGGCACTGTAAGGTGCACATCTGGCAAGAGATGAAAGAATGATCTTAAATCGGGCCTGGTTTTCATGACGCGGACTGGGATCGTCCGACATCAAGTCCTTGACGAGCTCTATCAACACCTCAACGGGATGCATCGTTGTCGATAGAGTCAGAACAAGGAGAAGAGAAAAAAGACTAAAAACTACTAAGGGGCTGATAACCTTATTCCCCGGGTGGATGGGCCCGGGGATGTGTGAATCCTACCCTCCCAGCCGGGTTAGACTGGGAGGTGAGTATCTGGTGAGCCCTAAGCTTGTTATCCTGCCACCAATCTTATTGGGTGACAGGGGTCCTAGGGTACCGGTGAACCCACCGAAGGTGGGCCACCCTCCTCCTGTGTACCGAAAGTCTGGCACGTCGGGGTTGAGACACCCGACCGTGCCAGGTGAATCGCTGTGGGGCAGAGACAGGGGTTGACTAGGCTATCTACCAAGGCCAACTACCCTGCTCCCGACTCCTTCTGACTGCCGTGTCCAGACGGGACTTGGCGAGTGGGCGGGTCACCACTCCACTTGGCTTCGTTAACACCGTTAGGTATCCACCAAGGTAAGTAAGTAAGTCGTGGTTTTAACGTCGCGCGGAGACGCGGCGACCGCAGTGACGTCACGCAGTGGCGCGACGAGTCGGAGAGAGGGGCGCGGCGGGGCGCGGCGGGGCGCGCGGTGGGGGCGGCGAGAGCGGCGGGCGGCAGCGAGACGACCGCTCGGCGGCGATGGTAGGCGAAGAGTCACGAGGCGCGACTTTTTTTTTTTTTTTTTTTTTTAATACGTGGCGTCTCGCAGTTCAGCCAAAGTAGCCGTCCTCTGCTTAACCGGACTAACCTGTGGAGACTAAGCTATGTAGCCTCCGGCCAAGCTTAAAATTTCTAAACCTAAAGCGACAGCACTAAGGGCTACCCCAGTTGGGGTCGGACCTCGGCTCAGGGCGTCGCTTGGGGGATGGCAAAGGCCGGATCTGATAAAGTGATTCTACCATCCGTTCGGAAAAGCCTACGTGGAGAAGAACGGACAAGAAACTCCAATAATATCTGACTGGCATTTAACTATGGCTCAGCACGCGGGCTAGCTTATAGAATCGAAAAGGATTACGCGACGAGCCTCTGTGGTGAGGACGGAACGAATATGTAAGTACGAGGCGCGACGCGCGGTCGCCGCTTTTATACTTAATCCTATAGACTCGATCTCGAATATTCTCGAAAATACTCGAGTCGGCACCTTTAAACAATAAGCAAAAATAAAAATATAAAAATTGCGTTGTAAACAATCTCGTCTTTATAGTTTGAAGCTAGAGTCGAAAGTCGCTTGTTGACAACTATAGCGTCTAATTCAGAGGCGGCTTTTATCAAAGGGATTGCGCGCTCACAAGTATACAAGTATACATGTTGATACCAAACTTATGAGATATTGTGCCAGCTATTGTAACACATGTTTATACAAATAAATAAATATACCTACGTGCGGCCGCAGAGCCAAAACGTTCGACCAGAGAGAGGTGTTTTGATTTTTTTCTAAATTCTTGTGGAACCCCTACAGAGGTATCGCGGAATCCTAGGGTTCCGCGGAACACACTTAGAGTAAAGCTGTTCTAATGTATTGTTTTTAGGGTTCCGTACTTCAAAAGGAAAAAATGGAACCCTTAGAGAATCACTTTGTTGTCCGTTTGTGTGTCTGTCTGTTTGTCTGTCCATTCGTCAAGACCCTATATCTCGAGAACGCGTGGAGGTATCGAAAAAAATTTATTATCATATACTCAAATTTGCAACTCCTTGCAGCTGTGACAAAACAAAATTTCTAGATCAACGCAATCAAGAGATACAGCCGTTGATGACGCATATTTAAAACTTTCAAAGAAATGAAAATCTAGAGGGTACTTACCGTTGACCTAGAATCAAAAGGGAAATGCCCACTGACCATAGACGCTTTGGCCCGGGGTGCACACAAATTAAAGCATATGGAAATGATGGTATGCAATTTAATGAATTAAATGGTAAATGAATTGGTTCAGAAAAAAGTCCGGGTTGTTAAGATATTTTTTTTTCGCAAATATTGTTTTTAAAAATCATTTTAATGTAATACAAACATATATATTAACAAAGATGTCCGCGTCCATTTATAAAGCTTATTCGTTGATTAGATAACAAATCCACAAGAAAACAAACAAAATAATACAAATGCGAACGTCGAATTCAGAATTACGAACATAAGACAGACAGCCGTCATAACGTCAAATTCGATGTTGCTACATAACAGACATAAAAATCGATATCCGTTTTTTGTAAGCATTATAGTCCAACACGAATTAATTAACCAACGAATTAATTAAAGCGTCAAGTGCGATCCTGCATGCAAGAGTATTGCAGCCACCTTTGGGATGATTCAGCTAAATATCAACTTGCCGCGCTTTTGACTCGGTGCAACGCAGAGCTAAGAGGCTCATTGGCGACATTAAACTGGTGGATACCAAGCTTCATAGCTTGGCTCATCGCAGCCGTAAGGTTGCCTGCTTGTCAGTCTTCTACAGACTGTACTTCGACGAGTGTGCTCATGAACTCCACGGCCTCATCCAACCGGCCCCGTTCAACCAACGGACATCTAGACACAATGCAAGTTACCATTCTTACCTAGTTGCCATTCCACCAATTCGCACCAAGCGCTTCCAAACATCCTTCATAATGCGCACAGCAAAAGAGTGGAACTTACTGCTTGCGTCTGTGTTTTCGAACGCATACAACCCGAATTTCTTCAAAGTTAGAATGCACAGGCTTCTTCTGTGTAAGCTCACTCCATCTGACTTTGTCTCTGTCACCTAGACTTGAATCAATAATCCTAATGATAAAAAATAATAAATGAATAACATTGCCATTGTAAAAATTGATTGAAGAAAAGTGATCAATTATATTTTGAACAAAATTAGTAATTGGGAACAGTTTTTATTTTATCCACAAACCAATTAATTCCAGATTTACCTAATTTCATTTTATCTTTTCGGTACTTTTTATTTTGTGCAAAAATGTTGCAATCTTATTTGGATAAATAAATACCGCGATTAATAAAATAAAACAAGATGTTTTTTCTTTACGAGGCGTTTGTTTGCCAGAAATGGGCATTTCCCTTTGGCAAGAAGCAATGTTTTATAGCACAAGTAAAGAAGAAAATACGAAAACCGTAGATTTGTACCTACATCAAAAAAAAGATTATAACTTAATTGTAGTTGGTGAACTGACCGCTGATCCTTTAATATCGATGTACGGGGACTACAGTTTTCCAACAGCAAAGATAATTTTGTCCCTCAATTCTGTTTATCTTATCGTTATAGCAATGTTCGGTGCCCACATAGTTTATGTACTTCAGTAATGTTATTCAATTATTTTGGTAAATGTTGTAACGGCTAGGTCTGCGCAGGGTAGGCTGCGCACAGTACAGTTGAATTGAGAACCTCCTTCTTTTTCAAATCGGTTAAAATTAACTAGTCAGGTTTCTAGTGTCAGTCAAAGAGTCAACGGGACCTTGCGTTACCTGTACCGTCTGAGAAACTTTTTGCCTGCAAAAACGAAGACTATGCTTGTACAGACTTTAATCGACTATGGTGACGTGTGCTACTTTGACCTGAACGCAGTATTCCTGGATAAGCTGGATAGACTCCTGAACAACTGCATCCGGTTCATATTCAACCTCCGGAAATGTGACCATGTGTCAAGTTGCAGATCTGAGCTCAAATGGATGCCAATTCGGCAGAGGAGAAATTTGCTCTTCTCAACTCTCCTACTCCTCCTTCTTATCTCATACCTCACTTTCAATATCTATGTACTTCACACTGTAGGAATCTGCGTTCATCTAACAATCTTCTCTTGCTTTGCCCTTCTCATATTTCTGATTTTATTAATTCTTCCTTTCAGATTCAGTCCATTCTTCTCTGGAATGCGCTTCCTCTCGATATCAGGACGGCCACCTAAGTACCACATAAGTATGCATTTAAGCGGAAGTTACGGAATTATTTTCTACACCATTAGCAGAATCGTCTCAACAAAACGCCTTGTGATGATATACCTATAATAATATGTATATATATATATTTATGGTATTTATTATAGTATGTTTATTTTAGCTATATATATCTACTATTGTACCCATTTTACTTTATAACTTTTCTTTTTATGCATCTGCCATGTTATCTCTCCACTACTCTTGGTTGACTGGTAGAGAATACCTCAGGCATTAAGTCCGCATATGTACCTTTATGATGCATGAAGTTTTAATAAATAATAAATAAATAACTTATGCAATAAAAAAAGTTATGAGATAAGAAAGAAGACGACTTCATCCGTCAAAATTTCTTGATCTTCATAATAGGAAGTTTACTTTAAAAAGTTGTTATTCTACTTTCATAAAAATGCATATTAAACAATACCTCCAAATACGAGTTGCAATACATAATTTGACAACCTTACATAAGAAAAGCTAAACAAACAACCAGTTGCAATTAATTTTACTGACTTGTAAAACGGCAAACAAGTTTTGGATAGCTTCATAAAAAATAATGTTACCAGTAGATACAAATAGTCTTTAGAGTTCTTTTTTTCACACGTAATAGATTATAAGGTCATTCAAAAAGCAAGCATGATTAATGTAAAATACGTAAAGCTGCCGTCATGATTTATTGTGTCAAGTTAAATAGATTTGGTATGTTAGAGGCCCGATATATGAGTACTAGTACAGCTAAAAAAAATAAGGAATATGCGGTGTTTTTAGTAATTTATATAATTAATACAAGAAAAACCCCGCTACGCGGGCACCACCTTGGATATGCCCTTATATATATTTCACTGTTTAAAAAATAAGGAAAAAGTCGGGACTTGAAATAACGTCTTGCGCCGCCTAACATCCACAAGCTACAACGCAAGAATTCCGCACGTTTGGCCTACGTTTGTCTTTTTCATCCGGGGAGTTCGCATGCCCAGTGTGGCATCGATCTGCCTAGGCTAAAGATGTTGACATAGTACTAAATGACACCCGCCGCATCATAAATGGGCGTTTGAAATCTACCCATCTTGTTATGCTGTATCCTCAGGCGGGTATAGCTCCACCAAATTTCTGCCGTGAAGTAGCCAGCCTCAACTAGAAGGGAAAAAAGAATGGGACAGTCGCCATCCCATTAATGAACATCAACCCCAATAAGATTGCCTAAAAAGCCATAAAAGGGAGAAACAATATTGCTATAATTAGAATTAATGTTTGTTTCGGGATATTTACCATGTAAACATAGATTTTGATTAACAATCTCGAGTAACTAGTGAGACGAGTTCTGGTAGCAGTGCCGGTGATTCCCGTTGTCCCCGTTATCTGTGTCCCCGTTAACGGGGACAACGGGAATTTTATAAAATAATTAAAATTACTTCCCATTGTCCCCGTACGCTGTCCCCGTTAATTTATACTTTTAAAATTTTGCCCGTTGTCCCCGTTGCGTTAAAATTATATAAGTGAGAGTGCCATAATATATTTACAAATGCTTGCATATACAATTAAAAAATACATAAGAAGACTTTTACCAGTAAGACTTGGTAAAATGCCGGTAAATCCTAGGTTTTACCGTAGTTCGGGTTTTTAAACTAAAATAAAATATCTTTTATTTTAGTTGTAGGCTTGCTGCGCTAAATTACCCACGTTTAAAACAGGAAAAAAAAATAAAGGGGACAACGGAATGTCATAAAATTTCTTCCCCGTTGTCCCCGTTATGCGCATACATAACGGGGACAACGGGAAGGAAATTTTATGACGTTCCGTTGTCCCCGTTTCGGGGACACAGATTACGGGGACAACAGGAATACATCGTAGTGGCATCGAGCGTGAAAAACGAGTGAGGAAGAGGGTAGACAGATATGTCAGCTCGTAAACAACACCCACCCGCAAAGACTTTAGTTCTCGTGATCATGGCGCTTGTAACGGTGACGAAATATCGAGCTCTCAACCAAAATCGAAATATACATGGTAAATATCCCGAAACAAATATTAAGTCTAATGATTGTGTCCTTGTCAGCTTAAAAACTAATATTGCTATAATACTACTAGAACTAATACAAAAGCTTTGCACACAGACAGTAACTTAGTTAGCTCTAGATATAATTTCTAACCTAGCTAGCCACTTAAAAATACTTAATACATACAATGTAATCTTCAAAGTTAAAAATCGTTATAATATATTAATTTGTTTGTATTGTACAAAAGCAAAAACTGAAACTACGGCCATACAATTACACTTGAGACAACATACTTGACACAATTAATTTTCAAACACAGGTGGTTCCTATTTTTAGTAGCTAGTCGTGTCTCTACGTTTGTCCATTCATATTTATTTATGCATTACTTAATGCACACAAACGTAAATACAGATGCGATTTATGAGGCTCTATAATCGTATGTAAGCCCTTAGCTTCTATCTTTGACTTTGGGCTTTCCAAAAACTTTCGACAATTTAAACCATAACAAGAAAACCAGTAACAAAAGCTAAAACATGCAAAAGTATCACACTGTCACTCTCCAGAGGCTGTATCTCTCCTAAAAAAATCTGATTGCACTCACGTAATAAACGCAAAATAAAAATAAACGCCCTCGGACCATTCTGCACACTAATTTTCTTACGCAAGAGTAATTACTGTGAAAATTGTCCGCATAACACAGAGACCCACCCCTTCGTCACGTGAAGGTAAGTTGTCGGAAGTTATCGTAAAGTTTCGGCGGTCTTCATTCGCGCAGTCGCATTTGGCTAGCGCGGCGCATCGGCTGCGCGGGAGTCGGGAGTGAGAGTGTTGCGAAAGTACTTTCGTGAAGTTTTTTTTAGTTTTTTACGAATTTTCGATTATTATTTTAATTTTTTGTAAGGATTTTTTATGGTGAGTGCTTTTGTTCTTTTTATTTAATTATAAAAAAAAATACTTCTCCGTACTTATTTTAGTTTTTTTCCTAAACCACCTAGTGCATGGAAAGATTCTCCAATAACCCACATAGTAAATAAATCGTTTGCATAAAATATTCGCCCGTGCAAACTACTTCGTATAATTTTATGTAAAAAATATGCAAAACGCACATATCGGAAGCAGCGAACTTGAACTAGAAACTTTTTATTTACTACAAAAACTGTAATAAACATTTGATATTATTGCAAATTGAGTGTTCGATGTAAGAATTAAATCGTCAAACTGCAAATCGACACATACTAAACATAGAATAGGTAAATTAAATAATTGCTTTGGACGATTATAATCGTTGCTTTGGACGATTATAATCGTAAATCGGTAATATTTAAATATTTATGTCTATATTTGTTTGAAATGAAATAATAATAAAACATTAATTACAAGAAAGGAATCTTAGGAACATTTAATCATAAAATGTTTCTGGTAAACTTAATTGTACTTTTACTCCTCTTATCTAAGCGTTTATCACATTCAAGCTATTAATTCTGAACTAAGTTTGGTAAAGAAATATCATGACCTATAAACTAAATTCTACATTATTTCTTTGATTTATTATCGTACTTTGAAGTACCTACTTAAACAGTGTAGGATCCTAGAATCATAAGATTTATATAGATAATAAGTCACCATTGTCTATACAAATCTTATGATTCTAGGGTCCCCTACCGGGTGACGGTCACGTCGGAATACTAAGTAGCAAAAAAAAATAGGTATAACCACTAATTATGATTTTATAAACAATAGACAAATTAGCAATAATTGGCTGATTAGCGTTACAATCACAACAGGTGATGCTTACTATTATTTCACAGACAATTTACAATGTTTCCCGATAGCTACAACCTAGGGGTATTTAAGTCAAGAGTGAATAGGTTACTTCTAGGCAAGCGTGCTTCACCGTCGACCACATCATCGCTTACCATCAGGTGAGATAGTGGTCAATCGCGAGCACAACTATTTTTTTTTTTTAATAATTCCCTTATTCATAAAATCTCGGGCCTATTAAGCTACTGAATAACCAATTCTCCAATAAAGGATTTTAATTAAGAGTTTCTGCTTAACAGTGGTCCTCATATATTTTATGGATACACTAGACTGAGATAGTTTAGAGATTTTAATGTTAATCATGACGACTTTCCTCACAGGAAAACCTATCAGCAATATTTACATAATCGTCCATTAATCGTCGTCTCCGTTCCCGTCAAAATATATCATTTATGGGAAACTGGGGTGACTTGGTTCTGCGGGAGACTTGGTATATAAAAACTATAAAGCCTGTAAACATCTTCGGTTGATTTAACAAATCAAACCTAAATTTACTATTAGTTCTGCTTTATTACTTTATTACAACTTTAAAACAATTTGAGATGCTAAGTAGCTTTATTATTTTTATCAACCAAGTCTTCCGTAGGAATAAATATCCCCAGTCTCGTCTACATAAGCAGCAAGTATGAGCTCGTCAGCTCAATTAAGATTATTGTTTCAAGAGTTTTCGTCCATGAAAAATCCTGAATAGTATAAATCGTATCGTGTAAGTATTTTCGTTCTTAACTAGTTATAAGCACCTAAGTAAAGTAGGTGTACATAGGTACACACATAGATAGAGTCAGCATAAAAATGGGTAGTCAAGGCGACTTCCAACAGAAGTGACAACTTCAAACTTAGGAATAACCACACGTTTTTTCTGTTCTTTGGGCAAAACTGTGTATTATGTGACAGACTGGCAAAGCACACGTCACAAGAGCATGTCTATTACGCTGTCACACTAGCATGTCGCTGACGCAAACACACAGATTTTCTAAAAAATCGGTCTATGCGCCTAAAAAAGTTTTCACTTCAATAAGCAAGTGATCATTCTAAAAAAATACAATTGCTTGCACAAAACTGAGGCATTTTTTTGCTTCTATTAGACTTCAGAGAATTTCAAAACAAATAAGATATACTTTCATTAAACTGGAATTTGATAAACTTTTATTGTAGTTGCAAGTAAAATTAATATCGAAAAACAAATTGAAACAAAAGAAAGTTATTCTGCTACCTTTCAAAATTCCATTGAACTGACATTGCTTTTGCCGATTGTACTAAATAAGCTTTTTGAAAGTTACGAGTACAAAGTACAACAAATATTTACATAACGAGCGGACCATTTTTTTAAGCACCAATATTAATGTTCTTATTATATACTAACAACTTTTATGCGTATACCGACTTTCACTTATTTTGTGCGTGTAGGTAGTTCCGTTAAGAGTAGGTATTTTGTGGAGATCGAACTAAGATGTTTGGAGTCTTCAAGTCTCGAATGATGGCATGTGTCTTGGTCAAGGTCCAAGACTTTTAAAAATTATGAATGATCAATTTTTCCTTTTTGTAGCCTATTCTTAGCAAGTATTTATTGAATCTTTAATGCCTAACCCAGCTTAAGATTTTATCACGACAAGACTATTTTATTAACCCAGACGGAAAAAGTGGGGTGTTATAAGTTTGACGTGTGTCTGTCTGTGGCATAATAGTAAACGGATAACCAATTTTATTTATTATTTTTTGTTTTTAAGATGACTATGTCGAGAGTGTTCTTAGCTATGTTTAATTGAATCGGTACAACCTATCAAAAGTAATTCGCATTCTACTCTTTTAATCTGGGTTTTTCCGCAAGATATCATATCATAATTACGTGTTTCGACAGATTGTCGATTGAAGCATGTATACTACTAGGTATATTATATATAATCTAAAAAGCATAAAAAAACATTATTTAAAAAATTAAGACCCCCAACCTGAAAACCTCTTTAAAGCAAAAAATAAGCCTCGTAATCGCTTCGGAGAACCGCCAGGTAAGAAAATAGAGTTAAGATTTGAGATAAGATAGTTTAGATTTTTGTATAAAGGCATGACAATGTAACAACGGGTTTTTATAGAAACGTTCTGAATTTGATCTGCAAATAAAACAAATTGTATAAAAGACGTGGTAGGTTTTAAATTGTCATGGTTTCTGTAGTAATTACGAGTAGGTATAACATAGCCGATTTTATTATGTCGTCCTGCAAAATTATGGCAAATTCACATTATTATCAATCATTATTTTACTGTCAAGTACATGACAATCCTCCAATTCATCAACCAGGAAGTACTTTAACCAAAACGAAACCACGTACCAGTACTTTTAAGAAAGCACGTAAGCAAGAAAGTAATGTAAACTGGAGCACCAAGTTTTGTGCAGTTTTATAAATACCTACCTTATTTTATCGGCACTGCAACTGACTTTGATTATCATGCACTTATTTGGACGCGAAGTGGAGAAAGTATTCCGGTATTAATTATGTTGGCGAGCCCTGAAATTGTATCAGTCGTGGAGTCCAATCACGCGAATACCTTTGGTTCATAAACTTTAAGTTTTGAGTATATCGGTTTTGATTTCACAATATTCTCTTCCAATAATAGGGGCTTCGTTACACACGATGTACATTATTATTATTTTACTGAAATTTTAAGAAAAACAATGAACAATTTCTCAAACGATGATATTTAATGTACATTAGGGTGAATATTGTTTTACTAAACAATATTTTAGTACAATTTCTATGAGAACATGTTTAAAGCATTGCAGATGTCTGCAAAAGCTTTGGAGCAACATAATAACTACGAAGTACTCTTCATTTTTGTCTATACAAAATTTTCACAAATTCTTCAGCAGAGAAATACTCAGTGGTACATGACACTCAACGAAGAATGAACTATGAAGAAATTCGCTAACCAGCTTTACCACAACCGTCAGTGCAGACAAAGCACTAAACTGTCTATCTTCCTGCGGTTTAGAGGTTTACCCCACGTTGGGATTTAAGTCGACTTTCATACCGAAGTTTGAAAACCTTATGAAATTGGTTCGAATTTTAAATATTAGTGAAAATGAGGAGTGTTGTCTAATTTAGGAATTTTCGTTTTTCTTGGTACAATTTTTTCGAATTACGTAAATAATAATACAAATAAAATGTCGTCATCGTCTAGTGGTTTTAGCTTAGTTGTTATAATTGTGATTTTTATCCCAGGTTAGAAAATATTGATGAGATTTTTTGTCCCAAAAAGAGTCTAGTGGACCTATGAATGAGAACACTGTACGCTACATTATGAACATACAATATATATGTTGTCAATTTAAGCAAGACATAAATATAACATAAAATCACGCTAATGATCTCAACAGCTGAGTCCTTGTGCTCAATATTAAAGTTGGGCAAATACTTATTCGGATTTCCATTAGGAATTTATCAGAAGCAGCCTGGAGACTGTATTTGTGCCTAATGGGTTTTGTTCGTAAATAAAAAACATCTGAATATTAGATACTATCTGCATAAAGCAGGCTTCCATACTACTACATTGATAGACATGTTCTGTAACTGAAACTAGATTATCCTGTGTCTGACACTGTAAGACTAAATTTTTAACATATAGCTATGTCGAACTTAGACTATTGTGTCTTATCTGAAAGCAACTTGAGCTAAATTCTGACTTAAACAACTTACTATACAAAACTTCAAGTAGTTGGCCGAAAAGCTTATAACAATTTTGACAACTTGATAAGGTTAATAATTTAATGTAACAGACCTTTTGTTTCAAGAGTAATAGCAATAGTGTTTCTTTATTTATAATATAAGAAATAAGAAATCGATGGTGGTGCACGCTTGCGGAGCATTAAATTCTTCATTTGTTCAATGTGAAGATTTTTACGCTAAAGTAGTCTGACAAGTTCTCAGCTGCAAATTTTTTAATAAAGAAACCGTAATCATTTAATAAAGATATCTCTGAATAATGTTTCAACCTAGGTAAGTACCTAATTATTATCATACTTTGTTGCTTTCTAGTAAAAACGTTTAATTAACGAAGATTAAATTCATATATCGCAAATTTTATTAGTTTACTTAGAATAAAACTGTTCACTTTAGTGTCACGCTTTCTTTACTCATTCATTATTTTAAAATATAATTTTGTAGTAAAATGGCTATTACCTACTGGGTTCTGTAGAGTTGTATTAGGAATAATATATTCAGACATTAATGGGAAGATACTATAAACGATGAAGGAGTTGATGATGAACTTGATGATGAGATCCAATGGAAATCGAGGGAACTCCACAAATATTATAGGCAAATATATAGCGATTTTGGTATTTTCAATAACATGGCAAGCTTTGACACTCAGAAAGTATTATTTAGTGAAGTGGAACTGATGTAGAAGACCAAAGATGGGCACTGGAAATCCATGATAAATATGTTATGGGTAAAAGATATCTCCAATAGTTAAGCGACTATGATGAAGCAAATACATCTTACTAATATTATAAATGCGAAAGTTTGGATTGGTTTAGGCGCAGAAGGCCTATTTCTCAAAATGGCAACAGAGTCGCAAAAGGACTAGTTCTCAAAACGGCAAATTCTCTGAATGGCCAATACTCTAAAAGCGTAATTCTCTGAATGGGCAATTCTTTAAATGGCTAATTATCAAAATGGCACTTTTGCTACAATTGGGAAGATTCTTATAAATAAAAGATTTTGACTAGTGATATTGAAAATTCATTGCATATTTTTGCAAAATCATAACATAAACACATATCAGGCACATCATTACTCATCTGTGAAAGTTTAACCCTGTCAGACCATTAACAGTTTTGTCTGGCTTAGTAGGCCTTTCGGCCGCTGAGTTTGTCCGATCCGGTCGAAACAGGAATTTCATTATTATTAATATTTTTGAGTGGTGTTTCGGACGAATCATTTTTTAGACGCAAAGTAACGTCAGAAACATAAAATCAGTAGAGAGTTTAATAACATGTTAAAAATATAACTTTCTCTTTTGCTTTTTATTTAGATGTTGAACATTATAAGCATTTATACCCAAACTACCAGGAGGCCAGAATCATGAAGAAGTCTTAATATTTGCGGGGCTGGAATGAAGTGAAGACTAACTTAAGTACCAGGAGATTATAATCATGAGGAGGTATTACCGCGGCTGGAATCATGAGGTGTAAAAATAATACCGGGAGATTTTAGATTCTGACCCCCTGGTACTCCGTTAGTCTCTACCGCTTATGATTCTAGCCAAATACTTCTTCATGATTCTGGCCTCCTAGTAGTTTATGTATTATTCAACATGTAATTAAAAAAGCAAAAGCCGAAATTATATTTTTATCATGTTATTAAACTCTCAGTGAAATAAAATTTTAAATAATAAATTATTTAACTTATAGTATTTACCTACCTGCGAAAAATATCGATAGGTGCCATATTGCAGGTGCTATTTTGTACTCTTTTGAATTGATATATAAGACTGCTTGTTGTGATTTATCATATTTACTGTTGATTGTTGTAATGGTATATTATATTACGCTTTATCTTTTGCCAAAAATTGCCTAACTTCTACTTAAATAATATAACCCTAGCTAAAGTTGTTATTCTGAATGTACAAAATTTGTTTAAAAAGTATAGTCCGAAACACCACTCAAAAATATTAATAATAATTAAATTCCTGTTTCGACCGAATCGGACGAAACTCATCGGCCGAAACACCAACTAAGCTCTTTGTTTGTACCTTAGACAATAAAAAATATAGTTATGCAAGCAGTTGACCAACCACTTTGTCATTACTTTGACCTGCACATGGTAATTTTTTTATTCCAGTATTTCATAAGCGAGAGGTCTTTGCCTAGGAACGGGACAGAACGGGCTGCCAAAAAAAAAGATGTTTGCTGGTGCCTTAAAATTCACAAGGAGAAAAATATCTTGCTTGTAAGCTAGCATCCTAGTCACTCTAATCCCGTTTATTAAATAACTAGGTATCCTCATTTTTAACCCCAGATGGAAAAACGAGGGGTGTTATAAGTTTGACGTGTGTTGCTGTGTATTTTGTGTCTCTCTGTGGCACCATAGCTCCTAAACGGAAGAACCGATGTTGATTTAGTTTTCGTTGTTTGAAAGGTGACTTTGTCGAAAGTGTTTTTAGCTGTGTTGATGAAACTCGATTCAGCCGTTCAAAAATTTTGCGCTATTAACACTTTGGATCGGTGTTTTTCCACAAGATATCGTGTCATAATTACGTGTTTCGATAGATTGTCGATCGAAGAGTGTCTTCTAGAAAGCTCCCGACACAAAAACCTCCAAACACAAAAAGAAATAAGCCTCTTACTTGCTTCGGGGAACCGCTAAGTAAATAAAATCAAAATAACAACGTGCGTATAGTACGTATTAAGTAGGCTGTTAAGTTTGGTGGTCCTCCGACGCGGTTTTAAGACTTATTTTTTCTTTTTAGGGGTTTTTGTGTTGGAGGTTTTTTGAAAATTTAATATTAGATTTTTTGTATATGTCAATCCAGGATATTACAATGCTTTTTTTCCTAAATTAAAAACCAGCATTGTGTAATCCAGTAAAAATACCGACTAAAATGTAGCTTAATTTATTTTTGTATTACTCAACATTAATAATCTTCACCTAGGAGCCCGATTTTTTGCATTTTTCTCCAGAAAGTACCACTGACAGACGAGAATGTCATTGCTAAATGGATTTACGAGACTCCGGTCCCAAAAAACTATACTATTATCACGCCTTATTTCTCGAAGGGTATTCACCCGCATTTCCTCGGTAAGGGAAAACTTCCTAGTAACAAGGGTCGAGAAAATTGCCAATAACTCGGCAATTCCGGCGATGTCACTGAGATTTTCTTTTGAGACAGAGATTTTTACTTACAGATATGGCCCGATTCTCATCGTAATTTGAGTATTTTATTTCGACAAATATTTATTATTTATTTAGACTTCATGCAAAAGAGGCAAAAAAAAATGTTTTTTTTTATTTTGCTTTTTTTAAAGATATATTTAAAATGTAGAAAATAATAAAATAAAATAAATATAAATAATAATTATAAAATGTATTTACATTTGACTAGCGACAAATTATACACAAACAATTAGATGTCAATGTGTACGCTTTTATAATAAGCTTCCAAGCCACGTACAACATCTAAGTCTTAATAAATTCAAATCTTTTATTAAACGTAAATTGTGCCAGAAAGCGTTTTATACAACTAAAGATTACCTTGAAGACAAAAAGGCTTGGGATTGAGCTGCTCCAATTAATTTTGTTTTTTTTTATTATATTTTGCACCGTGAATTTTGTTTTTGTTTTTATGGTTTTCTTGCAATGTCAAGAATATTTACTTTTTAAAGTATTATATTATTTTATATTAATTATTGTGAGTGTGAAGACTATGTGGATCATTCTTTTTAATTTTAATTTATATTTATCTTAGTTTTAATCATGGTCTGGCAGTTTGAGTAGTTTATGCGGCCTACCCGAATGTCCTTTCTTTGGTATTGTTCGTCGAATCGTTGAGCTCCTTAAATTCTGAGTTGAGCTGCTCGGTTATTGACAAATGCGTGCACTGACTGCACAGGTCCACTCAATCTGGCTGGTTCTTTCCTCAAAAGACCATTTCAGACATCAGTCTACATGCTCTTCACATGATCTAACCAATATTTTGTCTGGACTTTAAAAGAGACTGTGACCTCTGAGTTTGTTTCGGCCTTTCTTCTCAGAGTAGTCAGATAGGAAACGCCGACCTCATCTAGTTTTAAAAAATATGTTCGACATGTAAAAGTGTTTGTATAAACCAACTTACAGAAATAAAATCATTTATCATTTATCATTAAACACCGTCCTTGTTTCTCAATATTTCTATTGGTGAAAACCGAATGTTAATCCGTTCAGTAGTTTTTGAGTTTATCGCGTACAAACGCGGCGGGGGAGTTTATTTTATAATATGTAGTGATTGTGACGGCGTGGAAGACACGGCGGAAGCTGGGGAGATGAACTAGACTGCTTCCTGAGGCATTTTGCCACAACAACCATGAGAAGCGAAGAGAGTAGGTCAACCTTTACCCAAAAGTGGAACTGTATGGGATAATAAAATAATGATAATGATGTAGGAACATAATTTTGTTCCACATAGCAAATGACTTTCGTCCCTTTGTCCCGTTGCATATACCTAAAAAACAAATTATCATAAAAACAAAACACCCGACTGCTAAAAATAATTAACTGAAAAGAGAAAAACAAGTACTACGTATAATTTATACATTAAATATGATGAGGTGCTGCCAGTGGTTTGTCACCGCAGTTTTTTGTCCCCACCGGCAACACTTCATAATTTAATGTATAAATTATACGTAGTACTTGTTTTTCTCTTTAAAGTTAATTATTTTTAGCAGTCAGGTGTTTTAATTTTTATTTAAAAAAACAGAAACAACCAAGCAAGCAATGCATGTGTCACAAGTTGTTCATAAATAAAGGCCCAATAGAACGTTTCGCATAAACCCGGAATGCACGTGAGTAAAGTCTCATGATCATAAAACTGAGATAAATCCAGTATAGTATATAATCATTGTAAGAATTTACCGTTTCCTACATCACCTACATAACTTGTTCCGATAGTCGTAACAAGCAACAGCTGATGGGTACGGTCGGCAAAACAAATTAATTACGAGGCTTTCAATTTTATTACTGGCTGACTATAGTTAAACAATTTACTTAATTGACCTGCAGACATAGGGAGGACTCCTTCAAATCCGGGCAAATACCAGTGTGACATTTTCAAATTCATTTATGTACTTTCTAAGTATATCTTGGACATCGCTGACAACGGTGAAGGAAACAATCATGAGGAATCATCAATATAAATTTAAAATTGCCAACCATGGTGATCAATGCTTGTGCCTTCTCTGTGTAAGAAGAGGCTTTTGCCCTGCAGTGGGTCAATTACAGACAGGCATTATACTGGAAATAAATATATTTACGATATATTCTTTTTGTGCTGACGGTATATTTTTTATTCTGTTCCAAGTTGAAATTGAATACTGGTTTTAATTAATGCTGATGCGCTATATTTTATAGAATTCAAAAAACTTAGGTATTTAACCCGACTTCTCTGGTATTTATGCGTCGTTACACTTTTGCTCTTTGACCTTGTATATTAGTAGGTACTTGTGTTGTGCATGTTTTATGATGATCAAACTAATATTATTAAGGCGAAAGTTTGTGAGTGTATGTGTGTTTGTTACTTCTTCACGCTCAAACCGCCTGGACGGATCTGGATGAAAGGTACAGAGATAGATTATAGTCAGGAATAGCACATTGGATACTTTTTATCCCGGGAATGTGTACCCACGGGATAATTTTCGACTTTCACGCGGGCGAAGCCGCTGGCAGAAGCTAGTAAATACATAACACGCGATTTTTACTAAGTAAAATTGCAACTATGTTCACATGGGCGCAATGCGATGCTATTCGACCGATACGCACTTCACTTTTTCTTAGAAAATACGTGCACGAATGCACGATATCGCCTATCGACGCAATTTTAATTGCGTCGCGTCATCAGATAAGGGCCTTACGTGATATCGAACAATTGATTCATTAAAAAACATTTTTACAAAAAAATACTACCGACTTCCATCTAAAAACACTACAAAGTGATGTCGGTGTCCATAACGAAAAAAAATTGGTACCTAAAAAGACACCGACTTCTAAAAATGTTTATTATTTTTGTACGTTTTAGTTGTAATTACCTAATAGGCAAGTTGTTTAGTAAGGTATCTATAACTCCAGAATAGATTACCCGATTATCATGAAACTTGAACATAACCGGTGAAATGAGACATCTGCGTACCCCTTAAGAGCGTACTGGTGTGATGTTATGTTATGAAATGGTATAAACAATAAACATACATGCGATTGCAGCAATTCCGAGAGATTTAGCGTTATTTATTGAAGAGTTCTGTTTTATATCTTCGAAGTTCTTCATCAGATCTTCACCAAATTAAAATGGGACCAACTTCGAAACAAACTTTTTCGTACAAAAAAATATAATTTTCAAAATCGGTCCATAATTAACGGAGATATCGATGAAAACACAAAAAAAAAAAAAAAACATAATGTCGAACATAGAACCTCCTCCTTTTTGAAAAGTCGGTTAAAATTAGTTTATATAGCCATTACATATAATCCCTTATTCCAAGTAATGTCTCACAACAGGATTGTACCATAAATCATCAAATTGAAAATTATAGCTTGTTATTCATTGAATTAAAAGAGGCCTAGTACTGTTGTCTTTTCGAATGAATCGAGTGAAGGATCTTCCAACTGTACCTATTGAAATATGGGTCAACTAACTTTTTTTTTATCATGCCAAGGGAACATTATAACGAGTTGAAAATATGTCTATGTGCTAATTTAGACTATAATCTATTTCTGTGTCAAATTTCATCCAGATCCGTTAAGCCGTTCTAGCGTGATGGAGTAACAGACATACACACATCCATCCAAACTTTCGCATTTATAATATTATGTAAGATTTGACTCTGCAATTATATTTAAAATTTTGCTATCTATATGAATCATTATAAGCGGGATATTTACCATGTTTACTGTTTGTAGCGAGTTTCCGATATTTCGGTGCTGTTGCAAGCACCATGATCACGGATAAACTGAAGTCATTGCGGGTGGGTGTTTATGAGGAAACAAAACGGTCTACCCTCTTTCTTGTTCGTTTTTCGTCCCGCTTATAATGTTAATATTAGTGTTAGTGACCATGACAGTTTAAAAACTTATATATGAATCAGTTTGCATATTTCCCAACAATATTGGCAGAGTATCAGTATTTTGCATGGAGCGTTTGCCTATCTGATCTCCACAACCAAGTAACTGGTTCTTAACTGGGTAAATTTTTATTTTCCATATAAAGGAAAACAGCTTACCGATAAATCATCTCTCAAAAAAATCGAAAGTCATTCATAAATCTTCGCAGTTTCCTCCATACAATACATCAAGATATATTCGTTTTCTCGTAAAAGCTGTTCGAAAGTGGAACATGATCAATTATAATCAAAACGCCCTGCAGGTAGATATTGCATAACCGAAATATTTCGACAGTATATAAACGCCTGTTCATATTGAAAGTTATGCGGTAGACTTAATTTTCTCATCATCATTATATTTTTGGCTTGCTGCAAATGTTCACTGCTTTATGTTTATTGAAATATTTTGTTTAATCATTTTATGAGGGTAGTAATAAAGTTAACTTTATGTTATGGGAACATTTAAATGTAAGTGTAAAAAAACCGGCCAAGTGCGAGTCGGACTCGCGCACGAAGGGTGCCGTACCATTATCACAAAAAACGACAATAAAAACGTTTGTTGTATAGGAGCCCCGCTCAAATATTTATTTTATTCTGTTTTTAGTATTTGTTGTTATAGCGGCAACAGAAATACACCATCTGTGAAAATTTCATTTCTTTCTAGCTATCACGGTTCACGAGATACAGCCTGGTGACAGACAGACAGAGAGACAGACAGATGGACCGCGGAGTCTCAGTAATAGGGTCCCGTTTTTAGCCTTTGGGTACGGAACCCTAAAAAAAGAAATATTTTAAGTTTACGATTAATATTTAGCAAAAATCTCCGGATCATAATTATAGAACAATAGAATCTTAAGATGAATCTTGAATTCTTCTCAGTTGTTTTTTAAATTGAACTCTTGTAACTTCTTGTAAATAAACACTTAGAAAATATTATATGCCACACTTAACGCTGATAAAATATATAGTTACCTCAATCAATAGATTGTACTGGTTATCACTTTACTCAATTGCCTAGAGTTTCGATTTTAATGGATCTTGTAAGCACTTTAACAAACAAAATAGTGAAATATTCAGATGAAGGCTCAAGTTTAAACAGTAGTAAACAATAGTAAGTTTTCCAATAATTCAATGCACTGTTTATTGAGCTAATCCGTCTCTTTCAATTTATTCCCAAAAAACAACAAACCAGTACTCCAAATATACTGCAGTTCCTATATATCCATAGCCATTTCTAGAAATAATCTTAGGAACTCAGCAAATAATTAATTTTATTTCAAGTTTAAAGAGGATGTCGCTAACTTTATCTTTACTAAGAGTATCTTCGTCACAAATATATTATATTATGTATTTTATTTCTTGGGGATTAACTTTTTAGAAAGAATATGTGTTACATTCAATATTTATGGGGGTAAAAATGTTACGTTTTCGTTTAATTATCCTATTCTATGCAAAAAATGATTTCAATTGATGAAAATTTAATTAAGTATAAAAACTTGGTAAGTACAAGTTGTTTGCTTTGCAATTATTATTTTAAGGCTCTATCTTTGTCTAATGTATACTCTGTCTCTCACTTCCGTATTTGAGTTTTGCAATTTTTATCTGTTCTTTATCTTTCTATATTTACTTTTTATCCGTGTATTCCCACGGGAACGGGAACTACGCGGGTGAAACCGCGAGGCGTGCGCTATAAATTCCTTTGTCTTCGCACGGTTAAAGTCGTGGTCACATATTATAAACTCTCCTATGACAAGTTTTTTTTCTGTGTAAGTAATAATCTTAGCATTCGTCATAGCATAGTGTCGTAGTTTATAAGCAGAACATTTCCCTTACTACTCCAGTATGAACCACGCTTTATCTTCAAGACACTTGTAACGCGGAACACTTACATCTCAAAACGGTACGTGATTTAGCAACTGTAGCCGTCTCCTTCACTCCTATACAGATGCATCATCTGTCCCGCTCCGAGATTTCACTTTCTCCGCAATGACCATCAACACAGGAAATCACAATGAATGACCGTCGTCAGTTGCACGTCAAGCTTTTGTTGTATTAATTAACATTACGAAATCATAAAAAATACACTTGAACATAAATGGTAAATTGTAGGTGTGCAATAGACACACCTCTGTTAACCCTTCATGTGTTACAAGCGTGGCAATATACTATAGTTATGTAAAAAAACTGTCGTAATTATAACCAGACAAGAGGAAGTTTGGTTCCCAAGGAAATTTTTGCAAAATTAATGGACTTAAAATACTCATATTTCCTAATACCCCATTTTATCATCCAAGAAGTTTGAAAACACTCTCCATAGTTAAGAGGAAATACGGGAAAAGAGCACCGAATGAATTTTCTTAGTAAAAATATAGGGGCACAGTATATATCTTTCTTTTTCAGTTTATCGAATATCTTAAAAATTGGTCCAATATTGAAGGAGGAAAAAGGCGAGAATCAAACCTCGTATTACGAATTTTACTTAGTATATTCATATGACTGCGACCGCAATTGCTTTTAACAATTGCAGACTGAAAAATTCTCAGTCAATTCTGATGCTAATCGGTCCGTTTAAAATGTTCTACTAAATCCTAAAAGAAAATACAGAGTAGTTTTAAATTTACTAATTGGAACTCGTTGCCTAATGAATTTATATTTCCAATTTTGTATTCAAATTGGAGAACTGCAATTTCTTATTTTCAAGCCAAACTACTTATTTAATTATTTCTATATTTCATACTAAACTCTTCCTTCGGCTTTGCCCGCGTGGTATTTTGATAAAAATGATATAGGATACTTCTCCAGGCCTTAGTCTATATCTACTGTAATGTTTTCTAATTTCATTATGATCTGATAAGCTGCTTAGTAGTCAAAACAGAACGAACAGTCAAACAAGCGGATAACGCATTTGTAATATTACTAGCTTCTGCCCGCGGCTCTGCCTACGTATAAAGAATAGGGTAGTTTTTATCCCGGTAGTGTGTTACATATGCGTTCCAGGGTGTCAAACTATCTCCAAACATATATATGAATATTAGTAGATAGATTGTAAATAAAAAAACACAAAATTTGATGCTATGTTTATAAATAACATAAAACAATGCAGTATTAAGACAATCACACTAACTTTATGTAAAGAACTAATAATCTTTATTATGATACACACAAGATTCATGATACACAAGAGCAGAATGTACAAAATAACATATTAAAAGATATCTACATAAATCTACACTGATCATGTAACCCTGTCTCCTAAACTAGGTAGTCCTGTATCTTAGGAGACAGATAGACATTAAATCGCTTGTACGCCTCAATGAAAGACAAAATATAGTTTCTAATTGTGACCCGCATAGATCTACGTTCTCTACAAAAGATACTATTCTGTACACTCAGTAATTGTTATGGCTAAGCAGGCGATAATCAAAATGCAAGAAACAAAGAACCGGTCGATGTAACGATACTTGGAGGAGGTTTTTGACGAGCAGTGGATGTCTTTCGGTAAGGCTATGAAAATTATTTTGATTCAATTCAATTCTTTAGAAATCGAGCGAGGTCTTTGTAATTTACTTTTTTTAATAAAATTGTTCGTGCGATCGAATCAGGTGTTCACCTTCCGATTTGAAAAGTAAAAGGGTTGTTGTCTAAGGCGGCGAAGAGCGAGACTTTCAATCAAATTAAGGTAACACAGCAATGCACTGTCGAGAGTGATTTTGCTTCCGTTTTCCTTAAGGAAAACGCGAGGTTTAACTGTGGAATACTACCGTGACGTCAATCAAATTTAATGCAAGTCACTCCTCACACTTGTCTACTTGTTTTGGTCATTCAGCATAGTTTTTTTTTCAACAACACGGTAACTGGGTAACACGATACCCTTTGGCAGGACTTAAATAAAATATAAAAATTGATTATAGAATAATAATTACCGAAAGTTATCCTAAGAAGATTGTAAGTCTACTGCAGCGACATTCAAACCAATATATTTGTATTTTATTATGTGATACTTCCTGCGGCTGAACACTGTTTCCCAAAATACAAGCTCAAGCTTAGCTTGGGAATCAGATGCAGTACCTTTTGTACAATACAAAAAAAATAAAACTGGTGTCAAATTTCAGGCTTCTGACCACCTTTAACGACTGAACTGACCGACTGTTTCAAATGAAATGAATGGCTTAACATGCTTTCCGAGAC
This sequence comes from Orthosia cruda, assembly GCA_964057195.1. Taxonomy (NCBI): domain Eukaryota; kingdom Metazoa; phylum Arthropoda; class Insecta; order Lepidoptera; family Noctuidae; genus Orthosia; species Orthosia cruda. The sequence goes on from OZ059838.1 coordinate 34,651,445, forward strand.
ACCGAGGAATATCGCTATGGAAGATCACCCATCCACGAACCAACCAGGGGAAGCGTTGCTTGACCTTGAAGACCGAGGCGTGAGGCTGTTATTTTTTCACCACGAGCTCCTCAATAATATTCCCTAGTCACATGCTATATTACACCGATCCGTCATTTAGTCTCTCATATTTTCCGTTTCAAAGAACATGTATACAGAAAAGCATTCCGAGGAATTAATCTTTCCTAAATAAGGCAACACTTTGTCATGTGTGCGTGACAATCTAAAAGACATAGGTACAGTCGGCAAAATTGATTAGTGTTGCAGCTAACTTGCAAGTCATCACCATAATTTCAATTGCAAACGTTCTCTGCTGTTAGTTATCCAAAGCATCGCCACATCGACAGTTCCTTTCCTTTTCGCAAACAGCAGATTCTTCGAATCATCACCCCATCCAAATCCGTTCAGCCGTCGAGTCGTTTGTAATTTAATTAGCAACTACAACCACAATCCCTATGCCTACTACAATCTGTCACCATGCATCTAATTCTTATTCTGTCAGATTTGCTTTGACCTATGTGTTTTTTTTATATTGCATGTTGATACTCGTATAATTATTGTATGCCTACTAGGCAGGACATTAAGGAACTATAATTTACTTAACATCTCTCTGTATAACCTATGCCCACAATAAAAATATTTGATTTGATTACAAACGCACATAATTAATATTCAACAGCATAGTGCAGTACTTATTGTTGAATTTTTGCGAGTGTACACATAACTTTTTTGTCAACTTTACAACTGGGTAAAGCGTGACAAAGGCTCCGTTTGAGAAAGGAATGACGTATCATCCTTTATGTGTTCACTTTAACATATTGACTTGAGTCTCGTTGCCAAATATGTAAGGTAGGTAAAATTCAGGTAAAGTCACGAAGCTCTTCTCGCTGTTTTGTGATTGATATACAAAGACATTTTATGATCGCACAATTTTGCACGCTCTAAAAAAACATAGGCCTTAATGGCGTTCATGTACATTCTTTTTTCAAATCTATTATCTGGAACTAAACAATTCTTTTAAATTATTCGGTTTTAATGTGAGTGTCACGACCGCTATTATGTTCTATTCATTGTTGAGCTAATCTAAAACGTTTAGATAGTTATGTACTAGATTTGTAATAATTCTGTAATTTGTATAACTTGAAAATGTCACCATTTAAATGTTCCATTTACAGTAAAGTAAATGATCCATTCAAAAAGACAAATAAATGTTTTTATTTTCTGGAGGAAAGAATGGTAGGTATTCGACGACTTTGAGTCCCGTACGGTACATAGAATTACCCTTGAACTATAATTATAATTGTCTACAGAAAGCATGGTTCACTGTTGAAAGGTAATACCAAAAAACTGTTAGTCGATACCATTATTTACAGACAACACGTTTTGCAAAAAAAAGCTACAAAGAATGAATGTGGCTGATACCAAGATTTTGCCTATTAGTGGGCAAATATGGGTTGAAAAAGTTATATTTGATTTTACAATCTTAAGCATCATCTATAAATTAAAACAACGAATTTATCGACCGAACTTTCTTCACAAAAATGTTCTACAAAACATTAATTGGAAGCTTTGGCAACCTACTTAAGTAACTGGTCGATATTAATACGGAATATACATTTGTATAATTTTGTAGTTAATCCGGTATAATATGAGATTTCTCCAATTTGTCTACTATCATTTATCTCAATGATATTATTTTATTCAACTTTCTAACTGCCATTTTATTGATTTTTCTAGGAGTCACATGTCGTTGATAGATTTCTAACAAAAGTTTTATTGATATACCTACAAACGCCTACGTAACATTGGGAAGTATGATAAACCTCGTCTTTCTTCTTTTATTAATTTGCACTGTCACAAGTACATTGTTGCTTTAGACATATAATATTATATAAAACATATTTTATAGTATTATAGTCGACTTAAGTTTCTATATTGACTTCCACTTAATTAATTAATTATTGTTCTCTACTTAATCATGACTATGAGTGTTAGGAAGTCAAACGATCACTTTGTACACGATAGTGAACCTTACATCATCGTAATAACACTTAGAGAAAACTATTACGTATTTAATTACCGAAGATAACTTGGATCACTTTATTAGTTAGAACAGTCTTAATTAATAAGGCTTTTTCAAATTAATGTATGTTTAAAGTGGTTATTGAAAGTTTGGATCGAAGCCAAACCTTTAACCAATCTTTGGGACTAAGGCGCGATTAATATAATTGGTGAAATCGACCCCTAGTAATAAGGCTTTTGACCACTTCAAATTAATGTATGTGGAAAGTGGTTATGGAAAGTTTGGATCAAAGCCAAACTATAAACCAATCTTTGGGACTAAGGAAGTTTTACTCTAAATTAACTAAACTAGCTTCATTCCGCGGCTTTGCTTATGTGGCCAATCCTACAAGACCCTAATAACGCATTAAGAACACCATTACACATTTAATTACCGAAGATAACTTTGATCAATTTATCAGTTAGAGCAGTCTTAATAATTCGTCTTTTGACCAATTAATGTATGTGGAAAGTGGTTAAGGAAAGTTCGAATCAAAGCCAAACTTTAAACCAATCGTCGGATACAGGAAGTTTTACTCTAAATTAACTAAACCAGCTTCTTGCCGCGGCTTCGTTTCCGTGGCAAATCCTACAAGAGTTACAAGACCCTTGCCTGTTTCCGGAATAAAAAATCTATGATCATCTCATTGATAGCGTAGCTGCCGAAATTTCTTTCAATGAGAGAAATCAGCGAAAGAAGTTTTTGTAATCGAATCAGTTTTGCCCGAAATTACCATCTGCAATAAAAACTTTTTGACAGGAAATTAACCGACTTCCAAAGCAAAACACTAAAAACAGCAAAAGTAACTTTCGTTTCGGAAGTCGGTGTCTTTGGTACCTCTTTTTTTGTCGTTTTGCGACACCGACTTCCGAAACCAAAGTTATTTTTGCTCTTTTTAGTGTTTTGCTTTGGAAGTCGTTTTTTTGTGAAAAAGATTTTATTTTTGACTTTTAGGTTTTGTGCTCCATCACTAAAAAGTAAGCAAGTTCTATAGTAAGGGTACCTACCTAAAGGATTAACAATATACCCATAATAACTCAATTTAATTATTCGTGCTGGAGTTCGGTTGTACGGTGTTCCCTATCTTGAAAATTGTTGAACCGATTTTGATGAAACTTGTACTGTTCCCTAAGTTGAGAGATACCTAATCCAATGAAAAAAACATCAAGATCCGATTACTAGTTTCGGAGACATGCTTGCACAAATATACAGATATAGATTTAATATGGTGCAATTCCAACAATATTACATACATACGTATCGAATAGATCGGTTAGTTCCGCTATGCTCTAGTCCCGCTATGCTCAACTCGAAAAATCCCTACCAAAAAGTTCCGCTATGCACGAAAACACATTCGCGGGCAGTGATAAAAAAATGTTACAGTGTAATATTTTATTTAATCATTTAAAAATTAAATTAAGAAAACCTATATTCGATATTTTTGTTTAATTTCCATATTTCTCAGCTCCCTGCTCAATTTAATTGAAATCAAAAACTTTGTTTCCAACTTTACATTCCATTGTTTACGTAGCATCGAAGAATTTCGTGCATAGCGGGACTTTTTAGTAAGTATTTTTCGAGTCGAGTATAGCGGGACTAACCAGAATTGATAACCTCCTTTTTGCAGAAGTTCGTAAAAATATGAACAAGCAAACGCTTTTCCCTCTTTATAATAATAGTGTAATAACATCCAGTTCTATATAAACTGGCAATTTTTGCTTTAAAAAATTATATCAAATGGCTTGAAGAATGTCATATTGGCCTTTCTTATTGTTCGGTAACAATGTCAATGGAGCGTTAGGCATTTTCTTATTATCAAGGCTCTATTATTAAAATTATATTTTCTGAATAAGAGGACTTTGATTAAGCCTTAATGAAAAAAAGACTACTTAGATAATATCTTTATTGCCTATATCATGTTTTTCTTTTCTTTCTACGTGGCGTCTCACAGTTCGATCAAAGTGACCGTCTACTGCTCAACCAGGCGAACCTGTGGAGACTAAAATATATAGTCGCCAGCCAGGCACAAAAAGCTAAACCTAAGCGACCACGCTGAGGGCTACCTCCTATACAAAATAGGTACTTAAATAACTATAACTACAAACACGGTTAAAATAAAAAAAATACTAACCAAGGCATATTTTTTTTCAATTATTCGTGTTTCAATCATGCAAAAACGACTGAACGTATTTGGATTGAATTTTGCATACACATAATTCATAACCTGGATTACCAAATACCATACTTTCACTCTGGTATAATCATTCCCTTAGGAAAAGATAACACTTTTTACATGGGTAAACGGGAAAGCAGGCAGAAGCTATCTTGTATAAAAAAACATTTTAACAAAAAATAAACCGGCTTCTAAAGTAACACTTTGATTTTCGAGTTCAGTGTCGAAAAATAATAGTTACCAAAGGCGATGCACTGTTTTATTACGGCGATCCAGTGCCTACCTTCCGCCTTCATCAGCAGATCAGTTCGAGGGTACCTACCATTTTTATCACTACCATTTATTAATAATTAAATTATGTATTTGCTTCATCATAGTCGCTAAACAATTCCAGATATCCTCATTAAGGAGTTCCATTGGCCATCTGTGGTCGTCTTTATCAGTTCTCCAAATGATACTTTCCGAGTGCAAATGCTTGCCATGTTATAGAAACTACCACAATCTACATTTCTGCCTATAGTATTTGAGGAGTTCCCTCAATTTCCATAGGATTCCATCATCAGATTCTGATTTTGTGAAAATGGAACTACCTCGAGAGTATATCAAACCACTTTGCAAATCCCTCTATATATGACGGAGTTATGAAAAAAAAAATTGAGACATCCGAATTGAGAACCTCCTCCTTTTTGGGAAGTCGGTTAAAATAAGTATTCATTCATAATTATATACATAATAATAGAAGTCAAATACATACTTTATTAACGCACAATATAAATGCTAACACATGATCCGACACCGATTAAAGATGGACTCCATGGCAGAAAGTTCTCGTTATTCATACCCATGTCTGCTTTGACCTACTGACTTAGACAACCGGCTGGTGCCTTGTTAATGTAGATACTCGTATTCTGTTTGATATGGAAAATACTACTAATATTATAAATGTTAAAGTTTATGGGTATGGAAACAACGGTGAAGAAAAGCATCGTGAGGAAACCAGCATGGCCTAGAACTAAAAATCGAATACATGTGACATTCACCAACCCGCACTGGGCCCGCGTGGTGAATTCTGGCCTATTCCCTCACTCACATAGAGGAGGTCTGTGTCCCAGCAGTGGGAACATTATAAAAGGCCGATGATGATGATGATTATGGATGTATAGTTGTTTGTAACTCTTACACCCAAAAACTACTGAACGGATTCTGAAGAAACCGCACAGTAAAGTAGCATAATACATCAGAATAACATATTATATTGATAAACAGAGACAAGGACGGCAGCTTATCTATACATACAAATAAATAAAATTTAAGTGTCTTTAGGTAATATTAAAATAATAATGTATTATTGAATGCATGCGAAAGTATATACGGTACTAATAACAAAAACGCAATGTTTTTATTTGTGTCTGGCTGTCAGTCTGTCTGTTTCTCTTCTGTAATCTCCGAAACGGCTGGACCAATTTTTATGGGAGTTTCACTGGTAGATAGCTTTACCATTATATCCTACTAAATAACTATTATCCTTATCCTTATATATATATACATAGTATACAACAAAGTCGCCTCCCGCTGTCTGTCCCTATGTATGCTTAGATCTTTAAAACCACGCAACGGATTTTGATGCGTTTTTTTTAATAGATAGAGTGATTCAAGAGGAAGGTTTAAATGTATAATACACGCGAGTGAAGCCGCTGGCAGAAGCTAGTAAATTATAAACATGAAGGTTTGTGAGGATGGATGGATGTTTTCTCTTTGACGCAAAAACTACTGAACGGATTTTGATGAAACTTTACAGAAATATAGATTATACATTAGAATAACACAGAGGCTATAATTTATAAAGACAATACTAATATCACGCGGGGGTAGCTACGGGTGGCAGCTTGTTATTTTTATTTAGATGACACAAGGGTGACCTAAAAATCCTGGGGTCTTTGCCTTGCAATAAGACAGAACTGGCTGAAAATTAATAAATTATAACAAGTGTGATCAAGAAAATAAAATATTGTCTCACTTTACAGTGAACATCAAAAGTAGTTACAAACTTTTTGTACAAAAGTTGTGATAAGGCCCTCTCTATCAAAATAAATAGTTATTCTGAAAGAATTACTTAATTATTTTAACAGTATTGAGAATTTTTTTCCAAAATAAATTACTAACTTTGCTTTGACTTGCTTAGATACCAAGCCGTTAGAATTTTATGTTTAATCTCAATTTGTCTATTACATTTAAATATGTAAAACAATATATTGTTCTCCAAATTGTGTGTAGAAACGAAATTGATACAGTTCAATTAGCTTGTGTATATTCAAGAGTCTTTTCTATATATTATGAGATAATACGATTGATCGTATAGTTTGTAATAATAACCTAGTAACGGTCGTAACAAACAGTTGCCATCTTTTGCAATTTCTAACTTGGAATGCACTTGACATAAAATATTTTTTCCAAGATCTTCAATATTAATATAGAATTTCGTTATTATTTGTTTTTTGACCTAGGTTACTAGGTTATTATTACAAACTGTAAAAAAACAAATTCCAACGATTTTGACCGTTAGGTCGTAAAAAAACAGTTGGCATCTTTTGCAATATCTAACCTAGAATGCACTTGGAACAAAATATTTATTTTCTAGATTTCCAATATTAATATACAATTTCTAGTTTTTTTTTTCGGGGTCAGATCCTCTTTTATGAAGCACGTTAAATCATACTTAGTAAGGATTATTTATATTACAAAAACCGCATTTGCTAGTAACTTAATTAAAATTGTGCTATCTTATTGAAAAAATAATTGACTTTATCCATCAAGAAAACTGAATTACGTTGATATGTATTTTTGCGAAATACATAATCTAGGCTTTATTAATATTATATTTAAGAAAATTGTATATGTATTTTTATATTAATCTTAATTTTGTTTTGTTACAGATAGTCTTCAACAATCTAAGATGGCGGATATAATAATGAATTCCACACAAAGCGTGCTGAAAGAAACATACGACTATTATCTATGGACATTATCACTGTCAGGTAAGATATACACCGTTATTAAAAGTGTGCAATCTGCATGCATACGATATATTTCAATACGCGTACAGAAAGTTTTGCACACAGTCACTAAACAATTCATGTTAGTCTGAGATAAGGTAATAGTAGTCGCATACAACCTGAATCTCTTCAAAGTTAGAGTGTACAGGCTTCTTCTGGGTAAGCTCACTCCATCATCGACTTTGTCTCTGTCACCTCTGAATTAGACTAGAGTCAAGAGCAAAACCATCATAAAAAAAAAAACACGTATCAACAAAATATATTGAAAAGGCGACGAAATAAAAAAAATATATTGGATTGTGAACTTTCATGGGTCGGTTATAAGAAATGCCAGATTAGTGCCTAATCAGTTACAAATTAGATCTCAACAAAAACTACAGAAGCTACTTAATAATTCAAATAGGTTATCCAGGCAATCAGGATTGAATTCTTTAGTTTTTATTTTAATTTGTAATTGTATTATTAGTTCAAAACCCGAATTAAATTAACTAGTTGTTTATTCTATTACGCTAAATAGTAAACAAAAGCCGATCACATACCTAAATGGACCCACTGTTCGATTTCAAGAATAAGTGGAAGAGAAATAGCCCATCTCATCCATATATATTACATAGGATCGTATCGTGAATAATGTGGACTACATACTACCGAATCTACCATAAATAATGTATGGACTGAACATTTTGGGGAAGAATATTAAATGTATCCGGCAAATTATCTGATACGTAACTAGCTGTGCCCCGCGGTTTCACCTGCGTATATCTTTACTAATATTATAAAGCTGAAGAGATTTTTTGTTTGTTTGTTTGAACGCGCTAATATCAGGAACTACTGGTTGGAATTGAAAAATTGTTTTTGTGTTGGATAGTCCATTTATCGAGGAAAGTTATAGGTAATATAATTTTGCGCTATTGCCAATAGGACGGAGCATAAATGAAAAACGTTGTAAAAACGGGCAAAATTATTCCTTTTTTAGAACTTCCGTTGCGTGCGCTGCGTAAGCGGTTAACGTTACGCAACATTCATGTACCTATGAAGGGTAAATAGGGTAAGGTAGGTAGGTAGCCAGTTGACGGGAGCGAAGCCGCGTGGGACAGCTAGTTTAAAATAAAACAGTAAGACGGGCCCCGCCCGTCGCCGCCCCCGTTCGCCCGTTCGGTAAACAGTTATGTTGAATTATTTTTATTTTGCATTTTCTCCTAGTCTTGATGATGAAGTAACTTTTGCTCTTGAAGATTAATATGCCTGCCAAATAATAATGCTCAAAAATTACTTTTTACTATCAATAAATTATTTGACCCAAAATGTCTTAATGTTAACAGGCTCTTTTTGGGTAAGCTCACTCCATCGTCGACTCTGTCTCTGTCACCTATGACTTAGACTAGAGTCAAGAGCAAACCCATATCAATCATATATATATAGTGTTGTGGGCTTTTTTAGATCTACAAAAACCTCAAAATCTTTGTAGTACATACTTACGTATAATTAGCCAAGAATTTTATTTAGCGATATATAGCTTATAGCCTTCCTCATGAATGTGGCTATCATTATACAAAAAGAGTTTTTCAATTCCCACTAATAATTTCAGAGATTAGCACGTTCAAACAGACAAACAATCAGACTCTTCGGTCTAATCATATTAGTATAGATATTAAACGGATAAGGGATTTTTGTTCCTCGGATAGTAATGATGTATTTTCACACTAACTCTTGCAAATAAAAAATAAAAATGAATAATGGCAAAAATGCATGCAGTGAGAAGCTCATGGCTAAATTGGCCCGGTTGTCACAGCCGCACGGGTTGATCTTCAAGGTTAAGCACCGCTTGCCGAGGTCGGTCCTTGGATGGGTGACTGACTATCTAAATATACCGATATTCCTCCGTGCCTCGACAAGCGTGTTAAGCCTTTGGTCTCGGTTGTCACTTGTTAATATTTGACAGTCGATACGGATGGTCTGAAGACAAGAAATTTGACATCAGTCTTGCCACAGGGGTATCTTATTACCCAGTTACTGGGTAGTGGAGGTCAGAAAGGCAGTCGGTCCATGTCTAATATTGGTACTCAGTTGCATTGGGCAGCCCGGGCAACCAACCGCAGTATAATTATGTAATTAAGCTAAGCCTCATTGCATATTGATAGTGTATAATGGCAGATGTTTATTAATTCTGTGTATGGTCTGAATTATCAGAAAATCATTACAGAGTAATTCAGAAATAATTTTATCTACTTCGGTTTCGTTATATTCGAATTATAAATTGACAGCGGTTTCATTATGATACCCATAACGACATCGGGTTGCATTATGCGAATCGTCATAAATTCTAAAACACAAGCAAAGACATTCTGAACATACAGCCAGGTCCCTATAATATTACTTCGAAATCGAGACAATGTAAATGATGTTTTTAAAAATGGAACAAGTTTAGAACAAAAGTATCGTATACTATTTGGCTGTTGCGGCTACAAGATTTTTGCCTTATACCTAATAAAGACTAAATAAAAAAAAATGGACGCGGGAAAAAATTGTATTCCAAATTTTATTAAAAATGTCTTCAACATCAAGTGATATTGAAAATATACCACCAGATATAACAAATAGAGCAGTTGCGGCTACAAATAACTTACTACCAGAAAAATCAAGAAATGTATATAAGAAATGAAATACTTAAACACACTTCCTGAAATACTTATTTGACTATATCTGTGTTTTATTCCTTCCTTCGTAGATAAAATCTTGTATGCAACTGTACATTATAGGTCTTTTAATAACTCGTGCCCACCTATTTCGGTACGCGCTACGCTTGTACCGAAAAATGGCACTCGTATTAAAAGACCGTCCATAACGTAACAGTTGCATAAATAGCTATAACAGAATTGTATGAAAACGTATTTAATATTGATGTTAATTTTACCGATACTATCAAAATGGATCGGCCGAACCACTGAATTTTCTTACAGGGTAATCGATGCAGGTGTCTGATTGTTGTTGAATGCATTTATTACATTATTATGTTTTTCCGTTTTCATGGTAACCCTTACGGATTAAAATTAGAATGATATTATTTACATTTTAATTAAAAACGAGCAGAATCGCTTAAAACACCTCTATCGGGTGGATTTTACAGCTTATCGAACACAGTTGTATAGACCCAGTATTGAAATGAGTATGTAGATCATAATAATCTGGTTCTTGCGATACAGGACTGCCTAGAACAAGAGTCAGAGCTGCACTGATATTTGTGACTTATAGTGTGTTAATAAATAAATAATATTCCGAGTCCAAAATGGAAGCCGACCCCAATATGGCTTGGATCATGGCTAGGCAAGTAACGTAACTCTATTAACGGCAATTATAACACGATTTTCGAAAACTCGCTATCAGAAGCAGATTTAAATGCAAATTAGTAGAAATTTTTGATATCTCCATTTGCAGCGAATTTACTTCTGCTATTGAGTTATGAAAACAGGTATTTTTATTTGTTCATTTGAATGAAAAATATCTTGATTGAAATTATAAAATTAATACTTTGGGTACCTACATGTGATAATGTAAATAAATCACGAAGCCTTAATTATATTTTTCATAGACCGACTTGATAAAATATTTATTAAATAGATATTTTTTTGATAGGCAACCATATTTTACACGATTTATGTTTTCTTTTGTATCGGACAGCTAAAGAGATTTTATGACAGAATTAAATGGACCTGTCGTAAAGGTTCTCAGCAATAAATGGCCTGTCTGATTATTTAAGATTTTAATTTTAAGAGATTTTTCCATTAAAATTCATATTTACTTTTTTAAACGTGTTTGATGTCGAGTTGTTTTAATTGTATTTTTTTATTTTTAAGTATAATTTATCGTTTGATATGTTTGTACTTAAACAACAAATTCTGTTACTTTTTTGAGAAATTTTAGATTCCAAATTGATATTTGTATGCCGTTAATGGCAAACCATAGCAATCTCTGTAACAATTTTATTTACAACACCTTTTTATACACCTTTGTATTACAACTGAATATTTGACTTTATATACACACTATATATACTATTTGACTACTTATATATCACAATTTACACTAATATTATAAAGGTGAAAGTTTGTGAGAGTGTAAGTGTGTTTGTATGTTTTTTACTCTTTCTCGCAATAACTACTGAACGGATCTGGATGAAATTTGGGAAATGTTATTCATAAACAATTAAATTCTTAGTTTAAGCAATGAACGCATCGCAATTAATTAGTGTTATTGATTATTCGAGCATTCATTCAGTAATAATTATAATTAGTTTAATAGGGCTGGATTTACCAATAGTAAGTATAGTATAGTATGGTAGTTGGACTCCGTTTGCCGCACAAAGACTTCTATTATATGCATTAAACTTTTACACCCTAGTGTTAAAGTTTATGATTCTCAAGTTGGTACGCCAACTTGTATGCTCACGGTCCAAGCTATAAATGATTTTCACTAAAATTGGCTCAACTGTTCAGTTGTCACAATGTAACTTAAAGACCTACGGACACATTTGCATTTACCATCATAATATGGATTATCACAGCCAGTGGGTACACTTTTATGAAGCTTTTATGCATTTTCCCAACACTATTATTTGCTATTTTTATGAGCAGTCTATGGGACATAAATTCCATATCCTATGAAGGTTAGGTTATATGTCTTTTTCACCATCGCTAACAAACTCATAAAATTTCCCATGTAGATAATATTCTTAATTTTATTACTAGCAATATGAACTTCGTAACAAGTATCGGCTTTTGTAATATTGATCGTTTGGAGGCTGGTGTTCAGGCTCATGTTCATTTGCCCGTAAACGTCTTACGGGCTTTTCAAATCGAGTATTTCCAATTTTTTCGTTGTGTTTTCCGGATCGCGGGCGATAAATCGGTGGATTCTATGCAATGCGCGTACGTGTACGGGCATAAATTCTCGTTTTGTCATCAATCCAGGTTTGCTTTCAGTAAATAAAAATAGATCGCGAACGTGTCAATATTGACGCTGTCATATGCTACTTTCTAAAATTTCAGTTATGGGTTCCAGCTTCACACTTGTACAATATTTCATTTATCATTTTGGTAGCAGTAGCATTTGTGCCTAAAATAGTTTCAGTTTCGTTATATTTTTGCTACATTGTTATTTTGTTTCTAAGCTTTTCGCCCGACGTCTATCTCACAGGGACGGTGCATGTGTGCAGAATAAAAATCTTTCTAAATGCGAATATTTTTGTTTGTTTTCGAATGCCTCTAATAAAAAACAAACAAGTTTATCTTTCAAAACATGGTTTATATAATGAAAGCTATACCTATAGGTAGGCGTTATATCTGAGCATTTTGTTATTGTCTATATTTCACTTACATCAGAAACATGCTCATTAAAAAAACCTTGTTACAGATACCAGAACCAAAGGATGGCCACTAGTGGACTCTCCAGCCCCAACAGTCTTCTACACCCTGCTGTACCTCTTCATCGTATGGATAGGCCCCAAGATGATGAAGGACAGAAGACCGTTCCAGCTGACCTGGTTGCTGGTTCCTTATAACCTAGCTATGGCAGCTTTGAACGCGTATATAGCGTTGAGGTTGCTGACAGCCTCGTTCAGGTTACGATACAGCTATATTTGTGAACCTTGCCGGCAGGTGTATGATCCTGATGAATTGCAAGTAAGTCGACTTTATGACCTTCCTGTTAGCTCGACGCGATTAGATAAATCACTTATTTTAACTAGTGAAATGGCAAATACGTTCACATGGATGTAATTCGACCGTTTTGCACTTGGCACTGTCTTAGAAAATATTTATTTATTTATTTAAACTTCATGTACTTAATGCCATAAGGCATTCTCTACCAGTCAACAATACGTGTGCGATATCAATTTAAATTGCGTCACGTTATCAGGTCGTCACAGTTACAGTCGATTTATTGAGATCTTTAGGGTTATAGATTAGGACATCTATAAAATGGTACTGTATATAGCGAGGGAGTAAACTTATAAGAAATATTATCAATTCTTGTATCAAATCCTAAATTAAAGGCTTGACTTCGCCGTTGCAGAAGGTTTAAAAGCATGAGATGACTAAATTACTATCAAACTTGTATGTTATGGCAACTCAAAAAGGTATCAGTAGTATGTATTCTCAGTAATACACGAAATTAATGATTCATTCAAGTTAATGCCTATTCATCTTTTAGCCCTTGCCGTAGATAATCTAAGGACTTATCAATATTCAACTTTATTTTCATACTTGGACATGACTTATTTAAACAGAATCTCAGTACCTTAAAGACCTTGATAATTTACGCGAACTCGAACAAAGGTTCTATAAACAACGGACGATCACCGAAGTGCGTAAATGGTAATTTCATTATTCAGAAGAAAACCTTTAAAAAGATGTCAACCGTTATTTTATGCCCTTTTTACCCACTTTTCTTTGTTGGTCAAAGCCATAAATAAATTTGCATATTTAAAGATAATAAATACTATTGTGATTCTTACGACCCCAACCTTTGTTTTATGAGAATTTCATAAATAAATGGAAATGCAATCCAGAACAGAGATACAGAAATCAAGGAGTTTAATAAAATAAATCAAGGAGATTCTTTGTTTTCATATGAAAGTGAAATTGTAATTCACTCTTATATTATATATTTATACTTAATTTCGAGTCTATGATAGTTAAGGAAACTCATAAAACCCGTTTCTATTAAATCATTATACCAGACATATATTAAGTTAAAAAAACCTAACAAAAGTTAACCCTCGTAAAATATATTTTAAGGTTTCGCGAAAATTAATGTTACGTAAATGTTTCCCACAACTTGTTCATACTAGTTGAATCCATTTCATTAGAAATAGAAGATATGGTAATACTTGAATAGATAGTGAACAGAGACCAAGTTTTATATTTACCTGTATTAGATGAACTGGTTTATTTTAATCACGCAAGTTGATATTTCACCAGACGGGCATTCCCGTAATTTTAAGGAAGTTTTGCATCGTCATATAAGTCGCACATTGTGAAAATCACTTCTAATTTCCCTACAGTTTGGCAAATTTTTGAGTACCTGAGATGAAATTGCGATTTGAATGTGAACGATTTTTAAGTTCGAGAATTTATTTATTAGCCTTCTAAAATTACCCTGAGATCAATGGCCAATACTTGCACCTTAAAAATATACGTAGAGTGATAATTAATTTTGTGTTTGTATTCAATGTGCTGACAACATTAATACATTTACCGTGGCGACAGCTGTAAACGACGTCGATCTCATGGAAATATAATTTATCTGTATTGTGTATTATAATGAAGTGCTATATATATATAATTTATCTATATAGCATGTCATTCCTAATGGACATTCAGTCAAAGGTAAAAGTTTTGGTAATAATACATTCTAATACAGCTGAAATATAGCGGCGGCCAGTGGTAAAAAGTAAGACCTCTGTTGTATATCTACTCCGAGTTCTTAAAGTCTCTTTTAGAATCGTACTACATTCTAAAACAGACCCATAATTAAACAAGAATATTGTAAAGTAAACACAATCGCTTTGAATTATTCTATGTTGTCTCCGAGCAAAACATCAGTAAGATTTAAAATTTAAATTATGCGAAAATAAGAGCAAACCTTTTGAAGAGCCACTCGGTAATGTTAAATATTTTGATTATTTCTTTGACAATGCGAAGTCATTTATTTTTGGGATTTAGGACATTGAGTAAAGCGAATAAAATCTTTGTAATGATGACATACATTTATGTTATAAAGCATTGTTATGGTTGAACTTACACAGTTATCTCCCATTGTAACATTGTTACGCTTTGTTGATCACCTAGGTCTTGATAATTTGAGGCAGGTGTACCTCTCTGATATCTAGCTTAGTGAAAAATTACCTCTTCTAAATTTGATAGAATGTTAAAAACAACCAGATATTATTTCTTTCAGCCTGCTTACTATACGGTTTTTTCAGCATCACCTTCACAGTACTTACAAAAATATCACAAGAAATTTTTCAAAGTTAGTTTTGCAATAGTCTTGACCTAATTTTCAGAAAACCTTGTTTATCTTACAGGATTGCTAAGCGGTGTTTATAATTATCTAATGGAATACTACTCATCCTTATTTGCCTACTTAGCATACTTCTCATCAGTAAACACATCCTATTTTCCACTTTAAGTTCTACAATATTCCATTTTTATTTTCAGATAGCAGACGCAGTCTGGTGGTATTACTTCTCGAAACTTCTAGAATTCTGTGACACTTTCTTCTTCATATTAAGAAAAAAGGAAGAGCAGCTGACTTTCCTTCATGTTTACCATCACTCCACGATGTTCAGCTTCTGGTGGATCGGGATCAAATGGGTTCCTAGTGGATCTAGTAAGTATTGTTTCATATCTAATATTGAATCAATTTTATTTCTATTAACATCACCTTTTATGTCTATCTCTTTCGGAACTATGTTTGCGTCTAAATCTTTCCTATCCTGAGAACCTAAAAAAAGTGATTCTATTAGCAATAACGAATACTTATAGGTTATCTTACTATTAATCAACTAATCATGAATAGTTATATATCTGTCAACGCATGGTTTATAATTCGGAAAACTAGGTAACATAGCGATAGTGCATTTCAAATATCATTATGGACATTCGGCAATGCTTCGGCAAGACCCTCCGATTAAGTTGAATAGGTAACTAACTACTATTTATTAAAGCCATCCGTCAAGCTGTAATAAGGGATTGGTCTGGATTGATTAAGGTCAATAAGTTAGATAGAGAGGCTTTTGAACTTACCTCATGATTCAATTTTAAAACATTATGTATAACTAAGAATACTGCATTTAAATTAACATTATGATTAATTTATTCGAAATTGCGAGATTTACTTATAAATGGTGTTATTTTAGTTATAAATAGTATTTTTTTTAATATTAGAGCTTACAATTACATGTGATAAAGGCAGGAAGAAGATAAGAACTTACAATATTGACTTTGAACTTACCTCAAGATTCAATTTAATAATGTTGTTGATCCCAGTCGACAGTTTAAAAAGCCCGAGAACTGTGTGAATTTAAAGAGATTTTCCAGTTGCTACACCCTCATCCCACTATAAACTGAATGGACCATTCCCTCGAAAGAGTTAAGGTTGAAATATGCGCCCTCAGTTTATTCCTCTTAGGACGCACTTACTACCTAATGTAGCAATATAATTTATGCCCATATACTTGTTCCCTAAGCTTCCTAAGTTTGCAATAAAAAATCAATTTGACGCCAGATTTTTTCAACAACTGCTTTGTTTTATAGACAAAGTTGAGAATAGGGCAACTGTGGAATAAATTTTCAGGAATATGAAATGAGTCAAAGCAAATAACGTGACTCAAATATCCTTAACTTTGAATGTCAAAGTTGAACAGTACTTATTTTCATATCCCTGCTGTCAGTTACATTTAATATATTGTAATTTATTGTTCTCCAGTGTTCACAACAATATGGCGTTTGATGTTGCAACACGTGCAGGTTTTGTTATTAATTTAATTATAGAATTTTGGGTAAAAGTCTTAGGAAAATGGTTATTTTTAAAGACAAAAGCTTTCATTTTCTTAGGTTGGAGGTTATTATATAATAGGGGGACGAGTCTACAACGTTTTGATATACATACCTATAGTACACTAATATTTCAAGTAATGTGTAAGACTTGAACGTTACTGGCTAAATATTGGTTCATAACGAACCCCATTGTTTGATTAAACAAGTAAAATTACATAATAAAAAAATCCCGACACATTTTTGTTTCATGCTTAATAATTCATCTAGTATATAGTAGACACGCATCGATCGGCAATCTATTGAATACATAATTATGACATGATATCTTTCGAAAACACCCCGATTCAAACATTTAAACGCCCATAACTTTTGAACGGATAAACCGATTTTATTCAAACATAGATAAGAACACTCTCCATTAAGGCACTTTTAAAACAAAAAAAACTAAATCAAAATCGGTTCACCCGTTTGGACGCTATGATGCCACAGACAGACACACAGATACATAGACACACAGATACACAGACACACAGCAACACACGTCAAACTTATAACACCCCTCTTTTTCCGGCGGGGTTTAATTAAACCATTATTTATGACGGCCGTCTCAGAAATTTCTATGATTACGCAATCATAACTGTAATAAAATATTCATTCTGAAGTACGTAAATATGATATTAAAATTATATTTTTTTTAAGTATATATAACTAGGGTAAAAATCGAAAGAAAACCTGATCTTACGTTCAATTTTAAACGTTCAATTTATGGAAAACAATACCCATTTCCGAGGATCAGATCATTTAACAGGCACTAACATAAATCTACGACTAGACATTTATCACTATGCTCGTTTATCGAAACAATAAAGGTAGAGGTACTTTTTCTTTTTACCGTTTTCTACTTAAAAGTCCAGTGAGTTAAAGTTCGAAAGATTTAAACTAAATTACATCCCAGGACAATAAATCTTAGGATAAAGGAAGGTGATTTACGATACAGTCTAATTGAGGAAATTGAGCTAGAGAACCACCTAGTAGTTTAACTTAAGATAGTCTTGCTGCTACTAAGCTAGATTGATGTCACTTTGTATACTTACTTAGTAACTACAATGAGTTTGACTACTGTAAAACAAGCAATTCAAACTCGTGTGAACGAGGCTTTAGACATTCTCGTCTTTCGACGTTCTTTGTCAGCGTGTCAAGAGTACCATAGTCAACAGTGTAAGAATATAATTTATAATTATATCTACCAATAGCCTAGTCCTATCTCTAACCCAATTTATTTGTATGTATCTCTATATTAAATTTTAATAGTCGTCTCTTGTCTATCTAAAGTTATCATTTCTAAATCATAATGTTGCCTAGTTTTGATCCATGATGATTTTCCCAAGTGATCTCTCCACTGTTCTAATAGTAACGAAATTAAGATTCGCGTCTTCAACTGCATAACCATTCAGCCGTGACTCTTAAAACATTTTTGCGTTAAAAAATATTCGCTGAATAAATATTTTAGTACAAATACCTGTGATGATGGATAACAAATAAACCGAAGGGCACAGGAAATTTAATATTCGACGATCATTAATTACTTAACGACATAAATTGTCATGTGGATTCATTTTTTGCATAATATTAGACGTTTAATTTAAAAAAAAATGTTTGGGCTTCATAATTCTTTTATTCAGATCGTCTAGACTTCAATGGATCGATTGGGACCTAATTTATTAGAAAGTACGAGGGATTTGGGAGTAATGTCAGGATTTGCAAAATCGTGGCTCGTACAAAATCTGATCCGTCTTTTGGGATAACTGATTATAGAGCTATTGTAACAACTTCTACTTAACCTACTTTCGCAGTGATTTTTATTATAAAATAATTCTTGATTCATGGTATTTTTCGAGAGCCTGTCAGAAATTCACTTAGTCACAGTTATTTTTAGATATTGGGCAATTAAGGGCTATTCAAATTATTCTGGTCGTGAAAAGATCCTTCAGTGAGTCGAACGTCTAGGGTTACATAAATGAAACCGTTCGTGTCCTCTTTTATACTATCAGCGTTTATTGAAATATATTTTTTTGTCTTCATAATTTGCTATATTTTAAGCTTACAATATATTTAAAGGTTTTTTTAAAGGCACAGCTGCCTTAAGAAAACTCGTAGCTATAAGAAAATTTTAAGTAGCCAACATATGTGAAATTGGATAATTCACAACTCTCATTATATAGGCTACTCGATCACTTTTGTTTGTTTGTATCTTTATTAAATTTACATTTTCTTTCCAGCTTTCCTTCCTGCCATGGTTAACAGTGGCATCCATGTGCTCATGTACACTTACTACGGCCTGTCAGTCTTTGGGCCCGCCGTCAGCAAGTACCTTTGGTGGAAGAAGTACCTCACCATCATGCAGCTGGTGAGTTTAATAACCGAGACTTAATAAAAAACACTGATGACGACCAAATCAGTCCCATTGGAGGATACACTTATTAATTGACTTGGACAAAGTTGGCGGACATGAGCTTGATTACTGTCCCATTGTTAAGCATAAAAGTTTCTGGAAAAAAGAAAGATCTTTACATTGCTGTTCAATAAGAAAGGGTAGAACTAATCGATAAAATTTATAATATTACTAACGAGTTACTTTTCTTGTTGGTGCAGCACCCACGTATTTATTTCTCCCTATAGAAAACAACAATCATGGCCACATTATAAACCACCTTAGTCTTTATTCGTGAAACAAACCAGGGGATAACCATAATCTCTTAGAACAAGGTTATTTCAAGTGTGCGTAAGGGACAGATGTATATGACTTGTATACATATGTCCCCTTTTCCCAGTCGCACCATTATCGTTATGACACGTCATTGTACGGGGGCAGGTCTGAAATAAAATAGAAATATTGACAGCTATATTGTTTAGTCGCCGAAACTAAGATATTGTTATACTTTACTCACAGAATAGTAGAGCAACAAATCAAAGTAAATAACAACACTGCATATAAACGTAACACAGGTATATTTCAAATATATCTACTATCGCAAAATAATATTTATCGCAGTTATATTTTATTCGAAACTACTCCACTACCAATAATGTTTACTGCAGGACATAAACCTCTTAAATTGCAAGCCACTGACCTCGATCCTCAGCCACTGTCATCTTTTATATTCGAATTGATTTGGTCAATTGTGTCAACTCTCATAATGTTAAAAAGCATTTATTTCTTGGCTGTTCCTTTTTTATTGGCTATATAAAATAAAGTCCAAAATATTATTTGCTTCATATTCTTAGAATATCAACAAGTAGGTCTGTTGCTAGAGGAATACTAGAACTATTTAGGCTCAGATTTCAAGTTACATAGCAGAAAAGTTTGCGAACTAAAGGGCCGCATAATTTCTGAACATTATCTTGAGGATTTCCAGGAATCTTGTCGGTAGCTACAAGGCCTAAATATTATATAATATATTTTCTTCGTAGATATTTTTTCAAGCAAGTTTCTAATAGAAATACCATCTAGGTATTTCTATTAGAAACTTGCTTTGCCAACTAAGAGAATCATTTCTTGGCAAATAATTTCTAGTTAAATATTTTACAATAATGTTAGAACCAGACGTTTCGAACGCAACTTTCCGTGCTAACATGATCAACCATGTTACTGTCTAGGAAGTTTTTATGTAAAAATGAGCATAGAATCAAATCCAGAAAACTATATACTTACATCCAAAACAGTTCCGTCCGTCAGTGAATTACAGATAGATAATTTTAATCAGAAACCCCTAAAGATGAAAACGTGACCGTATTAAATAGAGATGCACTAGGGCGTAAAAATAGGTTTGCTGAAACTCAAACCCTCTAGTGCTTAAAGTTTAGATATCAAAAAAATCACAGGAAACTACTAGAAAAACCATAATCTGAAATTAAATTAAATAAAGCATTACAAATAACATTAAATATACATAAGAATTCATATATTAAATAGGATTAGTAAAGTTTCTGTGATACGATTAACAAAAAAGACTATGTACATTTGTATATAATCAGTAATTGCTACAACACGCCACACGCATACCATTGCGTGTTCATATTCCTTTGTTTTCTTTAAATTTTATAAAATACTTTAGTTAGGTAATATTACACACATTTACTATGTTAATTATTGTTTATATAAATTCTCTCATCCGAGTTGAAAAGGGCGTTTCAATTTAAATACACCGCAGTTTTAGAAGCTTTTATATGTGGGCGAAATTATTCCAATTAATTAGTTGTTGGGTTACACAACTAAATAAACTAAATTTATAGTAGATGGAACAAATTGGGAATTAGTTTTCAGTTATTTGGTCATTAGTTCCCTTTGTCCCTTAAAATGCCGTTGAAATTAGTTGAACCCAACCTAAATTATTAAACTTACCATAATTTGGTTCGTGAATCCTCCCTAATAAACTTCCCTTTGATCTACTCAATTAAGGCGTATTATATTCCCCAATGGTAACGTGGTACTGGCCGAGGCTGTGCGCCCGCTGGTTGCCAGAGTATCAATATTGGACCTCTTTTTGTATAGTCTTGTTTGCAAAATATTTTTTGATTTACATATACTATGTACCAACAAGAAAAAAACATTAAAGCCATTATTAAAATTATATTTTAAGAAATTCAAACCATCAATTTTTCTGTGTAAGTAATTCTAGCCGACCATATTTTAAACATCCTAGCCTTTTTGGAGGAGTATGCAAAAGAAGCGAAAAAATATCGTGTTGTTATTATTTTTTTAAAGCAAGATGTCATAAAAAAAACATGTTTCACAAATAATGTACCTACATGAATCAATAATATATTTTTTTCAAACATTTTAACCTAACAACCAGTACCTAACCATTTAAGTTATTAAGGATTATGCTTTAGAAAGTACCAAACCGTTTTATGGAACTAAAGTGGAGTAAGGGCCTTAAGATATTACCACACCAATCAATCCACGACCGATCATTGATTCATACAATTGGTCGACATCGATTGATTGATGTGGTAGCTTTTGGTAAAGTAGGAACTGTCCATCGAATTTGACCGATAACTACTTTCTACAATCGATCGATGATAGATTAATTTGAGTGATAACGATCTTAGAGTTTAGCTATTGAGCCCAATAGCTGGAGGAGGTTAACACAAAACCAGTACTTTGGTCTACACAGGGGCAATTTGATGATTGGTTTGCCAACAAATCGATTTTGACCTTGTCATCTTCATCAATTTCTACTCCACCTAAGTATCATTGTGTCATCCTTAGTATCTTAAGCATCCAGATTGTATTTGTATTCTTCTAAAAGTGGCATTCTCCTAGAGGCAAAAAAATCTTGCTTTGTTTTTACATTTTAGATAAAACAGAATAAATCTGCTTCACAACGATTTTATCACGAGTGTAAATAGAGGCCCAAACTCAACTATCATTTTGGACGCTTATCTACTCTATTGAGCAAGTGGCCTTATTGTTAAACCTACGCCCTTGTTATAGTCAAGTATATAAAAGTCATTGTCACTCCCAATTGTGAGAACAATAAAGATAGAGGACTCTGTTTAGTTGCTTAATATCCTTGTTTTGTTGCCTATTTTCTGGAATAAGCCTCGTTATTAGGGTCTTATAGTTCTAGACTTGATAATACAATGAGATTTTCTAGGAGTTCTAGAAATGAAAGTCAATATTAAACAGTTATTGGTACGAAATCCATACTAAAAAGAATAAAATTTTGTTCGTAACGTTCAGTATAACTACTAAATTATGGTTCTGATTTATGATCTCTGAGCCCGTTTAGCAACTGATTAGCAGATTTTAAATTCAAATTTATCTATTCATAATTATTTTCAAATAAGAAGCGAACTAAAAAGACGTAAACAAGGTGAAAATCATGCTGTGCAGTTGGAGGATACATCTGGTTTTGGTCAGCCAACTCGCGAATATGTATCCTCCGACTGCACATCATGGTTTTCTCCTTGTTTACGTGTTTTAGTTCGCTTCTTAAGCAGTCATGTTTTTTGATTTTTTTTATTAACTTTTTATAACCTATATAGAAGGTTACATACGACTCTTATCTTATCTTATCCGAATCAAAGAAATTTCGGTTTCGAAATAGCCGTAATACTTCTTGTTGGGGAAGTTACGCACTACATACATCCGAACTCCGTCTGAACATTTTCGTTCGAATTCAGAACAATTTCAATTCAAATAGAACTTGGAACTCAAATCACGGACTCGGATCGGATGAAATGCGCAACCGCCCTAAAGGGGATATTGCTAAAGCCATCTTATTTTATACCAATCGATGAAAGTAGGTCCCAGGTACATATTTACTTGTTGATCGACATACTCATATTTTCAAATACCTTTTTAGTATTACAATGAATATTATACTATTTCAAAATCAATTGTTAATATATCAGGAATAACAATTTGCCTCCAATAACATCTTGCAGTTTAAAATAAAAGCAAAAAAATCAGAGTATAGTAATAAGAACCTAAATAAAGTGAGGGTTAAGCTTGAAATGCCAGATATTTTCTTATTTTTCTTCGTAATTCTTTTCATTGAGCGAAAGATTGTTTTCTGTCACGATAACTTGAAATGGCATAGTAAAAGTTTCAGTATAAAGAATATATTCCAAGCAATGATCATCTATTGAAAAAAGTTCGATCTAAACATGATATATTTTTTCTGAAAATTGTTTTCTTCTTCTTCTTTTGATTTTATTATTATCGTGAGTGTCAAGGGTCTTTTTGTGAAGGTATTTTTTAACCTTTGAAGTTTTAAGTGATGTTAGTAATAAAAGGGAATTATTTTGATTCTTAGAACTTACAGCACGTGTGTTTAATTTTTAAGAATTATGAGTTAAATACAACATATATGATCAATTGGATTGAAATAAATGAAATTTGAATAACTTTATATATCTACTTTTTCTGATAGCTCATGCTGTCTAGATATAGTGAAGCAGAGCTTATTATATCCATTTTCGCCTTTTTTTATATTTCTTTGAGAGCATCTGTGAACTTTTCCAAATTGAAGGGTCTAAAATTCTTAATGATTTCTAACCTATTGAAATTGTCTTCACAGTATTTCTTTAGAATAGAATAGAATATACTTTATTGTAAACCATAAAAGTTATACATCTATTTTATAAGAAAAACTTAATTATACGGGTACAAAGGCGGTCCTATCCAATCCAATTTATTATCAATATTATCTTTACCGCCAACTATTAACAAATCTTCTTCTCCTTTCAGATCCAGTTCACCTGCGCCTTGGTCCTCGGTATCAACGGCATCAGGACTGGCTGCGAGTTTCCGCTTTGGATGCACTACGTGCTCATCATCTACATGATTTCCTTCATCATTCTGTTCGGAAACTTCTACATGCAAGCTTATATTGCTAAGGTTAGTTGAAAATAGTTCAAAATCTTCTTTCGTGCTTATGTCCAACCAATACTTAAAAATAATGGGCTTCTATTGAACGAATTCTGATACTGTCAGATATATATTAATTATTTGGATTGACCAATGAATTTGATGATTTGAAGTGTAGTAAATAGAAATACTTGGATCATTGATATATTGAAATACACTACAATGATGAATTATTTTGGCTTAAAAGAGAATGAAATGATGATACTTACGACAGTACCATCTATATTTGACCCCTTCGAATGGATTAGAGAGTTCATCAGCGAAAGTGATAAAGATCGATCCGATTTAGTCCCAATATATCATTCTATCAATTCAATTTACAACCATACAAGCTAGTAACAGGTTAGTTTCTCTCCACTATCAATTGCCACACATCTTAATTACGTAAAAGCTTTTCCAAAGCCGGCCCTCACGAAACCCACCGGCCCAAAACGAATTTCACGAATAATAAATAAATTTAAACCGAAGATTAATGAGAAGGTACGGTTACGTCTACCAGACGTTACATAAACTCTTCCGAGTGAAAGTTAACGCGACTGGCAGTCGGGTTCCGTTATGTCACGGATCATTTTACTTTCCTTAAGTATCTTAGTAGAGGAAGATGAAAGTATTGTGTCAATAGTAGGTGTGAAGTGTGAAGCAGGCTGTGAAGAAAGTTCCGTTTGTTTGTTTGGTTTTGTGTTAGTGGGTTTAAAGGTCTCTTTGGTTTGTGTAAATACAGCGTGAAGTTTTAGAGTACAGTGTGAAGCGGTGTAGCATGTGACAAATAAGGTTTGCACTATGTTTGAAGAGACAGAGCAAAGTGAAGAAAATATTAAATGAATTGTTAGACAGAGATATTGATAATAAAGATTTGAGATATATCTAGATAGTAAGGTGCATGTTTCCAGAGTGGCATCCAAATAGATATCAAAATACTGTTGTTATTTTAAACACACAATTTGTCTTTTTTACTTTTTGTAGAGAGTTATTGATTAGTAAGAACATGAGAATAGTCAGTTGGTAAATATGGGCTAGATATTTTCAGTATTCAATTCAAAAGAACTGCCCTACAATGCCTTTTTCTCTTTATATTTTTTTATGTCTGTGGAGATGATCATACTTAATAAAAAGTGATGGGTAAACAATAACCAATAGACAGACGTGATTGGTTCGACCATAATCATGCTACTAATATTATCAATATGTTAATTAATGAAGTTGCAATAGTTAAACGGATTTGGATATTTAGGCCCTAGGGAATAGGGATATGTCCAAGATACTTGTTAACCCAGTAGTAGGCAAAGCTAGTTTTATATAATAGTTCTTACACCTACTTTGAATCAAACTACAAGATACATAGTTACAAATCAAAACATGCAAAGGTACTTAATCATACTCCGCATACAAGAGATATGAATAATAACTATCATCCACACAAAATACAGGAGTGAAAGCAGTGAAAGGTAACATTTTACATAACGGTCCAATTAAAGCGTAAACAGTTATAAGCATAGTAACCCATAATAGTAACGGTAATAGTAGTTTAAATCACAAGCGTTAAAAAAGAAGAACCTTGTAAACAATGGCCGATTTACACTCATACAATTTCAGGATCAATGGTCACAACTTTATTGCATACTTTGACGGTGTATTGTTTGTGTGGTGTTTATTTATTTGTTTGTTTTTTTTTTGCCATCACAATTTTGTAGCTTATTTTGTGTATTTAGTATCCTTCATAAGCTGAGCATCTCTGAATTGAAGTCGCAAATATTGGATCTTACATTTTAAATACAAATTTCGTATATTTTATTGTTTGTTCTAAAGATAGACAACGTTTCTTAGTGCGCCTCCTTAATTATTTTGTATATTTATAAATATAACATGTTATATTTAAACTTTTACACGTGTATTTTGTATAGAAGATGGTTATTATTCATATCTCTTGTATGAGGAAAATAATTAAGTACCTTTGCATGTTTTGATGTGTAACTATGTATCTTGTAGTTTGATTCATTGTAGGTTCAGGGATGGCTCTTTTTAATTAAATAAACATATAATATTTATGTTTGACTTTAAATAAATATACTATAAGTAGATATGAGGACCCTTTTTTTTCCATGGTTTTATAAAAGAAATCTCTTTAACAATCGATAACATAAAGATATGTATTAGCAATGAATAAATGGCAACGTGCGAGTATCTAATGGAATGGACAAAAGAAAAAGTTTTTATAAGCGGTGAAAAACATCTTTATTTACTTTACCAGTAGTTTCATAAAATATGTGTTTTCATCGTATAACTAAAATATTTTTTTTTATACCATCCCAGTATTTTTTATTTCTTTTGTTATGGAAAGTGTATTTTTATGATACAGATTTACTGAGAATGAACTCATACATTTATGCTATTGAATAATAATTTTCAATGAACTTGGCTCAAAATTTTAAATTAAGTCTACTGGCGCCAAAACGGTCAGGTACTTTTTTGTAGTGTACTTCAATGGTCAATGGGCATAAATAATCTGACCCGCTTTGCGAAGAGTGGCAGTTATTAACTAAAATAGTTTTAAACAAAAGAGAATAATGTGACCTTTCATTGTATATATTTATTTGATTTAAAATCATTAAATAAATGTACCAATTCGTTTAAACAAAAACAAACGATTTGAGAGGAGTTTATTTTTCGTCTATAGCTACATTTAAACAGAACTAGATACTTTCTTAGGTTTGTCGAGTGTCATTACTTGCTAGAATTTGATCCTTATTAGCGATACTATCTGATTGGGCATTAATCATGTGTTTATTTTTTCAAAATCAACGGGTTTGATTCCTTGCTATGAATATTGAGTTTTCAAAAATCTCATAACGTAGTTTTAGTTTTCATCAAAACGGTCCCGAGAATCTTTTCAGTGTTTCTAGATTTTCCTCTTAGTTTCGGATTTGGCCCACTTGAAAAATCCCTGTATACGAATAATTTTATATTTTTTTCGACATTCCTGTGACTCACATTAATGTGATTAATTCCGTAAATCAGCCATATATCTATCATCATCATCATCAGCCTTTTAATGTTCCCACTGCTGGGACACAGGCCGCCTCTCTGTGAGAGGGAATGGGCCGCCACCAAGCGGGCCCAGTGCGGGATGGTGGATGTCACATGTCTTCGAATATATCAACACATTCTGCTATATTTCATTTGTGTACGCCATGGATATGGGTTCCATAATAAGATGCCCACTGACCTTTGGACTTTCTGACCATCGTTATCGATTAGGATACAATATCACTGTGTCGAGGGCTTCTGATCAGTCAGCCTCTTAATAAATTGCTGTCTGACTAGTATAATGCTACGGCATTATCTTACTAATATAAATGTGAACGTTTGGATGGATGGATGTTTGATACTCAATCACGCCACTACGGTTGAATGAATCTGGATGAAATTTAGCTCAGAGATAGAAAATGGAATAGTACTAAGGTTGTTTATTCTAGTATACTCGTAATGTTCCCTCGGGATAACAAAACACTTTTCACGGGGGCGAAGCCGTGGGCAGAAGCTAGTATTTATATTATTTTACTATTTGCATTCGCATTCCTTATGGAAGAAGAAAATAACGCAGAGTCTTTTTAGGGTTCCGTACCCAAAGGGTAAAAACGGGACCCTATTACTAAGACTCTGTGGTCCGTCTGTCTGTCTGTCACCAGGTTGTATCTCATGAACCGTGATAGCTAGACAGTTGAAATTTTTACAGATGATGTATTTCTATTGCCGCTATAATAAAAATACTAAAAACAGAATAAAAAGCTTACTTGTATGAACACACTTTGTCGCATTGTTGCTTTGTGCCTGACTTTGATTTCAAGTTCGTATAGAAAAGTTGAAGATTATGAATAGACTAGCTTAGGCCAGCGGCTTCGGCCGCGTGAAAAGATCTTTCTTATCCCAGGCGCACATGACACCGGGATAGAAAGTAGCCTATGTGCTATTCCGGACTATAATCTAACTTTGTGCTAATTTTCGCAGATCCGTTCAGCCGTTCGTAGGCGTGATTGAGTTACAAACATACATCCATTAGAATTAATATTTATTTCGGTATATTTACCATGTATATTGTGTTTTTGGTTGAGAGCTCGAAACATACCCATCCAAACTTTTGCATTTATAAAAGAAGACAGACTTCGACTTTGACTTTTTTTTTTAGATTCCTGTGTTATATTTTTGCTTGATGCCTGATTGCCTGGCAAGTACATGATCGAGATATTCGAGAAAATTCCACTAACATCTTTTTCTTTTACTTTCAGGGAAGCAAGTGCATGGAAGTAAGGTACGGTCAATGTCTCGACGACGAACAAACTATAGCTAACAGAAAATTGAAATCTAATTAATATAAGTACTGAAATGTTGTACATTAATTTATTCTAAACGTAGTTTTATTGTATTAATAGCTCTCTGTAGAGGCTTTGTAAATGCTAAATAAAATATTTTGGTTACATTTTTAGTGTTGAGTTTTATTTTTCCCAAATTGTATATATAGGTGTGATTTAGTTCTGAAATTCAAATAAAATTTATTGCATCCATAATGTACAAACAGGTGGTAAATATAATTTACAGAAACAATTATGGACCCTGTCGGGCGCAGCAATATTCTAGAAACAGTCAGTGGATTTTAGGAGAGAGGATTTTTCTTAATAATTAACATTTCAGTTATCAATATACAAATAGGAAATATCCTATCTATCTGCTTTTATTAGATAGAGAAGTAAGATCTAGTTGGTGAAGTTTTTGACCTTATTGGTGACTTACTTTGTTGTAAGTAAAACGAATAACTTATCTTGCTGTTAGTCCATGTGGCAAACTAATATTCTAGACTCCTTATCATCGGAAAGAAACACAGATTGAAAATACCTCTGCGGAGCATCGCCACATCGACTGATCCAGAGCTACTCGCTTCTAGCGCTTGCGCACCTACCTTTTCTCTCTCACCATGTCCACTTTATGCGACGACTTCTAACGAAATCCTTGTATTAATTAAAACAAACCACCTTAATTATTATAAATGCATTAACAATGTGGGAGATCATTATAAACAAAAACAAAACATCCTTTTTACAACCAAAGAACATAACATATTCTGTATAATAAACCATTCCTACAGGATTAACTCGACTTACATCACGAGACTCTCTTCAGGAGAAAAAGGTGTTATGGTCCCGTATAATCCACGCACCCTACCACAATAGACCCAAAACCACAATAGTGTCTAGCTTCAGTAGAGTTATTTCTAGAATTCTGCTGACTGTTATATATGTGTACCTCAAGGATTGTTGGATGTAGGCTCTAAATAGTTTTATATTATTCGGTGAGGCCTGTAATCCCTAAAAGGGTTAGAAAGGTATAGGTGACTATTATATTATTTCATACGCATTTATCGCCAGTTATATTTAACTTTTTAAGAGCCGATTTTACCAAGAGTCTGATAAATTTTAACTGAGGAATAAAAATGTCCGTTTGACATATTTTTTTATACAAAAGCTTTTATTATTATTTTTATTTTCAAACGGCCTTTTTTATTCCTCAGTTAAAAGTTATCAGACTATTGAATAATCGGCCCTTAAGAAGGTAAGCTTATTGGTAGACACAAATCCAGACCCCAGATGTTACAGAAAAATTGCTTGTTTAAAATCACAGCCACACTTGCTCGACCTTTTTTTTTATTTTGCGTTGAGAAATGCTCATGCATACTACACTCCCATGGGGAGATAGTGCAGTTATGTGGGACTCTAACCCACTATAACTCCACGGTGTCCTCCTGTGCCGATTATGGCGATAACACGAGCACGCGTTAGCACTCACTGCGAACCCGCCGCGGCTCTCCGTCACCGGACTTTCCTCTGGGGAGTAACTACCATCACCGGCGCACTGTACGCCATGATCACCCCAGGGAACAAACGAGCACGTGGGCACCCTTCGTCCTCTTGTGAAGGGTCAAGGTAATTGGCTCATTACCTACCATTTTTCGGCCGCAGGGGATAAGGAGCACGGCTAATGCTATACCGACACTCCTCCTCCTCTGCGGCCACACCGCGTCCGCCATCAGATGGTGGCAACCCCGTCCAGGCCGCGGAACAGGTGGCATCGCAACCTACCTGTAGGCCGCTACGTCGTCGGCTTATCGGCAAAAAAGCCCTGACGTGCGGCCCCTCCTCGGGTTCCTACTCGCTTCACCGTGGGTGACCAAGCCACGGCTACTGAGCCCCGCCTCGACATTTTGGGAATTGGACATTTGAACCAGGACGATGTTCTGGACTTACAGGCAGTAGTGCTTGCGACCACTAGACCAACGAGACTGACTTAATCTATTAAGTATACATTACTACTATGATATAAAAATAATAAGCAAATTCTTACCTCGGAAACTAAATAATATA
Organism: Orthosia cruda; assembly: GCA_964057195.1. Taxonomy (NCBI): domain Eukaryota; kingdom Metazoa; phylum Arthropoda; class Insecta; order Lepidoptera; family Noctuidae; genus Orthosia; species Orthosia cruda. The sequence continues at coordinate 34,682,177 of OZ059838.1, forward strand.
CAAAATTAATGCATTATATAAAAGGTTAAATTACGGGAGGTATAGCGGCATTTTTCTAGAAATTGTACATCGAATTTATACTAAATAGTTATCTAACGTTCAATAATAAGCAAAATTGGCGTTAGTCGCCGCAACCGCCATGGATTTCAAAGTTACAGCATGTAAAAGTTCAACAAAAAAAGAGCTTTTCATGTCGCACCAAAATTTATGTGATGGTTCTTCAGATAATTTTGAAATAAAAAATAAATAATAGTAGCTTTCATTGAAATAGAGGATTATGCTGAAAATAAAACACGACTTCAGTAAGTAGATACTATATTTATTAGCCCTACATCTGCTGGCACTGCGCACGCGCCATATACGCTACTTTCTGTGCACGCTGGACCACTTCTGGGCAGCGCTTGCGACGTACCAGCCTGCAGTCTTGGAAGAAGCCCTCGTTGCGAGGGAAACCATTGCTCCCATCACTGAACGTCACAAGGCCTGGCAAAAAAAAAATATATTCGGTCACGGTCAGAAGTACAGTGGCAAAAAATGTTACAACTTATGATCGTGGACTGATTTCACTAAAGTTGCAGTCACCATTGCTATCCAAGGAACTAAATGCCTATGAGGACATAATTCAACCTATACCTTTGTATCTGAAGTTTAAATAAATAAACTGGCATAAAAATTTGTTGATGAAATCACAGGTTTATTATTTACTTAGGTACAATTACGGATTGAATGCCTTTGGAATTCTCTACCAGCCAACCAAGGCTGGTGAAGAGACAACCATGTGGCAGGTGCATTGTAAAAAAAACGAGGCAACAATATTTTTTACAAAATATCAATATAATATATTACTAAAAATACACATTCTTACATACATATTTTATATGGTACGTAGCTAAATAAATATTATATATAATAAAGTAATGAAAATAAGTTATCTATATAGAGATGACCTTTCGCCCCGCTGATAATAATACCGCAATTCGTTAGCAAGTCAAGGTATAAGGGAGATAATTTTATACAAAAATTAAGCAACTACATAAAAAGTTAGGCAAGAAAGTAATAAATGCGAACGCCAGCCAAAGTTAGATGAAGTGCCCTTTTTACACGTTCATTATAACCTACTTGTGAACCTCGGTCATTGACTACTGTAAGAACTATCTAGTTTTAACAGATAATATTAATTAAAAATCTACATCATTATAAGACCAACTTATAATGATGTAGATTTTAATTAATATTTTTATTCTTGTTGCCCAAACAATAATAAATGTACGCTTAAACCAGCACACAAAGGCAACAGTTTATATCTGAATCTAATGCAATGAAAATATTAAATGAAGTTTCGAAAAACCCCAGTGAATTGGGTTTTCAGAAATTTCCTTTGACTGTGATATAATGTACTTTTGAAATATGATTTAGTGTAACTTGATTTATGTGCTCAAAAAATCTGATGTCTTGTGATTACAATTTCTGCTATCGTGCATGTCATCGACCTAACGCAATTAGGATAATCTTATTATATCGAAGCAGTTTTGTCAAAAGAAAATTGTATAAAATACATATTTCTTATAACGCGTAATAAGTATTAATGTATTATGAGAAATGCTTAAAGATAAGCATTTCTCACAGAAGGTGTATGTATACTTTTTCATTCTTATCATATATATTTTTTTTAATACTTTTTAACGAGTATTTTGAGTAATTTAGTTGAATTAAAAAAAATTCGTAAATATATGTCTTAATAAAACATTTAAATAAAAAAATACATACTGTCAAATATAGAAACTCTCCTTTTTTGAAAATCGGTTAAATATAGGTTCAGTCCTAAATCTAATAGAATAATTTATTATATCTATAACGAATTGGTACCTGCTCGGTTATTAGTAGTGCCAATCTATAAAGTATTAAGTTTAGAATATATTTAATTTTCCCTAAAACCTTTATCGTCTGCGTCCCGTTGCTAAGGCTAATTCAGTGTCCATTGGATACCAAGCCGATAGTTATAAATCTGAATTAATATACGAATGTCATTTAATAATTATCTATGGGATTTTGAATACCTATAATATAAAAATAAAGTTGTGAGAATATGGTCTTGTGGATAATTCAGAGGTTTTTTTATCGCCCAAGAGCTACCGAACCCTACGAACAACGGTAATTATTAGACTGAAAATTCTTTCAGAAATTAGTTTTAGCATGGTAAGTACGAAAACCACGACCTAGCAGGCATCAGCTATAATATTTGCCGAACCCTTCAGGTAGTGACAGGTTTAATGTGTTAAATGTAAAATTAAAAAAAAAACTTATATAACAAAACAAATTACCGCTTTTCAGTTTACTTAATTGCAACAGAATCGGATCACAATTGAAAATTCAGTGGGAAAATTATCAATAAATCCTTTTTTTTTTCTAGCTTTAGGAGTGAATTTTAATTTTCAAATTTAAATCGGACGAACTTTGTGGTATACTCTTTTCAATAGAATTTTTCAAAAATAAATATGTTAAATAGAAAGTAATACGTAGTCATAAAAAATACATGTCATATTGAGAAGCTCTACCTTTTTTTTCGTTGGTTAAATTTTTTTTTTTTTTTTTTTTTTTTTTTTTATATCCTATAGGCTCGCGCTTGACCACTATCTCACCTGATGGTAAGCGATGATGTGGTCGACGGTGAAACACGCTTGCCTAGAAATAACCTATTCACTCTTGACTTAAAGACCCCCAGATTGTAGCTGTCGGGAAACACAGACTCCGGCAGGGAATTCCACTCCTTAGCTGTACGCATAATAAAAGTGTTCTCAAAACGTTTTGTGCGTATGGGTGGAATGTCCACCATGTATCGATGGCGCATCGCCGTACGTCTGGTAGTCCGATGGTGAAACGGGCTCGGTGGAATTAGATCGTGCAATTCCATCGCACACTCCCCGAAATGTAACCGATAAAAAACTGACAGGCTGGCAACTCGGCGACGATGTTCAAGACTCTGGAGCTTTGACTTGACCAGCGCCTCGTCGCCGATGAGCCTCTTGGCCCGCTTTTCGATCGACTCTAGTGCATCAAGCTGGTATTTGGCAGATCCATCCCAGAGATGAGAACAGTACTCCATGCATGATCGAACTTGCGCTTGATACAAATTGAGGAGCTGCTTCGGCGTGAAGTACCTTCTCACCTTCGCAAGGATCCCCAGCTTTTTGGCTGCCAGCTGAGCTTTTGCCTCAATGTATGGGTCAAAATTGAGAGTCGATGTCAACGTAACGCCAAGAAGCTCAAGATGGTCCGTTATTGGCACGGTCACATCTCGGAAAGTTGGAGCCGGTTGAAATTGGCTCTTTTTTGCGGAAAAAAGACATGCCTGGGTTTTAGCAGCGTTAAACCTGACCAGATTGGCATCGCCCCATTCGGAGACTGCCTGTAAGGACAGGTTCAAACGCTCCACCATGGCCTCACGGAGAGACCGGATCTGCGGCCCGGTAGCCCGTGCGTTGGACAAGTATCTCTCAGCAACAGTGCTGTCGTCTGCATACCCAAAGGTGCCGGGTTTTAGCAGATCATTAATGTGCAGCAAGAATAATGTTGCTGAGAGTACCGACCCCTGAGGGACCCCGGCATTAATATCCAATTGGTCCGATGAGCAGCCATCGATAACCACTCGAATGGACCGATCTCTCAGGAAGTCCGCAATCCAGTCACATAGACCACCGGGCAGACCGAACGAAGGAAGCTTACCAATAAGGCTTTCATGCCAGACCCTATCAAAAGCCTTCGAGATGTCGAGGGAAACAGCAAGTGCTTCCCCGTGGCTCTCGATGGCCTCACTCCATATGTGAATGGCATACGCTAGAAGATCCCCAGTAGACCGATTTCGGCGGAAACCGTATTGACGGTCACTAAGGATTTCGTTAGTTTCTAGGTATGCCAGGAGCTTCGTGTTAAGTACACGCTCCATACTCTTACAGAGTATGGACGTTACAGAGATGGGTCTGTAGTTGGCCGGGTCAGCTCGACTACCCTTCTTGGGCACGGGTTGTACGTTAGCTAGCTTCCAAGCATTCGGCACTTTTCCAATCTCGTACGAAAGGCGGAATAGGCGTGTCAAGATCGGAGACAGTTCAGGCGCACAGGTTCTGAGAACTATCGCTGGTATTCCGTCAGGGCCGCTAGCCTTGTTCACGTCGAGGTTGCGCAATACCCTACGGACGTCCTTTTGATGGATGCGAATGTCCGACATACTCGTCTCGCATCCATCAGGATAAGGTGGGGGCTGCGCGTCACCAGGATTTAGACGTGAAGATTCCGCAAAAAGAGAGGCAAATAAATTTGCTTTTTCCTCAGCGGAGTGGGCCAGCGACCCGTCAGGTTTCAGCAGTGGTGGTAGTGAGGGACGGCTGAAGTTCGACTCGACCGACTTAGCCAGGGACCAAAACGCTTTACTACCTGCTGGGTAAGAAGCAAGTTTGGTCCCTATTCGACTAATGTGGTCGAACCGAGCCCTTCTTAACACCTTCTTGCAGGACTTGGCAGCCCTATTGAAGGCTTTCTTCTTTTGACCAACATCACTCGCCTTGCGCGATCGAGCGTCGACCCATGCCAGGTACGCCTCATGTTTAAGCACGTCGGCGCGATAGCATTCGGCGCCAAACCATGGCCGGTCAACACTGGACATTGTTACGTCAGAGAACGGAATATAGTACTCCATTCCCCGACGCAACACATCCGTCACGGCGTCCGCGCAAGCCGAAGGATCTTCCGAAGAAAAGCAAGTAGGCTGCCAAGGATAGCATGCGAAGAAAGATCGCATGCCATCCCAATCTGCTGACCTGTACCGCCAAACCCGCCGCGTGCCTCTTGGGCTGGGATCAGGCGGGGAGTAGACGGACACAGACTTCACCAGACAATGGTCGGAACTACCCAAAGGTGAAGTTATCGACACAGAGTATCGGTCTGGCTCTGTTGTCAGCAGAAGGTCCAAGCAATTGGCCGTGTGCGACTCAACATCCGGCACCCTCGTTGCCCCCTGGACCAGCTGGGTAAGGTTAAGCGCAAGCGCAAGCTTACGCATCTCCCGTCCAGCATGGTCAGTGCACTGGTATGGGAAGAGCCACTCCTGGTGGTGGGCATTAAAGTCCCCCAGTAACACTAATTGGGCGGAGGGGTACCGCTGCTGTGCCGCATCAGCCGCCTCACTGAGGTACTCTGTGAGCCTGGTTGTCTCCTGATCTCCGCTATGCGAGCGGTAGACGCAGGCGTAGATAATCTTATCCAGACCTGTGTCCACTAGAGCCCACAGCGTTGAAAATCTTGAGTCCTCAAGGTTACGGAGACGCCGATAGCAAGTGTCGTCACGGGCGTACATACACACACCCGCACGCGGTTTATAATTGTGCTCTAGGGTAAACCCTGGGTAAGATAAGTACGACACGTCTGAGGGACTCGCTATCTGCGTCTCCGTAAGGAAAAACAGCGCTGGTTTCTCAGTCTCCAGATGGTAGTGGACTGCAGAGAGATTTGAGTGCAGACCTCTAATGTTGGTGAGGTGCACTTTGTGGGGGAGGGGGTGCAGCCGCTGTTTAAATACTTTATTCTTTTTCCTTGGCATTTTCATTTTTTGAAGAGTGAATAGAGGAGAGGAGTAGGAAGTGAGACGAGGTTCCACGCTGCTAACCTACAGACACGCACTGAAAGGACGACATCATTGGGGCACTAGTCCGGAGACTGCGGGGACGCCCGAGCCCCCCCGGAATGTCCATCGGGCCCTCCCCATCTGGTCGCCAACCAGCACGAAGGTGCATTCCGGGATTTTTCGACAGTTGGCGGGGCAGCCTTTCATATGTGGCTGGCACACTACTTGGGCCCCCAACTACCTGCGGTCGGCCAGCGGCGCACCGTGCCTCGGATCCCGCTACCCTCCGGGACTAGTCTCCCGATACGCCCATAACAGTGCGTGTCAGGTTGGTCTGCCTGCAATGGAACAGCTATCTCGACCCAACTCCTCTAGATGGCTACACCGAGCATCGTAACCGGAACACGGCTAGGCCGCTTGGCGGTACGTCTTTGCTCAGTGGGTGGTCACAAGCCTTCGGCCGAAGCCTACCACCAGTTAGTGTCACCTGATTTGCACCACCCGGGGACCACGTGTAGGGAATCAAAGGGTACTCTCCTACGGACGCGGGTGACTCGGCCCCCAACAAATAAGGTATACAAGCTTGCAATTTTAATACGATATTGTTTATACATATGTAACTTGTACAGAACCTCTGTAAGGAGCCACAGAAACTCCATTACTCGGAGCGTTCTGTAGCTCTCATTCTATAAATTGGTTTGATAAGTTTAATCTTTAACAGACTTGTAGCGCCATCTGTTATTGATCAGCGTGAACTAAATGCGTCACACGTCCTGTACGTCACTAGTCTCCGATTTTGCTGAAACTTTGTGAGGATGTTGTTCTCAAATTGTTCTATTCAGTACCTTCAATGAAAAAAAGTGTACCTCTCGGATTTCGCTAAAAAAAGGAAAACAAAAACTGACGTACAGGGCGTATACGCCCCGTACGTCATTTTTTTTTCTGTAAGACTTAGAGATGCACAGCATACATCAAATAAATGTTCCCGAATATAAACATACGAATACTGAATATTGACTCTACAGCACACACCAAACCGCCACAATATTAAATTGAAAATCGTAAAAATATAACCTAAAAATTATGGTGCCAGAAAAAAGGCATTTTGATGAGATTTTTTTACCTGAAATAAATGTTCTCATTTAGCGCTCTACAAATATGTAATTATATCACAGACACATGCGATACTTTCAAAGATAATAGCAAATCAAAATTAAACTCAACATCACCAACACAGACCTAAAGATTTTTGTAGTGCCTAGATGTGGCAATTCAATTTCAAATAGGTGCGTACAGAACTATCTGGTTTCTAGAGGTTGTTTATAACTGGTTCTGCCTCGACTGCATAATACCTACATCACATTGGTTTGGATATTATTATTTTTAGGTGTATAACCCCGAGTTTCCCAGCTCAAAGTTATCGGCGAATTCATGTGACAAATTTTCAAGCGTGCGTTATCTGCTGTTATTGGATGAATGAATTTTCAACAGCCAATCATAGCAGATAACGCGTGCTTGACAATTTGTCACATTAATTCTCCGGTAATTTTGAGCTCGGAAACTGGCAGTAAGTAATCCTTATTTAGAACACTATCACAAAGTTTCATGCAATATACACAATCATTAATATACATCAATACATATTATAAACAATAATTTCTAAGCTATTTACTTAATTTTCTTTACAAAATTGTCATAATTTGCCACTGCTAATGTAAAATAAGTGACAAAACGATTTGAATTTGTATAATCTTATTTCAGGTTTCCATGTATTCATGGCCATTGTAGTTTTGAACTTTGCACGTAATAAATTGATTTAAAATATTATTATTAACAAATATTATTTATTAGTATATTATTTTATCTGTATGTATGTATTTTATGTTATATCTAAGTAATATTATTTTGTATAGTTTTTGTACACTGACAGCCCACAGTTTTTGACGTGTCGTTGTGACTTTGACATCTAATTTGTTAATCTTTCTTTTTAAAGTATTATATTATTTTATTTTAATTATTGTGAATGTAATGAATAAAGGATTTAGAAAAATCCATATAAATTAATCTGAAAAATAATAATATACGTATAATATAATCTAAATCAATCTACAGAAATCTGCCTTAGTAAATACTTGTAGAATAGTTCGAAAATTCATGCAGCTGCACGAGGAAAACTCACCCTCAACTTGAAAAGAATCTGCCCAATTCAGAATCTGTCCTAAACCGAATAAGCAAAGAGACGCATCAAATTCTCTAAGATGAACGCGAATACGTGCAACATATCTGTGTATAATGTAGTATAAATTAAATAATACGCACAGTGAAAAAAATATACTGAAAAAACACCTACATTGTTAAATGAACGAGAATATTACCCATCATCAGTCTAACAAAATTGAGTGAAACTTTTTTTGAGTGAGGGTAGTCCTAAGTAACACACAAAAATTTTGGAGCTCATATATTTTTTTTGTTTTAAAAATATTAAAAGCAGTTTTTAAATGCAGGAACTCGATTAACATTGTACATTAACCTCTGGTGCACTCACTCACCTAATAAACTCTCCTTTACAACAATTCTTTACCTGTAGCACACATCACATCAACTATGGATCTTTATTCCAAACTGTCAGGCTGTGTGGAAGAACTGTCATCAACATTTTCTTCAAGAATGGCACAATATGAGGAGGACTTGAAGAATGCCAGTGGTGAAGCTCCGCACAAGACGATTGCCAGTCTGTCCAAGGACTTTACAGAGTTCAAAAGTCTAGTCTGGAAAACCCTAGGTTCACTTAAAACCCAGATGGAGTTGCTTGTGGTGGGCCTGGACAGGCATGAGATGGCATCCCGTGCAAAAGTCCTATTACTGCATGGTTTGTCTGAGGACAGGGAAACCGATCAAAGTTTCCTCAGCATTTTATCGGAACGTATGGAAATGGGACACGTCACACCAAAAGACATAACAGCCTGTCATCGACTCGGAAGCAACACCAGCAAGCCTCGTCCCCTCTTAGTTCGATTTGAGAGCCGTATCGTGCGGAGCGAGGTGTGGCGAAACAAGACCAAGCTTAAAGGGTCTGGTCTTACGCTTTCTGAGTTTCTCACCAAGCCCCGACACGAGATATTTATGAATGCTCGTAAGTACTACGGCATACGCAAGTGTTGGACGTCTGAGGGGAAAATTGTAATCCAAGTCTCTGAAAAAACACGTCGGAAGATTGAGTCTGCATTGGAGTACCGAGAGATCGTCGCTCAGTTCCCTGTAGCAGAGTCGTCGCAGCATACAACGAAGTCCGTGCCCGAAAAAAGAACACGCAAGCCAGCGAAGTGATGGTACCTAATATTTCACGATTCATTCTATTGTTTTCATACTTATGTCGGTAAATAATTTTTGTTTCGTTTTTGTTTAGTTTTTACTAACAAACAATACTGCTTTGTTTTTATTGTGCCGTGACATTGTCATTAATGTCACTCATGACATGTATTGCGTTTCTCTAACGTTCGGAAACACACAAACTGATTTCTGTAATATTTGGCTTATTGGCTTTTGATCAATTTTATTAATTTCACCAAAATTAATGTAACCAGCGAGTGCATCGAGGTTTGGGTGCTTTGATTTAGTTTTTGTTTATATTATTAGGTTAGTTTACCTTAAATTTTAGTCTATTTATTTATATATACGTAATATTTATATTTTTGTTATGTTAAATGACAGTTTTTTTTCATGCTCTTCCTCTTGTGCTTCGGATGAGAGCTGCGCTAGTGTTTTTGGCGACGATAATTCTCTAAATCTTAAAGACCTCCTATCTTCTACATTTTTAAATTGTACCAAATTCTTTAATGCTGTTCACATTAATGCTCAAAGCATTCCTGCTCATTATTCTGATCTGCTGTCGTCCTTCGACTCAGATCTTGTTCACGCTGTCCTTGTATCCGAAACTTTTCTCAAACCTGCACTTTCTTCCACGCAGTATTCTCTGCCTGGATTCAAGATTGTGCGCAATGACAGAAAGGGCAAGGGATGTGGAGGGGTTGCCATTTATCTCCGAGGAGATATAAGTTACAAGATAGTTGACCAGTCTCCGAGTGTCTACACAAAATTTGCTGAACATCTTTTTGTTGAAATAAACTTCCAACATACTAAGCTACTTTTAGGAGTCTATTATAGTCCCTCTTGCCAAATTGATTACTTTTCCTCCTTCGAAGCCAGTTTGGAAAATCTTTCCGCACAATTTGAGCATACGATTATTCTCGGCGACTTCAACACTTGTCTGCTAAAGGGCGATACGCGCAGCCGTAAACTCCAATCTCTTGTCTCTTCTGTTAATATGCACATACTTCCGTTAAATGCTACTCACAGGGCTCCTCACTGTTCTCCTTCTCTATTAGATCTCATCCTAGTTTCTGACCCTAACAAAGTAGCCACACATGGACAGCTTTCTGCTCCTTTTTCCTACCATGACCTCATTTATCTCTCCTATAAGATTCGACCTCCTAAACGCAAGGCCAAATTTCTATCTCTTCGTAGTTTTAAAAACATTGATTTGGAGCGTTTGAGAGCTGATGCGGGTAGCATTGACTGGTCTCCTGTGTTGGCCTGCGAGGATATGGACACCATGGTGTCAGTTTTCACCAGGATATTGTTGGACTTATATGATGCACACGCTCCCCTAAAAAAGGTGAGAGTCAAACACCTTCCTGCGCCATGGCTATCTCCAGCAATAAAAAAACAGATGGCTAAGCGAGACAAGGCCAAGCGCTTGTACAGGAAGCAGCCGACTGAGGAAAACTGGAACATTTATAAAGGGATGCGAAATCGCTGCAGTCGTTTGTGTAGGAATGCGAAAAGGCGCCACATACACAGCTCAATTGACAACTTCAACCCAACACAAGTATGGCAGTTTTTAAAGACTCTCGGTATTGGCAAAGCCTCTAGCAAGAGTTCTTCTGATAAAATGGACCTAAATGCACTTAATGCTCATTTTTCTAAGTCACCAATTACCCTCGACGACCATGTTAAATCTTCCACTCTCAACGAACTCTGTAATCTTCAATTGCCAGCAAATACTTCTTTCTCTTTCCACTCAATTACTGAACTAGACATTAAGAAATGTATCCAGTCCATCTCCACTAAGGCGGTAGGTGACGATGGCCTTCAACTGCAAATGTTCTTACCTATTTTGGGTGAAATAGTTCCTGTTGTAACTCATATTGTTAATTTTTCTCTTTTCAATAACTCCTTTCCTTCAGCTTGGAAGAGGGCACACGTCCTACCGCTTCCCAAAGTTTCAAATCCCTCCTTACCATCCCAATTCCGTCCAATATCCATCCTCCCAATCCTCTCCAAAGTCCTCGAGAGTATTGTTCAGAAGCAACTATCCTGTTACTTATCCTCTAATAGCCTGCTGAGTCCTTACCAATCTGGTTTCAGACCAGGCCATAGCACCGTTACGACTCTTGTCAAAATTTCCGATGACATACGACTGGCTATGGACAATAAATGTCTAACTATATTGGTTCTACTGGACTTCAGCAGTGCTTTTAACTCAGTTGACTTTGACATTCTCTTAGGCATCCTTTCCTCCCTTAATGTCTCTGCTCCGGTAATTGAATGGTTCAAATCTTATCTCCGGGGTCGCTCACAGTCTGTTCGATCTGATGAGGATTCCTCTGAATGGTGTGACTTGGCTGCGGGCGTTCCTCAAGGTGGTGTTCTCTCTCCTCTTCTCTTCTCAATTTTTATAAATGCTATCACTAAGGTCCTAACTTCTAACTTTCATCTCTATGCAGACGACTTGCAGTTATATCGACATTTTAAGGTGGGTGAACTCGCCGAGTCTGTGGCTGCCATCAATGACGACCTTGAAAATATCAACAAGTGGACTCAATCTTTTGGACTCCTTCTGAACCCAACTAAATCTCAAGCGCTCATTATTGGTGGCAGATACATGCTCAATCTATTGGATCCCCAGTCTCTTCCGCCAGTAATGTATAACTCAGTGCCGATATACTACTCCAAAAGCGCAAAAAACTTGGGCGTCCATATAGACACTAACCTCTCTTGGGAGGTTCATATTGCTGATGTGAGTAAGAAGGTCTTCTACTCCTTTCAGTCTCTTAAACGTCTCCAAAAATTCTTACCATTTCACACTAAGGTCACTCTTGCTCAATCTCTTCTTTTACCGCTCATAGACTATGCGGATGTCTGTTTTCTAGATGCAACGGAGGTACTCCTGAACAAACTCGAGCGATTGCAGAACTTGTGCATCCGCTTTATTTTCGGCCTCCGCAAGTACGACCATGTGTCGGAATTTCGGACCAGATTGAAGTGGCTGCCGATTCGGCGTCGACGAGATACCCATATCCTATCCCTTCTCTATAATATCCTGCACAATCCTACTTCACCCCAATACCTTCGCGAACGGTTTGAGTACCTCGTCCCGAGGGGCAAACTTTGTCGCACGGCTACTTCGCTTCTCCTACGTACTCCACGTCACACTTCCAGCCGTTATGATGGCTCCTTCTCTGTAACTGCAGTGCACCTCTGGAACTCTCTCCCACACTCCCTACGCGATAGTCCTTCTCTCGATGTCTTCAAGAGGAAAATTAAAGAGCATTTCCTTTTAACGCAATGTTAGAAGATATATACAGGGTGTTTGGAAGGGAGCTGTACATACGCCTAGGGTAGAAACTAGGGATAGTCTGCTACCTACCCTCGCCCATTATATTGACCTTGGCCTCAAGGTTTTTTTTTAATTTATTATTATTTTTTATTTGACTTTTTTATGATTTTTTGACTAAAACTACCTGTAGCTCAAAATCTATCCATGGGACCGGTCGGCTAATGGTCTTGTTTTAATCGTTAGAGTCTTAGGGTCCTGCAAAAAATTATTTTACACCAGAAAATTGTGGAGAAGAAAAGTTATGGGGCCTGAAGTACCGTAGTAAGGTAAAGAAATAATTTTAAGGGCAACTTTCTATGGGGTTTAAAAAAAAACTAACAGGGTTGGAGTTCTTCTGATTTTTTTAAAACATCCTCAGTCCATGCCCTTTCTAACGATATGCTAAAAGTGTAATTATCACTTTTAGTTTTAAAGTTATTAATTAATTTCCGCAACTAGGGCACTTCAAGCAAAAATTTCAACTAATGAAAATTAAATGTGTTCGATCGTAAAAGGATGGCAAATGAAACAAAAAATTTGGTAATGACTAATGTCATTAAATTACAAATTTTAATTAATTACTAATTTTAATTAATTACAAATTTTGTTCAAATTGATGACCATTGACCTGTAAACATGCTCGGCACCTCTTCCTCATCTCCACGGTCACCGTTCTAAGCAGCAGTTCCTCGCGCATTGTATCGAATGCGGCGTGGATCCTGTTAATTAGAACCTCCCTTGTTGGTACTTCTTCTGCGTACACCAACTCTTTCGCCCTTCCCCAGACGTAGAAGTCGAGTGGGGTAAGGTCAGGCGACCTTGGGGGCCAGGGAATTGGCCCACCCCGACCAATCCAAGAATTAGGAAAGCAGTTGTCCAGAAGCTCCCTCACTGCTAGGCTCCAATGAGCAGGACAGCCGTCGTGCTGGAAGACTATGGGCCGATCTTCGTCAAACACTTCTTCCGCTAAATCAGGCAAATCGTTTTCGAGGAAATCTAAGTAGTTTTGCCCGTTTAGGTTGTCTGGCAAAAAGTGCGGCCCTATCAACCGAATACCGATGACGCCTGCCCATACGTTCACGGAGAACCTTCGTTGAAAACCTCTGTGCCTCTTGACTCTCGGGTTTTGATCTCTGGGTGCCCAGTGATGGAGATTGTGGTAATTTACAATTCCTTCCTTGTCAAACTTGGACTCGTCAGTCCAGAGAATACTCCGTAAAAAATTAATATCTTCCACGTCCGTATGGAGCAAGTGGCGGCAAAACTCCACCCTTCTTGCATAGTCGTTATCCTCTAAGCCTAAAACAATAAAAATATCAACGTTAGCGGTTTCCTTATGAATTAGTAGCTATGTAACATTGATTGCTATCTCTGTCTTTCCATTTCTCTCTCTCTCACACACATGCTCATGTTAATTTAAAAATTGCCTATGAAATTCACATGCTAGTTCATTACATAAGAGCTAAAAACAAAAACTTTATGTAAAAAATTACCTTGAACAGGGGTGTAGTGGAAAGGATGACGTCCATTTTCGCGAAGAACCGACCAGACTTTCCACACGCTTAAACCAAGCGTCCGGGCTACGGTTCTTACGCTTCTGGTCGGATCTTCCTCAAATTCAGCCAATATGCGTTCTTCCGCAGCCAAATTTGGTTGAAATCTGTTCACGGCTGGTTCCCGGAAATTTAAATTTCCGGTTTCTCGCAGACGCCGATAAGTTGAGCCAAACGTTTGGTGGTTAGGCACTCGCCGGTTAGGATACCGTTCTTGATAAATCCTCCGTGCCTCGCGCCCATTGCAATCAGCCATTCCATACACCACCAGCATGTCGGTGTACTCTTCACTGGTAAATCCAGCCATTTTGCCAACAACAAGGTAACAAATAACAAAACTTAACAAAAACGAAGTAATAACAAACTCAACAAAATTAACGAAAACAGTGGAGCGTCGTAACGGCAAGTACGTAAGTTAGCTAAGATGGGTAAATCTCGACTGACTAACAAAGACCCCAACGAGTTACCTGCCCGGCCCCGTCGACCCAAGAGCGAAAGAGACATGACATGACATGTTTTGTCTCTTACATGTTGCTCTCGTGTAAGAGTGAGACAACAAATTTGCCAACTGTAGGCCAAACTGGTTTAAATTCTGGAAATTACATTTGTCTTACAAATGTCGACTCGTGGTGGTAAAAGTGCCCTAGTTGCGGAAATTAATTAATAACTTAAAAACTAAAAGTGATAAATACACTTTTAGCATATCGTTAGAAAGGGCATGGACTGAGGATGTTTTAAAAAAATCAGAAGAACTCCAACCCTGTTAGTTTTTTTTAAACCCCATAGAAAGTTGCCCTTAAAATTATTTCTTTACCTTACTATGGTACTTCAGGCCCCATAACTTTTCTTCTCCACAATTTTCTGGTGTAAAATAATTTTTTGCAGGACCCTAAGACTCTAACGATTAAAACAAGACCATTAGCCGACCGGTCCCATGGATAGATTTTGAGCTACAGGTAGTTTTAGTCAAAAAATCACAAAAAAGTCAAATAAAAAATAAAAATAAATTAAAAAAAAACCTTGAGGCCAAGGTCAATATAATGGGCGGGGGTAGGTAGCAGACTATCCCTAGTTTCTACCCTAGGCGTATGTACAGCTCCCTTCCAAACACCCTGTATATTATATATATTTGTATTTATGTATGTATGTATATATTTATGATTATAACTTTGTTATTTTAAAATTGTACACTGGATCCTACCCTCTTTTATCATCATTCTCTGTCACTATAGGGTTTGCTGTAAGAGAACTCAACATTGAGTTAAGCTCGCCTTTGTACATGTACTTTATTATCACATTGTATTAAATATTGTTTTTGGTGTACAATAAAGAATTAATTAAGAACAAAATGTTTATAAAACACACAGGCCACATGTAAAAGCTGCACTTCTAATAGCGACCAAACACGAAACAATAAGTATAAATAATAATAATAAAAAAAATATTCTTCACAAAGTACAAAAGCGTTACAAGAAACAAAATTATCATCTATGTTAGTGGGGTAAATGTACAGAGTCATTTTAATTTAAGACAATGACTCCCAAACTGAGACATGCTCGTATCTTGGGTAGTCGGCGGTCGGCCGTTTTAGATGTCGTATACATATCACCATCTTATTTAGTGCTAAAATATTACACATAACAGTATTACTCAATTAGCAATTTTACAAAATAATGTGTATGTTTCGTGCTAAATATGATTATTTCAAAGACTAAGTTTTATTTTACTACTAGCCTTGCGGTTTCACCCTCGTAGTTCCCGTTCCCGTGGGCTTCCCAACAATCCCAACGGTGAAAGATTTTTTTAAATCGGATTTTATAAAACTTAAAACTACTGGTTTTAAGTTTATTCGTTACATACAAAAATACAAATCTTCCACTTTATAATATAGTATAGTATATATTATAGTATAGAAGTATAGATTACTATAAGCTTTTCAGATTCATCATAACTTAACAACTTCAACCAATTAGTTAATTTCTCTTAAAAATTATGCTTATCTAGTTTGTATAGTGAGATCCTTTTAAAGTCATCATTATAAAGCCTGCAACACAATGCGTTGTATTTTGACCATTGAAAGAAGATAATAGCCGAACCTTCGCCAGACAGCACCGAACGTCTCGTTACGTGACAATTTCTACCAGGCAACTTTTTTCGCCAGCCGCATTAATGAATTGCGTACAAAAAATACCCTCGTTTTTTTAAGCTCTCATATCACTATGATATTATCATTAAAAAACCTAAGTCAAAATAGTATCAACGATCGTTCAGTACGTACCTACTTGGAAATTTGATTGCCACATCTAGGTACAGCAAAAATCTTTAGGTCTGTGTTGGTAATGTTAAGTTTAATTTTGATTTGATATTATCTTTGAAAGTATCGCATGTGTCTGTGATATAATTACATATTTGTGGAGCGCTAAATGAGAACATTTATTTCAGGTAAAAAAATCTCATCAAAATGCCTTTTTTCTGGCACCAAAATTTTTAGGTTATATTTTTACGATTTTCAATTTAATATTGTGGCGGTTTGGTGTGTGCTGTAGAGTCAATATTCAGTATTCGTAGGTTTATATTCGGGAACATTTATTTGATGTATGCTGTGCATCTCTAAGTCTTACAGAAAAAAAAATGACGTACGGGGCGTATACGCCCTGTACGTCAGTTTTTGTTTTCCTTTTTTTAGCGAAATCCGAGAGGTACACTTTTATTCATTGAAGGTACTGAATAGAACAATTTGAGAACAACATCCTCACAAAGTTTCAGCAAAATCGGAGACTAGTGACGTACAGGGCGTGTGACGCAACTAAATAGCTGTTGTCAACTTTTTCATGTTATGAACAGGCTTTCTTTATATCGCATATTGGAGTTATCAATGACACGACAATAATATATTAATAAGATGTATGTATAATTTAGCTGAGACACATTTCTTGTTAGAGTTTTCCGACCTAGTGTGCTTTTATAGCCTTAAACATGATATGGTTTGCCTAAATGATAGATTGAGAGAAGGATTCTTTCTATATTAGTTTTGACTCAACATATAAAATTTGCTTCATTTTTTTCATGTTTTTTCATGCTCGGAATTTCCTTGCGTGATCATATCAGAAATGATGATATCCGCAGGAGAACCAAAGTTACCGACATAGCCCGAAGAATTGCCAAACTTAAGTAGCAGTGGGCAGGGCACATTGCTCGCAGAACGGATGGCCGATGGAGCCGAAAAGTTCTGGAATGGCGACCGCGAACCGGAAGACGATACGTTAGAAGGCCTCCCACTAGGTGGACTGATGACCTGGTTAAGATTGCGGGAAGGCGCTGGATGCGAGACGCACGGGATCGGTCAATGTGGCGACGCCTGGGGGAGGCATATGTCCAGCAGTGGACGTCTTTCGGCTGAAATGATGATGATGATGATATAAAATTTGGAACAAACTGGTATCCTTATTCTCTCAAAGTTGAATTTTAATATTCCCTGGAATCTTAACAAGATCGTTCAATATTAGTTAGGTTTGAAGGAAATTAACCATACAACTTGCGTAGAAAGGGCACCTGTAATACCATGATATCGTTGCAACATGCAAATATCGTTCAGGAATAATCTCGGGATTGTGTAGCATTCTGCATTTGAATTATGAATAATGTGAATTGCTAGTACTTGGTGACTTTAAAATGATGGGCAATTTTTAAAGGGATGAAACTACTCATGAAATACTTTCTTCCTGTATCATGGGTATTTTTACAAAATATTCAACTCGCCAGACTTGTGCATGTTGCACAAGTCTGGCGATTTGTGTATTTTTGTTGAATCCTGGAACAATTATATAGTTGTGCCGAGCGGGAATCAAACCCGCGACACGCAGCGCAGCGACCGGTAGCTCAGCCACTAGGCCCAACCGTGCCGTCAAATATTGAAAGTTATTTATATTTACTTGATCAATATTTTTATTTCTTTATTTACTTTTTTTACAGATTGAAAGTCTCTCCAACAAAAAAACTCGTACCAGCTACATCCGGTTAGTCTGGACGGCTCCCAGGGTATCGTCATCATCCTTTTGATGTTCCCACTGCTGGGACACAGGCCTCCTCTCTGTGAAAGAGATGGGCCATAATCCACCACGCGGGCCCAGTGCCAGTTAGTCATAGTAGAAGACACATTGAATCCAATCCTCAGTGAAGCCAGTTAGATAGTAGTTTTTCCATACCCTACGCAGTTATCATGTTCTTTGGTCAAATCCTCATCAGAAAAATCATGCAGTACTGGCTCTACATCATCATCACTACTGTCAAAGTGTCAACCATGGATGCCACATGGCCACCCAAACGCTACACCTAGCAAGAAATCTTGGAAGTCACATGTTTTCGAATTATTGGTTCTAAGACATGCCGGTTTCCTCACGATGTTTTCCTTCACCGTTTTGAGAGCAGTGGTGATGAAATATTTTATAAAGTAATGTTATAGTAGGTACCTATTATAAGTCGCGGCCGTCATTACCACAACTGCTCTACCAGGCTAGCCTTGACATATTTCGGGAGAGGCTAGACAAAAAATCTTCAATTTGTAAGTTGGACAGAGCTTGCCGAAAAATAGGTTATACTATTGTTGAATTCCCAGTGACATAAAGTTTTGTTTTAGTTATTACTCACCTAGTTGTAAATTGTTTTAATTGAACTGTTGTTTTTGGACTTGTTTGGGCAACCACGTAGTTTATTTCAAATTAATTTTGGTCTAGTTTTCCGATTTAGATTGTTATTTAATTAAAGAGATTGAAAGCGATATTAAATTACCGCTGGAAAGTTGAAGTGAGATTTAGTAGGTTATGTCTGCCGTATGCCCAATGACCTTCGAGTCAAAAAAGCTATTTGGAGTCCTGACACGGCCAGAACGCGTCGCCACAGACTCCATAAAAGAAGGCAAGAAGAGCTAGACAGAGGTAAATGTCCAGTCCACATTGGTCATGGCCATGGATAATAAGAACTGGACTTTACATAGCAATGTTGCCATTGAAAGAAGACGTGAGTTTATGTATGTAAGACATCTTCCAAAAGCTAATTAAATTATCATCACAGATAATCTCAAGCACATATTACACAGCAAAGTTTAAATAAAACTTAGTGCTATCCTTGAATGATTTATTAAAGCGTATCTCCAGTTTGGCATCCACTCTGGGTACAGGTTACGAGGTTTTCAATTAGCTTATGATTTCTGTTGCCCTACTTAAAGTCTCATACATATTAAGGCGTTAATATGTATGAGACTCTGACTCCATAAGAAGTAATGGGATAGCCTAGCCTTGTTGCAAAGATTACGTATCCTGTGAGTTAAGCGAATTTATATATACTAAAAACCACTGATGACAAGTTCAGACGGTCTGCAAACTGTTGATTTCAGAGGGTTACATTATGAGTACCTATAAAGTTACGTACCGATTGCGAAAAATTGACCACCATTTGTTCAGACTTCCCACTTAATTCGGGCGAATTTTGGTTACGGTCTTCGAGTCGCAGTCGGAGCACGCAGGTAATATTATCATACACAAATGTGAGCATAGACATAGATTAACTCTGTTCCTTTATGTCCAAAATCCGGTGGGACGGCAATATAATACATTCTACTGCCTTTGAGGTTGCCACACGAGGTTATTGCATGATTCGCACGAATTGAACTCGCACGAAATGTACGAAACAACATTTTTTATAATATTATTTTACTGTAGGCGATTCACACGAAGTAAATTTTTGGTGTGCGAATCGACAACTCCAAAAATATGTAGTAAGTAATTGGAACATATTTTATTTTAGAGAACAAAAAATAAAAAGTACAGTCTTGCTAACCCGTCTCGGAAATAATATGAAAAATTAATCGAAGTTCCAGTCCTACTTACCCGAAAATTCGCGCTCCCGGTCTGTCGTATTTTTATTGTGATAATTATGATCACTTGTATTTAGGTACAATTCTGTTACTTGTTGGTGATATACGTACGCCCATTACACATGTTGTAATTGTTTCTTTTGTTTTTGCAACTTCATAAAATCTTAATTAATAAGAATTAAAAGAAAAAGTTGTTAATTTTATTTTGTTCGCACATTTAGTGCGAATCATCCAATAACCTGCCACACCACTACTACCAAACTGAGAGCTGTTAGTGAAAAACCTCTAGTGGACAAATCCAATAACACTTTGGCTGACCTTGGAATCTACTTTGCGAACATGAAACCAACGGGACAAACATTACAGCTAATGATTGGCATACTTTTTTAAATCACGATTGGCCATGTCTCCCAGGCACCCGGGTGAGATGGCCACACGAGTAGGGTAGAGATGACCAGTGTTATTCTGCACCATCTCCGTATTCCTTTTTGCGCTTTGGTTAATTTTTTTGGTCCTCATGTTGTTTATGCCTTTGCCTACATGCGGAGCTGTTATCGTCAAACTCTGTACAATTTTCATGAACCCAAAGATTACACAAGACACATTGAATCCAATCCTCAGTGAGGCCTGTTAGATAGTAGTTTTTCCACACCCTTCGCAGTTATCAATTTCTTTGACCAAATCCTTAACAGAAAAATCGTGCAGTACTGGCTCTACATCATCTTCACTACTGTCAAACATGGATGCCATATCGCCTCTTAATTTTTCGGGAGAGATAGCTACACGTATTAAGAAAACAAGTATATTACAATACGTAAAAAAAATGAGGTTATAATATAGGTTTTTTATTATACTTGGGCTCGCGCTTGACCACTATCTCACCAGATGGTAAGCGATGATGTAGTCGACGGTGTAGCACGCTTGCCTGGAAGTAACCTACTCACTCTTGATACTCTGTTTCAACTTAGATTAGATTAGATTAAGACGGGCTGGTGTCCGCAACTCCACGTCTAAGCGCGTATTTTGCGTACGGAAGTTTGTTCTGTTTCAACTTTTAGAAAAATTAAAATTAGCCCTTAATTTTACAAAATTACTTCGCAATATTGTGCAACCATAAAGAAATATTACTATAGGTAGAAAACATTATCTTGGATTTAGTTTCTTTTTTTTTCTCAATAATTTTAACTTGCACTTGGACTCACTCACGATGCGAAGCGAGCTAAGGCTCTTACGGCGACATGAAGCAAGTAAGCTGAAATATTTCCATTGGACATCTCTTCCGTACAGCCCTAGATTACTTACCCTAAATTTGTCTGGTTATTTAGTGTGCGTAAAGGGATTAAAAGAGACTGAATATTGTTAGAACATAATTTAATATGACGATAATGAAAAAGCGGAGTAAATAGAATATTTAGAGTGAATTAGGTCTAGTAAATTTGTTGACTTTGCCACGCCTAAAATAATACTAGCATACCGATGCCTAACTACTGCTGCATAACTAGCGTTTTTCGTCTAATTAAGATGACTATTTTTATAAGAACTTCGCGTTCGGTTCAAATAATCTTTGATATTCCATAATTTTGCGCTTAGGAGAGTTTATTAAACAAGAACATACAATATTTATGATATTTATTAGTGCTGGGATCCCGTGACATTGCTTACCTTCTTTTCAAAGATTTTGTGATTTTATCTGTATTCAGTGAGGCTTTTCCTAGTGGGTTTTATTTTTTGTAGTACAATCCTCATTTTTAGGTACAGAGCATAGTGGAGATTTAAGCTTTATGAAAATACCTTCCTTTAGGTTTTTTTCTGGTATAATAAATTTTATTTGGTAAATAAAATATGTGTGATTGGGTTAATCATCGATTTATAAACGTATGAATCTTACCAAGTCCCCAGACCCTCCCACCTCGGAACTCCCCTTCAAACTTCATGCCATCAGCTCGCCAGAAAACGCCGTGACCATGGAACCAGCCCTGCATGAACTCGCCTTCATATCTGGAATTGAAAGTAAACAATCACACATACGTAACTATGAACTATTTCAGTAAAATAAACTGCTGCTCAGTAGACTGCCTCGTTGATGTAGTAAGCGCTCCTGCGGATCATGAGGTCCCTAGGGGTTCCCAGGTCGTATTCGTTTCAGAAACACATGGTTTCTGGATTGAGGAATTGAATTTGGAAACTTATCAAACACTACTTTACCATGAAAACCTGTCAAAGATTGACTATAACAATTATTTTGAAACTATGATCGTTTCAAAATAATTGTTAATTTAGAATCCTGGTAAGTCGGACTCGTACCAGTCAATTAAAAAGATATCAGTTCTTACGTAACAGTTCAATAAAACTTCTATAGCCAACACTTTACATTATTGAGGCAATGAATCTCATAAACAAGCACTTTTTAGTACTCGAACTTTCCACGTGCCAAAATAGTTACTCCAAATATAAAGCTAAAATTGTTACTGTGCCCCAAATATTCCCCACAGTATACGGTATCCGAGGTTTGCAGAATCTCATTAAAACTTTGGCGGAATGATGTCAAAATTATTTGTTGTTATTGCTGCAGTGACATAGATAAACAAACGATCTGCCTTTCCAGAAAATACATCTTTATTTAAAAAAATCTGTGTAACAGTTATAACTTTTACACAACTAAATTCGTAGATTCGTTGTAATGCAAATAACCTTGGGTCAAGAGTCGTAATATATAAAAGCTTCAATTTTGTATTTTGCCTACATATTTATGTTTTCCGATATCACGATACAGAGAACTCACGAATAAGGTGAGCATAAATATACGGAGGGAAACTTTTTATATTTTTATTGCTTTTTGAAGTAGTCTCCGTTCCTTTCTAAGCACCATCGTATTGGATGATACCTTAGACTTAAGCAGAATTATGAGGTATCCATCTAGTACAAAGGTTTCTGACACACAAATGTACATGTAAACTACTCGACTCATACCAATGACTAAACTTGCTCGAATCGGTTATTGTCACGCTTCTATCAGCTTCTATCATTACCCGCAGAGCACTCACGTTATCTTCAGTAATCGCCGTAGGAAGACCTTCTCAAGAATCATCAATGAGTTGGCTTCGATCTCGTTTAAACTCATTAAAACTGTTTTAAACAGTGGCATGGGGCTTCATCATGAAATACTAATTAAAGTCTATCATTACATTGTCGTTGAATAAAACCGCAACGATAGTCATAATAAATAATGGAGCGAAAATTTTCTGTAGTCAAAACCATTCCGTCCGACGCACGACAGATAAACAAAAAACACAAATTAGTGACAAATTGCCTCCAATTTGTTAACACAAATAAATGAATTCATTACACATCTACAGATTCCCAAAAAGTTCGCAATTCAATTTTTTTTTTTTTTTTGTCGGCTGCTTTTGTTTCTGGCCTATTCTAAAAACTGTCAATGTGACCCACGTATAGCTATAACAAATATTTCATAACCTGCATTTGTATTTAGAAACAAAAAAAATGGAACAAATAAACCATAGCTTAGGAAATAAGATAATTTTATCCCGATAGTACATTCCTGTGGGATAATTTCCGTCTTTCATGCATATAATCTAAGTGCTATATATTTTTGTAATCACTTCTAAAAACCCTTCATTTTTATAACCCACTCGATGGGATTGGAAGAAAAAAGCTCGCCATGTTTTTTTTTACGTCACTTATCTTATAACACTTGGGTGGTCCAGACGTATCTAACGATGTCAATTAGTTATAAATCCGTCTAGCAGTTTGAAAGATATGAGGTAATTATGGAGAATTGAACTTTAAATCGTTATATATCCTAAACTGTTACTAATATAAATAAAAAAAAATTATTGATAAATTGATGATTTTAATTATGTACCTATTCAACGAAACATGACATAATTCGCCTATTTTTTTTAATGACAATATGGCGTCTGGTTGTCGCTGTGGTGAATTTTGATTACTGCCATGTCTTTATGACACTCGCCAGGTTATGACGAATCGATTGACGTAAGAATCTCTAGAAATCCACATAGGAACAAAATACATACAAACATAAATAGACTGATAAACACATGACCTTCCTTTGCGTCGAGCAGTCGGGTAAAAATGCGCATCGCATTAAACTCAGTCTCAATTTGTCTAGCCCCAAAATACGCTGGAGATTTCGCAGTCAACGATTAATGTTGCCAGACTTGAATAATTTCCGATTCGCCTTTTCGAGGATTGCTTTAATTAAAAACTCTGTCAGATGGGAACTATTTTCGGCTTCAGACATTTTTCATTTACGGAGAAAATTAGTTCATTAACTTTGCCGCAATAATTAAGACGGAATAATATGCTTCTTAAATTAGGACAGGCTGAAAATGTTAGTTGAAAAATTGAATAGTTTAAGTAAGCAGGAAAACTAAGTGCGTACCTACGAGTATATCGGCGATCGATTTTTAATTTAGGATTATTTTATGTAGGTATTAAAAGTCTTCTAGATAATTAACGTTTATAATTTTTTTATTTCACGGACTTTCGGCACTTACAAAAATCTTCTAAATATGTTAAATTTTTAATGGCATTCGAAGTAAAGTATTAAAAGTTAAACTTTAGCCTTCTTCAGAGATGTCTCAACTTAGTATATTATTCCTAAGATCCAGATTTAGAAGATTTAAAGTCTGGAGGGGAGATTTTGGAACCCTGTTGAAAACAAAACTTACATATTGTTTTCATTTTATTTTATTTGAGATAGTTGTTATAGTCTCACATAAAAAAAACTTTTTGTAAAGGTATTTTTCGCTACAATTAAGCAACATCGATAGCTTTTGTCATTGTTATCGTCCTGTAATTAGACAGACGATATTTAATTAAAAAGTCATGCTTTGAAAGTAATCCTTCAGATTTTCGTTTACGTTTTAAATAGGTTAACTTTGACTTTAGCCTTGTTCTCCTTCGAGATTTTCATTTCTGAAAAAGTCAACTGAAAAGCTTTTAGGGGTTCTTTTGTCAAAATGTTGCTTTTCAATTTTCGTAAGGTATCTTTACCAATCAGTTTAAACGATGGACCTTCACTTTGAAAGTTTGTATGTACTTAAAATCTTGTGATTTTGTTAGGAAAACGATGAGATGGTTGGCGGTTGGCTGCTCCGCTGCGTGTCGCGGGTTCCTGAATGGAATAAATATTTGTATCACCTTCAGAGAGTCGTTCCGGGTCTGAGTATTTGTGTATGTGATTTAATTTTTTTGCAAACACACCGACAATATAGGAGAATTACCTAGTGTGATACAATATTATATTATAGAGAGAGAGAGAGAGAGATAATCAGTTCGATTAAATAATGTTTAATTGTTTTATCATTTATTTTCGCGTTTTTATTTATAAAAATAAATGTAACATATATTTCATGATAGATCAGCAAAAGACATTTGCTGCGATAAATTCCTAGTGAAGTACTTTCACCGGAATTATGTTCATTATGGCAGGCATACTGTTGCCTGAAAAGTCCATAAAAAACCCACAGGAGCAAAACAAAGTATGGGCTGTTAACGGGCCCAAAATCAGTTTCTCGTGAAGATTTGATTTTACTGCAATTTGTGCTCAAGGCAAGTTTATTCCTTGTTCAACTGTGCACAAAAAGTCCTACCTAAGATTCACTAATTGTCAGTAGTTTTCGAGATATAAGACAAATTAATATTTTATTTTGCGTTTATTTTTTGTTCTAAATTTGTGCTCAAGAGACCCGTTTAATATTCAAAATGATGTTTTCATGTTTTGGCAGCAACATTATCTATTTCGGGTACTTAAATTACGTAAAAACAGAAACTTAACGTTACTGAAATACTTAATACTGGACTTTTTGTGCACAATTGAACAAGTAATAAACTTGCCCTGAACACAAATGTGCAATTAAACCCAGAACTTTACGAGAATTAGGCAAAAGACTGATTTTTATGGGCTTTTCGGGTAAGGCTCGTTCACACAGATCTTACGTATTTCCAGGATCGTTTTAACGGATGCGTCGCTACTGGAGGTGATGTTCACACCGCACTTACAGTACCGTTATTAGGGATAATGGTACGCCCCGCATGGCTTCGATCTAAATTAATGGACTGATTTTAATACTGTTGTGGGTGTGAACAACGCCATTGCCGAATAAAAAGCGGACCTGTAAAACGGACAGCTGTAATACTTTGTCGGATCGTTTTTTTTTTCTAGATCTAGAATACTGTCATGCTTGTGAAGTCGCTCATACAACTACATACGTCAGCGTCGAATAAAAACGTAAGTATACGATAAAGCGGACCTGTAAAACGGACAGCTGTGTGAACGAGCACTTACATAATTCGGGTCAAAGAACTTAACTAGGATTTGTTTCGGAGATTGGCCTCTAATTGCAGTTATTTTCCTGTTCCTGCCTGATAAAAGTGATACTACTCATGCACTGTGAAACAGAATATTTCATTATAAAAGCATGAAGATGCGTTGCGTTCATTTTCAAAATCAAATGACTAAACATATCACATTTCCAAGATGTTTTAATTTATTTAAATAGTACAAGCTGCTTCACACGACTTCGTCCGAGTTTTAATTTTTATGACGGTTTTTTCTAAAATAAACGTGTCTTAAGTTACTCCCTATGATATCAACTATCTACTAGTGAAAGTGCCGTTAAAATAGGTCAAGCCATTTCGGAGGTTAGCCGTCAATTACAAACAGAATAAGAAAACATTTAAAAAAAAAATTGTCGTCAGTACTGTATATCTTACTAATATTATAAATGCGCAAGTTTGGATGTGTGGATGTATGTTTATTAATTAATCACGTCAGAACGGCTGAACGGATCTGGCTAAAATTTGGCACAGAGATAGATTATAGTTTGGAAAAGCGCATAGGTTAGTTTTCATCCCGGTATAATGTTCCCTTGGGATAAGTAAACACTTTTTACGCGGTTGAAGCCGCTGGCAGAAGCTAGTACTTTCATAATTATGTATTTGGTAAAAGCAGATATTTTGACTTCACAAGCAGACACTTGTGTGGGATGAACAATCGATTGTTACATCCATGACATTAAAATCCTTGGAAAGACAATATCTTTTCCTGTTTTACACTCTATAAACTTCAATAATAAACAATATTTTTATCCTGAGATGAAATAAGAACAAAGTAACAGATGAAAGCAATCTCAATCAACTTGTTGAAGCGAATATTTAATTGGATCACTGAAGCTTGAATGTTTTATAGGTACATCTCAAGGTTTTCTTTCGCCGTGTTCCATTAAATATCTTATTTTTTTTTTCTTATTGTCATACTGGCACCGATCACATACACTGAAACAGATTATCCCATGACTAAATGATTTTGCATTTCCATACAATATCTATAGTAATAGTAATATTTATTCACAGATTTGTACATTTTTCACAAGTTATGCTTAAACTGATGTTAAAATACACAAAAGTATTAGCATTTGAGGCCGAACTAGGCATAGCCTGTATTTCAGCCTTCAAAACTATCTATACTACAATCTATACCCTATACATACTGTAAGGCGATAGATGGCGCTCGAGAGCTGTCATGAAGTTGACAACTGTGAAAATAGCAACGCGTGGGCCGCTCGCCTAGCTCGCATATTGCACCGAGGCTCGCGCTCTCTTTTCTGGCGGACACCGACGGCTTAGGACCTACATAACATTTTATTGTACTGCATAAGTTTATTTTTAATTAAATATTTTATACTTATTTTCCCTTGTTTTTCTGAGCTCTTACAGTTCAGAATTGGGATTGAACCATTGCAGCCCACGTAAGTGTTTTAAAATAATAACTGAGTGTATCCTGATCAATTACCGTGTTTGACTATTGCTTGAATTTATTTTACACTTACATTTCACTTGACTGTGTACCCTATCTATTGCTTCATGTGATTATTTTATAATAATGGGACACTATGAAAAAAAGTAAATGTAAAAATAAGAACGACGGCGACAATGGAAAATCTTTGCGTCGCCGTCTAGTCAAATATGTTACTAGAACAGCTGAACTAGAACTACACACGTAGATTACTAGAACGCGTAATATTATTAGAAAATCAAGTCTTGCAAGGCAGAGTTAGCGTGACACCCGC
Source organism: Orthosia cruda (assembly GCA_964057195.1). Taxonomy (NCBI): domain Eukaryota; kingdom Metazoa; phylum Arthropoda; class Insecta; order Lepidoptera; family Noctuidae; genus Orthosia; species Orthosia cruda. The sequence goes on from OZ059838.1 coordinate 34,709,991, forward strand.
ATCCGAGGGTAGTTCTAGCGCTGCGTTGAATGGGGCAAATAAGGACGCAGATGCCCAATCTGGTAAGCGTTCCTATTCGCCGCCGTCACTACCCGCGTTACCCTTCGTGAACCAATTGCCACCAGTACCTAACGAAATTCCATTAGCGCGTGCCGGAAACGGGTCCCCGCAGGCACACACTAGCAAAGGATCCGTGCGTTGGAGACAGGCTCAACTTCCTTAAGATATATCGGTCGTAGCGATCCAATACCGGAATTCGATCCTCATATTTCTTTGATTACAATAGAACAATGGATTAGAAAAGTTGAGGGTAGTTCAAACATGTACGGTTGGGACGAAAAAACTGCTATATTTAATTGTTCCACTAACAGGCTATGCGCGGTCATTACGAAACTAATTGTTACCTAAAAAATCAAAAATGTAGTTACTGTGGCAAAATAGGTAAAAATGGAATGTTTTAAACTTAAAAATCGTCGTACAATTTCTAACAAAGAAAATGACAAACAAAGAATACGGTACGCGTAATCACTGATGCGTCGGGTAGTTCGATATATTACATTGTAACAAATATATTTCCGTATCGACTTACAGCGACATCTGACAGAGTTGCACTAGAAGAAATGACAATTATGAGAGAAAGCTAGTAAAAGATTCACGACTTTGGGACTAGATGGCGCTGGGATCGGGACGGAATTATTATAAATTCTTTACGAAACCCGTTAAATATTGTGTGTATTAATATAATTCAACAAGCACACAATCTCCTACATGTCTAGCCTATTAATGTCTGGTATACATAATTACTTAAAGAAAACATAGACATTGATCATTTTATTGACCCATAGAGATGTCATGTCTATATTTTCTTTAAGTAATTATGTATACCAGACATTAATAGGCTAGACATGTAGGAGATTGTGTGCTTGTTGAATTATATTAATACACACAATATTTAACGGGTTTCGTAAAGAATTTATAATAATTCCGTCCCGATCCCAGCGCCATCTAGTCCCAAAGTCGTGAATCTTTTACTAGCTTTCTCTCATAATTGTCATTTCTTCTAGTGCAACTCTGTCAGATGTCGCTGTAAGTCGATACGGAAATATATTTGTTACAGTACATCTCACCCCGGTTAAAAAAATTGATTTACAATTTTTTTTGTATTTAACATATTTCCATGCATATTGTGAATCTAGCTTGCTCCCTAACAGAAATTGAGGCAGTCCAAGAAAATCTAATTTATATAAAACTTAATGTAGGTAGTTCTCATATGAATTAGATTTTCTTGGACTGCCTCAATTTCTGTTAGGGAGCAAGCTAGATTCACAATATGCATGGAAATATGTTAAATACAAAAAAAATTGTAAATCAATTTTTTTAACCGGGGTGAGATGTACTGTAACAAATATATTTCATTTCTTCTAGTGCAACTCTGTCAGATGTCGCTGTAAGTCGATACGGAAATATATTTGTTACAGTACATCTCACCCCGGTTAAAAAAATTGATTTAATTTTTTTTTTGTATTTAACATATTTCCATGCATATTGTGAATCTAGCTTGCTCCCTAACAGAAATTGAGGCAGTCCAAGAAAATCTAATTCATATGAGAACTACCTACATTAAGTTTTATATAAAAAAAACTAAAAGTTTAAAAAAATAAAGTTCAAAACTTATTTATCAAAGTTTTTATCTGCTAGTTATTTGACTATTACTAATGTTCTAATATTTAGTACATTTTGTACATAATTAGAAACTTAAAAACTTGATAAATAAGTTTTGAACTTTATTTTTTTAAACTTTTAGTTTTTTTTTATATAAAACTTAATGTAGGTAGTTCTCATATGAATTAGATTTTCTTGGACTGCCTCAATTTCTGTTAGGGAGCAAGCTAGATTCACAATATGCATGGAAATATGTTAAATACAAAAAAAAATGTAAATCAATTTTTTTAACCGGGGTGAGATGTACTGTAACAAATATATTTCCGTATCGACTTACTAGCTTTCTCTCATAATTGTCATTTCTTCTAGTGCAACTCTGTCAGATGTCGCTGTAAGTCGATACGGAAATATATTTGTTACAGTACATCTCACCCCGGTTAAAAAAATTGATTTACAATTTTTTTTGTATTTAACATATTTCCATGCATATTGTGAATCTAGCTTGCTCCCTAACAGAAATTGAGGCAGTCCAAGAAAATCTAATTCATATGAGAACTACCTACATTAAGTTTTATATAAAAAAAAACTAAAAGTTTAAAAAAATAAAGTTCAAAACTTATTTATCAAGTTTTTAAGTTTCTAATTATGTACAAAATGTACTAAATATTAGAACATTAGTAATAGTCAAATAACTAGCAGATAAAAACTTTGATTGTTCTCATCTAAGACTAATACGACATACTCAGTGATTGTCCCAAAACAGATAGCAATTAAAAGCATCTATGTATCAAAACACAATCGCCAAGTAGCCAGTTTAAATGCTAGTTATGCCATTAACTAATTTTATTTAAGTTAATGTTTGATTCATCAAACATTTAAGTATGTTAAATGTTTAAGAGTCAGGTTATACTCAAAAGAGATTTAACCTTTTATTATTTTTAAGTTTAGACCAATAACTGATCAAGTTAAGTCTTATCAACAGCAGAAACACTGCTTTTTTAAATCAGCAAGTGTTACAAGTATCAAGTTGTTCAAATGTATATACGTAAATGTAGACAAGTACTAAATCAAGTTAAGATTCGCAACAGAAAGTAACATTGCCTTTTAAATCAGCAAATGTTCCATTAAGTACCCATCCATTGTATAGATATAGGATAACCTAATCAAGTTAAGATTCGCAACGAAAAGTAAACCCGCCTTTTTAAATCAGCAAGGGTTACATTGAGCACCTATCCGTTGTATAGATGTAGGTAAATGTCTACTTTAGTTAAATTTTATAATTCAGAATACTACTAAGTTTTTGCATCATTGTGTTTCCTTTCATCCATCCATATACATAACCAGTAATTGAATTAACGCCGACTTAGAAAAAAAATCCTTATACCCTACCAGCATTCATTCATCCCTTTCTTAATTAAAATTTGCACCTCCATTATTGAATTATGTGCAAATATTTTAACACAACAATGATTATAACTAGAGAATCTTCATATTTTACATTAATGTATTTAAATCAATTGAGGACCATTGTTGACATGGACACTTATAGGCTTTCTGTGTACAAGAAACACTATTCACGATAGCATTGTTTGTTGTAATCCGTATAGGAAACAACATAACATATCTACCATAGTGATCAGAGTATAATAAATACCACATTGTGTTACTTTTAGTTGACACAGGAAAAAAAGACCTAATAAGTTTAAGTATTGTTCACATGTACAAATTTAGGTAATTTTGTGTACAAGAAACACTAGTAATTCAATCAAAGTACTGCTTGTTGCATTCCGTATAGGAAGAAATCAACATAACAATTAGAATATACTATAAAATTGTGCTTCTTCTAGTTGACACAGTAAAAACATCCTAATAAGTCACTACAAATTGTTTATTTTAAGATTGGGCGCCAGTGGGATCATAATTAAATAGCTATTATAGATGTCCCACATTTTCTTTTGGCATTAATACCTTCCAAAAGAATTTAACAATTAAGTTATATTTATTTTTAGTATAAATAATTAAGTATGAAAATAATTATTAGTGTTTCTTGTACACAAAATTACCTAAATTTGTACATGTGAACAATACTTAAACTACCTACCCCTAACCCGAAACCCGTTAAATATTGTGTGTATTAATATAATTCAACAAGCACACAATCTCCTACATGTCTAGCCTATTAATGTCTGGTATACATAATTACTTAAAGAAAATATAGACATGACATCTCTATGGGTCAATAAAATGATCAATGTCTATGGCCGACGAGAGTGACATTTCTTTTTCATTACGAATGGATACGAAACGAGTCCAGGAATAAAATCCCATAAGAAAAGTTAAATAAAGTAATTTAAAATGACTCGGAGGCGAAAGGGAAACAGCCCTAAGTTTAAAGTAATAATGTGCCAGCAAGCGCTGTGAGTATTTGTGGAATTGAACTATATTTTCATGCTTGTGAGACATGTGCTTGTATGATGCTAATACCGCATTTTCTCCCATCGACAGGGCTTCTTAGGATTAATTTTAATAATAATAAAATAGAATAAAACATGGTCAACGAAACTATATAAGAACAGCAACACCGCATTCAACAACAGGCTCCGGACACCCATGATATTTTGACCGATGAAATAATGGATACTATCTGCACAGGAACGATGCTGGTTGTGACATCACATATCTGAAGCTAAGTTTAAAGGGTAGTTTATATACCATCCACAAGTAAGTGAGATACATATAAAATTGTGATGCAGTAGTGATGCCTGTGAAGTAATTAAATTAGTTGACCAAATATAAAGACTTTTACTTCTGTCGACCCTCATGCGAAATCATCCCTGCAATTGTCTCATCCAGAATACCTACCCCTGAGCTGGCTGGTGAGTAAGAAGGAAAAGATATCTTACAACATGACCGAAAAATTATGATTTCTCTGTATATGGTTTTATTGATTTTGGAAGCGCTTGCATCACTTTAACAGAATCAGTACCTAATCGATTAAAATTAGAAGCGAGTCCTTGCGAAAATATAGTTTTGTCCGGTCCTTGCCAAAATTTATCCGATCGGTGTAGTAGTTGTTAAAATTCAAGTTGACGGGGCTACTTGTAATTGTAAGGCTTTCATAGTAACTGACTCTGCTCAAGATATTGGCACTATAATAGGCCATCATTCCACCGTATACGTGATTAAAACACCGACATCTTTAAAGATATTTAATGCAAATCAATTTCTAGAACTACCTACCATTGCATGTAGTGAAGTTGAGTGCGTCAAGTTAGTTTCGGATGACGAAGTAATTTTGCAACCCGGTGTAAATGGAATACTATTATCTTGTTTTGATTTTGTCTCTGTTTGATTACACTGCGTGCTACTGAATATAATACTCCGAGGCCGGAGTGTATTATTCCCGAATGCGACACCGAGGTTATTGATGGCAAAGTTGTCTTAAACATAATATTAGTAATGAGGTTATAAAACTACCGCGCAACCGATGCGTGGCGCGAGCGATGATACCGGTCACGGACGATAATAATAAATATAAAATAGGGTATTACCTGGAACCAAATGTCGTGAATGACCTAGAATCTTTACTGCACGAATATTCTGATTGTTTTTCGGGTAGTGAAAATAAAATTGGAAAATGTTCACTCCAAATGCACATTGAATTAACTGATACGAGTACTAAGCCCGTATTACTGTCCGTTTCAAATGTCTTTAGGATACCGGAGAAAGTCCGTGATATTGCATCAGACTTATTAAGTAAAGGAATAGTGGAGCAATCAAATTCCTCATATGCCAGTCTCGTCATATTGGTCCCCAAAAAGTCTGGTGAAATACGTATGCGCGTGGATTACCTTGCATTAAATAAAATTACTAAAAAGGAACGCTATCCTTTACCCGTAATATAAGATCAGTTAGACCGGTTATCCAAGCAACGCGTTTTCAAATGTCTTGATATTATATCAGCCTATCATTGCATTCAAATTACCGATGATAGTAAACAGTATAAAGCGTTCATATCACCGGTTGGGCACTACCATTATACGCGTATGAGCTTTGGATTGGTGAATGCACCGTCAGTTTCAGCGCGCAATGGACAATATTCTGGATTGTTTACGTTTCTAATGTGTGACAGCATATTTATATGATCTCGTTTACGCTGAAAATTATGATGATGCATTGCACCGTCTCAAAACCTTAATTGACAAAATACGGGATGCTAATGTGGCACTCAGGTTAGACAAGTATTCTTTCTTAGTTTCAAGTATAGAGTATTTAAGGCATAAGGTGTGTGATGGCGTCCAAGTTAGGCCGTCCAAGTATAAACTCACGGCAGTTCATGACTTTGATGTGCCTGGAAACATACATCAGGTACGTCAGTTTATGGGTATTGCAAATTATTTTGGGAAGTATGTGTCTAATTTTGTTAGCCACGCTCGTCATATCACTATGCTAACCAAAAAGGACCAACCATGGGTATGGGGTGACAAACAGTCTCTTGCATTCCACCACATTAAAACCATTTTAGTAAAACAACCATTCTTGGCGTTGTTTAATCCGGATTATGAAACGAATACGCGTCCAAAATAGGGTTAGGTGAAATATTGCTTCAGAAGCAGCCGGACGGTGCGTGGAAACCAGTCGCATATGCGAGTCGTCACGACTACGTCTATCGAACAAACGTATCACGTTGAGACGTTGGCTGTTGTCATGAGCCTGAAAAAGTTTAAGGTATACGTGTCAGGTTTAAAATGTATTCTAGTAACCGATTGCAGCGCGTTACGCTGGACATGGACCAAACGTGATTTGTCTACCCGTATAGCCCGGTGGTGGCTTGAAGATCAAGGCTTTGATTTTACTGTTGAGTATCGTGCCGGCAAATCCATGGCTCACGTGCATGCGCTGAGTCGTGATTCTGTGGATTCAGTAATGCGATGTGTTGAAAAGGACCTAATTGAATGTGTGCAGCAGGATGACAACCCTTTGCGTACCCTCGTGGACCAGTTGAAGGATGAGGTTGCGAAGGGCATAGCTATTGGCTTTGCTAAAGATTTCTTGTTTGAGAATGGTGTATTTAGAAAATTTGGAAATGGTCAAAATGTAGTCGTTCCATGAATATCAACGTTGTCAAAGTTTCCATGATAATAACAGTCACGTTAATTTTAATAAAACTTACAATGCCATAATGTCAAAGTATTGGTTTCACGGTATGCGTTGGTTTATCCAAAAGTACACTCGTGGTTGTATACTGTGTCAATATAATAAAAACCAACTGGTCGTCGTGTGGGCTTGTTACATTCAATTGAAAAGGTGGCCTACCTTTACACACGGTTCATGTAGACTATCTTGGCCCTTTCTGTTAAAGCCCATCAGGCAAAATGCACATTCTAGCAATAATAGATGCCTTCACGAGGTTAATATAGATCGAAGCTGTTCGACACGTCTGTTGTAAATATGTGCTGCAGACGTTTGATCAACTAATTAAAACTTTTGATGTTCCAAGTCGTATAATAAGAGAGCGAGGCAAAGCTTTTAGCTGCAAAGACTTTAAAGACTATTGCACTCAAAGGCAAATAAAGCATGTCATGACGGCGGTCGCTAGTCCAAGGGCGAATGGGCAAATAGAACGTTTTAATAGGACTATACTTGACGCCCTTGTAGCATACGTTGGTGACCAAAATTACTGGGAGAAATATTTACCTAAGGTACAGTTAGGATTAAATTCTAACATAAATAATAGTACGGGTAAGACTCCATTGGAACTTCTTTATGGGTTTCGACCTAGACTAGTAGGCGATATAGTTGTGCCCGATAGATCACCAAATTTAGACTAGTTGAGTGAAATTACTGTCACCCGATCAGCTAAATTGTCTCAGCAGGCAAAGGACAATGAAAGAATATGATCAAAAACGGCGTTATGAAGCTCCTTTTAAGATAGGTGATCTAGTTCTCGCCGAAAATAAGATCATTCGTGTTTACGCAGTGGTAAACATATGCCGCGTTTTGACGGGCCATATAAAATTGTAAAAGTCTTGCCTCATGATCGGTACGTGATTAAGAGTACACGTAACCGTGGCCGATTTTATGAAAATGTTTTGGCCAGAGATAAGTTAAATCTTTTCCGATGTGATCATTCCGCTGAGTCAAATAATTCTAATTCTGGGTAAAGAATTACGAAAGTAATGTTGTTCAGGACGATTTATTTCATTTGATTAGTGCACAATAAAAACATCGTTAAATGGATCCATTTTAGTCATTTTTAATATTAAACAATATTTATGATCGATCTTTGTATCAATAGCGCTAGCCTTCAGAGGCGTTGGTAAAGGGTTAACATAACCTTACAAACCAAATTCAATAATACATCTAGCCTTAAGAGGTTGTATTCTTGATAATAAGTCGTGTGTCGTCCTTAGGAGGAAGACGATGCCTTAGGAGGCTATTGTGACACGACATTTATGATGTGAACCCTGAAGGTTAAGTCATCATTATAACCACAATTTAGATTGGGTTATGAAAACATTAAGAAGTTAGTCATACTGACACGGTCGACCGGTTATTGCTAAGTCAGTTTATGTTGGCATTCAGAAGCCCACGCACTGACATTCAGACGTCAGTTCAAATTGACATTAAGACGTCAAACACACTGAAATTCAGACGTCAGTTCAAATTGACATTAAGACGTCAATCACACTGAAATTCAGACCTCAGTTCAAATTGACATTAAGACGTCAAACACACTGACATTCAGATATCAGTTCAAATTGACATTAAGACGTCAATCACACTGACATTCAGACGTCAGTTCAAGTTGACATTAAGACGTCAATCACACTGGCATTCAGACGTCAGTTCAAGTTGACATTAAGACGTCAATCACACAATCACAATGACATTCAGACGTCAGTTCAAGTTGACATTAAGACGTCAATCACACTGGCATTCAGTGGTCAGTTCAAGTTGACATTAAGACGTCAATCACACTGACATTCAGAAGTCAGATCAAGCTGACATGAAGATGTCAACCTCACCGCGTCGTCACCGCATCGTGAGTTCGTGAGCGAGCTGTGCCGTCATCAAAACAAAGAGGCGAAAGCTACGCGGGGCGCGCAGCTGTTTCAGGAAGGCCGACTGTAAGGCGATAGATGGCGCTCGAGAGCCGTCATGAAGTTGACAACTGTGAAGATAGCAACGCGTGGGCCGCTCGCCTAGCTCGCATATTGCACCGAGGCTCGCGCTCTCTTTTCTGGCGGACACCGACGGCTTAGGACCTACATAACATTTTATTGTACTGCATAAGTTTATTTTTAATTAAATATTTTATACTTATTTTCCCTTGTTTTTCTGAGCTCTTACAATACAAATAAATAAAATTGAAGTGTCGGTATGTAATATCAAAATAACAACAACGTTTTATCGAATGCATGTGAAAGTATATCTATCGATATCTACTAGTAACAAATACGCAATTTTTAAGATTTTGTCTGTCTGTCTGTTTGTTCCGGGTAATCTTCGAAACGGATGGACCGATTTTGACGAGACTTTCAATGGCATATAGCTTAAAGGAGTAACATAGGCTACTTTTTACCAAGGAGCTCGTGGCTAAATAATAACAGCCGCACGGTTCGATCTTCAAGGTTAAGCAACGCTTGACGAGGTCGGAGCGAGTGGTGGGCGGATGGTTTCGGCTGGGCGCAACCTCGCTTCTATGGCCTCCATCCGGGCACTCACCATTTGGCCGCACTGTATCATGAAGATGCGCTCGATATCCACATCCGCAAGTGCAGGGGCCGACGACGGGGCCGTAGATAGGGCCGAAGACGGGGCTGGCGATGGGCTCGTGATAGAAGAGGCAGCCTTCTGGGCGGCAAACTGCCGCTTCAGGTCCTCCAACTCGGATCGCAGACGGCGGTCCTCCTCCCAAAACTTCGCCGTCTCACCCGGGGTTGTGCGGCTGCTGAGGACCTCAACTGCCTCTTGGATGTCGCTCATAACCTGCTTCAGGGCGTAGGTGAATGTGCCCTTCAGGTTGCCCGATTTGGTGGCAACCTTCAGGACGACTTCTAGCCCGTCCATCATCTGATGATCGAGTGCCACCGCCGATATATCACCACCGGCAGCCTTCCGAGCCAAACGCCGCTCTCGGGCCTGTCGGGCCAACTCACTGACCTCGTCAGCCGCGACAGCCTGTCGCTGCGCCCGCTTTGCAGCATTCGCCTCCGCCTTATTTCTGCCCAGCAGGGTCGCGTTGGAGTCACCGCTTTGGTCCGCATTCATGTGCCCAGGGTCACTCTCCACACATTCCGTAGGGGCAGGCGTATCGGGTCGAACAAAGCGACCTCGCACGTCGCACTCTGGCAACCGAGCAGTGGCTAAACCGCGCCACCGCGCGACTTCTCCCTCTCCGCCCTCTTGACACCTTCGGGGCCAACAGGTTCTCCTCACTCGAGGAGAGACCCAACGACCCCGAGACCTTTAGCGCGGACGCTTCCTCCAAGAATTGGAAGTGCAGCCGCGCGAGTCCTGGTCGGACAAGTTGTCCCCAGGACTGGAACCTCCTCGGCTCTTATTGCCGTCGGCAACGGCAAGAGGAAAGTCCACATGGGGCCATTTTCAACATACCGAGATACCTTCGTGCTTCGGAAAGCACGTTAAGCCATTGGTCCCGGCTGTCATTTGAAGATATTTGACAGTCGTTACGGGTAGTCAGAAGCCTGAGATCTGACACCAGTCTAGCCAAGAGGTATCGTATTACCCAGTTACTGGGTTGTGGAGGTCAGATAGGCAGTCGCTCCATATAAAACACTGGTACTCAGTTGAATCCGGTTAGACTGGAAGCCAACACTAACATAATTGGAAAAAAGGCTGGGCAGATTTATATACTTTTTATCCCGCAAAAATTCACAGTCTCTATGCGAAAATCAAATAAAACATATACGAGTTTGACGCGTCTGAAGTCGCGGGAAACAGCTAGTTAATTGAAAAAACACAGCACTTTTAATAGCTATGCAATGATTTAACTATTATTTCATCAATGCCTTTTTAAAAACTCTTGCGCTGTTTTATATTAGTCCATAAACATCAATAATAAACAATGATTTTGTTTTGAAATAAAATATAATAGGTGTTTGCAATCTCAATCAAGCTTCCGAAGCAATTTTTTTTTATATTGGGTCAGTAAGCTTGAATCGTTTATACATCTCAAGTTTCTGTTTTTCCTTGTGCCTCGCTTGGCAGAAGATTTTTGTGTTGAACGGGTGAAAGCTTCTGAAAACAATGTAAATCCGTAGCTAACTAGTCAATTGTTTTAGTAAGTCATGTAGCAATAGCTATTTATGCAACTGTTACGTTATGGACGGTCTTTTAATACGAGTGCCATTTTTCGGTACAAGCGTAGCGCGTACCAAAATAGGTGGGCACGAGTTATTAAAAGACCAATAACGTACAGTTGCATACAAGATTTTATCTACGAAGGAAGGAAAAAAACACAGATATAGACAAATAATTATTTCAGGAAGTGTGTTTAAATATTTAATTTCTCTTACATGTCTTGATTTTTCTGGTAGTAAATTATTTGTAGCCGCAACTGCTCTATTTGTTATACCTGGTGGAGTATTTTCACACTTTTCATTTGATGTTGAAGACATTTTTAATAAAATTTCACTCAGAAAATTTTTCGCGCGTCCTCTTTATTTTTTTTATTTATTCTTTATTAGGTATAAGGCAAAGATCTTGTAGCCACAACAGCCAAATAGTATACGATACTTTTGTTCTAAACTTGTTCCATTTTTAAAAACATCATTTACATTGTCTCGATTTCGAAGTAATATTATAGGGACCTGGCTGTATGTTCAGAATGTCTTTGCTTGTGTTTTAGAATTTATGACGATTCGCATAATGCAACCCGATGTCGTTATGGGTATCATAATGCAACCGCTGTCAATTTTATAATTTGAATATAACGAAACCGAAGTAGATAAACATTTTATTGTTACTTAGTTCACCATTTTCTCTACTATTAATTTGAAGCTGAATTCGTTTTTTATTTTCTAATTTACCGATAGGCTCGCGTTTGACCACTACCTCGTCTGATGGTAAGCGATGATGTGGTCTACGGTGAAGCACTTTTGCCTAGAAGTAACCTATTGACTCTTGACATAAAGAGCCCAAGGTTGTAGCTATCAGGAAACAAGGAATCCGGCAGGGAATTGCAATCCTTAGCTGTGCGCACAATGAAAGTATTAGCAAAACGCTTTGTGCCTATGGATGGGGTGTCCACCATGTACCGATGGCGCATTGCCGTACGTCTTGTAGTCCGATGATTTAAAGGGCTAGGCGAAATCAAGTTGTGCATTTCCATCGCACACTCCCCGAAATCTAACCGATAAAAACCGACAGACTGGTAACTCGGCGTCAATGTTCGAGGCTCTAGAGCTTTGACGCAACCAGTGCATCGTTGCCAATAAGCCTCTTGGCCCGTCTATCAAGCGACTCAAGTGCATCAAGCTGATATTTGGCAGATCCGTCCCAAAGGTGAGAACTTCATCCATGACTGAACTTGCGCTTTATACAAGTTGACCAGCTGTTCAGGCGTAAAGTACCGTCTTACCTTTGCAACAATCCCCAACATTATTGCAGCTAACTGAGGTTTCGCCTCAATGAATAGACCGAAATTTAGGGGCGATGTCAACGTAACACCAAGAAGTTTCATTTCAAATTCAATAATATTACTGCATGACAATGAACTGACTGTAGATGTTGTTCAACTATTGCTTTACAATGCTAAATTACAAGATCGCGTTACACAAAAACATGAGATAGCAGTGGTGGCCAAGTGGTTACGGTCGCGACTTACATGTTGTAGGTCGTGTGTTCGAACCCAGGCAGGCGTTTTACTTTGTGTAAATTATTTCATCACCACTGCTCTCAAAACGGTGAAGGAAACATCATGAGAACACCGGCATGACTTAGAACCAAAAATTCGAAGTGATCAGAAGAGAAGAGATGACATCTACCAACACAACATCTCTCACAAAGAGGAGGTCTATTTTGTATCTTAGGTAAACCTTCAGAGGGTGCCTGGACTCTAGAGGAAACGACCAGGGGATGTGGGATTTTTAGCTCACTAAAACCACCCCGGTGATGACCCACCCCATCAGCGCGTAGAACAGCTCCGTGACCTCTTAACAGACGAACCCGTAACCCCCTCTGTACAACGCCTGTTAGGGCACAACCCTGCACGCACAACGAACCAAGTGCTAAGAACTAAGTGCGGAAAAAAGGGTCCATCTATCCTATCCTACACATAAACATACATAACATCACGCCCGTATTCTTCGATGGGTAAGGCAGAGTTCGCCAGTAAAGATTGCGTAGGTATACAGGAAAAATCCTTCTTTTAATTTATTTAATAGTAGTTTATGAAACTGTTGCATAATGAGGGGTATTAAAACATGAGTGTGTGTTTAAAAACCGAGCCGTAGGCGAGGTTTTTAATAGTTTTCACACGAATGTTTTAATACCTAGTTATGTGCAGTTTCATACACTACTTTATCTACACTCACAAATTGGGATTGAACCTACTAACTACCTCTTTTTGCATTTTCCATGCCATAAAATCGTAATAGCATTTGTCATATACGTTTCTCGACTTTGCTGGTAATAAATTAAGAGTAATTTCCTTCGCCGCATCTAAAACATCGGGCGGAGTCAAATTTTCTTCACATTCACTAATATCAGACATTTTTAAACAATAATTTAAATCTATACTTAATATTATAAAGAGGTAAAGTTTGTGGGTTTGTGAGTTTGTGAGTTTGTGACGTTGTAAGGGGTAATCTCTGGATCTACTGAACCGATTTTGAAAATTCTTTTACCAGTAGAAAGCTACATTATTCCTGGGTGTCATAGGCTATATATATTTTCAAAAAATTAGAGATCCTTATAAAAATTGCAATAATGTAACCCAAGGTAGCAAAATGTTGCCTGTAAAATACATTATTTGGCGTGCGCTGAGAAAACTATTGATGATAGATACAAATTAGTAGGTTGGTAGGTAGGGTAGGTAGGGTAGCCAGGATAGCCAGGGTAGGCACGGTAGGCAGGATAGGCAGGGCAGTCAGGGTAACCAGGGTAGGCAGGGTAGCCAGAGTAGTCATGGTAGCCAGGGAAGCCATAGTAGCCAGGTTTGGGGCAGGGTAGCCAGGGTAGCCAGGGTAGCCATGGTAGCCAGGGTAGGCAGGGTAGCCAGGGTAAGCAGGCCAGGGGCAAGGTAGCCAGGGTAGCCAGAATAGCCAGGGTAGTCAGAATAGCCAGGGTAGCCAAGTTAGCCAGGATAGCCATGGTAGCCAGGGTAGGGGCAAGGTAGCCAGGGTAGCCAGAGTAGCCAGGGTGGCTAGGGTAGCCAGGTTTGGGGCAGGGTAGCCAGGGTAGCCATGGTAGCCAGGGTAGGCAGGGTAGGGGCAAGGTTGCCAGGGTAGCCAGAGTAGCCAGAGTAGCCAGGGAAGCCAGGGTAGCCAGAGTAGCCAGGGTAGCCATGGTAGCCAGGGTAGGGGCAAGGTAGCCAGAGTAGCCAGAGTAGCCAGGGAAGCCAGGGTAGCCAGGGTGGCCAGGGTAGCCAGGGTAGCCAGAGTAGCCAGGGTAGCCATGGTATCCAGGGCAGCCAGGTTTGGGGTAGGGTAGCCAGAGTAACCATGGTAGCCAGGGTAGGTAGGTAGCCAGTTGACGGGAGCGAAGCCCCGAGGGTCAGCTAGTAACTCATAAATTCAGTACAGCAAAACTTGCAAAACGTATGAATGGCGCCAAAACCCAGCCAATCACCGCATTAACCGCGCATGCGCTAAGGCTTAGCACGCACTGCGATCTTTATCCGCGCGATTTGTTTGCGCCCATTCTGCGACCTATGGAATTGTATGAAGTTGTTCGCATTGCGGTAAAGAAATCGTGCGGAAATAATACCGCAAGAAATCCATGTTTTTCCACAGAATCCACCGCACCACGGCGCGAATTTTATTCGCCCGAATATTTTGAGCTCTATGAACAGGGAGAAGGAAATAAAATTCGCGCGAATAAAAATCGCAGTTCGTGCTAAGTCTAAAGCGGGCATTGTCATAGACAATTTAAAATTGGAATCAAATCATTTTATAATAGGTACCTATAAAATGACATTACAAAAAAAATATTGATGGAAACTCCTTAGTGATTAACTTCTTGACTTTTGTCCTGTATCGTAATAGAAAAAAAATTGTTTAGCATTATTTTGTTAGAGATATAGTGTTATAATAAGATTTTTTTTTTTAAATTTCATATTTTATTTATAAACACAATATCTATCACAGTTTATAAAGGTTCCAAAATATAAACTCGTTTTGAAATTTATAATTCGAATATTACGATATGAGAGTAGATAAAGAAAAAAAGGCCAATATTTTTTTGCAAATATCTCGTTTGAAAAAGATTTTACGACGTGCCAGAAGCCTATTTATTTATTTAGCTCTTCATCCTATTTGCAGAGGGATACTGATCAATTACGTGGAATCCGAAATGTCATTCAACCCTTCTTATTTTACATTTCTTTGATAAAAATGATAAGAATCGGGAAAGAAGGATGAATATATTCCTTAAGCACGGTTACGGACTGCATCCGATTCGTGTCCGTAAAATTTGGGTTCCGAAGTAGCCGTAGTACTTCTTGAAGGGAAGCTTACGTACGACATCCGAACTCTATCTGTAATGATTCGGAATATTTTGAACTCGGAGCTCATATCACGGACACGGATCAGGGACACTGTCTTGTAGTGCGTAACCGCCCTATAGTTTTCCTGGAAGACTGAATGATATTATATGATACAAGCTTCTGCCAGTGGCTTTTGCTTTCCACGTGGAAAGTGTTTTCTTATTCCAAAGGGACATACTGAGATGAAAAGTAGCCTATGTGCTATTCCAGACTATAATATATGTCTGTTCACGGTAAGTGATAAAGCGCCCGTGTTTTCACCATGAGCTACACAAGAGGACACCGTGGAGTCTTAGTGGGTTGGAGTACCACATAACTGCACTATCTCCCCGTGGTATTGCAGTATGCATAAGCATTTAACGAGGCAAAAAAATAAAACTTTGTCAATTTTCATCCAGATCCGTTCAGCGGTTCTAGCTTTTTTGAGTAACAAACATAAATCCACACACACATCCATCCAAACTTTCACATCTTTAATATTAGTAAGATAATGTAACCAGACTTGTAGGATATGTAGGCAATAACATAACATCACGCTCGTATTCTCCGCAGGGTTGGGCAGAAGTGCACCTATACACATCCACATTTTCATCAGTTTTGTTTAAGTCCCATGAAATAGGAGGTAAGCGTCCATTTGTATTAACATTAGAAATATTTAAAACTCTTTTTACTGTCCGTTCCACCAATTTTGAGTTCTATCCCGTCAACATAAGGATGACAACAAAAGCATAAACCTGTTACCAAAACCAATTGTTTACTCCAGCTACCATTTGTCTTATCACCAACGCAATAGAAGTCAAAATCGGTTGAACGGGAAATTGGCTTATTTAGATGTCTAATGTTATCTCAAATGGAGTATATTATATGAATCAAAATTCTTAAATTAGACCAGCTAGAATAATGAAATTTTACACAAGTGTTCCTTCATTTGTTTAACATAGGTACAATAATAATGGTATATCAAGGTAATAAAAAGTGCGCTATGTTATACCAGAGGGCGTACAAATGTTTGTAAGTAATTAATAAATTAAGCAAGCCAAATCTGAATACTTAAATAAAATAAGCCTGGACAACAAACGTGGCTCGGGAATAGAATATTTAGATAGATTTGGGGGAGGCCGTGGCCCAGTAGTGGGACAGAAATGCTGAAACAAAAAACAAAAGCCTGAAAAATAAAAAAACAATTATATTTAAAAAAATCAATAATATATTAATCAACAATATCATTTAGAAAAATATGATTTGCATAATATGAATAAATTAAAAATGATTAGAAAACAATGTCAATAAAAAGAAAACAAACTCTTGTACATAATTATAATGAATTTGAGCACTAAGGAAGGAATTTAGATAGCTTGCTAGCTTTTTATTTTGAAAGTTCTGCGCGCGTGAATTTGGGGCGTGAGCCTATAAAAAAAATGTATTTGCGTCTTTTCCGACGGAATAATCATTTTCGGCACATGAATTCTGTCTGTGAATAAAAATTACAAAAGTACGATGGCAATATGACTTACAAAACATCTGCCAGCAAAAATATAAGCCTCCAACAAAAAGGAAAATTTCTTCAACATCTTTGAGCTTAAATACCGAAGCAAAAATTCACTTAGCTCTGAACAATCCTTTGTCAATATTACTCAGGATGTAATCTAGACTTTGTAACTTAGTACATCATATAATATCGTATCCAAAGTTGTTGAGAAGTCGTCTCGTCTAAATTCAAACTCAAATTGATCCTCTGGCTCCTGACCTTGCGGTCAATTATGTAACTTGATGGCTAAGTTGAAGCGACAAACTGACAAGCCGGCTCAGTGATAAGGAGGTTCAACTTGGCAGCTTAGTTGGGGGTTACTATTCCCAATGATGCCCCAATTAAACTATCTTAATGTACCCGCCGCGGTGCGTAAGGTTGCGTTTCGATTGAGGAGGAACCTAGATTGATATGATTGGTCGTGTTTAAGAGCCGGTCTATTTAAACATCTAACCGTGTAAAATTAGGTGCTTCATGTTCACGCCTATAAAGTGGCAATAAGCAAAATTCTCTCAAAATTATGTAAGTTTGAATAAATTTAAAGCAATTGCTTAAAAGGTGACGTTCAATTGTTTTATCAATTAGTAACTATTCGTTTTATTATAAAACAAAAGAAAAACCACCTCGCAATTGTAAAAATAGTACATTACTGCAGCGGCCAGCTAAAGAGGCATTGACGGACGAACGTGTAAATGTGGGCCGAGGCGAAGCCGAGGCACACATACGTAAGTCCATCAATGCCTAGTTGTGGCCAAGGCTTGTATAGTGATTTTCTCAAATAGGTAATGCGCGGCAATTAAAACTAAGTAGTACCTAGAACTCATTTTGTCAAATACAATTACTTTTCAAAATCAATGACGAAAATCGAACAACAATAATTATTCCGGCGTTAGGCTTAGCACGCACTGCGATTTTCATTCGCGCGATTTTTTGTCCGCGGCCTATGGAATTGTATGAAACCGCACGCGTTGCGGTAAAATAATCACCCGGTAATAATACTACAAAAATCCGCGCAAATAAATATCGCAGTGCGTGCTAAGCCTTAAAGTGTTAATTTGTTTTTTTTTAAATACACGGCTTTCTATTTGCAAGCCAGTTCGAAATTTAAATAAAACCTTTGATAAGTTACCTCCTTGGTTAGTAAAAGATCGTTCCATTTTTAAATTACACGACAGATATGAATGTACTATGTAATTTATTTGGCCGCTGCAAACGACAGATATGGATTTTCATACAACTTTTGCCGGCCGCTGCTCGCATGTATTTGGCCTGTACTGCAATTTCGATTTATCTCAAAGAAGGTTGTCAAAATAATGCTCAAATTTCCAAGCTTGTTTGAGAAATAGTACATTACTGCAGCGGCCAGCAAAAGAGGCATTGATGGACGAAAGTGTAAATGTGGGCCGAGGCGAAGCCGAGGCACACATACGTAAGTCCATCAATGCCTAGTTGTGGCCAAGGCTTGTATAGTGCTTTTCTCAATTAATGCGCAGAAATTAAAACTAAGTAGTACCTAGAACTCATTTTGTCAAACACAATTACTTTTCAAAATCAATGACGAACAACAATAATTATTGCACTCACTGCGATTTTTAACGCGCGATTTTTTTTCCGCCCATAAATTAATATTGCGGCCTATGGAATTGTATGAAGCAGCACGCATTGCGGTAAAAAAATCACGCGGGAATAATACTACAAAAATTCGCGCACATAAAAATCGCAGTGCGTGCTAAACCTTAAAGTGTTCATTTGTTTTTTTTTTTCAATAAACAGGTTTCTATTTGCAAGCCAGTTCGAAATTTAAATAAAACCTTTGATAAGTTACCTCCTTGGTTGCCATGTTTCGGAGTAAAAGATCGTTCCATTTTTAAATTACACGACAGATATGAATTTACTATGTAATTTATTTGGCCGCTACACACGACAGATATGGATTTTCATACAACTTTTGCCGGCCGCTGCTCGCATGTATTTGGCCTGTACTGCAATTTTGATTTATCTCGAAGAAGGTTGTCAAAATAATGATCAAATTTCCAAGCATGTTTGAGAAAAAGTATTTTGCCCTGTCCGATAAGACCGCCCATTTTACACTTGTTTTTTTTTGTCCTTTATATATATTTTTGTGGTGAACTATAAAGAATATAATAATAATATTTCAATATTTTTTTCTTGTTCCGCTAATTTTGCCGGTGTGTGTAGATTTCATCGGTGATTTTGATTACCTTCAACATGGACAACAATATACAATTCAAAACAATATTTCAGGCAGTCATGCAGTTTACTTAAAAAAACAATAATCTAATAATTTATATATTATTATATGAAGAAGTTAATCAATATTTTTGATATTGCATCTGACACTCACTTTCTCAGGTGATCACTGATCAAACACTTGAATAGGCTTTGTATCTTTTAATCCTAAGAATACTATACAGAATATGTATCTTATTTTAAAGGTTAAGATAGAAATCGTCTGAACTTTTATGATCCTCCGATTAAATAGCAGAAAGTTCTCACATTTAAAAACGTGACCCTTCAAGAAATCTTTAGAAATTCTTGACACCTTTACAAATCGTCAGATTTTTTGCCCCTCGTAGTTAATATTCGTAGCATCTTAGTTAAAAGGAAAATTATATTTGGCATAGAGTTTTTATTTGCCTTTCAAGAATTTGGATCGTCACTAAGCCAGTTTGAGTATTGTTTTGAATATTTGGTGAAGAATGTGTCAATCCAAACTTTAGAGCTAAAGTTTTACACTAAAGTAGAGTTAAACAAATACTCAACCTCAAATTGTTTATTCAGAAATCTGGGTTAACATTTCTCTGAATTAAGTGAAGTTTGCAAACATTTATTTATTTATTTATTTATTTATTTACACATACAATTATTTTTACAGGCAGAACCCAAGGTAATAAAAGTAGTCATACAATGCGACACTCAGAGACGCCTCTCGAAATCTGATCACACACCTACTCGCGTCTATGATAGACCAGTCCCAAGTAACGGCTCCTTGTGCCGGCACAAGTTACATAGAGGACAACACAGTGTAATGGTCACCCTCTGGAATTCCGCCAAAGAGCAGGAAAAAATGTCCAACCGTTGAGAGATGCTATTAATGATCGTAACCGCCCGACATACGGGTGCAAACTTTAATAGGTTTGTACGGGCTACCGGAGTTTTAAACAGACCTTCCCTCGGTCCCAACCGTAGCCTACTGTTTGGAACGAGTAATCCCAACGATTCCAAGATTTTATACGGATACCCCGAAGTTGGCAATGGCACACATTGTTTTGTTGGTCAAACGTTTATTCCATTGGGAACTACATTTGATAGTATGTACAGAATGTTATTTGCTTAGACTACGAGTTTACCAGGAAGGGTTATAGTGGGTTAGGTCTGTTTTTACTACAGCCTTGAAATATTCATCGAGATTAGTGATACTTACCTGCTCTTAAACGTGTCAGAAAATGAAAGGACAAGATCTTAATCCAAGCACTTAATTAATTTTACTACATATTCTATGTTATGGTGGCCCAGTGGCTAAGACCTCGCCTCTCGTGCTTGAGGTCGTGTGTTCAATTCCGGGCAAGTGCCAATGTGACTTTTTCAAATTCATATGTACTTTCTAAGTTTATCTTGGACATCACAGGCAACGGTGAAGGAAAACATCGTGAGGAAACCTGGACTTATATAGTTAATGTAAGTCTGAAATCGACAATTCAGAGGCCTGTGGTGTTCCCAGAGGCGGCTTAATTTACTCTGACTCCAGAGGTGGCCACATCCTTACACGAAAAGAAGAAGACTAATTATTGTGAAAGTACATGGAGTATGTGTGTACATGGAGTATGTGACGTTCTTACTTGCTCTGCAAAAAAAGAGTGTGCTTACGTCATGATTATGTCGTAGGCGAATCGTTGAACTGGGCCAATCGATTTCTGCCTGGACACATCACGTTTTTTCGTGATTTAGCCGATAATTCTATGATGTGCCCAACATAAAGTTGGGCAGATCGATGAGACCAACCATGTCTCGATTTGCCCAACTAGTCACTTATCCACAAAGAGAGATGGATGCTATGTACATCGTAATGTAACGCGTCGCGACGGGACGCGTACGTCCGTCACGTAAACATTTCGCGACGCTGGTGGTGCTGTTTGCGCTCTGTCAGCTGTGTGTTTACATGCGAGAAAGATGGCGGCGTCACAAGAAA
Organism: Orthosia cruda; assembly: GCA_964057195.1. NCBI lineage: Eukaryota > Metazoa > Arthropoda > Insecta > Lepidoptera > Noctuidae > Orthosia > Orthosia cruda. The sequence goes on from OZ059838.1 coordinate 34,731,123, forward strand.
TCAGAAACTGTGTTAATAAAAGTGAGTTAATTGCAGGAAAAAGAGCTTTCCAAATAAATTACGAGCATCAGTTAGTCTTTTTATTTTCTAGTAAAATAATTATTATCGAAACATAATTTTATTTTCTTGTACTTTGGTTACCCTAGAAACTCTATTTAGCCAAGCATGGTTGGGTAAATCGTCAAACGTTAATCTTCAAACGAAATAGCGGGTATAAGATAGGCAAATCAAGAAATGCCAGCGTGTCGTGATGTGCCCAGACTCGATCAACCTAATTAAACGATTGGCCTACGACATAAACATACATCTGTAGGTTGTGGGTTCGAACCTAGGCAGGCGCATTACTTTGTGTAAATTATTTCATCACCACTGCTCTCAAAACGGTGAAGGAAAACATCGTGAGCAAACCGGCATGTCCTAGAACCAAAAATTAAAAGACATAAGACATCCACCAACCCGAACTGGTCCCACGTGGTGGATTATGGCCCATTCCCTCTCACAGAGCGGAGGCTTTTGTCCCAGCAGTGGGAACATTATAAGGCTGATGATAATGATATACATATATTGTAAATGTTAGCTTGTTGGTCTAGAGTGGTCGCAAAATTCCTGGGTAGAGCAAAGTTATTTGGTTTTCAACCCAGTTTTTTTATAAAACAGCCCAGGCCTGGATCGGTGCCCAGTAAATGATAATAAGATCATCCTCTTAAAAATAACTGGCAAATATGGGTGAAACCTTTGGGAAACACAAGCTGTGTCGTGTTACTGAACGTTTAACGAAACTGCTCGCTAAATGAATAACGCAGCCAACATCTCAACGAAAATACTAAATAATCCCGAATTTTATCTTAGCAATGAACTGAGAAAAATAAATAAACAAAATCAACGTTTTTTGAAGAAGAATTCAAAATAATGTACGACAGTGATAATAAAAATATCAACTTTATTTCGCCACTGCATTTGAAAGGTACTTGGTAGGAGTAGTGCAATAATAAACAGACATTTATATATTTCTCACTTCAGAGTCCCTAACACTGTAAGTGGCTAGCTGGATAAATATTTTCGTTCATAATAATACAATTTTATGAATAAAATGGTTGCGAACTTGTGAAAGTAATGTTGACCTTAGAATATTTTCAAGGAATGTGAAATGTGCTGATTTTGTTGCGACCTGACGACAGTAAGATACGAAAATTACTATATTTTGAAGACAAGCCGTAAAAGAATTTTTAGACGCTAGAATTTTAGTTCAATCTTTTTTGACAGGTTATTAATATACGCGATCGAGTATATTCTTGAAATAAAGAGAGGCCCTAGCTCTCGAGTAAATATAAATATCAACTTTTTTTGTTGTTCTAAATCAATCTTATACAGTTTGTTAGCGAAAATCTTATTATTATATATATTCTTTATTGTATACAAAATAAACATATTCAAATACAAAGGAAAACTTAATGTACAAAGGCAAGCTTAACCCATAATTGGGTTCTCTGACAGCAAACCTCAGTGTTATAGAGATAATTACAAAATTAGTACAGTAATAATAAAATTTTAATAATAAAAGCGCACAACAAATAATAAAAACATTTGAATCTGTTTCATTTGTTAGTTTTAGTTTTTTAGTTAGTAGTATCATCTAGTAGATATTTTGAGAAGGAGCTTGTCTGGGAAAGCACTTACGAATACCATGCATTTTTTTTGTTCAAAGAGTGGTTTTGCAGATATTCAAGAATGCGGTACCCACTTTGATTTGGAACACAGGCCCACACACAGGCCTCTTTGTAACGAGGGAGTGGGCTTTAATCCACCACGTGGGCCCGGTACATAAGTATAGGTAGATGTCACACGTCTTCAATTTATTTAGTTCTACGACATGGTATCCGCCGGTATCCTCACTATGTTTTACTTCACCGTTTTTGTTTTCAGCTTGCTTGCCGCAAAATTACTTAAAAATTAATACAACTTACTTAGCACCATCAGGGAACGCCATGACACCTAGCCCAGAGCAGAGGCCGCCAATTAGCGATCCATCGTATCTGGTACCATCAGGTAGGACCAGATGGCCCATACCATGCTTCTGGCCTTTAGAATTCCACTCGCCAACGTAGCGAGTACCATCTTCGTATTTGTAGGCTCCTGTCTTGACTACTCCTGGGTCTACAACTGTAAGGATTAGAAGTTAGTAAGTCGTTTGCATAGTAAAAGGTGAATGGCCTTCACTATAGGACGTAGGCCTCCTCCTGTAACCTTATCAACAACCGATCTTGATGCTGCTAATATGAAATAGATTTCTACAATCTTCACCATTTAGTTTTAAAGAGGACATACAACCTTTGCGTCCTTCAATGTTGAAAGGAGGTTGGCAGTAACATTTTACTGTAACTATTCTATGCACTACAAGCAATACAAACTACGGTCAACAGTCTGTTCATGGTGGTGATTATTACGAAAAATTATATTGGAGCCATGCCTAAACGTAAACATTACTACTTTTAAAAGTTTATGCATGGTGTTTTAAAATCTGATGACGATCGTAATTGTTGAAGTTAAAAATCTTATTTTTTTCCTTCTTGACTCTCAAATGCAATGAAATACAATGACATAGATTAACATACATAAACTCACGCCTTTTTTCCCATGGAGGTAGGCAGAAACTACGAAGAACGCCACCTGCTACGATCCATACATACTTCTTTTGCTTCACTCACATTCATACATCAAGTCATACACACACGCCGGTTATGAGTAAATAAATTAACAGTCGTAAATAAATTAATAAAAAATATTTTACCGTCTACCATTGTGAAGCACAACACTTGGACTGCCACAAGCCGCACTTAAGTGGCTTCGACCTTTGTCAGTAATCTAATAAGGAAATATAGGGCAAATGGTTCGTACATTTTATACTAATAATGCGTAACATAGTTACGAGTAACCTCAAATTACTGGTTGAACCGAAACTTAGTAGAATCTAGACGTACGGTAGAGCATCAGCCAATTTCGCGAAGCAGAAGGGCTACACACCGGCTGAGGATTATATTACATGAAACATTTCAGCCCACCTTCGAACTTCCTATAACTTCAAACCATCTAGACCTTCTTCTTCTACTTGCAACAACTACCTTTATTTATCGTGGTGACATGTTCATACTGCGCTGGGAAGGTAGGGAGAACGGCGCACCGTAGTACCGGCACTCCTCTCCCGCCGCGGCCTCCAATCCTCAGCCGCAATATCGGCCCGCCTCAGTTGCGATGTCATCTCTGTTACCAAGTGGCACCACAATATCCTTGTTTGCCTGCTACGTCGTCCGCTTAATTGGCAAAAGCCCTGACGAGCGGCCCCTCCTCGGGTTCCTCTTCGCTTTACTGCCTGAGTTCTAAATACCTGTTATGCCTTGCTTTAAAAGAAAATTTGTTATATTCTTCGTTACAAAATAGTGCAACTAGGGAAGTTGCCACATACTTGACTAAGTTGTAATGCAACTCGAAGATTGGAGTTGGTAGGTAGATAAAAACTTGCGAAGTCGCACTATTGTGCAGCAATAGTACATTATTGCAAAGGCCGTGAAATAGGCAATTGCAGGTCGAGTATGAGTTTGCAGGCCGAGCCGTACCGAGGACTTCACTAATACGAGACAAGCAATTGCCATTTCCGCCGAGGTATATATAGTGCTTTTCTCAAAAGAATGCAGGGAAATAAAACATACTTTTTATATTGGACATTTAATTTAATTAATATTAAAAGTTACAAAAACATTGCTGGAGCGTTGTAATGTTCCAAATTCAACAAGTAAAATTTCAAAATTTTAAAAACCGCCGTCACATTTTTATTTCATGCTTCATAATTAATTTATGTAGTACAAAGTAGATACGCTTCGATCGGTAATCTATTGAACACGTAATTATGAGACGATACAATACGATAATAATATACGATAATACGGTAATTATGATACGATATCTTGCTGAAAACAACCCGATTCAAACAGTAAAACGCCCATAACTTTTGTACGGCTGAACCGATTTTATTCAAACATAGCTAAGAACACTCTTGACATGGCGCTATGGTGCCACAGACAGACACACAGATACACGGATACACAGCAACACACGTCAAACTTATAACACCCCTCTTTTTCCACAGGGGGTTAAAAAACGCTCCTGCAACGGATTTGATCTTCTTTGTCCGTAAATTCGTGTTCTTTTTTCTAAAATAATGACAATATTGCCATTCATGTTTGAGAAAAAAATATGACGTCAATTGTCTTTTGAAGCAACTGAAATCTTTGTGTAAGACAGGAACAGTATGATTTAATAATTTTTTTTAATAATCCATAGGCTCGCGTTTGATTACCATCTCCCCTGATGTTAAGCGATAAATCTTTAAATCTCTTGTGAGCCTGAAGCTTTGATCTACGCGAGATAGAAGGGCTTTTAAATTGTTTCGATAATTACGGCATTCAACCAGTTAAGGAACTTTGTGAGAAAATACAATAGAATATAATATACAAGAATATAATATATATATAGTATACAATTAGATCTCACTTATTTTATCAGCGAATCCGTTATAAAGAACTTGGCATTCTTTCACATTTAATGTATGTATATTCCTTGAAAGGATATAATAGATGGGGTGCATTTGCCGTCTATTAAGGCGTATACATTGCCCAATGTTAACGCAGTACTGGCCGTGAGCCCGCTCGGAACTAAAATATCAGTATTGAATACAGGCCTGCGGATCACAAAGCCAAAAGGGAAACACTGGGGCCCATAGCAATGCTGCGACTCCTGGATCCTGCAAGGTCTATACCCGCGAAACCACGATACGTGACAGCGGTAGCTAGGGATCTGTTTCTTGGGATACCGAAGTTGAAAAGTGAATATGGTACAGTTACAAATACACTTTCCCTTGTCCTCGTGGTGGTCTCCTGGTCTTCATCCAATACCGTGTCAGGTCGGGAGATTAGGTAGAGGCAAATATATATAATAGATTTGGAAGGGACAACAGACGTGATCTGGTGGTATTCCGCCAGACTGCTAGACACGTTCCCGTCAGAATTCTTCGCCGCGCGCGAAATATACACACAAACAAATGCACAGTCGACCCACTCACGGACGGCGATTACAATTTCGAGTAACGATCGGCTGGCTAACAATCAATTTCCACAAAACCAGTTCGAGCACCGAATCGTCACGTCTCGCGCGGTTGGTCACATTTTTACGAGCCCAGTGTCAACTATCAACTCCAACCAAAAGCTGTCAAATCTATGACAGCGAGCTGACACAGTGCTGCAACAAAATAACAAAAAAAAGTAACAAAACGTTTTCGTTCCGAACAGAACCTCCTTTTGGACAGTTTTGTTTGCAAAATATTCTTATATTTACATATCCTGTTTTAGTTATGAATAAATTCTAACCATCAAATTTTCTGTGTCCAAATACTTTGAAACATTTAAGTCGTTTTCGAGGAGAATCCAAAAGTTGCGAAAAAATATCGTGATGTCAATTTTTTTTTTAAAGCATTACTATTTGTTATACGAAAAAACCATATTTCACAAATAATGTACATCAATAAATATATATTTATAATAAATATTATTTATAATAAAAACAATAATAAATATATATTTTTTCAAATCTTTTAACCTAGCCGTTACTAAGGAGTATGCTTTAGAAAGTTCCCGTTTTACGGCACTAAAGCGGTTGCAGGCCCTTAAGACGGAACTGACCTCATGAATCCAATTTGTCAGAATTTGGTTTGCTACTATTATCTCAACTACAATAGATCTTTCATCAGGGCAGATAATAGGTCATTAGTTATATGGATATTATAATTTACATATTAACGGCATTACTGCGAATAATCTGTCAGACTTCGTCATCTAAGCCGCATTGTCAGCGTTTATGTGAGACACTGACAATCAAAACCACTTGAATGAGTTGGTTAGCAAAAAATATAGACCTTAACCACTTCTTTGTGCGCATCTGTAAAGAATAATCTTCTTCTTTTTGAAAATCAAAAAACACCAAGAATTGTGGAAAAAACAACGCCACGGCTCCGTCTCGATGGCCAGTCCTCCTTCTAAGTTCCATGTTTGTATTTAATATAGTTATTTGTCACATACCATACGTCGGACAACCATTTAACCATAATTTAAATAAAAACCCTACTACTCGTATTAACTTTACGTAATACTACTAATTTATTTGACACGATACCCCTTGGCGAAACTGGCGTCAGATTTAATGGCTTCTGAATACCGTAAAGACTGTCAAAGATCTTCAATTGATAGCCGAGACGGCCAACGGCTTAGCGTGCTTTCCTAGGTACAGAGGAATCTCGGAATTTTAAGATGGTCACCCATCCACGTACCGACCTCGGCCAACGTTGCTTAACCTAAAAAATCAACCCTTGTAACTGTTATTATTTAGCCACGAGCTTCTCCACTTTTTTAAAAGAACAATTCCAGTATATCAGCTGACATTGCGAGAAATAATAAAAGTGCTAATATTTTGTAAAGTAGGAAGTGTCAATTGAGTAGTTGTCGTCCAGTTGGTTCTAGTAATCGCGTTGTTAGAACAATTTCCTGTGGATCGGGTAATTTCTGCCGGTTACTGATTTGTAGTGTTCAGCTGGTTTGCACGTGATAGGTGATGATATTATGTAGGTGTCTGTTGCACTATTATTATTATTATGTCCTTTATTTAATTTATTTTCTTATTAACTAAATTTTTAAATATTTTTATAAAACACAAAATTTGAAAAAACATTTAAAAATATAGAAAATAGAGGCCCACCGGTATCGGGAACAGGGTCCAAGCTACCGGCGGTCAGGGCTCCAAAGAGAGGAACCTCCTAACAATGCGAGCCGTGTCCAGCAGTACTGCTTTCTGGATCAGGCCCTTGACCCAGCCGCCTAACGAGAGCCTCTTAAGATGTTGGTCGAGGCTCATGGCTATTAAGCCATTGGCTGACACGACTATCGGTACAATGATCGCTGTGTCTACATCCCACATGTCGACAACCTCGCGAGCCAAGTCAAGATACTTGATTTGCTTATCTTTCTCGGCTTTCACGAGGTTCCCGTCATGCGGGACGGTAATGTCAACAATCATTGCACGCCTCTCTATTCGGTCCACCACCACTATATCAGGCTTATTGGCTACAATAGTCCTGTCAGTGATGATGGACCGATCCCAGTACAATGTGATATTGCCATTTTCGAGAACTGGGTCGGGCACATACCTGTAGTACGGTACCTCCGATGCCACAAGAGTGTATTTCAGAGCAAGTTGCTGGTGGATGATCCTGGCTACAAGGTTGTGGCTATGCAAGTACTCCTCGTTAGCTAGACGAGAACATCCAGAGATAATGTGTCGGATCGATTCACCCGGGCGGTGACATGCCCGACAGATGTCAACCGTGCCATCCTTCACAATAAATCTCCGGTAGTTATTCGTCATGATAACTTCGTCCATAATTGCACAGACAAAACCTTCGGTTTCCCCAAAGAGGTCACCGAAACGCAGCCAGGCTACGGACGCTGCTTGGTCTACATCGGACCCATGTAGGGCCCGGAAAAAGCGTCCGTGAAGCTCCTTACTCTGCCATACCTCCTTGCGATCGTTAGTGTCAAGCACTACAGGCTTGCGCCAGTTCTCATTCGCCAAGGAGAGCGGGGTGAGTCCCTTGTCCACTGCTACTACATCTCGATGCATACCCACGACGGTGTGTAGAAAATATTCCCAGAGATTGCATATCTCGCGGTTGTGGAGGTTTTTGGCATTTAAAAAGCCTCGGCCACCACACTTCCGCGGGATATACAATCTCATGACCGACGATCGTGGATGATGCATTCGATATGCAGTCAGCAGTGTACGGACTCGCCTATCCAGGGCGTCGAGTTCCGTTTGAGTCCATTTGACTATGCCGAAAGAGTACATCAATACCGGCATGACCCAACCGTTGAAGGCGCGCACCTTGTTTCCGCCTGAAAGAAGGCTATTGAGTACCTTCTTCAGACGGCCAAAGAAGCGTTCCCTCAACGATTGCTTCATGTCAGTAGTGCTGATACCTAACGCTTCCGACATACCCAAATACTTATAGGTTTCGTTTGGAGAGAGGGATCTCAGGTTTATGGAATCCGCTAGTTGAATACCTACGGATTCCACAATCTCCCCTCGCTTTACATGCATGACCGCACATTTGTCCACACCAAACTCCATCCTGATGGCGCTACTAAAAGTTTCAGTTACCTTCAGTAGCTCCATCAGCTGAAGATTGCTGGGGGCAAAGAGCTTCAGATCATCCATGTAAAGGAGGTGAGATATAACCAGACCACCTCTCTTCAACCGATAGCCTAGCCCTGAATTCTCCAGCAGCATGCTTAGAGGATTCAGGGCAAGACAAAACCAAAGTGGACTCAAACTATCGCCCTGGAATATACCTCGCTCGATCCTTACAGGTTCGCTATTCCTCTGGATATTTCGACATCCTGGATAGCGAAGGACTGTGCTCCATTGCCTCATACACGACATCAGGAAGGTGCGTAGAGTTGTATCTATTTTATACAATTCTAGCACCCTCATGAGCCATGTATGAGGCACCGAGTCATAGGCCTTCTTATAATCTATCCAACATGTCGACAGATCCTTTCGGGAACGCCGAACCTGTTGGCTAATGGCCATATCAATAAGGAGTAGCTCCTTAGTACCGCGGGACCCGTTCCTACATCCATTCTGAGAGACCGACATGATGGAGTTATCGTCGACGTGTTTATTAATTTTAACTCTCAAAATGGATGTAAGAACCTTATAGACCGTTGGTAAACATGTAATTGGTCTATAATTTTTGGGTTCCGCGGTGCTACCAGACTTGTGGAGCAGGTGGGTTATTCCTGTTGTAAGGAACTTGGGTAGCGAACCAGACTCTAAGGCTGCCTGGTACTGAGATGCCAAACGAGCGTGCGAACTTTGTAGCCACTTGATCCAAAAGTTGTGCAGTCCGTCCGTTCCTGGAGATTTCCAGTTCGGCAACGGACGGACTGCACGGGCTACATCTTGGGGGCTGATCGTGATAGCCCCCATTTCTTGTATTGGATCACACGCTCGTTCGACCTCCCGAGTCCATTCACCTTCGGTGTGACTGACAGGCACCGACCAGATGCTGCGCCAGAATGAACACATAGCGTCATCATCCGGCAGGTGCGTATCAGTCATCTTGATTGGGTCGCTCCCAAGCCCGATAAACCCACCTTTCATTACTTTGGAATGTGCGATTCTGGGTGTATCGCTCCACTCTCCGCCTGTACCTACGAATACGGTTTGCCCATGCATACACTTTTTGCTTCAGGAAGTCGATGCGCTCTGTGACATGGGATATATAGTTTCGGGGGCTGACATCAGTCCCCGAAAACGCCCGTCTCACAAAGCGCATCACTCTTGGGCGGCTATTGCCCTCCCTGAAACAAATTAGTTTGCCGATGAGTGCTCTGGCCCCACCAATACGACGTTCGATCCTGCACTGCCAAGCCGGTATGGCTGGTTTCGGTCGTATTTATATTATTATTATTATATACTTTATTGTACACCACAACAAAAAAACATACAGGACAAACGTTCAAATATACAAGTGTACAATGGGCGGTCTTATCGCACTAGGCAATCTCTTACAGACAACCTTTGGATGGACTGAAAGATAGGAGAAGAATTTAGGGTTATTTAATTATTTAAAATAGCAGTTGGTTTGTTATCAAATTTGGTTTGAATCGAAAATCTTTTTGAATTTCAGAAACTGTGTCGTATTCTATTCCGGTGATAGAAGTTTTTAGACTTCCTACTTTCTGACTAACAGGAATCATAGTATTTTACCTATAAACATATGTGTCACGCTCTGAGCACTCGCGGCTTATTAGAAAGTAATTATCAAAATAATCATCTTCTTGTCCTTGTCCCATGATACTTGGACGAACAACGCAACATATTATGCCATGCCTCAAACAATCCAGAGCTAAGTGACCCAGTGGTACAATTTACCATGGTACATTTGTTTTTTTTTTGTACCTTATTGCCTCGCGCTTGACCATTGTGACTCTTGAATCCACTGATCTTTGAGGAAGTCTTCCGGTCTTTGTTTATTTATCCATTGGGAAGTGCTCTTTTTTTAACGCATTCAAAACATCTAACAGCGCGAGCGTTGGTTTCCGACCAAATTTTTTATTCAGATTGGAATTCTAGTTTGCCGCAACATTTCTAGTTCAAAATTTCATTTTGTAACCAGAACTCAAATACTTTTGCAGTTTTTAGGTTAAGAACTATCTATTAATTCCATAATATTTTTGTTCATCTTCTCCATGAAGTTTTCTCAATGATTCCCTAAATTCTTCATTGATTTTGTAAAATATAATAAACTTTTAAAAAGAAGTACTCAATTCACATGCACATCATTTTATATAGGTTTCAATCAATGGTTTAAATTCAATAATGAGCAATTTGGGGATTCAAAAGGAAATTAGAGTTTTATATGATACCCTAGGGGATCGAAGTGAAACATTGAGTGCTGTGTAATCCCCTTGGGGACTGTTCTAGGGGATTTTAAGGAACGAATGTCACTGCCGGTACAATACATATTTTATCACCAGTGCCCTCAAATCGGTAAAGAAAAACATCGTGAGGGAACCGGCATGTCTTATAACTAAAAAATTCGAAGACATTTGACAGCTTGTGGCTAAATAATAACAGCCGCACGGATCGATCTTTCTTCAAGGTTATATGGGTGACCATCTGTACATAGCGAGTTTCTTCCGTGCCTCGGAAAGCACGTTAAGCTATTGGTCCTGGCTGACATTTGAAGATCTTTGACAGTCGTTACGGGTAGTCAGAAACCTGCTAGTCAAGAGGTATCGTGTTACCCAGTTACAGTGTTGTGGAGGTCAGATAGGCAGTCTCTCCATGTAAAACACTGGTATTCAGGTGTTTTCATAGTTGCGAAAAGGCTAGGCGATGATGCCTCATACAATCTAAAATAAATATATCAAAGTAATATATGAAAGTAGTTTAGTTTAGTTTCGACGGGCCGTATCCGCAACCCCACGACCAAGCGCGTATTTTGCGTACGGGATATATGAAAGTAACAGACATAAAATGCTCCGATTCTCTGAACCTTTCCCAAAGCCAAATAAGAAGTTCAAGCAAGCTCTAGTTGGTGCTCACTAGATGACCATAATCTACTTCACCAAACTGCCACAGATAAGGCAGAGAACAGCCAGACATTAACTAATCCACTGGAGGAAGTTGTTTAGATGAATGGAAGTCGTGTTAATTAATGACTACCTTAAAAGTACCTCCATTATCCTTGACTCCAAATAATGAGTCATAAAAGGGTCTTAATAGATTGAAGGAACTGAGTAAGTTAGTGAAATCCATCAAGTTAAGGCCAAATGTAAAAAAAACATAATGGCAGATTGCCTGAGAGACATCGCGGTATGCGATAAGGCCGCCCGTTGTATGTATTTTAGAATATTAGTTTTAAGTTTCCTTTTCTTTGTTTTAACCTGGTGTACCTACAATCCATACTAATATTATAAATGCGAAAGTAATTCTGTTTGTATGTCTGTTACCTTTTAACGCTTACACCGCTGAACCGATTTAGATGATATTTGGTATGGAGATAGTTTAAGACCCTGGATAGGACATAAAATAGTTTCATCCCGGCAATCCTTCTTTAGGGGGTGGACAGGGGGGGGGGGGGTAGGCGTTTGTTTTGTTAAGTAATAATGTATCAAGTAAGGCGGCCCACACATCTATAATATTATGGCGCGATATAAATAATGGCCATTTAAAGTACTAATGTTACGCAGACGAAGTCGCGAGCAACAGCTAGTAAATTATATATAAATAATAAATAACCGTTTTACTTGATAAATAGTTTTAAGAAACATTCTGGAAGTTTAGAGAAACCTAATTTAATTCAACACACACGTCACACTTATGTAATTGGAGCCAAGCCTTAAATCGGGCACAAATCGTCCAGATTGGACTGCTTAAAATTCCAGATAGAAAAATCCAATTACACTTTGCCCGACTCAGACTCCGAACCCGAACCTCATGCTCATCAGTAACGCTTGCGATCACTAGTACAACGAGACAGTCCTCGTGTAATCGCGTTGTTTAAGTTTTTTTAATTTAATAACACACCACTGACTAAAATAAAATCATAATCATAACAATCAATTGAATCAGAAATGTAGAGATCCGCAAGAGAAACAGGGTTATCGACATAGCCCGAAGAATTGACAAACTTAAGTGGCAGTGGGCAGGGCACATTGCTCGCAGAACGGATGGTCGATGGGGCAGAAAGGTTCTGGAGTGGCGACCGTGAACCGGAAGATGTTGCCTTGGAAGCAAGGCCTCCCATCAGGTGGACCGATAACCCGGGGATCCGCTAGATACGAAACGCACGGGACCGATGAATGTGGTGACGCTTGGGGGAGGCCTATGTCCAGCAGTGAACGTCTTTCGGCTGAAATGATGATGATGTGTTCAATCAATCATTCAATCGGTTAGATTATCTTGCTTGTCATGTAACCCACTGTACGCAAGTATTTAAGCAAAATAGCATAATTATCTGCCTTCGTTGTCCACGACCACAATAAACAAAATGTTGGAAAAGAAAAACAAAACAATAACTTTAACATGAAGTAGGCTAATTGGAACATTTATCCCGTTACATGATCAAGTGTCTTCATCGGTAACATAAGTCGGGTTTATTTCCTTCGGGAGAGGCCATAATATGTTATGCAGAATAATATATCTGTTTTACTTTTCCATATTTTTTGGACTGTCGAAAACTAAGTCATAAATATTATTGCGTTTATTTTTTATCTATACTAATATTATAACGAGGAAAGATTTGTATTTTTGGATTTTTGTATGTAACAAATAAACTTAAAAACTACGGAACCGATTTCAAATGTCTTTCACCGTTGGGAAACTACACTATCTCCAGGTGACATAGGCTACTTTTTATCCCTGTATTCCCAGGGGAACGGGAACTACGCGGGGCGTCCGCTAGTTTAGAATAAAACAACTAATAATACTTTATTAGTTTTGATCTTTGATGCATTTTTTACCGTCGAAAGAGAATTCTTCAGTTTTTAGGGTTCCGTACCCAAAGGGTAATAACGGGACCCTATTACTAAGACTCCGCGGTCCGTCTGTCTGTCTGTCTGTCACCAAGCTGCTTCTCATGAACTGCGATAGCTAGGCAGTTGAAATTTTCTCAGAATATGTATTTCTATTGTCGATATAACAACAAATACTAAAAACTAAATATTTTAGTGGGGCTCCCATATAACAAACGTGACTTTTTTGCCGTTTTTGCGATAATAGTACGGAACCCTTCGTGCGCGAGTCAGACTCGCACTTGGCCGGTTTTAAAATAATTTAATTTATAGATATTTAATTTTATACTTCATCTATTGTACAGTTACAGAATGTAATGATTCTGATGATGAATGATGTAATGAACTGTATGAGAAGAAGCTTTTGCTCTGCTGTGAGACAGTAACATACTGATATTATTAATTAACCAATAAGGTCTAGTTTTATTATACATAACTATTTATTCATCCTAAGATGTTTACATCAAACTGCCCGGTTTCACAAACATAATGAACGATAATATATACATAGTTATGACAAATCCTAAACAGATACGTTTGGGACACATCATCATAATGATGGGCGACTTCAACGCTCAAATCGGGACTAGATTTAAAAGAGACGAACATTTGTGGTGGAAATCTTCGGCCATAGCAAGAGAAGTGTCATTTGGAATACGTGGAACTTCGTCAATTAGTGGAATGTCTGTCAGAACATAACCTTACTCATACATATAGCATTTTCCCAGACGGGAAATATAAAACTGAAATAGATTGCATTATCTTTTCACAGAAACGTCAATCATATCAAAATTAAACTACAGTATGGTAAGAGCAACACTCAAAATATCACAGCTTAAAAAACCTAGAATGCACTTTGCCCTACAGAATATGATCCCCAACATAAAAATCAACAATCAATCACTTCATCTCATAACAACGCTTAACAAAAAAATAATAGATCTTATAAATCTGAGTTTTATCTATACTATGCAGAACTACAGAAACAGCTTAAATACCGCAAATAAGAAAAAATCCCAAGTGGCTGGAAAAGGTAGTGTTCAAAAAAGGAAGTGGTAAAATCCAATTATTTCAGCATGGGAATCTAACGAAAATTCTACAACTCCTGCATCTTCTCTTGCATCTCATGTGGATGTGAAACATGGTCACTTTTAAAACGGTATGTATGTCTTCTGGTATCGTATCGCACGCTTGCCTCGGGGCTCTAGGCTGTCCGGTGCGGCGGTGGTTGGCCTCCTCCCCGTCAACGCGCAGGTGGTGGTGTCGTCGGCAAAGTGAAATATTCGTCGCACGGCTGCGAGGTGGAGCTGAGCGACGAACCCGAAGATGTTGGTTTTGGCTCCGGCCTGGCTTCGTGTCTGCATTTTTATATATTTAGGTTGGGTTTGCTCTTGATTTTATTTATTTACTTTATTGTACACCACAAAAAAACATACGGGACAAACGTCAGATTTTATTATTAGCTTGTCATTTTCAATTTGATTTTTTGATGTTCGTCATTGTTATTATATTATGTGGTTTCTTCTTCTTGTTGTTTTATGATAAATATTTATGTAGATTAGATGCTGACTACGGCTCCACCTTCTAAAATTAGAGCTTTCCTAATATCTACATAAGTTATAGCATATATGTTATTCTGATGCATAAGCTACTGTAATTTCATAAAAATCCGTTTAGCAGGTAGTTTTTGCTATAAGGAGTACTCATTATCCGTTTATAAAAAAAAATAGCGAAAACAAACGTCTTTTTTTCCGTTCTAATCTATGTTACTACTTGTTTACATTATCAATAATATTATACAAAATATTTCATGTTTTAACCGACTTCCGAAAAAGGAGGTATTTTTTTTGTAGTTTATGTTCACCGATTACTCCGGCAATTATAAACCGATTTTAAAAATTCTTTTTATTATGAAAGGTGGTGGTCTCGAGGTGGTCCTATTGTTACCAAATCAGCATGTGATGAGGGGATCCAACGGAAATCGAGGGAACTCCTCAAATTTTATAGGCATACGTATGGGCAATTTTGGTATTTTCATCAACCTGGCAAGCATTTTCATTCAGAAAGTATAATTTGGTGAAGTGGAACTGATCAAGAAGACCACAGATGGCCACTGGAACTTCTCAATGTTAAGTATATAGTTAATAGTTAGTTATAAGTTAGTCTTTGATGAAAAAAATCAAAATAAATGGTTCTAATGAAAATGGTACCATCCGACTGCTCTGGTGATGAAGCCGGAAGATAGGCACCGGAACTCCGTAATAAAGCAATGTATCCCAGTCGCTAAACACGACTTGGTGGAATTGTTATGAGAATCCATCGAGCATTATTTTCATGGTAATATACGGTACCAAAAATTAAAAAGATAAAAAATACAAAAAGCTAAACCAACAACACAAAACCCTACAAAGCGTAAAATTACTTTCGTTTCGGTAGTCGGTGCCAAAAACGAAAAAAAATAGGTAATACAGACACCGATTTTCGAAAAGAAAGTTATTTTTCGCTTTTTAGTGTTTTAGTTGGGAAGTGGGTTTCGTGTGTATGTTAAAAAAAAATATTGGATACATTTTTAAACAAGCAAGCAAAGTTAATAAAGCAGATTTTTTTTTATTTGAAATGGGTTTATTCTTGACTCTTGTCTAGAACAGAAGTAACAGAGACAAAGGCGACAAAGGAATAAGCTTACCGAGAAGAAGCCTGTTTACTCTAAAGTTTAGGAGATTCAGGTTGAATGCGTTCGAAAACACAGACGCAGGCAGCGAGTTCCACTCTTTTGTTGTGCGCATCATGAAGGATGTTGGAAAGCCCTTGGTACGAATTGGTGGTCGTAATAATGTACATTCGGTAAAGCTCGTATTCTATAGTTCTATACGTCGTGGTCCAGTTAGGTACATACATATATAATATCACGCTATATTTTCTGAAAGATTATACAGAGATGCACCTATAGTACAGCCACATTTTCGGGCACGAGCCTATTGCCATCAACTGGGCACTACTCCACACTCCGAACTGCTAATAGGAAATTTCAGATGGAAAACCCTACAACACTTTCCCCGATCCGGAAGTCGAACCACGAACCTTATGATTAGCAGTAGGGCTTGCAAACAAAGTTTCTTCATAAAGAAGTGCATGATATCAAAATAGTAAAAAAGATTTCGGTTGAGTGTTTAATTATTTGTTGCCAACCGATTACTAGTTGAAGGCCGCAAACTGGGTGTACAATTTAGATGTTTGTGGTACCTTTGTATGTATAATAAAAGGAAAAAGCAAGGGAAAGTCTTGTAGACTCTTTTCTGCAATTCTTTTTATTTTCTGTAAGATGGTAAAACATAAAAATAAATCGTTAACACAATTTCTGCGCAAAACAAGTAATTTAATATTTTTTGCCCTGTTATAATAAGGAATTTAGTATAAACACATACGTAGCTCGCTTATCAGAGGAAATGCAAAAGGAAAAAATTACGTGGCACAACTAACTATTTAAAACGTCGTGTCTACAGAAAACTAGCAGTTCGCTTTAATATTCAACGAGCGTTCACCAAGAGCATAATATTCTGAAATACAAGATGTGCACACGTGTGTTGTCATTGTTGGCGCTGCAGTTGGTGTTTGCAAACTGCAAATCATCATGCATCATCATCAAATGGGGTAAGTAAACGAGTCCTAAACTATAGTATGCATTATTGTTTGTTAACTTTCTTTTGATTTCATTTTTAATTTTGTTTTGGTTTTGGAAGCTTAAATTTTAACGCTTACCAAAATCGTATCCATTTTACTAGCAAAACGAATAATTGCTCTATACAACAGATAATACAATACTAGCATACAGATAAAAGAAACCGTGCCGACGTAACTAGCGTTTTTCGTCTGATTATGCTGATATTTCTTTTAAGTTCTTCGATGGCGTTGGGTTCCGTTCCAAGGCCATAGATAAATCGACTTGCAAGTCAAATGGTTTTCTCGGTTCCTGACATATTTTTTTTTATACACTGAGTTATGTTTCGGCGGTCGGGGATTTACTAAAAAAAATATTTATTTATTACACAATTACTTTAATTATAAAAATACAGGATATTTAGCTGGTGGCTGATGCAAGACTGAATATAATACAAAGAAAAATAATGATATCTAATTTTGCGGTAAATGCAAAGTTGCAAAACGACGCATGTTGACGGTGACTGCTAACTCAGCGTAAACGTCTGTTACGATGAGTTAACTGGTGACAATTTGTTTTATTTTTATTATTTTATTCAACTTTAGTCTCGCTTTTGACCACAATGTATCTCGCTTGGTAGTAAGCGATCTTGTGGTCGATGGTGAACGAAATTTTCAAACAGTCACTACAGGTGTTGTACATCTCAAATACGCTCTCCAAGCCCAACCATTCAAGACCGAGCGCCGCACGCACCTTAATTGTGAATGTCACACGCGTTTACTAAGCTACTTAGAAGACCAGCACGCATTTTTTTTTATGTTATGCCTCTGGAAACATGCGTTGGGGTGTATGACACCCCAAGCAACCAATTAAGGTTTAAAACGAAACCCTCAGGACGCGATTTCTTTTATTTATTAAAACTTTCTGCGATACAAATTATTGTGTAAAGGCGGACTGCTTTGACTCGACTTAAGCTGGAAACAAAATATCGGACGCGACTTACAGCCGGTCCTCATACTTAGTCTTGGACCTAAAACAATAGAATTTGTATTTTAAAAACATGATTACATTGTATAACATTTTTCATTAAAAAGCTAGATACTCACTATGAATTGTAGGATTTTATCTTTTTTGTGTATTTCACAAGATCCTTTAGTTGTGAAAACATTGCTTGAAACGAAAGTTTTGTAATAAATCAGCAAAAATAATCAATAGGTTATGACAACAAATATAACATCGTCATCGCGTTCCAGGCCCAAGTAGCGGTTTTATTAATATGTCAAACAAAAACGACTATCTTATGCGTGGAATAGAAACAAAATCTGTTTATCGCTTCAGAATACGTTATATTTTCGCTGTTTTTGAGAATGAATGGCATGCATTTCACTAAGGTAGTGTAGAAGACCCCTCCGGTGGGTTTCCGCATTGTCGAGGCGGGGGGGCTCAGTAGCGTCCATGTGCTGGTTTGGTTCCTGGTTTACGGCGTACAGTGTGTTCTGGTGCGCCGGTGATGAGGGGTATTCCCTAGAGGAGGGTCCGGTGAGGGACAGCCGCGGCGGGTTTGCGGTGAGTGCTAACGCGTGCTCGTGTTCCGGCCATAAGCGGCACAGGAGGACACCGTGGAGTTTTAGTGGGTTGGATTCCCACATAACTGCGCTATCTCCCCATGGTAGTGCAGTATGCATAAACATATCTACAAAATAAAAAAGGGATAGCCAGAAGAACTAAATTTAAGGTTTTCATTCATTGTGGCAAGTGATTATGTAATTTTTCGATGATCATGTTTTGAGAAACCTACTGACAACTGAAGGCTGACTGATTTGTGACAAATTGTCAGCGGATTTGAGATGTTACATCGTTTCCATAAACGGGCCCTTAATCTGTTCTGTGATCTGAAAATCGTATCACAACTTTTTTTAGTTTTGCAACCCAGTTTACTACTACGGACATTGATTGATTGCTTCTCTGTTGCAATTCTTGTTGTTTTGTGTTGTATAATTTAACGCAGATATTACGACGACACGTCAATCAAATGTCGTTGTCAAAATGTATTTTTTTCTGATCCACCATGTTTAATTTTATATTGTGTTTCTCTACTAGACAATTTTAATTTGAGTGTACATTGAAACGAAGTAAAATTAAAGAAAATTAACAAGAAAAATGGTTACTATATAGCGATATTACATTTAGTTTACAGTCGAGGGTCAAAATTGCAGTCACACATCAATGTTCATAATCGCCTGCACACGAATGGCGTACGCGAGCCTGTTCAAACGTAGTTCTCAAATTTGTCACTGGCATATAACTAGTCGTAGCAGAGTTGTGAGGTTTTAAAATCGGTGGCATGGGTTCAAATCAGGGACCGAAACCGGTATGATTAAAACCGGTATGTTTCGGTTAGTTACAGGTATTTTAAAAGGTTACCTTAATTTTTAAATATTAAAAACATCCTATATTAATACCGGTTACCGAAATAAAAATTACCTCTATCTTGCAAGTGCCGTCAGTCGGCATTAGTCAAACTGTCAAAGGGCGCGCATCGACTGCGTGTGTGTCTAAGAGTAGAGCATACCCGCGCGCGCCGGCGAACGCCGACCAATCACAGCTCTGGCTGGTACGGCAACGTGTCTCTCAGTTTGCTAGCTAAGCGTGTGTTGGTTGTGTTGGATATTTTTGTTGGCTTGGTAAATTATAAATAAAACATATTATTAATATACTTAGAAATGGGAAGAAAGCAAAAGAAAAAATGTTTATGGATATTTCACCAACCAAATAGAAAACCAAATATTAAACAGAAATGCGATTGCAGCTATCGCGAGTGATTTGCCGTCATTTATTGAAGAGTTCCAATGTATATCTCCAAAGTTCTTCATCAGATCTTGATGAAAACTAAATGGGACTACATGACAAGCACCAGTGTTCAAATAAAAAAAGAATCATCAAAATCGGTTCACACAATAAAAAGTTTTGAGGTAACACAAATAAAAAATAAAAAAATACAGTCGAATTGAAAACCTCCTCCTTTTTGCGAAGTCGGTTAAAAAGGTGGTTTGTTAACGGCAGGGTGGGTCAGGTAACAGCTATTACCGACTGTATCCGTAGTTTTTTGCAGTGGGAGATTAAGCTATAAGTTGAAAGCTTTGAAAACAGACGACTGTGATACTATTTATCTTTATTGATTGTCAAAAATGTATCTGTCATTACAGGCTTTTTAACACTTTCAAAACAAAGTTTTGGCATATTATATAAAGTTCTAATACCCACGCAGCGAACAAAAATGTATATCTATTAAACCAGCTTCACCGTGCATTATTATTGTTCTCCTTACGATGCGCGCTTCTTGTGCGGGCTTGATAAACAATTATACTTTTTGAAAAAAAAAAAATCTCAAACATGCTTAGATATTCGAGCATTATTTTGACAACCTTCTTCGAGATAAATCTAAATTGCTGTACTGGCCAAATACAAGCGAGCAACGGCCGGCACAAGTTGTGTGAAAATCCATATCTGTCGTGTTTGGCGGCCAAATAAATTACATAGTATACTCATATTTGTCGTGTAATTTAAAAAAACATATGGATTGATATGGACTTTTTGGTTTTTATGGTTGCTCGCTTGTATTTGGCCAGTACAGCAATTTAGATTTATCTCTTATTTAGGAGGTTTCCAATTCGACTGTATTTTTTTATTTTTTATTTGTGTTACCTCAGAACTTTTTATTGTGTGAACCGATTTTGATGATTCTTTTTTAATTTGAACACTGGTGCTTGTCATGTAGTCCCATTTAATTTTCATCAAGATCTGATGAAGAACTTTGGAGATATACATTGGAACTCTTCAATAAATGACGGCAAATCACTCGCGATAGCTGCAATCGCATTTCTGTTTAATGTTTACGCTATTTCATAACATAACATCACACTAGTACGCTCTAAAGGGGTACGCAGGTGTAAACACTTCACCTTGGTATACTATTATTCCACCGGTTTTGTTTAAGTTTCATGTTAGTGGGTTAATCTATTCTGGTTTCACTTTGGGCATTATTGGTACCAAGCCTATATAACTGGTCCATTATGTACCACAACTAAAAAGTGAAAATAAAAAAAAACTTTTTACAAAAAATACAACCGACTTCCAAATAAAAACACTACAAAGAGAAAAATAACTTCAATTTCGGAAGTCGGTGTCAAAAAACGAAGAAACGAAAACAAGAACACCGACTTCCGAAATTGAAGTTATTTTTCTCTTTGTAGTGTTTTTATTTGGAAGTCGGTTGTATTTTTTGTAAAATGTTTTTTTTTGTGGGTTGACGTCAGGGTTAGACAATTTTGAACCAACTGCAATTAGTGGTAGATAAGTGTTATTCGATACGCATGAGCTTATCGAACTGCAACGAATTGTTCAAGGTAGGCAAATATGATAGAATACAGTTATGCAAATTTGATTTTTAACACGTAACGTTAGGGTAGGTTAGCGTTTGACTACTGTTTCGTCACCATGATCAACTTGTTAATTTCAACAATTTTTTTTAATTCGATTTGGTCTAGTGGTTGCATCAGTGAACCTATGTTAACATGGTTGGGAGTTCAAAACCAACCTTCCACTTCTTGTTGCTTTATGTTTACAATATTCAATTATGTTTTTTGAGTTCAAAATATTATTTATAATCGCTTATTTAAATTATTCGGCCGCGACTTACGTGTCGCAGGTCGTAAGTTCGAACCCAGGCTTTACTTTGTGTAAATTATTTCATCACCACTGCTCTCAAAACGGCGAAGGAAAACATCTTGAGGAAACCGGCATGTCCTTGAACCAAAAATTCAAAGACATGTGACATCCACCAACCCACACTGGGCCCGCATGGTGGATTACGGCCCATTCCCTCTCACAGGAGGTCTGTGTCCCAGCAGTGGGAACATTAAAAGGCTGATGATGTTGATGTTGTTTATTTAAATTAAATCATCATCATCATCATTTCAGCCGAAAGACGTCCACTGCTGGACATAGGCCTCCCCCAGGCGTCGCCACATTGACCGATCCCGTGCGTCTCGCATCCAGCGCCTTCCCGCAACCTTAACCAGGTCATCAGTCCACCTAGTGGGAGGCCTTCCAACGTATCGTCTTCCGGTTCGCGGTCGCCATTCCAGAACCTTTCGGCCCCATCGGCCATCCGTTCTGCGAGCAATGTGCCCTGCCCACTGCCACTTAAGTTTGGCAATTCTTCGGGCTATGTCGGTAACTTTGGTTCTCCTGCGGATATCATCATTCCTGACGTGATCACGCAAGGAAATTCCGAGCATAGCCCTCTCCATTGCCCTTTGGGTGACTTTGAGCTTTCTGATAAGGCCCATTGTGAGCGACCACGTCTCGGTCCCATAGGTGATCACTGGCAACACACACTGGTCATAGACTTTTGTCTTGAGACACTGCGGTAAATTGGACGAGAAGATACCACGCAACTTCCCGAACGCCGCCCAGCCGAGTCGGATTCGACGGTTGACCTCTTTCTCGAAATTGGACCTACCCAACTGGACCGTTTGTCCCAGGTAGACATAATCGTCTACAACTTCGAGAGTAGAGTCTTCGACCTTGATAGGAGTGGGTGTTACATGGGCATTCACCATGATCTTGGTTTTGTCCATGTTCATTTTAAGACCCACTCTTTCGGAAGCTCGAGTATGACGGAATCAAACAGCTTCTGAAGGGCCCTAAGGACCGGTTTTCCACCCGCCTTCAGGAGTTCGGCCGTAATTCCGTCATCACCCGGCGCCTTGTTGTTTTTGAGCTGTTTCAGAGCCATCCTAATCTCGTACAGGCTGACGTCCGGTATATCTTCGGTATAGTGTCGGGTCAATCTAGCTCTTGGGTCGTTTGCTAGACTCGCAACGGGCTTGCTGATCGAAGTGTACAACTGCCCATAGAATGTCTCGATCTCCCTGAGAAGCTCCGGTTTGGCGGATACGATCCTGCCATCGTCGGTCTTCAGTTTCGTGAGTTGGCTCTGCCCAATAGCCAGATCCCTTGAGAACACCTTGGAGCCTTTATTTCGCTCGATAGCGTCTTTAATACGCTCGGTATTGAAGCGGCGGAGGTCTCTTTTCAAGGATTTAGAGATCTGTATATTGAGCTGCCGGTATTTGCACGCCTCATCTGAAGACTGCAGGATCATCTCACGCCTCTCCTTCATAAGCTTGAGGGTGTGATCAGAGAGCTTTTTGTTTCTATCTGTACGACAGGTCTTGAAAAACTTAGACCCGACCGTATGGACAGCTTCCACGAACCCGTTGCTATATTCATCCACGGAGCTCCCTAGGCACTCGAAACGATTCTGGAGTTCGAGCTGAAAGCTCTCGGGGTTTTGGACTTGGATCTGTGCTGGCCGGAGCGTGGACTTCATCAGTCGAGATCTTTCAAGCTTAATATTAATGTTCAATGTGCCTCTTACCATGCGGTGATCGCTCCCGGTTTTTACCGAATTGATCACAGAGACATCATTGAACATTTGCTTCTTGGTTGACATGATGAAGTCGATCTCATTTTTTGTTGCACCATCGGGGCTCTGCCAGGTCCACTTCCTGTGTTCACGCTTTTTGAAGAAGGAGTTCATCATATAGAGGCCCTCCCTCTCCATAAAACTGGCCAGTAGGTGACCCCGGTGGTTCCGTTGTCCAACTCCAAATTGCCCCACTTGCAGCTCATCCTCGTCTCGTTTGCCCAGTTTCGCGTTGAAGTCCCCCATGACAACGGTGAAGTGAGTTTTGAAACACATCATTTCATGCATGGCTCTGGAGATATCCTCATACATGGTCTCTACCTCATCGTCGGGGTGTGCCGAGGTTGGGGCGTAGACCTGTATGACCTTCAGCGAATATCTTGAGGATATTCTGAGTATAAGGTACGCCACCCTGGTCGACACACTCTCGATCTTCACCACGTTGTTCACAAGGGACTTGTGGACGATAAACCCGACACCACCCTGGGACTGCCGGTCACCTTCTCGGAAATAGAGCAGGTTACCGGATTTGAGGATTATCGAGTCCTCCCCCTCTCTTCGGACTTCAGATAACCCTATAATACTCCATCGCAACCTGCTCAGTTCCTCCTCGAGTTCAATGACCTTCTCGTCGGTCCGAAGTGTGCGCGTGTTGTACGTTGCCAGGTCCAGTCGTCGGTGATTGTTGGGGTAGCCGGATCTCGTCCGGAGATTCTTAGCACCCCTTGCCATGCCGTAGCCTCGACCGCTACCGTAGTCGAGGGTAGGCAAGCTGCCGGGTACCAGGGGCCATTTTTTATTTGTGCTATTCATTGGGGGGGTTTTGCCATAATCGCCACGCTTGGCAGGCGGGTTGGCGATCGCAGTATGGTTGTTATAGAAGCACAGAGAACGCTGCTGCCCATTCTCTGGTTTGTCCCTTAGTCGCCTCTTACGACACCCACGGGAAGACATGGGATGGTGAAATTCTTTACGTCCGGCACCATACGGAACATTTAAATTAAATATTCAAATATAAATAACAACAGAAATGAAAAACAATTTAGTAAAGAAAGGTAAACAAAATTCGCGCTTTGTTACTGCGATTGTGCGTAGACTGGCTTTAGTTTTACTGTCACGGTTCATTTTTATTTTCTTCCCCTAACCTTAGCAACATTTGACTACCAGTTTAGTTTTATAATGAATACACAAATTTCAACTACCGACTTATTACAAGTTAGGCGAAAATATTACCAATTTAGAAATTTTATATTTGTAGAATGTGTCCATCTATATTTCTTTACAACAATGTAAGCAATACTTTTAATTGAATAGATTCTAAATTGAAAGCAAAATAATAATATTCTCAACGTAGGATTTGTACTCGCATCTTGTTCGCCTCCGCCTTATACATGAACCACGAGACGATCTGGTCTTGAATGTAATCGTTAAAATAATCTATTATTAGCAATGACACTAATTATATTACAATACTCTGATAAACTTTTAGTCTTACAGCATAAAAATCAAAATCGCATAGCAAATAGTTAAAAATATCCTAATGCTAAAGTTTTAAAGATCAAATTTGCTTATCTGTATTATTATTGTATTTGTTAATTGAGTAGCGCTAGTCTGATAAACTCATACAAATTAAATAATCCTTAATGTTAAAGGCGGAGGTTTAAAATTCGTTTGTTTTTAGGGTGGGTCAGGTAATAACTATTACCGACTATAATTTAGCTTTGGATTTCGACTTAATTTTCATGATTGATATTTGATAGTTGAATAGATTGCTGCAGGATTGCCTAGAAATATTTAGCCGCAACTTCGTAATAAAAAATATTGAAACCTGTATTTGAAAGTTAATCCCAATAAAAAAGTTGTTCAAGTAAACCTTAAGACATTTGAAAGAAAGTGATGTAGAAAATAGTAAAACATAAGATTGCAATCTCTCAGTTAGCCGCCATTCATGGGTTACCAGGTTTACGCAGATAAACTGGCAACCCATGAATGGCGGCTAACTGAGAACTTAAGCAGAATTACCTGCAGATTTTTACAGTGATCCCACTTTTGTGGTAGTGTAGTGGTTTGCTTTAGTATCACGTTCAGACTGCCTCATTGGTCTATTGGTTGCAAACTCCAATGCTGAGTACATATGTGGTCTTGGGTTCGAGTCCCGTGTCAGACATGTTATTGTTGTACTTTTTGGATCTGTAACTTGTCTATAGCAGTCGGGCCGGGCTTAAATAAAACTGCCGAATTTAGGAAGAATGCAAAATATAGGAAGACCTCTGCTTTAAGCTTCAGGGAATACAATATTTTTATCTCACTTCGTTTTTCAAAAATCTTACTTATAAATGTGAAAGTTTGGATGTGTGTGCAAAAAAATAAAAAGAATAACGTGTGGCTATATAATAATATTTTTTTAATATTATTATTTTCAACAGAAATTCTAAATTAGATTAATCTGAATCCGTATCGCCGTCTGTAGGTACACGAATCACTATATGTATGGCTCAAATCACTTTCACTATCTGATTCCCCATCTCGTAAATTTATAATAAATTGATCCATGATCACGTCACTAAGATTGTAGTTTTTATAGTTCTCTTCCTCCACTTTCTTTGTGTGATTGACACATTTTTGCCATTTCGCCACAGAATACTTAGAAAAAATCTCAGCAAGAGCTCGTTTCTTCTCAGTTAAATTTGAATTTATATAATGTCGTGCCAGTTCACCCTTGATATCTACCCATACCAATTCGATAGGGTGTAAATCCGGATGATAGGGTGGCAAATAAAGTATTGTATGACCCTTTTCTCTAAATATGGCATCAATTTTGAATTGTTTTTCTGGTTTATTTCGTA
Organism: Orthosia cruda; assembly: GCA_964057195.1. NCBI lineage: Eukaryota > Metazoa > Arthropoda > Insecta > Lepidoptera > Noctuidae > Orthosia > Orthosia cruda. The sequence continues at coordinate 34,757,301 of OZ059838.1, forward strand.
TTATTAACTCTAGTAAATCCCTCTTTTTCATCGCTTCAGTGTATTCAATATTACACCGCTTTAACCAATCCTGCATTTCCTTTTTACCCGACTGCTGAGAGAGGGTAATGTGTTTATTAGTCTATGTATGTATGGTATGTTTGTTCCTATGTGGCGTTCCAGAGACCAAACGCGTTGGCAAATTTTAATGATTCGTACGTCAATCGATGCGTCTTAACCCTGCGAGTGTTAGTGGCTACATTAAAATTGAAAAATAGAAAAATGGCGGCTTTTGAATTTTTTTTCTTCATCCAATCCCATCGTGAGGAGTATCAAACACTTATATGTTTAAATGTACCTTATTCGAATAAATGTTAACTAAAAAGTGTTAAATAAAAAAAAAAACAATAAATCAAAACTCCCGACTGCTTAAAAAGCTAACTAAAAAGACGGAAACAAGAAAAAAATCATGCTGTGCAGTCGGAGGATACATCTGGTTTTGGTCAGCCAGCTCGCGAATATGTATCCTCCGACTGCACAGCATGATTTTTTTCTTGTTTACGTCTTTATAGTTCGCTTTTTAATTCAAGGATGAACATCGTAGGTTTATCCACCTCGTTTCAATGGTATTTCGCGTTATCCATAACTATTACTGAATTAGGAGGAAGGCCAGGCAAATTTTTTTCGTGTACCCACTTTTCGAAATTGTTAGTGTTCATATTTCCGTAATAGTCTTCTGTATTTGGTTTGAAAATGATTAAAGCGTCTTCGACAAATCCTGAACTTCCACCAGCATGCACGATGACCAATCTATTTCCTTTACCAATAGAAGACAATGCACCTCTTTCAGTATCTGATTGCCAACACGTTGACACATTATGGGATTCATTCACGTATGTTTCATCTTGAAAAAATATTGGTCTATCTTGTGATCTATATTTTCTTATTGCCGTAATGTATTTGACTCTCCATTGCTGAATTGAATGGTGTTCTATCAACATTTTCCTCTTTGATTAGCATTTTCTGTATCGGAATCCTAATTCACTTAATAAAAGTCTCAAGTATGTATAACCACTTTTAATAATTCCATCTTCCGCTAAAACTTTTCTTAATTTATTGATTGTGGGAATTTATTTTCTTACTGTGTAGAATTCTGTAATCTTTCTTCTAATAACACCTTTACCGAAATCGTCAATTTAAATTTTCTTTTTTCTCGTCTGTTTAGGCCTTTTTGGTGAAGAAAACTTTACATGACATTCCATACTTTTTCCCTCATTGAAGATCCGTATTACGCTTCTTTCCGAAAAGCCTGTAGACATGGCAACTGTTTTATGTATGTTAATGTCATCTTTAAACTCAGCAGAATTGAGATCATTTTTTTTTGTTTTAAAATATTCATACACTTTATAAACAACTTGTTTAGTTTGAGACCTTATCGGAGTACTCATCTTTGGTTGCGAATACCGTGTGCGTTTTACTTAAAGCGACCTGTCCAATTAATAAGTGTTGACGACAGCAAGCCTGACGCCCAACTGAAGTTAGTGAAGTTACGCGTCGTTTGACGTTTCGTAAACACACCCCTCCCGTACCGCTCCCATACCTCAGGAACTGACACAGTTAGGCGCTAGACCTGTACAATAGTGGATCGATGCCACGCTGGTGCAGTCAATCAATCTGCCCAGCCTTTTCCCAACTATGTTAAGATCGGCTTCCGGTATAACCGGTTTCAGCTGAGTACCAGTGTTATACATGGAGCGACTGCCTATCTGACCTCCATAATCCAGTCACTGGGTAACACGATATCTCTTGGCAAGACTGGTATCTGGTGACTCTTGTGTTTTTGAGAGAAATAAGCAGTACTTGTTGTAAACGACTTCCCAAAAAGGAGGAGGTTCTATGTTCGAAGTTATGTGTTTTTTTCACCGATGTCTCCGTCAATTGTGGACCGATTTTGTTTTTTTTTTTGAATATTATGTTTCGAAATTGGTCCAATTTTAATTTGGCGAAAATCTGATGAAGAACTTCGAATATATACAACGAAACTCTTCAATAAATAACGGCACATCTCTCGGGATTGCTGCAATCGCATGTATGTTTATTGTTTATACCATTTCATAACATATCATCACGCCACTACGCTCTTAAGGGGTACGCAGATCTCTCATTTCACCGGTTATGTTCAAGTTCAATTATATTCGGGAAAGCTATTCTGGCGTTATAGGTACCTTACTAAACAACTTACCTATGAGGTAGGCACAACTAAAAAGTGAAAATAATAACTTTTTTGCAAAAAAATACTACCGACTTCCAAACAAAAAAACACAAAGCGAAAAATTATTTAATTTTTTTAAGTCGGTGTCCATAACGCAAAAAATTGGTACCTACAAAACACACCGACTGAATTTTTCGCTTTGTGGTTTTTTATTTGGAATTCGGTAGTATTTTTTTTTTTAAGTTTTTTTCTTATTAAGTATAGATTCATTTCACTGGCTTCCTTGTTTATTAAATTACATTGTTTAAAATGCTCGTTATTTCAGAAGTAATACCAGTAACTCTGGGGTAAGGGAAGTCAACGCGTGCCACCAATATTGTTTAAACAACGGTATCTGTTCCCTAAACGAGGCAGATCAACCAGTATGCCAATGCACAGCAGATTATGAGGGTGAAAGATGCGATGTTCCTGCCTTTCTCATAAAATGTTTCTTATACGCATACAAGAGTAAGGAAAACGAATGTTTATTTCTGTCTTATTTATTATTTGTCTAGTTAGTTTAGATATAACTCCGAACAAACATTTGTATGGCCTACAGATAATTGTTCCGGATCTAGATGTTTGTGTGTGTTATTTTAAATTTTTGTAAACGCACCCACAGTTTCTAATCAATAGCAATAGCAAAACTAAGTAGTAATAACTATTAACAAAGCTCGAGGGTAGCAGGTAGCAGAGGTGCATTTGAAAAAGTCATGGTTTACCTACGGCCAGCTATATCTAGCATATGCCCGTATGTCCTGGGCCCAGAATTTATTAGCGTCAAATGGAAGGACATACAACATAGTATAAAACGTTGTACCCATGTGTAGCGTCCTAAAATGTTGTGCATATGATTAACGGCATAATTAAGTAATGTCAATTACCTGCAGATAAAATTTAGGATATCAATTCACGATTCATGATAAATTCCTAGTGTAGGGAACCGTATTTCAAAAAAGAAGATTTTATTTTAATAATAAAAAAATTGATAATCATTTTCCTGCGGTGTTATGACGATATTGAAGCTGAGCAAGTAGTTTTAAAGGACCACTCGACTCACTTGTCATACAATGGTAAAAAACACTCAAGTTTAAACAGTCAATTTGATGACTCCAGTTGGAGTCGAGTTAGTGGTAATTACTTGAAATATAGGGAATAGTCCTTCCTTCTTAGATCTGCTTGATTTCTTCATGACTTAATAACCAGCTTACTCTCTCTTTATAGATATACCGCCGGTTACTCTGAGCAAAGAAGTGGAGTTGACGTGTGTTTCAACTCCCGTATGAAAAATGGAGCTTGTTCGGCACGAGCATAAGATATTCTCTACCAACGCCCTGCGTAACAACTCTAACCTCAGCTATTTCAGTTTATAAGTTATCGACAGCATAATGCAAAAATATCTGTTTATCAGCATTCCAGGAATTGTCTGAAATTTTATTAGAATTGACTTCACAATTGACAGCTATATCATGAATAAATGATTTTCATTTGGCAGAATATTTAGTCTTACAACTATTGAAGTTGATTTATTTTATAATATTTCAAAGAGATCATCACTTTTCCAAAAGAGTACTGTGTTAGCAGAATTTGGGCACATTTTTTTTATAATTGTTTCTTTTTTATAATGTGTTTATTCCCATGGATAAAAGTACATACATAGATGTGATTATTCTAAAATTATACATTTTGAAACTGTGTTTAATATCATTTTTAATTATCATTTTAAACATTGAATGTATTTTGAGGTCATCATCATCATCATCAGCCTTTTAATGTTCCCACTGTTATGACAAAGGCATCCTCTCTGTGAGATGGAATGGGCCGTTTTCCACCACGCAGGTCTTCGAATTTTTGGTTCCAGGACATGCTGGTTGCCTCACGATATTTTCCTTCACCGTGTTGATTTATTTGACTGTAAATATCTATGTACATTTCTTTGTATTTGATTTAGGTTTATTTTTGGTATCTTTTATCATCACGCTATGATTTACCTTGTATCTCTTTTTGTTTTCAATATAAATCATACCTACACAGGTAGACATGCATTTTTATTTTTATTTTCACATACCAAAATAATATCATAAACTTCCTAATCATAATATTTTGCACCTGATAGTAACTGGGCTGGACGGCGTTTGGGAAACTTCGACGAGTCTTCAATCAGTGCGTCCTGTTATGACTAAAGGGGCCGAGGCGTGACGAGACGAGCTTAAGGTTTCTCAGCGATCTATAGAAAGGGCTACGCTTGGGGTTTATCTGAGGGATCGAATCCGGGATGAGGTGATCCGGCAGAGAACCATAGTTGTCGATATGGCTCAGACAATAAGCAAGCTGAAGTGGCAGTGAGCCGGCCATATTAGCTGTACAACCGAGGCGTTGGGATAGACGTGTGCTCGAGTGGAGACCACGAATGGGTAATGGTATGGTGGTATGGAAGGTACGCCCTCAGTCTAGGTGAAGCGACGATCTTCGCAGGGTGGCTGATAGCAGCTGGATGAAAGCTGCTGAAAAGACGAATGGCGTGCGATTGGAGAGGTCTATGTCCAGCAGTGGACTGCTTTAGGCTGATGATGAATGTTTGTTTATTTGGGCCAGGCTCATTGGAGCGCCCAAGCCCCAACACGACGTCAACGTAAATATACTGGGTTATTATTATAACATTATTATTAAATAACACCGGACTATGTATAAATAATCAAGGCAATCAATGCTTTTGTGAACATAACAAATTACTCTCCACACATCAACAGCTTAATCTCAATTAGCATTCAAACCAATCAAAATTTTCAGCTTTTGATACATTTTTGGGATCCGAGTCACCCACATCCGTAGCAGTGTTCCCTTTGATTCCCTACACGTGGTCCCCGGGTGGTGCAAATCAGGTGACATCTGGTGGTAGGCTTCGGCCGAAGGCTTGCGACCACCCACCGGGCAAAGGTGTACCACCAAGCAGCCTAGCTTTGTTCCGGTACGATACTGTCTCATCCATTCATTCTTCAATTTATGAAAAAAAGGAAAAATAATACTGGAGCTAAACAGCGGCTGCACTCCCTCCCCCACAAAGTGCACCTCACCAACATTAGAGGTCTGCACTCAAATCTCTCTGCAGTCCACTACCACCTGGAGGCTGAGCAACCAACGCTGTTTTTTCTTACGGAGACGCAGATAGCGAGTCCTTCAGACGTCTCGTACTTATTATACCCAGGGATTACCCTGCAGCACAATTATAAAACACGCGCGTGTGTGTGCATGTACGCCCGTGACGACACTTGCTATCGGCGTCTCCGTAACCTTGAGGACTCCAGATTCTCTACGCTTTGGGTTCTGGTGGACACAGGTCTGGATAATATTATTTACGCCTGTGTTTACCGTTCGCACAGCAGAGATCAGGAGACAACCAGGCTCACAGAGTACCTCAGTGAGGCGGCTGATGCGGCACAGCAGCGGTACCCTTCCGCCCAAATAGTGTGAGGACTTCAATGCCCACCACCAAGAGTGGCTCTTCCCATACCAGTGCACAGACCATGCTGGACGAGAGATGCGTAAGTAATTGCTTGGACCTTCTGCTGACAACAGATCCAGACCGATACTCTGTGTCGATAATTCACCGTTAGGTAGTTCTGTCTGGTGAAGTCTGTGTCCGACTACTCCTAGCCCGATCCCAGCCCAAGAGGCACCCGGCGGGATTGGCGGTACAGGTCAGCAGATTGGGATGGCATGCGATCTTTCTTCGCTTGCTATCCTTGGCAGCCTACTTGCTTTTCTTCGTGTGATCCTTCGTCATGCGCGGACGCTGTGACGGATGTGTTGCGTCAGGGAATGGAGTACTACATTCCGTTTTCTGATATAACGATGTCCAGCGTTAGAATGTCATCGCACCGACGCGCTTGATCATGAGGCGTACCTGGCATGGGTCAATGCTCGATCGCGCAAAGATAGTGACGTGGGTCAAAAGAAGAGAGCCTACCACAGGGCTGTCCAAGTCCTGCAAGAAGGTGTTGCGAGGGGCTCGTTTCGACCAGATTGGCCGAATAGGGGCAAAACTTGCTTCTTACCCAGCAGGTAGTAAAGCGTTTTGGTCCCTGGCTAAGTCGGTAGAGTCGAACTTCTGCCGTCCCTCGCTACCACCATTGCTGAAACCCGATGGGTCACACCGCTGAGGAAAAGGCAAATTTATTTGCATCTCTTTATGCGGAATCTTTGCGTCTGAACCCTGGTGTTTCGCGGCCCCCTCCTTATCCTGATGGCTGCAAGACGAGTATGTCGGACATTCGCATCCATCAAAAGGACGTCCGTAGGGTGCTGCGCAACCTCGACGTGAACAAGCCTAGCGGCCCTCACGGCATACCAGCTATAGTTCTTAGAACATGTGCGCCTGAACTGTCTACTATCTTGACACGCTTATTCCGCCTTTCATATCAGACTAGAAAAGTGACGAATGCTTGGCAGCAAGGCAACTTACAGCCCATGCCCAAGAAGGGCAGTCGGGCTGACCCGGCCAACTACTGACCCATCTCTATAACGTCCATACTCTGTAAAAGTATGGAGCGTGTACTTAACACTAAGCTCCTGGCATACCTAGAAACTAACGATATCCTTAGCGACCGCCAATACGGCTTCCGCCGAAATCGATCTACTGGGGATCTTCTAGCGTATGCCATTCACGTATGGAGTGAGGCCATCGAGAGGCACGGGGAAGCGCTTGCCGTCTCCCTCAACATCTCGAAAGCTTTCGATAGGGTCTGGCACGAAAGCCTTATCGGTAAGCTTCCTTCATTTGGTCTGCCCGGTGGTCTGTGTGATTGGATTGCAGACTTCCTGAGAGATCGGTCCATTCGAGTGGTTATCGATGGCTACTCGTCGGACCAATTGGATATTAATGACGTGGTCCCTCAGGGGTCGGTATTCTCAGGAACATTGTTCTTGTTGCACATTAACGATCTGCTAAAACCTTTGGGTATGCAGACGACAGCACTGTTGCTGAGAGATACTTGGACAAGTATCTCTCAGCAACGGTGCTGTCGTCTCTCGGGCTACCGGGCCGCTGATCCGGTCTCTCCGTGAGGCCATGGTGGAGCGTTTGAACTTGTCCTTGCAAGCAGTCTCCGAATGGGCCGATGCCAATCTGGTCAAGTTTAATGCTGCTAAAACCCAGGCGTGTCTTTTTCCACTTAAAAGAGCCAATTTCACCCGGCTCCAACTTTCCGTGATGTAACTGTGCCAATAACGGACCATCTTGAGCTTCTTGGCGTTACGTTGACATAGACTCTCAATTTTGGACCATACATTGAGGCAAAGGCTCAACTGGCTGCCAAAAAGTTGGGGATCCTTGCGAAGGTGAGAAAGTACTTCACGCCGGAACAGCTGATCAACTTGTATCTAGTGCAAGTTCGATCGCGCATGGAGTACTGTTCTCATCTATGGGACGGATCTGCCAAATACCAGCTTTATGCCCTAGAATCGATCGAAAAGCGGGCCAAGAAACTCATCTGCAATGAGGCACTGGTCAAATCAAAGCTCAAGAGCCTTGAACATTGTCACCGAGTAGCCAGCTTGTCGGTTTTTTATCGGTTACATTTCGGGGAGTGTGTGATGGAATTGCATGATTTAATTCCGCCCAGCCCGTTCCATCACCGGACTACCAGACGTACGGCGATGCGTCATCGGTACATGGTGGACATCCCACCCATACGCACAAAACGTTTTGGGGACACTTTTATTATGCGTACAGCTAAGGAGTGGAATTCCCTGCCGGAGTCTGTGTTTCCCGATAGCTACAATCTAGGGGTCTTTAAGTCAAGAGTGAATGGGTTTTTTCTAGTGTAAGAGCTCAGAAAAACAAGGAAAAATAATTATAAAATATTTAATTAAAAATAAACTTATGCAGTACAATAAAATGTTATGTAGGTCCTAAGCCGTCGGTGTCCGCCAGAAAAGAGAACGCGAGCCTCGGTGCAATATGCGAGCTAGGCAAGCGGCCCACGCGTTGCTATCTTCACAGTTGTCAACTTCAGGACGGCTCTCGAGCGCCATCTATCGCCTTACAGTCGAACTTCCTGAAACAGCTGCGCGCCCCGCGTAGCTCTCGCCTCTTGGTTTTGATGACTGCACAGCTCGCTCACGAACTCACGATGCGGCGACGACGCGGTGAGGTTGGTATCTTCATGTCAGCTGAACTGACTTCTGAATGTCAGTGTGATTGACGTCTTAATGTCAACTTGAACTGACGTCTGAATGCCAGTGTGATTGACGTCTTAATGTCAACTTGAACTGACGTCTGAATGTCAGTGTGATTGACGTCTTAATGTCAATTTGAACTGACGTCTGAATGTCAGTGTGATTGACGTCTTAATGTCAATTTGAACTGACGTCTGAATGTCAGTGTGTTTGAAGTCTTAGTGTCAATTTGAACTGACGTCTGAATGTCAGTGCGTGGGCTTCTGAATGCCAAAATAAACTGACTTAGCAATAACCGGTCGACCGTGTCAGTATGACTAACTTCTTAATGTTTTCATAACCCAATCTAAATTGTGGTTATAATGATGACTTAACCTTCAGGGTTCACATCATACATGACACATCATCGTGTCACAATAGCCTCCTAAGGCATCGTCTTCCTCCTAAGGACGACACACGACTTATTATCAAGAATACAACCTCTTAAGGCTAGATGTATTATTGAATTTGGTTTGTAAGGTTATGTTAACCCTTTACGTTGGTAAAGGGTTAACATAACCTTACAAGCCAATGAAGGCTAGCGCTATTGATACAAAGATCGATTATAAATATTGTTTAATATTAACAATTACTAAAATGGATCCATTTAACGATGTTTTTATTGTGCACTAATCAAATGAAATAAATCGTCCTGAGCAACATTCCTTTTGTAATTCTTTACTCAGAATTAGAATTATCCGACTCATCGGAATATAAAGATTTGACTTATCCCTGGCCAAAATATTTTCATAAAGTCGGCCACGGTTTCGTGTACTCTTAATCACGTACCGATCATGAGGCCTTTAAAATTTTATATGGCCCTCAAAACGCGGCATAAGTTTACCACTGCGTAAACCCTTACGAATGATCTTTCTTTCGGCAATAACTAGGTCACCTATCTTAACAGGAGCTTCATAACGCCGTTTTTGATCATACCTACTTGCCCTTTGCCTGCTGAGACAAGCTTTAGCTGATCGGGTGACAGTAACTTCCCTCAAATAGTCTAAATTTGGTGATCTATCGGGCACAACTATAACGCCTACTAGTCTAGGTCGAAACCCATAAAGAAGTTCCAATGGAGCCTTACCCGTACTATTATTTATGTCAGAATTTAATCCTAACTGTACCTTAGGTAAGTATTTCTCCCAGTCATTATGGTCACCCACGTATGCTAGAAGGGTATCAAGTATAGTCCTATTAAAACGTTATATCTGCCCATTCACCATTGGACTAGTGCCCGCCGTCATGGCATGCTTTATTTGCCTTTGAGTGCAATACTCTTTAAAGACATTGCAGCTAAAAGCTCTGCCTCGGTTGCTTATTATACGATTTGGAACACCAAAAGTTTTAGTTAATTGGATAAACGTCTGCAGCACATATTTACAACTGACGTCTCGAACAGCTTCGATCTATATTAACATCGTGAAGGCATCTATTATTGCTAGAATGTGCATTTTGCCTGATGGGCTTTTACAGAATGGGCCAAGATAGTCTACATGAACCGTGTGTAAGGGTAGGCCACCTTTTCAATTGGATGTAACAAGCCCACACGCCGACCAGTAAATTGGTTTTTAGCATATTGACACGGTATACAACCACGAGTGTGCTTTTGGATAAACCAACGCATACCGTGAAACCAATACTTTGACTTTATGGCATTGTAAGTTTTATTAAAATTAACGTGACCTTTATTATCATAGAAACTTTGACAACGTGACATTCATGGAACGACTACATTTTGACCATTTCCAACTTTTCTAAATACACCATTCTCAAACAAGAAATCTTTAGCCAAGCCAATAGCTTCGCAGCCTCATCCTTCAACTGGTCCACGAGGGTACGCAAAGAGTCGTCATCCTGCTGCACACATTTAATTAGGTTATTGTAAACACTCATCTCCCAGTACGTTCGGTCTACGTGCGGGAGATTTACCAAAACCATTCAAAGGAAATCAAGAAAAAGAAAGTTAATTTTAATATTTGTAGTTTAAAAACACAATATAACATGAAGAAAACATCAAACACAAGATCTCCCAGTACGGCTGGTCCCCGCGGGAGTGATCGACTGAAACCCTCCTTGCATTATAATGAAAATAGCACCACATCACATCTTAATATATGCACACTTAACGTCAGATCCATAGCAAGCGATACGAGACAGGATGAACAGCAGTTCATCCTGTCTCGTATCGCTCGCTTGCTACATGCCTTGAAGGAAATCCATTGGGATATTTTGGGTATATCGGAGACAAGACTAAAAGACTGTGAAATCCTGGAAAAAGACAATCTCATATTCATGTACTCAGGCAACAAGAGCGGCTACAGTGGCGTTGGCTTTTTGTTGAAAGACTACATGAAAATACACGTAATGGATTTAAAAACAATCTCAGACAGAGTAGCTCGACTCGACATAAATATAAACAATACCCAAATTAACATTATCCAAGTCTACAGCCCAACAGAAAAATCAAAAGAAGAAGACATACAACTATTCTACGAAAATTTAAATATGGCTTTGTACAATACAGGCCCAAATACAATAATAATGGGAGACTTTAATGCCAAAATTGGCACCGCAAAAATTGAAGACAGAGACATAATGGGCCCTTTTTGCTACATTGGCAAAAGAAGCAAAAGAGGAAAATTATTAACAGAGTTTTGCATAGAACACCGGCTTCATATTATGAATACTTATTTTAAGAAGAAACAAAAACAAAAATGGACTTGGTGTTCTCCTGACGGCAAAACATACAATGAAATTGATTACTTCCTAACAAATAATAAAAACAGAGTTAGAGATATTAATATTATAAACACATCGCACCCTACTGACCACAGAATGATACGAGCAAAGTACTCAATAGGGATGCAAGTGAAACCAAGAACAAAATTTAAAGGTCGAGTGTGCGCCCTGACACCACTGGAAAAAGAAACATTTGAAAACAAATTTATTGAGGCTTCTGCATCTATTATTAATACTGAAGATGTACAAAAATCATACTCTTCAATTATTAAAACTATTAAAAATATAACTTCGTCATCAACCCATAACTCTAAACAACCATCACCCAAAGTAAATATTCCACGAGATGTTGCTGAACTCATAGAACGACGAACTCTCCTAAAAGAAAAGAAAAATAAAACTAGAACCGAAAAATTTGAACTCACCAAACTATACAAAACTATTAAAAGAAAAATAAAGAAAAAGAAACACACAGAAATACTAAAAATAATTGAAGAGGAGCTAACCTTGAATAATTCTGTGAAGACAACAACGGTTGAATGATGTAAGAAAATGGATTCCCTCTTTAAAATTGAAGGACGGCAGATGTACTTCCAATAGAAAAGAGCTGGTAGAGGCTGCAACGGAGTTTTACGAAGATTTGGACCAACGCAGAGACGAATTTAACAATAATTTAACTATAGTTAGACCGGAAGATGTAAATACAGATGTACCAATATTTATGGAAAGTGAAATAAGCAACGCTATTTCGTCTCTAAAGTCCTTAAAGAGCCCGGGCGAAGATGGGGTTACCAACGACATATTGAAGACTCTGATCGAACCACTGTCTCCTATTATAACGAAATTATTCAATAACATATTGGAGTATGAAAGCATACCCACGGAATGGGAGACTTCAATCATTACATTACTGTACAAGAAAGGAAATCCGGAGGACATGGGTAACTATAGGCCTATAAGCTTATTACAGACTACGTACAAATTATTTACGCAAGTGTTGCTTAGACGAATTATGCCTACTCTAGAATTAAACCAACCTAAAGAACAAGCCGGTTTCCGCCCAGGATACTCTACAGTTGACCATATATTCACTGTGACACAAGTCATCGAAAGGTACGAAGAATTCGGCAAGACGCTTTACATTGCTTTCGTTGACTATTCGAAGGCTTTCGATTCTATTGGACACTTGGCTCTGTGGAGGGCCCTGGATCAGCAAGGAGTCCCACACAAGTATTTAAACATACTTAGGGAAATCTACAAGAGGGGTAAAGCTAAAGTGAAATTAGAAAGGCAAGGAAGACCTTTTGAGGTACAACGTGGAGTCAGGAAGGGTGACCCAATATCACCGAATCTATTTACCGCTCTCCTGGAAACCATTTTCCGAAAATTAGAATGGGACTCTATGGGGATCAACATTAATGGAGAAATATTGAACCACTTACGCTTCGCAGATGATATTGTACTGATCTGCGACCACCACAAACATTTGGAATACATGCTGCAAACCTTAGATACAGAGAGTAGAAAATGTGGATTAACAATGAATTTCGAGAAAACTCGTATAATGACCAACGCAGAAAACATACCAGTACAAATATCATCTAAGGAAATAGAGTACGTGGAAGAGTATGTTTACTTAGGACAGAACATCACATTTAAAGATAAAACTGCGGGCGAAGTAGAGCGTAGAATCAAACTCGCTTGGAAAAGATATTGGTCATTAAAACAAATCTTTAAATCTAAACTCCCAATGACAATAAAGAAAAAAGCATTCGAAACTGTTGTGTCTCCTACACTGCTTTACGGATGCCAGAGCTGGGCACTAACAAAGGGAACATTGAACAAACTCCGAGTTTTTCAGCGGGCCGTCGAAAGAAGCATGCTGGGAATAAAACTGAGAGACAGAATTAGAAGCAATGAAATCAGAATTAATACTAAGCTAATAGACGTGGCAGACTTAGCCTGTCGGCTGAAATGGCGATGGGCAGGTCACGCGGCACGCGCAGGTGATGGACGCTGGAGCGAGCGTGTGCTGCACTGGTGGCCGCTCGGCGAGGTGCGCCGCCGCGGCCGCCCGCGCCGTCGCTGGAGCGACGACGTGGTGCGAGTCGCGGGCCACACTTGGACCAGGCTAGCCAGAGATAGGAGAGTGTGGAAATGCATGGAGGAGGCCTATGCCCAATCTTGGGTATTGGGTAAAAAGAATATCTGTTCTAGTCCATATTTATATTACTATTTATCATTTTTTTTTAATTCTTACTGTTATAATCGAATTTGTTTCTATGAATTCAATTTTAGCAAATATTTTTGTTTTTTTAATTGCAATTTTGCTAATTTATTTTAATTAAATTATTGATAAATTTTATTTTATTAATTGGAATTTTATGGAACTTTTTATTAATTGATTACATTTTTGTCAGTCATAAATTGATACTATATTAAAATTGTTTGAAATAATAATTATTTCAAACAATTTTAATTATTGTTTGAATTAAATGTGACATTTTGGTGAAATTTATATTATGTGGCTTTAATAGTAAATTATTTATTCATAAAATTATAATCAAATTCATTTAACTATATGTTTTAAATCTACCAGATATTTTGTATTTATTAATTGATTTTGTATGGATCAAAATTGTAGTCTATATTGAAATTATCTAACTGATTGTTCAATTGATTTGAATTGTTGGACATTTTGATGAACTCGATTAATTGAAACGCATAATGAGGATATTATTGTGAATTGTATTATTATAAATGGATTGCCGATGAAATTTATTTAATTTATTGTAACTTTATTATCAATCATTTATTATTAATTAATTTTAATTTTCATGAGTGATATCATCCAGAAGGTATAGGACTAGGGCCATTTTTTCATTGGTCTGATGGCTTTTGACTGGGGAGTGGGAATGGCCGTTTGACATATTTTCTATACAAAATCTGTCGGGCCGCCGTTTTTGTGCCTCGGTTGGGGGTAGACGGAGTATTGAGGGTTCGGGCCTTGGTTGTTTTGATAAGATTGAATGTGATTGTTGACATTTTAATGGAATCGATTGGATTGATTGTAATGTAGATATAATGGAATCATAGGGTCTATAAATATAATATTTGTTATGATTATAGTGAGATAATTTATGTCATTTCTTACTGCATGAAATGGATTAGATGTTAGTGATTGTAATAGTTGTAATATTTTGTGTTTTTTGAAAATAAATGGCTTATTATTATTATTATTTTGGTAAACATGGACTGTTTCTGAGCTCTTTGGCTAGTTTAAATTACATCAACGGGACAAGCCAAGTCAATGTAGCGTGTGGTGATTTTTTATAATGAAGAAGTGTTGTGAACTGTTTCATTTTCTTCAATTTGCATGAACTTCCTCACTATTCTGCAGGTGTTCAAAATTGCGGCTTTTTGAAGTGTAATGTAAACTGAATCTTTTACGTCTAGAAGTTTAAGGCTATGGTGGAGATGATTGGGTATAACACCTGTAGTGGAGACAACTATGGGTACAACGTAAACTTTTTCTTGCCTCCAGATTCTGGTCACCTCTTCCTTTAGTTCCGCATATTTGCTTATTTTCTCTCCTATAGTCTTTTGCAAATTATGCGTGTTGGGTACTGCAATATCTATAAGGTAAGTGATTTTGTTAACTTTGTCTTGGAGAGTAATATCTGGTCTATTGAAGTGAACTGTTCTGTCGGTCAGAATTGCGCGATCGTAGTATAGTTTATGTGTGGTGTTTTCTAGAACAGTTTGAGGAACGTATTTATAGTACGGCGTTTTGGTATCTTGTATGAGTTTATGTTTTATTGCTAGATTTTGATGAATGACGTTTACTACCTGATTGTGTCTGTGAGTATAGTCAGTCTGTGTGAGCGTTGTGCATGCCCCTGTAATGTGTTGTATAGTCTCTGGCTGACTGCAACACCTACGGCATTTGTCATTCGTTATTGTGGGGTCTTTAATTATGTATTTCCTGTAGTTTTTAGTATTGATAATTTGGTCTTGTATTGCTATAATAAACCCTTCGGTTTCCGGGAATAAATTTCCTATTTTGAGCCATTTATTTGAAGCTATCGTATCTATATGAGACTGTTCTAGATCATGGGGGTGTCGTCCGTGTAGCACCTTCTTCTTCCAATCTTCTAGCTTTTGTTTTTGAGGGTCATTGTTGATATTGTAACTTGTATTCCCTTCGCTTAAGTTAAGGGGGGTGTAGTTAATATCGTTTGTGACTATGGCTTTATGTATGCTACTTGTGTGAGATTTTGTGTCAAAGAATGATTTTAGTCTAGTTATTTGTTTCTGCCAAAGATGATGAATGTCTATTAGGCCTCTCCCTCCGTACTGTCGTTTGATAGTTAGTCTTTCTACTGCAGATTTAGGGTGTAAGTTATTGTTTTTAGTTAGTATTTTGCGTGTTGTTCTCTCTATTTGTTGGATATCCGTTTTTGACCATTTGATCACTCCAAACGAATACGTAAGAATTGGTATCGCATAGGTATTCAATGCCTTTATTAAATGCTTTCCTGAAAGTTGAGTTTTACATACTGCGATCACTCTTCTCTTATATTCAGTGTTCAATGTGTGTTTAATCGCTGTGTGATCTAGCCCTTTGAGTTGCCTGTATCCTAAGTATTTATATAAATCTGTTGATTCCAATGCTGTAATTATTTCATTATTGTCAATTGCGTAGTCACCGGGTTTAATTTTGCCTCTAATTATGTGTACTGTTTTGCATTTGTCCAGGCCAAACTGCATGTTAATGTCTTTACTGAATTCTGTTGTGATTTCTATTAATGTTTTCATATCTTTTTCACTCTTTGCGTATAATTTAATGTCATCCATATAGATAAGATGAGAGATAGTGGTTACTTCTGTTGTGTGTTTTAAGCCATATCCGGCCTGACTGCGTTGCAGTAGGTGAGATAGGGGGTTCAGAGCGAGACAAAACCATAGAGGGCTCAGGAAATCTCCCTGATAAATGCCTTTTTTAATAGAAATATGTCGTGTTGTTACAACGTTGTCGCGAAAATTTAATTGTAGAGTAGTTTTCCATCGGGGCATAATACTTTGCAAGAAGCTTATAATTTTTGGGTTTATTGTATATATCTGTAATATTTGGATCAGCCAGGAATGTGGAATGCTATCAAAAGCTTTTTTGTAATCAATGTAGGTGCAGTGTAAATTTCTATTTTTCGTAGCAGCATGTTTATGTATTATTGAATCTATAACTAGTTGTTCCTTACACCCCATGTGACCCCTGCAGCCCTTTTGCTCTTCTGCTATTATGTGGTGTCGTTCTATGTGTTTATTGATTTTTCTAGTGATGGCTGACGTTAAGATCTTGTATATTGTGGGTAGGCATGTAATTGGTCTGTATTGGGCAGGCTGTGGTGAGTATTTGTCTTTTGGTAACATGTAGGTTATTCCTGTAGCAATAAATTCGGGTATATTTTGTTTGCCTAAAATAAAGTCTGTAAAATGTTTGTTTTAATTTTTTTTTATTATTATTATTGTAAACACATCGCATTACTGAATCCACAGGACCACGACTCGGCGCACCCACGTGAGCCATGGATTTTCCGGCACGATACTCAAGAGTAAAAGCAAAGCCTTAAACTTCAAGCCACAAATCACGTTTGATCCATGTCCAGCGTAACGCGCTACAATCGGTTACTAGAATAAATTTTAAACCTGACACGTATACCTTAATGTTTTTTTTAGGCTCATGACAACAGCCAACGTCTCTAGTTCGAAACTGTGATACTTTTGTTCGACAGACGTAGTCGTGACGACTCGCATATGCGACTGGCTTCCACGCACCATTCGGCTGCTTCTAAAGCAATATTCCACCTAACTCTATTTTGGACGAGTCTGTATGAATTTGGATTTGATAATCCGGATTAAACATCGCCAACACTGGTTGTTTTACTATTATAATTGATTCAATGAGATGGAATGCAAGAGACTGTTCGTCACCCATACCCATGGTTGGTCCTTTTTGGTTAGGATAGTGATAGGACGAGCGAGACTACCGAAATTGGACACATACTTCCTAAAATAATTTGCCATACCCATAAACTGACGTACCTGATGTATGTTTCCAGGCACATCAAAGTCATGAACTGCCGTGAGTTTATACTTGGACGGTCTGACTTCGCCATCACATACCTTATGCCTTAAATACTCTATACTTGAAACTAAGAAAGAATACTTGTCTAACCACATTAGCATTCCGTATTTTGTCAATTACGGTTTTGAGACGGTGCAATGCATCATCAAACAATCGAAAATATTGTGCATTGCGCGCTGAAGCTGACGGTGCATTCACCAATCCAAAGCTCATACGCGTATAATGGTAGTGCCCATCCGGTGTTATGAACGCTTTATACTGTTTACTATCATCAGTAATTTGAATACAATGATAGGCTGACATAATATAAAGACATTTGAAAACGCGTTGCTTGGATAACCGGTCTAACTGATCATATATTACGGGTAAAGGATAGCGTTCCTTTTTAGTAATTTTATTTAATGCAAGGTAATCCACGCGCATGCGTATTTCACCAGACTTTTTGGGGTACAATATGAGGAATTTGATTCCTCCACTATTCCTTTACTCAATAAGTCTGATGCAATATTACGGACTTTCTCCGGTATCCTAAAGATATTTGATACGCACAGTAATACGGGCTTCGTACTCGCATCAGTTACTTTAATGTGCATTTGGACTGAACATTTTCCAATTTTATTTTCACTACCCGAAAAATAATCAGAATATTCGTGCAGTAAAGATTCTAGGTCATTCACGACATTTGGTTCCAGGTAATACCCTATTTTGTATTTATTATTATCGTCCGTTGTTATCGTCGCTCGCGCCACGCATCGGTTGCGCGGTAGTTTTATGACCTCATTACTAATATTAATACTGTTTAAGAAAACTTTGCCATCAATAACCTCGGTGTCGCATTTGGGAATAATACACTCCACCCTCTGAGTATTATAGGTATTCAGTAGCACGCAGTGTAATCGAACCAGAGACAAAATCAAAACAAGATAATAGTATTCCATTTACACCGGGTTGCAAAATTACTTCGTCATCCGAAACTAACTTGACGCACTCAACTTCACTACATGCAATGGCAGGTAGTTCTAGAAATTGATTTGCATTAAATATCTTTAAAGATGTCGGTGTTTTAATCACGTATACGGTGGAATGATGGCCTATTATAGTGCCAATATCTTGAGCAGAGTCAGTTACTATGAAAGCCTTACAATTACAAGTAGCCTCGTCAACTTGAATTTTAACAACTACCACACCGATCGGATAAATTTTGGCAAGGACCGGACAAAACAATATTTTCACAAGGACACGCTTATAATTTTAATCGATTAGCTACTGATTCTTTTATTGTGATGCAAGCGCTTCCAAAATCAATAAAACCTTGCACAGAGAAATCATAATTTTTTGGTCATGTAATATTTCGAACTACCCGACGCATCAGTGATTACGCGCACCGTATTCTTTGTTTGTCATTTTCTTTATTAGAAATTGTACGACGATTTTTAAGTTATAAACATTTTTTTTTATACTATACCTATTTTGCCACAGTAACTACATTTTTTATTTTTTTAGTTAACAATTAGTTTCGTAATGACCGCGCATAGCCTTTTAGTTTAGAGAAACAATTAAATATAGCAGTTTGTTCGTCCCAACCGTATATGTTTAAAATACCCTCAACATTGAGATAATAATGTACTACCCACTTATCTCAATGACCCTCAACTTTTCTAATCCATTGTTCTATTGTAATCAAAGAAATATGAGGATCGAATTCTGGTATTGGATCGCTACGACCGATATACCTTAAGGAAGTTGAGCCTATCTCCAACGCATGGATCCTTTGCTAGTGTGTGCCTGCGGGGACCCGTTTCCGGAACGCGCTAACGGAATTTTGTTAGGTTCTGGTGGCAATTGGTTCACGAAGGGTACCGCCGATAGCGGCGTATAGGAACGAAGATTAGGCATCTGCGTCCTTATTTGCCCCATTCGACGCGGCGCCAGAACTACCCTCGGATGCGGGTATCACGCTAACTCTGCCTTGCAAGACTTGATTTTTTAATAATATTACGCGTTCTAGTAATCTACGTGTGTAGTTCTAGTTCAGCTGATCTAATAACATCTTTGACTAGACAGCGACGCAAAGATTTTCCATTGTCGCTGTCGTCCTTATTTTTACATTTACTTTTTTTCATAGTGTCCCATTATTATAAAATAATCACAAGAAGCAATAGATAGGGTACACAGTCAAGTGTGGTCAAGTCAGTTGTTATTTTAAAACACTTACGTGGGCTGCAATGGTTCAATCCCAATTCTGAACTGTAAGAGCTCAGAAAAACAAGGGAAAATAATTATAAAATATTTAATTAAAAATAAACTTATGCAGTACAATAAAATGTTATGTAGGTCCTAAGCCGTCGGTTTCCGCCAGAAAAGAGAACGCGAGCCTCGGTACAATATGCGAGCTAGGCAAGCGGCCCACGCGTTGCTATCTTTACAGTTGTCAACTTCATGACGGCTCTCGAGCGCCATCTATCGCCTTACACTAGGCAAGCGTGCTTCACCGTCGACCACATCATCGCTTACCATCAGATGAGATAGTGGTCAAGCGCAAGCCTATATATATATCTAACGACCTAGATGATATTGAAGTATCTACTCGTATGTCGTACACTTGTCAACCGGACCAGTATAAAGATTATCTACAGCCCTCAAATGCACTAAATATTTTACACCTAAATATCAGAAGTATCACTAAAAACTTTGACGAACTTAAATGTCTATTAGTCACAATGGAAACGACATGCGACGTTATTGTGCTATCTGAATGCTGGCTTAAAAAAGCAGGAAATATACCTATATTGGATGGATATTCATCCCACCAAACTCGAAATGTAATTAACCAAAACGATGGCCTGGTCTTATATATTAGGAACAATCTGCGTCACACAGTAACTGAACCAATTTTCATTGACGCTAGCTGCTTAACTTGCTCCCTAGATAACAACTTAACTATCACTGCCTTATTTAGACCACCATCTCAGAGAAATATTGACCCATTCTTAGACAGCCTAAATAATGTTATCCTCAACCATAAAAATCACAATCACATCACAATTATTGGCGATGTAAACATCAATATCAGCCCTGATAACAATGACCCACGCTCTTATCAGTATCTTAACATGACGGCATCTCATGGATTTATCCCAGCCTACCTTCTTCCTACTCGCCTGCACAACTGTATAGATCATATCCTATTAAAAACAACAACAAAGCGACTACTTTAATATTAAAAACGTCGATCACAGACCACTCTGCAGTCTTGCTAAATCTCGAAAATAATTAACCTAATAAAAATAAAGTCCATACGGCTTGCCTTAATCTCGCAAATGCTATCTATCTCTGACATCGAAAACAGTAACTTCTTCATTTTAGATACAATAAATGACCCCAACCAAGCTACCAATGAACTATTAAATATAATCTCCCCCATACTAATTAAAAATACTATTTCTCAAACAATCCCATGCAAGCAAAGAATTATAAAGCCATGGATAACTACGGGACTTCTGAGATGCATACGTAATAGGGACAAAATACACTATGAAACAAATAAAGATCCATATAATCATATTCTAAAACTAACCTATTTACGATATCGCAATTTTTGTAATAACTCATTAAAAAGGATAAAATCGGACTATGAAGCAAAAGAATTTCAAAAAGCAAAACATAACCCGAAAAAAATGTGGGAAACTGTCCGTAGTTTAACTGACACTAAAAGCATACGCTCGACATCAACAGAACTCCTATCAATTGAGAAGTGCCCTACTAAGTCTGTCAACACAATTAACACTTTCTTCGCAAATGTTGGTATACATCTTGCTAATAATATACCTAACGAAAGCCCACCCAGTCTTCTAGCACTCACCAACAAAGTATAGCCAACTCAATGGTTATTCTTGAAACAGACGAAGAAGAAGTTAATTCGATTATAAACAGCCTCCGAATTGACAGTGCTTCCGGTTGGGACGGCATCCCTCCAAAATTGCTAAAACACGCTAGCCACATCCTGGTCCCACCTATCACACGTATATGCAACCTGGCGATAGCTACTGGTATATTCCCCAGTGCGCTAAAAAAAGCTATCGTACATCCAATCGAACCCTATTTTTATCACCCGACTTTTAGTCGGGTGATAAAAATAGGGTCACGAACTATCGCCCAATTTCAGTCCTTCCAGCAATCTCCAAAATTCTAGAGAGAATAATGTATAAACGCCTTAATAATTTCTTAAACAAACACAAAATTATCTCCCAAAACCAGTTCGGTTTTAGACGCGGATTATCCACAGAGGACGCGGTGACAAGCCTTCTCGACTTTTTAGTTGACAAAATCGATCATAAGTTCAAGTGTCTAGGTATCTTCCTAGACCTATCGAAGGCGTTCGATACTGTGTCTGTTCCTCTACTTCTCTCTAAACTTGAAACCATCGGCGTCCGTGGCATCGCTCACACCCTATTTAAAAGTTTTCTTACTGATAGGATGCAGCTCGTTAGGATAGGAGAGTATGTTAGCGAAGCAAATCCTGTAGTTGTCGGAGTCCCACAAGGAAGTTTTCTCAGTCCTCTACTTTTTCAAATCTACGTTAATGAACTCTGTCAGCTATCCCTCCCCTGCACAAAAATAATAGCGTACGCGGATGACACGGCACTTCTATATTATGGCCATGATTGGACCTCAGCTAAAGAGACTGCCGAAAAGGGACTCGCCGAAGTGATGTTATGGCTAGAACAAAACAGCCTCACATTAAACATTGCAAAAACTAACTTCATAACTTTTGGCCTAAGACGTGCTGCCCTACCTCAAGATGGTTCATTACATATGAAAGCTCACAAATGCCCCAAACTTTTCCCCCACTGCACATGCCCCGTTGTAACTAGAGCACCAGTTGTCCGATATCTCGGTGTTCAACTAGATTCCTGCCTATCCTGGAAAACACATATACAAACAGTATCCACTCGAATTCGTAAACTTATTTTTCTTTTCAAGAAGCTAAGGGTATCTGCAAACAGCGAAATCCTCAAAATAGTTTACTCAGCACTAGGCGAATCAGTGTTGAGCTATTGCATCACTGCATGGGGAGGTGCTGCCAAAACTGATATGATTCAAGTAGAACGAGCTCAGAGAGCGGTTATTAAAGTGATCTTAAAAAGACATTTTAGATTCCCAACGCGACAACTATACACAGATTTCAGTACATTAATGGTCCGACAACTGTATATACACCGCGCAATCATGCGTAAACACGCAACTCTTCCGTACAGTGAAAATAACAGCCCGACAGTAAGAAGAAGACCCAAACTGGTCTGTCCCACAACTCATACAAAAACTACATTTGCTAGACGCCACTACCCCTACCTAAGTGCCCTTATCTATAACAAAATACATCAACAATTTAATATACATACATTAAACAAACACAAAAGTAAAAAAATAACTAAAGACTACCTCCTTACCCTAGATTATAATGAAACAGAATTACTGATTAAACCGCCATGCCAATAAATAATTATTAGTATCATATACACTTACATTTACACAACTACAGAAACCGCAAATCATCACCCTCACACTCATTACAAACACATAACACACAAACACACAAACTCACACCCACACACACCACACCAACATCACAAGCACATACTTTGCGCACGCGCTTACCCACATAATTTTATTGCTACTGTTACACGTTTTTGCTTACAATGTTTTTAAAATAACCATAACGGACGAATGGTTGGCCCCTATAACACAGGATTTTCCTAGCATCGGGGCCAATATTCACAAGATTGAGCAGAAATATGCCATAATATTATTGTAGTAATGTAACATGAATCTATGTATTTCTTCTTTTTTTGCTAAAATAAATTATTATTATTATTATAGACAATAAAAAAAAAAAAAAAAACTAACAAAGGCATACTCGATAAAAAAAAAAATTAATGTTCAACTTCGACGTTTCATTAGTATTACAATTTGGAGCTAAATGTATATAAGTAAACTAAGTTTATATTGGATCTGAGCACGAAAAGTATCCTCGTACATAATCGCACAATACATCTATACGCCAGTATTCAGTAAAGAGTTAGGTAGAGATGTAACTTTTATTACTTATTTTTTATTTATTTATTCAATAAGGCATGCCAACAACATATTTTAAAAATTCATTACAGATTCAATGACATACAAGATGGTCCTGTGCAAACATGCCAGTTAGAGGCGTGCACATTATTCACGTCTTAAATTACAATTTTATTTTTACGAAATTAATGGGGGCTGAGTCACTCGCATCCGTAGGAGAGTTACCCGTATTGATGTTACCCTACACGTAGTCCCCGGGTGGTGCTAATCAGGTGACACTAACTGGTGGTAGGCTTCGGCCGAAGGATTGTGACCACCCACCCGGCAAAGACGTACCGCCAAGCGGCCTAGCCGTGTTCCGGTACGATGCTCGGTGTAGCCACTAGAGGAGTTGGGTCGAGATAGTTGTTCCACTGCATGCTGACCAGTTTGACTCGCGCTGTTTTGGGCGTATCGGGAGACTAGTCGCGGAGGGTAGCGGGTTCCGAGGCACGGTGCGCCGCTGGCTGACCGCAGGTAGTTGGGGGCCCAAGTAGTGGACATCTCCGGGGGGGCTCGGGCGTCCCCGCAGTCTCCGAACTAGTGCCCCAATGATGGCGTCCTTTCAGTGCGTGTCTGTAGGTTAGTAGCGTGGAACCTCATCTCACTTCCTTCTCCTCTCCTTTCACTCTATTTGAACAAAATAATAGTAAGAAATAAAAAGAAAACTGGAGTTAAACAGCGGCTGCACCCCCTCCCCCACAAAGTGCATCTCACTAATATTAGAGGTCTGCACTCCTCCAAATGACAGCCTCGACAGATGGTCGTCGAGGCTCTTGGCCATCAGGCCGTTGGACGTAACGACAATCGGTACAATGATCGCCGAGTCCACATTCCACATGTCGACAACCTCGTGTGCTAAGTCGATATACTTGATTTGTTTCACTTTCTCAGTTTTCACGAGGTTCTCGTCATGCGGCATGGTGACATCGATTAGCATTGTGCAGCGTGCTAATCGGTCTATCACCACTATATCCGGCTTATTGGCAACAAGAGTCCTATCAGTGATGATAGACCGATCCCAGTACAACGTGACATGGTAATTTTCGAGAACTGGGTCGGGCACATACTTGTATACGGTACCTCCGATTCCACTAGATTGTACTTCAAAGCAATTTGCTGGTGAATAATCCTGGCCACTTGGTTATGCCTGTGTAAGTACTCACCGTTAGCCAGACGAGAACAACCAGAGATAATATGTCTGATGGATTCACCCGGACGGTGGCATGCAAAGACCTTATACGTATTTCTTACTACTAGACTGTGTACCAAAATTTTTTGTTTAGCTAAAATGAAATCTATCATCATACACCTAGGTTAGCTATTTCCTTATCAGCGGTAGCTAACCAAAAGCGGTCCTGGCGAGAGGGTTTCTGCTGGTAGTGTGTCCTTGTCTGACCTCTTGCTAGCTCAACTAATCAATGAGTTTGGTAGAAATGGTAGAAAATTTTATATTTTTCTTTTTATACCAAAACGAACCATCCATAGACTTTGACACGTATTTAAATATTTCTAGAAAAGTATATAAATATTTCTACAGTTCCTATATTCAATCAATTCGTTTTATTTAAAAAAAATATTCATTAATACTGAGTAAGAGAAGTACTTTTAAATGTTTGGGCCTGGTAATACTAAATGTAGGATGGTGGTTTGCGGATTTTTTGGCGGACTTTGTTCGAGTGAAATTCAGCGGCTGTCAATATTTTTTGCAAATTGATTCCTAGTGGAATACAATTGGTGCAGTTTTATTTCTCAACTGTCTACGCAACTGGACAATATGTGAAATCATAGAGATCCTTTGTGGTATATTTAGCTGCCGGTATTTCAAAGCACCGTCAGAAGACTGCAGGGTCATCTAACGCCTCTCCTTCATGAGCTTGAGAATAGGATCAGAGAGCTTTTTGTTCCAATCTATATGATGGTCTTGAAGAATGAAACTTGAAGAGACTTGGGATTTGAGGATTATTGAGTCCTCCGCCTCTCTTCGAACTTCAAATAACCCTTTAATACTCCATCGTAAACTGCTCAATTCCTCTTCGAGTTCGGTGATATTTTCGTCGGTCCGGAGTGTGCGCGTGTTGTGCGTTGCTAGGTCCAGTCGTCGGTATTTGTTGGGGTAGCCCGATCTCTTCATAGCACCCCTTGCCATACCGTAACCTCGACCGCTACCGTAGTCGAGGGTACAGGCTGCCGGGCAATAGGGGCTATGTTTTATTTGTGCTATTCATGGGGAGTGCTTTGCAGGCGGGTTGGCGTTCGCAGTATGGTTGTTACAAATGCACAAAGAACGCTGCTGCCCATTCTCTGGTTTTTCCCTTAGTCGCCTTTTACGACACCCACGGGCAAACATGTGATGGTGAAATTCTGTACGCAAGTTAATGAAAAAAAAGTGTTTATATTTTTTGATATCTACATCACTAAGATGTAGATACGAGAAGTCGGTGTCTTTCGTAGGTACCATTTTTTTGCGTTATGGGCCCCGACTTCAAAAAATAAAGTTATATTTCACTTTGTAGTTTTGTATCTGGAAGTCGGTAGTATTTTTTTGCAAAAAGTTTTTTTATTTTTCACTTTTTAGTTGTACCTACCTAATAGGCAAGTCAGTAAGGTAACTTTAACGCCAGAATAGATTTCATGAAACTTGAACATAACCGATGAAATGAGAGATCTGCGTACCTCTTATGAGCGTACTGACGTGATGTTATGTTATGAAATGGTATTAACAATAAACAGACATGCGATTGCAGCAATCCCGAGAGATTTGCCGTTATTTTTTGAAGAGTTCTGTTGTATATCTCCGAAGTTCTTCATCAGATATTCACCAAATTAAAATGGGACCAAACTCGAAACATATTTTTTCAAACAAAAAAAGAATTTTCAATATCGGTCAACAATTGACGGAGATATCGGTGAACATACACAAAAAAAAAAAAAAACTAACATAATGACGAACATAGAACCTGGAGGAGGTTCTATGTTCGTCATTATGTTAGTTTTTTTTTTTTTTTTGTATGTTCACCGATATCTCCGTCGGGCAGCTAGTGCCCGACATTTGCCCGGGTGCTAGTGTGGTTTGGTTGTAGGTTGGTGGTGAAATGAGGTGTGATATGACCTGAGCACCTCTTCTCAACCGATAGCCCAGGTCCGAACCCTCAGGAAGTGTAATGAGAGGGTTCAGACCTAAACAAAATCACAGAGGACTCAGACTGTCGCCCTGAAATATTCCGCGCTCAATCCTTATAGGTTCGCTGTTTTCCTGAATCTGTCGACATCCTGGATAGTGAAGGACCGTCCTCCACTGCCCCATACATGACGTCAGGAAGGCGCGCAGTGTTGCATCAATTTTATACAACTCCAGCACCCTCATGTTGGCTAATGGCAATGTCTATGAGGAGCAGGTTCTTTGTACCGCGGGACCCGTTCCTACATCTATTCTGAGAAGACAGCAGACATGATGGTGTTATTGTCAATATGTTGATTAATTTTCGCTCTCAGTATGGATGTTAGAACTTTATAGACCGTCGGTAAACACGTTATCGGTCTATAGCTTTTAGGTTCCGCAGTACTATCCGATTTATAGAGCAGGTAGGTTATTCCTGTCGTTAGGAACTGGGGCAGCGGCCCTGACTCTAAGGCAGACGGGAACTGAGACACCAAACGAGCGTGCGACCTTTGGAACCATTTAATCCAAAATTTTTGCAGTCCGTCTGGCCCTGGAGATTTCCAGTTGGGCAACGGACGCACTGCAAGAGCCACATCTTGGAGGCTGATGGTAATTGCTCCCATTTGTGGTATCGGATCGCACGCTTGCTCGACCTCTCGAGTCCAGTCACCCTCGGTGTGACTGACAGGCACCGACCAGATATCGCGCCAGAACGAATACATGGCGTCATTATCCGGTAGGCGAGTATCAGTCACATCTTAGTCGGGTCGCTCCCAAGCCCTATAAACCCACCTTACGTTGCTCTGAAATGTGTGATTTTGAGTGTATCGCTCCACTCGCCGCTTGTACCGACGAATACAGCTTGCCCACGTCAGGAAGTCGATACGTTCTTTGACGCGGGGCAGATAATCTCGAGAACTGATATCAGTCCCCGAGAATGCCCGCCTCACAAAGCGCATCACTCTAAGGCGAGTGTTGCTCTCCCTGAAGCAAATAAGCTTGCCGATGACTGCTCTGGCCTCACCGATACGACGCTGAATCCTATACTGTCAAGCTGGTATAGCTGGTCGTGTAGCTCTGTCAGTTTTGGAAAACTTGACGTTAGCTACACGACATGCCGCTACAGCCGCACAGTACAAGATCGAGTGGGTATCTTTGCTGCTATCAAAATCAAAATATCTTTGGTTGGGAACTATCGTCTTATCTCTATCCTTCCGACACTTGCCAAGGTTTTAGAAGCAATAGTATGCCCAGATATTCAAAACTATTTTGACAAGTATCTTTCTGACCACCAGCATGGCTTTACTGCTGCAAGATCCACCAGCAGTAATTTAGTCACTTTTGTTGATAATATCGCAGCTTCACTTGACTTGAATCAGCAAGTCGACGCCGTATATACTGATTTTAGTAAGGCTTTTGACAAAGTTTCCCACGGAGTGTTAATTCAAAAACTTGCAGCGTACGGCTTTGCTGGTTCTCTTCTTAAATGGCTTCACTCTTACTTAACGGATAGATCCTTTTATGTCGTGGCCAATGGTTTTAAATCCGAAACCCTTATCATTACCTCCGGTGTTCCGCAGGGTTCCCACCTAGATCCAGTTATATTTATCATCTTTGTTAATGACCTTCCTCATTGCTTCATTTACTCCACCCCATTCCTATTCGCCGATGACCTTTTCTTTTTTCTTTTCTTTTTTTTTTTAAAACGAGACAGGACGATACAGGAGAAATTCCTAGTGTGGGGCAACCACACTAGGAATTTCTCCTGTATCGTGGGTGCGTTTACAAACATATAAACTCACATACACAAACACCCAGAGCTGGAACAACTATTTTAAGGTCATACAAATATTTGTCCCGTGAGGGAATCGAACCCGCGACACGCAGCGCAGCAGTCAATCGCTCAACCACAACGCCGACCGTGCGCCCTGAAAATAGTTCGTGATATAGACTCTCAAACCGATTCAACATTACTTCAAGAGGACTTGAATAGACTTTTGAACTGGTATAGGGACAATAACATGCAGCTAAACGTAGAAAAGTCTTCCCAAATTACATTTACTCGGCAGTCAAATTTTATAGATTTCAATTACAGTATGAATGGTACGTACCTCAGTAAAGTCGATGTGATCAGAGACTTGGGAGTCTTTCTTGATCGCAAGCTAACATTTATTCCTCACATGGACAATATTATAAAAAAAGCCTCCAAGACACTCGGGTTTGTATTACGAAATGCCAAATGTTTTCGCAAGCCCAAAACTAAAATTAAACTTTTCTACTGTCTCGTCCGTACCATATTGGAATACTGCGTTGTTGCGTGGCGTCCCCACTATGCAACACATAGTCTTAGGTTAGAGCGGATCCAGAAAAGGTTTATAAACCATCTTGCTTATTCTGCGGAATTAGCCAAAAAGCTTCGGAGCTACGCAAAACGTCTTAAAAATTTAACATTACTTCACTTAAAAAAAAAACTTCACAGTAAAATAGACTGCCCGCATTTGTTAAGTACGTTTAATTTCAACCTACCCTACAATTATCCGCGTCACCCGATCAAACTTTTACGTCCTCCATTCTGAAAAACTGTATCAGGATCCAACTTCCCCATTCCCAGAATTTGCAGGCTTCTTAATAATTGCGATGAAGTAATTGATATTTGTTGCACGTCACTTCAAAAATTCAAGCGCCAAGTTCACCAAAAATAAATAATCACCATACTGTTTTTTGTTTTATATCTACCTACATAAAAATTATGTTACTATATTAATTTCTGAAGACCACTGTTTTTATGTGCCATTTCTGCACTATTATTGTAACTTTTGTTTTAATTTTGTTTTTGCATGCTGTGTCTATCGCATCATATTGTACACCTAGTTTATATTATTGCTTGTATTATAAGATTATTGTTAGTGTAACAATTGTAGATAGGCCAATAAATAAATAAAAAAAACATTTGATAGCTGCGAATCTACAGCACACACCAGCGCCCTATTTTTCCTATGCATGGGCAGAGGAGGTAATCGAGGTCTAAGATCAGGCGGTGTGTACCGATACTCTCGGAATGCACACTCCAAAGCGCTCCTCAATCGTGCATTGCATTGGGTACTCACAGATATAGCCTCGTCACCGTCGTCGTCATCCTCAACAACATGATCAGGTTGCGGTGAAACACTGGGTTGCAGTTGCACCGCGGCCGATAGCAAGGCTGGCGAGACACGGCTACTGCGTGATTCCTCACGCAGTCTATCAAGTACGGCATCATCCAGCATACGGTTACGTTGGATGACCCGCAACTGATCCGATAGACGTTGGGCCGACACGTTGACAGCTGGCTCAAGAACCTAAAACAGAAAGAGCATCCGACCACGGTACGCAGTCAGGTTACTTCCCACCTCTGTAGCCCCAAATTATGCGCGCATGACGATTTCGTTAATTGATTGCGTACGTCATGCATGCGCTGCACACTTCCACCAGTAGCGGGGACCCAGTCAGAGGCCGATGGGCCTCGAAGTCCCAGGCTGTCCGGCGGCCGGCGTCCTCCACGTCGATGCGCAGATAGTGATGTCGTCGGCGGAGAGAAGTATTAGTCGCTCGAGCTAGACGCAACTGCAGCGTCCGGGATCGCTTGACTCACGGTGGTAGGGAGTCCCGGCGGCTGCGAGGCCGAGCTGAGCGACGAACTCGAAGATGTTGGGCGTGTGTTCTTTGCTCGGGCCTGGGTTCGTGTCAACATTTTCTTTTCAACTTGTCATTTTTTAGTCTGATTTTGTTTGGTTCGTCATTTTAGTTATATTATTTATTTTCTTCTTGTTGGTTTATCTATACCAATATTATAAAGAGGAGAGATTTTTTTGTTTATTTGATTGTTTGTTTGTTTGTACTGAATAGGCTCCAAAACTACTGGACCGATTTCAAAAATTCGTTCACCGTTGGGAAGCTACTCTATCCTCGGGTGACATAGGCTACTTTTTATCCCTGTATTCCCACGGGAACGGGAACTACGCGGGTGAAACCGCGAGGCGTCCTCTAGTTATAAATATATGTAGACATTATTTAAATTTATTTTTATGTAGATATAGCGATTGTATGATTTGATAAATATATTCTAGAAAAATCTAAGAGCTAAGAAATTTTAAGTGTCACTCTTGACAAGTCAGGCCACATATCTATTATTATTATTATTATATTCTAAGACTTGTAATAGTCGCGCCTACTGACATCTACCGGGAACAAATCCGGGACACCGAGTTTAAACTGAGAAATTACAAATAGACAAATGCAATTGTACACTAACGCAGGTATGTAGT
This sequence comes from Orthosia cruda, assembly GCA_964057195.1. Taxonomy (NCBI): domain Eukaryota; kingdom Metazoa; phylum Arthropoda; class Insecta; order Lepidoptera; family Noctuidae; genus Orthosia; species Orthosia cruda. Next base: position 34,788,215 of record OZ059838.1, read on the forward strand.
TTCTTGTATTTTTCTCCATCTAAAGAATGAAAATACGTTTATTTGGCACAAAAGGTAAACAATATTTGAAACTGTCTTTGCTAATGGACGGCATAGTAAAATGTTGTTAATATTTAAACGTTATTATCATTCAAAAGTGCTTTTTAATGGTCTGATTGGAATAAATGAATTAACTTCGACTGTCCATACTCCACAGATAATATAGTACTACAGACTATACTAACGAGACAGTCGATATTTTACTTGCAAATTATCTTGTTCCTGCAACATTGATTCCATTAGTACAGGAGCTTGATTGTGTTTTGATAGTTTGTTAGAGCAAACTGTGCAAAGTCTATCCAAACACTGGATAGTTGATGTGAATATTGAATTAATTGAATAGAAGTTGGCTGAAACAATATTTTGGTTATGACTGGAGAAGTTGGGGTTTGACTACCTTGATGATCAAGGTTTCTTAAACTCAGTTTCTGATTTGATATTAGTACTTTGTCTTCTTGTCAAACTTTACTTTAGTATTACCTATGTTGAGCTCTCCAATTCAATACCCGAAATTCATAATAATCTTGTTTTTTTTTTTAATACATTGCGCGGCAATTACCAAAATAAATATAATGATGATTATTTAAAATATCAAAGTTATGTAGATCTTGTTGTCCGTTCAAGTTAGCCCGTTAAAATAGGGTTACCCTTACATAAATTCCAAAGAAGCTAAAAATTAAAATGAACTTTAGGGATACAATTATACTGAAATTGTCGAAAGTCTTCATCGATACCATGTGTGCAAAGATCCAAGGTCAAAATGCCCAAAACTCAGTATTTTACTTAATTCTTGGCAAGTAGTGATTTTACTGTAATTTGTTTTCAGACCAAGTTTGGTCCTTGTTCAATTGTGCACAAAAAATGCCTGCATAAGATTCACTAATGTTCATTAGTTTTCGAGATATGAGCCGAAGTACATTTTTTTGTGTTTATTTTTGTACTAGATATGTGCGTATGGTAATGAGAACCTAAGCTGCATTTTTCACGATAGGTGGCGCATCGACACTATGGCCCTTGAAAGCTGTCAATTCCAAACATTTTGTAACCTATCATTCTGTAAATGTATATTTTCTCGCAATATGCATCTGTGTACTGTGCCAGTACGCACCAACCCTGGTGTTAATTTATTTCCCAAAGATACAATGCTGAAAAGAAGTGGGCAAAGGCTATACATATTTATAAGTTATGTTACTGTCAAAGTAACTCTTCTCGGAATGCCATTTCTATTTTATTTTTTCACTTCTAACCTAAAACGTAAATCATAACGTACATTACAGTATGTTCTTTAATTTACGTAAATTTTCCCACCATGAGTCAAGTAAGAATTAACACGTTACAACTAAAAAAATATCCAAATTTAGATTATACCACTGACGAAAAATATTTTATTATATAAAAGTCTGCCCCTCAATAAGATCTGTTTTCTTGCCAGTTACTCAAGCTCCTCGTTTTTAGTTCTTCTTTCAATTCCTTATGCTTCCAGGTACAATACATATGATCAATAACGATGGTAGACCGGTTTTAACACAAAAATTGCAAAAAATCTGATGTAAACAAAGCGATAACAATTTGACAGCAGCAATTGCGCCGCTAGCGACATCTGCTCTGATAATTGCGCTTACATCCCCATTAGGCTAGTTAAATTATATTTGTATGCGTAAGAGAGCCGTTCAACACCCAAATTTACGTTTTCTGGTATGTTTTCATGTTTTCACAGCAATATTATCAATTTTGGGTACTTTCAGAAAGTTAACGGTACTTAAATATACCTTATTGCAGTGTTTTTTACTGTCAGTACTAAAGCAATAAAACGCTTCTGTACTGACAGCTTTTAATATTTTTGTGGGCTCTTTGACATCCAATATTTTTTTCGGACATGAGATGTTTATTGACTTTTAGCACATCATTGTTATTATCATATTAAACATAATTCCGATAACAGTAATCAACCAGAAACGTTCTAGTTGATTTAAACGTAACCATTGTTTTATTGTTCGTAATGTTGTTTTATTGTGGCAAGTTAACTGCGTCCTGAAATACAGGCTCTGCCTAGCTCAGGCGCAGTTGCTCAATTTTATTTTTGGCATATATGTAATAGCTTTAATAATTAAATCATAAAGTTCAAAATTGTACAATTTTATAGAGAAATAAATATAATATTTAATAATAAAATATTTTAATATATTTAAACATAATTATCATACCATGCGAAATGAAGGTTTATGTGCCCTTCTGCCCAACCAACCAACAGACTTGATGTTATGATGACCAGGGATATTTTCCTAAACCAAATTAATAATAAACCGGTAGGTACTTTAGCAGCACGTCCTCATTTTCACTGAATTTTAACCTATTTTTTAATAACAATGTCATCAACAGAATTGAAGCTTAGCTGGCAGATTGTTAAAATTAAGTCCAAACACTGTTACACCAAAACAGAGATTCTTCGTGTAGAGAGTTTTTAATTACAGTTCAGCAAAACTAAACCAACTTTTTAAATAAAAAGTTGTGTATGAAACTAAGTGAGTTGTAATAATAACTAAAAAAGTAATTTATTTAATATTCATTTAGTTTTGAGTTATTTTAGCTTATCTGGCATTTTGTGAGATTGTATATTTTAATTGGCAATTTTCCCTTCCCCAGGGTATCTTAAAAGGTACCTTACTAAGAGGTTATGTCAGAAGGATCATAAGAATACAAACCAGAATTTATTGCCTATTTTCACTTTCACTTTTGCTTTCTTTTTATCTTGATTTGATAAGTAAATAAATGTCACTACATTATTGCTCATTTTATTTGGTAAAGTTTTACTATTTTGTCTTTATAAAACTACTTTATTTATGTGCTGTAATTTATAACTGTTTTTGTGCCAAATCCTACTACTATTAAAAACCGTGAAAGTTTGTGAGGATGGATGGATGGATGGATGTATGTTACTCTTTCACGCAAAAAATACTTAACGGATTTTGATGAAACTTTACAAAAACTAGCTCTTATTTCTCTTATTTTTTTTTTTTTTTTTAAAGACGTAGCCCCACACTAGGAATTTCTTCCTGTATCGTGGGTGCGTTTACAAACATATAAACTCACATACACAATACCCAGAGCCGGAACAACTATCTGTAGGTCATACAAATATTTGTTCCGTGCGGGAATCGAACCCGCGACACGCAGCGCAGCAGTCAATCGCTCAACCACTGCGCCAACGGTGCGCCTAGCTATACATCAGAATAACACATATACTATAATTTATAAAGATATTGGGAGAAGAACTAATACCAAGCGGTCGGAGCCGTGGGAGGCAACTAGTAAATAAAAAAACAATCTCCCAATAAACCCAATAACACTAATATCTAATAATGAATGTTTTTTATTGATATTAACCAATATGATGCTTATTTCTGGTGTTTATATCTATCTACGACTATTTCTCTCTCTCCATGTATAATATATATTAATGAGTTAGCTAACTTTCGATAGTATTTTTTCAAAAAGATATTTCATAGTTTGGAGTTTTTAGGGTTCTCTATCTCGAAAAGAAAAACGGAACCATTATAGGATCACTTTGTTGTCCGTCCGTCCGTCCGTTTGTCTGCCTGTCAAGCCCCTTTTTCTCAGGAACGCGTAAAGGTATCAAGCTGAAATTTATATCTGATACTCAAGTCTACAGTCCCTTAAATCTGTGAATAAATCAAACTTCTAAACAAACGCAATCAAAAGATACAGCCGTTTATGCTGCAAATTGGCGCAAATTTTCGACACTCGCAAGTAAATCAAAACCTACAGGGTATTTCCCGTGAACTCACAATCTTGAAATTTGGTACGAAGCACAGTATATAAAGGAAAAATTGCGAAAACCGTAAATTTTAAGTTACATCATATAATAAAAATGTTTTTAATAATTTTAAACTTAACACCCCTTTCCTCATGAACGCGTAGAGGTATTAAATTGAAATTCATATCAAATACTCAGGTCTATAATACCTTTAAGCTGAGGTTTGTACGGAACCCTTGGTGCGCCTCGGACTTGGCCGTTTTTTTTTCAAATGAAAAAGCTTTAATATGTAGTGAGTGAATAACAATTTCCTCTGAAAATCAGTCGGAAGCTAAAACAAAATTACCAATCACTTGTCAAGTGGTTGATTAATCTTATTCGGAGAACCACAAGAAGTAGTCTGTTTACTACCGACGGCACACAAACTGCTCAACAGGGCAGGGATGGCGAATCTACTGCAAGCCGAATGCTAGGCATGATGATGAAAAACAAATATTTTATTCATTAACATAATAATAGAACAGAGCAGTGGTGGCCCAGTGGTAACAGTTTCGACTTATGTGTCGTTAGGCGCTTTATTTTATGTAAATTATTTAATCACCTCTCCTCTAAAAACGTTTGTGTTGTGAATTATCCTAAAATGGGTTTAGTGTAAGATATTTTTTCCTTTTCTTTATTCATTATTTTTTTTGGTACTAGCAAACGACTCGCGGTTTCGCCCACGAAGTTCCTGTTCCCGTGGGAAGACAGGGATAAAAAGTAGTCTATGTTACCCGGGGATAGTGTAGCTTCCCAAAGGTAAAAGATTTTTTGTAATCGGTCTAGTAGTTTTTAAGTTTATTCGTTACATACAAAAATACAAATCTTTCCTCTTTATAATATTAGTATAGATTATCTTAAAAAGCTTATACCACGCGGTAAGAGCTTTTGTTTAATATCATCATCATCATTTCAGCCGAAAGATGTCCACTGCTGGACGGGCCTTCCCCAGGCGTCGCCACATTGATCGATCCCGTGCGTATTTACCTTTATAGTTTTACCTAAATTCATTTAAAAGCCATGGTTTGCCATCCATGCACTTAAGACGCTCAGATCTCATCAAATAAAAAGCTCATTGCTTCTCCTGGCACGTTATTCAGGTACTTTGCTGAAACTTGTTACCTTAGAAGTGTTTGAAGGTAATCTAGGTATGTTGTCGGTCTGTGTGAACTTAGGCGTTAAGAGGAATACCTGGGGTTTTCATTTTCTTCTATACGAAGTGTGCAAGCTTATACTCCCTTGTTACTTACGGCTCTCTGTTACTGTTTTCTTTATAGTTACCTAGCAGGCTCCTTTCAGCCAAGGTATGTAATTATTTCTGGTAATATTAAGATAATTTTCTGCTGTCTGCACTTGTAGTATTTAAGGTTAGCCTGTTTTAATTCCCATCGGCATTGTTAAATACAGGTCTTCGGGTCCCAAGCCAGGAGTTAAACACCGGGGCCCATAGCGGCGTTGGGACTCCCGGACCCTATCTGAACCTGTACCCACGAAACTGCCGTAACGCAGCAGTGGAAAGCTATTGGGAGATATCCTGGTACCTATCTGACAGGTGGGAAGTGGTACTACTAAAACAATTTGTGCACTCTTACCTGAGATTCCCGCGGTGATCCTCTGGGCTCGCTCAATCACGCGCCTGGCCGAGGGTTTTAGGACAATGTATATATAATAAAGGACAATGATTGTGGTGCGTATAACCTCTAGAATATTACTAGTAAAATCACACGCGATTGAACCTAAATTATTAGAGTAATCTGGGCTATAATTGCTGATTCAGCAGTGCTAATTTAAAGCAGAAAAGTACGCAGATGAGACGAAAGGCAATGGATAAAGTTCAATTTACTAATTATGCCACATACCTTTGAAACAGCGATTCCCATGCAGATGCAGATGCCACGTTCGAGAAGTTCAGCTCACAGACTAGGTACACTATGCTGGCCAGCGGTACACAACACACTAGGTCTAGGTAATACAGATAACACTTTCCAGGTAGGTTCAATTAAGAGGTTTGGGTGAGAGGATTCGTGATGGACGTGCGCGCACTCAACCCATGGTTGCAAGAGACTGGCCACCATCGTGATGTAATAAAATATGATCTATAAATTAGGCTGTTCGATCAATTTATAAATTAAGCCCGAGACACTCTCTCAGAGAGAAATTTAAGGAGATTAATGTAATGACTGTGCCTTCTCAGTATATTTATGAAAATCTTTTATATACCCATAAAAATATAAAATTGTTTAAAAAATACAGTGATATCCATAACATAAATACTAGGAACAAACACAAATTTGTAGTACCTACAACAAGGCTCAAGAAAATAGGTGGCTCGTTTAGATGTCAATGTGTACGCTTTTATAATAAGCTTCCAAGCCACGTACAAGATCTAAGTCTTAATAAATTCAAGTCTTTCATTAAACGTAAGTTGTGCCAGAAAGCGTTTTATACAACAAAAGATTACATTGAGGACAAAAAGGCTTGGGATTGAGCTGCTCCAATTAATTTTGTTTTTTTATTATATTTTGCACTATGCATTTTGTTATTATAATTTTTTTTTTTTGGTTTTCTTGCAATGACAAGAATATTTACTTTTTAAAGTATTATATTATTTTATTTTAATTATTGTGAATGTGAAGACTATGTGGATATATTATTTTTTTTGTTTTTATTTAAATTTATCTTAGTTTTTAATCAAGGTCTGGCAGTTTGAGTAGTTTATGCGGCCTACCCTAATGTCCTTTCTTTGGTATTGTTCGTCGAATCGTTGAGCTCCTTAAATTCTGAGTTGAGCTGCTCGGTTATTGACAAATGCGTGCACTGACTGGACAGGTCCACTCAATCTGGCTGGTTCTTTCCTCAAAAGACCATTTCAGACATCAGTCTACATGGTCTTCACATGATCTAATCAAGATTTTGTCAGGACTTTAAAAGAGACTGTGACCTCTGAGTTTGTTTCGGCCTTTCTTCTCAGATCTGACTAGATAGGAAACGCCGACCTCATCTAGTTTTAAAAATATGTTCGACATGTAAAAGTGTTTGTACAAACCAACTTACAGAAATAAAATCATTTATCATTTATCAAAGGGTAAAAACGGGACCCGATTACTAAGACTCCACTGTCCATCTGTCTGTCTGTCTGTCACCATGCTGTATCTCATGAACCGTGATAACTAGACAGTTTCAAAGATGATGTATTTCTGTTGCCACTATAACAACAAAGTTCTGGAATGGTGACCGCGAATCGGAAGACGATACGTTCGAAGCCCTCCCACTAGGTGGACTGATGACCCTAGTTAAGGTTGCGGGAAGGCGCTGGATGCAAGACGCACGGGATCGGTCAATGTGGCGACGCCTGGGGGAGGCCTGTGTCCAGCAGTGGACGTCTTTCGGCTGAAATGATGAATTATGATATAACAACAAATACTAAAAACAGAATAAAATAAATATCTAAGTGGGGCTCCCATACAACAAGCGTGGTTTTTTTGCCGTTTTTGCGATAATGATACGGAAACCTTCGTGCGCGAGTCCGACTCGCACTTGGCCGGTTTTAAGATTTACTCACTTTAAAATAAATCAAATATTGAATATATGATTATTTTCTAAAACTACGCTACACAAAATATCTCATTATGCAAGACTAAGATACGACTTTTGATTTTGATTTTGACTGGTAAGTTGGCTATTTCTCCCTTTATTGAAGAGGACTCTCTTAAATTTTTGTTGAAGCTGTCTGTACGCCCACCCTAAAATAAGTCACTTAAGGCCACAGTAATGTTAAGGGTGTGAATGTATGATAAGCTAAAGGACCTACTCAGACCTAATAGCCTAACATTTCTTGCGAACCTAAGCCCTACAGCCCTAACCCACCATATACCCAGTATGTGATAAATAAATAAATAAATAAGCTCAGGATCGATAGTGGGCAGGATTGACAGGTTCCAGACGATGAGAAAAAAATATAATCATCACATCTAATATAAATATTTTACAGCGTATATAATATTTTGTCTTAATACACACTAATGTACAAATTTATCTGTCTCCTATGCGTTTAAGATATATAAGAAAGAACCAAACAGTACGTATAAGAGAGAACCAAACAGTATATTAACTGGGCCGCGCATCAGCCAGGCCGAGTGCTGTGTCAATGTCCAAATGTAACATTGAACACATTCCATCTCGTATTTTTGCTGAAATATCGTATATGAAAGTTTGAAGTTTTTCCGTGAAATAATTTGTGATTAATAGCGCTAACTCATCGAAGATCCTTTGGCGTATATACGATAGTACCTACCAACCTGCAACCTTCAGAAAGAAAAGAAAAGTAAATGAATTAACTAGGTGAAGGCTTTTACGTAATAATAAAAATGAATCGAAACAAACTTGACCCATTGAGTCAAACACCGTTCTCAGATTAGTTACTACTATTAACGACTTATGTGTGTCAAGCCAATATATAGGGTGGGAAAAAGTTATTTAAATGAAAGCACATTGACGGCCGTTTGCACAAAAAAAACATATATACATATAGTATATCGAACGCTAAGCGTATTTCAAGAACACATTCGAATTCTGGCATCTTAAAATGATTGATTCTGCCTAGCCTTTTCTCAACTACTTATTATATTAGGGTCAGCTTCCAGTCTAAGGGGTGTTATAAGTGTGATTTATGTTGCTGTGTATCTGTGTATTTGTATCTGCATGTGGCATCGTAGCTCCTAAATAGATTAGTTTGAAAGGTGACACTATCGAGAGTGTTTTTAACTATGTTTGATGAAAATCGGTTAAGCCGTTCAAAAGATATGGAGGTTTCATTGTTTGAATCTGGGTATTTTCGCAAGTTATCGTGTCATAATTACATGTTCGGTAGATTTTCGATTGAAGCCAGTCTAGTACTAGATACATTTTGTAGTTTAAAAAGCAAGAAAAAAAATATGTCGGCGTTTGTTTTGAATTTTTACTTGTTTACACACAGCGACTGTCTAACTGATACCCACTACTCAGTAACTGGTTAACACGATACCACTTGTAAATACTGATGTCAGATTGGCTGCCATCTAACGATTGTCAATGGTCTATAAATGACAGCTGGGACCAACAACTTAATGTGCTTACCGAGGCACGTAGGAATCTCGCTTTGTAATAATGATAGTCACCCATCCACACCGTCCAACTGGCAAGCGTAGCTTAACCTTGCAGATCGGTGCAAGGAGCTGTTATTATTTAGCCATGAGACCCACCTTCCTCATATAAATAGAAAAATAATTTAAAATTTGTTTTGGAATGTGAACATAGTGCTAGATGAATTTACGCATAATGAACTTACTTTGCTCAAAGGAAACTTTTATCAGTCCAATCCCACCGCATTATTCCCAAACCACTGCAACTCCTGAGATTCAGAATCAACAGTGGTGACCACCAGAAAAGTGCCGAGGCAAAGAAACTCGACGAAGTCCCGGAGGATGAATTTAACTGTCTTGGATTCCGCAACGAAATTTATTTAATCAGTTCAGTAAACATTCAAATACAGAAAAGTTTAGAAAACTTGATTTTCTTTCAGAAAACTGAATCGTCGAAAAGATACCATCTGTTTCAGGGCACCCATTGAAAATATTAATAGTAAGGATCGAAATAAATCTAAACAAATATTATACAGACAAATGTGAGTTTATTTGTTACGATTTTACGTATAACTACTTGTCCAATCATCATAAAATTTCGCATATACGCTGTCAGGTACCCCTGAACGGACATACAATACTTTCATATAGCGAAGCTGCGGGCAAAAGCTAGTATGTCATAAGAAAACATTTTCCACATAACTTTCACCCTGTGTAGAACACGAGTGCTAATGTGTTCCGGTCGCAAATAACTGGACTGAAGGTAGACCTTGAGGAAAAAGTGGCCGTGAAAAGATAAGCTGTGAATTTATTATTCGAAGAGGTAGTAATGATACGGTGTCTTGAAAGTAACCTCTTAAATTATGATAATAACTTAAGTGTAGGTTATAATAATACTATGATTATAAGGATATACTGTGCGGGTTTTTAAGAAGACCCTTAATGTTTTTAGTACTACGATATTACGCGTTTATTAAGATTTAAGTACAGTCAAACAGTTTGATTCATGACCCATCCAGCTGATAATTCGTTTGAACACTTCATAACATTAAATGTATCTTTTTATATACCGGTCATGGTTCACTTAGGACGATTTTGTAAAATAGCAGTCTTTGGTGGCTTCTCAATCCTTTGTTTTCCAAAACTTTTTAAAACATAAAACATAGTATTTAACTACTCAACAAGCTCTAAACAATTGTTTTTTCACGCGAGCCTTAAAACATTTAAAATATTTGTTTGACAATTTATATGGCTTTGGGTCAACAAGATGCTTATACATTGAACATTTAAAAACTGTAGCTCCAACCGTTTGGCTGTAAAACCTGTGTGATAGACGACGGACAGGCAGACGGACAGACAAAATCAAAATCATTTTTTTTTATTTCACATAGGCCTACATGGGCACTTATAAAACGTCGACAAAAGGTGCACGGTTCGGGTTGGTCGTTTCCTATGGAGAAGAACCGGCAAGAAACTCCATGGTTACTCTTTTAAAAATGGTTTGGTTTTACAATATTTCCATGTTACATCATTAGTACTTAGATATGGGGGGACAACGTAGGCCCGACTTATGACAATAAGTCGTAAGAAATTAAAAAAATAAAATAAAAAGATTATATATTATATAAAAAAAGTTAACAAATGTTAACTGGCATCTAGAAGGCCTACAATGTTCACAAATTCACAAAACAATCGGTAAAAGAAAAAACAAAGGTAAAAAAAAAAAAAAAAAAAATATAAAAATACTAAATTTAACATGAGGCACAAATTTTGTTATCAGTGCTGTAACTATTCTTAGCAAAGGGCTATAAAGATGATTGAAAACCATTGTAAAAAGTCTAATTCAAAGAAGGAAAGAAAAAATGAGATTGAGAATAGTTAGAGACATCCACATATTTGTGCCGTTTACAAGTTACCAGGGAACCTGCATGCGCAGAAGGAGCTAAGGCCAAATGTTTTTATCTTCAACGTAGTTGTACAATATCGGTACAAGGTGCCTTGGAGTCTGTTATACTCAAATAAAACGCAGTACTTCAGAGCAAGACAATTTTAATATTATAAACCCGAGTCGTATACACTCTGCCAGGTAACGAAACCATAGCGCGATCTAATTCGATCCCAACGCCATCTATCGAGCTATCAGGTAGTTTTCTTAACAAAATATTGAGTATTTTTGTGGGATAGCGTGGGGATCGAATTAGTCTTGTTACTACTGTTTTTACATTGAACATTCCGCCCACCAAAAGGAATATGTTCTTTTTCGAACCGCCCACCATGAACAAACTCAGCAAATACAAGAACAATGGACTGTATGATAATTACAAACAAATAATAAATAGTGGACGGCTTCATTACATATAATTGCAATATAATTGACAGGTATGGTTCCGATCAAAACATGACAAACACAACAAAGATTTATCTACTTGACAAGTTAGAATAACAACATACAAGTAAAACTTTTTCATAACATTACCGAGTTCGCTTGAACTCCATCAAAACATAAAGTAATGTTTCATAATACAAAAAAAATATAACACAGTATTTAAACAATAGTGCAGCGTGAAAAAAAATACAAAAAGAAAACAAATCTTAGCACAAAATGAATGCTTTGTGACTTATTCAGTAACAGGAAGAAAACACAATTTTGAAATTGGACGTTTAATCGTAGTGCCCTTACAACGAATAGTGACAACGCGCGTCAAGCTATCTTTACCCGGATGCAGCTGTATAATTCTACCATATAACCATTTAGCCGGAGGTAAGTTATCTTCCTTTATTAATACTACATCGTCTATTTTATAATCAGGGTTACGAATATACCATTTGTGTCTTTGGAAGAACTGTGTTAAATATTCCTGTTTCCATCTACGCCAGAAGTGTTGCACCATACGTTGTACCAATTGCCATCTGCGTAAAGAACTAACTGTGGCATGCTCATAATTGTAGTCGGGTGCCACTACCAATGGATGACCCACTAAAAAATGGCCAGGTGTTAAAGGTACAGGATCCTCTGGATCGCTACTACCTTGAGACAAGGGCCTAGAATTTAAGCATGCCTCAATTTGGGAAAGGACTGTGGACAGCTCTTCAAACGTCAAAGTAGAGTCACCTACGACGCGCTTCAGGTGATGTTTTACGCTTTTAACTCCTGCTTCCCACAATCCACCAAAATTTGGAGCGTGGGGAGGAATAAAGTGCCATTCGGTTTGAGAGTTTGCAAGAGCAGCTGCAATGTCTTTGTACATTGAGCTCTCCTGGTTGAACAGTATCTGTAACTCCTTGGCAGCGCCCGCAATATTGGTGCCATTATCGCTCCAGATATGACGACAATGACCACGCTTGGAAATGAATCGTTTGAACGCTGCCAGGAAACCCTCAGTTGTTAAGTCTGAGACAGCCTCAATGTGTACTGCGCGCGTGGCCATACACACAAATAAGCAGATGTATCCCTTATACGACCGCTGCCCACGACCCTTAGAGACCCTCATATTAATGGGGCCCGCATAATCGACTCCGGCATTAAGAAACGTCTTGCTTGGGGTCACTCTGCAAGCTGGAAGCTCTCCCATCAACTGATGTTTTGTGGTCGCAGCATATCGGATACAGGGAACACAACGACGTATATGAGCACGTACAATATTTTTTACCCGACTGATCCAGTACTTGGTGCGTATAAAATTGAGTACCAGTTGCTGTCCTCCATGAAAAGTCTTTTCATGAGCGTCGGCTACAATTAACTTGGCCAAACTAGAATCATGAGGAATAACAACTGGGTGCTTTGTATCATCAAGTAGTTGAGAATAGCGCAGTCTTCCCCCAACGCGCAATATCTCACATTTATCAATAAATACATTTAATTTATATAATGGACTCGCTTTGTCTAATGGAACTTTATTTTTCAGAGCCATAAATTCTGCATGAAACCATTGCTGTTGGCTTTGCCTGATACACACATCTAAGGCTTCACGAATTTCTAAAGCTGACAGGTATGCTGTAAACTTAAAGTTTGCTTTACGAACTCTTGTTGACTGCAAAAACCTTTTACAGTACGCAACAACCCTCACTAAACGTGTAAGTGATGAATACCTAGATCCCCAAATGGCATCAAATTCAGACACGAGGTTAGCAGTGTAAACCTTAACAGGTTTCTTCTCCTCATTAGTGCGTATTGCGCTGGGTCTAGTATATTCTATGTGATCATTTCTTAACCAACCTGGTCCTCGTTTCCATAGATCATCATTAAGTAGAATAGCTGAAGAAACTCCACGAGAAGCGATATCCGCCGGATTGTCTGTGGATTTAACATAAGCCCACTGTGTATTGTCTAGCAAACTAAGGATCTCGGAAGTGCGGTTGGCCACGTAAGTTTTCCAACGACTTGGATGATCATTTAACCAGGCCAAAACAACAGATGAATCTGTCCAAGCATGGATGTTAGCCTTCGGAATATTCATTACTTCAGCTACTTCGATCAATAGTTTTGCTACTAAAACAGAACCACACAATTCCAGCCGTGGAATGGATATCTGCTTAATAGGAGCTACCTTTGTTTTTGCCGTTATGAGGTGTGAGTGTATTTGCGCAGTAGCATCGATAATGCGACAATACACCACAGCCGCATACGCTACATTCGACGCATCGCTAAATCCATGTAGCTCTATCGTAATGTCCTCATCGCTTGTGCTTATCCATCTGGGAATGTGAAAATCCACCAGTTTCTCTAATTCTGATCTGTAATATCTCCACTCTTGTGAGAGATCTGGTGGCAGTTCATCATCCCAGCCTATACCACTAATCCATAATTTTTGTATGAAGACCTTCGAGGTTATAATGCACGGCGCTATCCACCCTAACGGATCATAAAGCCGTGATATTTCTGATATGACCGTTCTTTTTGTTTCAGATGCAGCAGGAGGTGACATCTTCACAGAATAATCAAATTCGTGAGTGTTCCGGTTCCAGGTAAGTCCCAAAATCTTAGTTACCCCATCAGTTTTAATTTCCAGATCTCTACCAGAATTTTCCTTTAAGGATTCCAAAAAACACATCCTATTGCTTGTCCATTTTTGCAATTGAAATCCTCCTTTCTCTAATAAACTGTTCATTTCACTATAAATTCTTTCTACTTCTGTTTCAGATTGGCAGCCAGTCATCAGATCGTCCATATAGCAGTCTAACTTCACCCTTTCAGCAGCCAATGGATACATATTCATCCTTCATCGCATGCAACTTGCTGCAATGACTTGACAGCCAAATAAGGGGCGCATGACGTACCAAAGGTGACAGTCAGAAGTCGGAAGTCCTCTATGTCTTTGTTAGGATCCTCTCTCCAAACAATTCTTTGGAAATCCGCATCTGACCGCGCTACTTTGATTTGGCGATACATTTTTATTATATCTGCTGCCAGACAGATTGGATGTTGTCGCCATCTCATGACAATATGTCTCAAATCTGCCTGAAGAGTGGGTCCTACCATTAAGGTGTCATTTAAAGAAACCCCGTTTGTTCCCTTACAAGACGCGTCATAAACCACTCTTACCTTGGTGGTCAGTTTATCTTGTCGAACCACTGCGTGATGGGGCAAATAAACTGCATCACTTTTATTTATTTCAGACTTGTCGGTGATTTTCTCTAAATGGCCCAGCAATAAATACTCATTTATCACATCAGTATACTGTGATTTTAATTCAGGATCCCTAACCAACTTCCTTTCTAAACCTAACAATCTTTTTACAGCTATATTTTTAGAATGACCGTATTTACAAGGTGGATCTTCTGAACGAAAAGGTAATTTTACGACGTAACGCCCATCTTTCTCTCTTTTCGTTGTGTTTGCATAAAACTCCTCGCAAGCCCTTTCTTCAGGCGTAAGAAGCTTTTTCGTTAAAGCAGGCTCAGAATCTAGTTCCCATAAACGTTTTAACATTTCGTTCTCTTCTATTTGAGTGTGCATCGCGATCACAGTATTGTGGGAATCAAGAGACCTATCCGCTTTAATAACATGGCCTGACACAATCCAACCTAAATGCGTGTCTTGTGCAACCGGAGAGCCCGCGGGGCTCTTGATTAGACCCTCCTTTAAAATACGGCAATATGTTTCAGCTCCTAACAAAATGTCGATTTTATTAGGGCAATTGAACTTTGGGTCGGCCAGATGAATACTGTGAATTTCTGGCCAATTTTCGAGTTCGAAGTTTGTATTTGGCATAACTGAGGTTAGTGAGCTTAATACATGCGCAGTTACTTTTAGGGTAAAAGAGGGATCATGCAATGATTGTATATTAATAGTAACCACATGTCTAGAAACAATATTGCCATGGCCACCTCCTATACCGACAATAGTAGTCTTCGAGACTAGTCTCTTTAAACGAAGCAATTGCGCTGCTGCCTCAGTTATAAAAGATGCTTGTGATCCTTGATCCACCAAAGCTCTCAACATGTGAGAGGACCCATTTTGTGATTCGGCCTTTACTAGAGCCGTGGCTAACAAGACTTGACCCTGTGCTTGTCCATTCACAAAATGAGTTGCTATATTTGCACTGACATCATGTACTGGCTCTGAAGTACCTTCATGTGGGGTTGCAGACACCGCTGGCGTAGTATCCCCACTGGCTCCACTAAGGTTCTTAGGATGCAACAACGAATGATGCTTCCGCTGACATATACGGCATTTTGAAAGAACACGGCAAACTTTGGAAGTGTGGTTACTGCCCAAACAATTAAAACATACACCCAAAGACTTTGAAATGGCACGACGCTCGTCAGTATCTAGTTGACTAAACTTCTTACAATTGGTGAGCTTGTGTCTCTCAGAACAATGTGGACATGAACCATTAATAGCACCATGCATTACTTTAGCGTGAGATGTACAATTACTATCGGCTTTTGATTTATGTTTAGGTTCAACGCATTCTAGGGCTCGAAAACGCGTCTCTAAAAACTCGCAAAGCTGTTTAAAGGAGGGTAGATCGTCGGATGATTTACTAACATGCAGTTCCCACTGCTTCCTAGATTCTACGTCCAACTTCAAGCTTACAACATAAACAACAATAACGTCCCACGAACTAACATCAATCCCAATATTGGCAAGTTCGTGCAAACAATCATTTATAACATCAAGCAAATCTTTAAGTGCCTTTGATGATTCGATTCCAATATTACGTTGGCCAAATAGTCGGTTTAATATACATGTTGACATAAATTTCTTATTATTGAACCAATGTTGTAACATATCCCAACATTTTTTATAGTTAACATCAGTTATAGGAACATGTCTTATAAGCTGCTCTGCTTCACCTGACAGCTGAGTTTTTAAATAGTGGAGACGTTGTACGTCATCAAGTTTTTTGTTATTGTGGACTAATGATATGAACAAATCTCGAAACGACGACCACTCTGTCTATTTTCCACTAAAAGTAGGTAAAACTATTTTTGGCAATCTTCCCACACTGTCAGATGAACTATCGCAAACTTCTTTATTGGAACTATTAACTTTTAATTGAGACAGAGCATTTTTTAATTCAACCTTATACATTAAATACGTTTCATAAACCTTTTCATAAATATCTTCCTGAAAGTATTCATACAATTCTTCACCTTCACATTCGCCTACTATTCCTTCGTATTTTGCAGTAAAATTCCTGAATTGACCCTCCAACATCTCTAGACGTGCGTCCACATAGTTGTAATTTATCCGATCTTTCGGAGACTTTTTGAAGTTTATCAAGCCCTTCTCAATTTGTCCTTGGACATCCTTCAACTTTCTCAATTCCTTTTCCATGTTTTATGTCAACAGTATTTTTCTAAGTGTCAATAGGTATGTGGGATTTTTCTAAGTCCAGTGAAGAGTAATTTTTCTAAGTCCCAACAAGAGTAAATTTTCTAAGTGCCGCCAAGTGTAATTTTCCTAAGTGTTTTGAACACTTGTAAAATCGCTTCGAAATCGGGCATAGATTCGATGTCTGGTCGTTTTTATCGAAACTATTCTAAGTCCCTGACCGCACTATTTTTAAATAACACTTAAATGTACTCACGGTTTTTTGTCCACTGTCCACTTATGCACTTCTCTACTCACGTGATACACAATCCTCAACACTAGGTTTGTTCACCGACTACTAGCGCCACCTCGTATCAAGTAGCGTAACTATGTAACTAATCCTTGTTACTTGTGTTCCTCCAATATCGCCCTTCGGCTCGTATGGACCATGTACAATATCGGTACAAGGTGCCTTGGAGTCTGTTAAACTCAAATAAAACGCAGTACTTCAGAGCAAGACAATTTTAATATTATAAACCCGAGTCGTATACACTCTGCCAGGTAACGAAACCATAGCGCGATCTAATTCGATCCCAACGCCATCTATCGAGCTATCAGGTAGTTTTCTTAACAAAATATTGAGTATTTTTGTGGGATAGCGTGGGGATCGAATTAGTCTTGTTACTACTGTTTTTACATTGAATGAAAAAATGAAATGATTTTATAATATGCTTTTTTAATAAGGATACGTTTGATGTAGTTTTTTAACTTTCCATCGGTCAGTTCTATAACTGACTTTGGCAACTTGTTATAAAAGCGTATACTGTTTATAAGAAAAGACTTGCTAGTTTTCGTTTATCTGAATTTGGGTATTACAATTTCGTGCTTACTGCTTGTATTTAAATTATGGAAGTCACTTCTAGTTTCGAAAAGCCCTCGATTTTTACGGACATACAAAATACATTCCAAAACATAAAGTGAAGGTAGAGTCAGTATATCGATCTCTTTAAATTTTCTCTTAGGGACTCGCGAGGACCCATTTTATAGATTGCGCGGATTGCCCTCTTTTGTAGGATGAAAATTGAGTCAACGTCTGCTGCTGATCCCCACAGCAGAATGCCATAAGACATAATACTGTGGAAATAAGCATAGTATACTAACTTAGCTGTAGCTACATCGGTTAGCTTATTTTCCTTACTGCATATGCAGCCGAACTTAACCTACCCGAAAGAGTTCTAATGTGCGCGCCCCACTGCAATTTTGAATCGATAGTAATCCCCACGAATACAGTTTCCGTTATAACTTCAAGATTTTTGCCGTCAAGATTTAAGTTTAGGTCATGTGGTACATTTGGTAAAGAGAACTTTATATATTTTGTTTTTTTCGCATTCAGTAAAAGATTGTTAGCTGCGAACCATTTTGAGAGAACAATTAGACTTTCGTTGACATTTAAGACATCCGTATCTTGCCTATTTTAAAAATTAGCGAAGTATCATCAGCAAACAGAATTATATCCGATAATTTGGCCATCATAAAAGGGAGATCATTAATGTAAACAAGAAAAAGGAAAGGGCCGAGAATTGAACCTTGGGGCACGCCCATCTTGACTAGGGACCTGGAGGACGTCGCCCCATTAACATTTACTTTTTGCTGTCTGTTTGATAAATAGGAAAGTACGAGATCAGCAGATTTGCCACGAATTCCGAAGTGGTGTAATTTACAGATCAGTGTGTTGTGGTCGACGCAGTCGAAAGCTTTTGAGAGATCACAGAAAATGCCAATAGCATCCTGGGACCTCTCCCAAGCTTCCAAGATGTGGCTGATGAGTTTTACTCCCGCGTCCGTTATCGACCTACCTTTCGTGAAACCAAACTGTTGACTATGCAGGATCCCATTTGAATTTAAGTGAGACAACATCCAGCATGATTTTTTCATAGATTTTACTCAATGCTGGAAGCACGGATATAGGTTTATAATTAGAAGGATCATTCTTACAGCCTGATTTGAAAATTGGTACTACTTTACTGTGTTTCATTAAGTCAGGAAAAGTGACAGACAGACACGTGAGTAGATAATAACAATAGGGCTCCATTTACACTTTTCGGGTACAGAACCCTACATAATATATATGGGGTCATATTATGACAATTAAAATTAAATTCTCCAAAACCAGAATAATTCAATTAAGAAATGTTAAAATTTTCATTAAAGTTTCCCATTACTCACATCATTATGTTTGAGCCTAATTATAATAAAAGATCCACTTGTAGAATCTAATTGACGTGATACAAGAGGCAGCCAACATTTTCGTCGAAATGGAATTTGGTTTTCATTAATATAGGTACTTAGAAGTCTTATTATAGGCTCATAGTTTTTAAACGAGATGTTTGACATTTATTTATCTGAGAATGAAATAATTTAATATTATATTTTCGTAGAAAAATTAGGTATAGGAATTTCTTGCTTCGTTATTACTTATTAACCTATTCAGAAAACTTCCAACATCAATGAAAAGTATGCTCAAGAGAGGTTTTCATGTTTTGCTGAAATTTTATCAATTTTAGGTACTTAAAATACGTACAAACAGATATAGAATAGTATTGAAATATACCCCATATTAGTGTTTTTCACTAACTGTACTAAAAGTATGGAACAGCTTCGAACATAAGGAAATGTGAGACAAACTTATGACGCAGACCCGAGATTTAATGAGACTATTGAGACAACTTTTTAAACGCCAAAATTAAGGTTTATACGAGCTTCCAGCTTCGTCATCATCATTTCAGCTGAAAGGCGTCCACTGTTGGACATCCATCCACCAAGCGTCGCCACACTGATCGGTCCTGTGCGTGAGTTAGTTAGTTGGTAGTTAGTTAGTAAGCATTTTTTTTATAGTTTCCATCTTATTATCTCCCATTCCGAGGTTGACCCATTAATTATTCTTAAATGACTGGGCTATTAGTAACTAACCTTGAACTGAAGATGGGGGTTGAAAATAGGGAATCTTAGATGACCTCATAAACATGATATCCCTCTTTTGTGCGATACTTTGCTTGTCTGCACTAAATCTATTTCTAAGTAAGCTCTCTCCATCGTCAACTTTGTCTGCGTCATCTCTGACCTAGACTAGAGTCAAGAGCAAACCCATCTCAAATAAAATAAAAATACCTTCCTTCATCTATATATCAAATGAAGTTTTATCAATCAACTCAGCTAATCGCGGAGTCGGTCAACCGAATCCAGTCTGTCGCAGCCGTATTTTTAGGAACATCTTATATAACGCTTGCGATACACGAAGATAATAATACAAAATATTTTCGGTAGTACCAACAACAACACAATCAACAAACTAACTATCAATCTTCTTGAACTAAAATTAATTGAAGACCTGTTGCTAACGTAGTTTACTTGTTGGTTTAATTAGTTAGTTAAAACAATGTTCTAAGTACCCTAAGGATTCCTGGTTGCTATGTCGACAAAGCCCTGTTAGAGAATTGTTAAGTGTAACCAACATTAGGAAAGTTACTGACTGTCTCGTTGGTATAGTGGTCAAGCTCTACTACTGAGCACAAGCGTCTGGTTCATTCCCTGATCGGACAGTGATAATAGGTTTTCCAATCAGATTTTTTTAAATAGTAACACGAAGTTTAGATTTGTGCCCGGTTGACGGCAATAGTCCCTCCCTATTTTTGAAATCTTTTTGTAAAACAAGCTTTTTCGTATTCTTCTTAGAAAACCCTTTCTTTTGATACCTGTATCATGGGAGTGCACAAAAAATAACTAGTCCGTCATCTTAGATCGCCCGCCATATTGGATTTAGAATGACGTCATGTAAAATTTCATCTTAATCGGTGTGGGATAACTGCTTTAAAATTCAGTTGCAAGATTTGACCCGAACACACTTACATACATTGCAAATTTGCATGTTAAATTAAAGGTTGTAAAATATGGGTTTACTATAGGTAAGTACACTTCTCTCTAGCCCTTCGGGAAATAATGGTGTAGTATTGTGTGTTACTCTTATTGGGAAACTAAGTTAACTTCATAAGCTGACCTGCTCCTAATCTAGCATTCTGAAGAAAATGAGGACACAATACACATGAGGATTGCCGAAAAGTTTCATCAGTTCTCGTGTAGAACATTTTTGACGTCTGTCTGTTAGCAGCTCTCGATTTTTCAGTCAGACTGAAATATATCATATACTATTAAACGAGTAATATGTGTAATCACGTTCTCGAAAACGGCTTTAACGATTTCGATAAAATTTGGGGGCGATAAATCAATCTAACCAGGCCTCATATCTGGGAAAATTATTTTTTTACGGAAAATAATAAAAAAAAACTATAGTTTATTTCTCACCATTAAAAGTTACAACTATACAAATAGGTAACATGTACATGACAAGTAGGTATTTCAAAATGTTTGTAGTGATTATAATAAGGTGCACAGACTATTGACCCTAGCCCCTAGCCCAAGCAGAAGCAGTAATGCTTAGCTACAATTTACAGATACTGGGTCTAAGTGAAATAAGGAGAAACGGTTTTGGTGAGCTGAGAACGTCCGGGGGCTTGACTTTGCTGTATTCACGTAAAGAAAGTGAGGAAGATGTGCGCGAATATGGCGTTGGGCTCTTCCTTTTTAATGCAGCTAAACATAGCCTCTTGGACTGGAAACTGATCTCAGACCGGATCATGTATGCCCGTTTCAACTCAAGAGCCCGGTAGATCCCCATTATCCAGTGCTACTCCCCAAGCAATGTATCAACAGAGGATACCAATGATGACTTATACAATGCCCAAAGCCACCCTTAGTAACATAAAAAAGCAAGATATCGTCATCGTCGTGGGGGACCTGAATGCATAGATTGGGAGTGTTAACACTAACCGCGATCGGCATATGGGTACACAGAGACTTGGAGTGTGCAACGAGAATGGGGCGTGATTTATTGAGTTTCGTCAGAACCACGACCTTACCATTGGAGGAACAATATAATGAGAATTCTTGAACTCCTTGGCAAAACGATAAAGTGCCTCCTAAAAGGCAAAAGAGAAAGGAGACAAGCCCAACACATGGTGACAACATGAAGAAATCTAAAATTCCTTTATTCATGGAGACCACCATAAGTATACGTGGAACTGAACCCATGGGGTCACCAAGAACCAAATTGACCACATCGCATACGATATTGATAGCGGCCATCATCTGGTAGTTGCTGAAGTCTGGCTTAAGATTGCAGTAGCCAGTGCGGCTGTAGGACCGGCAAGATTGGAAGAAGATTTGAGGTGAGCAAACTGCATGACTCAGACACGCGTACAACTTTTCAGCTGGAATTGCGCAATCGCTTTTCTGTACTCGATGCCGCTACGGACTCATTAGACGAGGAATGGAACCACATCAAAATGGCCTATACAGAGACCAGCTCTGTTGTTCTAAGGCACAAATCGACTCACTCTCAGGAGGACTGATGTCACAACGCACGTGGAGCCTGATCGAAGATAGAAGGAATCTTCATCTGAGACTGCTTGAGACCCAAAACAACGCCATACGAGCAGATAAGGTCTGCTCGTATGGCGTTGTTTAAGCAAAACCGTCAGAAACGCAAAGAAATATTTCGCAGTACTCGCAACGAAAGGAGAGGATGGGCTAATGGTATTGCTGATCGTGCTCAACAAGCTGCAAAAATTCGGTAACTTGAAAGAGTTTTACAAAACTACCAAAACCTTGGCAGGTAACAGCAAGTCGAAGAAGAAGCCGCTGAAGTTCAAAGATGGTCAGCTCATTGAGTCGTCAGAAGGGCAGCTACTTCGCTTGCGTCAGCACTTTGAAGATTCCGTTTGTCAGCTACAGCGACGCTTGACGAGCTGCAAGTCAGTTCCCTACCATCCCGGCTTCTGGAAGAAATCTGGCGCTTGGCGGCCGCTGCCGCGGCAAAATTGCTAATGTCTATTGCAAAAACAAATAAGATTGCTAGTTACAAATATTTTGTATCAAAAATGATTATATTAAAATAAAATTGTATTTTTTATTATATAATGCCCAAAAATCTTATTTTTGCCTTTATATTTTTTGTTATAACAAACCAATTGACCAAAAGTTTACTGTCTAAAAATTGTTTGTTGTAATAAATCATTTGATTAAAGACCATATGCCTTAATGACATTATCCTTTGTAATATTATGCCAAGTAAAAATTTTACCAAATGAAAATATGCGCACTAAAATCATACCAAATATTGCATTGGTATAAAAAAAGATTGCTAAAAGTTGTTTGGGTAGTAAAATTTTAACAAAATCTTTTCGGCAAAACGGCAGAATCCCCGAACACCTTAAAGTTTAAAATAATAAAAATAAAATACTTGATTATATACAAATTAGCATACATTGATGAAATTAATTAAAATAATGTTAAAATTATGGTTAATTCAATCAATCTGAATGAACAAAATCCAATAAAATTTAACACCAAAGTCAAAGTAAAAATATTTATTTTAACTAGGCCATTGAGCGACACTTTTGAACATAAACAATTAAAATCTCAATAAAATTACAATTATGAAAGAAAAACCTATAACACTTAGCCCGACCCGGAAATCGAACCCAGAACCTCAAGCTCAGCAGTAGCTCTTGCGACCACTAGACCACCGAGGCATAATTACCTACATAATATTATAGATTTACTAGCTTCTACCAGCGGCTTCGCCCACGTGAATGACGAAAATTATCCAAGGGAACATATTCCCGGGATAAAAAGTATCCTATGTGCTATTCCAGACCATAATCTATCTCTGTGCCAAATATCATCCAGATCCATTCAGTAGTTTTTGCGTCCTTCTCCTCGCTTCGATGCTGGGGGTAGTGATCACATCATGATTTCAAAACTTACTCTTTGATGATGTTTCTCCGCCTACTCCTATTCTCAGCAACATGCACGGCTTTTGAGGTTTTGATGTTCAGCGAGGTTCGGATTTGGTCTGACCAGCGTATAAGACTTCTGCCTCTAGGCCGTTTACCCTCGACTTTGTCAGTGAGAATAACCTTTAGTATGTTGTCACTAGGCTGTGTGTCGTGGTGGCCCAGTGGCTAAGACCTCGCCTGTCGTGCTTGTGGTCGTGGGTTCAAATCCGGGCAAGTACCAATGTGACTTTTTCAAATTCATATGTACTTTCTAAGTTTATCTTGGACATCACAGGCAACGGTGAAGGAAAACGTCGTGGGGAAACCTGGACTTATATAGTTAATGTAAGTCTGAAATAGTCAAGTAAGAGGCCTGTGAGGTTCCCATAGGTGACTTAATTAACTCTGACACCAGAGGTGGCCACACCTCACACGAAAAGAAGAAGAACCAGGCTTACGGGCAATATGGCCATAGCAGTCAAATATATTGCGGAGGCACACATTCGACAATCTAAGCCTTTTTTCAATTTTGAGGACCTGCAATATCGAGATTATCGCCTTATGTGCCGTCCATGAGTTCACCAGTTTTTGTGTGAAATAGTAAAAAACATAAATACACTCACAAACTTTCAACTTTATAATATTGTTAGTGGGATGTTCTAATCCAAACCATCGTCTCCACGTGGGTTCCCCATGTTAAAGTGACGTCAATTAACCAGAGCCTAATCGTTAGTTAATGGCAAGCAGCCGCTGTGCAGACGACATATCCTTATTCCCGGCGGCGCTACAATAATTGCGAGCCATTGGCGACGTCAGGGCAAAGATCAAGAGCGTAGATATGAAACAAGAAATAACATCACGCCAAACTGTAAAACTCAAACTATTTAGTACAATTAAACCATTAATGCAAACGTCGTGGTGGCTAAGATCTCGCCTCTCGTGCATGAGATCGTGGATTCAAGCCCGGCCAAGTATCAATGTGACTTTTTAAAATTCATAATTATGTACTTTTTGAGATTATCATGGACATCACTGACAACGTTGAAGGAAAACGTCGTGAGAAAACCAGGACTTAGTTTGAAAGCACCTACCCATATTGAGCTCGTGCCTTTTCTGTATGAGAAGAGGCGTCTGCCTTGCAATGGGACAGCTACAGACCAGTATTACTAAACCAATAAAGGTACTATTGAGTTATAAATGTCAGTCAGTCAAAAAGATGAAGCTAGTTGGACATTCCAAAGCTTGGGTAGACTTCTACTGAGAAGAACGTGCAATAACCACTTGTCTGTAATTGTCGAAAGGTCGATAGGATTTTGTGACCGAAATGTGACTGAAATCCAAAATAAATATAGGTGACTACCAGAAAAGCGCCGAAGCAATGAAGCTCGACGATTCCGAAAAGAAATGTAACTTTATTTAATTATCTTAGATTCTGCAATGAAATTAATAATCTACTAATAATTCATTTAATTTCAGACATTGATACTCCATAATACACAACTTATAACATTCAAGTAAAACAGATAATACTAAAATGAAATAATTTAATTATAAAACTTTTCTGTACTGGTTCCAAGTCTAGTACAAGGATATCAGCAACTCAGCGAGGGCATATGGATTCGAGGAACTTTTCAAAACCATTTAAAAAAAAATCCAAACAAGCCCAGGGCCTTAGGCCGTTTCCGGAGTACATTATGGATTTATGAGTAGTAGTAGAAATATGAGTGGAAAATCCTTCTTACTTCGGCTTTCCAACTCGTGGATTTTAAAATACTGAATTTATATACTTAATTCTTTATTATTGGTATTCCAAAAAACAACGGATTTCGATGCGGTTTTCACCAATAGAAAGAGTAAGAAACGAGGAAAGTTTTTGTATATAATTAGTCACGGGCGAAGCCGGGGCGGGTCACTTGTGCAAAATAAAATTACCAAACCAAATATTTAGTTTCCTACCAATGCCTGTATCTTGCCTGCCAGTGGCTTTTATGGAAAGCACTCAATGGATTGCATGCTTTCCATATAAAACCCTCAGCAACGCCCTAAGAACTCTATTGAAACTGTTAGAAGTCATTCAAAAAACCGGCCACGTGCGAGTTGAATTACGATACCTTTATATCACATCATCAGCCTTTTTAATGTTCCCACTGCTGGGACACAGGCCTCCTCTCATAGATGGAGTGGGCTATAATCCACCACGCGGGCTCAGTGCGGATTGGTAGATGTCACATGTCTTTGAATTTTTGGTTCTAGGACATGACGGTTTCCTCACGATGTTTTCCTTCAGTGGTGATGAAATAAATTACACAAAGTAAAGCGCCGGCTCGGGTTCGAACCCACGACCTGCAGCTCGTAAGTCGGGACTGTAACCACTGGGCCACCACTGCTCTCTATACCTCGATACCTTTATATATGCGATACCATTATCGCAAAAAACGACAAAAAAATCACGTTTGTTGTATGGGATACTTACCCTTTTGGTGTGGGCACACTCAGCGCAATTATTCTTAAACCTTGTTTGTACTTTTTTTAATATTCTTCTCTGTTATTTTGTGATTGTTGTGTTGTGTGTATGTCGAATAAATGTTTTCTATTCTATTCTTTTAAATTATTATTTTATTCTGTTTTTAGTATTTGTTGTTATAGCGGCAACAGAAATACATCATCTGTGTAAATTTCAACTGTCTAGCTGTCACGGTTCATGAGATACAGCCTGGTGCCAGACGGACAGACAGAAAGACCGCGGCGTTTTAGTAATAGGGTCCCGATTTTACGCTTTGGGTACGGAACCCTAAAAAGAAACAATATATTGCGGATCCAGGTAGGCCGCTGCAAACAATTTGGGGAAATGGGGTTTTATAGACCCGAAGAAGCTGGAGTGCCAAAAGCACCCATTCATCTGTAATTTCGAGGACCTAGAGACCGCCACATAACCTGCGATTGCCGTGGCCATCTCCTGGTCCCAAAATATTCTAAAGAGTTTTCCATCAACATAAAAGAAGAATGCGAAGAAGTCTAAATATAACAGCAAAAATGAACTCAAAGAGAAGTTAAGCTAACGAAAAGATAAAGTACACGAAAGCAGTAAGTTGGAGATTGAAGAAATCTCGCATTAAAACTAACACCTACGATAAATAGATCTTGAAACTTAACAAATAGTTTAAACTTGAAGTAGTAAGATCCATTTAAGCCCAGAGCTAGACATTAGTCTGGCTTAAACACTTGTCCTGTTGAATGTTTTATAAATAAGTTCATTTGTACTTAAGGTTTTTTTCTTAGTTGGGGTTCACGACTTACAGTCTCTTTTAGAAAAGTGACAAGTTAGAACAAGATTATCTGTACCAAGTTTAACATTAAATCCCAAGAGCCTGCGACGATCAGACCTTCGTTAGTTTATAAAAGCTGGGAATTTCTCTGTGTAATAAATAATATAAGAACGATCCCCGAATATGAAGTTTGGGTGATGATGGTAGCTTTGGGAGATATAAAAAAAAAACCACTAGAGTTCTGTTGGAAAAGCAAATCAGTCGTAAAGCAAAAGCTAGTACCAAATAATGCACCAATATAACACCAGTAAGTTTATAAACTTGGCTATCTACCAGCTCAGTAACTTCTGCGAAACTTTCATAACATATTTATTTTGCTGACCGTAGAACAGCTACATTAACTCTACTTCCAAATAATGTCGTAAAGTTCTAACCACTCTGCAACAAATAATTTAATAATCTGTGGTTCCAGTGTAGCCAGGTACATTGGGAACGTTCGTTTTGAATTTATAACTAGGACCAATCTAACGCTTCCCGTCGCGTCTACGGCGAATTGCACTAACCACTGGCACAAGTTCAAGGGCAAGTGCAATGTGGATTTGAGGAATTTGTTTTGTAGTTAAGTTTGTCGTTGCTTATGCTGAAAAATTTAAAAATTATTTAGGTACAATCTATCAAAGTCGTGAGCATCGAAGTGCCGTACTGTAGGTCTGTACGCCGTTCATCGATATAATAATTATTGAACTTCGACGTCCGGTGATATTAGTATATATTCATTCACGTCAGTCTGTTTTTGACCCATTAATTAACTCTCGATATAATCCATCTTACTACGAATGAGACTTAAGGTTGTTCAGATGTTTTGTCGGCTTAATGATCTTGGATGAATCTTGGCACACGACTAAATAAAGAATAGAATGAAAACAATCCAATGGTTATATTTCTGTGAAATATTTTTCGATCTTTACGCTGGCAATGTCGCCGACGAGAATTGCCGTTAATAGAAATAAATGGCATGCAATTGGAGAGGCCTATGTCGAGTTGTGGACTGCTGTAACTTGGTGATGATGATGATGAAAATCTAATTGAGTGACTGATTGATAGATGAAGTCTTTAAAATCACTCTGTCCTCATGATGCAGCTGCTGATATGATCTGACAATCAAAACTCTGGTTATGTCAACATAAGATGACTCTGTCATACGCAAAGTTTTGGACTCCTTATGTCACATCTAATCAAGGGTTGGTACTGCCGTGACCGTTGCCAATATAGCCGTTTGAATGAAACTTGTAAACTCATAATATAAAGAGGCATATTTTTTTTCGTAAGGATGTTATCTTGGAAATATTTTTCCGATACCAACAATTATTTCACTGTTAGGAATCAATATTATTGCCATAAGATACCTTTTAATCCGAAAAAGGAACGGTTCATTTTATGCGCTAGGCCACGAGAATGAAACCACAGGTTAAAAACCTAGTTGGGTATTCAAACTATAACAATACCTACTCTTTTATTTAATGAAATATTACTATATAACTCACCCCTTTTTGATTATGTATGAGACATATTGCTTCTCTACCGCCACGCTATAAAAATTTAACCATACTATAATCGTAACAATCTAAGAAGTCCGATGACGTTTCTCATTTTACATACCGCGATAACTTTGCATGAACGTCTACGTAAGAAAATGAAAACTCAAATTCATAATCCTAATTAATAACATTGTTACCCATACACTATAACAACGAGTATCATTCGTAAGCATAAATTTTAACAGTATTTTTATAGCTGTCAAATCCGACTTCTTAAATTGTCACGACTTTAATCCGTACTTACAAAAATGTTATAAATGCGAAAGTAACGCTGTCTGTCTGTTACCTCTTTACGTCTTAATCGCTGAATGGATTTGGATAAAACTTGGTGTATGGGTTTACGGGAACCTTGTTTAGGAAAAAGGAAACTTTTCATCCCGGTGTAATACAACTTGGTGTATAGACCAGAACCTGGACTAAGGATACTTTTCATCCTGACTTATGCTCCCTTGGGATAATAAAACATATTTTATGTGGCGCATCCGCTAGTAGAAGCCAAACAAACATAAAAAGCGTGTCTGCTCCCCATATAAAATAGTTACTGTCCACAATAACGCTGTGCCATTAGCTCCAATACTAACGTCCAGCCATTTTGTCAATTGACTATCTGTGCAAAATGGGAACGCTAAGTGGATCGCTCTAGAAATATAAATTCGAAAATGAGTTTAACTAAAAATCTTTTAAAAGGAAACGAAAAAAGTACAATATATACTCAAGAAGTCCAAAAATTATGTTTTTAGTATCTAGTTTTGTTGAGGAGTTCCTATGGCCACCTTTCGCCTGCATCATCAGACCAACCTCATATAACTATATTATTGCATTGTCTTCAAAGTTATATACCTAAGCATGTGCTTGAAAATGTACATAGTGTAATTTATTTTCATTGTGTTAAATGTTGTTTTTAATCGACTTTCCAAAAAGGAGGAGGTTCTATGTTCGACTGTACGTATTTATTTTAATATATGTTAACCGATTACTCCGTCAAATATGTACAGAAAAAAAATGTTTGGTAGTGTATTCTCTTGAAGGGCATACCCATTGTCGCCAAGTCAGGATCTGGTGAGGGGATCCCATGGGAAATCCATGCATGAAATCATTGCATGGGAATCCTCAAATTCTATAGACATATACATAGCGATTTTGATATTTTCATCAAAATGGCAAGCATATGCACTCAGAAAGTAGCATTTGGTGAAGTGGAACTGATGGAGAAGACCTAAGATGGCCACTGGAACTTTTCATTTATAAGTATGTTTTGGGTACAAGATATCTCAAATAGTTAAAGGACTGTGATGAAGCAAATTTAAATAAATGGTTCTAATGAAAATGGTACATCGAACTGATCTGATTATGAAGTTGGAAGGTAAGCACCGGAACTCCGTAAAAAAACAATGCATCTTAGTGTTTAGTCTTGTTGGAATTGTTATGAGCAGCCCTCTGGCTATAAATATATATTTCTAAGTTTATTTTTAAGTATTTAAACTAAAAAAAGAAAAATAAAAAGCTTTTTAACAAAAAAATAAATCGACGTCCAAATTTCTAATAAGATTTTTGATGCAAAATAAAGAATTAGGAAATAATTAGAAACCGAACAAACATACGAATGAACAATGTTTTTAAAAAAAAAAGCTCGATGAAAGGAATAGTTTTTCTTTTGTTTTCTGTTATACATATATATTTTTATGGCGTAACGTTTGCATGCAATACGTGTTTACTGCTTGATGTGGGTATTTGTAATAGTTTAATTATTTCTATTTATTACCTATTTTTAGTTTCCGTAAGAGGTTGCTAGAGAGTGCATTGTGCTTTTGAATAAGTGCCTAGAGTTTTCAGTCCCAATGCAATCGGTATGTAAACATATTTTTTTCTTTTTTAAATAAGACGTTGGCCCACACTAAGAATTTCTTCATATTTCGTGGGTGCGTTTACAAACATATAAACTCACATACACAACACCCAGAGCCGAAACAACGATCTGTAGATCATACAAATATTTGTTCCGTGCGGGAATCGAACCCGCGACACGCAGCGCAGCAGTCAATCGCTCAACTACTGCGCCAACCATGCGCCCAAACAAAACAAAACGAGTGTAAACCATTGTTTCGAAAAACATAAACATTTCCAAACTATAGGATTCGCATTGATCTTGTGGTTGTAAACGCTACTTTTGAGCACGTTACGTGAAATAAGAACCTATTATTAAGTCTCCAATTTCATTCCCACCTGAATTAAAATTAAATCAATTTATCAAGTAACAATCGAACCTAAGTAATCTACGAGTATTTCGTAATCTAGTTCATACAAGAGCACAAGACGGAACCTAATCTTCATAATAATCAATTTGCCAACCCTTTGACCAACTATATTGGTCAGCTTCAGTCTAACCAGATTCAGCAAAGTGTCAGACAATTCTGAAGACATCTCAACGTGATGTCATAGGTGAAATGAGCTGTAATTCCAAACGATGCTAGGGGTTGACAGCTCACTTTGGGTTGCTTAGTTGCTGTTGTGAATAGTTGTGAATAGCACTATTGTATTTTAAGTGGCGCGACTGCCTCTTAAAATACAATAGTGCAGTCTTAGCTCAGTGGTAACGACACCGACTTACACATCGTAGGTCGTGGATTCAAAACCAGCCTGGCGAGCACGGCCTCTGTTTTATTACGGTTTTTGCTCCCAAAATGTGATGAAAATTTGTGACTCAAGCCTGTCCCAGTAGGCCTTGCTCGCCCGGCAGGCAGGCGTTTTACTTTGTGTAAATTATTTCATCACCATTGATCTCAAAACGGTGAAAAAAACATCGTGAGGAAACCGGCATGTCCTAGAACCAAAAGTTTGAAGACATGTTACATCCACCAACACGCACTCGGCGCGCGTTGTGAATTTAGGCCCATTAGAGGGAATGTGCCTAAATCCTTACACAGAGGAGGCCTGTGTTCAGCAGTGGGAATATGAAAAAGCTGACGATGACTGTCCCTATAACACGATACACTTCAGCAAAACTGGAGTCGGTTTTTCTGGCTTCTGGCTACCGTAATAACTGTCAAAGGTGTCCAACGGCACCCGGGATCATCGGCCTAAAGTACTTTCCGAAGCACAGACTAGTCTAGATAATCATCATCATCATCAGCACTTTATTGTTCCCACAGCTGGCACACAGGCCTCCTCTGTGTGAGAGGTAAATATTTTCGTAATAATCTAGTTGCCTAAAAAACTACACAAAAGTCCATCAAAACCATCAATGTTAAACAAAAGCTTTAAATAGTCGATTAAACTCATATTAATTACAAACCCCCACGACTTACCGTTAACGTGTATGGTTATATCGATCGTCCCTCAAGGTTATGGCCTTAGAATTATACTGAGGCATTATAACCGTAAGTAAGTGTTGAAAACTACGTTCCACCTAGTAGAGTAAGCAGGATTCGTGCCACATAAATAATGCTGGGTATGAGGTCCTGGATTGTATTCCAGGGTCGGGCAAAGTGTAAAGTAAGTGTAAGTGTGTATTTATGGAATTTCTTAGTCGTAGCTCGAAATTTAGATAAGTGTCCAGATGATCTCAATAAACTAACCGTCAGACTCTAAAACCTGGGACATAAAACATAACTCGACTATATGTGGGAGAATTTTTGGGTACATATACCTCTGATTAACCCTTCGGGGTTGTTGTTAATGTTTTACGTTTTTACCTTAAGCCGTATATATTCTCCAATGATAACGCGGTACTGGCCGGTCGCTCACTCGGAGCCAGAATAGCAATATTGGACTTGTTTTGGACAGTTTTGTTTGCAATTTTTTTTTTTGATTTACATGTCCTATGTGGGTTAAGAAGGAATTCTAACCATACAATTTTCTGTGTAAAAATATTTTTTAACATATAATATGTAGAATTCGTTTTGGAGGATTAGGCAAAACTAGCGAAAAATATCGTGTTGTATATAACTTTTTAAAGCGAAACTATTAGTTACACGAAAAAAACATGTTTTTCATATAATGTACATGAATGAATAATAAAATAAAAAAATCAAACCTTTTCCTTGCCGTTACTAAGGAGTAGGCTTTAGAAAGTAACAGTTTTTCGGCAATAAATCGGAATAAGGCCTCAACAGAGTAAGCACAATATTCTATTACTATGCCAGTATAATAGTTTAGCTCAAGTTTATTGGAAAAGGGATGATGTAATAAAATGCAAAATTGATGATTGATTCTAAGGATGGGTCTTATTTTTTAGTACCTAGATACTTATGCACCAATTCAGATATTAAAGACAGCTGAGAAGATGATAATATATTAATATTAAGCATGTAAGTCAAACTGGATGCTCACCCGAGAACAAGAGGTTCTCGGGTGAGCCTCACACCTATAGAACGCGTCCCCAGGTGGCGGATAGGGGAATGCTCGGCGCCACGTCGGGTAGGAGGGAAATAAAATACCTCCCGCGGACCAACAGGTCGGAGATGGAAACTCCGTTATCAAACCCCTGCTACGGGCTTCTTCGACATATTTGGAGCAGAGGCCGTGGATAGTGCTGTGTGTTTAGGCTGGAGCACTCCAGAAGGGATGGCGGCGGAAGAGCTCATAATGAGCCAACGGCGGCACCCACACCCAGGAAGAGTGTGACAGTCTTGGCTTCAGGTGGCAACCGGCTGTAAAAACAACGCCAAAACAAAAATCTCCTAGAATGAAAGCACAACGCAGGAGAAATGGTATAACGGTTAGGGCGTACCCCGTAAGCGACGATAAAATTAATAGCAGGTGATTTGAACGGACATGTGGGCTTTAAGGCACCAGGAAACTCAGTCATACTTGGAAATTTTGGGTATGGCACCTCTAACAGCCAAGGCCAGGACATAATGAATTTAGCGACACAATTCGACCTTCCAATCGTCAACACCTAAAAAAGGACGAACACCTAATAACTTACAAAAGTGGTGGTTCGGCCTCACAAATAGATTATTTTCCGTGTTATAGGTCCATTCTGCGCAATTTCAAGGACTGTAAAGTTATACCAGGGGAACCACTAACTACTCAACACAGACTTCTTGTAGCCTGTTTGACAATGCCAAACTGTAACAAAAAACAGAAGTATCATTTTATTTTATTTATTCATTCTTCAACAAATTAACATTTGTGTCGAACAGTGGTTTTAACAATAGATATAACACAACAATTAAACAATCATCATAAAGTCAGAAAAAAAACAAACACCGCATTCCAGATTGGTTCCAACATTATTAGTCTTAATACAGATATAATTATACCAAACAAACCAAACCCAACATCAATTTAAAATCAATATAATTCATTTCAAGAAATGTATGTCAATAAAATTAATTAAGATGTAAAATGTCAGTCATGATAGAATGTCGGATACATTACTCTAAAGTCACAAAAATATAATCACATATTAGTTCAAACTACTTTTATCTTTGAGAAACTCTTCTATGCTGTAATAACATTTCTTCAACAACAATGACTTCAATTTTCTCTTGAATTCATTTGGATTCATAGAGTTTTTAAATTGTACATCAAAAATATGAGGCCCGCATAAAATGGTGTAACATGCACAAGTCAGAAGGCACTTCATTCATCACCAAGGCCGATGCATACTTGAAAGACACGCTACAAGACCCAAAAGATAGCAACACTCTCTGGAACGATTTTCACAAGTTTTGCCTGAAAACCGCCAAATCAACCTTAGGTGTCACGAAAGGAAAACTAAGAATTAATAAAGATCCTACTTGGTGGAATGAGAATGTTAAATCGCTGATAAGGGAAAAGAAAGCGTATTTCAAGAAATGGCAGGAAACAAAATTGGACACCGATCGCTTGGAATACAACGTAATGAAGAAGAGAGCTAAGAAAAGTGTTGCAGTAACAAGAGCATTGTCCAATGATCATTTTTATAAACAATTAGAGAACGCAAAAACGGACACGGAAATTTTTAAGTTAGCTAAACTTCGGAATAACCAAACAAGGGATATCAAACGTAACAATTACATTAATGATTCAGTCGGCAAATTGTTAACCACAAACCGAGAAATCAATAAGAGGTGGCAGGAATACTACCAAACACTTCTAAACGAGGAGTTTCCACAGGAACCGCTAACGGCAATGCCATGCATCGAGGGGCCAGTTAACTTAATTTCACCCGAAGAAGTCAAAGCAGCTATCCAGAAAATGAAGAATAGGAAAGCCACGGGACCAGACGAGATTCCAGCAGAGCTTTGGAAAAAACTGGGAAATACTGGTGTAGCTTGGTTAACGATGCTTTTCAACGAAATTCTTATAACTACTAGGATACCAGATATGTGGAGAAGCAGCAATATGATACCTTTCTATAAGAACAAAGCGGACGTTGCGGACTGTGGAAATTATAGAGGAATCAAGCTAACCTCTCACACCCTTAAGATCTGGGAAAGTATCCTCGTAAAAAGGCTAACAAAGATAACTCCGAACCAGTGCGGGTTTACCAGTGGTGTGTGCACTTCGGACGCGATCCACTTGGTGAAAATACTTATTGAAAAGTATAAGTCTCGCAAACAAGACCTCCACATGGTCTTTATCGACCTCGAAAAGGCGTTCGACCGAGTTCCGCTAGAGCTTATTTGGCAAGCACTGAGAGCACAACTAGTGCCTGAGCACTATATAGAGCTTTTAAAGGATCTGTACTACAGTGTATCCACCAGAGTTGTCAGCACCGCAGGCACAAGTGAAGCATTTGAGGTCAGAGTGGGTGTTCATCAGGGCTCGACTCTGAGCCCTCTTCTATTCAATCTGGTAATGGACTACATTACTTCAACCATACAAAAACCAGCACCGTGGTCACTACTATATGCCGATGAT
Organism: Orthosia cruda; assembly: GCA_964057195.1. Lineage (NCBI taxonomy): Eukaryota > Metazoa > Arthropoda > Insecta > Lepidoptera > Noctuidae > Orthosia > Orthosia cruda. The sequence goes on from OZ059838.1 coordinate 34,823,553, forward strand.
GTTGTTCTTATAGCCGAAACTTTGGCAGAAGTGCAATCAGATCTGACGGCATGGCAGAAGTCCTTGGAGAGGAGAGGGTTGAGAGTCAGTAGACAGAAGACCGAATACATGTATTGCGACTTTTCTGGATCTAATTTGAGTGTCATACCATGTCCAATCATCGATAACAGACCCCTCAACAAAGTTGAAGAATTCAAGTATCTCGGATCCATAGTAGCACCAAAAGCCTGTGTAGAGAGAGACATACACAATAGAATCCAAGCAGCCTGGCTGAAATGGAGATCGCTGTCGGGCATACTATGCGACTCGCGTTTGCCGATTCAAGTCAAAGGCAATGTATATAAAAGGGCAGTAAGACCAGCCTTGCTGTATGGTTCTGAGTGAAGGAAAAACTACATTCAGTGCCAATGCTTTCGACTCATTCATAAACCACGAGATATGATATATTTTTACAAGCTTTTTATTAATTTGCAATGTTTGTATGTATGTATGTAGAGTGAATAGGTTATTTCTAGGCAAGCGTGTTTCACTCTCGACCACATCATCGATTACCATCAGGTGAGATAGTGGTCAAGCGCGAGCCTATAGGATATACAAATAAAAAATAAATAAAAAAGAATTATGTTCGGGTTCCTAAACCGATTAAGGTGAAGTTATACATGTGCATACAATGATACATACAAGTTTGGTTTAGATGACAATGAACGGTAAGCTCAAAAAACTTCTTCAAAAGAAAAATATATTTACTATGAATATAACAAAATTAGTCTCTTGTTTTAAAAGTCAATAAAAGTTTCAAATTGTTTTTTTTTGTTTAATGATAATGATAAATGATTTTATTTCTGTAAGTTGGTTTGTACAAACACTTTTACGTGTCGATCATATTTTTTAAAACTAGATGAGGTCGGCGTTTCCTATCTGACTACTCTCAGAAGAAAAGCCGAAACAAACTTAGAGGTCACAGTCTCTTTTAAAGTCCAGACAAAATCTTGGTTAGATCATGTGAAGACCATGTAGACTGATGTCTGAAATGGTCTTTTGAGGAAAGAACCAGCTAGATTGAGTGGACCCGTCCAGTCAGTGCACGCATTTGTCAATAACCGAGCAGCTCATCTCATAATTTAAGGAGCTCAACGATTCGACAAACAATACCAAAGAAAGGACATTCGGGTAGGCCGCATAAACTACTCAAACTGCCAGACCATGATTAACTAAGATAAATTAAAATTAAAAACAAAAAAAAATAATGTTGAAAGTTTGAAAATTTAACATGAAAAAATGCACGGTTCTTGTTGAAGTGAAATCGGCCACGGGAGCAAAGTCGCGGGCAAACTAGTGTTTCAGTAAAATTGTTTAAAATTTACGATTTAGAGATATTTCGTCTAGTTTTAAGGGTTTTATTGGATGGTTTAATACAATCCTTTTTTATCTTTGTGTGTTAAGGATCAATTTAATGAATACCTTAGCTAGAATTTATTGGATTTGCGTAAGTTAAGCTGGTATTTACGAGTATTTGTGTATTTAGAAGCTTTTAAATCATGGCTCATTTAAGTATAGGGTTTTTTAAAGGGCAATCAACTCGGACGGGCTGTCAAATCAATATTAGCTTCTGTGATTGGCTCACTAATTTATTTCAGCCGTCAACAGTCAATCAAATCACTAGACATGAGTTTGTTGAATTAGCTTTTCAGTAACCGAATACCGAGATTGTTAAGAATGTTTACTAAACAATCTATGTATTCTATTTTACTTTTTAAATATTTTTCGTTTCCGTGAGTATGTCCGTGGCATCAATAGTGGGCGTTATCAGAGTACCAGTACAGCGTTATTTTCTTTTTGGATACCGCTGCACATGCTGAGATAGGAGGATTTAAACATTGTTTAGTTTTTTGTTTTTGCTTATCTCTCGTGTCTCTTGTGCGGGTCACAAATAAATACATTTTTCTTTCATTATTTTAAACAATTGCATAGCTTCTGTGGCATTGGTCAATCAACATGCAGAACAACATACGTTACGTACTTTTAACTAAAACTACATTCGTTGCGGCCAGCTTCCAGTCCAACCAGTGACATGTGTGTGCCCAGGCAATTGACTTTGTTATGCTCTCTCTGATGGTGTTGGATCACTCGGTACCATGATGGTTGAGCTAAGTGGTGCTAATCCAAGCGTCTTGTTCGTAAATGGGCGCCATCAGTTGGGATTGGTCATAACTTGGCTGCCTCGGCCTGTTTTATAGAGACCTACTGACGCTTGCGAATGTGCAACTATAACTTTTTTCTTTGACAATACAAAAGTACCTTTATGGATAGTTGAAATAAATATTTTGTTGGAACAAGACGAGTACCAGTATTGTACATGGAACTTTACCGTTTACTTTGGCCTGCCTGACTTCCACAACATAGTATAACTGTGTAACACAACACCCCATGGGAAGATTGGTGTAAGATAATATTGACGTCTGACTACCATAATGATTGCCAAAGGTTTTTTTATTGTAAGTGGACTCGTGCTTGAACACTATCTCACCTGATGGTAAGCGAAGATGTGTTTGACTTTGGAGTTTGTCTGCCTAGAAGTAACCTATTCATTATTGACTAACATACCCCGAAGTTGTAGCTATCGGATAATGGTCTTCCATCCACAGATCGACTTCGGTAAGTGTGGTTTAACCTTGAAAATCTACACCTGTGCGTCTATTATTACTTAGAAACGTGCTTCTAATGTCTGTTAAGTAATTAAAATAATTATTAATCTATCAAAGAAGTTCATTTGTTCGCGTTCAGCGTCATCCAGCGCTGTGGCTCTGTCGTGCGCTCTCGTGGCTAGTATTATGCTGAGCGATAGCCGACCCGTTTTGATGATTGTGACGTATATTTTGTCGTATTTGTATTTATGTAACTTATTCCTTTTTAGGGTTCCGTACCCAAAGGGTAAAAACGGGACCTTATTACTAAGACTCCGCGGTCCGTCTGTCTGTCTGTCTGTCTGTCTGTCACCAGGCTGTATCTCATGAACCGTGATAGCTAGACAACTGAAATTTTCACAGATGATGTATTTCTTTTACCGCTATAACAATACATACTAAAAACAGAATAAAATAAATATTTAAGGGGGGGCTCCCATACAACAAACGTGTTTTTTTGCCATTTTTCGCGATAATGGTACGGAACCCATCGTGCGCGAGTTCGACTCGCACTTGGCCGGTTTTTTGGTATGCGTCGTGCCTGACACTAACAAGCTCATTTTCTTTTTTCCCTTTTTTTTCTATGGGTACCTACAAAAAATCTTCTTTCTTATCCAAGTCAAAATAAAATGAATCCCCTTTTATTTTAGTTCCAAGTAGTAAACAAAGAAACTATTCTTAGAGCAGACATATTATTTAAACTTTCATGCAAACAAATTCAAACACTGCTTTGATTAATGTCGACTTTACAATGAAATGTCGGAAACACAGACATAAATCCAACTAGAAGATCCGAATGTATGTACTTCACGCGTTAAAAAAGAGAAGTGAGAACAAAGTAAAAAACATTGCTTTTAATTTTAGTGTTTTCACGATACCGGACATCAACCGAAATCTAGACAAAGGTCTAATAATATTGCCAAGCCGATTTGAAATGTAAACAAAACTTGGCCGGGACAAAGTCATTTTTTTTTCATCGTACTTGAATTTGTTCATAAATTGTGTGTGAAAAAGTAGCACGCTTAGTTTTCATATAAATAAAGGGACTTGCGTTATCTAGCTACATGTATGTCTGTGGTCGGAAAGAAACATTGTAATATTCTAGAAATTATTCTCTTATTTGAATTAAAAATTTACTTTTGAATGGATGAAAGGATTTACTTTCCAATATTAAAGTGCTTTCGGAGTATATAGAACAATAATTTCATTCTACTAGAGTTTTGAAAAGGAAAGACTATACAGAATTTCAGAGAATGTAAGTATTCTCTGAAATTCGATCGATTCGATCAGACAATTTGTCTGGTTTACAATTTTTTTTTGTCAGATTTGCCTATTTATTTATGTACACACAAAAAAAAACTTACAGAGAAAAGAAGGAATACAGATAGAAGAACACAAAGGTACTGCTTATTTCAATAGAAATTTCTTCCAGCAGACCTGCGACAGGACAGTTGGATGATAGACGAAGACACAGTGTGTAGAATGAAATAAGGAAACTTAAAATAGACAATAATAACTTAACTAATTATATATAAATTATACATATACCTTAACTACATATATAAAAGATAAAAATGCATACAACTTATAATATAATAATATATAAAATTACAAGATCGTGGAAAGGTAATGTTCTTTGACGTGCTTCTTGAATAAAGATACATTTTTAGAGTCACGGATTTTAGGTGGAAGTGAGTTTCACAGTCGTATTGCATGAACAGAGAAGGAGTGGGAATAGAAATTAGTATTGTGGAAGGGGAAGTTTAGATGATGCCTTAGGTGGGATCTACACTGGACATCGGCAGCGCGAGTAAAGGAAAAGCGATCGCGCAGATATCCAGGGTATGCAGGGTTAAAAATTTATGTTATTTTGTGTCAAGCAGCACCCTATTAAATGAAAATTAATAGCCTTGCACGTTAAGTGTCCTTTGGGAAACAAACGTGTAGCTCTGATCAAAGGGATCCTATTTGAAACTTTATAGATATATTCCCCCAGCCGAATTGCGTAAGTGAATTCGGCAAAGGATACAGTTTGGAACCTTCACAAAAACGATATTACGTATTGCATATTACACTCTGAAAAGGAAAGGAGATGAATCTTTCCATGACCAATATTTTGACGTAGAATTGATTGTAAAGAATAATTGTTTTTTCAGTTTTAAGGAACCATTATACATTTTTAATTAAAAACATTAGAAGACCATTAGTTGTAAGTAAAACAAAATTAAATGATGTCCTAATTATTTGGAAATAAATCATCAGGAGGATGATCGTACTTTTTCCAAAATAGTTTCACAAAACCGAAAAAGTTGAAAGAAATGATTCTAACTCTTTGAAGGTTCCAAACTGTTTCCTTTGTCGAATTCACATACGCAATTCGGCCAGTGTACCGCAAGCCCCACCTACAATGCTTTTAACTTTTCCCCAGAATATGCTTGTTCAAATACTCTGACAGCTCCCCCTTGAATGTGTTGGTTTATTTTAAACTAAGACAATCACACTATATCACACAAATCTTTATCTTAATAATAATAAAAATGATGTTGTCCCCTTGGCGCCACATCACCAAAGTGCTAGCGACTATTTATGGCGGAGGGGGGGGGGGGGGGGGACATTAATTGAGTGTGCAAGTCATCCCCTGTTATTTTATAGCCGTGTGGATCAACAGTGGTCAAACGCCAATAGTCCTTCTATAGTTATAGGTAATCGATCCCCGAAACCCAATATGTTTTATCCCCATATTCTGTAATAGTCCTGCACTAGCCGGGGATTGTCCTTGGGTGCTCTTGCGTAGTGACTAGTGCATACAGGGATAATCGCCGGTTTGTGTCACATTTCATCCTACATGGCAAAAAAGGCCTCTGCGAGTTGATTTCGGCCCCTGGTACGCGTTTCAAAAGAGGGTAAAGAGAATATTAAAAAAAAAAAAAATACAAAGTTTGGATGGATGTATGTTTGTTACTCAATCACGCTATAACGGCTGAACGGATCTGGATGAAATTAGGCACAGAGATAGATTATAGCACATAGGCTACTTTTTATTGTGGTATAGCCTTGAAATAATAAAACACACGGGCGAAGCTGATGGCAGAAGCTAGTGTAAAATAAACAAAATACAAGTTGGGCTTTCCTTGTTGTAGTTTACTCTACAATAAAAATATTTCAAAGAGCCAAGCTGGCAAGGGATTTATTTTTTATTATTGATATGCTCGCGCTTGACCACTATCTCACCTGATGGTAAGCGATGATGTGGTCGACGATGTAGCACGCTTGCCTGGAAGAAACCTATTCACTCTTGACTTAAAGACTCCCAGGTTGTAGTGTAGCTATCAGGAAATACAGACTCCGGCAAGGAATGCCACTCCTTAGCTGTACGCATAATGAAAGTATTCCCAAAACGTTTGGTGCGTATGGGTGGGACATCCACCATGTACCGATGGATGGGTTATACACACGGGTACTTTTCTAGATTTAAAACACACACCATAATATATAAAACACAAATATCATGATGCCGTACCAACTCATTTCTATACCTAACAACGAAACTAATTTAACAATACATTTATGTAGATGAAACAGTTTGATTGTTTCAATAATGTTCCTCGTTTCTCAGACGTTGCGTGGGGACATAAAATAAAGGGTAATGACTCTTTCTATTAAATAAACTAGAGCTATGAAAAATTACGGCTGGGACTTCGACCCAACGCGTGGCAATATGCCGCGAATGCTTCAAACATAAAATTACAGGGATTTGATTTAATTTTCGTGTGATCAAAATTGTAGAAAAATATTTTGTTTTTATTGAACTTTTTTGATAGCTGCATGAAATTCATAATGTCTGTAAATTTTAGTTTATGTTACGATTAGGGTTTTTCAATGAAAATTAACATAATACATGAATTCAATAAGTCACAATAAGGTTATTGGTTAATAAAATTATTGGTAGTCTCGCGTTTGTTCAATATCTCACCTGATGTTAAGCGATAATGTGGGTAAAATAATATTTTGTTCCATAATCAACCTATTCTTTCATTTTTTTAACGTCATATTTTTTTTGTCATTCCTAGTTCCATTATAATATTTTGTGTTCCACCCCAAAATAAAAATGTAGACGCTGCTTTTTAAAAATACTATTAAATATAAACGTGTAAGTTTGGGAAGATGAAAGGATAAAAAACGACTGAACAGATTTGGATGAAACTCTACAATAATAAAGCAAGAATAGTTTATAAAGATATTGGGGGAAGTACTAATTCCACGCGAGCGGAGCCGCAGGCAGCAACTAGTCCAGATTAATTCTATGCAATATCATTTTCCAAAAACAAAGTGAGCAAGGCGTCTTCCTACGTTCACGGCAATTCCAGTGATTCCCCAAAGTCGTGGAGTGTTCTACGTTCACGACAATCCCAATGGAAAAAAAAAAAAAACTTTCACTATTTTGATGCCAAATCCAAAACACATAAGTACATTAACTAACGCCTCGTGGGGGTCGACCCTAGACATACACGCACGCTGGTTATGAGTGCTGCGCAACTCGCCTAAAAAAACAAAATAATTCTATCCAATATCCTTTCTCCATAAACAAAGCATGCATGCCCGATGCCAGTCTTCCTACGTTCACGACAATTCCAGTGAATCCCCAAGGTCGTGCGCTGGTCAATGTCGAGCCAAAGCGCGGCTGAGGCGGCGACGTCGCGAGTGCCGCACTCAAATGTCATATTACTGATACACCGACGTTCGTGGAGGGGTGCTCAACATTTTTTTTGTAGGCGGTTTTATGCGTTATTGGTTTAGCATGTTGAAAAATATTTATGAAATAATTTTTGGCATGTATTACCATATCTTTTATGAATTTTGATACCCCACGTAGAACGCACGGGTGAAGCCGCTAGCAGAAACTAGTATTGTATTTTTTTTTTGCCTAATAACCAATCTGGCAAGTGCCAAGAACAATTCAAGAGCTAAAGGATGAGATAATTCAGCATATCAACGACATTGAACCTCAATTATGCCTCAGCGTGATTGAAAATATGGACCATCGGATAGAGATATGGCGCCGAAGCCGTGGCTAGCATATGGCCGATATTTTGTATTACATATAATTGTCATAGATCCTTCTATCATAATAAAAAAAAAAAGATATTTCTCTGTTTTTTTTTGTTTTTTTTGAAAAAAAACTTTTTTTGGATAAAAATACTACCGACTTCCAAATAAAAAACTACAAAGTGAAAAATAACTTTATTTTTGGAAGTCGATGTCTTTCGTAGGTACCAATTTTTTGCGATATGGACACCGACTTCCAAAAATAAAATATTTTTTTCTTTGTAGTTTTTTATTTGGAAGTCGGTAGTATTTTTCCAAAAAAGAATTTAGTTTTTCTCCTTTTTAGTTTTACCTACATAATAGGCAAGTTGTTTAGTAAGGTACCTAAAAGGCCAGAGTAGATTACCCAAATAATATGAAACTTGACCATAACCGGTGAAATGAGAGATCCCCTTTAGAACATACTGGCGTGATGTTATGTTATGAAATGGTATGAACAATAAACAGACGATTGCAGCAATCCCGAGGGCTTTGCTGTTATTTATTGAAGTTCTGTTATATATCTTCTTCATCAGATCTTCACCAAATTAAAATGAGACCAATTTCAAAACATACTCTTTCAAAAAAAAATGAATTTTCAATTTCGGTCCACAATTGACGGATATATTGGTGAACATACAAAAAAAAAAAATGTCCAAGATAGAACCTCCTCCTTTTTGGTAAGTCGGTTAAAAACTAGCGGACGCCTCGCGGTTTCTCCCGCATAGTTCCCGATCCAGTGGGAATACGGGAATAAAAAGTACCCAATGTCACCCGGGTATAGTGTTTGTATGTAATGTATAGGCTTCACAACGGTGAAAGAATTTTTGAAATCGGTCCAGTATTTTTTAAGTTTAATCGTTACATACAAAAATACAAATCTAGTCTATACTAATATTATAAAGAGGAAAGATTTGTATTTTTGTATTTTTGCCTTTCCCGTGGGAATACAGGGATAAAAAGTAGCCTATGTCACCCGGGGATAGTGTAGCTTCCCAATGGTGAAATAATTTTTGAAAATAGATTAACATCGTGCGTTATGGTTGGACCACTCTTTATAACATCACGCCAGTATTCACCGAAGTATTAAGCTGAGGTGCACCACACCTACATTTCACCAGTTATAGTGCAATGGACCAGACTACGGACGGCTACAACGGAAATCTATAAAAAAATCACATTAATTAACAGTGCAGTCTTATAGTCAGAATTTTAATTCGATCCCAGATTTGACACTAGCTACTGTCATTTTGTGAAATAATGATACCACATATAATAGTGTAGTGATGAACACAAAAATCGATAAACAATCAGTGTGTGTGCCATTAGTGTGCCAATTAAAGACTAAATTATTGATTTTTATTTAAATAAATACATAATTATTCATAATAATTATTTATTAATTAGAAATTGCTGCTCTATTTTATAAAAAGTTAATATTTTTGTTTTTATATTAAAAACAAAACATACTACAAGAGCCTCGATAGTTTTCAGTATTGGCAACCCGTGCGCGCTCGTGCAGCTATCGCCATTTTGTTTATCGTGTCATTCGGCTTCATTCTCCCAGTGTGACTGCACGAATATCTTATTTCATTGCGAATCGATATTTTGAAAGTGACAGCGATAGCGATAGCGATGACGGCGACAATATACTCGTATAAAATAAATTATTACCATAATACATCTATCTGTTTTATTTGTCATGTTCCTTCATGATCACATTTTTTTATTTATTTCACACACAATTATAAAAGAAAAGTCTCAGATCGTTAATTAATCGTCAAAACTAAATTATCGGTTCAGAAATATTTAATTTCCTGATATACTTAGTTTACGAGAGTAAAATTATAAACGAGAAGAATCGATCCGTAAATATTCCATTTCTATATCGAATAATTTTGCAACGTCACTATTTAGTACTTGTCATAACGTTGCAACACTGAAATTGTCAAATCTGGAATCGAATTAAAATTCCGAGTATAGTACTTACAATTCTTTTACTCGCCTGTAGGTTAATAATGATATGGTCCTCATTGTCCCGGTCTAATATTAAAAAATACAATAACAGTTACAGCTTAGAAGTTGTAAAATTCAATATTAGCCATAAATATCCTTAATTTACGAACTCCTACTTATTATGAGAGGAACGTCTCAGTTTTACGAGAATCTCCTCTGAAAGAAGGTACAAAATTAAATTAAACCTTTTTTGTGACTATTGGGCATCATAATCTGTGATTACTCTCATTTTTCTTTTGAATTTATTATTCGAAAACTGAATCCTAAATTAAGTTTTAAAACAATTTAATATCTCCGCTTTTATAGGGTACTAAAATTAAGCAACCTTTTAGAATTCGGCAATCTCCTCCTTCGATTTTTAAAGCCTACCTAATCAGCGTAAACCATAAAATACTAATGCAATAAGACCTTAACAAGTTAATACTCAAACAGCCACAAGAAAAGCAGAAACACATTTCTCAAACAGTTTTTCCCGGCTCAAATGAAAATTACAATTCTCGTTACCATGGTAACAGGATATCAACAAACAATGTAATACGACGCACTAAAATAATACCTATTAATACTGAATCATATCTCGTAGTCACACGTCATTAGCAAGAGACAAACAAAAAAAAATACCCGTTTTTTTTTTAATACCGATCCTAATTCTATATTCAAATGTTATGTGCAACTGGCCTGCTGTGGGTTGCTAGCGGCTTAACACGCGAACCGCTTTTGCAGTCAGTTTTCAGTTCAAAACTACGGCGGGGTTTGAGTCAACCGGCTTACGGTGTAAATAGGTGGTGTTCGCGAAGTTACAGTGCTGTGTTGTGTTGTGCTATGGATTGTTGTGCCATGCTATTTTTGTGGTGGTACGTAAGTTTATTTTTTATTTTTTTAAATTTTGATCACGGTAATTGGGCAGTTGGATGTCATAGATGACTTTGTCGTACATAGGTTTTGGTTGTGTGGATAGTTCCAAGGTTTTTAAACTCTTTTTACACGTTCGATATTAAATTACGTAGCTTGTTTGATTCTTTAATGTTTTGTATTCATCAATTTATTCATCTACCTACAAATTCTTAAACACGTCATACATTTCGGGTGTAATGTAGTTATTAGTAAATACGGAAAATAGATACTTTTTGTTCATTTTACGATCAATTGAAAATCAGTTTGAATAAAGAATAAAAAAATGCATGGTTTCGAAATTTGAAAAAAAAACAAAGAATGGATTGACAACCAGCTATAATCAAAACACAAGAAGAACAATACGACTTAATGAAAAAAACTCATAAATTCCAAAAAAGGTTAAATTATATAATATCATAAATTATAATCACAGATCAGTAAAATTAAAACACTAACAATATTCAAACTATTGGAGAAAGTTCATTATAATCTTCATGAACTCGACGGGAAACTTTCAACTTTGCCAATAAAACTATCTTCAGTTACTCTTCCGAGGTGGAATGAGACGAAAACTGCAATCGAAGTGAACAGTTATCTTTAACCTTTCTCATTGAACTGTTCTGTCTAGTTTGCTCTGATTTCTGTTGACCGACTTTAAACTTAGAAGTCTTAATATCAGGCTATCTCCATGAATTTACTTGTATTCCGGGCCCCAAGTCATGGCAGTGGTAGGAACTTCTTCGATGTTTTAGTCGGTAGGACTTCGAAATATATCTGGAAACAAAGGGGTCCTTTTTCCATATGAATGAGGATTTCCCCGCAAATAAAGGAGGCAATCACTATGCAGTATAGCTGTATCTACTTTCTGGAATGAGTAAAATAGCTTCAACTTTGTGACTACCACTACTTACCGACTCCTTGATAAATAAATGCTTTGCGTTTTATTATCGAGTTTGAATAGTAAAATTTGTTAGATAAGCTCTAAATTTCAAAAGCTAGATAAATGATTTTCGTTTGACTACCGAGGTTTGAATAATAAAATTTGTTATATCAGCTCTAAATATCAAAGCTAGACCTTAATCTAAATTTACATGTGGATGCTAAATTGAATAAACTAGGTATAATTAGTTCGTAGATGTACTGGAACACACGCTTGACTTTCAATTCCTTGGAAATATCTAGCTAATCTACAAAGTGGAACAGGTCAAACCTGTGTATTTACTAAAATTTTAAACAGTACCTATCCTAGCTAGGATTTTCAAACGTTTTATTATTTTCTGGGCAAGGCTAACGAGGAGGGTAAAGTTGAAAAAAGGAATAGAGAGGGAGTAGTGTTATGTGCTTTTTAGTTTACCAACAGACAGATTACACAGTAGAAACAATAGTTTTGAAACCCACAATTAAAGAATATGCCTTTCTTTTTGACAATTCAACAACATTAATTGCGTAATTACATTGATGAGTAGACGATTTTTCTAGATATAAGTTTGGGTTTGAATTTTCTTTAAAGCCCTCGGGATTGTGATACAGAATTTGTTAAGCATTGGGCAGAAATTGGGGTGCAAGTGAATAATAAACCCGAATATTAATACTTTTTTTTTATTAAACCTTGCCAGTTGCTCCATCCTCGTGAAAATTGTTTTTTTCCGGAGAAGGAAACGTACTACTCAAATGAAACTTAACTAATGGCTGATTCAGGTCAAGGTCTACCCGTGAGCCAGGTTTTATCAAATTTTGTTTAGACATAGATTGATTAACAGACATTCAAACATACAGATTTTCTTATGTACAATATTAGTAGGAAATTGGATAAAGCGATTACTCTCAAAACTGTTAAAATACAGGATCGTCCTGTATTTTAACAGTTTTGAGAGTAATCGCTACAACATATTTTAGATCAATAAAATTCATTATATCCATTCCTCTTCTTCATTTATTTCCTCACAACATCTAAACCAATATCGTCTGGAAATATTAATTTTAGTGTCCTAAATACTAGTAGTCATAACTGTAAATGACTTATGGCCGGTTTCTGAAGTAACTAAGTATGTGCTTATCTCGATTTAAGCATCTGTCACCCTTGATCATCTGCCACTTTAAGTTTTCTGCGATGCTGAGCAAGGTTTGAGTATACGTCGTCAAGTCATGCCAAAGTATACCTTATGTCATACAAAAAACCTTCATTGACGTTCAATTGGGTTTCACAACTGAGAAAAACACATTTGATCATTCTCAAATTCTCAAACCGTTGTCAACGTTACATAATCAGTGTGGCCAGATTGGGCGACTTTTCGCCATTTAGGCTTAGACTCTGAAGGGTGGCCGAGGCGACCAATTTTTACGATCGGCGACTGATCGCCAATTAGGCTACCCTAAAAAAACTGACCAAGTGCGAGTCGGACTCACGCACGAAGGGTTCCGTACCATTACTTAAAAAACGGCAAAAAAATCACGTTTGTTGTATGGGAGCCTCACTTAAATATTTATTTTATTCTGTTTTTAGTATTTGTTGTTATAGCGGCAACAGAAATACATCATCTGTGAAAATTTCAACTGTTTAGATATAACGGTTCATGAGATACAGATTGGTGATAGACGGACAGACAGACGGATCGTGGATTCTTAGTAATAGGGTCCCGTTTTCCCTTTGGGTACGGAACCCTAAAAACATGGGACTATTTTAGGCGATTTCGAAATAAGAATGTCTAATCCTCAGGAATGATGAAAATAACTGGAAATCAAAATGCTTCTTACAGTTCATCTCTTTTTTCATTATACTTCAGTCGTGACAACACTGGGAAAATAAAGAAATGCTTAAAAATGTTTTATGCGGAACCAATAATGATTATTGTGTCAAACGCATTAAAGTTGATATTAGATTCTAGGGTGTTCAAGGCAACAATGGAAATTTACGTTTCGTAAAATGTTTCGTGGTTTTAATGAATAGTGGTCGTCTTGAGTTTTTTATAAATGGAAAACGAAATTTTCGGCGACTTGGGACTCGTCAAATCTGGCTACACTGGTTACATTTGGCAGTTGATAGTTGACAACCCCTTGCTTAAACTTTAATCAAGAGAAATAAATACAAAATAATATATAAAACTTATAAAACGAGTGATGAAGATACATCCTTGTCTTCCTTAGAGATGCCTCAACGAAGACCGATGCGTGGCAGAAGAGTGTTCGACCTGAATTATCGAAAACATTAGATTGGATGCAAATATTTCACGCCTGATAGATCTCAGTTGCTCGAAGAACGGGTGGTCGATGGGGCTGAAAAGCCTCCCTCTACAGACCGATAACCAGGTTGAGGTCGTGGGCATACAATGTATAAAAGACGCACAGCACCGGTTGATGTGGTGACGCTGAATGCTGAGTGTCGGGAAGGCCTGTATCCAGCAGTCTTTCGGCAGAAATGATTATTATGATGAGTGAGATCCTCAACAAAAATATTTGAAAGTGCCAGTTTTTGTGTTTGTGGTTGCCAGTGGCTTTACCTGCGCGAAAACCGAGAGTTATCCTACAGGAACTATGTGAAAAGTGAAGATGGATCGGTCAAATGATTCGCGATAACCAAGATGAAGGCACAAAGTGTAAGCGATGGCGCGCTGTGGTATTGGCGAGTAGTTCATGAGAGACCCCAGTGGAAACTGTTAGTGGAGGCCTATGCCAAGAGGCTCTTAGATTAGGAACTTTTTATAAACTATAAAGATGTATTGTATAGACTACAGTTTTATATCTCTGATTTCAGAATAAAAGGCTTTGTTATTCCGTTTATTTATTATTATATCTATTTTTTATTATTAAATCATTTTATTATTAGTCATTGGGTAATTGTATTCCAAATGATATATTATCAAAAACGTTCAACCATTGAGGTGTGATTAACCAATATCTAAACATACAGACTTTCATACCTATATAGAATATTAGTAGGATCCTTACGATAAGAAAAGGTTACAGCGATGAAAATGTGTACAGAATTTGGCTTTTGTATAATACGATTTTGGTATCAGTACCTACAATAAAGATGATAAAAACAGCATGATAAGTCTCATTTATTTATTATTTTACAAAATAAGTAGGCAAATAATCAATTGTTCGTTAACATATATTAAAACACAGTCCTCCTTCATCGGCACATATCTAATGGCACCGACCCTGGCTAATATTGTTTTCCTTCGGAGGCTCTTCAATGGCTAGAAAAGCCTTTGGTCTTGAATTGAAAACCCAGGTCACTCATTACAAATTTTATCACAAAAGTCCATATTTGTTGGTAAATCACAATTGCAATCAGATTCCAATGCAGATGCACGAATTCTGTGTGTGTGTCGGTTCTCTTCCCACTTGAGAGATCTTATGAAATTCTGAGTAAAATATTCTGTAGTTCTATGAGGTATCACAAGAACCAGCAACTGCTCGCTCGGAACACATTCACTTTTAGTAATCATAAGCTTAAATTCTTGATTTTGGCAATAACAAACTATATTAGATATTATTTTCTTTCGATAAGACATCTTTGACAAAATAAATACGGTTGCTATGACAATCTTGAAGTTTTTTTTTTTTTTTTTTTTTAGTTTGTTCCTAACGGAACAGGCTAAGGTCTGAGACCATGCTGCCTAGTCATCAGTATTTGTATTCTTTAGTATGCATTAGAACGCGGATGCAACACATTCTAATGTTTCTTGGAGCATTTGGCAGCAAATTGCATCGAGTCAGCCTTCCCAGTAAGCTTTGCAGAGGTAGTCAATACTACAATAAAATACTCCGCTCCACTATCCCGAGATCGCTTCGGTTAACGTTTTTACATATTGTCAATTGCGTAGACAGTTGAGACACAAAACTACACCAATTTTATATCACAATATCCACTATAAATCAATTTGCAAATAATATTAACAGCCGCTGAACTGCACTCGAGAAAATCCCGCCAAAAAACCCAATCTTGAAGTAATTGACTAGTGCCTACGATCCATTTCATAGTTTCATAATAAGGTTGTATACATTTCAAATAGGTATCTATTAAATTGATAAATTATGAAAAATCAAGTAATTAAAGATTATAACACGTTTAATAACTTGTTTTTTTTAATCTTGAATGAAGTAATATAATACTAACGTACTGTTTATAGCTGTATAATATTTATATTATTAAATTTTATGTAATCTTGTGATGTCTCGGATTTCTATTGTAAAATGGAACGTAAGGGTGAAAGAGAAAGTGAACGGATCTTTGACAGGTCCATACTTATGTAGGTACTTAGGTACTTACTTAACTGAGCTAGGTAGATACTCAATTGTGAAACGTAAAAAACTCAAACGGTTCCTAAATTATTTGACACTGATTTGACAATACTCAACTGATTATTGCTGCTTTACTCAAATCAGAAACCAGCCATTAACATCGATTAATGATATACGAAAGGAAAGGCTTCCCGTCAAAAACTGAGTTTCACCATTGTTATTTAAAATTACTCTAACGTTACGTCTGAAGCGACATTGTGTACACAATGATGAGGATGTGGAAATGCCTTAATGAGTGTCGCGACGTAGACGGAACTAAACGTCAATTAGTTCTTTGAATTTTTCTATTGGACCTGTCTATGGATGATTATTTGTGATATCCACGGCCACGTGCCATACATAAAAAAAATACTTGGGCCGTTTGTGTTTATTATTTATTCATTCATTTATTAAAGGCGACAAGGTACATAGAATAACTTAATCTTAAAACACATATTCATAGTGTTAGTAACAATATAAACGTATACCTATGTTAGTAACACAATAACAAATATAACTTTTATATTTATATTTAACAAAATTGTATTTCGAACTGAATGATGACCTAATAATCCATATCTATGGTTTTTGTTAGTAAAAGTAGGTCAAATCAAAATCCTCGGTAGTTTAAATCATGAACTAATTCCCAAGTGAGCCAATTTATCTGTGAACGCTTCACATTCAAGATCGTTAAGGAATATGCCATTTCACATACGTAGATATGAACATACATACTGTAGCTACTACACATAGCAGGATTACATATTATATATATAGTCTTGATTATTGTCCAGTTGATGGCAAGGGACTATATTGCTATTGCCATTTAGACAACTTTTTTTTCTTTCTTTTTTATTCCATGGACAGGTGTTACACCTTTGTTCCCATTTTTTTTTTAAATTTAGGTAGGAGAGTTGTTATATTATAAAATAAAAGATCATAAAACGAGCTCTCGGAAGTCTGTCACCAGTAATGAAACTGTCCCAAAATTCCTCCACAATAATATTCCAGTTGACAAAGAGCTTAGCAATCGTAATGTTCACGTCGCCTCGCAATTTAAAACCCGGTATGACAAACGACACTAGCGTTTTCCGTACTCTAGGCATTAAACACGGTAGATTTTATCTCGACCGTGTGGGTTTCCTCACGTTTTCCTTCAACAATATCGTTAAGATCTACTGGTATAGTTAGGTGTTTATCATCTTGGTTGATTTTTATTTCTGCTTTATAACTGATATTTAAAATAGTCTAGTTAGTAATGGTATTAGAGTAGTGGTAGACCAAAAAACGATAAATGGATGGATGGATTTCACGTAGAAAGATTATATGTCTAGAAAGAGAAGGTGGCTACTCAGATGATGACTAGAGCGAGAAGTAAGGAAGTAACTGACATGATGTACCAACCATAAATAAATTGATATATGGGCAGCAAAATCATGATGAATCTAGTTGCTTGGTTCTTTTTAAAATCTTTTATAGCAAAACTGTGTGTGTTGTGTATTAGACAGAAACATGATTTATTACAAAATAAATTGCAAGAACAATATGAGCGATGTATTTTTTATATTAGTTACTAGTGTGATAGTTACGAAGTGGATGACAGTAAATTTTTTTTTTTTGGTCGTGGTCCAATTTATGATATTAAAACTGGAAGTTACGTAAAATCAATAAAGAAATTGTTTATCGTGTCTAGACATAGTTCAACGGATACAACTGTATACAAATACAATAGGCAGTATCAAATAGATACTCGTAATTCATTAGTTTATAGGCTTCGTCACATAAATGAAGAGACAGTTTCAACCTTGAAGATATCGGATGGAAATAATGTTACTAGGTAGACTTATTCCAATGCTATCAATTAACGTAATGATATTGAATTCTGAAGCATAGACCTAAATAGTAGCATACATTTGTGACACGTTTCGCCTAAAATTATCGTTAGTGAAAGGTCGTTTATGGCTAATTAAGATATGTCTACTCCTATAAAGTGTACCTACTTCTGAACATTAATTTTAAAGGGAACCTGTAACTACCATATGTATTACATTATAGGTAAGTCAATATTTTTTAAAGAAAAGATATATACATAATTTAGGAAATCGTAAAACATTTAGTAAGCAGACTATCAAAACTGCTCATTATAATAATTGCTCTACCAAAAATAAGGAATAGCTAAACCCCAAATTATTCAGGTGTTTTCTGAAATGCAAACTTTATTTTCGTAATTTAATTTCAATCGACAAGAATTCACATAATTACGAGTAAATTCTTACTCTATTTTTATTTTTACTAAAATTTTGAAACTTCGAAAATAAAACACATAATGCTGCTCTCACGTACACTGCACTAAAGTTTTCACCGAGCTGCATATTTCATTTGCCTCATATTTTTCATAAACACACTAAATATTCCCAAACCATTTGAACCACAAACAATCTCCAGAATGTTTCAACCTGGAAACAATAGCCAAAACAATTTAAATTTCAATAGCTATCCCACCTCAAAGAAACAGGTGGTCAATTACGTTTCTAGTTAGAGCTTGTTGTCCGTGTCCGGGAAGGATAAGCAGACGATCAGCCTAATATGACTTCAAGGGGACGCTTGATTTACGGGAGCACGCTGTTCCGTCTTTGTGATTATTATTTAGCACGTGCCCGTGCGAGTTCTTATAATGATGTAGGTAGAGACCATAATGTGAAGCAATATGGCGCATGCAGGCAAATGAGATGTGACATTGTATCAACGCTTTTTTGTAGAAATTGTTCTGAAATTGCTCAACAGATTTTAAAAAGAGAATAACTCTATGAATATGCGTCGTCGCATTGTCGCATCGCAACTGTCAGCATAACCTAGAAGAACTGAACGTATGTTTATTAAAAACAAGTGGATAATACAATATGCACAATCAATCATAGAAGTGACAACATTTGTGTGCATATTGTGTGTTTTTTAAACACTAAGAACACACAAGGAAGTGTATAACGATCTAATTATCTGAGCCAGTTTCTAGAATAAAACAAGACACTTCAATGATAACATAAGTAACTAGTAACTAATAAATTGGGATAAAAGATAAGTACATAATATATTAAATCATAATAAAATAAACAATAGTCGGTTCTTAGAAGAATTGAATGGATAACAATAAAAAACAAATGAGTAAAGACCGTAAATGCGAATCAATCAAAGAAATAGTTACATTTCGTCGGCCAATATAATATGTGATCACTACTTTTCATTTCAAAGTATATAATCTAATTATCAGAGTCAGTTCCTAGAATTAAAACAAGAGACGTCAATGATAGAACAAGTGACAAGTAAATACTGAATAGGTTTAACAATGATGCAATATTTGAATGACCACTCATGACAGCCACCGTGGTTCTATTAGCTTGATTTTGAACACACGTTTGATGACTTTCATTATTCAAATAAGGTGCAACTCTGCCAAACTGTCCGGAGAACACAGGCGTGAATATGATGTTATGTTACATGCATCAAATAGTTAGAGGTCTAATAAATGTCAATCAAATTACGGTTTCCTGAAAAATACAATATACCATTCAATATAACACCTACTCACATTATCGAATATTACACAAATAACATTTACCTATAATGTCTATATTTCCTCAACCAATATATTTTTTCTTTCTAAGTATTAATTACGTACTTGTAAACTTTTGTTGTTGAAGCCTTCTTTGTGGTATTATTAGTTAAGTAACTATTCTACTTTCTTGTTCACTTACCAGAATCTATTATTGTAATTGAGCTACACATCATCATTATTTTCCACTATCATCATTTTCTTACGTGGCTGGTCTGCATATTCGTTTCTCTTAACTTCGTGCGTTCTACAATTAAATAGTGTGTTTAATTTACAATCTTAACTTTTGAGAGCTTTTTATAGGTTTTAATTTATAAAGTTTATAATTATCACTTCCTTTCTAGCCATGGTATATTTCACAAGTCCTCCTATCGTTTCTTTGGTCTTCTTCCCCTCTTATTAAAGTTTGTAGAAAATAGTGCTTGGCACTATTGTGATCTAACGCACAGGCTACTGGACCTCAGATTCGGTATCTCGGGAGCCTGTTGAACCTGTTCTTGAAGACGGTCTCCGAATGGGGCGATGCCAATCTTGTCAGTTTCAATGCTGGTAAGACCCAGGCGTGTCATTTATCCGCTTAAATCAGCCAATTCCACCCGGCTCCATCTTTTCGTGGTGTAACAGTGACGTTAACGGACCATCTCGAACTTCTTGGTGTTACGTTGACATTGACCCTGAATATCGGTCCACGCATTGAGGCGAAAGCTTAGTTGACTGAAAAATAAGTGGGGGATTCTTGCAAAAGTGAGATGGTACTTCACGCCTGAACAGCTGCTCAACTTGTATAAAGTGCACGTTCGGTCACGCATGGAGTACTGCTCTCACCTCTGGGACAGATCTACCAAATACCAGCTTGATGCACTTGAGTCGATTAGTAGACGGGCCAAGAGGCTTATTGGCAACGATGCACTGGTCGCGTCAGAGCTCCAGAGCTTCGAACATCGACGCCGAGTTGCCAGCCTGTCGGTTTTTATCGGTTACATTTCGGGGAGTGTGCGATGGAACTGCACAATTTGATACCGCCTAGCCCTTTCTTTCATCGGACTACAAGACTTACGGCAATGGGACATCGGTACGTGGTGGACTACTACTGCCGGTGTCTTTGTTGTCATCGCTTACCATCAGGCGAGATAGTGGTCAAACGCGAGCCTAACGTAAAATAAAAAAAAAACTACTTACTCATAATGGCAGGATATGGTATAATAACTATATTTAATTACTATATAACACATAGATACATGAAAAAGTAAATTACGGTAAACAATGTGCCTAAATTACTGGTAAAAAGTATGGTAAAAATGGTTAAAGTATTATTGGTATTGAGTACGCGGTGTCTCTGACGAGATCTGTACGCAATCTGGCCCACATTCTGGTAAATGAGCGAATGTGCATACTTGCGTTCGATGCAATTATGCATTTTTGCTGAGTGTTCGAGGTTTAATTCACTAGGCATTCACAATTCGCACTCAAGTCTTTGAGTTATTTTCTAGACAGTATTTGAAACAATCAATCTCAAAATATAATTTCAGAAAAATAATATTGACTAACTCAATTGAACTGATTGATTGATAGGCTATTTCATCATTAATTACAATATTATGATGCAGATCATTATCGTTTTAGGATGATTTTCCAAAAACCATAATGATCTTTATATCCTTGAACCAACCTTTAGCAAAACGGTCAAGGTTAATATTATTTTTCCGGGAGTAAGTGCCTCATCATCCACTTAATGGTCTAATCTCCCAATAGGCCATGTTCCGAAAGGAACTCCGTAAAACGGATGATTCATGCTGATAAAATACAGCAATTGTTAAGTTAATGAACGAAGTCGTGCATGCTTATCATATTCTGGCACATGGCCGTAAATCACTTATCCGACTGGGTTGATTTTAATTTGTTGATTGATAAAGAAAGAACATAATCTTACAAAAATGTTGAATACAGGCCTGCGGATCACAGGCCAAGAGGCAACACTGGAGCCCATGAGCAATGCTGCGTCTCTTAGATCCTACAAGGTCTATACCCGCGAAACCGCGATACGTGGCAGCGGTAACTAGGGGTTTGTTTGTTTTTTATACCGGTTCCCGTATAAGTGAAAAGAGATACAAGCATACACAACTTACAGCTACAACTCACATTTGCCCCGTGGTTGTCTCCTGGTCTCGTTCAGTCCCGTGTCCGGATGGGGGTTATAGGGGGAAAATATATATATATATATATAATATATAATCGTCGGGGTTGAACGTGAAAATGGGGTACCCCAGGGCTCAATTTTGGGTCCTTTTTTATTTTTAGTATACATTAACGATTTACCTCATCTATTGTAAAACAATCTAAACATGGTGTTATTAGCTGATGACACTTCTTTGATTTTAAGATAAATAGACGTACGAGTAACGTTGCCGACGTAAATAATACACTACAGCAAGTTCTAAATTGGTTCACTGCTAATAAATTAGTTTTGAATGCTAAAAAAACTAAGTGTGTAAAATTTACCTTGCCGAATGTCAAAATTTATGATTGTGACATTATATCAAACAACGAGAAGCTAGAATTCGTCGACAAAACGGTTTTCCTTGGGATCACGCTAGACTCAAGTTTACAATGGGGTCCTCATTTAATATCACTTGAGAGGCGGTTAAGTTCGGCAGCTTATGCTGTTAGAAAAATTCGTCAATTTACTGATTTAGATACCACGAGGCTGGTCTATTTTAGTTACTTTCATAGTATAATGTCTTACGGTATATTACTATGGGGAAGGGCTTCAGACATTCAGTCAATTTTATTTCTGCAAAAACGAGCCATTAGAGCGATATACAATCTTCGCCGGCGCGATTCTTTAAGGGAACTATTTAAGGACATTAACATCATGACGGTACCTTCTCAATATATTTACGAAAACAATATGTATGTTACAAAGAATTTACATCTTATTAGTAAAAACAGCGATAGACATAGTTATGTTACTAGAAATAGGGACCAATTAATTCAACCAGGTTTCAGGCTGGCTAAAGTAGCGTCACCTTTTATGGGGTACTGTATAAAATGTTACAATAAAATACCGCCACACATTCTAGAACTGAATGAGGCGAAATTCAAAACTTGTATAAAATGCACACTATTCAGGCAGGCATATTATAGGTTGGGGGATTACATCGCTGATAAAAATGCTTGGCCCAACGCTAGTCCAGCTCCACAGCCACTAGGGCACAAAAACAAGTGATAAGCAGAAAAGTTCTGAAGTATTGTTGGACCTGCTGAAGACTGTATGAATATATTTGTGTTGTATAAACTTAATTTATTTTTGTATTCTATAACTGCACAGCACATATGTGAGTACTATGTACCAACTGTAAATCTACCATTTACTGTACCTATGTGTCGTTCGTTGACTTCAGTGTGCCCTGGCAGTTGAGTGTGTCATGCTCTCCCTAATGTCTCTCTGATGGTGGCACATGTGTTGGATCATTCGGTTCCCTTCATGATGGTTGAGCTGAGTGGTGCCGATCCATGTGTCATGTTCGTGAACGGGCGCCATCAGTTGGGATTGGTCATATCTTAGCTGCCTCCGCCTGTTTTTAATTACCTATTTATTGTATTTTTACTCTAGACGCTTTTAGGTGCGTTTTTTTACATCGTTCTCACATATATGTGTTTTCCCAACAAGATTATTTTAACACATTTTTTTTTAGAAGAGTAAGTGTGGAGTTTCTTTTCCGTTCTTCTCCATAACAAGCTACATTACCGAATGGACGGTAGAATCAATAAGTTTTTTTTTTGACGTTCGAAAATGCCGCTTAATGGCCTAATTGAATAAAGAAATTGTGTTTTTCTTTTTTTTTTTTTAATATGGGACAACTGACATGGTCTGCTTCGGGATTCCGGCAGGCATCTAGACACGTTCCCGACAAAAATACTTCACTGCGCGCGAAATAAAGACACAAAAATATGCACGGGCGACTCACAGTACCACCCGTGGATCTCGAACGTAATTTCTAATAACGATGGGTTGGCTCTTTACCAGTTTCAACAAATTTTATCTTTATAAATGTGTGGATGGATGGATAGACGAATGGATGGATGGATGTCTGTAACTCAATCACGACAAAACAGCTGCATGGATCTGGATGATATTTGACACCAAGATCTGAGGGCACAGCAGTGTCCTCAACAAGTCGGGCAACAAAAGCACAGCCGTTCCATCCTTTTCTTGAAGCCATTCAGGAGAATTTCAACGCCCTGTAACTTTGTTGCGGATAAAGTTAAAAGCTTAATTTTCAGTGATTAAAAAAAAACAATAAAACGAAGCATATTCCCAAATTACATTTAATTTGAACTTCTAGTTTAAGAGCTATTGCAAGTCAAAGTTCCTTAATTTCGTAACTCACTCACTCACTCACCTATCATCAGAATTCTATGGTACTTCTAGTAGACTAGACTTAGACATGTTTAGTCTACAAAGCAAAGAAAAACTAAAACATCTCGCAATTTCAGTCCCGTTTCCTAGAACTGCATAATTAACTTTGTAATCATATATAATTATAATAGGAAAGATACGGATGTCTTACATGTCAACGAAAGTCTAATTGTTCTCTCAAAATGGTTCGCAGCTAACAATCTTTTACTGAATGAGAATAAAACAAAATGTCTTAAGTTCTCTTTACCAAATGTACCACAACGTGACCAAAACTTAAAACTTGACGGCAAAAATCTTGAAGTTATAACGGAAACTGTATTCTTAGGGATTACTATCGACTCAAAATCGCAGTGGGGCGCGCACATTAGAACTCTTTCGGGTAGGTTAATTTCAGCTGCATATGCAGTAAGGAAAATTAGGCAGTTAACTGATGTAGCCACAGCTAGGTTAGTATACTATGCTTATTTCCACAGTATTATGTCTTATGACATTCTGCTGTGGGGATCAGCAGCAGGTGTTGACTCAATTTTCATCTTACAAAAGAGGGCAATCCGCGCGATCTATGAAATGGGCCCTCGCGATTCCCTCAGAGATAAATTTTAAGAGATCGATATACTGACTCTACCTTCTCTTTATATTTTAGAATGTATTTTGTGTGTCCCCAAAAATCGAGGGCTTTTCAAAACTAGAAGCGACTTCCATAATTTAAATACACGCAGTAAGCATGAAATTGTAATACCCAAATTCAGATTAACTAAAACTAGCAAGTCTTTTCTTATAAACAGTATACGCTTTTATAACAAGTTGCCAAAGTCAGTTATAGAACTGACAGATGGGAAGTTCAAAAATCACATCAAACGTGTCCTTATTAAAAAAGCATATTATAAAATCAAGGACTACGTTGAAGATCAAAATTTTGGCTTTGGCTCCTTCTGCGCATGCGGCTTCCCTGCTAACTCATAAACGGCACAAATATGTCGATGTCTCTAACTATTCTCAATCTCACTTTTTCTCTTTTTTTTTGTTTTTCTTCTTTTAATTAAACGTTTTACAATGTTTCTCAATCATCTTTATAGCCCTTTGCTAAGAATAGTTACAGCACTGATAACAACATTTGTGCCACATGTTAAATTTAGTCTTGTTATATTTTATATTTTTTCTTTTTCACCTTTGTATAGATTCTTTTATCGATTATTTTGTGAATGTGTGAACATTGTAGGCCTTCTAGATCCTAGTTAACATCTGTTAACTTTTTTATATATTATATAATCTTTTGTTTCTTACGACTTACTGTCGGGCCTACGTTGTCCCCCCATAGTACTATTGCTATAACATGGAAATATTGTAAAACAAACCATTTTTTAAAAGAGTAACCATGGAGTTTCTTGCCGGTTCTTATCCATAGGAAACGACCAACCCGAACCGTGCATCTTTTGTCTACGTTTTATAAGTGCCCATGTAGGCCTATGTGAAATAAAAAAAGTTTGATTTGATTTTTTGATTTGATAATTAGACGTACAATATATGCGATTACAAAGTTACTTTTACAGTTCATACAAATGTTCGTCACTTACACTGCCTAAATAGAAAGTTGGATAGGCAAATAGTGGATTAGGTAGGTACAGTAAGTCACATACGATGTCTCCTTTAATAATAATAATTATACCTTTTCGATATTATAATAGACTAATTTTGTTATGTATTTCATAAACAAAATGTTTGTAAAATTATTCATCACCTGCGTTACCGACTTGGTTTCACATTAGAAGAACACTGTGTCTACTCCTTATGTAAAATCAATTCAGTTAATTTGTTTGTTTATCCTATTTGGTTTTACATTCGGTCTCACCACTTTTTGCGGTAGAAGAACCGCTTTGTCATACTTGTGTTTTCTACATTTTATATTTTGATGGGATATCCCATCAAAATATAAAATGTCTATGCGCTTTTCGCTACTTTTCGTCCCAGACTAATTTTCCCTCGGGAAACACTTTTTACGCGGGCGAAGCCGCTGGCAGAAGCTAGTTCTTTATATTTTCGACGAAATTCCACGATTGTAGCCGGGACACTACTAGTATTTAATACTTAATATTATGTTCTTCAGGTCAAATAGGCAATCTATCTAAGCAAAATACTTATTTACACCTGTATCCGGTTAAAAGGGAAGTCGGTCCGGACGAAGCCAACATCTTAACACTATCCTTCTTCAACTAATTTTGGACAGAATAGATTTAAGCATCAAACTTGTTTATTTCAAAAGAACTTAAAAATAAAAACATCAACTCTACACCTTTGTATACGACAGTTCTAAGAAATAAGCGCAGTCTAGACTTGGTAAAGTATCAAAGCACGAATGCAGTACCGAGAAATTTATTTAAACCAGATGCGAGGCACGTGCATAATATTATTTACAAGTCGTAGGAGTCGAGTTAACAATGTGATCATATTAATACCAATCTCGTACATATATCGTCTATTTGCTATACAATTCTTGGCTTGAATAGCTGTACGATACAGTCGCAGATATGACTGGTAATAGTTCAACTAATGGCTTTTAAACTACTTGGTACTACTGATAGAAACATTCTGAAGTCTTCTGAGTAGGTAAATGATTGAGAATTATAATAATAATAATAAAGCCTTCCTTATTTCGTATCTTATTTACAATGCAAATGTTGTTAGTAATATTAGTAACTTTAACTTGTATTCATTTTCGTTAGTAAGGTTAGTTATGTATTTTAAACGATATGAATCTCGTTTTGAGTAAAGGCCTCCTCCAGCTCTTTCCATAGCTCTCTATCTTTGCTTTTGCTTATCCAGTCTTTCCCTGCACTATGTATTAAATCATCAGCCCACCCTTTATTAGGTCTGCCAACTTTCCTTTTACCTGATGTTGGACCCTTCCATTGTGTAGTTATTTTTGTCCACCTATTATCTGAGTTACGTGAGATGTGTCCAGCCCATCTCCACTTCAATCTTAAAGCCTGTGTTAGCGCATCTGTAATTTTTGTTCTCTGTCTTAATATGTGTTTTTTTTTATTTTGTGTTTCTTTTTTATTTTCAATATGCTTCTTTCCATGGCTCTCTGTGTTGTGTTTATTTTTTGTTTTACTCTGTTTGTGTCGGTCCATGTTTGGCAACCATGCAGTAGACTAGTAAGGAGACAGGTATCCATTACGATTTTCTTTAAAGTTATAGTGTATTTTCCCTTTAGAATTTCTTTTAGTGACCAAAACTGCCTCCATGTGATGTTTTTGATTCATATGAATGATTGAGAATTGAGGATTTTAAATTATACTTTACTTAATTTACTAAATATTGTAAGGTTAATATCTAAGTTTGTCTTGTATATCGCTGACAACTGTGAAGGAAAACATCGTGAGGAAACCTGGACTTTTAGTTAATATTTATAAGTTTGAAATCACCAACCTGAATTTAGCAAGCATGGTGATTAAGGCTCCTGCCTTCTCTGTATGAGAAGAGGCCGTCACCTTATAATGGGACTATAAGTAGCTGGTGTTATTGTATGGTTGACACCTGACTTCTAAAAAGATCAATTGACTTTAGTATCAGTATACTACAATAATATATTGGCACTAAAGTCAATTGATGCGATTGCCTGTCAGAAATTTATTCAACTGATCACAGCATCTAACGCGTTTGAATAATTTGTGACATTAATTAGTGATATTATTCAGTCTATATAGAGAGCAATAGCTTTACAGTTCTAGCTAAGTCTAAATGGCGTAGTATAGAAAACAATCCATTTATTTGAGGCGCACAATATAATGAGATTAAATAAATACGAATTTTAAAACACTTTATGAGACCCAGCTGAAACTTAGGAAAATCCTTTAAAGAAATATTAGTTCAATCTTCCTAACGGAGTCTTAAATTTTAAATAATTCCTAGAAAATAAACTGATTATTAATAAGAATATAATATATCTTCAGAAATAAGGTAATAACAATTTTATCAGGTGCTTGTAGAAAGTAGACAGGGATTATTTTGTCTAGTTCAGGGCGTGATCGATAACAATTTTATAGGGATGAAATTGTTGGTTTATATATTTATGTTTGTATAAGGTAATCTCTGGATGTCTGAATGACAATAAAAAAATCTAGGCTGCTATGCCAGTGGATCAAATCCACTAAAAAGTCTATGTACCTATACATATTTGCTTTTGAAGTGAACTGAGTGATCGTATAATTTTACTTTTCATTTGCTCATTTTGTAAATATTAATATGGAAGGTACACAAAACAATTTACTATGTTTTTTTACAAAGTAGCAACTGTTAAAGTTCTTATAATAGTTTATGTCATAGCTTTTAAACAGTAATGATTAAAAAGTTACAAGTCATCTCGCTGCAAGTTTCACATTTAAAATATGCAAAGTTTATTTTTCCAAACAAAATTAAATCAATTTCATACAAAACAAAAGGTAAACTGAACCCTAAATTTCACGACCAATCCTTTAAAACAACGACCAAAAATACTTCGGGTTTAAACTTGAAATCGCGTGTTCGCACGAGCAGATTGTAGCTTTTCTGTACAATAAAACCTTTTCTGTTTCGACCAGTGCACGAAAGTACTGTGACACGAATTTACCTTTCTTTCTTGTGTAGTTAGTTACTCTGTGTAGTCTTGGGCTTTTGTTTCTATAAATTTTGACATTTAATTATCTGGCATAAGTCTTCATCAAATAATAGATGTAGTTTTGGGCGCACGGTTGGCGCAGTGGTTGAGCGATTGACTGCTGCGCTGCGTGTCGCGGGTTCGATTCCCGCATGGAACAAATATTTGTATGACCTACAGATAGTTGTTCCGGCTCTGGGTGTTGTGTATGTGAGTTTATATGTTTGTAAACGCACCCACGATACAGCAAGAAATTCCTAGTGTGGGGCACCGTATTTAAAAAAAAAAAAGAAAAAAAAAGAAAAATGTTTATTTTTGTTCAGATGAATAGGGGCTTTCAAAAGCCCTATAAAACAGATTCTTGTGGCCTTCGGCCTTCACAAGCATGCACAAGCAATGTGTACGTAATTGTTGTGATTCAAACTATTGTTTTAGACGCATAATTCTCTTAAACTACTCACTAAATGCAACACTAAAAATTATCATGCTATTTGAGATATACAGATAGATTGAAAAATTACCTGCATGCAGTTTAAAAATATAAACCAACAGTAACAATTGAGTCATATTATTCAGTTTACATAACATCATCTAGTTACAGTGTGTAGATGCACATGCACATTGCTTCTGTGTGTGTGCGTAAGCTCGGAAGCGCTTAGTATCGCACACACGACTAATACCAACCCGCCGTCGTGAGATAGAATAACTGTAACTATGTAGTATTAGGTATGACTTTGTAAAAAACGAGGACCTTTCATGTTTGCCTTTCAATTCAGAACAACAAGCCTATAATGCTAACGAAGCTACACATGTCGCATTTAAATGACCTTCTAAAAGCTAACGATACACCAAACATTATGATAAAGACATCGAAACTAGTTCATAATAAATTTTATCTACTCCGATTTCGTTATATTCGAATTATAAAATTGACAGCGGTTTCATTATGATACCCATAACGACATCGGGTTGCATTATGTGAATCGTCATAAATTCTTAAACACAAGCAAAGACATTCTGAACATACAGCCAGGTACCATACTATATATATATACTTATATTACTTCGAAATCGAGACAATGTAAATGATGTTTTTAAAAATGGAACAAGTTTAGAAAAAAATTATCGTATACTATTTGGTTGTTGCGGCTACAAGATCTTTGCCTTATACCTACCTAATAATTACTTATAAAAAAATAAAATAAAAAATGGACGCGGGAAAATAATTCTGAGTGAAATTTTGTTCCAAATTTTATTAAAAATGTCTTCAACATCAAGTGATATTGAAAATACACCACCAGATATAACAAATAGAGCAGTTGCGGCTACAAATAATTTACTAGCAGAAAAATCAAGACATGTATACGAGAAATGAAATACACACTGCCTGAAATACTTATTTGTCTATATCTGTGTTTTATTCCTTCCTTCGTAGATAAAATCTTGTATGCAACTGTACGTTATTGTTCTTTTAATAACTCGTGCCTACCTATTTCGGTACGCGCTACGCTTGTACCGAAAAATGGCACTCGTATTAAAAGACCGTCCATAACGTAACAGTTGCATAAATAGCTATTAATGTAGACTATATAACCATTCTGTATTTCATTACAATTAACGTGAAAACGTGAAGGTTTTCTAAATTAGTTCTCATTATAAGAAAGAAAATAGTGTAATGTAGCTAGAATTCGGTGGAGTGCCCCAAGGTATTTTATTGTGCCCTACTCCGGGACTCAAATAGTGTTTCCGATCTGACGGGGCGAAGTTATTCTAATTGATTCGTATATGAAATGAATCATCGTTCTCATTAATGTATGCTACCTACCCTATGCATATTTAATAGAAAGAGAAAAGCTGGAGTGATAAATTACACAATATTATTTAATAGAATGAGCGCCACTAATTTTCTTTCGAGAAAGTTCCAAACAGTGCATTAGTACTGACTGGACACGTACGTCATCGCCCACAAAACAAGCCCATCGCAAACAATTGTGGTTAGTTAAAAGTTTTTAACTACGTCAAAACCATTAGTTAATGCGTGGAAGGCACTGAAAACAAATCCTACTAATATTATAAAGGTGAAAGTGTGTGAGTGTGTAAGTGTGTCTGTTACGCTCTCACGTAAAAATTACTGAACGGATCTGGATGATATTTGGCACAGAGATAGATTCTAGTCTAGAATAGCACATAGGACTTTTTATCTCAGGAATATGTTCCTTTCGGAATGTTTTGGACATTCACGCGAGGGAACCCGCTGGCAGAAGCTAGTGTAACATAAATAGAGAAAATAATTGAGTTTTATGTTTAAACACCTACAATAAAGTTGAAAGAGAAAATAGAAGGTCTAATTTTTACACTTAATAATGTGGTACCTAAATAGCAAGTTTAACACAATAAGTGAGAAAATTCGATAAACATAGAAAGTAGGAACTTAACCCAAGCTGAATTATTAAAAACAATTCAACAATCTCTAGCTTCGCATAATAGCTTGAACACGAACTTATCGGAAAACCCGATTGAACCAGATGTCGAACGGTAACAAAAGGCAAATGGATTCAACTTAAATAATCGATTTCAGCTTAGTTCTTAGTTCAATCGAACTAATAACTGTTCATTCAAAGAGCACTAGACCAATAAAGACAAGGCATTAGCATTGAAAAGGATCGCATGCTAAGAGAAGATAAAACCTTGTATGGGAGTTGATGATAGCAATCGCATTGATACTTGCGTGTTCCTTCCTAAAGGGCTCTTAAATTTAATTTGCGTTCGCAATAACTGTTTGTACAGGGTTAGGTAATTATTGGTTTTTATTTGTTTTGGATTTCGATACCTATTAAGTTATTTAACTGACTAAAATCATTTTGTAAAACAGTAGATACTTACAAATAATATGTAGAAGTAAACATATTTGTACAAAATATATTTTTTATCTGGTGGAGAAATAGAAAATATATCTATCTTTAGTATTAGTATCTTTAGTATTAATATTTTTTTTAATGATTGAAAAATCTCGCTGGGCTGTATAAAGTATATTTTTCCAGATTATTTTAAACATACGTATAAGTGTAATATTTTTTTTTAAAAAGGTTGGTTATTCTTTTATGGACATTAAAAATTTTATCGGGTAATTAATGGTCCATTAGCCAAGGGTAGTGAGGCAATATAAATACATTTGGGGTTATTGGGGTTAATTCTTGAGTTCTAAATAATATGAAAAGAGATAAGAACGCGTATTAAGGTCTAAAGGAAAATTCTAAATAGACTATTTAACTAAACAATTACGCAGGATCAACTACAACTTTAAGTCTTATTGACTTTAGACTGAAAAGTTTTAGATTCAATAAAATTCTAGATTTCATCAAGGTAATGAGTCAACGGACTACAAAATTTTTAATCATTGAAAATTTTACGAAAGCTATTGAAGGTCAATTAATATTGCGGACTGTGGTTGTTTCTATTTTAAGAGTCCTTTTATAACTATTTCAAGTATAGATTCTAAAATACTGAATCCTACTATATTTTCAAACCCTGCCTAAACTTTCGAATTCAATTATATAAGCAAACATTTGTTCTGCAGTGAGACAGTAAGTATTATTATAATAGTTTCATAAATGACAATCTTCCACAATATAATGATAACTCCACAGTCTAATGATATCTCAAGTTGGCCCATATGATGTGTAAGGACCAACTTGATGACAGGTAAAAAATTATGATAAAAAAGTTTATTCAAAAAATCTAAAAACCCGACTACTTAAGAAGCGAACTAAAAAGACGTAAACAAGAAGAAAATCATGCTGTGCAGTCGGAGGACACATATTTTCGAGCTGGGTGACCAAAACCAGATGTATCATCAAAATCGGCCAACGCGTTTGATCTCTAGAACGCCACATAGGAACAAATATACACATGATAGACTAATTACGATGGGTGCAACCGGAGGATCCAAAAAAATGCAAATTTATTTTAATAAACTAATTTATTACTGTATTACAAAGTATTGAAATTACGACTTTTTACGAAATTATACTAAAGTGTCAATTGGTCGATGTCAGATCCAAAAGTGCCGCTCCACGTTTTTATGTTTCTATGGAAAGGTTCGATTGACGTCAATTGGTCACGTTATGCTGAGCTTGCGTTTCGTGCCCGTAGGTGCCGTGTGCAATGTATATGCAGGTATGCCGATGCAGCGATCTATTAAGGTTGACCATGCGTAACACCTCCCCCCGTAGAACAGCGAGTATCGATGGACTTGTTCAAGATGGTCGCTGGTAGACATCCAGGGTCAATCCTTATTTGGCTTGGGTTGATAGTGCGTGGTGGTGGGATTGCGTAGACGACTTCAGGGTTGCTGTTGAAGTTTTCTGTGATTTCTCTGGATGCTTTTCTTATGCGTAGCCGACGATAGATTAGAGTGGCGATGAGTGCGCATGTACCGGATAGTGCGAGGTACATGGGTATAGTAGTGTGGTAAATGACGGGATCGGTGACGTCATCTAAATGTACAGGCAGTTGCGTCGCTATCTCGTTGCTAAGCGTGTGAAGTTTTTGTAGATTTGGCGAATTTAGGATGAGCTTCGGATAATTTTCAGGCCTCGACTCGTTGTATAGGGGCATCTCAGTGATCTTCACGACATGTCCTTTGATGTGGTCGTCAGTGTTGGAGATGGTGAAGGCGGGTGTTCTCAGGTTACAGTTGTGGGGGATGATTGCCAAATAGCTGCCTCGTAGGGTCCGGTACTGTTCTTGACCGCAAGACATCTTCACTTTTGTTGGTACAGGAAAACTTAAGGTATAATGCTTGTCGTCCAGGGTTTCCAGGGCTTCGGTGGTGAGAGCTACGGGTGTCAGCTTGCAGCTGGGTTGAAGTTCTTGATGGACTATGAGATGCTGGATACAATCTGGTTTGCTCTGGATTTGTAGGTTGGCTGTTGACTCACAGAGATATATGGAGTTTACCTTCGGACATTCTGTCTCTATGTACCTAGAGTCTGAGCTAGAGAGTGCTACGAAAGGTGAGGGTGGTATAAGAGTTTCGTGGTTTCTGTTAGGAACAAGGGAAAGTTTGTACAAATTATATGTGGAGGAAACAACTATCGGGACTTTTATAACTACTACTATCTGCTTACTAGAATAGAAGTAACCTAGTTTAATTATTTCATAAAAATGCCTAATTTCTACGTCAAGGATTTCGTCATTAGCGTATAAAATCCTTAATTTACCTAACATATACTTAATTTCATCTAAATTAAATAAAGAGTACGGGGTACTCGACGCACGAATAAATGTTAGGGTGTTCTCTAAACTTCGTAATTCTTCATAAAGATCTTCTACATTATCTCCTAAGATTAACAGATGTTGGGCCAGATGGGCGTATTTAATTAAATCTGTATCCCTATTAGCGTTACTTTCCAAAATTAAGTTTAGTGCTTTACTCATCTTAT
Source organism: Orthosia cruda (assembly GCA_964057195.1). NCBI lineage: Eukaryota > Metazoa > Arthropoda > Insecta > Lepidoptera > Noctuidae > Orthosia > Orthosia cruda. The sequence goes on from OZ059838.1 coordinate 34,857,628, forward strand.
CTTGATTTGAAATTATACTATCTATTATTTGAGAGCTACGTGAAATAAATTTACTATTTAAACTAACATGGTTATTAATTTCTAATTCTAATTTATGCTCATTATTACGTAAGGTGTTTATGGCGTTTTCGTATTTAAGTGCATCGGTGTAGTCTAAATTACCAGAAATTGATTTTATTACAGAACCCAAACCGTCGATAAGGCCTCTTTTACTACGAGTTGATTCAAACATACTAATTTTACTAGTAATTAAATTGATTTTACTATTGAGATGTTTCAGATGAGGGTCGAATAGGAATAAGGTTTTATTGTTAACTAAGGGACTTAATTCAGCCATCTGTGTTTTTACCACTTCAATTTGAAGATGGATATTCTCTAAATCTATATGACTTAGGAAAGAATGGAAATGGGAAACGATCTTTGCCGCTCCTAATTTGAAGGGAAGTAGTCCTGGTCCATTGTCAAGTGATTCAACTGTTATCTCTTGTCCTTGGGCCGGATGTAGGGTCATCAGCCATAGTATTATCCTGTAACAAAGTGGGATCTTTAGGACTTCGCTTAAGGCGAGATTTTGCTACTGGACCGCGTTTCTTCTTCGTATAGATGTGGATTGGAAGATCTGCGAGTACAGTATCTTGCGTATAACGCGGGGCTAACTTCTGTCGAGACGCCATGGGATTGCGTACAAAGATTTGCTGGTCAGGGGTATAGTCCTTCTCGGGTTCTCTGTCCCTGTTACGGGTTTCAGTCAGTTGTGTCCTGTCATGTAAGGATGTCTGGTTAATAAGGTCGTATACTTGACCCATTCGTTTCCTATGGTCTTGTGAGTACTGTTGCAGTAAGTGTTCAGATAGGTCAATATCTATTGGGTCTCGAGGGTCAAAGTGTCCAGTTATCAAGTCCAAGGGTCTACATTTTGTGAAGCTATGGATCGAACTATTGTACGCTAAGATGGCATAAGGCATAAGATTAACGACTGGTTCATTTCGTCTCTCTAATTTCAATAACCTAAGATGTTCTAAAATGGTAGAATGGAATCTTTCTACTATGCCATTGTCGTTAGGGGAATGCGCTAATATTTTATGGTGAATAATTTTATGAACTCGGTTGAATTCTAAGAAAATCTGATTTGTGAATTCAGGGCCTCCGTCCGTGACAATAGTCAATGGGACCCCATGGTGGGTGCAAAATACAAGTAGAGCTTGTACTACACTTAAAGCGGTGCTATCTCTAAGGTGATAAGCTTGTGCATACTTAGAGAAAGCGTCTACAATGGTAAGGAATTTCTCTGTTTGAGCTGTGAACAGATCTAGATGGATAATTTCAAAAGGTTTACTAGGGGGTGGTACAATGTTAAATCTTTGCTTGATGGGGTGACGGTCGTACTTAGCCTGACCACAGATAGTACACTCATTTATGTACTTGGAGATGTGTTCTTTCATCTTAGGCCAGTAGAATTTAGAAGATAGGGCTAAGTAACATTCAGTGATACCGCGATGATTTGTTTTACCTTCGTGGTATTTCTTTATGATGTCTTGTTGACGCAGGTAGTCTTTAACATTCTCTAATTCAACTTTAGTTAGAACCATGTTCATTGAAGAGCTTTTGAAGTTGTCTTGAATTATGGGGATTATTTTATACATGGCAAGAGGAGGATGGATGATTAAACCGGTTTTGACTTTAGGGTTCACATATTCTTTAACTGCATTAATAACGTCGTTAGTCAGGTTAGACTCAGATAGTTGAATGGTAGTTCGGGTATGCGTTTCAAATGGCTTACTCACTGTCGGTCGTTTTTTAATATCGCCTACAAGTACAAAACAGATTTGTCTACTGAATTTATTTAAGGGTTCGTCTGATATTGGCACTTCTAGAATAGGGGCTTCGTTACTAGTGTGAACAGTTGCTGTGTCAGAGTTGTCGAGTATGTCAGGGTTGTTTGTAGGGGCTGTCAGTGTTTCAGAACCTGCTGTTGAGTGAGGCTTTTCAGATACATTTACCGCTATAGACATAGCGTCCTCGTTGTTGATTTCAATGCGGGACAATGCGTCGGCGTTAGTGTTCTTTTTGCCTTGCTTGTATACTGTAGTAAAATTGTATTCACTCAACTTAAGTCTCCAACGTGTGAGTCTGGAGCCTGGTTCTTTAAGGCTCATAACCCATTGTAAGGGTTTATGGTCTGTAACTATCTTAAACTTTCTCCCAAACAAGTATGGACGAAAGTATTTAGTAGCCCAAACTATGGCTAATAACTCCTTCTCGATTACACTATAGTTAATCTCACTGGAGTTTAATGTCCTGGACGCGTATGCTAAGGGCTTATCTTGTCCTATAGGTCCTTGAGAAAGGACAGCTCCTATGGCAAAGTTAGATGCGTCAGTCGTAAGCACAAATTCCTTAGAAAAGTCAGGGTACTGCAGTATAGGGTCGTTAGTCAGTAGTAATTTGCACTTTTCAAAACAGTCGATGTAGTTAGGGTCATTGAAGGTGATCCTAGAACCTTTCTTGAGACATTGCGTCATGGGTTTCGTAATGCGCGCAAAGTCAGGAATAAATTTCCTATAGTATCCTAACAGGCCTAAAAAGCGTTTGATCTCGGTAGCTGTCTTAGGAATAGGGAATTTCTGGATGGCGATGATCTTATCGGGGTTAGGCTTAATACCGTCCTTACTTATTACGTGACCTAAGTATGAAGTTTCAAGCTTTAAAAATTCCGACTTATCCATCTGGATCTTAAAGTTTGATTCCCTTAATCTCTTGAATACTTTTCTAAATTTACCATGTGTTCCTGTAAGGAAACACTAAAAACGACTATGTCATCGAGATATACGAGACATATGACATTTTGGAGGTCCCTGAGGACATTATCCATCACGCGTTGAAACGTGGATGGAGAATTTTTGAGACCCATGGGCATGCGTAAAAATTCAAAGTGCCCATGTTCTATATTGAAGGCCGTTTTGTGAATATCGGCTGGGTCCATTTCTACCTGGTAAAATCCACTTGCAAGGTCTAGAGTTGTGAAGTAATGACAGTTACCAAGTTTATCTAAGATGTCATTAATATTGGGGATTGGGTACTTGTCATCGAGGGTTTTCTCGTTGACCTTACGAAAATCAATGACTATGCGCCATTTAGTCTTTCCGGACGCATCAGATTTTTTTGGAACTACCCAGATAGGTGAGCTCCAGGCTGACTGCGAGGGACGGATTATCCCTTGGTCTAACATTTTGCTAATCTGATCCTGAACTTCCTGTCTGTGAACAAAGGGATATCTATAGGTCTTAGTATAGACAGGTAATTCGTCGGTGGTATGAATACTATGCTTTATCTTATTGGTGAAAGTTAGAGGTTCACCATCAATATAGAAAACGTCAGCATATTGTGCACAAAGAGATTCTAGGTTGGCTCGTTCTTCAGGATTCAGATGGTCAGTGCGTAGCTTTGATAATACCTCGGATACGCGATCGCTAGGCTGATAGATGGTCGCGCTTTGCTCGTTAAAAAGTTCCGCGGTAACTGGCCTGTCCATTGAGAAAACTACATCATGTTTAGTTGGATTAGTTATTTCTATGATGCCACGGTTATTTTTAACAGAAGTAACATAGTCGCGAATAGTGCAATTGGAAATAGTCTGCTCTGATATTATTACGTCACCATCATGAAGATTAATGGGGACTCTAGCTAATTTGGATGAATTAGCGGGTACTATGTCCTCGTAAAGATTACAATTACGTGAATCATACATTCGCAAGGGATTAGATGAATTACGTGTAACAAGAACCTTATTCTTTAGATCTATATTAGACTCTAACTTTTCTAGTAAGTCTAAGCCTATTAAGCCGTCAAAATAATTGTGGAACTTGTAAATGTATAGGGTAATGTCACAGGTTTCTACGAATTCCGGGAAGCACGGTATAGTAATGGAATAATTATTACGAGTTGTCGCGTGGATGTTAGTGACTTCGAAAGGCTCATAATTACACTGGACATGATGATAAAATCTTTCTACAACGTTCGGGCTAATAAAAGATAGGTTCGCCCCGGTATCTCCTAATAGTTTAATGGGTGGATTAGCAATCTGAATGAATGGAAGTTGTCTCTGGGTTTGTAAGTTAATCTCTATTTTGGTTTGTCTGATTTCGGTGCTGTATGAAAATCCTGGCCTTCAGCAGACGTTCCTTGGGCAGATGTTCCTTCAGGCACATTCTGATGTTCTTCTACGTGCACTGGAACATACTATGAGCTAGTGGCCCATACACAGGTTCGTAATTGTAAGGTACAGGGTAGAACTGGTCGTAATAGTCATTATAGGCATAGTCGGGGTATTCATAATAGTCGTAAAAGTCTACTTCGTTAACATTCATCTCACGAGTCTTAAAGTAGTTACTGGGAGGTGGATTTCCTTGTTGAGTCCAGTCATGTCCTGTCGAAGGTCTCGGCATAGGTTTAGGAACAAAGTGGCTTACACCACTCATGGGCTTAGGGCCATTATTAATGGGCGTGTAACTAGGCCTTTGTTGAGGCAATCGGAACACGTTGCTCTGGGGCCTATGGTTAGGCGGGGGTGCGCTTAACATTTGTTGGGTTCGCGTGGGACCGCGATTGAAAGGCACTTGGGGTCCCCAAGCTTGCATTGGCCTTGGCGGTTGTGGCTGATAAAAACTTTTGGAGGGACCGGGCTGATTAAACGGCGCTGAAAAAGTGACTGGCTGTGGAGTATGCAAATTAAATGGCTTAATCTGATACGTACTGGGATTAAATGAAGACGTAGACTGCACAGGTCTCCGCTCCGGCAAATGGTCATTACGCTGCTGTAAGTACATGGTGTTAATTTCCTCGTGCACAAACTCGAGGGCCTTTTCGATGGTGTCGGGTCGCATGCACCTAATACGCGAGCCTAAAGGTTCTTTTAGGCCACGAACGAATGCCTGTAGGGTTAATTTTTTATATAGTGCCCGTTTGGCCTCGATGGTAGTAGATATGGGCTCATGCAAGGTCACATACGTCATAATTGTACTAAATAAAGTTTGGCACTTTTCGTAAAATTCCGGTGGTGATAAATTCTTTTGCGTTAACAGGGCCAAATCATTGTATAAGGCGGTCTCGTCCCGCTGGTCCGAGAAGTTATTAATCAGGGCGTTTCTAATACCCTGCCAGGTTTCGGGAATGCCGTTTGAATTTATTGTGCGGGCGGCATTTCCGGTAACTTTATTAAGTATGCCGTTCAACAAGGATAAATTACTTAGTTCGTAACCTGGCTCTGCCTTAACAAATTGCGCGACAAGTTGGTCACATAAACGTACAAACCGCGTGAGCACGTTCGGGTTCCCGTCGAATTCGGGAACGAGGCGTAAGGCCTTGTAAACTTGATCTACCAAATCGGTACTCATTTTGTTAGTTAAATTATTCTCTATGATTAAGCAAGATTCTACACTTTCACTATCTTCTAATATAGTATCTAAATTCCTATTCGCATCGATTTGCGAGTTCCTATTAGAAATACTCGACTTAGGAGTCCGTGATATACGTGGGTGAAAAATTTTGAAAGTTTAATAGAAACACTTGAGGAAATTAACACAAAGGAAACACAGAGGAAAAAAAAAAAAAGGAAATTACACAAAGGATACTAAAATATAGGAAGGCGAGCAACTCTAGTAGATCTAGGTACTTACCAAATCTGCATCTCTCTGTGGTATCGATATTCGGATACTCCTCCGTAGCCGCACACCCGTAGGTTCGAATAGCCCGTTGTCGGTGATCGATTCACTGAATTTACTGGACTATCCTACCGACTGCGCCAATTACGATGGGTGCAACCGGAGGATCCAAAAAAATGCAAATTTATTTTAATAAACTAATTTATTACTGTATTACAAAGTATTGAAATTACGACTAATTATACTAAAGTGTCAATTGGTCGATGTCAGATCCAAAAGTGCCGCTCCACGTTTTTATGTTTCTATGGAAAGGTTCGATTGACGTCAATTGGTCACGTTATGCTGAGCTTGCGTTTCGTGCCCGTAGGTGCCGTGTGCAATGTATATGCAGGTATGCCGATGCAGCGATCTATTAAGGTTGACCATGCGTAACAGACTGATAAACACATTACCCTCCGTCGGCAGTCGGGTAAAAATGCGAGCGGTCTTCGTTTTGTGTCTTAGTACGCCTTGGTAACCTTCATAATGCTCTCGATCAAATTATCTTCATAGGTATTATTAAATGGTATGGAGGTGGAAATCTTTAGTGATAAGTTTACAATATCGTATAACCCATGTGATGCGAACTATGGGCTTAGTTAATTTAACTTAGCCTGCCTACATCATATTGTTAGAAAGGCCTTCACAATCTATACCAATATTATAAAGAGGAAAGATTTTTTTGTTTGTTTGTTTGTTTGTACCGAATAGGCTCCAAAACTTCTGGACCGATTTCAAAAATTCTTTCACCGTTGGGAAGCTACTCTATCCCCGGGTGACATAGGCTACTTTTTATCCTTGTATTCCCACGGGAACGGGAACTACGCGGGTGAAACCGCGAGGCGTCCTCTAGTGTCTAATATAATTTGTTGAGTCTAGTTTACCTTTAATATTTAACCATATTTTTTTACTATGTTTCTACAGTTGCCCCTACTTTTAGCAACCCTAAATTCTACCATATATTTTAAAGTCCCGCAGGCTTATTACGTATGAAACAGCAATCAGCAATAATCGCGCAGAGATTGTACAATCTTCGCGCGATTATCCCTTTACGTCAAAAAATCGGCTGGCTTATTTTTGCGAAATAATTGCTTTTCAATCGCGAATCCACATTATGTATGAGCGATAGCCACACCATAATAATTTTACGACAGCACTGCTAACAATAAAAATCTGGTAAATAAAATATGCATTTACCGCAAGGTGATCGCGATAATTTCGTATTACGCATGGTTTTTGACAGCAGAGCGACAGCCATCGGCAAGCAATGTGGCTGTCAAATTGCGATTAATTTTTCCCTTGTTGTTGGTCGATTGCCAATCGCTCGCTGATGGATGAGTAGGTACAGAAGATTTCGAGTATTTGGCGGCATTTTTTTTGTGTTTATTTATTTTGTGGCTACCTACACACACTACCTGCACAAATTAATTCCTAGTGAATATTGTAATGACAAATTGGTGTAGTTTTATGTCTCAAATGTCAACGCAACTGGACAATTAGTTGAATCATTGAAACAGACGTGATCTCGGTAAAGTGGAGGAGAAATTTTATTGTAGTGTTGGCTACCTCAGCGAAGCTTGCCAAACAGTTTGACACGCTAGGTATGTTTACTGCTAAATACTTACAAACATATTAGAATGTGTTATGTCCGCAATGAGTATATTTCAATATATTCTTATTTCTATATGGCAAGCACCAATGACGACTATTATGTCTAAAGTAAATTGGAAAACAAGTGATAAATGATAATGATAAATGATAAATGATAAATGATTTTATTTCTGTAAGTTGGTTTGTACAAACACTTTTACATGTCGAAATAATTTTTAAAACTAGATGAGGTCGGCGTTTCCTATCTGACTACTCTGAGAAGAAAGGCCGAAACAAACTCAGAGGTCACAGTCTCTTTTAAAGTCCTGACAAAATCTTGATTAGATCATGTGAAGACCATGTAGACTGATGTCTGAAATGGTCTTTTGAGGAAAGAACCAGCCAGATTGAGTGGACCTGTCCAGTCAGTGCACGCATTTGTCAATAACCGAGCAGCTCAACTCAGAATTTAAGGAGCTCAACGATTCGACGAACAATACCAAAGAAAGGACATTCGGGTAGGCCGCATAAACTACTCAAACTGCCAGACCATGATTAAAAACTAAGATAAATTTAAATAAAAACAAAAAAAAAATATATCCACATAGTCTTCACATTCACAATAATTAAAATAAAATAATATAATACTTTAAAAAGTAAATATTCTTGTCATTGCAAGAAAACCAAAAAAATAAAAAAAATATTTATAATAACAAAATGCATAGTGCAAAATATAATAAAAAAAAACAAAATTAATTGGAGCAGCTCAATCCCAAGCCTTTTTGTCCTCAATGTAATCTTTTGTTGTATAAAACGCTTTCTGGCACAACTTACGTTTAATGAAAGACTTGAATTTATTAAGACTTAGATCTTGCACGTGGCTTGGAAGCTTATTATAAAAGCGTACACATTGACATCTAAACGAGCCACCTATTTTCTTGAGCCTTGTTGTAGGTACTACAAATTTGTGTTTGTTCCTAGTATTTATGTTATGGATATCACTGTATTTTTTAAACAATTTTATATTTTTATGGGCATATAAAAGATTTTCATAAATATACTGAGAAGGCACAGTCATTACATTAATCTCCTTAAATTTCTCTCCGAGAGAGTGTCTCGGGCTTAATTTATAAATTGATCGAACAGCTCTTTTCTGCAAAACAAAGATAGTCTGGATGTCGGCGGCATTTCCCCACAACAGAATACCGTATGTGTGTTCGACGCTCTATTTCATAGCTCATAAACGAGATGATAATGTCCATTTAGTGATGTCCTAATGCGTTATCGATTCAATTTCTTATAACGATCGACTATTACAATGCAATTTCAATAGATTTTACAAATTGACATTTTATTCATAAATTTTTCCAAATAGTTTAAATTAAGGGTAATGGCAGAAGCCTATACATTGTTTTATCTGAGATTAAATTCCTATGTAAATCAATGAAAAATATCTGGTTTAACTCAGGGCCATGTTTTGAATTAGTATGTGAAAATATTTTCGTTCATTCACATAATAGACATTCATTCATGAATTTTTGTAGGTTATGTCTGGGTAACTTTAAATAATGTGTTTAATAGGTAATATTATTCAATTTCGTGGCAGTAAAAGGATAGGTCCCTTACCTAGTTATTTCAGCATACATTTAAAAATATACTCTTTGAAAATAGTATATTTATTTATACTAAGCGAGTTTGACTTCTATCAAAAGGTCCTCGTCAATAACCAAGGTATATTTTTTTTAGACTTGTATATTAATCTTTTTGCCTATCATTAATTGTAAGTAAGTAATTCATTTATTTCTACTACACTACCTCCCTGCAAGGAGCACCTACACTTAGACATAAACTGTATTGTTAATTCATTTTGTTATAATAACAAATACAATAGTGATTTATTTACTACAGTCACTACTTGACACTTCGCAGAATAAGTGTAAGATGGCAACACAAAGTTAATGAAATTTTACGAAAAAATCTAATAACTTTCAGTTATATAGTTTTTTTTAATACGTGGTGAACCAGTTAATGTTATACTTTGAAAAAACATAGACAATTTAATTCGGCTAAGATGTCGCCATTGTTCTTTTTCAAATTAACTATTATAATATTATGTAAACAAAATGAAAATATCCAATATTCACTGCCATATTAACTGCTACAAATACTTCACATCTGCAAATATTAATTTAACGGAATATTGGAGCTAAATAGTAATAAATTGGAAAAAAATAAAAAAACATCCGCGAAGTGTTGCATTTTCATAAGCTACTTAATATATATGGTTTACTTAATCAAACGATAAATTTTATAAACCATTGGACAGGTATAACAGCTTCTGTTAAAAGTTACTGTCAAAAAAAAGGCTTGACTGAAAGGCCTCAGTAGCCAGGTCATTATATTGATCGCGCGATAATTGCACAATAATTGTTGCTTGCTGATCCTTACGTAATAAGCCCGCCGGTACCATCAAAATCCCAGCTGTTTGCCATAAATTGTGTCAATATTTGATAACTCGTATTATAATGTCAATAAAAAAACTTTAAAAAAATATACTACCGACTAACAAATAAGAAAACTAACTAAAGTGAAAAATAACTTTATTTTAGGAAGTCGGTTTCTTTGGAAGGTACCATTTTTTTGCGTTATGATTTACTTCCGAGATATCTTGCCTGGCGCTTTTGCGTATTGCAAAAATGTCGTTTTATCACTCATCATTCATCATCATTTCAGCCGAAAGACGTCCACTGCTGGACATAGGCCTCCCCCAGGCGTCGCCACATTGACTGATCCCATGCGTTTCGCATCCAGCGCCTGCCTGCAACCTTAATTAGGTCATCGGTCCACCTAGTGGGAGGCCTTCCAACGTATCGTCTTCCGGTTCGCGGTCGCTATTCCAGAAGTTTTCGGCCCCATCGCCCATCCGTTCTGCGAGCAATTTGCTCTGCCCACTGCCACATAAGTTTGGCAATTCTTCGGGCTATGTCGGTAACTTTGGTTCTCCTGCGGATATCATCATTTCTGATGTTCGCGTTTCATCACTAAAAGGTATTATATAAAAAATAAATAATGAACAAAAAAAAGTTACAATCTATTTAGTACTTACCTTTTGTCCATTCAACAATAAAATCATTTAGCTTGTTTTAAATTTTTTGATTCAGTTTTCACAAGGCAGGCGCGTTTTCAATTTTTTTTATGCTTCGTCAGTTGTAAATAAAGTAAAATGTTTGGTATAAAACACCATAAAAATCCAACCCAAGAAAGCATGATCTTATTTATATTTTCATTTAATATTTTATAGGATTATTTCTATGGCATTGATGTTTGTTGTTATAGAACCCAATTCTGGGTTAAGCTCGACTTTGTACATAAGCTGTCCTATTGTATTTGTATTTATTTTTGTGTACTATATTGAATAACATTAAGTACTCCAATGAAAATAAATTCTGTTTCATTGGATTTCATGGTTTCTTGGTTTGAGTAATGCCGACGTCTCGGTGCAGATTTGTGCCCTCGTAACGGGATACCTACTCAAGGGACCAGATCATAGCGAATGACGCATCAATATTCTTGTTGGTAGCAATATATATACTCGTACATACGATATGGAACTTGAACGATACATACAGAAAAATTACAAAACACGGTACGATTTAACAAACACATCAAACGATCCTCACACTTTTTCTTAGCATTTCGATCAAAATAACAGATATTAATAAATTTCTTCTACACTATGTCATGAACTTTACCAGGAGCGATGAGTGCGGCAATGTCTAGAATGAAAGTGCGGCATATTTTGTAATGCTTATAACATTTGATAATTATATAAGTATCTACAAAACAAATATTTACTGTAAAAATGAAACTGATAAATAAATGTTACGCTCTAGCGAGATTTACACAAGCTGAAATAGAAAACAGCTAGCTCCATGTGAGGCAAGTTAAGATATTAACATATTTTTATCACAGTTGAAATACCAGGGATAACAAACCATCATATGCCCAAACCTCACAGTCACATTATTACAAGGTATCGAAAATAAGTTTATTTGCTTTTAGTATAGGTCCCTCGTAAATTTCGCGATCGTGACCTTTCCCTCTCCATGTCACGCCTGCTGTAAATCTCAAAGGCTTTCAACAAGTGACAATCTATCTACGAATTCGTCGGGATTGCGATTGGAAAATGGTCGAAAAGCTGATAATCGATTTTGTTTGAAGCGCAGTTGCCAGACCGTAATGCCTGTCTAGTAATGAAAATCATGTTGATTTGTTTCTTATGATCTCTAGATTACATTGGAATAATAATAAATAACTTGTTTACATTACATTATTAACTCAATGCTTGTTTAGTAGCAAACTGAAACCCCACGCATTCAAATTATTATACCAGAGCGCTCCATTTCCAGCAGGTTTTTCGAACATTTCGTTGAAATCTAGCTTAATAATTAATACAAAAGCTTTTTGGTGCGTATTTTCTTACTAAACGATGCCATGTTCATACATCCTTTAAATAAAGACAAAATACAGAAATATCTAATATTTCACGGAATTCAGAACGGTTGTCATTATTTTGATAATTTGACAGTGGACTGTCAATTTGAGTGAGATTGTTTGGTTTTATATACAAATTCGAAAAAACCCTATCTTAGCTGACCGTCACATGTTAAGCACAGTCGCTGACGGTGCAATTACTGCGTCAACGACGCGACGTTTAAAAAACGCCATGCACAACCTCTTCAACCCAAATGTACCAATATTGAAAATACTGATATTGCTATGGTTATTTTTAAATTATTTTTTGTCCATGCAGTATTTATAAAAGTATATCTTTATCTACGTTTTCAACCTTCTTTATGTGAATGAAAATCTCTTACATTTTATCATTTCAACCATCGCCTTCACTGATAGAACGACAGATTGTCTAAAGACAGTGTTAAAAAAACTTGCTATCATCCCACGCCTTTTGTTAAAGTCTTTTTCTCAGTAAAGACATTGACCTTTTGAAATAGCGGTTTTATTTAAATCAATTAACAGAAATAATTAACTTACTTTAACGTAAATTGACAAACTTTTCAGCAGTAAAATCGTTATAGAATTTTCTTGTCTATCCAATTTAATTTCCTTGTAAAATTACCTAGTTAACAAACCTACTGAGTAAATTTTATTTTTCGGTTCAGTGAACGGGCGGAGTGTAACCTAAAAACAGGGTTAACCCTGTTTTTAGGTTGGTAAATACGAGATTAGGATGGCTCTGAAACAGCTCGAATACAACAAGGCGCCGGGTGACGACGGAATTACGGCCGAACTTCCGAAGGTGGGTGGAAAACCGGTCCTTAGGGCCCTTCAGAAGCTGTTTGATTCCGTCATACTTAAGGGCGAAACGCCACAGGCATGGTGCAGGGGTGTGGTGGTACTCTTCTTCAAGAAGGGCGACAATGCCCGGCTGAAGAACTATAGGCCCATCTCACTTCTTAGCCATGTCTACAAGATGTTTTCAAGAGTCATCACGAATCGTCTCGCACGCAGGTTTGACGATTTCCAGGTATAACCTGCCTCTCTGTTTATAATTTGTGGACTACGAGAAAGCCTTTGATTCGATCGAGACTTGGGCTGCACTGCAGTCTCTCCAACGGTGACAGATCAACTACCGGCACATTGAGATGTTGAAGTGTTTGTACAAAAACGCCACCATGTCAGTCCGTCTTCAGGATCAGACCTCGAAACCAATCCTTCTCCAGCGCGGCGTGAGACAGGAAGACGTCATTTCTCCGAAACTGTTCATTGCTGCGCTGGAGGATGTCTTCAAGGTTCTGGACTGGAGGGGGCTGGGCATCAACGTTAATGGCGAGTACATCACTCACCTTCGGTTTGCCGACGACATAGTGGCCATGGCTGAGACCATGGAGAGCCTCAGTAAAATGCTCGATGACCTCAGTAGAGCTTCCCAAAGGGTGGGTCTTAAAATTAACATGGACAAAACCAAAGTCATGGTGAATGCCCATGTAACACCCACTCCTATCAAGGTCGGAGACTCTACACTCGAAGTTGTAGACGATTATGTCTACCTGGGACAAACGGTCCAGTTGGGTAGGTCCAATTTCGAGAAAGAGGTCATCCGTCAAATTCGACTCAGCTGGGCGGCGTTCGGAAAGTTGCGTGGTATCTTCTCGTCCAATTTACCGCAGTGTCTCAAAACAAAAGTCTATGACCAGTGTGTGTTGCCAGGGACCAAGACGTGGTCGCTCACAATGGGCCTTATCAGAAAGCTCAATGTCACCCAAAGGGCAATGGAGAGAGCTATGCTCGGAATTTCCTTGATCACGCAGATCACGTCAGAAATGATGATATCCGCAGGAGAACCAAAGTTACCGACATAGCCCGAAGAATTGCCAAACTTAAGTGGCAGTGGGCAGGGCACATTGCTCGCAGAACGGATGGCCGATGGGGCCGAAAAGTTCTGGAATGGCGACCGCGAACCGGAAGACGATACGTTAGAAGGCCTCCCACTAGGTGGAATGATGACCTGGTTAAGGTTGCGGAAAGGCGCTGGCTGCGAGACGAACAGAATCGGTCAATGTGGCGACGCCTGGGGGAGGCCTATGTCCAGCAGTGTACGTCTTTCGGCTGAAATGATGATGATGATGAAGGGCTCATTCACACGGAACATCCGTATTTACAGAATGTTTTCCTAATGGGGGTAATGATTATGCCCTGCGTGACTTCGATCCGATAAAACAGATTAGTATTTTAATAATGTTGTGTTTGAACTCGTGCATACAGCTACCTACGCCATTGCCGAATAAAACGTATAAGATAAAGTGAACCTATAAAACGGACCCCTGTATGTACGAGCACCAAGATGATCTCCGTTACTCTAAATCTCTGCTACCTCTAAGAAGAACAAGGGAGAGATGATTGTGATGTTATGTTATTGAATAGGTTTCACGGCTAGTACAATGCTGCCAATCGTAATCTGCAGCTAAGAGCTGTTTTTATCGCAGACCCCAGATCGTTCATAAGGGACGCAAGTTTCTGTGTGAGACAGTTTTAGGTTGATATTACAACTTTACAAGCGGTGACAATGCTCAGAGAGGCAATCCTTGGAACGACCTTTGGTATTGTCTGTATTTATTCGTAGAGCAGCGGTTGCCCAGTGGTATCGGCCGCGACTTACAAGTTGTAGGTCGTGGGTTCGAACCCAGGCAGGCGCTTTACTTTGTGTAAATTATTTCATCACAACTGCTCTCAAAAACGGTGAAGGAAAACATCGTGAGGAAACCGGCATGACTTCGAATTCTTGGTTCGAAGACATGTGACATCCACCAACCCGCACTGGGCCCGTGTGGTGGATTATGGCCCATCCCCTCTCACAGAGAGGAGGCCTGTGTCCCAGCAGTGGGAACATTAATAGGCTGATTATGTGATGATGTGATGATTCGTAGTGTTACTTTTGTTAGTACAGACTTAGATTTATCTAAGAGAAATTCAACTGATAGTAGCTAGTAGTAGTAGTAGTAAAACATGATTATATGTTTGTAGACACTTCCTAGCATTTATTATGACATATATAAATATGATTATTAAAAGTTTTCTGTAAGAGATTGCCCTGTGCGATAAGACCGCTCATTGTCCACTTCGTTTTTTAAAATGTTTGAAACCGCCCACATCCTTTTGTCGCTTGTGTTATAACTGCAATGTGCTTCTTATTGTATTTGAATAAGTCTCAACGAGAGACGATTCTAAGAAACCTAGGCCCAGCAATCCTTTGGGCACACCACAATTGAGGCGATAAGGCCCCTCTTTGAGAAGTTGCTTGAGAGGCGACATGGTGTCCTCACCTGCAGCCTGACGGAGGTTCTCACAGGACATGGCTGTTTCGGGAGGTTCCTGTTCAGGATAAGGCGGGAAGAAACGCCCGGGTGTCACCATTGTGTAGATCGCCCGGAGGACACATTGGAGTCTGCCCCACTTGGGCGGAGCACCGCCGTGTCCTCGTAGAGGCCATCGGCGGTGGTGACCTCTCGCGTCCGGCCCTGGTTCAGGCCATGGTACGGAGCGAGAGGGCATGGGAAGCTGTAACCTCCTTCTGTTAAGCAGTAAAGTTCGCGAAGGAGGAGGAGACGCAACTAAGACGCCCTCACGCCCCCAGCCACCGCAGGAGACGTCCCGGGCGTCGGGGGTCGCAAGACGATTCTCGGCCACCGTAGGCGCGGGCTTGCGGACGGCGAGCAGCGGGTAGCTCGCCGTCCGATAAGGACCAGGCCCGAGTCAAAGGCGCGTTGTGTTCCACGCGCGCCTCAATGAGATTTCAGCAAAACTGACGGGGTCCGCTAGGGCCGATGCCTGTCTGGGTCGCGGATAAATTTGAAAAAGAGTTAGGTAACGTGGCCCTGGCTCAAGTAACTAAAGGAACACGGGTGGGTTTTAGTCAGTAAAAGTCTGACACGCCCTCCCGCTTCACCCAGAGCGGGAGAAGTCACTGGATGATTGCCCACCCAAAAAAAAAGGCCCAGCAATCCTTGTCAGTGAACCCTGTATACCCTATAATTCGCTCTCATCAAAGTTCTAGGTTTTGGTCTTACAGCTTCTGAAATATAAACCTAGGATTTTTTTTGTGTAATTTACATATGTTGACAAATTCCAATCTAGGTTTTACAAAAAAACTTCAGACCTCTGCGATGCTTTTTCAGCGAGATATCGGCGATAACGTGTTTTTCACCGTTTTAATGACGCGGCTATAGGGTTTTGGTCTTACAGCTTCAGAAATATAAACCTAGGATTTTTTTGTGTATTTTTACATATTTTGACAAATTCAAATCTGGGCTGTACAAAAAATTGCAGTCCTCTGAGATGCTTTTTCAGCGAGATATCGGCGTTATCGTGTTTTTCACCGTTTCAATGGCACGGCCATGGGGTTTTAGTCTTACAAGTCCTAAAATATAAACCTAGGATATTTTTCTATATTTTCACAATTTTTTTACAAATTCGATCTGTTATCTGCCAAAATTTCAGGTATCTGCAACGCTTAGTTTTAAAATTCGCCGTGGCCGCGCGTTTCGCCGCGTTTCAATGGCGCGGCCACGTTCAAACCCTTAAAACTTTTAACCATAACTTTGACGAATTTATGGTTTTGGGAATCAACTTTTACAAATTTTTACACAATATTGGCATAGTTTTTTTTTAAAAAAAGACGCCGTGGCCGCGCCATTGAAACGGACACGAATAAACAACTACTACTAGCTAGTAGAGTGTAAAAAGTGGCCCCACCGAGTGGTAAAGTTTCCTCTATGGATGTAAATGGTACTGTTAGAAAGTAGCTCCCTATGCGAAAATACATAGAAACCGGCACCCAGCATGATTGTCCTCGTAAGTTATCGAGCCTTACAAGGCAAGGTAAGCAAGAAAAAGAGCCTTTGTCCTACAGTGCTAAACCATAAGGTTCTCTTCTTGCTTTCGTACCCATTTTTCAGAAACGACTCAAGCACAAAGTATTTTTACCCGACTGCCGAAGAAGGGTAATGTGTTTATCAGTCTATGTATGTATGTATGTTTGTTCCTATGTGCCGTTCTAGAGACCAAACGCGTTGGCCAATTTTGATGATTTTTACGTCAATCAATTCGTCTTAACCCTGCGAGTGTCACTGGCTAGATAAAATAGGAAAAGAAAAATGGCGGGTTTTGGGCGCCATTTTGTGGGGGATCAAATTTTTGTTTTCTTCATAAAGGGTTTTAAGAGGTGATTCCAAAAATATATAACACTTATATGTTTAAATGTACCTAGTTAAAAAAATAACTAAAAAGATGTAAATAAAAAAAGTTAATTAAAAAAGACAAAAAAGAGGAGTTGGAGGATACATCTGGTTTTGGTCAGCCAGCTCGCTCGCCAGTATCCTCCGACTGCACAACATGATTTTCTTCTTGTTTAAGTCTTTTTAATTCGCTTTTTAAGCAGTCGGGTTTTTTTTATTTTTTTTATTAACTTTTTAATTAGATTTATTTGAAGTCCGCATTCGTAGATTAAATAAAACTGATTCAAAAGTTGCGTCCTAAGAAAACAATGTTGTAACCAAACTAACTGTTGGCAACTCAATTAAATAATCCATTTCATTCAGTTAGACGTGCCAGTGGATCAGATTTTTGTTTGATCGCGTGGAGTAAATATTAATTGAAGCAATATTTTTTTGATCGATTATTTTAAGGATGTGGAGGAACGCGATGTTATGTGCAATTCAAATATTAATATTAAAGTATTATTAAATATTAATATTTTTACAGCTAATATACGTTTAGCCCTAATTTCGACATCAAGGCTGTTTATAATTTGGACGTCCTGCCCTTTTAGATTTTGATTTCACTCTGGTTACCAGATGCTACAAGTGCCAATTGGGTTGTTGAATTTTAAAAAAAATACGATTTTTAAAATTTATTTTGAAACTTTACATATCATAAATTATATTGTCGTTGCAAAAATCTCTTAAATTTTTTTTTTCAATTTATTATAAGCAATTGAAAATCGATAAAATTTTCAAAAGAACCACCTGTCTACGAACGGGCCATGATTGGTCGCCATGTTGGTGACGTCATAACGTTCAAGGAATTTTGTACTACAGTGTCAACTACACGTGAATTGACTAAAATATCCGAAAATTTGAGCAAAATATTATTTATAACAGCAAATTTTATTTAGTCATGTGTGATAAAGGATTCTTAAGGGTAAACAAGTCAAAAATTCTTCCATACAAACGTAGTCTAGAGATTACTCCACTGTTTGACGATGTACTTTCAAAATAAAAAAGATATCAATTTGTCTCATCATTATCTAGCCCTGTATGGAACCGAAATAATAAAAAAATTAAATATTTGAAAGTAATGAGCGTCGAAAGTTCCATATTTCAACACTAATTTTAACGTATCTTTGGGCGCAAATAAATACCATAAGAAGAAGGAAAATTAAAAAACGGCCTCCATACAGGGCTAGATTAGTAATTCAACAATCCAAATAATTTTATTCTGATCAGATACATTCAGTAGTTTTTTCATGAAATCTAGACTCCCAAAGGTCTGTTTATAAAATTTCGCGCGCTCGTTTTCGTCCTAAATCATCATCCATTTCGATAAAAGATTGCAGAAGTGCTAATTCGTACGCGAACTAGCTTCTTACTGCTCATCACAGCATCTATATATTTCGCACGTGTTGTGGGATGAGATAGCATGCATTTTAACCTCGCGCACAAAATAGTTCGTGCCGTCGACTAGTTTAACCTTAAAGGCTGATTTCGATAATATACCCACCTGATGGACGATTTGGCAGTTTTGAGCATAAATAAAGTAGTGGTAATGAATATTACGGGTTAGTGGACCGGTGTTTGTTATTGTTGTTTACCAGATAGTTAGGTACATTTAGAAACAAAATTGTCATAACGTAATCGTTTTCACGTATGGCCTACCTTATCAATATAAGGTAGGCCATACCAATGTGTAAAATAAAAAGTGAACAAACACGATTGGCGTGAAACTTCGACTTTGGATATCAAAAAACTTCATTAGATACCACTTAATATGATACAACCCGAAATCTGTGCAGCCTTTATTTATATTTATTTTTTGCACAAAATCCTTAAAATGTTCTGTAATTCCCATTATTAACATATCTCTTAATAATATTAAACACTAATATCTTTATTATATATTTACAAACACTAAAAACTTTGTAGAACAAAAACGTGAAAATATTAACTTGGTATATGTTTTTACACTAATTCTTCAGTAAATATCTCTTAAACGCGTTGACCGATTTTCACAATTCAAACAGAAATATTAGTTTTACGCCTATATCTATCATTTGAGAATAAACTAATGAATATATCTCCATTAACAAAAAAACATGTTTTCAAGTTACATAATTAAACAGCAATGTCAACTTTGCACGAAAGTTCCCATAAGTCTGTAATGATCAAAGTAAGATATTAATACGAATCTAATACTAAATTAGAACAAGATAACATAATAATTGACATATTCTAGTTGGATTCTAGTAAGACATAGAAAATTTCTCAAAACTTTAGTAAGTATAGATTGCTATAGTGAGCTCTTGCGCGATTCGCATAAAATGGGGATTTTTTTATAGTATTTGTTCATAATGGTATGAAACAAGCACAATAAAATTTAAGGATCAATATTTTTGAACAATTTATTTGATTTTCATCAATATATTGACGATAATAAAAAGATTGAAGCGGTTAAAAGTCAGAACACTGTATCAGCTATGTGCTACAATGAGTAAAAATGAACGTCGTGACGTCACACGGGCTCGGGTTTGTTCGGGAACTGTCGAGGTGTTTTCGGTACTGGATTCATGAAAAACTTTTCAATTTGATATTGTTTTGTAATTACAGCGAAAAAAAAAAACTAAAAATAGTTTTGTATATAAACTTATGTATGATCTGTCCATTTTTAACAAAAAAAAAATTGTTTCAACAAACCAATTATAGGGTCATGCAGCCAAAACATGCAGAGAGGTCAACTCTGTGTGTGCTCACTGCGGTGAAGCTGGACACTCGGTGTCCAATTGCACGAAGAAAGCGGACACATCGAAATGCGCAAATTGTTCGCGCTTTAAAAAGCCCAACAACCATAAAACGGGAGACCCTGAGTGCCCTGCTAGGAAAATAGCGGAATACAGGCGCATCAACTCTATCGACTATGAGGGCGTCTAGTTCATCATATTCAAGGTCACACATGTTGAACGTTTGCTGCTGACACTGCAATGGCCTACTAACCGTCAATTTATTGCTAGCTAAGCACATTAGTCGCAAAAATTAAGTGTCTTTGTTTAATTTTACAATTCTGCTTACCAATTATTTCCCAACCTTTATATGTTTAATCAAAGTGCACCTTATTGCAGTATAGGTAAGTAAGACATTAAGTAATTATGACCTAGTAATTTAGTTCTATGTTTATAGTTTTAAGTAAATTAAAATTGATTTTCCAAATTATACAATTTTGCCACTATTTTTAGACTTCTTATGTTAAATATTGTATAAATTCTGTTGTCCTAGGATTAGCATATTTTTAGAGCTCTTACAGCCTGTGATACAGGATTACCTAGTACAGGCATCTTACATTATTATACCTACATTATTTATCTAAGATTGAAACTGTGTTTTTACCTATTCTAATTTCTGAATAAAGATTTATTATTTAAAGATTTATTATTATTTAATACATGTTTTTTCTTTATTTTCTTTCTTCATTCATTTCATTCTTAGTTTTTGCTATTTTGTAAAGATTTCATCACGTGCAAATTAGAGAACCCGATTCTGGATAGAACTCACATGTGTAGGTTGTCATAATGAAAATTTGCGTTTAGTGAATATTCCATATTTAATTTTATTAACTGCGAAAGTAACTCTGTTTATTTGTTTGTTTTTTACATTTTTACGACTAAAAGAGCAGAACCGATTTAGATGAAATTTTGTATGGTGATAGTTTGATATCCTGGGCAGGACATAGGGTAGTTTATTCGATAGTGTGTTTCCTTGTGATGATAAAACACTAATAACGCGGCCAAAAATCAGAATTTTTCAGCCAAAAGATGTTTACTACTGGAATAAAACCACCTCAAACGTCACCTTTTTAGTAGGTATTAGAAAACACGATCTACCAAATACAATTTAGACAGGTTCACGACCTCTTACTTTGATCTCTTCAGCCTGTGCTATATGAGAGTCTTCCACGAAATTTTCCACAATCGCTTTTTCAAAGGCTAAACTTTGTAGTATTACCACTACTTTCACACAAAAAAAGAATTCTTATCAAAATCTATTATGATCAAAGGTAACTGCCCTTACAGGAGGTTTCTCACCTCTTAGAACTCTCTTACTACACGTGTAACAACAAATAAAAGGTCATTCACATAAACGCGGAACAAATCTACCCTTTAACATAGAATATATTAACATTTATAATTTGCCGGTTTAACTTAGATCAATGATAACAAATACACATACATAAACTCACGCCTTTATTCCATGAGGGTAGGCAGAAACTACAGAACGCCAATTGCTACGATTCTTACATACTTCTTTTGCTTCACTCACATTCATACATCTAGTCATACACACACGCCGGTTATGAGTACCTACTGCATACCTGGCCTTTCTGAAGAACATCATCAATAATGTTGTCTGTCTTTCTAGTATGTCTTTCTAGGGCGTCCCCAACCGGCGTTTCAAAACAATAAAAAAATACGTTTTAAACTCCGCAGAAAGTCTGAAAAGAGCTGAAATATAAAATTCTTGGATTTATGAAACCAGATGATATTTTCCCGTCATTAAAATTGAATTTCTGAAGGAAATACAAACTAAGTGGCTCGTTTTAGAATAGTTTTCAGGATGGAAATAACTTTATTTTGCTGTTGTTAACATTGTATATTTTTTGAAAAGACTTTAGTAGTTTAACCTAAACCAATCGCTTAGATTTAAGTAAATAACTTATCTTATCTTATCTTATCTTGTGCGCACACTATGCAGGCAGGCATATTATAAGTTGGGGGATTACATCACTGATAAAAATGCTTGGCTCAATGATAGTCTTGCTCCACAAACACTAGGGCGCAAAAACAAGTGATATGCAGAACATTATTGTTTTTGAAGTATTGTTGGACCTGCTGAAGACTGTATGAATATATTTGTATTATATAGACTCAATTTATTTTAGTATTGTATAACTGCGCAGCACGTGTGTGAGTACTATGTACCCAACTGTGGATCTACCATTTGCTGTACCTTTGTGTCGTTCTTTGACTTATGTGTGCCCTGGCAGTTGAGTGTGTCATGCTCTCTCAAATGTCTCTCTGATGGTGGCGCGTGTGTTGGATCATTCGGTTCCCTTCATGATGGTTGAGCTGGGTGGTGCCGATTCATGCGTCATGTTCGTGAACGGGCGCCGTCAGTTGGGATTGGTCTTAACTTAACTGCTTCGGATGCTAATGGTTTTTCTAGTGCCTATTGTGTAACTGCACGGTACATGTGTAGGTACTTTTAATGCTTTGTACCTGTACGTAGTATAGTATGTAGTGATTCTGGGTGCATTGTCCTCACACATATGAAATTATTAATGTATGTACTTATGTACCTAAATATTGTAAAAAAATTTTTTTTTTTTTTTTTAAATAATTATAATAATAATAATCTTTATTCAAACTTGAAATTGGTAAAATATACTAATTGGTCTTATACATAAAGTGGGTACAACAATGTTAGGTGCCTGTACTAGGTAATCCTGTATCACAGGCGGCGGGGTCTCAAACAATGTAATTGGAAGGACAAGGAATTTTTTACATTATTTTCATAACATTAGAATAGTGACAGATATATTTATTTATTGATAATCTTAATTACTAAAACAGATTAAAATTAAATTCTATTAATAATAATAAACATATGATTCCTTACTTAGCTTAGATAACGTTAAATTGATTGCACATAATTATTTACACACACGGACAACGAACTTTGAGCATCAGCAGATATTTGAGCTGGGTTAACCACTATTGCAAAATGTTTTAAAACCATTTTGCCAAAGTACGCACGGCGGCAAATTTCCTGAGACAGCAACAAATCCAGGCGAAGTAGGTCAGTGCAGTGGCTTCTTTTTGTTGAGTCGGCATCTCATGAGTGTGACGCTCTAGGCGCCCTCGTAATCGACAGAGTTGATGTATCTGAATTCCGCTATCTTCCTTGCAGGGCACTCAGGATCTCCTGTTTTATGATTGCTGGGCTTTTTAAAGCGTGAGCAAGTTGCACATTTTGGTACATCAGCTTTCTTCGTGCATTCTGTCATCGAGTGCCCTATTTCACCACAATGCCCACACGTCGAGTCGACTTCTCTGCACGTTTTTGCTGCATGACCATACTGTTGGCACTTGTAGCACCGAGTTACCAGTGTAAAATCCCTGACAGAACAGGACGTCCAATTAATAAAAAGTCTTGATTGAGCGATTAGGGCTTTACGTATATCAGCTGGTACTTCAATGACGTAATTGCAGGTCGACGCATCTCTCTTTCCAGATTTGTGGCTTAATTTTACCAAGGCCAGGAAGGATTCAAAGGGCATGTCTTCAAACTTGTCGGCTACATTTTGTTCAAAAATGCATCTGAAGACCTCATTTTCAGCCATGGAAGTCGGCACTCCTAAGATCACGATCCGGGGTTTGCGCTTGCTGGGTTCGTCGGCGGTAAGTCCTGAAGTAGAGAGCTGGACTGCTTGCTTTACTTTATCAGCGTCATGTTAAAGTGTAAGTTTGGAGATTCTTGTGCGTTCTTCTCCATAACAAGCTACTTTCCGAATGCACGGTAGAATCAATTTTAATTCCTTTTATGTATTAACGTTTTTATGTATTAAAAGTGCCACTTGGTGGCCTAGTTGAAATAAAATATCTTTGTCTTTGTCTTTGTGGAGGGGCCGAGAAATAACTCGGACACTTCGACCCATTGGGATCTATTGTGGTCCCCTAGATACCTTACTCCTCCCCAATCTCGTTGAAAACTCTTTTCATGAGATTTACAACGAGACTGGGAGATATGAGCCTATAGTCTTCTGGTCTTGGATATCCAGCCCCTAAGAGACTCATTCGCTTACCAGCCAGTGCATCGCATGTGCAAAGAAGGTGCTCCATGCGTTCCGTATGTTCCCCACACAACCTGCACATGGGTGTCGCGGTTAGACCCATCTTCATGAGCATGTCGTTGGTTCCAAAGTGCCCAGTAAAGGCCCCAAGCAGGTAGCGGATTTGCCCCCTGCTCATGTTCCAATTGCATTCCCGGGCTTTGAACGTAGCGCCTAGGAATTTTCTGGAGTGTTGTAGACCGGTGCTAGATTGCCAATAAGTTCGCTGTCTGTGATCTGCAAACTCCCTAAATGCGGCTTTTACGAGGCACGTCGAGATGCCTACACATGGTTCTGGACCCACAAAGTCATTTGCTGAGCCCTCTCTTGCCAGTTCATCTGCCATTTCGTTACCATGGATTCCTTTGTGCCCAGGGACCCACATCAGTCTTACCCTGTTGTGCTTCCCAAGCCTGTTTAGGGTTTGGACAGCATCCAGAATAAGTCCGGAGTCCACTTTGTAGGATGCCATGGCTTTGATTGCAGCCTGACTGTCACTAAGAATATATATGGATTTACCTCTGGTTCCTCTATCTATATTCTCTTGAGCACAGGTTATTATGGCATAAGTTTCCGCTTGGAATACAGTTGCCATTTTCCCTAGGCTTTTGCTACATTTGTAACCTTTTGCGTATATTCCCGCCCCTGTACCTGATTCCATTTTGGATCCATCAGTGTACCACACCAGACTGTCTTGTTCTGGTGGATCGATTCCCTTCGTCCAGTCCTCTATTGTAGGGATTTGGACTTTGAAAGACCTTTCAAACACAAACATAGTTTGCATTTTATCGGATAACATGCTTGTTACCCGATCCAGGCCTTCATTCCCGTTAAACTTTGTATGGTTGGTCCTTGGCTTAGAGGCATCCCATAGTCCAGCCACAGCAAGTCGATGTAATGTCTTCCTTGCCTCGAATTCAACCATCATATGCAGAGGAGGGATATTTAGGTATCTCTCAATCGCTGCCGTAGGTGTTGTCCTAAAAGCACCCGTGATGCCTAGACACACTGTTCTTTGTAATCTGGTGAGTGGCGCTTTGCACGAGGCAAGCTTTGTTCTGGGCCACCACACTATGCTGCCGTATGTGATAATAGGTATTATCATTGTCCGGTACAGCCATCGTATCACTTTGGGCTTTAACCCCCAAGTTTTACCGTAGGTGGAACGACACATGCCGAACACTCGTAGGGCTTTCGTCGTAATATTTTCCACATGAGTTTTCCACCTGAGTTCTCTATCAAGCGTTACACCTAGATATTTTACTTCGGTAGACCAGGGCAGCTTTATTCCATTGAGGGAGAGCTCTCCTAGGTTTCCTAATTGTCTCTTCCTCGTGAATGGAACAATGACTGCTTTGCTTGGGTTGATAGAGAGGTGGTTCTTTGTACACCATTCCTCTGTCATCCTCAATGCCTGTTGTAATAATCCAGAGACTATGTTCGGGAATTTACCATTAACCATTATAGCTATGTCATCTGCATAGCCTACTGTGTAGAATGGTCCAGTATTGAGCTTGGTTAATAGCGAGTCTACTACCAAGCACCACAATAATGGTGACAGCACTCCACCCTGCAGACAACCTCTTGTTGTTTTTGCACTAAGTCTGTTTCCCATCAGTTCCGATCTGACTATTCTGCTTCTCAGCATATAGTCAATCCAGTTGCACGTGGTATCATTGATGCCATGTTCCTTTGCAGCGATGCGTATGGACTCAAATGTTGTCTTGTCGAAGGCTCCCTCTATGTTGAGGAAAGCCCCGACACAGATCTCTTGTCCCTCTAGCGCAGCCTCGGCTCGACTCGCAACATAGTGCAATGCCGTTTCTGTAGATTTGCCAGGGCTGTAGGCGCACTGTAGTTTATGTAGAGGGAAGATTTTAAGTGGTCCCTCTCTTAGGTACCTGTCTACCAGTTTCTCCAGAGCTTTTAAGAGAAAGGATGATAGACTAATTGGCCTGTAAGCTTTAGCTTCTTCGTAAGTCGGCCTTCCCACCTTCGGTATAAAGGTGACTTTGGCCTCCCTCCATGCCTTGGGTACGTACCCAAAGGCTATGCAGGCTCTGTAGAGCTTACTCAAATGAGGTATCAAAACAGATGCCCCTTCTTGCAATAGTGTTGGGTAGATTCCATCCGGACCAGGGGATTTGAGAGGCTGGAAGCCCGCTATGGCAAGCTTCAGTTTATTTTCATCTACCACTTTCTTTGCCGTGAGCCAGTTATTTTTGGACGTGTGCCTTGTGAGCTCGTCCCTTGTGTCTGGATCCTCTTCATCGCTGTCGCGCAGTATACATTCCGGGAAGTGAGTTCTAAACATCACGCCCAGAGTGTCCTGTCCAGTTTCCGTTAGATACCCATTCTCATCCTTTACAGATGATAGTGGGTTTGTCTTAGTCATGGACATCGCTTTGCACAACCTCATTCCATTTGGCAGAGCTTCGATGGAGGTGCAATGCTGCCGCCAACTAGTTCTTTTGGCCTTGCGTACCGCCGTCTTATACCTCGTCAGCATGCTATGATAGTCAGAGAAATCTTTCCTGACTTTTGCATCATTGAAGGCCTGTCGTGTTTCCTGACGTATTTTAGCTAGTTCAGGAGTCCACCATGGTACCTTTTTGCAAAAGGCTATTTTCTCTGGGCAGTTATCTACCCATGCACCGATGGTGCCCACCTTGATTCTATCAGCTTCAAATTATATATCTAGTATGGAATTGAGCTTACCTTTAGGGCTCCCTAGATTTACTTTTAGGTCCCTCCTGTACGAGTCCCAATTTGTATGTCTTGGGTTTCTCCTTCGTCTAGTTTCGGCTTCTGCCGCCGTCCTAAACCTAAAGCATATATAATTATGGTCAGACAGAGAGATTTCGTCCGATACATGCCAATTCTCGATGTAAGCGCTGGCCTTGTTTGAAGCCAGTATCAGGTCAATAACTTCAGTTCTCGTCGAGGTCCTGAAAGTAGGTTTATTGCCTGCGTTAAGGACTTGTAAAAAAGAGCTTACCACAAAGTCCAACAAATCCTCCCCTCGTTTGTTGACATCTGAGCTGCCCCAAACGACATGGTGTGCATTCGCATCGCAGCCAAGTATCAGGTCGAGGTTTTCTTGGTTGCCGTAGTCAACCAGTCTTCTGATTAGTGGTGTTACTGGTTCCTTTTGTTCATATGGGAGGTAGGCAGAGGCAAGGATAATTTTCCTTTTCTCTGTGCCCATCCCCACTTGGATCAGAGTTGTTGTGAGATCCCTATAACAGAAAGTACGTAAGGGCATTGCCTCTATACCGCCCCTGATATAGATGCAAGTCCTTGCGTCATTAGTTGGACAGTCATAGAGCACCATGCCTCCTGTCCCACCTAAGCCTTTTATAGTCCCCTTATGCAGATAAGGTTCCTGAATCAAGGCAACGTCAAATGTGTTACGCTTCAGTTGCCGAGCCAGAAGGGCAGTAGCGGCTCTGCAATGATGCAAATTAATTTGTACACACCTTAGTCCCTCCATCTTGGATGATTTGATGGGCCTGTGTTAATATAGGAGGGCCTTAGTTTTGAGGCTCCTCCTCCATCGCCTGGCTCTCCTCAGGAGCAATCAGCGACTGAATCCCCAGGGTGTCGAAATCCCCGAGGATGTTATCCTCGTGGTCTGCCTCTGACGCCCTGGTCCCAATCTCTGCCTCCTGCGATGCGCCGTAAGCAGAGATTTCCTCGATGGCCTCCTCACGTCGGTGTAGTCCATCCTCGGAGGGTTCCGCCTCTGCTTCCGCAGTGGGTGCCTCTCCCTTATCTTCTTCCAGGAGCTTGAACGAGTACCGTTCAATTCCTCCTGGAAGAGAGTAGCCCGCGGCCTTGATGACCCCAGCGGACACCCCGTCCATGAGGACGATACGACGGATGCCGGTCTGCTCTGTGAGAGTATTCACGACCTTCCAGTCGCTCGTCCTCAAGGCAGGGTTAAGCCGCTGGAGCAGTCGAATGGCCCGGGCAGAGTCCTGCAACGCCAAGTTGCGACTCTTCCACGCCATTTTGACTGGCTTTGGAAGGTCCTTGGCGTCAACAACCTTGAGTTTCAAGGAGCCAAGTTCCACATTGTGGCCCCCCGAAACCAGCTAGCTGCATCAGAGTTGTCGCAGGATACATGAACTGCACCTGCGACAACTCCGGGAGCAACCGTTAAAACAGGCAGAGGATCCGGCGCCACTTCCAGTTTCTCAATTATGAGCTCCTGGATTGGCACCAAGTCCTCCGCCCTCAAGTACTCCTCCGGGTACCTGACTGTGACGACAGCGAGTTTCACAGTCGCCACCGCATCCCTAAAGGATCCGGTTGAGGACGATTGCCCTTGGGTCTTCATCCTCTTGGCCGCCATGTCCCCGCTGTCGCCGCTGAGAGCAGCACGCGGTCTCTTTGATGGGCCCTCCGTAGGAGTCCCCTCTAGAGCCGCCTGCTGTCTCAGCTTTTGGCGCTTTTTCCTGCGCGCCCCAGATCGTCCAACCGGAAGCCAGCCTGGTTCATGCCGGCCGCCGGGAGACTACGAGGTGCTGTCTTTGCCGGTCGCGTCCGGGGCCCCAAGGTCCGAGGTCATTCGACCTCCGACACAAGGGTCACGTATCGCGCCAGTTTTGGCAGCACCTTTGTGCCCGGTGGGCTGGTTTGCAGTTCCGCCCTTAAGTGGTCCCGCAGTAGTGCCGGCCCTCGGCAGTGCCGCAACAGTACCGTCATTTGACAGTCCCACCGCAGCCCCACTTCGAGACGACCCCACTGCAGTCTCGCTTCCGGGCGTTCCTACTACGGAAAATGCAGTCCCGGCTTGCGCCGGTCCCGCCGTCTGGTGTGCAGTTCCGCCCTTCAGCGGTCCCGCAGCAGTGCCGACCCTCGGCAGTGCAGCAGCAGTACCGTCATTTGACAGTCCCGCCGCAGCCCCACCTTGAGACGATCCCACTGCAGTCTCGCCTCTGGACGTTCCTGCTATGGAGAATGTGGATGAATGAATGTATGAATGTATGTGAATGTGTCCGTCTGGTGTGCAGTCCCAGCTTTCGCCGGTCATGCCTTTTGGAGTGCAGTCCCAACTTTCGCCGGTCCTTTCGCACTGTGGTTTTTTTGTGAAGATAAATCCATTTAAAAATCCCGATATAAATTTCATCTCTCGACTATCCCCACCCTCCATGGAGTGCCCAAGTGGCGATGCTACGGTAGCACCAGGGATTAGCCGAGATATATAGCCCTCCCCCATCAGTTGCTCACGAGACTGCACGACACCAACTCACACCACTACCACTAACGATGCGAGCGAGCGCCGCCGTCTGCAAGCCCCCAATGGGAGTGAACTCGCCTGGGGGCCGTCTGACCGGACCCCGCAGCCGATTGACCGTAGCTGGCTAGGCTACGGCCTCCCGTGTCGAAAAAAATCCGGGCCAAAGTGATGTGTTGTGTGCAGCCTGCTCTACTCAATCACCAGGATCCCTTCATCCCTCCATACGGGTCCCCGCGCACGGCACAAACACGCGGGAGGTCATTGCTATCCAACATTTACTTTGTTCAATGGTGGACACCCAGGGGCATGACCTCGCCACCCCTGTGATACGTCGCCCGGTGATTTCAGTTACGTCTATTTCAGAGGGAATTAGACCAATAACAGGGCGGCAACCACGAGAAGGAAAATCACTGCACTTGCCTTGAGGATCTACACGACCGTAGCGCTCTCCCTCAAGACCACGCCACCTTGCCGGCTCTGAAGGAGCCAGTTAAGGTAGGACTGCATCGACAAAGCCAAGCCCTGCAGGGCTTGTCGCTGACAGCTCAAAGCGTAAGTTTGCTAACACAGACCAGCCCCTAAATAACTTAAGTAGGAGAACAAAATAACAAACAGTGCTTTTCTTTATGTTTACAATTTATAATTTAGTTGCCAATTTGATTTTGTCGGCCAGTAACGTTTTTTGCGTACGGGTGTGGATGCTCTACTTAAAATTTGTAATGACGTTTGGCGTACGGGCGAATGGCCGGATGATTGGGCAAGATCAGTAATTTTGCCGCTGCATAAGAAAGGCTCCACGGCAAAATGCGATAATTACAGAACCCTGGCCCGTATATCCCACGCCAGTAAAGTGTTACTACATGTCATAAATAAAAGGCTCCGTCATTACTTAGACTGGCAAATTCCACAAGAGCAGGCTGGTTTCGTCAAAGGTAAAGGGACTCGAGAACAAATTCTGAACATTCGCCAACTAATTGAGAAGTCCTACGAATTTAACACCCCTATCATCATGTGTTTTATTGACTACAGCAAGGCTTTTGACTGCGTGATTTGGTCGGCTCTGTGGAAGATCCTGAAGGAACTTGGAGTACCCAAACATCTGGTGGCTCTCATCCAATCTCTTTATCGGTCCAATCAGGGTGTGGTAAAGGTTGACAAAACAATATCTGGACCTTTCAACTTCGGCAAGGGTGTAAGGCAGGTTTGCATTCTGTCTCCTATTCTTTTTAATATTTATGGAGAGTACATCATCAGACGAACTTGTGAAGACTGGGAGGGTGGGGTCACAATCGGTGGCACCAAATTAACTAACCTCCGTTATGCAGATGACACTACACTTCTAGCTTCGTATGAAACCGAGATGGTAGACCTCCTTAACAGAATGGAAACAATCAGTTTGGAGCTGGGCCTCAGAATAAATCATGCCAAAACCAAACTTATGGTGGTGGATCGCGCAAACCTTCTCCAGTTTACAGGTGCTCTGGCGCTGCAAACGGTAAGCGACTTCATCTACCTAGGTGCAAGCATCAGCAACACGGGGTCCTGTGAGAAGGATATAAGAAGGCGTATAGGGATGGCCAAAAATGCAATGTCCCAATTGCAGAAAATATGGAGAGACCGAAATATTTCACGTAAGACGAAAGTGAAATTGGTCAATTCCCTAGTGTTCTCAATCTTCAGTTACGGGGCCGAAACGTGGACCTTAAAGAAAGCTGACCGTGACCGCATAGATGCGTTTGAGATGTGGTGCTGGAGAAAGATGATGAAAATCCCTTGGACCGCCTTTCGCACCAACGACTCCATCCTCCGCGAACTGAATATCAAGATCAGACTGTCCACGATCTGCCTTCGTAGAATATTGGAGTTCTTTGGTCACATCGCTAGAAAGGATGGAAACAACCTAGAAAAACTGATGGTTACTGGCAAGATTGAAGGGAAACGTTCTAGAGGTCGCAGTCCAATGAGATGGTCAGACCAAGTCCGCACATCGTTGAACACCAAACTGCACGATGCTCTCCACGACGCAAAAGACAGGCATAGGTGGCGCAAATTAGTGAAGGAAAAGTTACTTCCACGACAACAGGGGAATCACGACCCTCAGTAATGAGGAACACGACGCGAGGAGGAGGAGGAACGTTTTTTGCAGTGGGTACAAATAAATCAGCGGAGTAGGTTATTTCGGTGCGTACTATAACATACTTACTAGCATCTTAAACCATATACAAGTACACTAGAAAAATGGGCATGTACAAAGGCGAGCTTAACCTATAATTGGGTTCGCCTGACAGCAAACCTCAGTGTTATAGAGAGATTTACACAATTACGTCAGTTAACAAAAGCGCACAACAAAAACTTAACAAATACTTGAAAATTTCAATTCTTACTAACTAAATAGACTACGCAAATACGTGTACAGTACGCAATGCATAAACATGATACATATGCAATCTGCCCAGCCTTTTCCAAACCATGTTGGGGTCGGCTTTCAGTCTAACCGGATTCAGCTGAGTACCAGTGTTTTACACGGAGCGACTGCCTATCTGACCTCCACAACCCAGTAACTGGGTAGCACGGTACCCCTTGGCTAGACTGGTGTCAGATCTCAAGCTTCTGACTACTCGTAACGACTGTCAAAGATCTTCTAATGACAGCCGGGACCAACGGCTTAACGTGCTTGCCGAGGCACGGAGGAAACTCGGTATGTTGAAATGGTCACCCATCCACGGACCGACCTCGTCAAGCATTGCTTTACCTTGAAAATCGACCCGTGTGGCTGTTATTATTTAGCCACGAGCTCCTCACACACTATGTAAATTTCTACAATTATATTTACATACTATTTCATTTATTTATTACTAGGTGAACCCCGCGGCTTCGCTCCCGTCAAAATTATAGCCTATGTTACTTGAGAATAATGTAGATTTCCATAGGTGAAAGAATTTTTAAAATCGGTCCCGTAGTTTCGGAGCCTATTCGGTACAAACAAACAAAAAAATCTTTCCTCTTTATAATATTGGTATAGATTTTTACATATTTTAACATTTTTAAATATTATTCTATAAAAAATTAAATTAAAAAAACATTTAAAAATACAAAAATAGTAGCCCACTGGTATCGGGAACAGGGTCCAAGCTACCGGTACCTAACTATACGCGCCGGGTCCAGGAGTACCGCTTTCCGGATCAAGCCCTTGATCCAGCTGCCCAACGAGAGCCTCCTCAGATGTTCGTCGAGGCTCTTGGCTATTACGCCATTGGCCGTCACGACTATCGGCACTAACACAATGACTGCTGTATTCACATCCCACTTGTCGACAACCTCGCGAGCCAGATCAAGATACTTGCTTTTCTTATCTCTCTCAGCCTTTACGAGGTTCTCGTCATGTGGGACCGCTATATCAACAATTATTGCGCGACGCTCTAGTCGATCTATCACCACTATGTCAGGCTTATTGGCAACAATAGTCCTGTCAGTGATGATAGACCGATCCCAATACAACGTGACATTACCATTTTCGAGAACTGGGTCGGGCACATACTTATAGTAAGGCACCTCCGATGCCACAAGAGTGTATTTCAGAGCAAGTTGCTGGTGGATGATCCTGGCTACAAGGTTGTGTCTATGCAAGTACTTTTCGTTAGCTAGACGAGAACATCCAGATATAATGTGGCGGATCGATTGACCCGGGCGGTGACATGCCCCACAGATGTCAACCGTGCCATCTTTCACAATAAATCGCCGGTAGTTGTTTGTCATGACTTCGTCCATAATTGCACAGAAAAAACCTTCGGTTTCCCCAAAGAGGTCACCGAAACGCAGCTAGGCTACGGACGCTGCTTGGTCTACATCGGACCCGTGTAGGGCCCGGCAAAAGCGTCCGTGAAGCTCCTCACTCTGCCATACTTCTTATTATTATTAAACCAATTTATTCCATAACCTTAATCATATTTCATTTACAATTTTGTTAGTTGTTGTTAGTATCTATTTTAATCTTAGTTGTTAGTAATTGTGTTAGTTTTCAGTTGGTTTTTGGATATGGACCCCAGTTTGGGTAAAGGCCTCCTCCAACTCTTTCCATGCCTTTCTGTCCTTAGCCCGCATCATCCAACGTTTTCCTGCAACCTTCCTGATGTCGTCAGCCCACCGTTTTATTGGTCTTCCTACCTTTATTTTCCTAATAATGGTGGTCCACCGTCTGTCTGTGTATTGGGCGACATGACCAGCCCAGTACCACTTTAGTCTCAGTGTGTGGTGTAAGTGCATCGGTTACTTTTGTTTTTTGTCTTATGATGTCGCTTCTTATTTTTTGCCTTTTTCTTATCTTTAAGATGCTTCGTTCCATGGCTCTTTGGGTGGTTTATATTTACATACTATGTAAATATAATTGTAGAGATCCGCAAAGGAACCAGGGTTACCGACATAGCCCGAAGAATTGCCAAACTTAAGTGCCAGTGGGCAGGGCACATTGTTCGCAGAACGGATAGCCGATGGGGCAAAAAAGTTCTGGAGTGGCGACCGCGAACCAAAAAACGTTGCGTTGGAAGGCTTCCCATAGGTGGACCTGGTGAAGGTTGCGGAGATCCGCTGGATGCAGGATGCACGGGACCGGTTAATTGTTCGGCTGATATGATGATGATGATGTATATATTAATAAATACATACATATTTATTAGTTATGTTGACAGGAAATGCCTGATGCTTAAATTTTCGATTATTCCTTACATACAGAGTGTAAGCAATAAAAATTATAAAAAGGGGTTATTTTACTCATGATTACAAGCCACTTTTAATCACGGGAACAACACTGACGAGGTCCTGAAAAAAAAAATATGGGCAGTTTTTTTTTTGTTGTTGAATAACTCGGGTATACATCAATATTATTATACTGACACTAAAAGTAATCCCCAAATATATAAAAAACAGCGTTGGTCTGTATAAACAATAATACTCGCTAAACCCTTATATTTTCTTTCAATTGCCTTCGCATAGTAAATTATTTCCAGGTACGACACTGGTCAGTAGGTCGGACGATCGAACTGTGACGGAATCGATATCTTATTATTAAATGATTAGCACGAGGCGCCGAACGGACCAAGTTATCGTCCTCGTCCTGTAAACCTAGTGATTTAATATTATTACGTTTTTGACAAGTGCTAATTAAAAGAAAGAGGCAATTAATTTAATAATACTAGCTAGTTACGGTCCCACTAAAGGGGCAAAGCCCTCTTCTTATACAGAGAAAGCAATACCATTAATTGACCATACACTTGCTCGATGCGGGTTGTTGGTGGAATTTATTTACTTCTACTAAAAATTTATTAGGCTTTATAAAATGACCAGCACTTCACCCGCGATTTCGTTCGCGTGATCAATTTTATCCTACAGATGACTTTTTAGTTTCATCCCCTTAAAGATTGAATTGCCAAAAGTCCCTTCTTAGTGCTCCCTTACATCAGTTAAAGAAGCCCTGTATTGTAAAATTCTTCAAAAATCTTTAATAACACTAAGATCGTCTTTTAGGAGTAGTTTTGAAAAATTAATAATTAAAACCATTACTATTTACTCAGGTTAGTATTTATGCCAAGTTTCGAATATATAAACCCAACAAATTTTCACCTTTTCACTTCTTTAGGTGTAGAATGTCCAAAAACCAATAAATACATGAATTCTTTTTATCAACCGAAAGCGTAAATCTTTAATTTCACGTGTTACACTTATTACACTTAAAAGCGTAGCAATTTCACACAAACTTTCAAACCTGAAGGGGTTTGAAAGTTTGTGTGAAATTGCATTGAAAACTTAAAAAAATAAAAAAAAATTGGTGTGGAATGTCCAAAAACCAATATAAGCATAAATTATTTTTATAAACCAGCTGCGTAAATCTAAAATTTCACGTGTTCAACTTACAAGCTGTAGTAATTCCACACAAACTTTCAACCCTCCTTTTACCCCCTTAGGGTAGGAATTTCCAAAAATTTTTTCTTAGTGCGCACTACTACACTTGAGAAACCTCCCTGCTAAATTTCATTTTTATACGTCAAGTGGTTTTCGATATTTCGTGATAGGTGAGTGAGTGACCTTTCGCTTTTATATAATTACTAGCTGACCCGGCAAACTTTGTTTTGCCATAAAAACACCAAACATTCATCTACCCTACCTAACACTATCTACCCAACTCTACCTACCTACCCTACCCTACCCTAACCTTCCCTACCCGACCTACCTACCTACCCTACCTATCTACCTATCTGCCTATCCTACCTACCTACCTATCCTACCCAACCTACCTACCTACCCTACTCTACCCTTTATTTTAGTTTTTAAATCTTCCCTGTATTCTGTTATATATTAGTGATGGCGCTGTGTTCGCAAAAGGTGTGAGAAAACGAATAAAAAAGAAACGAATTTCAGATGTTTTATTATTTATTCTGTTATTCGGGACGGAGATAAAAAGATCCAATTAAAAAAATATGTAAATCCGACCAGCCGTTCTCTAGACATAAATGGTGTAACTAATCCCACTTTGTGTTATATATAAAAATTAGGATCAAGAATTTCATAGTCCTACTGACCGTGAAATTGATCAAATTTGGTCGTCTCGAATTACAGGAATTCTCTAAGAAAGATGTAACAATATTCATAGCGTAACTTTGCCCTTGACACAGTCTTCCAAGAATTCATCATTACACAATACACATTGAGGAGGAAAATTATTCTCTTTATCATCAAAGCGGCTTTCAGACAAGCATCTGACAGTAAACACGGCTTTCATCTGAAAATTGAGTACTTAAATATAAGACATTGCTACTGTTTGAATACGCAAGTCATCGCTGAGTTATCATACAAATTGCAGAGCTTAAAGAGAGAATCCCTACCCAATTTCGCTAACAAACAATATGAATGCTTTTAGACCATCTTAAATTTGTACCTACATCGAAAAAAAACGATATTCCCTCTGTCAAGGTGTTTTTCTCAGAAACACGGTGCGGTATCATGTTGAAATTAATAACGTATACTCTGCCCGCCTAGCCAAGTTACAAACGTTTCATATCAAATCTCTTTCTACAATCGTTAACGCCTTCTATTTGTTTGGTCTGTCCACGTGCCTAATGTGGATCCAGATGTGTTATTCCCATACATTGATTAGTTTTCTACTAGCGTTATCGATTGTAATTTGTCAACTTAGCTACAGGTGTGGACTGAAAGAATCAAACTTCTAAATCAACGCAATCGAAAGATTATACCGCTTACATATTTAAGAGTTCCGACCCTATTAGAACTTTGCTACGCTTACTTTTTACAAATTTTGCGTCGGCATTCTCCAACGCAGCGTAACACTCTATTATAATATCTCCATTTTTTTTAATGTAAGCTCGCTCTTGACCACTATTAAAATGAAACCTTTTGTTACAGATAAACGGTTGACATTGGAATGACCTCCAACGCGCTCACAGTGTGTCCTACCCCCCTTGAAGATGAAATGCTCCTGGCCTACGGCACTGTTCTTTTTGATATGGTAAATAAAGTATCCCATACATACAAATACATAAAGATAAAAATTGCTAGATTCGCCCTAACGCGTCAGAAGATGTTAACATTTCTATTGTCATTGATACCTCTGACACACACAATAACATAGACTTAACTGTCATGGAAACGACTGACATTGCTGCTCTATTCTGGAAAAGTCTCAAAGTGTAAATTCTATTGGAAGCTAGCGAGTGACAGCCACATCAAGTTCACTTCACCATATTTTCACCCTAAGGTTTTTACAGAAGCACATATGACGGATAGCGGATATGACGTGTGAGCTCACTCTTTGAGTAGAGTTTAATATTCTAGGAGTATTACGCCTTACTAAATACGACGAAGGCAGATCTAGCAATTTAAATCTTTGCAAATACATAGGTACTCTGTACTTAAATGACCCCTAAGTGACCTCTCTATTTTCTCTACCCAGCCTAACGCAGACCACTGCCGGACATAGGCCTCTCCCGTTCCAAAGGTTGGTACTGTTGCCTGTAGTGTACCATACTAACTTTTATTCTGAATAAATTGTGAACCATCTTGCGAATACTTAAGGATACCTTGGGCACAAGACAAGTGACGTTCTATTAACGAAAACGTCGCGATAGCGATTGGTAAAATGTCAAGAATTTATGGGATTGCCCAGCATTAAATTTTGGCATTTCGACAATCGCCTTGTACCGATCAAACGAAATATTTTTTACAGCCTCTTGTCTATGTCTGTTCACGCATCTTGCGAACTGGTTCTTATGTTTTTTTATAGTGGATTAAAAATTCACTCCACCCTTAAGTTATTGGCAATGGTTGATATTTGTGTTTGTGATGTTAATATTATTTTTGAAACATGATAATTCCGTTATAAGAAACTAGTTTTTGAACGGGTTCAACTGGTACTGGTGATATTGGTTCAGGCAAGCCAGGAACATTGGCTAATTGCGTACCATGGTGTTACCACAATAAACAGAATGACTATTAATTCTATGGTAATCTTTCAGGGGGTGAAACCACTAATGATTTAAAAACACAACTTTTTTCCAAGGAGTCAACTCTGAAATATGAAAAGCGACAGTTCGGCTTCAGTATATTTGTTCGCAAAGGTCGATAAAATGTAGGGAACTGTTTTTATACCGTTATGTCAGGCCTGTACCCAGAGAAAAAAAACATATTCATGAGTACTTTCAACCTGAAATATTGCGATTGAATTAAACTGTAAATTCAACCTGTATTTATATGTTTAGTACTCAATAAATGTAAGCGTCTGTATCTTAAGCTTACGTGTAAATAGCTCTTTATGATATCTTTATCAAACTGAGTTTTATCTACCTTAATCGTTCGATATTTACAATGCCTTAACTGAGTATTTAAGTACTATCCTAAGTATTTTAGTCCTATTAAGATTTTCGGTAAGACAAGCCTAGTTCGTGTCTTATTGAAAATCTGAATAGTTATTCTATTATTTAATGATGTCTTTGAGATTTTGGCTGTACAAAAGCTTAATCTCAAACAATAACTTGGTTTGTTAGAGGTTTTTTATAGTAGTAGAGATTAGTGATCAAGATAATCTGTATATAGAGGTTATATAGTGGTAGGTATAACATTAATGCTCGATCGTAGCTTTATACTCACAGTTTTCTTTGTAATATATGTTTTTTATTTTTTATTTATACTGCGTATTTTAAATCTACCAGCAACTATCATAGGCATTTTGTGTTCCATCTCTATTAATTATAATATAATACTGTTCCTTATTCAAGCGTCGTTAGATACTATTATATCTGCGCTCTGTGTCTCTCACAGGGTAGATATATTTTTAAAAGAGTCATATCTTTTTAGTCTCATGGTCACTAACATCATACTACCAAATCAAGCCTCTGGCGTTCGCAATTCAATCCTACAACCATGCCTTTACAAATCCAAACCCACCGTTCTATCACAGCTCGGGACAAATTAAAGGGAACAATGCTCGAGGCATCGTCCCATGCCATGCCGCATCGATTTGACAACCGAACGTTAGATTTTAGCACGCCGAAATGTAGGATTGTGGATTCATTTATTTTTATCTGTATTCGGTAAAGTTCCATTGTCGTATTATTAGACTCGGTATCGAAATTCCTGCCGTCATTTTTCAATTCCTGCTATAACTAACCTGTAGTTTACAGGGAAGAAAAAGGGTACCCTTATTAATTACAGTTTCCTAAAACATTTGAAATGTAAAATGTGAATTCTGAGCCTATAATTGATTGTTGATTGTCATTACACTATTTTCTTTAAATTAACTTAAATAATAGACTACATGACTCCATACACGTTATCTACATGAACTACGTCAAAACTCATAATAACTACAAATACGTCCAGAGAGATTCATTTGCAATTTATTAGTCTAAATTAATTATATCAGTTTATAAGTCCGTCTTAAACTTTTCCTATCCAACCCATAAAGTCGTCTTCTGGGAACCATCGACACCACTGAATATATAGAATTTTAAACAGCAGGTGGCATCCCTAAATTTAATAACCGTTACTTAATTATAACATTCCAGAGATCCACCGACACGTAATTGAATTAACCCGGCGAGCGCAAAGTTGGGTCTGTGTGACCCGCGACATTTTAAAACGCTTGCATTTTCTATAAATATTGTGGGATGTTTCTGTTGTTCTTAGTAACTGGATCAAACAAACCCTCATTTTGGTTTCTTGACACTATTCAGTCATATAGTAAGTAAGAAAAAATATACAGCATCACTTTTGTACACAAAACTGGGAAAATTTCCCTTACACTGACTTTACACAACAATTACCAATACATTACAAAGTAAAACTGGATGAATCCATTTGAAATATGATAGCTTTTTCATCGAGATTCTAACAATATAAGTTTCATACACGGTTCCCATACAAAACTACCGAGAAATCGGCGTTTTACTGACACCGCGCCCATAGCGCAAAATGGCGCCGGAGTACTGTAATGTTCGGCCCCTGGGTCGGACACCTGAGGAGATATACAGATTGAAAGTGATTTTTTTAACGTAAATATTTTTGTATTTCATAGTGATTATAATAAAATCTCCTTTAAATTTATAAAATAAAAATTATATTCTGTTATTTTTTTTTTGCCATGCGACTGAGGGTGTCCTTTTTAGTTTATTTTCAATAAAAGCATATTTTGTGATAATTGAAATAATTTTAACCCAAAATCATTAATTAATAATAAGTTATTCAAATGATAGGAAATATTTTATAATAATCCCTATTATATTTTTATATAAATAAATTTCAAAAAGTGTGTCGTTCTAACAACCGTGCATTCGATGTTACAATATTTCACTGTGCTCTCGCCGGGTTAAAACGATGAAGGAATACCTAACAAGCGTTTGTCTTTATCCAAAATTTTACGAACCTCGCCCATACAGGGTAATTTACCATTTCTGTCATCGGATATCGGCTTTAGATTTTCAATTTACGACAGTGTAGGTTTATAGCAGGATTCAGTGCTAACCACTCTCTCAGCGAGATATCAACGCAAGTGTAAGCCTTCTTCATAAAATGACGCAGCTCATTGAAATATCAGCATTCAGGAATATATTGAAATGTAAATTGCGGTACTGAAGTCTGAATTGGTAAATTTTCGTGTGTGAAAATTTTGGCAATTATCCGAGATGCAAAAATCGCGTTTGACACTCTTGTCACGCAAATGGACACCATTTTATCCCCGTAACCTCATCCCAATTTATCTGGGTTCGGTATTATGTATTTTATACAAACATCTATTTCAGCTATCTTTTTAGTATACAGTTCCTTGCCATATTAATTTTGTATGTAGCCTATCAATCATAGTGTTATCCCACGCGCATTCATAATACTACCTAGCTTGTTCTGCAAAAAGTCACTCAACTATGGTATGTTTTTGTACCATTTAACCGATCTAATAAATACTTACACAGCCTCTTTCGTTTCAAATGGATTTGAAAAATTCAAACAAAAATACCCAGTCCTCTTTCTACATTTGCCAGAAACTGAGTCACAAAACCCCAGACAAAAAGCGACCTAAAAAAAAAACATTAGTACACAAGTTCCACAAACTAATTAACTATATTAAAATTCCTTCTACAAGGGCAAAAGGTCACGTAGATAAAGCGAGCAATACATTAGTCTACTGTCCTCGAGAACTAACATTGCGGTCTACGGCATGGGCCATGAACACCAAAGGCTAGGCTATACCGGT
Source organism: Orthosia cruda (assembly GCA_964057195.1). Classification (NCBI taxonomy): domain Eukaryota; kingdom Metazoa; phylum Arthropoda; class Insecta; order Lepidoptera; family Noctuidae; genus Orthosia; species Orthosia cruda. Next base: position 34,898,585 of record OZ059838.1, read on the forward strand.
AAGGCAGGGCCATAAGGCTATGCTATAAGGCTGTACGTTACCGGCTACTGTTGGCGTGTTGCCCCCTATCGCGTCTTATCGACGAAGGTCAACACTGCCGTTAAGATTAGAGCGAGCCTGTCTCACCTATCGTTGGTACATTGGCGGCCAAACTAACTGATAAATGGTTTGTGGGTAATTCAGTGTTGTGTTGTATAATACTAAGAATTCGGTTACTTAAATGCCAACTTAGGTACCTACAATTTTACTGAAACTATTTATGATATTGGTAATAATAATTTTATTCACTTGCTAAAGCAAAAAATTAATCTACATACAATTTTTCTCCCCGAAAGGCTTGCGTGTGACCACTATCCTACTTCAATGACAATATGTTCAATTATAAAGTACATGGCCTTGAACATAAATATTGCGTGACTAGAAAACATAGAAATGATTCAAGTAAACACCCTGAATTGTTTGATTTCCGATAGGTACTAATTTAGTTACTAGATTTACCAAACAACACTCAAAAGAAACCACGATCGGGTTAGCGACCGTAGAATAGGTTAAATAAAAATAACTTTATCAAAAGCCATTACTAGACCATCGTGGACATGATGTATTAATTTTTGAAATGCTTTCAGTCTGGTATATTATTATAACGAGTATAACAGACATCTGAATTGTGTATCGAAAAACAATTTCGTTAAGCAAAACATCTATTTAATTTTGTGTCAACCAAAAATATAGTGGTGAAAATTCAATTTTAAAGAACCCACTGTATTGTTGACTTTCTTTGAACCTCAAGTGTTAGAAGTTCAAGGTAAAATAGGCTTAACTATCAATCTTGTCCGTTCGCTTTGGTATCTTGTGTGTTTTATCTGCTAGCAAATAGATTTATTTTTCACGCTTTTGCCGCAACCTAAATTCTATAAGTTCCTTAGATAACAGTTATTACCTCAGAGCACAACATCGCGCCTTTAATAATAGGATAGGCAGAAGCTATGCTATTTTTTATTTTCCTTTTATTTATTTTATTACTAACTAGCTTCAGACAGCGGCTTCGCCCGCGTGATAAGTATTTTTTTATCCCAAGGGAATATTATACCGGGATAAAATGTAGTCTATGTGCTATTCCAGTATAAAATCTATCTCTGGGCCAGATCCGTTCAGCCGTTCTAGCGTGAATGAGTAACAAGTATACATCTATCTGTCCATCAAAATTTTCACATTTATTATATTAGTAAAATTTTATTATCCTTTTCTTTACCTCCTTATCATAGATGACGAAAGCATTTTTTTAACATTACCTGAATGTTAATGGCCAATATAAATTCTCCTATAACATAATGACCCTTGTTATGGACAACTTTCCTAGAATTTTTAACTAGCTGTTAGTTTTCTAAACCTGGTATTCTCGTGGGTCGTTGATTCAGTGTTGGCGTTGAGGCTACGGCTACGCTACGATTTATTACAGAAATTTCAAAATCAAAATTTCTATATTCAATTAGGCCATTAAGCGGCACTTTCGAACGTCAAAAATAAAAATTAAATGTAATAATAATTGATTCTACCGTCCATTCGGAAATGTAGCTTGTTATGGAGAAGAACGGACAAGAAACTCCAAACTTACTCTTTTAGAAAAAATGTGTTTTACAAGTATTTGGTTACAATAATCTTGTAGAAAAAATACATATATGTGAGAACGATGTAAAAAAAAACGCACTTAAAAGCGTCTAGAGTAAAACAAACAATTAAAAATACAATAAATAGGTAATTAAAAACAGGCGGAGGCAGCTAAGATATGACCAATCCCAACTGACGGCGCCCGTTCACGAACATGACACATGGATCGGCACCACTCAGCTCAACCATAATGAAGGGAACCGAATGATCCAACACATGTGCCACCATCAGAGAGACATTAGAGAGAGCATGACACACTCAACTGCCAGGGCACACTGAAGTCAACGAACGACACATAGGTACAGTAAATGGTATATTTACAGTTGGTACATAGTACTCACATATGTGCTGTGCAGTTATATAACCCAAAAAAAAAAATGAGTTTATACAACACAAATATACATTATAATTATTCGTACAGTCTTCAGCAGGTCCAACAATACTTCAGAACTTTTCTGCTTATCACTTGTTTTTGTGCCCTAGTGGCTGTGGAGCTGGAATAGCGTTGGGCCAACCATTTTTATCAGCGATGTAATCCCCCAACCTATAATATGCCTGCCTGCATAGTGTGCGTTTTATACAAGTTTTAAATTTCGTTTCATTCAATTCTAGAATGTGTGGCGGTATTTTATTGTAACATTTTATACAGTACCCCCTAAAAGATGACGCTACTTTAGCCAGCCTGAAACCTGGTTGAATTAATTGGTCCCTATTTCTTGTAACATAACTATGTCTATTGCTGTTTTTACTAAAACGATGTAAATTCTTTATAACGTACATGATGTTTTCGTAAATATATTGACAAGGTACCGTCATGATGTTAATGTCCTTAAACAGTTCCCTTAGAGAATCGCGCCGGCGAAGATTGTATATCGCTCTGATGGCTCGTTTTTGCAGAACAAAAATTGACTGAATGTCTGCAGCCCTTCCCCATAGTAATATGCCGTAAGACATTATACTATGAAAGTAACTAAAATAGACCAGCCTCGCGGTATCTACATCAGTAAATTGACGAATTTTTCTAACAGCATAAGCCGCCGAACTTAACCGCCCCGCAAGTGATATTAAATGAGGACCCCATTGTAACCTTGAGTCTAGCGTGATACCCAGGAAAACCGTTTTGTCGACGAATTCTAGCTTCTCGTTGTTTAATATAATGTCACAATCATAACTTTTGACATTCGGCAAGGCAAATTTTACACACTTAGTTTTTTTAGCATTCAAAACTAAATTATTAGCAGTGAACCAATTTAGAACTTGCCGCAATGCATTATTTACGTCGGCAACGTTACTCGTACGTCTATTTATGTTAAAAATCAAAGAAGTGTCATCAGCAAATAACACCATGTTCAGTTTGTTTTTCAATAGATGGGGTAAATCGTTAATGTATACTAAAAACAAGAAAGGACCTAAAATTGAGCCCTGGGGTACCCCCATTTTCACGTTCAACACCGACGAATTGACACCGTTTATTTGAACTAATTGCTGTCTATCATTCAAATAGGATTTTACTAAATTTAATGCTGATTGGCCTCGCCCTTTTTCAGCAACGGTATCACTTAGGATAGGATAAATGGACGCCCTTTTCCGCACTTAGATTCCCATTTGGTCCGTTGTGCGTGCAGGCCTTCTCTCTGTGAGAGGAAATGAGCCGTAATATACCCCGCGGGCCCAGTGCGGGTTGTTGGATGACACATGTCTTCAAATTTTTAGTTTTAATACATGGTGGTTTCCTCATGATCTTGACGATGACCGTTTTGAGCGCAGTGGTGATGAAATAATTAACACAAAGTAGAGAGCCTGCCTGGGTTTGAACCCACGATCTACAACCTGTAAGTCGCGGCCGTTACCCAGTGGTAACAACAACGATTTACACGCGATACCGTTGAGAGCAGTAGTGTCCCAGTGGCCACTACTGCTCTCAACGGTATCGCTTAAGATTCGCTTGTACAAATACTAGGTACCTTGTCTCCGTGACTTCATTTGCGCGAAAGTGACAAACCTAATTTAACCAAGGCAAGCTGAGTCTCTGGTTAGTAGCTAACATGTCCGGGATTATAACTGAGAGTATATACATACAAAATTGTACCAATACACCAACGATAAGCACACATAAATACACACTTATTAAGTAAGTACTTACTGTTTTCCATCTTTGTTGTTTGTATAATGGCGCGCAAGGAGGCTTCTCTTTTTTTCTGAATCTTTATAATATGGGGATGTTGGATTCCACAAACATTCGTGTTTCCGAACTTCTTCTATAAATATCTCCATTTTTTTATCTGACCACTGCCCTCGATGAACAAATTTCGACACAACACGTGTTACCTGACCGCAATGGTGTAGATTTTTACCAGTGAAAGGTTTTTGTGAACGGGTCTGTTCTAACAGACATTACCTTTTACGAGAAGATTTTTCTTTTCAATACATACTACTTAAGCATCAGGTTTAGGTTTATATACGTAACGCCAAGTAAGTCAAATACGTGATTGTGAATCTAACCGTCAGAGCAAAGACACTCTTAGCAAACAGCTTGGGGCTTGTGAGCATATTTGGTCTGGCAACACGTTCCTTATTAATAGTTATGTTACCAGAATGTTGTTTGCTAAACATTTTTAACCGACTTCAAAAAAAGTATTTTTTTAATGTATATTCCCCGATTACTCAAAGACGCCTGGACCGATTTGGAAAATTCTGCTGTTGTTTGAAAGAATAGATACGTCCTAGGTGGTCCCGTAGTCATCAGGTCAGGATCTGATTATGGAATCTTAGCAAAATCGAGGGCACTCCTCAAATATTATAGCCATACATATAGCGATTTTAGCATTTTCGAAAACAATGCAATCATTTGGATAATCCCCGGCACGTAAGTTGGCAAGAGTCGTTACATGCGCAGAAGTCGTATTTTAGGTACCTTTGGTAGTAAAGCGGGGTGCGGGGAACGTTTAGCACCGTTCCGAGCGCGCGATTGGTAGGTCAGTTGTCACAAGGATCGACTGACCAATCGCGTCGCGTCCACGTTCCGATCGCTCTATATGGTGGTTGATTAGTTCGCGGAATATGCGCGAACTTACACCCACTACGTCAAAACCTTGCCAACCTACGTGCCGGGCACTATACTCAGAAAGTATCATTTGGAGAAGTGTAACTGATGAAGATGACCACAGGTGACCACTGGAACTCCTAAATGCTAAGTATGTCTCGGGTATAAGATATATCAAATAGTTAACCGATTTTGATGAAGCAAATACTTATTAATAAATGGTATTGATGAAAATGGTGCTATCGGAACCGATCTGATGATGAAGCCGGAAGGTAGGCACTGGAACTCCGAAATAAAACAATGTATCCTAGTCGTGTTTGATTGAGATTTACTTTGTCTATAAAAGATTTTCATGGTAAACTTTTTATCAAAAAATCAAACCGGACTTCGGAAAATAAAGTTATTTTTCGCTTTGTAGCGTTTTGTTTTGGAAGTCTGTTTGATTTTTGTTATTTATTTTTTTTGTTAGAAAGTCAATCCACCCATCAACCAGCTGGAATTTCACAGAAGTAGTTCATAGTCTGGTTTTATTTCCCCCAATTAGATAGACTCAAACATAACAGCTAGCGAAATGAGTGTCCTATAATATAGGCGAACCTCTGCCTAAACTTTTGGGCAATTTAAGCGTGATGCCATGTATGTACTCGTATCCATGTGCACATTTATGATAAAGACGGGTCCGTACCACCTCGACCCGATTAAACTCGACCCGAAGAATAATACCTGCATATTTCTGTTTTGATAGGCGTAAAAACGTCGATGTATAGTCAGGCAGAAAAGTGTTGATTTAACGCTTGCACCACAGAGAATGTAAAATTTTAATAATGTTTGGATATATAAATAAACTATTAAACAAGTAAGTACTTATCCTTACTCGTATAAGCTTTGCACTTTGTAGTATAAACACAGATAATTGTTAATTAATTATAATTACAATCGTATAGCTCACTAGCTATACGATTGTAATTATAATTAATTAACAATTATCTCAAAATCACATATAAATACTGATCTCATAAATACCACCGGGTACTTATGAGATCAGTATTTATACGTGATTTTAATTATAAGGTTAACAAGTAGATACTAACTTAAATTAAGATATAGAAAACCGGTTGAAGCGAGGCAGAAGCCTATATCTTTATAAAGCTACATTATAAAAGCAAAATCACTAATATTAAATATACTATGTATAGTAAATTAATAACTTATTTAGAATTAAATATCACTTTGTGAAACTGTACAAATGGCACTGAATTGGTAGTAATACATCTGGTATTATTCTTCGGATCGAGTGGGCACGGACCCATATAGACGGGTTGTAGAATAGGTATCTTGTTGAAATGACATGTAATACTAGGAATTCTGCCGTTCTGTGGAATCGTGGCTAAATAATAACTACCACTACGGCTGCCATACATACGAGAAGTTAGATAGACAGCCGTTCCATGTAAGTTACTAATATTAAGCTGCATCAGCCGGACCCCAAGCCGGCTCTAACAAGAGATAACTACCTCAAATTATAATTCTGGCATTCCGGTTTTGGCTCTTGAACTAAGACCTTGGAAAATAACTTTAAATCTTACAACTTTCTGATAAAGTATCAAACTTCGCTTTAGGGAAGATCGTCGACAAAACCGCGGGTTAGCCCCGATTATTATAACATTTTTACTCTCTAGAGACTGAAATTATTCAACACTTAAAACTGGGTTTACAATAGATTTGCATTTATATTGGTAAAGTACGAAACCGCTGGAATAACAGTACAGAAATTATATTTTTGGTTTTTCGCGGTATATTTTTTTTAAAACAACTTTATGGTAATCTCGTGAAAATTGGTTTTAAAGGTTTGAAATAATAGTACTCTATCGTTAAATATTTAAAGAGAGAGATGCGGCTTGACATCGTGATAACGCTTTTTGAAAATTATTTAACTGTAAGTTAGATAGATAGATACATTATTTATTCAGTGCACGCAAAAGACACAGCACAACACACAAAATCACAATTAAATTACTTTAATTTACATGTGAGTATTTGGGAAAAAAAAAGGTGCCAACATACATAAAAAAGATAAAGGAAAAAATATATACTATCTATACTAATATTATAAAGCTGAAGAGTTTGTTTGTTTGTTTGAACGCGCTAATCTCAGGAACTACTGGCTGGAATTGAAAAAATATTTTTGTGTTGGATAGTCCATTTACCGAGAAAGGTTATAGGCTATATAACATCACGCTACGACCAATAGGAGCGGAGCATAAATGAAAAATGTTGTAAAACAGGAAAAAAATCCTTTTTAAGAGCTTCCGTTGCGTGCGCTGCGTAAACGGTTTAAGTTACGCAAATATCAAGTATGGTGGAATTGTTCCTCTTAAAAAGTTCAAAAAAAAAGTCCGCGACAGCATGTTTCTATCTTGTATGATTGACTCACTATAATCTTTTTAGGGTTCCGTACCAAAGGGTAAAAACGGGACCCTATTACTTAGACTCCGCGGTCTGTCTGTGTGTCTGTCACCAGGCTGTATCTCATGAACCGCCATAGCTAGACAGTTGACATTTCACAGATGATGTATTTCTGTTGCCGCTATAACAACAAATATTAAAAACCGAATAAAATAAATATTTAAGTGGTGCTCCCATACAACAAACGTGATATATTTGCCGTTTTTTGCGATAATGGTACGGAACCCTTCGTGCGCGAGTCCGACTCGCACTTGGCCGGATTTTTTTATGGTAATCAAATTTGTTCATTTGCGAAGGAGTTTTATCAGCATCTATACTAATATTATATAGCTGAAGAGTTTGTTTGTTTGTTTGTAGGGTAGGTAGGGTTGGTATGGTAGGTGGATAAATAGCCAGTTCACGGGAGCGAGGCCGCGGGGGTCAGCTAGCACATAATACAAATAAAAGTGACACAAGTAACATACCTACTTCAATTAAAACACAGTGCGGTCTCAAGGTTGCACCAAATGGGACTCCAGCTCAGCATGTGTCAGGCAAATATACCTGACACTGATATTCTGCTGGATCCCTGCAGTGACATACGGTCGCTGAGCAGTTGTAATATTATGTTGGTGTTATGACAGTGTGATGTGAGGTACATAGAAGCAATTGTTTTTCTATTCTGGCTGCTAACAGCACTCTAGGGGTAAACATGTTTACAATAAATAAACATACGTGAATAACATGTGTATTTCAGTTAGTAGATATCCCACAAAAGATCCACAAGTTATTCAATTACCAAGAGACCATATCCTTTGTTTACAGGATTTGACCACGAGATACGCCAAATAGACAGATTGGCTCGGGAAGGACATGGGCAGCCAGTTATATAACGGACGTGCTCAAAATAATACTCGTATATTAATACATCCCCAGATTTTTTCGGTTCGCATTATCACCTCATACCTGTATTAGAAAATATTTTTGGGCACTGTCACGTCCCGGGCACGGCGCTGGTATGTGTGGATATACCTTTAACTAAAAGCTATCAGGCATTGTTTTCTACTGTTTCACGGATGGAAGTAGAAAAATGTACCTACCGTGTGCAATCGAATACAACCGATTTGACTAGAAAAATATTGGAACGTTGGCCACACCTACAAACCACGTACTATGACCACGCATTTGGGGTAAACTACGCGTCATTATCAAACATTTATCTTCCCTTTACTTACGTAGCAACGTGATTTTTAGGGTTCCGTACCCAAAGGGTAAAAACGGGACCTTATTACTAAGTCTCCACAATCTATCTGTCTGTCTGTCACCGGGCTGTATCTCATAAACCGTGACAGCTAGGCAGTTGAAATTTTCACAGATGATGTATTTCTGTTGCCGCTATAAGAACAAATACTAAAAACAGAATAAAATGAATATTTAAGTGGGGCTCCCATACAAAAAACGTGATTTAGTGGCCGTTTTTTGCGATAATGGTACGAAACCCTTCGTGCGCGAGTCCGACTCCCACTTGGCCAGTTTTTACCCGCACCCAAGCTCGTAAAATCACACTGTCATTCAGTTCGGTACCTAAAATACTATTCACCTACTTTCAGGAATTTACACTAAGCATCATTGTTGGCAATATATTATTACAGCCCTTAAAAACAAAACTCTACCACAGATAATATAATACTAGCATAACACTGCCTAATAATATACTCTTACAACGTAATTCGTATAACACCTACCAATTACAAAGTCTTAACACCCATCACTTAAACCTCCACTGCTAACAGGAAATGAGACAAACGCACACAACCCTCCCGCTGCTATCGTATCAACTTGATTTATGATGTTAGTCGGCCTTGACCTTGGGTTATCATGAACCATGAACAGTTGAACACTGCAGTGATTACGAAAGCCATTGTAAGGGGATTTATCACTTGACAGGTTTAACTGTGGTGACCTTTTCAAACGAGTTGGTTTTTCTTTTACTGTCTTTTTTAACCGATTTCCCATAAAAGGAGGAGATTCTCAATTTGGATGTTTCTATTTTTGGTTTCCGTACCCAAAGGGTAAAAACAGGAACTATTACTAAGCCACCACGGTATGTCTGTCTGTCTGCCTGGCACCAGGCTGTATATCATGAACCGTAATAGCTAGGCAATTGAAATATTGACAGATGATGTATTTCTGTTGCCGCTATAACAGCAAATACTAAAAACAGGATAAAATAAATATTTAAGTGGGGCTCTCATACAACAAACTGGTTGCGTTTGTTTGCGATAATGGTACGGAACTAATCGCGCGCGAGTCCGACTCGCACTTGGGCGGTTCTTTTTATGTTTGTTCGGGCACAACTCCGTCATAATATATGTAGACGGATTTACAAAATTATTTTTTTGTTTGAAAGGGTATACTCCCGAGGTCTCGGGGATTTCATTGAAAACTAGGGAATTCCTCAAATATCATAGGCGGACATGTAGTGATTTTGGTATTTGCAATAACATAGCAAGAATTTGCACTAAGAAAGTATCATTTGGTGAAGTGGAACTGATGAAGAAGACCACAGATGGCTACTGGAACTCCTAGTATGTCAAGGGTATAAGATACCACGAATAGCTTAGCGACTATGATGAAGCAAATACATATAAATAAATGGTACTGATGAAAATTGTACGATCGAACTGTTCTGATGATGAAGCCGGAAGATAGGCATTAGAACTCCGTAATAAAACAATGTATCCTAGTCGTGTTTGAGCTTATTGGAATTAAAATGAGATGTACTCTGGCTTTGAATGATTTTTATGGTAATATGAGGTATCTACATTAAAAAGAGTAAAATAAAAATCTTTTTAACAAAAAAATTACACCGACTTCTAAAGCTCAATTTACCGAAGTCGGTGTCTTTGGTACCTTTTTTAATTTTTCGAAAACCATTTCGGAAAGCTAAGTTATTTTTCGCTTTGTAGGTTTTTGCTTTAGAAGTCGGCTTTTTTTTGGTTAAAATGTCTTTTTTCGTCTAGTGCGTCTCGCGTTTTACCACTGTCTCACCTGAAATAATTTATAATTTTTATCCGAATCATTTATTGCCAATCATTTAGGTATAGGTATAACTATACGATGGTTATTTTTGTAGTTAGTGCCGGCTGTAGTATTATCTGTGGTCCCAGTGATGTTAAGTTATGTTCTAACCCAAGTTCTTGTCGCAGGTCTGTTGGGAGAATTTTGTATCGAAATAAGCATTAATTTTTTAACTTTTTTTTAATAATTTTGAGTGCAAATAAATACAAATAAATAAAACAGAAGGAGGTCAATTTAGCGTCAGGCATTATTTTTATGCTTTTTTTTGCTAAGGCCATCACGAAATCAAAATTTGTGCCCCAAAAATTACTTGAAAGATCTGGGTAAAGAAACCTAATTAGAAATCTTCTTACATAATATATTTCTTCATTGTATGCACCTATGTATAAATTCTTATTAGAATCTAGGGATGTAATTTATAGAAAAGTTACATAATAAATATTGAACTAGCTTTTCTTTTAGCGTATTTACTAAATAAAATAGACACGGAAATAACATAATGCCTGTTATCCCCGAAGGGGTAGGCAGTAGCATAGGCGTACCTATTTAATGCACCCACATTCTCCCAGTAATGTAAAAGGGGGCGAGCCCAACATTTGTAAAGTTAGCGTTCGCCTGAAATGTAACATTTCAGATTCGATTTTGAGCATTACATTATTGCCTCCTGACTTGACGAGCATTCGTCTGCAATGTAACATTACAGATTTTAATTTGGAGCATTACATTACCTACTACCTCACTGACTTGAAGAACATTCGCCTGCAATGTTACATTTCAGATCCAATTTTGAGCATAACATTACTGCCTCCCTGACTTGAGGAGCATTCGCGTGCAATGTAACATTCCAGATTCAATTTTCTAAATATGTAGCTGCTTGATACATTTAAATGCTTGGTTCTCTTCCCTCACCAATGTAATGTTAGACTCTGTAAAATAAGCAAATTACATGGTGGTCTGATAATAATAATATTTTTTATGATAGGGTAAAATAAAAATAAAATAATTATATTGTATTGTTCATAATTGTTCCGTACGAACAGTTATGTTCACTAAAATCGTTATTAAATATAATTCATATGTGTTGGTGCGTTTGATGATTTTCAGAAAGAGCTTTCTGAAAATCGACAAACTTTCTAAGGTTCTTTATAATATATTATGTAATCTTTGTACCTAAATTTTAGCTTTGTTTTTTTGTTTGCTTCATAAAATACAAATTACTGCTCGTACAGCTACTAAAGCTCCTAGCGATACACTTCTTTTTTAACCGACTTCCCAAAAAGGAGGAGGTTCTATGTTCGACTTCAAGTTTGTTTTTTGTTTTTTTTTTTTTTTTTTTTTTTTTGTGTTTGTTCACCGATTACTCCGTCAATTGTGGACCGATTTTAAAAATTCTTTTTTTGTTTGATAAAGTATGTTCCAAAATTGGTCCCATTTTAATTTGGTGAAGATCTGATGAAGAACTTCGGAGATATACAACAGAACTCTTCAATAAATAACGGCAAATCTCTCGGGATTGCTGCAATCGCATGTCTGTTTGTTGTTTATAACATTTCATAACATAACATCACGCCAGTTCACTCTTAAGGGGTAAGCAGATCTCGTATTTCACCGGTTATGTTCAAGTTTCATGAAATCTATTCTGGCGAAATAGTTCCCTTACTAACTTGCCTATTAGGTACGTAGTTACGTACAACTAAAAAGTGAAAAATAAAAAAACTTTTTGCAAAAAAATATTACCGACTTCCAAATACAAAACTACAAAGTGAAAAATAACTTAATTTTTTGAAGTCGGTGTCCATAACGCAAAAAAATGGTACCTACGAAAGACACCGACTTCAAAAAATTAAGTTATTTTTCACTTTGTAGTTTTGTATTTGGAAGTCGGTAATATTTTTTTGCAAAAAGTTTTTTTTTTCTTTTAAACTTTTATGTCTACCTGTGGACAGCGTTGTGGGTTATATTATTACTAACATTGTCATTGTTAAATTAGTTATAAGTTCTTATAATGTAACTGTTTGCTGGTACTTTAAAAAATAAATAAATTAGGTAACATTACTGAATTTCATAAACAATGAATAAGAATAATCACCAAACATTGCTCTAACGAAAAGAAACTGGTTTGAAGGTAAATAAAATTAACTTTGCCGTTAGAAAACTGTTGTCCCCATAAATTGACACAAGTTTTGCGTCAGTTTACTAACCGCAAATAGGTTATAAATCAGTTTTCAAGTGGTTACAAATTTACGGTATTCGGTTTTTCCCCCTTGTAAGACAATGCTTCTTGCCAAATTGCATGTTTCTAGAGCAACAGGAAGGATCCGATAGATTCTGATTCCCTTGAAATTCTTCAAAAATGCGACATAAACGGCCTTATCTTTTGATTACCTTGATTTAGAAATTTGATTATGTCCGAGCTCAAAGAGATTTTAGACTTGAGTATATAGTATTAATTTCAACTTGATATTTCCAAGCGTTCCAGAGAAAATGGTCTTGACACACGGACAGACCGACATATTAAAACGAAGTGATCCTATAAGGGTTATTTTTTTCTTTTGAGGAATGGAACCCTAAAAATAGCCTTACTTACTTTATATAACATCAGCTATCTGCCAGTGAAAGTCCTGCCAAAATCGGTCCAGGTTTTTCGGAGATTACCTCGAACAAGCAGGCAGAGACACAAACAAAAATTTTCAAAATGGTTTTTATGTTATAAGCACCGCAGGAGACTACTGCTATTTTTTTGTACTTTCATATGCATTAACTAAAAAGCTATTATTTTGTTATTACAAAAAGACTCTTAAATATTTTTTTATTTGTATGTACGCATTGCATGACATGTTTAGATTGATTGCACCTTTGGTCTTGCGGTCCCAAGTTTGAACCTCAGAATCTGATCAGAAACTGCTCTAATCAATCAAAGTGTCAGCAGCTCTAATCTTTTATTTTTTTCTGTTAGTGGCAATAGTCTAAAGCCCATTAACATGTGTCTAAACCATGAGAAGGCGCGCCTCATCAGTTTTTACACAGAGAGGCGCGCGCGAGCAATTTACTCACACAACTTTAAATGATCATATTTCTACTTTTATAATACTTATTGGCATAAAATGGGTTTATATGAATAAAACAACATTTAATACGTATTTTAATTAAATCTATGAAACATAAATGCAACTTCTAAAGCAAACAACAAATCAACTTATTTTTATGTTCTGAATTTGACTGTCTTTATCTCTATAAAAATCTTACATAACAAAAACTTAAAAAAATAAATAAATACTCTTCAATGAGATCTAGACAAATGTGTCTCGCGAAACATATTGAAGACATAATTATATAGGTGATATATTCGGGGCAGAGTAATTGTTTGCACGAAGTCTGTGGCGCGTGATGAGCGAATTACCGCATGATGACACGCGGCCTCCACAAACACTTGCGCTGCGCGGTCGCAACAGAACTGACTGACTTGAGAATTGCGAAAAGGGAGATGTTAGGGTGTCGGTATCACTGAAAAAAAAACTGAAATTGTTTGTGTGAGTAAATTGCTCATAGCGCGCCTACTCACGGGCTAAGCGACTTAAACATAACATAATAAACAGGTGATCTACAACTATAGGTGTCTCTAACCCTACGGGGAATACAGGCATTATACAATGTTTGATGGTATGAAGTACAGTAAAAGTTAATTACAAAGATAATAACCCATCAACCACAACCGCTGTTTCCATTTATGGAAACCGCCCTTGGCCTTAAACGATATGAGCTAATCGTCGACCATCAACACTGCAGTATAACCAACCATTTTGAAGAATGTTTCTGTACTGGTGCCAATTTTAGTATCACTTTTTATTTCATCAGTAGCTTTTGCGAGCGGCTTCTTTCACGTGCCACGTGTAAATTATCCCAAGGAAATGTACTACTGAGTTGAAAGGATAAGAACTAAAGAAAGAAAGAAAGAAAAAGTATTTAATTGCCACAAAACGACACAAGAACAAAAACAGAAGAAGTATATTTTTCTTAAACTAAACCCTTAACGATAGTGTTAGTAGTTCTTATGTTATGTTAGAAAAGAAAAAAAAACGCAGATGCATGTCGTGGTTGTGGCAAGAAGACTTCCACTCAGCATAATGCTGCGCCATGGTGGACCCACAGCACGGCGCTGATTTTCAGTGGTTGCCTAGCACGTGACGTACGGATATTGTATCCGATCAAGGTTGTAGTCTAACCATGTGCCAAGTTTCATCCAAATCCGTTCAGCTCATGGCATGACTGATAAAAAAATTATCTAAACTTTTAAATAGGTTTTACTATTAATACTATTTCTAGGATAGCTGGGTCTAATGAGACGTCCTTGTATAATGAAATGATAATATTATTTGACCTTGAACTTGACATGGACAAACCCTTCCTAAACAATCAATTGATGTAATACACTCAATTTAATTAAGTAGCTTATAATTAAGTTAGGCACGCGTTTAGGCCTGTTCGGTGAAAATTGAGTTTCACATTGGCTTAGGCCATGAATTTGCGGTTAACTCTACCTAACTTTCGATATGTTTCTGCACTTTTCTTCATTTATATGTGTTATCAAATTAAAACAAAAAACATGATTTGTTTTGTTACTGATGGGTTTTGATACATCTATTTTCAAATTACGACGGCCAGTCAACTTTTTACAGCAGAATTACTGGCCAGTGACTCACCTTTGTTTTAAATAAGGAAGAATTAAAGAATTGGTAGGAAGTGGTCAATCAATTAATATTTACTGGGTTAAATTTTGAGAAACTTTGATATAACGGGACCAATGAATGAATATTCACTTAACGAAAGTAATTTTGAACGATACGAAAACTATCCGAGACTTTTATTAAATTGTCAAAAGCTATACTACTAAACTACGGCCTTCTTTCAACACTAAGGTCAACAAAATGGCCAAGTTTTACGAGAAAAGTTCACACAGTTGACAATGAACAACCACTTTGTGTAGCATATCAAGTTGATTAATGAGTTCAACTGACCCTGACCCTCGGCCGCAGTCTGCAATGCTGTAAGATTTCCGTAGGGTTAACCTTAGGATCTTGATAAGGTGACGTTCTATCAGCGGTAACGACTGTCAAAAAGTTTAAATGGGTTTGACATGCACTACTGGGAATGTCACGTAGTCTATGCCAAACATTTTGAAAGTTTGACAATCGCTATCACTGATAAAATCTCATTTTGTTTAAAGCCCTTATGGTGCGAGCTTGGCGCGCAGCCGAGACATAATATATGTCGCACAAAAAATCTCCTCGATTTTAGTCGTTAAAATCAGTTTTCTTGTTTAAATTATTATGCCACACTGCAATAGAAAGCAAAGTTATTAAATTACTATTTGAGGAAGAAGAATAAAAATAAACAAACAAAGATTTTTAAGATTTTTTTAATTATATAAAAACAAAGATTAGCTATCAACGCATTATATACAACTAGAGGCCAAAAGCTATCGTTTTCAATATGGAAGTCAATCAAAAATGGTTATTTAATTGTTAAATGACAAAATGTTCGGGCATTTTGAGCGCAACGCGCGACGCTACTCGTCCGTGAAAGTAGGATTCGGTTCTTAGCCACCGCGACGCGCGACCGCGACCCACCACCGCGATCGGGTCGCGCGACCCACTGCTTAGTATGGATTTATATGGAGTACTAAACAAATCTAGCAACCGCGTCGCGCGACCCATGGGCGTAGCTAGAGAGCGGCGCGTGGCGACCGCGACTCGGTCGCTTCGGGAGCAGTGCCGTCACGCGACGCAGGAGGGGAACACCTCAAAATACAATATTTTCTGAATATTTCTTCTTTATAATCTAAATGTCGTTTATGAGTATTTGAAAGCAACCCTCTTTTTCTCGTGATGTGCAAAATTGAGTCAATCTTCATCCATTTTTCCTGAGGCATAGATTACATAAGAATATCATCACCTACTTCATCCTCCAATAGCTGCTGAATAATTTTTTTCCTAGCTGCAGATAAATTGTGCGACATATTGTACTATAACAGAACACAGCCGTCATCCATAAAAATTGCGGGAAGAGTGGCGATGTCGCCGTCGCTGACATCGGAATGCTAGGGGTTGCCACGTAGTTGAATGGTCGCAGTCGCGCGTCGCGGTCACTAAGAACCGAGTCCTACCTTTAGACGTAGAAATTCTGGAAGAATAAATTATTATTTATTTGCCAGTATTGTGGGGGTTTGGTTTAATAGACAATATAAATTAGTTTAGACCTTGGACAATGTTGACCTTGAGCTCTTTTTCCTGTGGACAGGAAGTGAATAATTACTTTTATTTCCGTGTCTCACGAAACTTCGGCAAAGAGTGATAAGTTTAACTGTCACAGCTTGAAGGTTGAATAATTATGCCAATTTTAACTTTCTTAGTATTTTTTTTCTGACAACGGATAATTTATTGCTGCGTAGTTATTAAATAACTTTTACTTTACAAAGTAAATATTTATACAAATGAACAAAACAGTTTCTTTCTCACTTACCTAATAATTATTGTATAATGTAGCTTTATCGTGGCAAGTTAACTAACAATTGTTGCCATAAATTGGTCACAAGGGAGTAAGTAAATAACAAATCTACAAACATCTAAAAGGGTTGTTTTAGCCAACAAAGTTATAAAATCTAATTATTACTTCGGTATCCTAACTACAGCTGAATACAAACAAAACGGCGAGTAATTTTCTCAGCAATGAACAGTAACAATCTATGACTAACATCAAAACAAATCAATACTTCTAACAAAAGAACCAAGTCATTTCATAAATTCTAGAACTGAGTCATCATTTCACTCAAGGTTTCTTTTATAAAATGAAATAAAGCTTAGTCTACACATTTACCTGATGTGAATTTCATTAATGTAACTAAACGCGATTTGCACATTTAAATCACATTCAAGACCTGTCAGTGTCAATATTCCACAAAATTGATGACAATTGACATCGAAACTTTATGAACTCCGTTTAAACGTGCCGAGAGTGCTGCCTAACTGATAAAAGCTGACTGTACAAATTTTAGTGAAGTGATCTGTCATTTCAATTGGTGCTAATAAATGCCTTCACCTAAGTTATAACTGTGATATCGTCACAGAATAGCATTAATGATTGCTTGCAGTTTCGCTATATTGTGTTCTGTCAATTTTGATGACTGTACAAATTTTAGTGAAGTGATCTGTCATTTCAATTGTTGCTAATAAATGCCTTCACCTAAGTTATAACTGTGATATCGTCACAGAATAGCATTAATGATTGCTTGCAGTTTCGCTATATTGTGTTCTGTCAATTTTAATTGGACAGATACCACTTGCCTAATTCCCGATGCTTGAATAAGCAATCAGGATTAACTTGTAGTCTAGCAATATTGATACTCTCGATGCCGTTATGTATGTACTTAATCTGTTTAAACAGTTGAGAGTAGTCAAACCGCAGCGCAAGCGCAGTAGCAAACCGATATTAAAAAATAATGAAGTTACAATAATCAGTTGGGATGGGCCATACCTTGGTTGCCTTGGCCTGTTTTCAATGAATTATTGTATATTTTTAAAAGTTTTGTAGTTTTTCTCCAGACACTTTAACGTGCACGTCTTTTTACATCATTCTCACATTTACCTATATGTAATTTTCCAACAAGAATTATGTAACCAAATACTTGTATTTAATTTTATTGATAGAAAAGAGTGTCCGTGGAGTTTCTTGCACATTCTTCTCCTTAGAGACCTACTGACGCTTGCGAATGTGCAACTATATTTCATTTAAGATAGCTTTATCTCTGCGACAGCTGTCTTTTTTGATTTAAACCTTTAAGCTTGAGAAAAACTGAGCGACATACTATTTTCTCGCTCAGTTTCTGAATAACATAATTGAACGCCCATTCTTTGCAAAGGGTTAGGCAGAGTTGTAACTGTTTTCTAGTTTTTTTTTTTTTTTTTTTTATATCCTGTAGGCTCGCGCTTGACCACTATCTCACCTGATGGTATGCGATGATGTGGTCGACGGTGAAACACGCTTGCCTAGAAATAACCTATTCACTCTTGACTTAAAGACCCCCAGATTGTAGCTGTCGGGAAACACAGACTCCGGCAGGGAATTCCACTCCTTAGCTGTACGCATAATAAAAGTGTTCTCAAAACGTTTTGTGCGTATGGGTGGAATGTCCACCATGTATCGATGGCGTATCGCCGTACGTCTGGTAGTCCGATGATGAAACGGGCTCGGTGGAATTAGATCGTGCAATTCCATCGCACACTCCCCGAAATGTAACCGATAAAAAACTGACAGGCTGGCAACTCGGCGACGATGTTCAAGACTCTGGAGCTTTGACTTGACCAGCGCCTCGTCGCCGATGATATCAAACCAACATGCTCACCAAATACTTGTAGTAGTGCTTAGGAGTTAAGACCAGTGGACTAACGATACAGTCAAGTAAATTTATTTTTAATCTTGCCTTTTTATTTCATATTATTTGTCAAATAAAAAACCCTTTCAAAATAATAGGACTATAAATTCTAATTAAGCCAAACAATTTCTCGTCCCAAATTCACACACATTTTTTTCGACCCAGCAACCCATTTTGTGTAAACTAGAATTCAATTCAAGGGCATAACATTTACACACGCTAATATAATGTTACAAAGTAAAGAATATTTTATTATTTGTTTTGTTTGAATAAAAGCCTTGCAAGGTTTTACTGTATATTCAATTTCTAAGAAACTAACCTTTCTTGAATATAATTTTTATTACGTGGGTTTTGTATGAAAACGATTCATATTTATTTTATTTTACAAGTTATTATTTCATGAATTCCTATGATCTATTTTCATTCACGCCTTTATTCTTTGAATAAGCATTTATCAGCCACCCACTTTTTTCGATGGCAATGAACTCAGCCCTTTTATCGTGGGCTTTCCTATAATAATATAGGAAATCCCACGATAAGGAGCTTTCAAGTCTTATCATCATCATTATTTTAACCGAAAGACGTCCACTGCTGAACATAGGTCTTCCCCAAGTGTCACCACATTGACCTTTCCTCTGCGCCTCGCATCAAGCGGTTCACCTACTGGAAGGAATTCAACGCAGCGTCTTCCGGTACGCGGTCTTCACTCCAGAACTTTTGATGCCCACCGACCAAGCAATGTGAAATTGTGAAGTATTTGGTTTAAAATCTAGGAAAACTACTTTTCACACAAGTGCTTAATATTATTATGATGTAGCAGCACTTATGTCATATTATTTATCATCTATTTGTATATGACAGATACGACTCAGAGACAAATACGACTGCATTTTTAAAAAATAATATTGAGTTGAGCATAGAATATTCTAATGCAAACGAATCTGAAACAAAGAACATACAAAGTGAGAAATGATATTCAATTCGTGTTAGTAAAACGTTCGTGCCAACTCGGGTGACACCTGTGTCAGTTTTCATGACACATTATTTTAATATTGTTTTTGCATTGTTTACTACAAGTGGCATTCTTTAGGTACTTAAAAGTTGCAGTGAGCAGGGCACATTTCTCGCAGTACCTACGGATGGTCGATGGTGCCGAAAAGTTCTGGAGTGGTGTCCACGTACCGGAAGACGCTGCGTTAGAAGGCCTCCTGCTAGATGGGTTAAGATTGTGGAAATCCGGTAGATACGAGACGCGCAGGATGGGAGGTCTCGCATCTACATCATCATCTACCCCAAATGTCCTCTGACATTTGTTTACCAGTTTCTTTGTTTACCAGAAAACGTCTAAATTTGATCAAGATCTGATGAATATTTTTTAAGTTATCCCTTATAATTCGTATTTGCATGGTAATTATAAGGTACCAAAACTAAAAAGAGTAAAATAAAAAGAATATTAACAAAAAAGTAAACGCATTTCCTAAACAAACCACTAGGTACAAAGCGAAAAATAATTTTCTTTTCGGAAGTCTATGTCAAAAATTAAAAAAAAATAGTTACTAAAACCGACTTGTTTTGTTTTGGAAGTCGGTTTAATTTTTTGGTTAAAATGTATTGTTTATATCTGAAAAGTGCACGATCTCGGTGGAATAGGCTTCGGGAAGAAAGATCTGAGGTGCTTTGTACGTATAACCTTCGTGCGTCCAGATTAATCCATCTATATCATATATATATATCTTAATATATATAAATCTCGTGTCACAATGTTTGTCCTCAATGGACTCCTAAACCACTTAACCGATTATAATAAAATTCGCACACCATGTGCAGTTCGATCCAACTTGAGAGATAGGATAGTTTAAATCTCAAATTATGGTCGCAATTTTAATTTATTGCTAATTATTTGTCTGTTATTATTTGACAGTCACAATAACCTGACGCTATAACTCCAGAACGCACGAACCGATTTCCACGGTTTTGCATTCGTTGGAAAGGTCTCGGGCTCCGTGAGGTTTATAGGGTAAGTAGGGTAGGGTAGGTAGGGTAGGGTAGGTAGGGTAGGGTAGGTAGGGTAGGGTAGGTAGGGTAGGTAGGGTAGGGTAGGTAGGGTAGGGTGGGTAGGGTAGGTAGGGTAGGGTAGTTAGGGTAGGGTAGGTAGGGTAGGGTAGGTAGGGTAGGTAGGGTAGGGTAGGTAGGGTAGGGTAGGTAGGGTAGGGTAGGTAGGTAGGGTAGGTAGGGTAGGGTAGGTAGGGTAGGGTAGGTAGGGTAGGGTAGGTAGGGTAGGGTAGGTAGGGTAGGGTGGGTAGGGTAGGTAGGGTAGGGTAGGTAGGGTAGGGTAGGTAGGGTAGGGTAGGTAGGGTAGGGTAGGTAGGGTAGGGCAGGTAGGGTAGGGTAGGTAGGGTAGGTAGGGTAGGGTAGGTAGGGTAGGTAGGGTAGGTAGGGTAGGTAGGGTAGGGTAGGTAGGGTAGGGTAGGTAGGGTAGGGTAGGTAGGGTAGGGTAGGAAGGGTAGGGTTGGTAGGGTAGGGTAGGTAGGGTAGGGTAGGTAGGGTAGGGTAGGTAGAATAGGGTAGGTAGGGTAGGTAGGGTAGGTAGGGTAGGTAGGGTAGGGTAGGTAGGGTAGGGTAGGTAGGGTAGGGTAGGTAGGGTAGGGTAGGTAGGGTAGGGTAGGTAGGGTAGGGTAGGTAGGGTAGGGTAGGTAGGGTAGGGTAGGTAGGGTAGGGTAGGTAGGGTAGGGTAGGTAGGGTAGGGTAGGTAGGGTAGGGTAGGTAGGGTAGGGTAGGTAGGGTAGGGTAGGTAGGGTAGGGTAGGTAGGGTAGGTAGGGTAGGTAGGGTAGGTAGGGTAGGTAGGGTAGGGTAGGGTAGGTAGGGTAGGTAGGGTAGGTAGGGTAGGTAGGGTAGGTAGGGTAGGTAGGGTAGGTAGGGTAGGTAGGGTAGGTAGGGTAGGGTAGGTAGGGTAGGGTAGGTAGGGTAGGGTAGGTAGAGTTGGGTAGGGTAGATGAATGTTTGGTGTTTTATGGCAAAACAAAGTTTGCCGGGTCAGCTAGTATATATATATTAATAACTTTAAACGAGCAATTCTTGAATATATATAATCTGAATCTCGGAAACGGCTCCAACGATTTTCATGAAACTTATTATGCAGGGGGTTTCGGAAGCGATAAATCGATCTAGCTGATTTCATTTTTAGAAAACGTCGTTTTTCTGTATATACTACTTAACTTAAACGAAGCAAAGGGACTAGGAAGGTCCTTACCATGTCCATATTATTGTATCAGGTGGCGTTCTGTAGTTTCTGCTTGGGTGTGCCCATAGGGAAAAGACGTAAGTTTATGTATTTATGAATATGGCTTCACTTATTTGCCACCCAGTTTACAGCCAGTAATTGCTTAACTCAGCAGCGTACCACCATAAACATAAACGAATGACTTGCCATATATTTTCTACACATACATCCCATCAAATCCACCATAAAGGAGGTAAGCAGTAAAGGAAACCGCAGTGCGACCGCTTATTACTCTGCAATCAATACGAATACAAGCCACGCAGCGAGTTATTTTTTTATTCTAAATATAGGAACATAGCGTGCACCTTACGATACGATACAGTACTACAGGGCAATCGATGTGGTTACCTTGGCCCGAAATTGGTACATTTACCATGTTATTCGTGAATTTGCATTTATATCATCGCACTGGACCGGTTATGGGTTAGGCAGGGCGCCAGGTAATACGCCCTAGGTTGTATCATTATTATTCACGCACAGTTCATGAAGGTTCAGTCGATATTAGTTTGGAGGTACTGTAGAGATTTCTCGACAGACAAACTAAGCTTTGTTTGTCAGCATACAAGCTTGTTTTCATTTGAACATACATAACTAATGACTGGTTTCTGATTTAAGTAACGCAACAAAAATCTGATGATTAAATATTTAAGGAAGCATTTAAGTTTAGTACTTTTCAAAAGTTAGAAACCAATTCGCCACGCCTTTGATCCCATACAAGTAAAACAGAGTTGCAACTAAATATGTAAATACGAAAAACACTTTAAATTCACCACTTAAGCCACAAATGTTCTTATTATAACAGCTATTCTGTTTGAATCGTTTTAAAGATAACACAATTTAAGTAAGTAGTTATTAAAAAAATGTTTTTTAAAAGGAAGTTAAAATACAAGATCATTAAAAAGAAATTTATTACGTTCTAAGTAAACCAATATAATATTTTTTTTTTAACTTATAGAGTTGCCTCATCAGTGTTTTCAAATATATACTACCACTATTAGGTACCCCGTCCTTGTAGTGTCCACTCAAGAAAATTATAGCTGTCAGCTGTGTCTGCGATAAAAACTGTGATCAATAATTCGTGTGCCAAGTCAAGAGGCATGAAAGATGTCTTTATGATCATCAAACTGTAGAAGTCAATCATTGGTAACATAATTATTGCGATAAAAAAATAAAAATCAAAATTGATCCCGAGAGAACATATTCCAGGGATAAAAAGTGTTCTATGTGCTATTCCTGACTCATCCACATCCGTCCAGTCGTTTGAGCGTGAAGAAGTTATAAACAATGACACACAAACACTCACAAAGTTTCCCCTTTATGATATTAGTGTGAAGTGTGATGATAAGTAGGAAATGCTATTTCAGTCGCGGTCCAGAAGGACTTCTTTTGTATTTTCAAAGATAATAAAAACGTGACAAATTAAGAAGTATTGCAAGACCAAAAAAACCGATTGATTCTTCCAATACTTATAAAACAATACCTCTTATTCATCAGACACCTGTGGATATCCAGAAAAAGCATTTTCTTGCCCATAATAAATAATATTGACGTAGGTAGGTAAGAAAGTATGCCTCGGAAAAAAATGTCTGGCATCCGTATCCATCTTTCGTGATGACAATGGTACCAATATAATGAATGTGTACGCATTATGTGTAATTCTGTACTGTATTTTCTCATGGCTTCGCTGCCGTGGCCTATTCTACAGAAATCGTGGTTTATTGCTCGAAAAAGTAGACTAAAGTACGCTTGGATTGTATTATAGGTGACAAAAGACAAACAGCGATAGGGTAGCTTTCTTTAAGTGAAGAGGAGAAGAATCTTTGTAATCGCATCAGATAAATAAAAAAAATTTTTACAAAAAAAATTAACCGACTTTCAAAACAAAACACTACGAAGCGAAATAAATATAAATATATATTTTTAATTCGGTGTCTTTGGTACCAATATTTTTATTTTATTTTCACACCAACTTCCGAAAAGAAAGTTATTTTTCGCTTCGTAGTGTTTTGTTTTGGAAGTCGTTTTAATTGTTTTGTTAAAATGTTTATTATTTCTTTTTAGTATTGGTAACTTATAACACCATGAAAATTACTATTAAAACGCATTATTAAGGATGACTCAAAAACTTGACGTCAGATCTTCGTTTGAGGATCACCAGCTTTCAAATAAAAAATAATCATCTAAATCGGTTCACCTAGTAAGAAGTTCTGAGGAATAAACACATAAAAAAAACTGGCCAAGTGCCGGACTCGTGCACGAAGGGTTCCGTACCACTATCGCAACAAACGGGAAAGAAATCACGTTTGTTGTATGGGAGCCCCACTTAAATATTTATTTTATTCTGTTTTAGAATTTTTTGTGATAGCGGCAACAGAAATACATCATCTTTGAAAATTTTAACTGTCTAGCAATCACGGTTCATGTGATACAGCCTGGTGACAGACGGACAGACAGACAGACGGATCATGGAGTCTTAGTAATAGGTTCCCAATTTTACCCTTTGGGTATGGAACCCTAAAACAGTCGAATGGAGAACCAATTTGAATCGGTTAAATATAGGCTGTCATGTAAACGCCCGACAGAAATGAAAACTTAGCTGCCAGTTTTCGAAAGTTTTTAAGTTTTCACTGGCGCAACACGTCACATTAGCATGACGATGGCGATTGATTTAATCACATTAGCATGTCGGTGACGCGAACCCAAAAAATCGCTCAACGCAGCTAAATCAGTTATCACATCAAAAATGTTACCCTTTGAAAACCATATCTAAACTTGATTTGGGACTAACAAATCGTTTTTCGGTGTAATAGAAACAAAAGCTCGCCGTGACTTTTGTTTACTACCATTAATTTAGTGTATAAATAGCATTCTAGTGCAAGTTACAAGTTTAGAATAATAAATTAACACGTCGCTTCCATTAAACTGTAGGTATTACACATTATCTTATTGTATAAATTTTATTCAGTCCGTCGCAATGCGTAAATCGTGGTAAACGACTGCGACATTCAACTCGTCAGTTTTTGTAACACTTTTTCTTGTTAACACCCTCGGATTTCCTCATAGGGGTGCGATCTAGACTCGTGTTTATGAAAAGAAAGAAAAACTATGACACGAATGCCGTGTTGTTAAGATGTTTATAAATAGGCTTTCTTGGGATGTTCGTTGTATTTTGAACCAGGTTTGATTAAATCTGGTTTTGAGAAAAATGAGAAATGTTTTATTACCAACTTGCTAGAAGATAGTGCTCTTCAGTGGGGTAGTTACATTATGATATATATAATTAGTATAATTTTTTTGACTATCTCTGGACTCTGGGGTCCAAAGTCAAAGTCAAATATATTTATTCAACTAGACCAAAAAGCGGCACTTTTGAACGTCAAACACAAATAAAAAAAAAAAATTTGAAGTAATAAAAGTTGATTCTACCGTTCATTCGGAAAAGTAGCTTGTTATGGAGAAGAATGCACAAGAAACTCCATACTTACTCTTTTTAAAAAATAGGTGTCTTAGAATATTTACATAAGTATATACAATAATAAATTCATATATGTGAGGACCATGCACCCAGAATAGCACTACACACTATACTACGTAAAGAAATAAAGTATTAAAAGCATTAACAGGTAAATTCATTAATTTTATAAATAGGAACATGGTTCTCACATACTTACAAATATTGCAAACATAGGTAAAATACCTAATTCAACAGCAACGGAACAGTGTGTGAGTCAATTTCTTAAAAAAAAAATGAATATGCACTCGCGAGCAATGAAAAAGTTCCAGTGACATAGCAAGAAATTACTCCTAAACGGGAAAGGCTAGCTTAATGACGCCATCTGTAATATTGAAGTACATTTAACAGCGCATCAGAATAGTACCAACTAAAAACGTAAATATTGTGTTCAAATTTTAAATTAAATGTTTTAAAAAATTGGGGCCATTTGGCAAATAAAACCAAAAATCTAAATAGGGGTTTTATTAGGTGTAAATGTAGGTTTTGATAACTGAGTACTTAGTGTTTCCTCCATGTGCTCTCAATACAGCTTCTACGCGATTGGGCATGCTGAATACCAGATTCCTCAGCATATGCTGAGGAATGTTCTGCCATTCTTCGATGAGCGTGTAATTCAAGTCACGAAGAGTAATTGGAGGTGGAACTCGTTTTCTCACACGTCTGTCAAGCTCGTCATAAGCATGCTCAATAGGATTCAAATCGGGGCTCCTTGCTGGCCACTCGATTTTGTGGATTCCCACGTCCTGAAGATACTCATTTACAACTGGAGCAGTGTGGGCCCGTGCATTATCGTGCATGAACACTGCATTGTCGCCCATATTGGCCAAAAACAGACCAGCATGTTCATTGAGAATCTCATTGATGTATCTCACAGCAGTTATGTTCCCGTTCTCGATTGGAACTAACGCTGTTCGACCCTCTGCAGAGATACCAGCCCACACGTGAACGGTACCTCCGCCGTGTGACACTTTTTCTTCAAAACATGCTTGTGCAAAACATTCTCCTGGTCGTCGGTATACTCTTTTTCTCCCATCATGATGGTACAGCTTAAATCTTGACTCATCAGAGAACATTACTCTGACCCATTTGTCCTCACCCCATTCTATATGCTCGCGGGCGTACCGCAATCGGGCAACTTTATGATGCCGTTCCAGTTTTGGGCCATTTGCTGGCCTGTAAGGCTTCAATCCTCTTTCGGCAAGACGTCTCCTGACTGTCTACTCGCTTATTGGCTCCCTTCGAACTTGCAGAAGTTGCTGTTGAACCGCAACTCCCATCTGATGTCGATTTCTTAACATGGCTGCCGCAATGAAACGATCTTCTCGGACTGTTGAGCACCTTGGCTTGCCAGTACCTGGTCTTCTCAGGTTTAATCCAGTCTCCCTAAACCTTTGGATCACTCGTCGGACAGTAGTATGTGTCACGCCCATTATTCTGGCCGTACGAGTATTTCTTTGGCTGGTCCCCAATTCCACCATAGTGATGATTCTCGTACAATCCTCGGGTGATAGAGGCATGATTTATGGGTACGAGAGCCGTAAGACCTTACAATTTAAGAATTCTTTCACAACGGCGAAAACAAGGATGAAAGCAAAAGCAAAACAAAAAACGAAACAAATGTATTCCGAAATTTTCAAACATCAAAATTTTGTTTTTCAACTTTTTTATCCATGGTTTAAAAAATACCAGTATTTAAAAGAGTTTTAGTTTGCATAATAAAATAGATTTCATTATACTTTTTAATTTATGAAGCTAGGTTCTGTGTCTTAGGAGATATTAAGGTGTTTGTCGGCATTTTGTGGGTGGAACTTTTTCATTGCTCGGCAGTTTAATAACTATGAATATAAATTAACAAATTTGATTTTGTCTACACTAAAGATTGCCCTATGGAGCAGGACCAGCATGTTTCCAATCATTCTTATCTAGAATATAATCATCTAATTTGTAATATGCTTGTTTACAAAGTGTGTTTTTAACTAAAGTTTTAAATTTACTTTCATTTAATTTTAATATATCACAAGGTATTTTGTTATAGAATTTAACACAGTAACCCATGAAAGATGAGTGTACTTTAGCTAGTCTATGAAATGGTTGTTCTAACTTATCTTTATTTCTCGTATTGCAATTGTGTCTATCACTGACTTTACTAAAGAGATGAATATTTTTCTTATATATATATAATATTTTCATTAATGAATTGGCAAGAAACTGTCATAATATTAATCTTTTTAAATAGTTTCCTAAGAGATTCTAAGTGACTTAACTTATATATGGCTCTGACAGCTCTCTTTTGCAATATAAATATGGCTTCAATGTCTGCCGCTACCCCACAGTAAAATACCGTATGACATGCTGTGAAAGTAACTAAAATAGACCAAACGCGCGGTTTCTACATCCGTTAACTGTCTTATCTTTCTAACAGCATAAGCGGCTGAGCTTAGCCGACCCGCAAGAGATGTTATGTGAGGACCACATTGCAATTTGTCGTCTAGAGTGATTCCCAGGAAAACTGTTTGATTTACAAAGTCCAGCTTTTCGCCATTCAATATGATGTCGCATTCGGTACTTCTAACATTCGGCAATGTGAATCTAAAACATTTTTTTTTTTCATTTAGTACCAAATTGTTTGCCGTGAACCAATTTTGGACCTGATGAATAGAGTTATTTACATCATCAAGATTTTGTGACCGCCGATCTATTTTGCATATCAAAGAAGTGTCATCAGCAAACAACACCATCTTCGTTTGATTTCGTAGTAATTGGGGTGAATCGTTAATATAAACTAAAAAGAAAATGGACCCAATATTGAGCCTTGAGGAACACCTATTGCAATTTCAGACAGTGAGTTTACGCCATTTACCTGAACTTTAGCTTGTCTGGCTTTTAAATATGATCTAAGTAACTCAAGGGCTGTATGTTTAATTCTATAGTGCTCGAGCTTCAACAATAGTGTATCATGGTTAACGCAATCGAACGCCTTCGAGAGATCACAAAAGATTCCAATGGCGTCTTGTACTTCCTCCCAGGCGTTAAAAATATTCTTTATTAGGGTGACACCGGCGTCAGTTGTGCAAAGCCCTTTGGTGAAACCGTACTGTTGATCATAAAAGATGGAATGTTTGTTAAAATGTCGCAACAATTGGTTAAATATTAACTTTTCGAAGACCTTACCGAGAACCGGCAAAATTGACACTGGCCTATAATTATTGGCTTCTTTGCTATCCCCGGATTTAAACAATGGAACTACTTTACTGTGTTTCATGAGGTCCGGCAAAACTCCTTGATCGACACTAGTGTTAAATATGAAAGCTAAATAGGGTGTAATAGTTTCAATGATTGGTTTACACACTTTAACAGATAGTCCCCAAAGATCTTCTGTTGATTTAATTTTAAGATCTTTAAAAGCTTTTAAAATAGCCTGGGGGTTTGTATGTTGAAACTTGATCTCCGAAGGGCACGCATTTACATTCTTTCTAAGTAAGGCAGCAGAGAGTGCGGGTGAGGAGTTTAAGGCTTCTGTAGTTTTAAGAGGAATATAAAAAAAAAAATACAAATTCCTGAGCTACTTATATATCTGAGTATATGGGGCCATATGCAGTCGCTAAATTAAATTCAGTATAACGCTGTTTTTTCCTACCTGTTTCATTATTTATTATTTTCCAGGTAGTTTTTATTTTATCGTCTGCTGATTTTATTTTATTGCTTATATACAGCGTTTTAGCTATTTTGCATGCAATCTTAAAGGTTTTTGAATATTTCGCAACATATTTATCAAAACTTGTATTATTCATATGTTGCTTTAGGCCATAAAGTTCATATAGCTTTTCCCTGCTTTTACGAATGCCTGGAGTCGCCCGATCGCTAAATACAAACCTGGAGTAAATATTTTTCGCTTTCAGTGGAAAAGTGTCATTAAATTGCGTGTACGTGTCATTAAACTTTAAAAAAAATTGCGTGTACGTGTCATTAAACTTTAAAAAATTCGGCATAGAACTCATTTGGGTCATCTATATTATTAAAGTTTTGAACACATACATAATTTACTAGTCAAGGTTTTATTAAATTTTTCAAAATTTTTACATGTTGTTAATTTTTACAATTGGTCTAAATTTTATTTGCATTTTTTACAAAGATATGTAGGTGCTAAACGTTATAGTTTGTCCACTGTGATCAGATGTTAGATTATTTACAATTTCTTTATTTAGGTAATCACAATTATAAAAAACGTTATCTATGCAAGTCGCAGAAGAAGCTGTCACTCTAGTTGGCTCCATAAAAACATTTGCTAGATTAGATTATTTAAAAAGCCCGTCCCGGTCCTTTGAAAGGCGTGCGAGGGGCCGAGGCAAACTCGCAGAGGCCTTGTTGCATGTATCAGGAAATGTCACACCAACTGACAATTATCCCTGTATGCACTGCGCGAGCGCACTCAAGGGCAATCCCCGGTTGGTGCAGGACTATTGCAAAATATGAAGAAAAATGTATTGGGTTATGGGTTTGGTAAGTTTAGTGGATCGATTGCCTAAAGCTATAGAAGGACTACTGGCCCCTGCCTGACCACTGTTGAACTACACGTCTATAAAATGGCAGGGGATGACAGGCGCACTCAATTAATGGGCCCCCATAAAGGGTCTCTTGCACTTTAGTGACGACGCGCCAAGGGGGCAACATATCCGGATGTGCTTAAGGAGTGGCGAGGTATAACAGCGTCTTACTGGGTTAACTTCCTTCCTCCAAGCACGTTTTCTCTTGCGAATCTCCACTCAAACCAGCCAATTAAGGCAAGAGAGAGGTGGGAGCTCTGTTACCCGTTAGTGTTCACTCCGACAGGGAGGATGCGCTGAAATCGCACATCTTAGTGGCTAGCCCATTTCGTCATCTCATCGAGTAACAACTCGAACGGCAATGCCACATCGTTACAGTTTCTATATTACTAATTGCCCGCCAATATACTAGCAGCTAAGAAGGAGAATTTGCTACACGCACACAACCTGGTGGTCTTTAAGTCAAGAGTGAATGGGTAGACAAATTGGCATTCTATCACCGATATAATTATGGTCTCATCATTCATCATTTCAGCCGAAAGACGTCCACTGCTGGGCCTCCCCCAGACGTCGCCACATTGACCGATCCCGTGCGTCTCGCATCCAGCGCCTTCCCGCAACCTTAACCAGGTCATCAGTCCACCTAGTGGGAGGCCTTCCAACGTATCGTCTTCCGGTTCGCGGTCGCCATTCCAGAACCTTTCGGCCCCATCGGCCATCCGTTCTGCGAGCAATGTGCCCTGCCCACTGCCACTTAAGTTTGGCAATTCTTCGGGCTATGTCGGTAACTTTGGTTCTCCTGCGGATATCATCATTCCTGACGTGATCACGCAAGGAAATTCCGAGCATAGCCCTCTCCATTGCCCTTTGGGTGACTTTGAGCTTTCTGATAAGGCCCATTGTGAGCGACCACGTCTCGGTCCCATAGGTAACTGGCACACTGGCAACACACACTGGTCATAGACTTTTGTCTTGAGACACTGCGGTAAATTGGACGAGAAGATACCACGCAACTTCCCGAACGCCGCCCAGCCGAGTCGGATTCGACGGTTGACCTCTTTCTCGAAATTGGACCTACCCAACTGGACCGTTTGTCCCAGGTAGACATATTCGTCTACAACTTCGAGAGTAGAGGCTCCGACCTTGATAGGAGTGGGTGTTACATGGGCATTCACCAAGATCTTGGTTTTGTCCATGTTCATTTTAAGACCCACTCTTTCGGAAGCTCTACTGAGGTCATCGAGCATTTTACTGAGGCTCTCCATGGTCTCAGCCATGACCACTATGTCGTCGGCAAACCGAAGGTGAGTAATGTACTCGCCATTAACGTTGATGCCCAGCCCCCTCCAGTCCAGAACCTTGAAGTCATCCTCCAGCGCAGCAGCGAACAGTTTCGGAGAAATGACGTCTCCCTGTCTCACGCCGCGCCGGAGAAGGATTGGTTTCGAGGTCTGATCCTGAAGACGGACTGACATGGTGGCGTTTTTGTACAAACACTTCAACACCTCAATGTACCGGTAGTCGATCTGGCACCGTTGGAGAGACTGCAGTACAGCCCAAGTCTCTATCGAATCGAAGGCTTTCTCGTAGTCCACAAACGCTAAACAGAGAGGCAGGTTATACTCTTCGGTCTTCTGTATAACCTGCCGCAGCGTATGTATGTGGTCTACGGTGCTAAAGCCTTTTCGGAATCCGGCTTGTTCGGGGGGCTGGAAATCGTCAAACCTGCGCGCGAGACGATTCGTGATGACTCTTGAAAACAACTTGTAGACATGGCTAAGAAGTGAGATGGGCCTATAGTTCTTCAACCGGGCATTGTCGCCCTTCTTGAAGAAGAGTACCACCACACCCCTGCACCATGCCTGTGGCGTTTTGCCCTCGAGTATGACGGAATCAAACAGCTTCTGAAGGGCCCTAAGGACCGGTTTTCCACCCAATTATGGTCTAAAATTCAAAAATGTATGAGTCTAACTGGGTTACTGAAATGTCACGTGATCTCCTGACATTTTGGCATTACACAATCGTGGTCACTGACAAAATTACATTTTTTCTATATCCTATTCGCTGGAGCATCTGGAGCCGAGCTCTATAGATTACAAAAAAAGAAACTTTATACCATTCCCCCTCTAAAAAGCTTATTTTATTCACTGAAAACAGTGAATAAAAAGCTCTTTTAATCACTGTTTTGGTGTTTGAATTTAGAACACACCAATATAATATTCAAACTCCATCTCAATGCTGTACAACCTCCTTACGCATAAAATATTCGATACAAACTTAGATAGAGATAGAGTTAGAGTTAGAGATAGAGTTAGAGATAGAGATAGAGATAGAGATAGAGATAGAGATAGAGATAGAGATAGAGATAGAGATAGAGATAGAGATAGAGATAGAGATAGAGATAGAGATAGAGATGAGATAGAGATAGAGATAGAGTTAGAGTTAGAGATAGAGTTACGGTCGTGATTCAGTCGTTAGAATCCTTCACTTACTTGTGATTCATCTACGGCCCTCGCATTAAATCCGTCTTTTATTCACTAGTTGCATAATATACTATTAAATGGTTACAATCCGGCAAATTTTAGAAATACAACCTTACAACGCAATGTGGTTACTTTTGCAGCACTGTTTTATATATTATCATAATAGTTCCGAACTAACTGACTAAACTAAGGAGTGCTTATCTCACTTCCACACCAACCTACACCAATTACCTCTTAGCAAGGCTGGTGTTATATTTAATGCCTTCAGTTCATCCATAACGCCTGCATAGATCTACAAATGGCAGCTGGGACCAACAGCTTAAAGTGCTTTCCAAGGCATGGATGGGTTTAAACCGACTTTAAAAATTCGACTGTATGTTTTTGTACGTTTGTTACACGATTACTCCGCTTTTGTGAACCAATTTTGCAGATTTTTTATTTATTGATAGCTGGTGCTTTTCCTCGGGTATAATTAGATCAAGATAAGACGAGAAGTTTTTAATTCATCCATAATAAAGCGTATTTTCATGGAAAAACTAAAAAGAGAAAAATAAAAACGTTTTAACAAAAACAAAAAAAATCCGACTGCCAAAACAAAACACTATAAAAAGAAAACTCAATAAAAATTGTCACAAATCAACAAACACAAAGGTGTGTTTGTTGATTTGTGACAATTTTTATAG
Organism: Orthosia cruda; assembly: GCA_964057195.1. Lineage (NCBI taxonomy): Eukaryota > Metazoa > Arthropoda > Insecta > Lepidoptera > Noctuidae > Orthosia > Orthosia cruda. Next base: position 34,931,755 of record OZ059838.1, read on the forward strand.
AGTGAGGCATACGCTGCTTAACTTTGAGATCGACTCTTGCGGCTGTTAAGGACGCTATTACATTTTTCTACAAATAACAGTGCTTTTCAGGTACAATTTTAATGTATATGCAATCACAGATGTGAAGATATTATGGTCTTAATTAAAAGATAATATATTCAGCTCCAGATTGGCATCAGAAATATTGCATGACATCATACAAAATTTTCGCACAAAAACGTTTTGCCCATCACGATAATCGCAAAAATATTAAAAAAGTAGGGTCCGAATAGGTCCCAGTTTAGTTAATTTTACAGCATTTTTTATCTTCAAAATTATAAAAAAATTGCGGTATATATAGTCCTTTACAGGTTCAGATAATTATTTTTTACCAAAAACAATATATATTTTAATTATTAGCTAAAATAAAAACACTTGCCGACTTCTTCATACATTTTGCACTCGAAGCTTATCATTCCGCGCTCATAAGCGCTCGTGGAAGGACGAGCGTATCGCTTTTTTGCAAAAAATAAATACGATAAAAGTAATAGAAAAGATTGTAGTGTGCATGCGTGAGTCGTATGTCGTGATCGAAAGGAGTTGATATTTTACCGAACCGAAATAAAAGTATGTTTGAGTTTCCTTTTATTATTAGAATGTGATTTAGAAATTATGTTGGGTATGATCGGGATTTGGATAGGTATTGTTAAGCAGTTGTTGACAAGGTTGAGAAATGGATGGGTGGGTTTAAGCAGCTCTTTGTAAGGTTAGGATTTGGATGGGTATGGTTAAGCTGGCGGCGGTGAAGGTTAGAATTGGATGGGTGGGAGGAGATTTATGATTTGTTCCGGTCTGTATGTATGTATGTATTGACCCCGTCAAACCAAAATACAAGATGGCGCCGACGAAGATTTGGCATCTTTTCGTCACAGGTGTCATTGTCATGTTTTTTGGGGTCGCTTATATCGAATATGGGGTCAAAACCAAAATACAAGATGGCGCCGACGAAAATTTGACCGCTTTTCGATATGGGTGTCATTTTCATGGTTTTTGGCGTCGCTTATATCGAATATGGGGTCAAAACCAAAATACAAGATGGCGCCGACGAAAATTTGACCGCTTTTCGATATGGGTGTCATTTTCATGGTTTTTGGCGTCGCTTATATCTAATATGGGGTCAAAACCAAAATACAAGATGGTGCCGACGAAAATTTGACATCTTTGCGTCATGGGTGTCATTGTCATGGATTTTGGGGTCGCTCATATCGAATACGGGGTCAAAACCAAAATACAAGATGGCGCTGACGAAAATTTGATATCTTTTCGTCATGGGTGACATTTTCATGGTTTTTGGGTAGTATGTCATTAGCTGATGCTCATTATGTAATACTCCAAAAAATTTTTGATGGTAATATTTTATATAATATGTAATGCAAAATGTGCAAGTCATTTTTAGGGTTTCCCCTATTACTAAGACTCCGCGGTCCGTCAGTTTGTCTGTCTGTCTGTCACCAGGCTGTATCTCATGAACCGTGATAGCTAGGCAGTTGAAATTTTCACAAATGATGTATTTATGTTGCCGCTATAACAACAAATATTAAAACAGAATAAAATATATATTGGGGCTCCCATACAACAAACGTGTTTTTTTGCAATAATGGTACGGAACCCGTCGTGCGCGAGTCCGACTCGCACTTGGCCGGTTTTTTAATCCTGGTGACCGGAAATTATTTCGTTTTAGGTATCTACTTATTTTACGTTGCTTTTTTTTAAAAATACCTACTTACTACAACAAAGTGAAAGCTAATTCTCTTTTCGAAAGTCGGTGTCGGTATCTATTGTTTTTCGTTTTTCGACACGGAAAAGTTATTATTTTTCACTTTTTAGTTTTTGTTGGTACCCCATATTGGGTAGGTATACTAAATAAATCTGTTAACCCCCTAAAAACGTACAAGCGTGATTTTATATTATGGTATGGTGAAAACAAAACATAACTATACGATCACACTAATCGCAGGTCATTTGCTATTTGTTATTGAAGAGTTCCATTGTCTATCTCCGAAGATCTTTATCATATCCTAATATATTATACAATAAAACCTTCCCTGAAAAAACATACATTAATCGACGTAAACCCGATAGTATCGGATAAGTAGTTTTAAAGAAAATCGCGGATACATACGGGTCGAATAGATAGAGCACCTCCTTTTTTTGAAGTCGGTTGAAAATAATAACCTACTTTTTACAACGACGGTTTGTAACAGTTACCAAATGCATTTTCAAAGTGCCAACTAACCTTCCTGAATCAACTTCAATCAAATTAAAAAATAATATCAAGGACCAATATTATTACAGTGATGTATAAAATCGAGCGCTCAGTAGTTTCAATGAGTGCGTGCGCGTAATGTTGTTGTGTGCTACTAGATACCTAAATTTGAGTTCGTCGAAAATGTAACAGCGTCCTTAATAACAGAAGTGTGCTCCTCTAAATAGCTTCGAGGAGCTAATAGTTCCGACTCGCTAAATATTTAAATATAGATCTCTCTAAATCTAGTACATAATTGACAACGAATGGCTTCGTATTATTCCTACAGTAAAACTTTCAATTTTATATTTTACTAAAATAGGTTAGACACGCCAACACGTGAGCGCTGGCACTAAATATAAATATACCACGCTAAGTTAGCATAATAACAATTTTCTTTGACGTCATAGTTTTCCACAATTCCCATGTAAACTTTATTCTTTAACACGTAAGGTTCAATATCCTACCTTTTTTTCTTTTTAGTCTTTCATTAAAAATTTCGGCTCATGCCACCTTACACCACACAACAATAAATACCCTTAAGGCTACGGAAACAGAGTCCAAAATTGATGTTGAATTCTAAAGAAGTTTTTAAGTTCATATATCAGCTGACTCGTAAAACTGAAACGGAATTTACAAACTACTTTAAATTCCACTTTTATTAAGCCTAAAAATAGTACAGGTTTTTACATAAATTATCGTGGTAAGTTTTTTATTTGGGATTTTGTGCAATATACTTAACAGTACAATATCCTACCATATACCATCGTGAGGAAACCGGCATGAACTAGAACTAAACAATCGAAGACATGTGACATCTACCTATCCGCACTGGGACCACGTGGCCATTTCCGTGGCCATCCCCATTAAAGCCCATTTCCCCTACCAGAGATGAGGCCTTTGTTCCAGCAGTGGAACCATTACAGTCTGATAAAACTTTTATTCTTTATAACCCAGATTAAGTTCTAAGGAGTGCCAATTTACGGCGTCTTTTTGAATGGTCAAATGAAATGATTTGAAAAACTCTGCAATGCTATAGATTATGTATGATTGTATCGATGTTAAGGATAAACCTTATTCGTTCAAAAGATTAAGTTACAAATAAACCTACCACGTTTTATGTAGATAAATTAAAAACCGTATCTTTTTGAGAGTAAACCTGATTAATGAACAAACTGAGTCAGTTCTCCTTAACGGATTATTTAGGAGAGTATTCAACTTTTTGCTATTTCTCAAAGTTTGAAGAGATTTTTTAAGTTTCAGTTCGTTCTCAGCGTTCTGGCGGAAAATTATATTTTAATCTCATAAATAATTGGTAGAATGAATCTTGTCAGTCTATCTACTACGTATGTTCTATTTTGTTGTCCGTATTATAAATAGATAGTTTGCATAAAAATGCTTAATATAGAAAAATAGACTTGCCTATTGCGACGACTCTCACCTAATTGCATTTGCATGAAAACAGCATAACGATTAACCTTATCCCAGTTAACAGTACCATAAAGTTCCAAAATTAAAAAAAAAAAATAACCGACTTCTTAAAAATACTACTCCGGTATTTTCTTTTTCTTTTAGATTTGGTAGGTGCCTCCAATTACTATGAAAATCATATAAATACAAAGTACTTCTCATGAAAATTCCAATAAATCCAAACACGATACATTATTTTATTTCGGAATTCCAGTGCCTACCTTCCGGCTTCATCATCAGATCTTCATAATCAGAAGTATTTTTCATCACAGTTTGTTAACTATTCGAGATATCTTATACCCGTGACTACTTCACAAAATTATACTTTCTGAGTGCAAATGATTGCATTGCTGATGAAAATACCAAAATCGCTATATGTATGCCTATAATATTTGAAGAGTTCCCTCGATGTCTCTCAGTGTTTGATGTCGATTTCTCCAGGATCTCTACATCAGATCCTGACCTGATGACTATGGGACCATAAGGGCAGTATATTCTTTCAAACAAAAGAAGATTTTTTTAAATCGGTAGAGGCGTCTTCGAGTAATCGGGGAAGATACATAAAATAGGACCCGACGAGATTGAGACTTCCTCCTTTTTTGAAGTCGGTAAATAAAATACAAACTAAACTCAACTAGCCTTTACTCGAACAAATTAAATTGAACTGTCTGCCACATTTTAAAAACTTCCAGCGCATACGTTGCTAAGCTGTGTGTGACCTTTTAGTTCACTTTAATCTATTTTAAACCTTTAATAATGGTGAAAGCATTTGTCGCCGGAGGTTAACGATTAGCGTTCAATAGAAAGGAAAAGATATTATTGGAAGATAGGGAAATTGTGTGCATATAAAGGTTTGAAACAACTCGTGACTAAATAAAGCAGATGGGCCTATCTAGCCTCAGCCGCACGGGTCGGTCTTAAAGGTTAAGCAACGCTTGTCGAGGTCAGTCCGTGGATGTGTGACCATCTTTATATACCAAGACCACTTGAAAATCTGTTCCAGGCTTTTATTTGTTCATCTTTGTGAATCGTTATGGGTAACTACCCATTTTTAACATGGGACACCAGACTTGTCAAGGAGTATCGTGTACCCAGTTATTGGGTTGTGAAGATCAGATAGGCAGTTGCTCCATATAAAATACTGATACTCAACTGCATCCAGACAACCAACCAGGTGAATTCTAAACCCTTATTACGGGTTTTATACAAATAATGTAAAATCTAATTCGAAATTTTCTTTAAATCGGTATCGAAGTCCGACTTAACTTTAACCGACTCCCCAAAAATGAGGAGGTTCTATGTTCGATTGTATTATTTTTTTTATGTATATTCAATTGTGGACCGATTTTGAAAATTCTTTTTGTGTTTGAAAGGTAAAATACCGAGGTGGTCCCATTGTCACCAAGTCGGAATCTGATGATGGGCTTCTGAAATTGAGGGAACTCCTCAAATATTATAAGATTGAATTATAGTGATTCTGGTATTTTCATCCACAAAGCAATCATTTGCAGTTAGAAAGTATCAATTGGTGAAGTGAAACTGATGAAGAAGACCACAGATGGCCACTGGAACTCCAAGATAACTGTGTTCCGGGTATAAGATATCTCGTATACCGATGATGATGAAGCAAATACTAATAAATGGTGTTGATGAAAATGGTACCATTGAACTGATCTGATGATGAAGCCGGAAGGTAGGCACTGGAACTCCGAAATAAAACAATGTTTCCTAGTCGTATTTGGGCTTATGGATATCGTCATGAGATGTTCTTTGGCTATAAACGATGTTCATGGAAATTTGAGGTACCAAAACTAAAAATAAAATAAAAACATTTTAACAAAAAAATAAACCATATGCCAAAAATAACACTACAAAGCAAAAAATTACTTTATTTTGCGGAGTCGGTGTCGAAAATCGAAAAACAGTATCAAAGACAAAAAGTAATGTTTCGCTTTGTAGTTTTTTTTTTTTGGAAGTCGCTTAAATTTTTTTGTTTAAAAGTTTTATCCCACCAACAAAGCTTCATCATCATCATCAGCCTATTAATGTTCCCACTGCTGGGACACAGGCCTCCTCTCTGTGAGCGGGGATGGGCCATAATCCACCACGCGGGCCCAGTGCGGGTTGGTGGATGTCACATGCCTTCAAATTTTTGGTTCTAGGACATGCCGGTTTCCTCACGATGTTTTCCTTGAGCAGTGATGATGAAATAATTTACACAAAGTAAAGCGCCTGCCTGGGTTCGAACCCACGACCTACAACTTGTAAGTTGCGGCCGATACCACTGGGCCACCACTGCTTACACCAACAAAGCTTACAATACTACTAATGCTACTTCCCACTAAATGAAATGACAGTCTGTATGTTTGGATGTTTGCTAATCATTCACGCTTCGACGGCTGAACGGATTTTTATGGCAACACGTAGACTATGGCCATGAATAGTCAAGGACCAAAATACGTTTCAAGTGGACGAAGCTATTGTAAAAAGCATGTAAATGTTTGAAAATTCTTTTTGTGTTTGAAAGGTATACATAGATAATCCCGAGGTTCCGACTTGGTGACAATGGGACCACATTGTCACCAAGTTGGAATCTGATGATGGGCTCCTGAAATTGAGGGAACTCCTCAAATATTATAAGATTTACTTATAGCGATTCTGGTATTTTCATCCACAAGGCAATCATTTGCAGTTAGAAAGTATCAATTGGTGAAGTGAAACTGATGAAGAAGACCACAGATGGCCACTGGAACTCCTTAAAGATAACTGTGTTCCGGGTATAAGATATCTCGAATACCGATGATGATGAAGCAAATACTAATAAATGGTGTTGATGAAAATGGTACCATCGAACTGATCTGATGATGAAGCCGGAAGGTAGGCACTGGAACCCCGAAATAAAACAATGTTTCCTAGTCGTATTTGGGCTTATGGATATCGTCATGAGATGTTCTTTGGCTATAAACGATGTTTATGGAAATTTGAGGTACCAAAACTAAAAATAAAATAAAAACATTTTAACAAAAAAATAAACCATATGCCAAAAATAACACTACAAAGCAAAAAATAACTTTATTTTGCGAAGTCGGTGTCGAAAACCGAAAAACAGTAGGTATCAAAGAAAAAAGTAATTTTTCGCTTCGTAGTGTAATTTTTGGAAGTAGCTTTAATTTTTTTGTTTAAAAGTTTTTATCCCGCCAACAAAGCTTCATCATCATCATCAGCCTATTAATGTTCCCACTGCTGGGACACAGACTTCCTTTCCTCTCTGTGAGAGGGGATGGGCCATAATCCACCACGCGCGCCCAGTGTGGGTTGGTGGATGTCATATGCCTTCGAATTTTTGGTTCTAGGACATGCCGGTTTCCTCACGATGTTTTCCTTCACCGTTTTTGAGAGCAGTGGTGATGAAATAATTTACATAAAGTAAAACGCCTGCCTGGGTTCGAACCCACGACCTACAACTTGTAAGTCGCGGCCGATACCACTGGGCCACCACTGCTTACACCAACAAAGCTTAATACTACTAATGCTACTTCCCACTAAATGAAATGACAGTCTGTATGTTTGGATGTTTGCTAATCATTCACGCCTCGACGGCTGAACGGATTTTTATGGCAACACGTAGACTATGGCCATGAATAGTCAAGGACCAAAATACGTTTCAAGTGGACGAAGCTATTGTAAAAAGCATGTAATTAATTAAGACTTCAATATAAAGATTTGTGTGTAACATGATTTTTAACCGACTTCCCAAAAAGGAGGAGGTTCTATGTTCGACTTCAAGTATGTTTTTTTTTTTTTTTTGTGTATTTTTACCGATTACTCCGTCAATTGTGGACCGATTTTGAAAATTCTTTTTTTTTTTGAAAAAGTATGTTCCGAAATTGGTCCCTTTTTAATTTGGTGAAGATCTGATGAAGAACTTCGGAGATATACAACAGAACTCTTCAATAAATAACGGCAAATCTCTCGGGATTGCTGCGATCGCATTTCTGTTTATTGTTTAAACCATTTCATAACATAACATCACGCCAGTACGCTCTTAAGGGGTACGCAGATCTCTCATTTCACCGGATATGTTCAAGTTTCATGAAATCTATTTTGGCGTTAAAGTTACCTTACTAACTTGCCTATTAGGTACGTACAACTAAAAAGTGAAAAATAAAAAAACTTTTTGCAAAAAAATACTACCGACTTCCAAATACTAAACTACAAAGTGAAAAATAACTTAATTTTTTGAAGTCGGTGTCCATAACGCAAAAAAATGGTACCTACGAAAGACACTTAAAAGTATTTGGAAGTCGGTAGTATTTTTTTGCAAAAAGTTTTTTTTATTTCGATTTATTATGTGAACCAACTTAAAACAAGAGATCACTGTTTGAATTATAAATTGACTGTGAACTAAGTAATTCCACCAAAACACTGATGTTAATGACCGGACCGGCGTTCAAAGACCCAGACTCCCCAAAGGGAGGTTTAGTATTAACACTACATACCAACTTCACTTCTAACAATCCTATACTAAAAAGTTTGTTAAATAGTTTGTTTTCTTTATTTATTTTTTTATATTCCTACCAAATCATTCAAAATACCTTTTTCTAAGATCCTCCTTCTGAGATCTCCACTCGACCCAGCCTACATCAATCAAATTGAAAGTTAAATCTTATTATTTATTTTATTGACGTGAATGTCCGCGACTCTATAGTTTATGTATTTATTTATTAAAACTTTATTCATAAGTACAAAGGCGGACTTAATGCCTTAGGCATTTTCTACAAATCGACCTAACGGCGCGCGGTGCGGAGATAAAAGATGGCAGGTGCAACTAAATGAAAAAACAAATAGAGAAAAAAAATTTATAAAAAAATATTAGGGATGTTTCATGGGTCGAAAAATGATAATTATATTTAGTCCGTCAGTGAGATTATCAAATAATATTGGGCTCGTATTTTTTGCTTTATCAAATAATTAAACACTGACAAAGATAAACGTATCAAAGTTTAGGAGTGGGGGCTTGTGACGTCACTTTGTCAGTATAAAGTGTAGCACACCGTGACGTCACACGATATTTCAACGCACTGTATCGTCGTATTTTTTTGTTTACGTGGCAAAAGAAAAATGCGTGTACAATATTTTTAGATTATCTAACAGACGGACTAAATAGCTATTTTTGTCAACTACCCTATTATATTTCTGTTGTCATAGCAAATGAATCGAGTGAAGTCGAAAAGTTATCTTCAAAAGGACTTAGAATAAAGCGGACTTCCCGGATTATATAGACATCAAGGTAAATAAAAATAAACAGAAGTATCTAAACATGTTTCTCCTCTATTTCAGGCTTTGCAATGATGTCGCATCAAAGAGGAACCACACACTGAAGCCACGGGTCGTTCTGCCTGAAAACTATGTCAAAGGTAGGTGATAGGTATATTACCTAACATCAATAAGCCAGTGCTATGAATAATTTATACGGTAGACAGAATTGCAGTCAATCGATAAATTAGTAAACAGTGTTTGAGTTAGTGGTAGAATGTTTATGATGAATGATAACAATCGCACACGATTCAACAAAAAAGCTGGTCAATTGCGAGTCAGACTCACGCACAGACGGTTCTGTACAAATAGCTACATTCTTCAGAATAATATTTCTGAAGTTCATAAACTATGAGGGCACCGAACATTGCTCTAACGATAAGATAAACAGAATTGAGGGACAAAATCATCTTTGCCGTTAGAAAACTGTAGTCTGCGACATAAGTCGCGTGCAGTTTACCAACTACAAATAAGTATTTTTTTTATATTGTTACAAATTTACGGTTTTCGGCGTTTTTTCCTTTATTTGTGCTATAAGACATTGCTTCTTGCCAAATTTCATGATTCTAGTTCAACGGGAAGTACCTGTAAATTTTGATTCCCTTGCGAGTGTAAAATATGCGTCATTAACGGCTGTATTTCTTAATTGCGTTGATCTACAACTTTGTTTTTTAGGGTTCTGTACCCAAAGGGTAAAAACGGGACCCTATTATTTAGGGTTCTGTACCCAAAGGGTAAAAATGGGACCCTATTACTAAGACTCCACGAACCGTCTGTCTGTCTGTCCGTCTGTCACCAGATGATGTATTTCTGTTGCCACTATAACAACAAATACTAAAAACAGAATAAAATAAATATTTAAGTGGGGCTCCCATACAACAAACGTGTATTTTTTGCCCATTTTGCGTTTTTTTTTTTTTTTTAAAACGTTGCCCCACACTAGGAATCTCTTCCTGTATCGTGGGTGCGTTTACAAACATATAAACTCACATACATAACACCCAGAGCCGGAACAACTATCTGTAGGTCATACAAATATTTGTTTCGTGCGGGAATCGAACCCGCGACACGCAGCGCAGCAGTCAATCGCTCAACCTCTGCGCCAACCGTGCACCCAAATAATGGTACGGAACCCATCGTGCGCGAGTCCGACTCGCACTAGGCCGGTTTTTCACAGCTGCAAGGGGTTGCAAATTTGAGAATACGATATTAATTTCAACTCGATAATCGATAACTTAACGAGTTCCCGAGATACAGGGTCTTGTCAGACAGATGGACAGACAGACGGACAACAAAGTGATCTTTTAAGGGTTCTATTTTTGCCTTTTGAGGTACGGAACCGTGAATGGTGAACGGTGTTATTGGCATGATAGAACATACCATAACATAACAAATCTGTATTTTCCGACGGGTTAAGCAAAGTTGCACCTACAGTTTACCCACATTTCGTCAGTTATGTTTCAAGTCCCATGTAACAAGAAGTGATTTTTTTACCATCCACCGGACTTACAAAACATCGATTCTTTTATTTCATTACGATAATCAAAAGCATGTAAAGGACCCCGCAGACAGGCGTGACGCAAAATGCAACAACGAATTTTCGTAGATATATTCTATGATGTGGTTTCAGAATCGGTGTCGCATGTCGTCTGTCCAAAAGGTTCCTCATCCTTTAAATATCTGACCTTGTACGATATTTGTAAATATTTCTATGTAAATATTGTCTTATGTCTTCCTTTGCTTTCGTTTTCTTTTTTTGGGTACTACTATCAGTTAATTAGCTTCTGCCAGCGGCTTCGACCGCACGATTTTTTTTTCTTATCCTGAAGGAACATTATATCGGGATGACAAGTCTCCTATGTGCTATTCCAGACAATAATCTATCCCTGTGCCAAATTTCATCCAGATTCTTTTGATTTTTTTTTCTTATCCTGAAGGAACATTATATCGGGATGACAAGTCTCCTATGTGCTATTCCAGACAATAATCTATCCCTGTGCCAAATTTCATCCAGATCATTTTAGCCGTTCTGGCGTGATTGAGTAACAAACATACATCCATCCATACAAACTTTCGCATTTATAATATTAACAGCTTCTCTTCTGGGCTTTGCCCGCGTGAATGTCTAAAATTATCCCAATATTATCTATCTCTGGCCCAAATTTTATCCAGATCTGTTCAGTAGTTTTTGCGTGAAAGAGTAACAAACATACAAACACACACATACTCACAAAATTTGGCCTGTATAAAGTTTATTACTTAAACTGTATGCTTGCGAATGATACTCGTTGTTATAGTGTATGGGTAACATAGTAATTAATTAGGATTATGAATTATATTTTCAATTTGTTACTTAGAAAGTTATCGCGGCATGTAAACTGAGAAACGTCAACGGACTTCTTAGATTGTGACGACTTTAATATAAGTGTGATAAGTTCAATGTTCAATGGTTATACATAGGCGGACCTAATGCAGCAAGGCATTCTCTACTAGTCCATATTTGGGTTAAAATTAAAAGGACCCAAAGGCAACAAGTAAAATTTCAAAATTTAAAAAACCCCCGACACATTTACGAGTATCTTGCGAAAACATCACGATCTAAACAGTAAAACGCGCATAACTTTTGAAGGCCGAACGGATTTTATTCAATCATAGCTAAGAACACTCTCGATACAAACACCTTTCAAACAAAAAAAAAAAACTAAATCAAAATCGGTTCATCCGTTGAGGCGCTATGATGCCACAGACAGACACGCTGTGTGCAATACACCTCAAACTTATAACACCCCACTTTTTCCGTCGGGGGTTAAAAAATGAGAAACGTCAACGGACTTCTTAGATTGTGACGACTTTAATATAAGTGTGATAAGTTCAATGTACAATGGTTATACATAGGCGATATACTAGTCAATCTTTGGGTTAAAATAAAAAGGACCCAAAGGCAAAAAAAAATTATGGTTAATAGAATAGTTTTGATGAAACATGGCTGTAAAATCGTTGTCACAGCATCGCGTCCTGCCTGTCTTCTGCTTCAATTAATACGTAAAAAATCGACAATCAAGAATACAAAACGGCCACTGACCCTTAGCAACAGTCTTTGAAAATATCCACCTGGCAAGATCCCTTCCGCAACTATAGACCCTAAAGGACAAAAAGATATCCCTTTCATTGTATCCACTTGACCGATAAGGACCACGGAACAATACTGAACAAACAAATACTGAAACTCGTCGAAAAGATATTCATCTGGACGTTAAATCGTCTCTCCTTATTTTCCTTAATACAGTTAACTGGACAACAGTTTGACTGTGACATTGATTTTGCTTTTATTCCGTAGCAGTAGGGTTAGTTTTTGTAGTTCATGGTGTTGATCGTACTTTTACAGTTGTTACCGTTGGCTATTCATAATTGGGTAGGACATCCGATGTCATCTAAGGATAGTGGTATCCTAGTAATTGCATTAAGAAGATAACATGGGACTCACTTTGTATAAAATACTTGTCACTATTGAGGTGTATGGGTATCGTTGAGAAATCTTTTAGCTTAGATGCAGACTTAGGACCAAACCAGCCGTGTATCCAGCCGTTCCGGAGTCTGCATTTCCCGATAGCTAATAACGGGGTCTTTAATTCAAGAGTGAATAGGTTACTTCTATGCAAGCGTGCTACACTTTCGACTACATCATCACTTACCATCAGGTGAGATAGTGATCAAGCGCAAAGGAATTTTTTGTTTTTTTTTATTGTAGGTAACAATAAAAAAAACAAAAAATTCCTTTGGGATTTCTCATCGGTATAAATGACGAAGATTGTACGAGAATACAATCTATTCTTTCACACCATCATCAACATTTCAGCTGAAAGACGTCCAATAGGTATGTTTCCTGGGTAGAAAAAGGATAATTCAATTTAGTCCGTCAGTGAGATTATCAAAAAATTCTGGACATGTATTTTTTTGCTTTACCATACCAATAAAAAATTACAAAGTTAAAGGGCATCAAAGTTCTGGATTGGGGGCTTGTGACTTCACTAAGGCAGTATAAAGTTTACTAGCGGCATGACGTCACACGATATTTCAACGCATTATATCGTCGTCACTTTATGTTTACGTGTCAAAAGAAGAAATAAGTGTCCAATATTATTTATTAATCTACCTGATGGACAAAAAACGAATTTTCAGTAAACTACCCTATTGTTGGACATAGGCTTCCCCCAAGTGTCACCACATAATCCAATCTTGTGTATCTTACATCCAGTAAATTTCTGAAACTTTCACCAGGTCATCGGTCCAGTTGAGAAGAGGGAGGCCTTCCAACGCTGCATCTTTTGGTACTCGTTCTCCACTCCAGAACTTTTAGATTCCATCAATAATTCGTTTTGCGGGCAATGTGCCCTGCCCACTGCCACTAAAGTTTGGCAATTCTTCGAGCTATATCGGTAACCTTGGTTCTCCTGCGGACTTTCCTTTCTAATTCGATCACGCAAGGAAGTGTCAAGCATAGTCGTCTCCATTGATATTTGGGTGCCTTGAAGCCTTCTGATGTGGCCACGGTTTAGTCCATATGTCATCACGGACAACACGCACTGATCGTAGATCTATCTTCTGAACTCCTTCTTTATTTAAAGAAGCCCGATGCAAAGATTTATGCACTCTTACTTTCTGATTTTGCATTATCTGTCTGCAAATGAACGAATTCTAGATTTCCTAAAGTAAAACGAACGAAACAAAAGGATAACAACCGAAACTCCATACGTAGCGTTCCGTAATTTTCATCTAGTTCATCAGAAAAGTACCATTACTATCCAAATTATTGAGCAAAAGGACGCAGATATAAGTGAATTTAAACCGAAAACAAAAACGTTTAAGGTTTATTTTACATGACACTTACCTGTACAAAATTCACAAGGAGTGCATTGTTTAAAATTTGTTATAAATCAAATTTGTTATGTAAACTATTAAAATAAAATTAGTTTCGATACTATTATGTAATAGATTAGGTTTATTGTAGTTACGGAGGCGAAGTAACATAGGATAAGCGGATTTATCGTTTTGGGTGTAATCCTGTATATATTTTTTTTTTATTTGTTGTGGGTTTGCTCTTGACTCTAGTCTAGGTCAGAGATGCCAGAGACAGAGTCGACGATGGAGCGAGCTTACCCAGAAGAAGCCTGTTTACTCTAACTTTGAATAGATTCGGGTCGAATGCGTTCGGAAAAATAGACGAAGGTAGTGAGTTCCACCCATTCGCTGTGCGCATTAAGATTTATGTGTTGAAATAAATAAATAAAGATAAGGATAAACCAATATAGGTACCATTTACGCTCTTTACCCAATATTTTAGGGATAAAAATAACGTTCTCTAACCGATAGATCTGATACCGTGAAACGCTTTCCATTTGGTCGTTTGCAATTCCCAGTAGTGGATCCACGAGTACCTTCCCAAATATGATCACGATCAAAATTCCGAGCAATTTCTACGAATTCTTTTGAAAACATCGGCTTTTCGTTGAAAATACGATCAAATTGAGTTTTCAGAATTTCTTGAACGGATTGCTCGTTTTCTGGCAAAATTTTCTGGCAAAATGTTTTTGGGTCAAATAAAATAGTTTTTACCAAATATCCAGTATAACCCTCAATAGTTTCTAAAATACCTGCAAGGATACGAAATGGACCAGAGACTATTACTAATAATATTTCGTGCTCGTGCAGTTTGCGTTTTGATGTTAGTCAAGCAATCAAGCTACGATACGAGCGATAACATTTAGGATAGAATAGAATAGATTCTTTTTATTACGACTATGGTAGTAAGTGACAGTACGCTTTATAATGTGTCCGGGCCTGTAGTAATAAAACTTTAAGGGCACTATATATACTTAGTTTTATTGATAAAAAACATGGTGGGTCTTACTTCCTATACGGGATAGGGGTAAGCCTCACGCGTATTTATTGCATCCTAAACTTCTGCAAAAATGATAAGGCAAAAATGCGCAGGGAATCTTTTAAGGCACTATTAACATTAAAATGAATTGACTAACAAAAAAAAGCAAAAATTGTTAATCCGTTAAAAATTTGCAGAATTTTAGGTAATGCAATAAAAACTTTGTTATCATGTTTAAAGATTGACTTTTGGGACTCATTACAAAAATATCTTACCTTTTGTGTGTTAGTTGAATATTTTTTTAGATTATCTTTGCTATGAGCATAAAGTAACATTAAATGTACGCTTCTATGAGACCTAGGTCCAAAGTTATGGTTGCTAGAATATGTGGATACCGTAATAAGTAAGCCAGGAACTAAAATTGCTATATCTTTGAGGGTTTGGTGTTTGCACCCCATATGTAAGGAGTTTTTATCGACAAAATTAGATTTATTTTCCGGCTTTAACGTATTATTACTACAAGTTCGGACATATTGTATAAAACAAAACAAACAATACTAGTAACTGAAGATGGATCACTGTTGCGACAACCCATGAGAGATGGCACAACTGCGCCCCATGAACAGAAAGTCTATAGGCCCACACCTTGCGCAACAAAGAACCGTGAACTTTTTTAACAATATATTTTTTTGTTCAGAAATGCGGCCTCCGGCACGGAAAGGCCAACCGGTCATCGTGGAGTTCAGCATCTATGTGGTAGACGTCAACTCTATCAATGTTGAAGACATGGACTTCAGGTAAATCTACATTTTTTCCTAAGGTTCGTTGGAAGGGCAGTGCTAGACAAGTCTGGCAACATTGCTGAAATTTTCCCTAATCGGTGTAAATAACCTTTTTGGTGTAGCCGTGAGACACACGCCGATATGTTATTTTCAAGACTGTCGCTTTTTACCCGACTGCCGAAGGAGGGTAATGTGTTTATCAGTCTATGTATGTATGTTTATTCCTAGGTGGCGTTCTAGAGATCAAACGCGTTGGCCGATTTTGATGATTCATACGTCAATCGATTCGTCTTAAACCTGCAAATGTCACTGGCTACATTAAAATTGGAAAATAGAAAAATGGCGGATTTTTTGCGCCATATTGTAGAAGACAATTTTTTTTTTTGGTCCAAACCCATCGTGTAGGGTATCAGAATAAAGCATTTTAAGAGGTGATTCCAAAAATATATAACACTTATATGTTTAAATGAACCTAATTCAAAAAAAAAATAACTGAAAAGTTATATATAAAAAAGTTAATTAAAAAAAACAAAAAACCCGACTGCTTAAAAAGCGAACTAAAAAGACGTAAACAAGAAGAGAATCATGCAGTGCAGACGGAGGATACATCTGGTTTTGGTCAGCCAGCTGGCGAATATGCATCCTCCGACTGCACTGCATGATTCTCTTCTTGTTAAGTCTTTTTAGTTCGGTTTTTAAGCAGTCGGGTTTTTTGATTTTTTGAATTAACTTTTTTATATTATTTTTCAACACACTTGCTCATAAAGTGGCTCTAATTTCACCGCAATTAGGCACATAATGACACCTGTTATCAAACTGTGACTTTTTCTTTACTATTATTCACAAGTGAGATAAAGAGGTTTTTTTTTAATTTATTGGTTGAGTTGCTTTGTTCTTAAAAAAGTTTCGATACAAAAAAGATCGTGCACAATAGTACAAATGCAACACATTTCATGCATTTCATTTCATTTAAATGGATGATTTCAACATGTACGTGTTTAATAAATAAAACTTTCACTTAAATATAACTTTTGTTTTTGTCTGTAATAAACAAAACTTGAAATTCCCCATTTTGTACGTGGCTAAAACGCTATCCGCGAAAAGCCAAAAAAAAAAGATAACTCATCATTTTTTTTTTTAGTCTATGGCCGATCGCCATTGTTAGATGCGCGCGCATGATTAATTTTGCCCGCCATTGCGAAAAAAAATTCACAACTCGTTTTCACTGTTGGAAATGATTTTTTTGTATTATTTTCTTCACAAGTGTGTTGAAAAACGTCGTATGATACACGTGTGTATTGATGATTACCGTCCTCGGCTCTCTTAAGACCCTCACCTAACGGCTTGGGTCTCAATGGCGCCTCAGCGGTAATCACCAACATTACAAACTTGTACCATAATGTACTATTGTTTGTGTGTGCTGTGCTGTGTCAAATAAATGTTTTTCATTCTTTCAACACATTTTAGTTGCTACTATTATGTATTCGTTACTCGTTCCAGTGATTTAGTCCATGTTCAACCACGACCATGTTAAACTTCTAAATAAAGTAAATATAAAAGAGATTATATATAGCTACAATATGCAGGTGGTTAACGTTCTATATAAACCGGTGCCTCACATAGCTGCCTCGTGCCCTCGGCCGCGGGCTGGTGTGTCATCCATCCTTGACACCTGCTTTCGATCGAGGTTGGGAGGCCTATGGGTTAATAAGAATAAATGTTGCTTAATATTTTAAATGGTTAATATTATTGATGGATGACACTTATATTCTATCCTTCTGCGAATATCTTTATTTCACTTTGTTTCACTTCTCTGGCAAACTCTAAATGCGACATACATAGTCTGATCGCAATATTTCTCAAACTACCCGAGTATAAAAACAACTTTTAAATATTAAACGCTACTTGCAATCTATTACGTTCAGCTGCTCGTGGCATTATAGTGGTTCACACCAAATTATTATACATATAATATATCATTTATAACACACTAACATTATATTTATTTACCTGTATATTTAAAACCATTAAAACGGAGCACACTATGTCATTTTTTCACAATGATAAATAAAATACGCACAAAATTATTTAGTGGGGCGAATGGCACTAATCTAAGAACATATTCCCATTCGTCCCTCTAAAATCCTGAATGGGACGATCGGGAACAAATTTAATATTATTTTTGTAAATTCCCGTTCGTCCCACGACGGGGATGAAGTCGGTGGGACGAACGGGACTACACGAATATTGTACCTACATTGTGGGTATCTGTGTGTGCCAAATAAACCAGTTTTCTTTCTTTCTTTCTAAATGTTGTCCATGTTCAACCCCTCATTGGTTGAACATGGACTATCACGGTTTAATGACCTCCAGGGAAAGTCTTTTAGCTTGCTTTTAGCCCGCCATCTGACACGACGATATTTATCGCTTTTCTGGGTATTAGGGATGTTTTCTTTATGGAAGTACTTACTTGCTTTTGCGAGTGGCTTCGCCCGCGTTGTGGTCGTAAATTGACAATCAAATTATCGTTATTTTCAAGTAACATCCAAATCCGTTCAGCTGTTGAGGCGTGATTGATTAACAAACATTCTAACATACAGTTTTTCTAAAATGTTGCTCCACACTAGGAATTACTCCTGTATCGTGGGTTCGTTTAAAGATATGACTAACAAACATTTGTACCGACAGTACTAATACTTCCGACAGTAAATTGTCATGTGGGAATCGAACTCGCGACACGCAACACAGCAGCCAATTGCTCGGCCATTACACCAATCGTGTCGTGATTTTCACGTCTATTAATATTAATAGGAAGTAGGATGTCTTATGGGTCACACACAATTTTCGCTAGACAATTTGGGGACTACAGGATACGGAGCATTTCTCAAATGCTATGCGGACACTGATCCGGTAGTCCAGTCTAGAGTGAAGATTACGGCTGGAAACAGCCAATTTCAGATGCCATTGAGACGTCTATGACTAGAAGCGGACGAGCACAATACTATCTAATATTGGGGAGAATGCATGTTGGGACACTTCTTATCTTCACAATTGCCGGTTCCAGTCTATCTCTGTCCATTCTAGGTTGCCTGGAAGAGATCGCGGAATGCGATAACGCTGTCAGTTGTTTTTATTTTAGGCTTATATATATATATATGTATTGTTTTAAATTTTCGTGAACAATAAAGTATATATATATTATTTAATTAAATAATAATAATCGCTTCACGTTTCAAACTTTACTCATCAGACTTCCGGCACTAAATGTGTAGGCGGAATTTATATCCAATTTTAATAAGCCAAAATAACATCATTCAAAAGAACCCCTTCATCCTCAACACACACTTAAAAACGTTGTTTTAGGCGTCACCGCCATAATATTAGCAACCCTCATACAAGAAAGATTAATTTCGGGGCAAATTATCCCAATTTAATATTCATTCATTCAACAATATTAAAATAGCGCGACAGGTCGCGAAAAGTAAAATACGTGTACTTTTGATGTTTGACGTTAATACACAATATTAATTTTCCATTAATTAAATGTAAACTGAAGATAGAAAGTTGAAATTAAATCTTTATATATATATATATATATAAAATGAACTATTTCCCTTGGTCACGGCATCACGCGTGGACGGCTGGACCGATTTCGCTAATTCTTTTTTTGTTGTGTTTGGTTAGGAGAAGGTTCTTATGAAAAAAAAAATTGGTACCTTACCTACCAACGTAGGTAGGGTAGGTATGTAGGTAAGGTAGTTGGTTGGATAGGGTAGGTAGGGTAGTCTAGGTAGGGTAGGGTAGGTAGGGTTGGTAGGGTTGGTAGGGTAGGGTAGGGTAGGTATGTAGGGTAGGGTTGGTATCGGTAAGGTAGTGTAGGGTAGGTTGGGGTAGGTTGGATAGATGAATGTTTAGTGTTTTTATGGCAAAACAAAGTTTGCCGGGTCAGCTAGTGTTCAGATAAATATTAATTTAACGAATCTTAATGTAGATTTTCTCGAATTGCTCAAACGAGAGACACTTGATTGTGATCTAGTTTCAAACAGCCTTGTTAGGTAGTTCTAGTGTTTTATTCAAACGATTGTAATATGAGCCATTTCAGTTACCTGCCCATGTTGTAATAGTGTATGGTACAAACCAACAGTCGCTGTACTTAATATTTACTAGTACATTTTTTATCTTTAACTTATTTTATGGTATGTTCAAATCAAAATATATCTAAAAAAAAACATGGTAACCGACATAGACCTTAACAGTGTCAGACTTGAGTGATAATTTATAGAGCACAAAACTCGCAGACGCGTGGCCGGCCGATGGGGACAAAAGTTTCCAAAGTAGTAAACTTCTCGCAAAACTTATTGGCCGCCCTGAAGTTGGCTTTCCGATGCGCAAAGCACGAAGCGGTGCTGTTTTTAACAGACTTCCTAAAAAGGAGGAGGTTCTCAATTCGGATGTCCCTATTTTTTTTTCTTCTATGCATGTTCAGGCATAACTCTGTCATTTATGCAAAATTCTTTTTGTTTGAAAGGGTATACTCTCAAGTTGGTCCCATTGCCACCAAAGCAGACATATAGCGATTTTGATATTTGCAAACACATTGCAAGCATTTGCACTCATAAAGTACTATTTGGTGAAGTGGAACTGATGAAGAAGACCACAGATAGCCACTGAAACTCATTAATAAGTATGCCATGGATATAAGTTATCTCGAATAGTTAATCGACTATGATGAAGCAAATACATATAAATAAATGGTACTGATGAATATGGTACCATCGAACTGATCTGACGATAAAGCTGAAAGGTAGGCACTGGAACTCCGTAATAACACTGACTTACGAAAACGAAGTTATTTTTGGCTTTGTAGTGATTTGCTTTAGAAGTCGGTTTAATTAGGGTTCCGTACCCAAAGGGTAAAAACGGGACCCTATTACTAAGATGATGTATTTCTGTTGCCGCTATAACAACAAATACTAAAAATCAAAAAACCCGACTGCTTAAAAAGTGAACTAAAAAGACGTAAACAAGAAGAAAATCATGCTGTGCAGTCGGAGGATACATATTGGCGAGCTGGCTGACCAAAACCAGATGTATCCTCCGACTGCACAGGATGATTTTCTTCTTGTTTACGTCTTTTTAGTTCACTTTTTAAGCGGTCAGGTTTTTGATTTTTTTAATTATCTTTTTATATTTACAACTTTTTAGTAGTATTTAAATTAGGTTACATTTAAACATATAAGAGTTTTATATTATTGAAATCACCTATAAAAACCCTTTATTTTGATACCACACACGATGGGTTTGGAACAAAAAAATATTTTTTCAACCACAAAATGGCGCCCAAAATCCACTATTTTTTCTTTTCCAATTTTTATGTAGCCAGTGACACTCGCTGGGTTAAGACGAATCGATTGACGTAAGAATCATCAAAATCGGCCAACGCGTTTGGTCTCTAGAACGCCACATAGGAACAAACATACATACATAGACTGATAAACACATTACCCTCCTTCGGCAGTCGGGTAAAAATAAATATTTAAGTGGGGCTCCCATACGACAAACGTGATTTTGTGCCGTTTTTTGTGATAATGGTACGGAACCCTTCGTGCGCGAGTCCGACTCGCACTAGGCCGGTTTTTTTTGTTAAGAGCACTTTTACTGTATGAAAGAAATAAAGAAAAAATATTTATTTGTGACCCGCACAGGAGACACGAGAAATATGCATAAAATTAAACAATAATATAAAATAAAAAAATTAAAACCCTATGCGAGACCAAAAAGGTTCCTATCTCAGCATGTGCAGCGATATCCAAAAAGAAAATAACGCCGCGCTGATATTCTGATAGGACCCACTGTTGATGCCACGGGCACACTTACGGAAACCGAAAATACTTAAATAATAAAATAATATATAAATAACAAACAAAATAGAATAAACACAGAAGGTAAGGACGGAACGTATGTATATTATAATTATGTGTAAGTTTGATACAGATCTATAAATAAATCATATTAAATGTAGGTAGACTTATGTTCAAAGTCCGCGATGCTCAATGATCATTTGTAACCATAGACAAATGACAGAGCGCGCGGACCAAAAGTATATTAAATTATATGTATGAGATTTACTTACTACTGCGCAGCCATTGTAGCCAACTTCAGGGTGGACAAGAAGTTTGGCGAGAACTATATCCGCGTGCGTACTTGAAGATGTTGGATGGGAGCATTAGACCGGTCGATGTGGTGAATCCAAATAGACACGTTCGACATCGGCCCCCCATTGTTTGACGGCCTAATAGTCATTATATCTAGGAATAAATAAAAAGATGATAACCAGGTTATAAATAAATATTCGGTTTCGGATACTCAAGTAGCTGCTACACAATATCCATGTGACAACAAACATACTGTCAAGCTTGTCACTTGTGTGAATCCAACAAAACAAATTTATCGAAACAAAAACAAACGCAAAATCTTTGTAGAACCAAATATAAAGCAAATAGATCCGCCACAGGACAATCAGGAAACCGTCAAGAACAGAAATAAACATATCCTGTTTTATATTGAGTTGTGTTTAGAGATTGAAACTCCTTGTCAAAACAATTTCGTCTGTCACGCGAGTAAAGATACGCATATGTGGAGCGGTAATTCATACCTGCACCAGTAGCCAAGTTGAAATTCTACAATCAATAAGGCTAGTAAAAAACTAATCAATGTATGGGAATGGCACACTTGAACGTTAAGTCACGTGGCCAGGGCGGTGAACATAAGCTCTTAGAGTAAGGTTATTTTGAGATCGCATAAGTGACAGATGTATACAAGTCATATACATCTGTCCATTACACACACTCAAAATAACCTTACTCTAAGAGCTTAACTAATAGAAGGCGTTAACGATTGTAGAAAGAGATTCGTTACGAAACATTTGTAAATTGGCTAGGGGGGCTGGTCACTGATCTTGTGTTGTTATAATATATAGTGGACTGTGGTTTGTATAGGAAGCTACATTGATGATACAATTTGCTTGTTTTAATAATCAGTTTTAGCAATCGAGCTCTGCTCGGATGAAAATAGAGATAACGCCGTTTTCTAAAAATGAAACCTAGCTAGATCGATTTATCGCCCCCGAAACCCCCTGCATACAAAATTTTATGAAAATCGTTGGAATCGTTTCAGAGATTCAGATTATATATATACATAATGCAGAACGTGATAAGGCCGCCTGTTGTATCTTTGTTGTTATTTTAAGGTTTCCGTGTGTTATGTTTTTATCTTGGTGTACAATAAGGTATATAATAAATAAATAAATAAAGGTAGGTCGTCTGTAAGAGATTGCCCTGTGCGATAAGACCGCCCATTGTACACTTGTTTTTGTAAATGTTTGACCTGTATGTTTTTGTGGTGTACAATAAAGTATATAATAAATAAATACAAGAATTGCTCGTTTAAAGGTATTAGATAGATTTACTTCCACTCACATGAAAACGTGTCGGTTCATCGAGTCCACAGCGGAAGAGAGCTTTTGACAGCTCTTTACATCAGTTAATACATATCATAGATAAAATAAAAATCGTATTGACTTTGTGTTGCTATTAACAACGCATTTCCATCATAACACTTTTGAAGGATAAAATTGTTTTTAAGGGTACCAAAAAGATTTTAATTTGTTTACGTTATTCTAAATCAGGCATAAACCTGCTTTTCAAATAATAAAATTAAAAAGACCATTAGCATACAAAACATTGCATTGGCTAGCCACATTCCAGCAGTTATTATTAAGGCTTTACATATATGGTGGCAAAAAAATATGATAGGACTTCTAGTAGGAACTTTTGCTAATTATATAGCGAAAGTTCCAACTAGGTGTCCCAACGTTTCAGTCACACTGAAACAAAAATAATACATTAAGACTGATATATTATAATATTCTCGATTGTTTAACAACGTTGGTTAACTTCAACTAACGTTGGAACGACAATAAGCTACATCACTTTATCAAGATCTTTACAACACACTGGCCATTTGTAAAAAACTGCACAAAAACTTCAAATATGAAATAACCTGAAATAATATCGTAAGTGTCAGTCGTACGCTTTTTCCCGTTTAAGGTGAACGCACACCTATCCGCGCCGCAGGAGCCGCACGCGCCGCAGTTATCGAATTTTATAAATCTTTATATGAAATCGTATGCAGCCTCGCGCACCTATCCGCGCCGCACTACCCGCATTTCAGCAAAATGCTGTAGGTATACGGATTCCACCAGCGCGTGCGGATGACGTCATCAAATTCGGCGCGTTCGTTGCTTGCGGCGAGTGCGACGCGTGCGGCGTGGAGATGTCATCCGTATCCGTATAGAAAATATTGTTCAAGATGTACAGAAGTGAATACGATGAGTGCGGCGCGTTCGGCGCGAACGGCAAGTTCGGCGCGTTCGGCGCGTTCGGCACGTTCGGCGCGTTCGGCGCGTACGGCGCATTCGGCGCGGATAGCGCGGGCCTTGCGAAAATGCGATGACTGTGCACGTGCGGCTCCTGCGGCGCCGATAGGTGCGCGTTCATCTTTAGTTCCCATACGCCAAACGCGTGACATGGAACTTAGTTCCACAATTTACTTACAGACAACAAAGGACGGTACGCAGTCTATTTACAAATTCCGTTAAGCCATGTCGTACATTGCATAGTCAAATGTTTGACACCGTATAATCCTTAGCTCTGTTTTAAATTCTTCCGGTATCTGCGCTGCAGGGTTTTTGCCTGCAGGGCCGTTTGTTGTCTGTAAACATGGGCTCGCCCGCAATTGTTTACGTTGGAGGAAAATGCCCCCACGTTGTTTTTTAGCAAACAAAGCAAAGGAGTTTTGCCCGTGTTTTATAAAACGGTCGCATTTCGACCTCAGTAGCGTTTATCAAAAATACTTCAAGATCACCTGTGTTTTGTCAAACTTTTGGGATTAATTGTCATTGAGACAATATTGCAACAAGATACTGAGAATTTTATGTTGTAAGCTAACATGCAAAAAACGGATTACTGAATTTCTTACTACTAAAAATGATATGATACTGAATCCCTTCTTACAACAATAAAGTAACTTGTAATAAACACACACACACTCACTCATACTCTCACACATACATACGGGTACGCGCACACACATTCACTAACTCACACATTATTGTATTGGACTTTTAAGAAAAACATAAAATGACTTCAGTTGTCGTTCAGACAAGATTGCAACTAGATTCCGAGTATTTTAATTACACACGGAAATTGTATAAACACGTTGCGGCCAGTATTCCATGAATTTACTGGTACAAAAAAACCGTTTACACGTGTCGATTCCAAACAAACATTGAACATTGTGCTTGGCTACACAGTAACGCATCCATAGGGATCGAATTAAACTTAGGTTTTCGTATTTCTAAAACTTCCTAGCTCGTGTTTCCCGTTCTAACTTGCATGCAGTTGCAATCTGCACATGTTTGGTTGTCTGTTTATGTTTAGCTACGTTTCGACTGCCATTGCCATTTCGTTTACCTTGTTTTTGGTCAGTGGGACTAATTTTCACATACACACTTCTACACCATGTTGCTTTCCTTTAGAAAAAAAACCTGTCATGTTTTTTAGGTTTAAGCTGTACGTTTTTGTCATCATCATCATCAGCCTAGCATTTCTAAACTATTTTGGAGTCTTCAGTCTAACAAAACGCTAATAAACCTATAAACGCTATAATACCAGAGTGGCAATTCCATTTCATTCAAGCGCCAAAAATATAGGTTTTAAATATGGGAATTCACGGTCAGGATTTGCCACGAAGATACCATAGGCTCTAGATAAGTGTCCTTAAATGTCAGCGATGATAAAATGAAAAGAGGCTGTAGACATGTGACATTGCATCATCGAAAGCGTGGCGATAGCAATTGTCAAAAAGGCAAAATTGTGTGGGATTGACAGCGATATCGATAAATCACGTGATCAATCCCTTACATTTTGACATTTCGACTATCGCCTTCCCTGACATCGAATGCCACTAATCTGCACAAGCCTGATTGATCACGTGACATTTCGATAGCGTTTTACATTTTTTCAGTCGCTATCGCCACCCTTTCGTTGGTAGAGTAGAATGTCACTTGTCTAGGACCTCAGGACTTGATTTATCTTTCAGTTATGCCTTTAGATTAATAATTATAAATAAAATAATAATATATTATAATTTCAATATGCCTTTTTTCATCCTTTTAGAGTGGACATGTTCATAAGACAGACGTGGAGTGAGAGCCGGCTGCAGCTGCCCGAGGATATCTTTGAAGAGGGAGATGATCATGTGACCCTGCCACCAGAGTTCTTCGACAACCTGTGGCATCCTGATCCGTACTTCTTAAACTCCAAGGTCACAGGTAAATGCTTTAAGTATTTTAATAAAATAAATATTGGATCATTTAGGTATTTACAAAAACTGTCTGTTTTCAAATAAAACTCCTAGCCAAAGAAGTTTCAATAGAGAAAAACTTTTGTTAAATTTTTGTATACTTCAGTAGTTTTTTTATGTTGAACCAAATTTTTTATGCTTGGATAAAACTAATTCGATAACAGTTATTCGTTTGCTTGGAAACTGTTTTAAATTCAAAGTTCTTGTGTTAGCGAATTTCTTTTATATTTTAAGAAATAAAATGTTGATAGTTGGCCAAGATTGGTGTGGTAAAGAAGAAGAAATTTTCTAGATGTTAAATTATTTTTTCAATTTTAAATTGAATCCCTTTTTAGGAAATATTTGGGAGTAAATAAAATTCTCGTTTTTATGTATAGCCGGCAAAGTAAGTGGTTTTACACTTGCCATTGAAAATATAAAGTATTGTTTAAAATATGTTCAGGAAAATCCTATGGTAGGTACTTAATTTAGAAATTCCAAAGAACTTTTGTTATTACTTTTAATCAAATTAAATAAGCAATTAGTGAAATATGAACGCAAAGTTATAATTTCAATAATTCAATTCTGTTCATGAAAAATAATAAAATTGAAATTGAGATCGACTATTTTCATCAATTCCCAAAATCCTGTTATTATTTTCAGTTCAAAGTAACTAAAAAAAATATTATATAATGAAAATATTAAAACTGAAATTGAAGTAGGTACTTTTCACAAATTCCAGAAATTCTGTAAAAGTTCCTACTGGACCTTTTATGGTAAATATTTGTCAGAAATCGAGACAACCGAGCTAATAAATATATGGAAAACATTTTAAATCGAGAGAAAATTGTGGTAAATTCTTTGTTTGAAACTTAAATTACTCATACTTTTTTATGTACTGTGTATTTTATGTTTTAATTCTAAGTAAAAGATTTGTAAATCTTAGAGTGTTAACCCTAAAATGCTGCAACAATACTGTTTGTTCACCTAAGCTATCCCGACAATTCATAAAATATTTGACAAGTTTTCTTAATTCACCAACTTATCTTCTTAATTCAGTTTCAAAGTTAATTCTAACTAACTTTTAAGTAAGTGTATTAATTCTAACAAAGTTATGCTTTTTAGGAGGAGCAATGCATTACAAACCACGGTCTCCCGGTAATGTGAATGTTTATCAAAGCTCCTTTTGTCACAAAAGCCCGCTGTACATATTATTAATGTCATTAGCTTCGTCTTAAAAAACCTCTATTTGTTGTTTGTAAAGAAACAAAGGATTTATGTATTTCGTTTGTTTCATAAAAATACGTATAAGATACTTATATCATGTTTGATGTTTGTTTCTGAGATATAAGAGTTGCCATCTTTTACATTGTCATATATTAAGGTATAAAAATGACTATAATTATAATTAGGAATTTGTGTGCTTGGTTTATAGAATAATCAAATGTATGAAGGGTTTAGAATTTCGAGGTTTCTTCCTGAAATTAGCCAAATGTTGTGTGATAATTACATAATTGGCGTATTCGAGTACAGCATGTAAGTCTTATTTTTTTCTATTTATCGTCATCTCAATAGTTAGGAGTGGAGGGTTGGACCTATTTAGTTTTATCATATTTTACACAATCCAACCATCGTTCCTTGGGTCTTCTCTAAAGGTACAAGTTCGTAGCCGACTGCAAATAGCAGCAGCAGACGACGTGTTGCTGCGACACAACTGGTTTCTATGAAACACCTTTCGCAGCTAACGACAAGTCCGTCACCCGAGTACAAGTCGCACCATTGCAGACGACGTGTCGCCTAACCACAGATCAGTAGTAATTGAGTGTAGTCAGACATCTTGTCTCATGGAACACTCAAAACCAATAGAAATACAGCACTGCTGACTGCTGTTGCTGTCTGCAGTCGGGTTCGGAATCATGACGCTGCGGCGTGACGTCTGCCGCTGCTGTATGCAGACGACTACGAACTCGTACCTAATTAATCACGTACGTACTAAATTTTTTCTCACGACATGATCCCAATACCAATATCAATACAATCTATTTCCACAGAACTTCTCTATACCTGGTGCCACTTTCAGTCTTTCTTAAAATATTATTGTGAGTACGCTCGTAAAAATCAATGAACAAATAATAAAAATCATTCATAAAAATAATGTATTTAGTACACTTTATAGAGTCATCATTAAAAAAAATTAACGCCTATTCATTCATATGAAACTTGCATATTTTCGCTCGTAACTTCCCCAGTTAGCAGACGCAATTTACTCGGGAATGTTTACGTGTTTCCACGAATACAAATATTTACAACTGACTGTTATTGGAGCACACAGAATGCGTACAAATTGTTGTGCGAACGTTCGCTTGCACAGAAATAACACAATTTACAAATTTTACTCGGACATTTTTCATTTTCATGAATGAATCTTTTAGTCAGTTAAAGTGGTTTTGTTGGTGGGGAATAATAGAAACTACTGTTTTAAAATCTCACTAGAATAGTCACAATCAGAGTTATTTTGTCCTTTTAAACATAGGACATTGTATTGTTAGAAATCAAAACGGAGTCGATCCTGAATTCGACAACTTACTTGGATACTACTTACTACTTAGTGACATCTGGAGCTACCTTCAAGCAACAGGGCACACAGGAAACGATAAATGTCACACTGTTTGCCAATAATATGCTAAATCAGTTCAAATGTAAAATATCTACTGACGATGCTTACCAACGGCATAGGTGGTGCCTCAGGATTAGGAAAGCAAACCCTGACTGAGTGGTGGCGAGGTGAAAGAGAGTCCAAGAGTAAAAGATGGCAATTACTTGTAAATATCTTTCTTATTTACTCAAGTTACGCCCAGTATAAATTGTATAAAAATCTTTGAATGGGCTGTTAATTACTAAGCGGTATGTACAGCGGGCTTTTAAATCACTTTGCAAAACAATAAATGCTTTCGATCACCCACTGAGTTTTCACTTGCAAAATTTAGCTTGAGAACCAGTACGTTTGCTTGCCAATTATTTTAGCTATTACAGAATTAAATCCTCAACACGAATGCATGAAATAATGAAGACAATACAAACTAAGAATAGGAACAAACTAAATCAAAGTTATTTCTATAATGCGGGCATGAACGACAATTGTTAGAACCGTAAAAGTTTTGCAATATTATTAGTTCCTTGTCAAGTTTTGAACTTTCTTGCATGTTTTTTCCTTGTCTCTATATTTATTATTCACCTAATGTCGTAAATTCCAACACAAACTTTTGTATTATATTACTATTGCCTTGACAGAAATATTCTTTCAAAGTTTTAATAAAACAAATAATCTTCAATCAAATGAAACTGTATCTTGTGAACCTTTAAATTAGTGTTCTTTAATAAAAACAGATTTCAATACAAGAGAAAATTAAAAAAAAGCGCAATAGAATTAATTAAATTTGTTTTCCATCACCGGTAGTCACTCCTTGGTTCTTAGATTCTGTAGGTGATAAAATTTCACATTAGCGCATAATTTGGTCCCTATCTTGAGTTACCAGTAGATAGAAAACTTAAAGACGGTGACAAGTAATGTCACATTAATTTAGTAGCTTAGGGCAGTTTTGGTGAACACTCGGTTGAAGCACCAATGATCACTGTATAGTCACTGATTATGAAGTGAGCTTTGGCTTACCTTGCAAATTTGAAAATTGTTTTTTTATATTTTTTTCACGCCCTTATAATGTTATTATCACAATTTATTATCTATGCTGTTTTATTTTAGGATTAACTGAGAGTTTTATCACGTAAATAAAGAAAATATTTATATTTATTTGCAAAAAGTGTGTACTGTTTCACACTTCTTTGCAAATACAAAAAGTTATAAATTGGGTCTTATAACAAGTTGGTAACTTATAACGGAGCTGAGTCCCGAGGGTGTACCAGACATTGAAGTATTGCCAATCGTGGGAGTCTGATTCCATATCCCAAATTCGGAGCTCTGAATTTGGGATATTAATTTAGACTCTTTTACCAGCGACTTCGATCGCCCGTAAATACTCTAACCGGTGAGAATTTTAAATTAATTCGGCCTCATTTCTTGCCTATATCATAAAGGGAACCATTGTACAAAATTTCAACTTTCTTTGTCAAAGTGTGAGAAAGTAGTCAGCGCGAGACAACCAATAATAAAAAAATAAAATATGGTTTTGGCTGGGCGTTGATGAGTCAGCCAGTTAGTAAGTCGGGACTTTTCTTTTTATATGTTGCATTAATGATTTAGTTCAGCACACGATTGCTCTTAATAACCTGACAACCAGTAGCCAATATTTTTGAAATGTAATTTCCAGGAAAAGGAAAAACCCTATTTTCAACTTCTCATCGCAAACATCTACCAACCAACCTTGGCACGTTTTGCGATCAAAAATACGTAACTACAAAAACTGGAAATCTTATTGGTAGGTATATTGCTATCGTTTATTGAATAAACATTATAATGTCAAAGTTTTAATGCACATAATAAAATATAGTTGGAATTAGGGATGAAACGAAAAAAAATAACATAATATTTAGTTAATAATAAGAAAATATTACCGTTAAGTTGAAGGATCAATCCATGTGCCAATATTACATTAAAAAAAAACCGTTTAACGGCTTTCTCAACAAAAAAATGTTTTAATAAATAAATCGTTTATTTTGAAAAAAAAACATTTTTGTTCTTAAATTACAAACTGCGTGGCAGTTTGTCGGCGGGATTAGTGCTCGTATGACGTTAGTTGACAAAAAATATATATTTAGTCCGTCAGTAGATAACCAAAAAATATTTGGACACGTATTTTTCTTTTGTCACGTTAACAAAAAAATTACGACGATACTATATGAGATGAAATATAATATATAAATATGATATAGCGGTACTTAAGGCCCTTGGCCCTGCAGACCTTGGTGGTACAGTTTTTTAAGAAGGGCGATAATGCCCTGCTTAAGAATTAAAGGCCTATAATTATGTAACGTAACGAAGATGGTCACTGGCCCCTCCAAAACAGGTGCTGTTACCTAGCACAGGGGTTAGGGTTTCACATATTTTGTAAATTTTGAAGGTAATATACCATTTATTTTGAGTCTAACACTTGAATCATGAATCACTCTCTACGGTCGTGATTCAGTCGTTAGAATCCTTCACTTGCTCGTGATTCATCTGTGGCCCTCGCTTTAAATCCGTCCTTTATTCATTAGTTGTATCATATACTATTTATTTTAGTTTTAGGCTTGCCTCACTAAATAACCTACGTTTATAAAATAAATAAAAATAGAAGGTGGACAAAAATACGTAAAATTTAACTTTCTGTTGTCCCCGTTGCCCGTATTCACATAACGCGGACAACGGTAAGGAAATTTTATGACGTGCTGTTATCTCCGTGACGGGGACACAGATTACGGGGGCAACAGGTATACACCGAAATATCGTGTGACGTCACGGTGTGCTACACTTTATACTGACAAAGTGACGTCACAAGCCCCCACTCTTGAACTTTGATGCGCTTTGTCAGTTTTATTGATATATAAAACAAAAATACGGTCAATTATTATTAGATAATCTCACTGACAGACTAAATGGAATTATCATTTTACTACCCAGGCAACATCACTACTGGTTCATGACACTTACACTTAGGTATAGGTCCTAGATATAGGAAATTGAGTATCCACAAAAAAAAGCTAAGTGGCGGATGGCTACGCAGGCCATGCGCAGGTGCCATCATATAGACAAATTTAACCTGGCGGGAATCATTTTTTGTCATGCCATAGTAGTAACATGGAAGTAAAAACATAAAAGTTTGAGTTATAAGTATTGCCGCCGATTTAGGTTATTCAAACTCCATTACAACTTCGCTAGACACTTGGGGAGGTAGATGCGGATTTCGTACGGAAGTTGAATATTGGTGGAGTCCCCATTTTTGCGTAAGCATCGCTTTATTGATCGAAGAACACACCACGCTATTGTATGTGGTGCGAGACACATAATCCTCCTCACCACTTATAAATACTGCGACGGAACCAAGACCATTCTAGACTTTTTTAACGATCACGTATCTGGCAACGCATACCGGAGCGTTCCGATCCGATAAAGTAATCAAAGCTTTACAACCTTGGTTCAAATAGTACGCAATCCCGGCATAATAACAATTTTCTCCGTTTTCCTTCTTTATGCCGAAAACTGCCTAACTCAGCGATTTATGGGATTCTAACTTATTTAAATGGATTCATTGGATTTGAATAACCAATATTGAGGGCAATGAACTGGATTCATAAGGATATTGAAGTTCAATTATTATACAACCTTTGAGTTACGAAATAGGAGTGAGAGAGATACTAGACGCTATCAACTCGACATAAAACATTGAATAAGAAAGCCTAGAAAAAGATTCTATTTGGATAAAAATACTTAAATATTCAAAATGTATGGCAATGAAAAGTCACGCGGTCAAACCCAAAATTTTTAATGAAAAGTGACACGGTCAAAACCAAACATTTTAATGAAAAGTGACGCGGACAAACTCAACCATTTTTATAATCGTCATCGCTGACCAAATGTCACTATGTTTACAAACTCAGACAAGCAGCCCTAGACAAGTGACATTCTACAAAATATTGCTGCAGTGATTAGAAAAAGTCAAAAATGGATGGGATTGACTAGCGCTACCGATGTGTCACCTGGTCCCAAAAATGTTGAACCTTTGACTATCGATATCGCTGAATACCCCTTTGTCTAGAAACCCAGGTTCATATTGCCTACTCTACCTGCCTCTATCTATGAAAGGTCTAAAAGTTCCCGGAATATATTCGTTAAAAAACTTTATGACAAAAAAAATAAACCGACTTCCGAAACTAAAAACTGCAAAACGATTCTTTTTTCTGAAGTCTGTTTGTTACCTATTTATTTCGTTTTTTACATCGACTTTCAAAAATAAAGTTATTGTTCGCATTGTAGTGTTTTGTTTTGGAATTCGGTTTATATTTTTGTCAAAAAGTTTTTCTTTTCTCTTTTTGGTTTTGGTAGCTTATATTACCACGCCATCTCAAATTGGGTTCGTTGGGCGCACGGTTGGCGTAGTGGTTGAGCGATTGACTGCTGCGCTGCGTGTCGCGGGTTCGACTCCCGCACGCGACAAATATTTGTATGACCTACAAATAGTTGTTCCGGCTCTGGGTGTTTGTGTATGTGAGTTTATATGTTTGTAAACGCACCCACGATACAGGAGAGATTCCTAGTGTGGGGCAAAGTTTTATTTAAAAAAAAAAACACTTGGAACTCGGAACGAGCTCAACTTACAGAAAGACAACCCAAGACAGATCATCCTGGTCCATCAGAACCAGGAGAGCCGTCCCCAAATAATGGGATGAGGCAAAGAGGAAGAACCTTATTTACCTTGAAAATACGTATTATTAAGGATCCTCGTAACTTAAGAACTTCTTGTCAGATCTTGATCAAATTCTTTTATTCCATTTAAAGGATGCCGCAGATAGTCGTAATGGTGATCCTAAAATGCAACAACGATACTACTAATACCTTATATTATCATGAAAATACGTATTATTAAGGAAAACTCAAAAACTTATCGTCAGATGTTGATCAATTTTAAATAGGACCACCTGAGAAGTACCAATTTTAAATAAAAAAGAATCATAAAAATCGGTTCTGGCGGAGCAAACATACAAACATACAGTCGAATTAAGAACCTCCTCCTTTTTAAAGTAAGTTGAAAAAAGGAGATGTCTTTTAAGGAACATATTCCGAAAACTTCTAACCCTCCTCTGAGTGCTCTGGACAATTGTCATTCGATGTTAGTAATAGCGATGTACAAAATGCCAGAATGTAAGGGATTGATCATGTGACCTTTCGAAATTATTTGTCATTTTACCAATCACTATCGCCATGCTTTCGTTGATAAAATGTCACTTGTCTAAGGCTTTTACTGTATCTTCACATCTTTGCCGCTATCTATTGGAATGAGAGCTTCCGTTTTTGTGCTCACCAGTTGGCGCCAATAATAGTACATTATGTTACAAGTGTGAAATGTTGGTGATTACCGCTGAGGCGACATTGAGACCTGAGCCGTCAGGCGAGGGTCTTAAGAGAGCCGAGGACGGTAATCATCAATACACACGTGTATCATACGACGTTTTTCAACACACTTGTGAAGAAAATAATACTAAAAAATCATTTCCAACAGTGAAAACGAGCTGTGAAATTTTTTTCGCAATGGCGGGCAAAATTAATCAGTTTTCCTATGCGCGCGCATCTGACAATGGCGATCGGCCATAGACTAAAAAGATGTTTATTTTTTTTTGGCTTTTCGCGGATAGCGTTTTAGCCACGTACAAAATGGGGAATTTCAAGTTTTCTTTATTACAGACAAAAACAAAAGTTATATTTAAGTGAAAGTTTTATTTATTAAACACGTAAAAGTTGAAATTATCTATTTAAATACGAAGTTGCATGAAATGTGTTGCATTTGTACTATTGAGCACGATCTTTTTTGTATTGAAACTTTTTTAAGAACAAAGCAACTCAACCAAAAAAAAAAAAAAAAAAAAAAACTCTTTATCTCACTTGTGAATAATAGTAATGAAAAAGTCACAGTTTGATAACAGGTGTCATTATGTGCCTAATTGCGGTGAAATTAGAGCCACTTTATGAGCAAGTGTGTTGAAAAATAATTAAATTTGATATTTTAAGACCTCACTCTACACTAGTCTACACCAGCGCCCCTAGCGGCAAATTCAAACGCGGTAGCCCTCATTTATGA
Organism: Orthosia cruda; assembly: GCA_964057195.1. Lineage (NCBI taxonomy): Eukaryota > Metazoa > Arthropoda > Insecta > Lepidoptera > Noctuidae > Orthosia > Orthosia cruda. The sequence continues at coordinate 34,966,675 of OZ059838.1, forward strand.
AATGAAACCCACGTATCATACGATATTCGAACTAAGTGTTCTATTCTGCGAATAAAGCAATATTTTGTGGAACTGGAAGTGTTTGCTCTATTATGTATTCCAGTACAAAGTTAAGCACTTCTAGAACTTGAAGATGTAGTTTCGTTGTTTGCGCACTTGTATGGTGACGGTATCGTTTGTCTGTCCTAAATAATTATAACTCCTACACTATGTTCATAGCAGGAAGTTGTACCTATGCAATGACATTTTCTAACAAAAACACAAAAATACAGATGTATTTTTGTTCTTTGCTACCGTCAGTGTTTATAGTGGTCTACAAATGTCGAAATTATTATTTGGTCTGTACGTCAGGAACTTAGCACATTATTTACAGGGCATTCTCGAGCTCTTGTACGCACCATTCACTACCCGAAGTAGCCTTTATTGCCTACATATACATGGGTATCGCATTTTCACACGAAAGCTAAATAAAACATGAAATGGATGATACACAAACAATAGTAGTGTCATGGTGGCCCAATGGCTAAGACCTTGCCTATCGTGCTTGAGGTCTGGGTTCACATCCGGGCAAGAACAAATGCAACTTTTTCAAATTCATAAGTATTTTCTAAGTTTATATTGGACATCACAGGCAACGGTTCACCGTTGCCTGTGATGTCCAATATAAACAACATCGCGAGCAAAACCTGGACTTATATAGTTAATGTCAGTCTGAAATAGACATGGCAGGCCTTGGAGTTTCTAAAGGCAGCTCTCTCTGACACCAGAGGTGGCCACATACTCACACGAAAAGAAGAAGAGACATAAGCAATACATTCCCGTGCATCGTCGGTACAGCAACTCTAACATAAAAAAAAACAGTAATTCATAAACAGACACACAACAGTAGTACCTATTCATAAAATGCGAATAAAGCTTTAGAATCTACAAATGATGATAATACACTTATCTTATCTTATCTTGTGGAGGGCCCGAGAGACAACTCAGACACTTCGACCCATTGGGATCTATTGTGGTCCCCCAGATAACTTACTCCTCCCCAATCTCGTTGAAAGCTCTATTCATGAGTTTTACAACGAGACTGGGAGATATGAGCATATAGTCTTCTGGTCTTGGATATCCAACCCCTAAGAGACTCATTCGCTTACCAGACAGTGCATCGCATGTGCAAAGAAGGTGCTGCATGCGTTCCGTATGTTCCTCACACAACCTGCACATGGGTGTCGCGGTTAGACCCATCTTCATGAGCATGTCGTTAGTTCCAAAGTGCCCAGTAAAATCCCCAAGCAGGTAGCGGATTTGCCATTTTGCTGCTCATGTTCCAAATGCATTCCCGGGCTTTGAACGTAGAGCCTATGAATTTCTTAGAGTGTTGTAGACCGGTGCTAGATAGCCAATGAGTTCGCTGTGAGTGATCTACAAAACTCCCTAAATGCGGGCGTCGAGATTCCTACACATGGTTCTGGACCCACAAAATCATTTGCTGAGCCCTCCCTTGCCAGTTTATCTGCCATTTCGTTACCATGGATTCCTTTGTGCCCAGGGATCCACATCAGTTTTACCCTGTTGTGCTTCCCAAGCCTGTTTAGGATTTGGACAGCATCCAGAATAATTCCGGAGATAATACACTTACAAATGAATACAATGAGATGCACTTGACACCGTAACGCCAACAGATTTGCATTGTCTAAACATTAGCGAAGAAAGTTGTAAAGTAGTTTGCAGTTCTTAAGTTAGAGTTAAGTTAGTCAAGTGATGCTGACGGAAAGCTGTCTACTTAATGAAGATAAACGAATGGGGATTCCGTTTGGGGAACTTTGTTGAATGTTATTCGTGCAGAATATTTAAGAAGATATATAGCTGTTGGTAAACAAATTTAGACTAAGAGACACTTGTTTATCAGGATAATTAGTTAAACTGTATTTAAATAACGTTAAACGTGGCTGCGACCGAAGCACTTTTTATATTATAATTTGTATTTTTTTATAAATAATATGAGTATTGGAACATTGTTGAAAAGTATTCGCGCAGAAAATTTTAGGCAGCTGATAGAAAAATAGATTCGACAAAGCAACCCATAGACGTTTAAAGCACTTGTAAATTAGAATAAAATATAATAAAAACTTTCTTAAACATTTTTATAAATTCAAGAAATCGGCTGCGACAGAAGCACTATTTTCTACATAATATTTTTTTGTATTTTACTGAAATCATATTCAGAAATAAGTGTTGCCTTCTAATATTGTCTTCTCTATCATCTTGCAGAAATCGCGGAGCTGACCCACAAGTTCTCCTCGGTGACGCTGTACAGGAACCAGACGGTGAGGTACTCCGCCAGGATGCATGCCATCATAGCCTGTCAGATGGAGTTCCAACTGTACCCCATGGATATACAGTCCTGCCCAATTTATATTGAAAGCTGTAAGTTTATTCAAACGTAGTTCATTAGTATTGTAAAGTTACTTTTTATACCAGACCAAAAGTATATTGGGTAAGTAATTATATGACGCAAAATCTCTAATATTTACAAGATATAACAACTGAATCTATAATTTTAATATCAGTAGTTTTTATAATAATCAGTTAATATAATAAACCATTGATATAACTTTAATGTAACAAAATTTTATAAGCATAACATACATTGAATATAAAATCGTTTCATACACCACTCAAAAAAAAACCTATTTAGTCTAATATGATAAAACGCCTCATAACAAACACAAAGCAAAATTTCAGATATACATATTATAACATAAAAAAATATTAAAGAGCATTTCATTTTAACGCAATGTTAGTAGATATATATATTATATATATTTGTATTTATGTATATATTTATGATTATAACTTTGTTATTTTAAAATTGTTCACTGGATCCTACACAATTCTTTAAAAAAAAAAAAAAAGATTTTTATTTACTTCAGTTGTACAAGAAAACACTTATATAAACACGTTGCGTTACAACTAGGGAAAAGAGTGTTTACGATGAACTCTGGCACCCAATGTAAGATTTAACTTGTGTTTAGGGTGCCAGCGTCCTCGCCTGAAATTTGAACATGTAACAGCAGTATGTAAGAAGAACACAGTACAATTATCATTACTAAACTATAACAAATTTACTAACTAATGCATCTATGATGTGGCCTAATTAAGTACCTATGTATGGATGTGTGTATGTGTGTGAGGGAGAGGTAAAAAATATGAGTAAAACTTGTGTTTATGTAAGTCTGTAAGGGTGACCTGTCAAACGTCGATTGCACACCATGTGACATGACAATGAATTCTGTCTGCTAATTGGCGTGCAACAAAGACCTTATACTTCTTACTACTAGACTGTGCACTATGGCGCAAAAAACGGTCCGAGCGAGAGGCCTCCCGTTGGTAGTGTCTCTCTTTCTAATGAGGTGACCATGACCAAACAGAACACGGGAAAAACTGATTGAAAAAACGATAGTTTAAGTATCCCGATATATTTATGCTACCTAACTACGCTACCTAAACCTGCCTAATAATTTATTATAGTAAAAAAAAATTGTGTGTATATTTTTTGGAATCTACATCATTTACCGGTGTCGGGCGTAAATAATTTCAACATCCCATGTTTTCCCGTGGGTGTCGTAAGAGGCGACTAAGGGACAAACCAGAGCGTAGCAGAATTCTCTGTGCATTTGTAACAATCATACTGCGATCGCCAACCCGCCTGCAAAGCACTACCCATGAACAGCACATGAGTAGCACAAACAGCCCCTAGTGCCCGGCAGCCTGCCTACCCGCGACTACGGTAGCGGTCGAGGTTAACGTATGGCAAGGGGTGCAAAGAATCCTGGGCGAGAGCCGGCTACCCCAACAAATACCGACGACTGGACTTGGCCATAACAAAGCCGCTGAATTTCACTAGAACAAAACCCGCCAAAAACTCCGCATGGTGGTTACCATCACAGACTACTTAGAGATACTACGTATATTACCATCTTACATTTAGTATTACCAGGCCCAAACATTTAAAAGTACTACTCTTACTCAGTATTAATTAATTATTTTTTAAATACAACGAATTGATTAATTATAGGAACTGTAGAAATATTTAAATACGTTTCAAAGTCTATGAATCGTTCTTTTGATATAACATAAAAAATAAAAATATAAAATTTTCTACCATTTCTACCAAACCCAATGATTAGTTGAGCTGGCAGGATGTCAGACAAGGACACACTACCAGCGGAAGCCCTCTCGCCAGGACCGCTTTTGGTTAGCTCCCGCTTATAAGGAAATAGCTAACCTAGTGGCTTGTCAATAGATTTCATTTTAGCTAAACAAATTTTTTTGGTACACAGTCTAGTAGTAAGAAGTATAAGGTCTTTGGCGTGCAACGAGTTAAGCGATCGATATCTGTAGTAAATCTTCAGTATTATTGTAATTCAATGTCAAGAGCCATTTCATGACCCTGGTTTTGCACCCGTTTAGACATATGGGGAAAATTTTGTCATCATTCTCTGTCACTCTAGGGTTTGCTGTAAGAGAACTCAACATTGAGTTAAGCTCGCCTTTGTACATGTACTTTATTATCACATTGTATTAAATATTGTTTTTGGTGTACAATAAAGAATTAAGAACATTGTCTAATTAGCATGCAGCAAGCATGCAATATGCAGCAGGCATGGTTTCTGTCACGGCTCCGGCGCTGCGGGGCTCCGGCGGTCCCATGCGAGCTTATCGTCGCAGATGTGTTTCACGCTCACCACAGCGAGTGTTAAAACCACCTGCTCCTCAGCTCGCAGGCCGCCTCATCACCCCCCGCTCACGTGATTTTTTCGCCTTCGCGTTTTAATGGTCACTGTTCTAACCAAATCTAATTAATAATTCACCAACATAGAGGGGACCTGGCACTCCGCTCCCCTAATATTACCCAACCGAGTTGGATTGCTTTGAATCGGGGTGTTAACCATAAAGATGGTATCAATATTATATTATATAAACGTTAGGCCTAATGATTTTCGATTAAATAAACGTTATATCCAATAACGTTATACGAAATAAGTTTGAGAGTATATAAATGTTAGATATATCTAAAGAAATGATATCAACAGTTGGTATAACTCACGTTTATTAAATCTTGTAAACGTTATTGAAATAAAAATATACCAAATAATTTTATATGATATGAGACGCACCCAAGTATATTATCACTAGCTTCTGCCAGCGGCTTCGCCCGAGTGAAAAGTGTTTTTTCATCTCTAGGGAACATTATAGCGGGATAAAAAGTCCTATGTGATATTACTGACTATAATCTATCACTGTGCCAAATTTCATCTAAATTCGTTCAGCCGTTCTGGCGTGATTGAGTAACAAACATACACACATCCATCCAAACTTTAGTCACATCACACTAATATTATAAAGTAGAAAGTTGGTGAGTGTGTGTGTTTGTATGTTTGTTACTTCTTGACGCTCAAACGGCTGAATGGATCTGATTGAAATTTGACACAGAGATAGACTATAGTCTGAAATAGCACATAGAATAATTTATATACCGGGAATATGTTCCCTTAAGATAATTTACGACATTCACGCGGGCGAAGCCGCTGGCAGGATCCAGCAGTTCTTATTCTGTTTTTTGGGGTCTGGCAGATCTGTTTAATCTATGGGTGGTGGAAATTTGCTAGATGTGGGCAGCAAAGGACCTATTGTTGTTGTGGTGCTTGGAAGAGGCCTGTGTCTACCAGTTCTCTTGGCTAAAATTTTGCTGATAATAACTATATTAAATATACATAGGTTTCTCTTCAATAATTACGTCAAACAGGCCCTACAAAAATTATATAGACACGATTCAATATGCTTTATTAGCAAGTTAGAGTAAGTAGCAGATGGTTTTTTAAATATTTCACTGTCATGCCATACTCAGACCCATGTTAAAACGAAATAATAATATATTAACTGTAGGAGATTCCTGCAGTAAAACGCAGACATTTCGTGAATGCAATTAATGTTCGGAATTCGAGTCGATTTCACAGATTCACGTCTGGCGAGGGTCAGCAAATTCTTGCGTAGCACTAAAGTTCCTTAAATATCGTACTGAATATTTCAAGCAATTAAATTTAATCTGTGCAGCATTTTCTCTTGTCAAGTCTCGTTTGAAATTGTAAGGGAAAATGTTGCATGTTAAAAAAATAATCTAATGTTGCCACACCATAGTATAATAATGCTGAGTAACGACCCATTTGCATGCGAATGTGACGTATAAATAATATTTTTATTGTTTTGTCGAAGCATACACAAATAACAATGTCATGGTTCTTACTTAGAACATTTACAGCAGTTTATTTTTGCGGCAAGTTTTATTACCTTATCCATCTTCATTCCTTATTACCATAATATCAAATGCCCATGTTATATCCGTCCATGCTAATATTAAAAATTCAATATTAATCCTATCTGTCTGTTTGTTTCCTATTCACGCTTTTACGGTTGAAAAGATTCGTATAAGACTTGGCACACGGGTGACTTTGACCTGAATTAGGACTTGGGACACAGGGATAAAAAGTAGCCTATGTCACCTGGGGATAGTGTAGTTTCCCAACGGTGAACGAATTTTTGAAATCGGTCCAGCCGTTTCGGAGTCTATAAGGAATATACATACATACTTTCTCTTTTATATATATAGATTATTAAATAAAAAAATATATATTTGTGACCCGCATAGAAGACACGAGAGATAAATAAAAAAAACAAAAATGGCTAAAGAGGCTTGGGATATATGGAATATGTGGAGTGAAGTTTGATTTACATAGTCATTAACCTTATTATCTTTCTTTTAGTTTCATACAGCAACCAAAAAGTGCGGTTTCGTTGGAGTGAAGCAGGCGTTACAATCAACCCTGAGCTGAAATTGCTACAGTACCACATCGGAGAGCCGTTAAGACTGGAAGAAACTAATGGATACATGATTGATAAGGATGGTAAGTTTTAACATCCCGACGGACCGATCTTCAAAGTTAGCGATGATAGGTGACAGATCCTATTAACATACTGAGAGTCCTCCTTGCCTCGGAAAGCATATTAAGAGGAAATGTGGGCAGAGAGCGCTGACTGAATTTCCTTAGTAAAAAGTCACAATTCGAGGTTTGGCTCTCGCCTATTTCCTCCTCCAATATTGGACCAATTTGAAAGATATTCCATAAACTGAAAATAAAGATATTTACAGTCGTTAAGGTAGTCAGACGCCAGAAATCTGAACCAGTCTTGCCAAGAGGCTTCGTGTTACCCAGTTACTGAGTTTATAGGTCAGATAGGCAATCGCTCCATTTAAATTACTGGTACTCAGCTGCATCTACTTAGATTGGAAGTCGACCTTAACATGCTTGGCATAAAATTATATATGCAACCACGATCCGAGATTTGTCATAAAATTTTCCGTTGGTACTATTTAGGTTAATTTCATAATTCACATAATTATGCTTGCACATGCCATGTTTTATTCATACTGCTGAAAGATGCAGTGGTGCTTAGATCAGGACTCGACTTTAATGAACAAATTCATGACAACTTTTGCCATGCTAAAACTACAAAACTTTCTACCAAGTGGATGCATGATTCCGGATGCAAAGCCCACAATTCACAGATGTCGTGGTAACCGCGTGATCTCTTCTCAGGTCACAATACCTTTTTAGGTATGTCTTCCTTCTCTCTTATATTCATTTATTATATACCATTAAATACATTTAATAGGAAACATAAAACTTAAACTATAGGCGGGTTTATCGCATTCCACGATCCAATTTTTCTTTGGCATCCACGTTTATTTGGGCTCAGCATATTAACACATAGCAGAGGTGGTACATTGAAAAGCTGATGATGATCATATCAACGCCTGTCACAGTACCTATTCACCCCATTTCTAGTAAATTATAGAGTTCCTTATGCGAGTTTACACAATAGTGTCACTAGAATTCGCTTATCCAGAAATCTAGATACGAAGCGATAAATATGTTGTATGACAAAAATATCATCGAGTCTATCCATCATTTTCTTTATACTTGGTCTGTTTCATCCTTATCTACACAACTGTCAACGTTCCTTCGCAAAACATTACGATTATTATTTTTCTCCTGTTCAACCATCCACATGTCGAAATACAATCTTATTCCCGAAGTTACTTTAACGCGTTTCCTTTTGCCGTTATCCATTTGGAGCCAACTTTCCTTAAGCTTATCGACGCCGAACAACTCAACACTTTCTACGAGTTTTCCACGATCATTTGAGTGTTATCGAGTGCAATAAAAGTATCGATAATTTTTTCCTTATTTTGGCAGCCTTATTATAAGTTTTATGGAAACTCTTTTGCAGATCCGTTTCGCAAGGATTACACTTTTCTTATTTGTGTTTAAGTTTTTTTTCATCACGCCTGGCGCAAAACAACTCTTTTTCTTTCTTTTCTTTCAAAAGTCGAACTCATTAAATATTTTTGTTGCTACTTACTTACTCGTGAAGAACCGTAATAAAGAAATATTAATTTACGTTCTATCTCAGCTAAATTGTTGGACTGTAATATTAAATGGGTGTTTCATACTAAGCGTGTATAGAATTAATTTCTCGTAGGCTTTTTTCATTTATTAAACTTTACTAATCGAAAGTGAAAACCTATCATATCCAATTCAAATCAAACTTATCGCGTTAACTTTTTCATAGATTTTGGCATCTTCATTTGTTGCAATATCATAAATAAAAAAATACAGGCCAAATTCGAGTCGGACTCGTGCACGAAGGGTTCCGTACCATTATCGCAAAAAACAGCAATAAAATCACGGTTGTTGTATGGGAGCCCCACTTAAATATTTATTTGATCCTATTTTTATTTTAGTATTTGTTGTTATAATGGCAACAGAAATACAACATCTGTGAAAATTTCACAGTCTAGCTATCACGGTTCATGAGATACAGCCTGGTGACAGACGGACAGACAAACAGATGGACCGCGGACTACTAAGAAGTAATAGGGACCCTATTACTAAGAATCCGCGCGTTTTTACCCTTTGGGTACGGAACCCTAAAAATGATGAACGTAATCTGAAAAGTTATAAAGGCCTATTCGGCAACTTTTTGATTACTGATTAGGTATAGCCCTCTTAATATAACGTGCCATAGCCATCATGAATCCGCTAAGAAAAAGAGATAGTGCTATTCGTTTTGTATAACTCCGTCTGTCTCTCAAAATGGAATCGTGAGGCATTGGCAAGTCATAGTAGGCGTTTTCTGTGTAGCTGTCAACTGAATACGGCTTAAAAATTTAAAAAAAAACAAAGCGATCGTGCGGCCATAAGCGGCACAGGAGGACACCGTGGAGTTTTAGTGGGTTGGAATCCCACATAACTGCGCTATCTCCCCGTGGTAGCGCAGTATGCATGAGCATTTCTAAAAGTAAAAAAAAAGAAAGGTGGGTGGCAGTTTGTGGTCTCTATATTTGGTGGCATGGCAGTGCCCCCGCCAAGTTGAATAAAAACAAATAAACAAAGGCATAGCTATTCTTTGAATTACAACAACTACAATTTTGTTTTCAGGTAACTACTCAAGGCTAGTAGTGTACTTCAGATTCGAGCGACAGATCGGCCACCACTTGATACAAACCTTCGCTCCGTCCTCCTTGGTGGTGATGCTGTCCTGGTTCAGCTTCTGGCTCGATCTGGACGCCATTCCTGGAAGAGTGACTCTCCTGGTCACCTGCATGTTGACCCTTGTCACCATGTTTACGGGATTGAGAGCTGATATTCCTCCTGTGGCCTATGTTAAGGTAAGAGTTCTTCCTCTTTTTGAATCAATGGTCAAAAATTGTTTCTTTGTTGGGCCCATGTTAATTGAGGGCGTAGCTGAATTTCTCGAACATTTATCAAAAAATGCAATAAAAAAATTAAAACCTAATATTAAAAACTTCGAAAACACTCATATGTTTTTGATATTTTAATGTTAGGTTTAAATTTTAAAGACTGGCTCATAATTCATAACGATCATTCACGAAACTAATAATATTTGCTTGATCACAAAACCATTTTGAACAAGCGTGGCTATAGAAGAGGCCTCCGACCTGCAGTAATAAGTCGAAGTAAAAAGTAGGCGAGTATATTCTTGGAAATGGCGAAACGAAAAGTTTCTGCTAGTATTTCTGTTGAAACAACACTGAGAAACAAGGTAGCTAACTTCTCAACAATTCTGAAGTAAATGTTCTTAACACTTTGAATAATATACTTCATTATTTTTCTTAACTGTACATTAAGTTAAGACGGGGTATTTAATTAATTGTTAGACGGAGTTTTCCTGAATATATTATTATTTCAATTTCAAATAAGCAAATAATATATCTGTTAGTTTTTAGGGTTCTGTACCCAAAGGGTAAAAACGGGACAATATTACTAAGAATCTACGTCTGTCTGTCTGTCTGTCTGTCACCAGGCTGTATCTCATGAACTGTGATAGCTAGACAGTTGAATTGAGTTTTACAGATTATGTATTTCTGTTGCCGCTACGAATATAACAACAAATACTAAAAACAGAATAAAGTAAATTATTAAGTGGGGCTCCCGTACAACAAACGTGATTTTTATGCCGTTTTTGCGATAATGGTACGGAACCCTTCATGCGCGAGTCCGAGTCGCACTTGGCAGGTATTTTTATTTCCTCTCCCATATGCCCAAATAATTTTCGGTTATTGGTTTCAAAAGAACTAAAGTTAATTAGTTGCAATTTAGATTCCGTAAAAGATTTAAAATTATATGTTTGAGGTAATTTTGGCTGAAACCAATTCCAGTTTATTAAATACAAATATAAGATGCTTATTTTATATTTAAGATCCTAAGTTTCTTTAAGCAGGTATAATAAACAGTAGCTTAGTCCAATTAAGAACAAAGAAGGAAAATACCAGGTTTGCCTGTTAGGAAAATGTTAAACGAGCTTATATTATCTAATAATAGAAAACCTAATAATGGAAATATTCTATTCCTTTAGGTACATCAAACAGACTTATATTGTTTTCCGTTGGTAATATTTTAATGGCCATATTATCTTGAACAACACTAAGAAAATTAAATAATAAAAGAATAATAAATATTGCTGCATGATCCTTTTAATGTACCCACTGCAGGGGCACAGGCCTCCTCTCTGTACTAGGGAATGGGCAGTAATCCACCACGCGGGCACAGAGCGTTTGTGGACGCCACATATCTTTTTCTTTTTCCCCGGTGACCGACGCTGAGATCCTCAAAACGTTCAATGCAATTAAGTCCAAAGCTGTCGGCTGTGATGGAGTGAGCAGATCCATGTTGTCCGTCATTTTTAAAAGTATCCTTCCCATTATCACACACATCATCAACTTCTCTCTGCAGGCTGGTGAGTTTCCTACAACCTGGCGTAAGGCATTCATTATTCCTCTTCCAAAAAATTCCGACCCCACCTTATCTAATCACTACAGACCAATCTCCATTCTCCCTTTCCTATCTAAGATCCTGGAAGCAGTTGCTCTGAACCAAATATCCTCCTTCGTGTCCCGGAATAACCTATTGTCCACTTTCCAATCTGGTTTTCGGCCCGGCCATAGAACAGCCACAGCCTTGCTTAAAGTTACTGAAGACATCAGGAACGGCTTGGAGAGTTTGAGGTTGATGGTGTTGGTTTTAATAGATTTCTCCAACGCATTTAATACCGTCGATCACGAAATTCTCCTGGCCATCCTGTCTCAAATTGGGGTTTCTTCGTTGGCACGGGATTGGTTTTCATCATATCTTCGTGGTCGCCAGCAAGCTGTACATGCTGATCAGAAATTCTCTGATTGGTGCGCTCTAGAAACAGGCGTCCCACAAGGCGGTATACTCTCTCCACTCTTATTTTCTTTATTTATTAACTCTATCACTACTATTCTCAAATGCTCCTACCATCTGTATGCTGATGACCTGCAGCTCTACGCGCAATCTGACATTCTCAATCTGGATAACTGCATCTCACTGTTGAATGCTGATCTTCAAGCAATCGCTGACTGGTCTAGCAGATTTGGCGTTACTGTCAATGTCAGTAAATGTCAGGCTATCTTTATTGGTAGTTCGTATTTTCTACGAATCTTGGACACTAGCCTTCTAATGCCGCTTATTTTCGGCAATACCGTTATCCCTCTCTCGCCTCACGTTAAAGACTTAGGCCTATACATTGATGACAAGTTAAGCAGGTCGCTCAGATTAGCCAGAGAGTCACTTTCTCGCTGCGGTCTCTCTATAGATTCAAACATTTTCTTCCGTCCAGCACTAAAACCACCTTGGTTCAAGTTCTTGTATTGCCTATAATCGACTATGCTGATGTTTGTTACTCTGATCTATCCCAAGAACTTCTTAACAAAATGGATCGACTTCTTAACAACTGTATTCGCTTTATTTTTGGGCTTCGTAAATATGATCACATTTCTTCCTTCTGTTCTCAGCTTAAATAGCTGCCTATCCGTCAGAGGAGATCCTTAAGATCCCTCTGCATGCTCTTCAACATCATGAACGATCCTTGTACTCCTGATTATTTAAAACAATATTTTAAAGTGTTGGGCAGTTCTCACGATCTTAACCTTCGAGCTTCCAAAAACTTAATTCTCCAAATTCCTTCTCACCGCACTGGGTTTATATCTAATTCTTACGCTGTCTCTACTATAAAACTCTGGAACGTCCTTGCCCTTGACATAAAAAAAGCTGAGAGTAAATTTTTTTTTTTTTTTTCAATCAAAAAGTGCTGCCTCGTAAACTAAAAATATTTGGCTACTATATTTTTGAAATTCGTTCTTTTTTTCATCACACAGGCATTGGACTTATGGATGGCTGGCTGCATGATGTTCGTCTTTGCCGCTCTAGGAGAGTTCGTCGTCGTCAAGGTCTTGGATAAGCAGTACCAGATGAACAAGACCAAGGCACAAGAGTCCATGCCCAGAATCATTCCGGTGGTAAATATTATCTTCTTGCCGCAAATAATGTACTCACTATCAAGAATTTACCAATAACTTAAGGAGGCTTTAAATATCTAGTAACATAAATAAAAACACTACAAAAATTAAGGTTACCTTGACCAACATTACGGTCTCTCTCTCTCATGTATTTGAACAACTTTCACTATGGAAGCAAGACTGAAATATGAGAATAAACCAGTTGATTGGTCCCTTAGGGACCTTTTAGATGGCGCGGTAGCAAATCGGTCCGATTAGCTTTGCCCATGTGAGCTTACTTGCAATGTCGCTTAGTAAAATTTGCTTATGGGTGTGATATATATCGCTTATCTGTGTGATGTAAATTGAATCTCGCCGACCCATCACTTTAATAACAATTCCTAAAGTTTTTTTTTTTTGAATAGGCAATTCTTTCAGTCTAAAAGTCACATAGATTTTACTTTGGATCAGCATAACTGGTACGAATACATCCTATACTGACTGCACTACATGACCTCAATCACAACAACCAGTTCGAAATTGAATCAAGATTATTCAGACAAAGATGTTTCGTTATCTGTGGCAGCGTCTAAACGGAGAGAAGGGGTCTTGCGGGACGCTGGCGGCCTGGGAGGGGTCGCAGGTGAGGTGTCGGAAGGTGGACCTCACGTCGCCGACGTCACCCCCTGCGTCCACGCCAGCTGTGCATCCAGCACCGTCTGCCACGCATACCACTGCTCATCTGGTTGGCGTCGAGCGACGGCAAAGTATACTACAGGTAGCTATTGGAATTTTTAATCAATAGGGTGTTATAAGTTAAGGTGGCAATACTTGGAATAAGACACTGGGGAACATAACGTGTACAATGGAGGCTTTTGACTTTGCTAGTATAAGTCTGATCTGATTAATTAAATGGTGCTTTATCTACAAAAAGATAACATAAAAAAGTTACTTTTAACAGTAGCTTTTATTCTTTTTCATGAATTAATATTTTAGTTCTTTGTTTGATGAAAATGTCGGTAAGAATCTCTTGAAATAAATAAATTAAAACTTTCGTGGAATTTTCAAAACTTAACAGTCTTTAACTTGAATTTATTTCTCTCGAAGACAAAACCATAAATAGCACAAATTCTGCAATAAAAACTTATTGCTAGGGAGCAATAAATTCTTATTACAGAATTGCCACACACACATACCTGCTTCAATATTATCCGCCAAAAATCACAATATTTGGACAACAATTTTCTTTATAATTCTACACACACGCTTTCATCTACAAAATTAATTGGTTCATGGTTTTCTTAGTATAAGGTACGACGCCTTGTCTAGTCCGTTGTTCTGGTTTCCCCTTATTAAATATTCACAAATAGGGAGCTTTAAAGGGCTCTAGGATCGTTTGTTAACCCAACTGTTTCATCAATTTCCTGGCCTACATTTGAAAATGTATAAACAAAATTAGTATATAGTTAAATACTAGTACTTTTCACTCGTAATTTCTCTAAATTTGTTTGTTTTATAATCAAGAGATTATTTTACTTTTTTATTACTGCCTCCCTCCCGTTTCTCCTTTCTTTTTCCTTTCTTGCGTGATCTCAGGCCATGTTTCACCCGTGAACGTGTTTCTTTTTTATATTTTCACATTTTAAAATATATTAAAACTGGAAGAGCTTTGACTGCATTTTTTTCCGTTTGGAGTATCTTATCCGAACTCAACACTCTATTTCAAACATTTCACAAGATGTTCTTATTAACGCTGCGTCTTTCGTCAGGATTATTCCATTTTTATTTCTGAATAATAAATGGTATCTTTCTTTACAGGTTGCCTGGTTAGACGCTGACACCGGCCAAGAGAGAGTGCTCTGGAGGGAGATCGACAAACTCTCTCGCGTGGTGTTCCCTGCCTTATTCCTCCTCTTTGTCACCATGTACTGGCCCGTTCTCCTCCTGAAGACCAAGACTTCTTCATAACAATTAGAGTCCTTGGGTGTTACTGTCGCTGCCTGAAAAGCATTGTAAAAAAATCAATGTGATAAAAAAGCCATATCAATGCCTAGTATTGTCGATGTTAGTACAAATAAACGGTTTGAATCGATTAGGTTATTAGGCATTTTGAGTAAAGAACTTTCGTGATGGCGCGACGCAAACTAAATTGCGTCGATAGGCGATATTGCGCACGTATGATCTACGAAATTTAAACTGCAAATCTTTCGAATTGCAACGTATTGCGTCCATGTAAACGTACTTGCAATTTTGCTTATTAAAAGTTGCTTATCGGTGTGGCATAAATTGAATCGCGTCGAGCCATCAGGTAGGTAGCTAAGTTCTAATGAAATATTATGAAATGTTTGATGGAGTTCTAAAAAAGAATTGTGTGGATCTGGTTTTATAAAGTATTTTCATGATTTCGGACCAATTCTTTGATCGAGACAATTACGTGTGAGGACGACAGCTATTTAAAAATATATACAGAACAAAGCGTTTACAATCACTATATAAACTAAAAATAGAAATGGATCTAATATCGAGCCTTGAGGAACGCCCATTGTAAAGGCTGTCTGTATATTTTAAATTTTAACCCATGATTTTTCTAAAGCGGGATTTTGACCAACGTTTTTCTTGACTGAATTATCCATGCGACAGAAGAGAAGGATATCAAAATAACACAATTTTGCTGTATCAACACAATTCCAAGAAATACGGGATTTTAGCAAGAGAATGTATAAAAGACGTTTTATTTTAAAATGGTGGTGGAATTTTGAGTGTAGATATAGCTATAAGTAGTTGCTTTAAAAGATTTAAAAAATTAAACATGAACGTACCAAAATAATGCACAAAATATTAACTAATGTAGAAATGTTTTGAATTTAAAAAGATTCTGATTTGTATTTTCAAAAATAAAAATATTTTAAAGGTAAACTGACATTAATTTATTTAAAAACAAGTTTAAAACTCGTAGTTATTTTATTGCACAGAGCACAGAGACACCTCAGCGGCCATATACAAAAACAAATGAAGTCAAAAGTGAATAGGTTACTTCTAGGCAAGCGTGCTTCACCGTCGATAACGTCATCGCTTACCATCAGGTGAGATATTGCTCAAACGAGAGCCTTTCAATAATAAAAAATGCTTTTCAGTGAGTGTCACCGTTTACTTATAGGGATAGACGGCCTGTGAGAATTCTGTGGCCTTAGTGGGAGTTTTTATACTTACTCGATTGCGTTAACGTAAACGTCAATTGAAGCTGGTTAAGCATAATCTGATAATAATATCACGTTTGTAATTAATCTTGCAAACTTATAAATTATCGATATCAATATATGAAATTATCTGTTTACAATTAAACAGATCATTTCAAATACAAGAAATTCAATATGCCATACGATTAGACAAAAGTTAACGTTTACTAATAATCGTAGAAAAAAATATTATTAGTAATGGCGTCCAGCTGCTTCCGTGCTCTGTGTTCTATTGTTATTATAGACATAAGGTGCTCATAGATAAGCTATTTATTAGAGCATTTGTTATATACATGTTGTTGTTTTAAAGTCAAGTTGTAATCTCATTAAAAACAACGGTTTTTAGGATTTAATATTAAAAACACGTGTTTACACTATTATCCATTAAAGTAATCAACTTTATAGTGTTTAAGGATTTATTTTTAAAACATCATAATATTTATTTTTTATAAAAAAGAACAACGAAACAATGGTGTTTTTTTATAAATGGAAGATAAAATGTTTCAAATTAAATTTAAAAAACATCTTTATGATTTTAAAATAACAAAATAAGATATTTATATTTTAAATAAGGTGCTTACAAGTCATCAGCGTCATGTATGGTATAGTGTCGCAATCATTATCAGCTTTAAACCATTGTGATAGCTTAATATAATGAGATTTTATATTTAAAAAATATTATTAATTTCATTGGTCTATGAGTAAACGAAGGTATAGTAAAGTGTAGGTAGGTACTTTAATTTTCATTCTATTTATTTTCTAAATTATGCTGTGTATTTTGTCATGAAAACAAAAATATTATCTTTTATTTTATCACTAAGAAAAATAAACTTGTATCCTCCTTTTTCAAATATTTATCAAACTAATAGATGCTTGGAGGCTTTTTATTTAAAAAAGAGGTACAAAACATACTTTATTTTATTAAGTTGGAAAAGTATGATTCATAATTTTAAGGTACACAAGATTTATATTAAACACTAAATTTGCAGAGCGTTTTGGGAGGGGTTATTATAAAATAAAAACTAGATATGTATTATAATAGGAAAACCTAATTTTCCTCTGTCCATTGTTGCAGTTATATTGTACAGTATATTTATAATAATAAAGATTATTTATTATTATGCTTAAGTGCTAAGGGTACAAGCTCATACGTCACGGATCCCTTAACTGTTTGACGTTTTTATGCGCAAAATTATATTTAGGATATTTTTGTTCAACACTGAGAAAAATTGTATTGATGAATTAATAAAAAATTGTTTTGTCTTTATTAATAATTGTTTTCTTTAAGCATGCTGTATATTGCTTCGTCTTGCTTTTAGTGAATCAATCTGCTGACCCTTTTCCGAAAAATGTATATTGGCGTCGGCTCCCAGTCTAACCAGATGCATCTGATAACGAGCTAAGCAACCATCTAACCTAGGCAACCCAGTAACTGGGTAACACGATACCAATTGGCAAGACTGGTGTCAGAAAGCCAGGAAACTGGCTGACGTTATGATTGATTTTTGGTGAATGCCCGAGTAAAATAATAATGATCTCACGGCCTGCATCAGGTAGGAGTTGGGTACTTCATCATTATCATAATTTAAGCCGAAAGAGCTCCTCCTTCAATTTCCTCAGGTGTAACGGCATATTCGAGAGCCATGATCCTCGCCTCTGTTCTTTTGGTTGGACGCGAAATCTTCACGTCCAATTCGGCAAGTACATCCTCGCATACGGCTGACAAGCATGTCAGCCTTGTTGGAAGATACGGTGACCGCGATGGTAATAATCATTCCGCCATCAGCACCCCTCTTTTTAACAGACTTCATAAAAAGGAAAAGGTTCTAAATTCGTCAGAATCTTGTTTTTGTTTATGTTCCCCGATTATTCAAAGACGCCTGGACGGATTAGGAAAATTCTTCTTAATCAAATGTAAAATAGCAAAAACGCATCATTATCAAAACTATGCAAAAAAAAAAAAAAATCAAATGTCAAATAAAATAATGCATGTCAAATATAAAAATTAATCAAATGTCAAAATGAAAAATATCAAATAAATGTCAAATAGGATTAATGTAAAAATAGAAAATCTATATAAAAAAATCAATAAAATGTCAAACAAAAGTTAATACAAATCAAATCAATGTAAAAATTATCAAATGTCAAAATTGCAATAAAATATATGTCAAACAAAGGATTCTTCCATAAATTCGTTAATATTATAGTAGGCCCTTTTACTTAGAAACGACTTTAGTTGCTTCTTTATTTCTACATTATTAAGCTCCCTCCAACTTTTGGGTAACTTATTATAAATCGTAGGAGCCATGCAAAAAACACTTTTGCGCATAAGTGCCGTCCTACTGCTATGCAGACAGAGCTGATTTTGATCACGCATGTTTCTTGGAAATTTATCTTGCATACATTTTGTTAGTCTTTAGTATTAGAGTTAGCATTGTCGGACCATACAGCCCAAATACTAAAATGCCCAATAAGCACAGTATGTTCTTTTAATCGGTGGACTAGGAGAAGACGTGACTTTAATAATAACAACATTAATAAATTTAAGACCTATCTGCAGAGTCTGACATTTTCTGAAATATATGAAGCAAATGAACCTAATGTAGCTTTTAACTCGTTTTTAGATATATTCTCCTTACTATATAACCAATGCTTCCCCGAAAATATCGTTTTAGTAAATGTCCATAAAAAACAAAAATGGGTATCACGTGGTATTAAGAAATGCAGCGAGAAGAAACGGCAATGATTATTAGTTTAACTCAACGAGCTCAAAACAACCATAAAATAAAGACATCAAACAATAAATCTAAAACAACGTGGCAAATAATAAATCAATCAAAGTTAAATATTCCTAATAATAATATCAACAAACTAAGAATTAATAATAATGACATTATCTCCGATCCAAAATGCATTTCGAATCTTTTTAATGATTATTTTACTGACAAGATTCACCCCAATACTGATTCGGGAAACAGAGTCACGAGATATATTATAAACAGGAAGGATTCTATATTTATGGCTCCATGTTTGCCAAAAGACGTATTAAGAATCACTTTAGCCCTAAACAATACAAACAGTGTCGGTTTTGATGGCATCTGCACAAAAATACTTAAAGCAGTAGCCGAGGAGATTTGTTGCCCTTTAAGTCATATCATAAATTTGTGTATAAGCGAAGGTATTTTTCCAGACGCTTTGAAAACATCTGTTATAAAGCCATTGTTCAAAAAACAAGATAGAGAATTAATGGAATTCTACAGACCAATTGCATTGATTTCAATATTCTCAAAAATAATTGAAAAATATATTTATAATTAACTCAATTTATATTTAGACACAAATAAAATTCTTTGCAACGAACAAAAAGGATTTAGGAAAAACAAGACAATTAACATGGCAATTTACGATTTTTTGTATACGGTTATAAAAAATATGGATACAAATACTCCAGTGTGTGCGGTATTCTGTGACATGACTCAAGCTTTTGATTACGTGGACCATAACATTTTAATGAAAAAGCTTGATGCTTATGGTGTAAGAGGAAATGTCTTTGAGCTCTTAAAATCATACCTCAACAACAGAAAACAAATAACCGAAATAAACAGATTAAACATAAGCACAAAACGGGAGGAAATATTTCAATCCGAGGAACGTAATATTGTCTATGGAGTTCCACAAAGAAGTATTCTAGGGCCACCGCTTTTTACAATTTACATTAATGACTTTCCAAAGGCAATCAAACATCCGATGACACTGTTTGCGGATGATAGTACAATAACAATACCGTGTATTCATAGAGAATTTTATAAACAAGACATAAATGAAACATTACATGAAACTATAGAATAGTTAGACAATAATCATTTAAAAATTAATTTAAGTAAGACCATGATAATGCATTTTTGCCAACGCGCACAGACTATTTCCAATCTTGACATAACATATAATAATATTGCAATTGACACAGTTTATACAACCAAGTTTCTAGGACTGACAATAGATAGTAATTTAAATTGGAAGGATCACATAGAGACTCTGACTAAAAGAATAAGCAGTAGTGCTTATGCCTTGTACTTCCTGTCTCGAACGGTTAATATAGACGCGCTATTAACAGCTTACTATGGGCTAAGTGAATCTGTTCTCAGATATGGGATTATCTTTTGGGGTAACTCAGCTGATAAAGAAGTTGCATTTAAAGCACAAAAGAGGTGCCTTTGAGCGATGTTTAAGTTAAAAACCGCTGATAGTTGTAAACCCTATTTCATCCGCTATAAAATATTAACATTGCCGTCTCTTTATATTCTGGAAACGGTAATGTTAAAATTATGCGCAAAATTGTCAATACATGTGTTGCTCTTAAGACGGGTCGGCTGATAAAGCACCAATTTCAAGTTAAAGCCTAATAACATATTTTCGAATTCTATAGATTGTTTAGTTTTTTTCAGTACATCTATGTTAAAATCTCCCGCTTAAACAATATTTTTACAATCCTTTTTATTTAAAATATGTAATATTTGTTCCAATTTACTAATAAATTCATTAAAATTATTTGGTTTTGGTACTCTATAAACACAGACACATACGATTTTGTGGGTAATCAGTTCAATGGCGCAACATTCAAAGACACCACTGTAGATATTTTTGCTATTTTTGGCAGTTTTCTCCATTGATGACCGGACCTCAATAGTATACATGCCCCACCTCTTTTGGTCTCTTTACGACTGAAGCAAGCAGCTAAGGAGTAATTATTTAAATTCAGATGTTTTTCATAACTTTCCATCATGATGTGCTCCGTAATGCATAAGACATCCACGCCTATGTTTTCATCAATTAATTCATTGAGACAAACTGCAAGTATTGGTGCACGATGTATAGATGTTTGGTCAAGAAAAAAATGATCTCCAGTATTATTAATGTCATTTAAATTGTAATCAATGTCAATGTTTTTCATAATATCAGTAACTAAGTCAAGTAAATCCTTAAAAATAGTATGTAATCCAAGTTTATTAATTTTGCCAGAGTACTTATTAAACATGCTGTAGTCATATTCCAGATTAAGGTTACTGTCCAAAAGGTGTGCGTGACCATGCGTCATTGTACCTAAGTATAAAAGATTATTAAATGTCTCCACTCTACAGTTGAATAAATTAGTGTCAAATGGATACTTATATGTTGGCATACAGATTATTATGTTCGTTTGTTGCACTGCTTGCAGTACCTCTCGTATATGAAAAATAATGGCATAATAATCGTTAGTCCTCTTGAAGTCTTCTTCCCCGAGCAGAATAATGCAGAAGTCATTCATCGAATAGTTTATTAACTTTGTCTCCAGACCGCTTAGAAGATGTTTTGTATTTCCATGCGATTTTAAACAATGACATACACCGAACTTATTTTGGAAAGTGCTTTCAGCTGTTGATAGTATGTCGTATTTATTATCTGAACTAAGTAAACATATTTTACGTTTTGGTTTCGTTTTTTGGTGATCATCGCTTATGACTGGGTTGAGTTCTCCTTGATTTTTCGCGAGTTTTTGGGCTCTTGAACATTCTGGTTCCTCTAATGGATGTTCACTGGTTAGCGGTAGTAATTTTGGAGGTGTAACACATACTTTCGGAGTCCTTGAAACATGTTTCTTCTTTGCAGATTTTGGTTTTGGTGTACGAATCGTTTTATCCCCTGTGCAGACTTTTTTATAATTATTTATTATTTGTTTGCATTTTTCGAGTTCTTGTTTTAAAGTAGTGTTTTCCATGTTTAAGTTAGTAACTTCCTGGTTTGCAATCTGGATTCGCTGTCTGAGTGCGAATATGACCTCTCCGATTTGGCAGATGATCCTTCTCTTACCGAAACCGTAATAGCTACTGTCGTGGAAACCCTGGGTAGATTAACTGGCTGTTTTTTACGCTTTGTAGGAGTAGACATTGCGCAGATCGAGCACCTGGCTTCGCGCTGATTTAGGGAGTCTTTACAGTCTTGACCTTAATATAAGATAAGTAACAGGTAGTTGCACGCAAGGATCACTCAAACACCAGCGAGTCGGTAGCTCAGTCAAGTTAACTGAACACCCGAAATGTCACTTTGAAGGTCGACTCTCGCTATTGGCTGACGAGAAGAACGCGGGGCGCCGCGCGGGTGGGCGGTAGTGGGTTCGATTGAAATTTCGGGTGCTCAGTTATCTTAACCGAACTATCGTCAAGTTACGTCACGGAGGAAATAGTGATGGGCACGTGTATATGTCGATTGTAGGTATGTGCGGGCGTAAGATAAAGTACTTAAGGGTAAACTAGTCAACGGCACGAACTATTTGGCGGCGGAGCTAAAATATTTTCTGTCTCATCCGACATCACGCACGAAAGAGATAGACGCTGTGATGAGCAGTAAGAAGCTAGTTTGAATACGTATACACACTCATAACGCTGTGTGACGTGCATGCGTAATTTCATTGAAGAGCGCCGATAGCGGTGTGTGTTTCACTTCATGTTATGACAACATAAACTCATAGATACAAATAGATGTGTGTAACGTAATTAGAAGGCACTCAATTTACTTGTTATTATGCACCCAAACTTACTCGCGACTTTGCCAACTTGACAATAAGATCTCTTGCGAAAATGTGCATTGACGTAGGTATTGTTATTATCAACAAGTAATTTTATTGATTTGACTTTTAAATTATTTTTGGCGGAGGCGACGACAGCGCAGCGGGAGCTGCTTGCGCGCTTATTGAACCTTATGCCCTTATTTATAAGAATGAAGTGTTTGAGCGCCAAGTCGGTAGATTTTATGTTGGCACGCCGGTCGCTAGGGCTTCGCTGATTGTAGGTATCGTACCAGCGCGTGCGGAAAGCTAGGCTCTATACTCACGGGTGTAGGTCATGTTTTTGTATTTTATTTCAGGCTGTGCAAATATTACAATGCAATATAAAATGTTAAATAGGTATTTACTTACCTTAGCTAGTTAGCTATAACCTATAGGCGACTCCCCGTAAGTAGGAGGTATTCATACCAGCCAGAGTCAGGATAACTGCTTTTTCGACAGCGCCAGTTTGATGTAAGACTTGTTTTCTAGGTAAGTAAGTATTTAGGTTCATCTTATAAAAAATAATGTTATTTTGTAAATTGTTTGTTTACAATAGCGGTTTGAAATATTCTGTTTGTTATCACAATACAAGAGATAAAACTTACGCATTTTTGGCTTCATTCATTACCTACTTAGTAACTTAGTCGCGGGATAGTAATCGGTATTGTGATACATTCAATGATTTTGAGCAATTTAATTTAAAGTTGTTTGGATAACAAACAACATTTTTGCCGACTTTACCTTACTGGTTCGATTCGGCAGCTATGACGTCACAATAAGGCGCGAGGGCCATCCTATTTTTTAGTTGAAACGCATAGTGGTAGGCATCTAGGTAGGTATTAGATACTACGTCATGTCACAAAGTAAACAGTAGCTTCGTTTCGAGTAGTCGAGCCAAGCTTGTGAGTGTCGGCACGCATAGCAGGTATACAAATAAAAAAATAATCATCAAAATCGGTTCACATTAAAAAAAGTAGGTATTTAGGTAGGTACAACAAATTATAAAAAATACAGTCAAATTGAGAACCTCCTCCTTTTTGAAGTCGGTTAAAAAATAGCTTCCTTTTGTTTTTGTCCGCCGCGGAAGCCGAGCCGATATAACAGATAGGTACTTACATAATAATGAACTGCTTCTATAATTAGGCACGACTATCGAAAATCAAAACTACATAATCTAATTGGAATCTATATACATAATTCTATGTAAGTGAACAAATATATACAACAGAACTCTTCAATAAACAACGGCAAATCTCTCAGGATTGCTGCAATCGCATATCTGTTTATTGTATACGCCATTTCATAACATAACGTCAAGCCGTTAGGCTCTAAAGGGGTACGCAGATATGTACAGTTCACCCTGGTAGGTACACTCTCATTGCGGTTGTTATTCAGGTAATTTATTCAGGCATAAATTTAGGCATTATTGGCTCAGATTTTCTCTAATCTGAGATTATAGGTAAGTACCATATTGAACTTGCTCTTTATGTACACAACTAAAAAGTGAAAAATATAAAACGAAGAAACAAAAACATCGACTTCCGAAATTGGAGTTATTTTTCACTATGTAGTGTTTATATTTGGAAGTCGGTAGTATTTTTTTGTAAAAAATACTTTCTAAATAAAGATGAAGATAGGTACGATACGATAAGATACTATCCTAAAACTCCACTTGAAATAACATTTGACATGTTTCCAAATATTTTTACAGTCCGTTCAACCGATTTTGAGTTCTATCCCGTAAACATAAGGATGACATAAAAAGCATAAACCTGTTACCAAAACCAACTGTTTACTACAGCTACCATTTGTCGTATCACCAACGCAATAGATGTCAAAATCGGTTGGACGGGCTGTAAAATGGGCTAATTTAAACGTCTAATGTTTTCGCAAATGGAGTTGTAGGTAATTTATAATTCTAAAATTTTATAAATGCGCGTGAAACATTAGAATTATAAGTCAGTGTTTAGGTATAAAAGTCATGTCAAGCGCCATCATGAATTGTATAAACTAAATTCAATAAAAGATTCAACTTAGAATCCAAAGTCCAACGCCAGGGTCAGTAAAATTTGGGACCAATTCAAAATAATCAAAACAAAACATAAAGGATTATCGGAATCCAAAGTTCAAGCCAGGTGTCAATGTTATAAAATATTATACGAATACGTTATCGTCGATAAATATCAGTTACATAGGTACACAGCACGCGCGTAATTACGGTGACGTATTATACAGACAACGGCCGATTGAGGCCCACCGGGGCAACCGGGCGCGGGCGCCGGGCAGCATCTATACTAATGAGCGTGTGTGTGTGTACGCGCCGCACGCGCCACCCCTCCGCCCCACTGACCGGGGAGGAAATTTGTAGCGAAATGGAAGATGATTCAGAACGAAAACGAGCGCGCGAAATTTTATAAACACACCTTTGGGAGTCTAGATTTCATGAAAAAACTACTGAATGTATCTGATCAAAATAAAATTATTTGGATTGTTGAATTACTAATCTATCCCTGTATGGAGGCCGTTTTTTAATTTTCCTTCTTCTTATGGTATTTATTTGCGCCCAAAGATACGTTAAAATTAGTGTTGAAATACGGAACTTTCGACGCTCATAACTTTCAAATATATGATATTTTTATTTTTTCGGCTCCATACAGGGCTAGATAATGATGAGACAATTCGAAATCTTTTTTTATTTTGAAAGTACATCGTCAAACAGTGGAGTAATCTCTAGACTACGTTTGTATGGAAGAATTTTTAACTTGTTTACCCTTAAGGGCTGTACTCGTTAACATCACCATTATTTTCTCTTATCCGAATTTATTTACGGGTCGACGTGACATGCTTTTCAGAAATTGAATTTTAAATTTAAAAAATCCGAATTTTGACAAACCATTTTGTATGATTTTCTTGGCTGAGTCAAATTACGTTAGTTGCTACAGAAGATAAAAAAAAACAGAAAGAATTAGCAAAACAAATTCAAGAAATATGGTACTTTAGAGAATTTTAACCTGAATGTAGCTAATTCTGTAAGTAGTTGCTTTAAAAGAATTTTAAAAACTTTAAACAAAGAATGAAGTATTAAGCAATAATGTAAGTTTACTTAACTACCCTCATTCTGATTTAAATTTGTCTCAAGCGCCTTTTATCAATAAGGAGCAACAAGTTTCTAGACAGGAAAATTTCCAGAATTGCTGCTATACTCACGACAGGCGTCGGTCGCGTAGATAAGAATTTCTCAGATATACAAAACAAAACAGAAAAATAACACTGCCCAGAGATGGTAAATATATTTAAAGACAGGCTTGAGATTCTTCCAAAAAAACTAACCTATCACAATGAGCGTAATAAATATTTGCGTTGAATTCAATTAGAAAACAAAATAAGTAGGTGCCAGACGGTAGTAAAAGTTTTTTTTTACTTGTAAAATTGGTACAATGTTTGCAGAATTTTTGTGCTTAAACAATTGTTGAACCAATTAGAGATATAAATATTAATTTTGATTACTACAACATTTTGAGTGATCTTTGCGGTTAGTCATCCTTATGAATAATGCATGAAGAATCTTCAACACTGTTGTTGACAATATACCTACTCGTAAATGACGAATTTATCTAAAAGCATGTCAGGGCCGTCACACTGGTGCACCAGTGGGCCATCACAATGGCTTCACACTTCACGCATTGCGCACAACCCACAGACTTCGTGGCTACGCTTAACAAACATTTAGATTAGTCCAGAATGTTATTACAATAGACACAGTGGATTTATGTGTCTCTGAAGTTGGCTACAAGACCCTGCGCCGTTGCTATTTTTGTGTCAATGTTGAAGTATAAGATAGCATTATATAACTTTCTTTCGCTTACGTTTGTCAATGATAAACTGTTTACTTGCACAATGGTTCGCAGAGCCTAACTACAGAGACACAAAGGTCCGCTGTGACTACCTTACTATCCTTTAGAAGTTCTATTTAGTGAGAGAATATTTATGACTGGACATAATTATTCATTAAACTGTAGCAGGCCTAGAACAATAACGCAGTAGCAGGTTGGAAATGTCAGCGGGTCACTTATAACAGCCGCAAAAACAACATTTGTTGGGGCAGCCTGAACAACAAAGTAACTTACTTTCATTGAGGACTTGTAATTGGTGTTTTAAATTTAATTGAATACAAAACGAGTTATTTTACATAAACATTCCCGAAAAGCTAAAGCAAGCTGAAATGGTAATACATCAGCCTTAACCGAAGAGCCAAAGACTTTTGGAATAGACTGATATGTTCATAAGTGTATAACTTCGTGGACCTTTTTTTTGAACAGCTAGCAGCTGGAGCAAATTGCGTGATCGGTGACAGGATTATGAGATAAGGTCGCGACAAAAGAGGAAGGAGAGGTCGTTGTCTAGGTCAGAGACGGAATTTTTTTATTGATTGCTGTGCCGTTATTTATAAAATTATGTCGAATGTGGTCATGACATGCCGTCAAAGAATCCTGACTTACCCCTGGTTTCTCAATACTCGATTATCGGTCTGTTAACGTAATCGAGGAATAATCGCCGGTTATTTGCTGTGATTGGCTGTTGAAAATTCATTCAACCATTCATAGCAGATAACGTGTGCTTGATAATTTGTCACATTTATTCTGCGATAATTTTGCGGTGAGAAACCGGCCTTAGTAATTTAACACGCTGAATACCTTAAAATGCTGTTGAAGTTAACAGTTACTGTGAATTCAGCTGTTGAAAAATAGATACCGTATCTGCTAGGCTCAAGTACATAGATTCATTATTGTCGGGTTTGAATTATTTCGTCAACTCTCTCGTATTCACCAACTCCGGGTAGACTGAAAAGTCGAAGGAGTTTCCTGCGAACTACACAGGCAATCCAGGACAGGCCGCCTGAGGAGAGGAGAAAGTTGTGGGTGGAGAAGTGCCCACCACCCCATGACTTTGTTGAGCCCAAGGATCTGCCGCTTGGTCATGAATTGCAGTGGCCTGTATGGAAGGCATTGAATCGGCTACGTACCCAAGTAGGCCGGTGCAAATATAATTTGGCAAAATGGGGGATTATAGATTCGTCCAACACCCGGTGCAAGTGTGGTGCCCCTGTACAGACTATGTCCCACTTGCTGGAGTGTCCTGGCTGTCCGTTCACTTGCACCCTGGAAGACCTGTACAGTGCTTCTTACGCTGCAATAAGTGTGGCCACCTACTGGGCCCAGACAATCTAATTAAATGTGCTATCGAAACGAAAAGAAGAAGAATTATTTCGTCGTGTGCCACAACTTCCACGCGTCAACTGTTACAGCCGCCCTGGTTGAGGCAGTGGTCTGGAACATTCAAACTTTTCCAAACCTCACGAAACAGCTGTACCATTTTTAAAAACGTAATTTCTACAAACGACAGAATAAAAAGTGAAACACTTGCTTGACATTTTCAACGCAGAATACTTTCTTTTTAGCAGGTTCAGGTAAATTAAGCTGTGACTAACACTTGGACAATGCCGTAAGAAAGTTAACCTAGTGGCTTGAGCCTTCTTTTTTTTACCGTTATACCATTGTATATTTGATTTATATTTTAGAAGCGACTGGTAAAACAAGAATGAAACGTACTTACTATATGTCTCTCGCTAAACGTTCGAGTAGGTTCGCCTTTCCCACTGCAGGGCAAAGACGTCTTCTCAAACCTATAGAAAAGGCAGGAGCATAATTCAGCACGCTTGCTCAATGCGGTTAGGTGATTAATGGTGAAGTGTGGAGTAAACATGCATTAGCAAAAAAGCTTCTCCAGCCAAAACACGTATTCCTACTTGCTCTTAAATGTCTACTAACGATCATGTCGCTCACGTTAAGCAAAGTGGAAACATGGTGGACATCCCACCCATACGCACAAAACGTTTTGGGAACAGTTTTATTATGCGTACAGCTAAGGAGTGGAATTCCCTGCCGGAGTCTGTGTTTCCCGATAGCTACAATCAGGCAAGCGTGCTTCACCGTCGACCACATCATCGCTTTCCATCAGGTGAGATAGTGGTCAAGCGCGAGCCTATTGATAATAAAATAAAATAAAGTGAAAATATAGGGCAAAATAGTACAAATATATGTAATAATTTTTTGTATAATTTTTTGTATGTACATAATTTTTTCGTACATTATCGACATTTTATTGAAGCCTTTGTAAATTAATTTATTTATTTATTAAAAATTAATGCACAAGTACAAAGGTGGACTTAATGCCTCAGGCATTTTCTATCAGTCGACCTTAAGGACCTTAGGAAATTCCAGAACATGACTTAATTTGGCTTCGGTATTTATTACAAGACATTCTTGAAATGTCTGATTAAAAAAAATACCTTACATTTTATCATGTATGTTCCGTATGGTGTCAGACGTAATGAATCTCACCATCCCATATCTTCCCGTGGCTGTTGTAAGACGTGACTGAGGGACACACCAGAGAATGGGCAGCCGCGTTCTCTGTGCACTTTGACAATGACCTGGCAACACATAACAGGCGAACACTCCGGACCGACGAAAATATTACAGGACTATGCCCCGACCTCAGTACACCTGGACGATGAGGTAGAGACCGTATATGGATATCTCTAGATGCATGCATCTTTTCAAAACTAACTTCACCGTTGTCATGGGAGACTTTAACGCGAAACTGGGCAAACGACACGAGGATGAGCTACAAGTGGGGGAATTTGGAGTTGGACGTCGGAACCACCGGGGTCACCTACTGGCCAGTTTTATGAAGAAGGAACATGGAATAATAATATTCTATGGAATATCTTTTGAAAATGGAATCACCTCGGCCTCTATGGAAATTGGCGAGAGCCAAACCTCGAATTATGACTTTTAACTTAGTATATTCAGTTGGATGTCTGCGAATGCATTTCCTCTTACAGCACTGTGGTTTATTTTAAATTTATCTGAAGGATATTTAATTATTCAATTTTTGATCATCATAACTTAACTTCAGAATGCATATGTAACGTGTTTACGTACTTCGAGCAAATTTCGTCTGAGTATACCCAGACAAATTTGACTACAAAAAATGAATTATCTAAAACTAGCTTCGGCCAGCGACTTCGCCCGCGTGAATATCGAAAATTATCTCGAGGGAACGAATTCCCGGGATAAAAAGTATCCTACGTGCTATTCCAGTCTATAATCTATCTCTGTGCCATATTTCATTAAGACGTTCCGTTCAGTAAGAAGTTTTTTCGTAAAAGAATAACAAACTGGTTGACGTGTACAAATGCCCATAGAATCTCTCGATCTCCCTCAGAAGCTCCGGTTTGGCGGATACGATCCTGCCATCAAAGGTCTTCAGTTTTTTGTGAGCTGGCTCTGCCCAATATTCAGATCTCTTGCAAAGACCTTGGAGCCTTTATTCTGCTCAATCGCGTCTTTAATACTTTCGGTATTAAAGCGGCGGAGCTAATTTTTCAAGGACTTTGAGATCCGTCTATTTAGCTGCAGGTATTTCAAAGCATTGTCTAAAGATTACAGGCTCATCTCACGCCTCTCCTTCATGAGCTTCAGAATAGGATCAGATAGCTTTTCGTTTCTATCTTTACGACGGGACCTAAAAAACTTAGACCCAACCGTATGGACAGATTTCTTCTTTCTTTCACGAACCCATCGCTGTCTTCGTCCACGGCAGCTCCCTAGGCACTCAAAACGATTCTGGATTTCGAGCTAAAAGCTCTCGCGGTTTTGGATCTGGATCTGTGTTGGACGGAGCGTAGACTTCATTAGTCGAGGTGAGACCTTTCAAGCTTGATATTAATGTTCAATGTGCCTCTTCCCATGCGGTGATCGCTCCGGTTTTCACCGAATTGATCACAGAGACATTATTGAACATTTGCTTTTTTGTTGACATGATGAGGTCAATCTCGTTTTTAGTTGCACCATCGGGGCTCTGCCAGGTCCACTTCCTGTGCTCACCCTTTTTGAAGAAGGAGTTCATTATATTGACTAAAAAATTAAGATAATTATATACTGTGCCTCTATGTTTTCCTTTTTGATGATACATTACTTTAAGAAGTCTGAACCCTCAAAATCTGCTCAATATTGCGCTGTCAACAGAGGCCTATTGAACAATAACAACTATAAACAATTTGGTTATCAAATAAAGTATTTCTATTTCTATATTTTTTATTTAATTTATGGAGATATCTTTTAAATTTATCCCATACTGGAGGAGGAAACTGGTTGCGGGAAGGCGCTGGATGCGAGACGCATAGGATCTGTCAATGTGGCGACGCCTGGGGGAGGCCTATGTCCAGCAGTGGACGTCTTTCGGCTGAAATGATGATGGAGGAGGAAATAAGCGAGAGCCAAACCTCGTATTACGACTTTTTACTAAGGAAATTCAGTCATAGCTCTCTACCCACATTTCCTCTTATGGATCTTTTGGACACCCCTATTGCCCTAGTTATGTTTAAGTCACACATAAAAGGGGTGAGTCCATTGCCACAACCAGGCACAAATCCAGCCTTCGAGCTGCTATTGACAAATTCCAGATGGAAAAAATCTTTTATTTTTCATTGTATCACGCTGTTCAACCGGACTTTCCATGTGGAGACTAAACTAGAGCCTCCAGCCAGGCTCAAAAACTTAACCTAAGCCACCACGCTGAGGGCTATCCCCTATGGGATACGAACCTCGGCTTAGGTCGTCGCTGGTGGGGACAACTAAAGCTGGATCTTGATTAAGTGATTCTCCCATCCGTTCGGAAATTACCTACGTGGAGAAGAACATATGAGAAAGTCTAATAATTTAACTATTGCTCAGCTATTCGCGGGCTGGCCGGAAGAAAAAAACCACCATTAGATCATTTAAATACACGTGCATTTGTCTAAGTTAACTCACATAAAAAATATAAATTTTATGACCAATTACGTCACTCAGATCCAAGAAAAACTAGTTAGGTGTTAAGAATTTGATTTTTTTAATTATCAATTGCAACTCAAACTTGCGTACTAAAGGTTCCGTTCTGGTAAAAAAAGAGAGTCGAGTAATTAATATGTATGGGTGAGGAATGTGTATGGGTGGAGAGGAAGGGACAGGTCAAAAAAAAGGTAGACGGATTTTGTGAGAAGTCATATTAATGAAAAGGGAGTCAGTGATAGCGTGACGGTTGGCAGGACGGAAGGGAAGAATAAACGTGTTGCGCCGATAGCCATTGATATATATATATGCTGTTGCATAGATTAGGGACGTTGTTTACACTCATATATGTTAAAAACATATTAATGAACTTATAGACGAGCCGGGCTAAGCAATACGGTTCCGCTGGAACCCTGTGAGTACGGAATCCCAAGATATAAAATAAACTAGCACGTGTAAGATAAAGTTATTAAAGAATCTGCTCTCATCACCTACATTGTAAAGATCTAAGTACAAAACAGAAGATAGTTCATGGACTCTTAATTTATGAATTTAAGTTAAACTAATTCAAAATTGTGGATTGAAAAAAAATATTGACCAATTTGACCCAAGGAGTTCTTCTAGGGTCCTTTTTGGCATATTTTTTTTATTAGTTTATTATTTTAGTTTATTAAAATGGCCCAATGAGGGCAAGTGTGGCTTCTGATATCGATAACACAACACATAACTTCAAATGAAATGTAAAAGTTGTCTGACCAAAAATTTAAGCAATTTTTGGTCAGCCGAACTAATTTGTCTTATTTTAAATAGTTTTAATCTTGTTGTAAATAATAAATAAAAGAAGAACGAAAAAAAGTACTTATTAAAATTGCTTGTAAGTATGTCAAGAAAGTAAAGCTGTTAACAAAGTACAACTTATTAAGTACCTAGTGAAAACTTGACCTTTCACGTTTTTTATTTAGCTACGGAACCCTAAAATAGCATGGTCGTGAGCGGTCACAGCTAGTTAGTAGTTACGTCCGTTTTCTTACGTAAATTATCATATTATGATGATAAATTGTAAAAAAAACAAAGCTAATCCGTTGTCTGTTAAAACATTTTATCTTTCTAAACATATAAAAGAAGAAAGTGACTCACTGACTGACTGACTCACTCACTGACCATCAACGCACAGCCCAAACGGCTGAAGCTTCAATCATGAAACTTGGCACGTAGGTTCCTTTGGTAGTGTAGGTGAGCACTAAGAAAGGATTTTTGGAAATTCCACCCTTAGGGCGTGAAATAGGGATGAAAGTTTATATGCAAATCCGTCAGTTTTAAAGCCAGTATCTTCATATTTTGGGTTTAGGCTGAAGATTAAAAAATAATTTATACGTGTCTCAGCGATTTTGAAGTTTCCACCCCTATGAGGGTGAAAAGGGGGATCAAGTAATGGTCATAATGAAATCATCTAGAGACTTGAAATTTTGCACGTAGATACTTTATACTGTGCAAGCATCCACTAAGAAAGGATTTTTATGAATTCCACCCCTAAGGGGATGAAGGTTGAAAGTCGGTCAGTTTTGATGTTATTATCTTCGAATTTTGGGTTTGGGCTGAAGATTAAATACTAACGCAAATCAAGGTTTGTCGAGATGTATGTATGTCGATGACAGAGATATATGTTGATGATTTAGCATATCGATAAATTATGCCTTTTATTGCTTGCAAACTGCAGATCGGCTACACTTTACGTTTGCACTAAATCCAATACGTTACGATTGCATGCCGCTTCATACGCTGCTAATTCACTTAGTGTCGGGTCCGCTTGGGACTCCAAATCGTAAATAAAATAGTGACGTGCTACACACATACATCCTACTTAGATAACCAGAAAAACGATAATGACTTGTTCCAATCTCAAATATATGTATGGAATATTAAATTAACGTTGTGTCTTGAAGAGACGAGGAACATGAAACTAAATTGCTGCGGTTGTCCCAAAACGCTGCCAATTTGGAAACTATTTAATTGGCGAAATTGATAAGTCAAACAATCGTGTATACCAATATTAATATCGCATCTGTCGTATCTTATGAAGCTTGTCTATGCAGAACTAGCCGCAGCTAAGCCCGCCTGCATATTATTTCCTTGAAGCCGAGTCAGTGCGTGTTAGTTGGCTCATTGGAAATAACCCGATTTGCCCCGAGACGATTCCATTAAAACATTTCGCATCAATAATGCGGTACCTTTCGTTAACGAGTTGACGCGAGTGCTGGAATCGATATCAAAGCAGAATCGTATTCAATACGGTGAGCTATTTTGAATGTAGGGGCTGTAAATACCTTCTAGAAATATTTAAGTGCGCAATTTGCTACAAGTACTTAGGTGAAGAATCGATTGATAGTGAAGGGATAGGGACGGGACAAGGATAGAGCGTATTGATTATAAAGTAGGTAAGTATAAGCCTGTCCTAAGAAACACTTTCACTTTACATTATTTTTATCATCATAATTTTTTACTTTTTCTATACATACCTACTGTTAAAATATGGTAAGGAGAAGCATGTAGTCTACGTGTGCGAAGCCGCGGGTAAAAGCTAGTTTTCTATAAATTTAAAAAGTGACAATCTAGTACTTTACATTGAGGATGTGGTTTTTTTGTATAATTAAAACATTTGCTTTAAAAAAATAATTAACAACACGATATTTTTTCACTTCTTTTGAATACTCCTCCAAAATTTTACCCAGAAACATGTATGGTTAGATTTTCTTCTTAACCTACACAGGGTAAATAAAAAAAATATTTGCTTACAAAACTGTCCAAATGGAGGCACGGCCAGTACTGCGTTAACATTAGGGAATAATATTATACGCCTTAACAAAAATACTTTTATTTCTATTATTAGTGTTTTTGGTTTATCGGGACCGGGTGTCAATAATATCCGAATCTACGTCTGGAATTCCTCAACAAAAACCTGACCTTGATAGATCCGTTGACAATTGAATATTTTTGCCAAAATAAGTACCTATAAGGCTTAGGTAGACATTTATTTTTCTTATAGTGAAATCCTTTTTATTTAGCCGTTATTCTGAATATGATTCTTTGAAGAGTATGTGCGTTTCTGTTACTTTAAAGGACCTAGTCAGGCGGGCCATATTAACGACACGTGACACCTTACTACAAGCGACGACAATTTTGCCCTGGGCCCTATTTCATCATCATGATCATCATTCCAGCCGAAAGACGTCCACTGCTGGACATAGGCCTCCCCCAAGCGTCGCCACATTGACCTATCCCGTGCGTCCCGCATCCAGCGGATCCCCGCAACTTTCACCAGGCCATCGGTCCACCTGGTGGGAGGCCTTCCAACGCAACGTCTTCCGGTTCGCGGTCGCCACTCCAGAATCTTTCTGCCCCATCGGCCATCCGTTCTGCGAGCAATGTGCCCTGCCCACTGCCACTTAAGTTTGGCAATTCTTCGAGCTATTTTTGTAACCCTGGTTCTCTTGCGGATCTCTACATTTCTGATTCGATCACGCAAGGAAACTCCGAGCATAGCCCTCTCCATTGCCCTTTGAGTGACTGTAAGCTTTCTGATGAGGCCCATTGTGAGCGACCACGTCTCAGAGCCATAGGTCATAACTGGCAACACACACTGGTCATAGACTTTCGTCTTGAGACACTGTGGTAAGTTGGACGTGAAGATACCGCGCTACTTCCCGAACGCTGCCCAGCCGAGTCGGATTCGACCCTGATAGGAGTGGGTGTAACATGGGCATTCAACATTACCTTGGTTTTGTCCATGTTCATCCTAAGACCCACTCTTACGGAAGCTCTACTGAGGTCATCGAGCATTGTATTGAGGTCCTCCATAGTCTCAGCCATGACCACTATATCGTCGGCAAACCGAAGGTGACTGATGTACTCGCCATTGACGTTGATGCCTAGCCCTCTCCAGTCCAGAACCTTGAAGACATCCTCCAGTGCAACGGTGAACAGTTTCGGAGATATGATATCTCCCTGCCTCACACCTCGCTGCAGAAAGACAGGTTCTAAGGTCTGATCCTGAAGTCGAACTGACATGGTGGCGTTTTTGTACAAACACTTCAACACCTCGATGTACCGGTAGTCAATTTGGCACCGTTGGAGAGACTGCAGCACAGCCCAAGTCTCGATCGAATCAAAGGCTTTCTCGTTGTCCACAAACGCTAAGCAGAGAGGCAGGTTGTACTCTTCGGTCTTCTGTATAACCTGCCGCAGCGTATGTATATGGTCTACGGTGTTAAAGCCTTTACGGAAACCGGCTTGTTCAGGAGGCTGGAAATCGTCAAACCTGCGCGCGAGACGATTCGTGATGACTCTTGAAAACAGCTTGTAGACATGGCTAAGAAGTGAGATGGGCCTATAGTTCTTCAGTAGGGCATTGTCGCCCTTCTTGAAGAAGAGTACCACCGCACCCCTGCACCATGCCTGTGGTGTTTTGCCCTCGAGTATGACGGAATCAAACAGCTTCTGAAGGGCCTTAAGGACCGGTTTTCCACCCGCCTTCAGGAGTTCGGTTGTAATTCCGTCTTCACCCGGCGCCTTGTTGTCTTTAAGCTGTTTAAGAGCCATCCTAATCTCATATAGGCTGACGTCCGGAATGTCTTCGGTATAGTGTCGGGTCAATCTAGCTCTAGGGTCTTTTGCTAGATTCGCGACGGGTTTACTGGTTGACGTGTACAACTGCCCATACTATCTCTCGATCTCTCTCAAAAGCTCCGGTTTGACGGATACGATCCTGCCATCCACCATCGGGGCTTTGCCAGGTCCACTTCCTGTGCTCACGCTTTCTGAAGAAGGAGTTCATCATATAGAGGCCCTCCTTCTTCATAAAACTGGCCAGTAGGTGACCCCGGTGGTTCCGATGTCTAACTCCAAATTGGCCCATTTGCAGCTCATCCTCGTCTCGTTTGCCCAGTTTCGCGTTGAAGTCCCCCATGACAACGGTGAAGTGAGTTTTGAAACCATGCATGGCTCTGGAAATATCCTCATACATGGTCTCTACCTCGTCGTCGGGATGTGCCGAGGTTGGGGCGTAGACCTGTATGACCTTCAGCGAATATCTTGAGGATATTCAGAGTATAAAGTTCGCCACCCTGGTCGACACACTCTCGATCTTCACCACGTCGTTCACAAGGGACTTGTGGACGATAAACCCGACACCACCCTGGGACTGCCGGTCACCCTCTCGGAAATAGAGCAGGTTACCGGATTTGAGGATTATCGAGTCCTCCCCCTCTCTTCGGACTTCAGATAACCCTATAATACTCCATCGCAACCTGCTCAATTCTTCATCGAGTTCAGCTATCTTCTCGTCGGTCCGGAGTGTTCGCGTGTTATACGTTGCCAGGTCCAGTCGTCGTTGTTTATTAGGGTAGCCGGGTCCACTCCGGGGATTCTTCGCAACCCTTGCCACGCCATCGCCTCGACCGCTACCGTAGTGGAGGGTAGACGGGCTGCCGGGCACTCGGGGCCGTTTTTTCTTGTGTTTTTCATTTTGATTTCGGGGGGGTTTGCCTTAATCGCCACGCTTGGCAGGCGGGTTGGCGATCGCAGTTTGTTGTTAAAGTGCACAGAGAACGCTGCTGCCCATTCTCTGGTGTGTCCCTTAGTCGCCTTTTACAACACCCACGGGGAGATATGAGATGGTGAGATTCTTTACGTCCGACACCATACGGAACGATATGGATCGATTTCTTTTTTTTAGTTTTTAGGAATCCTGATTGACAATTCATTTTTTATTTTAATCAAAATTTAAAGAAAATTCTTTATTCAAATAGTAAAATTCACTAAAAAGAATCAATAACGATACAAAAAGTTAAAATAATAATCTTCAATTGCGGCGGTACTCTAAAACGTACTTGATCCCTAGACACGTTTTATGTGACTAAGTAAAGAAGCGACACTCTCATTACACTCACCTTACCCCGCCAATTTATCGCCTGCGACGAGGCAGTCAACCAGGCAGTAAAGCCGTGCTGCAACGTGTGTACACATTTTCATGTGCACACACATTATTCGTTTTATGAAGTAGTAGTAGGCTATTCCGTACGTACGGTTGTATGGAGTGTCGGGGGCCTGCTCAAAGTGTAGGGCAGAAATTTACAAAATTGTCGGATTGTCATTCTTAATTCTATAATGTACACCAAAACAATACATTTACACAAAGTGAAATCAATATTCATGTACAAAAGCGAGATTTCGGATTCGGATTGTCATCTATCACCTGTTGTTTTTTTTTCGTAGGTGGGGTTACCAGGTGCGACGTAGTTTCTGATAGCTGTTATCTAATAAGAAGGCAAAAGTGGCAAGAAAAATGCAGCTACACCTACAAGTACATTTCACATCATCCCTTACATAGTCATCCTTAAAGCCAATCCATTAGATAAATAGAATATGCTTCACTGTTCCTACACAATTTTTCATACAAGATAAAATCCATAAACCAACGCCAGTTCCAATATTCTTTCAAATATGGGTGCCACTTTTTCGGAAATATCCGAAACCAGGTGTTCCGGTATGTTGTTATGAAATTGTGTCCTCCTTTGTTACGAAAAGTAAATTCCATTTTCGGGTGTTTTTTTTTGAGTTCTTTACTATTTGTGAAGAGGCTCTCGTTTCGATAAAAAAACAAACGGCCATCGCTTTGTTGTACAGTGCATCTTATTTTGAAAGAGGTTGCTTGGATTCTCTTCTTTATCACAGAAGGAGTTTTCTTGTCATGTTACACGAACATCTGACTTACCTGAACTTTGGTTCTGATCACATGATACTGGTAAAATTAATCGTTATGAAATACTACCTGGTCATTGGGCCACGTTACGGCCTCTAAGCTACCAAGGCTCACCATTAAGCCTACCCAAAGAGTCATATTATCAACTAAAATGAAAGTAAAAACTCATGGCTGGATGTATGGCAGGGTTCACCAAATGGCGGACAGCGGACCGGATCCGGACCGTCGACCGATTTTCTGTGGCTCTTAAGTTAACAGTACAACAGAATTTATTTGTGTTACTTGAGTACGTAATTTAATTTTATCCCGCGCTTTGTCTTTACTGCCGTCGGCGTCAATTCGTTAACGGACGAATCATCTTTTCAAAATCTTCATTAATATTGTATCTATATTAACATATTTATGTTTATTATTTCAATTTTAACAAAGTAAATACATCTGACAATGTAAAGGCTGAGAGAGAAGGGGCTTTAAGCCTTACGGACCGTGACAGACATATTGTTAAAAAAAACGGACCCCAGGAGATAGTAATTCACCATGAGATCTGGAGACAAAGTCCTCGCGCAAATATGGGAGTGGCGGGAGGAGGCGAAATGCCGGGACGAAACTCTGTTGCCGCGATAAATCACGGTTAGGCGAACTGAGCTACGGCAGGATCTCATGGCGATATGGAGAGGACGACTGTCGCAACCCTGGCCTGGACTGTGGCCCCTCTTTGAGGTGAGGTTTGAGAGGCGTCACGGCGTCCTGACGCCGAGGGAGGGGAGAGATATCAGCAAAACTGACGGGGCCCGCTAGGGCCGATGCCTGTTTGAGGATAAATTTGAAAGAGAGTTATCACGGCCCTGGCACAAGCAACTGTAGGAACACGGATGGGTTTTAGTCAGTAAAAGTCTGACACGCCCTCCCGCTTCACCCAGGGCAGGAGAAGTCATTGCATGACATCCAATACCAAAAAAAAAAGGTGACAGTAATTAATGACCCCTGCGGGGCGAGCACGGCCTCCTGTGACAGGTTTGAGTCACACAGTTTGGGAACAAAAACCGTGATAAAACGTGTGACTCAAGCCTATCACAGAAGCCGTGCTCGCCGGGCCGATGGATGGCATCGGCATGCGATACTGAAATGTCCTGATGTGAACGTTGTGGTAATCGGCAGTACAGATCCACATCTATGTCTACTTACGTTTTATAATACTATACAAACCCATTGAGATAATATGTACTACGTTCTAGAGAAGCTATCCTAAGCTTCGATGACTTCGATGAAGAATCCACTAGATTCCCGGTCAGCGCTTCAAAAACGGGCCGAAAAATACGGCCACAAATGCGGTTGTGGCACTATTTCAAATTAGTATGGTCCAATCATAGCCAACATTAATACGTTACAAATGCCGCAATGTGCGTTCACAAAAAATGTGCAAATAACCTACGTAACACCTTGTTTTTGTACGGAATATCTTTTTTCGGTAAGTTCATATTATTATGTGTTTTTCATAATGTAAAAACCGTATTAAATAGTAAATATGTATCAATTACCAAATATTATAATTGTTTGACCAACGTTTGCGTCGATAAAGCGAATGCGCCAACTATTGTAACAAACATCGACTGTTCTGGAACAGAGAATGCATGGAGTAGTTTGTAAAGCTTTTTTTTGTAGCTTTCCTAATGATCCATAGAAAACGAAATAAAGTAACCCCGAAATTTCCTACATAGTGCTTTTAACCTTATTGCTAAAATTTTAAGTTTCATTTTATAATAAATATTTTTGTACCTACATATTACCTTTTTTTATAATCTTTAATCTCGCGTTTGACCACTATCTCGGCTGATGTTAAGCGATGATGTGGTCTAGTCTGACTTTTAATTTTCAAGTTTTCAAGCAAACCCTACCCAACCTAACTATCCTACCTACCTACCCTAGCTACCCGCCCACGTACCTATACACCGTGAAATTTAAATGGTTGTTTTCCCGCAGCGAAATGGTTTTTTCTATGTAATACAATCGTTTCGTAGTTATGTAAAATATTAGAAACAAAAACTGGCATATTTAACATTGTGAAAAACTTAACTCGAAAGCGATCACGAACCAATAGTAATACCTCCCGATATCTACGGCCGAACGACAGCGGGGCGTTGACCCGGGTGCTAAGTAGGTCAGGATCACTGTCAAAAGGATTAGGTTCGAAGGCGGCTCCGTTTGATAATGTTGCGCGCGGGCTAGTTTATGCCGTATTACTACACGCGAGAGCTTATTTTACTTTAAACATTTAATAAATCGGTATTTGCTTTGTCGGCTTAGCGGTGGTATTGTTCCTTGCAAACTATTTTATGACGTATCACTACGTGCGAGAGTTTATTTTGGTTTGAACATTATCTTGTGCATCGCTTTTCTTTGCCGGTGGTGACGCGAGTAGTACCTAGTACCTACAAGTTACTATTGTAACTCACTTTTTCGAGTTGATGAATATTTTTTAAATTATTTTAAAACAAAAACATCGTTATTTTTTTACTTTAACTCTATGCTTCGAAAGTACTCCTTAAGGCAAGTCGTTCTGCCGCGGGAAAACAACCAATTAAATTTCACGGTGTATATATATATTTTAAACTGTCTCTTTATTAGAGCGAACAAAAGAAATACAATATTATTCAAATCGATCCAGCCGTTTTAGAGTTTTATCGAGACCAAGGAACAGCAATTGATTTTTATAATATAGAAAGATAACTGATTCTTAATCTAGTATTTTTATAGACCGATGATATAAAAAAAATAATTGACGTTTTGACTCCACTCATTCCTTGTCCAAGCAGCGAGCTCGAACATACATTTTGAAAATTCGAATTTCGAATTGGTTTTTTTGGCACATTGTAATTTAGACTTATATAACACTTGCGTGTAAAACTAAATTTGTATTGAGCTCATAATTTTTCGCTTCTTCCTCGTACTCAAACTTTTTAGTCCAACTGGTTCGACCACGAGGAATTGTGTTTCCTTGTGGTCAAACTTCATTGACATTGCACTTTTTCAGCACGCTGTATGCATGCAGTTTTTGTATGTACAGCCATAGGTAGATAAGAATAAATTAATGTCAAACGTCAAGTGCGGCGAAGTTCCCATAATAATTAAACTCGTATATGAATTATTTAAATTAAAATTATCAGAACATAAAACAGATTTAAAACGTGAAGCGTAAACGTGATACTTCTCGAAGGCCGGCAACAAAAAATATTATTATAATGAATTTATTTTTTAAAACGGTTATTAAAATTAAAAATCAATAAAAATAAATTCAAATATATAAACTAAAACTCTTCTTTTCGACCTAATAATTACTGGACCGATTTCGTTAATCTTTTGCATATCGTCAAAAAAGCGATAAAAAGTATGTGGTTTCAATTATTGCATATTATGTGGTCTCTATAATTTTGATTTTGAAACTGATGCGAGCAATGCTACTTTATTTATTCTTTCTGACGTTTAATTTTTACTGTTAAAAATATCATTCCACAAATTCTCAATCTAAAAAGATAAAAAAAAAAATAAGATCAAAGACGGAAATGGAATTGTCGGACTATGTACAGCACTCGCTTTCCTTCCCGAAAACAGAATAGAGAAAGTTTGGGAATTTATACAATCTGATAGAACAAATAAAAAAATTAAAAAACATTGAGACTGCATGGCTAAAGAATGAATCACTTAGAAAGCAGTGTGAATGCACAACTTAATAAAACGATGAGGATACATCATCCAATAATTATATATAGATGTAGATGCTCGCTTGCTCAAAACATTATTAGAAAATGAAACAAATTATCGTGAAGGACTCTCGTCAGAGTTTTTTTGATTAAACAGAGATAGGATTCATTTTTATATTACAACTTCGAACCCATCAACTTCAGTGTTTGACTGTACACATTTATAACTTGACGTTGATACTTGATTCCTCGTGGTCAAACCAGTTGGAATAAAAAGATTGACTACGAGGAAGAAACGTAATTTTTTATTGCTTTGTACATAGTTTTGTGAATCCATTTAGTTTGTTGTCCATAGTTTTGTTGTCCTGTCCTTTCTTTGGTATTGTTCGTCGAATCGTTGAGCTCCTTAAATTCTGAGTTGAGCTGCTCGGTTATTGACAAATGCGTGCTGGTAGCGCCATCTCTTGTAAATGTCATAAATCAATGACCGAAAACACATAGACAAACGCATTTGAGATTTCGCGGGCGATCGATATCTTAATTATCTCGTTCCTTCCTCATTCCTTTTCCCTTTATGTACGCCTTAATGACAGGTCGCCAGAACGAACCGAAACTTCAACGTGAACGGGCCTCGTATCTCAACCGCCAGCTTTCCAAGCCACCTGGCTGGAGACTGATGCATCTAATTAGTTAGATTGCAGAGAACCTTGTGAACCGTGTCTATTAACCCGCCTCGCGGATATAAAACAATTGTGTGAAGTGTGTGGATCCTGAAGGAGCCATTTTGGAGTA
The DNA here is from genome assembly GCA_964057195.1 of Orthosia cruda. Classification (NCBI taxonomy): domain Eukaryota; kingdom Metazoa; phylum Arthropoda; class Insecta; order Lepidoptera; family Noctuidae; genus Orthosia; species Orthosia cruda. Next base: position 35,009,575 of record OZ059838.1, read on the forward strand.
GAAGAACACCAGCTCGCTGCCACACGTGGGCTGGCATCGACCACTACAAGGTAAGGCGTACTACTTCCCTCATTTCCATACTAGATCGCCCGAATTGATCCGTGAATATTTTCCCGCTTATTTTCAACGCACTATTGCCAGAACTCTTCAAATACAGTCCACTTTTCATGATAGACACAAGGATGAAGAGGTTTCTCAAACCGCTATAACACGTGAACTGACTGGACAGGTCCACTCAATCTGGCTGGTTCTTTCCTCAAAAGACCATTTCAGACATCAGTCTACATGGTCTTCACATGATGTAACCAATATTTTGTCTGGACTTTAAAAGAGACTGTGACCTCTGAGTTTGTTTCGGCCTTTCTTCTCAGAGTAGTCAGATAGGAAACGCCGACCTCATCTAGTTTTAAAAAATTTGTTCGACATGTAAAAGTGTTTGTATAAACCAACTTACAGAAAAAAAAAAAAACAAAAAAAACAAAAAACAAAAACAAAAAAAATGCAACTTTAAACGTTGCATTTAAGGTTGAATTTGCATTAAAGTATATATAATTTAAACAGAATTCTTAGAATTACCTAAACACAATTGGCGTCAGTTTTAAAGATAAGTTTCGTATTTTTCTTCGCACTTCGATGAAGAATACACTAGATATAGGATCCCATTCAAAACTATTTAATACGGTTTTTATATTATGAAAAACACTTAATGATATAAACTTACCGAAAAAAGATATTCCTTACAAAAACAAGGTGTTACGTAGGTTATTTGCACATTTTTTGTGAACGCACTTTGCGGCATTTGTAACGTATTAATGTTGGCTATGATTGGACCATACTAATTTGAAATAGTGCCACAACCGTATTTGTGGCCGTATTTTTCGGCCCGTTTTTGAAGCGCTGACCGGGAATCTAGTGTATTTTTCATCGAAGATCCTAAGCAAAATACATGCTCCTTTTTGACAATTTTGACAAGAGTTTAAACTAAAATGCGCTGCAGCGCTGAAACAATATTTTGTCGTCTAACAAAACAATATAAACATGCAGCGCTAGAGAGCTTCTAAAATGTCGTTTTCTCGCGACCAAAAAGACGAAGCCCCGTGATTTTAATGGCGCTTACGCGTTTTCTTCAATTTTCTGCAACACCTTGTCATTCATATAGACTAAACTGCTGACTGACTACAGAAGTGACATAGCTTTATACCTAACAAGCTTCATTAGAATTCACACTTTTCTTAATTTATTATTAATTGGAATAGCCTTCATAAAGTAAAATAATCTTTTGTATTTCTTTATTTAATATAATTTAATCAAATGCGCTTACAATAAGTTAAAAACATATCTAATATACTAAAATAATATTATATTATTTTATATAATATAATATTGTTACAAGATAGGCCAACGCCATCTAGTAACGAGATGAAGAACTAGGTAGTAACTAGTGGCGCCATCTAGTATTGAATAGCGGAACTGATGTTCTCGAAAGCTCGTGTCGAATGGAATTTTCCAGAAGGTTCGAACCGAACATTCTGGATGTTTCTAGTCGCTTCGGGAACAATGAGTTCGAAAGTCGAATGTTCTGGAAGTTTCTCGAGTTATCTAGAACAGTATGGAACGTTCCAGAAACTTCTTCCGTGCTATATAAAGAGCGGTCGGATTCGTCGTGGGTCAGTTTCGATTGAGAAGCGATACAGAGCGATCAAAGCGGAAAATAGTGCGAAGTAATAGAATTGTTTAAGAAGTGTTTTTGTAATAAACAGTGATTAATTGAAGTCTGCTGTTTAAATAATTTATCCCTGAACCCCAGCTCGTAACAAATTGGTGTCAGAAGTGCGGGATAAATTATGCCGGTTCTACCGAAGGAAGAAACGGAAGGGATGCGCACCAGGAGTCAGCGCCAGCAAGACGTAGACCAGAGGCGCTTTGGAGACGCTCCCTCACCGTCATCAAGTGGACATCGAGACTCCGCGGCTGCAGCGGAACCAGCTCAATCGGCGGCGTCGCCTGACCTAGCCGCCCTTATGGCATTCATGCAAGAGCAGGCCCGTCGTCAAGAGGAGCACGCTCGCCGTCAGGAGGAGCAGGCGCGCCGCTTTGAGGAGCAGCTGCAGCGTGACAAGGAGGAGCAGGCTCGCCGTCAGGAGGAGCAGGCCCGTCGTCAAGAGGAGCAGGCTCGCCGTCAGGAGGAGCAGGCGCGCCACTTAGAGGAGCAGCTACAGCGTGACAAAGAAGAGCAAGCTCGCCGTCAGGAGGAGCAGCTCTTGGTGATTAAGGACCTCCGCGGAGCCATTGGTAAGGAGATGAAAGAGGTAAAGGACCAGATCCAGCAACATGAGACCCGCATCGTCGAAATGGAGAAGTCAATACGTGGCCTCAAGTCTGGGGATGGGATCGGGGCAGCTGCGGTAGTGGCACCTTCGCCTCGTGGTTTTAAAGTGCCACCATTTGATGGCTCTTCGTCATGGTCCGCCTACAAAATTCAGTTTGAGGCCGTGATGAAATCGAATGGATGGACTAAAGAACAGGCCTTGACTGCTCTAACCTTGGGCCTTCGCGACCAGGCCTTGACTGTATTAGAGGCGCTGGGAAAAGACGTCACTTTCGAGAAGCTTCTGGAAGCATTAGAAGCTAGATACGGCGACGCGCACCTGGAACATGTGTTTCGGGCGCAACTAAAAGACCGGTCGCAACGGGTTGGTGAAACTCTTCAGCAGTGGGCTCTGGAGGTGGAAAAGCTGGTTCGGAAGGCTTACCAGTCGTCACCTGTGCTGATCGACGGGAACCTCGTACAGGCGTTCACGGATGGGATCCGCGACCTGGAGGTTAGGACTGCAGTAAGGCTAGGTCATTTCAAGGACCTCAAGGATGCTCTAGCCCATGCTTTGGAGGTGGAGGCAGTACGGCGGGACGAACGAACTCACCGAATCAGGGAGGTTGCAACTTCACCCCGATGCTATGGCTGCGGAGAGAGAGGCCACATCCGATTGAGCTGCCCGAAGCGAAGGCCTCCCCACGGTGGTAAGCAGTCGCCTTTGGTAGGATCATCTGACGTCCCTGCTGGGCAACAGCAGCAGGGAAACGAGTAGATGCCAGGACTAAGGGGCGGGTGCTGGCTGGTTATGGAAGAGCCCCAAGGATCTCGATCTCTCAATCCTGTGACGGAAACAGCCTGATCATCGAGGGCGAAATTAACAGAACACCATGCAAGCTGACACTGGATACTGGGGCTTCTCGGACAGTTGTCAGTTTCCAACTAGCTAGACGGTTGTTGAGACCCGCTCCTCTCAACACCGTCGCGCGCCAGCAGCAGTGAACGAGGGACGCGGGGCAGCGGGGTGCCCGCCGGCCGACGGCCGAGCGAGCGACACACCGCCACGACAGTCAGCTGCTGCACACCTCCACGCACGGCTGCGCTCGCGCATCATTTCCCTTTGTTTACTTTTAACCGACCTTGGTTCTATAATTTCTCATCTTCTCTATTTCAATATACTTCATCTTGTTATACAGTCCACTTCTCTTTCATTTCCTCTACCACGATCTATCGTCGCGTACAACGGTTTCTTGGGGACTTCTTCGGGAGCCATGAAGGTGTACATCTGAGAACAGCCACCGGTCAGCACATAACCGTCCGAGGTGAGAAGGAGGTGGACATGAAGTTAGGAAACAAAGTTTATCGCCACAATGTTATCGTGGCCGACATAGTGGACGACTGCATTCTGGGTTTGGACTTCATGCGAAAACATCACTGTGAGATCGACGTTTATCAAGGTGTATTAAAGTGTGGCTCAGAGGAAGTCTTCATGGAAGGAGCAGCATCGGGAAAAGTGTACTGCTTAAAAAAGGTTATTCTTCGTCCAAGGTCAGAAACAATCATACCAGTTTGTCTACCAAGGAATTCTGGTCAGGAAAACAGATGTGTACTTATAGAAGGTCTAGATAACGATGTTTCATGGAAAATTGCACGCACATTGGTAAGAGGTACTAGTGTTTCATCGGTACGCGCACTCAACACAAGTGACCAGGACCTGGTGCTCAAGAAAGGCACATTATTAGGCACTTGTGACGGAGTGGTTTGGATGCGTAGATGCCACGAACACCCAACCAACACCAAAGTTAGTGCAAGATTCGATGTGTCATCGCTTTTGAAGAACAGCCAGAATAACTTGTCGGAAGAAGAAAAGAACAAGGCTAAGAAGATGTTAAACAAGTTCGCCGACATTTTCTCGACAAATGATGCCGACATAGGGAAGACAGCGTTAGTTCAACACAGAATTAATACAGGAAATGAGGTACCAATCCGCCAGCGACCAAGACGTGTTCCAGTGGCACGGGAACGGGAAGTGGACGACATGATCAAGGGTATGGTGAAAGACGGCGTGATTGAACCTTCATCCAGTCCATGGTGTTCACCGGTAGTATTGGTGAAAAAAAAGGACGGCAGCATGCGCTTCTGTGTAGACTATCGCCGACTAAACGACATCACGAAGAAGGACAGTTATCCGTTGCCAAGAATCGATGACACCCTGGATACGCTATCGGGAATGAAGTGGTTTTCCACCTTAGACTTAAAGAGTGGCTACTGGCAGGTCGAATTAGACCCTCGAGATAAGGAAAAGACAGCATTCTCTACAGGCAAAAGATTGTGGCAATTCAACGTTATGCCATTTGGACTGTGTAATGCGCCTGCCACCTTTGAGAGATTGATGGAGCGGGTACTTACTGGACTGATTGGTGACGCCTGCCTAGTCTACTTGGATGACATTATAATCGTGGGACGGACGTTTGAAGATCACCTCCGCAATTTGGAACGTGTGCTGTCAAAGATACGAGGAGCCAATCTAAAGCTAAGTCCAAAGAAATGCGCGTTGTTCAGGCGGCAAGTGAACTTTTTAGGACACGTTGTTTCCGAAGAAGGTATTCAAACGGACCCGGATAAACTCGTTGCCGTCAAGGATTGGCCAGTTCCGGAGAACAAAACGCAAGTCAGGGCATTTCTCGGTTTGTGCTCCTACTATCGGCGGTTTGTGAAGAGCTTTGCTGACATTGCCCGACCTCTTCATAAGCTAACTGAAGACAAGATACAGTTCTCCTGGAATGAGAGCTGTGACGTCGCATTTCAGAAGCTAAAGGAACATCTGTGCAATGCACCCATCCTAGGCTATCCTGACAATGAAAATGAATTCATAGTTGACACAGATGCCAGCAATACTGGAATCGGCGGGGTATTGTCTCAACGAAAAGGAGATCATGAGGTTGTAATTGCGTATTTCAGCAAAGCCTTATCCAAACCTGAGAGGAACTACTGTGTCACCCGAAGGGAGCTTCTAGCTGTAGTAAAGACATTGCAGCATTTCAATAAATATTTGTTGGGGCGGAAATTTCTCCTGCGAACGGACCACGCTGATTGAAATGGCTACTGCAATTTAAGAACCCAGAAGGACAGGTAGCAAGATGGATTGAGCTACTGCAAGAGTTTGATTTCGTAATTCAACATCGTAGCGGAACGGCGCACGGTAATGCTGATGCTCTCTCGCGAAGACCGTGTCCAGACCAATGTAAACATTGTACGAGACAAGAAGCTAAGCAGGTAACGCTAGTGCGGGTTTTGGGGACGGATCTTAGCGAAGAGTGGAAGGAAACCTTGCAGAGTGCTCAACAAGAAGACAGAGACCTAAAACCGATCCTTGAATGGAAGAAATCAGGTGCTCCTAGGCCTCACTGGAGTGATGTCGCAGCAACCAGTTCCATCACCAAGAGTTATTGGGCACAGTGGGAAAGCTTGGTTATCCAGGATGGAGTTCTGTGCAGGAAATGGGAGAACGCTCGCGGTGACCAGTGTCATCTACAAATTGTCGTACCTAAAGTTAAGGTGCCGGAGATCCTACAGCTCTACCACAATGGATGTTCAGGGGGTCACATGGGAGTTAAGAGGACTTTAATCAAGATCCGAGAACGATTTTACTGGATCCATTGTCGAGAGGACGTTGAGGAATGGTGCCGCAAATGCACAAGTTGTGCGGCTGTGAAAGGACCACAAACTCGTAGCAGAGGGGCACTAAAGGTTTACAATGTTGGTGCACCGTGGGAACGTATAGCATTAGATGTTGCTGGACCATTTCCAGAAAGCCAAAGCGGGAACAAGTACTTTTTGGTCGTCATGGACTACTTCACAAAATGGCCGGAAGTGTTTGCAATCCCTAATCAAGAAGCCTCTACGGTGGCTGATAAGTTAGTTCACGAAGTGTTTTGTCGGTTCGGGGTACCCTTGGAAATCCACAGTGACCAAGGCCGGAACTTCGAGTCAGAAGTGTTCAAGGAGACGTGTCGTGTGATGGGTGCTCACAAAACCAGAACTACTGCTTATCATCCGCAATCAGACGGGATGGTTGAACGATTCAACCAGTCACTAGAGAGATATCTTGCAAAGGTTGTGGAAAACAGACAGAAGGATTGGGACAAACACATTCAACCATATCTCATGGCATATCGCAGTGCTGTTCATGAAACTACAACGGTAACGCCAGCTTTTGCTAATTTCGGCAGAGAACTACGATTACCTGCAGATCTAATCACCGGTATCCCGCCTGAGTCTCCACGCAATGTAACAGATTATGCGAATGAGCTACGAAACAGGATGGATGATGTATATGAGCATATGAGACAGACTGGTCAACAGATGTCTGAGAGGATGAAGACCCGCTACGATCGGAAAGCGAACAATAAGGGTTTCGATGAAGGATCTCTTGTATGGTTACATAACCCGGCACGGAGCAAAGGAAAATCGCCTAAATTACAAGCAAAATGGGATGGACCTTATCGCGTAGTTACCAAGATCAATGACGTCACCTACCGAATTGAAAAGGGACCCCGAGGTGCATCAAAGGTCGTTCATGTGGATCGGTTGGCCCGTTATCATGGGACTAACAATGCTCGGGACGAGCATGTCTAAGAGGGAGGCAATGTTACAAGATAGGCCAACGCCATCTAGTAACGAGAGGAAGAACTAGGTAGTAACTAGTGGCGCCATCTAGTATTGAATAGCGGAACTGATGTTCTCGAAAGCTCGTGTCGAATGGAATTTTCCAGAAGGTTCGAACCGAACATTCTGGATGTTTCTAGTCGCTTCGGGAACAATGAGTTCGAAAGTCGAATGTTCTGGAAGTTTCTCGAGTTATCTAGAACAGTATGGAACGTTCCAGAAACTTCTTCCGTGCTATATAAAGAGCGGTCGGATTCGTCGTGGGTCAGTTTCGATTGAGAAGCGATACAGAGCGATCAAAGCGGAAAATAGTGCGAAGTAATAGAATTGTTTAAGAAGTGTTTTTGTAATAAACAGTGATTAATTGAAGTCTGCTGTTTAAATAATTTATCCCTGAACCCCAGCTCGTAACAATATATTACAATTCGCTTGAAACACGAAGCTTCTTTATATTTTTATTATAATAATTATGTTACCCCTAAACAATATAAGTTAACTTTTGTCGCTTCGATACTTAATTATTAGTCTGATCAATTTCAGCTTCGTGCTTCAAGCGAATTGTTGTGTATTTGTTTATGATGGCCCGTATCAAATGTGTTCGGTTGATCAAAAGTGCTTGGTTGATCAAAAGAATGTTGAAGCAAATATGTAAATACTTCCTTGCAAATAAAATATTCCAAAGTAATGTAACTGAAATGGTATTTAGTAGAGAGACTGAGTCCGCCACTTTGTTTTATAAGTTTTCTTATTACAGTTTTCGTGGCGATACATATTTTATATACGTCTTCTGTGAAGTACGACAAGCCACCCATATCTTTAATAGTAATTAGTTTATGGTGTGGCAGCCTTTCTGATGTACTTATACACTACACACATACTTCGCATTTTAATGACTTCGTCAGAATTCGGGAAACGTACCCTGATATCTGTGTATCCGACGATTAACTGGGAACCAAATGGGATTTGTTCGCAACTGAGTATGCCGGCAAAAATGACACAGTTGTTCTCGGCTTCTATGTCAGATTCTAAGCAGCCAGTAGCCGACAAGATTTCATATTGCTCATCATCATGTCTGTTCATGTGTGTAGTACTAATAATTACGTCAATAGAAGATTATGAGTCTTTTTATAAGGAGCTCGAAATTGTAAAACATTGGGGTTATTTTTATATACACCATGCCCGCTTTTGTGGTATATTTATCCTCGAAAATGCAACGAACATACATAAGTATGATTGGATGGTAACCAGGTATCTTCATTGCGGTTGATTTGGATAATATATTTCCATTTTTCCCTATCTTTATGGCCCAAACGTGGAAATCTTAAATATACAAAAGGTTACTAATTATGTCTTACTTATGTAATTACAATTTTTCATCTTTAGTTTTTTTATCTTTTTTCATTGAATAACTACAGTCAGTTCTTTTCTATATATATGAAAGATTATTATTTTCCGATATAAAAAGAAAAGTCAGCTAATTCTACCTACACTTGTTACACAAATTGTCACATCTTAATTTTTAGTCTTTATGAAAAATGGCGTCACAACATGGCGTCCACCAAATATTTTGTTCAAATTATATTTTAAAATTATTATCTAGTTATTCACCGATGAAAAGTTATTCCTTTGCACTACGCCGTATTAGTTGAATTATTAGCGCAATATCTTAAAACACACGACGGTATATTTAATGCGTCTGAACGTTATTTCTATTAAAAACAAACAATGACATAGCCGCTTAAGATCTAGCAAGAAACTGAGTCAGAACTGAGTGAAGTGCGGCCGGCAAACCGCACATGAACGGAACACAGCAGTGATGTGCAGTGGTGACTTCTCTAGTGCGTAGTACATTATTACTTACAATTATAATGTACAAACCACACCTTTTTATCTTTTGAAATTGTATCAACTCATGTGACTCACTTTTATATATTCTTTGATACTGTTAGCACCTGAAAAGCATACTTTTAGTTATCTCCGATTGTTTTAATATCCACATCTTATTTTGTACCGCTAATTTGTAAAAATCTTAGAATACTTTATACTCTGACATTTTCATCTGATCTGACATCTGTCTGTATAATTTATTTTCTTAAGCCATAGACATAACATACCATGGACACTTCTTCTTCTCGACCCTTCTATAAAGCTGGTTTTAAATTATATTTTTTTAAATAAGGGCAATGGCAGACTTTCCTCTCTGTAAACCGTTTTTTATTCATTCAGGTCATAATTAATTAAAATTGAGATTTGAATTTGAAGTTCAGAAAATATGACACAGATCGAGGCAAACGGGCGTCTGTTTTTTAGTTTGGTTTTGGGTTTTGCTAGTGAAGCCTACATTTTTGTTACACATTAATTTAAAAAATTGGTCTAAATACTTGAATTCTAGCCTGACCAGTTCAGTGTAACTAGCATGTACATTTAACGTACCTACTGTGTGTTCTAACTTTCAATACTTACTAGCATCTGACAATAAACATAGTGTGATTGTAATACTGTGTATCTTTTGTCCTAGGCCTTGCCTACCCCTGTAGGAGGGTTCGCTGTTCGGCGTGTAACGCCACAGCCTGGTTCTTCAAAACCACGCCGCTTCACGCCGTTCACGTCTGCCCACAGCTCACGGTAGTGTTTCACCAGCCGTCCCGTCGTGCCGTACCACGCCGCACTGGTGTGGTTACCCATTCGCCAACTTGGAGTAAGCGGGCGCTTGCATCTACGGCCACAGCGGATCTCATAGTTGGACGTGTTGTAGGGATGGTACGTCTTACAAAGCTTGCCCTTTTATACATAATATGTTTTTTTATATAGCTTTAATTCTGAATAATATCAACGTGGCTAACGTGGCAAGAAGGCGTAGCAAATTGGTTGTTTTGGCTGAAATGACGATGACTAAAATATCGTGTCACTTCCATCCTAAATATTTTGGACTATCAATTTTTATCGCTAATAGAATGTTGCTTTGATACCGATGGATATTATCTTTATGCAGAGTAGTTTTAAGTCATCGGTAATCTTGCAAGGGGTGAAATTAATCATGAATATAAACAACTTTTACTATGACATCATCTCAGAAATACGATACAAAAGCATTTTTCAGTACACTTATGTTCGCATAATTTGACATTAAGGCAAAACTTTTCAGCTGAAGATTTCCATTGAGTTTAAAGTCTCCAGTGTTATAATAAGCATAAAATATAAAAATATACTTCCTATGTCTGTCATTGCACATTCATTTTATTAAGGAAATGTATTAATTTTAATAAATAAATTAGAAAGTTAAGATTATTTAATAATAGCGGACTCCTAACGGTTTCACCCGCGTAGTTCCCGTTTCCGTGGGAATACAGGGTTAAAAATTGGCCTATGTCACCCGGGGATAGAGTAGCTTCCCAACGGTGAAATAATTTTTTAAATCGATCCAGTAGTTTTTAAGTTTATTCGTTACATACAAAAATACAAATCTTTCCTCTTTATAATATTATTATTATATTATTAGTATATGGTGTTGCCGTTGCTGAATTCTGGGCCAAACACAATATTTAAATTTTTATATTTGCCATCGACACGCTAAGAAGAAGAAGTATAGAAGAATATGTTTATAATAATTAAGTTAAGATTATTATATAGCGAGATGATTTGGACGCGTACCATGAGGTCTGCAGGCTCAAGAGGGCGGGCGCGGGAAAATAATGTCTGGAAACACTTAGGGCAGGCACCCAGCAGTCTCCCCGGTGGGTTCCCGCATTGTCGAGGCGGGGGGGCTCAGTAGCCGTGGCTTGGACAACCACGGTGAAGCGACGAGGAACCGAAGAGGGGCCGCTCGTCAGGGCTTTTGCCGATAAGCCGACGACGTAGCGGCTAATAAATAGGTTGCGGTGCCGTATGGGCGGCATCGAAACTGAGGCGGGCCGCGATGTGGTATGGCAGGCATCGTGGCTGAGGGTTGAAGGCCGCGGAGAGAGAGGAGTGCCGGTATTTGCGCCGCTCGCCCTACCCTACGCACGTACTGCACGGGGTTGCCACCGTCTGATGGCGGACGTGGTGGGGCCGCAGGGGAGGAGGAGTGTCGATATAGCGTTGGCTGCTCTCCTTATCCCCTGCGGCCGAAAAGTAATAGGTGGCGGGGCCACTGTTCTGACCCGTCACAGGTAGGCCAAGGGTGCCGTACACGGGGTCGTCTGGCACCCATGTGCTGGTTTGGTCCCTGTGGTGGTCACGGCGTACAGTGTGTTCTGGTGCGCCGGTGATGGGGGGTTAACCCCAGAGGAGGGTCTGGAGACGGACAGCCGCGGCGGGTTCGCGAATGTATGCTAACGCGTTCCCGCCATAAGCGGCACAGGAGGACACCGTGGAGTTTTAATGGGTTAGAGTCCCACATAACTGCATTATCTCCCCGTGGTAGCGCAGTATGCATGAGCATTTACCCAAGAAGAAAAAATAAAGGCGCCCAGCAGTGGTACAGCAATGGCTAGAGAAAAAATAAAAAAGAAGATTATTACTTAATCACAATGCACAATGTACTATTGAAGTCAGCAGGAAAATTGGCAACAATTTACCCAGGAGTAGTCAACCGGAACACATTGATCTTGAACGCATTCATCATTGGCAGTAGCATTGCCATTCAATTCTACATCACAACTGAATAAACATTGCATCATTATTATTTTTGGTTAATTTACGTGTGAAAACATTTATTTCATTAATTATATTTTAAGTGACCTTCCTCATAGAAAAGTTGATAATACTATTAACTCAAGGAAAACTTTTTGTATTTCTTTTAAAAACAACACCATGTCAAGGTTGGGCTACCGTTTAGTTGATTTTCAATGGATTCATATTTTGTATCAAACTGATTTTTTTATGAACTGCGAGTATCTGTATATTTTTTACATTTTTCTGTTAAAGTCGTCACAATCTAAGAAGTCCGTTGACGTTTCTCATTTTACATGCCGCGATAACTATCTACGTAAGAAAACTATAAGATAAAAAAGAAAAAAAAAAGAAGGAACTGAAAAATAAAATTCACAATCCTAATTAATTACTGTGTTACAGTGGTGGCCCAGTGGTTACGGTCCCGACTTACGAGTTCTAGGTCGTGGGTTTTTACTTTGTGTAATTTATTTCATCACCACTGCTCTCAAAACGGTGAAGGAAAACATCGTGAGGAAACCGGCGTGTCCTAGAACCAAAAATTCAAAGACATGTGACATCTACCAATCCGCACTGGGCCCGCGTGGTGGATTATAGCCCACTCCCTCTATGAGAGGAGGCCTGTGTTCCAGCAGTGGGAACCTTAAAAAAAAAAAGGCTGATGATGTGATGTGATGTGTTACCCATACACTATAACAACGAATATTATTCGCAAGCATCAAGTTTAATTAATAATAAGTATTTTTATAGCTGTCAAAACGGGCCTTTTATTTTTTGACAACTATAAGAAGAGGTAACAAATGGCTCTCAGGATGGATGACCCAATGGGGTTGAAAGTTTTGTGAGTGACGATCGGGCCACGAACCGAAAGATGCAACGTTGTAAGGCATCCTACAAGGTGGACTGAAGACCTTGTGAGGACCACGGCAGTCCACGATGCGTGAAGCACAGGACCGATTAGTATGGTGACGCTTGGGGAGGTCAATCTATCCAGCACTTAATTGTCAGCAGTGATGGACAACTTTAGATCACGATGATGATAATTTGGCGTATGTGATTCTTGACAGCTACAACCTGGTAGTATTTATGTCTAGATTGGTTACTACTAGGTAATTGTATTGTAGGTTTGTGTATTGTAGTAAGCGTCGACCACATCAACGCTTACTATAAGGGTGAATCTGTGTTTAAACGGGTGTATATCAATAATAATAATTTCATTCTTTTATTCCAACTAGTTAGGTTGTGGCATTATGAAATGATACGTGTCTTATTACAAAAAAAAACTTGCATACAACTTATAGTGGAACACGTTTTAGCACATTTTGGAAATGTGCTTAATCTGTAAAAATGTTTAAGTGCGTAATGCCGTAAATTACGCACTTGAATATTGTTTTATACAAACTGCTGACGAAAAAAAGTCTACTAGAAAAACAAGGTTTTTTCACAAGATGTGGAATTTGATGCTCTGTTTATACCTAGGTTTCATATTTATGTAAGGTCATCAATCGCTTTGTTTTTTTTATAAACAAGTGCAGATTTATCAAATAACTTACTTTGAAGGCACCCGTGGTTTATGGCAATCAGTAAAAGCTGACCATAGTGCAAAAAAACATCCAACTAAAGATCAGGTTTCGAAACCCATTTCGGACGTACTGGATTCGGATTTTTCTTTCTAGGAAAATCCCTGTTTTCACCGAAGCTAGGAATGTGATAATATCATATGCACTATTCTTGCTCATATGACGTCATAGTAATGTCATAAATAAAGCCTTAATTTTTTTCCCATGCCAAAATTAATCCTCGATTATATTATCCTGAATTATCCAAGTTACTAAAATTGAATATTCAAAAAAAAAAAAAATACCTATATACAAATACAAAGGGGAGACGGAAAAAAGCTAAAATTACTAAGCTAATTTTAGTTACTAAAATATAACAATTTATTGTAACATGGTAGAACTCAGCAGACACATAAATGTTCCCTTCAAATCAGCATAATACAGCCATGACCTGGTAACTTGGCAAACCAAACTGCATTCGGTTTTCCCCTGTTCCAGCAACTTTGAGAGTCAGTGAACCCTGCCAAAGCCTTTCGACCGTCCTTACGAGCCAAATCATTGCCTATAAAAACCACCAGTTTGTCCAGATATCCCACGCCGCTCTGGATACGTACAAAATGTTTTGGGTTGAGGGAAAAGTAGGGCAGCATTAAAGGTCAATGTAAGCTGGTGTTGTAATTCTGCGTCCGCGCATTTCGCAACGCAAGCAGTGAGTGCAGTGTTGGTTTGGCCGTCGTGCGGGTAGTACGTTGTTTTCAAGTAAAGCAGTGTTGACGTTTTCGCACATCGATCGTGACGAGTGATGTATGTGAGAAGGGCTGAGTGAAGGGATTTTTTGACAGTCATTGACCTGAGGTACGCAACATTTTTTTTGTTTTCTATATCTGAGCTGTTGTCGAACACTCTTATTTATGAAAAAAATCGACACTGTTTGGCAACTGATTAGCAGGGTCTAAATTCAAATATAATAATGAAAAAAAAATTAAGAATCTACTAATCAGACGCTAAGCAGGCGTCGAGATTTTTAAAAATAAGCCCCAAATTCCAAAACCAATAGCTGATTTTTTTTGCTGAAATATTGACGTTGTATTATTGACGTCGCACTATTTTCGTTTTTGTTTAAATTAATTACATTATTATAATAATCAAATTCTTTAATAAACATGTCGTTTAGGCCAATTCGCGTGTAACAGAACGTAAAAAAGTAGGTTTGTTTACTTATTTTTTTGTACTGTGGGTAGTATTTTGTTAATCTTGTTTTGCGTAAAAAATACGTGCAGAGAATAATTGGTACAGTTTTTAAGTTCAAGGTGAATTGGTCTTGGTTATTAACGATCGAAATAAATTGGATAATTTTGCACGATGCGTATAAAAAAGGATTTGGTATGTACTAACGTAGTATTTTTTTTGGTTCTAAATTAATATTTTTGACATTCATAAGTGCCGCTTGGCCTAATTGAATTTTAGGATTTGACTCCGGTTTGACTTTGAAGGTATTGATATTATTTGTTTGTGTCTAATTAGTACCTTTAATTATTATAATACCGTTAACATCTGTAGTTAAATCGGGACAAGCAAGATGATATTTTGATTCACATTCAATTGTCTAGCTGAACAAAGACAATGCCCAAGGTGTCAATCAAATATTTAATTTATTACTATTTTGATTTGTATTCTTCTCAAAATAGCCCAAGCATTGCATTGCAAGTCTTATATTCTAGAAAATGGCAGATACATCTATGTCCGGCTTTTCGAAAATTTTGTCATTATTGTTGCGTTTATTATTAAAGCTATAATTAATTATATCAGTAATAATGATACTATTATGAGACAAAAATAGTCCTATATTGTTGAATTAAGAAGATACGTCATCTTGGTGTTTTGCCGTAAAAATTTTCAGTATGTTTATTTATATTGTTGTGTGTTTATTACAGTATAATAAATAAATATTATAACGATCCCAGACAATGGCATTGACAGAAGAAAAAGATTGAAACCCAATAAAATTGTGCCTAACTTGATGAAAAAAAAAAATGTTGTGTGAACAGAAATAAATTATCTCTGTCCGCACAACATATATTTTTTTGTATTTTCTTGCTCCACATCGACTCAATTAATGTTGCGGAGGCTTTTATTTCGAAATTAAACCTGTCAAGTTGTTGACCTTCTTTGTCGAGTTGTTTATTATCTACTTAAATCTATCTCAGATTTTACGATGTCCACGAGAGTTGCATACGACAACCTCATTTGTTTTTTTTATCGCTAGGATTTTACCTTTATTTATTATTTGCCTCTACTTAAATGCACGGAGACTGATTTGCCGCTGGCCGAACAGCCAGCGGTAAATCCAGCCTTCGGCCAGCGGCTTCGCAGGCGTAAAAATGTTTTATCATCCCAAGGGAATACAAATATCTCCTATCAATCCTATTTCCTTCCCAGGGTCTCAAAGTATCTCCATGCCTAATCTCATCTGAATTGGTTCAGTAGATCCAGAGATTACCACCTACAACCTCACAAACTCTACCTCTTTATAATATTAGTATAGATTCGATTGTAAGAAAATAGGCAGACTTATAATTAGTTTTCTTTAATAAAAGCTAAACTTGGTAAGTTAGTCAAAAAATTCTAATTTGGTGCCAGAAAAATAATTGAGATGGATAAAATATGGGTATTATTGTGCCTACACAGAAGAATAAATATGAGGTATTTTCTTGAAGTATTTTTCTACATATATTTCGGCTTTGTCCAATGAGTACAAGCAGGCTAATACTAGGTATTATTTTTATTGATGACAAATTCACTCAAACATTGTCAAAATGTCCTGTCAAATGTCCTACATGAATACAGTTACCATACAATAACCCTGTTTACCAAAAAGCCCCGAGAAACTGCGAACATAAAAAAAACACAATGCATTACAAAATCCGGCTACAACAGTGATGCCGTCAGCAGCAACCAGTTTTGAAAACGGAACGGTGCAGGTGCGCGTAATAAAAAATCCCGATTATTTTTTGCCACTGTCAATTATTTCGTTCACAAGAAAACCGCAAAGGATCACGTGTTTTAATTAACTGTTGATTTTCATTGTTTATTATTTTACTAGCTTCAGCCAGCGGATTCGCCTGCATGAAAACTGTTCTATCATCCCAAGGGATCATTATACCGGGATAAAAAGCCAAATTTCATTCAGATCCATTCAGCCAATTTGGCGCGAATGAGCAACAAACATACATCCATCGAAACTTTCGCATTTATTTAATTATTATAGTAATTTATAATATAACCGTGTCACATAATTATCCGGGTGAAAAATTCATACATTTTTGTCAAATAGGGAAAATTCTATAATTGGTCGATGTGGTATTGATGCTACAGAAATGTGTCATTAATTCAGAATACTTATACTAATAACTCCAAACCTACTTCAAAGATTTAAAAAAAAATTTTACCAGTAGAAAACTACATTATTTATGACTAACACTTCTTTATTCCGGTAACGGGTCCGGTGGGGTGGGCCACGGACACGGGAGCGAAGCCTAGGGAACATGCATGTATATTTTTTAATTTGCTACATGAAATACTTATTAACTCTAGTTAACAAATATGAAAGATTTTTTAAAATATCTTGATCATAGACGAAGTTATAAAGCTTCAATGTTGAGAATTTGAAAGAGAAGTCCGACGTGCCATCTGACGTCAGATAGCACGACACCCATACAACTGCCATAGAAAACGGTGTTTTCGTAGAGAGGGACAAATTTATTTTTGATCAATTTTGATTCTGTTTTCACTATAAGAATTTTATTTTAGTGTTTTTATAAATAAACTGTCAAATATTTTTTTTTCATGTATGTTCCCTATTGTCAAGGAAATCATCATTGTCTTGCCACTATCCCAATTTATATGCTGCCGTGGTATAACTAAAATGCTGTTATCCTCCATCTGATCGACTTTTTTGTTACTTTTGATCCTATATTAATGAGAAAAAAATATCTATCGATCTGTGTATGCGAATTTCCAAAACTATTCAAAGTATTGAAAATTCGCAGTCACAGATCGATATAATTTTTTCTCATTGATATAGCAACAAAAGTTTAAAATTGGCCCAGATTTTTGCAGAACGCCATTTTAGTTATAACACGGCAGTATGAGGTCAGCTCAACATGTCTTCTTTTTCGTAACCTCTCGTCAAGGAAATGATTGTCTTATTTACTTGCTAGTACCATTTGCATCAATTTGCTTTGCCTTATTTAGATACTCTGTTGCACACCTATATAAGCAACTGTATTGTGAAACCGAATCTCACTTCATGGTGACTCACAGCGATTTATTACCCACTTGTGCAAGGGCTTCCCTTTCTCTTTCTCCCTGTCATTGTTACCTATAGTGATTCAATTTGATTTAGGGCCAGTTTCTGAAATGAGTATTTCGGGTTAAGGTTGCCCTAGTCGATCATTCTTCCATACAAACGTAACGACGAAAAAAATATATTTGAAAGTTATGCTTATGAGCGTCGAAAGTTCCATTTTTAACCGACTTACCAAAAAGGAGGAGGTCCTATGTTCGACTTGGAGTATGTTTTTTTTTTTTTTAATCTATTTTCACCGATATCTCCGTCAATTTTGGACCGATTCTGAAAATTCTTTTTTTGTTTCAAAGTGTATGTTCCGAAATTAGTCCCATTTTAATTTAGTAAAGATCTGATGAAGATGAAGATGGTAGTGACTGTGTCAGCCGTAAGATGATCATCCCTATCCTTGATAACATTATCCCTGTCATCCTTTATATCCTAAATTTCTCTATTTCCAGTGGTGTCTTCCCTCAATCCTGGAAAGATGCCCAAATTATTCCTCTACCCAAAAAGTCTCATCCTGCATCTTTTTCTGACTATCGTCCCATTTCTATTCTTCCTTTCCTATCTAAAGTCCTTGAAAAACTTGTCCACCATCAACTCAGCACGTTCCTTACCAAACACAATCTGCTAAATCCTTTCCAATCTGGTTTTCGACGCGGACACAGCACTACCTCAGCACTTGTACACATTACGGATGATATCAGGTCAGGCATGGAAGTGGGCAAGTTAACGGTACTTGCTCTGCTTGATTTTAGCAATGCCTTCAATACCGTTGACTTCGACATTTTGCTTGGCGTCCTAAGCTCTTTTAACATATCTCCTCCGGTAATTGACTGGTTTCATAGTTACCTGTTTGGCCGCCGGCAGCGTATTTGCACTGATGAATCTTTCTCTTCTTGGTGTCACACCTCTGCCGGTGTGCCGCAGGGTGGCGTTTTATCTCCTCTTCTCTTCGCACTCTTTATTAATGCTATCACTCAACGACTTTCTTCTTTCTACCACCTGTATGCTGATGATCTCCAGATTTATACCCAAGCCCCTCTTGGAGAGTTACCTGATGCCATTGAGACGATTAATATAGACCTGGCTCGAATAGGTGACTGGAGTGCTGAGTTTGGGCTGAAGATTAATCCAACGAAGACTCAGGTGACTGTTGTTGGTAGTTCCCGGACTGTTTCTAGGATTGATTGGTCGACGCTTCCCCAGGTTTCTTTCAACAACACCATTATTCCTATAGCTAACACTGTAAAGAACTTGGGGATTTATATCGACAGAACTCTTGCCTGGACCAAACAACTGCAGGAAGTCAGTCGTAAACTGTTTGCTTCAGCGGGCTCCCTGAGACGTCTTCGTAATTTACTTCCCATCGCCACTAAAATTGCGATAGCACAATCTCTTCTTCTCCCTATCCTGGATTATGCTGATGCCAGCTATCTTGATATCACCCAAGACCAATTGGATAAGCTTGAGCGACTTCAAAATCTCTGTATCAGATTTATATTTGGCTTGCGCAAATATGATCACGTTTCTGAATTTCGTACTAAGCTCAAATGGCTTCCTATTCGCCTTCGCCGGAATGCCCACATACTCTCTTTGCTATATAATGTGCTCTTTAATCCTTTTACTCCTTTTTATCTTAAAGAACGTTTTCAGTTCCTCTGTGACACCCATTCTAGGTCCTTGAGATCATCGGAGAATTTAAAATTGAGTGTTCGTATGCATTCCACTTCGTTCTTTGACAAATCCTTTACGATTCAAGCAGTTCGATTGTGGAATGTATTACCTATAGAAATAAGACGCGCTCAAACACTGCCAGCGTTTAAAACAATGGTAAAGGAGCATTACCTTTCACTATAATGTTTAGTCTTTTCCTTTCTCTGTCATATATTAAATATTTATTAGTATATTAAATATGTAGTATAGTATGTATGTATTTTATGTTATTATGTATAAGTAAGTTATATTATTTATCATCTATTGTACACTGACAGCCCTTAATTCTCCTGCCGTTCAGTCCATCCAAAGGTTGTCTGTAAGAGATTGCCCTGTGCGATAAGACCGCCCATTGTACACAGTGTTTGAAAATGTTTGTTCTGTATGTATTTTTTAAAGGTGTACAATAAAGAATATAATAATAATAATAATAATAATAACTTTGAAGATATACAGCATAACTCTTCAATAAATAACGGCAAATCACTCGGGATTGCTGCAATCGCATGTCTGATTATTGTTTATACCATTTCATTGCACAACATCACGCCAGTACGCTCTAAAGGGGTACGCAGATCTCTCAATTCACCGGTTATGTTCAAGTTTCATGATATTCGGGTAATATATTCTGGCATTATAGTTACCTTACTAAAAAACTTGCCTATTAGGTAGTTAAAACTAAAAAGTGAAAAATAAAAAAACTTTTTGCAAAAAAATACCACCGCCTTACAAATAAAAAACTACAAAGTGAAAAATAACTTTATTTTTGGAAGTCGGTGTTTTTTTATTCAACACTAATTTCAATGCATCTTTGAGCGCAAATAAATACCATAAGAAGAAGGAAAATTGCAAAACAGTCACCATACAGGAATAGATCTACTGATCTATTCCTGTATGGTGACTTGTTCAATAATGCAAATAATTTTATTTTGAATAGATACTTTTAGTCGTTTTTTCATGATATCCATATTACCAAAGGTTTGTTTATAAAATTTCGTGCGCTCGTTTTCGTCGTAAATCATCATCCATTTCAAATGGTTGTTCCATTTCGCTACAAATTTGCAAAAGTGTGTATTCGTACGCGAACTAGCTTCTTACTGCTCATCACAGCATCTATCTTTTTCGCACGTGTTGTCGGATGAGATAGCATGCATTTTAACCCCGCGCACAAAATAAATCGTGACGTTGACTAGGGAAATCTTAAGATCACGTTCTTAACATTAAAGTAATATTTGACAAAAACTTTACTTCAGGTTCTTACTTGAGAAATCAGGGGTTACATAGTTACAACTTTTGCCGTCACCGTTAGCATAAGGCTCATACGTATATACATATAAGAGCACATGTTTTAGAATAGCGATACAATATAAAACTTTATTTATGACACAGATAACAACAGCAATGCAGTTTTAAAATGTGCAGCGTCACATCGCGACTCGGTCTGATCTGACCCTGATTAGAAAGCAGTCTACTACCAGTCAAAGATTTCTTCAATGCCACGCCATTTATCTCTACTCTTAGCCACTCTCATCCAACTGGTGCCAGCTACACACAAAACCTAGCCTATCGTAGGACCCTGATTTCTGATTCAACAACTGCAAATTTAGCCTATCGTAGGACCCTGATTTCTGATTCAACAACTGCAAATTTGCGGTCTCCTATCAAGAGCACGTCTACCCCAAAGGTCAGGACATAGACAAAAATTGATATTGATTATTTTAATCAATGTCAAGTTACAAAGTTATTGTTCTCATTGATTTGACATTCTCTAGATTCACTTTGACTGTCTGTCAATTAGTTCCAATTCAGTCGAGAAAAATTGTCTATGAATAGTTCATTTTTGCAATATGTGAACATTGATCAATGTTGCCGGCAGTGTATCCTTCAATTACCTTTAATTCTGCTAATAACATCGATTTACTTGCTTTAATCGGTTCTAACTACTGCATACTAGTGCTATGTTTTCATCGGATATTTTCGGTGACTCCCCAGAGGAAACGGACTTCTTAACTACATGTGCAAAGATTAAAATCTGGCACGGACCAAAGGACAATTCGATGAAACTTATACATAAAGATAAAGATGTGGCCGAGAAATTAACACTTCTTCACCCAAAGTAGAATTGACGCATTATATCAATAAAACAAACAAGATGCTGCTCATCAAATTGATTTGTACAATATTTGACCAATTGATGTACAAACTCTGACGTTTAGAATCAAAGGAAATTCTTCCAATTTTCCTCTTTACATAGCCCAATAAAGGCTTGAATGGCATTTAAACAATACAAGAAGAAATCCTTGTACGAATGACGATTTTGACCTTACTATCCCACACACCATGACTTATACTTTAGCAAGAAATCTTCAATGCCAGCTTAAGTACCTCAGGTAGGAGTAAGGCCTATTGCCGTCATCTACTGAGTCGTCCAATAATATCGTTCTTGTAACAGGTCTCAGCAAGGTGCTTTAAAAATGCCACAGGTTACCGGGACCAGGATTTTCCCGTATAATGACGTCAATACTGTTAATACAATGTGCTATATTTACTTCTACTTAAGTTTCATTTATACGTAGATATCTCTTGAAATTATCGGAGTATGCATTACGCAAATACGTGTTATGCAAGTATTTTAGCATGATATGAAGGAATGTACCTACTAACCAAGTTGGTTAATCTTTAAAAGTAACCTTTATTATATGCATAATTCGGGATAAAGAAACTATTAAATAATTCT
Source organism: Orthosia cruda (assembly GCA_964057195.1). Classification (NCBI taxonomy): domain Eukaryota; kingdom Metazoa; phylum Arthropoda; class Insecta; order Lepidoptera; family Noctuidae; genus Orthosia; species Orthosia cruda. The sequence continues at coordinate 35,031,570 of OZ059838.1, forward strand.
TATATAAACTAGCCACGTAGTTTATAACCCCCTATTTAGCCTCGAGCTCTCGAAAGCCAAAAATAATCGCGAACACACTGTTTGCAGCCATTATGTTACTATAACACCTTCAGCCAATAATTAGCTATAATCAGAGGCTCTCAAACTACTGGATGATTAATTAATTTAATCAGGTTAATTGCATTGTATATTGAAAAATATGCTCTAAATTTTAGATTACCCTTTAGAATCTAAAGGATAAATTAATTTCCAAATGCAATTTTTATTTGTTAATATAGTGTCCGAGATATTATGCATATCGTAAGAAAGTAAGAATAGTACATTATGGTACAAGTGTGTAATGTTGGTGATTACCGCTGAGGCGCCATTGGGACCCGAGCCGCCAGGTGAGGGTCTTAAGAGAGCCGAGGACGGTAATCATCAATACACACGTGTATCATACGACGTTTTTTAACGCACTTGTGAAGAAAATAATTCTGAAAAATCATTTTCAACAGTGAAAACGAGTTGTGAAAATTTTTTCTTAATGGCGGGAAAAATTAATCAGTTTTCCTATGCGCGCGTAACTAACAATGGCGATCGGCCATAGACTAAAAGAATGTGGTTTTTTGTTTTTTGGCTTTTCGCGGATAGCGTTTTAGCCACGTACAAAATGGGGAATTTCAAGTTTTCTTTATTACAGAGAAAAACAAAAGTTATATTTGAGTGAAAGTTTTATTTATTAAACACGTACAAGTTGAAATTATCTATTTATATACGAAGTTGCATAAAATGAGCAAGCAATAGGAACATTAATTTATTTGTACTTAAGAGCACAATCTTTTTTGTATCGAAACTTTTTTAAGAACAATAAAAAAAAAAAATACTCTATAACTCACTTGTGAATAATAGCAATGAAAAAGTCACAGTTTGATTACAGGTATCATTATGTGCCTAATTGCGGTGAAATTAGAGCCACTTTATGAGCAATGCTGTGTTGAAAAATGTATTTTTGCTGAGTCGTCTTATTTTGTAAAAAAACATCATATATTAAGATTTTTCCTTTTTCTGAAACATATTATAACGATTTATATTCGATATTGTTGTGTTTGTACATACATCAAGGTAAAAATTGGATCAAAGCTCTGAATCGAATTCGGTCAGAAACAAATAATTCGTAAGCTTTTTTAATCAGAAGTTATACGATCGCCAATTTTCCGAATTCGGAATACAAGATTGGATTTATTTTTCTTATTTGATGATTTTTTCCTCGACATAATTAAGACGTCAACAAATATTGCTATTCACAAACACGCAAAATAACATTCAGACGAATCAAAAACTTCCTCCACTTTTGCAGGGGATTAAAAATGGATGCAGTCAAGGCGAAAATAATTTCAACAATTATATCCGTGGAACTATCTCTTTTAGATAAAATCATAACGGCGTACAGTCAGGCACATAAGCTGAGCTATGTCGACACGGACAATTACTGAGCTGCATTGCCTAACCGCGCTATCTCACGATTTCTCTTTTATCTGCGAGTGTACTTGTAATCTGTAAGAAGGCTGTGGTTTCTGATGATGTAATTTTTAAAAGTTCCTAATTTTCATGACGTCACCAAATGGCCATCCAGCCTTGTCTACCTCTTAATCTCTTGTCGTGTTACACAGTTAATGGGCTGTAAAGGACAGCTATTTTCCCCTGTAATATAGACTATCAGACATCATTAAAAGGGCTCGTGGCGATGTAGCCGTGTGGCTATCTTCCAAGTACAGCAACGCTCCCTCATGTCAGTCCTCAGATGTGCGACCATCCACTACATACCGATAGACCCCTCCGTACGGAGAGTAAGTTAAGCAATGGGTTCCAGCTGCCATTTGTAAATCTTTGATGGTCGTTACTAACAGTTAGTCGGAAAACAGAAAATCTGTCACCAGTCAAGGGGTATCGTGGTGTGGAGCTCAGAGACCGGACAGGGATTTACTCGACTACGGCGAAGCTAAAAGTAAGGGTTATGATTTTAGCAGTCTATGTATTTATGTATTTACTCTTTTACAAATAAATCGAACTATAGCGATATGTGAAAAACCCGATTATTAAAGGTTACAATTGTCATATTTTACCTGTCGAATCTCTAAGAAAATATTGCCTGACTTATTTGTCATGATTATTGACAAACTTGTCATTTTTTGTGACATATTTATCAAAACACAATATCAAGGCAAATAAAAAAAAAACTAGTTTTCCAGAAGAAATTGTCACCCGCCCATCAAGAGAAATTATTTATTTTACAGAAATATTTCAAATTGTCACGACATGTCGACATATTTGTAGATTTACCACCATCCCAAATTTGTCAGTGTTATTATTTAAAAAGGGATAATAAAACAAATTTTTGGGTTGTCACCTGTCACCTGTCATTTTCGCTTTTATTAAATAAGCCCCGGGTGAGCAGTCGCTCAATATAAAATACTTGTATTCCGCTGCTTCTGTTAGACTGGAAGCCCACTCCAGCACGGTTATGAAAAGGCTAGGCAGAGGAGATGACCTAATTGGGACGTCATTTTCTCGATGTCATTGTCCTGATCACAGTTTATTGTTTATTACTATAATAGCTTTAATAGTCTATGACACAAGTGACAATTGAAGGTCAATGGACAATATCGTTTGCAATATGTTTTGTTTTCAGATTCCAGATTGTGATTGTCTGCGAGGTAATCGCGTAATTGTATATATTTGTGTTTGTTGCCTTTTCACACCTTAAGACCCTTACTCCGCTATAGTGCCGTAAAACGATTACTTTCTAAAGCATAATTCGTAGTTCTTCTTCTTCTTCGTTTCGAAAGCGGTCGTGGTCACGAAGAATTTTGTCCAATCGCTCGTGTGGTAACTCCACCAACGGCGGATTTAATTTGATCAGTCCACCTCATTGGTGATCTCCCGCGTGGCCGTTACCGTCCACTCTGCCTTGCACCACTAGGCGCTTAATGGATTCGTTATTCCGCCTCGAGACATGGCCAATGAATTTCAGTATTCGAGACTGTACTACTGCTGATAGACGCTCTTTGATGCCGAGTTCTTGGATTTTGGAGACGTTTATGCGGAATTCAAATTCTTAGTAAGTTAAAGAGGTTTGCTAAAAATGAAATTTCAACACCATCATAATAATTTTTATTTGCTAACAAAACATAACCTGTTATAGCAAGTGACAATTTGGTTTTAAAGTAGGACAAATTGCTGACTGCTTCAAGTTATTGACGTAACATTTCTGCAACATGTGAGATGTGTTAGATTACAGTGTGAAGTAATGATATTGGGAACACAGCACTTGTTAATGTTATTTATGACTTTGGAGACTGACAAGTAACATGGCATGACACTTTTGCCGGTGATGAAAGTACTCTCGTGAGTTTGGATGGACGATTTAAAAATCTGTAGCTCCTTACATTGTGCGAATTTAACCTGTGTAAGGTACAAACAATAGGGTAATTGACAAAAAATATCTATTTAGTCCGTCAGTTAGATAACCTAATAATATTGGACACGTATTTTTCTTTTGCTACGTAAACAAAAAAATACGACAACACAGTGCGTTGAAATATCGTGTGACGTCACGGTGTGCTACACTTTATACTGACAAAGTGACGTCACAAGCCCCCACTCCTGAACTTTGATGCGCTTTATCTTTGTCAATTTGTATTTATTTGATAAAGCAACGAATACGAGTCCAATATTATTAGATAATCTTAGTGACGGACTAAATTGAATCATCATTTTTTCTACCCAGGAACACCTTCCTTGTGTAGGGAAATTTGTTTGAGATGAATAGGTGAATATCCAAAAAGCAAAAGCTATATGAAACAGCAAAGCTCTATAAATATCTTTGCATATATCGATACTGTGATGTGTATTATTTTAAATAAAACGCGCTTGCAAAATCACATAACAACTCGACACAGCTAAATCATACCAAAATCTTAAAAAAGTCTCTTCTACCTAAGTTCTATGATTGAAGCGTAACACAATTAAGATGAGTTGATTACTTTTTTATGATCTGCTTGATACCTACAAAATCGATGTCATACACTGACTTATAGACTCTGCTCGCAACAACTTAAGATCCTATGAGTCACGAGAGTTGTTAGACTCACAATTATATTCTCAAACAGACCAAAATAGGTACCATTTATTTGTTTATGTAGGTATAGAATCATGACCATTTAACTGACGTCACCATTTCTAGAGTCTTTGGGTTTTCGGGGTATCCGGGTGACCTACCTTTTTTTCTGAGTTACGAGTATATAACTGAAATACTCATTAATAAGAACATCATAGCTTTAAATCAAATAAATAAAAAATGAGATGTATTTCTGTTGATAATAAAAGATCGTTACATAACATTTGCTTGATTTAATGACGTGAATCAAACAAATCGTTATATAAAATCTTCAAATTAAAATAAATTGGTTTAGTATAATATGCGAAAGCCCGACATTTGCGTTTATTTTTATATTAAATCTGGTTTATATTTAGTACAAGAATAATGGACTGCATGATTGCTATTCAAAAACTTGTTTGCAGTAATATCCCAAATTACTAGGTACATTGAAATTGGCAATAGTACGTTTCATTTTATTCTAGAGGTCATCCCAGACAAGCCTTGATAAACACGTAACTATAATCTACTAAGATTACAGTTAAGTTTATAGATATCTATTGACATATTTAGACTGCTACTTGAGACTGTAGTACTTTCTATATCACTTGTTCATTTTAAAGGTTATCTGCTCGTAGTCTTCAAATTTTGAAGTGTCTGTGACTCTTTGTTTATTACTTCTGCACCGATTGAACTGATGGACACAGCACGTGTTATCGCTGCAAGGTTGCCTGCTTGTCGGTCTTCTACAGACTGTACTTCGGTGAGTGTGCTCAAGATCTCCACGACCTCATCCCACCGGCCCCCTTCCACCATAGGACATCTGCAGCACTGCAAGTTACCGTCCTTACCTGGTTCCCATGCCACCAATTCACCACCTGTGTCTGTGTTTTCGCATTCAACCCAAATCTCTTCAAATTTAGATTGAACAAGCTTATTCTGGGTAAGTACACTCCTTCGTCGACTTTGTCTCTGTCACCTATACTTGAGTCAAGATCAAAACCATCTCAAATAAAAAGGGTTGGTAAATCTGCCATACTAGACCTTTTCTCAACTACATTGGGGACAGCTTCCAGTTTAACTGGATGTTGCCGGGTACCAGTATTTTACCTGGAGCAACTGCCTCGCTGACCTCCACAACCCAGTAACTAGGTAACACAACTTGCTGGCTTCTCACTATCTGTAACGATTGATAATAGAGTATACATGGGCAAACTCAAAATCTTCGGGTTATGTCGCTTGAGCTAACTCCAATTTGGTCTTAATACCGGTCTATAACCAAATAACACTAGGTTTATTTTATTTATTTGAAACAAGTTACGAAATGAGGACAAATCTATTAGCAACACTAATAGATAGGATCAAGTGTTTGTTGCGCTAATCCGTAATGATAAGGATAAATAATGTTAGAAATATGATTGTGATGCAACTATGCAACATTGCATTATAATCTGTAATTGATTAGCTACACACGATAGATAGTGTTCCAATATTAATTAGTATCGTGGCTACTGACATATATACAGGCTCACTTTTAATTAATTGTTAGTAATTTCAGGCCATAAAACTAATTACTTATATTAATAAGTTTTATTAGGGGACAATGTCGTGGTAGCCCAGTGGCTAAGACCTCTCCTCTCGTGCTTGAGATCATGGGTTTAAATCCAGGCAAGTACGAATGTGACTTTTTCAAATTCATAAATGTACTTTCTAAGTTTTTTTTGGGCATCACAGGCAACGGTGAAGGAAAACATCGTGAAGAAACCTGGATTTATATACTTAATGTAAGTCACAAATAGCCAAGTCAGAGGCCTGTGGGGTTCCCAGAGGAGGCTTAATTAACTCTGACACCAGAGGTGGTCACATGCTCACATGAAAGGAAGTAGTCTAGGGGATTCTGAAATCGCAAAATAACATGTCTCTACATTTGTTAAGTGCCGCTTGTATAAATGGATTGATTGTTTTTTTATTCATATTTCAGAGTTAATACCTTTTCCCCTGATGATGTCATCCACGGAAAGATTGTTAGAGTATGAAAACTCTCCCAGTAGTTACTGAATTCTAAACAAATGTTTCGCAATCATAGTTTACCAGATAAAAATTGAGGACACAATACCACTTCAAAATTAACAAAATACGTATCATAAAATGTATTGAAAATAAAAATAGCTTGACTTTCTACTTAGTAGTAATCTGATAAAAAAATCTAATTCTGTATATACTTGATACAATGTATAAAAAAGAAAGGTTTTTATCATAAGTGTATATTTGTGTTGTCTGCATCAATCATAATATTGATAACATCTTATTTGGAAATCGCTTTGAGATTATCTCGTAAACACAAAGATATTGGCCAAGAGCACAAAATCAAGTTGATGTCTAGTTGTCATATTTTAGAAAGAAAGAACAACATTATTGTAACACAGGAGATGCAGACACAAACAAAATATAAAAGACCCTAACCGCGAGACTAAAAAACTCCTGTCACAGTAGATGCAACTATATTTACAAAATAATAAATTTTAATAACACCACGCTGGTTGGTAGGGCCCGCTTGATCGCATTTTAATGAAGTAGTTTTTCAATATTTGGATAAACAAGAGATTGAATAACAATGAAATGGAGTGTATTAAATGCGATGTTATGCATCAAAGTGTAATAAACTGTCGTGCAAAATAATGTTGTACAAAGTGTAATACAGTGCCGTACAAAATAATGTATTACAATTTTGACCTTTTTTATGTGCTTAATTACATGTGTTTAATTCGATCTAGGGACGCAGTAACGGAATCCAGGGATGCTTATGTTTTTCAAAAGACCATCTTACTAACAAAAGTATAGTAATTTCTCTGACAGGATGATTATATATATCTGTAAGTTAAGCTTTGATTAAACCCGAATTCGTATCCTACTGTTTTTGTTAGTATAGATAAAATTGAGAGTTGTGTGTTTTTCAAAATATTTTCTTTTTTTTTACTAAAAATATAAATAAACTAAGTCAGTATCTATTGCTACAGATAGCTTTCTTTTCGTTTTGAATGCAAATTTAAACAAAATGTATTTTATATATCCGTTAGAAGTTATTTTATTCGATCATCCGATTTTATGTCTTAAAGAAACAACAAAAATATATATAAAACAAAAAAAATATTGGCAATCGTTTCCTTAATGGAACTCGTTTTGGCAAGTAATTACTATGCAATCAAGTAGCTATGATTTTAGTAAACCAGATTGCTAATATCTAGAATCACGTTGCTAAGTTCATGACAGAAAAACACATAGCTGCCTTTAATATTTCCGATGACTCAACTTTACCCAAACAAAAACGACTAGCCTGACACATTAATAGTCGGCGATTAGTCGGTAAGAGATAGAAAACACTAACTACTCAGCTACAGAAAAAGAGCAAATTAAATACATTGCCAGCTTTTTTTTTTATTTGATTAAATCAACAAGAACAGTGCGTACCCACCACCAAACTATTCACAAAAATAAACAATTATAATTCAGTTATGTACCTACACTCGAAACACTTTACAAAGAAAATTATGTAGATTCAGATAAAAGACAAAGGTATTGCTTATTTTGAAAAAAAAAATACTTATTTGAGATGGAGACACTAGTCGCAGATCAGTTGGGGAAAGTGATTATCCGGCTACATTTACAGTCGCAACTAGTCGGCTATTAGTGCGCTGACTAGTCGTCCAATCGGCTAGTCAGCCAAATCCGTAATGGTGGGCCCATCTCTACCATGTACCTAAATCCCTTTTAATAAAGCCGATGTCACACCGTCCGTTATAGACTTATGCAGTGTGAATACCGATGTGATGCAGTATCACCGCGTCGCATCATATCCGGGTCGGCACGTGCCCAGTGTCCGTTATACTAGTTACAATGTGCATGTGTTCCGCTATTTGTTATACAACTTACTTCGTAATTGATTGTATCAGCTGATTGTAAAGAAATGTAGGTGATGAGTGCTTTGATATGGTGCTTATGTTTTATGAAAGGATGCAGACAGTGTAACTGTTCTTTTTGATCGTTCTTGAGGAAGACTGATCTGAAAGTGGCAGTAAGTGGTTATTTATTTGGTTTGTCACAAGATTTGGCATACAGGTGGTTTTGGATTGAGACATGGGGTACTTTAGAAGGGACATTAGGCATTTTTTGGTCCCGGGGTATTTTGCCTTTTGATAACAAAACAGTATTTCGCGGGCAAAAGGAAGTATGTCGATATTTCCCGGATAGAAAAATTATAATTCAATGTATTTAGGCCGTCTGTGAGATTATCAAATAATTTATATATATTGGTCACGTATTTTTGCTTTATCGACTTGTGACGTTACTTTGTCAGTAAAAGTGTAGCACGGCGTGACGTCACACGATATTTGTATGCACTGTATCGTCGTCATTTTTAGGGTTCCGTACCCAAAGGGTAAAAACGGGACCCTAATACTGAGACTCCGCGGTCCGTCTGTCTGTCTGTCTGTCTGTCACCAGGCTGTATCTCATAAACCGTGATAGCTAGAGAAATTTTCACAGATGATGAATGTCTGTTGCCGCTATAACAACAAATACTAAAAACAGGATAAAATTAATATTTAAGGGGGGCTCCCATACAAAAAACGTGTTTTTTTGCCGTTTTTTTGCAATAATGGTACGGAACCCTTCTTGCGCGAGTCCGACTCGCACTTGGCCGGTTTTTGTTACCGTAACAAAAGAAAAATACGTGTCCAATATTTTTTGGTAGATTACCAAAAAATATTGGACACGTATTTTTGACTGACTGACTAAATAGTGTTTTTTTGATTGACAACGATCTTGATAATGTTTTTTTTTAAGTAATCTATTTAGTTAGTAATACGTCTACAGCTTACTAATATTTTATGATAAAATAATTATTATCAACGGCCCCGATTTGCCTAGTTATTTAAATGTTATCCAAAATCCTAATTTGTTAACCGAACCACAATCATATAAAGCTAAACATTAGCCGTTACGATCGAGTCGGTAAGATAAGAACTTTCGCGACAACGAACGTCGCGATAGTAAACTTTCGCAGTAACGTACATCGCGGTAATGAACTTCGCAACAATGGGGTGCACTCAATCAGGACATCTACAAACACAACGACGTTAGCCTCGCCAAACTTTAGTATAGTTCTCGCCAAACTTCTTGGACGCCCTGAAGTTGGCTTTCCGATGCGCAAGGCACTTTTTTTTTTTTTTTTTTTTTTTTTTTTTTTTCTACGGGGCGTCTCACAGTTCGGTCAAAGTGACCGTCCACTGCTTAACCGGGCTAGCCTGTGGAGACTAAGCTATATAGCCTCCAGCCAGGGCACAAATTACTAAATCTAAGCGACTGCGCTAAGGGCTACCCCAGGTGGGGTCGGACCTCGGCTCAGGCCGTCGCTGGGGGGACAACACTATGGCTGGATCTTATTAAAAGTGATTCTACCATTCGTTCGGAAAAGCCTACGTGGAGAAGAACGAATAAGAAACTCCAATTATCTAACTATAATTTAACTAAGGCACAGCTCGCGGGCTGGCTTGCGTATCCTGTCGGGGACGTCGCGGCGGGCCTCGGCGGCGAGGGCGGAACGAAGGCGGTCTGTGTCTGCGAATTGTGCTGGTCTTTTTATTGCTCTCTTGGAGCAGAGTAGTGGCGTCATCGGGGATAGAGAGGACAAGCCTTGGTCGGCGAATTTTGGAGATTTTGGAGGGTTCATAGCGGGAGACCGCTTGAATTAGAGGGTTGCTATGATCGACAGCAGAGTCAAAGAAACGCTTGGAAATGCGTTTAATGAATTGTTGGAGAGTGGGGATTCTCAGATCGACATGGAGTTCCTGGTCGCGAGCGTACCAGGGGGCTCCCGTGATCTTTCGGAGAAATCGGTTTTGTATAACCTGAAGTTTGTGTATCTCATGGGGTTTTGCGTGTGCGAATACAACACAGGCATAGGTCATGATGGGACGGATGACCGCAGTGTAAATGCGCAGCTTGCACCTAAGTGACAAGCTGCTGCTTGCGTTCACCATCCCATGAAGTCTGCCCATAGCGAAGGCGGCTCGCGAGCGCGCCGCCTTAATGTGCTTGGCGAAAGTGAGGTGGTTATCGAGGGTTACACCTAGGTACTTGGCTTGCTTCTCCCAAGGGATTGGCTTACCGTACATTGTGATGGGTCTAGGGGGAAGGGGGTCTTTGAATCTAGAGTTATACTTTCGATCAGGCCTCGAGAATAGGACAGCCTGACTCTTGTCGGGATTGACTTCTATTCTCCAGAGGCGGAACCACTTGGCTAGAGTGTTGGCGGCTCTCTGGAGTTTTAGTGCTATGGCATTTGATACTGAGCCTTTACAATAGAGGGCCGTGTCGTCAGCGAATAGTGCCAACTGGCCCCCATTGGTTTTTGGAATATCGCTGGTGTACAGCGTGAAAGCTAGAGGGGATAGTACGCAGCCTTGAGGGACTCCGGCTCATATGGGGTGAGGGGAGGAGAGTTCTCCCACGACACGATAGCGGAAAGTTCTGTTCGACAACCAGTCTCGTAAGATGAGCACGAGACGATCTGGCACACCAAGATTATATAGCTTATAAATTAAGCCATTGTGCCAGACTTTGTCGAACGCTTTCGCTATGTCGAAGAACAAGGCACCGGTGAACATACCCTGCTGGAAGCCAGCACTAGTGTGTTCAACGAAACGGTGAACTTGTTGAATACACGAGTGTTCAGCGCGAAAGCCGAATTGCTCGTTGGGGATAAGGCTCTTTCGCTCGACAAAGTCTTTGAGCCGCTTATAAATAAGTCGCTCATAAACTTTCCCGAGAGAATTCACCAGACTAATGGGACGATAACTGGTAGGCTCCGATTTCGGTTTACCCGGTTTAGGGATGCCTATTACAGTAGCCTGTTTCCAAGCTTGGGGGAAGATATTTTTGCTCAATGCAGCGTTGAAAATGGCCGTCATTAGCAATATTATTTGGGCAGGGAGGAGTTTCAACACCTTATTGGTGATGCCATCTATGCCTGGGGCTTTGTTGGGGCGAAGCCTTTTGATAACCTCCACTACTTCGTCTGGGGTGACGGGAGGTAGTGGGTCATCAGGGTCTTCAACGGGAGGAAGGGAGGTCCTACGTTCGACTTCAGCGTCTACCATATCTAGGTGAGCTTTGTCTACTGGTTGGGAGCTGGGTGTGCATTGAAGTTCGAGACTGTCAGCCAGACATTCGGCTTTTTCAGTGTTTTCAAATGCAACACTCTTATCAGGGCGAATAAGTGGGGGTATGGCAGAATCTTCAGTGGAGCGTAACTTCCTCTGAAGGTGCCAGTATGCATGGTGGTTGGGCTCTAGTTCGCTCAGCATCTTATTCCATGTCGCAGAACGGAGCTCAGCCATACGTTCCTTTACAGCACGCTGTAAGTTACGCATGTGAACTCTGTTTGCGACACAGCGAAAGTTACTGTAGTCACGGATAGCTGCGTTCTTCTCGGTTAACAACTTCCGTACATCGTCAGGGAGTTTCCCTTGCTGGATGTCCAGCACTGGAACCTCCCTTGAACATTCGTTCAGGACGGTCTGTACGTGAGTTGTAATCGAGTCGATCGCCTCTGTCGTGTCAGCGACCGAGTTTATATGACTGGGGATTGAGTCCAAATGGGGTGAAATTGTGGATTTCAGTTTAGCACTTACTTTCCTCCAATCAGTGACAATTTTGGTGGGGGGTGGCTGTCCTGGATCTGGGAGGCCTGAACGACTACCTAGGTGCAAGATCACAGGACGGTGATCAGAAGATAATTCATCTAGCACTTCTATAGAACGAAACTGAAGGTTAATGTTCTTTAATAGCACTATATCAAGGACGTCTGGGTTACTGGTGACGTTACTTGGGAAATGAGTGAAGCTCGGGGGGCCTATGACGTCATAATGAAGGGTATTGCTTAGGTTCTGTACCAGCTTTCCTCTAGAGTTAGCAACGGTACTGTTCCAGTCTATATGTTTGGCATTGAGATCACCCGCTAGGATGACGGGGTGACTCGAATTGAAGAGGGAGGTAAGATCTTTTTTGAGACCCTCTGGGTTATCCACCGATGACGCCGAGGGAGGAGGGCAATAGGCGGATATGATGGTGATCGTTTGATGACCAGTCATTCCAAGCCGACAGGCTGAGTACTCAAGGTACGAAGGGGGATCGAGTGGGGTGATAGCACTACAGTGGAGCTCATTTTTATAATAAATGAGAGTGCCACCGCCGTGACAGCGGGTCCTATCGTTGCGAACTATACGATAGTTGGCAATTTTGGGATCGCGTTGTTGGGGTTTTAGGAATGTCTCCTGAATGAGGAAGACGTCCAGCTGATGATCGCGAAGGAACGTGGCTATCTCATCACGCTGGTTGTTAATGCTATTTGCATTGAAAAAACCTAACCTAAGGGATCTGGGCTTCAGGCAATTGCTTCTCAATTGCGTACCCATGTTCCGTTGATAAATACAAGGCTATCTAGTTCCCTGGTGATAGAGGGATACCTAGAGAAGGCCTCAAGGGCTGTAAAAGCGTTTTTGGGGTCGGCTAAATTTGTTAATTCAGCATGAAGGGAGCGGGCCTCTGGGGTCATCCAGATCGCATATGCGTTGAAGATGGTCTCAGCGACACAACGATAGGAGCCCTGGGCGGGTTGAACTACAGGGGGGGGTGAGCGCGCGCCAACGACAGTGGTAGGAGCCACCTTGTTGGTTTGCATTGGGGCCACTGTGGCCGGGGTTGTGATAGGCACTGGGATCCTAAGATCCATCAGCGCTGGAATGGGCTGAGTGTTAGTTTGGGGCGCCACACTTTGGTGGTTTAGCTTACCCCATGGAGAGTCCCTCTGAGGGGCTAGACGAGGGGGGGCATGGGCTGGGGGAGCAATGCGTGCTTGGCGCGCGTCATTGCGTTTGGCCACTATGGGCGCGAGTTTTGGGGCTTTGGGGCAGCCACGGTAACTAGCGGGGTGACCTACCTGGCCACAGAGCACACAGCTGGGAGGCTCCGTGCACTCTGAGCGGTCCTTGGGACGGGGACAATCTTTTGTGCCATGATCCCCCAAGCATTTAACGCATCTGGGGGTGGCGAAGCAATTTGTTTGGGAGTGCCCATATAGTTGGCAGTTGTGACACTGACCAACAATAGTGGGGCGATACGGTCTCTCTATTGAGATACCGGTGAGAGAGCAAATGGATTTAATCCCGAAGATGGGATTGTGGGATTCGGTAGGGCTACACTCCACCACTACCATGTCATATTGCTGTCCACCTCTCGCTTTATGCAAGCGGTGCACAGCAATGACGGGAACTTTTTGAGCTAGGAGGTCCAAGCGGACGTCCTCCGTCGAGATCTCCTTTGGGATCCTTCGGATGACGACCCGGGTGGACTTCTCCTCGGGGAGGGAGTAAGTGTGGAAGGACCACTTCCGCACTTTGAGTAATCGGGTTAAATCCCGGAAGTCTTTTGAAGAGGGGACAAGAATTTTAATGCCCTGCTGACAGGCACGGGCACTATTGAACTGAATTTTGTTCTCTCTACAGAGATTGGACACATCGGTCCACTTCGCCTTATCTTGTAAGAATATAGGCGGCGGGGGCTTGGTCTTATTGACCGTAGTGACTGGGGGGCTGGGAGGGCGACTAGACCGCTGGGAAGCGGTAGTGGGGGCGGGCTGGGTGCCTGTCGGCTCGGGAGAGGGACAGGGGGATGCGACTGGTGAAGCAAACGGAGTTGCTACAAATGTCTTTTTGGCCTTGGAGGCCTGAGCAGAGGCTTTGTTTTTCTTCCTCTTTCCTCCCACGACTTGAAAATCGTGGGAGTCGTCTTCCTCTGAGGAAGTGACGGGAGGAGAAGAGTCCCGTGATTCACCGTTATTATGGTGATTTTCGGGGAACGGTGTTTGCTCCATAGGGGAGTCTGGGCGGGAGGTGGGCTCAGTGGCCTGAGAGAGGTTTGGGGCTATAGTCTCTTGACTAGTCTGGGGGATGGGGGACGGTGACCGCGGTGAGTCATCGTCGGGGAATGGCTTGTAAGCCTTAAGTGGGGCCACAATCGGGTCCGAATCGGGTGGGGTGGGGGCGGTGGCAGCTTTGAAGGCTGCACCATATCGCTTTTTCAGCTTGGGATCGGCTAAAAGAATCTCCTGGAGGAGCTCGACTAATGCCGCGAACGACATTGTCGGTGAAAATAATTAATAATTCCGGTAGGCCGGAAGGGAAATCTTCCCCGGGTGGATGGGCCCGGGGATGTGTGCAATCCTACCCTCCCAGTCGGGTGAGACTGGGAGGTGAGTACCTCGGTGAGCCCTAAGCTTGTACTCCTGTCACCAATCTTATTGGGTGACAGGGGCCCTAAGGTACCGGTAAACCCACCGAAGGTGGGCCACCCACCACGTGTGTACCAGAAGTCTGGCACGCCGGGGTAGAGACACCCGACCGTGCCAGGTGAATGCTGTGGGGCAGAGACAGGGGTTGACTAAGCTATCTACCAAGGCCAACTACCCTGCTCCCGACTCCTTCTGACTGCCGTGTCCAGACGGGACTTGGCAAGTGGGCGGGTCACCACTTCACTTGGCTTCGTTAACACCGTCAGGTTTCCACCAAGGACCACTAAGTCGTGGATTTTACCCGGAAGGGGCCAAAAATAGATGTCCCTACTAGTAACCGAAGTTACTAGTAGCGACACCTGTGGGCGGCGCGCGGAGACGCGGCGACCGCAGTGACGTCACGCAGAGCGCGACGAGCAGGAGAGAGGGGCGCGGCGGGGCGCGCGGTGGGGGCAGCGAGAGCGGCGAGCGGCAGCGAGACGTCCGCTCGGCGGCGATGGCAGGCGAAGAGTGAGCGCAAGGCACGGCGCGGTGCTGTTTTTGTATGAGATTTACTACTGCGCAGCCATTGTAGCCAACTTCAGAGCGGCCAAGAAGTTTCGCGAGAACTATACTACTAGTACATTCAACATTGTATCACTATTACTCAAAATCACCATTGCAATTACATACCTGCCCACATATAAAATCAAAATAATATATTATATTAATATAGAACAGTCAACGAACGATCATGCGTTTCTAAGAGTTCACCGACATATTATGTACCGTTTTAACATATAGATACTAATCTCTTGAAGTAGCTAATGTATTCGTTTATGTAATTGAGTATGTAGATATTTATCATGCAAATAACTGCAATAAAGTGGCGGTAAATGAAAGTTGAAGATTGATGGATGGTAAAGAAGTAAATGGTTGTACTCTGGCTATACGTATAACAGGGGAAATAGAACACAAATGTACAATCATAATTATGTCATATCATAAACTGTTTGTATCCCCCGACGGAAAAAGAGGGGTGTTATAAGTTTGACGTGTGACCTGTGTGATAGTGTACTTGTCTGTGGCATCATATAGCTCCTAAATGAATGTACCACTTTTAATTTAGTTGCTTTTGTTTGAAAGGTGTCTTTATCGAGAGTGTTCATGAAAATTGGTTCAGCTGTTCAAAAGTTATGCGCATTTTACTCTTTGAATCGTGGTATTTTCGCAAGATATCGTGTAACAATTACGTATTTCAAAGGTTGTCTGGTAGATATCGTTGTCAGCGATAAGGCCGCCTTTGTACCCGTAGAAATAAGTATAATTGTAAAAGAGATGTGTAGCTTTAGTTTTTGGTGTACAATAAAGTTTATTCTATTCTATTCTATTTCCATGAATTGTCGATCGTAGCGTTTGAAGAGGTATTTGTATCGAGCGATTTAAGTTTTTTTTTAATTTTTCTTGTTCCTTAAGGTTGGTATAAAGTATATAATTTTGTGATTGGAGGTCTCCATTCACAAAATCTCAAACTCAGAAAAAAGGACTTAAACCCAATGCATTAATTTCAATTAAATCATTTACAAACACTTTTGCATTGTCAAGTTCGGTCAGTGGAAAAGATTAAGTAGCACGTTCTAAAACGTAGATCATCTCTAAGGAGAAGAACGTGCAATAAACTTCACGGACGATCTTATAAAACAATAAATATTTACAAAGTAAAGGTTACATCATTAATATTGGAATTATAAATGATATTCTCAACATTGTAGGAAGACTGCAGGTTAAAAGCGTCCGGAAGCCGTACCAATATTTGCTTAGGCTTCTTAGTATTTTCGTCTACGGTTTGTTTTCAATATAACGTTTAAATATAAAAAGCCCGTCTCGTTTTTTTACCAACACTTCCAGTCCCAGGTGGGTTTACCATTATCTATTTTAATTCAGCGGAGTAAACTAATCAGTCGATTTTTTCCATAAGTAGGAAATTGTTTAATAATTATCTGAGTGAGCCGAGCTTATGATTATCTGGAAATTCTAGGTCTTAATATTACTAACAAGCCTCAGCCTTGGTAGTAGGTATAGGTAGGTATTGTCACATTTAATTCGAGATACTTACCTGGCTAGCTATTACTACGTACACTTATAGGCCCTTTTATAACCTAACAAGGTGCATTGACCTCTTGCCAAGCTATGAAATATGGTTTAATATCACCGTAAAGCTAATAAGGAAACTAATTATGTTGACACTTATGGTGACAAAGACAATTAGTTTTATATCTGTCCGAATCGTAGTCCCAGGTTAGACTCAAGAATGATTGGATTGTACTGCCTACTCCAATGATGTAAGGTATCCATTAACTTCATCATCAATATCAATTCAACCACTGTTGGGTACAGGCCTCTTCTAATACTAATGGACAGAATCTAATACTTTATTTCAAAACTAGATTCATCAAATCTTTGCTTAACCTATTTTCATTTTAATTAAGAGTAGACCAATAAAGTATCATAATATTATTTTTGCCAAAACCTAGGGTGTACAAGAAACAATATTTCAACGTCTTAACAACGTTTTCAGCAATTATTTTCTATTGAAAACTTTTTTGGGCGACGTTAATAAAGCAATCAATCACATTTATTTAGAACGCCCTTGTTTCATGAAACTTGGATATTGCCTTGAATCATTTTACCTAAAAAGTTCAAAGTTACTTTTCGCTTTTGGAGAACTTGCATTAGTAACTTAGCTATAAAATTATTGGTACAAATAAGCGACTCGAAAATATGGTCCAAATTTTTCTCTCTTTGCTTCTAATAAAACAAGTTTATCCATTTCGTCTTCAAAAATGATACTTTATTTAAAACTTCATGCGACATACAGATACATAGGCGGATTTAATGCCTTAGGCATCCTCTACCAATCAACCAAGGGTGGTGCAGAGATAACATGGCAGGTACATAAAAAATCTCTCTGGAAATATTTTTGTAAAGAAGAATTTTTCTGTTTTTTTTTGTTGGTAGAATGCCAAACGATCGCTAATGGCAGAGACTATTTTTATCCCGGCTTGTCTCTTGTATAGGCCACCCTGGAAAACATTTGTTTTTCTAGTCTCTCTGTCTATCCAAAGGGGACGGAAAAGGATTAAATAATATTCTTACGTCGAATAAGCAGTGTAACATGACTGCAAAATGTAAAAATAATTAATAAGCTTGAGTACAGACTGACTTTTAATTAGGTAAATATTATTAAATATTCGATTATTTAATACTAATACTAGTACATGCAGGGGTTAATACAAACACGTGCGCGTACAAAACAATACATATCTGCACATGAAAGAGCCTGAACAAGCACATGCTTGATTTATTTGCAGGAAGCAAACAATTTTCTAAAACTATAAAATGCCGTGAAACTTATTAATGAGCTTCGCGACAGACAGAGAGAATTAGATAAATATTATTAATTATTCGATTACTTAAAACTAATGTTGGTACACGTGCAGGTATTATTACATGCACGTGTGAATTGCTTGACCAAGCATAATGTTTGAACTTGTTTTATTAAGAAACAGGATGTTAAAATACGCGCTTTAGGAAGCAAAAATGTTGTTTTAAGCCTAATAAGGTAGTTTATTTTATGATTTTAGCAAAAGTTAAAATCTTTAAATGTTTATTTTTTTTTCTTTTTCACTTTTCTCTGCTGGTAGGAAACCATACCTTCTAGCTCTGAGTGTCTGAGTATACTTTTTATCCCGAAAAATGCTTGGTTACTATGGGACTCGTCACAGGAGCGAAGCCAAGGGAAAAGCTACTAAAAGCTCATAACAATAAATTGGCAGGCAAAAACGATCTTTATTTTTCTCGTCAAGCCCGCGAAAGTAGAATGGCCATTTAGTAAGGGCCCCTTTGAAAAAATGGTTGTATCTTTATGAATTTGGTTATATATTGTAGAAAAAAACCTTATATTCATAATTAGAAATAATGTTTTAATTAGATATAACGATGTATCTGTTCTTGAAATGAACCCTATTACAATGCAATAAGGTGCATACAAATGTCCAAGTGAAGGATGCTGATCTGTTGTTGTCTGTACATGTGGTAGTGGTAGTGATAGGGACTTTCTTTTCCGCACTTAGACTCCCATTTGGTGCGGGGGGTACTGGGTAACATAGCCAGCTTAGCTCCTTCCAAAAGCACAAAAGCTTCCTTCCCTTTAGTAACGAGTTACGTTACAGATAGACTTTTAATAAGGCAAATATTACTAGACATTCGATTACTTATTACTAATCACACATCACGTGGAGGAACATAATATTTATCATGTACTTGCACGTGAAGTTCAGTAGAGTTTCGGTGCAGACAAATCTTTAATTAGGTAAATATTATTAAGTATTCGATTACTTAATAGTAATAGGTACCAACACGTGCAGGTTATTTTTTTTATTTAATATCCTGCACGTGTAGCTTGATCAAGCACGTGTTCGACCTTGATTTTTGAAGAACAGGATTTAAAAATACGCAATCTAAATAAAAAAATGCTATTAGCCTTTAAGTAATTTATTTTATTTAAGTTGAATGACCAGTAAATAATGTTAACATAATGTTGACAGAGACCCGTGGCTTTGCTTCCGTGATCTATCCGCAAATGTTTCAAGCATTTCCTGGAATAAAAAATATCGTATGACGCTCCCAAAAAAAATTTTTAATTAGCCGATATAATTATTTTTTATTAACTAAATAAATAATTATTATTATTAGCTGAATAAATAATATTTTTTCTTTCTTTCTTTCATCGATAGCATAATTTTTTATCAGTAATAAAATGTACTAAACGGAATCAGTTCAACACTTCCAGAGATTTACATTTATGTACATAAATATAAACATCTAGCTTCTGCCCGCGGCTTCGCCCGCGTAAAAAGTGTTTTATCATCCCAAGGGAAAACAAACTATCCTATATCCTTCACAGGGTCTCAAACTATCTCCATGCCAAATTTCACAAACTCACAAACTTTACCTCTTTACAATATTATTAATATAGATAGTATAGATAAGCAGTGGTGTCCCAGTGGTAACGGCCGCAACTTACAAGTTGCAGTTCGTGGGTTCGAACCCAAGCAGATGTTTTACTTTATGTTAATTATGTTATAACCACTGCTCTCAAAACGGTGAAGGAAAACATCGTGAGAACATGTCCTAGAACCAAAATTTCGAAGACATGTGACTTCCACCAACCAGCACTGGGCTCGCGTGGTGGATTAAGACCCATTCCCTCTCACAGAGAGGATGCCTGTTTCCCAGCGGTGGAAAGAATAAAATGATGATAAAAACAAACAATTTTACTTCATGACAACAGCTAATGATACAAACGCCCGTATTACAGTTCAAGAATAGTGCGTAAGGGTAACTACGTTCTTTGATTTCCAAATAGTGACACACCTTAGATGTCTCCGGGTTAAACCTAAAGATGTTGACAAAACAGGAAAAACTTTTTAAGAATTCGCTGCAAGGACATGGATTAGCGGCAACATAAGATTTAGAAAATATATTTTCCTCAAAATCTGTGTTGATTTAAAAAAAAAACAGCATTTGTTTCTAACGTATGTTAAACACTAACAGAAACAATTTAATTGAATCGTCTCGCAATATTAATGAACATCATTAAACTTGAAAGGACAATAAATCTCACGTCTTCCAGTAAATGAAGCCGTTAAATAATAAAAGCCAGTATTTCATTATTTAATTACATAGATACGTTCATGCGTAAGCGCCACTTTGCCATCTCGGCACCTCCAACCCGGGACCTATTCACAAATCATGTAATGTTCACAGAAAAAATAAAAACACAGTATTCTAGTGACTAAATCAGTTTGATTACTTATTCAATCAATTTGACTTAATACTCGTACATTTTTAATAATATTTTTTTGATTTGGTATTTTTTTTTTTATTTGGTTAGATTTTTTTTCCCATTTACGTGTGATACGATGTGGAGATGGGACTACACTTAAATGTAATCTTAAATGCCAAACTTGATTAGGTGCCGTAAAAGTCGTCGGATTTCGTTCAAATCAATCAATCAATCTGTCTACTAAAAAAGCGGATAACCCTAACACGGGTGGTTTAGTCCCATCTCGGCACCTTCCCATCTCAACACCGTATCACAAATAAATAAAAAGAAAAAAAAAATTAAAACAATCAAATCAAATAAAAATTTAAAAAATCAAATCAAATAAAATTTAAAAAATCAAATCATAAAATAAAAAATAAAATTAATGAAATCAAATTGATTGAATTAATAAACGAATCGATTTAGTCACTAGAATTCTATGTTTCTATGCTTAAAAAAAGAAATGGATTTTGTATATTTGTTCCGTACGGGAATCGAACCCGCGACACGCAGCACAGCATCCGATCGCTCAACCACTGCACCAACCGTGTCGACAAAAGTATATTAGATTATATTTAAAACCCCCGACGGAAAAAGAGGGGTGTTATAAGTTTGACGTGTGTTGCTGTGTATCTGTATGTCTGTCTGTGGCATCATAAAACCTAAACGGATGTACCGATTTTGATATAGTTTTTTTGTTTAAGAAGTGAGTTTGTCAAGAGTGTTCTTAGCTAAGTTTGAATAAAATCCGTTCAAGTGTTCAAAAGTTATGGGCATTTTACTGTTTGAATCAGGGTGTTTTCGAAAGATATCGTGTCATAATTACGTGTTCAATATATTGCCTATCGAAGCGTATCTACTATGTACTAGATAAATTATGTAGCATGAATTAAAATGTGCCGGGGGTTTTCTAAATTTTGAAAATTTTATATATACAATATTCCAATCGCTTTCGGTGACAGAATATTAGTTGTTTAGGGCATCTAGTTCCTGGTAAATTTTCTCTGAAGATGATTCAACCGTAATAATATCACCAAATATCTACCTGTCTAGACGGATTCAAATTGAATTTCCGAAGCAGATTTGCCAAGCGAAATATAATTATATGAACCGTAGTGTCAAGTTCTCTTTATTAATACCAAGCTACCTACTAGAAATCAAATTTCACCATAAAAGAAAACACTCGGTACCGTTCAAAATCAAATGGATTTTACATTAAAATATACAATTTTTATGAAATCACTCGTGGTTCGCCCCGGCTTTGCCTGGGTCATATTAATTTATAGCCTATAATATAATCTGGAATAACGTATCTTTCAAATGGTGAAAGATGTTTACAAATAAGTGTAATATTTCTAGTGATTATCCTGCAAGTATAACAAACTCACAAAATTCTGGCTCTCTCTTTATAATAATTAAATTAACTCTTTAGTAAGATATTATACGATTGACGAAAAGTAAAAAGTTCAAAATTTTAGACACGTATCACGCTTCTGAAGTATCACGAGGTCAATTCAAAACATTTTTGACTTAAGACAATCTTTATCACTGAATGAATGTCAATAATGTCAATTACATAACGTAAATTGATACAATATTATTTTTTAAAAAATCCCATATAAACTAATACTTCTACTTTCGCCCGTATTTGAAATTTTCTGAGAATCCATTCCTGTTTATTTTTCCCTTAGAACCTTATTTTAGGAATATTTAAAAATAGAAGCTATCCAAATCGTCCAGCCGTTCTCAAGTGATCCGTATACAACGCAACGGCATTTAATTTTATTAAATAGCTTTTATCTTCATAACTACAAGAAATATTTTTCTTTGATTCGTCAAGAACATCTTCGTCTTTTTACCTCGGCTCTTGAAGACACTTCAAACGTCTCCACTCCCAGAGAGCAATTAGGTTTATTTTTTTATTGAAATTGTTTTATAAGAGGCATTAAACTAATATTAACATTTCTGCAAATCATTTTTTTGTTAAGTTATATTTATGTCTTTTTTACTGAGCCAATAAGCTTGACGAAAATCGAACCAAATGGCGTGCAATTGAGGAGGCCTATGTTCAGCAGTGGACTATTGTAGCCTGATGATTTCGGCTATAGGTATATATTGAGAATTTTTCTTTTGTTTAAAGGTCTTTGAATCAATATTACGGATAGTCGGAAGCCAGAAAACCAAACACCCGTTTTTCCAAGGAATACCGTGCTGCCGTGTATCCAGTTATACTAATACTCACATCGGATCTTTGTGTCTCTGAAATTGGCTGCAATACCCAGTGCAGTAGCTATTTTTCTATCAATGTTGAAAATGAAGATAGCATTGTGTAACTGCCTCTTTCAATCGCTTACGTTTGTCGCATCGTCCTATCTCGCTTACTCTATGCAGTATACTCGATGAAAAACTGTATCTTTCGTTATGGTTCGCAGAGCCAACTACTACTACTACTACTTACTACTACTACTTCAACTACCAAGTTTTACAAGTTTATATGTAAAATACTGGTACTTAGTAGAATCTGGTTAGACTCGAGGCCGCCCCCGATTAAGATTTAGAAGTATTCCACACACTCATCAACGCTCTATTTCAGTCCTTCAGAGATTTTTGTGAAAGCATGTCTTTCCTTGTTTTTTAACAGACTCTCCAAAAAAAAAACTTTTTGTAAAAATATACTACCGACTTCCAAATACAAAACTACAAAGTGAAAAATAACTTTATTTTTTGAAGTCGGTGTCTTTCGTAGGTACCAATTTTTTGCGTTATGAACGCCGACTTCTAAAAATAAAGTTATTTTTCACTTTGTAGTTTTGTGTTTGGAAGTCGGTAGTATTTTTTCGCAAAAAAGTTTTTTTATTTTCACTTTTTTGTTGTAATAGGCAAGTAAGTAAGGTACCTATAACGCCAGGACAGATTTCATGAAACTTGAAGATATCCGGTGAAACGAGAGATCTACGTACCCCTTGCGGAAGGCATATCACTCGGGATAGCTGCAATCAAGTGTCTGTTTATTGTTTACACCATTTCATAACATAACAATAACTGGTACGCTCTAAAGGGATACGCAGGTGTGAACAGTTCACCCTGGTATACTCTCATTCCACGGGTTTGTTTAAGTTACAGGTTATTGGCTTAATCTATTCTGGCATCACTTTGGGCATTATAGGTACCTAGCCTATAGAACTGGTCCATATGTACCACAACTAAAAACCGTCCAAGTGCGAGTCGGACTCGCGCACGAATGTTTCCTTACCATTATCGCAAAAAACGGCAAACAATATCACGTTTGTTGTACGGGAGCCCCACTTAAATATTTATTTTATTCTATTTTTAGTATTTAGTAATTGTTCAATATTAAAGTTCATCAAAATGACAAAACTTCAAAAACTACCAATATTATTCTTAAAAGTATTCTCAACACAGTCGATTTATGATCTCATAATTTTTTCTTTATCACCTAAGTACACAGCGGAATGCAATAAATATTTAAGTATTGACACTCACTCTGGCATTTAAAACAACTAAGGATCAGGCTCACTATTTTTTGAGTTTACAGGCGTGATGCTATGTTATACATGTTCTAGTAATAGTTTCAAGGTTAAATAGATAGTTACAGTCACGTTAGATAAAATTACCGTATTCCGTACCTCAAAGATATCAATCAAGATAAGGCTCGTAAAACATAGTCTGACGTGACTATGAAACGACTTTGTCTCACGGTAGATGACGTATGTGGAGGAATGCAGTTTTTTTTTGTATAAATAGTTAGGGTCAGCTCATACTGAGACGAGACACGAAGCGACGAGACGCTGTGTGTTCGTTTTATGATACCGATACATAAACAAGCTTTTATATTAAAAATTGCGTTATCATGAGCAAACAACACCGATTGATCGAACACCGGCAAGAAGGTCAAATTCAATTTGCAAGCTTTGATTATATAAAAAACACACCGGGATTCATCGATATATATGTACTAGATTTGGCAATCCGAACACTCACTCTGTTCGACTGAACTCACTGAACTGTACTGCAATCCGTACACTTTACTTTATACTATGTTAAACGAAACGCGTAAGCGCCATGAAATTTTTGATCGCGATTAAACTTAACTCTATAAGCTATCTAGCGCTGCATGTTTTAATAGTTTGATTAGACAACATAAATATTTTAGCCCTGCAGCGGAATTTAGTTCTAACTCACTAGCATTTGAACAAATATTTTTTCATAAATGCTCTTGTCTATTGGTAGAATATATATCAACACCAGGATAGGAGAAACTAAATAAAACACTTGTATTAAAAAGGTGCATATTTCAGTGACAAAATACAAAAAAACCCGCGGAATTTAAAATTCGATCTCGTTCATTTTTATTTTTTATTGTATATAAAATTCTATAGTGTATGTCTATTCTAAAAAGTGCTTACTGCGTCGGGTCTCAGAGTAAACTGGCAATGTCTCTTTTTTTTTGTGTGGTGTCTCTCAGTTAAATCAGAGTGATTTGCTTCTGCTTAACTGAGACTGGTCTAGTAAACTAGAGCCTCAGCCAGGGCTAAGCTCGCCTTTATTATATACTTAGTATATTTATGCGCAGTTTATGGCATGTTATGTGAGCGTGATTGTGGCCAATTGCAGAGGTGGGGAAACTGTAGAATTAATTATATCTGCATGCGTTTTATTGAGGCACAGATGACTAATAAAGTTGTTATGGTCAAAAAGGTTTTATTCGCTCTTCCGTTTCATCCTTTGGCATTATTTATTATGTAATTGATGTCAGGAAACTTAAAGCCTTCCAAAATCCTGCCAAGGAGCAGTGGTGGCCCAGTGGTAACGGCCGCGACTTACAAGTTGTAGGTCGTGTTTTCGAACCCAGGCAGACGCTTTACTTTGTGTAAAATAGTTCATCACTACTGCTCTCAAAACTGTGAAGGAAAACATGGTGAGGAAACCGGCATGTCTTTAAACCAAAAATTCGAAGACATGTGACATCCACCAACCCGCACTGGGTCCGCGTGGTGAATTACGGCAAATTCTCTCGCACAGAGAGGTTGCCTGCACGCACACAGACCAAATTGGAGTCTAAGTGCGGAAAAGAGGTCCATCTATCCTATCCTAAGGATCCTGCATGCAGAAATAACGCGACACTACGACTACGCATTTTTTTTAGAAGGATCTAAAATTCTCAATTCTCTACAATAGCTGTCCCACGCGGCTTCGCTCCCGTCATCTGGCTACCTACCAATCTACCCTAACTACCCTACCCTACCTACCCTATAATAATTTAAACCTACCCTACATACATGATTGTTGCGTAACTTTAACCGTTTACGCAGCGCAAAAAAAGAATAAATTTGCCCCGTTTTTAGAACATTATTCATTGATGCTCCGCTCCTATTAGTCGTAGCGTGGTGTTTTATAGCCTATAACCTTCCTCGATAAATGGGCTACCCAACCCATTTTTTTAATTCCAACCATTAGTTCCTGAGATTAGCTCGTTCAAACAAACAAACTCTTCAGCTTTATAATCTATACCAATATTATAAAGAGGAAAGATTTTTTTGTTTGTTTTTTTGTTTGTACCGAATAGGCTCCAAAACTACTGGACCGATTTCAAAAATTCTTTCACCGTTGGGAAGCTACTCTATCCCCAGGTGACATAGGCTACTTTTTATCCCTGTATTCCCACGGGAACGGGAACTACGCGGGTGAAACCGCGAGGCGTCCTCTAGTATTAAATATAGATAAGGGACAACGTCAATGAAAATGAAATGTCACATCATAATCTTATTGTTGAGTTGTATGCGTAAAACTTAAAGGCATTAAAGCATTACAATCCTTCCCAGGTTCTAATTTACATCTGCCCCTTATAATGTCTAAGTATCTTAGAACAGCAATGTTCAACATATCTTATTCAGCACAAAGAATACCTATCTAATTTACAAGTCTGATTGTAGATTAACCATGGTCTACCTCAACAATACTTTCAAGCACTATAATTTAAACATCTTATCTATTCTGAGATTTACATTAAGACACGTACACACATAACATCATGTTTCAGTGCTTCTCGGTTAAACCGAGTTACGATTATTGCTAGAGTATGTACCTTACCTTAGACCACGTCTGCCGCAAATGTGATTGGAGCTAGGTAAACTATTCTGAGAATTAGATTGAATTGTGTAACAGAATGTAAGCTTATTTGTGTCTGGAAGTTGCCTACCCTGGAATGGAGAAATGTATTAATTTCTCTATTCCAGGTTTGAATGGTAATTTAACAATTATTATCAAATGTAAGTTGAGCACGTAAAAATAATCTAAATTTGAAGAAGATCTTATCCATAAATTAAATTCGATTTTTAGATACTATGAGACGGCTGTCTTATTGCGTTTAGTAGAGCCTTCTAAGCTTAATGAACTCAGACTGTCACCTGAAATGTATTAAAAAATACCTCAAGTATATATCTAAGTAGCTCAAATAACACAAAGTAGGAGTAGATAAATTAAATAACTAAAACCGCAAAATTCATCTTCGTTTTAGTGTCAAATGATATTCATGTAAATATACGTAATACCAAACACAACTACTCCTACGCTTCATTTTTGCATATTTGACGAAATACGAATATTTTTATTTCAGAAGAGCCCCAAATGCGTAAAGTTCAATTTTGAAATTAAGCTCCTAATATATCTCACCCAGTTTTAGAAAGGTTAACCTAGTCTGATTACTAAATTATTGCGATTGGTTGGCAGAAATAATAGCCAATCAAATCACTATGTCAATACTTACATAAAAGATTTGACTCCTTTAAAGGGGATTATTCGCACTTCGTCCCATTCGCATTGGTCGCGACCGCGTTCGTAGTAGGTCCCATTCGCAGTAGGTCCCAGTCGCAGTAGGTCCCAGTCGCAGTAGGTCCCAGTCGCAGTTAGTCCCATCCGTAGTTCGTCCCATGCATGTAGTTTGTAAGGAAAGAGGTAGGTTTATGGACTAAACTGGATTGAATTTATTAATAATCAAGAAATATTGAAATGAAACATCCAAATTCGATAAGTTAGCAACGTAATAAGTAAAACAATAAATACAATTCTCGATCGACTAATAACAGTAAGTAGGTATACAATCAGTGAATATGGTTTCGGAGAGCTAAATAAACCGAACAAAGAAGTTTGCTTACATAATGCCAAATACGCAAAGCATCAGTATATTTAGTTTATCGGCATCTGCGTCACTTAATTACTTGTCTGTCATTCTGTGTTATCCAACATTTTCCAAACGTCATTAGCGAGCACATTTTGTGATTGTTATATAGCCAGATTTTTTATTACCATTCAAAATTGATAAAATATCATGCTGCATTGCTATTTATCAAACTATATTTCAATTATTTGCATATCTTAATCAGCATTAACTTTTTGTATTCCATCTAATTCTATTTATAAGAAAAACAGTTGCGATGCTTATATATTTAAAAACGCTACAAAAACGTTGTGTTCAAGTGCACATAAAACATATCCAACAAAAAACTTGCCAGAATCAAAATACACGATGTTATACGATTTAATCATCGAAGTTATTGTACCTAACAAATCCAATATGGCTTCTATTAGATTTCGCTTTTATAAATAAAATATCCCTTTCGTTTCACAGCAACATGGATTTTTGATTCATATTTCATAAATAAGGCCTTGAACGTCTAGACGTCCGGAAGTACCGTTTTTAAATTACTTTTTACCGCACTTCGTTTTACACGAGTGGTTTGCGGGATTATATTCACTGATAGAGCTATATACTTCCCTACAAAAATCGTTTACATAAAATAAAGATTGAAAATTTGGGATATCGGCAAATTAGGATAAGTGATGTAGATAAAATACTACATTCCTAACTTTTAGGATGAAATTATCACTTTGCTTAATGCGTGGTCCTGGTCCATTTTTG
The DNA here is from genome assembly GCA_964057195.1 of Orthosia cruda. Classification (NCBI taxonomy): domain Eukaryota; kingdom Metazoa; phylum Arthropoda; class Insecta; order Lepidoptera; family Noctuidae; genus Orthosia; species Orthosia cruda. Next base: position 35,059,861 of record OZ059838.1, read on the forward strand.
AAGGTTTAAGCAAGAATATGATTAAAATTTTCCACTTTCTAACCATTCTGATGATATGGCTGTTTGACTGGACCTTCGATGAAATGTTTCACTGATCTAAAATCAGTGAAACATTTCATCGAAGGTATCATTTAATTGTAGATGCGATGGTAATGTGGTTCAGTCGAAAGTACAAATTTCTGAAGTGACCTATGAGCACTTGTGTGTAAAATTAGTTTTGATAACGAAGGAGGCTATGATAACGAATCGATTGACACCTTTTTCATTGGACATCTTATTATCAAAACCGGATGAATAGTTTAGGCGCTACGGAGTAACATCCGTAAATACAAACATATATACATTCATACATACATAGACTGCTAAAATATCAAATGCCACGTATCTAAAGCTTTAGGTATATGCCTGACCACTAGTCATGATTTCAACTCTGACATTCCACAAGTAAAGATCAGTAGTTCCTAGCAACGATCTTTCAGAATGACTCACGTTTTACGCTAGCCTATATTATTAGAAGACCTCAAACTTTTCGCGGAACTAATATACCTAAATACTTTGTGTTCTTTTATACTCATGATAAGGAAGTAAATATACAAAATAACAGTAGTGTCATGTTTTCATGGAAGTTATTTCGAATTGAAGGTTGTCTTTAGTTATTGGTAAACAAGGTATAGTATTAAATTAACATACATATCTTCGCGTTGCTGAGATAATATTTGAGATAGTTCATTGACAGTTTCTGGGTATAATGAAAACAAAGTTTTTGATTTTTTGTAATCGTAAAGTCAAGAACGAAAAAAAATTTTTAACAAAAAAAAAACCGTCTTCAAAACCAAAACACTACAAAGTTTGTTTTGGAAGTCGGTATAATTATTTTTTGTTAAAATATTTTTCTCTTTTTAGTTTTGGTATCTTATATTACCATGAAAAACATTTATAGCCAGAGGGCTTCTTATAACAATTCTAACAAGCATTAACACGACTGAGATAAATACATTAATTATTTATTTAGTTATAGTTAATTAAAACGATACAGATACCAATTATATTAACTAACATTGTTTTATTTCGGAGTTCTGGTGTCTACCTTTCGGCTTCAACACCAGATCAGTTCGATGGTACCATTTTCATTAGAACCATTTCTTTAAATCACGGTCATTTGAATATTCGAGATATACACCCAAAATATACTTATCATTCAGAAGTTGCTGTAGCCATTTGTGGTCTTATCATTGAGAAGTTGCAGTGGCCATCTGTGGTCTTTTTCAGTAGTTCCACTTCACCAAATTATACTTTCTGAATGCAAATGCTTCCCATGTTGATGAAAATCGCTAAATGTATGCCTATAAAATTTCCCTCGATTTCCATGGGATTCCATCATCAGATCCCGACCTGATGACCATCTGGAAAGTATACCCTTTCAAACAAAAGAAGAATATTCTAATTCGGTCAGGATTCAGACGAATTGAGAACCTCCTCCATTTTTTGAAGTAGGTTAAAAATCATTTTCATCGACCTGTAGGTACTAGGCGATTTGCTATTTTCATTGTTTAACACATATCATTACGCCTGTAGGTATTCCCTGAAGGATAGCAGAGGTGCAGCTGGCGCACACCCGAATTCCGTCTGTTATGTCTAAGTCCCATGTAATGGGCATTTGCATATTGCCATCTGGGGCCATAGACAAGTGTAATTTGATGTCAATGAAGGTGATAGTCAATATACGAAAATGTAACGAATTGATCACGTAACATTTCGATAGCTTTTGACATTTCCATACATTTTTGACATTTTCCAAACGCTGTCGCCACGTTCGATGATAGAAAGGGCCTCATGTTCACATTGAGAAATTCCAAATGTAACAACCCAACAACATTTACACATTGTTTAATTAACAAAATTAACTCTTTAAAGATGCTTATGTGATAACCATAAAAATAATAATAGAAAAGTAGTGATGAATTTTAGGGCACGCTCCCATTGAGAGCTATTAAATAGTAGTTTTTTAGTTCAAGGCAGAAATGGTAATTAAAGTAATTCACAGTTTGAAAGTGGAGTAATAGGTAATAGCTGTCGATGGGGTCGCGCTCATTCGACAACAGCAACTATCGCTGTTGAATATAAAGTCTGCTAGATCAAAGAAGAATGCCTACCCTCCATATTGGCTCAAGATGGACATCAATATTACTCTTACTATGAAAAAATTGTGTTTTAAAATTTAATAGTAGACAGGTATCTCAAAAATATATTCAAGTTGACGACTTTTATAAAAATTCAAAAAAATGTGGTTGGTATCCTATATTTATGAAAATGTGTCGGACAGTGAGATAATTCAAGAACTTTTCTTTTTTCAATAAGGTCCATAACATAACAAAGCCAGGTCGTAGTAAAATCGAAGAAAAATCAAAACACATCCACATTGAGCGTAAGCAACAAGCGAAGTGTCAAAAACAAAGGTTTCTTGTATTTTCAATAAAGTTACTTTTTTTAACGAATTGTTGTCGATTGTAGTGGCACTCATTTAGAAGTAAGAAAATACAATATTTTATGGCAAAATGAATGCGCAAAGAAATTTTTCTCAAGTCTACTGACCACTGGTCTAGATACTATCCATCGTGCCATCGGCGCGGGAGATATTATAGTGAACAAAAATGTGCGCATACACAGGTTCCTTCATCCTCATAGTCCGATGGGACGATAATCTGACATGACCAGGCATAAGACCACAGCTTAACGTGTTTTCCGAGGCATAAGGGTGACACACCCCTAACTTCCAAACGCCGGGTTACTTTTTTGTAGCCTTTTTTTTACCGTCAGCAGTCGCAACCGTAATACCAATGAAGCAGTGCCAGTTAATTATAATAATCTAAAAGTACAGTAGTCACAGCGGATCTTTGTGTCTCTAATGTTAGGCTCTGCGAACCATTGCGCAAGAAACAGTTTGTCATAGAGTAAGCGAGATAGGACGATGCGTAAGCGATAAAAGTATGTGATTGAAAGAGGCAGTTATACAATACTATACAAAACTAGCTACTGCGCAGGATCTTGCAGCCAACTTCAGAGACACAAAGATCCACTGTGACTACTGTACTAGATGTCCATAGACCATCTTAATATAGATCAAAGCATATGTATGCCACTTGAATAAAGGCAACATCCTTGGGAAATACTTAAATAACCTTTTCAACACACTTGCTCATAAAGTGGCTCTAATTTCACAGCAATTAGGCACATAATGACACCTGTTATCAAACTGTGACATTTTCATTACTATTATTCACAAGTGAGATAAAGAGTTTTTTTTTTTTATTTATTGGTTGAGTTGCTTTGTTCTTAAAAAAGTTTCGATACAAAAAAGATCGTGCTCAATAGTAAAAATGCAACACATTTCATGCAACTTCGTTTTTAAATAGATAATTTCAACTAGTACGTGTTTAATAAATAAAACATATAACTTTTGTTTTTGTCTGTAATGAAGAAAACTTGAAATTCCCCATTTTGTACGTGGCTAAAACGCTATCCGCGAAAAGCCCAAAAAAAGATAACTCATTATTTTTAGTCTGTCGATCGCCTTTGTTAGATGCGCGCGCATAGGAAAACTGTATAATTTTGCCCGCCATTGCGAAAAAAAATCACAACTCGTTTTCACTGTTGGAAATGATTTTTTAGTATTATTTTCTTCACAAGTGTGTTGAAAAACGTCGTATGATACACGTGTGTATTGATGATTACCGTCCTCGGCTCTCTTAAGACCCTCACCTAACGGCTCGGGTCTCAATGGCGCCTCAGCGGTAATCACCAACTTTACACACTTGTACCATAATGTACTATTATAACCTATCCTGCATATTATAATGACAGCCAACTGATGGAAACCCGCAGTTAAATGCACAATAGTGATTCTAAACGATGAGATAACTAGTTATTATCAACCATTATGCATTATTAGACATTTATTCATGCTATGTAGGTCTGTATTCAACACGTGCTGGAATCTATAATTGTTTCGATTCTGTAATATCTTGCATAATATTTATCGAGACGTATGTAAAATGAATGGACTTGCCTTTTAAAATGTGCAAATATTAGTACTTCAGTTTCACGAAAAATTAGATCGCAATCTGGTTGATTTAGTGGTTGCAAGTGAGCTGAACATGATTGCCTGAGTTTGACTCTCGAATCAGGCAAATTATTTATGGGCTATCTATTTATAATTTCTAAATAGTCACGCGACCGAGAGTCTAAATTTTTGTCCGGTAGACGGCATTCAGCAATCATCATCTCGGCCGAAAGATGTCCACTGCTAGATAAAGGCCTCCCCAAAGCGTCGCCACATGGATCGTTCCTGTGCGTTTTTCTTCCACCGGGTTCCCAACCCAGCCTTGACCAGATCCACCTAAAGGGAGGCCTTCCAAGACATATCTCCCGATACTCGGTCGCCACTTCAGAACTTTTCAGCCCCATCGACCATCCGTTTAATTCCGTTATAATATAATATAGTAAATATTTCTGTATGTTTATTTTGGTGTACTCCCACTGTCCCCGTTGTCTGTGTCCCCGTAACGGGGACAACGGAACGTCTGTATATATTTGTTTTACCAATATTACTTCAATAATATAATTATTAATATTTTTGTATGCACCTACCATATTATCCCACCACAACCATTGGTTAACTGGTAGAGAATGCCTCAGGCATTAGGTCCGCCTTTGTACCTGTATGTTTCATAAAGTTTTAATAAATAAATACCCTATTTCAAATGACTTAAGCAAAACTGTCGAGACATGTTTGCACTAGGTATACCTCTGCTTAACCCTTCAGGGATTGCAGGCTTGATGTTATGTTATCATCTGCGTAGTCTTTGCTTCCTTCCACGTCAGGGTAGTTTATGGCAATATACATTATGGCAAAGCATTTATGCCTAATAACATTATGCGTAATTATAATTATGCTGAATTTCGTTATGCCAATGTAAATTATGGGAAAATATTTTATGTTTATCATTAGTAAACCGGATAGGGTAGGCACTTGACGGAAGCGAAGCCACGGCCACAGCTAGTAGCAAAATTAGAACATAAAATTCAAGAAATGAATGTCTAATGACCTCTTCAACCTAGTAACTGGATTTAACGATATCTTTAAGCAAAACCTAGCAACTACCTACGTAGTTATGCTCACAGGTACTTTACATTTTCAGACATCAAAAGATTTACATAAATAACGAACATCAAAATGCGAAAATACCTCAGCCGCCTCTTAAAAACGGTATTTTTAATGATTCCTCTTACGGGATGTTGTCTCAAGTAAATATTTTACGATAAAAATGTCTTCCTCAGCCATAAACATGAGAGTTTTTTTTCAAGAAGTTTTAAATGCAGTTAACGGGTAACATAAATAAACAGTTAATTTCAAGAAAGTAGGTTTGGGAAAGTAAAGGAAAAACTGGTATTTAATAGCAGAAAGTGTGATGGCTGCAGAATGCAGTTTTAAAACGTTGGCACTCTTTCCTTCGACCTCATTAATATAATTTACTTATTGAGGTAATTATTTCAACAGCGGCATTGTAAGGCTCTGGCTGGACACCCGACGGCAAAAGAGGGTTATTATAAGTTTAATATGTGTATGTGTTTGTGGCATCATAGCTCCTAAACGGATGAACCGATTTTGATTTAGTTGTTTTTGCTTGAAAGTTGACTTTATCGAAAGTGTTCTTAGCTAAGTTTGTTTTAAATCGGTTCAGTCGTTGAATCTGGGTGTTTTTTGCAAGACATCGTGCCGTAATAACGTGTTCGATAGATTGTCGATCGAAGCGTGTCTACTATTAGATAAATTATGTAGTTTAAAAAGCATGAAATAAAAATTTGTTTAGGTTGTTTTTTAATTTTACTTGGTTTTTATTGTAGGAAAACATAAAACAAGGCGTACTTACTTATTTTATGTAATAAAATGAAGGGCAATTAAATTATTACATAAATTTCCATTTACAATAAATTGTTCTAGGAATAATTTGGTCGTGGAACAGTTTCTATGAAAAGACGTCACCATATTTACAGGCATTGTAATATAATACAGGCTAATTAAATTAACTAATATGTTTCCGAATATACCGTAAATTGTTCTACGAATAAATTTTGCGCAGAACAAATTCTATGAAAACTCGACGACATAAAGTTGTTGTAATATCCTTAATGCTTTTCTGACCTTTAATTTTGCCGGGTAATAAGTAACCTATGGCCTTCTCAGACGTCTAAATAGTCTGACTAGTCTGGCATATTTAAAAATGGTTGCAAAATTGAGTCATAAAAACAAAAAATAGGGACACAGTGTGACTAAAAATTACTGCGACAAGTATGGCTATACATAAACAAGTTAATTTTAAACAATGACATGTTAATTTAAAGAATGCAATTGCTTTTTAACCCCCGACGGAAAAAGAGGGGTGTTATAAGTTTGAGGTGTGTTGCTGTGTATCTGTGTATCTGTGTATCTGTGTATCTGTGTATCTGTGTATCTGTGTATCTGTGTATCTGTGTATCTGTGTATCTGTGTATCTGTGTGTCTGTCTGTGGCATCATAGCGCCTCAACGGATGAACCGATTTTGATTTAGTTTTTTTTGTTGGAAAGGTGATTGTGTCGAGAGTGTTCTTAGCTATGTTTAAAAAAAAACGGTTCAGCCGTTCAAAAGTTATGGGCGTTTTACTGTTTGAATCGGGATGTTTTCGCAAGATAAATGTGTCGGGGGTTTTTTAAATTTTGAAATTTTTATTAACTGTTTTTAAGCAGCTGTAAAAACGTATTTTGTAGTTAATTGTTCTGTTGTAAAAACGATACGTACCAGAAAATATAGTGAAGGTAACTTTTAAATCATGTTAAAAAAACTTATTATAAACATTAGCTCGACTAACGAGTTCTTCGTGCATTTTTAGGGTTCCGTAACTGAAAGTTCCAAACGGTGCCCCATTGCTGTCAATCTCGTGTCCATCTGCCCGTCTATCTGTCCGTTATCTGTCATACAGGTTTTACAGCCAAACATTTGGAACTTCAGTCAAGTCTTAAAATTTTCACAGCTTTTTTTTACAAAATTTTGTGCCGAAGATTTTTTAACTTCCCATTGACCTATGAACTTCAAATTTGGTGATAATGATTATTATTACATATATTTTACTAACAAATACTAAAGCATATATATATTTTTATTAATTCTTTAATTTTTAGGGCTCCGTACCCAAAGGGTAAAAACGCGACCCTATTACTAAAACGCCACTGTCCGTCTGTCTGTCACCAGGCTGTATCTCATGAACAGTGATAGCTAGACATTTCAGCCAGATCCGTTCAGCCGTTCTGGCGTGATTGAGTAAAAAACATCCATCTACTCATCCAAACTATCGCATTCATAATATTTATTTATATTATACTTGTCAGAATGAACTTGAAAGTCCGTCCGCGGAATTTATAGGAACAAACCCAAAGTATTTTCCTCAACGATATTGGTTTTATTTGGTGTTATTTGTATTTTATTGCGGTATTATTTTAATTGAAACACGTAATTCATTGCTTCCTTATTAAATTGTGTGTATGAATGACTGTGGTTACTTGAATGAATGCGTCATGCAGTGCTGATTACAAAACCTAATTAAAATTATAATTTATTTAATACAAAACGTACTATTGTTTTTTTTTGCAGATTTAGTAGATATTGCGTCACGTTTGTCGGTAAAGTTTTGTAAGATATAAACAAAACAAAAACAATATGAAGTATTAATACGACGCTTATGATTCAAGTTACATTTAAAGTATTTTCATAGTCATTTTAGTGAACTGTTTAAATAAGGCTTGTCCTCATCATCACGTCACGACCTCGTCAACGTTGAACGGTGCGTTGTCGCGGCGCGGCACGTTGGTGAGACGTGCTAATTGACGTTACCGTGTCGTGAAAATGCAGGTCACAATGCCGCAAAGCTACACGTGGTCGAGCCTTGCAAAATTCCGGTACATTTTCCAGCGTTTAGTTTTGTTTCTTGTAGTTTTTGACAGTTACAGCGTTTCTGACATCTTTTAGGCAAAATTAATCGCTAAAATATCAACTGCGAGTGCATCGCCACGTATCGCTACCGACGACGTACAACGCGTCGTTTCGCGGTGACGTTGCGGTACCGTGTATTAGCAAGTTACGTCGATGCACCGCGCCGCAACACCGTACCGTTCCACGTTGACGACGTCGTGACGTGGTGATGAGGACAAGCCCATGGTTTACTTGGCACATCTGTCAATCTCTGCACCCTAATTACTAATTATACTGTTTTACCTATTTACCTACCTGGTTTACCTGCCTAGTGGTTTTCACCATCCATAAACTTCCCAGGCGTTAAATATCAATACACCGTTCACTTCATTTTGTCTAGTTTAACAAAAATAAAGTGTACTGATCAGCTGTCTTTTTACCAACTTCAATAAAAAATGGAGGTAATCTATTTGATACGTATGTATGTAAGATTGTTGCAACTGCACAATATTCACATTTATGTTACTCTATGTGGGCTTCTAAACACGTGTGCCAAATTTCATAAGCGTATGTACGTTTTTTATTATGTATTTATGTATGTTTGTCCATGCATTTCACTGAAACTGTTTATCGGATCGTTTAGGATTTTTGCGTTGGATTGAGTATCTCTCAGCTTAAGGAATAGTGCAAGTTTCATCAAAATCGGTTCGGCAGTTTTCAAGATATGGAGCATACAAACGAACTTCTTATATTGAGTTAATATGGGTATTTTGACAATCCTATAGGTACCTTACTATAGAACTTGCTCATTTTGAAACCCCGCCGGAAAAGAGGAGTGTTATAAGTTTGAGGTGTGTTGCTGTGTATCTATGTATCTGAGTGTCTGTCTGTGGCATCATAGCGCCTAAACGGATGAACCGATTTTGATTTAGTTTAATTTGTTTGAAAAGTGATTTTGTCGAGAGTGTTCTTAGCTATATTAGAATAAAATCGGTACAGCCGTTCAAAAGTTATGGGCGTTTTACTGTTTGAATCGCGGTATTTTCGCAAGATAAATGTGTCGGGGGTTTTTTAAATTTTGAAATTTTACTTGTTAGTAATGGTGTACTAAAGCTAAAGAGAAAGAACTAAAAACTTTTTCAAAAAAAAATAAGCCGACTTCAAAAGCAAAATACTAAAAAGTGCAAAATAGCTTGCGTTTCAGAATGATTCGGTTTCAAAAAATAATAAGTCGGTAATTTTTGATATCTAACGCCTGAAAAAATTCTGACGGTGACAAAGAAAACAGGTTGAAAAATAAACTATACAGTGATACACTTTTTTTTAATTTTCTGCTTTGTCATCCAATCCTTCTCCCGCTCTAGGTGAAACGGGAGGAGTTATATCAGTCGTGTTAGACTTTTACTAACTAAAGCCCACCCGCTCGAGTTGCTTGAACAAGGGCCGCGATGACTCTTTTTCAAATTTATCTGCGACCCTTCAATGTCACCCTGAAAGGATAAAGGCCTAAGTACTTTGACCGATCTGTTTATTGGTACTGGTTTGTCACGGTGAATCCTTTGAGAATATACCACAATACACCTTTACAAATTCAGCTATAGAACACTTAAAACAATATTGAAGCATCATTGTTTTAAAGGCAAAGCGAATGAAATCGGTGTGAAAGGGTGTTTTTGTTTACTATTGAGCACCATACTCGCGGTGAATTGTATTCATTCACAAGTAATTGTGCTTTACATTGTAATCTATACCAATCTATACCAATATTATAAAGAGGAAAGATTTTTTTGTTTGTTTGATTGTTTGTTTGTTTGTACCGAATAGGCTCCAAAACTACTGGACCGATTTCAAAAATTCTTTCACCGTTGGGAAGCAACTCTATCCTCGGGTGACATAGGCTACTTTTTATCCCTGTATTCCCACGGGAACGGGAACTACGCGGGTGAAACCGCGAGACGTCCTCTAGTGTTAGATAAGGAGATTGCCTGTCTAATAAGATTCATTTCTGAAAACATGAAAACGCTTGTTTTATCTATACAGAAGTTCTAGTAACTTTGTGCAGAAATTTATGTCAGCTTTTGGTAAAAAGACCACTAAATACAACTTAAAAGTCTATTTCAAAAATGAGATCATTAAAAGGCACTTTTAATACTACGTTTTCGATCTCAAAAACAATCCTAGTTGTGTTGTATTCAAACAACAACAAAACCTTTTGATTAAAAAAAAAGATATGATGTCCGTGTAAATAAATAAAATCTGTTTATCTCCTTGTATGAACGTCAATAAATAACTTTTAATTAAGTCGACATCGTGCCATCGAGCTGATTCCGCATTGATTTCTCAGTATTCTATCTATGAAGGTATCTATTAGGTTTATCATTATAAATCATCAATCTACCGCATTAACTTAAACTGTTTATCTTTAAGTACAAGCCTTACTTGCTCGTCAACATTTTGTTGATTTTCTAATGTAAATCAGTTGAATTTCATCCACTGGGTCTATGCGAGCCACAGATATAAGACTAATTAGATGACGCGATTGTATTTACTTTGCGTGCCATAAAACGGAGTAAAATTACGATCAATGATCGTAATCTGAGCTTTTCATTTAGCAATATCGGCACCGGATATCCACTGAAATCTAGAAAAATGCCTTTTTATGCCATATTGAGCTGTAAAGACTGCGTGTTTTTTTTTTTAAAGTAAATTTGTTTTTAAATTGTTTGTGTAAAAGTGGCATGCGTGCCAATTTTGTTTTCATACAGATGGAGGGACTTTCGTTAGCTAATTAGATTTATGTATGTGATGTGAGCGTATTTGCAATTTCGTTTGCTTAAAAATCCACCACTGCTCTATGCTCTACTAATAAAATTTAATAAATTACTTACACATTCAGAATACAACGCATGCACATACAGACACACGTTTCTCTTTCTCCAAAAGACCATCTAGAAAATAGCAATTTTCTCGAATCTGGAATGAAATCTCTCACTGTCCTCACTGCGAATTGCATACTGCACCAAAACTAACGAGAGTTTAGTCACACGTGCATAACAAACAACCATTATAAATTGCAGTCGTACGCAACCAGTTGTCATTTGTTCTGAGATTGCGACAGGAGCTATTGCTATCGTGGGTGTACCAACAGTGGAATTTGACAAAAACACTGAAAAATCGTACGTATAAATCTCAGTTAATTGGCAGAAAATAACGGAAAAGTCAATTGGGCAGTAATTGACTTTTCAGTTATTCACGGAAGCTGGTAGAATTGGTCCGTATTTGGGTCAAAACACAGAAAAATACTAAAAGGCTCTTCCTATCTTCCGAGCCAATAAATAACTTGAAACCATCCTTATAAAGGGCCGTATTTGTAGGTTGTATTATTAGAATAATTTAAGTAGCAACCCGGAGTTTCGATCTGTGCCCGGTTGATGCCAATAGGCTCATATTTAAGTCCCATAGGGAGCGCCCTATGGGACTTAAATATGAATTGCGAAATTTGGGTGTTGGGTGTAATAAAAGAACACGTCAACGTTATTGTACGAGGAATAAACGCCTCATTTCATGTTATGTAGTTATGAACCTTGTCAATCAAATCATATTAGATGCGTAGCTTAAATAATTGTATTAATCTGGGAATATCAATTCGTGATACAGGTAATTCTATGAGTATATGTGTTTGTCGCAATCAAATTAAGGTTTGATTTCAATATTGCTATTAGCGGCAATCATACGCATATCGCGCAGATAGCTTTAGATTATTCAACATTAATTAAACATAATTAATTATATTGAATGCAATACTGTGATATTTAGCGACTTTCCTGATGGTTCAACGCGATTCGATTTATATCACGCGATTTTTCTAAGCCAAATTGCAAGTACGTTCACATTGACGCAATGCGATGCAATTCAACCGATATGCACTTGTTTTTTTTTTAGTAAATACGTGCACGATATTACATATCGACCCAATTTAAATTGCGTCGTGCCATGAGTTAGGTCATACAATGTATTAAAGTAGGTGAAGCCTTTAATTTATATACCGGTGCATTCCGTTTTTTACTTCCACTTTACATTTTTATGTTGAAATTATGTACACTAAATTGTTGGTACATTTTTAAACAGTTATCGGACTGCAAAGACAAAATCATGAACAAATTACAGAGCTCGTGAATAAGACATATATTATGGCAGCTAACTGCATCTATACTAATATTATAAAGAGGTAAAGTTTGTGAGTTTCTTGGGTTTGCGACGTTGTAAGGGGTAATCTCTGGATCTACTGAACCGATTTAGAAAATTCTTTCATCAATAGAAAGCTACATTATTCCTGAGTGTCATAGGCTATAATATATTTGCAAAAAAATAGAGGTCCTTATGAATATTGCAATAATGTAACGCAAAGTAGCAAAATGTTGCCTATAAAATTCACTCTTTGGCGTGCGCTGAGGAAAGTATGGATGACAGATAAAAAATAGTAGATAGGCCGGGCACGCAGGGCAGGTAGGTAGCCAGTTGACGGGAGCGAAGCCCCAGGGGTCAGCTAGTGTTTTATATTTCAATATTCAGATGACAAAGTAGGTCCCCATTATCTGTTAGATTTTCTCTCGTTGTTTTCTCTATAAAAAAAACAATTGCCTATCTTAATTATTTCTAAAGTTATTGCTTCTTTACGATTTGTTGCAATATAACTATCAAGCAAAGATTGATAGGTACATCAAAGGTCATTTCCCTTTAAGTAGGTACTAAATTATTTTTGTTTGTCGTCAACGTATATGGATCATCTTCCTTTACTTTTTAAAGTATTATATTATTTTATTTTAATTATTGTGAATGTGAAGACTATGTGGATATTTTTTTTTTTGTTTTTATTTAAATTTATCTTAGTTTTTAATCATGGTCTGGCAGTTTGAGTAGTTTATGCGGCCTACCCGAATGTCCTTTCTTTGGTATTGTTCGTCGAATCGTTGAGCTCCTTAAATTCTGAGTTGAGCTGCTCGGTTATTGACAAATGCGTGCACTGACTGGACAGGTCCACTCAATCTGGCTGGTTCTTTCCTCAAAAGACCATTTCAGACATCAGTCTACATGGTCTTCACATGATCTAATCAAGATTTTGTCAGGACTTTAAAAGAGACTGTGACCTCTGAGTTTGTTTCGGCCTTTCTTCTCAGAGTAGTCAGATAGGAAACGCCGACCTCATCTAGTTTTAAAAATATGTTCGACATGTAAAAGTGTTTGTACAAACCAACTTACAGAAATAAAATCATTTATCATTTATCTTTATCGTAAAATACACTCGTAAATCAATTGAATAACAATATGATACATATTTTCCTACATGACCCTAAGAACTAATAAAAATCCTATTACAAGCCAAAACAAACAAACAATAAGACATTACAGTGATTCAATAAGACGGAAAATCGTGTGATACTTCAGGGCTGTTCTACACCAAAAGCGACGTTTTCTTCCCACACAAAGCAATTCTAACTTCAACAGGGTATGGATAAGTGTCATATTATCATAATTCTACTAATATAATAAATGAAAAAGTTTGAATTCATCCAAATCCGTTAACTTACTTCACTTAGCCCATCAGTCAATACCACAGACATAAATCTTAATAGATGACGCGATTGTATGTACTTCACGTGCTATTAAACGGAGTAAAGTTACGACCGATGATCGTAAACTGAGCGTTTCATTTAGCAATATCGGCACCGGATAACCACTGAAATCTAGAAAAATGCCTTTTTATGCCATATTGAGCTGTAAAGACTGTATAGAAAAAGTTGGCTGAGGCATTGGAATTTTTTTCTTTCATCAGTAAGTAAATTTGTTTTTAAATTGTTTGTGTAAAAGTGGCACGCTTAGTTTTCAGACAGATGGAGGGACTTGCGTTATCTAGTTAGATTTATGTCTGTGATGTGAGCGTATTTGCAATTTCGCTTGCTAAAAATCGCTTATCAGTGCGATATAACTCAAGTCGCATCGAGCCATAAGGAAGGCTTACAGTTGATTATATTATCACATTTAACACACATGTCTAACATCACACCTATATTAGTCCAAGAAGTAGGCAGAGGTTCACATTAATTTTGCTACTCATATTTAAATCTAATGAAATAGGAGCCAAACTATTGCCATAAACAAGGCAAATCCTGTCTCTCGGATGCTACTCAAACTTTTTTTCACGATCAATGAGTCATCATGATCATCAGCCTTAATGTTCCCACTACTGGGACGCAGGTCGCCTCTCTGTTAGAGGGAATAGGCCGCCGTAGTCCACCACGCGGGCCCAATGTGGGTTGGTGAATGTCACATGACTTCGATTTTTTAGTTCAAGGACATGCCGGTTTCCTCACGATGTTTCCTCACTGTTTTGAAAGCAATGGTAAAGAAATTATTTACACAAAGTGCCTGCCTGGGTTAACTACACCCACGGTAGCAATATAGCTCCTGTGGCAATCTGAGAACAAATGACAACTGGTTGCGTACAACTGCAATTTATAATGGTTGTTTGTTATGTACGTGTGACAAGACTATCGTTAATTTTGGTGCAGTATGCAATTTGCAGTGAGGACAGTGAGAGATTTCAGTCCAGATTGAAGAAAATTGGACTTTTCTAGATGGTCTTTTGGAGGAAAAGAAACGTGTGTCTGTATGTATATGCGTTGTATTCTGAATGTGTAAGTAATTTATTAAATTTTATTAGTTTACCCATAGAGCAGTGGTGGGCCAGTGGCAACGGCTGCGACTTACAATTTGTAAGTCGTGGGTGCCAACCCAGGCAGGCGCTTTACTTTGTGTAAATTATTTTATCACCTCTGCTCTCAAAAACGGTGAAGGAAAACATCGTGAGGCAACCGGCATGTCCTAGAACCAAAAATTCGAAGACATGTGACATCCACCAACCCACACTGGGCCCGCGTGGCGGATTACGGCCCATTCCCTCTCACAGAGAGGAGGCCTGTGTCCTGTGTCCCAGCGGTGGGAACATTAATAGGCTGATGATGATGATGTTCTACTCACATTGGCCATTTTTTTAATTAACATTAAAATCGGGTTATTTACCATGTTTACTGTTTGTAGCGAGTTGCCGATTTTTCGGGGCTGTTGGAAACTCGCTACAAACAGTAAACATGGTTAATATCCCGATTCTAATGTTAATGTTAGTGACCATGACAGTTTAAAAACTTATTTTTTTTTAATTGTCTGGGCATTATGAATAACGCCGCATTAATCACTTGGTCCTTAACATATACATATGCCTCATTCTTCGACGTTATGCATGATTGATATGATGTAGATCCGGTTTATCAATCAAATTATTAAACTGTCAATTAGTTATATGCTTACTTCACATAATTGTATTATCCTGAGGATATCAAATTCGTGGTATAATCGTATTATAATCCTGTATTTGTAGCAATCAAATTAAGGGTTGACTTCAATATTGCTATTAGCGGAAATCATATGCATATCGCACAGTTAATGTCAGAATAATTAATATAAATTAAACATAATTAATTCTGTGGAACGCAATAATATTTAGCGTCCTTCCTGCTGTATATACGTGATTCGATTTATATCACACCAATAAGTGATTTTTACTAAGTATCATAGTTATTTTGAAAGTTATTGTTCCATCACGATTTGTGTACCAAAGATGATTTCCCCCTTCGCATTGAATTCTCTTTTTTTGTGATAAAGTTAAGGATAATTTTCCTCTATCGTAATAAAACACTCGTAAATCAAATGAATATGATAAATGTTTTCCTGCAAGACTTTAAGTAGCAATAAAAATGCTATGACAAGCCAAAACAAACAAACAATAAGACATTACCGTGATTCGATAAGGCGGAAATCGTGTGATGCTTCAAGGCTGGTTTTCACCAAAAGCGACGTTTTCTTCCTACACAAAGACATTCTAACTTCATTAGGATATAAGTATCCTAAAATTTTAATACTACCTTATATTATATGTAAAAGGTTGTATATCTGGTTGTTTGTTAATTAATCACAACTGAGGCCCTAGACAAGTGAAATTCTATCATCGAAAGCGTGGCGATAGCGATTGTCAAAAAGGCAAAATTGTATGGAATTGACAAGCGATATCGAAAAATCACGTGATCAATCTCTTACATTTTGACATTTCGACTATCGCCTTCGCTGACATCAATTGCCACTTGTCTACAGCCTCTTGATAAATTTGGATGACACTTGGCACTCTTGACGAATAAAATTTATCATACTACTGGATCCAATTAGACCATGTCCTGAATTAGGTCCGAGGATACTTTTATCTCGATGATGGATAACTGTCGGCTTTTCCAGGCGAAGCCACTGACAAAAGCCGGTTTATAAATAAATTAATTGTAAACTAATGATTCAGAGTTTTTTGCAGTTCCATTGTCGGATTATGCATTCAAAGTAATGGTCAGGTCAAGATACATTTCATTACTAGCTTCGCCTCGCATAGTTTTTGATTTTGGAACACAATCCTATCGTAAGACAATAGAGGTGTGATTGGATCGTACATTACCTTTGAGCGATGTCATTAGGGTGAATTTAGATGATTTGTCACGGGACACCTCTAGATTGGTGATGCCTAATTCGGCACCCTTACGGCATCCTTTGTCTTTCTTTGGTATGATGTTGCTCATCATATTTATGAAACCAGCGGCAGTGGTTAAAGGATATTTCGACACATAAGTTAAAGAAATTGTTTGTCACTTTTGCCCAAAATTCAAACGTAAACGTTCTTCAATAGGGTTGCAAATATCTTAATGTCATGACAATCTTCCTAGCCATTTCCTAAGTACGTTGAGGTCACCTTCCAGTTTAAGTTAGACTGCCTATCTGACCTCTACAACCTAGTAACTGGGTTACACGATACCCCTTGGTAAGACTGGTATCAGGTTTTCTGACCACCGCATTGGCCTAACGTACTTGCCGATGCACGAAGTCTCAGGGTGTGATTGATGATCACCCATCCACGGAACAACCTCAGTAACCTTTGCTTTACCTTGAAGATCGGCCTATACATGCGATGAACTCCTTTGTGTAAAATAAAGAAAAAAAAAAGGTTTTTTTCTCTGACTGCACGACTGCCATCCATCATTCAAACGAGGAACTAAAATAGTTTTCTATGACTTTAGCGTACCTTAAAAAGTTGCACTTAGAGTACATGCTCATTCCATGGCCAAACTATACTTCGCCAATTTGTTAAACAGGTTGGCGCAAAAGTAATGTCATAATTTGAATTAGCTACCATTTTGTTAGAAATGAAAAAAAAACCTGTTTTCATGAAAAGTTTATTTGAAAGTGTAGAATTGGCAACTTTAATTGAAAAAAAATATATAGCTCAAACGGCCACCTCCCGAGTTGATGTACAATTGAGCTCGTTTTACGCCATTTTGAATGGTTGCTCGCAAAATATCTGGCTCCAAAGTTCAATAACTTTTTAACGCAAAATTCCACACCAAACATTGACTTTGAGGGGATGCAATGGCTCTTCATGGATTTCATGTGGATTCTCTATGCCCAAGAAACGCAAATTTTGTTTGTTGTGGAAATTACCTGCGTAGAAATTTGTCAAATTAGCAGTGAACATAATTCCACGTTCTTGGGGTGTGTATCGTTCCATGGCTTGTTGACAACTTATTCTCTATATTTCTATAACATAAATGTCAAAGCACAGTGATATTTGGCGCCATCTACAAACATTTAGGCGCATTCACATTATGACATTACTTTTGCGCCACCCGTTATAAGCTAAAAACTAAAATAGTTTTTTCATCACACTTGCACGTAAACAGTATCAAAACATACGGGTTAACTTGGCCGTAATGCCCCATATAAAACCCTCCTTTTTTGTTTGTCATGAAACCCAAGGGCGGTAAGTAATATTTTTTTAATTTACAGCACAGCACACAGGTCATGCAAGTTCAAGCAAGGAGTTTACACGCAATTGAAAAATTTTCTTAAAATGTTATCTAAACAGGAATTTCTTTGCAATCTCGCTACATGTTACTTAAATACTCAACTAATGTTATTAATAATCGATTTTAATAGTTATAGTATGAAAACGTCGAAATTATTTAATTCTTTTTACACTCCGTCATGGCTGTATACCTACGTAAGTATTTGCCCTTAAAGTTTCTGAACGAAACACTGTATAATCTGTGGTGTCGGCAAAAATTCGCCAACCGCTTAAAAAAAGGTTCACGTATTTCGTAATAACAGCTGTGCTGACTTGTGTATTAAAGCTAAAATTCATAATTATTACTCGCAAATGTGATGAAAAACATTGTATGTATCACGGGCGGTAAGGGAATTACGAACCTCGACTCTGAAAGCCCTCAGTCTTCGACTTCGGGCTTCTACTAGAGTCTCGATCGTAATTCCTTACCTACCGCCCTTAATACACAATGTACTATTCCATGACTTTATCCGGCCTAAACAAGTTGAATATTTAGAGTAGGACAAACTAATTCCATGGCCTTGTTTCGCCCTAAAGATCGCCTTGTTTCACGTTTAATATTCACAAAAAACTGTTGTAATGCCGTAGGTGAGTAAAATTGTCAACTTGGTAAATAACCCTGAAAAAAATGGAGATTAATCATTGCAATGACATTCGATTATCCCGTCATTTAACGACCATCAGGGTCGTTAAATAACGATAATCTTTAGTCATCTTTATTAAAGAAATAACTTTTTATTTCATGAATTTTAACTTAGTTTCAAAGACAATTTATTTTATAATTGGCTCAGATATTACATGCCACTGTTACTTTTATTCGAGTAACGCCATAAAGGGCTCCAACAGAAACGTAGGGATAAAATCCAACATTTTTATAAGAAAAGTTTGTTGCATCCTTGTCGGGTCTACTTTTGATAGCTTTATCTTTTGATCCATTGCCATTTAAACTATCCTCATAACTGAACAAAACAAGCAAGTATTCAAGGTTAGCTAGGAATGGCATGTATTACTTATCAGTCATCAATTGCCATGGGTCACTAATCACGCATAGAAACTCAAGCTAATAGGGGCGGTTTCTGAGTAAGTATTGTAAATTGTAATTATAATGATTTGTATTATTTGTTATTATGATGTCTAGTTGTAATTTTTTGAGACTGGCTGCACATGTACAGCTGCAAAAGCCTTCAAGACTCCTGCAAACAGATGCTATGCGGCAATGCGACAACGTTGCGTCGTTCTCAAAGAAATATAAACGCATTGTCACATCGTGCCTGTCTTTCTGTCCCACACGAGCTACTTATTTGTCTTGAGTGAGTGGCACAGTATCATGATTGTAGTTTATTTCTTCTTTACCTAAATGTTGTTTCTACAGTAAAACACCTTATAACAAAATTGCGATATCGTGTTAAGTGAATTGCAACATCAACAGGTTTGAGCACCAGCCTTGACATGTATTGTTGGGTTTGTCATGGTGGCCTTTCCTCAGAGAGTTGAAGGCTTCCGCGGTTACTATGTTACATCCATGGAATGCTGATGGCATCATGCAAATGAAAAAAGAAATGAAAATGGTTAGCGTCAATTTATTAATGTTGGTTTGAGATATGTTCAGTTAGTTTTTAGGAGTCTGGAGATATGGATAGCACGTTGATATTGTTTTTGTAAAGATGCATTTAAGTAGCCTCTACAATTGATGATACAATCTACGCATATCTCTATCAACAAACAGTCATCTCTTTAACTAATCAGAGGGCTGCCAAACTTTTTATTCAAATCGGAATATTTTCATTTGACGTAACAATGTTCCCATGTGGTCGTGGTCACTTTTATCATATGAAATTTTTTTTTTTATTTCGTGTAACTACTAAAAATACATGACATCTCGCAAATCCTGCAACTAGCGATGAAAGTTATGCGAGCGATTTGAACATTATACAATGTGTGCTGAGTGCAATTTTTGGCTATTCTGCCGTGGTATAACTAAAATGCCGTTATCCAACATCTGGTACATTTTTAACTTCCGATGCTATATTAATGAGAAAAAACAATCGGCCAATTGCGAGTCGGACTCGCGCACGAAGGTTTCCGTACCATAATCGCAAAAAACGACAAAAAACCCCGTTTGTTGTATGGGAGCCCCACTTATTTTATTTTATTTTTAGTATTTATTGTTATAGCGGCAACAGAAATACATCATCTGTGAAAATTTCAACTGTCTAGCTATCATGGTTCATGAGGTACAGCCTGGTGACAGACGCACAGACAGACAGACTGACGGATCGCGGAGTCGTACTAATAGGGTCCCGGTTTTACCCTTTGGGTGCGGAACACTAAAAATATCTATCGATCTGTGTACATGTGAATTTTCAATACCTCGAATAGTTTTAGAAATTCGCATACACAGATCCATAGATATTTTTGTTCTCATTCCTAGCATCAAAGTTAAAAATCTTTTAATTATACCACCTCAGTATTATATAAAGCTATAGTCAGAATCATCACGGGTCATCCATTTCTATAATTAACAATGACTATCACTACCCCACACGGTTTGTATAGCAAGTTTAACAATGTCTTGCTGCAGTGGCCGCAGAGGCATCTCGTTGCTCTATTGTCTCTATTTACTTTCAGTGCAGCTTCTCACAGCCTGATAAACAGGTCCCTTTGTTCCCATTAGCCACGCTTTGTTCTGTCTCCTGCTTGATATGGATGGTAGTGGATTTGTTTTTCTAACTCTTCCGCTATTCTTTTCTGTGTTTTTATTGCAGGTTTGGAGACAGTTTAGTCGTTTCTCCGCGACTGTTGATAGTGGGTGTGAGTCCAGTCTAACGAATTAATTGAATATCCTAATAAATAAATCTAATCCTTTGCCTTTGAAACAACTTACCCCCTCATATGCCGATGCTGATGAACGCAGATCTACGCGAGACAATGGCTTTTTAATTGTTTCAGTTAATTACGGCATACAAGGGGTTAAGGATCTGACAGTTAGTCAAAAAGCTAATATTGCAGATATGTTAGCCACACGATGTTTTTCTATGCATCGTGACTTATTTCGCACATAGGAGCGAAGCTGTGAAAAACAAACTTAATAGTTCTAAGAAAACAAATAGCTAACAAAATGAATCACCTAATGTTATTCAAACTACAAAAAGTCCATAGTACCTAATCTTAATATAATTTAACAGCCTGTTTTTTATTCAAATAATACTCGTTTAGGTCTATTGTCTTTTTCACCATACATGACTCATTTTAGTGTTTGCTTGATATATTTGGGTTTCTTGTCTTCACTTACAACAACCCATAGGCATTTATAAGAAATGGCGAATGGATGGACATATTGTTAAAAATTAACCTTTTCATTCTCAGTTCTATTTAGACAAAACTCTGTTCGCGAAGATCACAGGTTGACAGGTTTTGAAATAGTCCTACACAGTATAGTGGTTATTTCGCGTTCTCGATTCGCCACTCAAGTGTAAGTCTACCCCAGTGGGCATCTGTTTGGTAGCAAACATGGCATGGCCCATTGGGCTTTACTATTTTGTCTCTGGTTCGAGAGTGAACAGGCTTCTTCTGGGTAAGCTCACTCCATCGTAGACTCTGTCTCTGTCAACTATGACTTAGACTAGAGTCAAGAGCAAACCCATAACGAAAAAAAAAACTCCAGGTCTTCTTTGCTCTACTGGCCTTCAGTGAATATATATATAAGCTAAACAAATATTGGTTCATTGGTTCCCACGATACGCAGCGCATCAGCTAATCGCTCACCCACTGCGCCAACCGTGCTCAGACATATCCAGCTCATGGCCACCTTAGCTTCTCAGTAACCAATACCAGCTCTAATTATTAGTCACATAACAAAAAGTGATAAAACCCAATAAATAATGTTCACGTTGTAATTCTCTTCATGTTGGTATCCGAAGGCTCTATTCAATGCCACCTTATATTTATATGCTAATTCAGTCACTATCAAATGCAATTGTGTCATGAGAACGCTGTTTCAAAACAACGGTTTTATCCAGATAGATAAATATGTTAATACAATCATTAACATACGTAATTTTCAAAACAAGCTATTATAGATAGTTAGGCTATTCTCAGGATTATAATATACGTCTACAAGCACCGTGATGCGTCATATATAACAAGAGGTAACCGTTTTTGAATGAAAAATATTTAACCTTGTCTACATTTGCTCACACGTAAATGTAGTAAGGACTTCGCCAACGGACAGTAACTAAAATAATGCATACCCAAACAATAACCTTCTGTTTAAAAGTATGGCATCTCTAGAGTTCAATAACCGAATATAAAATAGCTCATTCCGTACCTTGAACATCTGAAATCAAAATACCCAGCATGCCTACACAACAAGCCAAAAAAATGAACCCAGTTAAAATTCGTAATTTTAATTTTCATCGTTCGAAATTCCGATTTCCAATTACCGACAGGCCGGTTTTTGCAAAAAAACATAATGGGGGCTCGTTTCCAAATGTTTGCTGGCTAAAAAAGTTGGACTCGTTTATCATCCAGTGTTCGACGTATCCTTGGATATGTCGAACACTGGATGAGGCTTTGATTATTTAGTACCAGTAACTACTAAGCCTACGGTGACTCATCGTGATTTGTTCATGCTCTTTTTTGTGGGGGTTACGAAATCAGAGTAATGAGTCATCTAAACTTGTCTGGATAAATACTACACTTAACTTTTATGTTCATGGGTACTTAATATACGGACAACTACATACAAATTTACAGTAATCACTCAAGATTATTTTAATGATTGTCACCTGAATATGAGAACGGTGCCACTTGCTGGGCAATCACTATTGACATTCTAACAAAGGTGTTTGTTAATGTAGGACAAAAAGTTATGCCGCTTCAACTGTAGATCAAACTAACTAAATATTATAGACTTCAAAGATGTACCAGATATTGAAACGAATCTTGAATGATGTTACCTAAGCTTAGCTTTTTGGTAAATAAATGTTAATTTACTTCATTTTAACACATCCAGCGCCGGGACATCAGTGGTGCATTTCACCGCGGCCCACTTCGGCTTACTTGACACCGATTACGTACGCGTCAAAAGTACGCTTCATAAAATTATCAACGATTATTATCTTACAACACGACCAGTATAACTTTACCTTTCGCAGTGGCGTTACTTACAAAGAAACCGACCAACAGCATGCAAACTTCAGTACTTACAACTTTAGTTCCTCGATTCGCCGTCTGTCAAATTATGTTGTTCTGTATTTTTGCCAGACAGTTGACGAAATAAAAATTACCTCCATGACATAACGGTAATCATGTACGGCTGTTTTTATTTTATTTTTTTGTAGTTTCAAGTAGTTTTTTTTTTCTGTATTACGTGGAGATAAAAAGGCGGTGGTTATGGGGTATTACATAATGGGATTAAACAGAAAGTGTGAAAGATTTGTGTCACGTAATGGTCACATCTTTTTTTCTTTTATATTGGTACATAAGATGCTTGTCATTTTATTAACGCCTCACTTGTGGAGACAAATTAGAATGGGTATCGAGACCATCAGAAATTGCTCGTACTTTCCAAAAATAAAACTATAAAAGTCCCTTAAAAGAGTCATCAAATTTTATTTATACTTTGAATACTAACAAATTCCTTTTCGCCCGCAAAATGTCTACATCATTACGTTATGCGATAATAAACTTTTTTAACTCCAAAGTGTCAGAGACAGTCGTTTAATAAAATTTATGTCACGGCTTAGTTGTAGTAAAAAAAAATAAGCATTACCGAAGTAAAGCAAGTCTAATCTTTATATCTTTCTTTGCAGAAACACGGCATAATGGGGAACGAAGAGAAAAAAGGCAGTATTGTGCTCGAGAATTTTAATTCAACGTAAGTATACTCTCAGTTCTGGATATCACATTAAAAGTAAATAAGGTATCATGTCTTTGAGATTAGTCTGCTTGTAAAGTCCTCAAATTCAAAGAGAATTCGTCAAAGACCTACGTATCAGGGTTCAATTTCAATGGCGCGTGGGAATTTCATCTTCATTATAATTAAACGATTTTTTGGTCGATATGGCGACGGTTGAAGTAGATCTACTTTCAGTAATAGACCTCTGTCGTCTGAACCGAAGACGAATTACTTTTATAAGACTGAAAATTCAAAAGTATTTCTAGTGAACAGCATGTTTGGCGTAGTGGCTGAAGAATCGGTTGCAACATGCGTCGACGTGTGCGTTCGATTCCCACACAGAACAAACGATATTTATTGTCTGATAGTTCTATGGAGTCGCTGTTTATATAATAATTTCTTTGTTTGAATAATATTCAGTCATGAAACAGAAAAATACCTAGAGTAAGCTAAGCAACTGTTTATTAAAGAATGAAAAATCCCTCAGGAACAATTATTCGTAGTAAATTGGCCAGGTCAATCCAGCAAAACACTCATAACGGCCTATTTCCCAACCTTGTATCCATTTCTTAAGCAATTTTTTCCTAATTGGCACTTTTTAGGGTTCCGTACTCGAAGGGTCCATACGGAGCCCTATTGCGTGTCCGTCTGTCTGTCCGTTTGTCCGTCGTCTGTCTCTCAGGTTTTACAGCCCAACGGTTGGAGAAACAGTCTTCAAATTTTCACAGTATAAGTATGTTGTTGACCCAAAGCCATAGAATTGTCAAAAATATTTATGTTTTTAAGAGGTTTGCATACAGACAAAAAAATCGACCTACCCCATCGAATGGGGTATCGTTGTTTAGGACTCGTTGAGTAGATAAATACTGTTTGAATTAACAAAATCGGTCCACAATTGACGGAGACATCGGTGAACATACACAAAAAAAAATCAAAACAAACATAATGTCGAACATAGAACCTCCTCCTTTTTGGGAAGTCGGTTAAAAAAATATTGTAAAACAAAGGAATTATAAGCCACCAAAGACAGGTTTTTTACAAAATTTTGTTTCGAAGAATTTTCGAACTGCCCATTGAACTTCAAATTTGGTGAGAATTGTTATTATTACGTATATATTACTAATAAATATCAATATAGTGATAATTCCCTAATTTTTTCTGTTACAACCAACTTGTAGTTTGCGATTAGATACGGAACCCTAAATGTGCGAAGTCCGACACGCACTTAGCCGGTTTTTTACCCGACTGCCGAAGGAGGGTAATGTGTTTATCAGTCTATGTAAGTATGTATGTATGTTTGTTCCTATGTGGCGTTCTAGAGACCAAACGCGTTGGCCGATTTTGATGATTCTTACGTCAATCGATTCGTCTTAACCCTGCGAGTGCCACTGGCTACATAAAAATTGGAAAAGAAAAAAATGGCGGATTTTGGGCACCATTTTGTGGGGGGAAAAATATAGGTGATTTCAAAAATATATCACACTTATATGTTTAAGATATGAAAGATGTAAATAAAAAAAGTTAATTAAAAAAATCAAAAAACCCGGCTGCTTACAAAGCGAACTAAAAAGACGTAAACAAGAAGAAAATCATGCTGTGCAGTCGGAGGATATATCTGGTTTCGGTTAGCCAGCTCGCGAATATGTATCTATATGTCTATTTTACGTCTTTTTAGTTCGCTTTGTAAGCAGTCGGGTTTTTTTATTTTTTAATTAACTTTTTTTTTAATTAGGACTCCTTTACGCTGTAGAATAATTTGTAGAAAAGCAATTTTGAAAAATATAGTTTATCCTTCTTTCAAGAGTTTTTCTTTGAAAAACCACCACGGTAGACCAATGACCTGTTGTGGGCAGCATAAGTTCGCTAAATGCAAGAAGCAAAAGACCGGTCGATGTAGTGAGTCTTGGTGGAGGCCTGTTGTCATCTGTGGCGTCTTTCTTAACTGAAATGAAATAATGATGATTTTTATATGAATTTCTTATCTAAATTAAACTTATTACTATTTATTAAGTCTCTAATGAATATTTACGTTCCAAGCATTTTCTTAATAACTAACAACAAAAATAAGAGAACTTTTGACCTTTTCAAAAGTCAAGTCAACAGTTCCACGCATAAACTTTTCTTTTACGAGAAAATTAAGCGATATTTTTGCTATTTACTTTACCCAGTAACAGTAAGTCAACTGAGATCTTTGACGCGTAATAATTCTTAAAATTTTTAAAGATTTCGGGGGCGTAAACATCTGAAAATGTTTAAAAATAT
Source organism: Orthosia cruda (assembly GCA_964057195.1). NCBI lineage: Eukaryota > Metazoa > Arthropoda > Insecta > Lepidoptera > Noctuidae > Orthosia > Orthosia cruda. The sequence continues at coordinate 35,086,017 of OZ059838.1, forward strand.
CTAAGAAAAACATTCATTCATGTTTCAACAAACTTTTATGTGGTTATCAAGAATAGTAATTTAGGCTCTAAACTGAACCATTAAAGAGTACAATAACTGTTTGTTTGTATTTTTGTAGGAGCTAACTAGCTTCTGCCAGCGGCTTCGCCCGCATGAAAGTCGAAAATTACCCTGAGGGGGCGTGGAATACGTTCCCTCAGGATAAAACGTATCATATGTGCTATTCCTGACTATAATCTATCACTGTGCCAAACGTGATCCAGATCCATTCAGCCGTTCTGGCGTGATTGAGTAACAAACATACATACAACCACACATCCAAACTTTCGCATTTATAATATTAGCTGCCAATCGCGGCTCCACTCCGCCAACGTGGTATTAGTACTTCTCCCTATATCTTTATAAATTACTAGCTTCTTCCAGCGGCTTCTCCCGCGTAAAAAGTGTTTTACCATCCCAAGGGAACATTATACCGGGATAAAAGATCCAGATCCGTTCAGCCATTCTGGCGTGATTGAGTACCTAACAAACATACACCCACACATACATCCATCGAAACTGTGACATTTATAATGTTAGTAAGAAGTAAGAAGCCTATGTGTTATTCTGATGTATAAGCTATATTTATGAAAAGTTTCATCAAAATCCGTACAGTATTTTTGCGTAAAAAGTAAATGATCGCTAAGTTTCATAGACAGCTTTTTGCCCGAACACTGCCTGCACGGTACCTTAGAATAGTCTACGGTGTAGCGAGTAGGCAAGTTCACACGCACGACTCAGCGTAGCACTGAATCATACGATTCGGGATCATAAGACCAAAACCGAGGATTTTTTTTGTTAATGTAAACGTTTTCGTACCCAAGGACCAAATAAGGACCAACTTTGGCACAAAGTAATTTGTAGAAATTACATAATAAGCCGTTGGTCTTATCTTAAAGGCAAACAAATGTCTGTCTGCTTCTGGGACCCCGATAAGAGCTTAAGTTTGGCATAACAATGTACTCATTACACTAGCTTTATCCTACGGCCTCACCCGTATGAAGGTTGGAAATAATTTCGGTAGTAAAATTGTAGATTGTTAAGGGAGCAAACAACAATTTTAAAGGCGAGACTGTTTTTTTTATGGTTTACAAAATTATGCTTCTAGTGCTACACTTACAGCCTAGATTAGGCATACATTAGGTAGCTTTAAGGCAGGTTAGACTATACTATGTTTGTAAATGTTACAAATAAGTTATTAAAGTAATAGAATCGTTAGGACAATACAATGACGTGATTGTTCGAAAGTTGGTACCGAAAATTATTCTGCGGTTTGTTATTGAGGTTTGGATATGAAAGAAAAAACCGGCCAAGTGTGAGTCGGACTCGCGCACGAATGGTTCCGTACTTGGTAAATTGCGGTTTACGATTTATGACATATTAAAAAAAAACTACTTACTAGATCTCGTCCAAACCAATGTTCGGTGGAAGTTTACATGGTAATGTACATAATATTTTTTTTTATGTTTTATAATTCTCTTATTTTAGAAGTTACGGGGGGGGGAGGCACACATTTTATCACTTTGGAAGTGTCCCTCGCGCAAACTATTCAGTTTAGAAAAAAAATATATTATAAACTTCAATATCATTTTTTTGAAGACCTATCCATAGTTACCCCACACGTACGGGTTTGATGAAAAAACAATTTGCGTTTAAGTTCTAAGTATAGGGAACACCCAAAATTTATTGTTTTTTTTCTATTTTTGTGTGAAAACCTTAATGCGGTTCACAGAATACATCTACTTACCAAGTTTCAACAGAATAGTTCTTATAGTTTCGGAAAAAAGTGGTTGTGACATACGTTCGGACAGACAGGCATGACGAATCCATAAGGGTTCACGTTTTTGCCATTTGGCTACGGAACCCTAAAAACTATTGCGTTCATTTGTAACCGTGGTATCTATCCATTTACTAATTTATTGAAAAGTAATAAACACGAATTTTCCTTGTTGTCCTTCGCCAAAAGTGGAAAAAATAAAAACACATTTTTTCGGCACATGACAAACACAACGAAGGAAGATACAAATACAAAACAAAACTTAAATAAGAGATAGTAACATTGTATGTCTCAAGGCTGCCCCAAATAGGTCCAGTTCAGCAAAATGCCAGACAAATAGTACCTACATAGTTCTAAAAAGACTCTACCTGTATCTGTCGTATAGACAACTAAGGAAAAAACATGGTCAGCAACGTCCACCTTTGTAATATCAAACAGCGAAACAGTTATCCCAATTTAGAAAAAATCCACTCAATCCAAAACAAACTACCTAACAGAATACTTGACGATCTCAAATTAATCTGTTTTTCAATTACTTTTCAGAGCAAACCTCGCGGCGAATCCCGGCTTTCAGTCAACACTAAGTTTAGGCTCAAAAGAAATAATCAATGAAAAAGCCTACAATCCTTTTGAGCACAGAAAAGTGGAGCACCCGAACTCGTAAGTATCTTATTGCAAGTAAATTAAATCTTTTGTACAGGTTTTATTAGAAGTTCTGCTTCAGAAATCAATTTGTATGTTTTGTCATTGTAAAACGTTTTGTGTGAGAAATTCTTATTGAAAAAACTGTTGTTGGGTATCAAACCCAGGAGCTTCGCAGTTGGCATTGTGGTGTCTCTCCGATTATATATCCTAAGTAAACATTCATAATTTGAGGTTTGGGTCTCGCCTATATCCTCCTAAATTATTGGACCATGAAACATAAAAGATATTCCATGAACTGAAAAAGAATGGTTGTTACTGTGCCCCTATGTTTATCTTTATTTTAATTTATAGTTGTCAAATGTTTAAACTGTTCTCTGCTGACAGCACAATTTTGAGCATTTCTTAGGGTTCTAGTGTTTCTAAAGATAATGTATCATCAAAAAGGAAAACATAGAGGCAACTAGTAATTTGTAGTTTTTAACAAAATCATAATGTTTTTTTTTCTCTTCTACTTTTTATTAGTCTTTATTCTCGACGCACTAAAATATTTTTAGGAGACTAACACATATTTTAACTTTCAGGACAATAGGTTCTCTGGTGCATCTACTAAAGTCATCGCTGGGATCTGGTATCCTGGCTATGCCAGCTGCGTTCAAGAATGCAGGTCTAGCAGCTGGAGGTATCGGTACACTGGTAGTCGGATTTATTTGTACACACTGCGTTTATGTGCTGGTAAGGATTTTATACTTTTTATAGTAAAGTTAAGTCTTCTCTTTCTTCTTCTCGATGAATCCTTGTTCCTTATTTAAATTTTCATCGACCAATACTGCCAACTGCCACCACTAACTGCCTGCTAATAGCCACGTCGTTAGCCTCAGCTTATTCTACCATTTTAAAACGTTATTATACTGCACGATTTTTTGGTGTGACAAAAAACACGTTGTATAAAAAGCCCCAGGAAGCGACTTGCTCATTCATTCGTATGCGTCACAAGTTTGCTATTGCGATCACGTTTTATTTTTAAGTTTTTACTTTTCCGTACTTAAAATAAAAATTATATTTTTAAAGTATCTCCATTGTTCTAAGAATTGTATAAATAGAATCTGCCATTCATATTATAAACGTCTAGATACAGACTTCATTATTAACGCTTTATTGAAATGCAAAAATTCATGAAAAGAATCGTAGACAATCCGTCGAGAATTTACCGATAACTTCAACTTTTCTGCTTGCATATTTCACATTCATGCAATGTAGCTTTAAAAGCAGTCTTTATTTACTAGATTCGGACAAAGACATTTCTTAAATGACAGAAAACAAAGGACAGTACACAATGTGACATTGTATCAGCGAAAACGATTGTCAGAAGTTCTAAATGTGAGGATAGGGGATTGCAGATATGAGCAGTGGTGGCCCAGTGGTAACCGCCGAAACCTACAACTTGTAGGTCCAAATGCCTAAACCCAGGCAGGCGCTTTACTTTGTGTAAATTATTTCATCACCACTGCTCTCAAAACGGTGAAGGGAAACATCGTGAGGAAACCGGCATGTCCTAGAACCAAAAATTTGAAGACATGTAACATCCACCAACCCGCACTAGGCCCGCGTGGTGGATTACGGCCCATTCCATCTCACAGAGAGGAAGTGTGTGCCAGTGTGTCCCAGCAGTGGGGACATCAAAATGCTGATAATGATGATGAAGAGACTGACCACGCGATATATTAATAGCGCATGTCAACGATCGAGCTAAATAATAACACTCGCACGGGTCGATCTTCAAGATTAAGCATCACTTGATGAAGAATTTCCTTGGATGGGTAACCATCCATTACATACCAATAATCCTTTGTGCCTCAGAAAGCATGTTAAAAAAGCGTATTAGCGGATATCGTGTTACCAGTTACTGGGTTAGGTCCCAAAAACAAAACTGCGATGTGATGTTGCATCGTAAAAATCTACGAGCTTTTGTTGCTTGTTACTGCTGAGCTTTTTCTGCGTTGCGAATTTGCATGGCGTCAATACGCAGTTTTGTGTTTGGGCCCTTATAGAGATCAGATAGGCTCGCTCTGTATTTTACAAACGCAAAACTGATTGAATGTCACTTCGACTTGGCCCTAAGAGTAATTATTGTAAAAGTTCGTGAGTCATTTGTATTCGTGTCACGGTCTTTAGCCATTTGTTTGTAAACTAAGTCAGCGGATTCGATTAATGGTTTGAGGAACATTTTTTGATCGACTTCCATATTAATTTGCATATTATTATTAAGAGATAACATAAATGTTTTACAGATATAATAATGCTAAAAGATGAATTTATGAATATTTAAAATCTAGATAGTCGTAGCAAGTGGCGTTTTGTAGTTTCTATATACTCCCCTGGAAACCTATGTTTTACACACATAGGTACATTACACACCTTAGCGTATGTACCTATGTGTGTAAAACGTAGGTAAGGAATTTTCATCTAAATTGTTACCGACCGGTCTAATTCCAACCTCAGAAACAAAATATTCAGAATTACGTTTATTTAGAAGTGTTAAGTCTCTTATTTCATGTATTTAGATACAATACACACAGACGTGTACTTACCAGAGGCATCGCTTTAACAAGTGTGTTTTTTAGTCGTCTGCCAAATTTTTGCGTGCGGTAGGTCTGTCTTTTTTTACCCGACTGCCGAAGGAGTGTCATGTGTTTATCAGTCTATGTATGTATGTATGTTTATTCCTATGTGGCGTTCTAGAGACCAAACGCGGTGGCCGATTTTGATGATTCTTACGTCAATCGATTCGTCTTAACCCTGCGAGTGGCTATATAAAATTGGAAAAGAAAAAATGGCGGATTTTGGGCGCCATTTTGTGGGGGTTTTTTTTAAAAAAAAAACCCCCCACATAAAGTGTTTTAAGAGGTGATTTCAAAAATATATAACACATGTTTAAATATACCTAATTAAAAAAATAATTAAAAAGTGACAAATAAAAAAAGTTAATTAAAAAAATCAAAAAACCCGACTGCTTAAAAAACGAACTAAAAAGACGTAAACAAGAAGAAAATCATGCTGTGCAGGTTTTTTGATTTTTTTAAATTAACTTTTTACACTTAACGACCTACTCGGGCTTACAAATGATCGCTTGAGTTAACAACTTTGTCGAAAACCAAGGACATAAGAGTGATCTTATTTCATATTAAGTTATCTATATATAGATATCTTTTTCTGTTCATAAAAAGTTTGGAAGAGGAGTTCGTGGCTTAGTAAAGACAGCTGCACTGGTCGAACTTCCTGCTAAAGGAATATCAATATTGGACTTCCTTTTGGACAGTTTTGTTTGGAATTTTTTTTTGATTTACTTGCCCTACGTGTCCTATGAAGGTTAAGAAGAAATAGTAAACATATGATGATGATGATGAAACATCGAAGACGTTTTGGAGAAGTATGCAAAATAAGCGAAAAAATATAATGTTGCATACGAAAAAATCACGTCTCTACACAATATTTTAACCTTGCCGTTAGTAAGGAGCATGCTTTAGAAAGTAACCGTTTTACGGCACTTAAGCGGAGTCGGGGCCTTAAGCAAGCAACGTTTGCCGTGGTAGATCCGTAGATGGGTGGATCATATCGAAACTTCTTCCATTGTAGATCAATTCCAGTCAGAATAGTCAGTAGTAGTAGTTTATTTATTTTATAGGGAAAACAAACAGTAGTATAGTAAAAATATACAAATTGTCTTAAATATATGACTTAACAAATATACTACCCACTACATTTTCCACAGATTACTACTTACACTACTTAGACTAAGACAAACTGATTAGCAAACGTTATTGTAGTTAGGATCTACGTAGAAACATTAGAAGCTACTGTGAATCCTTCAAAATTTTGATTATGTTAGTTCTAAAGGTATATCTGCTTACAAATAATATGCCAATTGCACAAAATAGCTTATTGTATGTATCGACTAAACGGCGTACTCGTGAGCGCACACCAGCATTAGATTTGCAAGAGTTAGTAGCGAATAGTTGCCTGGTGCGCACCTCCCGCCCTGCACAGTTCGAGGAACCAGGTAACACAAACTGTTCACCAAGTTTAGGCAGAATTCCCTGCCGGAGACTGTGTTTCCCGATAGCTACAATCAAGGGGTCTTAAAGTCAAGAGTGAATAGGTTACTTCCAGTCAAGCGTGCTTCACCGTCGACCAAATCATCGCTTGCCATCAGGTGAGATGGTGGTCAAGCGCGAGCAAAATAAATAGAAAAAGCTGAAAATCTGACACCAGTCTTGCCAAGTTTTAGGAACCTATCGTGTTACCCAGTTACTGGGTTGTGGAGGTCAGGTAGACAGTCGCTCCATGTTAAATACTGGCACTCAGTTGAAGTCGATCCCAACATACATAACTTGGAAAAGGCTAGGCAGATTGAGATTGAACTTAGATACTTGGAAGACACTTAACTTGAGAATTTATTTATTTTATAATTAATGTACACACAATATAATAAATACAGACACATCGAGACAATAGAGTACAAAGGCACTGCTTATTTCTGAAGAAATTTCTACCAGCAGAGCAGACCCGCGAAAAATGAGAAATGAAAAAAAAACATGTAGACAATAGTGTGTGAGAACAGGAAGAGAAGAAAAGTAAACGACTTAAACTAAGATATAAAAACAGGCAAATACACAAATAGTGTAATGGTGAATATATACTTATATGAATACATAATTTCAAAATATATATGTATCTATTTAATTTATTATAATAAACATCAGACTTGAGGAAAGATAATGCTCTTTTAAATGTAGATATAGTATTTAAATCTCTGATACTAGGCGAAAGTGAATTCCACAATCTTACAGCATGGACAGAAAAGGAATAGTCAAATATAATTAATTAACAAGGCCAATAAGCGGCACTTTTGAACGTAAAACAAAAAATAAAATTAAAATTTACAAGTAATAAAAGTTGATTCTACCGTGCATTCGGAAAAGCAGCTTGTTAAAAACCGGCCAAGTGCGAGTCAGACTCCCGCACGAAGGGTTCTGTACCATTATCACAAAAAACGGCAAAAAAAACACGTTTTTTGTATGGGATTCACTCAAATATTTATATTATTGTATTTGTTGTTATAGCGGCTACAGAAATACACCATCTGTGAAAATTTCAGCTATCTACCTATCACGGTTCACGAGATACAGCCTGGTGACAGACAGTCAGACAGACGGACCGCGGAGTCTCAGTAATAGGGTCCCGTTTTTACCCTTTGTGTACGGAACCCTAATAGTGAATAGGAGTAATAGCTTGGTTTTTTAGATTTAAGTCAATAATAAAATTGCAACAAGTGGCTTCCAAGACCCAAGTCACCTTGATCATAATTGTTTCTGAGAAATCTTATGTACATTATATGAATACGTCCATTTGCAGTCTCGTCACTGCTTACGACATTAGAAGGAAGCGTCGTGAAGGCCAAGGTCACTGCTTAGGAGATTACATCTATTAATCAATGTTCCGTGACTGATGTTTTTCTTTATTGTACTTAGTTTCATTGTTTATTAAACGTTTGTTAGGGTTTGTAAACAAGGTAGCATTTGGTTGAATAGAATTTAATTTAAATAAATTTAAAATCGGCTTACAAAGGTACAGATAGTTCAACTCATCTGCGCGCGCGGCGCCATGTGTGCCTGCACTTAGTAAGGCGCTGATACCCGTCAGTAGCTGATTTTAAAATTTGAATAACGAAAAACGGCTATATATATATATATATTGGAATCACGACTTGTAATTCAAAAAAATATATTTATATGTTACATTAGACCATTTTCTTAATAATTTGTTCTAAGAAAAATTTGAGAAATATTCGAATAACATAGTGTAATTAATTTGTAAAGTAACAACATTTCTCTAACACGGACAAAACGTCAATCGCACCAAAACCGCCGGTCGTGTTTTAATTAAATTAACACCATCTGAAAGATAATTTAATTATCTACATTTCGATCTGAGGTATTTTTTTAAGTCATAGAAAAGAAAGGTACAAAAAACTACTGAATTCTGGGTCGCGCGGGTGTGAAACGAGTGCGCGTTTTGTTCCCTCAAGGTTGTTGGCGACTATTTTCGTCTTAATTATATACTCAAACAACCACTCACACGTGCTTATCCAAACACAGCGCCGCGCGAAAAGATGAGTTGAACTATCTATCAGCGGTTCCCAAAGTTGACTGGACCGCGACCCACCTAACATAACTTCCAAATTTATGATTCACCCCTTGGTTTTCGTAAAGAAAAAGGGCATAACTGTATGAATAAAGGTCTTTTCTAACAGGAAAAACAATCTGTTCCTATCGAAAATTTAATACTAATATTGCATTTTTTTTATGAGAAGGATGCATTTGTTTTCTTTATTTGTCATCAACTTAAGTTTTACATACTTTTAATCTCAATGAGTTGGATACACTTAATTTATTTCGGTAATTTAATCTTAATAATATTATACGGGGCGTTCGTATCATCCAATTTTTAAGGGCCCACCCAATACTCGCTCGGACCCACCACTGGGTCGCGACCCATTATTTGGGAAACGCCGGTCTATATCAAAGTTTCTTTAAATTTAGATTGGATGACTGAGGTAATTTTTCAAACCTAGATTTAAATATGTAAACTAAGTTATTAAAACAGATCACGGGTGAATTGGACTGAAAAAAAATGGTAAACCTTAGTGTTAGAAGCCTTAGTTTGCGAGTCTGACTCCCTGTTGTGACTAGGTACTAGTGTAATTTCGTAATCCAAGCAGATTGATAGCAGTGTTGATAGTGCAGATCTTCACTTATAAAAGCACATATTTTTTTATTTTGTACTGATAAGATGCCTGAATTAATAGAGGTCGCAAAATGTTGTAAAGATTTTTTTTTTGACATGAGTTTTTGGTTACAATGAGCTCATAAATTGCGATAATCACGTCCCACGAAACAATAACAATGGTCTATAAAATGCCACAAAAACCTTTGTTTAGTAACTCTGTATGATGTAATATTACTATGTAAATGTTTTAAAAATACCTCACTTATCACGTTTCGATCTTTTACACCAAACCGTCCGTAAATGTTTGCTTTTTGAAAATCCCGTTAATGTCTGAAAATAAATGAATGGGTGAGTATTATTGCAAACTTTTCAGCTACAAGCGATTGCGATACGACAATGCTCAACAGCTCTTTTTCATACAAATTGCTCTGTCTGTAGGTCTTCTAAAACAATTTGTGCGAAAATTTGTCGTCGCATCGCTGTCGCATTGTCGTATCTGTGGAAGCCTTAACTTAAAACTACTACTATCCTGACAGTTGTTAAAAGCCTGTTTTTACAAACCTAAGGAACTCAGAGAAGTGAGCAGTGGTAGCCCAGTGATAACGGACCACCATCGCTCTAATTTTTACTTTTACTACGCTGTGACAAGACATGTGACATCTACCATCCCGCACCGGACCCGCGTGATGGATTACGGTCCATACCCACTCACAGAGAGGGGGCCTGTGTCCCAGCAGTAGGAACATTGAAAAGGATGATGATGAAGGAACTCAGATAACCGCCATTTATTATAGGAAACTGCTACGTCTATATTTAATATCATGCCATCAAAATGATAAGGAAGTCAGTTCACTCAATAGTTCTGATATTAAATTTAACGATACGTAAAAATACGAGTAAAAAGAATATCAAGAAAAAGCTATTTAATGCATTACCTACATACAATAGAATAGAATATACCTACTTTATTGTAGACCCAAATAGTAAATATAAAAAAAAAACTCTATGGGTACAGTGACTGTCTTATCACTGACAGCGACATCTACCAGACAACCCTTGGAAGGACAGTAAAATAAAAATAGTGTAGTCTGCGTAGTACTGCTGCATTGAAATAATTATATTATACAGGTATAAAAATTACATAGCTACTAGCTGACCCGGCGAACTACGTACCGCTAGCGCCACCTACCGGTCCGAAAAATTATTTTTTTCAAACCTCCCATTAACCCATTGAAATATACACATTCATCCATCGCTCCAGCCGTTTAAGAAGAGTTAGTTGACATACACGGGTATAGAAGAATACTACGTAAATATAAACATACATACATATTATGGCATTTTGTAGCGTTTCAAAGTCACCCAAAGGGCAGTGGAGAGGGCTATGCTCGGTATTTCCTTGCGTGATCAAGTCAGAAATGATGATATCCGCAGGAGAACCAAAGTTACCGACATAGCCCGAAGAATTGCCAAACTTAAGTGGCAGTGGGCAGGGCACATTGCTCGCAGAACGGATGGCCGATGGGGCCGAAAGGTTCGGAAATGGCGACCGCGAACCGGAAGACGGTACGTTGGAAGGCCTCCCACTAGGTGGACTGATGACCTAGTTAAGGTTGCGGGAAGGCGCTGGATGCGAGACGCACGGGATCGGTCAATGTGACGACGCCTGGGGGATGCCTATGTCCAGCAGTGGACGTCTTTCGGCTGAAATCATGATGATGATGGTAGCGTTTTGATAACTTTTTCTTATTCGTTGGAGCTTTTTCTTTATATTTTTGAAAGATTTATTGGTTTACACCCAATCTTTCCTCTCCTTTGTATGTTGATTTTATTTATAAGTGACTTTCTTTATGGATCCTTTATAAAAGTTAAGGGGAACTACACTCAGTATCACAAAAATCGCACCTTTCCGAAAATAGCATTCAAGCCAAACGCATGCATTAACCCAAACTATGTTTAACAATATTTAAAATAACAACAGTTAGATTTCATAAATAACACATTTCTTCAGACCAGGAGCCGTTAAGCACTTTTGTTAAAATAAGCATTACAGTGCGGCAAAATTGCACCACTCTAGAAGAGTACAAAACGGCTGATCAAGATCAAATGAGAGTCATTTGGCATCCAGACTTTGAATTGAACAAAATCGTCCAACTACATAAAGAAAAACCACCCTAAACTGATTTTTATTTAATTCTGTTAACCCGTTTTATTTCATGCCTCGATTAAATCCCTAACCTTTTCTGAGAGCTGAATAAATTGTATTTCACTTGATGTACCTCAGTCATACTCTTACAATTGAATTAAAATTATTTTTAAGAAAATTATGTGAAAAAGGTGCGAGAAAACTATGATGGGTTTGTGCATCTATTTATTTGAATACTAGCTTCTGCCAGCGGCTTCGCCCGTGTGAATGTCGAGAATTACCCCAAGGTATCGTAGGCACGAGATAAAATGTATCCTATATCCTTCTCCAAAGTTCAATCTATCTATATACAAAAAATCACCAACGTTTATTCAGCCGTCTTGGTGTGAAAATAAAACTCACAGATATATCGCACTCTTAAATAAATGTGACCTTATTCAAAATACCAGTAATTTCTGTTGTTGCTGTAAACCGACCTTACAAAAATACTCCAAAACCTTGTGGTGAAAAAGACACCCAATTACGAGTAAGAAAGTGTCAGTCTATACATCGGTCACTTTAGTACACAATCAGTGGTGTCTCAACCCATACAAAGAAACCGTGCCGACGTACTGTTCTGATTATACAGATTATTTTTTTATACCGATCGCGTTCGGTTCCGTTCCACGGATATATATGGTGATTTATCTATCGCCGTGGAACGGAACCAAACGCGATCGATTTACAAAAAATAATCAGTATAATCAGATGAAAAACGCTAGTTACGCCGGCACGGTTTCTTTGTATGGGATGAGGCATCTGTAAGCTAGTATTATATTATCTGTGACTCAGTCAACACTATACAGTCAACAGTTTTTGTTCCATTCCATTTTTAGGGTTCCGTACCCAAAGTGTAAAAACAGGACTCTATAACTAAGACTCCACAGACCACATGTCTGTCTGTCTGTCACCAGGATGTATCTCATGAACGGTAGCTAGACAGTTAAAATTTTCACAGACGATGTATTTCAGTTGCCGCTATAATAACAAATACTAAAAACAGAATAAAATAAATATTTAATGTGGGCTGCCTTACAACAAACGTGATATCTTGCCGTCTTTTGCATAAACCTGTTTCGTTTAATTGTCAACATTGCACCTACCACTAGTTGTCTCTGCATCACCCAAAGGTCGACTGGTAGAAAATGCCTAAGGCATTAAGTCCGCCTCTGTACGTTTGTGTGCTTGAAGTATTAAATAAATAAATAAATAATTCTTCGTGCGTGAGTCCTACTAGCACTTGGCCGGTATTTTTTTTTTGTTAGGTCACTTTAATTCTAAGGGTACGATAATATTTATTTGGATTGTTTACTACTCAACTTATTTCAAGTTTACTTACCCTACTTTTACTTCGATATTGTTTAACTCCAAACACAATTCCCCTTATTAAAATAAACATCAATTCTCTTCATCTAAACATGACTACAAACACCTTATTTATTCCAAATCTTAAACTTTCTTAATTACTGTATTCTACATCAAATAGACTAGCTATGTTTCCCGGAACTCTTCAAAGTCGTTAAGATTCTAAATCTGTTTTGTTACACTAAGCTTGAATACATATTTCTTTGTTCAAAGTAGGCTAGCGATTTGTGGAAATAATTTTATAGAATGAATGACGGGCTTCCGCTTTTCTCTTTGTTCCGAGCTATATGCGGAATCCCATTCATTTGGTTTAACACTTTTGAAATATAATTCATAATCTACTTTCATAATTTAGTCTAGGGACTTCGGAGTAACAACGATTTTGAACTCCATTTTGTTTTAAGGGTACCATCGTGGAATTATTATGTTATCTACCTCTGAATCTAGACAAGCGACATTCGATCATCGAAACCGTTGCGAACGCGATTAGATGGAATTTCAAAAACGTATGTCATTGTCAAACGCTATCGAAATGTCACGTGATCAATCCCTTACATTTTGGCGTTTCGAGCATCGCCATTGGCATTTCGACCATTGCCATTGGCTTTACGACCATCGTCATCGCTGACATGATATTTCGACCATCCCCATCGCTGACACTGAATTACACTTTTCTAAGGCTTCTCATAACCATTTGAATTTTGAAACGAGAAAACATGGGAGTTAAAAAAATAGTAAATAACATAATTCCTGTACGGCTCACTTACCCCAATGGGAATTCATTGGGGTAAGGGAGGGGTATACATATTGAACACATATTTAGCCATTTACTTTTAAATGCCATGTCTTAAAGCGCAAGCAGAACCCGAAATTCCAGATGGTATCCAATTAAAATCGGCCCTACATGGACATCGAGCCCAGAAGGCCTTGACAAAGTAAAAACATAAAAAAAAAAAAAAAATGTCGCCAGTTAATACATTCATCTTATCTTAAACTAATATATGCATCGTATTAGTGTATTGCACAGAAGGTACAGCTACTGATTCCCAAGCTAAGTCTGAGCTTGTATTCTGGGAAACAGTTTTCAGTCGCAGGAAGTATCACATAATGAAATACGAATAAATTGATTTGAATGTCGCTGCAGTAGATTTACATATTCTTAGGATAACTTTCGGTAGTTCTTATTCTAAATTTTAAATTTTATTTAAGTTTAATAGATGTCTGTGATCAGTGGGTGTGCGAGTGTGTGTGTATGGTGTGAGTGTGTGGGTATGAATGTGTGTATGTGAGAGTTTGTTTAAATGCATTGTATGATATATGTCAGTCTTCCGTCTTCTGATAGTCCAATAATTGAAGCATATGAGAAACTTTACCTTTAAGTTCGTGTGTGCTAAGCAGAGTGTCTAACAGCAAGGGCGATTGTCGAAATGCCAACATGTAAGAGATTGGCGTAGTTGCATTTCGATAGTTTTCGACATTCCCATTCCCATATACTTTTGACTTTTTTTCAATCGTTAAGGTAACGCTATCATTGATAGAATCTTTGTGTCAGGAACTCATGTTCAGCAGTACTTGCTACCGGAACAGCGAGGCATTCGGGAATAAAACAAAGTCATATTAAAGCTGAAATCCATTAACATATTACAAATGAGGCCAATCTCTCAGTACAACAATTGAATTTCAAAATTTAAAAAACTTTCCGACGCATTTATCTTGCAAAAAAAGCCCGACTCAAACAGTAAAACGCCAATAACTTTTTAACGGCTGAACCGATTTTATTCAAACATAGCTAAGAACACTCTCGACATAATCACCTTTCAAACAAAAAAAAACCTAAATCAAAATCGGATCATCCGTTGAGGCGCTCTGATGCCACAGACAGACACACAGATACACAGCAACACACCTCAAACTTATAACACCCCTCTTTTTCCGTCAGGGGTTAAAAAGCAAATACTTTAATTGTAAAACTGGTATTTTGGCTTTTTATCTACAAATTTATGAACATTAAGAAACATTATCTTTAATATTATTTTTGCCAGAGTATTAGCGAATCTTGCAGAACTCTACATTTTGGACAGCTATCCCAAATGGGGGATAGTTGGCCAATCCATGTAAATTACGTTTAGGATATGACGGATGCCCCACCGAGAAACAGGACATCTGTCCAGCAAAAAAAAATACACAGACACATTAGATACGGTCAAATTAGTGTTAGATTACTTTCGATAGATTCATGAAATAGCATGCGATTCATCTGTAAAACTAGATTAATTACAATCGGGGCAACTGTATCTCCCTGGGTCAACTAACTTGTCATCGTGTTTGGAATAATATCTCGAAATTATTGAAGGATATTGAACTCTAATACTCCAAGATATATACCGAGCTCTGGTTGTCAAGCACGATAATGTTGTTTAACCTTATAAAGCTTTGTGTTTGATGTCTGCCTACAATGTTTCTGCGTCGCTAAACTGCTGTATGATGAACATTTTATTACAGTTTTGGTATTTCGGTACTTGAACAAATAAGTAGAAAATATCTGCTTTTTTTTTAGCTTTGTGCTCGGCGGTAAATATATCTTAAGGCTTGTGTCAAACCGCCTACCGGTTTCAAATAAAAGTTCTATTTCACTGTTATTTTATCTCCCGTAAAGCCAGTGGCAGACCAAGAGCTAGACTAAGTTAGGTAAAGCTTAACGCATATAGTTATTATGTAGTTTTTTACACATATATGTAAATCGAATACCAAATAAAAAGTATGAAAAATACATAATTAAAGTGTCAAATGAGACGTACAAATTGCTAACTCTAACAGAGTCTACTTATTTTGCTTACCGCGCAACAAATCTAGTTAGATTTTAAATAACTCGAGTCGATCCTGGGTAGGGTGCATTTTCTACCTTCACTAGATAGACACAAGGTATTATATTAGAATGACATAAAAAATACGACAATACCGTCCAATCGTTCTCAAATGAGAGGTGGTTAAATTACTAAAACTTCTTTTCACCCCTTTGCATTATACCTATTTGAACAGAGATCTTTTTCCCAGGTCAAAACATCGCAAGAAGTATGCGTAGACGCCAAGAAGCCATCGATGGGCTTCGCGGAGACCTGTGGTGCAGCCTTCGAGTTCGGACCTAAGAGACTAAGGCCCTGGGCCAACTTTGCAAGGTAAGATATTATATGAATATGGCTGTTACAGGAAAGAAATGTCTGAATGGCCCAGTGGCTAAGACCTCGCCTCTCGTGCTTGAAGTCGTGGGTTCAAATCCGGGCAAGTACCAATGTGACTTTTTCAAATTCATTTTTGTACTTTCTAAGCTCTTTTGGAGAACTTAAAATACGGGTTCAGGTTCTACTTAACTCAATCGCAATGACTTAAAAACTCGTTAATGTCAATGAATAAAATATTTAAGTCGTAGCCAGATCATAGAATTGATTACTTCAAGATGTGGCCGGACATTTCATGAAATGGTTGTATTTCATGAAATGGAATATATCCGCGGCCCACATCATGACATGTTCTGGCTAGATCAATGAAAAATCGCTGCTTCATGATATGGTCAAACATAAGTGATCATATCGTAAAATAGTTACATCATCCACCGTTAGAGCCGCTGGTATATTATTATTTTTATGATTCATCATGGCGGCGCATAATTATTCTGATAAAAAAGCTAATAATAAAGCGTCAATTGAAAATTAAAATTAAGGGGACGTTACGTCATCAAAATTCTTGAAAATTACGAAAGTCAGTCAAAAAACGACAGAAACGTAAAGAAACGTGGAGTTCGGAACATTAATGATATGGCCACACGTTGATTGATATATCATCAAACGTTGACGTTTAAACGTAGACAAATATGGTCAGTTTTAGTTGGCCATATCATGAAATACAACCGTTTTATTAAATGATCAGCCACACCATGAAGTGATCAATTCTAAGATCTGGCCACGACATATACATAGCTAACAATTAGACTATGAGAGCCTAAATCTGGGGTGAGTCGAATGGAGGATATGATTTAATATTTTAAATCATATTCTCCATTCGACTCACAAAAAGTTACAAAGATTGATGTTCTCAGTTTTTTGGCAGGAAATTCTACTCCTTAGCTGTACGCATAATGAAAGTATCAGTTCTGCTTTTCCCTGTGAATGATTAACAAAAAGTGTTTCCTTTTTTTTCAGAACTTTTGTGGACTATGCGATGACGTGCACTTATCTAGCAGCACTCTGCGTGTATGTAGTTTTCATCTCTGAAAATTTCAAGGAGGTAAGAAATAAATTATTTTACTGAAAAAAAAATTTTTCCTTACTTACATAAACGGATATTTTTTTTTAGTTTGTATTGTAATAACGGTAATCTCTGGCATTCCTGATCTTAAGCTTATTATTTCAAGTCTAACACTTTCATAGGCTACTTTAACCCTAAAAAATAATTGGTATTGTATCCGCGGCGATCTTCGCGGGGTGGCTAAAATCGAACCAATATCGTGCGATTGGAGAGGCCTATGTCCAGCAGTAGACTGCTATAAGCTGATGATGATGAGGCTCCGGGGGCGAAGTCATGAGAAAAACCACTTCCAAAAAAACTAACGTAATTTATCGGAAACCTCATAAGTGTTCTTTTTCACTTTTAACGTTAAAATTATCACTAACCAAGACCGACCAAGTGAAATTGCTCGTTTGTTTCGTATTACACATAGGTATGTTACTTAGAGTTGATTGAATTTCCCAAATTCAATCAACTTAAAGTAACATAATTATTTGTTGTTGATTGAAATATCGCTGCATAACTTAGTAGGACGCTTTATTTACAAAATTTATAGCTTCTCGTGACGAGATCTTTAGATTCAGAAACATGAATTTTCCTTGAAATCTTTGATCTCAGTCTTTAGGTACGCGTACAAATATAAGCAACTAAGAAGCTTTTGTAATTAATCGTAAAACTTTCTAACGGCTATGAAATTAATTAAATGAAAGGCAAATTAATTAAGATGAAATAAAATTAGTTTTGTGACTAAATAATATCGAGAACCGTCTTCACTTTGGTGAAGTTATGATTATAATTATTTGCTGCCATAATTCTCTTAGGCGCTTGGATAAGATTCATTTACCTTTAGATTTAGTAATTCTTGCTTAGTAGTAGGTACAATCATTATAATAATCGAGCCCTATTTTTTAATACACTGTCTTTTATATCGAACGACTTTATGAACAAACGATTAAACAGAATTTATACATTTTCTCTTGAGGTACATACCACTCGCTTATGTTGAATTGCTATAATCTTTACGTTAGGCGATCAGAATTTTATAAAATTAATGACAAACAGGGCAAAGACCTTTCGTCATACATTGGAAACGTTTTCTAAGAACTCAAATATATATTCTATTATATATCTGTCAACTTCAGAAGTGATATAATCATCAACATCATCAGCCTTTTTAATGTGCCCGAAGTGATAGCTAGATACATATATTGTTATGATTTTATTTTTAACCGACTTCCCAAAAAGGAGGAGGTTCTATGTTCGACTTCATGTTTTTTTTTTTGTTGTTTATTTTCACCGATATCTCCGTCAATTGTGGACCAATTTTGAAAATTCTTTTTTTGTTTGAACAAGTTTGTTCCGAAATTGGTCCCATTTTAATTTGGTGAAGATCTGATGAAGAACTTCGGAGATATACAACAGAACTCTTCAATAAATAACGGCAAATCTCTCGGGATTGCTGCAATCGCATGTCTGTTTGTTGTTTATAACATTTCATAACATAATATCACGCCAGTTCGCTCTTAAGGGGTAAGCAGATCTCTCATTTCACCGGTTATGTTCAAGTTTCATGAAATCTATTCTGGCGAAATAGTTCCCTTACTAACTTGCCTACTAAAAAGTGAAAAATAAAAAAACTTTTTGCAAAAAAATACTACCGACTTCCAAATACAAAACTACAAAGTGAAACATAACTTAATTTTTTGAAGTCGGTGTCTATAACGCAAAAAAATGGTACTTACGAAAGACACCGACTTCAAAAAATAAAGTTATTTATCACTTTGTAGTTTTGTATTTGGAAGTCGGTAGTATTTTTTTGCAAAAAGTTTTATTATAATACTTATAAAAGAATAAAAGGGCTCAAAGGGCAATGGAGAGGGCTATGCTCGGCGTTTCCTTGCGTGATCGAATAAAAAATAAAGAAATGTAGAGATCCGTAAGAGATACAGGGTTACTGACATAGCCCGAAGAATTGCCAAACTTAAGTGGCAGTGGGCAGGGCACATTGCTCACAGAACGGATGGCCGATGGGGCAGAAAGGTTCTGCCCCATAAAATTTTTGGTTCTTCTTTTTCTACTAACACACTGTGTTGCATAGCATAGGACCGATGAGCTGGTAAAGGCCGCAGGAATCTGCTCGATGCAATAAGTCGATGTGGTTGACGCTTGGTGGAGGCCCATGTCCAGCAGTGGACGTCTTTCAGCTAATATGATGAATTGACTAAATGAAAACGGAAAACGCACGTTTCCCGAGGAAAAGAAGACAGCCTTGGAAGAAAATGTTTTTATATAATAAACACACCCACAATATAGGATAAATTCCTAGTGTGGAACGTGTCGGACTAGGAATTTATTTATTTATATATCGTGGTTGCGTTTAAAAATATTCAAACTCACATACCTACTCAAATAGCCAGACCCGGAACAACTAACTGTAGGCCATAAAATATTTGTTCCGTGCGGGAACCGAACCCGCGATACGAGCGACGCCGTTTAGCATCCAATCACTCAGACAGAAAGAAAGAAAGAAAATACATTTATTTAGCACAGACAAGACCACACAATAATGGTACTAGATTCATAATAATATATATTAGATAAAATACAAATAAAAATAAATAAAGTCTGAAGTATGAAGTTAGCAGGAAAGTGTGCTACGCGGCTGCACCAAAAAGGCCCAGTTCAGCAAAAATGCCACAGCTACTGTGCCAGCTGTTTTTAACAATATTATTCATTTGTTTCAGGTCCTAGACGAATACATTCCAGAATACAAGTTATCAGTAGAAGCCTACTGCGCACTAACCCTAGTGCCACTGGTGCTTATCTGTCAGATCAGGAACCTAAAATGGCTGGTACCATTCTCGGCGATAGCTAACGTGTTCCTGGTGATTTGTTTTGCGATCACCATGTATTATATCTTCAGTGATCTGCCAAAGCCTGAGGGAAGAGAAGTGGTAGCTAGTGTGACGCAATGGCCCTTGTTTATCAGGTGAGTTATGAAAAGCATTTTCTATCTCAAACGTGTCATATCAACGAAATAGTCTTTATACAGGGTTACTGGTTAAGTCGACCTAGATCCATTAAGAGGTTATAGTTCCCACCATTTCTGACTAATTTGACTATGAAACACCCCAGCCTAAACCTAACCGTTTTTGAGATATTGGACTTAGAAGGTTTTTTAAAAAAATATGCCAATTTCTCAAGAATTGGCATTTTTTTGTCTTCTATTGCCTTATTTTTTTTCTAATTCCGATTTTTGAGTACTAAAGAAGTTCGTTTATTATTCTAAATGAAAAATTCCAAATATCTGAACCATAGGAGTCATAGTAGAGGCCTGAAAGTGTAAAAAAGAAATAAATTTATAAAAACATTTTTTTTCTTTTAGCAAAATTTTTAAAAAAATGTATGGCAGTTGTGCTGCAGATATACTAAATAATATCTTTGTTCTATTAGCTATCCAACATGGTATAACAAGCTAGGGGTCTTATCACAATTCTTAGAAAAACTTTAATAAAAAGCTCACAGGTAGAGACAAAAAATTATAAAATGAAAAAATGGGACTTAAGATCAAACTTATCACCTGGGTCAGAAAATGAAATAAAACAATCCAAATAGTTATAAAACAACTTTTATTGTTATTTTTACAAGTCCTGTTCCACATGACCGCCTCTGATTCGCACACACACTCTCATTATATGTCTCAGTCCACTTTTTACTACAGCAGTAGTTAAATCTCTTCTTATTTCGTTTGAGACGGAAAATAACTGCGTCAGCAAACCACTGGTAGACAGATTGAAGGGACATCTGATGGCGCCACACATTTAAAATTGCTTCTTAAGCGATATCTTTTTAGGGTCGTTTAACTCTCATAATATTCAAATTATTATTTTTACTTCACATAAACCTCATAAGGCCGATTTCTGAATTGAGTGTTTGGTGTTAAGTACATGTCAAACCCTACTTTAGTGATAACATTTTTACATGTTGGCAAACTAAAGTTCAGTTTGACAAATACTCAACTTCAAATGCTTCCAAAAATCGGAGGATAGACACTTATAAAGGTCAGAAACTAGTACACGGTTCGAAATCGAATTAAACACTTGTTTTATTGACAGAAATCAAATTGTACAATTATACTTTGTGCGCTGTTTCTCATCTTCTTGAAATTCTACAACACGTTTTTAGCACTCAAAAAAACACAAGTTGCTAGTTCTATTTCCGACCACTCTAAAACTTGAGAGCCTTATGTTTCTTCATAGTTTGCAGTGCATATTAAAATCTTTATAACCAAATCCGAACTACATAGCTCTCTAAAACAAAACTTAAACAAATAAAACAAAATAACTTCTAACACATTAAACACGTACTTTACATTTAAGAGGTATCCATAAAATGTAATCAAAATAGCAACTGAAAAGCATAGAACAATTAGAACAAACGACCGTCCTGATTTCAATACTAATAAAAACCTATTAGACTTTCTCTGAAAGTTTTAATTACAACTGACTGAAATATAGTTATTACAAAAGGTTGTTTAATGGATCAAATCCTACGCATTTGAGTTTTGGAGTTAAAATGGTCGCTCGAACAAAGTTTGATTTATGATTTAATTTGAAAACCGGCCAGAGAATCAGTATTGTATCCCATTGACATCGATGTGAATGAATTTTTTGATGCACAATGAGCTCTTTTCCGTCTCCCTTTTGTATTTGCATATAGGTTTGTTTTTTATTTAGAATATTCAATTGTAAATTACGTTTACCACAGCCGGGAGAGTGGAAAGAAACCCGAAATGATTCTAAACCTTTAATTATTAAAGTTAATTATAATTAATTATCCTAGAAGTGTCTATTCCAAGTCGAGGTTGGATCATGGAATGGTTACAACTACTAACTACAACTAGTTAACCTACGAATGTCCATTCCAAGCCGATGTTAGGACATGGAATGGTTACAATAATTAAATAGACTAACTAAAACTAACTAGCCTACGAGAATCCATCCTACACGATGTAGGAATATGGAATGCTTCTTTCTTACGAGAGATGCTCTTAAATATTAGTTCGGCATTGATCGATTCCTTGACGTCATGGCTGGATCGGTTCCAAGGTAATTGCACAGTCAGCAACTTCCTATGTTTATGCTCCGTACGTTTCTGTGTCAGCGAAAGTCTAGCTACGTGCGTTGACTTCGCGGTAACTGCACTGTCATCAAGGTCTATGTATGTATATTGTCCGCAATGTCAGCAGATTCCTAGGCATACGTAACACCTCCACCCTTAGAATGGCAACTATTTTAGCACATTGAGTGAAAAAGTTGCCGGAGTCTTCTCGGGATCCGAGTTTTTTTTTTTTCAGGATTACGGTAGGAGACTGCTGGTTCTTGTGGTATGACAGGTGTTCTTTTGCGCGTTGCCCATTTGCACTAGTCCCTTAAGATCCACGGAGTACAAATTGATGTGAGTAGTTGACGTAGCTCGTTGTCCAGAATCGAAGGGTATCCTCATGATTTTGCGAGGTTGGCCTTTGATTTCATCGTCGGCATCTGCTATGGTGAACTCTTCAGATTTCAGTCGACATCCATCGGGAGTTGTAACGAAATAACTTCCTTGGAGCGGTGTGTAGTCTTGTTGGTGACAGATAATTTGTACTTTCGTTTGCTGAGGGAATTACAGGACGTGGTGTTGGTCATCGAGTTTCTTCATAGTTTTCTTCATCAGGATAACTGTAGTGGGATGGCAGGAGTCCCGCAGAACTTGATTGGTGATCGACTTCTGGATGCAATCAGATTTGGTGCGGATCTGGTGGGTAACTTCCTTCTCGCACCAGTTTGACTTCGGGCATTCAGCCTCCATGTAAGTGAATGTCAACTCGTTGGTTGCTAGGACTGGGAAGGATAGGATAAGGGCCTATGCATGTTTTTAGGTACTACGGATAATCTTTACCAACCCACGCTGGGCTCGTGTGATGAATTACGGTCCATTGCCTATCACAGAGGGAACATTAAAAGAAGCTGATGATGATAATCTTTATAGGTCGTAACTATTCTTGGGAGCAGAAATAAAATGAAAATTTAAAAACGAAGGATTTGGACCTACGGGAGCTGTCAATTAGATACCGGCTCCTTGAAATTATGGTGCTGGTCTGAAAAGTTGTTAATCAGGGTGGTTCGACTGCCCAACCAACTCTCTGGTACCCCATTAGAGTTACTGGTACACAAAGTGGTTCCAGAAATCTTATTAAGAATTCTGTTTAATGGTCACAAGTTAGAAAATTCGCTTTCGCGTGCAACACTTGGATGATGAATCAAGGATTTTAATAAACCGCGCAAACACGTTAGAGTTACTATGAAAAGCAAGGCCAAGGCGAAGTGCCTTAGAAATGGTATTTGGCTGTGCTGATCCATATCTAAACTAACCAAGTTGCCTAACTCTAGCTTATCTAAAAATATATTTCTACTAATATCTACAGTTCGTCGGTGGGCCTGACGTGATGCAGGTCCCCGCGCACTCGAGTTCCTGGGATGGTAAACCCTGAAGGTTAGGATTTAGGAGGGAGCAACACGAGAATAATTCAAATGTACTTACAGCTATTTCATTTCCGGTTCCTCTCTGCGAATCGATTTCCAGATTCTTCTCTCGGTCTGCAGCAGGTCCGTATGTTCAGGATATCCGGAACGGTGCTTGATAGCCACCCGGGTGACACGAGACGTGATTATCGATGTGTGATGTGTCCCGACGTCTCCCGCGGACATCCTACCGACTGCGCCAATTACATTTACCACAGCCGGGAGAGTGGAAAGAAACCCGAAATGATTCTAAACCTTTAATTATTAAAGTTAATTATAATTAATTATCCTAGAAGTGTCTATTCCAAGTCGAGGTTGGATCATGGAATGGTTACAACTACTAACTACAACTAGTTAACCTACGAATGTCCATTCCAAGCCGATGTTAGGACATGGAATGGTTACAATAATTAAATAGACTAACTAAAACTAACTAGCCTACGAGAATCCATCCTACACGATGTAGGAATATGGAATGCTTCTTTCTTACGAGAGATGCTCTTAAATATTAGTTCGGCATTGATCGATTCCTTGACGTCATGGCTGGATCGGTTCCAAGGTAATTGCACAGTCAGCAACTTCCTATGTTTATGCTCCGTACGTTTCTGTGTCAGCGAAAGTCTAGCTACGTGCGTTGACTTCGCGGTAACTGCACTGTCATCAAGGTCTATGTATGTATATTGTCCGCAATGTCAGCAGATTCCTAGGCATACGTAACATGTATATATGTCAAAGTTAATAAAATACTAAGTACTTTAAAAAAAATAAAATATCTAGTGTTATTTTGGAATACTAATCTTGGGATAGTAGCAGAGTATTAAAATTTTATCCGTTAGTTGCACAAAAAAAAAAACGATTGGGGTAAATGAATACAGTCTATCGTATTTCACCTGGACCTAGACTTTTTGCAAATTCCTTAACAACCTTTCATGCGAATAGACTAGATGCAATAAAATTTGATGTCCATCCCAGCTCACAGTCCATATTCAGATTCTTGCAGTAAATGCACGAAAGTATATTTTCGTGCATTTACTACAAGTTCATTTACATTTACTTCACGTTACGTGATCTCTTTGAAGCATGGTCCATGTTGATAGCCAGTCTACTCTCATGCATTTGCTGTGACACGTTACATATTAAAATATATTCATCTCTTTTCAGCACCGTGATCTTCGCCATGGAAGGCATTGGCGTCGTTATGCCGGTTGAGAACGAGATGGCTAAACCCCAGCAGTTCCTCGGATGCCCCGGAGTTTTAAATGTGGCCATGACAATCGTGATCTCTCTGTATGGACTCGTCGGGTTCTTCGGCTATATGAAGTACGGAGACGATGTTAGGGGGAGCGTTACCTTGAATCTGCCGCAGGATGAAGTGTGAGTACAATTTGAAGCTGAATTTTAACTGGACAGTCTGTTAGAATACACACGAGCGATTAATTTATAAAAATTTACATATTTCTAAAATCATTAGCTGGATTCTTTTTAACGTTCGAGTACTATGAAAATGGAGCATGAATTCCATGGAGCTCTAAACTGCGTCAGTACAGCCACATAGTGTGTTTACTACCATTGAGCTGAAAATATTGTTCATAAAAACCTAAATATTTGTAAAAATATCTGGAGTATGCAACTGGAGGATTCTTTAAAAACAGCCAAGCGTTAACATTAAAATTGTAGTGCTGGCTGGAGGCTTTCATTTATTCAAGCCGCCAAAAGGCAGCCAAAACCATCGTAGAACCTGCGAGAGGAAGAGGACACAAAGAAATCAATAAAATTTTATCATTCTTTCTTCCAGTCTCGCCCAAAGCGCGAAGATCCTGATGGCGTTAGCGATCCTCTTCACCTACAGTCTTCAGTTCTACGTGCCCATGGAGATGATCTGGAGGCAACTGCACAACAAGGTCTCAGTGAGATACCACAACGTCACCCAGATCGCTATAAGGACCACGGCTGTTGTTGGATCAGGTGAGAACCACAGCTACAATATTGTAACTCTTACCGAAAGGCTAATTTTGACCATCCAAAGTTATAAGAGGACCAGCGAACTCAATAGTCAACTTTTAATGTATAAAGGTGAAAGAGAAATTAAGTTATATAAATATAATAATTATGGTCCACATAAAGATCAATTTATTTCAAAATAACGACGAACAACACATAAAAACCTTTTTACAAAAAATAAAGTTTCCGAAGTCGGTGTTGAAAAACGATCAAAACAAGAGGTACCAAAGATACCGACTTCCGATACCAAAGTATTTTTTCACTTTTTAGTATTTTGCTTTAGAAGCCGGTTTCTTTTTTGTGAACAAGTTTTTATTTCTCTCTTTTTAGTTTTAGGACTCTATCACAAAAAAAGGAGCAGTCTTTTATTAGATTGAAAAATACCCTTAATAACTTAATTTACACATTCGTGCTGTTTATCGCTAACGTTTTCGGTTGTATGTCCCATATCTAAAAATAGCTTAACCGATTTTGATGAAACTTGCACTCTCTAAGTTGGGAGATACTTAAACCTATATAAAAATAATGATCTCGGTCCAATAAGTAGTTTCGGATAAATGCGTGGACAAACATACAAACTTACAAACAAATATACAAACAAACATGCAAACAAACATACTCTTATGCCCATACCGAGTAACATATGTGAATATTGTGCGATTCCAACAATATTACATAATTATATACGTGTCGAATTGATTACCTCCTTTTTTTGAAGTCAGTAAAAAAGTAAAGGCCAATTTAAATTGAGTCTATTGAACAAAAGAAAACATCAAAATATAGGTATAGTACGCAAAAGTTTTGATCTATTCAAAAATAAACAGTGATATGAAAAGGCCAATCTAAATTGACGTGAAGCTTAAAGGTCTCGAATAAATTAGGGTTTTAAAAAAGAGTGATATTATTATAAAGCTCACAGACATCGTTTCAGGTTTCATGAAAAATCTCTCGAGATTACAAGTCTAATTGATAGCTAAAACAAGTTGAGAATGAATTGTAATGGATGTTTTGCCAACTTTTTTATTAGTCCGTACGGGACCGACCTACGCTCAAAATTATTTCTACGGATCACTTTTTTAGGGAGCTTAATAGCTAATTATTTTATGACTAACATCATGTTAATGAGGTTTAGCAATTAATTTAACTTCAATCATAATTTGTTCTTCAATTTTGATATTTAAAATTAGCCCGAAGATAATGTTGTGGACGAGCAGAAATCTATTATATCAAAAAAAATATTTTTCTGGAAATTATGAGATGTAACTTGAATAATAGCGAGCAATAAAGGACATCCACTCTCAACATTGCGTCCTCTTTTCCTCCGATCAGTATATAGCTACTTAGACAACTATATTCATTTGTCAGCATTGGGTGACTAAGAAAAAAGACAGCATCTTATGATCTTAAGGATTAATATTTTTTTTATTTTTCAACAGTTTGCCTCGCAGCCGCCTTCCCCGACCTGGAACTCTTCATCAACTTGAGCGGAGCCATCTTCCTCTCAACCCTAGGCCTCCTGACTCCAGCCATCATCGACACCGTCCACAAATGGGACAGAGGACTCGGACCCTACAATTGGATCCTTTACAAGAACATCTTCATCGCTATGATATCCCTCGTCGCTCTCTTTGCTGGTTCCTTCACTTCTATCAGAAGCATGGTGGACAAATTCTATGAAGCCCCTGTGTTGGAGGTTATGGCTAATGTGACAAGTATTTCGATGAATGACACTATGAGCGTATGATTTGTCTTAGAAATTTTGTATATACCATGACATTTTTGACAAGGTAGATCGTCATAAAATGGAATTTGTGAATACCTTTAGGCAAGTTAGAAAGATAGTCGACTATGAATATCTAAAACCAGCTGTCAGGCTATATGTAGTGAATTGTGTTAGTGATATCTCGGGCTGTCTAGCCTGTCACAGCCAAATGAAATCTTTCAAATAATACTAAAGGTAATTACATTTAATTTCGTCTTTGTAATAATGGAAATTCCGTCCTAAATTTCAACTCAGAGATGTTGACATTCCATTAAATTGATAGTACTACTTAATAGGTTTGTTATTGTTTAAGGTAGTCTCACGGACTGTAAACTCACTAACTAGGTTGTGATTTTTAATTACAAAGCCTTAAGGTATTGATTGCCTGTCTGAAAATTGTGTTGTTTTACTTTTCTGTTATTTTGTATTTCGTCACTCTGCCTAATGATGTTCTTTAGTTGTTTCGGTAACTTTATTTTAAGCTGGTTTTAATCATTTTGCATCTTCATTTCTAAATATGTTATGAATTGCCTCAGGCGGGCTCTTTTGTAAATGGTTATCTGTTTTCTCTTGTAAAGTGATTTATCAAACATTGTAAAACAATTTGCATGTGTAACCAACTACAAAGTATGATATAGTAACATCGAATAGTTTTTGTACATTTTTATAAAACTGATGTGATAAACAGATAATAATTTTAAATGAAATATTAAATTTGTTACTTGTTGTTGATGATATTTTTTTTTTCTAGCAATAAGCCCAAATGAAATGAGTTATGATATAGACAGAACAACTTGTTGATCAGAATTTGCAAATTGTTACTTTTCAATTAATAATAGAGACTATTTTTATAAATTGCCAATTAAATTTAAGTTAGGTTAAGGTTAGGTTAAAACGGGCTGGTATCCGCAACTCCACGACCAAGCGCGTATTTTTAATTTAAGTTAAACTACATAGTAAAATTTAGGGTAAGTCTACTTT
Source organism: Orthosia cruda (assembly GCA_964057195.1). Classification (NCBI taxonomy): domain Eukaryota; kingdom Metazoa; phylum Arthropoda; class Insecta; order Lepidoptera; family Noctuidae; genus Orthosia; species Orthosia cruda. Next base: position 35,114,405 of record OZ059838.1, read on the forward strand.
TAAGATCTTAACTATTTTATTTGCAAGTCAAAATGTTGTTGCACACTGTCTTAGGTTCAGAATGACCAATAAATATTTTACGATTTGAACATTCGTGACGAAACTTAAGGCTTCTCAAGACAGGTGCAATGCGACAATGGGACAAGGTTGCGAGGATGTTTTTTTCATAAACATATAAAGAGCATTTTTTAAAACAACTGCCATGAAAACGCGTCGTTGCATGGTTGTCGCATTCTCGCACCGCACTTTTCTGACAGAGCTTTTAAACATCTATAAATAGACTTATTAGTTATGTTATTTATAGCCAGCTCTTTAGACAGATGTCATTGTAATATTCCTTTTGAAATAATTTCCTCTAGTTTTTTAATCTGTTTCATAACATTATAGTGTTACCAATAATAATATTTCTTCAGATGCCATTTTGTATCTTTAGTTATAGAGTATCTTGAATCAATCATTATGTAAGTTCTTTTTAAATTGTAGACGTTTTTAATAACTATATCCTATTACCATAAATAATTACATAAACCTTTTAAAGATGAGCTTAGACAAGTTAGTTAAATAAAGTAAAATAAACTTGCACAATAATTTAGTATTGGCAACCTATAATCTATTGATTGCAAATGCTTGAAACTCGAAGTTAATCCATGTTTTGTAACATAAGTTGAAATGTTAAAGTTATGAAAAATACTCCAACAACTTCTAAACTATTGAAATTCAAGCAATATTATTTATTTACCATTGTCCGTTACTATGGTTGTGAATTCAGTATTTGAAGTAAAAGTTTGTTAAGTTTTCTTTCAGACTACAGGAAAGTTATTAAACTTTAGATACTTAATTCAGAAATCTCGAAAGAGAGTTCAGAAGCTGCGAATCTTCTTATAAAAACTTCAACGTAGTATGAACGCGAAAAAAACTTAATCTCTTCTTCAAAATTTTCCCTACTTGAAAAATAAACAAAACGTTGAGTACAATTATTACAATAAATATCTATTTAAATAACAAGTAAATTATGTATTTGTTATTGTAAAAAAAGAAATGTGATATCATTAATTTTAACACTAGTTTTTAAGTAACACTAAAAACGTCAAATAATAAAATACTATGAGAGTTCTTTTTCGTTTTTTATTTGATCAACTTTATTGGGTTCGACTCGAAGGACCAACTTTTTAAAAAAGGCTTGGGTTTCTCAAGTTGGGTCAAAAACCTCATATAAAATTGTCCTTTTATAAGGACATTTTCTAAGCTCTCAATTAAAGTCGCTCATCCTTCTACTTGTGCAATTTTAATAAGCGTAGACTGCCGCAGGTGTAGCAGACATTGTTCAGAATTAAAGGCAACTAACGAAAGGTATTTACAAAAGAACAAGCAGAGTGTTTCAACAAAAGACAAAATTCCTAGTGAAAATTACTCCTATTCTTATTTATTGAGTACATAATAATGATTATTCTCATACTTGTTATTCATAATCAAGAATCCAGCATGCCACCAAAACTTCGAAGACATGTGACATCACCAACCCGCACTGGGCCCGCGTGTTAGACTATGGCACTCCATGGCACAGAGAGGGCAGCAGAGAGCTAATTAATTTTGAGCAGACTACTAAGAACGTTCTAATTTCTAGTAGGTCGTGAGAAGTGGGTCTGTCTTCTTTTAGCGTAAATCATGGTCGGATATTACGTCTGCTTGTACTAAGTCAAGGCCCCACATTTGTGGCAATAGTCCAAGACACTTTCCGGTCATAAAATCATCTTTTGAGGTGCAGATTTCAAAATAGTGGCATCATTCATTATTTCAACAGAAAGATGTCCACTGCTAGACGTAGGCTTCCCCCAAGCATCAACCACATCGACTTGCTTCTTGCATCGAGCAGATTCCTGCTGCCCTTACCAGCTCACCGGCCTACGCTATGATAAAGCTTATCAACGCCAATGCAACACCGTGTGTTAGTAGAAAAAGAAGAACCAAAAATTTATTGCCGGCTGTCTAGCCACGAATTTACATAACAAATGGAGGCTGCAAACAAAAAAAACTACACATAATGATCACTGAAGATGTAATAAAAGTGTTAATATATTTGTCTCTTACATAACTTTATGTAGATACATGCGTTTTGTAACACGTAACTTACGAATTAGTGCCAAATGTGGCGGATATGAACCGTTAGATGGATGGAGTTGCATAAGATTGCTTGGTCTTAATTAGAGTTTGAGTGGTACAAAATGACTAACATTCTCTACGAAGTAAAAAGAAGAATAAGAAACATGATATATCAGACCGTTTCTGAGTAACCAGGAATCCAGGATTTGTCCAATATTGAACATAGGGAATAATGTTGAATATGGGGTACAAATTGAGTTTTTATTCATGGATGAACATTATAATATCGGAATCGATTATATGCGTAAGGGTCACGTATACTATAATTCTTACGTACACTTACTAACATAGCTATAGCGGTCAATGACTAACCAATATTTATTATCATTCTTAGTTTCAAAAACGTAAATAAAGCTTAGGTACCTACCGTCCTGAATCAGTATCTGTCGTAGTGATCGTGATCCTCAGCATACACACACAGTTTTGCACAGTTTATTTTTCAGGTTCCTTCGAAGATATAATTATACATAATTAATTTATTTTCAGACATTACATTCATAAGCATATATTAGACAAAAAGCAATGAAGACTATTGCAACAACTTGTCTTAAAGTTAGCATTCACACATTTAACAGATACTTCCCACTAATGACCAATGATTCACGAAAACATTATATTGTCTAAGACTTTCTGTTGTTCTGCTAACCGCAATCAGTTGCTACATCTTAACTGCAATCACAGGTCGTTAACCTGTCTTTATGTGAGTTTTGGTTTCAACATTACTTTGCTATACAGTGTGCAAATTGTTATGTTCTTCAAACGTTGCGTTCACAATACAAGGTTTGCTTAAAGTCTAAGGTCCTAGAGCCCCAGACGTTATTTAATTCTTCCTGCACAACATGTATGAGAATGATTAGTGTTAGTCGGGTCGACGATGAATTTACAGATAGTGGCTACCATTAGATACGCAAAAACATCACTCACTTTTTTAAAGTCTGAGTGCTGATTTGTATAGGTATGCGTACGTTCAAAGTACATACTAACAATAATCTTTCCCAGTAGCGTTCCCACAAATTTTGTGCAGGCAGAAGTAACCTCTAGGATCTTGCTCTATTACACTTGCTGCCACAAGAGCTACAAGAACTCTATGTTGGAGCGTAAGCAGGCACTGAACTATATAGGTAAACGAACGATCTGGTCAAGGTAGTAAGAATCAGTTGGACGCGGGCAGTTCAAGACTAGAAAAATTACGGGCAATGCAGGAGGTACACTCAATGTTGTGTGGATGTGGAATTGTAAATAGAAGTCGAGTTTTTTGTTTGTTTCAATAATTTTTTTTATTTCAGACTTAGTTTTATTAATAAACGAGTTCTACAAATAATTTATGCGGTAAAAAATATTTATTTTGCTAAAGAAGTTACACTTATCTTGAATTTGTGCTAAAATAGTAACTTATAAGTGTTACGACATATATATTTTTGGAATAGACTATGTAGTAGCTTTCATTTAATACCTATATTAATAAGATAACGAATAAAAAAATTGAGTCTCCCAATTATGTTTCAGGGGTGTCACTCCGACAACTGAGACGAATCCAACGACACCTCATATGTCATAATCCGTCAAGCCGTTTGGGCTGTAGAGCGTGCTATAGAAATGGACATACATAAATATGCTCGAAAAACATTACCCTGCCGCAGTCGGGTAAAAACGAACAATGAAGAAGAGTAATGCTTTAGTAGGTCTGAATCTAAACGGTCAGTCAGCTTGCTGACAAGGCAGTTGGTAGACAGCACCACGGGACAAATCAATTTTCATAGATAGGTATAGCTTAGTCGACACGAGTAAAAAACTCCACATGTTACATTATTTTTGTCTAAACCGTCTAGAAACAAAATATATCAAGTCTGAAAGAATACATTGTGTTATCGGATCTAATTAACTTGGAAAAGTAAGATGATAACCCGTAAAACCATGTACTATACACGTGTACAGTTTGTACAATTGATTGGTTTACTCGCAGAACAATTACGAACATTAGTCTAAATGAAATAATTGCAGGTCTCAGCCCCAATTCAGTTTAGTCGGTTTAATTAATTGTTTGGTTCGTATTCTTTACAACATATTGAGACCAAATTAAAAACAATTTAGCGGACAGGCTATTAATACAATGGCTAATTTGTTTTTAAATATTTCCCTGTGTTCGATCCTAAGATACCAATTGCGAATTATCAGACAAAGTTTTGTGGCTCAAAGGTTTTCTATGATCTCCAAACATTACAATGTTTTGAAGAAGTCCAGTCAGGCACTGTAATTTGTATGATTTATATTATACTAGAGGAAGCCTCGCGGTTTCACCCGCGTAGTTCCCGTTCCCGTGGGAATACAGTGATAAAAAGTAGCCTATGTCACCCGGGGATAGAGTAGCTTCCCAACGGTGAAAGAATTTTTTAAATCGGTTCAGTAGTTTTGGAGCCTATTCGGTACAAACAAACAAACAAAACAATCTTTCCTCTTTATAATATTGGTATAGACTAGTCTTTAAATGGTGATGGAAACATTTTGAAAGAACTCATATGTCCTCGAACCAAAAAGTTAACACAACCGGTCCAGATCTTACATCTAAGTTTTTCCCACCTTATTATCCGAGACCTTCTTTGTCAATATTACTTAATGGTAACATTGACACCTAATTTTCCTCCAATTCACCTTGTCGCGTCGGGAAAACAACTAATATTGGGCCTTCTACATTCCGACGAACTCAGTCAAAATATCTGCAGATATTCTATAAACATTATAGACTGGCTGATATAAGATCTTTTTCAAAACATTAGCAATTTAACTTTATTAAATACTCCTTGTCTCTGGCAAGACCACCGAGAATTGTAGTTTCTTAGTCTCGATGAATGATGGCTATCACGTTTGAATTTGCCGCTAGGGGCGCTGGTGTAGAGTGAGGTGTTCAAAATGTCACCGTTTTTTGGACACCACCCAAAATACTGATATTTCGTTTACATCGGTATCCGGTTAGACTGGACCTGAACAAGGTTAACGTAAATCGATGAATTAAAAAAACATTTTATCTAAAAAGAAGAAAGAAAGAAAAAATATTTAATTGCCACAAAACGACATACAAACATTACATTTCAAGAACGAGAACAGTGGTAAAAGATTTTGAAAACTAAACACTTAACAATAGTGTTAGTAGTTCTTAAATTATGTTAGAAATGTAAAATAAAAGACAAAAAAATAAATGCGAGTGTAAGTAAGAGCAGATGCATGTCGTGATTGTGGCAAGAAGGCTTCCACTCAGCATAATGCTGTGCCGTGGGGGACCCACAACACGGCGCTGTTTTTCAGTGGTCGCCTAGGACGTGACGTACGGATACCAAGGTCTGTGTGCATGAAAAATAAAGACACAAAAACAAAAATACAGTAAGATATTTAAAATAAACTACGAATAAACAATAAATAAACTATAAATATTATTATGTTTTGAATAAAAGGAATGCAGGTATCAGAAACACCGAAGAGATGCATATACGGCACACGATTGACAAAACAGAAAGCTGAGGAGCTAGTGGCTAAATAATAACAGCCGCATGGGTCGATCTTCAAGGTTAAGCAACGCTTGACGAGGTCGGTCCGTGGATGGGTGACCATTTCAACATACCGAGTTTCCTCCGTGCCTCGGAAAGCACGTTAAGCCGTTGGTCCCGGCTGTCATTTGAAGATCTTTGACAGTCGTTACGAGTAGTCAGAAGCTTGAGATCTGACACCAGTCTAGCCAAGGGGTACCGTGTTACCTAGTTACTGGGTTGTGGAGGTCAGATAGGCAGTCGCTCCATGTAAAACACTGGTACTCAGCTGAATCCGGTTAGACTGGAAGCCGACCCCAACATAGTTGGGAAAAGGCTAGGCAGATGATGATGATTGACAAAACAGAAAGTGCGCTACGCGTAAAATCGTTCAGTGTTCTCCTGCTCCCACACCCACACTCGCGCAGCGTTCCCACAAAGCCTTACTTTGTGAGCCTACGCGAAATAGTACGTGCGCGCGCTCGTTGGATCATAGACTTATATATAATAGATTGAGACGTTGGATGTCGTCAGGGCGGCGAACGAGCCCCGCGCTGGTATTTGCCGTGGGATTAGCTCGTGTGGTTCGATTGGTGATGTTAGACAACAAAGGAAGAAGAGAAAGTGTTGTGCCTAGTAAAGAACGCCACATACATCGCTGCCTCTGAAGTATTGTGATGCCGCTGCCTCTGACCGCTTGGATTCGATGCCAATGGATTATAAACCTTATAATCTCACATATGCAAACTGGAATAACTATCTGTAGCCCATACAAATTTTCGTTCCGTGTGGGAATCAAACCTGCGACGCACTTTACTTTACTTTACCTTGGCGCAGCAGCCAATCGCGCAGGTACTGGACCAACCATGCCGTCAAGGACTAAGACTAGCCAGATGATGAGGATGGCGTCTCAAATCGCTCCGAGTGTGACTATTCCGAAGTCTATGACAAATACCAATACTTGAACACTATCTAAATCTACTTGATTTATTTCCAAGTGCTATAGTCACGTTTTGGGCCCTGATAGCTGTTGCAAAACAGTTGTAAATAATAGCAGGTAGATGTAATAATAGATTGTGCTGTACGTGCCCGTTTACACAGAGGTCCGTTTTACAGGTCCGTTTTATCGTATATACGTTTTATTCGGCGCCGACATATATAGTTGTATGAGTGAGTTCACACACATGACAGTATTTCAGATTCAGTAAAAAATACTGATCCGACAAAATAAACAGCTGTTCTATTTACAGGTCCGCTTTATCGTATACGTTTTCATTCGACGCTGGCGTATGTAGTTGTATAAGCGAGTTCACACACACAACTGTATTAAAATTCTGATCCGTTTTATCGGACGTCCATACTTGTAGAATGTTGGTGATATACTGACTGGTGGGAACATTACCCGCAGTAGCGACGGATCCGTTAAAACGGTACTGTAAATACGGTGTGAACATCATCTCCAGTAGCGACTGATCCGTTAAAAACGGATCCTGGAAATACTTATGTTCTGTGTGAACGTACCCTAAGTATCGAACAGTTTCAGTATATAAGCTTATGTAGCTATATATTAAAATAACAGTAATTAATGCAACGGTTGTTTTATAGTTTACCATCCATGGAGACTTATTTAGTTGGTCAAGTTTGGTCAGAAGTCTGTGTTTACTGATTGTTCGTAAGACGTTCTTAAGGATCCATTTTATTTTAGGCAGGTATAAAACCTGCAATGAGGGCAAATTGACTCTAATTAAAAGAACAGTATGGGTGTGTGTATTAACTTTCTTGCGCCTCGTTTACAAGCTAAAGCCGGGTTTCTCAACGCTAAATTATCGCAAAATTAATGTGACAAATTGTCAAGCACGACGAACGGCGAAACGGCGATTATTTGTCGATTACTTTATCAGCCCGATAATCGAGGGTTGAGAAATCAGGGGTAAGTTTAGTTTACCTACTTTTTCAAACTTAATTATAGGAAGTACTCTTAGGAAATACCTAGACAATATTTTACAGGTTCCAAGCAACACTATCAGTGAGACTAATTTTTATATATACATAATCTAGTTTATATCCCAAAAAAATGCACAGTGCCTGTATCCATATATTGCCTCAAGACAAAACCGTCAAAAAAATTGTTTTGTAACACGCTAAATTATCAGATCAATGCCCTCATCTATGTAGTAAATCATCTCAGTGGCTGGTCGACTAGCATACATACGCAAGGCCGCCAACCATCCGGTGAAGGCCAAACATTGAAAGGGAACGAATACGAATTACAATGCAGTACTACACAACAATAATACTAAACACTAATGAAACTAATCATTGACTTATCTCTATTTATAGACACGGAAATTAATAAACAATCCGATAGATACATGTGACAATCAAATGGACATGATTAAATCAATTAAATTGGACAGACGTTATGTATTATTGCAATCTAATAGGTATGATGCTTCGACTACAATGGTTCAACAACTTTAGAATCAGTTCTTCAGCGTCGTGGAATCTTTGTCGCTTTATCGCATCACCCCTGTCTGCAGGAACCTTTAACGATGACTATACTTATTTACAAGTAAACACATTAAATACCTAACTAATTTATACTCTAATCGCTGGAGCAAAAAATAAAAGGTAAACAAACCATATATAGTATATATAGTAAAATAATACCTTTGTTTAAATCAGTTAGTACATCAGACCCTACAAATTATAGACCTATTTCAGTACTACCTACGTCTAGCAAAATATTTGAGAAATTAATTTTAGAGCTATTGTAAAGATTTTTAATAAACATAAATTATTACATAGCAAACAGTTCGGTGTTACAAGGGGTCGTTCAACTATTGATGCCGGTGTTGAGCTTTTAGGACATATTTATAATGCATGGGAAGATAAGTGCGATGCCTTGGGAATCTTTTGTGATTTTCCAAAGCATTTGATTGTGTTCTTCATGTAACGCTGATCAGGCAACTCCGCCACTACGGGATCCGGAACAGCGCTCTGGATCTTCTTACTTCGTACTTGAGTAATAGGATTCAGAGCGTTGACGTTAATGGAAAAGATCTCCCGGATCTATAGAAACAATGGCAGTCCCACAGGGCTCGATTCTTGGTCCTTTTTTGTTTCTTATTTATATTAATTACTTGCCTTACCTCATAAAGGATAACCATAATATAGTGTTGTTTGCGGATGCACCTTTTGTCGACGTTTTATAAGTGCCCATGTAGGCCTATGCGAAATAAAATAAAAAAAGATTAATTTTGATTTTGATGATACTTCACTTTTGTTTAAACTTAAACGACAGCAGCTGGTTACTGACGATGTAAATAGCGCGATCTCAAAAGTAGTTTACTGGTTCAATGTTAACAATTTACTTCTTAATGAAAAAAAAACCAAATGCGTTAAGTTTACCCTACCTCACGTTAGGCAGGTGAAAACTGATGTGTTGATAAAGGGCGAAGAATTGAATCCTGAAAATAGCACAGTATTCTTAGGCTTAACTTTGGATGCTAAGCTTCAGTGAGGCCCATATATCGATAAATTGTCAAAGCAGCTAAGCTCCGCAGCATATGCTGTTAGAAAAATTCGTAATTTAACTGACATAGAGACAGCCCGTTTAGTATACTTTAGCTATTTTCATACTGTAATGTCGTACGGTATTACACTATGAAAATACGGTACGGGAAAATCCCCACACCAGAATACCACAGAGAAATTTAAGTAATGACTGTCCCTTCTCAGTATATTTATGAAAATCTTTTATATGCACATAAAAATATAAAATTGTTTAAAAAATACAGTGATTATCCATAACATAAATACTAGGAACAAACACAAATTTGTAGTACCTACAATAACCTCAAGAAAATAGGTGGCTCGTTTAGATGTCAATGTGTACGCTTTTATAATAAGCTTCCAAGCCACGTACAATATCTAAGTCTTAATAAATTAAAATCTTTCATTTAACGTAAGTTGTGCCAGAAAGCGTTTTATACAATTAAAGACTACCTTGTGGACAAAAAGGAGCTGATTGAGCTGCTCCAATTTTTTTTTTTTTTGATTACTCCCTGAATTTTGTTATTATTATTTTTTATTTTTTTTTCTTGTAATGACAAGAATATTTACTTTTTAAAGTATTATATTATTTTAATTATTGTGAATGTGAAGACTATGTGGATCATTTATTTTTTTTGTTTAATTTTTAATTTATCTTAGTTTTTAATCATGGTCTGGCAGTTTGAGTTGTTTATGCGGCCCACCCGAATGTCTTTTCTTTAGTATTGTTCGTCGAATCGTTGAGCTCCTTAAATTCTGAGTTGAGCTGCTCGCCATTGACAAATACGTGCCCGGACTGGACTGGTCCACTCAATCTGGCTGGTTCTTTCATCAAAAGACCATTTCAGACATCAGTCTACATGGTCTTCACATTATCTAACCAAGATTTTGTCTGGACGTTAAAAGAGACTGTGACCTCTGAGTTTGTTTCGGACTTTCTTCTCAGAGTAGTCAGATAGATAACGCCGACCTCATCTAGTTAAAAAAAAATATGATCGACATGTAAAAGTGTTTGTACAAACTAACTTACAGAAATAAAATCATTTATCATAAAAACCGGCCAAGTGCGAGTCGGACTCGCGCACGAAGGGTTCCGTACCATTATAGTAAAAAACGGCATAAAAATCACGTTTTTTGTATGGGCGCCCCCCTTAAATATTTATTTTATTCTGTTTTTAGTATTTGTTGTTATAGCGGCAACAGAAATACATCATCTGTGAAAATTTCAACTCTCTAGCTATCACGGTTCTTGAGATACAGCCTGGTGACAGACAGACGGACCGCGGAGTCTTAGTAATAGGGTCCCGCTTTTACCCCTTGGGTACGGAACCCTAAAAAAGGTTTTTACAGTGTCTTCTTTTCTGTCACTAAAATAAAAAATAAATTATATCATGAGATGTTTATTTCATACACCAAATACAAAACAAAATAGTACATTATGGTACAAGTGTGTAATGTTGGTGATTACCGCTGAGGCGCTATTGAGACCCGAGCCGTCAGGTGAGGGTCTTAAGAGAGCCGAGGACGGTAATCATCAATACACACGTGTATCATACGACGTTTTTCAACACACTTGTGAAGAAAATAATACTTAAAAATCATTTCCAACAGTAAAAACGAGCTGTTTGTGTGTGTGTGTGTGCATTTTTCGCAATGGCGGGCAAAATTAATCAATTTTCCTATGCGCGCGCATCTAACAATGGCGATCGGCCATAGACTAAAAGTAATGAGTTATCTTTTATTTGGCGTTTCGCGGATAGCGTTTTAGCCACGTACAAAATGGGGAATTTCAAGTTTTCTTTACTACAGACAAAAACAAAAGTTTAAGTGAAAGTTTTATTTATTAAACACGTACAAGTTGAAATTGTCTATTTAAATACGAAGTTGCATGAAATGTGTTGCATTTGTACTACTGAGCACGATCTTTTTTGTATCGAAACTTTTTTAAGAACAAAGCAACTCAACCAATAAATAAAAAAAAAGAAACTCTTTATCTCACTTGTGAATAATAGTAATGAAAAAGTCACAGTTTGATAACAGGTGTCATTATGTACCTAATTGCGGTGAAATTAGAGCCACTTTATGAGCAAGTGTGTTGAAAATGATATTATTAAAACCGAAACCAATAGCCGACATTAAAAATCGTGAAAGCCTGGAGTTCAGACCTATTATGATAATAAATTAAAGAGTGCTAAAAAAGTAACCATTTTGCGTTGTAAGATTGTATTTTTAAATCAGTCGGCTTAAAACCGTTTGACATTTATTTGTTTACCTTTTATTTTTTGCTCCAGCGAAAGAGTATAGTTTTGCTACATTCGTTTAGACTGGAAGCAGACCCAAAGTCTCCAACAAGGGTGGGGAATGGCGTGGCTAATGGTCTAACTTATTTTTGAGTTTGCTGTCCGATCTCAAAAAACAGGAAATACTTTTAGGATAGAGTACTCTATGGCATACTTCATGCTATCAGGGAATCATGGGACAAAAGAGAGCAGGGTAATACTCAGCAGTGGGAACAAGACTGCTAATGATGATAATGACTACATGACGAGCTCACATATTATTTTAATATACATATAATAAACTAGCGGACGCCTCGCGGTTTCACCCACGTAGTTTCTGTTCCCGGGGGAATACAGGGATAAAAACACATTACCCTCCTTCGGCAATCGGGTAAAAATTAGAAAAAAAGTTTTTTTAATCGGTCCAGTAGTTTTTAAGTTTATTCGTTACATACAAAAATACAAATCTTTCCTCTTTATGATATTATTATTCCATTTATTCATTTTATACATATACATATTTTTACATTTTTAAATATTATTCTATAAAAAAATAAAATAAAAAAACATTTAAAAATACAAAAATAGTAGCCCACCGGTATCGGGAACAGGGTCCAAGCTACCGGTGGTCAGGGCTCCAGAGAGAGGAACCTCCTAACGATACGCGCCGTGTCCAGGAGTACCGCTTTCTGGATCAAGCCCTTGATCCAGCTGCCCAACGAGAGCCTCCTCAGATGTTCGCCGAGGCTCTTGGCTATTATGCCATTGGCCGTAACGACTATCGGCACAATGATCGCTGTATTCACGTCCCACATGTCGACAACCTCGCGAGCCAGATCAAGATACTTGCTTTTCTTATCTCTCTCAGCCTTCACGAGGTTCACGTCATGGGGGACCGCTATATCAACAATCATTGCGCGACGCTCTAGTCGGTCTATCACCACTATGTCAGGCTTATTGGCAACAATAGTCCTGTCAGTGATGATAGACCGATCCCAATACAACGTGACATTGCCATTTTCGAGAACTGGGTCGGGCACATACTTATAGTAAGGCACTTCCGATTCCACAAGATTGTATTTAAGAGCAAGTTGCTGATGGATAATTCTGGCTACAAGGTTGTGTCTATGCAAATAGTCTCCGTTAGCTAGACTAGAACAACCGGAGATAATGTGACGGATGGATTTTCCCGGTCGGTGACATGCCCGACAGATGTCAACCGTACCGTCTTTCACAATGTATTTCCGGTAGTTGTTTGTCATCATAACTTCGTCCATTATCGCAAAGACAAAACGTTCGGTTTCCCCGAAAAGGTCACCAAATCGCAGCGAGGCCACGGACGCTAAAAGATCTACATCGGGGCCATGTAGGACCCGGTAGAAGCGTCCGTGAAGCTCCTTGCTCTGCCATACCTCCCTGCGGTCATTAGTATCTAATACTATAGGCTTGCGCCAGTTCTCGTTAGCCAAGGAGAGCGGGGTAAGGCCCTTGTCCACCGCTACCACATCTCGATGCATACCCACGTCAGCGGCCTGGAAGTATTCCCTAAGACTGCATACCTCGCGGTTGTGTAGGGTCTTAGCATTTAAAAAGCCACGACCCCCACACTTCCGAGGGATATACAGTCTCATAACCGATGAACGTGGGTGATGCATACGATTTGCGATAAGCAGCGTGCGGACCCTCCTATCCAGGGCGTCAAGTTCTGTCTGAGTCCATTTGAGTATGCCGAAAGAGTACATCAAGACCGGCATGACCCAGCCGTTGAAGGCGCGCTCCTTGTTCCCGCCTGATAAAAGACTATTTAATACTTATCTCAGGCGGCCAAAGAAGCGTTCCTTCAACGACTGTTTCACGCCAGTTACATTGATGCCTAGTGCTTCCGACATACCCAAATACTTGTAAGTTTCGGTTGAGGAAAGGGATCTAAGGGGTATGGAATCCGAGAGTTGTATTCCCACGGATTCCATAATCTCCCCTCGCTTTACATGCATGACTGCACATTTGTCCACACCAAATTCCATCCTGATGGCGTCACTGAAGGTTTCTGTTACCTTCAGTAGCTTCATCAGTTGCAATTTGTTGGGGGCAAAGAGCTTCAGATCATCCATGTAAAGGAGGTGTGATATGACCTGACAACCTCTCCTCAACCGATAGCCCAGACCTGAACCCTCCAGCAGAGTACTGAGAGGGTTCAGGGCTAAACAAAACCACAGAGGACTCAGACTGTCGCCCTGAAATATTCCGCGCTCGATCCTTATAGGTTCACTGTTTTCCTGAATCTGTCGACATCCTGGATAGTGAAGAACCGTCCTCCATTGCCCCATACATGACGTCAGGAAGGCGCGCAGAGTTGTATCAATTTTATACAACTCCAGCACCCTCATGAGCCATGTATGTGGCACTGAGTCATAGGCCTTCTTGTAATCTATCCAACATGTCGCCAGATCCTTGCGGGAACGGCGAACCTGTTGGCTAATGGCAATGTCTATGAGGAGCAGCTCCTTAGTACCGCGGGACCCGTTCCTACATCCATTCTGAGAAGCAGACATGATGGCGTTATTGTCAATATGTTGATTAATTTTCGCTCTCAGAATGGATGTAAGGACTTTATAGACCGTCGGTAAGCACGTTATCGGTCTATAATTTTTAGGATCCGCAGTACTACCTGATTTGTGGAGCAGGTGGGTTATTCCTGTCGTTAGGAACAGGGGTAGCGATCCTGACTCTAAGGCAGACTGGAACTGAGTTGCCAAACCAGCGTGCGACCTTTGGAACCATTTAATCCAAAAGTTGTGCAGTCCGTCCGGCCCTGAAGATTTCCAGTTAGGCAACGGGCGGACTGCACGAGCCACATCTTGGGGGCTGATGGTAATTGCCCCCATTTGTGGTATCGGATCGCACGCTCGTTCGACCTCCCGAGTCCAGTCATCCTCGGTGTGACTGACAGGCACCGACCAGATATCGCGCCAGAACGAACACATGGCGTCATTATCCGGTAGGCGCGTATCAGTCACACCTTGGTTGGGTTGCTCCCAAGCCCTATAAACCCACCTTTTGTTGCTCTGGAATGTGCGATTCTGAGTGTATCGCTCCACTCGCCGCTTGTACCGACGAATACGGTTTGCCCATGCATAGATCTTCTGCTTCAGGAAGTCGATACGCTCTGTGACGCGGGACATATAATCTCGAGAACTGATATCAGTCCCTGAGAACGCCCGCCTCACAAAGCGCATCACTCTAGGGCGAGTGTTGCCCTCCCTGAAGCAGATAAGCTTGCCGATGAGTGCTCTAGCATCACCGATACGACGCACAATCCTGCACTGCCAAGCTGGTATAGCTGGTCGTGTAGCTCTGTCAGTTTTGGGAAACTTGACGTTAGCTACACGACATGCTGCTGCAGCCGCACAGTACAAGATCGACTGGGTGTCGGCAAGGTCTTTGCTGCTATCAAAAACATTTGATAGCTGCGAATCTAGAGCACACACCAGCGCCCTATTTTTCTTATGCATGGGCAAACGAGGTAGTCGAGGTCTAAGCCCAGGCGGTGTGGAGCGATACTCGCTGAATGCACATTCCAAAGCGCTCCTCAAACGTACATTGCATTGGGTACTCACAGATATAGCCCCGTCGTCATCATCCTCGCCAACATGGTCGGGTCGCGGTGAAACACTGGGTTGCAGTTGCACCGCGGCCGGTGGCAAGGCAGGTGAGACACGGCTACTCTGTGATTCCTCACGCAGTCTATCAAGTACGGCGTCATCCAGCATACGGTTACGTTGGATGACCCGCACCTGATCCGATAGACGTTGGGCCGATACGTTGACAGCTGGCTCAAGCACCTGAAACAGAGAGAGCATCCGACCACGGTACGCAGTCAGGTTACTTCCCCCCTCTGTAGCCCCAAAGTATGCGCGCATGACGTTTTCGTTAATCGATTGCGTCCATCGCATGCGCTGCACACTTCCACCGGGAGCGGGGACCCTGTCAGAGGCCGATGGGCCTCGAGGTCCTAGGCTGTCCGGTGGCCGGCGTCCTCCCCGTCGACGCGTAGGTGGTGGTGTCGTCGGCGGAGAGAAGTATTCGTCGCTCGAGCTCGACGCAACTGCAGCGTCCAGGATCGCTTGACTTACGGTTGTAGGGGATCCCGGCGACTGCGAGGCGGAGCTGAGCGACGAACCCGAAGATGTTGGGCGTGTGTTTTTGGCTCGGGCCTGGCTTCGTGTCAACATTTTCTTCTCAGCTTGTCATTCTGGTTTATTGTAGGTTGTTCATTTAAATTATAGTTTTTGTTTTCTTCTGGTTGTTTTATGAAATATATATGGAGGCATTATTTAAATTTAGTTTTATGTAGTTTTAACAGTGATATTGTTCGGATTCATAAATATATTCTAAAAATTCGAAGAGCGAAGAAAATTTTTGTGTCACTCTTGACAAGTCAGGCCACAGATTATTATTATTATTATATCATAGTATATAGTATAAAAGTGGGATATACATGTAATATAATAAATGAGAGCAGTGGTGGCCCAATGGTAGCAGCCGCGACTTACAAGTTGTAGGTCTTGAGTTCGAACCCAGGCAGGCGCTTTACTTTGCATTTCATCACCACTGCTCTCAAAACGATGAAGGAAAACATCGTGAGGAAACCGACATGTCCTAGAATCAAAATTCGATGACATGTGTCATCCACCAACCCGCACTGGGCCCGCCTGGTGGATTATGGTCCATTCCCTCTCACAGGAAGGAGGCCTGTGAACCAGAAGTGGGAACATTAAAAGGCTGATGACTGATACATATAATATACATACCTTATTACTTTCCAGCTGTACGCATTTTTCTCCAGTACCCAGGTACGTACCTACGATGACGAATCATCAAGTGATTATCCTCGTCACAAGTTTTGTGTCAATGCCACAATCATCATTATGAAGATAAAATTACAGTGCGTAAAAGTAATTGTTTACGCACAACAGATGCATTGTAGGTACTGTTTTTATGACTGAAGGACTTTGACCAGTAATTATCCCTTTAGTAGTTCTAAAAGTATCATACACACTGCTATTAAAAATGCAAAAGTAACTCAGTCTATTTGTTTCATTTTCACATCTAAACCGCACAACAGATTTTGATGAAACTTACCACACGACTTAGACTGTGACCTAAATTAGCACTTTTCATCAACTGGGATGAATGTCCATGTTTGACCCACTCTTATCAAGGTTGGAGACTCTACCCTCGTCGATTCCGACTTGGCTGGGCAGTGTTTGGGAAGTTGCACAGTATCTTCACGTCTCAAAACTTACCACAGTGTCTCAAGACGATAGTCTATGACCAGTGTGTGTTGCCAGCGATTACTTACGGGACAGAGACGTGGTCGCTCACAATAGACTTCATCAGAAGGCTTAAAGTCACCCAAAGGGCAATGGAGAGAGCTAAGCTCGGAGTTTCCTTGCGTGATCGAATCAGAAATAAACACATCCGCTAGAGAACCAAAGTTACCGACATAGCCTGTTGAATTGCCAAACTTAAGTGGCAGTGGGCAGGGCATATTGCACGCAGAACGGATGGCCGTTGGGGCCGACAAGTTCTGGAATGGCGACCGCGTACCGGAAGACGCAGCGTTGGAAAGCCTTCCTCTAGGTGGAGCGGCGACCTGGTCAAGACCGCGGGAGTCCGGTGGATGCGAAAAGTACAGGACCGATCAGTGTGGCGACACTTAGGGGGAGCCCTATGTCCAGCAGTGGACGTCTTTCGGCTGAAATGATGATGAAGATGATCAACTGGGATGAATTGAATCTTCTCGAACTGTCAGTCAGAGTACCACATTTCGCCAGTTATGCTTACCCAAGATTCATATACCGAATTGGGGGCGAGCTTATTGCCATCAACTAAACACAAATCTAGATTCTACTACGAAATTCTAGATAAAACCAAACCCGGAATCAAACCTAGGAATTCATACATAGAAGTAGCATCAATATAATTTATGTATATTTTAATAAACATTCCATTGATTGTGGTTTAGATATTAATAAATCAATTACTAATAGAAATGGAGTTTCTACTAAACATTGATTCACTTATATTACTGACGTTTGGAAAAACAAGAAAAAAAATGACACAAAACACAATGACAAAATGTAACTAAAATAAAAGACAACTTTAACCAATTGAAATTCATTTTAAGGAAATATTTTACTTTATAATTGATTAGATGACTATTTTTTTTGACTAGTTGACTACTTTTTTGGTGTTGCTGTGATCAACGCGATTGCCAACCATGGAATTCTCTTTTTACCCGACTGCTGAAGGAGGGTAATGTGTTTATCAGTGTACATGTATGTATGTTTGTTTCTATGTGGCGTTCTAACGCGTTGGACGATTTTGATGAATCTTACGTCAATCGATTCGTCTTAACCCTGCGATTGACACTGGCTACATTAAAATTGGAAAAGAAATAAATGGCGGATTTTGGTCGCCATTTTGTGGGTGAAACATTTTTTTTTCTTCCAAACCCATCGTGTGGGGTATCAAAATAAAGGGTTATAAGGTTCCCCTAGTCAACGGCACGAACTATTTTGTGCGCGGGGTTAAAATGCATGCTGTCTCATTCGACAACACGTGCGAAAGAGATTGATGCTGTGATGAGCAGTAAGAAGCTAGTTCTCGTACGAATTAGCACTTTTGCAAAATTTGTAGCGAAATGGATAATGATTTAGGACGAAAACGAGCGTGCGAAATTTTATGAAGAGACCTTTGGGACTTTAGATATCATGAAAAACTACTAAATTTATATTTTCAAAATAAAATTATTTGCATTATTGAATTACTAATCTATCCCTGTATGGAGGCCGTTATGCATTTTTCCTTCTTCTTATGATATTTATTTCCCCCCAAAAGATGCGTTATAATTAGTGTTGAAATATGGAACTTTCGACGCTCATAACTTTCAAGTATTGTATTTTTTTACTTTTCTGTTTCCATATAGGGCTAGATAATGATGAGACAAATTGATATAATTTTTTTATTTTGAACGTACACCGTCAAACAGTGGAGTAATCGCCAGACTACGTTTGTATGGAAGAATTTTCGACTAGTGTAACCTTAAGAGTTAATTTCAAAAATATTTAACACTTATATGTTTAAATGTACATAATTCAAAAAAAAAATAACTAAAAAGTTGTAAATAAAAAAAGTTAATTTAAAAGATCAAAAACCCGACTGCCTAAAAAGCGATGCGGATGCGTGCAGTCTAAAGATATATATTCACGAGCTGGCGACCAAAACCAGATGTATCCTCCGACTGCACAGCATGACTTTCTTCTTGTTTACGTCTTTTTAGATAGCTTTTCAAGCAGTCGAGTTTTGATTTTCTAAATTAACTTTTTTATTGAATCTAAATTGGACAATGTTATTCGATATTACGAGTATCATCAAGAATTCTCTGGTGCAACCTACAGAGTCCGAAAATCAGCTACAGCGCTGCGACCACCAGAAAAGTGCCGAGAGCTCACGATGCATCCCGGAGGATGAATTCCACTGTCTTGGTTCTTGCAACTTGGTTCTCGAAACTCTTGTCATGCTAACTGGCTTTAAGAAAAGAACAACGGAAAATTTAGACAAAATCACAATTTCTACTTCATCGTCATCATCATTTCAGCCGTAAGACTTCCACTGCTGGACATAGGCCTCTTCCAAGTGTCGCCACATTTACCGATCCCGTGTGTCTCTTTCCTCCATAGAACCAAGCTAGGCCAATAAGCACAAATGGACGTTATCAAATGGGATAAGTCCTGAATAAGGAAAATCCTTTGTAAGTGACTTAGACACCTGTGATTCAGCTTATAATCCTAGTACAGGCGTCTAACACTGCTGTACGTACATTATAATATCTAAGATTTATTATTATATTTTACAAATTTAAAGTTTGAATAAAGATTTATTTATTACTCGCGTCTGCATGTGCATAACTCCAGCTTCCTCATAAGTGTTAGAATAATTCTATCTATGCCAATATTTAAGGCATAATAGCAGCAATCAAAGTACCGAGTCTTAATTTAGCTGCCATAAAAACTTCGTTAATATGAGTCGTTTAGTATGTGTCAGCTGGAGTGACGTCACCCCAGCTTCCTCATTCAATACAGGCAAACCAGTGAGGTTAGGCTTTTGGACTATGATCAGAAAAATAAGGCATAATAGCTGCACATGAAAGGAAAAAACTGAGATAATACGTAAAAAGTGTTGAAACTACGATTTAAAAACTTGTGTGTAAGCTGGAGTGACGTCACCCCAGCTGCCATGTAATATCTTCCGAACAAAAGAAGTTATGATTATGTATTATAGCTCAAAAATTAAGGAACAATAGCTGCCATTGGCAGAAAAATTTTCAAACGTCTGGTCAAAATACTCTTTAAGTTATTAAACCGACAAGTATGTGTAAGCTGGAGTGACGGCACCCCAGCAGCTCATGTCATATCTTCCGAACAAAAGAAGATATGATTATGCATTATAGCTTAAATCATAAGAAATAATAGCTGCCACAGGCAGCAAAATTTTCAAATCTCTAGTCCTTGTAGTTTTCACTTAGTAAACAAAAAAATAATTTTCGCGCCAAAAAGATCAAATTATTGCTTTGGATGAGGTACGGAGCGGCTTTGCCGTTCCGTGCGCTATATTATCAGTTTGAAGTAGTTTAAACTAGGTTATAGACTGGGAGCCGACTACAAACTTTAATCGTAGGTACTATGTAAGTGTTCAGGTTTTTTATACTCATATTGTTTGTTTAAACATATGATGCTTGTTTTTTCTAAAATCTAAGTGTAACAATTTCGTATATTTTTGTCATAAATCACATTTTTGGTACACACATGATTAGTATTTTTATGTTCGCGAATCATATTAGATCGAGACAATGACAAGAGAACCACTGTTTGACCTGTAAATTGCAAAAAACGTAACAACATTGTAATTTCGCGGGCTAACTTTTCGGATCCATCTTAACCGAATTACAGAGAGCAAATCACATAAAAAAACAATAATAGTAGTTCTCTCGTTATCTACAGTTGATAAGAATCCAGTTTTTAATATTACATTCATGGTTCCATTAAAGTTCAGTCGGCTCTCAGACTATATCTTCAATAAATAATATTTTGAGCGCGAGTTAAAATGACTTCTAATAGAATGCCTGCTAAGTGCAAACTTGGTTGCAATAATGTAGTGCACGAAACCGCAACGCCGCTCCGTACCTCCTCCGAAGTAATAATTTGATCTTTTTGGCGCGGAAACTATTTTTTGTTTACTACGTGGAAACTACAAGGACTAGAGATTTGACAATTTTGCTGCCTGTGGCAGCTATTATTTCTTAGGTTTTCAGCTATAATGTATAATCATATCTTCTTTCGTTCGGAAGATATGACATGAGCAGCTAGGTTGGCCTCACTCCAGCTTACACATACTTGTTGGTTTAATAACTTATAGAATATTTTGACCAGACATTTGAAAATTTTGCTGCCAATGGCAGCTATTATTCCTTAATTTTTGACCTATAATACATAATCATAACTTCTTTTGTTCAGAAGATATGACATGGCAGCTGGGGTGACGTCACTCCAGCTTACACACACGTTGTTTGATCGTAGTTTCAACACTTTTTAAGTATTATCGTTCAGTTCTTGCCTTCCATGTGCAGCTATTATGCCTTATTTTTTTGACTTTAGTTCAAAACCCTAACCTCACTGGTTTGCATGTATTGAATGAGGAAGCTGGGGTGACGTCACTCCAGCTGACACATACTAAACGACTCATATTAACGAAGTTTTTATGGCAGCTAAATTAAGACTCCGTACTTTGATTGCTGCTATTATGCCTTAAATATTGGCATATATAGAATTATCCTAACATTTATGAGGAAGCTGGAGTTATGCACATGCGTCTGCCCGCAAATTCACCCGTTTCAAAAGTGTTTTATAATCCCAAGGGATAACTATACCCGGCGTAAAATTTTCCTATATGTTATCCAGATTCGAAACCATGGCAATTTTCATAAAAACGGCATGCAAAATTTCATAAAAATCCATTCAGTAATTTTTACGGGATTGAAACGCAAACAGACAAACTGCCGCATTTATTTACATATATTTATTTCTTACCTTTGTCTGTATACTTTGTTCACATAGTACTCATAAGCGCTACTGCTGAGAAGACAACTAACCTAACCACATACATATCTAACTAGATAACGCAAGTCCCAGATCTGTATCAAAACCAAGCGTGCCACTTTTTCACACACAATTTAAAAACAAATTTACTTACCAATGAAAGAAAACATTTCCAAAGCCTTGGCCAACTTTTTCTGTACAGTCTTTACAGCTCAATATTTTTCGAGATTTCCGGTGCCGATAATGCTACATGAAAAGCTCGAATTACGATCATTGATCGTACTTTTACTCGGTTTTTAGGGTTCCGTACCCAAAGGGTATAAACGGGACCCTATTACTAAGACTCCGCGGTCCGTCTGTCTGTCTGTCTGTCTGTCACCAGGCTGTATCTCATGAACCGTTATAGCTAGACAGTTGAAATTTTCACAGATAATGTATTTCTGTTGCCGCTATAACAACAAATACTAAAAACAGAATAAGATGAATATTTAAGGGGGGCTCCCATACAACAAACGTTTTTTGCGATAATGGTACGGAACCCTTCGTGCGCGAGTCCAACTCGCACTTGGCCGGTTTTTTGACACGCGAAGTACATACAATCGCGTCATCTAGTTAGAAACTTATATCTGTGAACCTAACCCTTTGTGGAACGCAGCCGTTATGTCGTGCGTTTTGTTTAATACGAGTACATCTTCCGGGAATCCAGACATTATATAATTATGAGATCGGAATAGGTAGAGGATATTAACCTAAAGTTCGAGGAAGTATGTAACAGTTCAAATGTATTCAAAGCGTAATAAGTGATTTGCAATTTCTTAAATACCGGGATTTAATTGTCATGTTTATGATGCCGGGATTTTATGGGAGGTTTTATGAACTCTGTGTTACTTATTTCCTCGAACTTTAGGTAAATATATTCTACCTATTCCGAAATCTGATTATGACGTGTATTCCTTTATTATGTAAATACACCTGAAATATTACACCACTATAAAGTGTACGAGTAGTTAAGGAAATAATTGTATTTTAAAGCAATTAACATACATAGCTATGTTAGTTTCCGTGTATCGTGGGAGCGATGTTAGTATGATATTCTAATGATATGCATCTGGACTTAGACTAAACTTAATTTGAATACATACGGTATATATTAGGGGTTAAAGTATGAAATTGCCGTTTTATTGTAACAGGTACTTCGGATTGACATAGAACCTTCATGGTTTGAGATTTTTGAGTGAAACTTTTTTCACATGGTACCTATGAAGTTCTTCTTTTAAAAAATGTGCAACATTCGATTATCGACTTTCAGTTGTTTTTTTTATTCATCTTAGACAAGAAAGATGGATACTTCGCAAATTCTAGTGATTTTTGAATACGAGTTCCGACGCAGACTAACGCGGCAGAAACAGCTCGCAATATCAATGTTGCGTTTGGAGAGAGGACTGCTAATGAACTCACCGTGTGATTTTGGTTTAAACGCTTTCGTGATGGAAACTTATAGAAAAACCGCTTAAACAAAACTTCGTTTGTCCCCGCCTGCAGCACCTCATAATATTGTTTGTATAAATTATATCTAGTACTTGTTTTTCTCTTTTCAGTTAATTAATTTTTATTGGTCGGGTTTTTGTTTTTATAATAATATATTTTATTACAGACCTTTTTAGTTTTAGTAATGAACGAGTTCTCCAAATAAGTTATGTTGTTATTTTGCTTTAAAAGTTACACTTATCTTAAATTTGTGGCAAAATAGGAACATAAAAGTGTAACATTATATATATATTTGGAATGACCAATTTAGCAGCTTTCTTTTGAAATTTTGATTGTTAGAAAAACGAAAAAAAATATTGTAGTTAGAAAAACGAAAAAAATATTGTAGTTAGAAAAACGAAAAATATATTGTACCAACCCCTTTTTTCTTACTTTTAACATTATGTAGCCTACGTCACTCCCACAATTAAGACGAATCCACCGACACCTTATCTATCTGTCAAGCCGTTTGGGCTGTAGAGCGTGCCATAGAAATGGACATAAATAAATACTTACATACATACATATACATACGCTCAAAAAACATTACCCTACCGCAGTCGGGTAAAAAAAAAGGAATTAAACTAAAAACTGGCCAAGTGCTAGTCGGACTCGCGCACACAGGGTTCCGTACCACTATCGAAAAAAACGGCAAAAAAACACGTTTGCTGTATAGGAGCCCCACTTAAATATATATTTTATTCTGTTTTTTTTTTGTTATAGCGGCAACAGAAATACATCATCTGTGAAAATTTCAGCTGTCTAGCTATCACGGTTCATGAGATACAGCCTGGTGACAGGCAGACAGACAGACAGACAGACGGATCGCGGAGTCTTAGTAATAGGTTCCCGTTTTTACCCTTTGGGTACGTAACCCTATAAATCTTGAATTAAACAGTTTTGTCTTTGAAGCTTTGATTTTGAGAGCGCAATTTTGTTCTTGAATGCTTAAAACGACGAAAATTTATGAAGCAAAGCTTTGAAAACTGCGCTTTTCAGCACGATTAATCAACGTAAAAGCAAAATTGCTGGACAATTTTGCTTGACATAGCTACTTTTATAACTGCGTCTGTCCAATTTAGTACAGATACAATGTCCGCCATCAGTCCCTTTTAAAATATCCAGAATGAAAATCAATGACCTCGCAAAACTGGTTAGTTCAGTACTTTTGGATAAGCGATTGAATTTATTCAAGTGATTAATTGTCAGGACTTAAATTTTACGTCGGGTTGCCAATTATGTTGGGTACTAACGAAATTGAATAGTTATTTTATCAGAACGTTTGGTAAAAGATATCACAATTTGTAAAGTTGTGGGCAACCTTTAAAAGGCGTCCGGAATTTTTGAGGAAAAGTCCAGTTGTGGGAATTTTACCTCACTAAAACCACCCCGGTGTTCACCATCAGCCCATTGAGGCCCCGTGACCTCTTAAAATACCACCCCGGAACCGCCACTGGACCCAAAATCTTACTAATATTATAAATGCGAACATTTTGATGGATGTATGTTTGTTACTCAATCACGCCGGAACAGCTGAACGAATCTGGATGAAATTTGTCACAGCGATAGATTATAGTCTGGAATAGCACTTAGAGTTTTCTTACTTTTCATCCCGGTATAATGTTCCCTTGGGATATTAAACACGTTTCACGCGGGCCAAGCCGCGCGCAGAAGCTAGTATTAAAATAAAATAGATTGACTTGATGAGAAGAAGACAGATATTTCGCATTTTATCTTCTGTAATAAACATTGCATAAGATTTAAAGAGACAAAAACATAATATTCAGGCGTCCAGTAAAAGTTGACTGATTCCCATGGGATGATGTCTGAATCCCGCAATTCCAAACCATAAAATACCTATTACGAAAGTCACCGGTAATCCCCCAGGAGGAAAATCCAACGAGGAAAGCATCAACGACAAAAGCAATCTATGTCGGAACTACGTCACTGGCATCGTTCAACAACAGTTAGCGGAAAACCGTAAATTCCTCGGAAAGAACTTTCTTAGTGGCCTATATTTTTGCACAACGTCATACATACAATACGAAATTTTACTTCTTCGTGATTCTTGTCTCCTGGTACTTTTTGAGTCTTTACCGCACATGATTCCAGCTCCGCAAATACTTCTTCATGTTTGTGGCCTCCTGGTACTTTGGGTGTAAATGCTTATGCATGTTTATCATCTATTTTGCATAAATAAATTAAATGTAAACCATTCTAAGTCACCTTTCGGTTGATTAAAAACAAAAGTGACGTTGACTAGTTTTTCCATTATATTTTTTTTAAAGGGGCAACCCGCCCGTGGGTGAGTTCCACACGCGGCCGATTGAATGAAACTACAGAACGCCGCCGTCCTTAGAAACTCTGTTTGCTTCGTTTTAGTTTTTACATCTGGTCATACACGCACGCCAGTAAGTTATGAGTAGACTACTGGCTGCACTTAATTAAATGTTCCTATGAATTGGTTATAAGAACTGTACACAGTCATCAGTGGATATGAATAGGCTTATAATTATCACGATTTGTGCCTTCATGCGTAGTCATAAAAACTATGTCACATTTCTATACTAATATTATAAAGAGGTAAATTTTGTGAGATGGTGGTTTTGTGACGTTGTAAGGGGTAATCTCTGGATATACTGAACTGATTTTGAAAATTCTTTCACCAGTAGAAAGCTACATTAACCCTGAGTATCATAGGCTATAACATTTATTTTCAAAAAAAAATAGAGATCCGTATGAAAATTGCAATAATGTAAGCCAAGGTAGCAAAATGTTGCCTATAATGGCGTGCGCTGAGAAAACTATTGATGATAGATAAACAATTGTAGGCAGTGCAGGCAGGGTAGGTAGGTAGTAAAATTATTATATTTTTTTTTTATTTATGCCCTGCTATAGAATTAAGCTGGTTATAGATTTAAAAACCTATATTTTATGCTATAAATAAAATTTGCCCCTATTTTTGGCACACTAGGCTCCAGACATGTGACATTAAACGAACGTCGTCGTAATGACAATCGCTATTGAATTGTCACGTGACTAATCCCTTACATTTCGGCATTTCGACTATCGTTATCGTCCTAGTTTGCCTCGCAACACTTTGTTTAGAAGTTATCAATTGTTTCTTTGAGGCCAATTATCGTTGTAATGGATTTTCTTTTCAATATAAATTACAACATTAGTGTAATGGACAAGTTTTGTATGCACAATTCAACAGCATGGCGAAATTGTGCGACCATGAGCGCGAGTGGAACAGTGCGTTGCTTCATGGGTAGTGTCCGACCGAAGGCCGATTTCTCGCCTAAGCCGAAGCCGAATCACTATAACCTTCGGCCGAAACC
Organism: Orthosia cruda; assembly: GCA_964057195.1. Lineage (NCBI taxonomy): Eukaryota > Metazoa > Arthropoda > Insecta > Lepidoptera > Noctuidae > Orthosia > Orthosia cruda. The sequence continues at coordinate 35,140,945 of OZ059838.1, forward strand.
GAAGACGAAGGTTGTATAACCCTAAGAAATGCAGTTCAAGATTGCCGAGCCGATGCCAATTTTTATTCGCTTTTGGTGTGGTTTTTTCAATCGATGGCTGCTGGCCGGTGTAAAGTAGTATGTGCCTTATCCCCCGACCGTTGCCTTTTCGACAACACACTTGCGCATTTTTAACGGTTCGTTCAATTTCGGCACTTGCAAGAGGCCTTCTGCTTGGGCCACAACTTCAGTTAATTTTGGCAACTCCGAAATTTTTGCCGAAGATGATATTTTTGGCCGAAGACGCCAAAAGCCGAAGGTTCTGTTAAACTCTATTCATGAGTCAAAAGTACGGTGTAAACATACTGAGAATACGATCATTTGTTTTCATTTACGTCAACGTTTGCTTCATTGAGAAATTAATGACAGTTTGTTTGGAATGATGGGGCACCTGCCACCGTTAGATTCCGTCCTTAGTCATAGGTAATTAAATCATCTTTGGCACGTGTACAGACAGAATTACAACCCTGAGAGAAATAATGAATCGTTGTGTATAATACGAGTATATTATCGTGTATTGGTTAACAGTTTTTGAATAAAAATGTATTGATATCTCAACAGTATTTTTTATTAATCGAATGTAAGTTTTGCCATTTTAGACATTTAGGATATGTTTATTAGCATGTTTTATTTAAGTGTGAAATTAAAATTAATTTTATTATACACTGTGTGCTTTTTTACTATGTATATGATATTTTATTTAGTCATACTAAAAAAAACAATTTAGTAGTTTGTGAAAAGAAATGAAGACACAGGTAAATTTTCTGCCGGACAATGGAAAATTCTCCACATGATTTGTTAATATTTGTACTAGTATGGTTATTTCTACCTATTTTCTTACTTATGAACTCAACGACTGTATGCTAATTTGAAGGGAAAATATTATGTATGGCAAACAATTGTTAAACTAACGAAAACGAAAGTTGGTAGTTATTTGTAGTTGTATTAGTGCAATAATCTTAATGCTGAGAGAAAATAGAAAGTCTCCACCGTTATTTAAACATTCTTCTAGAAAAAAAAAGCAAGAGAATATTATAATCATTGTCATTTTGATGCACTCTAAATTATACAGCAGAAAATATCAGCTTGTTATGTTTGTCAACTTTTATGTGCCTCTATAAGGAAAATCAAAACTTGTATATTTTTTTAAAATAAGGGTTGCCTTCGAAAATTGACCTTAAAGTTTATTAAAAACCTAAGAAGCAAGTTAAAATATACTTCATTGAGTGACAGTTTGCATCTGTGAAAGGACTGCCTAAAAGGGTTTGTAAAGGAGGGGTGGCCAATAAAAATAAAAGAAATGTATCATCATCATCAGTAGACTTTAATGTTCCCACTGCTGGGACACTGTCTTCCTCTCTGTGAAAGGGAATGGGCCGTATATATATATGAGGTAATGGCCGCCACGCGGGCCCAGTGTGGGTGTGTGTATGTCACACGTCTTCGAATTTTTGATTCTAGGACATGCCAGTTTCCTCACGATGTTTTCCTTCACCGTTTTGAGAGCAGTGGTGATGAAATAATATACATATAGTAAAGCACCGGCCCGGGTTCAAACTCACGACCTACAACTTGTTAGTCGCGGCCGTTACCACTGGGCCACCACTGCTCTGCATTTGTATCTTCATTTAAAATATTTGCTGTGTTCCGCACAGGGGACACGAGAAATAAGCAAAAACAAAAAAATTAACAATAATAAATTAAATAAAACCCTGTGCGATACCAAAAAGGCTTCTATCTCAGCATGTGCAGTGTTACATTTTTGGTTTAAAATAAAGTTATTGTAGGTACACCATATAGGCATGTTGACTTAAAATTATTTTTTAGTCCGCCAGGTAAATCTACCTGATGAACTAAAAAATAATTTTATCTTCGTTATATTTTGTTTACGTGGTCAGCCACATACAGTGCGTTGAAATATCGTGTGACATCACCGTGGGTTATACTTTATACTGACAAAGTGACGTCACAAGCCCTCACTCCCGAACTTTGATGCGCTTTATCTTTGTAATTTTTTATTTTTTTGCTAAAGCAAAAAATACGGGTTCAATATTATTTGATAATCTCATTGACGGACTAAACAGAGTTGTCATTTTTCTACCCAATAAACATATCTTATATCACAAATAATTATCATACAATGCACCTACAATAGGTTGTCTCTGCATCTTCTGAAGGCCGTCTATAGAAAACCTAGCTCAACCGATAATTGTGAACTCTGCATTAATTGAAAAACAATATATATCACGGGAACACCATGTCATTAAAACAACCATCTCACTTCATTTGTCAACAATCAATCTGCCTAGCCTTTTCCCAACTACATTGGGGTCAGCCTCCAGTCTTACCGGATTCAGCTGAATACCAGTGTTTTACATGGAGCGACTGTCTATCTGACCCCCACAACCCAGTAACTGGGTAACACGGTACCCCTTGGCAAGACTGGTGTCAGATCTGAGGCTTCTGACTACCCGTAACGACTGTCAAAGATCTTCAAATGACAGCCGGGACCAACGGCTTAACGTGCTTTCCGAGGCACGCAGGAAACCCGGTATGTTGAAATGGTCACCCATCCACGGACCGACCTCATCAAGCGTTGCTTAACCTTGATGATCGACCAGTGCGGCTGTTATATATTTAGCCACCTTTCTCCGACATTTGTCAACATAAAGGGCAAATGAAAAAATGTCGTACCTATTTCATTTAATATTATTTTACTTCCATATCAGTTATTTGTTTACTAGTTTAGTATTTCCACCACCTGGGCATTCCCTTTCGAAAAGCCTTGCGTTACACACCGCGCGGTAAAGGTAAAAGATACCACAGCCTCCGCCGCAGTGGATGTAGTGGCTTAATGTTTAATTTATGTACACTGTGTATGCACGCGCGCGCTTCGTAAAATTCGCGCTCTGAAATAACAATTTTTTTTTGTTTTTTTTTGTGTGTGACTTGAATTGTGTTTTGTTAAGTGAGATTTAATTTTTGTGACGTGAGTATTTTTTATATTTATTTTACGTTACGGTTATTTTACGTTTTTAAATTAAATTTATTCGGTTTAATTTTTTTTCGTTTCGTAAATCTTTACTTTAAAATAAAATAAAACGTACGTTTTAAAAATGTATAACGACGTCAAAATGTATTATGGCCAAACAGCTGTTTTAATTAAATCTGTAATTATTTACAGTTATGCCATAATTGAAGGAGGTATACAATTTGTTAGTGGGTGTGAAGTTTACGAATTTAAAAACCTGAGGAGTTTAATAAAATTATATCCTGGAAACGGCTAAATAAATATTCCTACATCATAATCATTCCTGCATCATAATAACAAAGGAGAATGGGCGTTTTGGTATATTTAGAGAATCTATTTAGTTCTGAGCATAAAATAACAACATTAACTTCATAGTAATTATGTTATTTCAGTGAATTTAAAGTTATTTCAATAAACTCAATCTATATAATTTTGCAGTACAAATTGTGACATTTATACCGCATAACATAATAAAAATAAAACCCTGAATAAAACACTGAATCGATTTCAGATAACTTCATTTTTATAACCACTTCAAAATTACCATTAAAATAAATTCAGTTAGTCTCGGTAAATAAAAACAGAGGCTTGTTCTTAGATAAATAATGCAGTTTAATGGTATAAAAAGGATTTTATCTACTTCGGGAGACAATGTAAATGATGTTTTAAAAATGGAACAAGTTTAGAACAAAAGTATCGTATACTATTTGGCTGTTGCGGTTACAAGATCTTTGCCTTATACCTAATAAAGAATAAATAAAAAATAAAGTGGACGCGCGAAAAAAATTTCTAAGTGAAATTTTATTTAAAATTTCATTAAAAATGTCTTCAACATCAAGTGAAAAGTGTGAAAATACTCCACCAGATATAACAAATAGAGCAGTTGCGGCTACAAATAATTTACTACCAGAAAAATAAGACATGTAAGAGAAATGAAACACACTGCCTGAAATACTTATTTGTTTATATCTGTGTTTTATCCCTTCCTTCGTAGATAAAATCTTGTATGCAACTGTACGTTATTGGTCTTTTAATAACTCGTGCCCACCTATTTCGGTACGCGCTACGCTTGTACCGAAAAATGGCACTTGTATTAAAAGACCGTCCATAACGTAACAGTTGCATAAATAGCTATTATCTACTCTCATATCGAAATATTCGAATTATAAAATACAAAACGAGTTTATATTGGCATACTTTATAAACACAATACCGAAATTTAAAAACAGAATCTTATTATAACACTATTTCTCTAATAAAATAATGCTATAAAACATTTTTTTTTCTATCACGATAAAGGACAAATCCAAGAAGTTAATCACTAAGGAGTTTCCATCAATATTTTTTTTGTAATGCCATTTTATGGTACCTAATAAAAAAGATTTGATTCCAATTTTAAATTGTCTATGACAATGCCCGCTTTAGACTTAGCACGCACTACGATTTTTATTCGCGCGAATTTTGTTTCCTTCTCCCTGTTCATAGAGCTCAAAATATTCAGGCGAATAAAATTCGCGCGCCGTGGTGCGGTGGATTCTGTAGCAAAACACGGATTTCTTGCGGTATTATTTCCGCACGATTTCTTTTCCGCATTACGAACAACTTCATACAATTCCATAGGTCGCAGAATGGGCGGAAAAAAATCGCGCGAATGAAGATCACAGTGCGTGCTAAGCCTTAGCGCATGCGCGGTTAATGCGGTGATGTGCTGGGTTTTGGCGCCATTCATACGTTTTGCAAGTTTTGCTGTACTAAATTTCATGAGTTATTTAAATTATTGTTTAAAAATGTCTGATATTAGTGAATGTAAAGAAAATTTGACTCCGCCCGATATTTTAGATGCGGCGAAGGAAATAACTCTTAATTTATTACCAGCAAAGTCGAGAAAAGTATATGACAAATGCTATCACGATTTCATGCCATGGAAAATGCAAAAAGAGGTATTTAGTAGGTTCAATCCCAATTTATGAGTGTAGTAAACTGCACATAACTAGGTATTAAAACATTCGTGTGAAAACTTTTAAAAACCTCGCCTACGGTTTGGTTTTTAAACACACACTCATGTTTTAATACCCCTCATTGAAAGCACGTTGAGCCGTCTGTCTTTGATATGGTGAGAAATTCATTAAAATACGCCCGCCGGTTTTGGTGCGATTGTTGTTTTTTTGTCCGTGTTTGACACAACTTTACAAATTAATTACACTATGTTATACGAATAAAACTCAAAATTTTCTCTGTGGAACATATATTTTTGTAGACGTGATTCTCATTTTAAAATCAACTACTCAGGGGTATCTGCGCCTTAAGGTCTTTACCGTCCCGTCCTAAAAATCGACCATGTACATGGTGGTACGAAGATATGCAAAACTTGACACAAATATAAAAAATACAAAACAATTATGTTTGTTATGTTATGAAAAAAACCGGTTTACTCCATTAAATATTTGCATGTTGCACAAAGGTTAGGTCCATTGGATTAAAAAATAAATAATTTGAGGTGTTGCGCTAATTCTATTTTGTCTTTTGTCAACAAAAGTTCAACATACTCGATTCTATTGATAAACTTAGTATGTTCAATAATATCAATCAACTAATTTATCAAGTCTGTAATATTGATTTGTACTTTACTATTTGTACTATACTATTTGTTCTCTGAAATGTAATGACGAATGATTTTAGCTGCAATGATATAATATTCTCAACCTCAACGATTTTTCTATTGTCGTTAAAATTAATTTGCACACGAATTTGTTCGTAAGCTAAGCCACACGATTGTACCTACTAATTAACTATCGTAATTATTACCTACTTACGAATGCTAAGAAAGAAAACAAAAACAAAAACTCGTAAATAGGAACTCTTATTTGAAATTCATGCTACGTTCAATCAAATCACAATTTGATTATAATATATATCTAGCAATTTCCCTACGCTAGGTTAGGTCTTAATCTGAGTTATCGCGATGATTTTCCGCCCACTACTTCTAACAAAGACGAATCCTGTATCCCCCAGAGGATAAATTATAAACTAATTAAGCTGAATTTATATTAAGTTAAACTCTAGGTTGGTAGATGGATGTGCAAATTTTCAGCTCAATCGTATGAAGGAAAACATACAAAAAATCAACCAACAAAATGCAACCGTTACTTAGCTGTTTACACCAAAAATAAAAAAACCACTATCACACTTATATCATAACGACAAAAGTTTGTGAATGTGTGTGTGTGTTTGTATATTTGTTGCTTCTTCGAGAGAAATAGATTATAGTTTTGAATAGTACATAGGATACTTTTATCCCGAGAATATGTTCCCTTGGGATAATTTTTGAAATTCATTCGCACGAAGCCGCTGGCGGAAGCTAGTTATAAAATAAAGTCCCCGGCCACGTCTGTACGCGATAAACTGAAAAATTACCGAACTTATTTTCATGAGGTTTTCACCAATAGAAACAGTGAGAAACGAGGCAGATTTTTGTGTATAATTTGTCACGGGCAAAGCCGGGCGGGTCGCTAGTTATGAATAAAAAAATAACACCAACGCTTAACATTAGGTGAGATAGTGGTCAAACGCGGGCACTTCTAAAATAAAACCCCTGAATTTATTGTCGTTCAGTTGAGTAAAACGTTCCAATTTTAAAATACGATTGCTGTTGATCAACTCAATTAAACTGTCGCGTCTGATATCGTCAATTCTGAAGGTGTCAATCGTGACATTGAAATAACAGCTGTTGCCCTGACTGACAGATGGCACAATACAAGCATATTGCTTCGCCTTGCTGTCTCTTTTGCTTCTTTTTTTATAATTTTGTGAAACAAAACAGCGTTTAAAAAAATTATGACATATTCAAAATCAAATATTGATTTCCAAAGCCTTCTGTAAAGACAGCGACGAACTATATTAGATTTTTTTGTGATATTGTAATATCATAAAAAATATAAATATAGCTATCATATTATATTATATATATGAGTAATCTCAACAATATTAAAAAAAATAAGATGATAACAGTAACTCAGTTACAATCAGGTCTTGTCTTCAGCTCATCAATCACCGAGGCTTCTTTGTAGGACACCTAATCCTTACCAAGTCATATAACCCCCAGTTTCAAAATATTTCTTTTAACCATATATCTTACGTGTCATTTGCCAGTACTTTTTCATTGAACATAATCTTACGAAGTGGGATTTAAGTAAGTTTCAGATGAAAAGTTATGAACGAAAATAAAATCGAATTATAACAAGTCCAAGTTTATTCTTCACGAAACAAAAGCAGTATACAAAAATAGAACTATAGTCTATAACAAATCTTGGTAATCAGGTCAGAAGCACGTTTTATAATAATTGAAAAAGTATTTTCATTGTTTACTAAGGAGTAAACAATGAAAATACTTTTTCAATATCTAGGTATCTCGCCGACCAATATCTAGGTTTCAAAAGCCCAGTTTTTTAACCTTAGTTAACTCAACCAATGGTTAAATATACTAACCAATGGTTGTAAATTTCGTTAAACCGCCATTTTTAGGGTGCCGTACTCAAAAGGTAAAAAAACGGGACCCTATTACTAAGACTCCACTGTCCGTCTGTCTGCCACCAGGCTGTATCTCATGAACCATGATAGCTAGGCAGTTGAAATTTTCACAGAAGATGTATGACTGTTGCGGCTATAACAACAGATACTATAAATAGAATAAATTAAATATTTAAATGGGGTTCCCATACAAAAAAACGTGATTTTTTTGCGGTGTGTTGCGATAATGGTCGGAACGATAATTATTCGAGCATTTGTTGGACTAAAAATTGATGAATAAACACATTTTAATAAAATTTGAAACCATTGGTTAGTATATTTAGCCATTGGTTGAGTTAACTATGGATCAAAAATTGGGCCTAAGACGCCCACGCCATCCTGACGATTTTTTTTCTAACCAAGTAATTTTCTTCGATAATGCCTTTAGCATAAAGGAGATTATGAATAATCTCAAATAACGTTTTCAAATCACAAAGAAAGTTTGGATTTACGAGTGGGTTGGTTCGTATCCCTACAGGCGTTTGCTTTGTGTAATTTATTTCACCACCAATGCTCTCAGAGCGGTGGTGGCTCAGTGGTGACGGCTGCGAGTAACAAGTTGTTGGTTGTGGATTCGAACACAGTATGTATAAGTTATTGTATGTGGTATGTATAAGTTATTTCGTCACCACAGCTCTCAAAATAGTGAAGGAAATATCGTGAGGAAACCGGCATGTCCTAGAACCAAAAATTCGAAGACATTTGACATCCGCCAAAACCGCAATGGGCCCGCGTGGTGGATTACGACCCAATCCCTCTCACAGAGAGGAGGCCTGTTCACCAGCAGTGGGAACATTAAAAGGCTGATGATGATGATAAATGCTCTCAAGACGGTGAAGAAAAACATCGTAAGGAAACCAGCATCTCCACGAACCAGAAATTCAATAATATGTGACATCTACGAACCCGTACTGTGCCCGCGTGGTGGATTACGGCCCACTCCCTGTCTCAGAGATGAGGTGTGTGTCCCAGAAGTGGGAATGTTTTAGGTTGATTGTACTTATGCAATACGCCTACCAAAGCAAAGTATATATCATATTTTTTTCAGTTTTTCAGAATATCTAATAAATTCGTCGAATATTAGAGGAGGAAATAGGCTAGGGAGACTTTTTACTTAGGAAATTCAGTCGGATGTCTGCGACCGCATTTCCTCTTAAAGTCTCGTAAAACTAAATTCATCCCTTTTCTTCCCACACAGTCATTAATTTAAAACCACTTAATCGACTGTTAACATTTAGCTGAGTGAAAAGTGGAAGGAATTAGCGAGGTTAAAAGGGCTCGTGGTTAAATGGCTAAGCTGATAAATTTATGTCAACGAGGTTAGCTTTTGTTATGAAGTTCAGTACTGGAGCTTTAGACAGACTATTAGGACAATATCATTCGATATTTTTACTTCTTTATCGTCTTCTGGGACGACAGATTTTTTTGTCCTAAAACTTTGCCACTTACACGGCAAACCCTCTTTCTCTCTTTAAAGCTTTGAACCACACTAGAAATTTCTTCCTGTATCGTGGGTGCGTTTAGAAATATTTAAACTCTCACAAGACACACAGATCCGGAACAACTATCTGTAGGCCATACAAATAATGATTCCGTGCGGGAATTGAACCCGCGACACGCAGCGTAGCAGCCGATCGCTCAACCGTGTCGACCCAAGACGGCATGACATGCTCCACCTCCTATACTGCCTTTTGTGCCCCCTAAAACATGCAGCCAGTGACCTAGTCCTAGTCACGCTGCTACCAACATTTTTGTGCTAAAACCCAGTATCATAGAACGTGGCGGCCGTCCACCTAAATCAGGGCTTGTACACAATGTTGTCAAAAAAAGTATTTAAAACTTAACTTCCTTGCAAATCACTTCTCTAACAACAGAGCTTAGACATAATGACAAAGATTGCCAGTAAGTATGCGACTGACCACGATACACATAGGTAGCGCATTGGCATCCCATACATTCTGGACTTTGAAAACCTTTATCCCTAATAGAATATCACACAAAAGGTAATGGAGAGGGCAATGCTCAGAATTTCCTTGCGTGATCGAATCAGAAATGAAGACATCCAGAACCAGGGTTACCGACTTAGCCCCAAGAATTGCCAAACGTAGGCAGTCGGCAGGGCACATTGCTCGCAGAACGGATGGCCGATGGCACCGAAAAGTTCTGGAGTGGCGACCGCAAACCGGAAGATGGAAGGCCTAATCAAGGCTGCGGGAGTCCGGTAGATGCGAAACGCACAGGACCGATCACTGTGGTGACCCTAGGGGGAAGCCTATGTCCAGCAGTGGACGTCTAACGGCTGAAATTATGATGATGATGAAAAGAAAGTCTAAGCCCTAGTCTAGACTGGATAAGCTTTCTAAGGGACCTTCCTCATGTGCGATATCGCGCGAGTAATTTGTAAGAAAACTAAGAAAAATTCAAGTGCACACATCGGTCGAATGCTACGTGCATAAGGGATTTTGTCAAAGCGAAATTGTAAGTAAATTTCGCTTAGTAAAAATCTCTTGTCGGTGATATATAAATCAAATCACGTCGAGCGATCAGGAAGGTCACTTACTCATGGCCTAATGAGGCGTATTCCTTGCTCGCATAGAGCAACCTAAACTAATAAAATCAGAGGTAAAAGTAAAGGTGGAAGAACTCTTCAGAACTATTCCCAGGCACCTTTAATTAGGAGGCAATGCGGTCGCAGACATCCAACAAAATTTTCTAAGTAAAAAGTCATAGTTCGAGGTTTAGCTCTCGTCTAATTCCGCCTCCAATATTGGACCAATTTAAAAGATATTCTATAAACTGAAATAGAAAGATATATACAATGCCCATTTGTTATCGTTTTTGATGATACAATACCTTTAGAAGCACTAGAAACCTCAAAAAATGCTCAAAATTGGGCTGTCAACAGAGGCCTTAGTGTACAAATTTGACAACTATAAATGAATAAAGAAAAACATAGAGGCATATTATATATCTGTATTTGGTATATTCAGTCGGAGCTCTCTATCCACATTTCCTTTTAGTAACGAAACAGAATAATGTTTAGTCAATATTTCATGGCGATGTGTGATCTGTAAGTGGCACTCATGAATGTTCAGCGTTTACAGCTGCTTGATTGAAAGTCAGCATTTCTTATTTACATTAATTTAAATATGTTGAAAATAAATTAAATACCACCTGCAGCTGTGCAATTATAAATATTGCGTCAAATAAATATCATTTTTTTATTGTTGCTGAATTTCAAGACGATTTTAAAATATTTGTAATGGCTTAAGAATTATAACAGTTTGAATTTTTTTCTCTTTATCACGACTGCTATGTAAAACTCTTCCAATACCCGAGCTACTTAAAATACTGAAACAAAAAATAAACAAATAAGGTAAGACTCCGAATTTACCGTCGCTTATCAACACTCTACCAAAAGCGCAAAAATGGTTAAAAAAACTGCACAGCTGTAAAGATCAAGTGCCACTGCCAGCGATTACGTTCAATGGCCGCTATTCAAGGGCGATTCACTCAAATGTCACGCTGCACACTGCAATAACCAGTCAATCATCGCATTTTGTTCAGTAATTTGTTCATCACGAGCTGCCGTGGCTAAACAATAACAGCCGTACTTGCCGAGGTCGGTCCGTGGATGGGTGACCATACATCTTTACATAGTGAGTTTCCTCCATGCCTCGGAAAACAGGTTGTTGAAAACAAGCTGTTGGTCCCGGCTGTCATTTGAAGATCTTTGACAGTAATTACGGGTAGTCAGAAACCTGAGATCTGACATGTCTTGCTAAGGGGTATCGCGTTACCCAGTTACTGGGTTGTGGAGGTCAGATAGGCAGTCGCACTATGTGAAACACCGGTTAGACTAGAAGCACATAGTTAGGGAAACATAGACAAATGGATTGATTGAATGTTTAGCAATAAGACTATAATAACGTTAGCAAAACGACAAGAGAAAAGAAACAAATCATAAAATACGACTGCTAATCTTGACAACTTGACGTTTAGAGTCCGCCATTTTAAATTTCCTGTGACGTCATAATATAATAAGGTCAGACGGGCAAATACATTCTTGCCCGCTAACACAGAAACATAGCTGTTTGTGAGCTGTAGTATTGTAGTTGGTTTTCAGCACATTTTAGACGATATTTATCGATGAAATCTTTTACAAAGAGAATCGTAATTATTTGACGTTCAATTAATCATTCGTGTATTATTTAACGTTCATTTAATACCTAATTAACTAGCTTTTGTTAAAGTCTGTGTTTCATACTACGTCTGTTTCTGTAATAAGCGTTTCTGTATTGGAATCATCATGTCACATTGTTCAGCAATACGACTATAATACATTACTGTATACAAAACAACAAAAGAGAAAAGAAACAAATCACAAAACACGATTGCGGAAAAACTGTCGGAAGTGTACCTAACTTGACAACTTGGCGTTTAGTGTCCGCCATTTTAAATTTCCTGTGACGTCTAATGGGGTCAAACGGTCAAATAAAGTTTTTGTTTCCCGCTAGACATAGCGAACACAGCTATTTGAGAGCTATGGAATTATTTTAGTTGATTTTTCAGCACGTTTTGTTTTTTTTGCACGTGTTTTTTTAACATCCTTTAACTGGGTTCGTAGCAGATCTGTAGTTTCTGTCTACCCCAATTGGAAAGAGTTAATTATTGTAATGAGGCTTCACCTTTATAAAGCTGGCATCAGATATTTTGTATTGGAAGGTTAATCATATTTAGAACGCTGGCAATATTTTTAGATATTTTTGTTTCAGTTTTTTGTCATTCCTAAAAGCAGTCTGAAAGAGAACATTGATGAAATAATATAATTTTAAAGTAAAGATTTATTTGCTTATTATTCACCTCTCGCATATACAACCGTCATAGTATATGTATGGGTATTATATGGGTGTTTTTCTGATTTGCACATGAGACCTTCTTAGGTCTCGATGGTGATGAAGAATTGAATAAAATTATTCGTACAACATCTGCCCTTCGCATGCATATAGGTACCCTTGGTTGACTGGTAGAGAATGCCTCAGGCATTAAGTCCGCCTATGTACTTTTACGTTGTGTGACTGTTCCTAAATGACCCCAGACTGATAAAAATTTTGTTTTTCCTAAATTGCCCTAGTCTTAAAATTAAAGGTCGGCTACTTCCGAAGAAGTAGAATCTGTGCCCCAACCAGCCGCACAAATTTGTGAGGTTCGTCTTCCTGACTTGGTCGCCTCTCCACTGTGTAAACGAATTCCAAATTATAGTTTTGTTTTGTTTTGGAATTCACAGTTATAAGATTATAACTTGGAAGTGGTTTAGAAGAATAAAATATAACTTAAGGGATATAAACTAAATTCTTTCAATTAACTAAAGGTTGTGTGAGAAACCCTTTACACTAATGTATAGAGTATTTAAATCAAAGACCGAATAGTGGTCGCGGATAATGAATTTACATTCATGAGTTATTATTACAAATAGAAGTAACTAATATGGCAGAGAGTTTTAACTCAGGAAGCCATTCAAGCCATCATTTCCTAGGTGTTTCCGCTGGTAAGAAGAAATAATGAAACAAACTTATCAGCACACGTTTCAGTCTGTTAGACATAAGGACTATATTAGTAAAACAATAGTGATGTTTGAAGTTAATTAGACAAAGTGATTGCAAAGTGCAATATTTACCTAACGGAAGGGAATTGGTAGGAACGCTACGCTTGCTTTGATAAATACATTTACTTGAATTACGTTAATGAGTTCATTGACAATAGTCTAGATTACCCACCCAAGTGACGTGAGACCACCTGTACAGCAGGTACGTCGTACTTGTAATGCTGGTCCTAGAACACAAATCCTTTGAGAAGGCTTTGCAACGGTCCTTGCAATACATGTTTCCCTAAACTTAAACATGTCTTACACAATCCTAAGACAAGGACGGTTTGTGCCTAAGAGCTCTTGCCATTGAGCGAGACATGCTCCCAGAATTACTGGACGCGCACTAATAAATAGCTCACCCTCGACCTAAACACCCTTTACTAATACAATACAAAACTAGCAAGCGTACCGTGGACTCAGTCTGATGCAGGATCACCACAATTGCTTGCTATATGTCGAAATGGATTAAGTCGTCACTTCACACTTCTTTAAACTGCCCCATTTCGAGACTGCTCTAGAGAAATTGACAGCTGTGCGACGTCAACAACGGCGTTTTTCTACTAGGCACCCATCGTGTCTCGTTAAATATTATTTTTTATTCAGATATTGGCCCGAAAGCCTGGTGCGATTTAGCGAGACACGACTCTAACATTCATTAAAATGATAATATCCCAGTGTGTGATGTTCGGCGATGACTACCCCCTTTAGTTTATAAGTGTACATACATCAAGTGCAATGCAGTGAGACCCGCAGTCAGACCTTATAAAGGAAACAGTATATTTTAACAACTAACATTTGGTTGTCCTACGTGTCCAATTAAGAGCGGCCATATTTAGCCTATTTTATACAGAAGTGAATATTAGCGGTTCCACCTTCCATGTATGTAATGTCAGTTACAGCTCAATAAAGGTCCATAGTCAAATGAGTAATTGTTTAGTGTATAAATGATGGATTAGGGTATGAAAGTGTGAAGGAAGACTTCACCGCTTCCCTAAACCAAATGATATTGAAATATTCTGTCAGGTGTGGACTAGGATATAAATACAAGGTCTCGCCACGCTAGAACCAAAAGGTACATTAGTGATTTGTCCCTACCTATATAATATAATGTTAAAACTCACCCACAATAATTCTTCACTGACTCACATGTAATTAGTACGATATTAAACTAAATTATAATTAACTTAATAAGTAAACTTGTTACCACGACACGACTTTCGATTATTCGTTCCAAAGCTACACCATAAGTATCTCTAACTCTCTAGTATTCTTCTATCGTTCCTCACCAACCGTCCGACCTATCTCTCCGCCTAAGATCAAGTGTCCTTCAACCTCGTTGACTCGCTCCCTGCCTGGACTCAGCAACCACGCTACCTGCGTTACGTTACGAGCCCTTTTTCCTTCATCACCTCTTCGCCTAAGTGCCGGCCGGGGCTCGGGCTCGTCTCTCTATTTTTATTGTAACCATGTGCTGATTTCTTAGTTTTTTGTAGAGAAACTCGGTTCTTGAGTCCCTTTTCCCTATACTTTCAACCAGATTGTTTTTGTTAAATGTCCATTATTGCATCACTATTTTAAAGTGAATAGATTGTTTCGTAATTTATTGGCGTGTCTGTCAGACCGTACTTTTACCCAAATGCTTGTGTCTTAAAGTGTTTTGCACATGGGGCCGGTCCTGCGCAGTTTTAAATATTAAAATATAGAGATAAATGACGTGTAGTCACAGTTGCATGAAGTTTTAATATAAATAAATAAATCTACGGTTATTAATTCTGTACAACTACTAACTTTAAATAAACTAGTAACTAGGTGTTAAAAAGAAGGTGTCACAGAATATAACGAACGATAGATATATAAAACCTTGAGTTTAGTTGTGTTGAGTTTCTGTGGAATAGTAATTGGTTTTCAGCATATCTTAGTTGTTGTTTTTCGTTGAAATGTTTCATAAAGAGAAGACTCATTTCAAGTTCATTTAATGCCTAATTAACTAGCTTTTCTTAAAGTCTTTGTTTCGTACGACGTCTGTATCTGTTTCAATAGATTTATTGTTATATTTTACGGTATTGTTTACCAATTTGTACTGAACAATTATACATTACAAAACATATGGCAATACATTATGATGATACTGACGACATAAATAATTTATTTACAGTAAAACCTTGAATTTAACCGTTTCTAACAATAATAAATCTAATGCTGGTAGGAATCTTGACCGTACTTCCTGGATTTTCCTGATAGCCGTGGTATACCTTTCCTTTCCTCAAGCACCTTCGGATATGTTGCTCCCTTGGCGCTACGTCAATAAAGTGCTAGCGACCCTTAATGGGGGCCCATTAAGGGCCTACATACGCTTTAGTGCCGTAAAACGGTAACTTTCTAAAGCATACTCCTCAGCGGCTAGGTTAAAAGGTTTGCAAAAAATATGTATTTATTATTGATTCATGTACATAATTTTGAACACAAGGTTTTTTCGTGTAACTAATAGTTTTGCTTTAAAAAATAATTAACAACACGATATTTTTTCGCAACTTTTGGAAACTCCTCCAAAACGACTTGGATGTTTAATAATAATTTTATACAGAAAAATTGATGGCTGGAATTTCTTTTTACCTAACATAGCAGCACAAAATATTAATTGATTTACATATGTAAATCAAATAATATTTTGCAAACAAAACTGTTCAAAAGGAGATTCAATTTTGATATTTTGGCATCGAGCGGGCGCACGGCCAGTACTGCGTTACATTGGGGCGTATATATCACCTTAATTGAGTGTGCAAGTTACCCCTTGCCATTTTATAGCCGTATAGTTCAACAGTGGTTGGGAAGGAGCTGGTAGTTCTCCTATAGTTTTGAGTAATCGATCCACTAAACCTACAAAACAATACATTTTTTCTCCATTAAGTTGCAATAGTCCTGCACCAACCGGGGATTGTCCTTGGGTGCAGTTGCGTAGTGCATACAGGGATAATCGTCGGTTGGTGTCACATTCCTGATACATGCATAACGGGGCGCTACGAGTTGGCTTCGGCTCCTCGCACACCTTTCAAAGGACAAGGACCCTAAGGTCCCGATATACAAAAAGAAACTAAAAGTATTGATTTCAGTTAATTACACACCTACATACAAATTACTTTCGATCGAGCAATTAAAACATCTTACTATGACAAACATCAGCCAGTTTCTTTTTTTAAAACGTTGCTCCACTCTAGGAATTGCTGCCTGTATACTGAGTGTGTTTACAAACATTATACTCACATACACAAACACCCAGATACGGAACAACTACCTGTAGGCATACAAATATTTGTTCCGTGCGGGAATCGAACATGCAACACGCAGCGAAACAGCCGATCACTCAACCACTACGCCAACCATCAGGCTTAATACCACTACTTGCAAGAGCAAAACGATAGCGATTTTTGCGCAATAATTGCTCTTCAATACAGAAGTTTTAGAGTTCTTGGCGGGTATTTTTTTAAATAAGTGCATTTGACATATAGCGAGCGATTAGCAAACGATTGTGCAGGACCCGCCATACCTCATCATCAGCCTTATAAGTTCCCACTGCTGGGACTCAGGCATGCTCTCTGTGAGAGAGGTAATGGGCCTTAATCCACCACGCGGGCCCAATGCGGGTTGGTGTGCCACATATCTTTGAATTTTTGGTTCTAGGACATGCCGGTTTCCTCACGATGTTTTCCTTCACCGTTTTGAGAGTAGTGGTGATGAAATAATTTACACAAAGTAAAGTGCCAGCCTGGGTTCGAACTCATGATCGGCGGGGCTATTACCACTGGGCCACCACTGCTCACTGGATACTGGGCATGACAAAAAGCGATTGATCGCGAGATGTTTGCTGATTGCTGTTTCTTAGTCTATAGGTATAGTTTTTAGCAATGGTGACTATCTAAATTGTAATAAGTAACTTTAAGGAAAATGGGTGGAACAATAGATAACAATTTAATAACGTCAGTTTTAATAACGTCATTACAGTAACAAAACATGAGTCATAAAGTTTTGAGTAAACGTGATCAGTTTTTGCAATCAATCCACTGACGATGTACCTTCGTGATCAAAATCACGACAAATAATGTTTTCGGATTCGATGCGGATTCATTCGACTGCATTACATGCGGATTCATTCGACTGCATTACATGCGTAATCTTTACTTATGAGGAAATGCGGTCGGAGACGTCCGACTGAATTTCCTAATTGAAGAGTAATATTTCGAGGTTTGGCTCTCCCCTATTTCCTCCTCCAACATTGGACTAATTTAAAAGATATTCCATAAAATTCAGAAATTCAGTCGGATGTCTGCAACCGCATCTCCTCTTAAAACTGGGGCGTTGACGTCTGTTGTAAAAGAACAAACATTCTTTATTTGCCTTCAAAACAAGAAATTACCATAATAACAAATTACCATTTATGGCTGCTAATTCTACTCTACCAAGTGTGATTGCATAGTTTGTGTAACTGAAATTGTATGGGAATAACCCGAAATCTGATTCGATCGAATCAGAAATGTAGATATCCGCAAGAGAACCAGGGTTACTGACATTGACCGAAGAATTACCAAACTTAACTTAAATTTCTGGAGCGCTCTTGGAAGGCTTCCCACCACGTAGACCGATGACCTGGTGAAGATTGCGGGGATCCGCTGGATGCGGGACGTACGGGACCGGTCAACGTGGCGACACTTGGGGGCGGCCTATGTCCAGCAGTGAACGTTTCGGCTGATATGGTAATGATGATGATGATGAACCCGAAATCCTTTGCCCGATCTTAGAATTCAGACGCTAACCTGTGAAAATTAGACCAAAAACAGATAGTTAATTGAATTCTGCCCTAATATTATCAAGACAACTCGATAAAAATTCTTTATAATAATTTTAATCTTATCTTCCTGATCACTAAGGTCCTTTATAAAAACAAGTTCTACCCATCTGGTTTCCTTTATTGGAATGTTTATGCGAAATGCAAGGCATGTTGAAGGTTATAACGACAACTTCGCCTTGATATCCTTATTATAAAACATTTATATATTTTTAAATTAGTAGGAACTGTTGTATGGTTAGACTTAGCTGAGAATATCCCTATTTCTTGATATATATGTATCGTATATCGATATATCGTAGGAACCTGCTCGATGTATTGTAATGGACTCATAAATATAGCTATATATACTTTACATACCTAATTATATAGGCCTTAGGAACGAACAATATATAGTCAATTGCCTCAAACAAGTCACAAACACGACTGTTGAGCGTGGACGATTGTTGAAACACTTTTTTGCCCGGTTAGATCGACAGGTCGGCCAAAAAAGTGTATTGGGTTTTCCCATTTAAAATTTGTCAGTAGCAGCCCGCAGATTGGAAGGTGGTAGTGTACGCACACGCGTGTGTGACACCCTCGTGCCTTGTAAAGCACGGGCAGCCTTTGGCAGCTTGATTGCTCCGGTTGTGCCCGATCGCCGTCCCATCGGACTATGAGAGGAATGAAGTAGAGGTAGTGAAACAGAGAGTGCACCTGCGTTTCCACAAATTATGCTATGTACTTGGCTAATCTCCGTCACGGGATCCCAGCGCTAACAAAGTAAATTTGGTTCATATAAATGTCACTAGATGGCGCGATATGCATTGATTTGTTATTGAATTGTGTGTAAAAATAATATTTTTTAGAGTTGATCACAAAACCTTCTTTAATATTTTTTAATCAACTCTCCTAAGCACAAAATTATGAAATATTGGGCTCTTAATTCAAATTTAAAAGATTATTTGAACGGATCATTTAAAATTGATTCCAATAGATGACGCGGTTTTAAATTTCTGAGGCATGCCACCCTATTTTTTATTGTAACATCAAAATGGTTAGGCGGGACTTCTTTAATAGTTTTTCATTAATAGTTATTAGCAAATTTTCACCAGCTAGCACTAAGTTTATAATGAGAACTTAGTATAGCTAGTGAAAATCTTACTGCCATTGTAAATTTTTCATTAATAGTTATTAGCAAATTTTCACCAGCTAGCACTAAGTTTATAATGAGAACTTAGTATAGCTAGTGAAAATCTTACTGCCATTGTAAATTTTTCATTAATAGTTATTAGCAAATTTTCACCAGCCAGCACTAAGTTTATAATGAGAACTTAGTATAGCTAGTGAAAATCTTACTGCCATTGTAAATTTTTCATTAATAGTTATTAGCTAATTTTCACCAGCTAGCACTAAGTTTATAATGAGAACTTAGTATAGCTAGTGAAAATCTTACTGCCATTGTAAATTTTTCATTAATAGTTATTAGCTAATTTTCACCAGCTAGCACTAAGTTTATAATGAGAACTTAGTATAGCTAGTGAAAATCTTACTGCTATTGTAAATGCGAAAGTTTGTTACTCAATCACGCCAGAATTGCTGAACGAATCTGGATGAAATTTGGCACAGAGATAGATTATTATCAGGAATAGCACATAGGAATATGGTTCTGTCGCGATAATGTTCGCCTTTCACGTGGGCGAAGCCACTGGCAGAAGCTAGTTATCTAATAAAGTAAAAATACAAGTAAACCCTCAGTGATTCAAATTTTTCAGTATAATATTTATTCATCTTCTTAGCATGTCTTTGGCAAATAAAGAGTTACTTATTATCATTGACAACAAACATAGAATTTACTAAATAGTACTAAAAATATTTGCAATCTTCAAAAATTGACAACATTAGAAACGATGTAATAATTTGTTCTTACATAACATACATACATTTTATACTCGTAGGTTTTATATACGCAGTTGTATAATTTTCACGCAAATTCATCATCATCATCATCATCATAGTCATCACCTAGTTCTTTGTTTGTTTAAACAAAAAATAGTTGAAGGTTTTCCGGTCTCCGTCAATGCCGCCATTTATTTAGAGGTAGTCATACCTCTAAATTAAAAAGTTTATTTGAAAAAAGTTATTTAAAAAAATAAAAATCCCGACTGCTTACGAAGCGAACTAAAAAGACGTAAACAAGAAGAAAAGGTGACCTCTGACCTAGACTAAAGTCACGAGCAAAAAAATCTTAAATAAAAAGTTGCCTTCCTCTTCGGGAAATGTAGAATTATTTATAACTCATTTATTTTATTTGTTTACCCTCGCACTGGAACGCATTGCAGTAATTACACCAATGGAGCACAATCATGTAATAAACTTACTATATATAATGTTAAGCATATTATGTTATTGCCAAAGGTTCCAATGAATTCTTAGTAGAAGACTAATTACACTAAGTACCAAAACGATTTTCTGATGAACGATCTGCGAAAACTATACAGAGTTACGTGCGCCAGTATTGCCTTATGCAAATTAGCTCTTAGCATAACACATATATACCTAATTACTTGTGATTTGACGAGTACACTTAAAAATTGGTAGAATAACATTTACATTGTATGCTGTGTTCGAGTTATGACACATGTTTCAAGGATAGGTGTACAAATATTTGGTTTAACGTGATGAAACGTTATAAATATTACGAATTTCAGTCGGTCTCAGAACACCGTGGCCGTTTTGAATACAAGTAAGCTAAGTTTTCACTGTCCCGAAGAACCGAAAGAACAAAATATATTGATTAAAACAAAAGAAGATGGCTTTTCCCATCATCATCTTCATTTCAGCCGATAGACGTCCACTGCAAGATATATGCCACCCCCAAGTGTCCGCATCCAGCGGATCACCGCCACTCCAGAACTTTTTGGCCCCATCAGTCATTCGTTCTGCGAGCAATGTGCCCTGCCCACTGCTACTTAAGTGTTGCCCGTCGACCCCTAATTGCAAACCTCAAAACCTCCCTATTATGTTTGGAGATATTGTATTTATAAGGCTTTCAGGGTAAATTTCTAAGTTAGAAGTTACGGTTACAGTCAATTTAATTTTCAGATAAACTGAAAACGCGTGCGTGAACAAACTAAATGTGTCTGAATAGTTTCAAAGGTTTATGACATAGATTGTTAAAAGCAATATAGAGAATTTGTTATCAAATGTTAAACAGATTGATCCATCTGCATTTTAAGCTCGTGTGACAACACACCAATTCTGCGAAACACAATTATAAAGTGTATTCTATTTTCCATCACAGTCGCGATTATTTAAAGGCAAATTCATATTTCATTGCTTCATACGTTTGGAAAATTCATCTGTTCCACAACATAAATAACGAAATGAATGTTGTTGAATTGAGAAAATGTCATTGTGATGCACTTAACCAGCAGCGCTATCACAGATCGTCTCATGATCATCTTTCTGTCCTTGGCTCAACACGTTTCATTCAAGCTACAAGTATTTAGGGAATATACCTCAGTGTATCTTATACACATGTATTCTATCAGAAGTTCATCGTCGTGCAAGCCACTCGAGATACTATTATTATCAATGGACAGACTTTTCTGATAAGCGACACGCGACAAAGTCAAGAGATACTTTCTTCTGTATTTACTCTATCAATCAATGTACCTTGCCTTTGTCCAAATATGGTCGGCTTCCATTCCAACCGGATCCAGCTGAGTATTTTACATAGTGCGACAGCCTTTCTGACCTCTACAACCCAGTAAAGGTGCGAGTTCAGCAGGCGGCCGCCACGCGAGACCGAGACATGTGTCGCTCACAAACTGTCCTCAATTATAGTCGTAAAAATCAGTTTAATTGTTGAAAATTATTATCCCACATTGCAATGGCAAGCCAAGTCATAATTTTTTTTTTTTTTTTTTTTTTTTTTTTTTTTTTTTTTTTTTAAACCTTGGAGGAAGAATACTACGACGATATGTTATTATATTGTTAGTATAAAAAAGATTGGCTATCAACGAATTAATACACCTGGAGGCCAACAACTATCGTTTTCAATATGGAAGTCAATCAAAAGATGGTTATTTAATTGTTAAATGAATAAATGTTCGGGCATTTCGAGTGCGGTGCGTGACTCCACTCGTTCATGAGCGATATCAGCTAGCGGCCTTCTGTCGCGAGTCACGGTCTCGCGCGTGAACTCACTCCCATACAAAGCCTAAGGACAAGTATGATGCGCGTCTCCTGCCTCGGTCACGTGTCGCGTATCGCGTCGCGGGCTCGCGTTGCGGTCGCACCTTAACTGGGTAACACGATACTCTTCTCTTCTTCTGAAAGTTTTTCTGGCTTCTTCTGTACGAATTGCCTCGTTAGTGATCGCAACCGCTACTACTGAGCATGACGTCCTGGATTCGATGCCCGGATCAGGCTAAGAGTTATTAGGTTTTCAATCTGGAATTTCTCAGTCTGTAGCAGCCTGGAGTCTGGATTGATGGCAAAAGGCTCGCTACGTATTACAACTTATCTTACTAATATTGTAAATGTGAAAGGATGGATGGATGTGTGTGTGGATGTGTGTTTGTTACTCAATCACGCCAGAATGGCTGAACAGATCTGGAAGAAATTTGCCACAGAGGTAGATTATAGACTGGAATAGTATATAGGCTACTTTTTCTCCCGGTACAATGTTTCCTTGGGATGATAAAACTCTTTTCACGCGGGCGAAACCGCTGGCAGAAGCTAGTAGTACTATACTGTACTATAGGTTTACCACTGCCCAACCCTTCGGCGAATACAGGCGTGATGTTATATTATGTTTATGTAATCACATTTGTCTTGTAAACTATGGACATAAAAAGTCAGCCTCGTCGCCGTATGTTTCGTAACAAGCAATTAGGAGGCAAGCGGGCGTTGAAAAATAGTATATGGAAAATGTGTTGCTGTTTTTGAAAAGTGTGCAAAATTAATTGCTCTACAGCCAAAATACAAAAGGGATTTGGGACGAGTTTTGTATATGGAATAAGCTGACGTCATGACCTATTTTTCACGATTGAAATTTCTCTTTTGTAGTAACAATTTTATGAATAATTTTATGTATAGGATCAAGGAATATTGACGCAGAGTTGAAGTGGAAATCTAATAAAAAGGTCCTATCTCAACAATGTAAAGAACACATCAACCTTCAACCTTTTGAATTTTCAAATGCGGTCGTCTTTTTTACCCGACTGCCGAAGGAGGGTAATGTTTTTATCAGTGTATGTATGTATATTTGTTTCTATGTGGCGTTCTAGAGACCAAACGCGTTGGCCGATTTTGATGATTTTTACGTCAATCGATTCCTCTTCGAGTGTCACTCAAAAACTACATTAAAAATGGCAAATAGAAAAATGGCGGATTTTGGGCCCATTATTTTTTCTTCATATATTTATTTCTATCATAAACTTTTATGTACCCCATGGTACATAAAAGTTTTAAGAGTTGATTTCCAAAACACACTTATATTTTTAAATGTACCAAATTAAAAAAAAAATTACTTATTTATAACTTTAAATAAAAAAAACCCGACTGGTTAAGAAGCGAACTAAAAAGAAGAAAATCATGCTGTGCTGTCGGAGGATACATCTGGTTTTGGTCAGCCAGGTCGCGAATATATAATATCCTCCGACTGAACAGCATGATTTTCTTCTTGTTTACGCATTTTAGTTCGCTTCTTAAGCAGTCGGGTTTTTTTGGCATTTCGATTTCAGCGATGACATGCATATAGGAAGTGAAACAGTCACAGTTTCCAATCCTTTGCAGAACAGCGTGGCAGAGTAGATCACGCGGGACCACAATGTAACTAAAAGTGCGAATAAAGATGCAAATACAACTACAGTGCAGTCAATGGTGGTCTAAAATGCCATGCGAAACCATTATGCGACTAATAGTGGCAAAAAAGATACAAATCTCACTATCGTGCAGTTAGTGGTGCCCTTAGGTATCACAAAAATACCTTAGGTTTGTACTGCGTTCATAAGATATAGTTTTAGCTGTTATCGAACTGGTGCCTAACTCTGATTCCCTTATGCCACCCCTATAGACACTGGAGCTTTAAGGAAAGCTGCATTTTTCACTAGTGTGCTAGTTGGGTTATCCATTAGTCCAGCCTGGGTATCATCATCATCTTCATGCCCTTGACCATGTTACTTAGGATCGGGCAACCCTTTCTTCTTCCACCGTCTCTTTGTCGCTGACTCTCTTTTCTTTCATACCTCACACTACATCCAGTCTGATATTTATTTATTTATGTACACACAAAAAAAACTTACAGAGAAAAGAAGGAATACAGATAGAAGAGCACAAAGGTACTGCTTATTTCAATAGAAATTTCATCCAGCAGACCTGCGACAGGAAAGTTGGATGATAGACGAAGACACATTGTGTAGAAGGAAATAAGGAAACTTAAAATAGACAATAATAACTTAACTAATTATATATAAATTACACATATCCTTAACTACATATATAAAAGATAAAAATACATACAACTACTACGATATTATATATATATGTTAATTATTTTTTTAATACTTTACACACAGACAAACGACCATTAATAACAACACTTATACATTAATAAATAGTTAACTTCGAATGCATCACTCTGATGACCTTATTAAAGTAGTACAAGGCTCAATGATACAATGTCAATGTTGAGGAAAAAGTGGCGAGCCAAATATTTGTTTTATTCTTAACGTATTGCAAATTATCGCCGTAATAGTGCTTATAAATATGTATACAGATATGTTCAAATAGTTCTGAGTATTTTTAAATCAAGCTCAATATAGAATCTGTTTAAATTATTCATTTATTTTTGGATAAAAAAGATACAATTCGCAGATGTTAGAATGCCTATTTTTATCAGCACTAATTTTGAAATGTAAATAAAAACAATACCTACATATATATAACATATGGATGGAAAGACCGCTGATGTCTTATTGAAAATGAGGCAGAATAATATAATTGGAATGAAACCATGAGGATTTAGGAGTACTATGAATATAGCTATAGATTCCATGCTCCTTCTAAAATATATTGTTCACTTTTCTTTCTTTATTCAAAGTGTGGTGTTTTTCTAAGGCAATGGATTAAGGAAAACACCACGCTTTGAAGAAAGCCTCAAAGGTTCCTAAGGTATTGAAGTAAATATCACAACTTACCTGACGCATATTTGAAATGCCACCTCATCTTCAACAAGACCTTCCTCCACATACACGACAAGACTTAGGCGTAACCTCAACCATGCTCCCAAATCGACTTTTCATTCAAGATCTACCTTTGACCTCGTTCTTTTCTCATAAATCTAGCGAAAACAATATCTCTATATTATTCTAACCTTTGGGACTCCTTATAAGGAAATCATTTCCCTTATGAGGTGCCTCAAGGTTTTTCGTTTTTGGTTTGTTTTTAAGGCTGGTGAAACTTACATTGAAAACGTCGTTAGATACATATTAAGTAGCGGTTTGAGGAAAAAAAAAAATCTGCAATCAAATTGTCCTGCATTGGTTAGTAAAAGGAAGGTGAGTACAGGTAGGTATTACGATTGACGTAGGCCTTAGGTAAAATCCCGTTTGTACTTTCTTATGTGATTCATAAGGAAAGGAGGTAAGTGGTGATATGAATGCACCTTCTTTGAAATTACATTGTCATCAAGTAATCTATACCAATATTATAAAGAGGAAAGATTTTTTTGTTTGTTTGTTTGTTTTTACCGAATAGGCTCCAAAACTACTGGACCTATTTCAAAAATTCTTTCACCGTTGGGAAGCTACTCTATCCCCGGGTGACATAGGCTACTTTTTATCCCTGTATTCCCACGGGAACGGGAACTACGCGGGTGAAACCGCGAGGCGTCCTCTAGTATATAATAATTATAGCGGCATATGGATGGCAATTATTAGTCAGTACGCCATGTATGCCACATCTAGTAATACATACACTTTTACTTTAGATCCGTGTTTGCTCTGTTGGTGATGAGTTGATATTTACTTATTTTTGTATATTTTTTTTTATCACTACCCTCTTATTTATTATTATACAATTACTTGTAACGTAGTTTTTGTGCGCTCATAAACATTTAACATACTATGTAAATTTAGTTTCTCAGTAAATGAATAATTGTAAATTCTTAATGAGGAATAATAAAGTTCTTAAACCACATATGGACACCTAATGTTGAAAAAGTAGCAGCATGAGCAAATAGTCTTATATCTTAAAGAGGACAAAAGAGTATTGATTGTTATCCTTGTGACTGAGTGGATTAATATTGCAGGATTGAATTTTGTTTGTCAGTTAAGATTTGTATGTGTCAGTGATATTGTCCTGGGACATTCTTTTGCATTACGCTTTAATATGAAATTTGGAATCGTCTTCTTTTTCTTCTTAATCTTTCACCCGGTTCGCGGAAATAAATAATCGACATCAAGTTATGCAATTGGCTATTGTAAAATCATTCAATAAATAATTGTGTATGTCGATTTTTGCTGACATTTCTGAACCTGTAGCTATAAATAGCCGTTCTTTACCGTTTTGGACTTAACATAAGTTATTATTTGCTGATTATGCAGTCAAAAGATACAACATTCACTTCTGCGAGCTTAAAATAAAAATGAGACTTGTAATTTTTCTTAAATATCATCTTTTAAGGCTTCGCGGGGGTTATTGGCATTTTTAAAGGATGCCATATCCGTGTTTGTGAAAGCTGAGGGTCATAAGCTTATTTTGTGGTTATTTATTATTATTGATAATCAGGATAAACGGGTTGCAATCTCTTTTGGAGATGTTTATAGTGTCGTTAAAAATATGAGGAGGGATTCGGTATCAGGGTTTTTGGTTTTGCAATAACATTTTCACGTCTCTTTTCAAATGACTGGTGGATATTATATTAATGTGTTTTACAAAACTGTACGTTATTTTAATTTGAAGATGATTTTATTTGAATAAAATAATGACGGTTTACAATGGCATTTTAATATTCATTGCGTAATGTGTTACACAGTTTCATTACAATGATAATTTAAAAAAAATGTAATCGAATGCAGATCTCTTTTCGTTTTGTATTTGGTCACACAGGTTTTGTAAGCTTTTTAATGCCAACCAGTTCTTTCTTATGCTTCCTAAAACGGAATCAATTCATTTTGAGGTCATGACACGGCAATGAAGTTTATTTTTGGATATCGCATTATTGCATGTTTCGATAATGACACAGTCATATTTTATTTTACGCAAAAATGTCAATAGATGACTTATATCATAGATGTCGCCTTGTTCTTAATGCATTCATTTTGCAAGCACTTGCATGATCATGCCATCAAATCATGACTTCCAAAGTAGTTTATTTTATTTACTTAGCGGTTCCCCAACGCGAGTATAAGGTTTTTTTTTGTTGTTTACAGTTTTTTTTGTCGGGATAATATTTAATTTAATTTTTTTTCATGCTTTTTAAACTACATATAATATACCTAGTAGTAGACACACTTCAATCGACAATCTCTTGTTAAATATCTTGCGGAAACACCCAGATTCAAAAAGAAAAATGCGGATAACTATTGAACGACTAAACCGATTTTATTCAAACATAGCTAAGAACACTCTCATCAAAGTAACCTTTCAAACAAAAATAAACTAAATCAAAATCGGTTCATCCGTTTAGCGCGAACTATGATACCACAGACAGACACACAGATACACAGCTCTTTTTTGTCGGGCGGGTGTTAAAAATAGTGCCCTGGATTATCAAATCTGCTATACACTAGTAGTAAAAATTGGCAAACTAGCTGGTAAGTCTTCATATAATAATAAGCATGTTACTATACCACTGCTATAAGTCCATGTTTTTATTTACAGGCTGATATGTTCATTCAGCACTCCAGCTTTTTGCGGTTTCGCGTCCTTTAACTTTTATATCCACACCACAGGTGCCGCGCATGCTTTGAGATAAAAACTTTTTACGACAAAAAGAACCGACTATCAAATAAAAACACTAAAAGTGAAAAATAACTTAATTTTAGGGTTCCGCAACGTAAAAGGAAGACGGGAAGAAACCTATTACTACTAATACGCCGCGGTCCGTCTGTCTGTCTGTCTGTCACCAGGCTGTATCTCATGAACCGTGAAATAGTTAAAATGAATGAATGTGAATAGTTGAAATTTTCACAGATGATGTATTTCTGTTGCCGCTATAACAACAAATACTTAAACCCAGAATAAAATAAATATTTAAGTGACAATGACCCATACAACAAACGGGATCTTTTTGCCGTTTTTTGCGATAATGGTACGGAACCCTTAGTTCCTCGCACTTGGCCGGTTTTTGTGTTCCTGTTTTCTTTAAAACAAGTTATTTTTCACATTGTCGTGTTTTTATTTGGCAATCAGTTGTATTTTTTTAAATGTTTTTATTTTTCACTTTTTAATTGTGGTACATAATAGGCAAGTTCTTTAGTAAGGTAACTATAACGCTAGAATATATTACCCTAATATCATGAAACTTCATGAACATAACCGGTGAAAATGAGAGTGTACCAAGGTGAACTGTACACATCTGCGTACCCCTTTAGAGTGTACTGGCGTGATGTTATGTTATGAAATGGTATAAATAAACAATAAAAAACATGCGATTGCAGCAATCCCGAGATACGCCATCATTTATTAAAGAGTTCTGTTGTACTCGTATATATCCGAAGTTCTTTCGCAGATCTTCACCAAAGAATTTTCAAAATCGGTCTACAATTGACGGAGAAATCGGTGACGAAAACAAAAAAAAAACAAACATGAAGTCGAACATAGAACCTCCTCCTTTTTCGAAAGTCGGTAAAAAAGCAGCCTTTGGCATTCAACGATAGTGTGGCTTTTCATCAGTGAAGGAGTTGTCGTGGTCGGATCAGTATTTACAGAGTTTTACATCTATAAACATGCAAACATTGTTACCTCTCCATAATATTAATTTAGATACTGAGTCTAGAGAAGATAGGCCCATAAGCTGAACTATCAAAGACCAGCTCGGATTATGCCTCGAATCCATGTTGATGTGCATTCAAGCGTTCGATATTATACCGGTGTTCAGCCATGTAGATCAGTAGCTACCTTTCCGGATCAATTGGTGTGTTAAGGTCAAATATAAGGTCATGAAGCCAATCACCATTGATGATTATGCGTGATTGAGTGAGGCATGAAAATTGTTTAGTTACCCACCTGTTTCTCATTTTGATTGTATTATCGAATGGTAAATATATGAACTAGTGGACATACCTACAATGTAAAACATCAAGCCTAACACTAGACCTTTCACGTATCATGTAAAAGGTTCCCAAGGTGTATATATTGCGCAACGTTAACGCAGTACTGGCCGTGCGCCCGCTCGGAGTCAGTCGTTTTGTAGCAAAAAAAATATCGTGTTGTTAATTTCTTTTTAAAGAGAAACTATTAGTTAAACAAAAAAAAACATGTTGACAAATAATGTACATGATTGAAAAACAATGTATCACGACCGTGGTCCCGGGTAGACACCCGGGACCACGGTCGTTGCAACACGGCCGAAACGTCGGGTGAAATAGGTAAATAAACAATCGAAATCATCGCGTTAATTTCCCGTTATACTTTTTTTTCAATTATGAAACGCGAAAGGTTTATATTTAATAATGTACTACAAGAATCAATAATATAGTTTTATTTTCAAACCATTTCGTCTAGCCGTTACTAAGGAATATGCTTCAAAAAGTAACCGTTTTACGGCACTAAAGCAGTGGGAGTCCCTTAAGCCCAGTTTCTGTGACAAAAATGTCGCAAAATAAACTAGCTCGTCGTTAGCTGCTATGATTGGTTGAATGAGTTCTATCAACAGCGAGTTGCATTACTGAGTTAAGTTTAATTAGTGCCGCATCGATAATTTTTGAACAAACAGGAGTTAGATGGGCATCATTATCACAGATTTTCGAAGATATTTTAATTATGTCAGTCAAGACTTACATCATCATCATCTTCCTGCCCTTATCCCATGTTACTTGGATCGGCGCAACACGTTTTCTTCTTCCATACCATCCCGTCCCCTGTCACGCTATTACTGACTCCCTTTCCTTTCACATCACTCCTCAAACAGTCCATCCATCTCTTCTTTGGCCTTCCTCTACCTCTCCATCCATCCACATTTATATTCATAACTCTTTTAGTAATATGAGTTTCATCCCTCCTCATGACATGACAAGGCTCACAAGGATTGTAATTATTAGTAAATAGAAAAGCGTAGATCGGCACATTTGTAAATTGCACAAATTGTATGAATAAGTATTTTATAAATAATGATATTACACAATGTTAGATGACTGTGATCAAGTAACACGAGCAGTGTTAGACAATTATCTTATCAGCAAAACGAAATCTTTGCTAAAACTTGGCCTTAACCGAACTCCAGTACAATGACCGGCCTTCAGCAATTAAAACTTTAATCACTACGTCTGATAGGCTAAGCAACTAACGTGTGACGTCATGAAAGGGCTTAGCAACCGCCATTTGACGTCACTAGAAGTCAAATACTTTTGTCACTATACGCCTGAAATATGCCATACTAAGGCTTTGTCGAAAGGGACCGAGTAGAGCGAGTGCAAGTGAATGGCGAGAGCGATTAGCTGGCCAAAGTGCATTCCAAATTCTTGTAGCGGGCAGTTGAGACTAGACATGTTTCCTCAGGACATAAAACAATAGACGATCGCTCGCCGGCGAGTCCGCTCCGTCATGTTGTGCTAGGCGCCATAGACACTTCAATATGCAAATGTTGGTGGCAGTAATGGTGGTGCTTGATGATTCGCGCCCACCTTTGTAACCGCGCGAGTTCCTCGCGTTGACTGAATAATTCAGAATTATCTTTACGTAATAAAGAGAGAGAAGAGAGAGGAGTACAGTGGGGGCCTAGTGATATCGGCCGCGACTTATAAGTTTTAGGTCGTGGGTTCCTAGGCCCAGGCATGTGCTTTACTTTGTGTAAATTATTTCACTACCACTGCTCTCAAAACGGCGTAGTAAAACATCGTGGGGTAACCGGCATGTCCTAGAAACAAAAATTCGAAGACATGTGACATTCACCAACCCGCTTTGGGCCCGCGTGCTGGGTTACGGACCATCCCCTCTCACAGAGAGGAGGCCTGTGTCCCAGCAGTGGGAACATTAAAAAGGCTGATGATGATGATGAATACAGAGAGAGTATTAAATATCACCTATAGCAAGTTTGATAAAGAGGAAAGTGTAGGAAAGAGTCAAGCTCTTAATATATTCTTGTTAGTCTATCTACGGCAAGTTTAATTTCCCCCTTGAAATGAATTTCTAAACCCTTGTACATTGTACAGGTAATATTCACGTGCTGTAATATACATTGTCACTCTTTTCCACTGAAGTAAATCAAGCTTCCTTGTATTGAGAAAAAGATCTTAAACTACCACACGGGTCTTGTTTTTGATGTGTATAGATTAGTTTAATTTTTATGCTGAACTTCTATGCATGCGGTGTTTATTTATTCGTTATTCTACAATATTAGAATAGATTTTACATCTTATCTTTTGCATAAAATCAGTGTAAAATTATTGTTGCAGTGTAGAAATCTGTTTTAGGTTAATTAATTTAAAACAATCAATAATATTAGGTACTATAGTCAGGTTATCATCCTTTGTCATATAATGAAAGTCTGCTACTACGTTTGCCACCACTTCAAATCATAATATAACTTCTATATCTCGATTAAAAGTCAAGTTTTAAGGAATTTCAATTACTTGCCTCGTGGGTAAACTATTAAATGATAAGAGAGTTATTGTAGTTCTCTACCAGAGATATTTACAATGTATCGTAAAATAATAAATACCTAACTATACCTAGATCCGACACTCGTACTGACTTACACCGGATTATTAAAAGCCCGATAACATAACACTTGTTACCGTTGTAATTGTTTACAAAAGCCTTACAATTTTACATTGTACGATTTTAAACCAATAAATAATAAGAGAAATTGATTGATTCAAAGATTATATTCAAGTGTATTTTTAATTCTTGCAGCGTCCACACTTATCACTTACTTATTGTGACATCCAGCCCTTCGTTTATTAAACGGATTTGAAAAACAATTTAACACACACATAGTTTATAAACCTGGATTAGCACAAACACTTTTTTTATTTAGGCAGTAGATTCACCTATATATATTTATACTAATATTATAAAGAGGAAAGATTTGTATTTTTGTATGTTACGAATAAACTTTAAAACTACTGGAGCGATTTCAAAAATTCTTTCACCGTTGGGAAGCTACACTATCCCCGGGTGATAAAGGCTACGCAGGTGAAACCGCAAGGCGTCCGCTAGTTTAAAATAATTTTCGGAATTGACGCGAGCATTGCCGCTGGCCGAAGTTAGTAGTACAATAAAAGGCAGTTAAAGTTACTATTTAACTTTAACTGCCTATCACCTTCTGCGGCCGCGGTCCCTGCTATCTGACGGTTTAATTTGAAACTATGTAGTCACTTTCAATACAACGACTTTATAGTATAGCTTATATTTTATTTTCCTGTTCGTGCTGTTCCATGTTCAAAATGAACCAAATCATGTGCATTGCGCTCTTGATTTGCTCGTCATTAAGATTTTCAACTTGTATAGACTTACGATATGTGTCTAAGTATATATCCCTTTCAAAACTAGTCAAGTGTTCTATTACATACGATGATCCAAACTCTTGTTCTAATATAGATAAGATGTTTTCAGGCGATCTACTTGTGATCCAGATTTTATGCTTTCGAGGATAACTCCTCACGGAGTTCAGCAAAGCTATCGCTTCTGTTTTATATTTCGGAAAAATTTCAAAAATGTCTTCGAAGAGAAATATTAGTTTGCCTGTGTTGTAAAAATGTAGGAACATTTTCAACTGAAATTCTGTTTGGTGACTCCCAGAACATTTAACCAGTGAAATACTTCCATTCGGTGATTCTTCCAGCTTAATGCATACTTCATCTTCTTTGCTTTGTTCGCCGGATACCTCACCCAGTGCAGCTTCACACAAGAATGTTAAGCTCTCCAAAGTATTGATGACTGTATGTTTTTCCTGCCACCTTCTGAGCATATATTCATGCTCCCAAAATTGTATTCTTACAATGCAAACTTTAGCATTAACTTGCTTAGTTTTTAGGGACAAGTGAGTAGTGTTGACATTCCCATCCTTGGTATTGCTGTTATAACTACAACGCTATCTTCAAAATCATACAACATTTTTAGTATCACGTCTTTGACATCATCGTCGTCGACATAAAAGGGTTTAATCTTTTCGTAATTAAGACAAATAACAGTTTTACCAACTACTATAATTTCATTGTCAATTATTTGATTCAATACATCATGATTGACCAAGTGTACAGTCTTATCGTCTACAATAACATTTAAGCTTAACATTTCACCTTGATATTTAACTTTAGAAGTTTCTAATAACTTTGTTTGTGATTCACGACTCATGGCGGTTAAAATATTTCTCTCATCGTTCAATAGTTCATTCGTTTTAAATAATTTGGTTATGATTGCAACTGAAATCTGGCTCGTAATTATTATTATTTGCTTGTCATCTACAGCTTTTGCGAAATTTTCAAGCTTTTTAATGGAATGCCCAGAATCTTGAATATTGTTGCAAACAATAATAAGTATTTTCTCTTTGGTGGTATTCGTCAATTCTTTACAAAAAATATTATAAACTTTCAAGGGTAGTTTGACAATGTACTTGAACTCTAATACAACATGGTCCCTTTTTTCCTAGAAATTGTTTCACCTTAGCAACTGTTAATATACAGCTTTCTGAAGTTATAATAGTGCCTAGAATCTGGCCATGTAACTCAAATTGTTTTTAAGCACTTTCATTAAATGTATAGTCTTGATTTTTGATGTTATACATTGAATTCATTACACCCATTAATGGCTCACTCATAGCATTAGTGACTGCATTATCATATATTTTGCTTTTCTTTGAAAGATATGATCCCGTTTTAGGCGTCATCCACATTCTTTGTATTACATCATGGAATTTTAGAAAAATCACGTCAGATCGAACTCTAAAGTTATTGACATCACTGCAAGGATGATCCCCTATTTCTGTTTTTAAAATTTTCTCATCGCCGTTCTGATCAGCTTGGTTAATGTAAAACAGTAATTTGTTATAAAAATCTCTCTCCAAATTCATGTCGTATTCTCCTTGTTCAAAAGTAATTTTCGGGAAAATGTTAACTTTGACATCCAATTTATATTCGTGCAAATTTTTGATTTCCCTTTTCAATTTTTCATACCATGTTTTGGCAATGGTGCCCAGTGATTCACAGTTATCTCTAAACTTCAAAAGTTTTGAAGTTTCATCAAAAACTAGTACGTTGCCAACAGCAGAAGCTATGCCTCCATTTAACTGAAGAAATCCTTCTCCCAGTGACTCGTCTATGGTGACGATGTTATTGGGATTCGATTGTTTTAATATTTCTCTTATTTTTGTTGTTAAGTGGTTTAATCTTTTTGTAATTTTGTCATGTTTTCCCCTTATAGCTAAATCTTTGTTGCCAAAGAAAGCCGGGACTTTTAAATTTAGAGATAGTAAATACTCTTTGACAGCCATTTCTGCTGCCTCATAGACAGTCGATTGTGGTACATTTGCTCTGTCAAGTTGTCGCTTTAGGTCGTCTGTCATTGATTTGTTAACAAACTCCAACCTGTTGTTTTTATACGTAATAACACTTCCTATTAGTTTACTTAACGTTTTACCTTGAGAGAGTTCGCTAAGAAACTTCAACACTAAAATCTGGATATCAGTCTCCGAGTCCTCAGACCTTCGAGTTGTGAGAACCTCTAAATACAATATATTTTTGAACAGCACAATAAATTCTTGGTTCGCCGTAAAGAAGTCTTGTTTGAAGCTGGCTATCCGATATCCTTCAGGTTGAATTTCAGAAACATCTAAAACGTAAAACGCTAGAATAACATGATATCGCAACATGAGATCATTATTCATCGACATTTCGTTACCAGATTTTTCACATATAAACTTCCCCAACTGTTCAGCTAGTATTGTGGTTTGTTCATGTATAACTACTTTACACAAAAATTCCAAGTCTTCATCTCTGTATGACGGCTGTTTACAACAACCTCCGGTACCTATAAGTTCGTTTAAATAGTCAGCAGAACTGCCTTCATATATTTTGTTATTAGGGTCGTCCTTCGCTGTAGTATACATAACGAAAAAGCATTCAGTTTCATCAAACTTGCCTCCAAAAATCATGTCTTTACTACTCGGTTCAAAAGCGCGTCTGATTTCCAAATAACTATCGAAATATTTCGCCAAATCAGTTTTACTAGTGAATGTGAGAAGTTTATCATTATCTCTGTGCTTAGCTTGAATGAACACAGCTAGAGGTTTGTCAAACCCATTAACTTTTATTTTTAAACAAATGTCGTCGTGTGTCAGTCTAAAATAAATAAGACTAATCAGTTTGGTCTCGTACAGTAGTCTCTGGATGCCCGACGTGCCTGTACGCTTTTTATACGTTTTACTGTTCATAGTTTGATGGTTATTGTATCTCTGTCGTAACTAGGATACAAAAATGCGTTTATCTCGTTTCTTCTATTGGTCGTTTATCAAAAGCATCTGATGTCGTTCTTAACCTGGTCTTTGAGCTTTCTCGTAACAATGAACTGGTTCAAGTTTCGTGTCTTCTGCTGTGGATGAGGGATCTGCAAATATAAATTTGCATTATGAATCTTTGTAATTGTTTTAATAATTTCATATTCCTATTTGGTGTATATTCTGTCGCGAAGCAGCTTAGGTACATTTGTTACACAAATTATCGTGTTTATTCTGAAGCATTCATTAATAGAAATCTGACGTAATATTCAGTTTCTGTTTTATTTAGAGAACAAAGAATTTGTACTAGACCCACAAACAGAGGCAGTTACTAATATAAGAGGGCCTTAATTGTGTGTATGCTTAGGTACCTAGGTATTTTTAAATTGGTAAAAGTCAAACTCTGGAAGTACTGACTAATACACATGAAATCGACCTTATTTTATGCTATTTGGGTTAAATATAACTAATAAAATGTGGTTTATTATTATTATAATTCTATTAAATAAATGTAAATGTATTTAAGAACCACAAATAAATTATTATTATCACTAAAACCAAAACTAGTTTTGTTGATAATTTTTTTTACATACCTACTTTCTTTTTTAATATCACAATGAATCGTCCTGTATATCTAATATTAGAAGAGCGCACTCAATAATTCTCGAATTTGTAATTATAATTCAGAATTCGCTGTCTGTCCGCAATGTAGAATATTATGTATGATTCATTGACCAACAGAGTATAAAGACACAGTTTAAAGTCACTGTTAACAATAGTGTTGCCAAGAAAAAAACTCTGGCTGATTTTAATTACTCATGTACTTATTACAAAAAATATTAAACAATGAATAATAATTGAAATTAAGAGAAGAATAAAAAACACATTGACGTCGATTTGTAGAGGTTTGAAAAGAAACTTGAAACATTTCAAGGTATAAAAAGGAACCAGGTATACTTAGCATTATAGAATCTCTGAATACTTCCAGAGATTCTTTACAAAAAATGTATTTTCTTTTAAACGACCTCAGTTTTTATCTTACATTTAGGGATCGTGCTTAGAACGCGAAGCCGTTAAACAAGTGTCACGAAACCATATCACGATTCGAAAACAGTACAACGCCATCTATCGAGCAAGAAGGTAAACTCTACACCTTGTGAGTTTATTACCAATTACCAACTAGCTTTCTTGAGCGGCTTCGCCCGCATGTAAGTCGAAAATTATCAGTGTTTTTCTACTATAGTTGCATACATATAAACCTTTCTCTTGAATCACTCTATATATTAAAAAAAAAACCGCATCAAAATCCGGTGCGTAGGGACAGACAGACAGCGGGAAGCGACTTTGTTTTAAACTATGTAGTGATTAGATTTTGCCCGGGATTTGACTTTCGTGGGCTCTTTCTCTTCTTCAGAGATATAATAAATATTTGTATGATTTTACAAATACTTATTAAAACTTAAAAAAAAAAAAAAAAAAATCAATAAAGGTGATGAGATGACGAAAAATTTAAATAGCCTTCTCAAGGTGATATATAACATAACTTCACGCCTGTTTTGCAGGAAGGGTTAGCAGAGGTGCGTGCACCTGTAGATCAATTTCAAACTTTTGAGATGACGGAATTATAAAGGTCGCAAGGATAACAATGTAATATAACGTTCTTACGAATGGTTACAATACAGAAAAAAAAGTTAATTCAAAAATTCAAAAAACCCGACTGCTTAAGAAGCGAACCAAAAAGACGTAAACAACAAGAAACCATGCTGTGCAGTCGGAGGATACATTCGCGAGCTGGCTGACCAAAACCAGATGTATTCTCCTACTGCACAGCATCCTCATCCACCCATTACCCTTTCTCGCAAAAACTAATGAACTGGTGTTGATGAAACTTTACACGAATATAGCTTACATATCAGAATAAAACAAATGCTATAATTTATGTAGATATGACGTCAGTGCTAGCGGTATTAATCTTTGAACAATTCTTCGTAAATTAAAATTTTAAACATCGACACGTCTTTTATAAATATGAACCAAATTTCATTCATTGCCACCTATTCTTATGTAAATCCATGTAAACGAAATATGTTATTGCAAAAAGCTAACTGTCACCCATCGCGAATTTCTTTATTTTCAGTTCATGGATATTATGAAAGGTACGTAAACAATAGTCAGAGGTTGTTGACCTTTAAACGTTAGTAACCAAATAGCATGTTGTTGTTAATCAGCATATTATATTCCCACTGCTGGGACACATGTTATACCTACCGAAACTCCTGTCCTGCTGCCCCACCGCATCCGCCATCAGACGATTACAACCCCGTCCAGGCCGCGGAAGGTAGGGAGAGTGGCGCACTACAATATACCGGCACTCCTCTCCCGCCGCGGCCTCCAACCCTCAGCCACGAGCCCTCCTGTACAACATCGCGGCCCGCCACAGTTGCTATGTCACCCAAGCGGCACCGCCACCTACTTGTTGGCCGCTACGTCGTCGGCTTATCGGCAAATGCCCTGACGAGCGGCCCCTCCTCGGGTTCCTGAGCCCCCCCCCGCCTTGACAATGTGGGAACCCACCGGGGAGAGAGGGTTAAACCCACTACCTACAACCTGTAGGTCGCGGCCGCTAGGTATGCAAGTGCCCAAAAACCTGTTTCTTACAATTAACTCATTCCGTAACACCCTACTCAAAAAACAACAAATGTTTACCGAAATACCTTGTAGTGGGCGTAGCATCAAAGTATATATAATGGTCATTAAAATATTACTCCGTGGTGGAATCGAACTCACAACACGCATTGCAGCAGCCAGTCAAGCTATACAAGGAGTTTGCGCGGTGCCAGAATGCGTAGAGAAGCTGTGAAGTGGTATGTAGCTGAGTGGTGCAAGGATGCGTAGCGGACTCTATTTAGCTGTGCGCACATTCCTCAATCACATATCTCGCACACGTCCCTCACTCGCGACTTTCGAGCATATTCCACATTTGCGTTTCGCTTTTTGTATGGACATTTGTTATTTGAGGTAGCGAGAGACGGTGCGTGAAGAGAAAATCTACCAATGGAATCACTTCATTTTCCGCCTGGCTTAGCGCAGTTCTGGTGGATAAGGGTTAGCGGCGCAAGGTAAATATCTCAATTGTTTTGTCCACTAGTGGGACTGGGAGTTACGGACGACACATGCGTAAATGTCTTCGTATTTTCGGTTCTAGGTCATGGCGGTTTTCCCTGTCTGTGGTTAGTTATATCAATAAATTACCATTACAATGAAGAATGACTTTGATTTTTCGACGAGCTTGCACTATGATTGATTGGGAAAAACCCATCGTCATCAATGACTTTAATGAAATCATTTATTCCAATCTATGGTTTCTTCTTTTTGCAATTCATTTGGATATGTCTTATTGACGCGTTTCGGCGTGATATGGATAAGAGTACCTACTTAGTGGTTGATAGTGAAACTGACTGTCCAAATCTATATTTATACCTCTATTCGAATATTATAAAGAGGAAAGATTGTTTTGTTTGTTTGTACCGAATAGGCTCCGAAACTACTGGACCGATTTAAAAATTCTTTTACCTATGGTGCTACATTATTCCTGAGTAACATAGGCTGTAATTTATTTTTAAAAAGATTATAGATCCTTATGAAAATTGCATTAATGTAACCTAAAGTCGCAAAATTTTGGCTATAAAATTCATTATTTGGCGTGCGCTGAGAAAACTATTGAAGATACATAAAAATTATGTACTACATGTTTAAAGTACTTAATTACCTACAAAAAAGTCTAGGAAAGAATATATCTCACTATCATAGTTAAGTCACAATAGCAGCTTTTGTGTTCTAACATTTAATTAGATCGCCGCCGGTAGAAACAAAAGTAACCAACTTTTGTGAACATACATATTGCAGATTTGCAGTAGGTATTAATTCTTATTCAAATAAATAGTTTAACAAATTGGTAGGTAGGGTAGGTGGGTAGGTAGGGTAGGGTAA
This sequence comes from Orthosia cruda, assembly GCA_964057195.1. Classification (NCBI taxonomy): domain Eukaryota; kingdom Metazoa; phylum Arthropoda; class Insecta; order Lepidoptera; family Noctuidae; genus Orthosia; species Orthosia cruda. The sequence goes on from OZ059838.1 coordinate 35,180,705, forward strand.
GTAGGGTATGTAGGGTAGGGTAGGCTAGGTAGGTAGCCAGTTGACGGGGGCGAAGCCGCGGGGGTCAGCTAGTACAATATAATTAAAGCATTCAATGCACTTTAAAGGATTTTCCACATTCAACAATAAAAACGTCAATTTAGAAATAATCTATGGATGAAGGGATTGTGTGATAGATTATAATGGTTCATAAAAAACTTTTTTACAAAAAAATACTACCGACTTCCATATAAAAGCACTACAAAGTGAAAAAATACTTTCTTTTAGGAAGTCCGTGTCTTTGTTAGCTACCAAACATAGCATAACACAGAAAGAAAGAAATCTCATTTATTTGCCACAAGCCACTAAAGCACACAATAACTTCAGAGATTCAGTCTGATGTCTGCGACCGCATTAGCTGTTATACGTTGTTATTAAGCGCCCGGAAGCAAAGTTTAAATAGAAATCATTTCTAATGCCGTAAAATTGCGATTAAATATAACATCGAGCTTTGCGCAGCCCCTTTTTTTCAAAAGAAAAAGGATGATAGAATTTGCCGAAACATGAAACTCCTATCATAATCTGCCATTATTGGAAAAAAATATTCGCAATAATGAAAAGTAGTCAATAAACTAGCGCTAAAAGCCATAAAATCTAACAATTTTTATATTTTGAAGACCTCACTCTACACCAGCGCCCCTAGCGGCAAATTTAAACTTAACAGCTCTCATTGCGATAAGATCAAAAGTGTGATAGATTTAGATGAGAAACTCAACCCTCTAGTGGAGATCAGGAAGAGGTAAGGACTGAGAGCTGATCTTTGGTTTAAGCCATCTGCCACCCTAAAGCTAGAAGTGCCCACTGTAGATCGGACTTAGGTACTGCATCGACTGTACATCGCTCGGACCTAATTCCCAGGCACACCTTTCTTCTTAAAGGCCCACCACAAAACCTCACGGGGCACCCGGTCGTATGCCTTTTCGAGGTCAATGAACCCCATGTGCAAGTTTTTATGTGCACTTCTGAACAGACCAACATCAGTCTTAGTTTTATATCAGTTTTAAGCATAACTGAGTTAATATTTATATTTTGAAGACCTCACTCTACACCAGCGCCCCTAGCGGCAAATTTAAACTTGACAGCTCTCATTGCGATAAGATCAAAAGTGTGATAGATTTACACAAATGTTTTACAAAAAAAATGGCGATTAACATCGTTAAAACATATCACCTAAATTTAAAAGACCTCCAATGAATAAAATATTATCTACCGACAGATATCTATACAACTACAGTAATCATCTCACTTTATCACAATCTCTAACAGCATCATCTTATCAATATGGCTTTGCCTAACTGATATGATTATATGATGATACCAGTGCCAGATTACAGAATAATCCTATCAGGATCATCTTCATGATTATGATCCTATGAGATTAGCTTAATCTATGTGGTTCTCATGTTGTGATGATGGATATTTAAGAGTTCTAAATAATACGTTGAGAAACACGGGCAAGCTGTCTCAGGTTTTCAAATGATTCTTAGGATCCTTTCTTTGACATCTCCGACAAGGCTCCCTCAGACAGGTGCAACGCGACAATACTAAACAATTTTGCATTAATGTCATTTGGTCAGTTTTAATGAAAAAATAATAATAATACGAGACTCACCTTAGGAAGCACTCGTTAGGCGGTTGGGTCAAGGGCTTGATTCAGGAAGCAACACTTCTGGAAACGGCTCGTTTTGTTTGGAGGTTCCTCTCTCTGGAGCCCTGACCATAGCTGGGATCCTGTTCCCGATACCGGTGGGCCAATATTTTAAAATGTTTTTGTTTTTTAATTTATTTTATGAAATATTTAAAAATTTACAAAATCAGAAGTTAAATAAAGTACATAATAATAATACAATTTATTTATGTTGCCCCCTTAGCACTACGTCACTAAAGTGCCAGCGACTCTTTATGGGGGCCCATTAATTGAGTGTGCAAGTCACCCCCTGTCATTTTATAGCCTTGTAATTCAACAGTGGTCAGGTAAAGGCGTTTTCGCCATGTTTTGCACTAGTCCCGCAACAACCGGCGATTGTCCTTGGGTGCAGTTGCGTAGTGCATACAGGGATAATCATCAGTTGGTGTCACATTACCTGATAGAAGCCTAACAAGGCCGCTGCGAGTTGGCACATTGCGTATATATATACATTTTAGATTATAAATTTTACATTGAATATCAATTAATAATAATATTTATATATTCAAATTTGTTTTTTATGAGTGTAGCATTTCCGTAAATACAACATGCGTTTGTGCATGTCAGTTTGCATGTTTTTAAATGCTCATACGATACAAGAGAAATGGCTAGTGTGTCGCCCCACTAGTTTAAAAAAAAAGAAGAAAGAAGAGTTATACTTTTCATATATAACTTCTTTCTCTTGAGTTCCATGTCTTGAATTCTACTTATCATTATATTATTAATTTATCCACGATCTTAAATTTTGTAAACCGTGAAAAAGATTTAAATTTCCCTTTTCCCCTCATCATATACCTTGCTGACGTTCTTAAACATGCGACTTGTTGAAAACAACCTTAATCTCCTACATACCTACTAAGTATTCGTTACATGATTCAGATTAAGATATGTTTATTTGCATAAGCATGTGTATATATATACAACAAATAATAATAAGTGCATACAGGATTACAATAAAAGAAATAGTTCAAACATGTTTGCCACATTAAAATTAATACAATAAAAATAATAAATGAAACGATGAATGAATACAAATAATAAATGATTTCATTTATTATTTGTAATAAAGTAATTATCACAAACATATATATAACAAAAAAGATCTCAAATGTAAACAAAACAAAGTAAAACAGTGAATTAATTAAACAATAAAAATATCAAGCAAATGTCAAATACCAATATTTTTTGTCAAATGTATGTAAAAAATATCAATTAGCGCCAAATAACAACAATTTATGTCTAATCAATTAATGTAGGCAACGCCGAGCATATCCGTCTCCATTGCCTTTTGGGTGACGGTAAGCTTTCTGATGAGGCCCACTGTGACCGACCACGTCTCAGAGCCATAGGTCATTACTGGAAACACACATTGGTCATAGACTTTCGTCTTGAGAAACTGTGGTAAATTGGACGAGAAGATACCGGCGCAACTGCCCGAACGCTGCCAAGCCGAGTCGGATTCGACAGTTGACCTCTTTCTCGAAGTTGGCCCTACCCAACTGAATCGTTTGTCCCAGATATACATAGTCGTCCACAACTTCGAGAGTAGAGTTTCCGACCTTGATAGGAGTGTGTGTAACATGGGCATTCAATATCACCTTGGTTTTGTCCATATTAATGTTAAAACCCACTCCTTCGGAAGCTCTACTGAGGCACAGATAGTAAAATACGAGTACTAGCATACAGATGCCTCATCCCATACAAAGAAACCGTGCTGACGTAACTAGCGTTTTTCGTCTAATTAAGATGATTATTTTTATAAGTACGTTGCTTCGATCGCGTTGGTTCCGTTCCACGGCTATAGGTGGTGGTAGCAGCGACTTGCAATTAAAAGAGTTTTCTCGGTTCGTGACAATTTTTTTATTTAAATACAATGACGATTTGTTTCATAGTATTTTTTGCAAGTTTTTACCGTTTCATTGTATCAAAATGTGATACAATACAAATTAAAAAAAAACGAGTCACATGCCTCAGAAATTTAAAACCGCGCCATCTATTGGAATCAATTTTAGATAATCTTGAACACACATGTTTACAATGTTTATGTTCAATTCTAGAAAATGTTAATTTTACACTCAATTCAATATCGAATCGATGCATATCGCGCCATCTAGTGACAGTTATTTGAACCAAATTTTCTTTGTTAGCGTTGGGACCCCGTGACTGAGGTCATCGAGTACTGTACTGAGTTCCTCCATGGTCTTAGCCATGACCTCTATATCGTCGGTAAACGGAAGGCGAGTGGTTTACTCGCCATTGACGGTGATGCTTAGCCCTCTCCAGTCCAGAACCTTGAAGACATCCTCCATTGAAGTGGTGAAATTTTTCGTAGATATGACGTCTCCCTGTCTCACACCTAGCTGCAGAAGGTTCGGTTCCGAGTTCTGATCCTGAAGTTAAACTGACATGGTGGCGTTTTTGGAAAAAGTCTTCAACACTTTGATGTATCGGTAGTCGATTTGGCACCGTTGGAGAGACTGCAGCATAGCCCAAGTATCGATCGAATCGCAGGCTTTTTCATAGTCCACAAACTCTAAGCAGAGAGGCAGGTTGTACTCTTCGTGCGTGATCAAATCAAAAATTCAGAGATCCGCAAGAGAACCAGGGTTACCGACATAGCCCGAAGAATTGCCAAACTTAAGTGGCAGTGGGCAGGGCACATTGCTTGCAGAACGAATGGCCGATGGGACAGAAAAGTTCTGGAGTGGCGACCGCGAACCGGGAGACGTTGCGTTGGAAGCCTCCCACTAGATGGACCGATGACCTGGTGAAGGTTGCGGGCTTCCATTGGATACGAGACGCACGGGACCGGTCAATGTGGCGACGCTTGGGGGAGGCCTTTGCTTTGTCCAGCGGTGGAAGTCTATCGACTGATATGATGATGATGATTCATGTTTTAAAAAATAGAAACAATATATCACTCAATTGTCAAATAATAATAATATAGGTGTATCAAATCAATAAAAATGACAATAAAATAAAATATATTTGTCGAATCAATCAAACAAAAAAAAAAAATTTTGTTAAATCTATAAAAAATAAACAATAGAAAATTAAGCTGTGTAAAAGGTAATCAAAACAATGCAATATACCTTCACATGCACATAGTAAGTGCAACGGTTTAAGAAACGTCAATTAGAAGCGTGGCTTGCCGCAGTGGTATTATCTCTTTTACGTAGACACATACAAATATCTCGATTCTAATCTCGTACGATTTGAAGACAATGTTTTTTAACATAGGTAGGTAGGTGCTAATATTTAGTTACAGTTTGTGAAAATATACAGGCTGATGTTTAATTTGATGGAAATAATTCAGAGGGTGAAATTCTCATGAATAAAAACCACGTTTAGTGGGATCTACAATAATAAAAAACAGTTGTTCAATTGGACACACCGATCATTTCATGATAAAAACACGCAAACACCTTATTTTTTCGCAATCACAGTGTTAATTTCATATAAGAGTCAGTTAAATTCTTGAGGTTTTCCATCCCCTGATAGATTGCCAATGAGTAAAAACTCACCCTGTATGCTATTTTGTACATATTATGGAGATCGTTTAAGAGATGTCAGCGATCGCATTTCCTCTTAAACGTGATTTCCCAAGCAAACCTGACTAATAAATCTGCGCAATTGCCAATTTAACGAGACAGTTTTTGGTCAGTATAAAAATAAAAAGGTTTTAATTAATAAACTATAAATAATGTAATCTCTTTCTGCAATCATCAACTTCTTACCTAATAAAACTACACACAAAAACAATAAATGCAACATTGACTGATTAGAAAACGAATTGACTAATAATAATAATAAATATGTCACATTTCCTGATGCCTAAAGGGGCCTCTACGAGTTGGCTTCGGCTCCTTGCACGCCTTTCAAAGGACCGGGACTCTAAGGTGCCGAGAAAAACAAAAAAAAAAAAAATATGGATGCAAGTCATCAAACTACGAAATAAACAGTGTAATAATCAGTGTATGTTATAAGAAAATATAAAAGAAATCGTCCACGGAAAATAAACAGGTATGAGTACCTACCTTAATTATATTAAGGTAGGTACTCATACCTGACGTGCGCGATAAAACCACTCGATCATGCGTATTGAGGAAATACCTGAAAGTATCATCAACATCAGTTGCCTGGTGATTCAGAACAGTAAAACATCGTGAGGAAACCTGGACTTAAATAGTTATTGTGAATCTGAAATAGCCAAGTCAGAGGGTTGTGGGGTTCCCGGAGATAGCTTAATAAACTCTGACACCAGAGGTGGCCTCATCCTCACACGGAATAGAAAGAAGCACAGTAATTACCTTTTCTTACAATGACATAGCATTTAAGGTAAAAACAGACTGCACTAATAGGAACAAGCTATGCGGTGACATCACATCACGGGACCTATTTAATGAAACCGACAGGTGACAATCTGTGGACGAATTACGAAGTGCCAATGAGACCATGAATTGAATGATGAATTTGTTGATGATTTGTTGTTTTTGTTGGTGAATTTTATGAAAAAGGGATAGTGCTGGTCATCCTGTATCGTTACGTCACTCTCTCTCATCGGAATCATGATGGTTTTAAGTACCCTGCCTTTTCAACTTTTTGTAAGTTTCTTTTATACGTTTTCTGTTTTATTAAAGAGCACCTGTCGCAAAAAGTGACAAATATATCGCAATATCAGTTATATCAAATAGGGCTTTGGTCACTTTGACAAGAACGTGGCAATTTTGCAATCAGTCTGTTACCCCAAAGGCTCTGCAATCTCCCGAAAAAAAACACACAATTATATTAAAACAATCAAAAAGTTACTTAAAAAAAAGGATTCACAAAAGTTTTATGCACAGTGTTCATAGATAGCGTTCCTCTTGCATAATAAAATTTGAATAGAATTTTTAATGTCGTAGCGAAACTATGAAGGTCAATTTAGAAGTAAAACAAATAAATAAAACTAAAACCAAGACATAAACCAACGAAATCAGATCAAAAATGATTTCCCTTGATGTTCTTTAAGAAAATTCTGTAATTGGGATTCCTGAAAAACTTCAGGGATTTCTCAGTAATTCTCATTAGGTACCCGTTTCGTTGAGACATCTACATAAATAATTTCGTTCTTACATACCGACATTCAAGAAAAATATTTGAAGAATAAGAAGATGGCAACTTTGCGTCAAAAAAGTCTTGGCAAAAAATGGGGTATCCGCACTTAATGACAGAGGTTTCAAAAGGTGACATTTTAATGGACAAAAAATGTTGTTGAAAGGCGCATCCGGTTCAATTGTGCCCTGTTAATGACCCCATTGCCAGAACCTTCATCATATCTGCACCATGGCGTAACGAATTCTTTGTCAGATATTTTTGTCCTGTCATTATTTAATTTTATTAATAACTTGTGTTTACCGGGATGGACCTCCAAAGTAACAATAAAACGAAAGCGTGTATTTCATTTAAGTAATTTGAAGGCACTATTGAATTGTCAAGGTTAGTCAGTCAAACATATGAAGCTAGTTGCATGTTCCAAAGCGCGGATCTCTATGGAAAATAACGTGGCAGAAACTCCGCGGCCCACATGCTTTTGAATCAATAAATAGTAAGGGTGGTTACACACTACATCCGATCCGTTTCCGTGAAATTTCGGTTCTGAAGTAGCCGTTGTATTTCTTGTATGGAAGCTTACGCACTACATCCGAACTCTATCCGTCATAATCTTATTATTCTGAAAATTTTGAACTCGGAACTCAAATAACGGACACGGATCACGGACACGGATCACGGACACGGATCACGGACTCGGATCACGGACACGGATCACCGACACGGATCACGGACACGGATCACGGACACGGATCACGGACACGGATCACGGACCCGGATCACGGACATGGACGTGTAGTGCGTAATCGGGTGTATAAATATGTATAGACCTACATAACTCTGATTTCCAGGCAAAGTGTTAGTAATGGGTTTTCCATCAGGGATTTCTCCGAAGCATCCCGGACTCTGGCTTTTTGCCCGGTTGATAGCAAAAGGCTCGACCCTATTACATGGGACTTCAGGCAATACTGGCATTATATAATGTTATATTTCAGGTCCAACCTGGTACCATAACATACATATTAGTACATTACTACTACATAGTTATCATACGTCACTCTAGTACAATACCAATTACGTTAGTTTTTCACAAAACTGTTTTATGAAGCCAATTCAAACACTATTGTTCGCTGCGGGAAAAAATAAAAACTACATCGTTTTTTTTCTTCTAATCCAAATAATAAATTTTATTGTCTATGCCTTAGTATTCTTATAATGATGTTTGAATGAAGAAGACGGATTTTATAGTCCTTGAAAACCTGTGTTCTAACTTTAAAAATCTGAAAATTGTGAATGTTATTTGTTCGAAAATCGAGTTTTCGTTTGAAAGTAGCTGAAGTTTAAACAGTGAAATTCTTGTTAAAATGTCTAGATCTGACAAAATTTTGGAAAGGATTTTAAATTAGGTAAGACATGAATGATAACTTTGTATATTATTTATTTTTAACCGACTTCCCAAAAAGGAGGAGGTTCTATGTTCGACATTATGTTTTTTTTTTTTTTTTGTGTTTGTTCACCGATATCTTCGTCAATTGTAGACCGATTTTGGAAATTATTTTTTGTTTGAACAAGTATGTTCCGAAATTGGTTCCATTTTAATTTAATGCAGATCTGATGAAGAACTTCGGAGATATACAACCGAACTCAATAAATAACGGCAAAACTCTTGGGATTGCTGCAATCGCATGTCTGTGTATTGTTTATACCATTTCATAACATAACATCACGCCAGTACGCTCTTAAGGGATACGCAGATCTCTCATTTCACCGGTTATGTTCAAGTTTCATGAAATCTATTCTGGCGTTATAGTTACCTTACTAACTTACCTATTAGGTACGTACAACTAAAAAGTGAAAAATAAAAAACTGTTTTTGCAAAAAAATACCACAGACTTCCAAATATAAAACTACAAAGTGGAAAATAACTTTATTTTTTGAAGTCGGTGTCCATAACGCTAAAAATTGGTACCTACGAAAGACACCGACTTTAAAAAAATAAAGTTATTTTCCACTTTGTAGTTTTATATTTGGCAGCCGGTGGTATTTTTTTGCAAAAACAGTTTTTTATTATGAACTATGGCATTGTTGAACTTTGTAAAACACAATTTAAACTCAGCAAACAATTTTGAAAGCTTACGCAGTGATGTTTCGTTGGAAATTTAAAATTAATGTTTAACGTTCATAGACCTCTATCAAATTGACATAGTTGAAACAAAGAACTAGATCAGGGGGCTTCTTAAACACTATATGGCCATCGCAGTCCGTAACATTTGAAAGCCAGCAAGCCCCGGCGTTTGTATCATCACGTGCATTTACTTTTTTAAAATTGATTAAAATAATAATGTGAAAAGTGTCATTTTTTGCTTAGAACTATCCGTCCAAAGTTTGGAGTAAAGTTGTTTTTGACAAGAAATTTTCGTAATCGGAATAGTTACTTCCTACTTTTTTTTTGTTTTTCATTGACTCGCGTCTGACCACTGTCCCACCTGTTGGTAATCAATGATGTAGTCAACGGTGAAACACGCTTGCCTAGAAGTAACCTATTCACTCATGACATAAAGACCACAGACTGTAGCTATCAGGAAACACAGACTCCGACAATAATGAAGAAAATATTCATAAATTACCAATGATTTAAAAATAGGTCCATCCTTATATAACGCGCTTCGTTTTTTTAAACCAATTAGGAAAACCGATAAAATCATTTGTATATACAACGTTTTTTTGCTCGTAAGTCAACATTTGATTTACTTTATGATTTCTGTTGAAGTTATAGAGTACCCGTGGAATAACCACATTGTGTTTTTTTTGGTATTTCTATGAATCTTTAGTAGACTGTGTTCAAAACTTTTTAAACATCTACACCTATAGCCAAGTTGACAATCTACAATTGATAACGCTAGTAGAAGTCGAATCAATGTATGGTAATGACACATCTGAACGTTAAGTCAGTGGTCAGACCATACGAATAGAAGGCGTTCACGATTGTAGAAAGACATTCGATAGGAAACGTTTGTAACTTGGCGAGGGCGGCTAATTATTTGATAATTATCTGTCACCAACAACTCCACCCGCGTTAAAGTCAAACTTGTCCCAGAGGAACCTACTAACTCGTTAAAATCCAAGTATAAAAACCCAACTATCTGTGTGCCAAATTTCATCCAAATCTGTTCAGTAGTTTCGGCGTGAAAGAATATCAAACATCCATCCATTTCGTATTGAAGATTTTTCCTTTTGTTTTTTGTTTATGATAGGCGTCGTGCCTGGCCCAAATGAACTCTATTTTTAACCGACTTCCCAAAAAGGAGGAGGTTCTATGTTCGACTTCAAGTTTTTTTTTTTTTTTTTTTTGTGTATGTTTACCGATTATTTTTCACTTTGTAGTTTTGTATTTGGAAGTCGGTAGTATTTTTTTGAAAAAGTTTTTTTTTTGTTATATCATTCATCAATACACACAAAATTTCCCATTTATAAGATTAGTAGGATACACATACAAATATCGTGATCCAATATAAATAAAAGAAATAAATGCAGTACTGTCAGTCTTCGTGGTGTGGTCGGCGGTTAAACTGACGCGATGACGGGGCAAATACGTTATCCTTAAACCTTTAGGTAGGTAAATTTTATATCAATGTTTAAAACGTGAAAGTTTGTGAATATATTATTTTCTCCATAACTCATAAACGGCTGAATGGGTTTTCATAAAATTTGGCACACAATTAAAATAAACAAAATACAAATAAGTAAATAAATATGAATAGACGGTACGGTAACGATAAGGCAGAATCAATTTTAATACTTGTAAATTTTAATTTTAACGTTCAAAAGTCCCGCTTAGAGGGAAAAAAAAGTGAAAAAACACATTTGACTTTAAATAATTTAAAATTGAATGGTTTTTAATTAATAAATAAATTTGTATAATTTATTTTAGGCATTAAAATATAGGATAGTTCCTAAGTTTTTTTTTATGTGTGAATTAAACCACGGACAAAAATTATTATCATCTAATAATAAAACACATGCTGTATTTATTTTCCCACCACGGTTTTCATATTCCGTTGATTGCTTGTCGAATAAAGTACTCGTAATGTAGCTATGAAGTAGTGTACACGTTGTGATAAGCGCATCTTTTGAGATAAAGAGTGTAAATAGTGCTAAAACAATTGAAGGTGAGACAATCAGACGTAGTCGACATTTTTTTTCTTTTTTATTATCTCTCCAGTGAGTAGTGGTTGGCAGTGACAATTTTTAAGAAATTTGGATTGATTTTTGCGGTAAGGTTTTATTATTATTTTATTATTTGTGTCTGTACCTTTACCTGCAGGACAATTGGTTTTCCATCTAGACAATTTTTTCCTGGTTTTTTTGCGATTTTGGGCAGTCCTTTGAGAAAGAGTCTTTATTAACGATTAAGATTTTTTATTAACTCTCAGTTATATTTTTAGTTCTATATTCGACACGTACCACATGGGTACCTAAAATTGCCGAAACCATGCCATGTATGGTGACCGCCCATAATTAGGTGAACGTTGTTTAAAATATAATTTATTAAATTAGGGAGACTATTGACTATTATTATATATTATAAATGATAAACTTTTCTGATCACAATAATAAAGATTTTTTATTATTAAATTCTCGATTAAAACCCGATAATAACGATTAATTGATGTCTTCAAAATAAATTTACTAATTTATTTCTGGAGTGCTTTTAACTAATTGAAAACACGTGCCTGTAACTTTGTATTTGTTCACAAAAGAATAATCGTACATGTGTACAGTCAGTTGACATCTAATTAAGATTAGAGTTAAGTGCTACACGTGTCATTGGTGTGCTACATAATATATACATAATTAGAATTGTCTTTGGTTTTACCGTTACCTCTCACGTTCAGTCAATAATGATTTTTATAGATTTTTTTAAATAATTTTCTTCGAGTTATATATCGGGGAAACATGCGAGATATTATATAATGTTATATACCATATCAATTATTTATTTATTTATATTAAGTACAGCCTCATCACATCAACAAAACAATCTTAAGAACTATAGGAGTAATGCATATGGCAATTTATAATAGACTAGAGGACGCCTCGCGGTTTCACCCGCGTAGTTCCCGTTCCCGTGGGAACACAGGGATAAAAAGTAGCCTATGTCACCCGGGAATAGAGTAGCTTCCGAACGGTGAAACAATTTTTGAAATCGGTCCAGTAGTTTTGGAGCCTATTCGGTACAAACAAACAAACAAACAAAAAAATCTTTCCTCTTTATAATATTGGTATAGAAGACGGGTCAAGCTTGTTCCTTCATTCAAAAAGAAAAGCAGGTTACACCCTAAAAAAAATGTAACCTTAGTCACAGAACACAGATCTAAAATTATAATACAGCCTGGCAGCATTTTCAAACGCTTTTGAAAATTATAGAGAAAAAACCCCTCTGCGAGTTGGTTTCGGCCCCTAGTACGCCTTTCAAAGGTCCGACACCCTAGGGTGCCGAGAATCTCAAAGAAAATAATGATAAAAATAATATATAATAATAATATTTATGTAATACATATATATATAGAGGAGCTCGTGGCTAAATAATAACAGCCACGCGGGTCGATCTTCAAGATTAAGCAACGCTTGACGAGGTCGGTCCGTGGATGGGTGACCATTTCAACATACCGAGTTGCCTCCGTGCCTCGGAAAGCACGTTAAGCCGTTAGTCCCGGCTGTCATTTGAAGATCTTTGATAGTCGTTACGAGTAGTCAGAAGCTTGAGATCTGTCACCAGTCTAGCCAAGGGGTACCGCTGTTACCCAGTGACTGGGTTGTGGAGGTCAGATAGGCAGTCGCTCCATGTAAAACACTGATACTCAGCTGAATCCGGTTAGACTGGAAGCCGACCCCAATATAGTTGGGGAAAAGGCTAGGCAGATGAGATGATGTATAATAATATATATTATAATAATAAAAACTAACAAAAATCTGATAAATAATAACTACCAGATTTGCTCTCCACACAAGGTTGGCTATATCCGTCAGTGTAATATAAATTCTAAAACCAGGCTAATTATATTTTGATTAATTCTTAGTTACATCCAAACTGATTAGCTCATCAACAAGATTGATTTAATCAATTGAAAGATTCGTCGTTTTCATTAATTTCGCAGAATAAGTATATAATTTACATTCCGGGGTATCGGAATCCGAAACACGGATTTTCTACGGAAATAACGTAATTTGTAATTACACATCCTTACAGAAAGTCATTAATTAATTAATTTGATTTGATTGAGACAAGATTTTCCCCATAAAACATTATTACGCTACAAAAATCCTACACATAATTAAATTCTTCAACAATAGCTAACTCGCTTTTGCCAGCGGATTCGCTCGTATGAAATTTAGAATTATTCCACGGGAATGCACCTTCTAGGTTCTATCTTATGTCCAATCCAGTTCATGGTTTACCTGTGTTTTAAATGTAATTCAAGCCTTTGAGGTGTAATTGATCAAACATTCAAATACTACCTACAGGCATTCTTCGATAATGTTTATGGGTACAAAGCATTTATTATATTAGCCACAACTTAGATAACTTATGAGATGTAAGCCAGTTGTACTAAATTGGTTACTCGGTATCAACACGTTGCTGCCAGACAAACACAATAGAAAATGTATTTTTTATGGTCACCGATGACCGGAGTGGCAGACAACCTGTTAATAAGATCAACTTCAGCACGTCTTCGAAAACCTGTAATAAAATAAAATTGATGGTATAAAATTGATGGTATAAAATTGATGGTATAAAATTGATGGTATAAAATTGATGGTATAAAATTGATGGTATAAAATTGATGGTATAAAATTGATGGTATAAAATTGATGGTATAAAATAGATGGTATAAAATTGATGGTATAAAATAGATGGTATAAAATTGATGGTATAAAATAGATGGTATAAAATTGATGGTATAAAATTGATGGTATAAAATAGATGGTATAAAATAGATGGTATAAAATAGATGGTATAAAATAGATGGTATAAAATAAATGGTATAAAATTGATGGTATAAAATTGATGGTATAAAATTGATGGTATAAAATAGATGGTATAAAATTGATGGTATAAAATAGATGGTATAAAATTGATGGTATAAAATTGATGGTATAAAATTGATGGTATAAAATTGATGGTATAAAATAGATGGTATAAAATTGATGGTATAAAATAGATGGTATAAAATTGATGGTATAAAATAGATGGTATAAAATTGATGGTATAAAATTGATGGTATAAAATTGATGGTATAAAATTGATGGTATAAAATAGATGGTATAAAATAGATGGTATAAAATTGATGGTATAAAATTGATGGTATAAAATTGATGGTATAAAATTGATGGTTTAAAATTGATGGTTTAAAATTGATGGTATAAAATTGATGGTATAAAATTGATGGTTTAAAATTGATGGTATAAAATAATTTTTCCATGATAATATTCCCTGTTATCGAGTGAAATTTTCACTTCAATTTAAAGATTTACATAATAATGTAACCTTTACAGAGGATAACATCAATAGTACGTAACATTCAATTATTTTAATAAGTTACAACGGCTATTTAGAATTTAATAGTATATTATGCAACTAGTGAATAAAAGACGGATTTAATGCGAGGGCCGTAGATGAATCACAAGTAAGTGAAGGATTCTAACGACTGAATCACGACCGTAGGGAGTGATTCATGATGATTGAATCACGAGCATAGCGAGTGATTCAAGTGTTAGAATCATGAGCGACGCGAGTGATTCATGGCCCTCGATATAAATCCGTTTTATTCAAGAGTTGCATACTATATTTTATACCATGACTACGAGAAAAAGAAAGATTGAAGCGGCACAAGGAATAATAATAAATAAATGGATTTATTACCTTCAAAATTTACTAAACTCTTTTTAACTTTTATTAACTCTATCTCTAACTCTATCTGTAACTCTATATCTAACTCTATCTCTAACTCTAACTCTATCTCTAACTCTATCTCTAACTCTATCTCTAACTCTATCTCTAACTCTATCTCTTACTCTATCTCTATCTCTATCTCTAACTCTATCTCTAACTCTATCTCTAACTCTATCTCTAACTCTATCTCTAACTCTATCTCTAACTCTATCTCTAACTCTATCTCTAACTCTATCTCTAACTCTATCTCTAACTCTATCTCTAACTCTATCTCTAACTCTATCTCTAACTCTATCTCTAACTCTATCTCTAACTCTATATCTAACTCTATCTATAACTCTATCTCTAACTCTATCTCTAACTCTATCTCTAACTCTATCTCTAACTCTATCTCTAACTCTATCTCTAACTCTATCTCTAACTCTATCTCTATCTCTAACTCTATCTCTAATTCTATCTCTACCTCTATCTCTAACTCTATCTCTAACTCTATCTCTAACTCTATCTCTACCTCTATCTCTAACTCTATCTCTATCTCTACCTCTATCTCTATCTCTACCTCTATCTCTATCTCTATCTCTACCTCTATCTCTATCTCTACCTCTAACTCTAACTATCTCTATCTCTAACTATCCCTATCTCTATCTCTATCTCTAACACTATCTCTATCTCTAACACTATCTCTATCTCTATTTCTACCTGTATCTCTAACTCTATCTCTAACTCTCCCTATCTCTAACTCTATCTCTATCTAAGTTTGCAGCGAATATTTTATGCGTAAGGAGGTTGTACAGTTGAGATGGGAGTTTGAATATTATATTGGTGTGTTCTAAATTCAAACACCAAAACAGTGATTAAAAGTGCTTTTTATTCACTGTTTTCAGTGAATAAAATAAGCTTTTTAGAGGGGGAATGGTATAAATACATTTTAATTTGCACGCTAAGATATTAAAGTTATTTTAATCAGTAACCACTTGTAATATTCCTTTTTAAATTTCAAATCGAAGTTACCTATTTAAAAAAAAATATTTTCTTTTTTCACAAATTCTCATTACTGTATTAAAAACAAAACGTTTTTAATAAGTTACATCAGACATGAGTTCCAAGTTTTTTGTTTTTATATTACAAATCCGTTTTAAGTTTTAAGAATGATTTCAAAGTTATTCAAATAAACAATAATAGAAAAATTCTCACAAACTTATAGACTTTAACTAAAGTATAAACAATAAAAGTTTCTGAACAATTTTACTCAAAAAGCCGTCAAAACTTTTCATAAACAACATTTGCGTATTATGTTATTTGGCTGCCAGAGCATAATCTAGGTAGGCGACAGTTAAAGCCTCTAATGTATTTCGTTAAAATAAAATACAACCTCTGAACATTTTCACGAACACAGCAATTCCCAAATATATTTTTATATTTTATGTAAATGATACATGAGAAGTGTATCAGGATTATAGCAGCGGTTAGACAAATGTCATTCGATGTCAGCGATGGCGATGGTGGCGATAATGGTGGCCCAGTGGTAACGGCCCTGACTTAAGTTTCGTAGGACGTGGGTTGGCGCTTTACTTTATGTAAATTATAAAAAGAAAATAAACGGTGAAGGAAAACATCGTGAGCCTATGTCCTAATTCCAACAATTCGAGATATGTGACATCCATCAACCCGCACTGGACCCGCGTGGTGGATTACGGCTCATTCCCTCTCCCACCGGTCCTGTGCCCCAGCAGTGGGAACATTAAAAAAAACTGATGATGATGATGGTGGCGAAAGTCGTGGCCTTTCAACCATCTATGGTCACGGGACATCTCGATAGCTTTTGACAATCCCATAATATTTTGTCATTTTTCCAGTCGCTATCGCCACGTGTTTCTTGATAGAATGTCACTTGTCTACGGCCTCAGGTGACGTTCTGTAGTTTTTTCCTTTCCCCATGGCACGGGCACCCAATGCAAAGATAGAAAATTTAGTTCAAATAAATTGCACTAGATGGCGTGATAAGCTTCGCTTTGTTATTGAGTTTCGTGAAATATTAAGATTTGTTACAGACGATCGGAAAAAAAATTTTTCGCTATATTTAAAAAAAAGTATTCACGAACCGAGTAAACCTTTTACTTGCAAGTTGCTGCCAACACCATCTATATCCGTGGAACGGAACCGAACGAGATGGCTGTTCTTAGAAAAATAATCAGTTTAATCAGACGAAAAACGCTAGTTACGTCGGCACGGCTTCTTTGTACGGGATGAGGCATGTGTATGCTAGTATTATATTATCTGTGCCCATGGAAAAAAGCATAAGTTTACACAACATCACACCAGTTTAATCCGACGGGTTAGGCGCTGTCCTACTATAACGCAATTTATTTAAAATACTGTCGGAAGTCAGAAGAAATCCAATACGGAATCAATATTTAAACCAGGTGTGAAATGCAGAAAAGTTTTTTTGGTATTGCCCCGCACATTTATAATAAAACATACCTAAAGTATAAATATGACTGCAATGAAATTAAATAAAAGGGCATTAACGAAATATTAATAGAGAAATGTTATTATAAAATTAATGATTAACTTAATGATGAATCATTGACTGAGTGACTTGTTTGAAAAAAAGAACATCTTTGTACCAATTACCGATGTTTCCAAATAAATAAATGATTTGATTTGATTTGAACGTGATCATCACGCGAACACGCGTCCGTCCCGTTCATTTGTATGGCAAACACGAACACGTCGTCACGCCGGCAGAGGGCGCTTTTCGATTTTGCATGTTCGCGGGATGATCGCGTTGTATTAGAACCTTATAGACAGAACTTTATTTATAGAACACGCCCATTTCGCCAAGAAATAGGGGCGAGATTTAACAATTTCTTAACTATTGCCTTAATTAGAAGTAGTTAAGAATGTTAGTAACCACTTGAAAGTTTCGAGGTCCACTTAAATTAACAAGCATAACTGACGATTAGTTATTTATGTGTCAATGTCACATGTAAGTAACTGCAACAAATAATTGAGTTGTGAATGAATTGGTTCAGTAGAACTGGCCTTGGCATTTTTTTACAAGGTGTTAAGGTAAACAAACTCGGCTGGGTTGTATATATGGGGTCCAATTTATTACAGATAGATTTCCGTTTTTTATTTAAATTATCTATAATAATTATGGTCTGATAGGTATTTTATTTGATGACAATTAATAAAATTATGACGAAAAAAATATACGTCAGTTACACGAACGCTCGTTAGTTTTAAAACAACGCCACGCGGGTTAAATAAAAACTAGTTAACAATCGAATTTGACCCTAATAACTGTAAACTGAAATCCTTAAAACCTTCCCGAAAACATTGACCACTAAACCGTAGTTTACACTACATTGTACAGCATGTTTTTTAATTTTGGTTTTTGGTATTTTTTATTTATTTATTTATTTAAGCCTTATTTTTCAGATAATTCCAAAGTACTATTATTACAATATGTTTACATGCCATCGACACATATAATAACTGTTTGCCCATTTTCGGCAAAGGCCTCCTCCAACCTCTTCCATCCCTCTCTATCTCTCGCCGTCCTTGTCCATGTTTTTCCTGCGATATCCTGTAGTTCGTCCTGCCACCTTTTAAACGGTCTCCCCCTCTTTCGTTTATTGTATTTTGGGAACCAATTCATCAATGTTCTATTCCATTTCTCCCTTCCCCTTACTGTGTGTCCTGTCCATCTCCATTTTAATTTATTTACTTTAAGTGCAACATTTTCTATTTTTGTGCGTCTTCTGAGTGTTTCGTTTCTCATTTTATCCAGTCTCCTTTTCCCGAGCATACTTCTTTCCATGGCAGCTTGACAGACTTCTAACTTTTTGGTAGAGCTTTTGTTAGAGCCCAAGTCTGGCACCCGTATGTAAGAACTGGCATTATGCAAGTATTATAAAGTTTTATTTTAATGTACATGTTTATTTCTTTGTTTTTCATTATTTCCCTAAAATACCAGTATCTTTTCCACGCATTTTTGGTTAATTTTTGGTATTAGAACGTCATAAATCAGGCAAATATTATAATATTATTTAGATTTAGTAACTCTGTATCTCATTATAAGTGAACTGTTATTTATAAGTTCTTATAGGAAATAAATATCTTTAAACCTAACCCCCGACGGAAACATACGGGTGTTATAAGTTTGATGTGTGTACCTGTGTGTTTGTGTATTTGTGTTTATATGTATGTGTGTATTTGTGTATCTGTCTGTGGCGTCATAGCTCTTAAATGGGTGAACCGATTTTGATTTCGTTATTTGTTTGAAAGGTGACTTTATCGAGAGTGTTCTTAGCTACGAGTATGTTTGATAAAAACGGTTAAGCCGTTCGTTCTTCGATCGAAGCGTGTCTACTACTAGATAAATTATGTAGAGTGATATAAAAATATGTCGGAGGCTTTTAAAATTTACTTGTTGCATTATAATGATGGAACAAACGGCAACATCGCACTACTATAACTGTAAAATTAAAACTCATAGCATTATGCAGTTTTGAATAGTCAATATCGGTCAGTCAAAAAGATGAACCTAGTCAAACTAACTTGCAAAATAGGTACCTATCTATACTCATACTCGTCGTATTATAAGGAGGACAGATTTGTATTTATGTATGTAACGAATAAACTTTAAACTACTGGACCGATTTCAAAAATTCTTTCACCGTTGGGAAGCTACACTATCTCCGGGTGGCATAGGCTACTTTTATACCTGTATTCCTATGGGAACGGGAAATAAGCGGGTTAAACCGCGGGGCGTCCGCTAGTTAAATATATTTTCATGTCATTACTTACGATCAAACCTCGTGAGCAATTGATTTCAGCTACTTACGTATACCCCTAATATCTCCTAAGCAACTTGATACTGTAGGGAATCCTACTCTTAGTACCAAAACGTGAACTGAAAACCAAACAGGGTAATTAGAATCTGAGATGTCTAAGTACGTACTGTAGACTTCAGAACTTTAGGAACTTTTTATTTATTATTTTATTCTCAGCACTGGAACGCCTCTCAGCAATCACTCCATTGGAGTACAAACTATACAAAAAATTAATCAATCTGCCTAGCATTTTTGGACTCGGCATCTACTCAACTGGATCTCAGGCTTCACTACCCGTAGCGACTGTCAACGATCTTCAAATGACAGCTGAGGCCAAAGGCTTAACGTGCTAACAAATCAAGCATACCATTATCAAAATAAATTGGAAACGAATTGCTCAATAGTAGTACAAATCGGACCTCTATGAAACATTCAACTGACTGCCTCTATCAAATAGCTCGACCTTGCCAAACCTCACCAAGCCAAGCACATCAAAATCAACAGGCCAAGGCAACAGAACATTACTCACGTTGATATAACCCCAGACAAACCAACAGACAGTCCAACCTGTGTCCAACCATGTTATTGCCGCCGGCCGAGGCCGAGCTTAAATCCAGATATCGGGCTGCTACTGTAAATTTCCAGGTAGTAACTAATAAAATTAAAATTAATGACTTAAACTGCAATACAAGCATAAGTGACCTCTATGCTGATCTAAATAGATGCCATTACGGCCCACATCAAATAGCTCGACCTTGCTCCACCTCGCCAAGTCAAGCATACTAAGATCAACAGCCCCAAAGATATTCAAATAAAAATATACGTCAGTTACACGAACGCTCGTTAGTTTTAAAACAACGCTTAAATAATTAAACAAGGACATAAACGAAGCGGGTTAAATAAAAACTAGGTAACAATCGAATTTGACCCTAATAACTGTTAACTAAAATCCTTAAAACCTTCCCGAAAACATTGACCACTAAACCGTAGTTTACACTACTATTGTACAGCATGTTTTTTAAAAGTGCAAAACAAGAAAACATAACATTACTCACGTTGACATAATATCAGACTACGTTCCAACCTGTTGATTACTATCCATTAGATACATTAAGTTACCTATGAAGCAACGTAGTCACCTATTGTGAGATACATAGCCAACTGAAACTATCGTCAAACACGAGACTAATTCACGAGATTAATTCGCCACTTATGTTTGAGTCGCACGAAATAGGGGCTGGTATTGCGTCAACCGAAATCCGGCTCTCGACTGCAACAAAAAATTACAGTAATAAATAAATAAGTAAAAATTTAAAAGAACAGCTTTAACTGCAATAAGTATGTATGTAAATATCACAAAAAAAAAATATTTTAAAGAGTATGAGTGGAGTTTCTTGTTCATTCTTCTTTTTTATGAATGGACAGTAGAAACAATTAATATTATATTTTTAAATAAAATTTGTGATATTCAAACGGCAGCTTAATGGCCTAATTGAAAAAAAAGTAAATACATCATTAGGTACATTTAAATAAATATAACCTGACTGTTCAACCACAACAAACAAAGCAGAACATTAATTACGTTGACTTAATCTCAGACTACAGTCCAACCTGTTGATTACTCATCCATTATATTGAGTATCTACATAGTCACCTATTGTGAGATACAATGCCTACCGATGAGTACGTTGTGATTGTAATTTTAATCTAGCGCACCCACTTATCGCCAACTTTTGTGAATCACATGAAATAGGGGACGAGCCTATTGCTGACGTCTGATTACTTCTGAACAATTCCAGGCAGTTACTAATGAATGACTTACTGTCATAACAAAATATACCAAAAACAATAGTCCAAGAAAACATCACATTACCACAAATAATATAATAGTAGCATACAGATGCCTCATCCCATACAAAAAAACCGCGTCGACGTAACTAGCGTTTTTCGTCTGATTAAGAGGAATTATTTTTATAAGTACTTCGATCACGTTCGGTTCCTTTCTTAGGCTAGATGGTGTTAGCAGCACTTGCAAGTAAAAGGGTTTTCTCGGTTCGTGACAACTTTTTCTTTAAAACAGTTGCGATTTGTTTTATGAAAGAAGAAGAACAAAAAAGTGTTTATTCGCCACAAAAACGACATACAACATTTTTATAGTATTGTTTTGCACATTTTTACAGTTTCATTGTACCAATACGAATTTAATAAATCGAGTGGCATGCCTCAGAAATTTAAAACCGACCCATCTATTGGAATCAATTTTAAATGATCCGTTCAAATAAAATAATCTTTGAAATGTGAATTAAGAGGCCAATATTCCATAACCTTGTGCTTAGGAGAGTTGATTTAATAAAAAAGGAAAAATTTATGATGAATTTTACATACAATTTAATTACAAATCTATGCATATCGCGCCATCTAGTGACATTTATTTGAACCAAATTTTCTTTGTTAGTGCTGGGACCCCGGGATGTTACTCTTGCTGACCTATGAAGCAACATAGTCATCTATTGTGAGATACAATCCCTCGTTGGTCTAGTGGTTACAAGCGCTACTGCTGTGCTTGAGGTCCTGGATCCATTCCCGGGTCGGTCATAGTGTTATTCAGGTATTTTCATCTGGTACAAAAGTACCAAATGAAAAAAATAGGAAGTTACTGACGGTGCAATTACCTTGAAACCTGCAGCCATGACGTCAAGGAATCAATCAATACCGAACCAATATTAACAAGCATATTTTTGTAAGAAGAAGGCATTCCATATTCCTAGCTCGAGTTGGAATCAATACTTGTAGTCTATTTAGTTGTAATTTGTTCTGTTAAATAATAGTTGTAACCGCTCCATGCTCTCACATCGACTTGGAGTGGACATCCGTAGTTTAATCAGTTGCAATTAACTGTATTAATTATAAGTATCATTTCGGTTTCTTTCCAATCTCCCGGTTGTGGTAAACGTAACTGGTAACCACCGGCCTGATACTGAAAAAGTATCAGGCTGGTGTTTGGATTTGTGCCTGGTAGACAATATATTCGCCCTTTATTAAATGGGACATAAATCTAATTGGCCAAATGTGGGTGCACTGCCTAACATACATACATACATACATAAACTTATGTATTTTTTCCTATGGGTGTAGGCAGAAACTACTTAACGCCACCTGCTACGTCCTTACATACTTCTTTTGCTTCACTCACGTTCATACATCTAGTCATACACGCAGGCCGGTTATGCGTACTACGCATCTACCTCCTAGCCAAGATGCAAACGTTTTGTATCGAATCTCTTTCTACAATCGTTAACGCCTTCTATTTGTTTGGTCTGACCACGTGAACGTGACTTAACGTTCAATGTGTCATTCCTGTTCATTAATTCCTTTTCTTTTAGCGTTATCGATTGTAGATTGTCAACTTGGCTACAGGTGCTGGCCTTTCTGAAGAACATCACCAACAAGGTCTATGTATGTCTTTACCATCCCGCCCTCCCGGTTCTTAGTTATTTCATGTCTGCCATGTAAATAACTTTTGTTAGTCGCTATTCATTCATCCTATTCTTCGGAAAATGTATTGTTATGTATAATCTCAGACCACAGTCCAACCTGTTGATTACTGCATCCATTTTAATGGGGTACCTATGAATCAAACATAGTCACCTATTGTGTTGTGAGATACGATACCCGCAGAATCCGTCGTCAATGGATGATTGTAATTGTGGTCGAGATTATAATCAGTAAACGTGATTAGTCTGGCAATTGTGTGGTGATCTAGCTTGTATGTTTGTGATGTTTTGTAGGTATTGAATTGAATCATCAAGCATAAGGAAAATTATGGGAAAAAGGAAAAGCCTCCCGCAGTAAGTAGACGCCATAATGGTACAACGCATATTCATAGAATATTTTCTACAGATCAGAACAATACGTACGTACTGTACGTTTGTCTGCATAAAGTATTAAATTAATTAATTAAAAAACATGTCATAAAACACACTAAAAATCTTTAAATACTCGTACTTCTTAAATTGATATTAAAAGCATAAGATTGGCGGACTGCGTTTCAGAATCAGGCCGTGCGTACTCGCAAGTTTTGATATTTTATGCTGTTCAACAAACTTAGCAACACATCCAAAAACATGACTACTGTAAAATCCACTTTTGATTAATCTACTATAAACATGTTCTATGTTTGCCAAAACACTGACTGATAACACCTTCAAGTGTTTGCATGACTACACAGAAAAAGGCTCTGTATTTACAACTATCAAAGCAAACTATACTTCATATATAAGATAACTTGATCTCTGCGACATATGTCAAACTGACGTATACGTCATTGTTACGTTATTGTTAGCCTGTCAAGCGCTGTTGTTACTGTATTGATACTGACAGCTGTCGCAGAGATCAAGCTATCTTTTATGGAGTATAGTTGATATGAGCCGTAAAACAATATATTAAAAAAAGCCTTAAGTAATTATGAAAAAAAAATGCAACCAGAATTTGTCAGTAGAAAAAATTTCAACAACAAAGACCTAAACAGAATTTCGAATCGTACTTAGAGCCATTTAAGTATAGTTCTCGCTCACTGACCTCTATCATACTAGTACGCTGGACTACATATTATCGATGACAAAATGAAGACATTTGATTTTCGCCATTTTGGCGCTGATAGCAACGTGACTTAACGTGAGAGTACATGAAACTAATATTAGAGATGGGACACAGCTTTCGTTAAAAAAATACTTTTATCTACTTCGGTTTCGTTATATTCTAATTACAAAATTGACAGCGGTTTCATTATGATACCCATAACGACATCGGGTTGCATTATGCAAATCGTCATAAATTCTAAAACACAAGCAAAGACATTCTGAACATACAGCTAGGTACCTATTACCTATATTACTTCGAAATCGAGACAATGTAAATGATGTTTTTAAAAATGGAACAAGTTTAGAACAAAAGTATCGTATACTATTTCCTTTGTTCGCATAAGGACAGATTCTCATAAAGACAGATTAGCAGAAGGACAGATTCTCTTAAGGACAGTTTCGCATAAAGACAAAGTACAGGTAAGTTAAAAATAATATATATAGGTATATTTATTTACTTTTTTACTTTACAACGAAAGCAAAACAAAAAAAAAACACTCTATGACCGATATTTCATCGTTTGCGAAATCCAAAATAATGTTCTAAATTTTACTGTCAACCAAAATATCAGATTTCCTTCTTTTCTTTTCCTGCACCATGAAAACCGCTTTTTAGACCACCACCGACTATTTTTTAAATTGGACAGTTTTGCTTCCTCTTTCAAGAGTGTGATGAAATAAAATAAAGGTGGTCTTTTAGGAATCTTAGAATTAATCCTTCGAGGGCATTCGTGGTTCGAAATTTGAATATAGCAATTAAAAATATCGCTGGTAATGAGTTTCATCCACTGTTTACTGAAATAGTCTTGTAAAAATAAGCTTTTCTCATTACTAGGGCCTAACTCGCATAAACAACTCCGGTACGCCACCGGTATAAGCGTTGCTGGCAATAGTGCTAATAGGGAGAAAAGTTGAGTGTATTTACGACCCTCTTTAGAAGATCTGAATCCAATTAACTTTTGACTTCTGCCAAATTGCATTTATAAAATGATAGTAGCAGCCTTTTAGTAGTATGTCAGGATATGTTAACTTGATAGCTTGTATAATAGCTTTTTCTTAATCACACTGCTTTGTAAAACTGTATGTATGCGTGGCGGTGAAAGTGTTAAGGGCCTAAAATAGTGTGCGGAACTGTACCTTTTCTGTCTATATGCGAAACTGTCCTTATGAGAATCTGTCCTTCTGCTAATCTGTCTTTATGGGAATCTGTCCTTATGCGAACAGATGTACTATTTGGCTGTTGCGACTACAAGATCTTTGCCTTATACCTAATAAAGAATAAATAAAAAAATTAAAAATAAAGAGGACGCGTGAAAAAATTTCTAACTGAAATTTTATTTCAAATTTTATTAAAAATGTCTTCAACATCAAGTGAAAAGTGTGAAAATACTCCAACAGATATAACAAATAGAGCAGTTGCGGCTACAAATAATTTACTACCAGAAAAATCAAGACATGTAAGAGAAATGAAATACTTAAACACTCTGCCTGAAATACTTATTTGTCTATATCTGTGTTTTATTCCTTCCTTCGTAGATAAAATCTTGTATGCAACTGTACGTTATTGGTCTTTTAATAACTCGTGCCCACCTTTTTCGGTACGCGCTACGCTTGTACCGAATGGCACTCGTATTAAAAGACCGTACATAACGTAACAGTTGCATAAATAGCTATTATGGGCTTTATCGATCGTGAGAATAATTAAATACATAAGAAAAAAAACATCCCAGTTATTTTTATTATGATTCATTTTTAAGTAATAGAATTGTTTTGTAGTAAATACGTTTTATTTTCGATTTACTTAACTCAAAGAATTGCACCTACCACTATTTTCTCTGCATCACCCAAAGGTCGACTGGTAGAAAATGCCTAAGGCATTAAGTCCGCCTCTGTACATTTGTGTGCATGAAGTATTAAATAAATAAATAAATTGCTGTAAAGGTTAACTGAAAAATATTTTAATTCAGATTGCAAGCTATAAACTAGTGGTGCTAGTAAAGTTATAGCGCATTACTGTCAGATCAGTGAGATTTAAATATGGGGATAGGCTAACAACTTATCCTTAAAACAAGTATATTTGAGCAAGTATCTCCTCGCTCAAGTACACTAGTTAGATTAATACTTACAATCGTTCAGATTCACTCGGTTGGCGCTCATCGGATTCGTGAAGGGAACATCATTTACACAATAATAATAATAAATGAGATGGATAATCATTTACAACGATCGTATTTCTCGCTCTCATCGCTGAGATCCTGTCTCTGTAGTGTTAAAGTGCAAATAATAGTGACATCGCATTCCAGTAAGGTGAAGACTTATATCAGTTTTCAACTCTGTTTCAGATGCAGATAATAAATTGTTTGTCTTCAAAACATTTGTTAATAAAATTATAATTATGATGATATTATTCCAGAATTAATTCTAGGCTCGGGAAAATTGAGTTAAATGTACTAGGAGAAAGAAGAATAGAAGCTATTTCAAAAAAAAAAGATTGCGCGTAGGAATTTCGGTGACAGCGAGGTAAGCAGGGGAGGGGGGGGGGGGGGGGTAATGTTCTCACAGATAGACAATCAATGCGCGCAGATGAACTTTTTCTTACACTTTGAAATTTACACAAACATGGCCGCCCTCCCGCCTCCGCGGTGACGCAACGTCACGAGATACAATAAATTGATAAAATATAATTAAATTAAGCGTGTTTTCAACTTACTGTTGAAAACTCATTCCTTGGCTTTTATTTATATTTCTCGAGTTGTTTGAACAGTATCTCAATACACACGAAGGCATTTTATAAGAAACAAAACTAAGTACTCAAACGTGTCACGTTGCAGCGAGCGCTTGCCACAGACTAAGTGAGTTGGGGTACGCGCGCTCTAACGCGTGTTACAAACAATTGAGTTGAGGAGTCTCCTCTAGTACGTAGTATATTTAACTCAATGCTCAGAAACGTGGTGATTGGTACAAGAGTGAGGCCTGTGCTCAGCGGTTGGCGAAGTCAGGCTGTGGATGAACATGATGATGATTCCAGAATTTAGTATTACACATTGCTTTTGAACATATTATTACTGATTATTAGGCATTCATATAACATTCATCACCAATACCAATATGAGGTATTTAGTTCCAACATACTACGAGAAGTCAATACAGTAGATGACTGATACGCCTTGCCAAGTCTACTATTTTTATATTAGTGTAATTTAAAAATATCACTAATACTGATATATTACTTACAATATTATAATATTTCCAGGCGAATATATTAGTATTACCTAATTTTGAGAAATATCGGTATTAACCTATCTCTAAATGTGTCAATTTTAGTTCCTAATACGCTCGAGCGGGGCGCTTTGAATCAGCACAAAAATCAACTGTCATTTCATATAGTATGTTTAGTCCAGCGTACTTGTATGATAGAGGTCAGTGTTCTCGCTAAACTTCTTGGCGCCCTGAAGTTGGCTTGCCGATGCGCAAGCCAATTTCAATGCCGCGGGATGCTGTTGTAGAATGAGATACTGCGTAGCCATTGTAGCCAACTTCAGGTCGGCCAAGAAGTTTGGCGAGAACTATAACTTGGCTACCAAACTATACATTTTTAATCAATGAACAAAGTTAATACGGAATCTTCATAATTTAGGTACTATACAATACCTACGTATTAGTGCCGCCTATTTTCAGAAAATTGTGCTACTTATTATGTAGTCTCAATAAATTACCTTTTTTATAACCAATAAAAATACACCTATGTGGTTTTATAATCAAACATGAAAACAATAGAAATACTTCCTGAAGTTATAATATACAGGTTGGCTTATTATAATAATAATAGGGTATTATAAGATACAATGGACAATAAAGCAATCACAGTTATTGAAATGTGAGAAAATCATCTGTACCGTGTACAGTTGTGGTTTATACTTCTTGAAAGTAACTACGAGTTTCTACCGGATTTATAATAATTATAAATGGACAATTCGTATTACCTATAGGTACTATAGATATTATTATATATTGTGCCCGGATAGGTTTTAGTTTTAAGTAGTGCTGCTCTTGACAAATTGGACAGTGAATATACCAAATAATAATAAATTAAATAAATTTTAATACATTTTTCAGTTGGTATTTATACAAAACTCGCCGTATTCCTTCTAAGTCATTCAAATTCTTATCTAGGATATTTTCAGAAATACACAAAACTTGATTTATCTCGAAATCTCGATTATGCTATAATGTAAGTATGGAGTGCTTAATTGTTGCAAAGAGGTCACACTCCGTTCCTCAAAGTTAGACTTCGAACGACAAGAATTCCTCTTTATTTCCCGTTTATTTTATTCCAAAAGCAATCGAAATTAATAACCTTTTCCCTTTTTCACAGATAACCTCTGGCAATGGATTGATGATTCAGCAACCCAAACCAGAAAACGACTCACGAATTTAAGCCCTCATCTTTAGTAAATACGGCACAAATTGGATTGGCAAAATGGAGAAAACGAAACCTTCGGCGCCCCCTATTCACACGGTTTCGGACAACTATAGTTCAAAGTAAGTGACTTTGTTGATACTGGCGACTGATTTATGAGGTCACGTACTGAGGCCAGATAATATTATAGAGATGTCGTAAGATCGTACATCAATTATTTGCAAAAACAAGTAAAATTTCGAAATTTAAAAAACCCCCGACACATTTATCTTGCGAAAACATTACGATCTAAACTGTAAAACGCGCATAACTTTTGAACGGCTGAACCGATTTTATTCAAACATAGGTAAGAACACTCTCGATACAATCACCTTTCAAACAAAAAAAAACTAAATCAAAATCGGTTCATCCGTTGAGGCGCTATGATGCCACAGACAGACACACAGATACACAGATACACAGATACACAGACACACAGATACACAGCAACACACCTCAAACTTATAACAACCCTCTTTTTCCGTCGGGGGTTAAAAAGGGTTTTGTTAGTAAGCTATAGCTTTTTACCGCAATTTAAATTCGGTCCCGTGATCTATACCGCAAGAAGAAAAAACAATTGAAGAGAACAATCTGTGCCTAACAGTGAAATAACTATCATAATAGGATCAGTACTTCTTTACATTTTTAGTTCAAATTGTTGTCGCCATAATAGTTCAGTCAGGGAAACGAGAAACCCGAAGTCCATAGAAACTTGGGCCTGGCGTTACAGGGCTGGAATTTGGCCATAGAAGAGCACTTCGGAAGGTTTCATGAGCCTAATTTTCACGTCTCCCATCAATGGCCATATTGGTAAAATCTGATAATGTTTTCATTTTAGGTTATTTTTATTAATTGAGTTATTTAATAAAAAACCGGCCAAGGGCGTGCACATTTAGGGTTCCGTACCAATCCGCAAAATTAAGCTGGTTGTAATAGAAAAAAGTAGGGAATTTCATAGAATAAATTTGATATATCAATATATTGATATTTGTTAGTAAAATATACATAATAATAAGCATTATCACCAAATTTCAAGTTCATAGGTCAATGGAAAGTTAAAAAATACTTCAGAACAAAATTTTGTAAAAAAGCTGACTTTGGTGGCTTATCTTATCCCTTTGTTTTCCAGTATTTTTTTAAACAAAATATACAGTGTGTATCTACTCAATGATCTCTAAATTACGATAACTCTGGGACAGGTCTTTTTTTTCCACACCCCACTTTTTGTGTATGGCCACACTCATTTTTTTTTTACTATTTGCATGGCTATGGATCTATAAGATGTTTATACTGTGAAAAGTTGTAGACGGTATCTCCAACCGTTTGGCCGTAAAATACGTGTGACAGACGACGGACAAACGGTCAGACGGACACGTGAGTGTCAGCAATAGGGTTACGTTTTTGAGGCTTTGTTCCCTACGTAAATCTGAAACGCACATGCGTTGTGATGTAGCGCCTGCTATTATAGCAAAGGTCTTATAAAATAATAAATCCCGAGAAATACGGAAAAACAGATTCACTTGCTCACAAAAATACGAAAAGCGAATGACATAATGACAATAATATTACAACTGTGTCATGACAGTTGACAGACGTTACGGGTATTTGCCGTTTACTAGTGCAAACCCTGGTGAAATCGATTTTATCGAATATGTATTTTAATAGTGCTGTTAAAATTCAATTAGATTTCAGTTTTATTTTATTTTACATTGATTTTAATACATATAAAACATTTATAATAAAACAATTATTTATTTGTAAAACTATAGATTTTTACTAAATCGATATCCTTAGGGTACGCTATATTCAGATTCAGTTTCAGATATATTTATTTGCATAAATATAATAATGAGTGGAGGGATTAAAAAAAAAGAAAAGGTGCAAACATGTTTGTTTGTTTTTTGATATTATGCTGGCGTTTGTGAAGTTAGTGACGTATAATGAAATATGTGCTGCATAGGTTTACAAAGGTTATTTAAAACAAAAAATAGAAATATACTTACTTTCTACACTCGACCAATTGTAATTTCAAACTTCTCGTGAAGATTCAATTTATTAGATTTTTTTTTCAAAGGTCTGCAGCCAATATAAAAAATAAATTGCTATCGTAGACGACTAAGTGTCACCTACAATTACATATTATTTCATATTCTGTATCACCCGAAATCAAACCAATAGCAGTGGCCTACAAATAACTAGCTCAAATAAAAATCAAGGTGTGGCCAGTTCAAATCTCTTGAGATCAATCGATCGTTTGAGTAAAGGTCGTCGCTGAAAAAGTTTTTATTAAATTAGGATTTAAGGCTCTGTGGGTAATATACATTGAATAAAGGTTGGACATCGTAAAGTAAGACACGAAAATCTTAGATATAAGAATAAATGTTATAACAATCCCACAGAGTCGTGCAATTTCTATTTGGTTTTAAATTTGGATATTCTTAGTAACAGACATATTTTCTAGATTTATGCCTGCATGGTTTACGGTACTAAGCTTACTCCCTATTATGAACAAATTTAATCAATATACTTCGAAAACATATAATTGTTCTCCTACTTCTATTATACACTAGCTGCCGCCCGCGGCTTCTCCCGCGTGGTATTAGTACTTCGCCCAATATCTTTATAAATTACAGCATATGTGTTATTCTGTATATTTCTGTAAAGTTTCATTAAAATCCGTTCAGTAGTTTTTGCGTGAAAAAGTAACAAACATCGATCCATCCATCCCCACATCCTCACAAACTTTCACGTTTATAATAGAGTAAGAAGTAAGATGTTTGGATGTTTGTCAATCAATTAAACTCTAAAGACTGAGTAGATTTGGACTAATTTGGCAGACGGGTAGACCATAAGCCGAATTAGAACATTGGATATTTCTAGACCAAGGACTTTTTATTTCAGTAGGTTAGTCTTGGACTTTCACAAAAATCAGCGGTTCGGTACTATTTAATATTTACTTAATTCGATTCGATTTATTTTGCGATCTTCAAGCTGGCGAAGCCTCCAGCAAACTATCCCTCAGGGGGGTGACCATAAGCTCTTAGAGTAATATTATTTTGAGTGTGAGACGAAGGGACAGATGTATACAAGTCATATACATCTGTCCCTTACACACACTCAAAATACCCTTACTATAAGTACTTATGGTCACCCTCCAGGAAACACAAATGTGTTACAGTATCCAGAACAAACATTCTACTACAGGTGTACCAATATTACAAAAACGTGTTGCTTGTCACCAGTCTAGACATGTTCCAACACTATCGGCACTTCATCACATAAATCCTCCCTCTATTTTCTGAAGACATATCGAAATAAAATCGGCAAACATATGAAGGGCTAGCTGTTGCCTGAGGCGTCGCGTCGCACGCTTGAAGGTCGCAAATAATCTGCTGTTTCGTACAATTCGTCGAGTTATGCGAACGTAAATGAAATGAACCATTTTTTTTCATATTTCATATCCTTCCCCATGGCAAACATTATCCACTATCTCACACTGATGATAAGCGATGATAAAGCACGCTTGCCTAGACCCTATTCAGTCTTGTCGTAAAGATCACCAGATCGCAGCTATGAAGGAACACACACTCCGGCAGGAAATCCCGTTACTTAGCTGTGCGCTCAATTAAAGTATTGTTAGCTGCGTCTCCAACTTACACCCCTCCAGAAAGCCCGGAGCATGTGATCGAGCCTATATAAGCCAACGCGTAAAGTGCCCAAGGGTCTTGTCGGTTCACACTCCACGTATTTTCCGAACGGATGGTAGAATCACTTAATCATGATCCAGCCATAGTTGTCCCCCAAGCGACGCTTTGAGCCGAGGTTCGACCACATAGGGGATAGCCCTCAGCGTGGTCGCTTAGGTTTAGATTTGTGCCTGGCTGGAGGCTCTAGTTTAGTCTCGACAGAATGGCCTGTTAAAGCAGTAGCCAATCACTCTAATTGAACTGCGAGTGAAACACAAAAAAATATGTCCAAGGCCTTATTCCCGCATCCAGAGACACGCTCTTTGCTAATTATTCCCCTTGATTATGTTCTCTTGATTTTGTAACGTAAATACAAACTTTATTATTTTTGTGATTACTTTTGTCAACTTCGGATGGTTATTTCATTCAATTCCTAAAAGTATGTATTCCCAAAACCTGTTTGTGCGTATAGTTATCGATAACCATAATGTTAATTATGTTCTTTCATTCTCAAAGAAATTAAACATTATCCTGTATTGGGCGAAGGAATCCATCAGAGTTGTGATTTTGAGTTATCAAGCTTTCTTAATTAGATAGGCACAATTACTATGTATGGTATTTGTGTACCTACTTTATCTCTTACGTTTCAGTAAGACTTTCTCAATTTTCCTCTGAAAATCCTGACTTGTAATATTTATAATAAGTGAAAGGCACAGCACGGCTTCTGATTCACGGTTTTCTATTATCATTACGCAAATATGATAGCTCGTATAAATTTAAAGGCAGGCCAGTTATACCTTAAAGGCTCCCGCAGATAGGCCCTAAGAAACAATGCGACAACGATGCGGCAATAAATATTTTCATAGAAATTGTTAACGTATAGAACAATTTCTGTGAAAACTGTAGGAATTACGTATATTTTGCAAGAGCAAAACGATAGCGATTTTTGCGCAATAATTGCTCTTCAATACAAAAGTTTTAGAGTTGTTGGCGGTTTTTTTTTTAAATAAGTGCATTGACCAACAGCGAGCGATAAGGAGCGATTGTGTAGGACTTTCCATTCCTACACTGCGCGTAATTCCGACTTGTATGACATAAAGCGTTTGATCGCTATCGTTTTGCTCTTGTAAAAGATACATAATAAGCCTATGGCTTATCGTATCGTTGTCGCATTATGCATCGCACCTGTCTGTGTGAACCTTAAATTCTCAACTCAGCAGAAATATCAGCATCTTGTTGTCAGCTCACGTACAATCTGCTTAGGACACGTGTCAACAACAATATGCTGAGGACACAAACACCTTTGGCTTTCAGAGTTGTTTGTAGACAACATGGTGAAATTAGTTAACTGTGGGTTAACTGAGTACTAAAATTATACCATAATGTGTTACACGTTTCGAGAGCTTGTGCAGATATCACATTTTTTTTCAACCGAGACTTTTGAGAAATTTTAGATGGAAAAACACATTGCCCGAGGCGGGAATCGAACCCACAACCTCATGTTCAGTAGTAGCGCTTGCAATCACTAAACCACGGGTCACCAATATAGATGATGACGGGGTATGAAACAGCAAATTCTATTTAGTCTGCCGGTTAAATTATAAAAAAATATTGGACACGTATTTTTTCTTTTCCAAATCAATAAAAATTCACCAAGAAAAAGCGCATCAAAATTCGGAAGTGGGGGCTTGTGACGTAACTTCTATGTAGAAAGTGTACGTGAGTAGTACGTAGTGTAAGTGATATTTTAACGCACTGTGTCGTCAACATTTTTTGTTAACGTGACAAAAGAAAAATCGTATCCAATATTTTTTGGAAATCTAACTGTTATCGTCCCTATTACTTCCATTGGGATCAGTTTTGAGGGTTCCGTACCCAAAGGGTAAAAACGGGTCCCTATTACTAGGACTCCGCGGTCCGTCTGTCTATCTATCTGTCACCAAATTTTCATAGAAGATGTATTTCTGTTGCCGCTATAACAACAAATACTAAAAACAGAATAAAATAAATATTTAAGTGGGGCTCCCATACAAAAAACGTGATATTTTTACCGTTTTTTTGCGATAATGTTACGGAAGTACCTATTCGTGCGCGAGTCCGACTCGCACCTGGCCGTTTTTTTTTTGTAATTGATATATATGACCGCCGCTGTCCGCAAGGTTTAAAAACACCTTCCCCCCTCCCTTAAATCGTCACTTATATTTATTTTGTTAATATTTAAATTGTAAACTGAAATATGCAAATATAGTAGTGTACCTATAGTATTAATTAAGAGTTGTATGAGATCATTCGTCCGTTGTCGTAATAACAGTAGTAAAGACAATGCGCCGGATAAATTATTAAAACATGCTGAATTTTTTTCCATTGTGGGTTAAATGAGGACCAATGTGTAAGTAAGCTAATAGAAGCCGATGTGTACTGTCATCTAGTTTTTACCATAAAACGTAAATTGCGTGTAACATAAATAAGATAAGTTTATTAGCCAAATATAAGATAACTTGTATGTGAAAACCAACCAAGTCAAATCTTGAGCTGAAATGTATCCTAAGTTATCTGCTTTATAAAAATAATTCGACTTTTCAAAAAAAAGAAATTTAATTCCAAAATAGTAAAAATTGTTGTATTTTAGATTATTATATGTTCTTGTAAATACATTTCACGATACAGAACTTGGCACCCATTTAGATCTCAATTCTTTTGTCGGCGTAATCAACAACCGCGCATATTCTTAGTATTGAACTTGGCACCCTTTATCACATTTATGTTTTTGATGGGTTATAAAGAACACTGAACATCTCACCTGATGGTAAGATCTGATGTGTTGGACGATGAGGTGCGCTTGTCTAGAAGTAACTTGACTCTTCAGATACTGGGTTATGGAGTTCAGAAAGGCAGTCACTCCATGTATGATGCCTCCATGATGATCGTTATTGTAAATTGCATCATTCTTTGAAAGTATTGTTGTCAAATTCTTTATTATCCATTGTATCTTCCTGACAATAGATTAACTCATCGTAGTTACCTAAACCATGTTCGGTATGACATAAAACAGACGGTAGATTATTGCAACTGATTAAGATTTGATGTACGTAATCCTTAAGTTAGATACCGTAGTTAGGTACAGCCTCTTTTCCTTAATGTTTAGATGCCAATCTTAATTGCTAAAGCTAAACAAGTACAATTTAAAAATACCGACACATTTTGATTTCATGCTTTAAAAACTGCTTAATTTATCTAGTAGTAGACACGTTTCGATCGACAATTTATCGAATACGTAAATATGACACGATATCTTGCGAAAATACCACGATTCAAATAGTAAAACGTCCAATAACTTTTGAACGGCTAAACCGATTTTATCAAACATAGCTAAGAACACACTAGATAAAAATCGATTCATCCATTTAGGAGCTATGATGCAACAGACAGATACACAAATACATACGTCAAACTTATAACACTTTTCTTTTTCCATTGGGGGTTAAAAATTAGTTAACATCATATGAGCAGTGGTGGCTCAGTGGTAACAGTCCCGATTTACGTGTCATAGGTCGTGAGTTCGAACCCAGGCAGGCGCTTTACTTTGTGTAAATTATTTTATCACCACTGCTCTTAAAACGATGAGGGGAAACATCGTGAGGAAGCCGGCATGTCCTAGAACCAAAGATTCGAAGACATGTGTCATCCACCAATCCACATTGGGCCCGCGTGGTGGATTAAGGCCAATTACCTCTCTCATAGAGAGGATTCCTGTGTCCCAGTAATGGGCACATTATAATGCTGATGATGATATGATCTTCTAAGATCTTGGTCAGGGCTTACGAGATATCATGAATCCCTAACCTGTTTTTTACATGCAATAACATTCCATCACACCTGTGGTCCCTGAAGGGCCAGGTGAGGTTACACCCAGCTGATTTCATCAGTCATGTTTAAGTTCCATATACCTTTTATACGGTGAGCCTATTTTCATCAACCGAGACTATTGTGAAATTCCAAATGGAGTAACACTTTGCCCGACCCAGGAATCAAACCCACGACCTCATGCTCAGTAGTAACTTGCAACCACTAGACCAAGGGTCACCAAATGGCGGACCGCGATCCGGATCCGGGCCGCCGACCTATTTTGTGTGGATTTTAAGTAACAGTATAATATAATTCAATTGTGTTACTTGAGTACGAAAATTGAGAATGTCGACGAAATCCTCAGCAATAATTAACTCTCTGTGATTTATCAATGCAATAGTTCCTGTTTTATTTATTATGCATGCATTAACTGCACCCAAATAATAGACGTTCACTTAGTTTTTGTGTGTCATTAAAGGTTAAGTTGTCAATAACATTATTTCTAAATACCAAGAAATTACAATACAAAATAATATATAACTACAGTAGTGTCAAATTTTTGTTTATTTATCTTTTAAAACAAGCTCATTTATCCTTCGCGAAATATTGCAATCGACATCTTCTTGGGTCGTCGGACACATCCACATCAATAAGTGATGTACCCAAGAAGATAGGTAGGGCCGGCTTTTTTTTTTCTTAACTTTGTATAGATTCTTTCACCGATTATTTTGTGAATGTGTGAACATTGTAGGCCTTCTAGATCTTAGTTAACATTTGTTAACTTTGTTATATATTATATAAACTTTTTTTTTAATGCCTTACGACTTATTGTCGGGCCTACGTTGTCCCCCTATAGTACTAATGCTGTAACATGCGAGATATTGTAAAACCAAACCATTTTTAAAAGAGTAACCATGGAGTTTCTTGCCGGTTCTTCTCCATAGGAAACGACCAACCCGAACCGTGCACCTTTTGTCGACGTTTTATAAGTGCCCATGTAGGCCTATGTAAAATAAAAATAAATTGATTTTGATTTTGCCGCTCATATTTAACTATCTGTATCCTGATGGTGAATGGAGCAATAAAGCTGCAAATGGTTTCGGGAGTACTAAAGCGACTCTCCAAATGGAAATTACCGATTTCTAAGAAATAGTTTCAAAACACAAAAATATGGAAGTTTCTCGAAGGAAGAGTTTTGGATAAAATGTGTGTATATTTTCGTTTTTTTTCGTCATTGATATTGTGTCTATATTTACATAATATTTAAGTGTATTCATTGAATTTTAACATAATAATACACGTGATGATGGCTTGGGAGGTAGTTGGCTTTAAAAGTTACGGACAGCGACGGTCATATTATTTTAAAGAAACGGGCCCCAAAAGAAAGAAATTGCTGACTCCTGCACTAGACCAAAAAGACAGTCACCGCAGTATCTATTTTTTTTCATCAATTATTTTTGTCTCTGTCACCTCTGACCTAGACTAGAGTCAAGAGCAAACACCCATATTAGAAGCCTTTTATTCTCACATACGTTGTACGTTCATCTATGTATCAACTCGGGCATACAATAAAATATAGCAGGTTACTAGTTCAAGGTCAACAGATGTCACAGCAACAAATTGATCTTATTTGGCATGTACAATTTGCGCGCCATTATGGACAGCTGATGTGTGATATTGATTGATCAGGAAATACATTGTATGGAGACCTTTGTGATATTCATTGACAATAAGGCAGGAAGACTGGAAGGCTGAGAGAGACCACAGAGCTTGGATAAATAGCCACTATTTATATTGCTGGCACCACTATAAACGGCAGCAGTTGTGGCGCGGAAATTGTATTCAGCACAAAATTTCTGTCATAGCCTGCCTTCAAAACTGTCAGTTTCAGTTTATTAACCGACTTCCCAAAAAGGAGGAGGTTCTATGTTCGACATTATGTATGTTTTTTTTTGTGTATTTTCACCGATATCTCCGTCAATTGTGGACCGATTTTGAAAATTCTTTTTTTGTTTGGAAAAGTATGTTTCGGAATTGGTCCCATTTTAATAAGGCGAAGATCTGATCAAGAAATTCGAAGATGTACAACGAAACTCTTCAATAAATAACGGCATATATCGGGATCGCTGCAATCGCATGTCTGTGTATTGTTCATACCATTTCATAACATAACATCACGCCAGTACGCTCTTAAGGGGTACGCGGATCTCTCACTTCTGGCGTTATAGGTACCTTACTAAACAACTTGCCTATTAGGTAGATACAACTAAAAAGTGAAAAATAAAATTTGCAAAAGAATACTACCGACTTCCAAATAAAAAACTACAATGTGAAAAATAATTTAATTTTTGGAAGTCGGAATTCATACGACAAAAATTTGGTACCTACAAAAGACACCGACTTCCAAAAATTTAATTATTTCTCACTTTGTAGTTTTTATTTAGAAGTTGGTAGTATATTTTAGCAAACAATTTTTTTTAGGTTTTTTCAGAAGTTCGAGTCACAGAAAATGAGAGTAAGCGATGGCAACCTTGGTTTTATACAAGTTTTTATTAAACTTGCGTGTATTTGGGTAATATGTGTGTTTGGGTCAAATTTTGCAACTGAATTTTAAAGCAGCTGTCCTCCACAAATTAAGATGAAATTTTGCATACACGTTTAGTTTGGATGACAATGCATGGTTAGGTAAGTGACGTCATTCTAAATCCAATATGGCGGACGGCCCAAGTTGGCGGACTAGTTCTTTTTTGTGCACTGCCAGGGGTATCAAATGAAAAGGTTTGCTGAGAAGATTACGAAATAAGCTTGATTTAAAAAAAATGGATAATTTTATTTTAAAATTTTGTCTAAAAGCTTTTTTGGCAAATAAAAATACAAAATTAAATGCTATCTGCCCTTATATTGCCAATGTTATACGGTGAAGGCTGCAATAGCTGTGACGCAGCTATCAATGTTTGCATTAAACGTGTTGTCACCTTTAGCAGCAGTTGCCCAGAACTCTGTGGTGGCCCAGTGGCTAAGACCTCGCCTCTTGTGCTTGAGATCGTGGGTTCAAAACCTGGCAAGTACCAATGTGACTTTTTCAATTCATATTATGTACTTTCTAAATTTATCTTGGACATCGCTGACAACGGTGAAGAAAAGCGTCGTGTGGAAACTTGGACTTTATAATTAGGTAGAATTTTGTAAGTTCTCCACTGGTGTAATTGCTGCAAACAAACAAAAAATCATGCTTGTTAGGAGAGTCCTTTGACCAAGAGCAGGGCAATAAAGATATTTTATTAAATTGTCGATAAAAAAAAAGAAAAGACACTGGTTGAAGCCAAAGATCAATTGATTAGATCCGTTTCTTTAATAACTATAAATGAATCATTTATTTATTTATGTGGCATTATTTTGCCTCCGTTTTAATTCATTATATAAACCTACACCATGTATCTCCACATTTAAATCACTAGGATCGTATAATACCATCAACTTACCTACATAATTCAAAGTCATACGTAATGAAACTGCCATTACACACTGGTATGTTTTAATAAATCAATGGCATAATATTTCCATTACATTACTTAGTTTTATATTATTTTGTTAGCAGCGTTTTATTAACTCAAAATGACATTATTAGAAAATTTGCTTTTATAGTACTTGTGTGAAAGCCGAAAATTATCTGACGGGTAAGTAGTTAAGTACTACCGAGATAATATCCTATGGGCACGGGGTCCAAGCGCAAAGAAAGAAAATTTGGTTCAAATAAATGTCACTAGATGGCGCGATATGCATCGATTTGTTATTGAATTGTGTGTAAATTAATATTTTCTAGAATTGATTATTAAAATTTTAATCAACTCTCCTAAATTATGGAATATTGGGCTCTAAATTCATATTTCAAAGATTATTGAACGGATCGTTTAAAATTGATTCCAATAGATGGTGCGGTTTAAAATTTCTGAGGCATGCCACTCGATTTCTTAAATTTATATTGTAACACATTTTAATACAACGAAACTATGAAACAAATCGGCACTGTATTTAAAGAAAAATAATCACGATCCGAAAAAAACCCTTTTACGCTGCTATAAGCATCTATAGCCGAGGAACGGAACCGAATGCGATCGAAGTTCTTATAAAAATAATCAACTTAATCAGATGATAAACGCTAATTACGTCGGCACGGTTTATTTGTATGGGTGAGGCATCTGTATGCTAGTATTATATTATCTGTGCTAGTTCATTTCATGGTCCACGTCATGGTTCATGGTCTACCCGTGTTTTTAACACACAAATTCGTTCAGCCGTAGATACTTGATTAATAAACAAACATCAGACTATCAAACCAACAGGCTTTTTAATATTAGTAAGATGTAACAATATAAAATTAACTAGGGACCGATTTTTCAATATTCAGAAAGTTTTATTTGCAGATTAATAACAACCGTTTGAGCGCTTTTGTACTGAAAATATGTCAATCCACCAATTTATGCCACAAGAATAAGTTGTCTGGCTATTGAAAAATCAGCCAGCAAATCTTACTAATATTATAAATGTGGAAGTTTGGATGGATGTATGTTTGTTACTCATTCACGCCAGAACGGCTGAACGGATCTGGATAAAATTTGACACAGAGATAGATTATAGTCTGTAGATTATATCCCGGTATAATGTTACTTTCGGATGATAAAACACTTTTCACGCGAGCGAAGCCGCTTACTAAGCTAGTACTCACCTTTGCATATTAAAAAAGAGGGCATTGTTTGCTCTCTTTTCAAGAGAATCCCTTCCTACGATGTACACTGTTTTCCTCCATACAAATAAAGTATTTAAACACGTGATAACACGTTCATATTACTATTAACTACCCTGCGGCAATAATAAAAGAAAACCGAGAAAAAGTGAGACCTCGCTTACGGAGGATTCCGTTTCTGATCTCATGGTAAGAACAATATTTATCAATTAACAAAATAAATCTTTATTTTTTTAAGTGCAAAACTAAGTTTGTCAGTGGCGTTTTTTCGGTCCTCTAAAGTGCAGGCACTTGGGGCACTGCATCATGTGTTTATATAATGCTACAATTGGTGTGGCCACCTACTGGTGCCAAAATATTCATAGAAAAAACTCTTCATCGTTACAGCGTCTATTAATAAGCCTAATTGGCTTTCTTGTTGAGTGTTAATAGCATTGATAGTTCTTGTTATAAGCGGCTTTGATAGACAGATCGACAAACAAAGTCGCTGAATAATGGTTTCATCTTTTACGATTTTGTTGCAACAACCTAAAAAACAAGTACAAAAATACAACGTAAGTATCGCAAAAATGCTCAGTGAAATGAAGCAAGCGATTTGAGATTTAATATTAACCACATTAAAATTTTCTTTTGTGATATTGGAATGTTCGTCATTCGTTTCAATATTATTTGATTTTGGTTACAGAATTTCACTAGAATATCTTCGTGATTACCCGAGACCAGTTTTTTGAGCTAGATAACAGAGCTTAAGGCCTTAGAAATATGAATAGATGCCTCGCATTATTTTCAGTTAATCTTAAAAGTTCTGTTCTTTCTACCATGTTATAAATTTCCTGAAAAAATATTTTATGAATGACTTAGTTTAATATTCATGTCCCTATCAGATGATAACAGAGCAGATGTCTAACAGAACCAAACAAACTCATTTGGCAAATAAGTGGTGGCAAAATAGTTACTATAACCTATACGCATACTTTCTCCATTCATATTTTAGTGTTTCTTTTTTATTCTACTGTCAAATGACATGTCGTCGTGCGTATAGGTACGCATACTTTCTCCATTCATATTTTAGTGTTTCTTTTTGTTCGTTCCATTTTAAGGGTTCCGTACCCAAAGGGTAAAAACGGGACCCTATTACTAAGACTCCGCGGTCAGTCTGTCTGTCTGTCACCAGGCTGTATCTCATGAACCGTGATAGCTAGATAGTTGAAATTTCCACAGATGAAGTATTTCTGTTGCCGCTATAACAACAAATACTAAAAACAGAATAAAATAAATATATAAGGGGGGCTCCCATACAACAAACCTGATTTTTTGCCGTTTTTTTGCGATAAAGGTACGGAACCATACGTGCGCGGGTCCGACTCGCACTTGGCCGGTTTTTATGGTATATATGCCTCGTATGGTAATGTTATTTCTCCGGCTCATATTCAACTCATTTTCTTTCTTTCTTATTTTAACCTATTATAGGGTTAAAATTATTAATTCAGTTAGACTGGAAGCCGACCCCAACATAATTGAGAAAA
Organism: Orthosia cruda; assembly: GCA_964057195.1. NCBI lineage: Eukaryota > Metazoa > Arthropoda > Insecta > Lepidoptera > Noctuidae > Orthosia > Orthosia cruda. The sequence continues at coordinate 35,223,217 of OZ059838.1, forward strand.
GGCTAGGCAGATGATGATGATAGGGTTAAAATTCATCAGTATAATCGAAATGAGGATTTTAATTCAACTGGACGATATTATAACTTTTATTACTCATAATTTACCGATACAAACAAAGCCTTTTAAAACCCCATCAATATGCAAATAAGAAAGCATTATTATACCACGTGTAGAAATAAAATAACAAAATCAATGAACACCGCCTTCCATTGCATGATGCAATGGCAAATAAGTATTTCATCAAGACTTCGATTGACGCCTGAACATTGGGGTTAATACATTGTGATTCCTGTCAATAAGCTAAGTATCTAATATATTGTGCTGGTTATATTCGAGAGACAGCACTTGGCCAGCGAGAACGAATTGATATGCCAGCGTGGTATAGTCGTGCTTTAAAAATGTATGGAGATTTTTGTGATCAAGTGACTAATTTTTGCGGACTGGGGTAAGAAAATTGTACGTATGTTTTTTTGACCGGTTTTTTGTGCAATATTGGTTGTTGACCCGGGTTGGCACCCGATTTTTGACTGTACTGTTGTGTGGCTATCCAGATCAATAGCCAGTTTTAACACGTGCTCGTATGCCCAAGACTTTGTCCAGCATTGGATGGTTATCCAGATCAATACCCAGTTATAAGGCACGGTCGGCCGTGTCGGTAACCGGGTATTCGTGAGCGATTGTCCAGACTGACCCCGTGTTTCTGAGTGTTAATGCAATTTATTCTACCGTCAAATGACCTGTCAACCTACGTCATTGATTGTTAGTTGTTCAACAACTTAAGATATTTCAGTTGATCAAGGTTTGTTTTGTCAGTTGTTTGTTGTTAGGCAGCTGATGGCAGATTCAGAAACCACTACCGAAAACATCGACTTTTTAAAGTCAAGAAAAGGCAAAGTCAAAATAGCTATTTATGCAACTGTTACGTTATGGACGGTCTTTTAATACGAGTGCCATTTTTCGGTACAAGCGTAGCGCGTACCGAAATAGGTGGGCACGAGTTATTAAAAGACCAATAACGTACAGTTGCATACAAGATTTTATCTACGAAGGAAGGAATAAAACACAGATATAGACAAATAAGTATTTCAGGCAGTGTGATTAAGTATTTCATTTCTCTTACATGTCGCATGAAAAATTTTCGCGCGTCCACTTTATTTTTTTTATTTTTTATTTATTCTTTATTAGGTATAAGGCAAAGATCTTATAGCCGCAACAGCCAAATAGTATACGATACTTTTTTTCTAAACTTGTTCCAATTTTAAAAACATCATTTACATTGTCTCGATTTCGAAGTAATATTCTAGGTACCTGGCTGTATGTTCAGAATGTCTTTGCTTGTGTTTTAGAATTTATGATGATTCGCATAATGCAACCCGATGTCGTTATGGGTATCATAATGAAACCGCTGTCAATTTTGTAATTCGAATATAACGAAACCGAAGTAGATAAATATTTATTTCAACTAGGCCATTAAGCGGCACTTGCCGGCGGCCTTGAGGCCACTGAACATGAACAACTAAAATTTACAAGTAATAATCACTGATTCTACCGTCTATTCGGAAAAGTAGCTTGTTATGGAGATGAACGGACGAGATACTCCACACTTATACTTTAAAAAAAAAAGTTTTCACTATATTTTCATACATACATTATGTCATAAACGTGAGGACGATGTACCCAGAATAGCACTACATACTATATTACGTATAGGTTTAAAGTATTAACAGGTAAATTCATTTATTTGATAAACAGGAACATGGTTCTCACATACTTACAAATATTGCAAGCATAGATAAAATACCCAATTTAACAACAATGGAACGGTGTAAGAGTCAATTTCTTAAACAAAAAAAAAGGAATACAATAACTATGAATAGGTATATAAATTACCAAATTTTATTTGCCCTAATGATTGCCCTAAGGAGCAGGACCAGCATGTTTCCAAGCATTCTTATCTTGAATAATTTGTGCATGTTTACAAAGTGTGCTTTTCACAAAGGCTTATTTTTTTTTCATTTAGTTTTATATATCACAAGGTATTTTGTTATAGAATTTAACACAGTACCCCATGAAAAATGTATCATCTATAAGATGGTTGATCTAACTAATCTTTATTTATAGTATTGCAATTGTGATTAAAATGTGGTTTCTAGGAATTTCATTTTATTTTCTTGAAAATGTAATTTCTAAGTAGGTTAGCAATGAAGTTCTTTAACTTCAAAAAGTTTAAACATTAAATAAAAAAAAAGTTGGTACTACAAAACATTGTTCATTAATATGATTTTATTCCTAATTTATTTTTCCTTCTCCGTTGATAGTTTTATTTTACTCAATTATCTTAATGACACATGTTATTCTCTTTGCTTAACCTCAACATAGAATTTAAATTGCCGTATAAAAAGATAATCTAAATGCTAGATTATGAATTTATGTACAGCCTTGTCCTACATTTCTATTAGTATAATTATTTTGTTTTTGTCTTACAGAATCGAGCTAGCATACAATGGATCCAGAGAAGACTTGGATCCCTACATTCCCTCGCAACACAGACCGATAGCGTCGAATACATCGTAAGTATTATTAATATTAGTTTTTAACCTTTCAGCTCCATATTTTATAGGTCATAAAAAATAACTCCGTCTATCTACACCCTAAATGCGTAACTCAAAGAAAGCGCGTGTCTTTTGCATCATTGATTTAAATGTTTAAAAAATCGTCTACTTGACAGCGTACAACACGCAATAAATACTGTTCAATTGTCTAAATGAAAGCGTCCGCGTGCTTTGATCTTTCATCAGATTTACGCAATTAGGAAGTTGGTTTATTAGTATCTATACGAATTCTTTTATGGACTTCGAGCTTTTTCATACTCAATACATTGTTAAATATGACATTTATAAGTATCTTAAGCTAAGGGCCGATTTCTGAATTGAGTATTTGAGATTAAGAACGTGTCAAACCCTACTTTAGTGCCAAATTTTGACAGGTTTTCAGGCTAAAGTAAAGTTTGACAAATACTCAAATCGTTCTTAACCTCAAATACTCAGACCAGAAATTGACCATAAGCCAATCAGAAAACTTGTTATTAAGACAGAATGCCTAGAAGACGTCGGATGTTCAACAGTATCTTTATTCGTTTAAATTATTTTATAAATCAACTTGCTTCAAACAATGCATTGCCTTGTTATCACTTCACCACCCTTGTACAATATCACTCCTCACAAAGTCCACTCATTTTTTCTTTGGCCTTCACTCTCTCGCTCTCCACCCATCCACATTTATATTCATAACTCTTTTAGTATCATACGCAACATCCCTTCTCATCACATGACCATACCAGGACAAACAGTTTCCTTTCAAGTTTTCTGTCACTGGCCCCACTTTCAAACTTCCTCTAATATACTTATTTCTCATTTCTTCCATTCTCGTCATTCCGCACATCCATCTCAACATTCTCATCTCCGCTCCATGCATTCTCTTTTCATCTATCTTTTTCACAGCCCAACATTCTGATCCACTAATCACGGACTTGTAGATTTTCCCCTTTTACTTGTGGGGCGTACAACACGCAATAAATACTGTTCAATTGTGTTGTGGGGCATCCGTGGGTCGCAAGTTGTTAAAGTGACCTGTCGCCATTTCTTCCATCCTGCATTGATCTCTGTCTACCTCGCCATCTCCTTAGACACGCTACCCTTTTGTACCTTTGAGCATGAAGTATAAATAAATAACTACCTTGATTTGGTTTAATATTTTGCATGCCTAGATTGAGAGAACTACGCTTTCAGTAAACATCTCATGACTACTTTTGTTAGATGGTCTTACATGTAAAAACAAATGTAGAAGTGTTAATCAAACAATTTATAAAAACACATCTCGAAATTTATTCATGTGTACTTTGTTCAGCAATAAAGTTTTGAAATTGGTTTCTGAGAAAAATCACTGTGAAAGATGAGCGAAAATTTTCCAACGTAGTATCTAACAAGAATTTCTTTTACAAACTTCTGTAAATTATCCGCACCGTGTTCAGCATTAAAGATTTTAAAGTAGTTCTGAGTAAAATCCCTTTTAAAGAAGATTGATGTGTTTTTACCTCCTTAGCAACGATAATTCCTTGATATTTTATTCAGAAGGCCTATTAAGGCCTATCAAGATTGTGAATTCATCTGAAAACGCTTTGACGCTTCGTTTTTTCAGTTCAAGAAACAATCTTGATGGTCCAATAAGTCTATCCTATGTAATTAAGGAAACGACGGTCCAGGATTACGAAAGTCAGATATTGTACACTATGTAGAGCAGATACAGAAATACAACTTTTTGAACGAAGTTGTAAATTATTTGATTCAAATGAACAACGAGTAGGTACTGTTCAAAGTTTATGTCTATAAAAGTTGTTTTTGATTGCAAGAAGGCCGTAAATCTGAAAACTGTTTCTCATTAATTTACTACAGCAGTTTTAACATTAATTCGATACTTACTCAGTCATATCCTGAAAACTAATTCAAATACAAATTAAAATATAATACTGGTAATATCTTGTTTTTTGCGTAAGAGCCTCTATACAAAGCGGCGTGTTATCAGCAATAACGATTACCAAAAGTCCAAAATGTTAAGGATTTGTCGCGGCCACATTTAAGGCTGAGGCCCCATTAGTGCCTTGCGTTGTTTCGTCGCAACGGATCAACGCATTGCATGCCATACCTGCGAGCTGCGTTGCGACTACGCACGACGTCGCAACGCAAGAGGGCGACGCACAGCATCTCAGTGTGGATTTCAGATTCGAAAATGGATCGGCACAAACACTGTCCGTCGTCGAACTGGAACTCCGACAGCGCAGAGCACATATTAATATAAAACAGAACATCACCCTCCCCCCGCTTCGTCTCTCGTCCGTCGATCTGTTGAAACGTCGTGTGCAACAACGCAACGCATAATGTGGCATGTCACTAAGAATATAATTTTAAACCGACGCAGCGTTGATGCTGCGACGACGCAACGCACTAATAAGGCCTCAGCCTAGACTTTTTGACAATGATAGCTGATGAATGTCGCTTTGTCGAAGCCATTAATGTAATAACCGAACCTTTTGTAATTATCTTCTACGTAAAAGACCTTAGATAGGAAATTGGAGATAGGAATACCTTTCCACTGCGTTATCCTCATAAACTTTTACTATTTAACGTTCGTAATCTAGGAGCAATAAAAATATATTATCCGGCTTTGTACACAGACTACAAATATTGTCTAAAATAGAACCAGAAGAGATAAAATCTGGAGCTATGTCTTACTGAGACATGAACCGAGATTGTAGAGGACAGTCTGTCAAGGTGGGTATCCACTATGTTCGCAATCCACTTGCGCTCCGAGCTCCTGAAAATGCTCCACACGGTAGATAAGTTGGCGAACGTTCCGCGCTACAAGTTCATTTTTTAAGTAATTATTTATATATTCTGTCATTTCCTTCACTCAACTTAACCTCGACTCAGCTTCTGCTACAGCTTGTTATGTATTAACATATATATCAATTAAACCTTTCTGCTGCCATAGTGACTGAGATGGAGTGGACTTTTTCTTAAAATATAAAAAGAAAACTCTATAGAAAATTTTAATAAAGAATAATAGTGTAAAGATTTTTGTAAATAAGAGTGTTACAAATTTGAATGAACATGCTTATCAAAGTGTAGTATCATGACTATTTTATAATAAATGAGACTTTTGTATAAAATTGTTTGTTAAACATTTAAAAATCTAAATCATGGGTCTTCATTTCCACTATGTCCCACTTGTGGGCAAAGAACTCCCACTAACTTTGCCACATACGCCTGCTATTCTCAATCTCATTTTTTCTTTCCTTCTTTTAATTAGACTTTTTACAATGGTTTTCAATCATCTTTATAGCCCTTTGCTAAGAATAGTTACAGCACTGATAACAAAATTTGTGCCACATGTTAAATTTAGTCTTGTTATACTTATTTTATTTATTTTTTACCTTTGTTTAGATTCTTTTACCGATTTTTTTGTGAATGTGTGAACATTGTAGGCCTTCTAGATGCTTGTTAACATTTGTTATTTTTTTTTAATATAATATATAATCTTTTTATTTTATTTTTTTAGTTTCTTACGACTTATTGACATAAGTCGCGCCTACGTAGTCCCCCCATATCTAAGTACTAATGCTGTAACATGGAAATATTGTAAAACCAAACCATTTTTAAAAGAGTGACCATGGAGTTTCTTGCCGGTTCTTCTCCATAGGAAACGACCAACCCGAACCGTGCACCTTTTGTCGACGTTTTATAAGTGCTTATGTAGGCCTACGTGAAATAAAAAAAATAATGATTTTGATTTTGATTGTAAGCCAGTCCTTCCAGTAAGAGTTAAGTTGGGTATCGCATACACGTATTTTCTTAGATAATTTCATGTATCGGACGAATGGCATCGCATTGCATCCATGTGTAAGCACTTGCAATTTAAATAGCCTGTCTGTCTGATATAATTCGAATCGCTTCGAGAAATCACGAAGGTCGCTGTAAGAAGAGCAGTTAACGCATTTTTCTCAAACATGCTTGGAAATTTGAGCATTATTTTGACAACCTTCTTCGAGATAAATCGAAATTGCTGTAGTGGCCAATGTAGCCAGCTGTATGAAAATCCATATCTGTCGTGGTTTAGCGGCTAGATAAAGTACATAGTTAACTCATGTCTGTCATGTAATTTAAAATGGAACGATCTTTTACTCCGAAACATGGCAACCTAGGAGGGATTTTATTTAAATTTCGAACTGGCTTGCAAATAGAAAGCTGTTTATTGAAAAATAAACAAATGAACGCGGGAAAAATTGCCTGAACTTTTGTCACATAAATAAACCTAATAATACCTAAACTAAGCGAGTAATGACTCATCTAAGTTATCAGAATACATCATCTTCTCATCAAAACTGGTTTCCTTAGATAACAAGGGTCACGGAACTATTGTTTCATCAGACAAGCGGTATTAAGTGTTAATGACTTGTGGCATTTGCCGATTTTAACACTGATAACATAAATCTAAACTGTGGGATTCATAGTGTTATGTAAAGTTAATATGTTTTTGTTTACTTATGTAATAACTATGATAGTAAAATTTTGTCAAAAAGTGAAACTTTTACTAGCACTATATATTATGTCTGTTTTATAGTCAAATGTGTAACATTTTCTACTTTAATCTAGATTTGTCAATAAGTGAAACTTTGGGAAATATCAGTGGGATGAGGCATCTATATGCTAGTACTAGCTGACCCTCGGGGCTTCGCTCCCGTCAACTGGCTACCTACCTATCCTGCCTGCCCTGGCTACCATGGCTACCCTGGCTACCCTGCCCCAAACCTGGCTACCCTGGCTACCTTGCCCCTATCCTGGCTTCCCTGGCTACCATGGCTACCCTGGCCACCCTGGCTACCATGGCTACCATGGCTACCCTGGCTACACTGCCCCAAACCTGGCTACCCTGGCTACCATGGCTACTCTGGCTACCCTGGCCACCTTAACTACCCTGGCTACCCTGGCTACTCTGGCTAACTTGCCCCAACTCTGCCTACCCTGGCTTCCCTAGCCACCCTGTCTACCCTGGCTTCCCTGGCTACCCTGGCTACCCTGCCCAAACCTGGCTACCCTGGCTACCATGGCTAGCCTGGCTACTCTGGCTACCCTGGACACCCTGCCTACCCTGGCTTCCCTGGCTGCTCTGGCTACTCTGGCTACCCTGGCTACCCTGGCTACCCTGCCCCAAACCTGGCTACCCTGGCTACCATCGCTACCCTGGCTACACTGGCTACCCTGGCCACCCTGGCTACCTTGGCTTCCCTGGCTTCCCTGGCTACTCTGGATACTCTGGTTACCCTGCCTACCATGCCCCTACCCTGGCTACCCTGGCCATCCTGGCTACCCTGGCTTCCTTGGTTACTCTGGCTACCCTGGCTACCATAGCTACCCTGGCTACTCTGGCTACCCTGGCTTCCCTGGCTACTCTGTCTACCCTGGCTACCATGTCCCTACCATACCTACCCTGGCTACCATGGCTACCCTGGCTTCTATGGTTACTCTGGCTACCCTGGCTACCCTGGCTACGCTGGCTTCCCTGGCTACTCTGGCTACTCGGGCTACTCTGGCTACCCTGCCTACCCTGCCTACCCTGGCTACCGTGCCCAAAACCTGCCTACCCTGGCTACCATGGCTACCCTGCCCAAAATCTGCCTACCTTGGCTACCCTGCCCAAAACCTGCGTACTGGCTATCCTGGCTACCCTACCTACCCTGGATACCCTGCCTACCTACCTACAATTTTTTATCTATCATCAATAGTTTCCTCAGCGCACGCCAAATAATGTATTTTACAGGCAACATTTTGCTACCTTGGGTTACATTATTGCAATTTTCATAAGAATCTCTATTTTTTTTGGAAATATATTATAGCCTATGACACTCAGGAATAATGTAGCTTTCTACTGGTAAAAAATGTTCAAAGTCGGTTCAGTAGATCCAGAGATTACCCCTTACAACGTCACAAACTCACAAACTTTACCTCTTTATAATATTAGTATAGAATATATTATCTGTGGCAATATAGACTAGTTCCTATATTAATTTAATTTAATGATATTTTTACAGCTTTGATTACTAATTTTCTAGTCATTCAACGCATAATAAAGATCTTATCAGTTCCTAAGTATGTTGTGAAATCTCATATTATCATTGGATACAACAGGCAATCAAAACACTTGACATAAGATTTGGCAATAGATTAAACTGAAGTACCCGAAACCGATAGATAGATACCTAATCTTGAAACTTGTGAAGCCCTGATTTGTAGACATCGCCCTATAATGTCTATCAAAATGCTAAACTATCATAATTCATAATTCATAATAATTCATAATTCATTTATTCACATATAAATAGAGTAATTACATACGTTGGTTTGTTATGTTACATCATTGAATCTTATATTCTATTTAGCCTATGTATGGCATGTGAAATTATTTATTCATGCAAAGATATATAAAAATCGTGGGTAATTAACAATAATAATTCAGTCCTATTGTCTCTGAAATTCGGCGTGCATAATGTCAATTAAATATTACTTGGTTAAATACAGTGCGATATAGATTATTAGTCAGTTATATTATAACGTTAAATAGTGTCATTTATATAATATATTATTTAACAGTCAAATAAAAATATTAGGTTCGATGACACACTTTTACACACAAACTCATCATTGCATGTGCATATATTATTCTTGAAACCATTCATTTATAGAGTAAATCATTTTTTTTAGGAGTATCTCTTTAAGCACTTTTTTAAACTTTGGTAGAGGAAGATCTTGTATGATTGTTTGTAACCTATTATAAATTTTAACACACATAGCTGAACAATTTTTATTAAACACAGCAGTCTTTGGTACAAATTCTAACACCAGTCGCTGACCATGTCTTGAACTACGTGGGTATTTATTATCACGTGCATAAATGTCACAAGCTTTCACAAATAGGTTAGGATTAGATTTTACAAATACACAAATTTCAAAAATATACATGCTTGGTAAGGGTAATATTTTGAGTTTTTTAAAGTACGGTTTACAGGACTCATATGGAGGAATGCCAACAATGGCTCTTATGCAGCGTTTTTGAGATAAAAATGCCCGCTGGGAGTCTGTTGAGTTTCCCCATAATATCAACCCATATCGTAACACGGAAGCTACATAACCATGATATGCTAACAATACCGTATGTTGAGCTGACGTAGTTCTAAGTTTATTTAAAACATATACAAAAGAGTTAACTTTCTTGCAGACTTCATCAACATGTGCTTTCCAATCTAGGTACTTGTCCATGGTGAATCCTAGAAATCTTACATTGGTAGTTTCATTGATTTGTGTACCGTCATATGAGACATGCCTAGGAATGATCTTAGATCCACGGGTTTGAAATTGCATAAAAGTCGTCTTACTAATATTTACGTGTAAATTGTTCCTTACCAACCACCCTATAACCAAGTCTATAGTGTTATTAATTTCAATGTCAAAATCATTATTAATTAAATTGTCATTTGTCAATATGATAGATATGTCATCTGCGAATAATATACATTTATTGGTAATAATGTCAGGTAGGTCATTAATATAGATAATAAAAAGAGGCGGTCCGAGGATACTTCCTTGCGGAACGCCGTAACCATTAACAAGATACTTAGACCTCTCTTGTTTTACCATTGCATTTTGTTCACAAGATATTTCGACACATTGTTCACGATTGTCTAAGTATTGTTCTATCCATCCCAACGCTGGGCCTCTAATACCATAATTCTCCAATTTATCTAGAAGCAGGTCATGAGAAACGAAGTCAAATGCCTTTGACATGTCAAAAAATATCACCATTGTCTGCTTTTTCTTATCAACATTTACTAATATATTGTGCACTAGATCAAATGCGGCAAGTGTAGTTGATTTTCGTTTTTGAAAGCCATATTGTTCCTTTTTTATTATTTGAAACTTATCTATATACGATGATAATCTTCTATGCATGGCCTTTTCAAATATTTTAGAGATGATAGGAATTAGAGTTATGGGTCTATAGTTGCTCATTTCTGTTTTATCTCCTTTTTTATGCAATGGCTTTACTACTGATTTCTTTAATCGGCTAGGAAAACTCCCTTGCTCGAAGGATAAATTTATTAGGTATCCTAACACGGGAACAATACTAACGATGCTTTTTTTCAAAACGTTAGTTGTGATACTATCATAACCAACAGAACTGGTATTATTTAAGGACATAATTATATTTGCAACTTCAATGTCTTCTACTGGTGTGAGAAATATACTATTGTTTGTACGGTTTTTATTTGTGTTTTGCAAGTTACCATTATCGCTGTTTGATAGTTGTATTAAGTAGTTATTAAATTTGTTTGCTATTTCATACGGACTAGTTATCGTACCATTGTCAGTTTTTATATTCTCTACAAATTCTTGACGGGTATTACTTCCTGTATCATCGTTTATAACTTTCCAGGCCGCTTTGCAGACATTGTTTGATTTGGTTATAAAATTGTCATTAGTAATTCTTTGTGACTTTAATATACAGCGCCGCAACAAATTCGAATAAGTGTGATACGTAGCTTTATGATCTTTTGTTCGTTTGTGGTAAAATTTAAATCTTAGATGTCTTTTGGTTTTACAGCTAAGTCGTAATCCTTTAGTAATCCACTTTATATCACGATACTTTGTGGTAATCATTTTTTTAATCAGTGGGAAACATAATTCAAAAAACAAACATAACTCATCATGAAAAATATTAAAGGCTAAATTCAGATTAGATTCTTTGTACACATTATCAAATGTTAAGCTTTCCAAACTTTCCCGAAATTTCCGAATATTATCCTGACTAAAATCTCTCCTCATTATATAATATTTTGACGACTGAAATATTTTGGTTTTTATTGTCAAGTCCAACATCTGTGCTGTGTCGTGATCGGATAGTCCCAGTTTCAATATTTTACCAGATGCTTTCTTATCGTTACTAATTACATGATCTATGCAGGTATTTAGTCTTGTTGGCTCATTAATATGTAATGTCAGATCATAATTTTGTATAATGTCATAAAAACAATTTACAGTTTTGCATTTCTTAAGTGTGTTAATATTAAAATCGCCTGCGAGTACAATCTTGTGTCTGCTGTATTTACTGTTAAACAATAATTTATATAATAGCGTGTCAAAATACTTCAAAAATAACTCAACATTTGATTGAGGTGTACGATAAATACATATTATTACAATCTTTAAAGTTGGCACCTCAATCCCGCAGCATTCGAAGACCATTTCCCGAGCAAATTTTTGTATAATATTTAATTCGTTGTACTTTATCCCGTTCATAACGTATATACAAGTACCACCTCGCTTTTTACCTCTACAATATATGGATGCTAGGTAATAACCATTAATTTTTGCATTTTTTATATCACTTTTTATTAAGAATGTTTCACTAAAACACAGTACATGCGGGATGATTTTTGTTATCTGTAAATTAGTGAGAGTAATTTCAAGAATATCTCTTTTGCATAATAATCCTGCTATATTCTGGTGAAAAATATGGAAAAACGAAGTAATGTTTTTATTAGGAACGAAAAAAAGTATTAGTATTTGGTTCGCTTACTAGTGTGGTTTTAGTATTTTTTACAAAATAATAGGGGATTGTGCCCTTTTTTGGTTTATTTTCCAATGATGTTCTAGAAGCTTGTAAACTCGTGTGTTTATCCTGCTGAGATTTTAATTGAAAATAATAGGGTATTGTCCCCTTCTTTGGAATATTAATTTGATATTTCTTTTCATAGTTTATGGTGGATACCGGCACCATAGTATGTACATTTTTAGGATTTTTACTATTATATGTCAAATATTTTTGCTTGTAGTCACTATAGTCAATTGCTAAATTAATTTGTTTACATAGTTTATTGAGGTCCACCTTGCCATAATAATCATAATTTGTGGTAATATTATCTCTCTCATACCCATTTCCTATACTTAAGTCTATAAATTCACAGTTTTTGAATTCCTTACAAAGTAATTTTAACATGTTATTCATCATTTTTTCGTTTAAATATTTACTACATAATATACTTGTTACAAAAACATGTCGACCTTCGAGAAGTTTTAAAACAGCTGATGTTTCTGTCATCACCTGTGTGGGATTTACGTCGTGTTCTCCTATGGACAATATAACTCGGTCTTCTTCTTTAATTTGAGAATGGCTTTCTTGAATTTCTTTGAGTATGTCTTTGGTTCTAGCCCCAGGCTTTATTAATCCACTTATAAAGTATTTTTTTATTTCTCCACTTAGTCTTGAGTTTATTAGCTGACTTGATAGTCCTCGGCATTGTTCTCCTCCAAATATGTGAATTTTATTTAAATTATCAGCACCCTTCTGATCAGTACTTCCTTGCTCTAATGTGTTTGTTTGCTCAACTGAAGTCTCATTAAAATCAGGCACCGGGTTCTCGGCTTTGTTTAAAACTTTGACTTCGACTTCATCAATTTCAAGTTCCGCAAATTTAGAATTGTCGACCAGCATTCGTCTTGATTTTCTTCGTTTAGATTGCATCTGGTTCTTGACATTTTGTGTAGGGGGGGTAGTACATATGTTTTTTAGAGAGTTTATTTGTCGTGTTTGAAGATTAACAAGATTTTTCAGTTGATTCAATTCTAAGTGAAGATTTTCGATTTCGTTATTTGCTATCTGTAACTGCTCAGATAGTAATTGGTTTTCAGTCTTAATTTTTTCTAGTAAATCTATGTCTTGGCCAGTAGATAAATCTAAACTTCTTGTGAGTGGTTCCGTTGTTGATGAATTGAGTGATAAACATATAGATTCTATTGATTTCGCTTTATGTAATCGCTTTGGTCGTATTGTGACATTCATTTTTGATTTATATGGTGTTTGGTCCATTATCGATATTTTGTTAAAATTCAATATTTATTTCTAATAATAATAATTAATTTGAAAAAATTTGTTAAAAAAAGTCAGTGCAAACAAAATAAAAAAAGTCAAAAAGTGAAATTTGCGCAACTTGTTGATACTGGGACGCGAACTCGATGCTCCGCGATTCCAATCATATAAGTCAAGCTCATCGGCCGTTACGCCATACGGACATTACTAATATAAGGCGAAAAAGTCCATCACATCACACATGCGACTTCTATTTGTTTTGAAGCAAAGATGTTCGTTAAAGTGACTCATGCAGAAAATATTTTTGCACAAAATCACAAGTCACTGTTGTTAATTTTTAGTCATTTAATGTTTATTTTAATCACTTTCACATCACTTGTGTTATGATTTTGTTATCCTAAACTAACAGAATCTAAGTTTTCCTAGGTACTGAAATACAAAGAAAAATGTTTAAATCATGTACTTGTAATGAGGGCTAACGCGTTTGAATTTGCCGCTAGAGGCGCTGGTGTAAGTCTTAAAAATTTCATAATTTTGTCTTTTAGCGCGAGTATATTTACTACTTTTTTATTGATGTTAATATTTTCCAAATATGGCAAATTAAGATAGATGCGGGTTTTATCAACCACTGCTTTAATAGAGTTTTACGTTTCTGAAAATTTTATGTTCTTAGTGTTTCGAAAAAATGTGCTGCGCGAAACTGAGGCACACTCGATTTTATATTTATTCGCACTTCTACGGCATTAGAAATGATTTTAATTGAAAATTTGCTTCCGTGCGCGTAATAACAACGTATACCAGCTATATTTAAGGACCTTTCTCGCCAGTGGCGCCAACTGGTGAGCACAAAAACGGTAACCCTCATTGCTTTAAGCTGGATTTATACCCAGGCCAAGAAAAATGTTGTTATCTGGATTTTCCATTATATTTTCTAGTACAGATTGGAGCCTGGTTAATTATATTAAAGTCGCTTCCTATAACTCGTTACTTACTAAAAAAAAACAGTGTGAAACACCTTAGATAAATACAAAAATAAACTTTTCTCAAACATGCTTGGAAATTTGAGCATTATTTTGACAACCTTCTTCGAGATAGATCGAAATTGCAGTACTGGCCATATACATGCGAGGAGCGGCCGGCAAAAGTTGAATGAAAATCCATATCTGTCGTGTGTAGCGGCCAAATAAATTACATAGTAATCTCATATCTGTCGTGTCATTTAAAAATGGAACGATCTTTTACTCCGAAACATGGCAACCAAGGAGGTAACTTATCAAAGGTTTTATTTAAATTTCGAACTGGTTTGCAAATAGGAAGCTGTTTATTGAAAAAAAACAAATGAACACTTCGCACTGCGATTTTTATTGGCGCGGATTTTTGTAGTATTATTCGCGCGTGATTTTTTTACCTCAATGCGTGCATACAATTCCATAGGCCGCAGAACGGGCGGAAAAAAATCGCGCGAATAAAATTCGCAGTGCGTGCTAAGCCTAACGCAGGAATAATTATTGTTGTTCGTTGTTCGTAATTGACTTTGAAAAGTAATTGTATTTGACAAAATGAGTTCTAGGTACTACTAAGATTTAATTTCCGCGCATTATTTGAGAAAAGCACTATACAAGCCTTGGCCACAACTAGGCATTGATGGACTTACGTATGTGTGCCTCGGCTTCGCCTCGGCCCACATTTACACGTTCGTACATCAATGCCTCTTTTGCTGGCCGCTGCAGTAATGTACTATTATTTTTTCTTTCTTTAGGTGCTTCTTCCTTCAGTAATGACGACAGTACTTTGAAAAAATAGTGATTCTCATCAATTTTTTTCTTCAATTTCCAGGAGTTTCGGCGCACTAGCTCATCTTCTAAAGGCTTCACTCGGGTCGGGAGTGCTGGCGATGCCCCTCGCCTTCAGTTCTGCAGGTCTAGTGATCGGCAGTCTCGGTACACTACTCATCGGGTTCGTCTGCTGTCACACTATACATGTGCTGGTAAGTCATACATTAATCTTCTTCCATATCCTATTCAACTTAAAATACCAATACCGAAATATTAAAAAAAGTCATCTGAATTAAACAAAAGTGCAAGAGGTGGTCCCACAGTTACGAATTTGTTTATTAACTGACTTCCCAAAAAGAACGAGGTTCTCAATTCGGATGTATAATAGTAGTTTATGAAACTGTTGCATAATGAGGGGTATTAAAACATGAGTGTGTGTTTAAAAACCGAGCCGTAGGCGAGGTTTTTAATAGCTTTCACACGAATGTTTTAATACCTAGTTATGTGCAGTTTCATACACTACTTTATCTACACTCATAAATTGGGATTGAACCTACTAAATACCTCTTTTTGCATTTTCCATGCCATAAAATCGTGATAGCATTTGTCATATACTTTTCTCGACTTTGCTGGTAATAAATTAAGAGTAATTTCCTTCGCCGCATCTAAAATATCGGGCGGAGTCAAATTTTCTTCACATTCACTGATATTAGACATTTCACACACAATCATTTAAATAACTCATGAAATTCAGTACAGCAAAACTTGCAAAACGTATGAATGGCGCCAAAACCCAGCACATCACCGCATTAACCGCACATGCGCTAAGGCTTAGCACGCACTGCGATCTTTATTCGCGCGATTTTTTTTCCGCCCATTCTGCGACCTATGTAATTGTATGAAGTTGTTCGCATCGGTAACGAAATCGTGCGGAAATAATTCCGCAAGAAATCCGTGTTTTGCCACAGAATCCACCGCACCACGGCGCGAATTTTATTCGCCCGAATATTTTGAGCTCTATGAACAGGTAGAAGGAAACAAAATTCGCGCGAATAAAAATCACAGTGCGTGCTATGTCTAAAGCGGGCATTGTCATAGACAATTTAAAATTGGAATCAAATCTTTTTATAATAGGTACTATAAAATGGCATTACAAAAACAATATTGATGGAAACTCCTTAGTGATTAACTTCTTAGATTTGTCCTGTATCGTAATAGAAAAAAAAATGTTTTTCTTCCAACTATGCTTTAATTTCATCACAATCACACTAAAAACTCAGTACAAAGCGAGTATTTAATGCTCTAGAGCAATAAAAATGTATGAAATTTCATTATTGCACAGTTAATTTTTTAATCGCACCAAAAGGTGCCAATCTCAATGGATTAGCTCTATTCAGCCAGCCGATATCAATACTTTTTTTTACGTACGTATTATTCGTTTCTATCCTACTTGTTCCAAATTTAAAAAATGATTGCTGCTAACTCTGATTTAAAAATGAAAGAAATTTAAAAAAGTGATTTGGCGGGATCTTTGTTAATTTTGCTTGACAATATTTTTGGAAACGATAAAGTGTGATACTATCTGATTTTGAGTGCTTCGGTTTCGAATTAAAATGGAATCATCTAGCGACACATTAACTCCGGAAAACGTTCTAAATGAAGCCGACAGTGTTATAGAAAATCTTTTAATTTCAATAATTAAACTTCTATTTTAACTGTTTGATATGAGTTTCTTTTATCTACTATTATGTAATAGTTGAAAGTAAAGCAGATTATGCACCTTGCCTTAAGTAATTTATATTGCCCTCGTGCCTGTTGGATTAGAGCCCTCGCTATCGCTCGGGCTCTAAATCAGGCACTCGGTGCAATAATAAATTACTTTATGCTCGATGCAATAATCTACTATTATAGCATTATTTTGTTAGAGAAATAGTGTTATAATAAGATTCTATTTTTAAATTTCGGTATTGTGTTTATAAAGTATGCCAATATAAACTCGTTTTGAATTTTATAATTCGAATATTACGATATGAGAGTAGATAAACATATTTTATTGTCATATGTGGATTTGCAAAATTATATTTTTGTTCGAAAGAAACTTATTCCGAAATGGTCACATTTAAATTTGGTTAAGTATTCACAGTGGATCTTTGTGTCTCTGAATTGGCTGCAAGATCCTGCGCAGTAGCTATTTTTGTGTCAATGTTGAAGGTGAAGATAGCATTGATTAACTGTCACTTTCACTGGCTTATGTTTGTCGCATCGTCCTACCTCGCAGTATACTCGATGACAAACTGTTTCTTCGGCGTTATACAACAGAACTGTTCACTAAATGACGGCATATCGCTCGGGATTGCTGCAATCGCATGTCTGTTTATTGTTTACACCATTCCATAACATACCTTCACGCCAGTACAGTTCAATCTGGTACTCTCATTCCACAGGTTATGTTCGAGTTACATGTTATTCGGGTAATCTATTCGGCATCACTGTGGGCATTATAGGTGCCTTACCAACTTGACCATTTTATACCACTAAAAAGGAAATAAGGAACACTGAATGCCGAAATTGAAGTTATTGTTCACTCTGTAGTGTTTATTTTTGGAAGTCGGTTGTATTTTGTTGTGAAAAGTTTTTTTAGCATACACTCGTCCCTGTAGGATAGGACACGTTAGGCAAAAACCTAGTACTTTATCATTTGTTTAGGCGTTGCGTTGCTTATCAATTTAACCTGTTGAAGGTGGACAAACAGGCTTACGTGGGTTTACCTGCTCGGTACCTGTGACACAAACGTGTTTGATTCATGAACGCGTTGCTAGCCTTCGAGACAATGCTGTATTGTCAAACCGGAACAGCTATACAGCTGCACCTGTAGCCAAGTTGACAATCTACAATTGATAACGCTAGTAGAAAACGAATCAATGTATGGGAATTACACATTGAACGTTAAGTTACGTGCTCAGACCATACAAATAGAAGGCGTTAACGATTGTAGGAAAGAGATTTGATACGAAGCGTTTTTAACTTGGCTAGGGGGCTGATTGGAAAAAGATACATTTGGAAGCAGTCACAATGCCCTGGTCAGACTACATTTTAAAGTAAGAAAACCGATAATAATGTAAGCTGCATGCTGCACATGATCTGCCCAAGATCCCCTTTTTCAAGCTACATAATATATTTTGGGATCAGCTGCGAGTCTTGTACGTGTAGTGGCCACTACAGATATCATTTGATACGATTGCTGGTTAGACCTTCAGACATCTGAATATCAGTATCGACAGTCAAGATCAAACGACTGCCAGAGCAAACAAACCTGCTTCCCAAGTTACGACAACGTGTCGATAAGCGATGAATGGACACCCTTCTGGAGACCTCGGCAAGCGTAGCTTAACCCTCGTTAAACACATGCGGCTTTTACTACCCGGGCACGTGACCAATTTAAGCTGCATGTCATAAAGACATAAATTTTCACTGACATCACAAATTCTTATGGAGAAAAGCGAATCATAATTTGCAGATTTTCTTCCGCAACGACACTTTATGAGTGTATTATTTTTATTGCAAAAGATAAACTTTACGACACAGCAGCACGTGTTTGACGCTAAAAACATAAAAAAGTATGTCATACGCTGATAAAGAGGTACTCTCGACAATGTTACATTTGAATAGGGCTGCCACAGAGTCTAGAACTTCACGACCGCTAACAGCGACCAGAGATTCCAGACAAGTGACATTTTATCAACGAAGCGTCACGATAGTAATAACACTTGCTAATTCCATAAATTTCAAAAATGTATGGAATTAGCAAGTGCTATCGAAATGTCACGTGATCAATCCCTTATTTTTTGAAATTTCAACCATCACATTTAGAATGACTATTTGTGTAGAACCTAAGAAACACCATTACTATAGTATTCGCGGAATAGCCCAGAGCAGTATAATCGCGGGCGGACAATTTCTATAAGTGAACGATGATCACTAACACGCCAGGTGGGCTGCTGCAGGGACAACTTAGTCGGATGGGGGTACTCCAATAAGCCACAATGCGATTGCGGTGCTACTTCCCAAACAATGCCTCGCCTCTTGACGTGCTCTCTGTGCAACAACAACTACATTTTAAAATATCTTCACCAGTCAAATTCTAAAGCTGTCGACGGGGCTGAATTCTGGTTAAATCACATTATAATTAGGAATCATCAACAAGTTTGCACAAAGTTTTGTCACTGCCGTCACAAGCAAAGGCCGCCAAGGCGACTCTGAGCTCTGTGTCACATTTAAATAGGACTGCCATCTGTCGGAGTTTCCCTAGCATTTGTTTCAGTTTCAAGGGAGTCAGGAAAAGTTCTGGCTGGGGCTGGTTTTATAAAAAAGTGTCAGTATTTAAAAAAAAGGAACACAGCACTTGGTGTTGAAATAAATTCACACTTTAGTGTCGGAATTCGTCAAAAATGTTCTAAATTTAAATTCCGGAGTCTTTTTTATGATTTAACAGTCTTCTCAGCCAGTTGGTAGCCCTGATTTCACACCTATACAGACGACCTTCAGTAACGTATACGTTTAACAAATTGGTTTACTTTGAACAGTTTTTAGTTCAATGCTAACTAGGACTTTTGAAAGGTTTGCAATCGACTTGTCTCATTGTTCTGTGAATTGCACAGCGATTTGTCAGTATAGTTTTTGGCGATCATTGACCCTCAAAAATGTATTGCATTTTTTTAAGTGAAAACTTATTTAACCGCGTTCAGCGATATTTGGTAGGGGCAAAACTTATGGGTTCGTGTCACCGACATGCTAAAGTGACGTGTTGCACCAGTAAAAAATTAAAACGTTCTAAGTGTAAACTTTTTTCGGCAGTTTCCGAGACAGCCTATTTTTTTAAACAAATATCAAGACAAAAAAAAGCCTTCCTGAATATACTAATGAAAAATAATGCATGGTGCATAATGGCTATGAAGCAATGTTTAGCAAAGGGCAATGATCTCTATTGTATTATATAACTAGAGTTCAATTTACCGAACATGTATAGTTGCATTCAAAAGTCTATAAAATTTATACGTGTTTTTCTTTCAAACTTAGGGAGCGAAGCAAAAGTGAGGGTAATGTTTTTGACTGGTTTGTGTTGTTGTTCATCTGTTCCCTCATAACTTCTGAACTACTTATCATAATTTCACAAATGATGTGTCTTTAGAAGCGTCTAGTTTGTCCGCTAATTATAGGCTATGTGACGTCACATAAAATTGAATATAGCTCCCTCTAACCGTTGTCGTATGCTACTTTGCAGAATGTATTATTTTGGTACGGTAGGTGGCATACGACCCTGGTTATCCTCTGAAAACCATTATGAATATGTCTATACCTCTATACCAATATTATAAAGAGGAAAGATTTTTTTGTTTGTTTGTTTGTTTGTACCGAATAGGCTCCAAAACTACTAGACCGATTTCAAAAATTCTTTCACCGTTGGGAAGCTACTCTATCCCCGGGTGACTTAGGCTACTTTTTATCCCTGTATTCCCACGGGAACGGGAACTACGCGGGTGAAACCACGAGGCGTCCTCTAGTATGAAATACAATAAAATATTTATTACATCTAAGTTGTTTATTTATTACCCGATACATATCGAATAGTTTGTACATAAACAATTTCATAAGAGAATATTTTCTTGTGTCATACTTTGTCTCTCAAGATACAGGTTGCCCTAGTTTAAGAGGCAGGGTTCATTAATCAAAATGGTTACAATGGATTAATTCTTACAATATAACTGTACGTAAACTGTAATGTAACCTTTTTTGCACCAAAAAACTTTTTTTTTTTTTACCTGACTGCCGATGAAGGGTAATGTGTTTATCAGTCTATGTATGTATGTTTGTTCCTATGTGTCGTTCTATTTATGTTTTTCTTCCAAACCCATTGTGTGGGGTATCAAAATAAAGGGTTTTAAGAGGTGATTTTAAAATATATAACATTTGTACCTAATTCTATAAAAAATAAACAACTAAAAAGTTATAAATAAAAAAAGTTAATTATAAAAATCAAAAAACCCAACTGCTTAAAAAGCGAACTAAAAAGACGTAAACAAGAAGAAAAACATGCTGTGCAATCGGAGGATATATCTGGTTTTGGTCAGCCAGCTCGCGAATATGTAACCTCCGTCTGCACAGTATGATTTTCTTCTTGTTTACGACTTTTAGATCGCTTTTTAAGCAGTCGGGTTTTTTGATTTTTTAATTAACTTTTTTTTTATTTTTAGACCTTCCTTTTTCAGTAGTCAGGTTTTAATTCTTGAACTTATTATTTTATTGAACCTATACTCTAAGTACATTCGGAGTATTACGGTCCTACATGATAGATAAGGTAATCCCAAAGATAAATATTTTGCTGCAATAAAATTACAAGACCCTTTCAAGTAAACATACTTAATTCTAAACTTATCCATTCAAAACTTTCAACCGAAATTGCACAAACAACTCAAAGGTTATACAGAGTTATTTCATTGTGTCGTCTTATGAGAAAGGGTCTTTTATTGCACACAAAAGCATTCTCTTAGTACAACGCAATCTCATCTAACTGTAACCGCAAACGTTAACGCACAATTACGCGTTTACGTAAGTTTAACCGACTTTGTGGTTCCCATTATCCATGGCGTTTTGGGTAATTGAATCCCATGACACTTTCTAAAGAACGTTATGTTATGGCATAGACAATAGTTATTACATCTAATAGTTGTGTAACTCCAAGGTTCCTGTGTGCTTTCGTAAGCTTGGGGTAATTAAATTAGCCTATGAAACTCTGTAGTCGATTGAGTTACCTAAAATTTCATGTTTGTAATTATTTATTACTAGCGGACGCCTCGCGGTTTCACCCGCGTAGTTCCCATTCCCGTGGGAATACAGGGATAAAAATACCACTCACGTACCCCCCGGTGATAGTGTAGCTTCCCAACGGGGAAACAATTTTTGAAATCGGTACAGTAGTTTTAAGTTTATTCGTTACATACAAAAATATAACAAGTAAAATTTCAAAATTTAAAAAACCCCCGGCACATTTATCTTGCGAAAACATCCCGATCTAAACAGTAAAACGTGAATAACTTTTGAACGTCTGAACCGATTTTATTCTAAGAACACTCTCGATATTTGTATCGAAAGTGTTCTTAGCTATGTTTGAATAAAATCGGTTCAGACGCCAAACACCACCACCAAACAAAAAGCGCTATGATGCCACAGACAGACACACAGATACACAGATACACAGACACACAGATACACACCTCAAACTTATAACACCCCTCTTTTTCCGTCGGGGGTTAAAAATACAAATCTTTCCTCTTTATAATATTAGTATAGGTCAGTACTCATCGCATCAGTGGTTCGTTTTTAAAGGTAATTAATTTTGATGATAAGTAACAATCTTCCTACCGGATCCTATTATGAGGAAGCCCTAATCATAAGTGAGTTTGAATTTACAAGCAATTCAAAAGTCCAAAATGATAATGCTAAATGATCTTTAGAGGATGCCAAATTAAGCTTATTATTTTGCACAAAAGAAAAAACCGGTCAAATGCGTTTAAGACTTGCGCACGAAGGGTTCCGTACCATTATCATTCACAAGCAATTTTAAAGTGCTAAATGCCATCTTTAGAGGATAACAAATTAAGCATTTTATTTTGCACAAAGTGAAAGAAACCGGCAAAGTGCGAGTCGGACTCGCGCACGAAGGGTTCCGTAGGCACCATTATCGCAAAAAACGGCAAAAAATATCTTTTGTTGTATGGAAACCATACTTAAATATTTATTTCATTCTGTTTTTAGTATTTATTGTTATAGTGGCAACAGGAATACATCATCTGTGAAAGTTTCAACTGTCTAGCTATCACGTTTCATGAGATACAGCCTGGTGACAGACAGACATACAGACAGACGAACAATGTAGTCTTAGTAATAGGGTCCCGTTTTTACCCTTTGGGTACGGAACCCTAAAAACAACAATATAACAACCTCCAAACACTTTTTGTACATTTACGGATGATAATCGTAGAAGTTACAAATAATGAGCAGTACTTACCTACTTTTATGAAAGTCAATAATAGCGTCAACAAAGTAATTGCCCAACTTATGTAAGCCTCTAATGATTTAGAATACCATGACCCACATAACGCTGTTATGGACTCTGTGCTTAACTTCCAAGTAATGGAGAAAGGCATTGTATAATAACAAATAGTGTAAACAAACCTCAGATTTTGTAATAAGTTAGAAGGGCCGGCCGTTGACCAATTTAAGGCAGGCCATGAGTAAGATTGAAGAATTGGATTACTATAAACATGTAGGAAAAGGTCATATTATCAGGACCTTACCCGGGACGTGACAGGGCCGGGCCCAGGCATTGAAGCTAAGTCACTGGCCCGTGCACGGACGTTTGTGAACGAGTTCATATAAAATGTACACACCGATATTTTTTTGAGTCCCTGACAGGGCACGGTCCGTCCACGTACCGAGCACGGCCCTGATATGGATATGTGTGGATAGACCTTTGAGAAGCGAACTATAAAGACGTAAACAAGAAGAAAATCATGCTGTGCAGTCGGAGGATACATCTGGTTTTGGTCAGCCAGCTCGCGAATAAGTCGGTTTTATTTTATCGAGCCACGAAACCGGCTGAATCCATAGCCCAATGTTTTATGTCTCCATATTCTGCAATAGTCCTGCACCAACCGGGAACAGTTCTTGGGTACTCTTGAGTAGTGACTAGTGCATACAGGGATAATCACCGCTTGGCGTCACATTTCATCCCACATGTCTACAAGGTTTTTTGCAATTTTGTTTCGGCCTCTGGAACGCCTTGCACCCTAGGGTTTCGAGAATCTCAAAGATAAAATAATAAGAATGTATTGTTTCATAAAAAGTGTTATAATATTAAGATGTGATACTGGATCCTGCACTAGGGTATCCTAGTGTGTATGAACTACAGAAATTGGTAAAGATGATGAATCTTACACACATCCTCCTTGTATAAAATACTACATTCAAAGCTATTACACAAATATTTAACGGTTAGACTGAGTCCCTGAAAAAGAGAGTCCTCTCTCATGCCACACCTACTCTAGTGACCATTAAAAAGATTGTAAAGAAGTCTAAAATAATTTCCAAACTGGTATATTATTTGTTAAACTTATTATTACGTTGTTTGTAATACAGGTAAAAACATCACAACAGCTGTGCGTAGATCTCAAGAAACCAAGTCTAGGATATGCAGACACATGCGACCTTGTCTTCCAACATGGACCTAAACCAGTCAGAAAATTTGCGCCCTTTTCCAGGTAAGCTAGTTTGGGAGAAAATGGCACAAGGAAGAGTAATCAACTCTCCACTTAGTTTTCCCAAATTCATTTATGATGTGCCCTTAATAACGTTTAAATCCTGAAATATGCTTGTTAAGATCGACGTCAGTTTTTTTAACTGACGAGAAAAAAATTGGGTTCTCAAGTCGACCCGTATATTTGTTTTTTTTTTACTGTTCATAAAACTAAATAAATGAAACTTTTCTTACATGTAGACCACAATATACTCGTGTGCAAATTGTTCTTGCGGAAGTCGGTATACCCTAAAATCATTTATCCAATCCGTGACTCGGTTTATTTAAATATTACCCTTGTTCCTCACAAAACTGGCAACAGAAACCTATTTAGTTTTGGAAGTTGATTGAAATCAAAACATTAGCAAAATAAAAAAGACGTTTTTGTTTAGCTATACTTGTCACTTCGGTAAAATAAATGAAGATGTTTTTGTTTAGCTATACTTGTCACTTCGGTAAAATAAATGAAGATGTTTTTGTTTAGCTATACTTGTCACTTCGATAAAATAAATTAAGATGTTTTTGTTTAGCTATACTTGTCACTTCGGTAAAATAAATGAACATGTTTTTGTTTAGCTATACTTGTCACTTCGGTAAAATAAATGAACATGTTTTTGTTTAGCTGTACTTGTCACTTCGGTAAAATAAATGAAGATGTTTTTGTTTAGCTGTACTTGTCACTTCGGTAAAATAAATGAAGATGTTTTTGTTTAGCTATACTTGTCACTTCGGTAAAATAAATGAACATGTTTTTGTTTAGCTATACTTGTCACTTCGGTAAAAGCCGCCTTAGGGCAGGCACGTTGTTAATTACTAATATTATAAAGAGGTAAAGTTTGTGATAATCAATCAAATAAAATTTGTGTAATCTACTGAACCGATTTTGAAAATTCTTTCACCAGTAGAAAGCTACATTATTCCTGAGTGTCACAGGCTATAATATATTTTCAAGAAAATTAGAGATCCTTATGAAAATTGCAATAATGTAACCCAAGGTAGCAAAATGTTGCCTATAAAATTCATTCTTTGGCGTGCGCTGAGAAAATATTGATGCTAGATAAAAAAATTGTAGGTAGGCAGGATAGGCAGGGTAGGCAGCGTAGGCAGGGTAGGCAGGGTAGGCAGCTAGGTCAGCAAGTTAGATATAACGTATGAAATAATTTTTGCTTATTTTTTTAGCTATCCCCTCACAGTACTTTGGAATTATTTCAGAATCACTATTTTAAGGAGTGAAATATTAATTCAGCACCTTTTGTTTTCAGGGAGCTAGCAGACTGGGCGTTAGCACTAACACACATGGGAGCTTGCTGCGTCTACGTTGTAGTCATAGCCGAGTCGTTTAGACAAGTAAGTACTAAATGAAACATAATATTGGTATCTGACCGATAAATATCACCCATGCAGTAACGCCGGAAGCGCACTTCAATACAAGTGAGGGTTTAAGTGAAGGAACTACATTAATAGATACAGTAATCCGCAGTTGAGCGTTCTATTGAAACTCCATATAACGTAAGGCCAGCTCAAGATCACCACCTGCGGGAGTCCGGTGGACGCGAAACGCGCAGGACCGATCAGTATGGCGACGCTTGGGTGAGGCCTATGCCCAGCAGTGAACATATTTAGGCTGAAATGATGATGATGATGAAGATCACCATCGACATGCGGCTTGCTACTAATCCTGGCTCATAATTACCAAAACAAGGTCTAATAAGCAATCAAAGCTCGGTTTTGTGATTAACTTGAAAAGTCGATAGAAAATGTACGGTCACTTTATTGTACACCATTGGTAGCACAACTATCTCTTCCAACAACCTTCTGTGTCTCTCCAAACCAAAGCTACTTCTCAAATCTTCTGACTTTGTCGAAAACGATGCCAAACCAAAAAAAAAAACTGTTTTTAGCACGCTAACAAACAAGATCATCAAATTAATCAACACCTTACTCCTTTTTCCAGGTCTCCATCGTGTACGGAGGCCCAGACTGGTCAGTGACCGTGTTCTGCGGACTGACGCTAGTAGTGCTGCTGCCTCTAACGCAGATCACGACTCTAAAGTACCTGGTACCGTTCTCGGCACTAGCGAACTTCGTGTGGCTGGGATCTATATGCATCTGCTTGTACTACTGTCTCAGAGATACACCTGACTTTTCTGACAAGAGTCTCGTGACTTCTATCAGTGGATTGCCTACTTTTATAAGGTGAGTTGATTAA
Source organism: Orthosia cruda (assembly GCA_964057195.1). Taxonomy (NCBI): domain Eukaryota; kingdom Metazoa; phylum Arthropoda; class Insecta; order Lepidoptera; family Noctuidae; genus Orthosia; species Orthosia cruda. The sequence continues at coordinate 35,250,029 of OZ059838.1, forward strand.
TTTTCTTCTTTTTCATTGGCTGATATACCAGGCTGTTACTGACCGCGATACGAGACCGCGACACGCGACAGAGGCAGGAGACACGTGTGAGTGGTGTCGCATGGGAGTGAATTCGCGCGGAGACTCCTCGCTAACGGACGGGTGGTGTCGCGCGTTTTGATTGACTTCCTTAATGAAAACGATATTTTTTGGCCTCTTGTTATACATAATTCGTTGATAGCCAATCTTTGTTTATTTTTATACCAATAATATATTATCATATCATCGTATTCTTCTTCCTTCGATAGTAATTTGATAACTTGGGTTGCCATTACAATGTGGAATAATAATTTTCAGCGATATAGGTAACTGATTTTAACGACTACAACTTTTTAACAAAAAAATCAAACTGACTTCCAAAACAATACACTACAAAGCGAAAAATAACTTTCTTTTCCGAAGTCGGTGTCTCTGGTACCTATTATTTTCCGCTTTTCGACACCGACTTCGGATAAACAGGTTATTTTTTGTTTTGGCAGTCGCTTTGATATTTTTGTTAAAAAGTTTTTTATTGTCCTTTTTTTTAGTTTTGGTAGGTACTTCCAATTACCATGAAATACATTTGTAGCCAAAGTAACACTCATGACGATTCCAATAAGCTGAAACACGACTAGGATCCTTTGTTTTATTTTGGTGTTCCAGTGGCTACCTTCCGGCTTCATCTTCAGATCAGTTCGATGTTACCATTAACATCAGTACCATTTATTTATAAGTATTTGCTTCATCATAGTCGGGATAAGATATCTCGAATAGTTAGCTGTCTTATCCTCATGACATACTTACCATTAAGGAGTTCCAATGGCCATCTGTGGTCTTCTTCATCAATTCCGTTTCACCAAATGACACTTTCTGAGTGTAAATGATTGCATTGTTGATAAAAATACCGAAATCTCTATATATATGCCTATAATATTTGAGGAGTGCCCTCGATTTCTTTGGGATGCCATCACCAGATCCATCATTTATCATTATCATTTATCATAAACGACGAAGTTATCCGCGAACACATTTAAAAATATATATATATACGGTCGAATTGAAAATCCTCCTTTTTTGAAGTCGGTTAAAAATTGAGGAGAGTTTGTGTGCGACACATGTCTCGGTCGCTCGCTGTGGCTGGTCGCACGTCTCGGACTCGTGTCGCGCTCGCGCACTTTTCTCTTACATGGTAATTTATTTAATATTAAATAGGCAAGGTAGCAAAAATGACTTACCAGGTCCTGAGGGTAATCATTTGCCTGCCTTTTTTTAACTATGAAAGAAAACTAGTTTATTTGGCACACACAGATACACACAATGTAGGTACAAAAAAAAACTTTATTTTATAACAATTACATACATAGTGTGCCCCGCGGCTGCGCCAAAAAGGTCCAGTTCAGCAAAATGCCAGGCAACTGGGAGTTGCCTGGCGCTGGTTTTCAACTGAACCATCAACTATGCAGGTGTCGTCGTCCAATCTAACCGTCTGCAACATAATACCAGTAATTACATGGACAGGTGCGACTGCCCATCTGAGTGCCATAATTTGTAACCAGACTACCCAGGTTAGAACAATCTTAATAATCTTAAGTTCTGCAGTTGCAAATTCCACGAAGAAAATTTTAATTATGGTAGATCCAATTTAAGAATAACAATAATATAAAGCCAAAGCAGTTATTTAAATTAAACTATTTACAGGTATTTCTGAATTGTTATTTGCAGTGTTCAAATTCAAATTCAAAGAGTAGACTTCAATAGAGAAAACACTTACATTGATCTCTAGACCGTAAAATAATTAAAGAAATGCCTTTGACGTCCCAAAATAAACTTCTATTGTTAAATGAAAAGCTAATTCGAGAAAACATACAAAAAATACGCCGCTATTTTAGACAAAGCGAATAATTGTTTCTTAACCTTCTCCCACATTTAAAATACATGCAGCCTTATTGCTTAATAAATTCAGCAAGGCAAAAGGCAATGAGTATGAAACATCGACCAATCACATGCGAGATAAAAGTCGCGATGTGGATTGGTCGATTTTTGATACTCTTTGCCCTTTACCTTGCCGAATCCATTACACAATAAGGCTGCTGGTTCCTTTTCAATCACACATAGCAGATATGACATAGGTAACCTAAGCCTTTACTATCAAAAGTATATAATATAAATATGTTTCTCTTATAACTGGGCAAGACATGAATAACCATTATTAGTTTCGGCTTGTCTCCGTCTATTTTTGTTACAGCAAATTCCTTCAGAGATCCTTAGGAAACAAATGACTTATCATTACAACCATCTGCGTTGCTTATCCATCATAAATATTCACGAAGATTTCTTAAATAAGGATTTTTAAGATACAAATTTAGTGAAATTTACATATTGTGTAGACATGCTAATAGTAAGGAGACAAAGATCGCCACATGGTCCGAAAATTTGAAGTATTCTACATTGGGCACCCGCTTTAACAGCACCTGAGTGAATGGCACCATATCTAATCACATTAATAAATAAAAATTATTCATTAAAATATTAAAGTGTTTTCTCAGCAAATCCTTTTGATACCTATATCATGGCAGTGCATAAAAAATAACTAGTCCACCATCTTGGGCCCATCCGCCATATTGGATTTAGAATGACGTCACTTAGCTAACCACGCATTGTAAACTAAACGTGTATGCAAAATTTAATCTTAATCGGTGGACGATAACTGCTGGAAAATTCGGTTGCCTGATTTGACCCGAACACTCTTACATACATACATTGCAAGTTAAATAAAAGTTTGTAAAGTAAATAAAAAAAGAAGATAATTTTAAAGAGTATGGTTGGATGGTTTGGTCATTTTGAGAGGTTGAATACAAGGTGACTTACAAAAGGTGTTAGTGCAAGGCATATAGGATAGGATCTTTTTCCGCAGTTAGACGCCCACTTGGTCTGTTATGCGTGCAGGACTCCTCCCTGTGAGAGGAAATGGGCCGTAATCCACCACGCGGACCCAGTGCGGGTCGATGGATGTCACATATCATCGAATTTTGCAATTCGCAGCCGTTACCACTGGGTCCCAGTCACCATTGCTCCCGTGCAAGGCAGATGTGCGTGGTAATAGCGGGAAAAGTCAGGAGCGTATTACTCATAACCGGCGTAAGTGTGTTTGATCAGTGGGCTTATGCCGAGTTTTCTTGATCGCGTTAACTGACATTATAGATCGTTTAATCTACAATGTCAGTTTCTATACAAAAGAAGAAGTTTCTCCTTCCTGTCACCAGACGGTGCTTAACCAATTTCAATACAAATTGACGTTTGCGTCAGATGTATAGTTCCGGTCACATAAAAAAACGCTGATGGACAGTGGAAGGGTTATGTCTGCATACGAGTATAGTGGCTTCCTATAGCTCTATGATATTGATTTATTATACGTTTAATTGTTTCATTAAGAATCATAATTGTTACTTATTGTTTTGGAATAGGTTTGAATCGATAAATCGCTCAAAGCTCAGTAAACATAAAATATGTTGTAGGTATATAATGATTCTATAATTTCTGCCAATTCGCAAGGATAAAAGGCGTGAGTATGTATGCAAATAGAGAATGCAAGGGACAAATACCTTGAAAATTCCAATCTCAAAAGTTAATTCAAAGTGACATTGCAATGTTTTGTAGGGACCATCCCTAAATAAATGCGATTGTGGTTTCTTGTAGTATTTGTTCAAATATACTTGGATAAGGGTTGTAGTGATTTGAACTGGCTTTGGTACAGTTGGCAACACATGTAAGTCGCTGAAAAATATCTATTTTCTGATCTATAGCTGTTTGCCCTTATTGAAGTAGGTACAAAATAATCCAGTCACCAGGTCTGATGGAATATCTTAAGTACCAATTTCACGAGGATCTAATGAATTTGTTCCTTTTTAGTCATTTCAAATTCAATCTTAGTAGTGCTGTCCTTTTTTGAAACAAAACTGGCAGACAGTAACTCCTGAATATCATTATGCTAACTTAACTAGGTACTACTGCGATTGGTTTTATGTTCTTGAGGGTCGTACCCACAGAGTATGGAATCTCCGAATTAGTAGTGACTAAACAAGCCATTATCTAATTTTTGTAGTCTCGCATTGCTCTGAGATCAAGCTTCAGCTGTCAAAGCCACGCACATTAGACATGAGCGCCGAAGGTTAATTCCACGGCGACGGCGTGGAATTAGCGGCTGCGGCGTCCGTCGCGGTGGCGAGGCCATGTATCTTAGATGTTTTATCAGGGATCTACATTTTACTATAAAAAATGAAGAAAAGCAGTTGCGATCAAATCAAGCTTTAGACGTCTATTTCTATGAGTAAACGGTGTCACTCATTGACACGTTTGGTTTCAATGGATTGTATTGACAATCCCTAATTTAATAAAGACCTACGAGGCAGTTCGATGCTCTGTGATCGTAACTTTACCTACAAGTGCAAGTAACTTTGACCAGTAAGTTACGGGCAAACTTAAGTGCAGCGCTGTTTTGTAACTTTGAAAATGTTAAACTACTCATGTTGCCGACTGTACACTAGTCTCATAAGTTCTAGACAAAAACTTCAGCACTTAGTGCTTATTAGCTAGACTATGATGTGGAGGAGGGGACAACCTAAGACGGTAAAATTATTTGTCTCTAAATAATATAATAAAAGTAGACATTAATAATACAGAGGTAGGTGCTGTACAGATTGTTCCGATAACACCTTTGAACAGGGAACCAAATAAACATAACTATTGGTTTTCACTTTTGCTCAAGCTAGAAATTGTTCTCGTCTGAGTTTGAGGAGCTCCTCAGCTCTTTTAGACCTCAAAAGTCAGTTATAGTTTTTCGTAAGTTCCGAGAACAAAAATCGAAAGATGGAGAAAGCACTGGTTAGGTGACATTAAAAAGATAGCAGAGAGTTACAGAAGAGTGGAAATAGCTGGAAGGAAGTTCATGTCACGTTAAGGCGTATAAATGCCCCAATGTTAACGCAGTAGTGGTCGTGCGCCCGCTCGGAGCTAGAATATCCTTTTAGACAGTTTTGTTTTCGAAATATTCGTCACATTTTTTTATTATTAATTGACCAACACTAGGAATTTCTTCCTGTATCGTGGGTGCGTTTACAAACATATAAACTCACTCTTTGATTTACATAATATGCTTTTTCAATTATGATGAAATTCTAGCCTTAAATTTTCTGTGTAAAAATATTTTTAAACAGCCAAGTTGTTTTGGTGGAGTATCCAAAAATCCCAAAAAAAATATCGCGTTATTAATTATTTTTTAAAGCAAAACTATTGGTTAAACGAAAACACCATGTTTTACAAATAATATACATGGATCAATAACATCTATCTAGCCTTTACTAAGGAGTGTGCATAAAAAGTAACCGTTTTTCGGTACTAACACGGTGGAAGGCCCTTAATGGCGTGCTAAACACTTGCTTAATGTTTGTATTAGGTATTGATGATGCTGTAATTATCATAAAATTGTTTGTATTAGAGACTATAATAGTAATTAAAACATTCGTCAATAGCTTAATATGTAAAGAAAGAAAAATAAACTTAAATAATAAACCAGAGCATAAGCAATAAGAACTGTTAAGGATGACCTAACTACCGCGTTAGCAACTATCAGCTACACTAAACGAGTGAAAGGCCATAATATACAGAAACTTGGTGACAGATGGTGAAGGTTGAGGAACTCCTTGGACACGATAACGACACGGAACAAATCTGCTTATAGTTTAAGACTGATTGCAGATAATAACAATAAAAAACCTTCTCAAAAGTTAGGTACAGTATACAAACATACCAATCTCGCTCCTCAGAGCATCTTACAGTAGTAAGAGCAAAGAAACCCACGAAATACAAAAGCTTACCGGTCTAGACCTGTCTTTTCCAGAATTCTGAGTCTAGACGTTACTTCGATACTTTAGAAAATCGAGTTTACCCAAACAATGACTTCAACAAAATAATATTTTTGTAGTAAAGGTGACAACGCTAGCTTTCGAAACCGTCGCTTCTATGTATTCGTAGAATTTTCTCGATGTAGGAAAGGGATTTTTAAAATGGCAGATTCTGTCTGAAGTTTTGATCGGCAATGATTGCTGTCTGAGTATCTTTTGAGTAGAATGCCTGGGGAATAACAGAATTTCTAGATCGAATAGTGCCAATGAACCTAAATATACTATTATTCTCTGTTACTTTATGATTGTTGCTGTAGAGTTGTGTCTTTTTGAGACAAATCTACCGCACTATTCCCAAACCACTGCAACTCCTGAAAGCCAGAATCAACAGTGGCGACCACCGGAAAAGCGCCGAGGCAATGAAGCTCGACGATATCCCGGAGAATGAATTTTAGTGTCTGGGATCCCGCAACGAAATTAATAAGAAAAGAATAACAGAGGAGTAGGAAAAAATACAAAGAGTGTTTAAATATTTTCTATTCTATTTTAAACATAACATCACACCTTTTCTCGTCGCCACCGTTATCCAAAACTTTGCTGTAGCCCACGAACACAGACTTCATCGACATGTGAATGTGGAAGCAATCCTGCTGCTAGATAACACGAACTTAGTGCGTAGGCTAAAGAGAACTAAACCATTTATACTGTGCTATACATGTAACACGTGAACTAAGTGTTTTAACATAATATCAGACTCTAAGAAAGTGCTACTGAACTATATAAAAGTGCAAATTGACACTATTCTTAGTCATAACATCATACAATACAATAATAAGTTAGAGTTAAATTGCTTATTAATCTATTAAGGCTGTACCCTGACCAAAAAATCAGCGTGAGATATGAGCATTCCTATTGGCCTAGCGGCACTGGTGGCGCATGAATTACAGTAGTGAATACGCCCAGATTTTAGAATAAAATCTTTTTATAATCAAATATTGGTCTTTTGAAAAAAATAAAACTTACAAAATGTTCGTTATCAAATTGTCTACCCATTAGTGTTAGTACAAAAAAATATTAATGAACATTTTACGAGAAGATGCATGCTATCAATCATTATTTCCCATTTTTATGGTTTTGTTGGAAGGAGATTAGTGAAACATATAATTCATAAAAAAAAGACATCTACAATTCTGGAATCAATAATATGTAGAAATTTAATGTATTTGTATTAGTTGATTTTCATTTTAAATAACGAGTAGATAGCTCCTAAAAACTGCACGAAAAACGGCAAGCGCGGCGTTTTGCTCGGGGTAGCGCCTTAAGGCTAGATTGTAATTTATTATTTAGAACCTTAGTTTTATTAATACAGAAAAAAATAACACGCCTTTTTCCTCCAAAGTAGAGGCAGAGGTGCACCTTAACCTAATACAATCACATTTCGCCAGTTAGGTTTAAGTCCCAGCCCAGACTCCGATTCTACTACTATAATAACTTTATTTACATATGAAAACATACAAATACATGGATTGCCTGACTCCTGTGCTAGGATCAATCCTCCGGGGATCAATAACAATTTATTCTTATGCAGATTAACTGAGTAAAATTAAAACTAAGTTACATATTTAAACTAATAATAAAATAATGGACCATGGAGATCCTCAGTAAAATGCTCGATGACCTCAGTAGAGCTTCCGAAAGAGTGGGTCTTAAAATGAACATGGACAAAACCAAGATCATGGTGAATGCGAATGTAACACCCACTCCTATCAAGGTCGGAGACTCTACACTCGAAGTTGTAGACCATTATGTCTACCTGGGACAAACGGTCCAGTTGGGTAGGTCCAATTTCGAGAAAGAGATCAACCGTCGAATCCGACTCGGCTGGGCGGCGTTCGGGAAGTTGCGTGGTATCTTCTCGTCCAATTTACCGCAGTGTCTCAAGACAAAAGTCTATGACCAGTGTGTGTTGCCAGTGATCACCTATGGAACCGAGACGTCATCATCATCATCATCATTTCAGCCGAAAGACGTCCACTGCTGGACATAGGCCTCCCCCAGGCGTCGCCACATTGACCGATCCCGTGCGTCTCGCATCCAGCGCCTTCCCGCAACCTTAACCAGGTCATCAGTCCACCTAGTGGGAGGCCTTCCAACGTATCGTCTTCCGGTTCGCGGTCGCCATTCCAGAACCTTTCGGCCCCATCGGCCATCCGTTCTGCGAGCAATGTGCCCTGCCCACTGCCACTTAAGTTTGGCAATTCTTCGGGCTATGTCGGTAACTTTGGTTCTCCTGCGGATATCATCATTCCTGACGTGATCACGCAAGGAAATTCCGAGCATAGCCCTCTCCATTGCCCTTTGGGTGACTTTGAGCTTTCTGATAAGGCCCATTGTGAGCGACCACGTCTCGGTCCCATAGGTGATCACTGGCAACACACACTGGTCATAGACTTTTGTCTTGAGACACTGCGGTAAATTGGACGAGAAGATACCACGCAACTTCCCGAACGCCGCCCAGCCGAGTCGGATTCGACGGTGGACCTCTTTCTCGAAATTGGACCTACCCAACTGGACCGTTTGTCCCAGGTAGACATAATCGTCTACAACTTCGAGAGTAGAGTCTCCGACCTTGATAGGAGTGGGTGTTACATGGGCATTCACCATGATCTTGGTTTTGTCCATGTTCATTTTAAGACCCACTCTTTCGGAAGCTCTACTGAGGTCATCGAGCATTTTACTGAGGCTCTCCATGGTCTCAGCCATGACCACTATGTCGTCGGCAAACCGAAGGTGAGTAATGTACTCGCCATTAACGTTGATGCCCAGCCCCCTCCAGTCCAGAACCTTGAAGACATCCTCCAGCGCAGCAGTGAACAGTTTCGGAGAAATGACGTCTCCCTGTCTCACGCCGCGCTGGAGAAGGATTGGTTTCGAGGTCTGATCCTGAAGACGGACAGACATGGTGGCGTTTTTGTACAAACACTTCAACACCTCAATGTACCGGTAGTCGATCTGGCACCGTTGGAGAGACTGCAGTACAGCCCAAGTCTCTATCGAATCGAAGGCTTTCTCGTAGTCCACAAACGCTAAACAGAGAGGCAGGTTATACTCTTCGGTCTTCTGTATAACCTGCCGCAGCGTATGTATGTGGTCTACGGTGCCGTATGTGTGGTAACCTGCGCGCGAGACGATTCGTGATGACTCTTGAAAACAACTTGTAGACATGGCTAAGAAGTGAGATGGGCCTATAGTTCTTCAACCGGGCATTGTCGCCCTTCTTGAAGAAGAGTACCACCACACCCCTGCACCATGCCTGTGGCGTTTTGCCCTCGAGTATGACGGAATCAAACAGCTTCTGAAGGGCCCTCAGGACCGGTTTTCCACCCGCCTTCAGGAGTTCGGCCGTAATTCCGTCATCACCCGGCGCCTTGTTGTTTTTGAGCTGTTTCAGAGCCATCCTAATCTCGTACAGGCTGACGTCCGGGATATCTTCGGTATAGTGTCGGGTCAATCTAGCTCTTGGGTCGTTTGCTAGACTCGCAACGGGCTTGCTGATCGAAGTGTACAACTGCCCATAGAATGTCTCGATCTCCCTGAGAAGCTCCGGTTTAGCGGATACGATCCTGCCATCGTCGGTCTTCAGTTTCGTGAGTTGGCTCTGCCCAATAGCCAGATCCCTTGAGAACACCTTGGAGCCTTTATTGCGCTCGATAGCGTCTTTAATACGCTCGGTATTGAAGCGGCGGAGGTCTCTTTTCAAGGATTTAGAGATCTGTCTATTGAGCTGCCGGTATTTGCACGCCTCATCTGAAGACTGCAGGATCATCTCACGCCTCTCCTTCATAAGCTTGAGGGTGTGATCAGAGAGCTTTTTGTTTCTATCTGTACGACGGGTCTTGAAAAACTTAGACCCGACCGTATGGACAGCTTCCACGAACCCGTTGCTATATTCATCCACGGAGCTCCCTAGGCACTCGAAACGATTCTGGAGTTCAAGCTGAAAGCTCTCAGGGTTTTGGACTTGGATCTGTGCTGGACGGAGCGTGGACTTCATCAGTCGAGACCTTTCAAGCTTAATATTAATGTTCAATGTGCCTCTTACCATGCGGTGATCGCTCCCGGTTTTTACCGAATTGATCACAGAGACATCATTGAACATTTGCTTCTTGGTTGACATGATGAAGTCGATCTCATTTTTTGTTGCACTATCAGGGCTCTGCCAGGTCCACTTCCTGTGTTCACGCTTTTTGAAGAAGGAGTTCATCATATAGAGGCCCTCCTTCTCCATAAAACTGGCCAGTAGGTGACCCCGGTGGTTCCGTTGTCCAACTCCAAATTGCCCCACTTGCAGCTCATCCTCGTCTCGTTTGCCCAGTTTCGCGTTGAAGTCCCCCATGACAACGGTGAAGTGAGTTTTGAAACCATGCATGGCTCTGGAGATATCCTCATACATGGTCTCTACCTCATCGTCGGGGTGTGCCGAGGTTGGGGCGTAGACCTGTATGACCTTCAGCGAATATCTTGAGGATATTCTGAGTATAAGGTACGCCACCCTGGTCGACACACTCTCGATCTTCACCACGTTGTTCACAAGGGACTTGTGGACGATAAACCCGACACCACCCTGGGACTGCCGGTCACCTTCTCGGAAATAGAGCAGGTTACCGGATTTGAGGATTATCGAGTCCTCCCCCTCTCTTCGGACTTCAGATAACCCTATAATACTCCATCGCAACCTGCTCAGTTCCTCCTCGAGTTCGGTGACCTTCTCGTCGGTCCGAAGTGTGCGCGTGTTGTACGTTGCCAGGTCCAGTCGTCGGTGATTGTTGGGGTAGCCGGATCTCGTCCGGAGATTCTTAGCACCCCTTGCCATGCCGTAGCCTCGACCGCTACCGTAGTCGAGGGTAGGCAAGCTGCCGGGTACCAGGGGCCATTTTTTATTTGTGCTATTCATTGGGGGGGTTTTGCCATAATCGCCACGCTTGGCAGGCGGGTTGGCGATCGCAGTATGGTTGTTATGGAAGCACAGAGAACGCTGCTGCCCATTCTCTGGTTTGTCCCTTAGTCGCCTCTTACGACACCCACGGGAAGACATGGGATGGTGAAATTCTTTACGTCCGGCACCATACGGAACTCACCAACCACTCAACCGAGACGTGGTCGCTCACAATGGGCCTTATCAGAAAGCTCAAAGTCACCCAAAGGGCAATGGAGAGGGCTATGCTCGGAATTTCCTTGCGTGATCACGTCAGAAATGATGATATCCGCAGGAGAACCAAAGTTACCGACATAGCCCGAAGAATTGCCAAACTTAAGTGGCAGTGGGCAGGGCACATTGCTCGCAGAACGGATGGCCGATGGGGCCGAAAAGTTCTGGAATGGTGACCGCGAACCGGAAGACTATACGCTGGAAGGCCTCCCACTAGGTGGACTGATGACCTGGTTAAGGTTGCGGGAAGCCGCTGGATGCGAGACGCACGGGATCGGTCAATGTGGCGACGCCTGGGGGAGGCCTATGTCCAGCAGTGGACGTCTTTCGGTTGAAATGATGATGATGATGATGATGAATAAAATAATAATCAAAGATGTGTTTGTGTGTGAGTGTGTGAGCGAGTGTATTTGTTTGTGTTTGTGTGTGTGCCCGTATGTGATAATGTGTCTACATGTATTGTACTAATGTACGGATTCGTCTCAAGAGATGGTTACTAGTATTTGCTCTGTTACTGAAAATTTTCAAATGGAAAAACCCAATATCCATTTGCCCTCGTCGGGCTTCGAATCTAAGACCTCGTGCTCAGACCTCTGCGCTTGCGACCACAAGACCAACGAAGAAGATATAAATAGAAAACAAATAAACTCGAAAACCTACTGGCCAATAAATAATACGATATTCATCACAATAATAGATTGTTGCATCGAGCGCAAAGTGAGTTATAAGTAATGCAATTATTACTTACTTTAGCGAGGTGCGTAATCTAGTTTTCTTTCAACTACCAATCTACCCACCGTGATAAAATATACCTACTGGGGACAGCGGGAATTCACCAAAATAAAAACTCAAGTTAATTAAAACAAATTTTAATTCATCTTCTCCTCAAACATTTAAAACTTACAAATATTAAAAGTGAAATTTGCACTTTTACTTGGAACATTTATTCTAGTATTTGTTTGGTTTATTTGTGAATAATAATTATTTCAGCAAGTCTTTTGTTTTTTTTATTTTCAGCCAGTATATTTATGATCTAATCATTAGATTCTAATGCATACTTTTTATATTAAATTTAATGGGAGACATTAAATTTCTGTGGTAAATTTATATCAGAATAAAAAAACAGTGCATTAATGAAAAACTGTGAACCATGAGTTTTCATATAACATTTCTGCATTGTTTCGGTTCTAACCAAAAAATACGTCCTTTGTGATTGGTTTTGTAGTGATAAATGATAACATTACTACGTAGTTGAAAGAAAAATGGATAATCAATTTTGCATAAAAGTGACATATTGCGTTTATTGCCAAACTTTCCGGCTTGATTTATATTCGATGAAAACTGCGGACGCATATTTTACCGAAAAATATGTTTTTATGGTCTCGAATGAGTAATATGAGTACCTAAAATTGGACGACGCCATTTATCTTTTTCTTTTTTCAATCTTGAAGACAATAATCTCCTCAGTGACCGTCAATATGGCTTTCGCCGGGGACGGTCTACTGGCGATCTTCTTGTGTATGTCACGCACTGCTGGGGCGAAGCCATCGAGAAACACGGCGAAGCACTTGCTGTATCGCTAGGATATCTCGAAGGCCTTTGACAGGGTCTGGCACGCACCACGGACAGCTTTTAACCCTGTACAAAGCGCAAGTCCGATCCTGCATGGAGTATTGCAGCCACCTTTGGGATGGCTCAGCAAAGTATCAGCTTGCCGCGCTTGCCTCGGTGGAACTCAGAGCCACATTGAATGGTGGATACCAAGCTTCACAGCTTTGTTCATCGCCGCAAGGTTGCCTGCTTGTCGGTCTTCGACAGACTGTATTTCGGTGAGTGTGCTCAAGAACTCCACGACCTCATCCCACCAGCCCCCTTCTACCATCGGACATCTAGACGCACTGCAAGTTACCATCCTTACCTTGTTGCCATTGCACCAATTCGCACCAAGCGCTTCCAAACTTCCTTCATAATGCGCACAGCGAATGGATAGAACTCACTACCTGCGTCTGTGTTTCCGAACGCATTCAACCCGAATCACTTCAAAGTTAGAGTAAACAGGCTTCTTCTGGGTAAGCTCACTCCATCGTCGACTCTGTCTCTGTCACCTATGACTTAGACTAGAGTCAAGAGCAAACCCAATTCAAATAAAAAAAACTTTTGATTTTAGTCAGCACTTGCAATGCAATAACATCACATCATAGATCATAGATTACGCTGATGCCTATCTGGATGCTACCGAGGAGCTCTTAAATAAGCTTGAGCGCTTGCAAAACTTGTGCATCCGTTTTGTTTTTGGTCTGAGGAAATACGACCATGTCTCTCAGTTCCGCAAGGATCTCAAGTGGCTCCCTATCCGCCTTCGCAGGAACACTCGCATATTATGTCTCCTTTTCAACATCCTTTTTAACCCTGCATACCCTGGCTACCTGCGCGATCGTTTTTCGTTTACTCGCCCTGCCGATGCTCTTTGTAGATCCCGCCTTAAACTGCATCTCAATTTCCCATCCCATAAAACTCATTTCTATTCCCACTCCTTCTCTGTCCATGCAGTACGATTGTGGAACTCACTTCCACCTAAAATCCGTGACTCTCAAAATGTATCTCTTTTCAAAAAACGAGTCAAAGAACATTATCTCGCTACCATATTGTAATTTTGTATATTATATGTATGTATTTATTTTTATCTTCTATACTTATATTTAGTTAATGTATAATATGTGTAATTTGTATATAATTAGTTAAGTTATTATAGTCTATTTTAGGTTTCCTTATTTCTTTCTACACACTGTGTCTTCGTCTATCATGGCCCACCTTTCGTCTTGTGCCGCATGTCCTGTTGTCTGTTCACGTGAGGACCTTATGACTGCGTCGGCGGAGGGCGTTGCCGTGGCTGAATTCTGGGCCAGGCATGGCATTTAACTAAAAAGAGTCTGTTTGTCATCGACACGCTAAGAAGAAGATCCAACTGTCCTGTCGCAGGTCTGCTGGAAGAAATTTCTATTGAAATAAGCAGTACCTTTGTGCTCTTCTATCTGTATTCTTTATTTTCTCTTTAAAGTGTTTTGTGTGTACATAAATAAATAAATAAATCACCCATGTTATAACAAAAATACCATACAAGGGTTTTAAAAGTGAAGCTTACCAGATCAAAAATTTAATACGCACCAGGGAATTCGATCCCAATTAATTATTCTCTTGGTGAAAATTCGTGGCGCATCAATATTGAACACATAACGAGTTCGACGCAAAAGCGAAATCATTCGTATTTTTTGTTTTATTATTATTGTTATTGTATTGTAATCTACTAATGTTTGTATGTCGTTATGTGCCAATTAAATACTTTTTCTTCTTTATTTCTTTCTTTGCACTGTCTAGAGTAGGTAGTTCAAAGCTCATAGATTCTGTTCCAAGAAACAGCTCCTGGAACTGAACTTAGATTTCGTTATTCTAAATTAAGAATATTGATAGAATAAAATACTAAAGTACCTGCATTCAACAGAAACGTCCCCCACGTTTCAATTTAATTATTTCAAAAATGCGTCGGCCGTCCTTCGATGGGGTGTGTTTGTGCGTTCGTAAAATATCAGACATTTTTCCCTGGAGGTATTTTCTTTTAACTTTAGAGATAACTTCCATACCAATATCAAAGCATCGGCAAAGCAAAGCAGTGGTAATTTCAGCACAAGCTCGTTTGCTTAGCTTTCCTCCAACGGCTAGGAATTCACGGAGCAGTTTTCACCCGCGCCCGCCACTTTTGCGAGACAGCTGTTTTATTTATATACTCACGAGACCGACCATCGCCCGCAAACTTCAAAAAGATCGTCGGCTATTTACAGCTGCAAAGTTGTTCAATTAGTAACCAGACCGCCATGGACACACATCAGGCACAAGCTGTTGCGTTGTACTTACTTCACGAAATAATAAAAAAAACAAGCCTAAAAGGTTCTGGGTGCATGCTGCATACGCCCGCCGAGCGACCGCGGCTCGCACGATACTGCAAGTTACGGTACAGCCGCCGGTGCAGCGGGACCCGCAAACAACCGCGCATTCCGCGGGAATTGCGGTAATAAACCGCTCCGTGATTTACTAGCCTTAAACTATTAAATACATAACGTCAGAAGATTTTTAAATCGGATCTTCGGGACTATCATCTCACAATAACTATATGGTCCTCCAGATCTAATTGCGGCATATCACAAAGAAACTAGCCATCGGCGCCGGATATAGTATAGTGCACAACTGTGTGCGCAAACGCAGGTCCACTCTATATTCCCTCACTCTCATAGTCCGATTAGACAGCAATCCGACACAACCGGCAGGGGCGGCAGGTTTATTACGTAAGAAGCAGCAATCAGCAATCATCGCGCGGTCAAACGCTTTATGTCATAAAAGTTGGAATTACCTACAGTGTATGTATGGTAGATCTACAAAACCGCTTGCTAATCACTCGCTGTTTGTCAAGTGCACTTATGTCTAAAAAAATCTGCCAAAAACTCTAAAATTTCTGTATTGAAGAGTAATTATTGCGCAAAAATCGCTATCGTTTTGCTCTTGCAAGATACGTATTAAGCCTGCCGAGAGAGATTAGGAGTAGGAACAATCACACACCAACACAAAACACGCAATAACAATTTTTTTATTTGCTTTTCTAGCACAAGTCTGTTCGCAATGGAAGGCATCGGTGTGGTGATGCCCATAGAGAACGAGATGAAGAAGCCTCAGGACTTCCTCGGATGCCCTGGAGTGCTGAATGCCGCCATGTCAGCTATAGCCGTGATGTATGGCTTTGTGGGCTTCATTGGATATCTGAAGTACGGTAATGAAGTTAGAGGAAGCTTGACTCTGAACTTGCCACAGGAAGAAGTGTAAGTATAATTTAATTATGTACCTACATTATTTTGTTATTAATTATAGAATCGCGTTTGACAACTATTAAGCGATTCCCATGTTATAGTTATCGACACGTAACTTGGCAAGCGTCAACAGAGGCGCACAAGTCGTTTTTTAGGTCTCTTTGGTTACCAAGCGGGACGCGGGGAACGTTTAGCACCGTTCCGAGCACGCGATTGGTTGGTCAGTCGACAAAAGGATCGACAGACCAATCCCGTTGCATCCACGTTCCGTTCGCTCTATATGGTAGTTGGTAAGATCACGCACTATGCGCAAACTTACCCCCACTACGCAAAAACCTTGCCAAGTTACATGCCGGATCTATACAATCCTTACATACTCCTTTTGCTTAATTTTTGTTCAGACATTTGGTCATTTTACACGTACGCCGGTTTTGAGTTAAATTAAATTAATGTTTTATATTAATAGTTATGATCTTCATGGCCTTGATAAAGACTATTCAGTAATGTAATAGTGCTACTAATAGCACGATAACTTTTGTGAAATTAGACCAACGAAAGTCCATGGACAAAGGCATTATCTTCGTAATAGTAATACATTTGACGTAATTGTAATAAATAATTTATAAAAAAAAAAATATGATCGAGAACAGAATAATTGTAAACAATGTCTGTGATAACCAATCTTCTGAAAGAAGTCCGAAAAATATTATTATTTGCTCTATTTATTGACAATTCTTAACAAACAAGAAAATATGAATCTGCCCATTGTAAAAAGAACTGTTGAAAATTAACCACCTCCTTCTATTCCAGCCTGGCCCAAACCGCAAAGCTCCTGGTAGCCTGTGTGATGCTGCTATCCTTCACCCTGGTGTACTACGTGCCAGTTGACGTGGTCTGGAGACGGTTGCAGGACAGGATACCTGCCAGGGGACACCGGTGGGCCCTCGCTGGAGTTAGGTTCGCTGGAACCTTGTTATTAGGTAAGAATAGCTGATACTGTAACAAAAGCAAGTCAAATTCAATTTATTGCATCCATAATGTAAATACAGGTAGTAAATATAAATTGCAGAAACAATTATGAACCCTGTCGGGCACAGCAACATTCTAGATACAGTCAAGTGTCTAGGAGAGAGGAATAGCGCTCAATATTTTCTTTATTAACATTTTAGTTATCTATCTGTTTTTATTTGGTTAAACTTACTAATGTCTTTTTGTTTTTATGCAAAGTTATATAATATTATACAATATAATATATATTATTACAATAAATAAGTAATATATATTTATATGTAATAATAATATATAAATAACATAATTCATATAAATATATTATTATTACTTATTCATTTATTCACTTAAGTCAGCATAGTGGTAGTAAGGTAGACTAGACACTTTGAATCTCAACTGTATGGTCGGGTGTCAGATATAATAAAACATCCCAAAATGTGGTGTAAGACTGCCTTTATTATGTTGATACTATGACTTATATATTGGTTACACACATTGAAATAGAGGTTGCATACGTACTACATCACACCTCCCAAGGCAATAAAAAAAAAAAAGTATTCCTTTGCATGGATACTTTATTTTTTTTATTTTTTTTATTTATAAAACTACGTAATGTGGTTACAAATTTAATGTAAAATTACTGTTTAAGATTACAGTTGTTGTATCGCTTATGTTTACAAACAAGCGAATTGCTTTTTTTTTTTTTTCCCAAACTTATACCTAAGATTACAGTTGAGTTCTGTGTTTACAAATAAAACATGTAAGTACTTTTTGTTGGCACCATTCATTCAGGGCATCACGAGTGCATATCATTTTACAGCCACGATCGCAACGAAGGTCAGTAACCTAGGTATTGTTGCTAAGTGTACAATATATTATGACTTTATGAGTAATACAACTTCGTTCTGTTTTTATGAATAACATCAATTTTCCCATTAATGTTTACCTCTACATTTGGCGACAAATCTCTAATAACAGTGTAGGGACCAGTATAAAGGTTTGAGAGCTTATTACCAGTTTCATTTTTAATCAATATTTTATCATTTGGTTTATATTCTACAGGTCTTACATATTTATCATATCTGTTTTTCCTTTCTAATTTCGAGTTAATCAAGTTTTCCCGTGCTTCTGTTTGTGAAATCTGTAATCTATATTTAAGCTCAAGGGGATAAATGTCATAATTGTATAGTGGTTCTACTGTTCTTAAAAGGTTACTTGGTAAGTTACATTTCTTTCCATACACAAGTTCGAAGGGAGTAAATTTTGTCGATGAATGTACTGTGGTGTTGTATGCAAAGGCCCAAAAAGGTAACCATGAACTCCATGAGTCTGGTCTTTGATTGATGTGCATTCTTAAAAAGGCCCCTAGGGTTTTGTGAGAATTCTCCGGTGCACCAATGCTCTGGTGATGATAGGCTGTTGAGTTCAGTTTGGAAATATTAAGAATTGTACATACCGCTTTGAATGTCTCTGACATAAACTCCGTTCCTCTGTCAGTAGCGATTTCCCGAGGCACACCGTGCACGAGGATGAAGTTGTTGACGAACACACGAGCGACTTCAGCTGCTGTTCTATTCACTAGTGGAAAAGCGCATACATATTTTGATAGTTCACATTGAAGTGTTAAAATATACGTGTAGTTATAGTAATCTCTATCAAGAGGCCCTACTATGTCTAAAAATATCTTCTCAAATGATGATTGTGCCGTTGTGGTTATTACCATGGGTTCTTTTACCATAACCGTATACTTTTGTTTTTGACAAATAGGGCATTTTTTAACATAGTTATTTATATCCTTTTCGAGACCCGGCCAGAAATAATATTTTTTAATGTTGTTAAACATTCTTTTTGTGCCTGCGTGGCCACTTGTGGGTAATAAGTGAAAGTCATTTAAAATGACTCTCCGATCTTCTAAATTATCTACTTTTTCTATATTATTTAAAATACACAATCGCGGTCCTTCCCATTTAGTATATCTTTTAACCTCATTAGTTATTTTTCCTAAGAATGAGTTATGGGATTTATTTTTCACGAAACATATTTCATGTATATCATTAACTTTACAGAAATCGCACATCGCTCTCACAAATGCGGCTGGCGTCAGTTGTGATCGAGCAGATGGATTTATATACAACATCATTTTTGCTTGATCATATGAAAATATATTATTTCCCTTATATATTCTATTCGTTTTTTGTAGCCTGTTTAGACTTGTTTTATCAATGAATTGCAGCTCTACTGCATTACTAGGCTTGTTGATTGTTCCCACAATCCTTGCTTGATCTTCTTGATCCGGGACACAGTTGTCTGCGGTATCTTCCGGAATATGAGAAGTTTGTTCTAATCGTTTTATCTGTGCTCGTGTCATTACAAATAAACTTTCGTGCATGTTCTTTAAATCTTTCGATGATATTGGAATTCGAGATAAAGCATCGGCGGCTGCATTTTGTTGACCTTTGACATATTCTATTAAATAGTCATATTCTTCTAAACATAATCTAAATTTGAGTAGTCTACTTGACGGCTCCTTTAAACTAAATAAATATACCAGTGGTTTGTGGTCAGTTACTATTTTGAATGGACGACCATACAAATAGGGTCTATAATGTTTTACGGCCCATACTATAGCCAGGAGTTCTTTTTCAATAGTCGGGTAATTACGTTCAGCTTTGTTTAAACTCCTACTGGCGTAAGCGACTGGCCGACCATTGCTGTTGGATAAAACCGCTCCTATCGCGTACCCTGACGCATCAGTTTGTACAATAAACTGATTTTTATCTGATAAATCCGGATATTGGAGAACTGGTGGTGTAGACATACATTCTTTAAGTGTCTGAAATGCCTTTTGTGCGTCGCTATTCCAAATGAATTCTACATTTTTTCTACACAAAATATTTAAACTGTTTGCAATTTCAGCAAAATTTGGAATAAATTTGCGATAATAATTCGCTAAGGCTACAAAACGCTTTACTTCATTTGTGTTTTGGGGAATTGGATAGTTTTGTATAGCACTAATCTTTTCTGGATCGGGTAGTACACCGTTATCTGTTACGACGTGGCCTAAATAGAGCATTTCCTTTTTAAGAAAGTCGCATTTCATCGGATTTAATTTTAAATTGACACTGCGTAATCTTTCTAGTACTTCGATTAAATTTTTGTTATGATTTGATAAGTCCCGCCCCATTATAATTAAATCGTCCTGATAACATAAACATTTTTCATAATTAAGGCCCGCCATTGCCATTGTCATCATTCGGGCAAATGAGTTCGGGCTTGTCTTAAGACCCATTGGCATTCTAGTCATTTGATATTGACCTGAATGAAAAGCTGTAAATTTCCTACTATCTGGTTCAAGTTCCACGTTATAAAACCCTTGGCTTAAGTCTAAGTGCGTAAAATAAATGCAACCAGAAAGCGAGTCTAATATCTCATGAATATTTGGCAGTGGGAATTTATCATTTTGAACACAGTTATTTAACTTTCGGTAATCAATGACTAGACGCCATTTCTTCTCTCCATTTGATTTCTTTGGTACTAATAGAACGGGACTAGACCATTCGCTATTACAGGGTTCTATTATACCTTGTTCGAGCATGCGGTTAATTTGATTCTGTATTTCCCCTTTTTGTGAATGTGGGAGCCTGTAAGGTTTGCTGTAACTTGGTCTAGTACCGGGTTGTATTGTTATTGAATGTTTATATATAGTTGTCGTAGTGAGTTGGTCTCCTTCGAGATAAAAGATATCGTTATACTTTGCGCATATGTTCCTAATGCTGATTTTTTCCTCCTTATTTAGATGATCTAATTTTAATAAGGGAAGCAGTTTTTTGACTCGTTCTGCATGTTTCTTTGGCTTGTCAAATATATAGATATTATAATCTCTTGCTTTATGTATTTTAGGATTAATGCTATGTACATAAAAATCGTTTTCTGTTGTGTTCAAAATTCTTATTGGTAGCTTTCCGTCCGCGGGGCTTGCTATTGTACTTGCTAAAAATATTCCGTTTCCTATCTGCTCTGCGCAAACTACACAATCTTCTGATATATCGGTCGTTATGTAATGTGTGCTTTCGGACCTAGCGGGTATAGTTAGCGTCTCGTTATGTTTGGTAATAGGCACACAAATTTCTTTATTGTTATTATACATAACTAAGGAGTAATTCTTGAAGTTAATAATCGAATGATATTTGCTCAAAAAGTCTTGGCCTAAAATGCCACTTGCCTTACAGGGTAAGGATTCAAATACGTAGAATTTATGGCTTAGAATTTGTTCACCTGCTCTTAATTCAAGATAAACAAAACCGATCGCTTCAATTTTTCCACCAATACCATTTACAACAAGTTTTCCTTTTTGGATGGGTTCATTCAACTCAGCAATGTGTTTATATTTTATGGCCGATATGGATGCACCGGTGTCGATTAGCCACGTATATGTAAGATTGTTATGTTTAGAGTGTAATGAAATATGATATATGCTACTACATGACATCATAACGCTTTTATTCACGAAAAAACTCTTCTGAATTATTATTATCATTGTTATTTTCAGATTGATTTTCTCGCGGATTTGAATCTGTCAAAATATGCGTATTTTGTTGCTGTTCCTGGTGAATAGTAGCTTGGTTAAAAAAAATCCTACCTTTAGCTCCACGGTTAAATGTGCCGCGGCCACGAGATCTCCATCCACCGCGACCTGTTTGCGATATTCGATCATCCCTCCGTTCCGCCGGTGGCGTTGATTGTCCTCGTCCTCGTGACATCCCCTGGCCTCTGGAATTCCTATATTGGTAGTAATTGTTATTACGACGCATAAATAAAATGTCACCTGACGTGGACGGTGTTGAAACTTCTTCATCGATGGCTGCTTGTATGGCATCACTTAAAGATGTAAACTGTCGTGCTGCTATTATTGTGCTTAGTCGACGATTTCTTAATCCGTCGGCAAAACTTTTAATGGCTGATTTTTCGTTAATAGGCTTCAATATATCGAAGCTAGACTCATTGCCTTCAGATTGGGAAATCGTCAAGTCAACAAACAAATCAGTTATTTTCTTACCGTAGTCATCTATAGTAAGATCATTTTGTTTCAAATTGTACAATTTGTGTTGTAGAGCTGTTGCTGATTTTTTTGGTAACAGACATGTTTTCATAGCCTTTACTAACTCATTAACACTGTCATACTTTGCATTAAGTTTAAGTTTAGCAGACTGCGAAAGTCGACTTTTTAAAACAAAATTTATCAATTTAATTTGTCCGTCTACGTCAAGTTCCGTTTCATAGTATTCTACGCCATCAATGAGCTGTTTCGTATTTGTGCCGTCGTCATTTAGAACTGGTAATAAGCTCAAGGCGATTTTTAAATCGAATTTCGCCATATTTTGTTCAATAATTGACTCTTCAGTCGATGAATTATTACACAAATCTAAAATATTGTATTTAACGAATGACCACTGAATTCTAACCTTTCTAAAGGTAGCTTTAACCTCACTAATCAACCTCTCTCCAATTCTGACATTAAGCCTTGATTGACGACTGAAGTTCGAAATTCAAAATTCATTTGTATTCATTTACTTTTTTTCTTTCCATAGTTGGCATTGCCAGTGCCGTACCAAGACTGGAACTGTTCATGGAGCTCGTGGGTGCCATATGCTTGTCCGTCATGGGACTCCTGTTACCAGCCATCACAGAAACCGTCTTCAGATGGAACCGAGACATTACGCCATATTCTTTCGTTGTATGGAAGAACGTGGTCATAGGAGTATTCGCATTAGTGGCCATGTTTTCTGGAGTGACTTACGCTGTCATGGCGATTGTAAAGGAACTGTGATTTGTGATAAGATGACTGAAGGTTTCAGCTGACAGGTCCGACGCGACAATGCGACAACAGTCGTAAATTGTTCTAAAATGTAACAATTAGAAAAATTCCTATGCTCATCTCAACGATGAGACGACACTGTTTAGTGTCGTCTCATCGTTGTCACATTGTCTCGCCGTAACTGTCTGTGTGAGCTTTTATTATTTAATGTAAAATGTGATGATTATAATTTTATTGTGCTTTGTTGTAAATAATTTAATAAACTTTTATTGTAAGTACTTTGACTTTTCTTGCAGTTTTATTAAGTTGATGTGGTTTTGTACGATTTTAATGTTCAAATTCTTGACAACTTTTTAGAGCTCAATTAATTCTACAATCCCTTGATTTCCTCGTCATTGCTAATAATATCAACCACACACCACTTACAAACTTAACTACTACACCTCATCTGAAGCTCTGTGCCTGCTCTCGTGAAGGTTGCGGGATTCCGCTGGATGCAAGATGCATGGGGAATGTGGTGACACATGACTTACTTGACTTAATGTCCTATAACCCCTAGATGGGGCAGAGGGCGTCCACATATGTCACCCAAGCAAGCTTTGGACTGGAGTCCCTAAGGGAAAAGAAAGCGTGGCCGTCCCCGTCAAACCTGGCGCCGCATCGTGTTGGCAGAAGCGACGAGCATCGGTATGACATGGAGCGAGGTGAAGCGTGAAGCTCAAGATCGATCGCGATGGAGGTGACACATGGGGGAGACTTATATTCAGCAGTGGACAATTGTTGGCTCAAATAATGATGATGATGATGCAGTTCAAATAGTAATCTATACTTCTATACTAATACTAACAATATGCTCGGAGGAACGAAATGAACCCAGTAAGATGCTGGTAGGGACCTTGACCGTACTGCTGGGATTGTCCTGATAGCCGTGGCATACCTCTCCACTCCTCAAGCACCTCCGGATATGTTGCCCCCTTGGCGCTACGTACTAAAGTGCTAGCGACTGTTTATGGGGGGCCCATTAATTGAGTTTGCAAGTCATCCCCTGCCATTTTTAACCGACTTCGAAAAAAGGGGGAGGTTCTCAATTCGTCGGAATCTTTTTTTTTTATGTATGTTCCCCGATTACTCAAAGACGCCTGGACCGATTTCAAAAATTCTTCTTTTGTTTTGAAGGGTATACTTCCTAGTTGGTCCCATAGTCATCAGGTCAGGATCTAATGATGGGATCCTAGAGCAATCGAGGGAACTCCTCAAATATTATAGGCATACATATAGTGATTTTGGTATTTTTATCAACAATGCAATCATTTGCACTCAAAAAGTATAATTTGGTGAAGTGGAACTGATGAAGAAGACCACAGATGGCCACTGGAACTGCTAAATGCTAAGTATGTCACGGGTATAAAATATCTCGAATAGTTAACCGACTATGATGAAACAAATACTTATAAATGAATGGTACTGATGAAAATGGTACCATTGAACTGTTCTGATGATGAAGCCGGAAGGTAGGCACTGGAACTCTGAAATAAAACAATGTATCCTAGTCGTTTTTGGGCTTATTGGAATCGTCATGAGATGTACTTTGGCCATAAATGATTATCATGTTAATTGGCGATACCAACTAAAAAGAGAAAAATAAAAAACTTTTTAACAAAAAATCAAACCGACTTCCAGAACAAAAAACTACAAAGCAAAAAATAACTTTCTTTTCCGAAGTCGGTGTCGAAAAACTGAAAAAAATGGGTACAAAAGACACCGACTTCGGAAAAGAAAGTTATTTTTTGCTTTGTAGTTTTTTGTTCTGGAAGTCGGTTTGATTTTTTGTTAAAAAGTTTTTTATAGCCTTGTAGATCAACAGTGGTCAGGCAGGGGCCAATAGTCCTCCTTTAGTTTTAGATAATTGAGCCACGAAACCGCCCAAACCCATAGCCCAATGTGTTTTGCCTCCATATTCTGCAATAGTCCTGCACCAGCTGGGGATTGTCCTTGGGTGCTCTTGCGTATTTGGGCATACAGGGATAATCGCCGGTTGGTGTCACATTACATCCTACATGTCTAACTAGGTATCTGCGAGTTGGTTTCGGCCCCTGGTACGCCTTTCTAAGGTCCAGGACCATAGGGCACAGACAAAACAAAAAAAAATAGGGTTTGTAAGGTTGTAGAGGGTAATCTCTGGATCTACTGAACCGATTTAGATGAAGGCAATGAGATAGTTTGAGACCTTGGGAAGGGCATAGGATTAGATTTGTATTCCCTTGGCATGATAAAACACTTTTTACGCGGACGATATCTACCAGAAAACCTTTGGATGGACTGAAGAACTAAAGATAAAACAGGGGGTAGCCTACGGTGTACTGCTACATAAAAAAAATTATAAAACATAATAATTATATAGCTATATAAAATACTATACACAAACTTACAAATAAACATACTTAAATAATATTACGTGTTACAAAATTTCAAAGAAGGGTTGAACAATGATAGAAATTAGATAGGAACAGAAGAGCATTAAAGAAAAAGGAAATGGTTCTTAACAAGATTTTTAAAAGATGCTTGTGACTGGGCTTATCTTACTGACGTCGGCTACTCATTCCACAATCGGACAGCCTGGACCGTGAACGATGTAGAATTTAGTAGAATGAGTAGGCATCAAAAGTCTAAAATTTTACGACGATCTCAAGTGTATATGTAGAATGTGTGTCTAAACTGTAGAGTAACAAAATATTAGGAGAAACTGTAGGTGCCTACCCCTTTCAGAATTTAATTATGTTGTATGGAGGACGACGTGTCCTCTACACAAAATAATTAAATGCACATAATTTTCTTGGAAAATTATGAACGCGTTTTGAGTCAGTAATTAAGATTTACGCACTCATATAGTACCCGTATATATATTATAGCATATGCAGGGGCGGCCCTAACCGTTGCGAAGCCCTGAGCGCGCGGCATTTTTTTGCGAGGCCCTTTGGAAAATGATGATACACAAGAAATGCTTAACTTAGCACTTTTTATTAACTATGAAATAATTAACCAACTTTATTTTTTTGTTCCAAAACCGATGTTAGTCATATGCGCACGCAATGAGTAGGTACTGCGCACCTGGCCTTCCTGAAAGACATCAGCAATAAGATCCGTGTATGTTCTTCTATGTAGTCGTATTTGATGGCTAAGGATAAAATAATTACATCTTTGTACTCAGGTTTTTTGATTTTATATTATATATTTTTTATTTCAACTATTTAGTTATACTTTTTTTTCGAATTTTAAACATATAAGTGGTGTATGTTTTTGTAATCACCTCTAAAAATCCTTCATTTTGATACCCCACTCAATGGGTAAGGAAGAAAAAAAGTTGCAACCCCCACAATATGGCGCCCAAAATTCGCCATGTTCCTTTTTTTAGACCTATCTAACGATGTAAATTATAAAAATCCGTCAAAGGGTTTGAAAGATATGAGGTAATAAAGAATAGTACATACATATAAGATACCCGCGAAAAAAATTACCCTTTTCTTGCAGCAGGGTAAAAACTAGTAAAAAGTTTAAATTGTAACCTTTTTGGGTTGTTGCGCGAGGCCGCCACTGAGTACCTACACAGCCTACTTACCTACACATGTAGGTATGTTTATAGTCTTTGATGTTTAACAAGTTTTCAGTTAATTATAAGGTCTATTCGAAATACTAGTTAGCAATAAACAGGTTCTAGGAAACTGGAATGTGTGAACGTGTTACTTAATTGCTATGTTTGTGTTACATATTAATTAATCTAGTTACAACCCAATATTTCCGCTTTGAAAATTATAATGTGTATGTGTCTTATTAGATACTAGATAATGTCTTGAATGTGCTCTCGAAGCTTACTCAATAATCCTAAGAACCAATAAATTTGTAGGGATTCATCTTCAAACAATCTTGGAGTGTATATATTATGAAGTTCCTGTTCAGTAATAGGTACCAAATAATATGGAAATTCGTTCTTAAAATCAAACGTGTTGAATGACTGACGTTGGTGAGAGTCGTGAGAATCTGCTGGGCGAGCACGGCCTCTATATAGGCTTGAGTCACGCATTTTATCACGGTTTTTGCTCCCAAACTGTATACTATCACAGTAGGCCGTGCTCATCCGGCTGAAGGATATGAGAAACACAGGTCCGGTTCCGGGATCGAGTACTAACTTACTTATTGTCCTACAGCTGAGATGTTTGGAGTTGTACGGGATGTAGAAATAATAAGTCAGGTTGGCTGCCAATAGTATAATGAATTAGTTACAGTAAGAAACGAGTAAAACGAAGTAAAAGCTATGTCAGCATAACATGTGATACCTAATATAAAGGGGCATACATATATGGTTGTTAATCTAAAGGAGAGTATACACTTCACCTCCGGCTATTTAGAAAAAAAAAAATAGCATAATATTGTATTTTTTTTTTTTTTACCTTTTGTTGCAAATCAGAATTTAGGATACAAAAGGCTTGGTTCGATTTTTGTGAATTATGTCGATTTTGTTATTTTTTCTAATTTTAACATTACATCCCATATCTTCTAAAACAGTAAATGGACCATCAAATAATGGGTCTAATTTTTGACCCGTTTCATTTTTAATCAATATCAAGTCATCTTTCTTATATTGAATTGGGTTCAAATATTTATCATAATAATTATCTTTGCGGTTACATTTGCTTAATATTAAATTATTTCTAGCGTCTTTATTAGCTAGTTGAAGCTTATACTTAAGTGTACTACAATAATTGTCTTGATTGTACAATGGTTCAACATCATTACATAATCTAGAAGGAACAATACATTGTCTACCAAATACAAGTTCAAAAGGTTGATATTTTGTTGCTGAATGAACAGTGGTATTGTAGCTAAAACACCAGTAAGCTAACCAATGTGACCAAGTTTGTGGATTATTATTACATTGAATTCTGAGAAAAGCTCCTAAATTTTTGTGAGAATTTTCTAACGAACCGATAGATTGATGATGGTACGCAGTTGATGATACTTTATTAATGTTTAAAAGTTTACAAACCTGTTCCATTGTTGACGACATAAATTCAGCACCTCGATCAGTTGCAATTGTTTTTGGTAGTCCAAATCTAAGGATAAAGTTATCTACTAATGCTTTACTTACAGTTATAGTGTCCTTAGTTCTAAGTGGATATGCTTCCACGAATTTACTCAATTCACACTGGAGACTCAGTATGTATACATTACCTTCGTAATCTTGAGGTAATGGACCTACAATATCTAAAAATATTTTTTCAAAGGCATAAGATGCCGTAGTAGTTATACACATGGGTTCCTTAATAGGTTTACCATGTTTCATCTTTTGGCATTTGTCACACCTTGATACAAAATCTTCGACGTCTTTTCCTATTCCTGGCCAGTAAAATTGTCTTTTAATATTATTTATCATTCTGCGCACACCAGCATGACCGCTAGTGGGCAGTAAATGAAAGTCATGTAAAATGAATTTAATATCGTCATCATCAGTAATTCTCTTGACTCCTCTTAAAACATGAATTCGTGGTCCGGACCAAGTATTCATTGATTCAATTTCTTGAAATAAGTCTTTTATAAAGCTAGCATTATTTTCATGTTTTATTATACATAACTCATTTATATTTAATTTCTTACAAAGTTTACTCAATTTCGACACAAATTCGACTCGCGTAAAATGTGAACGATAATCAAGATTTATAAATAAATTCTTTGTCTTTTCTTCGTATGCAAAACATTCTTCATTCAAGGATATCCTATTGTTTTTAATTAATTTATTTAGATGCGCACCTTCTACTAATTTCATTTCTACAGAATCAGTAGGTTTCTTTACAATTTCCACAACTCTTGGCTGATCAGACCTTGAGTTTGAGGATCTCTTAGACAAATCTGTTTTACTTGCATCCGTCATATCATTCATTCTTTTCTTTTGCGCTCTTGTCAACACTGTTACTACATCATTATTCATACTTTTCAATTCATCCGATGTTATCACAATTCTGGACAATGCATCTGCGGCGACATTATTTTTTCCTTTGACATACACTATCTCATAGTCGTATTCTTCTAGTGTCAATCTAAATTTTAACAAACGACTTGAGGGGTCTTTCATCCCAAATAAATATATTAACGGTTTATGGTCTGTTTCTATGACAAAATGTTTGCCGTATAAGTATGGTCTAAAATATTTGACTGACCAAACAATAGCTAACAATTCCTTTTGAATTGTTGGGTAATTTCTCTCTGCTTTGTTTAATGGTCGACTAGCATAAGCAACCGGTTTCATATTTTTATTACATAGGACTGAGCCAATTGCTATTCCTGATGCATCGGTTTTTAATATAAATTTACTGTTGTCTGTGAAATCTGGGTATTGTAAAATTGGTGGACTTGTCATTGATTGTTTTAATTTTTCTAAAGAATTTTGACAACTTTGTGACCAAATAAAAGGTTCATTCCTTCTGCACAATTTGTTTAAAGGCATTGTAATTTCAGCAAAACAAGGTATAAATTTTCTATAATAATTGCAAAATGCAACAAACCGTTTAACCTCGTCTGCGTTTTTAGGCACGGGATATTCTTTCAGGATTTTAATTTTATCTGGGTCTGGCATGACACCTTGTGCAGAAACAACATGACCAAGATATAAAAGTTCTTTCTTTAAAAACTGACATTTTGCGGGATTTAATTTTAAATTCACTTTTCTCAGTCTTTCGAAAATGTCCATTAGATTGCGATTATGGGATTCTAGGTTACGTCCAAAAACAATCAAATCATCTAAATATATGAAACATTTGTCAAAAGTTAAACCAGACATTGCTACAGTCATTACTCTACTAAAAGCACTTGGGGAAATTTTTAACCCCATCGGCAGACGTTTCATCTGATATTGACCAGTATTAGTACTAAATGCTGTGCATTTCCTGCTTTCTGGATTTAATGAAACTTGATAATAACCTGAATGTAAATCTAGATGACTGAATAAAATAGCTCCTGTAAGAAAATCTAGAATTTCAGTAATGTTTGGTAGTGGAAATCTGTCATCCTGAATTTTTTCATTCAGTTTTCGATAATCGACTACTAAACGCCACTTCTTTTCATTATTATTGTCACTTTTCTTGGGTACTAGTAGAACTGGGCTAGACCATTCACTTTGTGCTTCTTCTATAATATCATTTTCTAACATTGTTTTAATTTGTTTATTTAATTCTTGTTTTAATTGCTGTGAATGTCTATATTGTTTTATATATATTGGATTAGTATTAGGTTTTAGCGTTATTTTTTGTTCATAAATATTTGTTATTGTTAGTTTATCATTTGGTAAGTAAAAAATATCTGAGTATTTTTTACAAATATCTTCAATTGATGTTTTCTCTTCTAAATTAAGATGTTGTAATTTCAAAAACTTACTTAAAGTCTGAGCCCTACTTGTATCAGCTTTATGTTTATCAAATGAGTAGCATTCATATTCAGACAACGGCTGCATAATCGGTGTTATAACAGGAATACGAATATGTTTTTCACTTACATTTAAAAATTTTAATGGGATTTTATTTTTATGTGCCCTTACGATTGCACCAGCTAAAAACAAATCTTTCGCTAATTCACTTGCACAAACAACATAATCTTCTTTTAAACTTGATTTTAAGTCTATATAGTGAACAGACTCACTTCGCGCCGGAACACTCAAAAATTCAGATTGACATTCCGTAATATCAAAAATTTTAGTTCTGATTGTCTTTCCGTTTATATTTAAAGTTAAATCATTTGCCTCTAAATTAATATTTGACGAGTATTTAGTTAAAAAGTCTAATCCGATAATTCCATCAGCCTTGATAGGTAGATTATTAAACACGTGAAAGTTATGAGTGAATACGTCACTTAACAGCGGTGATGACAATGCAAGGCAAACTTGACCCAGTGAACGGATTTGACCAGCTATACCGTTTACTAAAATATCATGTCCAAAAATTGAAATATCTGGTGGTAAGCATTCTTTTCGTACAATCGACAAAGAAGCTCCGGTATCCAGTAGCCAATAAAACTGATTATTATTTAAATTAAATGAAACTAATTTAGTTTGTCCATTAAAAGCTAATATTTCTGGGTGGGTCACGAAAAAACTTATCTGCTTGGTCTACTACTTGAGCAGTTTGGGTTTGGGCGCTATTGTCGTTAGTATCAGTTGCTTGAGCCGAATATATTTGACGCGTATTACTACGATTCTGTAACGGATAATTATTTCTAAGCTTTGCGCCTCTAAAGAAACCTGAATTATGGTATAATCTTGAACGGTTACCGCGATTACTATAATTATTCCCCTTTGCATACCTATTCGTTGACTGACCTCGTCCTTGCGCACCTCGTCCTCGATGTCCTTCATGTCTGTGTCCATTGAAATTATTGTTATACATACCTCGCTTTCCTCTGTGGTGTGAACTTGACTTACCAGAATAATGCATGACGTTGCCGTTGCTTGGACTCGCACCCGGCAACATCGAACACTCCTCATCCTTAGCTGCCTGAATGGCGTCCTTTAATGAGCCATAATTTCGAGCTGTAACTATCGTGCTAAGTTTAGTGGATTTTAAACCCTTTGAAAATTTTCTTATTGCCATTTTTTCGTTTAATGGTTTCAAAATATCATATTTGGTAGGGTCACCATCTGCCTGAGCAATTGTCAAGTCCGTGAAAAGTTTTTCGAGTTCAGATCCATATTCATCAATCGAACGTTGACCTTGTGAAACATTTTGCAGACGTGATTGAATTGCTGTAAATGATTTTTTAGTTAAAAGGTGCGTACGCATGTCCTTGACAAGTGCTGTAACAGTTGAATACTTTGAAGCCATTCGCAACTTCGCGTTCTCTGATAGTCTACTTTTCAAAATAAACTTAATTAATAAATCCTTATCTGTGTCGCCGATCATATCCGAATACATCTCGATACCATCGATCAAGCGTTTCGTCACATTTTCCGAATCGTCCATAACGGGTAATAAGTTACAAGCAGTTTTCAAATCGAACTCCATTTTGACAGAGTCAATATTAGGAGAAGTACATAAAGTTTTTATATTATCGTATAGTTTGTTTATGTTTTTAAAAATATCTGCCGCTGATGAAATAATCTGCGGATCCTTCTTAGATTCTAAAAGTAAAATCAATTTACTGCATTTATCTATAATGTTTGTCGCTTCATTTAATTTTATCTCGGCAACCTTACCTAAACATCTAGCTTTTCCCTTTTTAATCAGATATTTTCTTATTTGCTCTAATAAATCATAATTCTCAATTAACGCATCTATCATTATTTAAAAATAGAATCGATCCATTTAGTCATTGCAGTATTTTATAATTAAAAGTAAAATGTCAAAACAATAGTGTAAAGTTACTTGCAGCGCGGCTAAAGAATGTCCTACGTTTCAATTTTGCTGCGAAGTATCGAGTTACGTGAGCAAAAGTACACGATTATAGAATAATTAACTCAGATCGTAATGAAATATGATCCCATTCTATTTTTAGATTTAAATATTACTTATTGTTTTCTAGTTTTAATGTCCATAACTTATAATTATATTAATTTTATCACTCGCGAGAGATTTAATCGCACTGAAATTAAAAAAAAACACTCACAAAAGTCGGATAAAACACTTTCTGAAATGATCTTGGCAGGTAACTCACGGTTCTTTAGGCTGTTGTTTCGGCGTTATTGTGTCCTCTGATAGAAGCCCGGATACGTTGCATAGCTCGGAGACCAATCTCTTCCTGGATCCACTGCCGATGGCACCGTTTATATAAACGCACCACAAAGTAGGCCATTGCAATGGTGAGTATAGCCAACAGCGCGAACATCACAATATTCATCCGCTCCATGTGCTGACCAACATCCTTCAACGTGGCCTGGTTGCTGCCCGCTGCGTTTTGTGTGATGAATACCTCATCTTTTTCCACCTTTGAGTTGCACATCCTTTAGAAACTCCGATGGCTAATGTGTTATTGGTTTAATTTACAAGTAACCGAATTTCGCGGCAAGAGGCAGTAGTTGGCGATTATACTAAAACCCAAGGAGATCCTGGCAGGGTCGCCATGAGATGTTTGGAGTTGTACGGGATGTAGAAATAATAAGTCAGGTTGGCTGCCAATAGTATAATGAATTAGTTACAGTAAGAAACGAGTAAAACGAAGTAAAAGCTATGTCAGCATAACATGTGATACCTAATATAAAGGGGCATACATATATGGTTGTTAATCTAAAGGAGAGTATACACTTCACAGCATTGCGCTTCACGCTTCACGTCGCTCTTCGTGATTCCATGCTCGTCGCTTCTGCCAACACGGTGCGACGCCAGTTTTGACAGGGGCGGGTACTCTTTCTTTTCCCTTGGGAATTCTAGTCAAAAGCATTCTTGGTTATGTGATCGAAGTCCTTGGTGACGCTTGGGGAAGGCCTATACGTAGAAGTATTTTGACTGAAATGACCATGAAAATGGAACAATATTCTTATAACACATATTTCGCATGATTATATACCAACACACGGTATCGTGCTAGCCTCATAATAACGACCCCATCACTTGCGATGATCTCCTGGTATTTCTATCAAGGCCATATGTAATGATACGTCTGATACACAGATACGTACGTGTGTGCCAAAGTTCACTGGACCGTGGATATAATTGTAGTAATACACGGCAATTGCTTCGGTATAGATTATACCAACATTTTGCATAGGGACAATGTGTAGAAGAATTTTATTTTGTAGAAGTGAAAATCTTGGATATATGAAAGCCATAATCATCCCGGGAGAAATGGAATAACAGGGGCTAATTTCATTCCATTTTTCCTTTCCCCTGCGACAACTCAGGTAGAAAATAAATAATAATCATCCCTCCGATAGAGAAGTGGCCTATATCCCAGTTGTGGGAAGCTTATGCATCAGCAACTGCCATGTCTTTTTCCAACTTTGTTGGGGTCGTCTTCCAGTCTATCCCGATGCTGAATAGATACCATCGTGGATAAAACCTGGATGAGGCTGGTAAGGGACAAAAAAAGAGGACTATGCTTAGCAGTGGCTGAAGTCAAGCTGTGGATGAAGATGATGATGATCTGTTTCCACAACAGCCACTAATCTCATCATTATTACGAATATCAAAAGAAATACATAAAGAAAGGAACAGTAGCTGGAGCGTTTTTCCCTTTATGAACGGCTCGCGTTTGACCACTACCTCGCCTGGTGATAAGCAATGATGTAATCGACGGTGTAGCACGCTTGAAGAAACCTATTCACTCTTGACTTAAAGACCCCTAGATTTGTTTGTGAAGGGGCTTACCACATATACTCTAAGCAAAAAGCGGCCGTGTTTCAAATTGAAAACTAGGTATATTTGCCGGAGTCTCAAGAGCATGTCGCTCTTGAGACTATTCAACTTTGACTCTAATAAGACAATGACTCTATTCAATACTCATCTGCTTAAAGACAAACAATGTTAAGCAAATAACCACTAATTAATTCAAATACTTGCCAATCAGCCAACAAAGACAAGTCACAAATTGACGCTTATACAATCACCAACTTTAATGTATTCTTGTGTCCAATCAATCTGTACCAGCAAAAACAATTGACACACGAAATGGGGATCCCTAATTCAATCTCAGAGTATTCACATGATCTAGCAATTACATGTGTTTAAAGTCACGATGACCAGCACTTAGCTGTACCCTTGAGGAGCCAAAACATCCTGCTCGACGTGTGATTAAAAACGATTTGATGACAATCCGATTGGACTCTTTGCATGTGACTTATTTCCTGAACGATGAAAAATCCGCCTTCTTTTTTTAAATACGAGTTGCTTCCTTGTTCTTTTAAATTGATAGCTTTTGAAACACGACATAAGTATTTGTTGATTTCATTGTCAAGTTGTGCTTTTATTTTATTAGTAGCTTCTCCGTAGTATGTTTTCTTATCCCAAAGGAACATTATACCATAAAAAAAAAAAAATGTAGCATATATGCTATTCTAGACTATAATCTATCCCTGTGCCAAAATTAATGCAGATCCGTTCATCCGTTCTGGTGTGATAGAGTGACAAACATAAATCCATCCAGACAAACTTTCGCATTTATAATATTAGTAAAATATAAGTATGTTGTGTGATGTGATGTCATTCTCAGCCCTTTTGACGTCCATTTGTCCCGGTTTTAGGCAAGTGTAGACCAGTCCATTCTGAAGGTGTCAAGCTCATCCCGACATGTTCACCTGGGTATACCGCGATGTCGCC
Organism: Orthosia cruda; assembly: GCA_964057195.1. Classification (NCBI taxonomy): domain Eukaryota; kingdom Metazoa; phylum Arthropoda; class Insecta; order Lepidoptera; family Noctuidae; genus Orthosia; species Orthosia cruda. Next base: position 35,285,119 of record OZ059838.1, read on the forward strand.
GAACATTTGCCGGGACTCAGATTGCAGTAGCTTTGCCCATGAGACGGTTCGACATGCGGCAAACGGGGCGCTCGCTTCTTGGGTGACGTCGGCAATTTGTCTTTTTAACCGACTTCCCAAAAAGGAGGAGGTTCTATGTTCGACATCAAGTTTTTTTTTTTTTTTGTTTGTTCACCGATATCTCCGTCAATTGTGGACCGATTTTGAAAATTCTTTTTTTGTTTGAAAACGAATGTTTTGAAATTGGTCCCATTTTAATTTGGTGGAGATCTGATGAAGAACTTTGGAGATATACAACAGAACTCTTCAATAAATAACGGCAAATCTCTCGGGATTGCTGCAATCGCATGTCTGTTTATTGTTTATACCATTTCATAACATAACATCACCCCAGTATGCTCTAAAGGGGTACGCAGATCTGTCATTTCAGCGGTTAAGTTCAAGTTTTATGAAATCTATTTCGGCGTTATAGTTACCTTACTAACTTGCCTATTAGGTAGGTACAACTAAAAAGTGAAAAATAAAAACACCTTTTTGTCTTTCGTAGGTGCCAATTTTTTGCGTTATGGACACCGACTTCAAAAATTAAAGTTATTTTTCACTTTGTAGTTTTTTATTTGGAAGTCGGTAGTATTTTTTTGCAAAAAAGTTTTTTTTGAGCGCAGCATTTGTATTCCTAATGCGGTCTTTCAAGCTAACGTTACAACTGAAGTCGTGCTAACGTCGACCATATAGTTTTGACCCTATATCAATTAACGTAACTCTAATACTTTTGGTATAGGCACACTCAGCACAAATTGTAGTTGCACTTTTTTTCTTTTTCACTCTGTTTGTGGCAGTTGTGTCTTAAATTTATTTATTATTTTCTTAAAAAAAGTTATTTAAAAAAAAATAGACCCTACTGCTTATGAAGCAAACTAAAAAGACGTAAAGAAGAAGAAAAACATGCTGTGCAGTCGAAGGATACATACCTAATATTCGCGAGCTGGCTGGCCAAAACCAGATGTATCATTCGACTGCACAGCATGATTTAGTTCTTGTTTAATTTTCTTTTTAAATTTTTTGTAGCCAGTGAGACTCGCAAGGTTAAACCGAATCGATTGACCTAAGGATTATCAAAATCGGCCAACGTGTTTGGTCTATAGAACGTTACATACATACATTTACTGATAAACACGTTACCCTCTTCGGAAATCAGGTAAAAAACATTGATTGGGTAATAAATATTTCATATTCAATAAAATACTATTTTTTTTTAATAATATTCAATCATTTATTTGCTACAATAATAACGTTAGTTTTTACATTCGACAGACTGATTTGGCTACCTAGTTCTAGCCAAATAAAAAGCTGAATTATGTGTTTAAGTCAGATTTTTTTTACCATTTTTTAGTTACACTGTTAAAACACTGTTTTTCTTAACATAAAGCATAAATAACATAAAAACTAAATCATCTGCACCATTTATCTTGCTAGTTTTAACTTCGCTTCTCACAAGCCAGTATGTTCAGTAATAAAGTCCCTTATAGGAGGTGCGGCGATATCAGCGAACACGCTGGGTGAGAACCGCTGGCCACAACCACGGCCGAAGGAGACAATGCCCACTGCCTGACCATCTTGGACCGCTGCACCGCCGGAGTCACCCTGTATAATAAAGAATTAATTCAACTCTGGGGATTAAAAATGTAATGGGAATTGTCGCTTCGTCTACTTGCGTATTTTTTTTTGTATTGATCAATTTCTTCACTTCGATCTCAGTGAGCCCAGAAGATGCTTGTTATAATATATGTATATTGTTGTTAAAAAAAGGTTTTTTTTTCTAAGATGAAAAAAAAAACGTTTAAAAAAAACATGAAAAAGCAGTTTTCTTTCTGGAGTAGGTTTTTTTTCTAGAGAACAAAAATAAAAATATAGTAAGGCGGTTATAGTTTATGAGTTGATATTTTTTTTTTAGTTTAATTACAAAATACCATTTGTTTTTTGTTAAATAGTACATAAATGTTTTAAAATAATTGGCAACACTCACTGAAGTTTATCATTTACGGACGGGGATTTTCCTAATTAGAAATAAAAGATGATTCTGATTGTAAAATTTGACTTTAATTAAAAAAAAAACAACCAAATTTTGTGTTTTACTCTTTCTGAAAAAAAAACCAAATTTAGAAAAAAAACGATTGTGCCAAGTTTTTTTCATGTTTTTTTTTCAAGACTATGAAAAAATACATTACGTTTTTTTTCAATTTACATCTCTAAGGTAAGGTAAGTAAGGTATGGTAAGTAAGGTATGGTAGGAGTATTACTTTTAGATTTATGACCACGTTATTTAACAAGAAACTTAGTAAAAGAAAATTAAAGTAATAAATAAACTGTTATTTATAACTTTAATTTACTTTAACTAATACATATTAATTCACATTCAAATAACATAACAGTATTGCAATCATCCTATAATTTTCCACCGCTGAGACACAGGCCCCCTCTCTGTTAGAAGGAGTGGGCTATGATCCTCCACGCGCCGGCCTAGTACGGCAGGCTTATTACGTAAGAAACAGCAATCGGCAATCAGCAATCATCGAGCAATCAAACGCTTTATGTCATAAAAGTCGGATTTATGTAGTTATGGTCCTACACAATCGTTTGCTAATCGCTCGCTGTTTGTCAAATGCACTTATTCTTATTTCACTTTATTCTGCATTGAAGGGCAATTATTGCGCAAAAATTGCTATCGTTTTGCTCTTGCAAGATACGTAATAAGTAAAAGACCATTTCAGACATCAGTCTAGATGGTCTTCACATGATCTAAACAAGATTTTGTCTGGACTTTAAAACAGACTGTGACCTCTGAGTTTGTAAACGCCGACCACATCTAGTATAAAAAAAAATATCGACATGTAAAAGTAGAAATAAAATCATTTATCATTTAAGCCTGCGGTTTGGTGAATGTCACACGTCGTCGAACTGATGATTCTAGGACTTGTCTTGTTACTCACGAGTAGTGGTGATAAAATAATTTTCATAAAGTAAAATGCCTGCCCGCACCCACGATCTAACTGGTAAGTTGCGGCTAATTACGACTACCAAAACAGAATTAGCCATAATGTTCACGTACCTCTTTTTTACCATACTAAAATTACTTTGGTGATCACCATCAGCACAGCACACTCTGTGCAACACCTATTATGTCCTAGGGAGACTGAAGTAGCGTCTCCCCTAGTCTCGCCCGCTGTGCATGGCAACACGTGATCACTTTGCCACCGTCTTGCCTGAGGTCACTCGGTGGACGGACAGAGTCCTGGATCATAGGCACGAATACACTATAAAAAAAGAATATGCATGTACCTGACAAGTCCCTTGCCCTCCGAGCACGAAGTTGCCTCCACACCACTCGTTCCTGGTGAGCACAGTGAAGTAGACGGCCATGCACTGCCAGTAAGGCACCACGGGAATCTCCACGTCCATCAGGGTCTCTGGTATGGAGCTGCCTCCTTGCTGGAATGGGATTACAAAAGATCAGTGAGTATTTCAATCCGGTGCCTGAATCCAAAAGCTCTGAATCCATAAATATGACTGTAGCGGCATCTACGAGTATATTGCCACATTCGAACTACAAAGACGAACGTCTCACAAATCATACATCTCGCAATCAAAGTTCTCGATGCGAATTGTACTGCTTCTGTCTGGTCAGAGGATCAGGGGATCCTCAATGGAGATTGCAGGACTTTCCACCCTGTACCGTATAAGTATACGTCACATAGAGTTCAGATATATCATATATCAGGGATCACCAAACGGCGGACCGCGTTCTGGATCCGGACCGCCGACCTATATTGTGTGGACCTTAAGTAAACATTACAATATAATTTACTTGTGTAATTTGAGTACGTAATTTAATCATTTAACCCGTGCTTTGTCTTTACTGCCGTCAATTCGTCAACGGACGACCGCAGACCGTGAGATCGTCATTCTTCGCGGTGGGGAAGGGCGCGGGAGTAGATAGACTTACCGATGGACATCTGCAAGTTTTAATGACAATAACCTGCACCAACTTTAGTGCAAACTTCGGATGAATAGTTCAAGGCAAACATAGTTATTTGTGTTACAAGGGGACAAAGTAATATTTTATTCTTCCAGGGCGTTATTTTGAATTCAGAGCTAAGCGAAGGATTCTATAGTAGAATCACGAGATTAGCGAGGAATTCTAACGTAGAATCCTGAGCTTAGCGAGGAATTCAATATACGCCGCCCGAGAACAAAATATTGCGTCCCCGAGTGATACACACTATTTTTCATCACTACCTAAGAGAAAAATAAAAAGCTACGAGTACCTACCTACTCGAAACTAGAAAATAAATTTACAGAAAGAACTACAGTTTTTTTAAAGCACATTGCCGCCATAACTTAGAACCAGCCAGTAACTTATTCAAACATATGCGTTCGACCTATTTGGTTAACTTCACATACTTCTTCTTTTTTTTTAAAAAAAACGTTGCCCCACACTAGGAATTTCTTCCTGTATCGTGGGTGCGTTTACAAACATATAAACTCACATACACAACACCCAGAGCCGGAACAACTATCTGTAGGTCATACAAATATTTGTTGCGTGCGGGAATCGAACCCGCGACACGCAGCGCAGCAGTCAATCGCTCAACCACTGCGCCAACCGTGCGCCACCTTACTTATCAACAAAGAGTAAGTATAATACTAACTCCTTACTAACCAATCACAAAAATGAGTTTATCACCATAGAGAATTGAATGTTAGTTACTGATACTTTTTTTTTAAATTTAACCTTCACGCGAGTGCCTCCAACGCAACTACGCAAATCTATCAGAAGCACGAAGCGGACCAAGAGAACTCTCAAACTCCTACGGGCGCACAATTGGATTTGGCTCCCGCTATCTCTATATAGACAACTGTCGTTTTTCGAATAGGTGAGATGAAAATGTAGTTTTTCACATTATCTAATATTTGAAAAAAACTTGGTACGTACTTTTTTTTAAACACATTTAATTTTGATAAACACGTCACACTCACAATGTAAAGGCGCGGAGGAGGGAAGGAAGAATTGGCTTTAAACTTTACGGACCGCGACCGTTATATAATTTTTAAGAAAGGGACACCATCATTTGGTGTCCCTTTAATTGGTGATCCCTGTCATTTATTATAGAGGTCTCTGTTTATATGGCCATTACAATAACACCACCCAGCGCTGGATTTGAATACCTACATACACACGTCGATAGCCGATAAAGTTTTACCTTTTGGTTAAAACCCACACTATATAACATCCTATAACTATGTAGTAAAAACATTGATTTTAATTAAATACTAATCTGCTACAATCAAGATATAATTTACTATTTTTTGCAAGTCGCCAGTCATCGAAATAGCAAAACAAATATAAATTATAATGATACGAAATTAAGAACTTCGATCACGCAAAAAACACGTAAGATGTTTTGCTTTAGCAGACATTAAAACTTAAGATTTTAGTTTACCTGCTTGAGAATAAAGAATTACGAAAAGGAATAAATATTCGAACTTAAGACCAAACGTAGAACAATACAATATATGAAAACAGAAACCTTTGCACAAAAAAATACTCTCGACTTCCAACTAAAAACACTACAACGTGAAAAATAACTTTCTTTTTCGAAGTCGGTGTCTTTGGACGGTATCAATTTTTTTCGTTATGGACACCGACTTCGAAAAAGAAAGTTATTTTTCACGTTGTAGTGTTTTTAGTTGGAAGTCGGTAGTATTTTTCAGAAAAAAAGGTTTTTTTTTTTTCACTTTTTACTTGTACCTAATAGGCAACTTGTTTTTAGTAAGGTATTATGTCCTTACCTATGAAATTGGCGTTTTGTTGTACTGTCCACTTTGACCTCAAATATCTCCTCTTTGGTTTGGAATTCTAATTTTAAATTTATGCTGATTTACTCATGCTTTTGTGTTTGGAAAACCGTAATTCAATCAATCGCTCTAGGCCACTACTGATTCAGGACAACGCTAGACCACACACTGCACAACAGGCGGCTACCAAATTAGAGGAGCTTCAATTGGAATATCTAAGACATCCACCATACTCCCCAGACCTTGTTCCAACAGATTACCATTTTTTTCGAAATTTGGATAAATTCTTGCAAGGGAAAAAATTCAACTACGATGGGGCAGTCCAAAGCGCCTTCAAAGATTTTATTGATGCGTCCGAATGGTTTTTAGTTGGTTTAGTTTTTTTTTGGTTTAGTAAAGGGATCAATGAACTATCTATGAGATGGCAAAAGTGCATAGATAGCAATGGTACATACTTTGATTAAATAAATATATTATATTAAAAAAAAACGACTTTATGTTCCTCCCTTACAAAACGCCAATTTCATATGTAATGACCTAATAAAACTAAACTAGCTAAAACTTATAATGCCAGAATAGATTATCCGAATACCATGAATCTTGAACATAACTGGTGAAATAGTAGTGTATCAAGGTAAACTGGACACATCTGCGTACCCCTTTAGAGCGTACTGGCGTGATGTTATGTTATGAAATGGTATAATCAATAAACATATATGCGAATGCATCAATCCCGAGAAATTTGACGTCATTTATTGAAGAGTTCTATTGTATTTCTCCGAATTCCTTCATCAAATCTTCACCAAATTAAAATGGGATCAATTTCGAAACATACTCTTTTAAACAAAAAAATAATTTAATCGGTCCACAATTGACAGAGATATCGGTGAACAAATAAAGAAACATGTTTTTTTGTTTATTGAGATATTTTGGTTTCTAATGAAGCTTTAATTAGAAACCGATAGGCGAAGAACTACTTTATCCGTTTAAATCATGGAAATCCGTCCACGGGTTTATGAGATATTAACTCATTACTGAATGCCAAGTGAAAGGTTCAAGGACGCCCCTTACCGCGATACTTTTGTTTTGATCGTGTTAGCGACATTGCCTTTAGATTTTTTTTGTACCGTTTTGTAATATTGGAATACATTGGTAGACAGGTGTTAACGACTTTTATTATTTTGTTATCCGGTAGTGACTTTAGGTACCGGAGACTTCCTAAGACCTTCAAAGTTGTTTTAAAGTTAAGTAGTGCCATGAATTTTGTCAAAAAAAGTTATACATTTTTTGCGCCAGAGAAGCAAAATTTTTTTTACCGAAGTATGCAAAATAAGCCAAAAACCGAGGCTTGTGAAAATTCAATGATACTTTCAGGCATAGTTATTAACTTCAGCGATTCGATAAAGCTTTGATCTTGAAACAGGCAGGAGCGTGTTTTTGAATATTTTATTTAAAAACGCAATGTATTGCTTTTATAAATTCTGTTTTCTATCAGGCAAAAAGTGTGTCAAACGAAATATATGAAAACAATGTTTTTTTAATAAATTGTTTTTATATAATACGCAAAGTTTTATAAAGTTTTCTAACCGGCAAAAAGCTTATCAAACGAAATAGTCAATCAAGCCTGTTGTCTGTCACCCATGTTTTTTTTATAAAATAAATTCACTATCCGGAAGCCTGAAAGTCAATCAATTGTAACAAATATAAACTCACGCCGTATTTTTTTTTGTACAGCATTTATAGCTACCAAAGATGCTCTTTTTCTCTATTAGTTTAGTTGAATGAACGTGCAATCAATTAACAAAGAGGTATTTTAACAGTTGGTTGGCCTAAATTAAATCAAGATTCAACGACAAATATTCTTTTCTCAAACATGCATGGCAATATTGTCATTATTTTCGAAAACAGAACACGCGAAGTATCGAATTTACGGACAAAGAAAATCAAATCCATTGCAGGAGCGTTTTTTTGAATTCGGAACATAACAACGCTCCAGCAATGTTGTTGTAACTTTTAATAAATTAAATGTATAATGTAAAATTTATGTTTTATTTCCCTGCATTCTTTTGAGAAAAGCACTATATGCCGCGGCGGAAATGGCAATTGCCTGTCTCGTATTATAAGTGAAGTCCTCGCCTACGGCTTGGCCTTCAATCTCATACTCGACCTGCAATTGCCTATTTCCCGGCCTATGCAATAATGTACTATTATATGCACTCACAACGTAATATTCCATTTTTTTTTTATATACACTTACTTTTTTTCGTGGATAGATAAAATAAAAAAAAAACCATTACTGTACAACATTTTCCTTCGATTTTCAAATAACTGCATCAAATAATAACTTTTTAATTTTTATAGCACACTTTTACTTTTTAATATAAGGCGCGTATGGGCTCATTGACTAAATGTAGAAAAACAGTATCATTTTCTATAGAAGTGCGCTGCGCAGTCATGCGCGAATCTAAATTGCTCGCCATACCACATATTTCTTCCATTTCCACATTTGTTTTATTTCAACTGTATGAGTGAAGAATAGAATAGAATAGAATAGAATATACTTTATTGTACACCAAAAACTAAAGTTACACATCTCTTTTACAATTATACTTATTTCTACGGGTACAAAGGCGGCCTTATCGCTGACAGCGATATCTACCAGACAACCTTTAGATGGACGTTAATGACTAAGAATAAAACAGGGGGTAGTCTGTGGTGTAATGCTACATTAATATATATATATATATATATATTACTATATTAAATACTATACATAAGCTTATATATAAACATACACATATAATACTATGTGTTACACATATACATAGATGGAAATAAATAAATAAAAAGGGTTGAATAATGATGGAATAAATTAGATCTAAATAGGAAAACGTTATATAGAAAGGAAATGGTTTCTAACCAGGTTCTTAAAAGCAGCATGTGACTGGGCTTGTCTTACTGACAAGGGCAACTCGTTCCACAATCGCACAGCCTGGACCGTAAACGATTTATCGTAAAACTTAGTGGAATGAGTAGGCATCGAAAGTCTCAAATTTTCCGATGATCTCAGGTTTCTTGAATGTGTGTCATGAAGGAACTTAAAGCGTTCTTTGAGATAAGAGGGAGTTGTAGGAATAAACAGAATACTGTAAAGTAATGATAAAATATGGGCATTCCGGCGAAGGCGGATTGGCAGCCACTTGAGCTTAATACGAAAATCAGAAACATGGTCATATTTGCGTAAACCAAATATGAATCTAATGCAAACATTTTGGAGTCTCTCAAGCTTATCTAGCTGCACTTCAGTTAGATCTAAATAACTGACATCGGCATAATCGAGGATTGGGAGAAGAAGGGAAGATACATTTGTGAAGATATAAACCCAAGCTCGTGTTTTAATAACCTCTATTATAATGACCGTAAGAAAAGATGGATGGAATGTGTGAAGAGAGATATGAAAGAAAAGGGAGTCAGTGATGGCGTGACGGGGGACAGGACGGTATGGAAGAAGAAAAGGTGTTACGCCGACACCAAGTAATATGGGACAAGGGCAGGAAGATGATGATGATATGACCGTTGCAAAAACTACTATTAACTAATAGAAAGCAATACTATCGTTGAGTGTCATAGGCTACTTTTATCCCAGAATATGTAGAGTTCCTATGTATCGTCCCGGTAGCCAAAACGCAGATTAGAGCCACATGGTAACACACATCACTGACCTGACCTTGGGTCACGCACAAAACTTATCCAACAAAAGTATTGATATCTATTTCCTAAGTTATTTCACGTAATGTTGATGTAATCGTAACTTTGGCAGACACGCGCGACATATTAGTACTCAAGATGTGACGAGCTTGCCAAAATAATATTTATCTACCAAGTACCTTAACGTTATTTGCTTTCTTTTGCTGTTCCTCAATACCAAATAGGATTCTGTGAGACTATTCAATTTGAGGTGTAGACTCAGAAGTACCAATCAACTTACACGATTTGTTGTTTTTATTTTGATCAAGTAATATATATCTATACTAATATTATAAAGCTGAAGAGTTTATTTGTTTGAGATTGAAAAATTATTTTTGTGTCGGATATTCCATTTATCGAGAAAGGTTATAGGCTATATAACATCACGCTACAATCAATAGGAGCGGAGCATCAATGTAAAATGTTCTAAAAACAGGTAACAGGTAGATAAAATTTATTATATTTGAGAGCTTCCGTTACGTGCGCTGCGTAAACGGTTTAAGTTACGCAAATATCATGTATGATTGAATTTTTCCTCTTTAAAAGTTCTAAAAAAAAGCCCGCGATAGACTCACTATAACCTTTTTTATGGTAATCAAATTTGTTCATTTGCGAAGGAGTTTTATCAACATCTATACTAATATAAAGCTGAAGAGTTTGTTTGTTAGTAGGGTAGGTAGGGTAGGAAGGGCAAGTAGGGTAGGTAGGTAGTGGTAGGTAGATAGATAGCCATTTGACGGGAGCGAAGCCGCGGGGGTCAGCTAGTATATAATATATATATATATGTTATCTATTCTATACTAACATTGTAGGTTGCTTTCCGGTTTTTCGAACAAATTAACGCGACGTTCGCGTATACGCGCGATGATCGCCTGAAAGTAAAATTTTCCAAAACATCTTACCTCAGTCCTCCCCCACCCGCTGACCATAATAATCGAATTATCCTTCAAAACCCTGCCTTTCTCCGGCAGCTTGACAGGCTGGATAACATCAGTAAACTCTATGGGTCCCACTGTCTTCATCACCGCCACATCCTTGTCGAACCTGGGATCGTCATACTCTGGGTGTGGTATTACTTCTGCTATTGGTATGACGGTGCCATTCTTTCGCCAACTGCTGCCGGCTCGAAGGACCACTGTTGATGGGTCTACGCTGTAAGGGATAAAATTATTTTTAGATCTGCACGAGTAGGTAATTCATCATCATCATCATTCCAGTCAAAATATGGTACACTGCTAGACATCGGCTCTCCCAAAAATCGCCTCTTTTACTGGTGCACGGCTTCTCAACAAATACATAACATGAAAGAATATCCTAACTTTTCTTACAAAAATTCACCATGGAAGTTCGTAGTAGAAACCGAGGTGTAGGAGGAGTCCAACACAACACTCCATTCAACCCAGACGGAGTGTATCTATGAAGATCCATAGAAAAAGCACATAAGAAGAAACACTGAGACAGTGTGGTACTTTTTAGAAGATTAATCGAAATCATTAGACGAAGCATTCCATTGGCGTTGACACATTGAGGACCACCATCCAAACAGGGGTGGCAAAAAACCAAACACAGTGCGTGAAATAATTAATTGCCTTTCAGGTTCAGCCGTAATTAAGTATAGGAGATCGATGGAACCAGAGAGCACGGAACGCTACGACAACAGCAAATAGAGACGCCATTACTGCAATGCAATATCCGCTGTCAAAGCCATAGTTAGACTTGTCACAGGGCTCATTTTCTATGAATAATTCATAGACAGATAGAGCTGGAATAAGCATACCATGTCTGGCTGACAAGTTAAAACGGTCAGAAAAATGAGACAGAGAGATAGAGTAACCGTACGGCCAGTTTTTATAATGTATCTTGAGTTCAGATTGGCCCGCGTACAGACTTTGAGTTTCATTTTCGCCACTATTGATCACTATAACGACCATAGCGATCTAAAGAAAAGAGTCATATACTGCCCAAAAATTTGCTTTGTTTCTTCTACATTTCAGTCAATTTTGTGAAGGTAATCTGCAGTCCAATTATAGAGTTTGACTCCATAGTGTCATTGTTTACTTCATAGACATATAGAGTCTATGAAGTAAACTCACTCAGAACTCACTCACAGGCTAGATTTGTATGGCAATTATTAAAAATGCCGTCTATAGCAATGGCCACCAAGTCACCTCGGTGTTCTGTGGTTGCAACGGAGAGGGCTAACAATTTTATAATTAATACATAATTATAAGTCGCGTTCAAGCTATCTATAAAGATATAATTGGATGCGTGAATACATTGTTGATATTACAAACAAGTTGACTTTGTTAATTTAATAATAATAACTCCGTATGCAATGAAATTATGTTTGTATACAATGGCAAGGCTTTCACAGTAGAGAAAATTGTTATCATCGTGTCAGCTTTTGTTTTTGATTTGAACTGAATTTTGATGACTCCGTATCAAAACGACCTATGCGCAAAAGGCCCTATGAGCAGAACGTCATTTTCTCAAAATGACCTAGTAGCAAATCGTCCTATTAGCAGAATATCCTACCTTCAAAGTACAATTATACTGAAAAATTACAATCGATTTTTCATCATGGCTAATTATATAACTTATTTTAAGAGTAAAATTGTAATAAAAAGAAGAATCAATGCAATATTGCGAATCAACCGTCTGATGATGGTGTTAAAAATACTTCATGTCAGATGAAGGTTTCGATGGAACAGAAAATTGGAGTATGGATTCAGACACGAGGGTGGAGGCAACGCCACCTGGAGAAGTTGAGGTTGTGCAGGTCCGCGACCTCGTCGCGGCAGTTGGTGCTGCGAATGACGACTCGCTGCCGGTCGTGGTCCAGTCCATGGCTGGAAGTGACAGCGCTTGGGACATAGTCACTCTCTTCTGCGAGGAAGTGATGGTCGCAAAGGAGGCGGCAGAAAGGGAGCGAGAGTATACAATCTTCCTCCCTATCCAGCAGACGCACCGGGCACAGAAAATGCTGCAAAAAGTGATGGCCGGCTGCCACAAGGTGTGACCCGCGAGTGATAAACTTGAGGAGTTTGGCGCTGAACATTTGGATTTTCCTTTTTATTTTATTTTAAAATGTCCAGTTTTTAGGACGTTTTCTACTAGGCTACCAGGTAATTTTGAGAATAGGACGATCTGTCATATGTCGTTTTTTTTTTCATTTTGATACGGATTTATTAACAGAGATGGTAATTTGATATTACATTGTAAGCTGGATTAGACCTCTACTTATGTGAATAATGTATCTTCAATAATTATAATAATATGCACAAGTGGAACGCCGTAGCAAAATAATTATATATTCTACAGCTGCATTTTTAATAATGCCTTCTATACTTTATATCACAATTTCTTTCGTTATTTATTACCACTGCCTCATGGCACGCTCAGTAATATCAAGGGACTAACATTAGAAACCATAATAGACAAAGAAGAAATCTCCAAAGTGACCTACATGTGTATCTAGGTCACTACCTACTACCCGTAATTTACACTGGACCCGCATGGTGGATTATAAATTACTCCCACCCACAGTAATGAGACCTCAAAGACTGATTATTAGAGACCGGATTATATGCATTTTCATATTTGCATATGAAATTGCTTAATATACTTCATTCTCAGTGGCAATTGCATATTATATCTAATATCTAGTGGTGATGCATATTTTCGCTACATTTATTATATTTTTCGGTAGGTTTAATAAACTCTATAACCAAAATTTCGCACATATACACCAACAATTTTCACTTATATAAATATTTTGATTGATTGAAAACTATACATTCAGAAAACCGACCTACCTAATTGTTTACGTTTACAAAAATGTTAAATAATTTTTCGTTTTAGTGCATTATTATCTTCTACAAAGTTGTTACATTTTGGTATTGATAATTTATGATTGTATAATTCACTAATTCTATGCTGATTTCGAAATAAAAAAAATTAACACCCACCACATTTTACCCTGTTTTTCGTTTTCTAAAACTTTAATGTTGCATATTTTACAAATTTTCATGCAGATTGTACGCATTTTGCAGGCATATTTGCAAGCTTTTTATGTTGCATTGCATGTAATCCGGTCCTTACTGATTATGCTTATAAACACATCAAATAAGACTACGCCTTTGTTCGCTTTAAAGGTTAGGAAGAGACCCATATTTCGCCAATGATGTTTTTAGTTCCAGTAATAGTGACGAAAGTGATAGCAGTGTCATCTGCAACGGATATTATCTTGGCATTTGGGGTATTTTTATTGCATAAGTCATTCATAAAAACTAGAAATAAAGTGGGTCCCAATATGCTTCCTTGTAGAACACCTTACTAGATGGGGAGTTCATTGCTGCTGTGACGATCATATATTCATCATCTTGGCTATATGGGAACGATTTGTGAGGTAGTTTTTAAATAAATTAAGTTGAAATCGACTGACACCCTTCTTTTCATCAACCGAGCATAGAACCAGATTCCGTGCTGCTACTGACAACAAAGATGAAAAAATCCAACAACACTGCCCGACCCGGGCATCGAAACCAGGATCTCTTTCTCAGTAGTACCGGTTGCGGCTACTAGACAAACAAGGCAACATATACTATCCACTCATATCAGGAGCCCTAACAAGGAGTTCTTCTGCTCATGGGTTGATCAGGCGCTGTATTTGTCTACTGGTGAACTAAGCAACTAAGAGGGACAGAAAACCATATTATTCACCCACAATGCCAGTTAGAAGTCACAGAAACATACATCCCATGTTATATTCTTTTTTTTAAATGCATATATAATTTATATAACAAAATGATTGACGCAGTTTCCATAAATAATTGTCGATGCGACACAAATTCGATTTACTGTTGACAATACATTCATCCAATAACGGCAGATAACGCGCGTTTGAAAATTTTACATATTAATTTTGCGCACATTTTCAATGCAGAAGCTAGACATTGTACTACTACAGACAATGTTTTACTTTATAAACAGTAAGGACCGGTTTCTGAATTGAGTATTTTGTGTTACGAGGGTCAAATCCTGCTCTAATGCCAAAGTTTGATAGGTTTTCTGGTTAAAGTAAAGTTGGACCAACAATCAAATTCTTAATTCAGAAACCAGGAATTAGTCTACACTTACTTCTGAGCACAATGCCCCGCTGTCAGGATATAATTCTCGCTGACGATGAAACCCCCACAGAAATAGGAGTTGTTCACGATGAACGACACCTGGTACGGATGGTCCTCGATGCTAGCGTTCTTGCCGCCTACGATCCTGTTATCGAAGGGTGCTGGACCGTACAGCAGCTCCTCTATCGTGGGGATATGAGGGAAGTCCAGATCGTAGCCGAATGGGGATACTGGAAGAGATACTTGCAGATTATGATTAGTAGTAGTATTATAACAGGAGAACCGGTCTTCTGGACTAAAAAGACTTACTGCCGCACACAGAAACGAAAGATTTTTACTACAAAATCGAGCGTCTACTAAGGAGCGTCATAAATAGCTATTAACGTTTCTGATTGCAGCAGTTAGTGGCTTAGAGAAAATAAAGCCGAACTTCTATAGATATAGGTTAAATTTGATTAATAGGTACTTAAAACTTAGAAGTTAATGATTTCAGAAAATGCATTTTCATGTTTTTGCATGTGTTCTATTACTATAATGTGAGTTAGTATGGTGACTTCATCGTCTTCCTGCCCTTGTCCCATTTTACTTGGGGTTGGCGTAACACGTTTTCCTCTTCCATACCGTCCTGTCTCCCGTCACGCTTTCACCGACTCCCTTTTCTTTCATATTCCACACAGTCCATCCATCTTGTTTTTGGCCGTCACCTCTCTCTCCATCCATCCACATTTATATTCATAACTCTTTTAGTAACATACGTAACATCCCTCCTCATCACATGACCATACCAGGACAAACGGTTTCCTTTCAACTTTTCTGTCACTGGCACCATTTTCAAACTTCCTCTAATATACTCAATTCTCATTTTATCCATTCTCGTCACTCCGCACATCCATCTCAACATTCTCGTCTCTACTACATGCAATGCTCTTTTCAGCCATCTTTTTCACAACCAAACATTCTATAGGCATCCATACAGTATGACAGGTCTACTCACGGACTTGTAGTTTTTTTCCTTTAACTTGAGGAGCAGCCGTGGGTACCCAGTTGTTTCAGTGACCTGTCGCCATTTCATTCATTCTGAGTTAATCCGGTGCGTTATGTCGCGGTATATTTCGCCATCCCCTTGGACAAAAGACCCTAGGTACCGGAAGTCGGTGCAGGTCTGTATGGGTATTCCTGAGAGAATTATAGGCATGGAACTTGAGAGACCACCAAAATCGCAGAACAAGTTTTCGGTTTTGGTTCGTAGTATGGCGTCTTCGAAGTTTTCAATGAGAAAAATAATGTTGTACGACATTACCAAATTTCTTCGAACCTTTGAAATGACCAACTAAGACACACGGTGGTATCCCAGTGGACAGTAATGAGAGATGATGATGATTTTGTGATTATGTGGAGTGCAATTTGTGAGGTTGTAAACGACAACTTATATATTTAGTTCAGTATATTTTTATTTTCTGGACATAACTTAATATTTAAAAGCTGTATTTGCTACTGACTCGCTAAAAAGAAGTACAATTTTGCCTTTGACATATTTTTCTTAAGGTGCAAAGTTTTCTAATGGATTGTAGATGAACGGACAACTTTTCGGAAGTCGCCAACCCTCTTATTAAAAAAGTTTAAAGTCCAGTGGAAGACAGCGCAATTAATTATAGAGTTTTAGATTTCTCAAACATAAGTGGCGAATATGAATTTCAAGAAGTAAATAAATAGAAGCTATATCCTACTAATATTACTTCTTACACGCAAATTCCTTCTTACAGTAATATAGCTAATACATCAGAATAAAACATAAGTTTTCATAAAGATATTGGGGGAAGTACTGATTCCAAGCGCGAATAGCCGCGGATGGCAACTAATTATTTACTTAACCATGAGTTCTAAAACTTAACTTAAAATCAACTTTAAAATTAAAACCTCGTTAACAAATTTCAGCACTGTTTTACATCTAAGCCACTAAATAAACCCTAGATTACACGATCTAAATTCAAAAACCCAACTCACCTGAACTCAAAAAATTCAGCGCTAAAACTAATACAAGTATCAAACTAGACATTGTTAGTCCTTTGTAAATCTTTCACTAAATAAGGGCGCACTGTTCACACTTCTCTTTATATGACACTTTTATCGCTTCATTAGAGCGGTATACAAATCACCCACATATAGTTTAATTGGATTCTCCTGTCATAACCACAGATAGTGATAACCTTCGCGGCTTTAGCAAACGTATGTGCTCGGCCTAATGTACTGGTTCGATAGTTCTGGGATAGACTTGCGACTTGTCGTGGACGATTTGTCGCATCTGAAGTGGTAAAAAACGTAAGCACACTATAAGTGACCTCCTCAGATTGAGCTTATTGGTGATGGTTTAAGTAAATTCTCTCACCAATAGCTTATCATACCCAACTTCAACTTTTGATATGGTATCGTTCCTACTATACCATCAAATTTTACGGATGATAATCAGAATGTTCAAACTCAAATCATAAAATAATTTATAAGTCCAATCTTAATAACAAGACTACAGGAAAGAGAGTTTAATGATCTAAGAAATACCTAATTGTGTATTTTTTAAGACTCGAGGTACAAGCAGAAACTTGTAATCCTATTAGAAGGTAATTGAGTAGCAAACCTTACCTTTGTACTATTTTTGCAATATACATTATCTTACTTGTTTCTTCAAGTGGTGCCAATACTCTTAATATTGTAGGTACTTCAGACATAAATCTGCAAATAAAATTATCTGAAAAACAAACAAATTCTAATAAAAGTTCAAGCAGGTGCGTTTATGCGACAAATAAATCGCAAGTGTGCACGCACATAAGAAAAGTACACCGTTACACTGATAAATAATGGAAACATTTGTCAATCGAGGAATAGTGTGCTTTGAATATCTAATGTAGCTATGTTAGGTTAGGCGCACATTGTAGACAAATTAAATTACTATTGATAGAAAACAAAACGAATGACGAAGAACTTTTTTAAAGTTGAATGAATTGTGTGACGAATGATAGGAAAGAAAAGGGAGAGTCAGTAATAGATAGGGTCAAGATTAACAGGATGGAACGAAAGAAGAACACGTGTGCGCTAACCTAACAAGAGACAAGGGTAGAACGAAGATGATGATAACCTTTTTTTAATTAATACTATTTTCAAAGTCAAA
Source organism: Orthosia cruda (assembly GCA_964057195.1). Taxonomy (NCBI): domain Eukaryota; kingdom Metazoa; phylum Arthropoda; class Insecta; order Lepidoptera; family Noctuidae; genus Orthosia; species Orthosia cruda. The sequence continues at coordinate 35,303,014 of OZ059838.1, forward strand.
TTCTTTATTTCAATAAAATTAGACCATTAAGCAGCACTTTTGAATATCAAAATTTGAAATTAAAAATAATAATAAGTGAGGTCTACCGTCCATTCACAAATGTAGATTGTTGTTATGGAGAAGAACGAACAAGATACTCCACTTTTATTTAGAGCCATCTAGAATTAAGGATTGACAACCTATCTCAATTTAATCAAAACTACTAACACTATTTATTCAACGAAGTCTGTAAAATACGTAATATATTAAGCAGTCCGTTAAATAAATAAAGTGCTTATAGCTACAGAAAATGTGAGCGATTCACCTAGAACGATCCTTTGAAATTAGTATTACACATGGCTAAACTAAAATCTCATTTTCTGCTATTTGCAGAGGCGAATCTAGATATCCTGAAATAACTGGCTTTTGGAATATCAAATATTCAGCCGTATTCATTATACGCCTGAACCTTTCATTACGGATAACATGCGAGCACATACCTACATAGGTTGTTTTTTGTTGAATGGTGTATTGAACGTAGGTAAATGTTTGATTAGTGTCTCTTCTGTGATGAATTATAAAACTTTCACGAACATTGTTATTCTATTATATCCTACTAATGTAAAATATGAAATTATGTGTGTTAACCCTTAAGGCGATATATACGACCCAATGTAACGCAGTACTGGCTGTGAGCCGCCCGCTCGATGCCAAAAATTCAAAATTGAACCTCCTTTTGAACAGCTTTGTTTGCAAAATATTATTTGATTTACATATGCTATGTTAGGTATGAAGAAATTCCAGCCATCAATTTTTCTGTATAAAAATATTTTTAAACATCCAAGTCGTTTTGGAGGAGTTTCCAAAAGTTGCGAAAAAATATCGTGTTGTTAATTATTTTTTTAAAGCAAAACTATTAGTTATACGAAAATACCTTGTGTTCAAAATTATGTACATGAATCAATATTTTTTTTTTTTTTTTTCAAACTTTTTAACCTAGCTGTTACTGAGGAGTATGCTTCAGAAAGTTACCGTTTTACGGCACTAAAGCGTATGTAGGTCTTTAATAATAACGTTACTGATGTCGAAGATTAAATTGTTATTATCTATACTTCTATACTATAATATAATATCATTATAATAATTAATAATAACATTATAGAAAGAGGAAAGATTTGTATGTAACGAATAAACTTAAAAACTACTATTTTTTAAATCGGTCTACGATTTCAAAAAATCTTTTACCGTCGGGAAGCTACACTATCCCCGGGTGACATAGGCTAGTTTTTCTTAACTTATTAATATATTATTTGAACTGAATTTAATATAATTAAAACTATTATTATATAATAATCAGTAATCATTTAAACCAGTTAGCATGATGATATCGTAAAATAATACTATAGTATGTAGAATTATAAATAAGGCTAGACAAAATAGAATTGATGTTATAAGTATAAAGTTGAACTAAATAAAAAGTAATCAAATCTAATCTATATAATAATACGTAATAATTATAATATTGGTCAAATAGTACATTACTGCAGAATCCAGTAAGTAAGCCTTCCTGGCCAAGTATGAGTTAACCGGACCGAACCGCAGGTGAGGTCCGGTTATATACGAGGCCAGGATGGCTTTCTTACTGGTTGAGGCTTGTATAATGCTTTTCTCAAAATTGAAAGAAAGTTTAACAACAAATTCGTTTAATTAATATTTTAGGTTACATTCATATTAGGGCAATTACTGATAGATATTGTGATTGATTTACCGGGGGCATTTATATAGAAAGAAAGAAAAAGAGAGATAGATATATATTTGGAGCCTCCCTCCTAACCATGTTATAATGGCTAAACTCTAATCTGTGTGTCTAACTATGTTTTTTTTTTTCTAAGCAGATCTAAAGAGGATGACCAAGTGTCCAGTAAGTAAATTACATACTTACTTACTGGACAGTAGGAGATTCCAAATTTAAAATCTCGTTTCTTACTGGACAGCTGTGAATAAGTAGAGTTCACTTTCTGGATACTTTTTAGAGATGCTACGGCAACATTACATACCATTTTTGAGAAAATGTGTTTACAATAAAATAATATAGGCTATTTTTATGTATGTTTGGGTATTAATTCATCTGTTTTGTTCCGTTTATTAAACGGATGAAATACTGATAGACCATGACCTGGATTAAGCCTTATTATATTACAAGCTTTTGCCAGCGGCTTTGCCCGCGTGTGCGTCGGCAATTATCCCTTGGGATCATTATACCGGGATAAAAAGTAGCCTATGTGCTATCTATGTCAGACTATAATATATCTCTGTGACAGATTTCAACTAGATCCATTTAGCCGCTCTGGCGTGATTGAGTAACTAACATACATCCACCCATCCAAACTTTCACATTTATAATATTAGTACGTTTCCATGAGAGGATAAAAACTTATCACGCAAGTGGAGTCACGGGCTGAACCCAGTTATAAGATTATCCAACCAGTAGATGTTCTTTTTACGAGTATTAAAACAGCAATACATAAAAATATTTTACAAAATATGTTTATCTGATTGTGCTTTTGCTTTTTTAGGGGTGCCGTAACAAAAGGGTAAAAACGGTACCCTATTACTAAGACTCCGGTCAGTCTGTCTGTCTGTCCGTCTGTAACCAGGCTGTATCTCATGAACCGTGATAGCTAGGCAGTAGAAATATTCACAGATGATATATTTCTGTTGCCGCTATAACACGCTATAAATATTTATGTAAGGCTCCCACACAACAAACGTAATTTTATTGCCGTTTTTTGCGATAATGGTACGGAACCCTTCGTGCGCGAGTCCGACTCGCACTTAGCCGTTTTGTTTTTGTGGTTGTTTCAAGCAATCCTCTGGAACGGATTGTGTATCGAGAAGGTTCTTCTGACGCATACTATATCTAAGACAAAAGTCGAGGTCCTTTAATTCACCAGTCGCAACTGTGCGCCAAAACTTACTTTTAATCTGACGTGCTCGTTGGAAATGACAAATGTCCGTGACCACGCATCCTAAGTCCGGGTGAGAGAAATTTCAATGTTGTAGACTTTTCCTTGTGATGACGCCATTCTAATCATATGATAAGGTGGTTACTTTCCTTTGCTTCGAAAGCAGTTTGTTTTTGAGGATTGTACGTACATATATAGGCAGCTACAGGCTTTGAATCATTGATGCGTGTAGACTTCATGACTGTTAAGGGGAGACTCCTTACAGTGTCCCCAGGGATGCGCCCCGACAGGCGTTAAACAGAGGTTCCGGTATGGTCTTTTAAGAGGAAACGCGGCGTATTCTTGGTGATGATGGTGATTATCGAGGTGGCTTTATTCAGGTAAAAATACCACATCCCCCGGTCTATCACCTAAATAAAAAAAACGGCCAAGTGCGTGTCGAACTTCGCACATTTAGGGTACCGTACCATGACCGCAAAATCATGTTTTTGCTAATATTTAGGAAAAAACGGGGGAATTTCAAAGAAAAAATCCGGTAATGTAATATATTGGTATTTATTAGTAATATACGTGTCAAATGCATTTATTTCAAATATGTCACTAAGCGGCACTTTTGAACGTTAACAATTAAAAAATACAAGTAATAAAAATTTATTCTACCAGTAATATAAGCATTATAGTTCATAGGTCACCAGGCAGTTTAATAATTCTTCGGAACAAAATTTTGTAAAAGAAGCTGACTTTGGTGGCTTCTTATTCTTTTGTATTCCAATATTATTCAAACAAAAATTACAGTATTTATCTACTTAGCGATCTCTAAACAACGATAGGGTAGGTCAATTTTTTTTCGCAAACGCCTTTATTTTTATGGGACGTGAGTGACAGCAATAGGGCTCCGTTCGGTCCCCAGGTACGGATCCCTAAAAAGTGCAAAGATTGGCTAGTTCATCTTGCACTATTTTCAATTTTTTTGGGGTTGCCACACGTTACGTATCTTCTTTTTCATACATTCCTCTATTAATGGTCTTCTAAATAGGCCATGCCAGTTGGAGGAATTCAAGACTTCCTTCACCTAAAGCTATACTGTCCTTAAATAAGGCTTAAGAAAGTACGAGTACCAGGTTTACACATCAAGGAGCTGTAGGAACTATCGGCCGCAGAATCGCTTTTTCATGTATATTTTTCCAACTGTTAGTTTTTTTTTCGAAATTCGTTTTTTTTGCCCTGCCCATTATATGCGGTAGTGTCTCCATATTTTTTTGTGCCAAGACAGTAGGTATATCTTGGGTCGGTTGATGGTTCAGGCAATTGTGCTTCAACCACCAAGTTAAAAAAAAATGACCTGTGGCTCTTCTCGAAGTAATTGTTAAATTTTTTACCAGACGTTTTCCCTTTTTGGTCCTATCCAGAAACACAAGCCCTTAGTTTTAATCATAATTATTAAGACTATCATCATCAACCTTTTAACGTTCCCACTGCTGGAACACAGGCTTCCTCTCTGTGAAGAGGGAAAGTTGCATGTTTATATGTTTTTAATGGGTAATAAACCTCTTAGTACGAATCTGATTGCGAAAATGATTTTACTGATAGACGCTACACTAGTTGTCGCGCGGTAAGAAAGGCTTATTATATCTCTTAATATAATATACAGTTCTAATGACTATGATGTACGTATCGAAGAAGGAAAACAAAGAAAAACGTGTATTTGACACAGCACAGCAACACACAACACATTGGTTTGAACCCCTAAACCATACCAAAACAGCTGTTACATTGGCTGAGGCACAAGAACAAGCCATTAATCTTAGTTTATTGCCCAATATCAAATGATCCATCAGATCCTTCAAGTTCCAAACAAACACAGTTCTTACTAACTGGCTATTTCCTTACGTCGCCCAATATCCAAATACCTTCCTGGTCGTTCAAGTCGCAAACAAAAACAGGTCTCTCTTAACTGGTTCTTTCTTACATTGCCCAATATCCGAAGATCTTCCGGACCTTCAAATCACAAACAAATACAGGTCTGACGTACCTGGTCGTTCTTATATTATATTCGGTAGTGATAAACCGTAATTTGATGGCCAACGTATACAATATCGAGTTTGTACGAGTATTTATATATGCAACATAAATTGTGTATTTATGCTAAACGGATTTTTTTTGTATTTGTTTTTATCCGATATCATGGTGCTTGCAACAGCACCGAAATATTGGAAACTCGCAACCAACAGTAAACATGGTAAATTACCCGCTTCTAATGTTAATGTTAGTGTTAGTGACCATGACAGTTTAAAAACTAATATATTCAACGTTCAATAAAAATTAAGTATGCTTCAAATCCCGGGATTATTCATCATCATCATCATTAGGACTTGACTTCCATCAATCCCGGGATTGATGGAATTCAAGTCACATATCTTCGATTTTTTGGTTCTAGCACAAGCCGGTTTCCTCACGATGTTATCCTTCACCGTTTTGAGAACAGTGATGATTTATTTATTTATTTAATCAGGACCTCCAACGAAAGATGTACACAAAAAATACAAAAAATCATCTATATGAAGTAATAACAAGTGCACTCCCTCAATTATAGGAGGCCACAGCATGATGAAATAATTTACAGAATCCTCCTTCTTATCTTATCTCTGGCTTTCAATATCTAAGTTCTTCACACGCTCGCAATCTGCGTTCTTCCAATAATCTCCTCTTACTCTGTCCTTCTCATACTACTGATTTCGTTCACTCTTCCTTCCATATCCAGTCCATTCTTTTTTGGAATGCGCTTCCTTCCGAGATCAGGACGGCCACCAGTCGGTACGCATTTAAGCGGCAATTGCGGATTTATTTTCAACACAAATAAGCAGGGTCATCTCACCTTCTTATCTGTTACTCCATAAATATATATAATATGTATATTTATATAGGTATATATTATATTCAATATATATGTACGTGTATTTCACCTATTTTAGCATAATAATTACTAGTTTTTTATTATTAAACTATGCACCGCCATGTTGTCTCTTCACCACCCTTGGTTGACTGGTAGAGAATGCCTAAGGCATTAAGTCCGCCTTTGTACCTTTGTGCATGAAGTCTAAATAAATAAATAAATAAAGGAAAGCGCCTTCCTGGGGCTGCAACATGTACGTCTTACTACTGGGCTACTACTGCTTGTCCCTATTAATTTCGGGATTTCAAAGTAGGTGTTATCGACTTTATGCTTCTACTTCCTTTGCTAAAGTTTAGAAAATATACTCTATCTATTCCGATCCCTGGTAATAAGCTTTATGACGCTTTATGCTTTAGGACTTATAAACAAAGTTTACTTGTTAGACTCAAACCAAATCACCTCTTTGAAATCGCCTCTCCAATTACGATAATGACTGTAAATAATAGAACATGTTGTTTGTTCATTTTATGATTATATCCCATAGAACTACAGACGCCATCAGACAATGCAGTCTATTTCATTTCGCAACAACAATGATTTTAATCTTCATTACTGACCTTTAGTTAAACCATGTAATTTTCCTTTAAACGTTAGGTATTCAAATGACGTCAGATGTGATTGTGTCGTCATGATCATTTATTCAATTAGCATCTATTGCTATAGTATATTCAATTATAGTATATGTTAAACTAAGGTATTAATGATCTAACTGTAAGAAATCATTGAATAAAGCAGTAAAATGAAACTATAGTCCTTACAGCTGATATCCAATTAAAATTAATGATATATAAACTACTTATGGATAATGAAGGGATCAGACAATTATATTACGTACTAGCTTCTGTCTGTGGCTTCGCCTGCGTGAAAAATGTTTTTTTTTTATCCCAAGGGAACATTATACTGGGATGTGGGCTATGTGCTATTCTAGACAATAATCTATATTTGTGTCAAATTTCATCCAGATCCGTTGAAATAAATATCTTTGTTACGGTCGACTTGTGTTCTTATTCTATTTAGGGACTTCCAAGTTCTCCTCGGTAACGCGTGCCAAGGTACGAGTATAAGACACTCGGGCGGGTTGTAGTCAGGGGTTTAAGTAAATCCTGCCCTGTAACTAGTTATAGAATAATTCACGCCACCCAATCAAAACTTACCACCACGTTAATTTCCGCCATTTAATATAAGTGCCTGAGGCCTGTGAGAGGCCTGTGGGGTTCACAGAGGCGGCTTAATTAACTCTGACACCAGAGCTGGCCACATTCCTTATACGAAAAGAGGAAGAGAAGTTACAAATGTTGGGGTTTGAACTCACGACGAACGACGTGGAAGTCTTGTATCTAAACCACCAGGCTATGTACTCCGTTGACAATCGGTTAAAATAGCAGTTCTAATAAATGTCATAATAATTTATAACCTATATATTGCTGTAATCTCTAAGGCATGCATTTGCAAAATTTGATCAGAATCTGTTCAGTAGTTTTGGCGCCAATTAAATGCATTGCAGCAGACAAACAGACATTTTTTTTTTTTAAAGTTGCTTCTAAATCCTCATACACTTTGTTTTAATTTTCTCAAAAATATTGAATGTGCAGTTTTGACGTCTCAATGATTTTATTATATGTATAGATGTATGTTTAGATTTAGGGTTCTAGCAGACAGAGAGCCGTCACGCGGTCAAGCGTTCAAGAGGTCAGTTTTGCGTTCGAGCGTGCTGTTGATCATGAACCCCGCTGACGTTCAACGCGATACCACTATTGTCACCATGATATTTGACGATATTTCTTCATCGGCAGACGAATTATTGAATTAATTGATTATATATTTCTATTCTGTTAGCAAATTGAATTTGACAGTTTCTATATCAATACATGTTCCGCAAATAACTATTTTATGACTTAGGTACCATTTCCAGTCCCTTTTTCTCTGGCAATTTCCAACCATGCTTTTACTTTTCCTCGGGTTTTATAATCGTTATCTTTCGCATCATTCAAAAAACGTCATTCACGTAATAACATAATTAACTTTACAGTCAGTCTTTATTAAGTTGCACTAGAGTCGATCGAAAAGTGGGCCAAGAGACTCATCGGCGATGAAGCACTGGTCAAATCAAAGCTCCAGAGCCTTGAACATCGTCGCCGAGTTGCCAGCTTGTCGGTATTTTATCGGTTACATTTCGGGGAGTGTGCGATGGAATTGCATGATTTAATTCCGCCCAGCCCGTTCCATCATCGGACAACCAGACGCACGGTGATGCGTCATCGGTACATGGTGGACATCCCACCCATACGCACAAAACGTTTTGGGGACACTTTTATTATGCGTACAGCTAAGGAGTGGAATTCCCTGCCGGAGTCTGTGTTTCCCGATAGCTACAATCTAGGGGTCTTTAAGTCAAGAGTGAATGGGTTTTTTCTAGGCAAGCGTGCTTCACCGTCGACCACATCATCGCTTTCCATCAGGTGAGATAGTGGTCAAGCGCGAGCCTATTGCTAATAAAAAAAAAAAAAAAAAAAAAAAACTCCATCTTCCTTCCAATTTCGTCACCGAAAAACAGTGAACGCGCAAAAGCGTGCGTTCTAGTTAACCGACGCGGTCAGAATGCCTCCTGTATGAACGAACGAACGCAAAACTGACCACTTAAACGCTTGACCGCGTGACTGCTTTCTGTCTGATAAAACCCGAATGTATTAAACATAGAACAGGTACATAGGTACTTAGGTACATTAATTCATGAAAATAACCATAAATCTTTCCACAGGGCTTTTTCTAACTTATTACCCTTAACCTTCAGTCAGTTTTTAATTTGACCAAATGCGACCCAAAGGACCTACAACAATAATTCAGTATCATGGTGGAAAGAATGATAGAAATTACCTTGACATATAATTCTAATCAATATGTTTAAGCTATTAAGGTTCTAATCTGATTGAAATCCAATTTCATGGTTAGTTCGTTGAAAACAATATCGTTCACGAATGCCGTAATTATGATACTCACGCTAATAATGAAATGTTAAACATGTTAAACAAATAATGTATTTTTTTGCTCTAGACCTTGATTCCGTCTGATGGATATCGATGAATGTGGTCTTCGGGAGATGAATGAGAAATTAAGAAATGGAAATGAGAAGAAATGAAGGAATCTGAACGACGGGGTTCGGAAGGGTTTTAGTTGGTATCGAAGTGGAGCAGGAGTGGTGAGTTGATGCAACTTGTTTTTCTTTGAGGCAGTAGAAGATAAAAGAGATAGTTTTAGAATATTGGTTCATTTGCTTATATTAATTATTATAATTATATCTTATTTTTATCTTTTACGGATAATTTGAACTAAGGACCTAAATTTACCATATTATTATGATAATAAAAGTTTTTATAAACATGGTCCATAACTATTATCTCTATCAGACATCTCTGAATTGGAATTGAGAATAAGTTTCGCGTTAACCGATTAAGTACATAGGGACTTATCTATCTTAAGTTCTAAGACAGATAAGCCCTTATGTAATTGGAGGAGGAACCTTGTATTCTGTAATTCCTGATCCGAGACAAATCTTTCAGTAATAAAAACCGGCCAAGTGCGATTCGGACTCGCGCACCGAGGGTTCCGTACAAACCTCAGCTTAAAGGTATTATAGACCTGAGTATTTGATATGAATTTCAATTTAATACCTCTACGCGTTCATGAGCAAAGGGGTAGTAAGTTTAAAATTATTAAAAATATTTTATTATATGATGTAACTAAAATTTACGGTTTTCGCAATTATTCCTTTATCTGTCCTACAAGACGTTGTTTCGTAACAAATTCCAAGATTCTGAGCTCCGGGAAATACCCTATAGGTTTTGACCACCTTGCGAGTTTAAAAAAATTGCGGAAATTTGCGACATAAACGGCTGTATCTTTTGATTGCGTTGGCTTAGAAGTTTGATTTTTTTACGGCTTTAAGAGACATTAGACCTGAGTATTTGATATTAATTACAGCTTGATACCTCTACGAGTTCCTGAGAATAAGGGTCTTGATTGACAGACAGACGGACGGACATGCCCCTTTTGACTACTGAGATTTCCTATAGTGGCCTCCTTCACCAAAATTACGTTATATAAGGCGGCACACTATACCAGGCAACCCCTTACGAGGTGTCTGGGACCATCTTCGGTAGGTCACGCCTCCGAGAGCACTCGCCCCTGGTACTCAAGACAACAAAGTGATCCTATAAGGGTTCCGTTTTTTCCTTTCGAGGTACGGAGCCCTAAAAAGTACACTACGCTGACGGCTGAGTGTCATTGGCTACTTTAACCTTGAAAAAATGCACGGTTCCCTTGGAAAGGGCCACTAGAGGTAGTCATCAATATTGTTGATAACTGTATGAAAACTGTCATTGTTAATTTATTGCCTATAAATGTCAGTTTTCATATTTAAATTACAGCAGAACTGTCGTTAAAATAATTAAACGCGCAGTTTTAATTACTTACCTAGTGCGCGCTAAACTATCGATTAGTTAGCATTGAATATGGCACGCTATGTGGTAGAATGCATACAATTATTTATAAACTCACGCCTTTTTTCCAGGGGGGTTGGCAGAATCTACATAACGCCACCCACTACGATCATAATTTTGCGTTTATACATCTAATCATATACGCACGCCGCACACGGCCTTTCTGAAGATCACCGATAAGATCCGTGTATGTCCTTCTAGTGCGTCCCCATCTGGAGTTTCCACTGACGTCTGCCTTGTAAATATCTTTTGTTATTCACCTTTCGTTCATCCTCTCAATATGACCAAACCATCTAAGCTTGTATAAAATGCTTATACCTACTATGAAAAATACTATGAGTCACACGATTAATAGAGAAGTGTATGGAAGTCATGTAACGCCGACACTTTTTTTTTTACTCATCTCTCGCCTGATGGTAAGACCAAAAGAAAAAGAAAGGATGACCATGAAAAGTACTTTTCCTCATACTTTTCCGTCTTTGGAAATAAAGGAAAAGGAAATAAAGCACCTTTGGGGAATTCATCGGAGGAAAAATTTGCATAAAGAAATGGATAAACGGGTTGAAATATAAATCTCGAATTTATGAACATCAATTTCATACCAGAAGGGCTTTATTGGTTCCGCTATCGTCAATGTAGCGGCCTTTTGGTGGATGAATAAAATGTTCTCACAAAAAATAAGAACTCTATATATATATAGAGTACAGTACTCTTCTACTTTACTATATATATATATAGTATTTTGTGATCTGCGCCGAATTTCATCCAGATCCCTTCCGCCGTTCTAGCGTGATTAATTGAGTAACACACATACATCCATTCACACATCCAAATTTCGCATTTACATTATAAGTAAGATAACAATACCAAAAGGTTAAAAATATGAACATAAATATTTCAAACACTGAATAATCTCAAAAACAGTCAATCATAAATTCCATAGACGTGGTACAAATCGTTTTTACCGTAAAAGACCCAACTAGCGATCGAAACTGGCTGTAAGGTTTCTATTGAATGGTATCAGCAGAGAGGTAGATACTCCTTCTCTTTCTGTCATCTTACAATAATAGGTAAATTGCCACGTAGGCCGGTATTCCAGATGCTCATGCTCATGCTTAACTCAACTCAAACTGACTATGGACAGTTGTGATTGGTTGGCTTGTTTTTTAGGGTTCCGTACCATGAAAAGAAAAAACGGAACCCTTATAGGATCACTTTGTTGTCCGTCCGTCCGTCTGTCTGTCTGTCTGTCAAGACCCTTTTTCTCAAGAACGCGTGGAGTTATCAAGCTGAAATTTATATCAAATACTCAGGTCTATAATACTTTTAAGCTGAGGTTTGTACGGAACCCTCTGTGCGCGAGTCCGACTCGCACTTGGCTAGACGCCCCAATTGTTACCGAACTCTTTTATCACTAAATCTGTGGAATTCAGTAGTGTTAGCATGTACTTAGAACTTACTCGTACTTGCTAACTTTCATTTTCATTCAATACCTTTCACACAGTTTGTGTTAAAACAGTTCGGAAACATCTGGGGCGTCTGGGCTCTTGTTCTATTGAGTACACATAATGTGAAGCTGAAGAACCATATGTCAAACTCGAGAGTTGTGATTGGTTGGTAGTTGATTGGTAGGTGTGGCTAATTTTGAGTTTGAGTCGAGTATGAGCATCTGGAATACGGGCCATAGTGTTCTCAAATAATATTTTCTTGTTGAATTCGTGGTACCTACATTCAGAACAATTGGATTATTTCGATGCGATTCTCCGAGCCTCAAAATGTAAGTGCTTATCCGGTTAGCCGCCAGAGCAAATACATTGTCTGGCACAATTACAGTGGTTTATTATAAACGAGCTTGCTCCAAAAACCCTTTGACTTTGACCCGTCTGTTTGATTAAATCGAAGCTTACATTTTGTTATGTTTGACATCAAGGTAAATCTCGTGGCTAAATAATACGTATAACACGGGTTGATCTTCAAGGTTAAGCAACTCTTGCCGCGGTTGGTCCGTGGGTGTGGGTACCATTATTCACATACCGAGATTCATCCGCGTCTCAGCAATCACGTTAAGCCGTTGGTCCCGGCTGTCATTTGTAAATAGAAGCCTGAAATCTGACGCCAGTCTTGGCACAGGGTAATGTGTTCCCCAGTTACTGGGTTGTGGAGGTCAGTTAGGAAGTTGCTCCACGTAAAATACTGGTAACCAAAATGCCCACCCCAATAAAGATGAAAAATGCCTAGGCAGATTGATTGTTTGTAATTGAAGTACAATCATCCAATGACTTCGCCAGCTCTGGGTGAAGCGGGAGGGCGTGTCACCCGTACGTGTTCCTTTAGTTGCTTAAGCCAGAGCCGCGGTAACCCTTTTTCAGTTGTTGTTTTTTTTAATCGGCGTGCCTACTCTACGATCAATGAGTCGTGGCTCGTCTGAAAATAGGCTATGCGACCTTCCCGCATGTACACTCATGAAGAAAATAGCCAGTTTGGTTCGTAAAGTATGTTCTGCGCAATCACTTGGCGCTAACTTCAGACGGGACACGACTCATCGGTCGTACTGTACACAGTTTTACCGGTCAAAGGTTTCGTATAACTTCCATGACCATTTAAAATAACCGAATAAACGTAGAACGCTAATATTTTTTGTCATAAAATAAATATTACAGGAAGTAATCTCGTTGTCATTTGATCCGAGGCTGATTGGACAATTTTGTAATTTACCTAATATTCAGTATGTACTTTAATGACAGTACTTATGTGATTTTAGATACGACATTAATTGTAAAAACATTAGTTTTTGTCCCGAGAATGTCAATATTAATCTCATTATAATTTGACAGGAAAAGAAAAAGCTGGAGAGACGACCTAGTCGTGTACCATGAGGGTTGGTACGACATAGTGCGGGAAAACCCAGAAAGGACTGGAAAAAAAAAATATTTGTCTCTCGTGAAATACAAAAATATATATATAAAAATAAACAAAAATAAAAAATTACCCCGTGCAAGAAAAATTTACAAGACATTGTCTAATGCCTACCTCCATTCGGGCCTAAAGTTATTAATATTACTACCAGGGCGACCGAGCTCTGCTCGGGTGAAAATAGAGAAAACGACGTTTTCTAAAAACTAAACCTAGCTAGATCGATTTATCGCCCCCGAAACCGTTGGAGTCGTTGCCGAGATTCAGATTATATATATACAAGAATTGCTCGTTTAAAGGTATTCGATATAGAAAATCCCTCCTCTTCAATAAATTATACAATATCAGACACAGTGAAGGAAGCCTTTAAAAAATCAAGATAAAGGAGAACTTTTGTTCTCTATCCCTAAAATATGATGGTCGCACCTATATTTACTATTTATTTAGTATTTTATCCTCGCACTAGAACGCCTTACAGCAATTACACCAATGGAGCACAATCTTATAATATTCACTATAAGTCCAGGTTTCCTCACGATGGTTTCCTTCACCGTTGTCAACGATGTCCAAGATTAACTTAGAAAGTACATATGAATTGAAAAATACACATTGGTACTTGCCCGGATTCGAACCCACGACCTCAAGCATGAGAGGCGAGGTCTTAGCCACTGGGCCACCACGACATATTAAACTATACTATACTATAGATCTTTCTCTCTTTTTTTTTTCTATGTATCTATTGTGTGTAGATTGTATGTGTTGTTGTGTTTTCACTTTTTCACCAACTTTTAATTCAAACAACATAACAGCAAATCATCATTTCCTTCCGCTTTAGGTACTTTATAAATTGTATTGTTAGTCTGGGCTTATTTTCTAAAAACATCGTAAACTCAAATTGTAGAGATTTGTATTGGAGAAAAGTTCAGGACCAATTTGTTATATAAATATAAAAAGTAATTCATAGGTCGGGCTTCATGCAAACAGAGGTAGGGTTCGAGAGACAGCGGACATAAAAAGCGACAGAGCGAACCATTCTAAGACTTAATACATTTTCTCCCTTTTTAGGGGTCCGTGCTCAAAAGGAGAAAAACGGAACCCTTATAGGATCACTTCATTGTCCGTCTGTGTGTCAAGGCCCCTTTATCTCGGGAACGCTCCAGAGCCCCTACAGGCAATGCTGGGACTGCCACCTCTGCATCTTATCGTGCGGGAGGAGGCAGCCCTGGCTGCTTTTAGACTACACCTATCAGGTACCCTAAATAAAGACTCCAGAGTTAAGCACACACGCATAAAGGAGGACGCGATCAAACGAAAACCCATGTTAGCGTCACCATGCGACAAAGCCCCAAAAACACACCACTTCCATAGACACTACAACATAATACTTACAGAAGAACGATGTGACTACTCGGGCCCGAAAGAGATGAGGGTATACACCGACGGATCGAAGACGGACTACGGTACCGGAGTCGGGGTCTTCTCACACGACCTAAATATAAATATATCCAGACCGCTAGGAGGGTTCAACACCGTCTATCAGACGGAGTGTGTGGGCATCATACTGGCGGTCCACGCCCTAGAAGCCAGAAGGGTTACGGACACTCACATACGTATACTCTCCGACAGCGCCTCAGTCCTCCAATCCTTACGGAAAAAATACATTACATCAAAATTAATACTAGAATGCCACAACGCACTGGAACAAATAACGTTATCTAGTCGTAACACGGTGACACTGCAATGGATAAAGGGACACAGCGGATCGTTGGGTAACGACGCGGCTGACGAGCTCGCGAGGCGAGGATCCGGCACGACGGTCTATGGACCCGAACCTGTTGTACCCATCCCCTTCAACCAAATACGCAGGTGGCTAAAGGAATTCACCCAGGCACAAGCGGAAACCTGGTGGACTTCGGCACCAGGCTGCAGGCAGTCCAAAGAGGCTTTGCCATCTTTGGACAATAGGCTTACCAGGCGTTTGCTACGTCTGGACAGAAATGGCCTGCGCCTGATGACGGGGACCATCACGGGACACTGCTCACTAAATAAACACTTTCACACCATAGGTATAACGGACAGTCCTCTATGCAGGGCATGCATGGAGACTGAGGAAACCGTTGCGCATGTTCTCTTTGAATGCAGAGAGGTCACCACGATAAGAACACAAACTCTCGGGTCGCCCAGATCATACACGGACGTTCTAAGTAAGCCAGGAGCCCTAATTGGCTTCTGGAGGGAGGTGGGCTGGTTGGAATAACCCACCCAACGGCCGCCATGGCCCACGCACAATGGTCCACCGAAGGACTAAGTGCGGAAACCAAACCCCATATCATAGAACATAGAACGCTCCAGAGCCTTGAACTCGAAAAAATCGTCGTCGAGTTGGCAGCTTATCGGTTACACTTCGGCGAGTTTGCGATAGAATTGCATGATCTGATTCCACCTAGCCCGTTTCATCATCGGACTACCAGACGTACGGCGATGCGCCATCGGTACATGGTGGACATCCCACCCATTCGCACAAAACGTTTTGGTAACACTTTTATTGTGCGTACAGCTAAGGAGTGGAATTCCCTGCCGGAGTCTGTGTTTCCCGATAGCTACAATCTAGGGGTCTTTAAGTCAAGAGTAAATAGGTTTTTTCTAGGCAAGCGTGGTTCATCATCGCTTACCATCAGGTGAGATAGTGGTCAAGCGCGAGCCTATAGCGAATAAAAAAAAAATAAAAAAAAGGTATCGAGTTGAAATTAATATCGTATACTCAAGTTTGCAAACCTGTGCTGTGAAAAGATTAAACTTCCATATCTACGCAATCAAGAGGTACAGCCGTTAATGACGCATATTTTACACTCGCAAGGAAATCAAAATGTGCAGGGTACTTCCCGTTGACCTAGAATCATGAAATTTGGCAAGAAGCAATGTCTTATAGCCTTGTGCTATAAGACATTGCTTCTTGCCAAATTAAAGGAAAAAGTCCGAAAATCGTAAATTTGTACCTACATCAAAAAAATGACAATTAACTTATTTGCAGTTCGCAAACTGACCGCGACTTATGTCGATGTATGAGTACTACCCCTCATAGTTTATGAATTTCAGTCATGTTATTTAATTATGTTTGTACGGAATCCTCAGTGCGCGAGTCCGGCCCGCACTTGGCCAATTTTTTATATTCTAACTGATATTTTGTGGTGACCTAGTGAAAGAAAGAAAGAAAAAAAATATATTGATTTGTGACCCGCACAGGAGACACGAGAAATATGCATAAAATTTAACAATAATATGAAATAAAAAATTAAAACCCTATGCGAGACCAAAAAGGTTCCTATCTCAGCATGTGCAGCGATATCCAAAAAGAAAATAACGCCGCGCTGATATTCTGATAGGACCCACTGTAGTGGCTACGACCTCGCCTCTTATGCTTGATGTCGTGGGTCCAAATCCGGACAAGTACCAATGTGACTTTTTCAAATTCATTTGTACCTATTTTCTAAGTTTATCTTGGACATCGCTGACAACGGTGAAGGAAAAAATCGTGAGGGAACCTGGACTTATAGTTAATATAAGTCTGAAATGGCCAACCCGTCTTGAGCAAGCGTGGTGATCAATGCTCGTGCTTCCCTGTATGAGAAGAGGCATCTACCCTGCAGTGGGGCAGTTACATGCTGGTATTATTATAACTAATATTTTAAATGTTAAACTAACTCGTTCTCTATTTACCCGACTGCCGAAGGAGGGTAATGTGTTTATCAGTCTATGTATGTATGAATGTATGTATGTATGTATGTTTGTTCCTATGTGGCATTCTAGAGACCAAACGCGTTGGCCGATTTTGATAATTCTTACGTCAATCGATTCGTCTTAACCCTGCGTGTGTCACTGGCTACATAAAAATTGGAAAAGATAAAAATGGCGGATTTTGGGCGCCTTTTTGTGGGGGAAAAAATTTGTTTTTCAAAATAAAGGGTTTTAAGAGTTGATTTAAAAAAATATATAACACTTATATGTTTAAATGTACCTAAATAACTAAAAAGTTGTAAATAAAAAAAGTTAATTCAAAACACGCTGCTTAAAAAGCATACATATTCGCGAGCTGGCTGACCAAAACCAGATGTATCCTCCGACTGCACAGCATGATTTTCTTCTTGTTTACGTCTTTTTAGTTCGCTTTTTAAGCAGTCGGGTTTTTTTAATTAACTTTTTCTATTTCTTTATTAATATCTCTTTTTTAATATTATAATTTTTATATTATCTCTATATTAAAATTCAAAATAAACCTTGGAGAAGATTGTAGAATACTTTTTAATCCGGAAAAACAGTTTTTTGGCATGCTTTCCAATCCCAACTATCACGCGGGCAAAGCCGCTCGCAGAAGCTAATGTAGAAATATTTGTCGCGATACAGACAAAGAATGTTGAAGAAAATTTCTTATCAATTGTTTCAGATGTTCGAAGAATTTTTCAGTTCTCGATCGAGTTCATTAATTACAATGCAACAAATGTTGCTAAATTTATTGTTTAATATGTATCAATTATTATTTTAGACTAATAAAAAACAATTGTAACGCAATTGTTCAGAAACCTATACTTCAAAACTAAAATAAAATAATCCTCTTTGAAACCGGCGTCAGTGGCTCCACCTCACTTGTTCATGATTCAAGTTCATGCACAAGGACCGAGAAGAAATTTAATAGAAATCGGATTGGCCGTTAACCTGAGAGACTCCTAAGCTTGTTTTATTTGAATAACGAATTGGGGCACTGTCCCAGGCTCCTTGACTTCTTTTATAAAAAAAAAATATCTTTTTCCTGTATTTTTATTTTCAGCGAAATTAGGAGAACTCGCCGACATTTCTTCTTAAGTATTGCATAAGTAGTTCTACCTTGGAACTCGGCTACATAAAATGACCTGAAGCTCTTGAGTCATGAAATTTGCCTAGACTCTAGGCTAAATGACCTTGAATCTTGACCTTGAATGATCAGCTGCAACGATTGTTAAACGTCCAAAAGGAATGGGATTGTCATGCACTACTGAATAACCACGTAGTCAAATGGACAGTACCGGTCGCTGTGGTGACGCTGGAGGCCTAGGTCCAGTAGTGGACAGCTTTCAGCTAAAATGATGATGAAGATAACAAAATTTAGTCAATGAAAAAGCAACATATTTTTTTCTATTGTTTTCCCTAATGACAAAACATAAACGCTTTCGTTCATATCAAAATTATGATCGCTTGTACTTTGTTTTTTATATTTTGTCATATCTAGATGACAAAGTTATGCCCATGGGTATATTTTTGTATTTTAAAGGTTAAAATATTCCTGAAGGTATTAAAAGGTATGTAGGTAAAATTATGGTAGTTAGGAATTAATTTTATCAGTGATGTTGTAACTCGTTAGATATTTATAGACCAGAGACTTTCCCCGGCTTTGCAAGGGACGAATTTTATACAAAAACCTTCCTCGTGTATTGCTCTTTCGAATAATGAAAACCGTATCAACATCTTGACGAGGTTTAAAAGAAGTTAGCGGAGAAACATAAATGACGTCGACAGACGCGGACAGATTTTGAGATTTTGAAATTAGCATTTGGAGAAACTGAAAAGAATCTGCTTACTAGGAGTTCCCACCCTATTGTTTCCTACAATAGCGTTGAATTTTCCTCACTAATTAAACGTTGTGTATTTACTGACGTCGTTTGTAGCGCGAAAAATTCAGAAAACGATTTGTGATAGAGCTAAGGGAAATGACAATCTTACCTCGAATGATGTAAAGGTACAGGATTATAGGAACAGAAAACAGAATCCTCATGACTGTCAAAAGCATCTAACAGTGTCGAAGGTCACTGTGCAGTAACGGCCACTGATATAAAATTACGATAACCAAAACGTTTAGTCCGTAAAACATCCCAAATGAGTCGAATTATCCGACTAATATCCATTACGAGTACAACACTATTAAAGGTTGATACACGGTAGTGTGTGTATGCAATTATGTGACAATATCGTGACTCTGTCGTGTTACAGCTCAGTGTACGTGTGATCTAGTGTTGGGTCCTAACGTCTTTGGAAATTGTGGTCCTATGGTACTAAGTGTTGTGTCTGTGTTAAAAATTAACAAAATAAAATATGTCAAACTAAAATAAAAAATATGTGACTTTAAAAAATATTAATAATGGTTGAGGAATTTACATAAAAATCGCCTCAAAGCAAACAATACGTTTAATTAAAATAGCAGAAATATAATGAATGCGTCATTATTTTTATTACAATAATTTTCGCATTTATTCTATGTCTAGTCGTAAATTATCATACAATGCTGTTACCAAGATATAAACCATCAAAAATAAGGACAGACAATGGATTGTTTCGTAAATTTGTCTCAAAACAAATAATATTAAGAATTTTAAAAGATTTCCGGGGATAAATTAATTCAAATAGAAAAATATATAGCTTCATAATTATATTTTTTAATAAATGATAACTATTAGTAACATGAATATCGGTAAAAACATAGTTCGTTATTTCAAAAGTAAAATGTTCGAGAAAATAATTAATACTGCCCAACATCAAATTTTAATTCTTCCATTAGACAAACTGATTGATCCTAATATTATTAAATATTCAAAAGATTATTCAACTGGTAGAAATAGTAATAGTAGGTAACTGAAAAAATAAAAATACTAATACTTTGCGGTACTAAAACTGTTTAAACATACTTCTAGTCTTAGAAACCGCACGTACAATAAGTACCTTCAAAGCAAACAATAGCCTGAGAAATAACATTCTGTTGAGATTATGCATTGTAGGGCTTTTTGCGAAATGTCATTTATAATCATTTAATTAGCCTTCCTGTATAATTTTAGTTTGAAAGAATTTATAATTTAGCTAGCATGACATCCTAATCAGTATTCAAAGCAAAACTGATTACTTCCTCATATGACTTGCTCTAAACTTCAGTAACTGGATGAGAAGGTCAAGTGAAGTTGGCCACACGGTTGGTGTAGCTGTTGTCGGCGGTGATCGGTTGCTGCGCTGCGTTTCGCGGGTTCGATTCCCGCACGGAACAAATATTTGTATGGCCTAAAGATAGTTGTTCCGGATCTAGGTGTCTTGTGTATGTGAGTTTAAATTGTTTGTAAACGCACCCACGATACAGGAAGAAATTCCAAGGGTGGGACAAAACGTTAAAAAAGAAAAAGATATGCAATCGCTCCATGTGTGATGCTCTAGTATTTGTATGCTATTTGTATCTGGTTAGACTTGCAGCATACTGCGGGAAGGCACAGCACCAGTCCTACCACCTAGTCCACTTCCTTTCGCTTTCCGAAGCCTCCTTCAGCGAGATGACATTCTCATAGAAAGAGATCACCTCGTCCCAGGGCGCTACACTGCTGGCCATTGCGTTCTTTAGGTCAGAGAGAGCCGTTGTATGTAAAATTCTGATATTCCATTGCGTCATGTTCGACTGGAAGCTGACCACACCATAGTTGGAAAAATTCTAGATAAATAATGTTTCGTTGAACCCCAATCTTTTACGTAGGCTTGCTGACGACTGCTAGGATTTTGTAAACAGAAATTTGCAGGAAAACATGAAACTTGACAAACTTCGCCAGGGAAATTACCTTGCCAACAGTAGTTTATCTAAAAGTTCATGGGTCTTTACTGTCTTCCTCAATACCTTATATCTTGGAAATTTGCTTGGACTGCAATTTATCATCTTTTCTTCGTTTATATAATTTTATAAACGTCAGCGAATGGATTCTCAGGAAGCAAAAAAATTATACAAGGAAATACTTTTTATGATTTCGATGACCTTAGATTATAATTATATTTAACATCTATAAGTTCACATGATTGAATAATATGTATAAACCAGTTGGACCAGTCATGCTACTTTTTTCTACTTATTATACCATTGGTAACAGGTTTCCGCTATTTCTGGCATAGACGCATTTTTCACTATAGATGGAAACATTGAATGCTTTTTAATTAATAAAACACTATTAGATGTTAATTACGAATAGGTAAAACTATCGGTTTAACCGCTCTACGAAGCAATCTATGCTCGGCGTTTCTGTGAAGGTTGCAGTGGTATTTCCTACTTAGGAGAAGCATGGCAATGGACTGCGACAAGCTGAACTGATTACTACCTATACAATTTGAAATCTACATAAAATTGATCATAAAAATATATAAAACTCGTTAAATTTATTCTAAGAAACCGTTCCATTATTGTTTATTACAATGTCAACAATCCTATTCTAGAACAGCATCTAATGCAGTTTATTCACTCAGGTTAAAAATCAAACAATCAAAGACATCGCGATAAAACTAAAATGCCAAAAAATCCAGTCACGAATCCTAAATCACTACAAATATTACCCCATTTGCATGTTAAACCTGTTCCTTAAGAACCTAATCATTGTTTATAAAAAAAAACTCGTCTTGAGGAAAACTGTGAGAGAAGAATAACCATTTAACAATTATAGTTCAGGTGCTGAAGCAGACGGACCGATGTCGCGTCGCTAAAAACAACTAAAATTAAAATTAATAAATAAAAAAGTGCAAAAGTAAAAGTGTTCAAAATGTTGGGCAAACATTCGAAACTAATTTTCGCAGTGTCTATGGGTTTTTTGGTGGTCGCCATTATTCTGGCGTCATGGGGTTTCCAGAAAATTGTCGATAAACAAATACAGAAAGTGAGTTTTCTTCAATTAGTCTTAGCTTTCTACATTTAATTTGTGAAGTATTTCTTTATGTGGTTTGGTTTTATGGTAGTTATGTTTGCACTTACTGGGAATCTTAACGGAGCATGGATAAGTGTAAGTATTCTTGAGCATGTTAACACATTCTTGTCATGGAATATCATTGAATATTAAATTTTATCATTATCATTCTAATAGGCTCGTTTGCACGATTGCACGTTGATTTAACGGAAACAATTAATCAGACAAAACATTACTATAAACAACTTTAACACCAATTTATTTAGCATGACTACGAAAATAACATCAGGTACCTATCTACTAATATACTCAAAAATAATAAAATTCTGTAATGCTTTAACAGTTTGAACATTAATATTTTATTTAAACCGAATTCTCTAATAATAGGCACACATATGTATTAACAGCATGACACTTTTAGAATTTCTATACACAAAAAACTTTACACAAATATTACACTTTTCATTGCCTTCAAATTGAAAATGCTTCAGTTGATATGAATAATCCAATATCTAATGTATCGAATATATAGTGCTAATATTATGCGGACCCTATACGGGGTTTAGACCCTATACTCCTGAGTAAGTCAACCTTATTTTTAAGACGGTTTGTTCCGTTCCCACAGACAAACCGTGAAAAAGATTTTGTGGGGTATAGTTCATAAGTTAAGATTTTCTAAACTTGTATTCTAATTAAAAAAAGAAAAGAAAATAGAAATATAGAGGTCAAGAGCAAGCCTATGCAGAAGGATCAATATCAATGTAAAACAGTCAATGATATACTCGTAACTCAAGATATAAACTAATCAAAATTCAAAATTGAAGTTCTAGAACGTAGTTTTAAAAGCCATTACATAAAAAACAAAGCAAGTTATCTCAGCCAAATACAATATTTTTCCTCACCTTTAATCATTGCAAAACAGTATACACACACATGTAACATATTTAATAGTCTTCCAATTGAACAGTTGTGTTCTGAATAGAGTTGTAAAATAAACAATAAAATATATAACAATGCCACGGACGTTTACCAACAAGATGTATGTATGTACAGTTCGTTTAGACTCAGGTACAGTTTTCAAACTTGTGTTTTAAGAACATAGAAGTACAAAGTGTGCTCGAATTTCAGATTGCAAAGGATTACAGAACAATTGCACTGCTTACCCTTGCAACGGGAGAAACAATGAAGTTCGTTTTATTGTTTTACAAGGATTACAAGAACATCAAGACCTAACTTAGTGAAGTAGAGAAACATAGGAAAACAGTTATTTATTTATTGGTGATACCTACTAATCAAGATCAAAGTTGCCTTAAAGAAGAATATCTTCTTAAGAATTGTTTTGTTGTAATCTAAATCAAGCGGCTGTGCATTGCATTAAGATTTGGTGTATCTTCTGAATTTTAGAAACATCTCGTTACATACAAAAACTGACGTATTTTCGCACGTTTTTTTTTTTTTTAATCTGTTGTATTGAACGAGTCAGTTCCTAAAATATTGCCAATTAATTAAAAGTCATATATTATGCAATTCTCTTTGGTCTACAAGTATTTAAGTCAAGAGTGAATAGGTTACTTCTAGGCAAGGGTACACCGTGGGTAGGGCTTCACCGTCGACCATATCATCATTTATTATCAGTCTAAAGTGGTGAAGCACGATCAGCCTACCTACTATTAAAATCAAGTAAAATTTAAAAAAAACCCAAACCCATTTTTATTTCATGCTACATAATTTATCTAGTAGTGGACACATTTAGATCGCCAATGTATTGGACACGTAGTTATGACACAATATCTTGCGAAAACGCCCCGATTTAAATAGCAAAGCGCCCATAACTTATGAACGGTTGTACCAATTTTAAGAAACATAGCTAAGAATACTCTGGATAAAGTCACCTTTCAAACAAACACAAACAAAATCAAAATCGGTTCATCCATTTAGAGCATAATATGATGCCACAGACAGATACACACATATACAAACACACGGGATTTTTCCATCGGGGGTTAAAAAATACAATTCAACAGTCATGCTTGCAAAGCTCCTTCCAATAACTAGTTAAAACAAATTCAAGAGCTAAATTGCTCAACAGTTGCACTATTGTCATCGACTAGAAGGTAGGTATAACAGAAACACGAAAAAGTTAGCAGATATACTAGAAAATATACAAGTCACAATGCATGAAAAAAATTATAAGATGCCACAGTGTTAAAATTCACAGAATCTTTTTATTAGATCCAATTGTAGAAAACCCGTGTTTTTGTAGCAGGTTCATCGGTCAATATTGAGGTGCAAAGATCAATAATAATGCTCATTTATGAAGATCAACTTCAATTAGAAGAAGTTGTAAATAAATACTTGTAATCTATAGATTGCAATACTTAGGTGGTCTCATTGTATCATCTCTTGCTTCACTGGACTGAAATTTACGAAGAAAGCATAAAATTAAAAAGTAAAGTTATTCAAACCGGGTAAATATTTTTTTTCAGATGATGTGATAAACTAAATTAATATGCAAAACTCTGTAGGTATACGTGATGATTTAACAATAATAAAACAAACATCAATAATCGTATACTTTCATTATAACAAAAACAACAACTGTTCTTTTGTTTATTTCAACATCTTCATTAGTGATATTCATACCATCACAACTGGTCAGTTTCACCAGTTAATGTAATTTGACCTTGCATAAAATAATTGCAAGTATTTAAAAAATTATTATGTTTTAGATATCAATATTTTTGATAGGTTTGCCTTTGACCACAGTGACCATATAATTGCACAGAAATTAATGACAATAAACAATACATTGCGAAATACTGTAAGCTCCATTTGATTTTCTAAGTTACGAGTTACTGGATATCCTTGAACAAGTAACATCCTTACTCAGCCGATAATCAAAGCCATAAGGGCAAGTTTACATTGAAAGCGTCTAATAGTATCGTCGCGTATATATAAATATATAATAATAAATAAGTGGACTCGGCGATCATTGTGCCGATTGTTGTTACGGCCAACGGCCTGATGGCAATGATAGCCTCGATGACCATCCGTCGAGGCTGTCATTGCGCGGTTGGATCAAGGGCCTGATACAGAAGGCAGTACTCCTTGATATGGCTCGCATTGTGAGGAGGTGCCTGTCTCTGGAGCCCTAACCACTGGTAGCTTGGACCCTGTTCTCGATACGTGCCTCTATTTTTTTAAATATTTTTAATTGTTTTATAAGTTTTCATTTTTTTAATATTTAAAATGTATCAAGTAAGAATCAAGATAACTAAAGAGTATTTAATTTAAGAATTCAAAAATCTGCTGGTTAGTACTTGCATTTACATTCGCAAAACACGACAAACTGTAGGAACAGCTGTTTTATCGTTGTGACTTTTATTTCGGTGGCATAAAGTACACTTTCTTCTAGTAACTCAATTTCTAGTCTATGTCTACACCGAATTTTAGAAAAACAATTTCTTATATCAAATCCATATTCGATTGAAGGAGTATCAATAGAAATCAAATTAAATTAAATCTAATATTTTACTGACATGTAAGATGACACTACACAAAAATATTTGAAGCCCAGAAGCCTAATTCCATAAGTGAATTCGACAAAGAACATGTATAGGTAATGGTGACGACACCTTTAAAATAACGACTTTCGTATTGCGTAATACACTCGAAAAGTGATATGTCATAGGGTGGAGGACGTACTCTTTCTAAATAATTTACGCAATACCGAAAACATTTGAAGGAAATGTGGCATATTCTTTCATGGAGTTCCCTTTTCCCTGCCGAACTCATTTACACAATTAGACTGCTGAACTTCTGAAAAGAAGAAGAAAACATGCAATCAGTTGGGATGAAAGCAGGAGGATAATGACAATGATTCACAAGACTAACGTGTAAACAAGGATTTACCTTCGTTAAGTTATCACTGATCAGCCCATTGTGAACGCGGTCAATGTAGACACGGTAAGATATACAGTATACCCATAAATGTTTAGGTATCACTACCGTGCAGATATTTTCCTCATTCCTACTAAGAAGTTGTCCTAAGGTTTAAATTCTTTGAATTGTATCTGTGATGCTTTGTACAACTGAGAGAGGCCTTCGTAAGAGAAAATCGTTATTTGCTCTAATTTTGAAATCAAATCTTATCATTTCGAATCAGTTAGTTTTTTGCTGAAAGATTTTGGATAAATCGATATTTTAGAGATATTAATGAATAACCAATTTCTTTTGACAAACTTTTTTAACAACCCTTTTTACCCCATCAGGGGGTGAATTTTTTAAGTTTCCTTAGTTTTTATTTTTTTTATAAATATCTATGCGAAATTGTATGCTTCTTATACAAGCAGTTTTAGCTGTCCATTGTCTGTCAGTAAATTTAAGATTTGCCGGATTTAACTATTTTAGCTGTCACTCCTAAATCAAACAATGAAACGTCAATGAACTTGCAGATCAATAACACAATAGATAAGAAAAAGTAACCGTTTAAATAAATAAGCACCTATATATTTCACTGAAAAAGATATATTATTCTTTTGAACAAACCTGTACATTGTTCACCGTTGGTTGAAATAGCCTCATCTATTGACAAGTTTGAACCCACGAACCTTTGGGGACCGACCGTCTATTGTATTTGAAAATAGTTTTTAGGGTTCCGAAGTCAACAAGGAACCCTAATAGTTTCGCTATGTCTAATGATATTCAAATAAACAGATACGTTATACACTCACAAAACAATTGAAAAAAGTGTTCCGCGCAGCAGCGGCAGCACACAAACACACTTTTCATTCATCTGACATTTCACTACAAGTCGAAAGGGATGGCTTTATAAAAACAACAAGAAAAAAAGAGAGCAGTGTTTGAAACTTGCGTGTGAATGTAAACAAACATTATTCTGACCACCAATGTTGTTATCTTTTTCTAACCTCCAAATATCAGAAAATTAGAGGAAAAAAAAAATTAGTAAATTGAGGCGTATTGCGTATTTACATATGGTATGAGATCCCTTCTGTTTTACGTACTATGGTATCATAATTGGTACAATTTCTAAATACACACGATGGCATTTTTTTTTTTTGTTTTTGTTTCAACAAAGCCTATCGCTCTTCGCCATGCGTGACATAAACTAAAGACTAAAGGTCACAATTGTGTCCTATTCGAGTCTTCACAATGCGCGCGCTCATAACATATCTGTTTATTTGAATATCATTGGCTATGTCCGTCTGTCCGTCCGCAGCTTAGCTCAGATACTGTTAGTACTAGAAAGCTAAAATTTGGCGTGGATATACATATTAATAATTCCGATAAAGTGGTGAAAATAAAATCACCTACCTACCTGTACCTCCTATAGACGCTATATGTTAGTCATGCTAGTATGTTTTATTTTCTCGTATTTTCCATGGTGTGGGGTATGGTTGGATAGGCCATTCAAAAATATTACGGGTCTGTTAAAACCATTTTTTGATTCAGAGATCCGTTTGCGTAAAATTAAGCTTTAAATTGCAATTTTTTGTTAGAGTAAAATTTGTCCCCCCCCCCCTGCCAGCAAAATGGATGCTTTTGGGATATGTGAAAAAATTCACGGCAGTGGTATATATAACGAAATTAAAAGGAAAACTATCACAGCTCTGTAGGGTTTACAAGTTTATAAAATGTATTAATGTTCATGTAACAACAAAAAACCCTCTTCTTAGTCGGCATTATTATGCAACTACGGAACCCTATTACAGAGTGTGGCTCGACACGCACTTGGCAGGTTTTTTTTAATATAGAATACCAATATTTGGTAAGCATAGAGCTGGCCGTCCAAAAAATATGTGTTTTTTCATTTTCCAAAGTTGTACTGTGTTCGAACTTTAAAAACTTTTGCGTTCATTACTATTACGAGTAGGTTCTAAAGAATGTTACTTGGAGTATTTCTGATAAATGTGTACAAGGATTTCGTGAAAATCCTATTTTCAGTTGCTTAACAACTAAACTAACACAAAATTACAACTCGTATTTGTTTAATAACTAGCATTATACCGTGGCTTCACCCTTACTTAGCGATAGTGTTGCTTTCTATGATTAAAATAGTTTTCGTAATCTTACAGAGATCAAAAACTTCTTTTTAATTTTTATTTAACATATGGTCTCAGTGCTGGGCAAAGAGCCCACTATAGCTTTCCAACGCTAAATTTAATCTTTCTTCATAATACCAGATAATATAATACTAGCATACAGATGCCTCATCCCATACAAACGTGCCGATGTAACTTAGTGTTTTTCATTTTATAAAGATGATTATTTTTATAAGTATTTCGATCGCGTTCGGTTCCGTTCCACGGCTATAGATGGTGTTAGCAGCGATTTGCAAGTTAGTTCTCGGTTCGTGACTATTTTTTTCTTTAAATACATGGACGATTTGTTTTATAGTATTTTTTGCAAGTTTTTACAGTTTCATTGTACCAAAATGTATTACAATACAAATTTAAAATATCGAGTGGCATGCCTGAGAAATTTAAAACCGCGCCACCTATTGGAATCAATTTTAAATGATCCGTTCAAATAATCTTTGAAATTTGAATTAAGAGCCCAATATTCCAAAATTTAGTGCTTAGGAGAGTTGATTAAAAAATAACATACAATGTTTAAGATCAATTCTAGAAAATGTTAATATTACACACATTTCAATAACGAATTGATGCATATCGCGCCATCTAGTGAAATTTATTGAACCAAATTTTCTTTGTTAGCGCTGGGACCCCGTGATATTACATATTATTTCAGATTAATATTAATGTTCATTAATTTTATACCTACTCGTACCTCTTTCATACATCAATGAATTTTCTTCTCGCGAAAATTTTAAACAAAGAATTTATCCAATGTATCCAAAGAACTTTAGAACGGCTTAAGCCCCAGCTTAAATATCTTAACAATTTAATTTATATTCCTAACACGATTATTATACTGCGTCTAGTATAAATCCATTAAATACAATAAAAACTATATAATAACGAAGCAAACTAAATAAATTATTATTTTATATCGTAAATCTCCTTTGAGGATAACTTAAGTAAGTACCTTTGTTGTGGTAAAAGTTTGAAGTATAGATAATTTTATCTAATCCTTTTTATGGAAATATGGGAATCCCGAGTGGCCAATTCACCAATTGTACTTTATTTAATACTGCCTAATTTTCTACTAATATTATAAATATTTTAGATTACGAGTAGATTATATTAAATTAAGAATTGTATTGTAACATATTATACCTATTACATGTATAGCAATAAATGTGGAACGAAGGAGCCACACAACTCACACAGAGAATCCTGGTGTGAGTTCCAGGAAACAACGCATTCGATCGTAATTTCTTAACAATAAAATTAGTATTAATCTTAAATATGAAAGTCTGTCTGTATATTGGGATGTTTGTTTGTTTTCAATCACGGATCAATGGCTGGCACACAGGTAGCATATGACCTAAATTAAGACATACTCTCTATCCCGATAGTACGTGCAGCATACTACCCGAGCGATATTTTTTGTCATTCACACGAGCAAAGTCGCTAGCAAAAACTTATAAAAATAATAAATAAACGCATAAATACCTATTCCACGGGGTCCCAGTGCTAACAAAAAGAAATTGGTTCAGATATATGTCACTAGATGGCGTGATGTGCGTAGATTTTTTAATGAATTGAGTGTAAAATTAACATTTTCTAGAATTGATCATATTTGTTTTATGTTTTTGTTTAATCAACCCTCCTAATCACAAATTATGTCATATTGGGCTCTTAATTCACATTTCAAAGATAAGCGAAGAAATTGATTCCAATAGATGGCGCGTTTTTAAATATCTGAGTCATGCCACTCGACTTATTAAATTTGAATTGTTGTTACATTTTGGTACAATGAAACTGTAAAAACTTGTAAAAAGATACTATAAAACAAATCTTCACTGTATTTAAAGTAAAAATAGTCACATAACGAGAAAACCATTTTACTTGCATGTTGCTGCTAAAACCTTTTATAGCCGTGGAACGGAACCGAACGCGGTCGAAGTATTTATAGAAATAGTCAGCCTAATCAGACGAAAAACGCTAGTTAATGCTAGTATAATATTATCTGTGATAAATTCTATCTATTCTAAAGTCTCTAAATTAGCGAAAATAGTTATGAGTTCATGAATTTTAAGGAATGACTGCGTAGTAAAGTTTTTAAAACTGTACGAACAATCAGAGTAAATTGTAAAGTGATTGATTACTTTTAGAATTGGTTAGAGCATTGTTCTCAGTTCTTTCTCTCTCAAAACTGCAATCCAACTATCTGTCAATTCTAATATTGCCTTAACTTTTCTCACTTTAACGGCAACATATAAATTAAACATGGCTTACGTACCTACATGAATAATGGTTGTGCAATGACCAACGACAATTGGATTACCATCGGGTCTATCAATAATATTGCGATTAGTACTAAATGTCTATGACATTCCATATATTTTTGTTTTCGTTAAGAGATTCTTATCTCTTTTTAACCGACTTTCCAAAAACAAGGAGGTTCTATGTTCGACTTTATCTTATTTGTTTGTTCACCGATTTCTCCGTCAATAGGTTTGTTTCCCGGATATAAAATGATAATTCTAATTAGTCCGTCTGGGAGATTATCAAGTAATACTGCACACATATGTTTTGCTTTACCAAATTAATAACAAGTAAAATTTCAAAATTTAAAAAACCCCCCGACACATTTATCTTGCGAAAACATCCCGATTCAAACAGTAAAACGCCCTTAACTTTTGAACGGCTGAACCGATTTTATTCAAACATAGATAAGAACACTCTCGAGTCTCGACACAATCACCTTTCAAACAAAAAAAAACTAAATCAAAATCGGTTCATCCGTTGAGGCGCTATGATGCCACAGACAGACACACAGATACACAGCAACACACGTCAAACTTATAACACCACTCTTTTTCCGTCGGGGGTTAAAAATTGATAAAGATAAAGCATACCAAAGTTCAGGAGTGGGGGCTTGTGACGTCAGTATGTCAGTATAAAGTTTACTAACGGCGTGACGTCACACGATATTTCATCGTCGTCATTTTATGTTTATGTGTCAAAATACGTGATCAATATTTTTTATTACTCTACCTGACGGACAAAAAACAAATTTTCAGTAAACATCCCTATTGTGGAAGGAATTTAAAAAAAAAATTGTTTGAATGTGTGTACTCTCGAGGTGTTCCCATTGTCACAAAGTCAGGGTCTGATGAGGGGGTCCCTTGGAAATCGAGGGCACTACTCAAATTTTTTAGGCATACATATAGCGATTTTGGTATCTTCATCAACATGGCAAGATTGGCAAGCATTCGCATTTGGTAAAGTGGAACTGATGTGGAAGACCACAGATGGCCACTGGAACTTCTCAATGAGAAGTATGTTTTTGGGGTATAAGATATCTCGAATAGTTAAATGACTTATGAAGCAAATTTACTTAAATAGTTCTAATGAAAATGGTACCATCGAACTCATTGGCAGTTTTAACAGTTTTTCTCAAACACTGAAGGGAGGGGGCGCCACTATCAAGGTTTTGCCCCGGTTCGAAAAAATCGTAGATCCGGGGCTGCTAATTTGTGTTGTTAATGTAAAGTAAGTCTACAGAGGAAGCCCTGAAGCTCACATTTCAATGAACATTATTTGGCCGGGTGGGGGCGTATGTCGGCTACGACCTTGAATTTTTAAATATCATCTTTTTGTAAAAGATGCCATTGTTCTGCAATGTGCCAATAAATGGCTGATACTGCCAAAGCACTACCATCCTTGTTTAAAGGAAAGAAAAAAAAACAAGCATGGCGAGAGAGAATAAAACATTTGTTAAACAAAACATTTAAAAAAAACTCGTGCGTGACCAAAAGGCTCCTATCTCAAAACAATCGTAAGTTTGTTTAAAAAAAGTTTGCAAACTTTTCATCTTAAACTTTTCTCTATTTATTTATTTATTTATGTATTCTTTATTGTACACCAGAAAATACAGTAACAAAAGAAACTTAAAACTAAAAATATACAACGGGCGGCCTTATCGCATTCCGCGATCTCTTCCAGGCAACCTGGAATGGACAGTGATTGCCTGGACATGACATGGGGTTGTCAGGGGTGTAACAATACCAACAATGAATATAATGATACAATAATACCTAATAAAAATACAAATAGATATATATGCCATATAATAAATACATAAATACATACATATTTAATATATAAGACGTGAAAATAAATGACGTACGACAATCATAGACAAAGTCTGTCAAAAAACTAAGAGTACGATTACAGCGATAAGTAATGTTCCTTGACGAGTCTTTTAAACACAGGCAACGACTGAGCACGTTTAATTGGGTCAGGCAATGCATTCCACAGACGAGCAGCCTGGACTGTAAAAGATTTATCCATGAAAGTTGTGGAATGCATTGGCATTTTAAGTCGCAAGTTAACTGATGACCTCAGGGATTTTGTGTGGGAATCGCAGATAAACTGAAAACGATCCTTGAGATAAAGAGGGGTGGAAGGAGTAAAGAGCACATTAAACAAAAGAGAAAGAATATGTGTATTCCGGCGAAGGCGAATTGGCAACCACTTGAGCTTTACACGGAATTCGGAAACATGGTCATATTTGCGTAAACCGAATATGAACCTTATACAAAAATTTTGAAGCCGCTCAAGTTTATCAAGTTGTTCTTGAGTAAGGTCAAGATAGCTGGCATCAGCATAATCAAGGATGGGAAGAAGAAGAGATTGTGCAAGCGCAATCTTGGTGGCAGTCGGAAGAAAATTACGTAGTCTCCTCAAAGTTGCAGCAGATGCAAACAACTTGCGGCTAACACTTGCGGCTCTATTGATCCTTGAAAACGTGCAAGCCAGTTTGGCGTATTGGTTTTCCCTTGTTCCATTTCTGAAACCAGCTCAAAGCGATGTCTTTATTAAAAAAAATCGACTACCCTCGCCTGTCGGATTTGCAATTACTGGAACAACCAAAGCCGGTGTGCTAGGAAATTCGAGTCATTCTTCGTAGAATGCGAATGTTTGAATGCACCAGCAAAGAGCAAATGAGCTAATAAAGACTTCGAGAGCTACCGTCAAAAGGGGTGAATAGGAATGCAGAGGTGAATAAAAGCAAAACTTTGAAGGGGATTTTCAAAGCATTCAGAAATGGTTTTAACTGCGAAAAAATTTAAACGATGTCAATTGCTGCAATTTATTAATGAACTAGCTTCTTCCCGGGACCTCGCCCACGTGAAAAGTGTTTTATTATCCCAAGAAATCGTTATACCCAGTCTCTCGGGATAAAATAATTATATGTGTTAATCTAAATTGAACATTATCTGTGTGCAAAATTTCATCCAAATCCGTTCAGCTATTTTTGCGTGATCGAAACACAAACATACTAACATTCACATAATATAAGTAGGTAAAGTTAGTAGGACTGTCAATCACTCACATTTTTAATGTTTGTAGGATTGTAATAAAATAGACATGGCTCTGTTTGAAACCAATAATATGGTATCAAACGAAAATCCTGATCAAACTTTTGATTTTATTCCCTCCTGCATTCCTATTCACCCCGTTAGTAGTTTAATCTATATCTTGCAGTCTATGCATGTACCGAGCAACGTTTGTCAATCTGAACCGAGTGCTTTTTGAGATCTCTGAAATTCTCAGTTTCTACAAGGCTTCCACCTCTTTCCAACATTGTTGAATGTAATACACATTCTTCCAACTCGCTCAGGGCTCTAAAGATTCATTCACCACCGAAATCTACGTTAACGAGGTCAAACCTTATCTGTAGTGCTATTCTGTAAGGCTTAGCACAGATTGCGATTTTTATTTGCGCGATTTTTTTCCTCCCATTTTTTTCCTACATTCTAATGTATGAAGCAGCACGCATTGCGGAAAATTATCGCGCGGAAATAATACAAAAAAAATCGCAATGCGTGTTAAGCCTAAAGGTGAGAATCCAAAGCGCGACCGCGACGCGCGACTAGGCTAGGAGAAGAATCTTTGTTCATATTTATAACAATAGTATAATATCATATCATCGTATTCTTCTTCCTCCGAACGCTCGTCGCGGTCTCGGGAGGTGTGTTCAGGGGCAATCAGGGGCGAGACCGCGACAGGTGCCGCACGCAAACTCTTGTCGATTTTACTCGTTTAAGTCATTTTTATTGTTGAAAACTATTATTCCAAATTGTAATGGAAAGCCAAGATATCAAGTTACTATATGCCAATTTATATTATTCTTATAAAAATAACAAAAATTGGCTATCAACGAATTCTATACGATTAGAGGCCAACAAATGTCGTTTTCAATATGGAAGTCACGAAGTGCGCTCAAGCAGTAGACCAGTTCAGCGTCAACTCAGGTAACGTTTAGGTACCTATTCGGCCGCTAAATGCAAAAACAAAATACCAAAACTCAATTATTTCCAAATACATGAATACTTCTTTGAACCGTTTTATCCTTATTAGCAAAGGTTGACAACCTAATGCAACGACCTACGAAACTTATCTAAATAATGTCAAAAATCAATGTCTTTTTTTTTTGTTGTATTGTATGTAAATCATTATTGCCAGCCAGTATTTTGTTTTTACTGCATTATGCATAAATTAGCTTTTCTTTTTTTTTTTCTATGATGTCCTTTTGAGGTCTTTGTCTCATAACGGTTTGACACAATATCGGTATGGATGGCTTTTAGTATGCCCTCTATGTTCGAACAAAATGGAATTTTTGCGAATCAAAACTTATCGTATTTTTTTGTATCGTAAACTTGTACAATGTCAATATGCTTTACCTGGTTTGGTTATAAACCGAAAATAAACATATTAATTGTTTTGAAACTTTATGTATCTAATCAATAGGGAACTATCCGCAAAGCTGAGTTCAGATGGCGCTACAGGAATCAGAGTAAACAAACCAAACTGTTATTAAAAGTCGAGCGACTAAATTTCGCAGTTCATGCATACAAAATATAAAACTAATAGTGAAAGAAAAGTGGAGCTAACTAAGAATTGAGGAAATGAGACCTTGCTGCAGCTAAAACCCCGGCTTCGAGAGCGCGGTGCATCAGTAAAAGGAAAAACAATACGGATTTAGTTGAAAGGTATGAATATGAATGCGAACATTGAAAGTCTGGAGTAACTTGTAGATATTTTGTTAATTTACTATGTAATAAGATTAATGTATATCCAATTAATATTCAAAACAATATTTCCAAGTTGATTTTATATGACTCGCATAATGACTTCGCAGTGGAACCGTCTTGCACACGGTCACATCATAATGGTGGACAGCAGTCCAAACTGATGCATTCTTGACCAACTGCTAGCAATATTATTATTTGGTTTTTGAACGCTAATTATTCTTAAAAACAGTAAATAAAGTTCGGGAACCACAAACAGCAGTAGTCCTGTAGTCGCAAACTCGCAATGTTGTTATTTTCATTTAGTATGTCTATGTTATATGTGATATCGGCCGCGACTTACAAGTTGTAGGTCGTGGGTTCGAGCCCAGGTAGGCGCTTTACTTTGTGTAAAATATTTCATCACCACTGCTCTCAAAAACGGTGAAGGAAAACATCGTGAGGGAACCGGCATGTCCTAGAACCAAAAATTCGAAGACATGTGACATCCAACAACCCGCAATGGGCCCGCGTGGTGGATTACGGCCCATTCCCTCTCACAGAGAGGAGGCCTGTGTCCCAGCAGTGGGAACATTAATAGGCTGATGATGATGATGATGATGATGTCTATGTTTTTACTCCACTCCGTCAAGCGCCATCTGGCGGGAGCAATTGGCAGTAATGTTCCCTATTGGTACCTACTTAGGTCCTTTCATATCACTAATCTCATCATTGCTTAACGATATCATCACCAGTAGTAAACCTCGGGGAACTCGTGGCTAAATACACTAAAATCCGTTTATGACGAATTTATAGAGACCCAGCCAAAAGGAAAACGTATTATATGGGCATCCAAGATAGGAAAAATTTAACGTTTTATGTGCATACTAGAATTAACATAATAATATTTATATATATAAAAATGAATCCCTATTTCCTTTTGTCACGGCATCACGCGTGAACGGCTGGACCGATTTCGCTTATTCATTTTTTGTTGTTGTGTTCGTTATTGTTAGGAGAAATATTATATATAAAAGAAAAAAAAATGGAAAAAAAAGGTTTGGTGGGTAGGGTAGGTTTGCAGTTAGGGTAGGTAGGGTGGGTATGTGGGTAGGTTATTAAAGGGTAAGTAAGGTAGGATAGGGTAGGAAGGTAGGGTATATAGGTAGGGGACGGGAGCGAAGCCAGTGTATTTATAAAATAGTTATAGAAAGTTATTATAATATTCTTTTTTTTCTCTATTCTTTAAAATGGTACGTAAAGTAGAAACTGGTAACTGAAGCTCAGCTAGCTGCAGCTGATTTTTTTATTTCTTACTGTTCATCAAAATCTTTCAATAACTTCATTTTTCTTGAACCTACAATGCTTTTCGCTCAATAGTAGTCCTTTTTTAACAAACGCAGATACAATATCTACGTAAATAAATTATAGAATACAAATGCCAAATACAAATGGGCGCGCGACACAAGTCAACAAATAAATCTAGAAAACAACTATAGGATAGGGCGCTCATTCAGTCAGTCAGGTAACACGCGTGTACAGATTAGGAATGTTACGAAGGTTCAATTCCGACAAGTCGAAACTTCCGATTGTTTTTAAACCTCCGATTTCGGTTCCCTTCAAACTTCTTAATCGAAGGTTGTCGGAGGTCGATGCGCAGCGGCGGCGTAATGATATGTGATGATGGTCTTAAAACGTATTCCTATCAGTAACGATCCCTTATTATGGTAGAAAATAAATACTATATTCAAACCCCTGAACTCCATTGCCCGTCAATATTTGTCATGTCCACCAAGCTCAGTTGCAATACAACAACTTTTTAGTGATGCTGGCCTGATCTATGACCCGATGCAAAATAGACTGGAGGGAAGTAAAGCTGCGAAGCTTTTATTCTCTCCAATATTCTATCGATACCAATATTATAAAGAGGAAATATTTGTTTGTTTGTACCGAATAGGCCCCGAAACTACTGGACCGATTTTAAAAATTATTTCACCTATGGAAAGCTACATTATTCCCGAGTAACATAGGCTATAGTTTTGACGGGAGCGAAGCCGCGGGGGTCAGCTAGTTAAGTTAAATTGCTTTGATTGTTTAATTGCTTCTTTTGGAGTCACTGATTTGATTTAATTAACACGTTTACACACACATTTTTATTAAATTTACTTTTAATACTGATTGCGAGTTTAGAAAACTTGTTTATATATTTTTTTTCAAAGTCTAGTTAGCCTATCTTTTTTGTTTACTTGGGGAATCCTTCAAAAGGCGCCTGGAATTTTGGACACAAGACCAGCTAGGGAGTCTGGGATTTAGAGTTCACTAAAACTACCCCGGTGATCACCATCAGCACGTAGAAGGGTACCCGTGACCTCACAAAGACCATCCTGGAATCCTCTCTGTGTAACGCCTGTTTTGGCATATCCCTGTTGAGATTAAAAAAGCGCCTCCCCTGATCCTCGCTCTTCACGGCAGCACGTGATCACTGTGCTACCGTCTTTCCTGGAGTCACTTGGTGATCGAAAAGCCTATAATGCCTATAATGCAGGGAGGTTTCTTCGTTTTAATCGTCGAGGCGGTTGCCTCAACGACGCCTTCTTCTCCGAGTGGAATCGGTCCTCTCACGATCCAGCTCGGCGGCCTCCTTCTGTACCACCACGGGCTCACAGAAGGAGGCCATCTCCATCCTATCTAGGTGTATTGTTATTGAGCTCAAAATAAAAAGGCTGATGAATGTATGTATTATAATATTAAACCTGCTTTCTCTTAACAAATCTTTCTTAAGCCTCCGCCTCCGATTCCGATTTCGTTTCCGATTTCGCTAAAATAAATTTAAAGCCTCCGATTCCGACTTCGGTTCCAATATCACCACTTCCGTAACATCCCTAATACAGAAGGTGTATTAAACGGGATGATGAATCGTATTAACCTTGATATAATTTATGAAAACATGCCTCCAAGTTGCAGGGACTGACGTAATAAGCGGGTTCTACTGTATAACAGTTATACGGGTTAATCTTCAAGGGTTAACTTTCTTTCTATTGATTGATTGCATCCAGCGGATCCCCGCAACTTCATCAGAATGCATGCAAACAATCAATGGTAATTCAACTACGAGCGTCGCCACGCTTGGAGGAGGCCTATGTCCAGCAGTGGACGTCTTTTGGCTGATATGATGATGATTATTGCATGCCGTGACTCCTTGTCACGGAAAGCTCACTAAGCTATGGGCCCTGGCTTTCATTGGTAGATCTTTGACAGTCGTTACCGGTATTTGGAAGCCAGAAAATCTGACAGCTGCTTTGCCGAGGAGTATTGTGTTACCCAGTTACTGGGTTGTTGAAGTCGGATAGGCTGACGCTCCATGTATAATATTGCCATTCAACCATATTCGGCTAGACTGGTAACCGACCCCTAAATAGTTGTGAAAAGGCGAGATAGATTTATTGATCACCATCGATTGATTGATTGATCACCATCGATTGATTGATTGATCACCATGGATTGATTGATTAGTCTTTGTTTAAAAAAGACTTTTATGACTTTTAATATCCAGTATTAATTATAAAACAACTAATATTCATAAACTTATAGGTAATTAAATCAAATCTATATTCAATGCGTCATATATTATTTAAAAGATTTTTAACAAGCATGACATTAGATCGACATTCTCAATCATTCAAATAAAATTGCGTAAAGTGTTATAATTATTGAATTAAATCTAACTTTAATACCTACGTCATAGATTTGTTTACTTTGAAGTTAACAAGCATGACATTAGGTCGACATTCACAATATTCAAATAAGATTCTCTACAGTGTAATTATTCGCTATTTTGCTAACACTTTATTTGCACTAATCAAAGGCAATTCACCCAGACATCGATACGATGTGTAACCATAAATATTTATTATACTTTTGTAATTATATAAGTATTTCTCTAATAGTCAGTGGCACTGCACCGTTGACCTACGCTTTACAAGCAGTTATCGAAGTATTTATGTATATAAAGAATAACTTTTTTGTGCCTCCTTGCGCCAATAGAGACTTTTCTATCTTAGCAAATGATTCCATAATCACTGGTTTTTGGTGTCTTAGCGTTGAAAATCCAATAGTGCGTTTTTTTTAGTTCAGGGTCGATTAGCGTTTGTAAAAACTGGCATACGAGTATATTGGATAGGGATGGGACTTACGTTCTTGCAAGTCCACGCCAAGACCCTTATTTAATTAGACATTTTAAGTTTTAAATGTAACCTCGATGCAATTCCCTGCAATCCCCTTACTGACTGACTGTGACTTATTACTTGAAATTATGAGTTTATAATTTTAGTCGCCATAAGATATCAATACTAGTGATGTTCCCACTAGTCGGTAAAGCCGACTATCCGGCTACTTTCGTAGTCGGCGGCTAGTCGGTAAAGCCGACTCTCCGGCTTCTTAGTTTGTATGTATTTCCACCACGAGAAAATATCATTTGGCACAGATTACACTTGAGTTTACGGGAATCATTATCCAACAGGTAACAAAAAACTTTAAAACATATTTAAATTTTAATTGAGCTCTTTCACTTTAATAAACAATGACAGTATTGTCTTTATTTTTTACACAAACACGCCGCTCTAACCTGTGCATAAGCAATTATCAAGAAACAATGCGAAGTAAACAAAGGCGGCGGGCGCGGCGGTTGCGAGTTTGCGAGACGAAACGTCACGGAAATTGCCGAATACATCCGAAACCGTATCGGCTTGGCCGACTAGTCGGCCACTTAGCCGGCCTGTTTACAACCGACTAATCGGCTAATCGGCCAAAGTCATAGTCGGCACATCTCTAATCAATACCCATCACTTCTACGGACTTGTGCTAATTATTGCATCTGATTTCAACATTGCCAATATTCCTTCTGCTCCTGACAATAAAAAACCAAGACTACCTTTCATCCTTCCTGTTTATTTGTTACAGAATGTTCAACTAGAGAACAATTCGATGATGTTCGACAAATGGCTCAAGCTGCCGATGCCGCTGGACTTCAAGGTGTATGTGTTCAACGTAACTAACGCTGAAGAAGTGAATACGGGGGAGAAGCCTATCTTGAAGGAGATCGGACCTTTTGTTTACAAGTAAGTAACTTTGGAAGTCCGGACGACGCATCGTTTGAGGCGTCCCACAAGGAAGACCGATAACATGTTGAGGGCCGCTGTATATAAAACACTGTTTGTATATAAAACGCTGTCTGTATATAAAACGCTGTCTGTATATAAAACGCTTTGTAGTAGTGTCACTTTGTCGCGTCTGGCTTGATATTAATGGTCAACATGGAAATGGCGGATTGTGACAGCCTTTATGATTGCGTTGAAATCGGTGGCTAACGTCAAAGGAGAATCTAGAAATGTATGGAGCCTGGGCTAGCACTATGTACACTATATATAAATATCGATGTATAATATAGTAACCGTTTTTTTTTGTTAATTTTCTTTATTTTCAGTTCATTTCAATTAAAAGCATAAAATTAAACATGGTGGATCAGATCAGCAGTATGCGATAAATTTCATTTTGTCAATGACATTTGATTGACGTGTACCGTAATATTACCTGTAATAAAAAAAAACAACACGAAGCCGGGGTCAACAGATCCCTAACCCCATTTTTAGGACAGCTATGACAGTTGTGTTTGACATTACGTTTGACGAGTTTGACAGTTTTAAGAA
Organism: Orthosia cruda; assembly: GCA_964057195.1. Classification (NCBI taxonomy): domain Eukaryota; kingdom Metazoa; phylum Arthropoda; class Insecta; order Lepidoptera; family Noctuidae; genus Orthosia; species Orthosia cruda. Next base: position 35,343,914 of record OZ059838.1, read on the forward strand.
TTGACGTCTTTGAGTCTTTCTTTGCTTTGACTTTTATTTGGATGTGTTTCGTAGTTTTAGTGATTGTTAATGTGTTGCGACCCAGTTTACTATTTCGGACATTGATTGATTGCTTATCTTAATAAAAAACTTTTCAAATGATAATTTTTGTACACCTGTACGCGGCGCGCCACCACTTATGTACTTTGTGCCTGTACTATTGTCGAAATTAATTTGCTAGTATTTTAATGAAATTCCCCAATTTTTGTCCTATTTATCTAAGTAGTCTACAGAGTGGTAGCCCAAAATCAAACATCTCCTTTATGATCTGAGGTATATCTGCTTACTAAGCTTAGCAGCTCTGCAGCAAACTGCAGAGCTTTAAACAGAGAGAAAACTGAACAATTCGTTCAGATAACATAACCCATAACCCTAACAATCAATTTAACTTATACTGGATACCACTAACTTTCCGACCAATTTAAATCGCCTCGTTAATTAGGAAAATTATCCGGCATCGAATCTATCCCCTAATACATTACAGGGGTAAAACAGCGTGAATCAGGAAGACAAACTTTGTGTTATATGTATAATTAGGCTTTAATTAATGTTAGAATTAATTGTGAGAAGAGCAATTATCGGCTAATCAGTGTAAAGCCACGTTTTCATCAGCAATCAGCTCCGATGTAACTTACATAATTACATTGCGAACTGCCGAGGTATAATTTGATCAATTGCTTGATCGTGCCCTGCTAAGTGCAACTAAGACCCAGGGCGTGTCTTTTTTCCGCTAAAAAGAGCCTATTCCAACCGGCTTCATCTTTCCGTTGTGTAACCGTGCCGTTAACGGACCATCTTGAAATGCTTGGTGTCACGTTGACATATAACCAACACAACCCTCAATTTCGGTCCATTAATTGAGGCAAAATCTCAGTTGGCTGCAAAAAAGTTGGGGTTCCTTACAATGGTGTGACGGTACTTCACGCCTGAACAGCTGCTCAGCTTGTATAAAGTACTACTGCTCTCACCTCTGGGACGGTTCTACCAAATACCAGCTTGATGCACTTGAGTCGATTGACAGAAGGGCCAAGAGGCTTGTTGGCAACGCTATTGGTCACGTCAAACCTCCAGAGCCCCAAACATCGACGCCGAGTTGCCAGCCTGTCGGTTTTTATCGGTTATTAAATCGGGGAGTATGCCATGAAACTGCACAATTTAATTCCACCTAGCCCTTTCCATCATCGGACTACAAGATTTACGGCAATGCACCATCGGTACATGGTGGACATAAAGAATAGAAAGAAAGAAAAATGCGTTTATTGGCATTAAAAAGAAAAACACCTTAAAATTAGACAAACTAAATAATTAAAACTATTAATGCCAAAAGGGCCTCAGCTCAGCATAATGCCAAATGGTAATACAGTACCACCTGTCGCTGATTTTCAGCTGCAGCACCCACCCATACGCTACGCATTTGCTAATACTTACATTGTGCGCACAGTTAAGGAGTTGAATTCCCTGTTGAAATACTGTTTCCGTATACCATTAGTCTATTAACCAAACTTGATCGTTTTTCATAGCAGTCGAATGCTGGACATAAGTCTCTCCAATTGCAAGCCATTTGTCTTGATTTTCGGCAGCCCTCATCCAGCTACTATCAGCCACCCTGCGAAGATCCTCGCTCCACCTAGCCTAAGGGGTCCTACATTACGTTTACCCATTCGTGGTCTCCACTCAAGAATACGTCAACCTTAACGTTCATTGGTTCTACAACTAATGTGGCCGGCCCATTGCCACTTCAGCTTGCTTAGTCTCTCAGCTATGTAGACATTGTTTTATCTGTTGGCGATCCCTCAGAGAGCCACACTAAGGGGACATCCTTTCCATAGATCGCTGGGCGACCTTAAACTGATGAACCAGTCGTAATATCAGTGTCCACGTCTCGGCCCCGCAAGTCATACCTACCATGTATAACGTACTGATTGAAGACTCGGGTCTTTATGGTATGTGGAATACGCGACGAGAAGACTCGGGGAAGTTTCCCAAATGCCGCCCAGCTCAGCGCTTATCCTTCTCAAAGTTGGTTTTACCAAACTGCAGAGTTTGCCCGTAGTAAAATTATTCTTGAACAACCTTGAGAGCCTTGGTTGTTTTAGATACTTCAAAATTTTTCTTTTTTTTATCGGTCCATAAATGGTAACTCTACGCTTTTGCCCTTGGCAAAGTATCCAAAAATATCGATTAATTATGTTAATAATAGAAGGTACTAATACCTTTACTAGCCTACCTACCTTTATTAGTTTTAACTTTATTATTGTATTGGCACCTTCAGGTAGGTTAGGTCGTTATTTATTTTTAACTTTTGTCACGGGTTCAAAACAGTTCATAAATGTAGGTGACACTGCGTTCAAATAATACCTTTTGTGTTATATTTAAACAAAAATATAAGTCATTATCTGCCTGCCCTTGGCCTATGTTACTTGGGGTCGAAACAACAGATTTTCTTCAATTCTGCCTATTCAATAAACTAGTTTTCTTTCTTTCTTTCTGTCGAGTCAACCGTCAAGTTATCATTGACGCCCACTTCAATATCATTCCTCATACAAACCATCGATCTTGTCTTTGATCTTCCTCTCTTCCTCTCCCCCTCCATCCATCCCACATCTATATTCCGAGCTCTTTAGCTCAAATGCGTTTCATCTCTCCCCTTCGCATGGACATACCAGAAGAAACTATGCCTTTTGTTAGCCGCCTATCATTCCTCTCAACCTGACCAAAACATCTAAGCATCTATTTTCAATTATTGTCACCGCAAAAAAAGAAAAAATTCGTTCTAATTAATTTGATGTACATGGATACGACATATATTATGACGTGTTGTCATGCCGTATCAACATAATACATACTATGAACAAGGATAAGGTTTTACTTCAAACCATTACCTAATACTTGAGTGAAGCACATGTGTTACTCGTAAAATCGTTTGATATCGTTAAAAATTATATATAAACATATAACACTGTTTCCGCAGAAACTATAAAGTACGAAATATTTCTACAACATATAATAGAAACGGCACTGTTTTTGACCTAGAATATCCAATACTTTTTACTAGAGAACTCTGAAAGCAACTCAATCCTTGACCCGTATTCCATACACTCATACTCGACTCAAACTACTTCGATTTTTCGATTCACTGCCACCTAAATTGTAATAATTGTAAAATGGTATAATATTTCTGATCCTACATGTTATCCTCTGAACAACACTATGAATTTCATACGAAATACAAAAAAAAATTTGTTACATGTAAGTTTATTATTTAATACCCGATACATATCGAATAGTTTATACATAACTATGTCAGATGAGAATATTCTCTTCATTTTTAGTTTTTGAACTTGTGTTCTATTCACAGTGAATTTTTATAAAAAATACCTTCCAAAATGTAAAAATCTACATGAGATTTAAATAAGGCTGCTTTTTATTTCTAATGCATATAAAGTAAAGTATCCTATCACGTGCAGTCTTCGGCCTTCAATATGCAACAAAATGTTTGAAATACTTACTAAATCGCAAAAATAAACCTTTAGAATGTTTTCAAAGGGAACATGATATTTATTTTAAAGGGAAATTGAAAATGAAGATAAAATATCATCATTTGTCTTATCCTTTAGATACTTAACAACACATTTTCTTCCTTCATTAGTCCCTCTCAACCGTTACGCGTTTTAACCACTGCCTTTTCTTTAATTCCAAATCCGAAGCTTGGAAAATTCCAAACATGCTATACTATAGCTGAGTGCCATAGGCTACTTTGTATCCTATAAAATTTGAGGTATTCTCCGTGAGCGAAGTCACGGGGAAAAGCTAGCTTAAAACAATGTTAACATTTTTTCGGCAAACCCTTTGGTGTTCATTATTACGTTTGACGTAAGGTTTGATTTCCTCCTACGCTGACGCTGGAAAGTGCCAACATAACCCCAATGTAATATGGGGCAAGCGTATTGCCACAAAATCGACACACAACAAGGCTGCTGTTGAGAAGTTCCTAATCGAAATAAAAAAGTTAATTCAAAAAATCAAAAGTCACGTCTGCTAAATAAGAAGAATATAAGTATATATAAAGCACACCGTATAAGTATACATAAGAACCGAATTAAATAGGAGTAAACAAGAAGAAAATCATGCTGTCGGAGGATACATATTCGCGAGCAGGCTGACCGAAACCAGATGTAAAGACAAAAACCCCGAAGTTTTTAGATTTTTTGAATTAACTTTTTTATTTATAACTTTTTAATTAATATTTTGTTTCGAATTAGGTACATTTAACACATAAGCGTTATATATTTTTGAAATCACCTCTTAAAACCTTTTATTTTGATACCTCGCACGATGGGTTCGGCAGAAAAAATAAAATATTGGGCCCCCACAACATGGCGTCCAAAATCCACCATTTATCTATTTTCCAATTTTTATGTAGCCAGTGACACTTGAAAGGTTAAGACGAATCGATTGACGTAAGCTTCATCAAAATCGGCCAATGCGTTTGGTTTTGGTCTCTAGAACGCCACATAGGAACAAACATACATACATAGACTGTTTATCAGTCTATGTAAACACATTACCCTCCTTCAGCAGTCGGGTAAAAAACCAACGACACTGCTTGACCTCTAGGATAGAACCTCGACCAACACGACAATCGTTAAAAATAGGGTAGAAGGATAAGAAACTAAGTAAAATGGTCAGTAAATTATCTTTGATCAATCAATTCCACCTATTGCACATAACTCTACCTATACTATGTTCATCAATCTTGGAATAGGCTTTACCTCTCCTTATATGGATTGCCATAAAGAATACTGGATTGAAATTCGTTCCATCGTAGACCTCATCCATCGCTTTTCATCAGGTGAGATAAAGATCACGAACTGGCTCACCACGAAATAGGAAAGAATTTAAAAAGAATCATATCAATCAGTGCTGGACAAGCATCGCCACACTGATTGGTACTGTGTGTTTCCCATCCACCAGGTTCCCACACCATTAACCAGGTCACCGCCTCTCTTAGAGGGAGGCCCGCCAACGCTGCGTCTTCCGATACGCGATCGCCACTTCAGAACTTTTCGGCCATTAAGTTTTGCAATTCTTCGGGCTATGTCGGTAACTCTGGTTCTCTTGCTGATTTGTCCATTTCTGATTAGATCACGCAAGGAAACACCGAGCATAGCCCATTGAGTTAAATGTACTACGTACTAGAGGAGACTCCTCAAATCCATTGTTTGTAACACCCGTTAGAGCGCGCGCACTCCAGCTCACTTAGTCTGTGGCAAGCGCTGGCTGCAACGTGACACGTTTGAGTACTAAGTTTTGTTTCTTATAAAATGCCTTTGTGTGTATTGAGATACTGTTCTAACAACTCGAGAAATATAAGTCAAAGTCAAGGAGTGAGTTTTCAACAGTAAGTTGAAAACACGCTTAATTTAATTATATTTTATCAATTTATTGTAACTCGTGACATGACGTCACCGCGGAGGCTGGAGGGCGGCCATGTTTGTGTGAATGTCAAAGAGTAAGGAAAAGTTGATCTGCGCGCATTGATTGTTTATCTATGAAAACATAACACCCCCCCACCCCCTTGCCCCGCTGTCACCGAATTACGCGCAATCTTTTGTATGAAATAGCTTCTCTAGTATGTAGTACATTTAACTCAATGGCATAGCCCTCTCCATTGCCCTTTGGGTGGCATAAAGGTAGTACGAATCTGCCTAACCTTTCTAGAAACACCAGCGTGGTGTTCTTATGTATTTGAATATTGATCCATTTCAAAAGCCTCATGATTTTCATGGAATTCAAGTTATTGCAAATCATTTTAAAATATTACCTACTTCAATATTCCTCTATCAACGCGAAAATACGATCCACTAGAAAATATTACCTCGATTCATAAAAGGTCTTTTATTTGGGTGACAAAGGCAGTCGCAGACAGTTACTAACCTGAATTTGAGCTATTTTTAATAGTATTTATTTTTGCTACAAAGGTTTTCATTTCCTTTGTTACCATAGATTTAGAAGCTTCGGCATGCCTGACTTTTCCACCAGAAGCAAAACATACATTTGAATTAGTTACATATATGTATATAATACTGTTGGGTCGTGGTCGAGATATCTTCCAATACCGGGTCAGTGGGTTTCAATAAAATATAAGCCCGGTGGACTTTACATAATAAATCAAATTACATTAGCACGAAATAAAATCTGCCCCGAACCAAAGCTAGAAATATAAAAATATCTCTGGATGGTTTTGAACACTTATTCGAATTTAGAATAAGTTTCAAATAGTAGATATTTGAAACTGATTCAGCCAGAACTATTTTATATACCAGCCTGCATGCTGTAATGGTCTCTTCAGTAGGCAACCTTTACACTATCTAATTAAATAGAAGCATTTCTATTCCCCTACAAGACAAAAGAAATAAACGCTCTTCAGTAAACAAGAAAGTTACTTTATAGCCGGGATTGTTTGAAAACACATTGTTTACATTAACAGAACTGAAACAATTAAATTAATGAATCCCTTACAGAATCTTATAAAGTTTATCAATTTACGGTTGCAAAGTACTCGGAGTTTAAATTGTTTTGTTATTTGTGTTGTTTTTAGAAATGTTCTATACACGCTGAAATTGTAATAGTTGTTTTTCCGAAGCAACATGATTTCATCTTGGTAATACAATCGATTTATAAAATAAATAATCTTTAGAATCAAGAAATGGCAAATTAACAATATTGTGGAAAAAAATCTCGAAAGCGACGTCAAACCAATAATTTTAAGGGCGAGCCAATAGAAGCGCGAGCCGGGCGGCCTTGCGGTCATTTACGTCTAGGCACGTCTAGGCAATTAATAAGAGTGTACCCCATTGTTGCGAAGTTCATTACCGCGATGTACGTTACTGCGAAAGTTTACTAAAGCGACGTTCGTTGTTGCGAAAGTTCTTTACTGCGATGTACGCTACTGCGAAAGTTTACCATTGCGACGTACGTTGTCGCGAAAGTTCTTTACTGCGATGTACGTTACTACAAAAGTTTTCCATTGCGACGTACGTTGTCGCGAAACTTCTTTACTGCGATGTACGTTACTGCGAAAGTTTAATATTGGTGCACACGCATTCGAGTTGCTTTTTTTTTAAACTATGTCGTTTTTCTTTGATAATTTTGACTCTATGCTTCGATAGTACTACTGATGACAAATCGTACTGCTGCGGGAAAACAATCATTCAAATTTCGAATATGATGAAAATAAAATTACAACGAAGAGGTTTTAGCTAGTTTTTGCGACTGAATTGACTTCGGCTATCCTTGATAGGAATTTCGTGTCTTTTTTATGGATTTGCGAGTACTTTAGAAATCTAAATTGAATCCACTGCATGCACTGTACTAAACTTCAGCTCAATACTTTGAACCCTGTCCTAGGTAGGGCTCGCCATTCGTCAAGACATCTGTCCGCATCCTCTCAATCGTCTTGCAGGTAGTAGCGTCGTGGCCGGTCAAAAATAACTACTATGGCTAATTTCATAGCTGGATCATATTATCTATCACTAGCATCTAAATCGTAAGTTAAATATCTTGTTACGTCTAGCAAATCTATTGAAGGGACACGATTCTCAATAAAGACTCATTTTAAATAAATGTCGAAGTGGCCTAGTGGCTAAGACCTCGCCTGTTTTGCATGAGATCGTGGGTTCAAATCCGGGCAAGTACCAATGTGACTTTTTAAATTCATATGTAATTTCTTAGTTTGTCTTGGACATCACAGGCAACGATGAAGGAAAATATCGTAGGGCAAACCATACCGAAAGGGTTATATAGTTAACTAGCTACTGCCAGCGACTTCGCCCACGTGTATACATATAAAACTTTCTCTTGAATCACTCTATCTACTAAAAAAACCGCATCAAAATCCGGACAGACAGACAGCGGGAAGCGACTTTGTTTTATACTATTTAAGTCTGAAATAGCCTAGTCAGATTCCCGTGGAGTTCCCAGAGACGGTTTAATTAACTCTGATACAAGAGGTGGCCACATCCTCACACAAAAAGAAGAAGAAGATTTTTTTAAATCAATAAAAATATCTAAATTACTGTCTTCTTTCTTTCCAGACAATACAGAGAGAGAATAATCCTGGGGTACGGCCCCAACGATACGATCAAGTACATGCTGCGCAAGCGCTTCGAGTTTGATCCCGAAGCGTCTGGCGGGCTCACGGAGGATGATGAAGTCACTGTCGTACACTTCTCTTACTTGGTAAGGAATATTATTTGAATATAACTGTGCACCTGCTATAATTTCTCCACTACTCTTCGATGAATGGCAGAGAAACCCAAACCAATAAGTAATGTTATTTTGTATTTGCTTTTTTTTGCTTAAGGTTGCCCTAGTCGAAAATTCTTCCATACAAACGTAGTCTGGCGATTACTCCACTGTTTGACGGTTTTACATTCAAAATAAAAAATGATACCGATTTCTCTCATCATTATCTAGCCTTGTATGCAAAAACTGTAACAAAAAGGTAAAAACAAAATATTTGAAAGTTATTATGAGCGTCGAAAGTTCCATATTTCAACACAAATTTTAACGCATCTTTAGCGCAAATAAATACCATAAAAAGAAGGAAAATTGAAAAACAGTCACCAAATAGGGATGGATTAGTAGTTCAACAATGCAAATAATTTTATTTTGAACAGATATATTTAGTCGTTTATATCCAGACTCCCAAAGGTCTGTTTATAAAATTTCGCGCGCTCGTTTTCGTCCTAAATCATCATCCATTTCACTACAAATTTGCAAGTGTGTATTCGTACGCGAACTATCTTCTTACTGCTCATCACAGCATCAATCTCTTTCGCACGTGTTGTCGGATGAGATAGCATGTATTATAAACCCGCGCACAAATTACCTAATATTGTGACGAACGCAGAGCACATTGGTTATGACGACGACAGTCGCCAACGATCTTGAGGGAACAAAACGCGCGCACGTTTCACACCCGCGTGACCCAAAATTCAGTATTTTTTGTGCTTTCCTTATTATTCTATGACTTAAAAAAAAGCCTTAAATCAAAATTTAGATAATTAATTTGTCTTTGAGATGGTGAAAATGTCATTAAAATACGCCCGGCGGTTTTGGTGCGATTGTCGTTTCATAATGCTGTCCGTGTTAGACATAACTTAAATTAATTAAATTAATTACACTATGTTATACGATAAAAAATCAAAATGTTCTTAGATCAAATTACTAAGAAAATGTCTAATGTAACATACATTTTTCCATAAACTACGACCAGCCGTTTAGACGTGATTCTCATTTTAAAATCAGCTGCCGAGTGGTTTCTGCGCTTTAAATGGAAAGTTATACCTTAGGAGTGGCGTTTTCTAACTATCGGAAAAGTGGGGCCAATGTTGCGGATGGTCTTATTAATTAACTACCCGTGTTACGAACTTTTTCTGCAGTTGTTGGAATGTTATTTATTTATTTATTATATACTTTATTGTACACCACTTAAATAATTACAGAACAAAACATTTTAAAACGTTTAGTAGTGCATCCGTTCCCGAAAGGTCACATTCCCGAAATATTCGTACACTCAGCAGTTAGTGTTTGTATTTAAACACACGCATTTTTTTTTTTTATCTTTACTGAACCTTAACAGATATCGGTAGGTATCTTATAACTGCAGTTGACGATTTTGTGTGCTCTTACCTACGAGTAGTGTGATTAGTCTAACGGACAAGAAAGTGGGCATAAGCGATATTAAAACTATCCCTAGTTAAAACTTTTTCAGTAAATAGTAAGTAAACTACATTTGGCATGTGAGTGTGTGTTTTACCTGGATATGTAGAACATGTTGCCGGATCAGGATTTCCTGTACAAATGTTTCTAAAAGCAAACAAGAACACAAACCTTTCCCCGCTAGTTTACAATGCCGTAATGTAGCAATTATTTAACAAACCAGGAAATTCATACATTAGATTTGCCCCAAAAAACTTGCAAACTGAAAACTTGTTACGGTAAATAAACAATTTCAACATCGCTCGGCAAAATAACAAGCATTTCATAAAATCGAAACTTTTTGCCGCATGTAAATCTACAGGCTTTCCAATAAGGCCGAACTTGAAAGAGTAAAAACCAGTACTTGGTCAAAACGACATTTGTAGGTTTTCTTACTAAATAAAGTTGAAATGGAGTAAACTTTCTGTACAAAAAAATGTCTTCGATTCTAAGGGCAAGAAATAACTGATTCGACCCACAAAGTGTCAATATTGAGGAAAGGTGACAACCGAGGCTATCCCGGGGCGGGTTCAAACACAGGTCAATGTTTTTCCTGTTACTATTAAGTGACAAAATTTTTGTTGTCTCTAACTCTGACGAGTGACTCGCCAAAGAAACCGCGATTTTGAAAAGATAGATAGGATTAATCATAGAACAGAAAAAACGCCTACTACAGCCTACGCCTACGCCTACGCCTGTCTTCTCTGTTCTGTGGGATTAATTATTGGAAGTTTGTCTTCAATTTTGTTGGGATATAAATTGAATCCGTTTCACTTCGGTATTTTGTGATTTAAACAGAAGTTTTCAGTTTGTTCAATTCTATTTCAAAATCGAATGTCATATTTTTTATTTTGTGTTGAGAATTAGCATTTTACCAGCTTTTCTCGATCGTTTATATTTTATGTCAATCGGTGTACCGAATAAGATAAAGTAAAATGCAATAAATGACAGTGAACTTGTACCGCCAAGCGGAAGACGCAACGTTGGATACCTCCCTCCAGGTGGACCGATGACCAGAGGTTTTAGTGCGTAACTACTTTTTTTGTATACATTTTGACATAAGAGATCGTTTACGTATCACGAGTGAGCGTGAGTAAAAACTCGCACTAAGGCCTCAGTGTGCTTATGGTGAGTTTTTCAACGTACTCATTCGTGATAACGTAAATGATCTCTTATGTCAAAAAAGAGGTTACTCCCTACCGTCACCAGACGGCGCTTATTCAGTTTCAATACAAATTGACGTTTACGTTAACGCGAGTGAGCGTGAGTAAAAACTCGCACGAACGAAACGAAACGAGTAGGCCTCTGGTTAAGGCTGGGGGAATCCTCTTGATGCGAAAGTCACAGAACTGATCCATGTGGCGACACTTGGAGGAGAACTATGTCCAGCAGTGGACGTCTTCCGGCTGAAATGATGATGATCATGTGTGTAGCGCCGGCCGACACTAAGTAAAGTGCAGTAATAGAATAGAATAGAAAACTTTAATTCGACATAGACACAACACAACAACGTCAATCACAAAGTAACAGAGAAGATCAGTAAAAGAAGTACAAACAAGGTTTAAGAATTGCACCGGGCGTGCGCATACCAAAAGGGTTACTAACTCAGTAATTGCTGGGCGTCAGACACCCAGCGCTGATTTTCAATTGGCACCCCGCTAGTGACACATGGGCGTTGGTAAATAAAATAGATACTTAAAATAATGTAATGAATAGATAGGATATAAGGGCAGGATAAGGTGATGATGAAGCAATGATGGGAGGAAGTCCATACCCAGTACCGAACAAATTTCAGCTGATATTTTTTTTGTTATCAACATATTTTACTCTCCTTCTTCCAGGCTGCCTTGTTAACAGTCCACGACATGATGCCAAGTTTGGTTGGAGTGATCAACAAAGCGTTGGAGCAGTTCTTCCCGAACCTTGAGGACGCTTTCATGAGGGTCAAAGTGAGGGACCTGTTCTTTGATGGCATCTACTTGAGCTGTGATGGTGATAATGCTGCTTTGGGTAAGATTACTTCCCATTACATTACAATATAACATTATATTGGGTTACATTTCATCATATCATATTATATTACTGTTACATTACATTATCTGCGATACATTAAGCAGCTGTTGCCGCGAATCGACAATTGTAAGGAGCCCTCAGGCTAAGTGGAGTGACGATCTACGCTGGGTGGCTGTTAGTAACTGGATGAGAGTTACCGAGTATGAAAATGAAAGAAAAAGTGTTTATACGCCGCAAACAAATTTTAGATCATCCTTATATTAAAACTTTAACGATAGTATTAGTAGTTACTTAAATTATGTTAGTAAAGAAATTAAGATTAAAAATAAAATACCAAATTTGAGTACCTATATTGCGTCCAGCCTGTTATTTTAGTTTTGACAGATGCACGCATGAAATTTCTTATTTAAACTTCTTAAAAGATAGCTTGATCTCTGCGACATAATTATGTCAAACTGACGTATACGTTATTGTTAGCCTGTCAAGCGCTATTTTTACTGTATTGATACTGACAACTGTCGCCGAGATCAAGCTATCTTGGTGTATAGTGACAGGCAACCATAGACAATAAAATGCAATGCTTCGTAGATGGTTACAGTAGTGAAGCGATGTGCTTTTTCGCGCCGATATGCAGATTCATTAAAATTTACAGTTAAATCGAATTTACGTGGCAGTAAATATGACATTGTTAATTGAATTTTTGTTTTGTAATTGTTGTTTGTAGTGTAATTGTAAATAAGACTTGCAATTAAGGTTCACACTTCCAAAGTTGTTAAAATATTGAAAAAGGTAATACTGGATATATAAATATAGAAAAAACAGCAAATATAGTACTTGCGATTTTATTACGCTGAATTGCTGAATTCTTCTCCATATAAACTGGCATCTTCACTTGAATAAAATCATGTGTTATCGTATGTTAAATCGATTAAAATTGTTTCATACATAAAATCGATTGTTATAAGTAATCGAATCGGTACCGAATTAATTCATCACTAAATCATTATTTTTTGAGCTGTTAAAAGTAAAATAACGGGCTAGACGAAGAAAATCATGCTGTGCAGTCGGAGTTCATATTCGCCAGCTGGCTGACCAAAACCAGATGTATCCTCCGACACGGCTTGATTTTCTTCTTGTTTACGTCTTTTTAGATTGCCTATTAAGCAGTCGGGTTGCTTTTTTTTTTAATTAGCTTTTTTTATTTTAAATTTTTAGGTTTTTTTTTTGTATTATATAAATATGTTCACCTCTTAAAACCTTTTATCGTGTGGGATACGCCGTGTGGGGGCCACACGATGGGTTTAGAAGGAAAAAACTATATTTTTCCCACAAAATGGCGCCCAAAAGCCGGCATTTTTTCTTTTCCAATTTTAATGTAGTCAGTGACACTCGCAGGGTTAAGACGAATCGATTGACGTAAGAATCATCAAAATCGGCCAACGCGTTTGGTCTCTAGAACGCCACATAGGAACATATAATACAAACATATACTGATAAACACATTACCCTCCTTCGGCAGACGGGTAAAAAGAAAACATAGAAGCACCACATATATCTTTTTTATTGAATTTATGGAATATCTTTTAAATTTGTGCAGGAGAAAATTGTGGCAGAAATAGGCGAGAGCCATACCTCAAATTATGACTTTACTAAGGAAATTCAGTCGGAGCTCTCTGCCCGCATTTCCTCTTAACATGATTTAGATGCACTTCCCTAAGTTTTCTGCAAGCTGCTGTTTTCCGCAGTTATTTGCTGCTGTATTCCTACCACATTTTATTCCTCATTACCATAAACCACCAACCGCTGTTCCATATTTTAAAGTCGTCTCGTGTATAGCTCTAGCGAAACTAATCTTACGGTATCAAACATTAATTTCATGTAATGGGCTGCCTTTGTAGCGGTTGTACGGGACTGGAAACTGAAATGCATCTTGAATAATAATATAATATGTTTGTGATACTGAAATAGACAATAATATATCTGAAAATTTTCAGATATATACTCGATGTTCTCTCAACAAGCCGCTATAAAGTTTTCCCCCGGAATATGTCTGCTCAAAAACGGTGTCAGCTCCCACTTTATATACAGTGCACGTGCTTGAGATACTGTCTGTCGTTTGATTTCAAAAGGGTCTCACCGCAGTAATAAACTATTTAGCGTAGTATATTATTCGACTGTCAACAAGGGTAATCATGTTACCCAGTAACTAGATTGTGGAGATGAGATAGGCAGTCAGTTCATAGAAAATACTGGTATTCAGTTACACCCAGTTAGATTAGAAATCGTCTTCAACAAAGTTGGGACAAGGCTACACCAATGATACTGTTAATACGTTGTGTTCAAATATTAATACGAGCGCCAATCCTCCGACAAAGTTTGGTGGCGGTTTTTTTATTTTTTTATTGTTGGCTCGCGCTCGACCACTATCTCACCTGATAGTAAGCGACGATGTGGTCGACGGTGGAGCACGCTTGCCTAGAAGTAACCTATTCACTCTTGACTTAAAGACCCCTAGATTGTAGCTAATTAAATGTGAACAAGTGTTTGGTCCAAAATAAACGATTTTTAACGACTATATTTATTTATTTATCTATTTATTTATTTATAAATACGACACCCAGAGACGCACCCCGAAATCTGACCACACCTACTCGCGTCCATGATTGACCAGCCCCAAGTAACAGCTCCGGGTGCCGGCACAAGTTACATGGAGGACAATACACTGTCACCCTCTGGAATTCCGCCAAAGAGCAGGAAAAAATGTCCAACCGCTGAGAGATGCTATTAATAATCGTAATTGCCCGACACACGGGAGCAAACTTTGATATATTTGTACGGGCTACTGGAGTTTCAAACAGACTCTTCCTCGGCCCCAACCGTAGCCTACTGTTTGGAACGAGCAATCCCAACGATGCCAAGATTTCTGGATTGTTTAGCATCCCACGAAAAACCATAAAGACATTTCACCAGAGCAAGATTGCGCCTTACTTCCATCTTATAGTACCCAATCATCCCTATTATAAAGAGAGTTGGGTACATAAGCGGGTAAAACGGGTAGACGCCAAATTGTAGGTAACGTGTAAACTTGTATTATTCTGTCGTATAAAAGAAATTGGATGAGAGATACGCGATTAACCGGGGAAGATTTTTGACCAACAAGGGGATAATAGACAACTAAATTCAACAACTAAATAACCAAGCGGTAGATTAAACCTCAGAACATTTAACATCAGAAGATTTATAAAAAATCTGTCCACAAATAGTACCTATTTACATATTTTCATTCAATCGTTTGCAAATACTCTACAGACCTTATCCATATTTGACATACAAAATGAAAGAAAACTGAGTTCAGTGCCCGCTCTGAAAATATACTAAAAGACACGTTTTGAGACACATTAACATTCAAGTAAGGATTCCTCAAGGACCCAAAGGAACTAGTACGATGAATAAAATTTTGGGTTAGAGTTTTCGCTGTGGTCACAGCACGTATTGCTGACCCTTTTGGGCCAGCCAAATTGAATAGGCCCCCAGAAAGAATGACCTAAAAGTAGACTTCCGAAAAAAGCCGCTGACATTGACGCAGACACTGCTGATATTGACGTGGATATGAATTTATTAATAATTTATAATTAAATATTGATATTTATGCGCTATTGAACAGCACGCTTGCTGAAGATGGGTTGGCAGGTTCAAATTTATATTAACTATAAGTCCAGCAGCCTTATTGCGTGAATTCGGCAAGGCAAAGGGCAAAGTGTTTCAAAAATCGACCAATACGTATACGGAAATCCACATGGCGTCTTTCATCTCGTATGTGATTGGCAGATTTTTCATTCCCTTTGCCCTTTGCCTTGTTGGATTCATTACGCAATATTGATGATTTCCTTTAACTTTGTCAGCGATGTCCAAGATAAACGCAGAAAATAAATATGATATAAGTTATATGAGTGTGTTAGTGTGCCTTTTCGTTAGAGGTTTGGTTAAGCGTGGTCACGTGGCTTCGGCGATAAGTTTTTCGTAGAAGCGCGCATTTGTTGTTAAGTGATTCGAATTGGTGAATTAGAGATTTGGTTATCCGAGAACGCATGGCTACAGCGTTAAGTTTTTCGTGGTAGCGTGCATTCGTTGTTAATTGTTTCGTATTAGTAAACTTACGGGGATGTGTTATTCGGTGGTACACTTTTCTAAGTCACGTAACACACTCAAGTTATATTGGTACTTGCCAGGACTTGAACCCACGACCATAAGCACGAGAGGCGAAGTCTTAGCCCAGATATACATTTCCATAGTGTATAATACGAGTACCATCACTCTGCCACCGCGTTAATGTCGCTGCAGCTGTGACGGCGGAGCAGCTGTGCTCGGAACTGACCCATTAAGCTCGATGGACCCTTCAAAACTGTTGGGACTTCTATTAATTTATTAAATGTTTCCATTCGTTTTCATTTCAGGTCTTGTATGCGGTAAAGTAAAAGCAGACACGCCGCCTACCATGCGACTAGCTGAAGGATCAAATGGATTCTATTTCTCTATGTTTTCGCATGTATGTATTTGCAAAGATTAGTACATTTCATTCTGTGATCTTGGTGTTTATCAATCAGTCCGACTTCAAGACCTCAATGTGATGATTTTCATGAATTGCTATTAGTTTCCTACAGTTTGAGTGGAATTTCAAAACACTGTATGATAAGTCTTGGATCGGATAGAGGACTAGGAAAACATAGTCATGAGACCTAGCTAGAAATGTGTAGTTCTCTTTTTAAATTTTGCATTAGCTTCGTCGACAGTGGAAGTTCAATTGTGATGTGATGTCGTACAAAATTCCTAGAACTCAAAGCATTTCTACGTCAGAGAACCTCTTATGATCTTAGGAAGTAAAAATGCCTAAATTCCTCTTAAACAATTTCCAGATGAACCGTTCAGAAACGGGTCCGTACGAGATGAACCGGGGCCGAGACAACGTGTACGAGCTCGGCAACATCGTCACCTACAAGGGACAACAGAAAATGCACATGTGGGGTGACCAGTACTGCGGCCAGATCAACGGCTCCGACTCCACAATATTCGCTCCGATCAAAGAGGGCAGTGTGCCCAAGAAACTTTATACTTTTGAGCCGGATATATGCAGGTAATTTGAAATTTCAAACAGAGATAACAGGCATTTTCTGCTTTCGCTTGTTCATTCCATCGTACCTTATCTATCGCGTACTCATCTAGAAATAAAAAAGTATTAAAAGAGAAGGAATACGTCGTAGAGAAATCAGCACGAGACAGTGACACACGTCACAGACAGCTTACTGCATATCTGGGTATGCAGGTTGCTGGATATCACATATCTTTGAATTTTGCACTAGGACATCTTGGTGGATTACTGCCAACTCCCTTTCACAGAGAGGAGGCCTGTTTGCCAACAGTGGAAACGTTATGTGCTGATAATTCTATATTATGCTCAAAGACCGAGACTAGAAGCTATGTTAAATATTTAAATAATCTTCGGTACGAATAAGTCTTCAGAAATATAAACAAAGAAATAGTACTTACCTTTGATCAGCTTCGGTACACTGTGAGGCAAAGAAAATATTGCTTAATCTTTCTTGAAGCTATCTAAGAGGCACTTATTATTCACGACCCTCGTGTGTTTATGGAGACAAATGATTAAGGATTCATATCCTTTTCCGTTTTATGGTAACGATTACCATAAAATATTTAAAGCAACAGGTTCAATATTATTTATACTTAGCTTTTTCTTACCGTTTTGCTTTATACCTTTTCAGTTCCAGATGAAAAGGTACAAAGTAGATCTATACAAATATTTGTTGAAACCTACACAAAAATCATCAATTTTTTACTCCCAAAAGACATAAAACCAGAAAAAAAACACATTACAAACCCTATTACGTAATTCCAGCCCTTTTAACTGCTCCCAATTGGACATTTTCCACTTCCTTATGTTCACTGCAGACGATTTGCAACCCTAATTCGATGGTAATATGCAATAAAAGTATGTTTTTTTTCTCCACAGGTCCCTTTATGTGGATCTAGTGGGCAAGAAGGAGCTGTTCAATATCAGCTCTTATTACTACGAGATCTCGGAGTCAGCGTTAGCGGCGAAGAGCGCCAACCATGACAACAAATGTTTTTGTAGAAAGTGAGTATATTTTTTTTTACTCTACTACGGTTAAGCAAAAAGGAGGGTTATGTTATTGACCGGTATGTGTGTATGTATGTATAGTACATCTGTTCCCTCATAACTTCTAAACTACTTATAATAATTTGACAAATGAGTTGATTTTTAGAGCGTGATTTTTCAGTAGCCGAGTTTTAGTTTTTGGTGGTGTTTGTTTCCTGAATGAAGTAAGAAACTAAGCATTCTGCCCTGCCCAAGGAGTAGTATATACTGCCTATCCCAAGTATTTTTACCTTACGGTCATTAACCCATATATTACGCCTAGAACCTTTTTAAAGGGATGTTTTTAGGGTTCCGTTCCCAAATGGTCCTTAAGGGACCCTATTGCTGTCACTCACGTGTCTGTCTGTCCGTTGTCTGTCACACAGGTTTTACAGCAAAACAGTTGGAGGATCTTGTTGACCCAAAGCCATACAAATTGTCAAAAAAACAATACCCTCTCGCAGTCGGGTGAAAATATTTTTAAATGTTTTTAATGGCTCCCATTCAGACAAAGGAAAAAGAAATTGACCTAACCCATCGTGGGGTATCGTTGTTTGGAACTCGTTGAGTACCTACATAAATACCGTATTTTTTGTTTTCAAAAATATGGAAAACATATAATAAATAATCATTTATTGGCAGCAGCAGAACAACGGTTAACGGTCAACCGGTCATTATCGACCCGCTGAACCAAGTGTGGGTTAAAAGATAAAACTGCCAACTGGTGCAATCTTATAATTTTTACTACTGTTACTATGTTTAACTGGGTGTGGCTGCAAGAAGCATTTAGGTCTCCCTCAACTACTACCAGAATTCTATGGGCGTTAAAATACCGGCTGATTTAATTGGCCATTAATTGACCGTATGCTCTATGGCTTTACCAAACTTATCTATGACCAAACACTCATTTACTTTTTTCAGGAATTGGAGTGCGAACCACGACGGCTGCCTCCTGATGGGTCTGCTGAACCTCATGCCGTGCCAAGGTGCACCCGCCATAGCTTCTCTGCCGCACTTCTACTTAGGCTCAGAGGAACTGCTCGAGTACTTCCAGTCTGGCATTATGCCTGAAAGGGAGAAGCATAACTCTTTTGTTTATCTTGATCCAGTAAGTAATATGACTTGACTATTTAAGCCACTTGTCCGACCACCGCCGGTCAGCGAGTTGCGAGTAAAGCTAGAAACTAAAAACGAGTTGGCGAACAGCGAGAAGTGAGTGTGTAGTTCCGATAGTTTTAACGCTCGGCTATAAGCGAGTGTTCTTGAGCGACGTGCGATTACTCGCACCACTTGCTCGGGGCGGACGCACTGTAGGTAGAAATGACCGCTGGTTGGTCTCTCGGTGTGAGTTCTGACCGCCAAGCGAGCATCGCTGAGCGACTATCGCATAGCGAGTATAACTTTGATAGCTCGACAAACTTGTAGTGAGAGAGTACTCGCCGGCTAGTGTGAACAGCAAGCGATAAACTATTACTATATGTGTCTCTTTTATTGACACGGCATCTTATATCTTTTGTACGTTTCTTCAGCGAGAAAATAGTCAACAACTAATCGCTTACTCGTCTGCGGTGGGACAAGTGACAAACCCCGATTCCTGAATTCGAAAAATATTTGTCAATCTCTACTTAGCCAGTCAAAATTTGATTTTGTGAACTGTACTTAGGGTCCTTTTACCTTGCAAATTGAACTTACGTACAACAAACACATGGATTCTCGGGTTTCGACGGTCTTTCGGTGTTTAAATCCAAATGAAACTAATGATCTTTAGTTTCTTTTTTTTAACCGACTTCAAAAAGGTGAAGGTTCTCAATTCGACTGCATGTTTTTGTTGTATGTTTGTTACGCGATTACTCCGCCAATTGTGAACCGATTTTGATGATTATTTTTTTATTTGAAAGCTGGTGCTTCTCATGGGGTCCCATTTAAATTTGATCCAGACTGGCCGCGTAGTTTTTAAGTTATCCTTAATAATACGTATTGTCTTGGTAATATACGGATCCAAAACTTAAAAGAAAAAAATCGCTACAACGCGAAAAATAACTTTAGGAAGTGGGTGTCTTTGGTACCTATTTCATTTTCGTTTTGGACACCGATTTCCAAAAATAAAAACATTTTTCGCTTAGTAGCATTTTGTTTTGGAAGTCGGTTTTAATTTTGTGTTAAAAAGATTTTTGTTCCATTAATAACAAAAGCCTTATACATGTTACCTTTTGTGGTAATCGGTGCTCTTTTCTCTCTTTATATATTGTACTAGAGGACGCCACGCGGTTTCACCCGCGTAGTTCCAGTTCCCGTGGGAATACAGGGATAAAAAGTAGCCTATGTCACCCGGGGACAGAGTAGCTTCCCAACGGTGAAAGAATTTTTGAAATCGGTCCAGTAGTTTTGGAGCCTATTCGGTACAAACAAACAAACATACAAAAAAATCTTTCCTCTTTATAATATTGGTATAGATTTACTCTGTACCGCAGCAGTCTACAAATCTAACGCAAAAACGCCCCTTGGGCATCATAGTTACCAAATCTCCTATTCCTAGTGCAAGTTAACAACGATATAGCAGGTAGGAACACCTAGCTGCACCTTCATTGCGTATCTGTTTTGACAGCCCGAAGCACACTCCTTTCCTTTCATTTTGGTAATTCAACAATATTCATTGCGTGTTTTACGCTGTCTGTGTGTAGTAGAAGGATTGTTGAACATATAAAGCAATGCATGCAAGAAAGGCATGCCGTGCGCTATTCTTTGAACTTACACAATTAGGGGTACTGATTCAATTATTCCACCAAGTACAAAAATAATAAAACCCATGTATTTCCACAGACGACCGGCGTAGTCCTCAGTGGTCTAAAGAGGCTTCAGTTCAACATAGAGATGCGCCAGATTGATATCGTCCCACAGCTGAAGAACGTACCTACTGGATTGTTCCCTATGCTGTGGCTTGAAGAGGTAGTTATGCACATTTTGTTTGTATATATATTTCAGCACGGTTCAGTGATCGCAATGGCAACTGCTAAACTGCAAGCACTGCCCCAGGTCAGGCAGTGTCATACCATGGTTTTTTTTTAATGGCGTCTCGCAGTTCAACCAAGTGATGACTACTGCTTAACCGGACTTTCCCTGTGGAGACTAAACTAGAACCTCCAGCCAGACACAAAAACCTAACCTAAGCGACCACGCTGAGGGCTATCGCCTATGGGATACGAACCTCGGCTCAGGGCGTCGCTGGGGGGACAACTATGGCTGGATCTTGATTAAGTGATTCTACCATCCGTTCGGAAAATACCTACGTGGAGAAGAACGGACAAGAGTCATACCATGGTCATATCTAAGGGCTTTTGTAATTCCTAAAGGATTAGAGCGGTTAAGCACTACACATCCGTGTCCGTGAAATTTCGGTTCCGAAGTAGTCGTAGTACTTCTTGAAGGGAAGCTTACGCACTACATCCGAACTCTATCCGTCATAATTCAGAACATTTGGAACTCGGAACTCAAATCACGGACACGGACGTGTCCTAGTGCTATTGCGTAACCGCCCTTAGTCATGTAAAAGGGGGCGGACATATCCCCAACAACCACGTAAATATTTAGACTCAGGACTGCTACTGAAAAATGCCCAGTAACAGGTTCTATGACCTGGAAATCAATACCAGGACCTCAGCGCTTAGTAGCGCTTACGACCAGAATACTAACAAGGCAAGATTTGTTTCTGGTTAACAGATCTAAGGAACTAATAAACATAGGAAATATAGGTTCGGTTTAAAGATTCTTTATTTATTCTAAAAAAACATACATTGTTCACTTATCGAATAAATACATGACTAAGGTTAGTGTAGTCCAGTAGCTAACAGTTTTGTTTTCTTGATGTAGGTAGGTAGGTACGATGCCGACTATAGTGAGACTTTTATGGTTAGCTTATAAGTTTTGTGTTGTTAGTGACGTACTGTTTGAGTTTAGCTCTGTATACATTAAAAGAAGATGTGTTCCTTATATCTGCTGGTAGATTATTATAAAGCTGGACGCCTTCGTATTTTATATTTTTCTTGCCATATTGCGTTCGCGGGGGACGCGCCTGTAGTTTCTTTGGCTGTATTTGGATGTTTTGGTGTTGAAGGATAGCTGTGTGTGTATGGTTTTATTAAGAATTTTTCTAATGAGAACGCAGGAATTGAAAGTGTAAAGTTGATGAATGCTCATTAGTTTGGTGTTTTTGTATAGTTCAGATGTAGATGTATGATAATCGTAGTTAAATAGAAGTTTAATTATTTTATTTTGTGCTATTTGCAGATCTTTAATTGCAGATTTTGTAGCGCATCCCCAGATTTCGATAAGATAATTTATGTGTGAGCGAATTAATGAGTTGTAAATGTTGAAGCGGATTTTTTTTGGGATGTTATTTATGTACCCGCGCATTGATCCCATTAATGTTGTTATTTTTGATTTTATGTAATCTATGTGCGCTTGCCAAGTGAGTTTATTGTCTAATCTAAGTCCGAGGTATTTTTCACAATTGCTTTTGACGATTTTAGTGTTGTTTATGTGTAAAGTTGGGTAATCAGAGATTTTTTTTATTTTTAGCTGAGAATATCATGTACGATGTTTTTGAAGCGTTTATAGTAAGTAAATTGGAGCTAAACCAGTTATACAATATGTCCAAGTCCTTTTGAGCGTCAGCTATAATGGCGTTTATGTTGTTACCGAAGTAGAATAGGCAAGTATCGTCGGCGTACAAAGTTAGTTGTCCAATTAAGCCTAAATCTTTAATATTGTTTATGTAAATAGCAAATAAGAGGGGGGATAGCAAAGATCCTTGGGGAACACCAAATTCTATGGGAGATTCTCTACTCATCGCGTTTCCTATTTTAACTATTTGTTTCCTATTGTTTAAATATGAGGAAAGAATATTATACATTTCTCCGGTGATACCAATGCTTTTTAGCTTTAATAATAGGATTTTATGAGAAACTGTGTCAAAAGCCTTTTTTAGGTCAATAAAAATCCCGAGTGCAATGTTTTTTTGGTCAATGTTCGTTTTAATGGTGGTGACTAAATCGATTGTGGCGCACAAGGTGTTGGATTTGGGTCTGAAACCGAACTGTCGATCTGTGTGTCGTCTTTAGGTATTTTTCTAGTCTTGTGTAAATTAATCGTTCAAAAATTTTTGATAGTACCGGTAGTACCGATATGGTCGATTTGTATATAGGGTTGACTTTTGCAATTTTGAGGGTATCTAGGAATGTTCCACTTTTGAAACAGTTATTGATACAGTTAGTTAGGTTGGCCGCTATTAGGTTTTTTATGCATTTAATAGTTTTAGTAGTGATGCCATTAATTCCTGAGCTACAACACGGGTCTAAATTATCGATTATATTTATAATTTCAGCACTAGTACAGGGCGTGAGGGTATCTAATTGATTTGTGTTAGGGTTATTGTTTATTGTGGTGTATGTTAAGTTATTGTGAAATTTGTGTGGTATTTGAGTGGCTAGGCGCTTCCCCACGGACGCAAAAAAGTTATTGAATGTTTCGCATATCTCGATAGGGTCGTTCACTTTCATATCTTCCTACTCTACCTAACCTTTTAGGCAATAAACAAACACGTGTAAAATAATTTGTTTATAAATATTAAAAACTGCTTCTGCGCTTTAAAATTCGTGGCATGAATACATAAAACCAAACTTTATAATGTGCACGAGAATAGATTGCTGTAGCTTTGTCTGGAAATAACTTATTTAAATAAATGTAATTTATGATTTCCATGTTAATCCAGTATCATTTGAAAAAAAATCGGTGTAGATAATAGGAAAAACCGGCCAAGTGCGAGTCGGACTCGCGCACAAAGGGTTCCGTACCATTATCGCAAAAAATGGCAAAAGAAATACGTTTGTAGTATGATGGGAGCCCCACTTAAATATTTATTTTATTCTTTTTTTAGTATTTGTTGTTATAGCGGCAACAGAAATACATCTTCTGTGAAAATTTCAACTGTCTAGCTAACACGATTCATGAGATACAGCCTGGTGACAGACAGACAGACGGACCGCGGAGTCTTAGTAATAGGGTCCCGTTTTTACCCTGTAGCGGCACCAACGCCGCCACTTACGAACTAACGACATGACGTCACACAAATCCTGCATCGCGCAAGTACAGTTTTCGGCGCGATTTGAACGTATACAACAGTCCAACATCAACCGTTGGGCAGTTGCCCGGACCAGACACAAAACCCGTCTGGTCGGAGGATCCACCCTTTTCTATGGAGGTTTGTGGGACTTTACACCCTGTTCCACATACCCCCAAACTGGTGACCCCGAACATGAACATCAGCGCAGCCTTCGTGCAGAGCTACTTCGTCGTGACGTCAACATCACTTTCTCAAGCTTTCGAGCAGCGAGTCACACAGCCAGCCAGTACTCACGGCATCTACGGGGGTATCCTGACCACCAGCATGCAGCGGACGCGCATTCCTGGTCATCACCCCCAGCTTCTTTCATCACCGCTCCGACCCACTGGAGCCAGCAGCTCTGTCCCGACTCACTGGGACATCATCACCACTCCGAACTACTGGAGCCAGCAACACTATCCGGACTCACTGGGATTTCATCACCCCGACTCACTGGGGCACAACCGCATACAGTTCCGACTCACCGCGAACTCTGCGACTTCCGGTTCCGACTCACGGGAACCAACCTTCCACTGGCCAGGCACACATCACGAGATGTACGGACGACTCAACCTGCTATCGACCTCCGGTCTCCGGAGGGGAGTGATGTAGCGGCACCAACGCCGCCACTTACGAACTAACGACATGACGTCACACAAATCCTGCATCGCGCAAGTACAGTTTTCGGCGCGATTTGAACGTATACAACAGTCCAACATCAACCGTTGGGCAGTTGCCCGGACCAGACACAAAACCCGTCTGGTCGGAGGATCCTCCCTTTTCTATGGAGGTTTGTGGGACTTTACACCCTGTTCCACATACCCCCAAAACCCTTTGGGTACGGAACCCTAAAAATTAAGGTTGCAGTTGTTTGAGCTAGATGATGTTGCATATGCACCCACGATATAGAAGATGCGGCTCTAGTCAGCTATCCTTATTGCCAGGCAATCTTGCATTAATCTATTCTAAAAATCGAGTTTCATCAATAACTATCTGATGACTTTTGCAGTGGGATCTTATACTATTACCATAATTCATTTTTTTCTGAGGGATATCCACGTGTTTAAAACTAAAAGTCTGAACACTTTGTACGGTAGCTGTTTTAAAACTTCTAAACTAATTTAGCTTTCTGAAAGAAAAATAGAGCGGGTAAAGCTTTTTGAAATTTTTACTGACAATGCTTATCTACTCCTTTTAGTGGTCGTTCACACATAGCTCAGTTTTACAGGTCCACTTTATCGTATACGTTTTTATTCGGCGCTTATGTATGTAGTTGTATGGGCGCGTTCACACACATGACAGTATTCCGAATCCAGTAAAAATCCGAAAAAATATACAGCAGTCCGTTTTACAGATCCGCTTTATTATCATATTTTTATTCGGCCAGTAGGTAGGTATGTAGGTAGTTGTATGAGCGAGTTCAAACACAACAGTATTAAAATATCGATCCGTTTTATCGGACGTCCATCCTTGTAGAAACTTGGTTGGTTTGAACATTATCCCCAGTAGCGACGGATCCGTTAAAAACGTTCCTGGAAATACAAACGTTCTGTGTGAACGTACTCTTACATGCCACCTAAATACAATATTATATCTAGTGCGAAATTAGAGTGTACTCAAAAGTGCACACCCTTCACGCATACAGGCGTTATATGTATCTGATAGAGCTGGATCTTATGACTATAAAGAAAATTTAGAAGATCCTCATCATGATCATTTAAGCTGAAAGACGTCCAATGCTGGACATAGGCCCAAGTGTCTTCACACTGATCGGTCAAGTGCGTCTCTCATCCAGGGGATTCCCGCAGACTTACTGAGTAAATATTCCGTGTAAAATAAAAAGCGGTATGGAAAATCACATGTAAGTCATGTCATTGGATGTATTAATTCACTGACAGCTGTTATCTCATGTTATAAATAATCTTATTTATCTCTGACGCATTTTATCTATCTCACATAATTTATACCATGTAAAGATTTATAAATGGGATACTAAGGAACATTCTCATCTTAATGTTTGTGTATTATATACCTTCTGGCACACGGCCAAGAATAAATGCAGCCGGTTCTTAGAGGGAATCGGATGGAAACCAGATGTTTTAAAAGTAAAATATGACTGCCATTCATTCATAAGGCAAGATGGAGTACAGAACATTTCTGGAGTACAATCCGGAGTAAAAGTTATGAGAATATTTCAAGTTCCATGTTCCTAAAGATTTTACATAGGGACGAATACAAAAAATAATGCGAAATTTGTACATATCATGATAATTAATTTCCAATTCCCGATTCTTGAATACCTGTAAACAAATCTGGACTTTTAATTTTTGGATAAATAATTATTATTTTACAATATATAATAGACTAGCTTCTGCCAGCAGCTTCGGCCGCGTGAAAAGTGTTTTATCATCCCAAGGAACATATACTGGGATGGAAAGTAGCCTTTGTGTTATTCCAGACTATAATCTATCTCTGTGCCAAATTTCATCCAGATCCGTTCAGTCGTTCTGGCTTGATTGAGTAACAAACATACATCCATACGTCCACACACACATTCATTCAAAGTTTCACATTTATAATATTAGCAAAATCCCCCAGTTTATAAAAAGACCAATGCCGAAAATGTTCTTAATAAAAGTTTGAGGGCACTAGAGACCCAATTTGCAATTTAGAAGGCAAAACAAAGTTATATGAAATCACCACTTGGGTAAACTCGTTGCATAATTCAAATAAATTGTATAACTAAAGTAAGTATACAAAAAGATTCCTGCGTCACTCTATCTTTGAGATAGATACGCGAGATTAGATACGTGACATATGAAATTGGGCCTTTAGAGTCACGAAAACAGCTGTTTATCAGCGTGGCCACACAGTTTTGATATTAATAAAAAATCTTTTTGACAAAACAATACTATCGCCATCCCGACGTAATTTTCACTTTGTAGTTTTCTTTTAAGTTTTTTTGTCTTTTAAGTTTTTTTTTTCACTTTAAGAGGAAAGTAGTTAAGTAAGATACCCAAAATGCCAGAATAGATTACCCGAATATCATGAAACTGAACATAATCGCTGAAATGAGAGTGTACCAAGGTGATCTGCGTACCCCTTTAGAGCTTTTGACATACTGGCGTGATGTTGATGATATAAACAATAAAAAGACATGCGATTGCAGCAATCCCGAGGGATTTGCCGTTATTTATTGAAGACTTTACTTGTATATCTTCGAAGTTCTTCATCAGATCTTCACCAAATTAAAATGCGACCAATTTCGGAACATACTCTTTCAAACCAAAAAAGAAAAATCGATCCACAATTGACGGACATATAGGTGAAAATACATTTAAAAAAACAAACAATGTCGAACATAGAACCTCCTCCTTTTTGATAAGTCGGTTAAAAAGTAACTATTTCCCAAAGCTGTAAGGGCTTGTTAACACAGAACACCAGTATTTACAGTACCTACCATTTTAACGGATCCGTCGCTAGGAAGGGTTATGTTCACACCACATGTTCAGTACCGTTTTAACGGATCCGTCGCTACTGGAGGTAATGGCACGCCCCACGTGTCTTCGATCCGATAAAACGGATCAGTATTTTAATACTGTTGTGTGTGTGAACTCGCTCATACAACTACCTACGCGATCGCCGAATAAAAACGTATACGATAAAGCGGACCTGTAAAACGGATCCCTGTGTGAACGAGCACTTATAATTGAGTGACGCCTCACGCTTTAAATAGGTACTTTAGAAAAGAGCGTACACAGTTTCTATGCACCAATTTCTAAATAAAGTATATAAAGTTTGAGGATTTGTCAAACTTGAGCAGTAGTGGCCCAGTAGTAACGGTCGTGGGTTCGGACTCATGCAGGCGCTTTACTTTGTGTAAATTATTGCATAACCACTGCTCTACAAACGCTAAAGAAAAACATCGTGCGGAAACCGGTATGCAAATTCAAAGACATGTCATTGTGATATCCACCAACCCGCACTGGGTCCGCGTGTTGGATTAAGGCACATCCCCACTGCTTCTTCTTCTCTGGTATCAGAGTTAATTAAGCCGCGCTGTCCCAGCAGTCGGAACGTTAAACGGCTGATCATGCTTATGGTTAATTGTCAAACTCAACTTAAGCCTGAAAACCTACTACATACTTCGGCATTAAAAGTAGGATTTGTCATTCTTTACTCCAAATTCGTCCCTTTAAATGTTACATTTCATTCAACATTTTGTCTTTCTTTCAGGGAGCAACAATTCCCGAATCAATACAACAGGAACTCCGCGACTCCCACAAACTCCTGGGCTACGTGGAAGTAGCCCGATGGTTCCTACTCATATTGGCGATAATCGCGGTCATTGCATCAGCGGTAGCGGTAGCGAGAGCCAACGCGCTGCTCCCGTGGCCACGCAACAGTAACTCCGTTAGTTTTATATTGGGCCCCAGCGTTACACAGGTTAATAAAGGTAATTGATGGAGAGATGCGTTTTATTTTAAATGTATTTTCTTTCAAGGGATATAGGAGAATAACCTGATAAGTTTACCAACCCGTAAGTATCTACTTAATATCGTCACCGACGAAAACTCCGTCATGCGTCACGGGAAAACCTAAATCCCGTTTTTAGGGTCCAAACGGAGCCCTATCGCTGTCACACGCGTGTCCATCTGTTTGTCGTCTGTCAGACGGGTTTTTCAGCCAAATGGTTGAAGCTACAGTCTTCAAATGTTTACAGTATAAGCATCATGTTGACCCAAAGCCATACAAATTGACAAACATATTTTTAAATGTTTTCAAGGGGGACTCCCATACGAGTATAGCTAAAGGGAGGAGTGAAAAACAAATTGTTTTAAAATTTCGTAAATGTTTCACTATCATACTATGTTATTTGTTTAATTTTTAATGTCTAGATCTTTTTCGAAATTAAGTACATCATTGCCCAAACTGAGAGGGCCAGGCCACTTGAGATGGGTAGCAAATGATCAAACCTACAGTGCTGTGCATAATTCACCGTTTACCTGTCTCAACCATTTATTGCAGTTTCCGATGATTCGGAGAGACTAATGCTTTTGTGAGAGTATCAGGACAAGGCAGAAAACTCATATTTCTAACAGAAATAATCATTAAATTTAGTTTTCGTTTTTGCAAAAACCCGCCATTAAGGCCGTTTAAGCCAGGAATGAGCTGGAGGTAGTTCGAAGTACAACAGAGAGTGAATTTACGGTAAGAAGAAGGTTGAAAGAACTGGTTTTGGTTTGTTCGTCCTCGCCGAAGGTCCAACAATTGAGGTACACCACCTTTGAAACGGAATAACTTTTGCTCGGGAATATCGACTTTGGGCCACGGACTAATGAAGTAAAATATTGTTCAGTGATGCGTGTGGAATTAATTTAAATCGAATTGACGGACGGCAATTCATGTGTAAACATGAACGAGAACATCATAATCTGTATTTTTTTTAACTACGGTTGCATATCGTAGAGGAACAATATTGGATTCAGGTAGGATATGTTTGGGGGCTCATAAGGCCTTGTTGGTGATCGATGCAGAGAATCTTATTGTACAAGTGTTATTTAAGAATAAAACTTGGCATCATTTGCTACTTTATGAGTGCTCACGTTGATCCAGGATAATGGTCGGTTCCATAAAACTTTTTCAACTCCAGCCTATCTTAATAATGTCAATTACGCAGTTTTGGCGGCGCCGGCGAGATCACCACACACGCATCTAATAAAACATGTCTAGGATCTGCTAAAACGAAGAGAAAAGTTTATACTCCCAACACCTGTCAATGTGGGTGAACTGCGAGTGACGTTGTAAGGAATGATAAAGACTACCACAGGAGACAAGAATAACATTATTCTCAACATGTCTATGCGGGTGAAAACATTATTAAGAGCAAGTGGTGGAAACACGCAATATAATGAGATATTAATTTATTGTAAAAAAAGCTTTTAGTTAATTAAATTTTTCTATCCTTGGTAACCTTAAAAATCTTTAATTAAATTACTAAAAGAGTTATGAATATAAATGTGGATGGATGGAGAGGGAGAGGAAGGCCAAAGAGAAGATGGATAGACTGTGTGAGGAGTGATATGAAAGAAAAGAGAGTCAGTGATAGCGTGACGCGGGACAGGACGGTATGGAAGAAGAAAACGTGTTGCGCCGACAACAAGTAACGGCACAAGGGCAGTAAGATAACCTTAAAAAATCAAGAACGTCCAGTTTCCCATTTTTATTTCCAAAGATGTTTTTTTTTAAGCAAGGAAAAATGTCTTAATTTAAGTTTTTAAAATTAAAATTGATGAGAAAAAACCTCATTTTCATTTTGTTCCGCTAATTTTGCCGGTGTTGGTAGATAGGTAGTAAAGAGCATAATGCTGTGACTATTTCTACTACTATCTTTATTAACCGCTATAACTTTACTAATGACCCAACGTTGGGTAATATAACGCTAGAGGGAAAGCTGTTATTGGCATCTTAACTCCGTCACATTAAAAATTCCTGCAATTGCCGTTAGATATAAATTATGAAACTATAACATTTTTGCTGCAGTCCGTTCTGAATTAATGATTGTGAAAAATATAACGCTTCTTATTTCAGTTTTAAACTACGAGTAGTTATTGTCCAAGCATCCCCTGACGGTGTCACTAAAAACGAATTATGACAAGTACCTGGGCGACCGAGCTCTGCTCGGGTGAGAATAGAGAAAACGACGTTTTCTAAATATGAAACTTAGCTAGATCGATGTATCGACCCCGAACCCGCCTGCATATTAAATCTCATGAAAATCGTTGGAGCCGTTTCCGAGATTCAGGTTATAGATTCTTTATATACATAGATATATATACAAGAATTGCACGTGTAAAGGTATTAGATTTCCCAAAAAAAAAAAAAGCAAGTCATCAACCTGAATTTTCCTACGAACCACAGACTCGTTAGAGCAACATTTCTCCTACAAAAATCCAAGTTATCCAGTATCAACTTTGCTAACAACTCAAGTTTATTAAAACACGAAGAAGAGGTTTCAAGATATAAACGATCACTCACCGAAAACAAAGAAAACCTTATGAACTGCCTTGAAACCAACTCGGTACAAGAATGCCACGACAAAATAATACAAGTTCTAGACACTAGTTTGAGGAAGGCCCTCATTCCAAATAGAGACAAAACAAGAAGCTGCGCAATATCATCTCAAGCAAGCTACAAATAATAAAACCCAAGACGCGAGCTATGAAAAACGGATTGAAAACACTCTACAAAGTCGTAAGCAAATATACTCGAACAGACTACGCTAACCATCGGCAACTTACCATAGAAAGACAGGCCCAGGCGGCTTCGGCGGAGGCGGAGGCGAACAGTGCGCGAGTGCACATTGAGACCCTCAGTCTTCAAGACGTAAGAGAAGCGCTCGCAAACCTCAAACTAAAGCGCTCATCTGGCCCCGATGGCATACCAGCTTTTCTGTTCCGAGACTGTGGCAGGGTGCTGGCTGAAACCCTGCATCATATCTTTAATACTTGTTTAAAACAAGCAACGTTTCCGCCTAAGTGGAAAATCACACGAGTGATTCCGGTTCCTAAAGGTAAATCAGGTTCGGATGTCAGTGCCTACAGACCGGTGGCAGTGTTGTCGACACCTGCAAAAGTATTTGAGTCTGCCGTCCAACGCTGCATGCAGGGTCAAGTGTGCCCACAGCTATCGGACGCGCAGCACGGGTTTCGTCCGGCGCGCAGCACTGCCACTAATCTGCTTAACTTCATGGTGCGGGTGGTGCCGGCTGTCGATTCTGGTGTGCAGGTAGACGCAGCTTATTTTGATTTTAGGAAAGCGTTTGATACCGTCGACAATGATGTACTGCTAATGAAGCTGGCGAAAATTGGCTGTACATCGCACCTCTTACGGTTCTTCGGCAGCTACTTGAAATACAGACAACAGTATGTTGACTACAACGGGTTCGAATCAGAGCCATACTACGTGATCCTACGTGAACCAGATCCGGCGTGAGCCAGGGCAGCAATTTGGGTCCTCTCGAATTTATTTTAATGATAAATGACTTACCAGAGGTAGTCAAACATAGTTTATGTTTATTGTTTGCAGATGACCTCAAATTGTTGCACGAGGTCAAGAGTTTTTCGGACTGTGAGCGATTGCAGGAAGACATAAATAGAGTGGTAGAGTGGAGCCATAAAAATAAACTCTATTTCAATACAGCGAAATGCTCAGTCATGTCATTTACGCGCGCGAAGACTGCCTTAGACTACGAATACAAAGTAGAGGAATCTACTTTGCAGCGAATGTCTCAGGTGCGAGATCTAGGAGTACTGCTTACCCCAGATCTCACTTTCCGGGCTCATATAGTCAAGATTTGCAAGAAAGCGTACAGAAACCTGGGTTTCGTGCTGAGACAGTCGCAAGGATTCACAAATATTACCACGCTCAGGGTGCTGGGTAAGGAGTCACTTGGAGCAGTGCGGTGATTTGGGGTCCTCATGAAGAGAAATACAATGTCATGCTTGAGCGAGTACAACATAAATTTATAAGACACTTGTATTTCAAACTTTATGGAGTTTACCCATTTTACCCGCTCATGTATCCCACACTATTTGTACTGGGAATGGTGGGATACAACGAACTCAGAGTGCGCCGGGAATTTACACTCGCGGCGTATGCACTGAAGCTCCTGCGTGGAGAAGCACATAACCCGGGTGTGCTGCGTCACCTGAAGCTGTGCGTGCCAGATCGGTACGTGTGGAGGCGGCGGCGGCCGCCACTGCTGGACGTGCCTGCTGCTAGAACCAATCTATTGGCAAAAACACCTCTCACCCGCACAATCTGCTCAACGAATTGCATGAGAGGCTAGACATATTTTCGTGCAATTTGAGTAAATTCGCAAGAGTTTTGTTGAATTTTGCTAGTTATAATTAAAATATAGATGTGTAAAGTTTTATTTTATATTAGTTTTGATATTTTAATAGTGTTAGAAGTTTAGGTGTATATAATTATTATACATTTATGTCAAAATTTATTTTAGATTAAGTTTTTAACCACCCTATTGTATTGGGTTCAACCTGTAAGATAGTGTGTGTAAGTTAAATAAATAAATAAATCTAAATTCTACAGGATCCCTTAAAGCTTATAAAGAATTGCGAACACATAGAGCTTGGATAGAAGGATTACAAGGCCCACAAAAAACGACAAACAAAAGAAAAGATAGACACATAGCTACCAACTTCTAAAAACACTTGTATAGTGCCCCCATACAACAAGATACAGGTCAAACTGAGCCAGAAAATTATAGCGACGACGAGGTCACGAGGACATACAACCAGTGGACGAACTTAAAATTTTCATGGGCATAAAAAACCTAAAAGCGGAAAAGAGTCCAGGACCAGACGGTCCTGGACTCTTCTCTGCTTTTAGGTTTTTTTTTTCATCCACAACACCTTCTTGATGGTCAAACTCTGACATCATACTGTTTAAAAAAGGCGACACAAAAAATATAGGCAATTACCGACCAGTTAGCCTCCTTCCATCACTTTATAAGTTATTCTCAATAACTGTAAAGATGCGAATTGGTACTACACTAGAAAAAAAGTTAATTAAAAAAAACAAAAGACCCGACTGCTTAAAAAGCGAACTAAGAAGACGTAAACAAGAAAAAAATCATGCTGTGCAGTCGGAGGATACATATTCGCGAGCTGGCTGACCAAAACCAGATGTATCCTCCGACTGCACAGAATGATTTTTTTCTTGTTTGACAAGAAAAAAAAAAATTTTCCCTCACAAAATGAGCGTAAAATCCGCCATTTTTTCTTTTCCATTTTTTATGTAGCCAGTGACACTTGCAGGGTTAAGACGAATCGATTGACGTAAGAATCATCAAAATCGGCCAACGCGTTTGGTCTCTAGATCGCCACATAGGAACAAACACACATACATACATACTTACATACATACATAGACTGATAAACACATTACCCTCCTTCGGCAGTCGGGTAAAAAGGCAACCTATCGAACAAGCAGGGTTTCAAAGAGGATATTCTACAGTGGACCACATCCATTCTCTGGAGCTGCTAATTGAGAAGTTACTAGAATTTCACGTCTCCTATACCTACATAGTGTTTATCAACTATCAAAAAGCTTTTGATTCGATACTACATCCCTATGTGTAGAAAGCTTTACACACAAAAGGTGAATTAGAAATACATAATAACCTCTACGAGAACACCACAAGTAGAGTGAAACTAGGGACCACGGGACCACCTATCTCCATCAAAAGAGGAGTCCGACAAGGCGATCCTTTATCACCACGAATCATTATAGCGGTTCTAGAATCGATCATCGGCAAATTAAATTGGGAAGCAGTAGGTATATGCGTCAAAGGGAAGTACATAAGTAACCTGAGGTTCACCGACGACATTATCCTGCTATCAGAAAAGTGTTCGGAGCTGGAGATGATGTAAAACACGTTACAACATGCAAATGGAGAGGCAGAACTAGAAATTAATTTGAGCAAAACAAAACTTATGACAAATTCCACTCAAGACTCAGTTCTTCTCAAACAACACACCTGTAGAGTACGTTGATAGTATATATATAGTAGATATCTACTTAAGAAAATAAATTTATTTTAATAAAATCAACAACGACGCAGAAGTAGATCAAAGAGTTACAACAACAAGACGTGAAAAAGTTTTGGGGTGCAAAAGAAATTTTAAAAAGCCAAATGCCGATGAAATTCAAGAGCAGAATCATGAACTCATGTCTGCTACCATCTCTAACCTACGCATGTCAAACATGGAAGTTCACTTATCGAGTAACGAATAAAATTACTTCATGCCAACGAAGTATGGAGAGAAGTAGGTATGGCAAGAAATTAAAAAAATCGTCGCTCGGTTATCTGACAAAAGACCAAAGTCACAGATAATGTCACCTAAGCTCTCAAACTTAAATGGAGATGGGCCAGGATACGTAGCAAGAATGAGTGACGACCGTTGGACGATTCGCATGACGTCATGACCTGGCCTACAGGCAATAGAAAACGAGGTAGACCTGTAACTAGATGAACTGACGACATCACACGAGTCGCAGGAAAAACAGGATGTCAGAAGCCACAGGCCGTGACCACTGGTCATCCCTGGAGGAGGCCTTCACTCTCACCATGTAAGAGCATGCTTACCACGCATGCTTATCATGAAAAGATTTATTAATTACACAATCGTTTATTTTACTTTTTATATTATACAATTAGGCGTGATATACATCGATTTCTTATTGAATTGTGGGTAAAACTAACATTTTCTAGAATTTATCAAAAAAATTGTATGTTCTTTTATATTCAACTCTCCTAAGCACAAAATACACTAAGGACTAAGGACACTCACAATACGGCTGGTTCATCAGTTCAAAGTTGCTCAGCGAGCTATGGAAAGGGCTATGCTCGGAGTCTCTCTAAGGGATCGAATCCGAAACGAGGTGATCCGGCAGAGAACCAAAGTTGTCGACATAGCTCACAAAATAAGTAAGCTGAAGTGGCAATGGGCCGGCCATATAAGTCGTAGAACCGATGACCGTTGGGGTAAACGTGTTCTTGAGTGGAGACCGCGAACTGGTAAACGTAAGGTAGAACGCCCTCAGGCTAGATGGAGCGACGACCTTCGCAGGGTGGCTGGTAGCAGCCGGATGACAGTTGCCGAAAATCGAACCAAATGGCGTGCAATTGGAGAGGCCTATGTCCAGCAGTGGACTGCTATAGGCTGATGATGAAGCACAAAATTATGGAATATTGGTCTCTTATTCACATTTCAAATATTATTTGAACAGATCATTTAAAATTGATTCCAATATTGGGATATCGTATTGGCGTTTGAAAATAAAACACATCAAATAAAAACTCAACAGTTTATTTCTTATCAATCGCTATCAGAAGCCGTTCCTCGACCACTGGACTCGTTGTCGCTGTTCATGGGTTCATCCACTTCCATCTTCGGCGTCATCTCGCCGACCGTCTTGATGCAGCGTATTGTGTATTTGTTGAAGTCGCAACTGGGGACAAAGGAAACGATTATTGTAGGTTGAAGTCGCGACACATCACATGATAGATATCTAACAGAGACGAAGCTTTATACAATTGTGATAGATGATTCACTTGAGGCTCTAGACAAGTAATATAGTATCAAAGAAAGCGCCCCGACAGCTGTTGGCAAAATTTCGACAATGTTTGATGCCAATCCCTTATATTCTTGTATTTCGACCATCGCCTCGCAGAATAAAATGAAACTGAGATATGAGCGTTTTTTACAAGCTTTTTATTAACTTGCAATATATGTACGTGAGTTCGGGTCAAATCTTGCAGCTGAATTGTAAGGCGTAGGTATATATTCCCCAATGTCAACGCCGTACTGGCCGTGCGCCCACTCGGAGCCAGAATATCAATATTGAACCTCCTTTTGGACAGTTATGATTGCAAAATATTCTTTGATTTTCATATGCTACTTCAGTTATGAAGAAATTCTAGCAATATTTTTTTTCTGTGTAAAAATATTTTTAAACATCAAAGTCGTTTTGGAGGAGTATTCAAAAGTAGCGAAAAATATTGTGTTGTTATTTAATGCAAAACTATAAGATACACCAAAAAACATGTTTCACAGATAATGTACATGAATCAATAATTAAGATATTTCTTTTTCAAGAGCAGTGGTGGCCCAGTGGTGTTGGCCGCGACTTACAATTTCTAAGTCGTGGGTTCGAAACCAGGCAGGCGCTTTAATTTGAGTAAATTATTTCATGACCACTGCTCTCAAAACGGCGAAGGAAAACATCGTGAGGAAACCGGCATGTCCTAGAACCAAAAAATCGAAGACATGTGACATACACCAACACGCACTGGGCCCGCGTGGCGGATTACGGCCCATCCCCTCTCTCATCCCAGCAGTGGGAACACTAATAAGCTGATGATGATTTTTTTCATAACCTGCTGTTGCTGAGGAGTATGCTTTAGAAAGTAACCGTTTTTCGGCACTAAAGCGGAGTAGTTATCCTCAACCGATTAAGATGAAATTTTGCATACGCTTTTGGTTTGGATAACAATGCGCGGTAAGCTAAAAAGCTTATTAAAAAAAAGTTTTTTTTTATTGGAAAATATATTTAAATGTGCACTTAGCTTGATTTAAGCTTAATATCTTTTGTGACTACTATAAGCACAGAACAGAGAAGACAGTAGAAGTCGCTTAGAGCTTCTTTAGTATTGGAACCAGCGTACCCAAACTCACACATTTAAAGGTTAATTTTACTTCCTAACACTAAGAAACCTGTGGTGTGATTGGTAGTTTAAGGGGCTGAATACTCAAAATAGGCTTTCTTTAAAACATTTTCTAGCCAAATCTATTGAAGATGTGGCAGCAGAAAAAAGATATGTTAATCTTGATCATATTTCCGAAAACTTTGTTGTGGCCGAAACACGTTTACGCACAAAAACCTCGACACAATTGAATGGCAAAGTAACCTCTTACCGTGATCTTCAAAAGATTTTTCCGGTAATACTGACCAGCGTACGTTTGTACAATTAACAACAATAACGTATCATAAAAGGAGGCAAAACTTCATTGTCTTATATATTGAAGTTTCATTCATTATTTTTAAGTAATTCATATTATTATGTTTTGTAAAAAAGTCTATACTAATTCCATCGTGCTTCTCTTTCCATCCAGTGCAATTCGACAGTGACCGCTTTGCGGCGTTGCTAGGTGGACGTATGTCGCTTTTTTCCGCAAAAAGCAAAAATAATATTAAAAAATAATATTCAATTTATTTCTCGTCAATTCAATCTGTCAAAAAAATATCAGGTATAATGCAGCCAGATCATGTAGCCTGGTGGCTTTAATTGGAACTAACGAAATCACAAGTAATATTGTCAAAGTCTGTATTATTTTTAATTTTTAGCACTACCGCTGTCACTGGCACCTATAATTTTGTTGTATTATAAACGACTCACGTCGTTTAGTTTACTTACTAAGTCCATAACTAAAAAGTATTTGAACCTCTTTGAAAATACAACAAATGTTATCTCAATTTGAATTAAACAATATTTAAAATATAGGTGAGGTCGAATACTATTTTAACCTTCTTTGTTCATGTGAAAACAATAGAAGCAAAAAACACAGAACATGGAATGGTCGTACCAACCACGCTGGCAGTGTCTCGAAATGACAGAACTAATAAAATTCTTCGTATCCATTTGTTTCAATCTTTGTTTCTTTCTAACATACGGCACCTAGAACTGACCAAAAAATTTCAAATTCGTGAGAAATGATAATCTATTTCTCACGAATTTGACATTTTTCGTCGTTTCAACCAAAAATCGTCCACATGTGGACATAAAGCTCACCAAGAATCACCACATTGATCAGTCCTGTATTTCTCGCAATTAACTATCCCAATTGCAATAACGGGCTACAATAATAGTTTGTTAGTCTATTAATATTGTTAAGCTAATTATTAATTGATCTTATCATTTTGCCAAATCGGCACTGACAATTCTTTTTTTTTTTTTTTTAAATCCGCCAATCGCCCTGGAGAGTAAACTCAAAGACTTACACTTGGGGATTGCCAGAGAGTTACGCAGCATTCTGGATGTAAAAAGAACAGACCGAATACGGAACACGCTGTGTTCCCAAACGGGCATAATAGACGTGGGTAAAAAGGCTGTTCGGCTCAAATGGGCCAATGCCATTATGGCTCACGTTAGTAGCATGCAAATTGAGCGCTGGGCAAGCCTCCACTCCACAATCTTGAAGATGGAACGCACCGTTGAGGCCGGCCCAGAAATAGGTGCCGAGATGATTTGGACGCGTACCGTGAGGGCTGGTTCTAGACTCTTATGAATTTAATTGGAGATGGATGAAGAGGGAGGGGACGGCCAAAGAAAAGATAGATTCACTGTGTGAGGAGTGATATTAAAGAAAAGGGAGTCAATTATAGCGTGGTGCGGGACAGGACGATATGGAAGAAGAAAACGTTGCGCCGACCCCAAGTAACATGGGACAAGGGCATGTAGATGATGATGATGTCAGACTTTTACCGGTAAGACTTAGTAAATCTGTTTTACCGATAAATAATAAGTTTCATCATAGTTTTTTTTTTAAACTGAAACAACAGTTCGGCTTTTACAATAACATATACGTGGTTGTGAGGCATACACTGTTTTTAGTATTTATGTTTTCCTTTTTTGGTTGCCTAGAAATAATAACGATGAGATCTCTCTCATAGTTATTATTTCTATTTAAGGAGATTAATGTAATGACTGTGCTTTCTCAGTATATTTATGAAAATCATTTATATGCCCATAAAAATATAAAATTGTTTAAAAAATACAGTGATATCCATAATATAAATACTAGGAATAAACACAAATTTGCAGTACCTACAACAAGGCTCAAGAAAATAGGTGGCTCGTTTAGATGTCAATGTGTACGCTTTTATAATAAGATTCCAAGCCACGTACAAGATCCAAGTCTTAATAAATTCAAATCTTTCATTAAACGTAAGTTGTGCCAGAAAGCGTTTTATACAACTAAAGATTACCTTGAAGACAAAAAGGCTTGGGATTGAACTGCTCCAATTAATTTTGTTTTTTTTTAATTATATTTTGCACCGTGAATTTTGTTATTATAATTATTTTTATTTTATTTTTTGGTTTTCTTGCAATGACAAGAATATTTACTTTTAAAGTATTATATTATTTTATTTTAATTATTGTGAATGTGAAGACTACGTGGATCTTTCTTTTTGTATTTTTTTGTTTTAAGTTAAATTTATCTTCTATACCAATATTATAAAGAGGAAAGATTTTTTTGTTTGTTTGTATGTTTCTTTGTTTGTACCGAATAGGCTCCGAAACTACTGGACCGATTTAAAAAATTCTTTCACCTATGGAATGATACATTATTCCCGAGTAACATAAGCTATAATTTTGACGGGAGCGAAGCCGCGGGGGTCAGCTAGTAGTTTATAATCATGGTCTGGCAGTTTGAGTAGTTTATGCGGCCTACCCGAATGTCCTTTCTTTGGTATAGTTCGTCGAATCGTTGAGCTCCTTAAATTCTGAGTTGAGGTGCTCGGTTATTGACAAATGCGTGCACTGACTGGACAGGTCCGCTCAATCTGGCTGGTTCTTTCCTGACTGAAAACTGAATAGTTTGCGTGAGAGACACTTCCAAAGTGGTAAAATGTGTCCCCCCCCCCCCTGAAACTTCTAAAATAAGAGAATGATAAAAATTAAAAAATATATGATGTACATTACCATGTAAACTTCCACCGAAAATTGGTTTGAACGAGATCAAATAAGTAGTTTTTTTTTAATACGTCATAAATCGTAAACCACAATTTAACAAGTACGGAACCCTTCGTGTGCGCGTCCGACTCGCAGTTAGCCGGTTTTTTTTATGGCATGCGTTGTGCCTGGCGCATATAAACATTTTCTTTCTTTCTATATTATCTTTAAACACCTACACTGTACCAATACTTATAGCAAATAAATGATTGATTGATTGATTGATATATAACAAACAATAGCAACAAATACTTTCAGCCGTTCTCTAGTGAGACGCTTACAATCACATACAAGATGGTGTATTTCTGTTGCCGCTATAACAACAAATACTAAAAACAGAACAAAATCAATATTAAAGTGGGGCTCCCATACAACATACGTGTTCTTTTCCGTTTTTTGCGATAATGGTACGGAACCTTTGTGCGCTAGTGCAATTCGCACTTGGCCGTTTTTTTTATTTATATAGATAGATAAAGTTTTTTGCGCCCTGTCATTTTGTTTTTTAACTCTAATATACAGAAAAGCGGCACCACGTGACCTCACCACAGAGGGCTGATGTATATCAAAACCCAGTAAGTGCTTTGTAATTATTATATTCCAGGATAGCGAAAAGTCATCTTGTATTAGTAACTAAATGATATATTAAGATTTCAAGAGAATACTAAACAAGAAATATGAACCTACTAATTGTACAAATGATATTAATAGCGTCATACATTATATTGCATATTTTAAACATGCCTAAAAAAGACCATTCCAAACCTAGTAAGTTTTGGATATTTCCTAATTTAAGGTGTCTTTACAACTTGATGGGACTTTCCTATTGTAAATAATGATAAAATTGATTACTGAAAGCACCAAATCTCAATTCAAAACTGAAGTTTCCAGTTTAATATTGCACAGTCCATTTCAGTATAGTAAAACTCATTAAAATAATATAAATAAAATTATCTACCTATTAAACCAATATAAAAAAAATGTAACGTACTGTGTTCTTATATGTGGCAGTCGCATAGAAGCAGACATAATTATAATATTTATTCAATTTGCACGGCAAAGACTCGTATGACACTAGCCAGATTACCTATTTTAGTGATCTTTATTTTCGTAGCAATAAGGTTGCATTTATAGGCAAAATAACAGTGAACGATCTGATGTCAGATGCTAGCCAGTTTGAAATAAGAACTAGCGCGGTTATATTTTTGTAAAAAACCATCGGAAGAGTCCGTTTATGATGCGGGCCTCTGTGGTCGGCCTTGTGTATTTAATTTTCAAATACTTTTCGCTCCAATTTAAGTTTGCCCCTAAACTATCGATGACAGTGGGCGTGGCTTAGAACCTCAGATGTCGATTGTCAACTGTTCGTCCTCAGCCCCTTAAAAGTAGGAAATATATCAGTCGTCGCTTGTTTGAAAATAATCCAAAATTTTATGACCATAGAGTTGTTAATTATCTACTCTTTTTAGGTATTTATTACTTTTTCCGTTCAAAGCTGACACGGAATAGTTTAATGAGCAAGTTACGCTACCCGCCGCTAGATGTCACTATAGTAAATGCATTCAATTTAAAGCTGTATTTCGTTACTCATAAGATTTATATTTGCGTAATGAGGTGATTACAATTCGTCCTCCTCTAGGGATGCACCACTGTCGATGACTTATTTATCGACACTCCGTTTTACTTTCAAACAAAATAAAATCAACAGCTAGATTCGATAAAATATTATTATGTTTGAAATCAACTGTGATATATATATATATGATAGCTACACTCGTACTATGTTTAGCTTGACTAAACGTTCATTGATGAAATT
This sequence comes from Orthosia cruda, assembly GCA_964057195.1. NCBI lineage: Eukaryota > Metazoa > Arthropoda > Insecta > Lepidoptera > Noctuidae > Orthosia > Orthosia cruda. The sequence goes on from OZ059838.1 coordinate 35,386,194, forward strand.
TTGGTATATGGGTAGATCATAAATGTCAGACTAACACATAAAATACTTTATCTACTTCGGTTTCGTTATATTCGAATTATAATATTGACAGCGGTTTCATTATGATACCCATAACGACATCGGGTTGCATTATGCGAATCGTCATAAATTCTAAAACACAAGCAAAGACATTTTGAACATACAGCCAGGTCCCTATAATATTGAACATAGAGACAATGTAAATGATGTTTTTAAAAATGGAACAAGTTTAGAACAAAAGTATCGTATACTATTTGGCTGTTGCGGCTACAAGATCTTTGCCTTATACCTAATAATGACTAAATAAAAAATAAAATAAAAATGGACGCGGGAAAATAATTCTGAGTGAAATTTTGTTCCAAATTTTATTAAAAATGTCTTCAACATCAAGTGATATTGAAAATACACCACCAGATATAACAAATAGAGCAGTTGCGGCTACAAATAATTTACTACCAGAAAAATCAAGACATGTATATGAGAAATGAAATACTTAAACAAACTTCCTGAAATACTTATTTGTCTATATCTGTGTTTTATTCCTTCCTTCGTAGATAAAATCTTGTATGCAACTGTACGTTATTGGTCTTTTAATAACTCGTGCCCACCTATTTCGGTACGCGCTACGCTTGTACCGAAAAATGGCACTCGTATTAAAAGACCGTCCATAACGTAACAGTTGCATAAATAGCTATTTTAAACGAATTCAAAAAAAGGAGGATGGATATACAAGCAAATATGTTATAAAATATGAAACCGTAAAAATTACCATATTGCATAGGTACATTGTCCGTAGGACAAAAGAGAAATAATAACATAATTGTCGGCTAGGTATTTTTTTGCCGCTTTTAATAAAAAAAACTAGTTCTACGAAGTGATCTGAACAAATTGTAGGTATTAGTTTTTGCAGGCAACTAACTTTGCCTTCCAGACGCTTCAACCCGCCTACTTGCGATTACTACTGTAGAAAGCGTTTTTTCTGTTCTGTTACTATAAGTATACTACTACACTTTTGTTACTTTTTTGCTGTATATTACGAGTATAACTGTCATTCATTCCTAATAAATTCAAGTAACGCAGTATGCTAATAAAACGTGATATCGTGATCGCGTGGCTGGTCGTGCGAACACGTTGCGCGACTTTCAATTAGGACTTATTTAACATCTGTTCTAAATTTAGGACACAATTCAAAGCTAAGGAAAATATTATTAGTAAGATGTTTAAGACCGTACCGTAAACAGAATAGTATGAAACCTGACCAAAAGAAAGAAATAATACCAAAAAATTAATTCCATAGTACGCTAGAGTTCGAGTTTCTAGTTCAAAGCCGTTAATTTATATGTTCAAGATTCAAGCTACTGGCAGATATTTGCATGTGAAAAGAAACTGCCAGACAGTCCAGACAACCCTATCAATTATGCCGTCTACAGAATGATTCATACAGATGGGTCAGTATGGAAAAGTTTGAAACTTTTAGAAGTAGGGACAGCTCCAAGAAATCATGTACCCGATGTTAGAGTGGTAACTAAATTCAAATGTTTTATTTTATTTCTCATGAGCTAGACAAAATTTAAGCGCTCTTGACTTCGAACTCCCATGATGGTAAGCGATGGATGGGGACTACAATGTAGAGAGCGAGGCAAAGAGGTCTGTTAACACTTGCTTTGAAGGCACATAGTAGGCAACACAGATTCTGACAAAGGTCCTCAATTCGGATCGCGACCATTTTTAACCCCCGACGGAAAAAGAGATGTGTTAATAGTTTGACGTGTGTACCTGTTCATTTGTGTACACGTCTGTGGCATCATAGCCCCTAAACGGACGTACCGATTTTGAATTACGATTTTTTTTTAAATGTGACTTTTCCTAGCTAAAATGTGTCTTTAACGAAAATCGGTTCAGCCGCTCAAAAGTTATGAGCGTTTTGCTGTTTGTATCGGGGTATTTTCGCAAGATATCGTGTTATAATTACGTGTTTGATGTACTTTAAAATGTATGAAAAAAATCGGATGTTATGGAAATTTTACTTGTTTTACATAAACTCAAACATAGGCACGGAAGTCCGTAAACGTTTTGGAAACACTTTCATTGTGCGTACAGCTAAGGAGTGGGATTCCCTACCGTCTTTAAATCGAGATAAAATAACTGAACAGATTATTTCTGCAAGAATGCACCAGCGTCGACCACACTATCGCTTACCATCAGATGAGATAGTGGTCAAACGCGAGCCTATAAAAAAAATCCTCTATATAGGAGAGTCCTAAGTACAGCAGTAGACGTCATTCGACTGAAAATAATGACTTGGGAACCAAATCTGGTCACTTTACTTTCAAAATCGCATGGTTTACTATCTTTAGGAGATAACTGCACGTTATATCATGCAATCTCAAGTTGCGAAATCAGACTGGTGTCTGTTATCACACAACAAGACGGATCGCTGTCAGATACTATTACTAGGTAGGATGGCCTTGATTTAGTTCTTTGACGTAGAGATAAACAGCTGATGGCTTTATCACTATGGTTTTTTTTACTGAAACATTTGATTTATGAGGACTATAAGAATTTTGTGCTTGAATCATGAAAAATCTGATCAGTAAAGGCCGATTTTTTTGATGAAAACTCGGTCCTTAACTCTTATCTGAGGAATAAAACTGCCCCGTTTATTTTCCAGATGAAAGTTATCGGATTATTGAAAATTGGTGCTTAATCCAAAAACATATTTTATTAAGCTATTGCATAGCTTCTATCGCGGGCCTTGAGCGTGGAGACCGAATCCAGAATTTCTTTAACGAAAATAACCTAACACCCCCAACTCCGACCGGCACAGCGGTGATACTTTGACTTGGGTGTCGCGACAGGCTCGACGGGAACACGGACTCCTCTCACCGCTAGATGGCGTTGTACAATATGTTTGATAAGAAAAAAAACAAAGAAAAAAAATAAGACTGTATAAATAAAATAAAGAAATATAATTGCATTAGTTGATAAAAAATGCTATGCAATAGCTTTTTTATTATATAGAGAATTAAGTTGTTTATTTATGCGTTTGTAAATGGTAATCCCTGGTAGTATACGTTTACGAAAACTCGTTCGTCACCGAGCGTGAGAATGGATGTTTATGTTATATGACGGTACTTTCTAAGTTTATCTTGGACATCGCAGGCAACGGTGAAGGAAAACATCTTGAGGAAACCTGCAGCCTTATTGCGTAATTAATTCAGCAAGGCAAAGGGCAAAGAGTATGAAAAATCTACCAATCACATGCGAGATGAACGACGCGATGTGGCTTTCCGTCTATGTGATTGGTCGATTGATAGCATTTTAATGTAAGTCTGGAATAGCTAAGTCAGAGGTCTGTGGGGTTCCTAGAGGCGCCTTAACTCTGACGCCAGAGGTCACATCCTCACATCCTCATCCTCTCTCTGAAAAGAAGATGTGGTTTCTGTGGAATTCGGCAAAGAAGCGAAGCCGCGGAAAAACTGTAGTAGGTGGATATAGACATAAGAACTCCTGTCAGATCATTATTTTGCTTATTCCTCTACTTCTGAACTTGATTAGCTAGCAATATCTGTATTAAGTCATTAATTTTGAGTAAAATATACAAACAATAGCTATCCAATTAATAAAATTTCGGCAAAATTTTTCATTAGCATATTAAATTAAGCTCTTATATATGTTTCTCCGCTTAACACACAGTAAGTTAACCCAACCCGTCCATAATCTATTCGAATTGCTGTAAAATATTTCATTTTAAAATTAGTCTTAAAAAAAAAATAAGTTGAGTTAATAAAATATACTAGAAGAGCTCTTTCAAAATTCTTTGCTGTCGAGAATTTCTATTGGCTTTTATCTTTTCGGCTCTTTCGACTTTTACTTTGACTACTACGGATGGATGCAGCTTGAAAGAGACGCGAGTTAAAATTTAACGTCTGAAGTCCGGGTTTAAAATGCAGAAATCCTTCATTTCTTAATTTCTATCTGTATCTACTTAAACAGATCTGGAATTGTACATTTTAATGCAAGTGGGCAAAGGTTGTCATTGCAGCCGAGGCGGAATTTACATTTGACTTATATTAAAATTACTTATCTGTGGCTACAATAGTGCTCTTGTGCGCATAAAAATCACGTGCGTGAATCACTGCATTCAGAAGTGGTGCAATAAAAATTATGTGTGTTAATTACACTTCATTTTGGATCCAAAACAGTAGTGCAATAAGGGCTGTTTTTCGAGTACTTAAATGTGTTGATAATAATACAATTAATCTAATGTGTATCTACAAAGGCTCTTAATTTAAAAACAGAATCACATTTTCAAACATCTAATATTACGTACAAATCAGCTGAGATTCGGTTTCTATTCGTCACGCGAGGGGCAATCAGCTGAGTTTTATCACGTGCAAATTGGAAGTGTCAACGAACACGGCACGTGAAGTTACTGCCGGTTAGCGACGACCTCGCATATTGAGAGATGCCAGTAAAAAGCTTTTTTATTTCACATAGGCCTACATGGGCACTTATAAAACGTCGACAAAAGGTGCACTTTAGGACTCATGAATTTCGATCTTTAGACTACCTAATTCAAATCCTTCAAGGCCTTCTAGATTTCTAGATGCTTGTTAACATTTTATCTCGTTTTACTTTTTTTCTTTTGTTTATATAATATATAATCTTTTTTTTAGTTTCTTACGACTTATTGTCGGGCCTACGTTGTCCCCCCATATCTAATTACTAATGCTGTAACATGAAAATATTGTAAAACCATATTTTTTTTTATAGTTTGTGTTTCCATGTAGTTTCTTGCCGGTTCTTCTCCATAGGAAACGACCAACCCGACCGTGCACCTTTTGTCGACGTTTTATAAGTGCCTATGTGAAATAAAAAGTTTGATTTTTATTTTGATATAATAATTACCTAATGTAAGGGGCTGAATACTCAAAATAGGCTTTCTTTTAAACATTTTTTAGCCAAATCTATTGAAGATGTGGCAGCGGAAAAAAGATATGTTAATCTTGATCATATTTCCGAAAACTTTGTTGTGGCCGAAACACGTTTACGCACAAAAACCTCGATATAATTGAATGGCAAAGTAACCTCTTACCGTGATCTTCAAAAGATTTTTCCGGTAATACTGACCAGCGTACGTTTGTACAATTAACAACAATAACGTATCATAACAGGACGCAAAACTTCATTGTCGTAGATTTTGAAGTTTCATTCATTATTTTTAAGTAATTCATATTATTATGTTTTATAAAAAAATCTATACAAATTCCATCGTGCTTCTCTTTCCATCCAGTGCAATTCGACAGTGACCGCTTTGCGGCGTTGCTAGGTGGACGTATGTCGCTTTTTTCCGCAAAAAGCAAAAATAATATTTAATTTATTTGTCGTCAATTCAATCTGTCAAAAAAATATCAGGTATAATGCAGCCAGATCATGTAGCCTGGTGGCTTTAATTGGAACTAACGAAATCACAAGTAATATTGTCAAAGTTTGTATTATTTTTATTTTCTGGCACTACCGCTGTCACTGGCATCTATATTTTTGTTGTATTATAAACAACTTACGTCGGTTAGTTTACTTACTAAGTCCATAACTAAAAAGTATTTAAACCTCTTTGAAAATACAACTCATGTTATCTCAATTTGAATTAAAAATATTTAAAATAGGGTGGGAGGTCGAATACGATTTTAACCTTCTTCGTTGATGTAAAAACAATAGAAGGAAAAAACACAGAACATGGAATGTTCGTCCCGTTGACGTTGAGGCGTGATTAATTCGAGAAAATATAGTTTTAGATAATATCAGATTCCCATATTTCGTTTACTTATTTATTTTCGTTTTTTTTTAAGTTAGTAAGTCGTGTTTATATTTTATTTTGTTAGTAGGTATAAATTGTAAAGTACAAAACTAAGCCGTGTAAATGATATTATAATTCCGTGCCAAATGGGAACAAACAAAAATGTCTCAAATCAGCAAAAAAGCTTTTGTATTCTAACAGACAAAAACATATGGAAGAGGTAACGTAAGTACCTACACATTTTTTAAATAATTGTTATTTTGGTAGCTAGCTTTTTTAGCCCAACGCTTTCGTTTTTAGGGTTCCGTAGCCAAAGGGACCCTTTTACTAAGACTACACTGTCCGTCTGTCTGTCTGTCACCAGGCTGTATATATTTCTGTAGCCACTTTAACAACAAATACTCAAAACAGAATAAATAAATATTTAAGTGGGGCTCCCATACAACGTGATTTTTTTGCCGTTTTTTGTCGATAATGGTATGGAATCCTTCGTGCGCGAGTCCGACTCGCACTTGGCCGGTTTTTTAATAGTCCAAGAATGTTTGTAATCTGGTCAGTACATCCAATGCATCCAATCCAGTCCATCCTATCATATAAAATATATATGAGTATAGATTTAGATAGATTACCCATAATACGAGTACCGTCCGGGTCCATGGAACAGACATACGAATGAATGATTTTTCTTAACAGTATAAGAAGACGTTTGGCCAATTCAGAAGCAGGTGAAGCATCGGAGATTGGTTTTAACGAGTAAGTTATTATTATATAAGTATCGCTTGAACCTGACATTATTATTGTTTCTTTATATAACTTTCATATACATTGTTACATATTTCTTAAGAAATAATCATGGCTAAGTCCGTACCAGCCCTTACTGAAATACTTTCTACTCCGAGTACGGTTGCCTTTGCGAATCTCCACTCAAGCCAGTTAATAAATGCAAACCAGAGATGAGGAATAAGACTTTTCCAAAATATCAGGTCCGTGGGTTCGCCAAAGAAGTTTATTGCGATATGGTCCCATTTAAACTTGGTAAAGATCTGATGAAGAACTTCGGAGCTATATAAAACATAACTCTTCAATAAATGACGGCAAATCTCTCAGGATTGCTGCAACCGCATTTATGTTTATTGTGCATCACTATAGAACATGCCGACTAGGTAGGTACCACAACTAAAAGTTAAAAATAAAAACATTTTACAAAAAATACAACCCGACCCGAAACCACATCAAAAAAAAATATTACAAATAACCTCAATTTCGGAAGTCAGTGTTCCGGTTTTCGTTTCTTCGTTTTTTGACACCGCCTTCCGAAAGTGAAGTAATTTTTCACTTTGAAGTGTTTTTATTTGGAAGTCGGTTGTATTTTTTAGTAAAAAAAGTCGTTTTACACCTACCACGTAAGTAGTATTCTGGCACGTTCGTGTTTTTATGTCTTGATGTTTTTGGGTCCGGCCATGTTCCAAACAATCTGAGTCGTGGTTCTCGACAGCCCGAATGATAAACAACCCCCTGGGACCACGCCTGCAAGTAGGTACTTATTGAGCTGCTCCAATTAATTTTGTTTTTTTATTATATTTTGCACCGTGAATTTTGTTATTATATTTTTTAATATTTTTTTTTTTGGTTTTCTTGCAATGACAAGAATATTTACTTTTTAAAGTATTATATTATTTTATTTTAATTATTGTGAATGTGAAGACTATCTGGATCATTCATTTTTGTTTTTTTTTTGTTTTAATTTAAATTTATCTTAGTTTTTAATCATGGTCTGGCAGTTTGAGTAGTTTATGCGACCTACCCGGATGTCCTTTTTTGGTATTGTTCGTTTGGTGTTGTTGAGCTCCTTAAATTCTGAGTTTAGCTGCTTGGTTATTGACAAATGCTTGCACTGACTGGACGGGTCCACTCAACCTGGCTGGTTCTTTCCTCAAAAGACCATTTCAGACATCAGTCTACATGGTCTTCACATGATCTAACCAATATTTTGTCTGGACTTTAAAAGAGACTGTGACCTCTGAGTTTGTTTCGGCCTTTCTTCTCAGAGTAGTCAGATAGGAAACGCCGACCTCATCTAGTTTTAAAAAATATGTTCGACATGTAAAAGTGTTTGTACAAACCAACTTTCAGAAATAAAATCATTTATCATTATCAATTGTTTGTAAATAAAATGTAATGTTAATAAAATTGCTCGTATTTTTTTCGCCCTGTCTATTACTTTTTAACTCTATGTAAAAATGCAACATGTGAACAGACAGTATCACGGCTGTTGCACGCTATACACAAAAACCCAGTATATAACTTTTTCGAACAATATTTTCCAGGAGAAAGCAAAAAATATGTAAAATTATATAAATTGAAAAGGCTTTTGGAAAATAATCTTGTGTTCGGTAACTACATAAAATTATAACACTTATAGTGATAGAGTTATAATATTAAAATAACCCATACAAAAATACGCACACACATATTATCTAATAATCATAGTAAACATTTTCTCCATGTTCTTACGTAGTTTTATAAACCTTTACTAGGTTGAAAAGCTTGCCTAAATAGAGCAACTAACCATTTCAAAGCCTAGTAAGTTAGTTTTTTTTTTTATGTAACTGCGGTGGAGCCCAAAAGTACCTTTATTCAAAATTTGATGGGTCTACTCTGCTATAAATTTGAGTATCTGGGTATAAAACCATCATAAAGAAGTTGGTTCAAAATGTCACCTACTGTGTTCTTATTTGTGGCAGTCGCATAGAATCAGACAAAATTTGAATATTTATTCAATTTGCACGGCAAGAACTTGTATGACACTAGCCAGATTGCCTATTTTAGTGATCTTTATTTTCGTAGCAATAAGGTTGCATTCATAGGCAAAATAACAGTGAACGATATGATGTCAGATGCCAGCCGCCAGTTTGAAATACGAACTTGCGCAGTAATGTTTTTGTAAAAACTATCGGAAGAGTCCGTTTATGATGCGGGCCTCTGTGGTCGGCCTTGTGAATTTAATTTTCAAATACTTTTCGCGCCAATTTAAAGTTTTCCCCTAAGCTGTCAATGACAGTGGGCGTGGCTTAGAACCTCAGATGTCGATTGTCAACTGTTCGAATACAGCCCCTTAATGACGTTTTGTGGCAATTAAATATTTTTCTTTTCTTCTTCTTTAATTGCTTTAAAATCTTGGTGGAACAACATACTTTACCATGTATGAATAGTATTAGTAAAACACTATTAAACTAATTACTAGAATTAGTAATGAAGTGATCTTGAACACAATTCAATCAGACATATTGGATTGTATAAAGGAGTGTAGTGGAACTGGCTTGGATGATATCATCAAAGATCTTTTATAATACACAGGCATACGTACCAGTATACCTCTCTTTACTGACAAATGACATACCCCAGTCACTTCAGAACAGTTCAGCCAGAAATAAATACCTAAGTTAGACTGCCATATTGGGTAAAAGAGTTGTGTGACCATTTTGTTGTAATTCCTATCTATCTTTCAACCTTATTCAAAGCTAATACGCAAATACCAGCAAACTAGGACACAAAAAGGACCTAGGCAATATATCAATTTGATTTACGATATAGGTAACTCGGGATTTTTGTATAAAGTGAAGCCTGAATGATTAATACATCGGTTTGCCGATCCTTTTAGTACTTGAGTACCTAAGTATTATCCAATTGTATGCTTATCTCTTGAAATATATGTCCTCGTTTTACGGATTTATCGTAACCCAATTCCTTATACTCTTGCACTTAACTCTATTTATTTGGGGTCGGCTTAATATGATTTTCTTCTTCCATACTTCTCTACTCATCTCAGTAGTCACCCCCTTTCTAGACATATTATCTATCATCTTAGCCACTTTCACACTGCCTTTAGACACTCACGGGATGCCCGATGGGGTTTTCCATAGGCACAAAATTCGAAATATCCTTAAGGCGATATATACGACCCAATGTAACGCAGTACTTGCCGTGCGCCAAATTGAACCTCCTTTTGAACAGCTTTGTTTGCAAAATATTATTTGATTTACATATGCTATGTTAGGTATGAAGAAATTCCAGCCATCAATTTTTCTGTATAAAAATATTATTAAACATCCAAGACGTTTTGGAGGAGTTTCCAAAAGTTGCGAAAAAATATCGTGTTGTTAATTATTTTTTTAAAGCAAAACTATTAGTTATACGAAAAAACCTTGTGTTCAAAATTATGTACATGAATCAGTAATAAATATATATTTTTTTCAAACCTTTTAACCTAGCTGTTACTAAGGAGTATGCTTTAGCAAGTTACCGTTTTACGGCACTAAAGCGTATGTAGGCCCTTAAGAGAGCTCACCCTATTAACCGAGTTCACTCACTGATCCAAAATTTTAAGATAGAATCAGCGAATTGGGCAATGCACTGTCTGTCAGTGCATAAATTTAATATTTTGTTAAGTAGAATTATAGTCAAACGCATCTAGACTCTAATAACTACGGCAGTCAATCTCATCCATTCTGAATCAAGATCTTGTGTTGTGGACTCGTTACCGCCTGACATTAGGGACTGCCAAACTATTACAGTTTTTAAAAAGAGAGTGAAAGAATAATATCTTTCCATTCCGTCTTAGTTGCATATAATTCTGTATTATTATTTAAGTATTTATAATATTATTTAGTATGTATTATTGTAATTTTTATTTGATTAATATGCATGTATATGAGAGTATATATTAATTATTTATATTGTATTCTTCTTTATTGTGAATTGTTTGATATATGTTTCTTTTTATTTCCCCTCTACACACGGTGTCTACATATCTTTTTTTCAACTCTCCTCTCGCAGGTATGCTGGAAGAGATTTCGATAGAAATAAGCATACCTTTGTACCTATTTTCTGTTCCTTCTTCTTGTCTATTTACTATGTGTGTGTACATTAATAGATAAATAAATCTGTCCTAAAAAAAGCACCACACTATCTCCAGTTCCCCACAGCATCCTACAAAATTTCCTATTACCGTCAGCCTTCAAAACCGAGTGATATCGTACGCTTGACCTCCAAACCGTCACGACTCGCACCGTGCGTGATTTATCGAAGTTACATGTGATCTAACTACAGGTGATTAGTGTGACGGAGTTTGGGGACATTCCGAATACCGGCTCTTGTTGGAAGTATGTTTAGGTGCCAAAGTTACTGAAAGCCTAATGGTATCTAGGTTAGATATTAGTTAGTGATTACAACATTACAAGTTTGTTTTCTCTCTATATTACAAATTTATTAAGAGAGCTATTAACTTGTAGTTTTGACGTTCTAGTTCAGTGCTATACTCATAGACTACTATTATATACTAGCTATACTGCTGCGAGATCTACAAGGTTAGACAGAAATTTGCAATATAAAAGTTTACTAGTAGTTCAAAGTTATCTAGTTTGGAAGTAGATAACATTAGTTCTCGATAGTACTGCGCCCTAAGTGTCGGAGTTTGGAGACATATTCTATATTTTAATATAGAATATGTCTCCTATATACTAAGTTTCCTTTCTATATAGTAAATTTAGGTGTCAAAGTTACTAAAAGCTTAATGATAAATGATTTATTTCTGTAGGTTGGTTTGTACAAACACTTTTACATGTCGATCATATTTTAAAAACTACATGAGGTTGGCGTTTCCTATCTGACTACTCTGAGAAGAAAGGCCGAAACAAACTCAGAGGTCACAGTCTCTTTTAAAGTCCAGACAAAAATCTTGGTTAGATCATGTGAAGACCATGTAGACTGATGTCTGAAATGGTCTTTTGAGGAAAGAACCAGCCAGATTGAGTGGACCTGTGCAGTCAGTGCACGCATTTGTCAATAACCGAGCAGCTCAACTCACGAATTTAAGGAGCTCAACGATTCGACGAACAATACCAAAGAATGGACGTTAGACGCCATAGACCCTCATTAAGTAATTAGAAGTTGAGATACTCACTCTACTAACTAGCTACCATCCGCGGCTTCCCCCGCGCCTAATGTATTTTGTTATCCTAAGTTAAAATATACCGGAATTAAAGGTAGCCTATGTGATATTCCAGATAATAATCTATCTCTATGCCAAATTTCTTCTAGATCCTTTCACTCGTTCTGGTGTGGTTGAGTTACAAACATCCTTCCAGCTATCCAAACCTTCGCATTTATAATATTAGGAAGATTAGATTAGATTTCTGTCTCACCTTGTAGATGTAATAGCAGTGTAGCTCTTCTAGAACTATAAAACTATACATCCAAATGTTCCCATTAAAGTAGCCATTTAATGTTAAACGGATGCATGTGTATCTTACATGATACGGAGAGTATTTAGATTTAGACTTGTATTGTCTTCAGGCTCCAAACTAACCTGGGGAGCCAACCCACAAACGTTACCTCAACCGTCAGCTGAAGTGAGTTATAGGACATTCTGAATACTAGAAAGTTTGTTGTATGTTTATTCATTTACACATACAATTATTTTTACAGGTAAAATGCAAGATAATAAAAGTTGTCATACAATGCGATACCCAGAGACGCCCCTCGCTTTTAGATTTCAAAGTTACTGAAACCCTAGTGGAATCTAGGTCAGTTGTCACCGAGTAATCAGAAGATTGTACTTTGTATGCTGCGTGTGTCACTAATTTATCACAAGCAGTTCAGAACGATTAATTTGTAGTTTAGACGTTTAAGTTCAGTGCTATACTGCTGCAAGAACTACAAGGTTAGATAGTTTAGTAGTACTTTAATAGTTTGGAAGTAAGGAATACTAGCTAACAACTCTCGATGGGACCGCACCCTTAGTGTGTCGGAGTTCAGAAACATTCCGAATACTTAAAGGCTTGCTGTATTTGATTACGATTAAGTTTCAAAGTTACTGAAAGCCTAGGATCTGGGTCAGAAGTCATAACTTCATAAGTAATTACAAGTTTGTTTAGTCTGTGTGTATCACTAATTTAATAACAAAGGTATACCATATAAGCTAAGGTTGTACACAGGTTCTCGAACAAATATTTATGAAAATTGTTTATCTACTCCGGTTTCGTTATATTCGAATTATAAAATTGACAGCGGTTTTATTATGATACCCATAACGACATCGGGTTGCATTATGTGAATCGTCATAAATTCTTAAACACAATCAAAGAAATTCTGAATATACAGCCAGGTACCTGTAATATTACTTCGAAATCGAGACAATGTAAATGATGTTTTTAAAAATGGAACAAGTTTAGAACAAAGTATCGTATACTATTTGGCTGTTGCGGCTACAAGATCTTTGCCTTATACCTAATAATGACTAAATAAAAAATGGACGCGGGAAAATAATTCCGAGTGAAATTTTGTTCCAAATTTTATTAAAAATGTCTTCAACATCAAGTGATATTAAAAATACACCACCAGATATAACAAATAGAGCAGTTGCGGCTACAAATAATTTACTACCAGAAAAATCAAGACATGTATATGAGAAATGAAATACTTAAACACACTTCCTGAAATACTTATTTGTCTATATCTGTGTTTTATTCCTTCCTTCGTAGATAAAATCTTGTATGCAACTGTACGTTATTGGTCTTTTAATAACTCGTGCCCACCTATTTCGGTACGCACTACGCTTGTACCGAAAAATGGCACTCGTATTAAAAGACCGTCCATAACGTAACAGTTGCATAAATAGCTATTAACATATAACGGTTTTTTTTTTTATTATTTGAGATGGGTTTGCAATTTTTTTTTTACTTTGTTTGTTTTACTCTGAAACAAGCGTTATAAGGTATTTTTGTTGTTTCCGTAGGTACCTATCATCGTTTAGGATGGTCTGTCTATTGACGGACCATCCGAAACGAGGATAGGTACCTAACCTGTTGGTTTCTGGTTTTTTTAACGTGTTGGTTGTTGGATTTTGTTAACTGTTGGTTTGGGACGGTTTGTCTGTTAACAGACCATCCGAAACGATGATAGGTACCTAACCTGTTGGTTGTTGGTTTTTGTTAACCTGTTGGTTATTGTGAACCTGTTGGTTGTTCCTTTTGGGTCGTCTTGAACATCTTCGCGGGTTTGGGATTGAAATGTGAATCTGAGGCTGGAGACTAGCGTGCCATACGTCTATAGTTTAGTCTCGACCTTTCAGAGACACTATGCGATTTAAACTAGACCATAAGCAAAAAAAAAATTAGTTTTCTATGTGGATAGATGCTGAGATACCAGAAAATATCATCATCCTCCTGTCTATGTCATGTGACGCAAGTAGGGCTCGGCGTTACACATTTCTAACCCCCGACGGAAAAAGAGGGGTGTTATAAGTTTGACGTGTATTGCTGTGTATCTGTGTCTCTGTTGCATTATAGCTCCTAAACGAATAAACCGATTTTGATTTCATCTTTTTTGTTTGAAAGGTGACTATATCGAGTATGTTCTTAGTTATGTTTGAAGAAAATCGGTTTCGCCGTTCTAAAGTTATGGGCGTTTTAGTTTCAATCGGGGTGTAATCGCAGGATATCGTGTCATGATTAACGTGTTCAATAGATTGGCGATCGAAGCGTGCAAACATAAATTATGTAGCATGAAATGAAAATATGTCGGGGGTTCTATAAATTTTTAAATTATACTTGTCTCTCTTCCATTATCTTTGTCTATATCGTTCTGCCAACCGTCAAGCTAACACTGAAGCCCTATTTTTTTTTTAATTCCTCACACTATCCATCCGTATTTTCTTTGGCTTTACAATATTCCTCATAACCGTATTAGATACCAGAAAATAAAACATTTTGTAAAGTAATCGTCGGCGGGTCCATACCATAATATTTCAAACATCTCACATTAAATAATATTGTCTGGCAGTCTGGCCTCATCTGGTTGATAGAATTATCACAGACATGCGAAGTGTGAATGGTTACGCAATAACATCTGTCGCCCGTCTGGCGTATGTGACGTCAGTTTAACTCGATTCAGAGTAATATTTCTCACAGATATATAAATTATTATAACCTAGATTCTGCCCTCAACTTAGACCGCATGGAAGTCAACTATACAATTAAATATGTATTCTATGGCACTCGGCAAGTCTAATATTTGCTTTTTAGGGTTCCGTACCCAAAGGGTAAAAACGGAACCTTATTACTAAGCCTCCACTGTCCGTCTGTCAGTCTGTCTGTCTGTCATGAACCGTGATAGCTAGACAGTTGAAATTTTCACATAGGATGTATTTATGTTGCCGCTATAACAAATACTAAAAACAGAATAATAGTACATTATGATACAAGTGTGTAATGTTGGTGATTAACGCTGAGGCGCCATTGAGACCCGAGCCGTCAGGCGAGGGTCTTAAGAGAGCCGAGGACGGTAATCATCAATACACACGTGTATCATACAACATTTTTCAACACACTTGTGAAGAAAATAATACTAAAAATCATTTCCAACAGTGAAAACGAGTTGTGAATTTTATTTCGCAATGGCGGGCAAAATTAACCAGTTTTCCTATGCGCGCGCATCTAACAATGGCGTCAAGTCATGGAGTTTTCTTTATTACAGACAAAAACAAAAGTTATATTTAAGTGAAAGTTTTATTTATTAAACACGTACAAGTTGAAATTATCTATTTAAATAGGAAGTTGCATGAAATTTGTTGCATTTGTACTATTGAGCACGACCTTTTTTGTATCGAAACTTTTTTAAGAACAAACCAACTCAACCAATAAATTTAAAAGTAAAACTCTTTATCTCACTTGTCAATAATAGTAATGAAAAAGTCACAGTTTGATAACAGGTGTCATTATGTGCCTAATTGCGGTGAAATTAGAGCCACTTTATGAGCAAGTGTGTTGAAAAATAAATATTTAAGGGGGGCTCCCATACAACAAACGTGTTTTTCTTGCCGTTTTTCGCGATAATGTTGCGGAACCTTTCGTGCGTGGAGTCTGACTCGCACTTGGCCGGTTTTTATAAACAAAAGATTATTTAAAAACTTATCTGTATTGCCAGAGTCTATCTAATTTGTGCGTTGCTTCTGGCGCAATAAATTATTTTTTTCGCTCATACAAACCAACACACCATTTTACTCTTTAAGAAGTTTAGATTGCTTCTCGAGCCTGGTGACAGACGGACAGACAGACAGACAGACCGATCGCGGGGTCTTAGTAATAGGATCCCGTTTTTACTCTTTAGGTACGGAACCCTAAAAATATATAACTATGCCAGATCGAAATAACAGAGGCTATATCGCGCATGTATTTTCTAAGAAAATTTCAAACGCAAATCGGTAGAACTGCATTGCATTGCGTCCATGTAAACGTATTTACTTTTTTACCTACTTATTGTTGTGATATAAATCCAATCGAGTCGAGCCATTAGAAGCCCTAGATAAGTGACATTATATTATCGAAAGCGTGGCGAAAGCGATTGGATAAAATATTCGTTAAATATATTTTTTAAATAAGCTTTTTTCGTATTCTTCACAGCAAATCCTTTCACTTGACACCTATATCATGGCAGTGCACAAAAAATAACTAGTCCGCCATCTTGGGCCGTCCGCCATCTTGGGCCGTCCGCCATATTGGATTTAGAATGACGTCACTTAGCTAATCATGCATTGTCATCCAAACTAAACATGTACGCAAAATTTCATCTTCATCGGTGGAGGATAACTGCTTTAAAATTCAGTTGCAAGATTTGACCCGAACACACTTACTTACATACATTGCAAGTTAAATAAAAGCTTGTAAAAATTTTAGAAATGTATGGGAGTGTCAAACGCTATGGAAATGTCACGTGATCAATCCCTTACATTTGGCATTTCGACCATCGTCATCGCTGACAGCCTCAGGAAGTTCGCTAACTCGACATAGACAGTTGAGAAAAAAGTAAAAAAAGTACTTACATCTTACTAATCTGCGAGTATTTAACAGTGAGTACTTTCTCCAATGCTAGGAGTACACTGGGCGGGAACTTCCTCCTCTTCACGGAGACTATGGCCCTCACCCACAGCAGCAGGTGTTCCAAGTGCCGGCTGTCTTCTAGTAGCCGCGCTATGGAGCTGAGGAGGCGGTCTGCGTAGTCATCGTCTAGGTTGGCTACTGTGAGGGTTACTGGGGGAGGAAATGAAGATGTTTAGTTTGAATTGCATGTTTATATAGAGATGCTGAAGGGTACAGTTGCAGAATGATAGGGTTGAGGATTTTTTAGGGTGTTTTTACAAATTAGAATGCCTTCTTACTTTCCATTCTACGAACTGTCGATGTAGCAATCATATTGATACGCGAGATTGGGCTAAAGAGTTGGTATGCTGAAAAATAAAATAGCAGTGATTGCTTTTGATACAGAATCATCCATTTTTTTTTAAGTATTTCTCTTTAGAAGGTTTTCACACACATCTTCTATAAATGTCTTGTGAATATGCACCGCTCTGAATCTCTCATACATTTTAGATTCGTTTCCTGTGTTTTAACGACATGTAAAGAAATTTATTGGAGCAGTGGTCGCCCAGTGGTAACGGCCGCGACTTACAAGTTGTAGGTCGTTGGTTCGAACCCAGGCAGACGCTTAACTTTTTGTAAATTATTTCATCACCACTGCTCTCAAAACGGTGAAGGAAAACATCATGAGAAAATCCACATGACTAAGAATCGAAAATTCGAAGACATGTGACATCCACCAACCCGCACTAGGCCTGCGTGGTGGACTACGACCCATTCCCTCTCACAGAGAGGAGGCCTGTGTCCTGTGTCCCAGCAGTGGGAACATTAAAAGGCTGATGATGATGAAGGAAATTTATTTGGGCAGTTGCGCGGTATCTTCTCGTCTAACATACCACAGTGTCTCAAGACAAAAGTCTAGGGCCAGTGTGTGTTGCCAGTGACAATCTACGGGATAGAGACGTGGTAGCTCACAATGGGCCTTAACACAAAGCTTAAAGTCACTCATACGGCAATGGAGAAGGCTATGTTCGGAGTTTCCTTGCGTGATCGAATCAGAAATGAAGAGATCCGCAAGAGAACCAGGGTTTACCGACATAGCCCGAAAAATTGCCAAACTTAAGCGGCAGTAGGCAGGGCACATTGCTCGCAGAACGGACGACCGATGGAGCAGAAAGGTTCTGGAGTGGCGACCGCGAACCGGAAGACGTTGCTTTGGAAGGCCTCCCACCAGGTGGAGCGATGACTTGGTGAAGGTTGCGGGGATCGGCTGGTTGCAAGACGCACGGGACAAATCAATGTGGGGACACTTGGGGAAGGTCTATGTCCAGTAGTGGACGTTTTTCGGCTGAAATGATGATGGTGATGAAATAAATGTATACTTACTGTCATTGGCCGGTACAGCCTCCACACACTGCTGTATGACAGTATGCTCGTTCAGTTGTATGGCTGCTACCAGAGCGGAGCCCCAAGCTTCTTCTGATAATAACTGCTTGACTGCATATGGTGTTGATCCGGCTTCCAGACGGTAGGGCCTGATAAAAAAACACATTGTTACAAATTGAAATGAAGGCAAGCATGCTCCATCGTTGACCACATCAGCGATTACCATCAGGAGAGATACTATTTATATTAATCAAACAAATTATTTCAAAAAATCAAAAGACCCAACTGCTTAAGAAGTGAACTAAAAAGACGTAAACAATATGGCGCCCAAAACCCGCCATTTTTCTGTTTGCCAATTTTTATGTAGCCAGTAATACTCGCAAAGTTATGACGAATCGATTGAAGTAAGAATCATCAAAATCGACCAACGCCACATAGGAACAAACATACATAGACGGATAAACACATTACCCTCCTTCGGCAGTCGGGTAAAAAGGACACAAAATCATCCTCTAATACAAAGTCGTAAAGTGCGTACTAAACAGGGTGTAACGATGTGATCATATTTTTAAAACTGCTCTTGCGCATGTAAATGAACAACTTTTTCCTAGGAAATAGTTGTATATCCCATACAAATTTAGGTTAGCTACCGACAACTTTCTATGGAAATTATGATCACACCTTCCCATTCTACCCTGTATGTATCTTCAAAAGCGCTCGAAGACATTTCGTAAGATATAACTGCTTGTAGAGTTTTCTTCAAAGTATCGGTAAATATTTAGTTTTAGTAGGTACCTGAAAGTGCCATCGATGCCTGCATTTTGACTATATATCAGTAGACCCTCAGTAGCGGCGACTGCGAAGCTGTCTCCGGTTGGAGAGAACCTCACGCAATGTACTCGCACCTAGAAAAAAAAGGAATATTATACTATAATAAATAAAACTTGGAGTTCATTCAATCTGCCTACCCTTTTCCTAACTATCTTGGGGTAAGCTTCCAGTCTAACCGGATTCAGCTGAGTACCAGAGTTTTACATGAAGCGACTGCATATCTGACCTCCACAACCCAGTAACTGGGTAACACGGTACCCCTTGGCTAGACTGGTGTCAGATCTCAAGCTTCTGACTTCTCGTAACGACTGTCAAAGATCTTCAAATGACAGCCGAGACCAACGGCTTAACGTGTGCACCGAGGCACGGAGGATGTTGTAATGGTCACCCATCCACGGACCGACCTCGTCAAGCGTTACTTAACCTTGAAGATCGACCCGTGCGGCTGTTATTATTTAGCCACAAGCTCCTCCATAAAACTTGAAGTTAATAAACTTAAAAAACACTTCACATCACGTTATTAACAGGAAAATTGCCCAAAACAAGGATGGATAAGCTGACGATGTTTTTTTTTCATTCTACATAATGGTCTTAATTGGATCCTTTGTCCAAATATGCGGCCTTATCTTCTGATCAAGAGAACCAAACTTGAATTGTTTTTTGAATATACTTGAAATATGTTTATTTCCATCAGTCTTTCAGCTGAAATGATTGCAATATTTATCAAATATTTTACAAAATATGTGTATATAAAGTTATTTTTATTTATTAATAACATCGTTTGACCACTATCTCACCTGATGGTAAGCGATGATGTAGTTAACGGTTAATTATAGGTTTCATTGTGAAACGGGGGTATATGACTTGTATACAACATGCGATCAGACTAATAAAAGATATGAATGATCATATAAACCTGTTACCATTAAGAGAAAGAACAAGTTACCTCCGGCTTCACCCTCCTGTCGGCCATATCCCCGTCCTTGACCCCCGGTAGCCGCACGTTGACGTCACCACCTTCTAAGTCTCCTCGTTCTTCGACCAGCGCCATGTTGCCGAACTCTGTCATCAGTCGACGGTTTATGAAGTCCTGAGAAAAAAAAAATTGTGAAAACGTATACTTAAGAATATTAAACATATTTACGAGCATAACTTGCATTGTTTGTTAGTGAGTTTGTTAAAGTTAAATCTAGCAAGCTGAATTAAAAACACGTCCTCTTAATCGTACAAATCTAGCAAGCTGAATTAAAAACACGTCCTCTTAATCGTACAAATCTAGCAAGCTGAATTAAAAACACGTCCTCTTAATCGTACAAATCTAGCAAGCTGAATTAAAAACACGTCCTCTTAATCGTACAAATCTAGCAAGCTGAATTAAAAACACGTCCTCTTAATCGTACAAAGTCGCAAAAAAATATTCTTGGTTTGCGACTTATAGGAATTTAAAGTTTGCTTAAAAAATGCTTTTTACCATTACTTTATTTTGAAATGGGTTTAGATCAAACGAACATAGAACCAAAACAAGTGTGTTATTTTCAAGGAAAACTATAATTGATCTCTGTTCATACAAAAATAATTTGGATTGGGCAAGATAGAATACGCATTTGCTCTTTATTATTTGTTTGACTTTTTAGGAAAAGTTTATTTTCTCAAACATGCTTGGCAATTTGTGTATTATTTTGACAACCTTCTTCCAGATAAATCGAAATTGCTGTACATGCGAGCAGCGGCCGGGAAATTTGTACGAAAATCCATATCCGTCGTGGTTTAGCGGCCAAATAAATCACATAGTAAACTAATATTTATCGTGTAATTAAAAAATGGAACTATCTTTTACTCCGAAACTTGGCAACACCAAGGAGGTAACTTATCAAAGGTTTTATTTTCATTTCGAACTGGCTTGCATGTAGAAAGCTGTTTATTGAAAAAAAAACAAATGAACACTTTCAACGCGGGAAAAATTGTTGTTCGTCATTGATTTTAAAATTATACAACAAAATGAGTTCTAGGTACTAATTAGTTTTAATTGCCGCGCATTATTTGAGAAAAGAACTATACAAGTTTTGGCCACAACTAGGCATTGAAGGATTTACATAATGTGTTACGCGTTCGTCCATCAATGCCTCTTTTGCTGGCCGCTGCAGTAATATACTATTTTGGCTTTGTGAAAGTTTAAGATACCAATCCGCTCAGCTGCATCCAGTTAAAATGGTTCCCTAAACAAACATTGTTGGAAAAAGATAGACAGATTAATTGAATTTAGACTGCCGGGTTTTTACAATTTACCCTTTCCTTGGGATCGCATCAAGGACGCTACGCTAAAATCATGCGCATCGAATTGAGAACCTTTATATTATTTTACTATGCTAAAAATGTCAAATATACTCACATTAACAGCGTCTAGAGACCTATTCTGCGTGATAACGAACTTCTTGATAAGAATCGATTCCTTCACACTGTACAGACAGACGTGTTTAGAGTTACCGCCGCCCAATATGCAGGAACCATCGGCTGAGTAGCAAATAGTTGTGAATGCTCTGGAACAAATATTTGGTATTATAGTCACCATTGTAAATTAACCTTACAAAGAGATTTGGGAAACCGTAGAAAAGCACGGTTGTCACTGACAAATAAATATCAACCTTGAGCTAGATAAAATAAAGTTTAAAATGACTAAACATTAAAGCGGGAAGAATGGCGCGTCTGAAGTTAAAGTTGGTTTTATTTTAAGGTAGGCAATGTTGTTGTTGCAATGCCACAACTGA
Source organism: Orthosia cruda (assembly GCA_964057195.1). Lineage (NCBI taxonomy): Eukaryota > Metazoa > Arthropoda > Insecta > Lepidoptera > Noctuidae > Orthosia > Orthosia cruda. The sequence goes on from OZ059838.1 coordinate 35,407,907, forward strand.
ATTGCCAGATTTTCAACAGCTTTGTGAGGATTCTGCTGCCAGCTTTGAGTGGGACACTACTACTGTAGCGACATCTATGCCACCATACACGAACACATACAACTTCTAGTTCCGACCACACCCATAAAGTCAGGACATACGGTGATGCGCCAGTACATGGTGGACATCCCACCCATACGTACTAAACGTTTTGGGAATAATTTCATTGTAATTACAGCTAAGGAGTGGAATTCCCTGCCGGAGTCTTTGATTCCTGATAGCTACAGCCAAGGCGTCTTTAAGTCAAGAGTGAATAATTTACTTTACAGCTAAGGAGTGGAATTCCCTGCCGGAGTCTTTGATTCCTGATAGCTACAGCCAAGGCGTCTTTAAGTCAAGAGTGAATAATTTACTTTACAGTTAAGGAGTGGAATTCCCTGCCGGAGTCTTTGAATCCTGATAGCTACAGCCAAGGCGTCTTTAAGTCAAGAGTGAATAATTTACTTTACAGCTAAGGAGTGGAATTCCCTGCCGGAGTCTTTGATTCCTGATAGCTACAGCCAAGGCGTCTTTAAGTCAAGAGTGAATAATTTACTTTACAGCTAAGGAGTGGAATTCCCTGCCGGAGTCTTTGAATCCTGATAGCTACAGCCAAGGCGTCTTTAAGTCAAGAGTGAATAATTTACTTTACAGCTAAGGAGTGGAATTCCCTGCCGGAGTCTTTGATTCCTGATAGCTACAGCCAAGGCGTCTTTAAGTCAAGAGTGAATAATTTACTTTACAGCTAAGGAGTGGAATTCCCTGCCGGAGTCTTTGATTCCTGATAGCTACAGCCAAGGCGTCTTTAAGACAAGAGTGAATAATTTACTTTACAGCTAAGGAGTGGAATTCCCTGCCGGAGTCTTTGATTCCTGATAGCTACAGCCAAGGCGTCTTTAAGTCAAGAGTGAATAATTTACTTTACAGCTAAGGAGTGGAATTCCCTGCCGGAGTCTTTGATTCCTGATAGCTACAGCCAAGGCGTCTTTAAGTCAAGAGTGAATAATTTACTTTACAGCTAAGGAGTGGAATTCCCTGCCGGAGTCTTTGATTCCTGATAGCTACAGCCAAGGCGTCTTTAAGTCAAGAGTGAATAATTTACTTTACAGCTAAGGAGTGGAATTCCCTGCCGGAGTCTTTGAATCCTGATAGCTACAGCCAAGGCGTCTTTAAGTCAAGAGTGAATAATTTACTTTACAGCTAAGGAGTGGAATTCCCTGCCGGAGTCTTTGAATCCTGATAGCTACAGCCAAGGCGTCTTTAAGTCAAGAGTGAATAATTTACTTTCAGGCAAGTGTGCTTCACCGTTGACCACATCATCGCTTACCATCAAGCACGTGGTTTTCACAAATTTGGTTCAAATAAATCTCACTAGATGGCGCGACATGCACCGAGTTGTTATTGAATTGTGTGTAAAATTAATATTTTCTGGAATTGAACATAAAAATAGTATGTTCTTGTTTAGTCAACTCTCCTAAGCACAAAATTATGGAATATTTGGCTCTTAATTCACATTTGAAAGATTTTTTGAACGGATAATCGGTTTTAAATGTCTGAGGCATTCCACTTTGACTTGTTAAATTTTTATTGTAACACATTTTGGTGCAATGAAACTTAAAAACGTGCAAAAAAAATACTATAAAACAAATTATCACTGCATTTAAAGAAAAAATATTCATGCACCGAGTAAACCCTTTTACTTGCAAGTCGCTGCTAACACCTATCTATCTATCGCCATGGAACGGAACCGAACGCGAACTTTGTACAAAAAATAATCGGTTTAATCAGACGAAAAACGCTAGTTACGTCGGCGCAGTTTCTTTGTATGGGATGAGGCATGTGTATGCTTGTATTATATTATCTGTCGTCAGGTGAAATAGTGGTCAAGCGCGAGCGTATCTATAATTAAAAAAACTTCATAATACTTATATCGAACCGGTCTGGCAAATCTTTGCTGACTGTATATTTTGTAAATATTTCACAAGCCACACTCACTTAGTCTTCAGCATCTTTTCAGGCGTGATAAGGTCGGTTTCAGCTCTGCCAGACCCGAGGTCGTTCCTGCCTTCAATGCTGCCGGTCTGATCACCAGTCGTCGTGTTGAAGAACGTTATGTTGCCGTCCAGTGATGATACTGCTATCTGAAGATGGTAGAAAAAACGGAAGATTTTAATTTCGGTTGTTTTATTACAAATATCACATGGACATGATTTACGCAAAACATAGAATAATTGTATAAAAGGCTTTTGCTAAGCAGTGAGGGTGGAGAAGACTGCTAATGTTCCATCAATAGTCAATATCGTGTGGTCCTTAAGGGGGCCGGCCGGCCACACATTATATTCATACGATACACGGATTGTACCGTTTTAATAAAAAAATAGAATTCAAAAAATCAAAAACCTGAAGTTCAAAGGTTTAGTGGGAAGTTAAAAAAAATCTGGACTAAATTTTGTAACAATAGCTGACTTTGGTGGTTTCTCATTCCTTTGTTTAACAATATTTTTAAAACTAAAAACACAGTATATATCTACTCAATGAGCTCCACTCGATAGGGTAGGTATTTTTTTTTTGTTTGTTCCCCCCTTTTCGTGTATGGGAGGGGGATCCATTTAAAAATATTTTTGTCTATTTGTGTGGCTTTGTGTCAACAGGATACTTATACTGATAAAAATTTCAAATTTGTAGCTTCAACCGTTTGGGCGTCAAACCTGACGGACAGACAGACGGACACGTAAAGCAATAGGGTCCCGTTTGGACACATAGAATAGAAAACATTTACTCGACATTGTGATTTTTGTTCCGACAACAAAAATCACAAAGTAACAGAGAAGAACAGTAAAAAAAGTCACTTCGGGTACGGAACCCTAAAAAGGAAAAAGCCGTGTATATAAGTAAGAAGTTCAACTCACCTCTTCCCCATCAGGTCTGAACGCAACTTGCAGAGCGTCCGACGTAAGTTGAACCGTCTCACAGTCGGCACTGCTCTCAATACAGTTCCATATCCGAATGGACTTGTCCCAACTGGCTGAAACAAGGCGAGAGCTGGCGAGTGTAGGACTGAAGGTGACGCAGGATACTGGCGCTTCGTGGCCTCCTAGTACCTGAGGAATTGGTGTTGTTCATTAGTAAGTTACCTGTTAAAAGAGCCTTTGTCTGATTTATTTTATCTAAAGAATAAGAGTACGGCAGTTTGACATTTTCTGTACAAAAGTTGCCAAACCGCATTATTAATTCCTGAGATGAAAACTCCAAAGATAAAAGTTACCCGAAGTTTGAAAGATCAACTCGAAGAGTACTTTTGTGGTAAGGAATGTTTAGCATGCATTGTGGTTTTTAGCCCCGCATTTTTTTTTTTTGCGTATTGAATCATAACTAACACGCACTGCGGATAAAATTCCTATCGACTTTTGTCTCTTTCTACCTGTTCGTAGAGCTCAAAATATTCGCACGAATTTAATCCACGCGGCGGTGCGGTGGATTCTGTGGCAAAACACGGCTTTCTTGCGGTATTATGTCCGCGAGATTTTTTTACCGCAATGCGTGCTGCTTCATACAATTCCATGTGACGCAGAATGTGCGGCAAAAAACGCACGAATAAAAACCGCAGTACGAGTTAAGCCTTAACATTCGTAAAGTTTTTTTATATATTTATCTCAAATAGAGAAGGGATTTGTGTGCTTTCCTAAGATGTCGAAATTAGAATGTTAACAAGCTGGCGTTTTGGACCAGAATCAGAGGAAAAAAAAAAAATGCTTCGATGTGTAAAATTGCTCACCTAAATTAAATTTGAACTCTTTAAAGTTTATTTCACCAAGCTCATGAAACCATGAACTAAGAATGAAACAATGAAGTCCGTGTTTATTCTCACGATGTTATTAAATATTTGCGTAAACTCAATCCTTCAGACTCCGCGCTGAATTCAGACTTCCCAAATCCGGCGCAGCTGTTCCAGGCTTTAAAATATTCTATCATAGAATACTTACATCCAAAAGCTTGCCAAACTTGATAGACCACAAGAAGATCTCGAAGACATCTTGTCCGCCCGCCGCACACAACTCACTGCTGGAGTCTAAGGCCACGCAGCTGAACTGGACCAGGCTCGGAGACGTTAGTGTGCGGAAGTTACGGTATCTGGAAACGGATGGAAAAGTTGTTTTTTACAAGCTTTTTTTTTTTGTAAGTGTGTTCGGGTCAAATCTTGCTGAAAACTGAACTGGATTTTGAAGGAGTTATTCACCGATTAAGATGAAATTTTGTATAAACATTTAGTTTGAATGACGATACATCGTTAGCTAAGTGACGTCATTCTTAATTCAATATGGCCGACGGCCCATGATAAAGAAAAAAGAAAGAAAGAAAAAATATTTATTTGAGACCCGCACAGGAGACATGAGAAATATGCATAAATTTAAACAATAATAAAAAATTAAAATAAAAACCCCGTGCGAGACCAAAAAGGCTCCTATCTCAGCATGTGCAGCGATATCCAAAAAAGAAAATAACGCCGCGCTGATATTCTGATAGGACCCACTGTTGATGCCACAGACACACTTACGGAAACGGAAAATACTTAAATAATATATAAATCACAAACAAAATAGAATAAACACGAAAAAAAAAATTAAAAAAAAAAAAAATGGCGGACTAGTTATTTTTTGTGCAATGCCATGATATGGATATCAAATGAAAGGGTTTGCTGTGAAGAATACAAACAAGCTTGTTTTAAAAAAAAAGACTAAATGTGTCTAGTTAATAAAATTATTCATAAAAATATTCATAATTTTATTTACAAGAAACAACAAAGACTCGAGGAAGATGTCTGATCAATCAAATAAATCTCAGGATTTTTTTCTCTTTAATATAGATCTTTATGCCTAGAATTTTCTATCATAAACTATCAGTCGGATTTGAAAAATTATCTTTGTATATGATAGCCACATTCATGAGGAAGGATATTTATTCCGCTAAAGTTCTTGGTTAGTCTTATATTGATAATTGTAAAGTAAGTCGGAAGAAAATGCACTATTGAACTGCTTAATCCGCGTGCTCTGTGGTAGTGGCTAATTATACGGAGGGCATCGACGGGCGGGTGGCCGAGTCTGCACTTAGTGATTTATTAACGTCGAAACCTATCTAAAATAAAAATAATAAAAATAAATCGGCCAACGCGTTTGGTCTCTAGAACGCCACATAGGAACAAACCATACATAAGACTGATAAACACATTACCCTTCTTTGGCAGTCGGGTAAAAAGGCGTGGTATGTACGTAAAATACAAACTCAAACTCACCTAGTTAAATCATAGCACCTAACCGTCCCATCAAGACTAGCCGACACGAAAAACTTCTTATTAGCACTAAAAGTGATACTCGTCACCGTGGACTTGTGTTCACTGAAGGTCACGAAACAGAAGCCATTAGTTGTGTTCCACACTTTGACCTTCCCGTCGTAACCTCCCGTGACGATGTACAGTCCGTCAGGAGAGTAAGCTAAGCAGGTCATGTCGAGAGAGTGACCTTGTTGCTTCATCACGTATTGTTCACCTGGGAATAGGAACTTTATGTTAGTGACGTAAAGTTTGTTATCGAATGAGCGGTGAGAGATTTAGATTTCATTTTATGCCATGGAAAATTGAGATTTATATCTAGGGTGTAAGGTACATATTTGAATGTTCACCAAGGAAAATGGCTGAAGGTGTTATGGTTTATAATATTAATAGCATTTTAAGTTTTGAGCTATTGAAAATTAAGCTTTATTTAATTAGCTAAAGATTGCTTTTGGAATAACTAAGTCCACTAAGAAGTATGTAAGGAACGTAGTAGGTGGCGTTCTGTAGTTGCCGCCATGGAAAAAAGGCGTGAGTTTATGCATGTAGGTGCACCATTTGTACAAGATTAAAGACAAAATATTGAGTTCAGGAAAACATATAGATGTGAACTTTAATATTATAACAATTAAGTTCATTTTTAAACAACTTAGATGACAATTTAAAAAATATTTCTATGTGATGTTAATTTGCTTGAAAATCAAGCAAATTAACATCACATAGAAATATTTTTATAAACATAGAGATGTTTTTACTTACTCTGCCACTCCCAAACCAACAATTGTCCGATATTGGGACAGCCGAACGCTATCCAGTCCCCAGGAGAAGATATAGCAATGCTGCTGATCCTGTGTTCTGATATGCTGAGCGTGTGGATGAGATTCACATCTGGCATCTCGTGTAGGAAGAACATGCCCGTGGAGAAACCTGCAAATGATAATTTGAATATGATTTTCAGTGAAAAAAACACGGTCACGGATCGTTTTGTTACCACAAACACATCTATTTTTAACCGATTTCCAAAAAGATTAGTCTGTTTTACTTCAAGGATAATTGATAAAATATTCGTAAAAAAATAACGTCAACTAAGGCGTTTAGGTTAATATTATTGCACGTGAAAGTATCCAAGGAAAATTGTTGAGGATAGAAAAATTAGCAGATTTTTTTTTGAGGATAAACATTGCAGGTGAACCTTTAGGTCGTTTACGCGCCGCACCCTATCTTTGTCCGAATCCGAGTTCCATCCGAATTGCAAATGTACTGATTTCAGACGGACGGAGTTCCGATACAGTGCGTAACCTCCCCTACAAGAAGTACTAGGCCTATTTCGGACCTAAATTTCTCGGATTCGGGATCCGTGTCCGTGATTTGAATTCCGAGTTCTATCCGAATTGAAAATGTTCCGAATTATGACGGATAGAGTTTATTTTTCGGTTTCCGCATCCTTGTCCTTGATTTAAGTTCCGAGACGGATATAGTTCGGATGTAATGCGTAAGCTCCCCTACAAGAAGTACTACGCTACTTCGAAACCGAAATTTCTTGGACACTGTCGACTTGCGTATCGACTCACCTGGCGGGTAGTGAAGTGAATCAAATGTTCTACAATGTACGTAATGGGCCGCACTGCGCGCTTGGTGCCTTCGTGAGTAGCCTAGCGTGTATCAATGCGTATTGCGTACGTAGCCTTAGCAAAATTTGCTAAGGCTATTTACCCTCGTAAAAAGAGACCCTGGTTCAAAGGGCTAATAAATTTAATAATAACAATTTGCACCACCCTCAATTAATATTTTTTTAACCTTCCAGCGGTCTCGCGACCTTGAATCTACCGCACTCGATACATTCTTTTTCATTAACCGACTTCAAAAAAAGGAGGAGGTTCTCAATTCGTCGGAATCTTTTTTTTTTTATGTATGTTCCCCGATTTTAATATAGAAATTTCTTGTCACAAATATTTCTCATTTCTAGTAGCTTGTAATTCGTTCTTACAGTTTTTGCACGTTTTTACAGTTTCATTGTACCAAAATGTGTTAATTTAAAACGGCGCCATCTATTGGAATCAATTTTAAATGATCCGTTCAAATAATCTTTGAAATGTGAATTAAGAGTCCAATATTCCCTAATTGTGTGCTTAGCAGAGTTGATTAAACAAGAACACACAATTTTTATGACCAATTCTAGAAAATTTAATTTTACACACAATTCAATAACAAATCGGTGCATATCGCGCCATCTAGTGACACTTATTTGAACTAAAATTTTCTTTGTTAGCGCTGAGACCCCTTGATAATAGAAAATATTTTTTGCTTAATCTATGCTCTCAATCTCTAAAAACTTTCATAGCTCCTTCAGGTTACGTGCGACCGCTGCCCTTTCAAATAAGCGCGTGTTTTAATTACATGTATTGACTGCATTGTTACATACCTGTAACCAACATCTTGGTATCCCTATGATACTGTGCAGCCGTCAGCTTGACCTTATGATGTGCCTTGCGTAAGTCGTCGCCGATGTAATGTCTGCCTAATTTTTTGTATAGCAACCGCTTATTGTCTTCAGTTTCCTTTTTAATTTCCTTTTCAGTGGGATCTGGTTCATTGTCACTTTCCTGGAATTTAATTTTTTTTATTACCGGCATCAAAAAAAAGAGGTTTTCAATTCGACACTTATGTAAGTAATATTGTTGGAACTGCAAAATATTTTCATAACTGTATGTGTGTTTGTCCAAGCATTTCCCCGAACCTTCTTATCGGATAGTGATCATTCTTGTTGTGTTGCATTAAGTATCTCTCAACTTAGGGCATAGTGCAAGTTTCATCAAAATCGGTTCAGCAGTTTTCAAGATATGGAACATACAACCAAAATCCTTAGCGACAAATAGCACGATTGTGTAAATTAAGTTATTATGGGTGTTACCCATTACCATTTACACTGTTCCCTAAGTTGGACAGGTTGGTTTGTTAAGTCAAACATACATACATACAAACAAACATCAATCCTTTAGATACATTAGTATTTTTTTTTTAATACCTTTTTTTTTTTATTATTTGTGATGGGTTTGCTCTTGACTCTAGTCTAAGTCATAGGTGACAGAGACAGAGTCGACGATGGAGTGAGCTTACCCAGAAGAAGCCTGTTTACTCTAACTTTGAAAAGATTCGGGTTGAATGCGTTTGGAAACACAGACGCAGGTAGTGAGTACCATTCATTCGCTGTGCGCATTATGAAGGATGTTTGGAAGCGCTTGGTGCGAATTGGTGGAATGGCAATAAGGTAAGGATGGTAACTTGCAGTACGTCTAGATGTCGGATGGTAGAAGGGGGCTGGTGGGATGAGGTCGTGGAGTTCTTGAGCACACTCACCGGAATACAGTCTGTAGAAGACCGACAAGCAGGCAACCTTGCGGCGATGAGCCAAGCTGTGAAGCTTGGTATCCACCAGTATCACTTGCCCCTCCCTAGGAATTTCTTCCTATATCGTGGGTACGTTTACAAACATATAAACTCACACACACAACACCCAAAGCCGGTCAAGTATCTGTAGGTCAAACAAATATTTGTTCCGTGCGGGAATCGAAACCGCGACACGCAGCGCAGCAGTCAATCGCTCAACCACTGCGCCAACCGTGCGCCCGTATATAGACCCTTTAGACTTTCAATCCTTCTATTGAGTCTACGATTACTCTACCTGATCTGAGGATTGAGCAAAGGACTCCTCATTCAGTAGCGATTACGGCCACAGAAATGAGACAGTTATGATTTTTTACATTTTTGTATTGAAGTTTACAACATTAATACTTACATATTCCTTATCCTTCTCAATAACAGCTTTCTCATCAACCTCATCCTCACTCTCTTCATCCTTCACCAACTTACGTTTCTTGCGATGAGATATCTGGACATCGGACACCACCAGATCATCCATATCGATGTTAGCCTCCCAAAGGCAAACCTGACCGTTCCTACTGACAGTTATCAAGTCCAAACTCTTCTTCTCGAAGAAAACTCCCACAATTTTATCTGTATGACCACTGAGAGAATACATGCTTAGGTTGTCTAAGTAGTCTATGGTATAGATTTTAGTGGTAGTGTCTTTGGATCCGACTGCCAGCAGTTTGGAGCAAGGAGACCAGTCTAAGCAAGTCACTTCGTCTCTAGCTTTCTTGAAGACTCGTTTCATGACAAACGAACGGAATTCGCCGGTGAATGTGCATGGTGCTGTCATTATGAATACTGGAATAGAATGAGAACAAGAATTAAACTTCATGAATTTAATGGCCATTTTGAAAGGAAAGTAAAAAAACAACTAAACTAATTGCGTGAAGTAAAAGTTTTTGCTTTGCATCCAATTACAAAAATTCTTACACTTTTAAAAAGCTACACTATTTCTGACTGCAATAGAAAACTATTTATACTGGAAAACCCGTTCCTATGGGTCAGGACATTTTTGCACTGCAGTGCAAAATCAGTTGCTCTTTGTAAATAAAACATGGTTACTCAGCACACCCAGTTTAACTGGAAGCCGAGACTGATATTGTTGGGAAAAACCTAAGCAGACGGCGAGAAAGCCGACGACTAACAAAACACGATTTTTTCCGAGGGACATTAAGAAAATAGTTGTACTGTACTTTCCTTTAGAAATTACATTTAGATGACACCTAGTGTATCTAACTAAAATAGTTGTACTGTACTTAACTAAAATAGTTATTCTGTACTTTCCTTTAGAAATTATAGTTAGATGACACCTAGTGTATCTAACTACAAGAAATAGTAAACAAAATTATGTTATAAATAACCTAAGAAAACCATCATATTACTTGTATTTAATTTATTTTATAATCTCAGACTGCAATTTACAGTCCATATCTTGTTAGTAACTTTCAACTAGTGTTAGAAATATATCTCAAAACATATAAACAATTACTACTACTAATTTTGTTAAATTGGACGAGAATTAAATCGTAAAAAACGTAATTGTAAATCAAAATGACTAAAATAAAAAGAATTAAAATGTACAAAAACATATTTATTAGTGACAAAAATAATAAAATAATACCTATGTCATCACAGCAAGCGGCAAAGTATTTGCCGTCCGGACTAAACTTGACGGCATTCACTTGTTGCTTGAACTTGTACTTGTGTATTACTGTGCATGTCAGTAAGCTGATCATCTGGGCTTCTCCCTCTGGAAAATAAAGAACAGTGTGTTAGTTACAAATTAAGGAAAATAATGAATATTTATTTATTTGACACAGATCATTATTTATTATTTTCAGCCTGTTCTGTCGCACTACAGGGCAAAGGGCCCCCTTTTCTTCCTTCCATTCCTCCCAGTTTTGGGAAATTGTGGAATGATCCTGTCAATAGACCTAGACCGGCACACAATATAAAAACAGAATAACAAATTATTTAAACAAAAATCCCACAGATATAAAATAATTAACTGAAAAGAGAAAAACAAGTACTAGGTATAATTTATACATTAAATATTATGAGGTGCTCCCAGAGCGGTGACAAACAACATTTTTCTAATTTTTTTGTATCCCCTACTGCAGTAGTTTCAACAGCATAAAAATAAAAAATCAAAAAACTGATTGTGCAGCTTACTATGAAATATTTTATTTCAATTTACAAATCAACTAGTTTTTTTGCTGTTGAAACTAAAAACAACTATGATTTAAATCAATGTCTACATACTTTCATTGACCGCCAACAAAGTTGATCCATTGGGTGACACATCTATTGCTGTGTAGTTGTAGTAGCTCTCAAAAGACAGGGTGTTGCTTTTGTTTCTAAAAGAAAATAAAAATTTGACTATTATTCTTGTTTGTGATAGGCAAAGTTCATTTACCTATAGTTCAGGGCAGTAAGTAACATAGAGTTGAGAGACCAGGACTAAAAAATATTTATTTTGTAAACTAGGTAGTATTATTAATAAAACTAGCTATGCCCGCGGCTTCGCTCTCGTCTACCTACTACCTACCCTACTTACCTACCAACCTACGCCTTACCTACCTACCCATCCTACACCTTATCTACCCTACCTACCTACCCTACTTATCCAACCTACGCCTTACCTACCCTACCTACCTACCTTATTACCCAACCTACGCCTTACCTACCCTACCTACCTACCCTACTTACCCAACCTACGCCTTACCTACCTGCACAGAATATTATTTAATCTAGGGAGAAGAATATCGACTTCATACAAAAAAAAACCGGCTAAGTGCAAGTCGGACACGCGCACGAAGGTTTACATACCATTATCGCAAAAAAACGGCAAATAAAATACGTTTTTTGTATGGGAGCCCCACTTAAAGATTTATTTTGTTCTGTTTTTAGTATTTTTTGTTATAGTGGCAACAGAAATACATCATCTGTAAAAATTTCAACGAGTCTTAGTAATAGGGTCCCGTTTTTACCCTTTGGGTATGGAACCATAAAAAAGTAAAAACAGTTTTGCTGCGCGCCATCTAGTAGCACTCCATAACACTACACCGAAACGAAAACATAAAAAAATACCTATCCATAGCTGGGATTCGAACCCGGAACCTTGGGTGTAGTAGGCCACCGTGCTTATCATTAGTCTATTCTGACGGGCAGTAGAGGTGGCAAAATTACGAACCACATTGTACAAACGTCAACGTCATCATTGACATCATAAAACTTATTTTTTTTGTCTTATGCATTATTTCCCCAATTATAATTTTTAATCTAGCCACACCTGAAATAGCCCTTGAAGGTATTTTGTTGATTCGAAGTTTAGAGTTGACACCCCCTGCCTATCTGCCTACCCTAATTAACTTGCTACCTACCCTTCCTAAATCCTATCCCTTGAAAGTATGTAGTTGATTCGACAATACATACTATGTCTAAGTAGTCTGTGATTCGACTTATAAAGTTGACACCCCCTGCCTACCTGCCTATTCTAATTGACTTGCTACCTACCCTTCCTACCTACCAATTTTTTTCAAGAGTCATTCTGCTGCAGAGAATATTATCACCACCATTCAGAAAATGACCTCAAATGCACAACACCATCTATCAAATACGGAATTCAACTGCCTGAGTATCTGAATTGTGTGTCAGAGTTCAGAGACATGGCGTGTGTTGTGATATTTTACTTCTTGAACACTTTAAATTCATCTAACTTTTGATAGAGTGAAACGATTGCGATGAAACAAAAACTAAGTAAAACTTCAAGTCACGCATAATTTTTATGTATAGAAGTTATCTACATTGGTTTCGTGCATTTTACGTGATGCATGCACAAATAAACAGACAAAAATTTCAAAAATGCTGGAAATAGGTTCTGTTGGTTAACACCCTGGCTATTTTTATTTTTATATTTTCAATGTACGAGAACGACTTTTCTACAGATTTATTATAATTATGTATTGATGTATTGATTATTATCCTCAAAATTGTACTTACTGTTTCAAGTTATATACAGTTATTTTGTTGCCTACAGGGCTTATGACACAGTTTCCATCGCCTGTGAACAAGATATCGCCTCTCCGATAAATTGTGCCCAGTAAATTTTGGAACTGAAACATTCAAAAAGGTTATGTTTAAAAACAACAAAATGTTATTTATACAGTTTTGAAAGCATACATTTAAGAAAAAACATTTAAAAATAAAAATACACATTACACCGGTCCATTACTGTCCCACAGCTGGGCAAAGGCCTAATCTCATAAAAAAAACTGCACGAGCATTAATCACCACGCTCGCATAAGGCGGGTTAGCGATTTCAAACCTTTCTCACTTTAACTGTTAGTCGAGATTGCCTTACGATTTATTCATTAAAATTTATTAGTTTTTATCGTAACAGCTATGTTGAACAGAAAGGTCTAGGTCTCTATTTAAAATATTGTAAACAAACTACAAAGACCATAACAAATGTAAAACTTAAAAATTCAATATTTTACCTTGTAATGGAACTTCATTCTGAAGAATTGGCACTAATTTCACAAATATCAGTTCAAATTATTACTTCTTTTACACATACTTTTTCCCTTATCTTTCAAAATATATTTACGCAAACAAAATCAAAACTTTGAAAACACATGGGCAGCCCGGCAGCGAGCAACGTGAAGTTTTGACATTGACAGAAAACTGCTACAGACGATACAATCTATTCGACTTCGACATGACACCACAGACTATGTAGTACTTATGCTGTCACAAAGAATAGATCTATAGCATAAAAGCGCGAAAGCGTTAACGCATGTACCACAAGAGAAAAAGGGACAACATATGCTACAAATCACGTGATATGATATACTGCAGTCGTTAGTTTGGATACTTTATGTGATATTTCGTGTTTATTGGTAGAATTTCAAAACGAATGCAACATTTGGCTTGGACGTGTATTCAAAAATTTTGAAGAGGAACTTTTTCGAAAATAAATGATACCTCATGCGAAGAACGTAGTTTCTTCTAATAAATATAAAATAATTAAAAAATGTTTATTTAATGTTTTTAAAAGGTAATCTCTGAAAGTACTGATCCAATTTATCCGATTCGTAATTTTTACGCGACTGTTGTTCGAGCTTATGTATGTATGTATGTACGTCCATTTCTATAGCACGCTCTACAGCCTAAATGACTTGACGGAATTTGACATAAGAGGTGTCGTTGGAAGTAACAAAGGCTAATTTGTTTTAAATAAAAAAAGGAGCTGATAATTTTATTTTGAAGTTAATATGGGTATCAAATGAAAGCTTTTAAATAGGCCATTCCAAATATATATATATATTGTAACACTTTTATGTTCCTATTTTGGCACAAATTCAAGTAAGCGTAACTTTGATAGCAAAATAAATAATCTTTTCCCACATAACTTATTTGGAAAACTCTTTCATTACTAAAAATTAAAAAGTCAGAAATAAAACAAATGATTATAAAAACAAAAAAACCGACTGCTACAAATTAATTAGCTGAACAGAGAAAAACAAGTACAAACAAAAATTATAAGAAAACCGATTAAAACTTGGTTTGTCACCGCTGGCACCTAATAATCACATAATATTTATAGTATAAATTATATCTAGTACTGTTTTTTCTCTTTTCAGTTAATACATTTTTAGCAGTCAGGTTTTTTGTTTGTATAATAATTTGTTTTTCCTCTGAGCAATCGCTGAGGTTCCTGTAAAATTGGTCATGAATGGGAATTCTACTAAACGTTTCCGTACTCTGAGGGTAAAATGCTTTGTAACGTAGAATGTGCACGGTGTACGACAGGTGTTAGTCAGATAATTTGGCCAATTAAGACGACGACTAACGCTAACGACCTTGAGGGAACAAAACGCCGCGCGACTCAAAATTCTGTAGATTTTTTGTACTTTCCTTATTATTCTATGACTTTAAAAAAAAGCCTCAAATCAAAATGAAGATATTTAAATTGTCTTTGAGATGGTGTCGATTTCATTAAAATATGCCCAGCGTTAGTCGTCGCCTTAATTAAGCACCCGAACGTAGCTCGGCCTTGAATTGCAGTTTAAGACGACGACAGTCACCAACGACCTTGAGCTTGAGGGAACAAAACGCGCACTCGTTTCACACCCGCGCGACCTAAAATTTAGTAGATTTTTGTACTTTCCTCATTATTATATGACTTAAAAAAAAAGCCTCTGATCAAAATGTAGATAATTAAAATGGCTTTGAGATGGTGACAATTTCAATAAAATACGCCCGACGATTGTTGCGATTGTCGCGTTTTTGTCCATTTTAGACATAACTTTATGTCTAATATTTATAAAATATTATTATATCTATCATTTTTACTAGGGAATGAGCTGAGTTATCTCGTATCAACTCATTATAAGAATAAGCAAAGTTTGAGGAAAGTGAGACGTCATCTTGACATATCGACGGCAAAAAGTTTAAAGAGTTCATGTTTGGCCCCAAGTTATGCTACATGAACTCCAGTCAATGCCGCAGTCATAAGAGAGAGGCAACAAGTGCAAAGGTGATACGGCACGCGATGCAAGATGGAAGGTGGAACATTGTTTTTTTTACAAACAATGATCGATCTTCTAGCTCTTCACGAGCTGATTAATTGAAATCTGTACCTATAGTCTTTTCTGCAACCTAAGCGGATTAGATTCGAAGTCTATTTAGAGATTTTTAAATTACCCCTCACAACCAATTTAATGTAAACAAAGTCACATACTTATATAGGTATATTTTTCTTTCCTGAACTACATAGGTAAGCACAGGATCGGTCAACGTGGCTAAATTTGTGCGAGGCCTTTGTTCAGCAACACTGCTAAACATAGGACTTTTAAAGTACTTACCTATGTAGTTCATCATCATCATCATTTCAGCAGAAAGACGTACTTTAAAAGTTACTTTAACAGTGAAGTATCTTTTAAAATAAACCTACCGTTGTTACTTTCACCCACTCGGGAGAAGGAGTGAGTTACATGTATTTGTATGTATATCAGCTGTTTTAGTTAGAAGCTTCAAATAGCCTGTATAGGTAGTTATTGGTAATTTAGTATTTTAAACTATGTAAATATATATTTGTATTAAAAAAAGTAAAATGTGTAACGTCGTCGGTTCATCACTTTTATTTTCTTATATTCTTTTTTTAAATGTATAAACATATTACTAAATGGTAGATTTAAAAACATGGTAACATTATAACTTAATCAATACAGAATAATTACAATTTTCAAGTTAATATTTTTCCTTGGAGCAATATTAATTAATATAACAATCTTGTATGATTATTGATAACATAATTTTTAAATAAAATATTTTGCTATTAAGCTGTACACAAAAGAAATTTTATTTATTAAAAGTATTGAAACAATCAAACAGTACATGCGCACAAGAAAAGTGCTGGCCAGCGATCCACATCAATGCTCGACGTCATAACGCAGCTAAATCTTTAGCTCAGGATTGGCTGCGCATTTCGGAAGTGACGTATCAAAACCAATCAGAACTTAGGTCATATCGAGCACTGCCTTGAACATCAATCGTCATATGACCCATTCTATCGAGTTTGCAAAGCTTGGGCCATATTTGTCTGTGCTAAAGTAGTTCCGTGGAGTGAGTGTGTGCAGATAGTCATCACAGTTTTTGGGACCTGTAAATACTCCCTCAATAAACCTTCAAAATGTCGACAGCAACCGAAAACCCAATCTATGGACCCTTCTTTGGAGTTATGGGGGCGGCGTCTGCTATCATCTTTAGCGGTATGTATTTTGTGGTCCATTATCCTATAAATGGCTGTCTTGAATTTTATCGATCTACCTAAATGGGTTACAGGAGTTAGTGTGAAAATGTCTATGATAAACATTTTATATGATCATGCTCTACTAAATCAGTTCGAATCTGGTTATTTTAGGAGCACTAATTATAGTAGTAGCCGCACCTTGTGCTTTACGTTATCCCTACATAAATATATAGATATGCATAACGGAATTAGCCAATTTGATTATAATTTAGGTATTTTGCGGGAAAAGGGGTGGTTTTCGGGGCGTTGTTTTCATTCGGAAACTAAAATGTGAATCATTTGTCATGTGATTGAATGGTGGCACTTTCGGTTGGTAGCACTGTTCAAGTGGCTGCATCGGCAACAAAAAGAGTTTGTAATTGTAATTTGTAGACATAATGACAACTCTGGTGTCAACTACCTAGAATGTCAATGTGTTTCTTAGCATGTTTAGGAAAATTTTCATTCAAGGGCAATTCCCATCCCTTTTGATTAAAATATGCATGGAATCAGTAATGAGGAATTCCCCATTCCACTATTAGCATTCAATAACTTGAATCATGCTTGTGTGTGACATACTTTGCATTGTTTAGTATGTCTAGTGTATTTTCAGTTACTTTCTTAGTTTTAACATCAAGCTCTTATAACAGTCAAACAGGCTAGCACTTATCTACAGGAAAAATCTAGCATTACAAGGAAACTAATGAAAAATCTATGGTACTGATCATCACATCACATGACCAACTTAACAATCATGTGATAGTCAGCTGTTCATTCATGTTATAACTTTACTACAACTACTATTACTTATTCTCACTTAAGTATCTTCCAATTAGAGCCTTCTCAACAATGATTCCAATTATGCAAAACAACCATAAACTAAATAATTTGACTTTATCACATGACCACTCAAGTATATTGAAGTACTGCTAAAGAGATTCTCTGATAAGTACTCAAGTTCCAATCAGTACCATTATAATTATATAGCAGTAACAATGGAAAACTGAATGGTAATACTAGATCAGCATTTATTATTAATTCTAGAATTCTAGAATGATTGAGTCACATGATCGGGTGTACTTAGTATTAAGTAAGGTTATGTCATGTGAATGTAACTGCTTATAACTTGTATCAAAAAGGTTCTATTACATTATTCTATCTTATCTATGTTCTTGTACTTGAATACCTCCTAATTAGAAATGGTATCCTGGTACATTATTAGGGAACATAGGATAAAAGTACAAAATGGTTATAATTGACTTCCAGGATTAATGCTAGCTGTGTTACTACTACAATGATACAATATTAGTATTTTTCCATAGAACCCTTAAAAATCATGTGATGTCACAGGATTTTCCATTGTCATTTTTTGCCTCAAGTACCTACCAGATTCCCTATGACTCATTGCTCTCATGCATGATTCTTCCAACAAAAGCAATATATGCTAAAGCCTGTATCTTCCCGTTCAATATAAGGGGTGTGGCTATTCAATCAATATAGTGCAACTATGAATGAAACTAAAAGGTCAATGCCCACTTAGGGGTGAACAAACCCTCAATGATTATATGTATCATCTTTTTATAATTATAATTTATCTTTCTCTTAACAAATTGAGCATTACCAAACAATGAGATTAAATTTTCCTTCTACCCTCACCCGAAAAGATAATTTCAAATCTCTTGAATGAAAATCAATGTCTACTTGTCTTCGAAAAGTTTTAAATGTTAGATTTTACCTACCTTGATCTCTTTACTCGATACCTTTTAACCATAAACTTGTCATACTAAACATTTCAACTTATATGATTTCAGCGCTGGGAGCTGCCTATGGAACTGCCAAGTCAGGCACCGGTATTGCCGCCATGTCGGTGATGCGGCCTGAGCTCATCATGAAATCCATCATTCCCGTTGTCATGGCGGGTATCATTGCCATCTACGGTCTGGTAGTGGCTGTCCTGATTGCGGGATCCCTGGAGCAACCATCAAACAACTACACCCTTTACAAGTAAGTTTACATTGTTGAACCTCTTGAATGCTTTGGTCAAACATAATCTCTTCATAGTAGTGATTGAGAGTAGAACATGGATTGCATGTGCGAGGTGATCGGCACAAGAATAGAGGCTCCTATGCTCAGCTGTGGGCCAAGTCAGGCTGTTCATGATAGGTATATACAATTCATGCCTTTTTCCCATGGGTAACGTCAGAAACTGCAGAACGTCGCCCCTGCTACAATCCGTCTATTGATGATGATAAGTTATTTCACTTCTGACAAATCTTATAATAACAAGAAAGAATTGAACTTTCTAGAATGTCACAGTTTTCTTACTTATTGCATGAACATGGAATAATATTAGTCTGATTGGAAACCTTGTTCTTATGCATCAAGTGTTAGAAGTTTTTCAAACATTTACACCTAAAATAGCTATTTGTCATACCTATTTGATAGTTTGAGCTGAATTTATTTCTTAGTACCTTATTGAAATTGATATTTAGTGAATTCATAATATACTGAAATTGTACACACACCTTGAAAGTATATTGTATTGCTGATGTTATACTGAAAAAGAAGGCTTATGGGATGGAAAGAACAGGTAGTTAATTGTATTGCATTGCAGTGTATTGTTTCAAATGATGACATAAGTACTTCTATAATATTAAAAGTTATGTTTTAAGTACAAACATGGGCAGGATTTAAAATGAACTTCTTTCAAGTAGCCCTCACTTTAGTAATCTTATTTACTTGTCTTATCAATGATTTGAAGTCGGTTAGTGCAGCATAAAAATCTGTTTTAACTGTCATTAGTGTATTTACAATACCTAGACTAAAAATACTTTCATTCTTCTAGTTTTTTTATCACTGTCGCTTTTTATATCTGTGTCCCAATTACGCATCATTGGTTCGCAAGTTTCCTGTTAGCTAGACTTGAACAAGGTTGCATAAGCAAGGCTATTCATCGCAAAGTATTGTTATGCAATTTGTTAGTATAATTATTTTTATGTTTAACTGTGACAGCGCAGGATATTGAACCTATACGAAGCAAGTTCCCATAACGCTAAATCAATAAAAGATACTTAGCAATGAAGGAAGGGTTTGCAGAAGGGATTTTCTGTCTGGTTAAGATAATTTGGTCCTTGTTCTCCTTATGCTGGCTGTACACTCCAGTGCTAGAGCCCGAGGAAACGCTGTACATTGATTTTTTAAACAAAATACTTCATGATTGAACTCAGTACTGAGAGCAATGTACATCATACCCGCGGGAGACACAGCTGGCATTAGACTTGGCAGCCATGAATGAGTGATTGTTATACAAGTCAATCACTACAGAAACATAACTGAATATTGCATAAATACTGTCATAACAAAATATTACGTCTAGAGTTTATTGGTCGATATCTGTACCCTAGTTTTTGGTATTACATATCTTGGCGCCAAGCCAGGATTTTCTTCCCGACAATATAATTCTAGCTCTTAAGACTATGTCCTCAATGGGAGAATAGATGGCATCCTTGTCTGGTATTTGCCAGCCACAATGTCTAGTCCTAGTTTCTATAAGTACTTTTCTATTGATCTATAGTGTTCTTACAACTTCAGTGTAGATATTTACATTGAATGTTTTTTATTCAAATAACAGTGTATTCTTGTACCTTACAGTTGAATAAACAAAGTAACGTTCAGAAAAATATATTAACTTTCTTGTTCATGCATTCGAAAATGATTAGGTTTAGACTTTTTTTTCATTCAGTAGTCTCTTATAATTTGGATTTCCATACCAACATTACGAAATTCGCCGGTAAAATGACTAGATAAGAAGCGATCGATCAAATTGATAAGACAAAAATATGTATATCAGTATCACTTAGATGAAGATTGCGCAATCTATTAACCGGATTTTTTTACGAGTATTCAATTCACGACGAGATTAGCAATATAGTAATTTTCCAAGCATCCAAGCTCTAGTATTAATCTTCCTGACAGGAATCCCGTATTCATTACCTACTGACCTACTTCGAAGGAATGACGCCATCACAATTCAGCTTAGCCTACATAAAGCTTTCGAGTATTACTTTGATTCCAACAATCCATAATACTACATACTACTTTCCCATGTTCAGTGTAGCTTTGGCTTGTTAATGATAGGAATGATTGAGAATAATTACACCCATGGTGGCTACGCACGAGTGACATTTTTCATTTCATAATTGCCGTCGACTTTAATAATCGTGCGAGCATGTTTCATGCTATTGACCTCGAGACTAGTTTTTTTGATGTAATGACTTGTCACATTGTAGAAATTATATGGTTTTTAAATGTCCCAACATATTTCTAGTAGATTTTTCGTAATAGTCATCTTATTAACAGATAGTTAATGAATTTGCCAATATTATTCAAATTTGGTTTTAATAGACCTCTGCATCATTTCTCTTGAATGAAAATAAACGCAGTACAGTATTTGTTACACAATTGTACTAATGGAATCTGTTTGTGCCTTTTCAGAGGGTTCATCCACCTGGGAGCTGGTCTCGCTGTAGGTTTCTCTGGTCTTGCGGCTGGTTTCGCCATAGGTATCGTCGGTGATGCTGGTGTACGTGGTACCGCGCAACAGCCCAGGCTATTCGTCGGCATGATCCTTATCCTCATTTTCGCCGAAGTATTGGGATTGTACGGTCTCATCGTCGCCATCTACCTTTACACGAAACAGTAAACGCATTAAGCACACTCTTACTCCCGTCGCCCGTGCTCCGAGTTTCTATGCCACAGAATCTGCTCAGTCACTCAGTCGCGCACAGGGAAGTCGTCGCCGGTAGCGAAACAACCCGCATAGGGCCTCGGAGCACCTCAATACATCTTGTATAGTACTTGTTGGTTCTTGACGTTAATCATTTATATGTTTTCGCATATCTCCGGCCCGGTGCAGCCTTGATGCTGCGGCCGCACCGCGCCTAGAGACGCGAATTGTATAAATAATTTTTCTATTTCAATTTTATAAATGTAACGATCACTATTTTCGAATCCCAATCATGGTTTTACAATTTAAATGCTACCGTGCGATGACGGCGTAATTTATGTCTTAATTTATTACCGCATTTTATTTTGATTTCGGTGACAGGAGATGTTTTTGTTTCACCTATCGACATATCAGAAGTTTATTTGCGCGTTTACACCCCCTCGCGAACGTATCTTCGTATCGTACCATCCGACGATATCACTTTTAGATTATTTTAGCGTTAAGGCGAAACTAATGTACAGTTAGAGTAGAAATTTAAGTCCAAACAAGTTATCTTAATAATTTATGAAACATTTAAACCCCAGGGTACTGTGTACCGATGTCTATCGCTGAGAATGTTAAGGTAAAACCTGGCTTAAGTACCATGCTGCATAGCTTTCAGTGTTATAGTGGATGTATGTATCCTTATCGTACTGTAATGGGCCTCTAATGTTATCCTCTTTCGAGTGGCTATTGATAAATTCAAAAGCGAGTCACAAACATTGTATTGCCAGGAATCAGTAAATAAACATGGTTTGTACATTCCATATTATTTTGTTTCTACTTGATTATACTGTGTGTTTTATTTTCCTTTTCGGTCATCATGCGAGCAATATAAAAAAAAGTATTCGGAAGGCGGATGCTTTCATGACATTATATAGCAACAATCGCATTCAAATGATAACTATATAATATTAAATATTTAAATAGTATTATTACATTTCTGACGACTTATAATGTGAAAAAAATATTTCAAAATATATTTATTCTGTATACCTCATAGTCGAAATGATGTTTGAATGATTATAAATTGGTAAGTAAAATACATCTAGGTAAAATTGTATTTTATTTTAGGTTTCATGTTAGAGAATGTTATAATCTTTGGTGTTATTGAATGAATTGTGTTAATAAAATATTTTGAAAACCACTAATATAAATTATGAATCAATTGTTTCACTCTTGCCCATTCTCTTTTGTTTTGAGATGCAGTTATCCTTGGGCCGATAATATAATGCTGCTTTAAAATCAATCTTTAATTTTCTTCTCGGATTCAGTGCCAGTATGAAATACAACGAAATCAGACTCAATTCATACTGAAAGAGATTTTGTGAATCTTATTACCAGTATAGATGATGCATTCCGGACTGACAGATGTTTTGTTAATCTATTCAAAGTAAATTACATACGTCTACACACCACCGCACAAAATACTTAACAATACTGGTTAACTGGTCCATATCAATTAGAATTACCACTACCACACAACTTTTATAACAACGTACCAAAATTAATAGCTGATTGGTCGCAGCTCGTAAGTATTCAATGGGGTCGTGAGTAGGTACACACACGTCCGTTTCGATGGCGCGGTCACGGCGTTTTTTTTTTTAAAAACTGCCAAGATTATGTAAAAATTTGTAAAACTTGATTCCCAAAACCATAAATTTGTCAAAGTTATGGTTAAAAAGTTTTAAGGGTTTAAACGTGGCCGTGCCATTGAAACGCGGCAAACCGCGCGGCCACGGAGATCTTTAAAACTAAGCGTTGCAGAGACCTGAAATTTTGGCAGATAGCAGATTGAATTTGTAAAAAAATTGTAAAAATATAGAAAAAAATCCTAGGTTTTATATTTTAGGAGCTGTAAGACTGGCACACCTCATCCGCACCATTGAAACGGTGAAAACACGTTATCGTCGATATCTCTCTGAAAAAGCATCTCAGCGGTCTGAAGTTTTATGTAAATCCTTGATTTGAATTTGTCAAAATATGTAAAAATACACAAAAAAATCCTAGGTTTATATTTTAGGAGCTGTAAGACTAAGGGTCGATTTATACTAGCGCAGAGTCGAAGCGTCAAATTTTTTACAACTAAAGCGAAGCGGCACGAATGCGCGCGTATTCGCCAGAATACGCGCGCACTCTCACGTGTAGTAATGGGCATCAACAGCAGAGCTATTGAATCACTTGCCAGTTGACTGTGTTCGTAGTCGCAGCGGAAAAATGTCGAATATCTTAATTTCAGTTTAGCAGATAATTAGTGTATGACGTCGTGTAATTGTGTATGGTAACTACAAATTTGTGTATCCAACCATTGGGGAGCTAATCAATAAAAACGGTTTCCGCTGGAACTACGTCATCCCAGCGGAACGTTTTTTTTCCTATGCACGTAGAAGAAAAAAAAAACATCCAATAATTAGTTTGTAACGAGAGGTAAATGTGTATGCTTGATAGACATGAGCAAAATGTATCACTAAAAAGAAAAGATTGATATGTATCTTTCGATCACTGGGATATGTATCACTCTTCTGTATCTTTATATCTTTATGTATCAGTAGCTCACGGTCGCGCGAACGACACCCAGCGCATTGCGCTGCGCTGCTCACTCACTCAGTGTGGCTCGTTTCAGTAGTCAAACTATTCAATAAATCAGTAAGAGCTATAGATAAGTACCTACAGCTGTTTATATTTTGCTTAGTCGTTACATTAGGTAGATATTTTTCTGATTTATCCCGACCGGGGCCGAGATAGGTATATTTTGACCAACATATCTGTGAAATGGACGTTTTTGGAACTTACATTTTGAATGGGACATAAGATCGGTTTTTGGTTATTTCTGGTGAAATGGTGACAAACAGCGCCACTCATAATTGCACAGTTATGTTGGTCGAACAGTTTAATCAAAATAATAATTTTTTTATGCGGTTACGACACAGATAGAAAAAGACGCCGTGAGTGAATGAGTTGTAAAGATACACTGATACAGTGATACATTCGGAACTGAACGGATATAAAGAGTGATTGATGGAAATGGAAT
Organism: Orthosia cruda; assembly: GCA_964057195.1. NCBI lineage: Eukaryota > Metazoa > Arthropoda > Insecta > Lepidoptera > Noctuidae > Orthosia > Orthosia cruda. The sequence goes on from OZ059838.1 coordinate 35,432,271, forward strand.
GATTCATATCTTTTATATCTATCACTCCTGACTTACCCATCTCTAATGCTTGAATGAAATTTGTGTGACATAAAACTGCGGCAATAATCAAGTTTCCGCTGCGCTGACGTTTGGCAATTTGATGGAAATCATATGAAACGGCTTAGTGCAGAGTTGATTTTTTTTACGCACGTTGCTTTGAATTTGTGTGTAATGATTGTTAAAACAGAATTTGAAAAAAACTTACCGTTCATAAGATATACACGTAAAAGTAAAATAAGGTTTTTAGGTCCAAGAACTTAAAATAGGAACACTAGAGCATAACTTATAACTTTAATTTGTATCTTTTAAGGGACTACAATGCCTTGCCAAGTTTCATTTATGTGGTCTTAGTAATTAATGAGCAATGGCATAATTTACTACGGCTTGAGTACTATATTGTATGACATCCGATTGCAGGACTTTTTAATGGAAAAGCAAAATATAACTTATTCCGATGATTAGTGTATTAATGCAACTATTCACATCTAAAATTTCAGCTCAATACACTCAATAATTAAAGAGATATAATAAAAATACCAGAACAACCGCAATACATGGATAAACCGACCAAGTTTGAATGGCTACAAAAAAGCGGCCGTGCAGTATAAAGAGCTAACGTTCCAAAATTTCCAGTATAGCTCGTTATTGTGTTTAATAGTTTCGTACAGGCACCTGTACACAATAGTTTAGCAGAAAATAAAACAACTGCATTAACTTTGTATTCTTAAAAGTATTTATTAGTTAATGTTAATATAATACTTTAAAAAAAACAATATTATTAACAAAGTAGGTAATAATAACAGAGATAGGTCTGCAGAGCAGCTTTGTGGTGAGCTGCTGGGCAGTGGCGGCCCCACGGACCAGATCTCCTGGGAGAAGTCTTGTCAGTTGACCCTCATCTCCCGCTTGCCTTTATAGGTCGGTCGGAAAGAACACTGACGGGGAACAAAGCTCCCATCTCTCGTTTGCCTTAATTGGTTGGCTTGAATGAAGATTCGCAAGAGCAAAAGTGCTCGGTGGGAAGAAGTATAATCTTACTGGATGATGCTGGTAGGGATCTTTACCGGATTTCCGGGATTGGACTGATAACCTTGGTATACCTCTCCACTCCTCAAGCACCTCCAGATATGTTTTCCCCCATGGCGCTACGTCACTCAAGTACTAAATAGACCCTTGTCCATTAATTGAGTGTGCAAGTCACCCCCTGCCATTTTATAGCCGTGTAATTCAACAGTGGTCAGTCAGGGGCTAATAGTCATTCTATAGTTTTAGGCAATCGATCCACTAAACCTGCCAAACCCATAGCCCAATATCTTTGTCACCATATTAACAATAGTCCTGCACCAACCGGGGATTGTCCTTGGGTGTTCTTACGTAGTGCATCTACGAATAATCATCGGTTGGTGTCACATATCATGATACATAGTTAACAGGGCCTTTGCGAGTTAGCTTCGGCCCCTGGCACGCCTTTCAAAGGTCCGGGACCCCAGTGTCCCGAGATTGTTAATAACATTGATATAATGAATCAGTTTTTTTTATTATATATAAATAAAAAATATATTACCTACTGAAGCCCATATAGGTTGTAAATCTTAAGTTCTACTATGTAAATTTTAGGGAGTTGGTTGTGACTGATAAACAAAAAAGAACAGGAAGCGCGTGCTAAGAAAATACCTACCTACAGTAATAACTTTTTGTTATATAAGTACTGGCAAATAAATGCATTTGTTACAGATGCAAATAATTTTGAAAGTTTAAGAAAAAAACTTTGTTACATAAAAATACAACCGACTTACTAATAAAACCACTAAAAAGTGAAAAATTACTTCAATTTCGGCAGTCGGTGTTTCTGTTTTGTTTCTTCGTTTTTTGACACCGACTTCCGAAATTGAAGTTATTATTCACTTTGTACTGTTTTTATTTGAAAGCCAATTGTATTTTTATGGTAAATAATTTAATGAGCAAGTTCTATAGTAAGGTACCCACAATGCCCAAAGTTATGCCGGAATAGATTCCCCGAATAAATGACGATGAGAAACCCGAAATGAGAGTGTGCCATGCAATGCAATTGCAGCAATCCCGAGAGATTTACTGTTGTTTATTGTGTTCTGTTATATATCTCCGAAGTTCTTTATCAGATCTTCACCAAATTTAAATGGGACCAATTCGGGAACCTACTCTTTCAAACAAAAATAATCTTCAAAATCAGTCCACAATTGACTGAGAAATCAGTACATACATATACTGCCAACCATAGAACCTCCTCCTTTTTGGAAAGTCGGTTAAAAATCAAGTGACCTACTATTTTTATCACGAAAATTATTTTTTTATTTATTTATTCAGGACCTCCAACGAAAGATGTACACAAAAAACACAATGAATCGTCAATATGAAGTAATGACAAGTGCACTCCAAAATTATAAAAAAAATAGCAACTATACGAGTTTTAGTTAATTGTTCAAAACTTGTGTGCACAGCTGTACCAGTCGAATAATGGTACAACACTGGAAATTGTAGAACGTTAGCTCTTTATACTGCACGACCGCTTTTTTGTAGCCATTCAAACTTGGTCGGTTTATCCATGTATTGCGGTTGTTCTGGTATTTTTATTATATCTCTTTAATTATTTAGTGTATTGAGCTGAAATTTTAGATGTGAATAGTTGCATTAATGAACTAATCATCGGAATAAGTTATATTTTGCTTTTCCATTAAAAAGTCCTGCAATCGGATGTCATACAATATAGTACTCAAGCCGTAGTAAATTATGCCATTGCTCATTAATTACTGAGACCACATAATTGAAACTTGGCAAGGCATTGTAGTCCCTTAAAAGATACAAATTAAAGTTATAAGTTATGCTCTAGTGTTCCTATTTTAAGTTCTTGGACCTAAAAACCTTATTTTACTTTTACGTGTATATCTTCTGAACGGTATGTTTTTTTTCAAATTCTGTGTTTACAATCATTACACACAAATTCAAAGCAACGTGCGTAAAAAAATTCAACTCTTATAAGCCGTTTTATATGATTTTCATCAAATTGCCAAACGTCAGCGCAGCGGCAACTTGATTATTGCCTTAGTTTTATGTCACACAAATTTCATTCAAGCACACACATTTACCTCTCGTTACACACTAATTATTGGATGCCTTTTTTTTCTTCTACGTGCATAGTTAAAAAAAAGTTCCGCTGGGATGACGTAGTTCCAGCGGAAACAGTTTTTATTGATTCGCTCTCCAATGGTTGGATACACAAATTTGTAGTTACCATACACAATTACACGACGTCATACACTAATTATCTGCTAAACTGAAATTACGATATTCGACATTTTTCCGCTGCGACTACGAACACCAGTTGACTCTCGTAGCTAAAACGTGTGTAAAATGGTTGACATTGATTTTGCTATGATATTACTTATATCTGAAGTTGAAGAAGAATAAAACTAAGAAAGAAGAAAAAGAAAGCGGAATTATAGTGTTCACAACTTGTGGAAGAAAAGAGACGTATTTGTGGTGAATTTACTACTTTTTGCGTTGATTTATATCGATAGATACCCGAGTTTTTTTTAAGACTATTATAAAATGGACTACGATCAATTTACAAACTTAGTCAATATTTTGAGACCACACATTGAGAAACAAGAAACAAATTTAACGATACCCATTTCCGTTGAAGAGATCAGTCTGCTTAAGGTGAGTTTTATGCTTTCTTACGATTGTAGCAGTTTATTAACTTACACGCAAGGTGTTAAACACTTCTTGGTTGTTCAACATAAATATCAATATTTTCATGCCTTAGATAGAATAGCATAATTAAACAAGCTTGTATTTCAAGACTCTTTATTTAAAAATTTGAAATAATTATTCACCATGTGAAATCACAGTTATTAAGGTCATTAATCATTATTATCAGTCATTATAAGTAAATTCTTCGAAATCGTCAAACTTCAATTGCCGCTGTTGCTGTGTTCTCGAAATAGGTTGTGGTAGGTATGTAAGGCGATGGTGGAGCAGATGATGTTGTGTTGAATATAGTGCCGTAATTTGTATGGTTGGGTGGCGTGGTTGAAGTAGGTGGTGGACTGAGGAATAAATTTGCTGCTGTTGTGTTCCATAGCAGTTAGTTATAGATGATGTAGTATCGCTACTTTCCTCGGAGGCAAGTTTTACTTCTGCGTCAGTAACTTTAATTCAGCTTGAATTCGTATAGGCATCTTTTTTACTGATTTACTCATAGATAGAAAAAACGCATCTAATGGATCTTCTTCCTTTCCTTTGGCCTCGACATATTGTCTGAATAATTTCTGCGATAGAGGTAGTGTTTTATTTCTGGTAGTATGATTTGATAATGCCGAATCAGAGCGTGAACTTTCCCCGACGTCAGATGTTTGTGACTCTATAATTGAGATGTCTTCAGTGTCCACGTCTAAACTATTATCAGAAAAATCAAGGTTTGATGTCTGTGATCTGTCCTGAAGGTGTGGCTCTAAAAATTCTAACTCCTCAAATTTAATTGGTTTTTCAGTTTTTCGCGCAGAACCGCTTTTATATTGTCTCAATCTTAGAGCCTTTTTGTGTAACAGTCACGAAGTTTCTTCCATTGTTTCTGACATTCGGCCACTAGAAAAAAAAACCAGCTTCATTAATTTGTTACAGATTTCTAACTACTGCTATCAGTTTCAAAGCACTGGCTCATACTTTTCGAATGGGCTATGCTACAGTTTGGAAGATTGTACACGAAATTTGTGCCGCAATTTGGAAATATTTACGACCCATTGTTATGCCAAAACCAACGACAGAGTCATGGGTTAAAAGAGAGGAAGATTTTAGAAGATTATGGAATTACCCTAATTGTATAGGAGCGATTGACGGCAAACATGTCAATATGAGGGCACCCTGCAACAGCGGAAGTCTCTACTACAATTATAAAAAGTTTTTCAGCACTGTCTTGTTAGCTATTACTGACGCTAAATATAAATTCATTGTAGTAGATGTTGGTGCATTTGGGCGTAACAACAATAGCGGCATATTAAGCAGTTCCAAATTTGGACAACTATTACAAAATAATACGCTTGGTATACCGCCTAATAAATGCTTGCCAGGTACGACAATACCAGTTCCTCATGTTTTTGTTGGGGACGAAGCATTCCCTCTGTGTGAACACATTATGAGACCTTATCCTGGAAGTCAGGTATTAAACGATAGCGAGAAGAAAATCTTTAATTATCGTTTAAGTCGAGCAAGGCGTCTAGTGGAAAGTTCATTCGGAATATTACAACAGAAATGTGAAGTTTTTCAAAAACTTATAAGAATGCAACCAAAGTTTTTAGATACGCTGATTCTTGCATGCACGTGCCTGCATAATTACACTTTGGAAGATTTTGGGTCTGAAGACGTTGCCCTGTCTTATAAAAACATTTTACAAAATTATTCATTTGACAGCCAAGACATGGACATAACCGGTAATCAAAACGTGGACGCGATGAATATCAGAGAGAACTTCAAAACTTATTTCATTTCTGAACATGGGGCAGTACCATGGCAAAATGAAATGTTATCACGATGTTAAGCAAGAGATAATTGTCAAAAAGTTTTTTTTGGCGCCACCCCGCGCCGCACCACAACGGCAACATCGCACGACAGCGATACTTGCTTTACTTACCAGTTAATTTCATTTCCCCGCTAACTTTTTCCCAAGCATTATTTTTGGAATGTTTGTCACTATAATTTTTAGCTTTTGGATTAAAGCATTCATATTTTTCCTTTGTCGCCCGTGTTACTACCAATCTTACTACCAGTAGTAATACCGTTACTTTCGATTACCCTTCCTACTACTCCAGTATTGAGTTGTAAGAAGGGAAATATTAATAAGCCCGTGTTACTACCGTAAATACCTAATTAAAAAAAAAAAATCCTAAACTAATTTATTTTTCTTTATATCTTGAACATAAAACAATTTACTTCTAAAATAAAAAAAGGAAAATCAGCGCAATTTCTCGAGGGCGTAGCCTACTGAGATTTCTGCGTTTAATAACTGCATCTGAATATGTCTGATATTGTCGTCGTTTACAATATCGCGACTTCTCCTTTTCTTAAATTGCTGAGCAATAATTTTGACAAGGCTGTGATCACTTATAGCATTAAGAAGGCGCAATAATGTCTTATTGTTCTTATTTATGATTGTATTTATCTTGGCGTGATAGCCATTCTTCGGCAGTCGGGTAAAAAATAGACCCCCTGTCAATAGAATATGACGCAGAATGTCCGATTCGCAAAATGTGTTACATTTACTTGTAGATAATGATACGATTTATTTTATTATTATAGATTCGATATTGTATCGTTTTGCAATGTACCTATAGTGTATTTTCATTTAAATCACGATCTGACTATGTTTTTCATTAAGGGTAGCGATGTAGTGCGAAACACACAACACGTATGCAAGCCTGACTTTAAGAAGAATAAAATTGCTGTTTCGGTATCATAATTGAGAAATAAAGTTGTTACAAGTGATAAACCAATACCAAAACTATATAATGAAAAATTAAAAAGATTCATTCATAAAGAGGGTAATAACACAGCTCGGAACTATCCACATTTAACTAACATACAACATTCTCTTTACGAAACTCGCAATAAGTCTTTATCGGTTACCAAAACCGTTTTTACGAACTTAGAAGATGTGCAAATACCTGAAAAGTTTCATTACATCGTTCTCGCTGATTACTTATATGAAGGAGACTGTATGCTCCTGTTTTGTATCCCAGAAGCACGACAAATATTACACTCCATAACTGAATTTTTTGTAGACGCAACCTTTAAAGCATGTCCGCCACCATTTAAAGAACTTGTGAGCATACACGGTGAATACGGAAGTTCAGCAGAAACGACCTAGTTCCCGTTATATTTGCTCTATTAAGCAACAAGTCACAGTCAACCTATGAAACTATGTACGATATTATAAAGTCGCAGCTACCACAATTCAGACCAAACTTATTTCACTGTGACTTTGAGATTGCGAACATCAACGCTCTGATAATAATGTTTGGAGATATTAAAATAGTGGGCTGCTATTATCACTGGCATCGTTGCCTGTGGAGAAAAGCAGAATCTTTATTGGGAAAATCCACATGCAGAGCAGAAAATCTCATTGTTTCATTGTGCTCTGCATTACCACTTTTACCGAGAGAAATGCTCGAGGAAGGTTGGGCTTATATAAAAACAGAAAGTGAGCATCTTTCTGTTGAAAAATTTATAAAATACGTACAACACACATGGATTAAAAATAAATATTTGGATTTGCTCAGTGTTTTCGGTATGAGACACAGAACAAATAATGTTCTTGAGGGCTATCACGCCAAGTTAAATAAAATCATAAATAAGAACACTACGACGTTATTGCGCCTTCTTAATGCTAAAAGTGATGACAGCCTTGTCAAAATTATTGCTCAGTAATTTAAGAAAAGGAGAAGTCGCGATATTGTAAAGGTGGAAACAGATTATTGAAACCCCACCCGACGCCACGCCACCCGACGCCTTCTGACGCATTGAAGTACTAATCAAACCCATACATTTAGTATGGTCAGAGACACATCGTCAACACGCCATGCGATCACACGCATTCCCACGTGTCAACACGCAGTCGGTTTGCAGTGTGTCTCTAGTTAACACCCGATCCCACGCGTCAGTCAGTCGAGTGGTGCCAACAAAGGGTAATTTACCCTAATTTAGAGTAAAGTTTCATCAGCACGGTCATTTTTAGGGTACAAAATCGATGAGGGTAATTTTTATGTTTATGCTATAATAGAAATTAGTAACTTATTTGAGTCAAATTTGCAATGATATGGACTTAAGTTTAAATATTTCCCTTGAACCCGCAATTTCTTAAAACTTATTTTTCGATACGCCTATCATAGTTTCAATGAAGTAGTCAAGTACTTGGTATCGTACAAATCCCAAAAAAAACTGTTTTTTTATGGTTTCTATTATTGTTATAGTAAAACTGGTCTGTAATTATATTATAGATTATAATGTCTCGTCTTATGTATAATCTTGCATGAAATGTATCAAATATATATAGAACGGAGAGGGAAAGCAAATTAATAAAAAATTGTAATTTTTTCATATAACTTAAAATCAAGACATGTTTCCAAATCTTTTTACAGTCCGTTCAACCGATTTTGGGTTCTATCCTGTAAACATAAGGATGACATAAAAAGCATAAACCTGTTACCAAAACCAACTGTTTACTGCAGCTATCATTTGTCGTATCACAAACGCAATAGAAGTTAAAATCGGTTGAATGAGCTGTAAAATGGGCTAATTTAAACGTCTAATGTTATCGCAAATGGAGTATAGGGTACATTGAGATCAGACTTGGGATAAAACAAAAACGAGACCTGGCAATACTGGCTATGACATTAGCGAACGTGTTGTAGCATCATGTGGGGTGTTGTATATGTGCACGGTGCGCGTCGGGTGTCGACACGTCGGGTGGCGTGGGGTCGCGTGGGGTTTCAATAATCTGTTTCCACCTTAAACGACGACAATATCAGACATATTCAGATGCAGTTGTTAAACGCAGAAATCTCAGTAGGCTACGCCCTCGAGAAATTGCGCTGATTTTCCTTTTTTTATTTTAGAAGTAAATTGTTTTATGTTCAAGATATAAAGAAAAATAAATTAGTTTAGGAATAAAATAAGTTTTTTTTAAGTAGGTATTTACGGTAGTAACACGGGCTTTTTAATATTTCCCTTCTTACAACTCAATACTGGAGTAGTAGGAAGGGTAATCGAAAGTAACGGTATTACTACTGGTAGTAAGATTGGTAGTAACACGGGCGACAAAGGATATTTTTGCACCAGGTAAATTAATTTTTCGTCCGAGTCCATTGTGATTAACACCGACGCAGGCCAATTTCCGACTGATGACGCGTTGGTTCGCTAGTGGGCGCGTGGATACACGAGAATGCGCGCGTCTTTTTAAAATCTACGAAGTAATGTGTGCGTTACGCTGTGGAGTTAAGGTTGAATTTGTTATGTTCACGTTTTGGATAGACGCTTCGATGCGCTTCGACTCTGCGCTAGTATAAATCGACCCTAAAACCCCATGGCCGCGCCATTGAAACGGTGAAAAACACGTTATCGCCGATATCTCACTGAAAAAGCATCGCAGAGGTCTGAAGTTTTTTGTAAAACCTAGATTTGAATTTGTCAAAATATGTAAAAATACACAAAAAATACCTAGGTTTATATTTCAGGAGCTGTAAGACCAAAACCCTATGGCCGCGCCATTGAAACGGTGAAAAACACGTTTCAATGGCGCGGCCATGGGGTTTTGGTCTTACCAGCTCTTAAAATATAAACCTAGGATTTTTTTGTGTATTTTTAATTTTTTTTTATAAATTCAATCTGTTATCTGCCAAAATTTCAGGTCTTTGCAACGCTTAGTTTTAAAGATCTCCGTGGCCGCGCGTTTCAATGGCGCGGCCACGTTCAAACCCTTAAAACTTTTTAACCATAACTTTGACAAATTTATGGTTTTGGGAATCAAGTTTTACAAATTTTTTAATAATCTTAGCGTTTTTTTTTTTAAAAACTTAAAAAAAAAAAACGCCGTGGCCGCGCCATCGAAACGGACACGGTACAGGGTACTAACTACTTTAGGGAGGTAGTACAGATGTCCGTGACTACCACTGGACCCCGATGCTAATCGCTTCCATATTTGGTAAATAATTAGTACTCTAATAACAAAATTGGTACCCTAGTGGTTTTTATAATCACTTTGAAGGTGGTTCTGCGGCAGTCACGCTCCATTTAGCAGAACTACAATGAGCGCCGAAAAAGGTCTTTGTTCCCACTAGTACCACCGGTGGTACTAGTATTTATTAAAAACATTATGCACAAGTACAACAGACATAATACCTCAGGCATTTTGTACCAGTCGACCTTAGGGTGGTGCAGAGATAAAATAAGGCAGGTGCAACTAAATGATAGGATAAATTGAGAAAAAACATAAATAAAAAGAATATATACTTAGGTGCATACATACAAAAACAATGTTATTAGAGAAAGGGGCATACTCTTGATCTGGCTTTCTCCAACTTGCCACTTGAAATAACTGAGTGTATATCACCCCTTGTGAAGACTGACCTACCTCATCCAGTAATTACTATTGAAATATCTGACCTTGCAGTTTCTCCGCTCCGTGAGTTGTCCACTTCTAGACATAATTACCGCAAAGCGGACTTCAGCCTGTTGAATACTTATTTTTCTGAATTTGATTGGGACTCAGTTTTACACAATAAAACAATAAATGCTGCTGTGGATACATTCTATGAAATAATTCAAACAGGAATTGATAAATACGTATCTTTTAATCGAAGGTCAGGATCACATAAATATCCTGTCTGGTATAGCAATTCTTTAATTAAAATTATTAAAGAAAAAAGTAAGGCACACTCGCGATGGAAACGAATTCGCATTATTACGAGATAGACAGCGGCAAGTTCACGAGATTTGTTATAATAAACACGTGCAGAAAATGGAAGGCAGTTTAAAAAAAGAACCAAAAAAGTTTTGGACCTACATAAAAAATATGCGTGGAGGCTCCAATTATCCAAAAATGTTATCTCACAATAACGTCAATTATTCAGAGGGTCGGGAAATTTGTGAGGCTTTCAATGACTTCTTCCATGACGTATTTGGTGAGACCTCTGACAATAGCCTCGCCAATTCTTTGATAGCGGACGAAAAGGATCACTGTCCTGACATAATTTCTAACTTACAATTCACTTCGTCAGCTGTGGAGAGGACGTTGTGTGCCTTAAGCGTTGATAAGGGTCCTGGATGCGACGGTGTGCCCCCAATATTTTGGAAGAACTGTGCAAAATCTTTGGCACCTCCAATTAGTACTATTTTCAATATTTCTTTAAAAGAAGGCACCTTCCCAAATGAATGGAAAAAAGCTTTCATTGTTCCAATTCATAAAAAGGGTTCGCGGACAGTGATAAGAAATTATAGGGGTATTTCTATACTAAATACAATTTGTAAAGTATTTGAAAAACTGGTATACAACGCTATCTATCCATATATCATCAGAGGAATCTCTTGCAATCAGCACGGTTTTTTGAGGAAACGCTCGACTGTCTTTAACTTAGCCAGTTTCTCAAACTTTGTTCTTGAGAATACAGATGGCGGAGGGCAGGTTGACGTGATCTACACGGATTTTGAAAAAGCTTTTGATCGTGTGGATCACGTCATCTTACTCAGTAAGCTGTACAGACTGGGTATACGTGGGGATCTTCGACGATGGGTGCAGTCTTATTTATTTAAACGCTCAAGCTGTCGTACTAGTAGGTTACCGTTCCAACTTTATTAAAATCCCTAGCGGTGTACCACAGGGATCTCATTTAGGACCTCTTTTTTACAACGCCTATCTATTTGACATCGCTGATTCTTTTGAACACTCTGATCACTTAATGTACGCTGATGACAAAAAAATATTTTATAAAATAAGAACACCCGATGATTGTAAGGCCCTTTAAGAGGATCTTAATAACTTAAATAATTATTACACAAAAAACAAAATCACTGTAAACGTTGCAAAGTGTCAATGTATTAGTTACACACGTAAGAGGAACCCGATGGTTTACTCAACCCTATAATTTTAATGGAATTGTCATAAATAAAGTCCAAATGTTTAGGGATTTGGGAGTTATGTTTGACAGTAAATTAATGTTCTCAGATCACATAGACCTCATTAGCACAAAAGCTTATAAGAACCTAGGATTTGTTCTTAGGTCATGTAAGTTATTTAAAAACATTGGGGCTCTTAAATCTGTTTATTTTGCATATGTGCGCAGCGTTTTAGAGTATGCGTGCCCAATTTGGTCCCCACAATACATAATCTATAAGAACCAAATAGAAAAGATTCAGAAAAGATTTATTAACCATCTTAACTATCGCCTTCGTAAACCTCCAATGTCTTACGAGGATAGCTGTCGAACATATGGTCTGCTAACACTCGAAAAAAGGCGTAAAGTGATGGACATGTCTCTGCTCCATGACATACTCAATGGACGCCTTGATTGCCCGGATTTGGTCGCACAGATAACTTTCAACACTCCCCTACGGCGCACTCGTCACACGCCAATGTTTCACGTTCCTCGGCACTCCACTAACTATGCCAAGAACCGTGTACTGACTCGCATTGCTCGAATTTATAACTCGGAATTCTCAGAAGTTGATATATTTAACTGTAATAAGCTTACATTCAAGAAAAGAATAGTAAAGGCTATATAAGGAGACTAGTGACAGTCAACCGATCTTCTATCTTCTCCTGTCTCCTGTTATTCAACCTTTTTTGTTTGTTTTAACCATTTCAAAATTGTGATTTAACTTAACCTTATGTAAATTGGGATTGTATTTTGATTGTATTGCATCTTTTAATTTAAATTTGTGGCATTAGTTTGTTCGCATGTATTATACATTTACCCCAGTTACACAGGGAAACCTATAATTGGCCATACAAATTGTAAAACGCACATTTTGTAAAATATTTTTAAGTATCGCTGTTGGTTACCTAAATAAATAAATAAAAAATAGAAACCGAAACTTACGTATAGTAATCTGTGCCGAAACCAACAAATCAATTCTGTGATGATTCTGCAAACTTCTTGCGAATGTGCTCACGTGCCTTAAATAAATCAATTCTGTGATGATTCTGCAAACTTCTTGCGAATGTGCTCACGTGCCTTAAATTTGAAAGAGAACCGACTGGTTGACATCCTGATATTCTGAGAGAGCGCATTCCACAAAGAGAGATAGCCTGGACAAAGAAGGACGAGTAGATAAACCCAGAGCGGTAAGAGGGACATTGTAGAAGACGATTATAGGGAGGAGCAAAGATTTTTACTGTGAGCAGAGCAAAGGAATTGAACATGAGAAGTCTGATAAGAAAGAGATGTGGGTTAAGCAAGAAAACAGGGTAGTCAAGGTCCTCAGCGCTCTACGCTGACGAATGGGTAACCATTTTAAAAGTGATCGAGGAGTGGATACATGATCATACTATCGGAGGTTGAAGAGAAATCGAATGCAGTTATTTAGAAGGCGGTCAAGTTTATTGAGTAGATCTGCATTCAGGTCATAGTAGCACACATCACCATAGTCAATAATGGGAAAGATTAGGGACTGTACAAGCATGGCCTTTATGTGAGCTGTGAGAAGATTTTTTAGCCGATACAGTGAACGCAACGTTCCGGTGACCTTTTGTCTGACACTCATTACCTGTTTGCGCCAGTCAAGTCAAGTGTCGACGAGGAGCAGACCAAACGGAATTGGTACGTTGTCGAAGATTATGGGTGGAACAGTTAAGCTATCGAGCTTTCTCAAGCTATGAGGGTTCCCAAGTATGATAGCCTGACATTTTGCAGGGTTAACCGCCACATCGAATTGGTCCGACCAGCCTTTAATCATAATTAAATCCTGGCCCTCCTCCCTTTAGCCGCTTGATCGCTTCCAATAAGTTGTCAAGACCCGCCTGACAGTAGAGCTGTAAATCGTCAGCGTAGAGATGATAGGCACACTGAAGCTCGGTGGTTAAAAGATGAAAATGGAGAACAGGAGATAAGATACCGCCTTGAGGGACGCCAGCTGCAAGGTCACACGATGTATTCCCGTTGTCCTCGTTATCTGTGTCCCCGTTAACGGGGACAACGGGAATTTTATAAAATAATTAAAAGTGGGGCGCATGGTTGGCGCAGTGGTTGAGCGATTGACTGCTGCGCTGCGTGTCGCGGGTTCAATTCCCGCATGGAACAAATATTTGTATGACCTACAGATAGTTGTTCCGGCTCTGGGTGTTGTGTATGTGAGTTTATATGTTTATAAACGCACCCACGATACAGGAAGAAATTCCTAGTGTGGGGCAAGGTTTTCTAAAAAAAAAAAAAAAATTACTTCCCGTTGTCCCCGTTAACCGAGAGACTAACTGGAATTCATTTTAATTTAACCGAGAGACTAACTATATGGCGTTGGAGGTTAAGAATAGCACCATCCCATATCTTCCCGCGGGTGTCGTAAGAGGCGACTAAGGGACTTACCGGCGAATGGGCAGGAACACTCTGTGCAGTGTAACAATAAAGTGCGATCGCTAACCGATTATGGGCACCTCGCCCCACCCCCTCCCCCTCAAACAAAGATAGCGCAACATGAAAATCCTTCGTGACCGGCAACCTGCATACCTTTGATCGACGACTGGCCCTGGTAACATATAACAAGCGTAAACTCCGGACCCACGAAGAGATCACCAAACTTGAGGAAGAATTGAGTAGGTTACGATGGAGTATCATAGGGTTATGTAAAGTCCGAAGAGAGGATGAGACTATCATCTTATGTCATCTCTTGCAAACACCTTTAGTTTGCAAGAGATCTGGTCATTGGGAAGAGTCAGCTCACGAAACTGAAGACCAACGACGATGGTATCCGCCAAGCCGGCATTTTTAGGGAGATCGAGAGATTCTATGGGCAGCTGTACACGTCAAACAGTAAACCTGTTGCGAATCTGGCAAACACGACCCAAGAGCTAGATTGATCCGACACTGTACCGAAGACATCCCGGACGTCAGCCTGTACGAGATTAGAATGGCTCTGAAGTAGCTTTAGAACAAGAATGCGCCGGGTGATGATGGAAATACAGCGGAACTCCTGAAGGCGGGTGGTAAACCGCGCGGTTCTTAAGGCCCTTTAGAAGCTGTTTGATTCCGTCATACTTGAGGGGAAAACGTCGCAGGCATGGTGCAGGGGTGCTGTGGTACTCTTTTTAAGATGGGTTATAATGTCTCCAAGCTGTTTTCAAGAGTCATCACGAATCGTCTTGCGCGCAGATTTGACGCACATTTGATTTACATAATATTTAGTTTTAGGCTTGCCGCGCTAAAAAACAACTGAAACATTTGTGTTTACCGAGAAATCAACGATAATAACTTTCGCTCGCTCGTTCAGCAGGACCACGACTTTGAATGTTGATTCCAAGTTTGAGGAGCCTGTCGCTTTCCTCAAACCTACATAGACAATTGCTACCCTGCAAGATAAAATTGATACCCAAAATTCACAACTAGTACTCCAGCCATGCTATTGGTGGGATGCCGGTAGTCACGGTGAAATTATCACGGGATTTAAATTGTCATTGATTTCTGCCCAAATTTATTAAAAAATTACTACTCATAAAGAAGTTATAGCGATCAAACATTCACATACCTAAGTGTTGTATTTTAAGAGAAAATAGCTTTCATTACTTTTCCATACTAAATCTTTGCGTATAACCCGACCAAATTAAATTGTCAATGGTATTGAGATGTTTAGATGTACATAAATTTATGGATGTAGGAATGGTACTTAATAACAACAGTTCACTAACTATAATGTTTATACAAATTGTGTGCCTAGGTATAGACTAAGAAAAAATAACCTATCGTTGCCCAAGGCCATACAATACCTTTATTAATAACGTTGTGTTGTTATACGAATATTATTAAAAAACAATAGGTATTTCTTATTTATATCTTATCTTATTATCCTACTGATTTACCACTCTTTAAACAATGTGGACAAGCCAAGGGGCAGATTGAAGAGTCGGAAAAGCTTTCTGAGGTTAACCAAACCAATTAATGACAGCAGGTCTGGTGAGACAAAGAAGAGACTGTGGCTCCTCAAACATCCTCCTCCGACTGATTATGTTGAGCCTGCAGAAAAGCTCCCTGCAGGCTACCAACTGCCATGGCCCACTTGGAAATTTTTAAACTGCCTCCGAAGCCAAGTTGGTCGCTGCAGGCACAACTTAGTTAGATGGGGGTACTCCAATGACCCGCAGTGCGATTGCGGAGCTACGTCCCAAACAATGCCCCACCTCCTATCGTGCTCTCTGTGCAACAACACCTGCACACTGAAGGACCTTTGTGAGGCAAATGAAAACGCTGTTGCCGTGGCTGAATTTTGGTCAAAAATTAAGGAATCATCGATACGACGAAGAAGAAGATTGACTTGGTTAGGTAGGTAGTTGAATAATTATGTTTCTATAATGTAAGTACCTAAGGCATAGCACGCACAGCGATTTTGATTCGCGCGAATTATTTTCCGCGCGAATTTTTTAGTACTATTTGAGCGCGATTTTTTTTCCGCAGTGCGTGCAGCTTCATACAATTCCATAGGCCACAGATGCGCGGAAAAAAATTCGCGCGAATAAAAATCGCAGTGCGTGCTAAGCCTAACTTCGGTGTTGTTATACGAATATTATTAAAAAATGATAGGTATTTCTTATTTATATCTTTCCTACTAATTTACCACTGCTGCACGCCTAAGTACCTACGTATTAATAAAATAAAAAGGTTTCAAGGTGTTATTAGAAAAAGTAATAAATGAATATGCAATTTCAAAAAGGTCACATGTCTCAATATTTAAAGTTTTCAGAAAACGATGAAACTAATAATTATTTCTTGAGGAAGAAGGTATAAAATTTATAAAAAAACGATTTTCTTTTTAGATTTAATTAGCAATCGAAAGTCACAGAAATATTTCGATGTCAACATTATTAAAAGTTGACTAGCTTTCCACCCGCAGCTTCGCCTGCGTGGACTACCTACACGATTTTGGCTGGAAAATGACAGGGTTTCATACAAACTTTCATCCCCTATTTAACTCCCTTAAAGGTTGAATTTCGAAAAATCCTTCCTTATTCCTTGTCTACGTTATAAAGGGAACCTCTGTGCATAAATTAAGCTTTCTAGGTCCAAGGATTTGGGCTGGGCGTTGATTAATCAGTCAGTCATTCAGGGCTTTTCTTTTTATTTATATAAATAGATTTAGATATTTTAAATATATGTGCTTGTCTAACATAAAAGGTACTACCTACACATTGATATGAAAACATATTTCCCAAAATATGCGTGATGTGCCCTTTGCAATGCATATTATTCAAATAGAAAGGCACCTATTACATACTCGTACGTAATCCTTTTAAACTAACGTTATTAGCATCATATTGTTACTGCAGTAAATTAGATTTTTAATACGTAGGTACTTAGGCTTGCAGCAGTGGAAAATCAGTAGGAAATATATAAATAAGAAATACTTATCGTTTTTTAATAATATTCGTATAACAACACATAAGTTAGGTACTTACAATCTCAGATCAAATAAAAAGTCAAGATGGAACGTTGCAAACAACAAAGTGAAGCCGGTTTAAAATAAGCCTTGCCGTACAAATACACAATTACACGCACTCACGTAACTACAACGAAATTACGCCTTAGTTTGTCCTTCGAGCTTACAGATCAAATAATAAAGCTCAACTGACAAGCTAAGGGGTAGTTTCGTTATACGTGTGCGCGTATAAATGTGTATTTATACGGCAAGACGGTTTGAACCGGCTTCACTTTGTTGTTTGCAACGTTCCATCTTGACTTTTTATTTGATCTGAGCTTACAATATAGAAACATTATTATTTAAATACCTACCTACCCAGGTATTATAGGCCTTGGGCAACGATAGGTATACTTTGGGTTCCGTACCTCGAAAGGAAAAAACTTTTTAACAAAAAATAACTTTCTTTTCCGAAGTCGGTGTCTTTTGTACCCATTTTTTTTCAGTTTTTCGACACCGACTTCGGAAAAGAAAGTTATTTTTTGCTTTGCAGTTTTTTGTTATGGAAGTCGGTTTGATTTTTTGTTAAAAGGTTTTTTACTTTTCTATTTTTAGTTTTAGTAGGTATCGCCAATTAACATGATAATCATTTATGGCCAAAGTACATCTCATGACGATTCCAATAAGCCGAAGCACGACTAGGATACATTGTTTTATTTCAGAGTTCCAGTGCCTACCTTCCGGCTTCATCATCAGAACAGTTCAATGGTACCATTTTCATCAGTACCATTCATTTATAAGTATTTGCTTCATCAGAGTCGGTTAACTATTCGAGATATTTTATACCCGTGACATACTTAGCATTTAGAAGTTCCAGTGGCCATCTGTGGTCTTCTTCATCAGTTCCACTTCACCAAATTATACTTTTTGAGTGCAAGTGATTGCATTGTTGATAAAAATACCAAAATCACTATATGTATAACTATAATATTTGAGGAGTTCCCTCGATTGCTCTAGGATCCCATCATCAGATCCTGACCTGATGACTATGGGACCAATTAGGAAGCATACCCTTCAAAACAAAAGAAGATTTTTTTAAATCGGTCCAGGCGTCTTTGAGTAATCGGGGAACGTAAATAAAAAAAATAAAAAAAGATTCCGACGAATTGAGAACCTCCTCCTTTTTTTGAAGTCGGTTAAAAAACGGAGCCATGATAGGATCACTTTGTTGTCCGTCTGTCCGTCGGTCTGTCTGTCGGTCAAGACCCTTTTACTCAGGATAGCGTGGCGGTATCAAGCTGAAATTTATATCAAATAATCAGGTCTACTGTCCCTTAAAGCTGTGAAAAATCAAACTTCTAAGCCAACGCAATCAAAAGATACAGCCGTTTATGCCGCAAATTTTCGAAATTCTCAATGGAATCAAAAACTACAGGGTACTTCCCGTGAACTCAGAATCTTGAAATTTGGTACGAAGCAACGTCGTATAGCACAGATAAAACGCGAAGAACGCGTAGAGGTATTAAATTGAAATTCATATCAAATACTCAGGTCTCTAATACCTTAAAGCTGAGGTTTGTAAGGAACCCTTGGGCCGCGTGTCCGACTCGCACTTGGCCGGGTTTTTTTTCTTATTCTGTACCTAGGTACACAGTTTGTATAAAATTATAGATAGTGAACTGTTGTTATTAGGTACCATTCCTACATCCATAAATTTATGTACATGATTTTACATCTAAACAGCTCAATACCACTGATAACTGAATTTGGTCGGGTTATACGCGGAGATTTAGTATGGAAAAGTAATGAAAGCTACTCGTAATTTCTCTTAAAATACACAACTAAGGTATCTGAATGTTTGATAGCTATAACTTCTTTATGAGTTGTAATTTTTTGTATAAATTTGGAAAATCACAGAGTTTTTAATAGGGAAATCTTGAAATAAAATTTAACACCGTGACTGCCGCCACCCCACCAATGGCATGGTATATCTCGTAAACTACTGGAGTACTAGTTGTGAATTTGAATCACATTTATGGATAAAACCTAATTAAAAAAATACTTAGAATAGCTGTAGCTTGCCCCCGTTTTCGGCGTGGTGGTCCTGCTGAATGTAGCGTGACTACCGCGGGACCACCATCAAAGTCGATTTTCTCGAAAACTACTGTTAAATACAGGTCTTCGGGTCCCAAGCCAGGAGATAAACACCGGGGCCCATAGCGGCGTTGGGACTCCGGGCCCTTTCTGATCCTGTATACCACGAAACTGCCGTAACGCAGCAGTGGAAAGCTAGGGGATTTGCTCCTTATTGGGAGATATTACTGGTTCCTACTACTACCACTTAGTTTATATTCACTTACCTGGGATTCCTGCGGTAGGCTCCTGGGGGTCGATCAATATCGTGCCGTGCCGGGAGATTGGGGATAGGAGAATATATATAATATTACGACACTAAGGGATAGAGTGACGGCTGTCTGGACCGAAGGCTCCGGCGTCCACCAGACAGAACACGTTTCCCGCAAAAGCACTTCGTTGTGCGTGAAATATATTTAACACCGACTTCGCAGGCGCCCCACAAACCGATCGCGAACGGCGGGCGCAACTTCAACTCACAATGAACGAAATATAGCTCGATTAGCTTATCACTCCACAAAAAACCGAATTTCTCGTGTCCGTTACAAATTTTTCTCCCTCGACACTTGTCAAGTGTCAGCTGTCAATCCAAAGACCGTCAAACTCAAAATGACAGCGAGCTGGCACAGTTTTGCAACAATATATTGGCGTCGGATTCCTGCGGTAGTGACGGACATGTTAAATTTTCATTTCATAAGATTTCCCTATTAAAAACTCTGTGATTTCTTCCCAAATTTATACAAAATATACTACTCCTAAAGAAGATATAGCGACCAAAAAATTCAGATACCAAAGTGTTGTATTTTAAGCGAAATTAGCTTTCAGTCCTACTTTTCCATACTAAATGTTCGCCTATAACCCGACCGAATTAAGTTGTCAATGGTATTGAGCTGTACTGATGTACACTCGTGCACAGAAGTCTATGGATGGTCTGAATAGTAATAAAAACAGTTAATTTTCTATAATTTTTATGCAAACTGTGTACCTAGGCGAATAACAAGAAAAAAACTAACCTACCTTCCGGATCGCTATGTCTGCGTTTGGGTGCGAGCACCACATCGTTGTCAATGTGATAAACAATCGAGCGCCTCGGCCACCATGGCCGATCCTGCAGTAGGAGCGCTGGCCGGATAGCACGGCACGCCAACATTAATACGTCGGGCTCTTGTCGCCGCCGGGGGTGCCAGCTGTTTTAGAACCCAATGGCTTGGCAAGCGACGATGGGATGAGACCAAACAGGATGATCATGTTGCCTTGGAAGGTGGGTAGGCCTTTGGTGTGGGATGCAACATGTGTCGACACCCTTGCGTTATCCCATCTTCTTAGCACGGTGGGCTGTGCTGGAGCGGCTGCTGCCGGTGCAGAAAACCTCAAACGGCGCAAATATAACAACCTTATTGGAAGTTACAGTATGTTTGAGCCGTTTGGGGTTGAAACATTAGGTCCATGGGGTCCGAGTGCGCATCGAGTTTTTCGAAAAATTAGCACAAAGCTCGTCCTCTTCACGTGACCAGAGGGCTGGCCTTTTCTTCGGCGAGAGAATCAGCATTGCCATCCAACGTGGCAATGCTACGTTTCGCATTGAAATCGATGTGGACGAACTTTTTGATGCACAATGATCTCTTTGTCTCTGTTTTGTATTTGTCTATAGGCTTTCTTTTTTTAGAATTTTCAATTGTACCTATGTAAGTTAATAACCAAACGCGTTCTCTGTGCACTTTACCAACCAACTGCGATCGCCAACCCGTCTGCCAAGCGTGGCGATTATGGCAAACCCCCCCAAACCAATATGAATAGCACAACAAAAAAACGGCCCCGAGTGCCCGGCAGCCCGTCTACCCTCGGCTACGGTAGCGGTCGAGGTGATGGCGTGGCAAGGGGTGCAAAGAATCTCCGGAGTGGACCCGGCTACCTCAATAAACACCGACGACTGGACCTGGCAACGTATAACACACGAACACTCCGGACCGACGAGAAGATGGCCGAACTCGAGGAAGAATTGAGCAGGTTACGATGGAGCATTATAGGGTTATCTGAAGTCCGAAGAGAGGGGGAGGACTCGATAATCCTCAAATCCGGTAACCTGCTCTATTTCCGAGAGGGTGACCGGCAGTCCCAGGGTGGTGTCGGCTTTATCGTCCACAAGTCCCTTGTGAACAACGTGGTGAAGATCGAGAGTGTGTCGACCAGGGTGGCGTACCTTATACTCAGAATATCCGCAAGATATTCGCTGAAGGTCATACAGGTCTACGCCCCGACCTCGGCACACCCCGACGACGAGGTAGAGACCATGTATGAGGATATCTCTAGAGCCATGCATGGTTCTAAAACTTACTTCACCGTTGTCATGGGGGACTTCAACGCGAAACTGGGCAAACGAGACGAGGATGAGCTGCAAGTGGGGCAATTTGGAGTTGGACGTCGGAACCACCGGGGTCACCTACTGGCCAGTTTTATGGAGAAGGAGGGCCTCTACATGATGAACTCCTTCTTCAGAAAGCGTGAGCACAGGAAGTGGACCTGGCAAAGCCCCGATGGTGCAACTAAAAACGAGATCGACTTCATCATGTCAACCAAGAAGCAAATGTTCAATGATGTCTCTGTGATCAACTCGGTGAAAACCGGGAGCGATCACCGCTTGGTAAGAGGCACATTGAACATTAATGTCAAGCTTGAAAGGTCTCGACTGATGAAGTCCACGCTCCGCCCAGCACAAATCCAGGTCCAAAACCCCGAAACCTTTCAACTCGAACTCCAGAATCGTTTCGAGTGCCTAGGGAGCTCCGTGGACGAATACAGCCATGGGTTCGTGGAAGCTGTTCATACGGTCGGGTCTAAGTTTTTCAAGACCCGCCGTACAGATAGGAACAGAAAGCTCTCTGGTCCTACTCTCAAGTTCATGAAGGAGAGGCGTGATATGATTCTGCAGTCTTCAGACGATGCGTTGAAATACCGGCAGCTAAATAGACGGATCTCAAAGTCCTTGAAAAGCGATCTCCGCCGCTTTAATACCGAAAGTATTAAAGACGCGATTGAGCGAAATAAGGGCTCCAAGGTCTTTGCAAGAGATCTGTCTATTGGGCAGAGCCAGCTCACGAAACTGAAGACCGATGATGGCAGGATCGTATCCGCCAAACCGGAGCTTCTGAGGGAAATCGAGAGATTCTATGGGCAGTTGTACACGTCAACCAGTAAACCCGTCGCAAATCTAGCCAATGACCCTAGAGCTAGATTGACCCGACACTATACCGAAGACATTCCGGACGTCAGCCTGTATGAGATTAGGATGGCTCTGAAACAGCTTAAGAACAACAAGGCGCCGGGTGATGACGGAATCACGGCCGAACTCCTGAAGGCGGGTGGAAAACCGGTCCTTAAGGCCCTTCAGAAGCTGTTTGATTCCGTCATACTGGAGGGGAGGACGCCACAAGCATGGTGCAGGGGTGTGGTGGTACTCTTCTTCAAGAAGGGTGACAATGCCTTACTGAAGAACTATAGGCCCATCTCACTTCTTAGCCATGTCTACAAGCTGTTTTCAAGAGTCATCACGAATCGTCTCGCGCGCAGATTTGACGATTTCCAGCCTCCCGAACAAGCCGGATTCCGTAAAGGCTTCAGCACCGTAGACCACATACATACGCTGCGGCAGGTTATACAGAAAACCGAAGAGTACAACCTGCCTCTCTGTTTAGCGTTTGTGGACTACGAGAAAGCCTTCGATTCGATCGAGACTTGGGCTGTACTGCAGTCTCTCCAACGGTGCCAAATTGACTACCGGTACATCGAGGTGTTGAAGTGTTTATATAAAAACGCCACCATGTCAGTTCGACTTCAGGATCAGACCTCGGAACCCGTACATTTGCAGCGAGGTGTGAGACAGGGAGACGTCATATCTCCGAAGCTGTTCACCGCTGCACTGGAGGACGTCTTCAAGGTTCTGGACTGGAGAGGGCTAGGCATCAACGTCAATGGCGAGTACATCACTCACCTTCGGTTTGCCGACGATATAGTGGTTATGGCTGAGACCATGGAGGACCTCAATATAATGCTCGATGACCTCAGTAAAGCTTCCGAAAGAGTGGGTCTTAGGATGAACATGGACAAAACCAAAGTGATGATGAATGCCCATGTTACACCCACTCCTATTAAGGTCGGAGACTATACACTCGAAGTTGTGGGCGACTATGTCTACCTGGGACAAACGATCCAGTTGGGTAGGGCCAACTTCGAGAAAGAGGTCAACCGTTGAATCCGACTCGGCTGGGCAGCGTTCGGGAAGTTGCGCGGTATCTTCTCGTCTAACTTACCACAGTGTCTCAAGACGAAAGTCTATGACCAGTGTGTGTTGCCAGTGATGACTTATGGCTCTGAGACGTGGTCGCTTACAATTGGCCTCATCAGAAAGCTTACAGTCACCCAAAGGGCAATGGAGAGGGCTATGCTCGGAGTTTCCTTACGTGATCGAATCAGAAATGTAGATATCCGCAAGAGAACCAGGGTTACCGACATAGTCCGAAGAATTGCCAAACTTAAGTGGCAGTGGGCAGGGCACATTGCTCGCAGAACGGATGGCCGATGGGGCAGAAAGGTTCTGGAGTGGCGACCGCGAACCGGAAGACGTTGCGTTGGAAGGCCTCCCACCAGGTGGACCGACGACCTGGTGAAGGTTGCAGGGATACGTTGGTTGCGAGACGCACGGGACCGGTCAAAGTGGCGACGCTTGGGGGAGGCCTATGTCCAGCAGTGGACGTCTTTCGGCTGATATGATGATGATGATGAAGTTAATAACCTATCGTTACCCATGGCCTATAATACCTTTGTTAATGACGTGGGTAGGACGATACGCGAATAATTATTTTTCTGTGTTGTAAGTAGGTACCTACCTTCTGTGTTGTTATACGAAGTTGTTGTGTGTATGTATAAGAATCTTTACCGTGGAAACGTGTACGTTACCCCAACAAGAAGCGAACTTCAGAATCGCCGGTCAACAGCAACAACTTTGAAATTGTGTTTAAAAAGTACTTATCAATTGTTTATATTTGCTTACCATGATAAGAGAATTACTTATTTATATTAGGGATTATATTTATGTTAGGGATTTAATCATTTAAGATTGACCGATCATTCTGATGTCAGAATGGCTGGTCAATCTCTGTAGAGTACCTACCTGATAACTAATTGGAATTACTGAAATTTTAAGGGACCATTGCTAATTAATTGTTTATTTCACAATTTTGTAAGCCTAGACCCTGTTATTCTTTTGTTAGCAAGAGTATAAAAGCCCCTGCGCCAGTTAAATTTATGAGAGCAACGTAACGTATGTCGAAAATTGCGTTTATAAATCAAAAGATATTATAATATTATTTATTACTCGGTTCTTTAGTTTCCAAATTTTAATAACCAAATGGTGCCTAGTGTCTATATTATTTTTAATCATGGCTGTATTCATCGCTTCTTCCTTGTAGTCAAACTTTTTGGTCTACTAGTCCAACTGGTTTGACCCCGAGGAATCAAATTTCCTCGTGGTCAAACTAGATGAATGATCCTCCCTGTATCAACGTGAAGTTATAAACTGTCAATCACTCTGACAATCTGTCTGTGTAATTACAGTCAATCATAACTAAAATTAAAAAAAAAAAACACTCGTTCGGTTGGAAGTGATAAAAAATTTATCACTTTATTTAAAAAATAACCATCAACATCTATTTAATTGTTTAATAACTCCATTTGACATTTTGTAATGAAATTATCTCTATAGTAATTATGTTAACTCCGACGAGGAGATGGTTCTTTACGAAAATTTGTTTCATTTTCTAATAATGTTTTGAGCAAGCGAACAACTGTCATTGGATGATGTCTCTTCATCGTTTTATTATGTTGTGCATTCCAGCTCTCTACGACTTTTTTAGTGCAATATCATATACAGACCACTGCTATCTAAGTGATTCATTCTTTATCCATGTAGTCTCGAAATAATGAAAGTATTTTAGATTTTCTTGTGTATTAGTTCTATCAGATTTTATATATTCCCAACCTTTCTCAATTGTGTTTTCGGGAAGCAAAGCGAATACTAAACATAGTCCGACAATTCTGTTTCCGTCTTTGCTCATGATTTTCATTTTATTTTCCCCTTTCCATTGAGAATTTAAGAAATTATAGCAGCATTTTATAGTTGCAACGTCAAGGAAAATAGATAAAATAGCATTGCTCACATATAATTGTTATCGTTTTTTTTTGACAAAATAGAAAAGATTAACGAAATCAGTAATTTTTTAAAACGGTTGTTAAAATTAAAAAGCAACCGTTTTAAAAATGTTTTTTTTTAAATTAGTCAATGGTATGTAGTTTAAATCATTGCGTAGGTATATGTGGTCTCCATACTGTACACGATATCCTCAAAATGACTATGAATTGCTGTTTGTAATATCAATACTAATAATTTAGATAGCTTCAGAATAAAAGACCCCCGACACTTTTCTTTTCTCAGTTGGTTGCAAGCCCAGTAAGCATTTCCATTTCTATAGGTACGCCATCTTCCAGCTTTCGAGAAGTAGAACGGTCCCACGTTTACGCTTCACATGTTTTAAATCCGTTTTTTGTTCTGAATATTTAAACTTAAATAATTCATAAAACGAGGAAAATACAAACTTCGCATATTTATACGAACTTCGCCGCAATTGACATTTGACATTAATTTATTATCAGTGTGTTGGTATGTTTGTTACTTCTTCACGCTCAAACGGCTTTTTTAATTTGGCACAGAGATAGACTATAGTCAGGAATAGCACATAGGATACTTTTTAACCCGGGAATATGTACCCTTGGGAAACTTTTTAGACTATCACGCGGGCGAAGCCGCTGGCAAAAGCTAGTTATCTACATACTGTACATACAAAAATTCTTAGTGATCAAACCAGTTGGACTAAAATGTTTGACTACGAGGAGGAGCGGTATTTATTAACTATGTATATCTTACTGACACAGAATACATATGTATTTAATAGTGGCTTAGCTGATATTATTTTTAAATTTGCCTGCCAATATTGAGATGAAATTAATCTACCTTAAATTAATATTTTTCGAGGCTTTGCCATCATCATCAGCCTTTTTCATACAGACTACTCTGTGAGAGAAGAGGGAATGGGGCTTAATCCACCACGCGGGCCCAGTGCGGATTGGTGGATGTCACATGTCTTCGAATTTTTGGTTCTTGGACATGCCGGTTTCCTCACGATGTTTTCCTTCACCGTTTTTAGAGCAGTGGTACTGACATAATTTACACAAAGTAAAATGTGCCTGCCTGGGTTCGAACCTAGTTACGACACTTAAGTCGGTGCCATTAGTACCGGGCCACCGGAAATATATAAGTAGGTACCTACCTTCTGGGGCAGGTAGCCCGACTTTTACATCTCTTTGATTCATTATTAAACAAAAAAGTAGTGAATTTTCAAATGCAAAAAAAAAAAATATTGTAGTTCACTATATGTCCTTTTCATTTCTGAGACTCAAAACATGATATCAAAAACTTCACTAGATCAAAAAAAAATCGGAAGATGAGGCTGCAATGATTTTTTGATGATTAATATTGTTTATACCATTCCCCCTCTAAAAAGCTTATTTTATTCACTGAAAACAGTGAATAAAAAGCACTTTTAATCACTGTTTTGTTGTTTGAATTTAGAACAAACCAATATAATATTCAAACTCCATTTCAATGCTATACAACCTCCTTGCGCATAAAATATTCAATACAAACTTAGATAGAGATAGAAATAGAGGAAGAGATAGAGTTAGTGATAGAGTTAGAGTCAGAGATAGAGTTAGAGATAGATATAGAGTTACAGATAGAGATGGAGTTAGAGTTAGAGATAGAGTAAGAGATAGAGTTAGAGACAGATATAGAGATAGAGTTAGAGATAGAGTTAGAGATAAAGTTAGAGATAGAGATAGAGATTGAAACACAAGTGCTGTTACCTAGCTCAGGGGTCAGGGTTTCACATTTTTTTGTAAATTTTAAAGGTAATAAACCATTTATTTATTATTATTCCTTGTGCTTTTCGCTTCAATCTTTCTTTTTCTCGTAGTCATGGTATAAAATATAGTATGCAACTCTGGAATAAAACGGATTTATATCGAGGGCCATGGCCTCTCATGGATGTTACAATCCTGAGCGACGCAAGTGGTTTATGAACCACTTGCGTCGCTCAGGATTCTAACACTTGAATCAATCCCTACGGTCGTGATTCAGTCGTTAGAATCCTTCGCTTACTCGTGATTCATTTACGGCCCTCGCATTAAATCCGTCTTTTATTCACTAGTTGCATAATATACTATTTTCTTGAAGATTATGAAATATTTACTCCCAAAAAACAAATCTAAAATAGTTAACAACTTATAGATGATATTATTCTCAGAGTAGAATTTATAAAATAGTTTAATTGTTTTAATAATAAATTTATATATAACACAGCGGCCGCCGTACGGCTCTTCAGTCGGATCGCCTCTAGTTGTGCCCCGCTACGTATTTCTCGTGAAATAAGTTCTCTTACCGCACGGACCATCATCATCGCCTACCCTCTATACTGTCGACTGTGAAAGTTCTTCGGGCTTCCACTGTCGGGAGTATCCAGGGCGGGTTTCGTCGCCGCCTAACAATTGGAGCTCGCGCACAATCGTTATAGTGGTCGCGGAAAACTAGCCCTCAGTTAGTTTTTCATGTTTTCTAGCGTATGCGCGCAAAAAAAACGAAAGAAGAAAGAAGAAGATGTCACCACCAGGCGCCCGCGGCGCACCCAGCCAGCAGGAGACCCGCCCAGCGATGGACCGGACTGTCTCGCTCCCTAACCTAGGGACGGGAACACCCAGTGCACCGCAGGCCGAGGATAGCAGCCACCAGCACCAGCAAACGAGAGGGAGCCAGAGTAGGCAGTCGACCACCGACTCACCCGCCTCACCATCATCTCCGACAACAGAAAGGTACTGTGCAACAAATAAGTGCCGCCCAATCCCAGCAAAAACCCCGGTAACCGCTGGCCGCACTTCGACCGTGCGCACCCCGGAGAATAATTTCTCAAAAATTTCACCAAAATCTCAAAATTTTGCACCAAAATTGCGCAGACGGAAAAACATCCTAGCGCCTCACAAACGCGCCCAGCTACCCAACACCCGCGGACAATAACCGCTAGTACAACATGCGCCCCGAAATCAAGTGTTTCGGTTACTAAAAAACCGACACACACCCAATCTGGCACTGACTCGTACCACGCAGCCACTCAACCGCGCCCTATGCAGCGCGAGTCTATGAGGACTTCGAACGTCCCCAAAACAGACATGGCTAGAATACCAGCCACCCAAACCGCTCCACCTGCATCTCGACCGATGCCTACGAGCTCGGAAATCGCAGCAAATCGCTCGACAAGTCGCGACCCTCGCACAAACCGCGATACACGCCGCCAGATGGCACCACTGTTAATGCCAAAAACAAACCCAGAATCACCTGCACCCCCCCGTACCTCAGCTTACGACTCACCCGCGATGCGCTCTGGCCAATCATCGCTAAGTGGGTCAAGCACGTCGCTCGCTTCGTACGGGCGTAGGGCAGAATCCGAGGTTGAAACCACAGCGACGCCATTATCACCTACCCCCTCTATGGAATTAGATTTTGACTACCAAACAGGGGGTAGAGCACCCAGAAGGAGACGCAGCCCTGCTGACGATGATGAAGAAGCAGAAGAAGAGGCAAAAAGGTACCGTTTCGACACACAGCGCCCCTTGACACAAAGTCAAAAGGGCGCAAACTCGCCCACTTTTGCCGAGGCGCTACGTCGCACATCACCAAAAAACGCGCCCTCAGACGCGACTACCCACAACACGATTTCTACAAAAATAGGTGCCCCACTATCACCTAACACGAACCCAGACACAGCCCCCTCACAGGCCACCGATAAAAACACATCGGCAGCAACGAAAAAACACAAGCGGCCCCGCTACCCACCTCTAATTGTGTAAAAATTGCCAAATTGGGCAACCCACTTCAGAGCCCTAGCAGTCACCCTAGGGAAGCCACCAAACGCCCGCCCCTACAGACAGGGAGTGAGGTTCTCACCAGAGAGTGAAGAGGAGTACAGGGTGGTCCAGAGGTACTTGACCACCCTGGAAAAAGAGAGCGGAATCAGTTGGTTCGCGTACTCTCTGGCAGCAGACAGGAAGCTCAAGGTAGCCATCAGGGGGCTGCCAGCTGACACGGAGCCTCAGGACATCGAAGAGGAATTACGCTCGCTGGGATACGAGCCGGAGTACGTGCGTCACATAAACGCACGTCAAGGACGACCCGGCTGCGTTTTTCACGCCGTTCTGAACAAAACAGAAAACGTGCGGGCCATCTACGACATCACTACCTTCATGCTCATGCGAGGCGTGAAGATAGAGGCATGGCGTGGAAAACGAGGGCCCGCTCAGTGCCACCGATGTCAACAATTCCGACACAGCTCACATCAGTGTCACCGACCGCTCGCCTGCGTAAAATGCGGGGAGGGACACGCGGCACGTGACTGCCCACGTCCAAAAACGGAGCCGGCCACTTGCGCAAATTGCAAAGGTCCGCACCCCGCAAACAACATTAGATGCCCAGTTTTCCAAAACGAAATTAAAAACAGGCGGGCGGGTACTGTCGCCATTACTACCGCAACATCACGCCAACATCAAAAAGAGGTAAGCACAGACGCACAAAACATAAATGTAAACAAAATTACAAGTACAGAGGCACAAGGTAGCACGTTGATGGCGGCAGCAAACGGGCCCACCCAGCGAGGTGAAACCACCTCCACCCGGCGGAGGAATAAAAGAGGAGGAAAGGGTAGAAAACCCACCCCTAAAACCACCCAGCAAACCTGTGAAATTACCCCTGGGGCAGCCCCTGTCGCAGAAAGTGCGCAGGCAGTGAATAAAGAAACTAAGATAGTCGCGAACGCCGGCGCCGCGCTAACCAAGCGCCACCCAACGGATGAAAAACGCACTACAAACAGCGTCGACCAATCAGCCGGCGCCAGCCAAACAGAGGCAGCGAATAGAAACAAAGCTGCCTCAGTACACAAAAATCACATGAAAAAAAACAAAGATTTCACTACCTGCGCCATTCAGATCCTGATGGATCTCATCAGAGCCATAAGACAGGGGCAAGATGTGGAACAGGTCATTCTCGACGGTTTAGCCGCACTTTTAACATTGTATCACAATGTCTAAACCGTTGAGAATGATACATTGGAATGCCCGAGGCCTCAGAGGTAAAAACATATCCCTCCGCCACCTCCTGATAGAGCAGGACGTCGACGTGGCGCTCATAAGCGAGACTCACCTGGGACCTGAAGATAGGTGCAAGTTCCCGGGTTACCTCGCTTATAGACAGGACGAAAAAAACGCGACGAATGTCCGTTACCGTGGCCTGGCAGTATTAGTTAGAAGAGGAGTCGTCCACCAAGAACTCCCACCTCAATCCTTAAAATGTGCATACGCGCTGGGTGTCCAGCTGCACGTAGCCGGCGAGGATATCGAAGTCTACGCATGCTACAAGCCTTCAGGGAACAGACTTGATGTAAACGACCTACACAAGCTTCTCAACAACACCGAACATCCGACCATTCTCGCCAGAGATTGGAACTGTAAACACCCAGCGTGGAACTCCTGCTATGCAAACCAGGATGGGAGGCGGCTCCTCGTGGACGCGGAGGCCCTTGGGTACTGAGTGTCCGGCCCAGAGATACCTACTCACTACCCAGATCGAGATACACAAATGCCAGACGTGCTGGACATTATGATACACGAAGGGCTACACTGTCAGGTTACGCAGCAGGTAGTGGAGGACGAGTTACAGTCGGATCATCACCCTGTACTCGTCATCCTGTCGGGCATGCCGACAAGAGTAGTACCCCCAGCGCCACGTCGACTCATAGACTGGAAAACATTCGCAGAAAAGATCGAATCCACGACACCAACTCGGCCTATCACCTCCGCCAAGGACGTCGACACATTAGCCGCTGAAGTCACTGCTTGCATACAAAACGCACTGGATGCAGCAACGATGACGCAGCCGCAGGGGAGAGTGCTTCAGCCGCCCCTGCCGGCACGTATTAAACGCATGATAACAGAAAAAAGACGCCTACGCAAGCAGTGGCAACAAGTGCGCTGCCAACAATGAAATCGCAGCTAAACAAACTCGCGGAGAGGGTGAAGGCCGAGCTGAGAGCTCTAAACACCGCGAGCTGGGAGGAACGAATCGATGCCGCGGAGGGCGACTGGCCCTCCTTACACAGACTATGCCGACAACTGAAAAACACCCCAGCTCCGGTGCGCCCACTACAGAGCAGCGACGGGGCACTGAAATATGTAGCAGAGGACCGGTCAGAAGTCTTCGCTGAACATCTTCAGCGCCAGTTCCAACCGAACCCGACCACAGAACACGAACATGTCGCAGCAGTGGAGAAACACCTGGAGGAATACTTCGCTGCACCGATAGCTCCCGACGAAGACGCCATCTCTTTCTCGCCTGGGACAGTCAGACGCGCCATCTTGGCAACGAAGCCCCGGAAGGCCCCAGGTGCCGACGGAATCACCAACACAGCGCTGCGCCACCTGCCCTACCGCACGGTAGCGGCCCTGGCGCGCCTGTTCACGGGGATCCTCCGCACGGGCTCCTTCCCGGCCTCGTGGAAAGAAGGGCGCGTCATCATGCTGCCCAAGGCGGGCAAGAATACCCTGAAACCGGAGAGCTATCGGCCAATCACTCTCCTGCCCACTATCTCCAAGGTGTTCGAGTCACTCCTGCTGCGACATCTCACACCACACATACCGCCACGCGAGGAACAGTTCGGGTTTCGCGCGGAACACAGCACGACGCTTCAACTGTTGAGGGTACTGCACCAGCTGTCATCTACAATGAACAGAAAGGAGTACGCGGTAGCAGTATTCCTCGACATGGAGAAGGCTTTTGACCGCGTATGGCATGATGGGCTTGTGTTCAAGATGACCAAGTCCAGCGCGCCCCGTCGCATTGTCAGTGTAATTCATCTTTTCTCACCCACAGGACCTTCAGGGTGGTGGTAGAAGGAGCGCTGTCCGCCCCTCGCCCAATTCTGGCGGGCGTGCCACAGGGCAGTTGCTTATCGCCTGCGTGTTACACACGTTACACCGATGACATCCCCAAAACGCCCGAGACGACGCTAGCGCTGTATGCCGACGACGCGGCATACATCGCTACCTCCATGAACGCCAAGCATGCAGCGCGCAAGATGCAGCGCGCCCTCGACATCATCCCCGAGTGGCTAGCAAAATGGCGATTATCGGTTAACGTGGGTAAGACGCAGGCACTTGTTACAGGAGCTGGAACTCTGCCACCACCGCTGAAACTACAAGGAGCCGACGTCGAGTGGACGCCCCAGGCCAAATACCTGGGCGTAACCATCGACCGCCGGCTCACGATGGGGCTACACGTCACCAGAGTGGTGACACAATGCAGGGTAGCCCGAAACCTGCTGTATGGATACAGCAGGTTTCGGGCTAACCTGCTGTATCCAGTACTCTCATCCCGCCTCCCCGCCCGCACCAAGCTGGGCGTGTACAAAACATACATACGCTCAATACTAACTTACGCTACCCCAGCTTGGTACGCCATGACGAGCGAAACAAATAAAAATAAGCTCCGCGCGCAACAAAACATCTCACTGCGCCGTGTCAT
This sequence comes from Orthosia cruda, assembly GCA_964057195.1. NCBI lineage: Eukaryota > Metazoa > Arthropoda > Insecta > Lepidoptera > Noctuidae > Orthosia > Orthosia cruda. Next base: position 35,465,296 of record OZ059838.1, read on the forward strand.
GAACGCACCCAGATACGTCAGAAATGACGTCATACAACGTGACACAGGGATAGAGAGTCTGGATGAATTCATAGGGCGCCTTGCAACATCAATGTTCGCGCGGGCCGACGCATCTGCCTGGCCACATATCGCTGATATAGCGCCATGGCACGAGTTAAGTGTGACGACCCTAACGCTATTCGCTTTATCAGCAAATCCCCCTCCACCTCAAAGTAGCAAATAAGTAGTGTATAAGAATATTGTTAACTTAGCAATAATTAAATATAAATACATGTCTCCTTATTAGAATAGACATTACTATCTTAATTACTGTAACGCTGTTCGTCTAAATAAAGTTTATTTTTAAACTACTCAAGTGTCAATCACTTAATTGGCGCAGCCGGTAGGATCTCTGTAGTCAGTTTGCGACGTATATAACTCTACAAGCGCAGCTGGACGTCTGTTTCTACAGTTCAACAGGGATCCCCGAACAAACAAATCTATTAAGTACCAGGCACAACGGCTGGCGCAGTATCTGATAGTAGTCACAAGGAGGAGATGGGAGTAACTACAGGACTGTGAGTAAAACTTTTTCACTATCCTCTCTGTTTTCCTTTATCATTTTTCTCTTTGTTTTAATTGTATGTGTTGTGTTATTAGGGGTTGAGCAATACCGTAATAACATTATTTTATTTTATTACGATATAACTTGCGTAATAAGATTAACCTAGTTAGGTATTAAGTGTTTAGTTTTTTTTTCGGTGTTTCTGTTCTTTCAAAATGGATCAAATCGTGCAGGTTCCGCCAACAATGGCAAAAATTATTCCAGAGTTTAGTGGCGATTCTAGACAGCTCCCACTTTTTATAAAGAAATGTGAATATATTATAAATACATTTCAAGGGGGAGAAGTACAGAACGAATATCTATTTCACGTTCTTACTAGTAGATTAACAGGGGAAGCCGCGAATCTAGTAGGGGAACGGGATAATATTCGTACTTGGTTGGAATTGAAAACATTATTGGCACAACATTTTGGTGACCCTAGAACCGAAGATTGTTTAGTATTAGAGTTGGAGTCTATGAAACTAAATTACAACGAAAGTTATTTAGATTTCTGTCATAGGATTCAAAACTTGCGCAGTGTCTTGATTGCAAAAATAATTGAAACTGTAGACGATGCGAATTTACGCCAAGCCAAACAGCATATTTATACTAATTCGTCATTGAATGTTTTTCTATATAACTTACCTCCTTATTTAGTTAGATTGGTACGATTAAGGAATGTGGCGACACTAGAAGACGCCTTGAAAGTAGTGTTAGAAGAGCAAAACTTTCAGACGGTTTATGAATCTAGAAATAATGGAAATAAAAGTGGTTCAAAACCGCCAGGAAAATTTTCCAATAATAATGGCAATTCCCAACGTTCGCCCAATCCGCAAAACCAACCTAGTACACCGGTACAAAATAGTTCAACAGGAAATATTATTCAAACGAATTCTCCAAATAATTCAACTCAATATAGAAATTCTTTTAGAAACCAAAATAATGCGCAAAATCAGTCGCCACAACAAAGTAGGTCAACGCCGTGGTTGAATCAGCAGGCCGCGCCGCGGACGACACCGGCGTATAATGCAACGCCAGCAAACTCGGGTTCAAACACCGATGTTACCATGCGAACTGCAAGCTCTAGACGCGTAAATTATACGAATAATGACTCACTTATGACTTACGATAATAATGAACAAAATACTTGCGATTATGAACCGCAAGCAAACACGTCCTATGAAACTGAACAGATTGAAAATTTTTACCTGAGAGCCTCACACAGAGAGAAAAAATAGTTTTAAATTGTACCAATTATCGTTCTTTGCCTTGTATTATAATTCCGGAGCTAGGTAATGCAGTTTTTATGTTAGACTCTGGTAGTTCTAGATCATTTATAGGTCGACGTGTCGCTTACCATTATTTTAAAAATGCTATCTACAAAGAACCTTTCGAAGTAGTCAGTACTCATGGTGTGAGTATGCATACAGAAGTTGTTTTAACTCCCTTGCCCAAAATATTTAAAAATTCCGAAGGTCATAAGTTTTACGTTTACGATGTTGACAATAACTATGACGGTTTATTAGGCAGTAATTTATTAAAGCAATTAGAGGCAAAAATTGATTACCAAACACTAACTTTATGTACGAGGAATACTGATATACCTTTTGTTTATTCTTCAGCGCTAAAAGATACTTATATTTTACCGCCACGTAGTGAGTTAAGGGTGAAACTGCCCGTAAATTTAACTAATGGCGAGGCTATTTTAGATTTTAAAGAATTGACTCAAGGAATTCGAATGCCCTGTGCGTTAGTTAACTGTGTAAATGGTTATGCATATACGGTTATCCAGAACTGCAAGGACATAGAAATGACCCTCAAGGTCACTAACCCCTTTCAGGTAGAACCTTACAATCACCGAGAGATCGTAGTTAACAATTTAAGCGACAGAGACAGAATGAATGAGTTATTATTAAATAACTTAAAAAAATTAAGGTTAGATCATATGAATGAGGAGGAAAGAACGATGATTAAGAATATTTGTAAGGAATATAAGGATATTTTTTATTGTGAGGACATACCGTTGTCTTTCACTAATGAAGTGAAACATAAAATTAGAACGGTAAACGAAGATCCCATTAATGTAAAAGCCTATAGGTTGCCGCCCGCTCAAACAGACGAGATTAGGCGCCAAGTGGATAAAATGCTAAAAGACGATGTAATTCGAGAATCAAATTCTCCTTGGAGTGCACCGGTCCATCTTGTCCCAAAGAAATTAGATGCCTCTGGACAACAAAAGTGGAGGATGGTAGTAGATTATAGACGTTTGAATGAGATAACTGTGGACGATAAGTACCCTTTGCCAAACATCAATGATCTTTTTGATAAACTAGGAAAGAGTATGTATTTTTCCACCTTAGATCTTGCGTCTGGCTATCATCAATTACAAATCCAGAAGGAAGACAGACAAAAAACCGCGTTTTCAACACCATTCGGCTTATACGAATTCAACAGAATGCCTTTCGGTTTGAAAACAGCGCCTGCCACATTTCAACGTGCAATGGATAACGTCCTCAGAGGTCTGCAAGGTTTGCATTGTCTTGTATATCTTGATGACGTCATCATATTCTCCACCAGTTTACAAGAACACATGGAGAAACTACGAGCTATTTTCGAGCGATTTCGAAAAACTAACTTAAAAGTCCAGCTTGATAAATCCGAATTTTTGAGAAAGGAAGTAATGTACTTGGGTCATACAATAACTAGGGATGGCCTTAAACCTAACAACGACAAAATAGAGGCTATTCTGAAATACCCTTTGCCCAAAACAATTACAGAAATTAAGAGTTTCTTAGGATTAATTGGTTATTATAGAAAGTTTATAAAAGATTTTTCTAAGATAACCGCACCTCTCACAGCATGCCTGAAGAAGGGAAGAAAGATTGAGATAAATGATGAATATAAAAAAAGTTTTGAAACATGTAAAGAGTTGCTGACACATGCACCTTTGTTACAATTCCCCGATTTTTCAAAACCATTTATTCTTACAACGGACGCTTCAAACGTTGCGGTAGGAGCAGTACTTTCTCAAGGTACTATAGGATCAGACAAACCGATTGCATTTGCCAGTAGAAAACTAAGCGATACAGAATCTAGATATAGTACGATAGAAAAAGAGTTATTGGCCATAGTATGGGCAGTTAAACATTTCAGGCCCTATTTATATGGCAGAAAATTTACAATATATACCGACCATAGACCTTTGGCATGGTTGAATTCATTAAAAGAACCTAATAGCAAGCTAACTCGATGGCGTTTACGCTTAGAGGACTATAATTTCGATATATATTATAAGAAAGGTAAACAAAATACGAATGCTGATGCCTTGTCGCGTATCAAAATTAATATTACAAAAGATGACTCGGAATCAATGATAGTTAACGTAGATGAGAAGGAAGCGAGATTACAGCAACATTTGAAAGAAGTGACGGACGAAATCGTAAAACTTAGCGTTAAAGAACCAGAAATAGAGACGATAGAATTATCTGATTCTGAAAGCGACGCCGCGACAGCAAATTCAATATCTAATAGGGAACATGAAGGTATCCCTATTCTTAATGAAGCGGTAGATACCAAAGCTAGACAAATTCATGTTTTCACATGGTACAGGGACGATATCTGTGTGAAAGATATTTCTAATAACAAACAAAAAATTTTTGAAGTCCATCTACCCCCTAGTAACAGCGAAATCTTAGTCAAAAATTTTCTTAAAGAATATATAGATTACAAAAATAAGTACTTCATTTACTTTGAAGACCATTGTCATAGAAAAACATTTGTTAATGTAGTTACGTCACTTTACAAAAAGGGAACGCAAAACTTTGTCGAATGTACTGAAAGAGTTGTGAATGTTACGGATGAAAGCGACCAGAAAGACCTAGTTGTCAAATATCATCAAGGGAAGACTTGTCATAGAGGTATTAGAGAGACTCTAATGAAGTTAAAAAGAGCATATTGGTGGAGCAATATGAAAGAAACAGTTACAGCTATTATTAATGCATGTGAAGAATGTAAGAAAATGAAGTATGACAGGAAACCTCTAAAACCATTTATACAATTAACACAAACTACAGACAGTCCATTCCAGGAAGTTTTTATAGATCTGTTATATATAGAGAAAAATCAATACTTAACCATAGTAGACTCATTTAGTAAATTGGGTCAAGCAATACAGATTCCTAATAAAAGCACACCCGAGGTAGTGAGAGCTCTAATTAAATATTTTTGTATGTATGGAATACCCAAAAAAATAAGTAGCGATGCAGGCACTGAGTTTAACAATGAATTGCTTAAGGAAATGTTAAGTTTATATAAAATTGACCAACACATAGGGACACCTAACAACCCTAATTCAATGGCAATAGTAGAAAGGTTTCATTCTACAATCATTGAAATATATAGGTTAGCAAAATATGAACAATCTAGTTTAGATGCAGCTTCCGTTATGACATATGCGATCATGGGTTATAACAATACTATTCATAGCGCTACAAATTTCACACCTTACGAAGTAGTTTTCGGGCACACAGATTCTGGAAATGCTTTTGATATTGACAGGGACAAAACTTTAATGCAAAAGATATTACAGAATCACCGTAAACGACTGAAAATTCTTTATGAGCATTTAAGCAGCCAAATGATTGGACATAAAAACCTCGTTAGAGATAAGAAAGGAGGGGAGGACCCACCAAAAATAGTGGATGGTGACACGGTTTTCATGAAAAATACTAGGACTAGGAAAGCAAAAGAACTGCCGCGATACGAAAAAGCAATGGTCACCGGCAAACCTAAACGTAACATAGTACCAGTTAAGCTTAAAAATAGAAACACTAAAGTAGCATTAAGAAATGTCAAACGCCCTTCACAGATGGTGGTTGATACTGCTCGTCCTAGCGGATCAAGGGACGACCCTGAACATCCAGAGGATGGACCAGAATCCGGGAATAGTTCCGATCCGGATTGGAACAGCTCTGATGAGGACTAACCATTGGGATATTATTAAGACTATAGATTTAAATTCGCTAACTATCCAGTTAGAAAATAATATAGAAGAGTATAATAAGTTAAAAATTATAAGTCATAGTAATAGCGAGATACATAGAGAACTTTTAGGATTGACAGTACAAATTGAATCATTCATAGAATTGACAAAAGATAGGTTAAAACAGATTCTACCCTCTAGCAGAACAAGGAGAGGAATTATAAACCCATTAGGATCCCTTATTAAGGTAATAACAGGAAATTTAGATAACGAAGATGCTAGGAAATATAATGTAGAAATTAGTAATTTAGGAAATAGGGAACATTCAATAGAACGAAAAGTATCATTAATGCAGAAGGCTTTCGATAAATTACTCAATGTTTCTGATGACATTAACTTTAATACTAGACATTTGGACTTCAAAATAAAACACTTTCAAACACTTATTCAAAATCAAACCAAGTACTCTAACCTTTTAACCATAATGAATAGTATGAATCAAGTTTTGAATAATTGTCGTACCATTTATTCCATTATTTTTGAATTGGAAACTGCTATTGCTTTTAGTAAAATGCACATATTACATCCATCCATAGTAAATACCACAGAATTATTTAATATCCTTAATGTCATAAGAAAACATCATAACTTAATTTATCTGTTAAGATTAGATAACTTAGTAAAATTAGAAGGAAATATAGAAATTAAGGGATATATAGACAATAGTAAAATTATATTTGTATTAGAAGTACCACTAATAGACAAAAACACATACAATTATTACAAAGTTATTCCCATCCCGATTTATAACCAGATAACCCAAAAACCTAATATCATTATACCCCAATATCCTTACCTAATAGTGAACAAGTCGAAATACAGATCCGTAGTCGATGACTGTAAGGAAATAGAAGATCAGACATATCTCTGTTCCGATGAAAACGTGGTACAGTACGCAGAGGAAACATGTATCCAACAGCTCATGTTATTACAACATAACTTCAGTAACTGCAAGCAACACCAGGTGCAGATAGAAGAAACCAAGGTGCAGCCTATATCCAGCATTCACTGGTTGATATACACGGAAAAGGAAACTATTGCAACGGAGCACTGCGAAGAGGAGACCCGCAGACACAATCTACGAGGCACATACATACTAGTGCCAAGTCAACATTGTACCTTACAGATTGCTGATATCTCAATCACAACACCCATAAACACCAGTTTAGTCTCCTTCAGACTGCCACCAGTACAGATGCCCGAACTACGCAGAGATGTCACCCCGTCAGCCAAGCAGATGGATCTCAGAGGAGTAGATCTAGGCGACGTCAAGGAACTGCTGAACCAAGCCAAATACAGTGATAGTGTCAGTGATGGTGAAACCATTATAGTCAGTTACAAAATCAGTGTATGGACCATAAGTATTTACGCCATTATAATTGTATTCGTCATTGGATTTTTGTTTCAAAGAAGAGAGTTATTGACTAAGAAACTTAGACGAAATTCTCTAAAGACGACAGAGTTGCCTTTAGATAATTTCTCTCTTAGGGAGGGAGGAGTTAAGTGTGACGACCCTAACGCTATTCGCTTTATCAGCAAATTCCCCTCCACCTCAAAGTAGCAAATAAGTAGTGTATAAGAATATTGTTAACTTAGCAATAATTAAATATAAATACATGTCTCCTTATTAGAATAGACATTACTATCTTAATTACTGTAACGCTGTTCGTCTAAATAAAGTTTATTTTTAAACTACTCAAGTGTCAATCACTTAATTCACGCGCGCCCGCCCGACAGAAAGCGTCTCCCACGCGATCTCATCACTACCGATTTACCGACTGTGTACCCCCATCCACCTCCCGGACTTGACGCCTGAGTAAGCAATAACAGTCTACACGTTGCTTACTCAAACAAAAACATTGCCCACCCCACACTACACCCACGGCGTGAAGTTTGTTCTAAGTTAATATAGACACGCTTCGCGTCGTAAACAGCCACTCATTACTATACATGCGCGAGTACACATGCACCGAATAGCGTTGCTAGTATATAGCGCGCTATTGGCACATGAGCGGTGTAACTCAGTACATTGCCGCTCCCACATACATAAACGGCGGCGCTAGTAGTCGCTTACATAACTAAACTGTAGGTTCGCCCAAGTCGGTACTCATGACGCAGGTCACCTTCGCTGAGCCTCCCAGGGTACGCCCTGGGTCTCACTCGGCGGAGGTAGACCGCCAGAGACCGTGAAAAGGGGGCGAGTCGTTCAGAAACGCTCGCCACCGAGGCGCGCCTACAGTCACACACAGCAAGCCAAACATAGCGAGCGCTGATTTTTAGAAAATCGCGCTCGCAAAAAGCCGAGTCCAGTGGACCACCAAAGGACGGGTTCGCTGTTGCGAGCCCCGGCAATGCACCCGCGGGCTGGGAACCATGTTCCGGCACCGCTCGCCTCGCCTCCTGACGGAGGCGAAGCGACTTCCACACTGAAGGCTCTTCAGTCGCCCGCGAGGCCTTGACGAGGCAGGTCCTATGCCAGTTTTATTCGTGCTGGACTTCTCGCTAATTTATCGACCGTTTTATTATGAGACCACAGTGTAACAGAATCAGTAGGTTAGGAAAGCGTTTTGACAGACTTCAAAGAAGACCGAAATATACGTCATGGGTGTATTTTATTTTGTTTTTTTGGGTTATTAGAAAAAAAAAAAAATATTGCGAATATTAGTCAAAATAAAAATTCAAAATGGCGCCAACCGAAATTTTTGATATGATTGTCATGGGTGTAATTTTCATGGTTTTTGGGGTCGATAAATGCTAATATGGGGTCAAAATGAAAATACAAGATGGAGCCGACCAAAATTTCTGAAACTTTCGTCATGGGTGTCACTTTCATGGTTTTTGGGGTCGCTAAATGCTAATATGGAGTCAAAATGAAAATACGAGATGGCGCAGACCAAAATTTCTGAAACTTTCGTCATGGGTGTCACTTTCATGGTTTTTGAGGTCGATAAATGCTAATATGGGGTCAAAATGAAAACACAAAATGGCGCCGACCAAAATTTCTGTAACTTTCGTCATGGGTCTATACCATCTATGTAATACATATTGAATGCAATAAAGTATTGAGTATTGGGTGTCATTTTCATGGTTTTTGGGGTCGATAAATGCTAATATGGGGTCAAAATGAAAATACAAGAAGGCGCCGACCAAAATTTCTGAAACTTTTGTCATGGGTGTCACTTTCATGGTTTTTGGGGTCGATAAATGCTAATATGGTGTCAAAATGAAAATACAAGATGGCGCCGACCAAAATTTCTGAAAGATTCGTCATTGGTGTCACTTTCATGGTTTTTGGGATCGCTAGATACGAATCCGAACATCGCACATAGGAGTATTTCCAGGTCAAATCCGGTCAAAATTATTTAGTGGCATATTTAATAATAAAACATGGTAATATGATTTAATGTAATCTTTAATGACAATAAAAGGTACATTCACAGCAAAAAAACACGTTTCATTAATACAACGTTTACGTTAACTTAAGTACTTAAAATTATCTTAATTGTCCTCTTCCTCTTCATCGTCTTCATCTATATTTTCGCAACTGGTGTTGTCTTTTAGTCTTTTTGTATTTGCTCTTTCGTTTCTAAAGCCTCGATGACACTGGGCTAGTTTTCAAGCTGCTAGTCGGCAAGTTCGCGAGTAGCTTGTAAACTTGCTCCGTGTCATTGAGCTTACACGGAGCAAGTTTACAAGCTACTCGCGAACTCGCCGACTAGCAGCTTGAAAACTAGCCCAGTGTCATCGAGGCTTATGTCGATTCTACATTATCCGAAATAAAAAAATAGAACAACATAAAGTCAAATATACCCACATTTTACACTATCATCTTTAAATAATTGAAAATAAAAATGGCGCGCGTGGGCGCGGCAAATTTTCTCGTATTTACTCAAATATATACCAGACAACATACTAATCGTAAAATAAACGGTTGACAAGCCTTGACAAATAAACAAATTGGTTTTTATTAAACTTCGTAAATTTGACTTTTGACCGGCTTTTAGATGGAAATAATCCGATGTGCATCGTTACTCCAGCAGGAATCGTTTTACCGTTTTTTTTTTCAAAAACGACGATTCGAACATTTTTTTATGTGGCGCACATTCACAGCAGATTACGCACTAATTATACGATCCACTCTTATCACTCTAGGAGCCACTTTCTTGTTGGTGTAACGTACACAATAGAAACTGGGTGGGTAATAATTTCGGAATAGTAATAACAACAGTTCACTATCTATAATTTTTATACAAACTGTACCTATGTACATAATATGAAAAAAATAACCTATCGTTACCCATGGCCTATAATACATTTGTTAATAAAGTGGGTAGGTAGCTACTCGAATAATTATGTTTCTATATTGCTAGTACCTACCTTCTGTGTTGTTATATGAATATCATTAAAGCGCGATAGGTATTTCTTATTAATTTCTTTCATACTCATTTACCGTTGCTGCAAGTCTAAGTAACAACGTATTAAAAACCTAATTCACTGCAGTAACAATAATTGCGTTGCTAATAACGTAAGTACATTTTAAGGATTACAATAAGTAATAGGTGCCTTTTTATTTGAATATTATGCATTGCAAAGGGCACGCATATTTTAGGAAATATGTGTTTTCACATTAATGTTCATATAACGTTAGACAAGCACATATACTTAAAATATCTATATCAACTTTATATAACGTTATAATCGAAATATTTCTGTAACATTCGATTAATTTTTAACCATAAAAAATTAAATCATATAATTTTTTCATAAATTTTATACCTTCAAGTGAAGGTTTCAGAAAACAATAAAACTTAGAAGTATTGCCTGATGGCAATAATTGTAACTTTTATCGTTTTCTTTTCTGAAACCTATAAATATTGAGACATTGTGACCTTTTTGAAATTGCATTTTCTTTTATTATTTTCTCTAATAAAATCTTGAAACCATAAACGAATGAAAAAAGACCTAAATGTAGGTACCATGACACGCTTCGCGAACGCGTGGCTTTAATTAGGCATACATAACACGCGAATAAAAATCGCAGTGCGTGCAAAGCCTAATTCTTTAACTGAGATTCCGAAATCCATAAATTTGTGTCTAAACAGCTCAATGTCTTTGACAACTTAATTTGGTTGGATTATACGCGGCGATTTAGTATGGAAAAGTAATGAAAGCTAATTTCTCTTGAAATACAACACTTAGGTATCTCAATTTTTGGTCGCTATAACTTCTTTAGGGGTAGTTATTTTTGTATGAATTTGGGAAGAAATCACAGAGTTTTAAATAGGGAAATTTTGAAATGAAAATTTAACACCGTGACTACCGCCACCCCACGAATGGCACAGTATATCTCGTAAACTACTGCAGTAATAATTGTGAATTTCGGGTACTAATTTTATCTTGCAGGGTAGTAATATTCTTCAGGCTTGAGGAAAGCGACAGGCTCCTCAAACTTTGAATCAACATTCAAAGTCGTGGTCCTGCTGAACGAGCGAGCGGAAATTATCATCGTTGATTTCTTGGTAAATCCATTTTTTTTCAGTTTTGTTTTTTTTTCTATTTATAATGTTGTGTTTATTTTTTGTAGATAAATTATTTGTACAAAAATTAAATAGAATATATTAAATTAAATGATATTATTTTTAATTAAATTATAACACGCATCATGAAATCATGAACGATACGCTCTAAATACACGTCATTCATTTCTGACTTTGACGTTTGTTTTGAGGTGGCAAACAGAAAGAGAACGTCAAACACGATTTTTAATTCCATTTAGAATTTGCCTTTGGTGATTTTTAATCCTAGGTTCAAAATGAAGTTTAAACTTCTATTATTCCTAACAACAATCCTTACTTACTATGAAGGATCAGCTCAAACACGAGGAAAAGGGGTAAGTTAGAGTAATTCTATGTGAAAATCATGCCGGTGTTTTCTTGTTATCTTTTTACTCAAACGGGGCAATTAATGCTATAGTATTTAAGTTTAAAGACTCATTAAAGCCCCCCTCATGAGATCATAGTTTTATTAGCCGTAAACTAGTACTCCAGTACCTAGGATACAGGCAAAATACACAGCACACTGGAATGAACGAAAAGTTTCCCTATATCTAACTGCTCCCGGTTGTATTAGGAAAAGATCCATACCATAATGCTCCTGCTCCTGTCAATTATTATTATTGCTATACAATAAAGCAAATTCTATTTTTCTACAGGAGTCAGAAGTAAGTAGTATTTAAATTTGTATACATGTCTATACCTACTCATTCTTTTTTCCCATGGATTTTCTCATAAACTTTTTAATTTCCCATGCTATCCTTGCATAGTTCTTTTTATACTTCTGGTTGTATATTTGTGTGCTGGTTAAGTACCTAAGCATTGTCTTTCTTGGGTATCTACTCTCATCTTCCTTGTAAAAACTTTGTATCATCACCATCTAAGTACATTCTTTTAATATTTTGTCAACACATGTTTGAATACCACAACTTTGTCTTATAAAATAATTTATCAATCTGTTGTTCATAGCACAGCATTTGAATAAATGCCGTTTTAATGAATGCTGTGGAAAAACACGAAATTCTCTCATATTAGAAGAATTTCATGTCTTTTTGCCACACCTAGTATTCAATTCCATAAATAAGATCTAATAAATAGGATAAAAAACAGATAACAGTTAAAAAGTTATTAAAACTTAATTTTTTACTCTTTATTTATTCTCATTTCAGCTTGAAGACAAAGTCCAGCAGTTAACAGACATGACAGCCAAAAAGTCAATAGTAACCCTAAATGTAAACAAATTCAAGGATTATGTTAAATCACCGCCAAGGGATTACTCCTTCGTCGTAATGTTTACTGCAATGGCACCGTCCCGACGATGCGCTATATGCCAGCATGTGTATGATGAGTTCCTGATCGTAGCTAACTCGTTCAGGTTCTCACCGGCGAATAATAACAAACTTTTCTTCGGTATGGTTGATTTTGATGAGGGTTCTGAGATCTTTCAATTGGTAAGTGTTATTTATTATTTTCATTTTTTGTGCTTTTCGCAAGGGGACCTGAAAAGTCCTCTTTTTTTTCTACCTTATAATGGAAAGTATGTTAAAAGTTGTTAAGGAGACCTGAAAAGTCATCTTTTCTTTTTCTAAATGGTAAGTATGTAGAAGTCGGTGAATTATAATTTGTATATCCGAAAATCCTTGCATAATCCCAACAGCCTGTTATCTAATCAACCTGGAGAAGACTTTTCTCTTTTCTTTTTGAAAGTAGCACAAAATTTAATTGAAAAAGGTCTGACCATTTAATTGATTAATGTATTGGAATGTCTTATTGTAACGATTGATGTATTGTATTCTAATGTTTTATATGTATGTTATAGCATTGCCTTGGAAGTTTCTGTAAAGGTGTTATAATAATTAATGAGTAAATAAATAATAATTTTAAATTATTTTTGGCGGCGGCGACGACAGCGCAGAGCGAGCCGCTTGCGCGCTTATTGAACCTTATGCCCTTAGTTATAAGAATGAAGTGTTTGAGCGCCAAGTCGGTAGATTTTATGTTGGCAGAGCGGGCGCCAGGACTTCGCTGACTGTAGGTATCGTAGCTCGGCCTAGCTTTCCGCACGCAGCGTGCGGAAAGCTAGGCTCTATACGCACGGGTGTAGGTCATGTTTTTGTATTTTATTGCAGGTTGTGCAAATATTACAATGCATGTTAACATCAGGCGAGATAGTGGTCAAACGCGAGCCTATAAAGTATTTAAAAAAAATAGGTATTTAGTTACTTACCTTAGGTAGTTAGCTATAACCTATAGGCGACTCCCCGTAAGTAGGCGGTATTCATACCAGCCAGAGTCAGGATAACTGCTTTTTCGACAGCGCCACTTTGATGTAAGACTTGTTTTCTAGGTAATTAAGTATTCAGGTTCATCTTATAAAAAATAATGTTATTTTGTCAATTGTTTATTGATTGTTTGTTAACAATAGCTCTGCCCCCAAATAGTTCGTGCCGTTGACTAGTTTAAGGGCCTACATACGCTTTAGTGCCGCAAAACGGTAACTTTCTAAAGCATACTCCTCAGTAACAGCTAGGTTAAAAGGTTTGAAAAAAATATATATTTATTATTGATTCATGTACATAATTTTGAACACAAGGTTTTTTCGTGTAACTAATAGTTTTGCTTTAAAAAAATAATTAACAACACGATGTTTTTTCCTTTTTGGAAACTCCTCCAAAACGACTTGGATGTTTAAAAATATTTTTATACAGAAAAATTGATGGCTGGAATTTCTTCATACCTAACATAGCATATGTAAATCAAATAATATTTTGCAAACAAAACTGTTAAAAAGGAGGTTCAATTTTGATATTTTGGCATCGAGCGGGCGCACGGCCAGTACTGCGTTAACATTGGGGCGTATATAGCGTCTTAAGTTGCGTTTAGCATTGATATAGTATTAAATATTTATCAGAAAATAATTAATCATCAGTGGTAGCTACAGATTCAATTTATTTTTCTAATTCAACCTATTTACGAGGTGCATTCAATAAGTACCTAGCCTCATCGCCAGAGGCCAGAGGGTAGTTTCAAGAGTTTTACCACAGTGTAGCACATTCTTTTTTAATTCTTTTTTCAAATTTTCATTCCAATCCTCTTATTTGTTTTAATTTGACAACTTATGGAAGCGAACGTGTCGATCGGTTTTACAAAAATGGAAAAAGAGCAATATCGTTCGGTGATTCGATTCCTATTTTTGGAAGGGAAAACGCGCATCGAAATCAAAGAGCGCTTGGATGCTGTGTACGGTGACTCTTCTCCATCGATGGCCACCGTCAAGAATTGGTTCAACGAGTTTGCACGTGGCCGTACGTCGGTTTTTGATGAACCACGTCCAGGTGCACCGAAAACAGCTGCTACGGAGGAAAACATTAAAAAAAATCATGATTTCGTATTGGCAGATCGCCGATTGAAGGTTCGGGAGCTAGCTGAGACTGTAGGCATTTCAGAAGGAACAGTGCATCATATTCTTCACGAGGAACTCGCCATGAGAAAGCTGTCGGCGCGATGGGTGCCGCGTTTACTCACACCAGAAAACAAGCGCAACCGTGAGACCACATCGGAGACGTGTTTGGCGCTGTTTAAGCGGAATCCAGCGGAGTTTTTGCGTCGTTTTGTGACCGTCGATGAAACCTGGATCCACTGGTACACACCAGAGACCAAGGAGCAATCAAAACAATGGATCCAGACCGGGGAACACGCTCCAAAGAAGGCGAAAACTGTAAAATCGGCCGGAAAAGTTATGGCCACCGTTTTCTGGGATTCACAAGGTGTGATCTACATCGATTACCTCGAGAAGGGTAAAACAATTACAGGGCTTTACTATGCCGATTTATTGGGCCGATTCGACGCCGAATTAAAGAAAAAACGACCCCATCTGGCGAAGAAAAAAGTGCTGTTTCACCACGACAACGCACCGGTTCACACGTCTGCCGCTGCCATGGCCAAATTGGTCGAATTACGCTACGAATTGCTGCCCCATCCACCGTATTCTCCAGATTTGGCCCCTTGTGACTTCTTTCTGTTTCCTAATCTGAAAAAATCACTCGCCGGGAATAGATATGGATCGAATGAGGAGGTCATCGCCGCCACGGAGGCCTATTTTGCAGAGTTTGACAAAAATTATTTTTCCGACGGGTTAAGAAAGTTGGAGCATCGCTGGGCTAAGTGTATCGAACTAAAAGGAGACTATGTTGAAAAATAAATTGCCACTTTTCCAAAAATTTCGTTTACTTTTTGTAGGCTAAGTATTTATTGAATGACCCTCGTATATTTATTTAAATTTCATGTACAATGGTGATACAAAGGCGGACTTAATGCAGCAAGGCATTCTCTACCAGAAAGGACAACATTTTATGCTTTCTATATTATCCTGCTGATGAGCAATACTCTCCAGTATAGACTTCCGGAGCCTGCCATTCTCCTGTAAACAGATACTGTCATAATATCAAGTAACATTATTTTTTCTGTTTTCAGCTACGTCTAAACACAGCACCTGTAATCATGCACTTTCCAGCCAAAGGCAAGCCAAAACCGGCTGATTCAATGGACTTTGAGAGAGCTGGAATACATGCAGAGGCTATTTCCAAATGGATTCAAGATAGAACTGATGTTCAGGTAAAATTTGTCATCTTTTTAAGTTTACTTTCTTTCATTATGTTTGCCAATGACATAACTTCAGAGAATTTGATCCTTCTTTTTCAAAAACAACTGGTTCGATTCTTGGCTAGAAATATGTTTTTTTCTGAAATTCAATGATGCTGTTTTAATTTTCAAAAAATTTTGGCCCGTGACTCTTTTGAGTGTTTTTCGCTATTCTCATAGTTTCAGCTTTGGCCGTCCTCACCCATTTGAAAAACTCACCCTGTAATGTTCTATGTTAGGAGATTCGGTTTCCGCACCCCACCCAATGGTCCACACTAATCCCTTAGGTGGACCATTGTGCATGGGCCATGGCGGCCGTTTGGTGGTTATTCCAACCAGCCCACCTCCCTCCAGAAGTTAATTACGGCTCCTGGTCTTTTTAGAACATCTGTGTAGGATCTGGGTGACCTGAGGGTTTGTGTTCTTATCTGGATGACACCTGTGCATTCAAAGAGCATGTGCGCGACGGTTTCCTCAGCCTCCATGCACAGAGGACTGTCCGTTATGCCTATTGTGTGGAAGTATTTGTTAAGTGAGCAGTGTCCCATGATGGTCCCCGTCACGGGTCCCCGGCGTAGTAGACGCCTGGTAAGCTTACCATCCAGGGATGGCAAAGCTTTTTTCGACTGTCTGCAGCCCTGTGTAAAGGTCCACCAGTTCTCCACTTGTGTCTGGGTGAATTCATGTAGCCATTCTGTATACTGGGGCTGTATTCTGAGACGCTTTGTTTTGTAACGAAAAAGAGTTGCTATGCAATCTGTATAACTGGTAATTATGACCCTGATCTCCCCAATCATAAATTACTTGAGTATTCTAATTAAATCTTTAATGCTTTCTAAAAGTTTATCTTACAATTGGTAATCAAACACATCATTAAATTGTGTGATCAAAAATATCAGGATAATTAGCTTACTATTTATGCATAATAATTACTACTGAAATAATTGAATTTTCAGTACTTTTGAAAATATTGCTGTATTTAAATTACTTTTAGATTGTGAGACCATTACAAGTTTATTATTGTGAACACAATATTGCAGTCTATTCTATTCATAGAGCATAGTACTGTATTAATCTGTGTAGTTTATTGTAAAAAAGTGTTCCAAGATGAAGGTATTATTAATAAAATGCTTCAACGTCGTGTTTGAATTTATGTTTGTGTGTATTCAACCTTTGCGTATGGAATATCGTCATCTTCATAATTCATTGTACTACACGGTAAACAAGCTGTGTATCTCGACAACACTGCCTAGTACCCGCGCAGCACTCCGCGTTGGCCTTGTGCGCCAATTCTTCTCCATTGAGACCTACTGACGCTTGCGAATTTGCACTAGTCATCTTTTTTTTTGATTGACAATTCAAAAGTACCTCTAAGGTTTATTTGATTGATTGATTGAATAGCGAGAGTCGAACGTCGGAGTGACGTCACAGCGCCAGTTATGTTGACCGTGTAGTACAACGCATCTCAATCGTATTCTTCTATAGTAACACTTGGACATGAAAAGCTTGTTCAAGTGTCTGAACTGAAGTACATAATCTTAATGCCACGTTATAAAGGCTTCCAAATTCTGACTACAGTTGACTGTATTACAGCGTCGAGTTCAACTTACCTGACTGTTGTACAAAGAACCATATTCACCTAAACTTTATTATTTCCAGATCAGAGTGTTCCGTCCACCAAACTACTCCGGCTTCGTAGCATTCTCGATGCTGTTCATCCTCATCGCCGGCTTCCTATACCTTCGTAGAAACAACCTCGAATTCCTCTACAACAAACAAATGTGGGCGGTTTGCGCTGTCTTCTTCTGTTTCGCCCTTGTCTCTGGCCAGATGTGGAACCACATCAGAGGCCCACCATTCTTCCATAGGACTAAGAACGGACCCGTCTATATTAATGGCGGTTCCCACGGCCAGTTTATTCTAGAGAGCTATATTGTGGCGGTCTTGAGTATCCTTTTTAAAATTGCTTATGATGTTTTGCTTTTGTCCAATCGGCAATTGGAAAACGTCATGTCACCGAAAATCATTCTAATTTTAAGTCTAAAAAATAAATTGTTTTGTAAGGCCCAGTTGCACGAAAAACTTAACTCAGAGTTAGTTGCTAACACGAGGTTAAATTGACAGTTTGTCATATAGTATTGTCAATAGAACCTTGTGACGAACAATAAGTAACAAATCCCAAAAACGCAAGCCTTTGCTGCTCTCTGGGACCATGATCAATGCATCATAGTCAAGTTAACGTTTAATAATAATTAAAAAGTTTAATCTCGTTTAACAGGACGAAAACTCTCTACCAGGGACTCACAAAATCGCCGCCGACGGATTCACTTGAAAAAGTACTACCAGTAATGAGGGTATTTACACCAATAGCGGAAACCAAAAACAAAATAAAAAAAATGATTTCCGTGCGTAGTTACTATCATAAAGAAAATAAAGAAAGAAAGAAAAAGGATTATATTGAACACCCAGGCGTGGATTTCAATGAAGGTGGCGAAATAAAAACGTAGCACGTCACGACATTTTGAATTTACTCTATGTCAACGTAATTTCCATGTAAATAATAATAGATATCTATGATTTGATTAAAGATACTTATAAATAAAAATCGTTAAATTTGTAATCAAAAATAGAAAGGGGCTTAGGTTTGATCCTTGTGGGACACCTAATCAAATAAGGTTATATATGAGATATTAAGCCATTGATATAAACCTTACAATGGCCATTTTATTTGTCACTAGCTGTCCCACGCGGCTTCGCTCCCGTGAACTGGCTACCTACCAAGCTAGCCCACCTACTCTAAATACGTTGCGTCTCAAAAAGAATAAATTTTCCCCGTTTTTGGAACATTTTTCATTGATGCTCCGCTCCTATTGGTCGTAGCGTGATGTTATATAGCCTATAACCTTCCTCGATAAATGGACTACCCAACACAAAAAGAATTTTTCAATTCCAACCAGTAGTTCCTGAGATTAGCGCGTTCAAACAAACAAACAAACAAACTCTTCAGCTTTATAATATTAGTATAGATGTGTTGAAATCAAAGTTATTACTAAGAAGTGGTCTTTAACGACACTGTTTTGTTATAATAAATGCAATATTTATCCTGAACGATCGTGTCAGATGGCGCAGTGGTTGTGGGTATGATTCTCATGATAGAAGCGGCGGGCGGAGTCAAGAACACAGAGATTGTTCGGAGCCAGGCTGAGGGCAAGCGTCGTCGCTTCCAGTCGATCGTGGGTCTTATCCTGGTTTGCGTCTTCTTCTCGCTTCTGCTGTCCGTATTCAGAGCTAAGACGCAAGGGTATCCTTATAGGTACGTACATTTTCAAAATTTACCGGTTGACCAAGAAAGTTACCTACTTGTAGTTTTAATACTAATGTATTAAATAGTAAATGTAGGTAGCTTGTTATCAATATCGTAAACAGTTGTAACACATTAAAATGTGCACTACAAGAGATTTTACGTGAGACTTCAGTATTATTCTTAAGATAATTTATGCAGACATTCACGATGATTGAAACTAAATGCTTTGGTATTTTAAGTGGGGCAATACTTTCTCTCATTTTAGTTGGTCTGAAAGTTGTTGGTAAAATACTAAAGACGAAGAAGATTGAGATCGAATTTAATTTAAATAGGACCATTTGATTTCTTCATAGTTGCTTTTTACGATTAATTCCGTTCTAATACCAACAACTAATACAACTGCTATTTGTCCCTATTTATATTTATTTTCTAATCGGAACGAATACCACTATTTTAATAATTAAATTTTAATTTGTGAACGAACTAACAACTTGAATTTGGTACAGTCCTGGTTCAAACCTAATAATTTTTTTTATTGTGGACTATGCATAGTTATCGAATTTACTTTACGGTTCTTGGTGTTTTATATTCGAGAATATTAGCTCATTTAATTGCTATAAATAAAAAAGTCAAAGATATCGACACGACAACAGGCTTGTTTGACTGATGAATGACTGATTTGATTATACAAAAAGTTGATTTTCTGTGATAATTATTTTACAATTGTTAGATTAAAAGTGATTTTTATTTGTGTTTTTTTTACCTGACGTAGTTATCATTAGATAGGTAGACTTATATAATAATTACTTACTTAACTAACAATGACTATACTTCATTTGAGATAACATTAGACATTTAAATAAGCCCATTTTACAGCCCATTCAACCGATTTTGACTTCTATTGCGTTGGTGATATGACAAATGGCAGCTGTATTAAAGTTAGTTTTGGTTGGTTTATGCAATCCTTATATTTACGGGATAGGTCAAAATCGGTTGTAAAAAATTCTAATGATTCATAAATCCAGACTGTATGTTTTATAAGATGTAAAACTAATGTTTATTTTTTCCGTTACAGCTTCCTATTCAAGTGAGGAGTTCGAATATTAGTGAATAAGACCGACGTATTAAGTCAAGTGTGTGTGCAATTTTAACTTTACATATGGGTGGGTGTCCGTATTCGTTTCTCAGTTGGTCAATAAACTTGTTTCTATTTATAACCCTGTGTTTTTATTTGCTAGTGAGAATAATTCTAGTTTTACTTATTGGTCTAACTCACCCACCTTGACAAGTAATGATAATTGAGTCGAATGAAATTTTTTTTTTTCACTTTCGACTGAATTCGAGTGATTCTTTCGAGTGAGTGACCTATACCTACCCATACCTATAGGTCCCTACTCACTCACTCTTCTTTATGAATCGCTACGTCTGGTCGTGCACTAACCTCATCGAGATCGAGCGAACTCAAACAACCTCCGCCAGGTTTTCGAAAAAATACAATACATCCTTATAAAGCCATACATGACTAACAGCATAATAAATATGCAATTCTGCCTAAGGACATCTCTGCCCAGGTCTAGGTATCTTCTTATCCCGAAATGACTTGGGCAGAATTTAATGAAAAAATGCCGAATAACAATTAAAAAAATATTTTAATTTGTCATTTATGTCTACATTAATTTTAAATGCCTCTCGACATATCTAGGGCAAAACGTATAGATGTACACACAAGTACTTCATATTCTTTTTCTAATATTAATTGTATAATTTGCGTTGACCTTAGTTAGCTTCTAAGTATTAAATTCGATATTATAACAATTTGAAAAAAAATCTCTTAATTTCTACTCCAATAAATAATTTTAAAAATAAATGCTCAGTCTTCTCTATTTAAAAACGCGCGGCAAACTACAAAATGCGCGGGAATATCGCGTATCTGTTGGTGGGGTACTTTTCAAAGGACTTCTTGTACCATTCGTGGGCTTGGATCGCGGTTTGAATCTGAAATAGAAGGGAATAACTTTAAAGATATCAAAAATAAGATTACATACTATCTAATCTAAACTAATATCTGTTATAGAGCTACAGATAGTTTTTCTGTAGTTATGTGTTAATAACTTAATATTTATTATATTTTTATTTACTTACAGCAAAGATCCTAGTAGAGTTAATAGTAACAGAGTAACTAATACGATTTGGTTTTATAAAAACCGAGTAACCTTGATAAATTAGACATCCATATTCAATCAATCAAACTGTGCATCTTGATCAATACAATGAGTAATAAAACCTCAGTTAATGCATGTGGAACTTTTAATGCACATCAGTCTATACTAGTCTACAAGTACAACTATTGATTTATTAGTAACTTGCAGAATCAATAACTGATTCCATCGGAAAAATAAACAATGTTTATTGCTTCCTCAACTCTTCTGCAATTTCCAAATTAGAGTAGCTTGGTAAGTTCTTATACGAAATATTTAAATACGGGACGAGCCTATACCATCCAACTGCAGACTGAGTTACTACTGAAGAATTCCTGACGGAAAAATTTGATAACATTGCCCAACCTGGGCATTGAACCTTATTGCGTAATGAATTCGGCAAGGCAAAGGGCAAAGAGTATGAACAATCGACCAATCGAGGCGAGGCAAGGCGAGATAAAAGACGCGATGTGGATTTCTGTCTATGTGATTGGTCGATGGTTTATAATCTTTGCCTTGCTGAATTCTTTACTTAATAAGGCTGCAGGAATCACAGTCTTGCAATCTTGTGACTACTATGATTAAAAAGGCAGTAGAAACATAAAAAAACGGAAATCCCTTACCTGGTTCCCTAAAACCCACAAATAAATGCAGAAGAAAGTCTTCGTCGGGACCAGCATCAGCAGAACCGTGTACATTACAATCTCACACATCCTGTGTGGACTCGAGACATGCGCGAACATCCTCCCATTAGGGATCTTATGTTCTTCAGTGACCACTTCACCAGACTTCTTGTCTTTTCGCAAGTTCGCGAAGATGGTGTTAGTCCTGAACTGTTCGTACCAGGTGATCAGGAATATGACCGTGCAGGGAACAGCTAGGATGGTTGTTCGGAGGTCGTTCCATTTTATCGTGTCGGGATGTTGGTTGCCTGGAAAGGAAAAAAAAAAAATGTAATACCCGAGGATTGATAGCCGTTGTAGCTGACTAGTCCAAAAGGTAGACCGTGCATCACCAACAGCTGGATGGATCGTCAACCTTACAAATGTGGCCAGGACAGACAGGATGCAGAAAGTGAATAGATGGGTGTTGTGACAAGATTTGGAAGAGATCTGTGTCTGACAGTTGACTACAATAGGCTTAGTTTCACCATGGGGTATCAACTCATACAAATTATAATTAGTATTAAAAAAAGATCATAGATGGCAGCATAGGTAACAAATGTGAAAGTAACAATCAATTAAAAATGTTTAACAGCAGATTCAGGCTGAAATAAGTTTAGTAAAAATCAAAACTTGCTTCTTTAATGTTAATTTATCCATTTACACTCATTAATCAGGTTTTTTGAACAAAAAAGATAAGTGAAGACTTTGTATGTTAAATTAGTTGAAAGTAGCCATCGACTTTTCGTTTTGTTTTGAGTTCTTTGCAATAGATGGCGTGTTTCACAATTTGTCCTAAACTATATATCCATCGTAAGATTCATTTTGTAGGATAGTTATTATTTATTATAGACGTAATTTAAAAGATATTATTTATTATAGGCGTAATTTCAAATATTAAAGTTTTGGTCTATTATTTAAAATAACTTTTTTGTGAAGCTTGTTTACACGTCGAATTAACTAGATACCTCGCTGGAACAGGACTCGTATCGCGCTAGGGCCTACTCAAATCGCACGGGTACTAAAATAAGAGATAACGCGACGCGTGTGCCGCTTGCCGTCCGAGTTTACGTGTCGCATAGTAGGTACAGTTTGATTCAAACTTAATAACGGCTCGAAACACTTCGTGAGCCACTACGCGCTAGCAATTTCATGTGACAGCGGGGGTGAGGGATAGGGTAGGTACTGCCATGCTGCGTACCTAACTAAAGTATTAAAAGTAATCATTTTTGTAAAAACATCTTGTTCTTTATATATATCTAAGTACCAACCTAAAATAAAAAAGCTAATTTAAAAATCAAACACCCGACTGCTTAAAAAGCGAACTAAAAAGCTGTAAACAAGAAAATAACTAGCTGTGCAGTCGGAGGATACATATTCGCGAACTGCCTGATGCTCCGACGGCACAGCACGATTTTTACTTGTTTACAGCTTTTAAGTTCGCTTCCTTTTTGATTTTTAAATTAGCTTTTTTTATTTACAACTTTTAAGTATTTATTTTTTTTATAAATTGTTTTAAACATATACATGGTATGTATTTTTGTAATCACCACTAAGAGCCCTTAATTTTGATACCCTACTCGGCGGGTTACGAAGATAAAAAATTGCAACCTCTACAATATGGAGCCCAAAATCCGCCATTTTTTTTTAATGGCACTTATCTAAGAATATTTGGGTGGCCAAGACCTATCTAACGATGTCTTAATTATAGAAATCCGTCATGTGGTTTGAAAGATACGAGGTAATAAAGAATATTACACACATACTTACATACAAGATACGCGCGAAAAACATAACCCTTTCCTTGCAGCCGGGTAAAAAAGGATAACGCTTATAGTGAATAATAAAATGACATGAAGTAGGTAGGTACCTACTTCGTGTCATTCCGTTGCCGCGGAAGCAAGCTAACTAACTACATTTAATTCTACAACGAATTCTACAGTTTTGATTGATTTGGAATATTCGTGAATATTGTGAAATTCGCTACACAATGCGACCACTTAGATTTAAGAAGTTACCGCGGTCTGAGCGGAGTCTGTCCCGAACCGAACATACCTAATGTTATTATTACGAATATGAAGTAAGCGTTCAAGGACAAGACAACTGGCAAATAAAGTCTCTGAGTACCTACATGATACGATTCCTCGCTCAAATTGCCATATGATTTAGTATCTAGGCAAACTACTAGATGGCGTTAGAAAACCACAGTCTCGGGCTATTAAAGAGTCACTGGTGCTGCCGCCTGTTAAAAATATGGAGAAAGAAAAAATAGCCCGACCAATAGCCCGACTTATGGAGGTGACATTTCTTTGTATGGGATTGGGTATCTGTACTGTAGTATTATATTATCTTTGGTTTCACTAAGAGACGTTAATGCCTGGCTCCACGAAGAGTCAATTGAAGAAACAGTTCCAGAATTTGTAACTCTTTATGGAAACTGATTGATGATGGGGGCCCAAATATGTATAACAGGCTGGTGCCTGCAACTCCACTTCCAAGCTTGTATTTTGAGTCCCTGGCAACTTGCCAAGGTTTTGGCGTAGTCAGGGTAAATTCGCGCTTAGTGCGCGAACTGACCAACCACCATATAGAGCGAACGGAATGTGGACGCGACGCGATTGGTCAGTCGATCCTTGTGTCAACTGAGCAACCAATCGCGCGCTCGTAACGGTGCTAAACGTTCCCCGCGTCCCGCTTGGTAACCAAAGAGACCTAAAAAACGACTTGTGTCGACAACTATATGGAATGTGGTTCATTGACAAAGCCTTTATTCTTTTTTAATAATTCCATTCTTCTCACCACAAAATAGAGGTGCCTGACCAACAACAGCAATGATACAGGCGAAGTAATGTATGATCCCTGCGAGGTAGTGGCTCAGGTTCATCTTGCTGGATTTGGCAAACACTTGCAAGTAGTATGTCTCGTACAGGCGTCTGGTACATTGAATTGTGAGCAGGGTCATAGCTATTAAGGCAGCCGTTACGGACACTGGAATAGAAGTTTTAGGATTAGTTAGTTGAGTTAAAATTGTCGATCATTCTTCAATACAAACGTAGTCTGGCGATTACTTCACTGTTTGACGGTGTACTTTCAAAATAAAAATGATATCAATTTAAGTTAATAAATAAATAAATTTGTCTCATCATTATCTAGCCCTGTATGGAAACAAAAAGTAAAATAAATATAATATTTGAAAGATAAGTTTGATATCGAAAGTTCCATATTTCAACACAAATTTTAACGCATCTTTGGGCGCAAATAAATACCATAAGAAGAAGGAAAATTGCAAAACGGTCACCATACAGGGATAGATTAGTAGTCCAACAATGCAAATAATTTTATTTTGAACAGATACACTAAGTCGTTTTTTCATGATATCCATACTCCCAAAGGTCTGTTTATACAATTTCGCGCGCTCGTTATCGTCCTAAATCATCATCTATTTCGCTACAAATTTGTAATGCTTAATAATTAACATGCGTTGCGATTTTATTCACGCGAATAAAGTATTATTTCCGCCCTTTTTTTTTCCGCATTGTGTGCAGCTTCATACAGTTCCATAGGTGGCAGAATGGGCGGCAAAAATTCGCGCGAATAAAAATCGCAGTGCGTGCTAAGCTTAAGTGTGTATTCGTATGCGAACTAGCTTCTTACTGCATAACGTGCGAAAGAGATAGATGCTGTGATGAGCATTTATCTCTTTCGCACGTTTTGTCGGATGTGATAGCATGCATTTCAACCCTGCGCACAAAATAGTTCATGCCATCGACTAGTGCAACCTTAAGCGAGATTTTATAAAAAAAAGGCAGTAAGGCTAATTTCTTTCCTTAAATAGTTACGTAGACATTTTGATAGGCTGTTCTATAATACTAAATCTTTTTTATTTTTTTACAGTAGATAAACTTTTAGCTCAATTATTCCTGTCAATCATTCACAGGAATCATGAATCTAAAAAAAACGCCTTAAAGCACTCGGCAACATTGTAGCTATCAAATTGTTTTATTGGATCAGTACTTCCAGAGGTACCTTGTTCAAATAAAACAAAACAAATTGCTTCTTATTTGTTATGATAATGTTTGTTATTGAGAATGCAATAACAGTATTATAGGTACCTCATTATTATACTACTACACAATTTGACCTTAAAGAATGAAAAATATATGAGTCAGAGTAGGTAATGCTGCCTAATGATATTCAGGGTTTGAAAATTAAATAATTTAAATGGCCAACAAAGAATTGAATTTGTGAGTCACATAATAAATAATACAAACTTACCTATTTATTTTTAGTACTTTATACAGAATGATGAATGAAATATTTCTTTGTTTATATAAAACTTGAGTTTATTAAGCTAAGAGGTTTATATTTTAAGTATTGGCCGAATATTTTGCTTAATACCTCATTTAGATATTCTTCTTTTTTACTTATGTTTGTTTTTTATGCTGTACTTAAAACATATTAGGTATGACCATTGAATTGAAAATGTTGTGACATAGTTTTTGCAAGTGTTAGGGGCCTCAATACTCATTGAATACAAACAGTCTTAACTACCAGCTCTGCATATTAATTAGTCTTTTGTAACTAACTTTGCGAGTTCCTAAGATATTAGATGTTGATTCTGGAAATCGTGAATTAAAATAAATATCCTAAAACTACATTCATTTACTTAAATTGTTAGCTCTTATTAATCAAAGAAGATAAATATTTTACAGTTTATTTAAATGAGAATTACGTTTGAACAGATACATTATAACTTTTACAATATTAACAGGTGCAAGGACTAGATTGTAAATTAATTACTAGGTAGGCTTTGTAGTGCTTATAAACATTGGCATCTAATTTGGTCTTGACATGATTAACAAGTGAAAGGACACAGCACGGTTTACTTTCACGTCTGCAGAGTTGTTGCTCTAAAAACAAATACCTAAACTTAGTAGCAATAATCTGAGTATTTATTTAGTAGAATGAGGAATTATGAAACTTAAGTTAACTTACCAGACGGCTCATTTTCCTGCAGCAGCACCTTCAACGCGAAATGAACAGGAAAACTAACTGTTAACCCGAAGAAATATACTACAAACATGTAGGACAACATAGAACCACTAAATAAAGTTGAAAATAAATAAAAATGTCTATAATACGACTTTGGTATCTCAATAACTTGCAGATAATTGGCGTCAGAGCCTTGGTAAGCGAAGCTGCCATACCTGTAACTCTTTATAATAAAAGCAGGAACATATTTCTCAAAATTATTGATAATAACACCGGTAAATGTAACAGCAAACGCAAGGTTTAGAAATATAAAATCTATAACATTAATATAGTCGTCCATGTTTAATGTTTGTTATGAAAGAATGAGCAGAGGTCTGTACGTGCGGTGATTGTACACACTTCTAAGACACGAATACAAGATCTAACGGGATACCCAATCATTATAACTTTCCTCGCTCTACATTCTTGAGTTCTTCAACTGCGTGTTTTTGACAGTGTCAATAAGACGGCTGACTCTGACATTGACAGTGAACCACGTAGTTGCCAGACATTTTTTAATCTACTAATTGCACTTTAATATAGTAGAATTTTATGAAAGTATTCAAAGGAATATTATTTTCATGATACGATTGTATCATGGAAATAATATTCCTTTGACATATTTTGAAAAAAAAAAAAAACTTACGTTCCCTAAATAAAAACCCTAAACTCTAAAGCAGGAAGAATGTGATAAATCTAACGAATACAAAAAATAAATAATTGATTTAAATTTAAATCACACTTCACACTGATATTATAAAGGTGAAAGTTTGTGAGTGTTGTTTGTTACTTCTTCACGCTCAAACGGCTGGACCGATCTGGATGAAATTTCACACAGAGATAGGAAAAGCACATAGACTTTTTATCCCGGGAGTATCACACATCAACACGGTCTAGGGATATTTCATACTCAATTAAATAACTCGAAAAGTACTGGCCGCATTGGAATCTTTTATACACCGATTTGTTTGTAATTTATCTCAGACTAATTCCAAATTCAAATTTTTGAAAATTCTTTTGTTTCGGTGGCAAAAAAAGGTCTTGATGTGTAGGAGAGGGAATTTTCATTTGTGCGAAATTTAGAAAACAATACGAATTACGTTTAGTTACAGTTTTTTTTCATTTTTAAACGAAAGATAAAGTTAAAATTGAGGTATTGTAGCCATGCAACGCCAACATTAATTTGACGAGGGCGGAGATGTTACGAGCTGTGGGAATGCTGGAAGCTGGGTCTGTTCAGCGTAATGTTGCTGAGGCCATAGGGACCCACCAAAATGTAATTTCAAGATTGTGGACACGCTATCGTGCCACAGGTGAAGTAGCGGAGAGGCACCGGGGGCCAAGTCGCATCACTACCCCCAGACAAGACCGATTTTTGCAAAATACTGCGCGAGCTCAACCAAATGCAACGGCGAATCAATTGGTCCAAAGGCTGCGAGTGGAACACCAAGTGCTTGTGAGTGACCAAACTGTAAGAAGGCGACTGCATGAAAGCAATCTACGCTCTCGTAGACCACTCTGGGTCCCACCTTTACGGAGAGGCAATCGTGGACGAAGATTAGAATGGGTTCGGAACCACGTGGACTGGGGCCGTGAGCAATGGTCCAATGTGCTGTTCACGGATGAATCCAGGTTCGGCTTCCATCCAGATTCACGAAGGACGCGTGTTTGGCGAGTTCCTGGACGATGGAGCCGTTTTCAGAACCCTCAGGAAGTTCACCCATACCAAAGAGGAACAATTATGGTTTGGGCAGGAATTCGTCTTGGAGGACGCACGGATCTCGTTTGGGTGCGGGGCAATATGACGGCAGAACGATACGTCCAACAGGTGCTGGGCCCGTAATCTTGCCCCACAGAACACAAATGGGGCAAGATTTCCTGCTCATGCACGACAATGCCCGGGCACACACGGCGAGAACGGTAGCAGCTTGGTTACATACACACAATGTTAGGGCCTTAGACTGGCCTGCTTAATCGCCAGATCTAAATCCCATTGAGCATGCCTGGGATATGCTGCAAAGAAGAGCTCTGAAGGAAGTTCCTGAAAATCTGGCTACAGAAGATCAACTTTTTGCGCAACTCAGAAGGACATGGGACAATATTCCGCAGCAAGACATTGACAACCTTGTTCTGAGCATGCCGAATCATTGCCGATGTGTTATGAACATCATGGGCGCTTTCTCAGACTACTAACTTCAAGTTTATAAACACAAATTAAATGATTTTTCTATTTTTTTTCAGTTTTTACTCATAAATTAAAAGTTAATTCATATACGGTTTCCGTCTATGCTTCATTTTATTGCCATAAAATCCTGAAATTTTAATCGAAGTACCTTAACCATTATTAAAATTAAAAAATGGTAGAATATTAAATAACGTATATTTTAAATATATACATGTCATATAAATAATTATCACATTGATAGTAATTCGCTTTTTTAAAAATATCCCTAGACCGTGTTGATGTGTTTATGTTCCCTCAGGATAATTTTCGAAATTCACGCGGGCGAAGCCATTGGTAGACGCTAGTACGTGAATAAAACTTAGATGATTGTTATTAGGAGATTAGAAAAGAAAAAGGAAAAAAAGCCTAAATACCTTGAATTACAAATAAAACTACCAAGCTGTCGAAATATATTTTATTTTAGCAACATTTACTTTACAGAATGGGGAGTTTACAATAGGGCGGTCATGTGTTTTTGTTATTGGAACAACGGCCTTTCAGATGCAAACAGTAAAATACCAGTCTTATGTCTTAGTCAGTTAGTCAGTTTTATGCTGTTAGAGAAAAGGGCCGTTAATGATACGAAAAAAAACATTAGTACATGTAAATCAGACTTACATGGACTTTTTCAAATCAAATCAGGTAATATACCTATGACATTTATTTCTCTGGTGGGCAAAAGTAATCCTTGAACGTTTTCTTGTACCACTGCTCCCATAGAAAACTGGGCCTACAATAGACGTTCAAATTAGAAAAGATTTAAAATAATTCGCTTGATTGGTCGCCACCCAGACGAAGGTAATCACAGTCATGTGTCTGCAGAGTCAAAGTCAGGTAAACCAGAATCTCTCACAACCATGAGGACTGAATGAAATGGACGAATATCTGAATATACCTCCTTGAAGAAACCACACTACCGGTCTCTTAAACTTTTCGTAAGTTGGTAAGGATTTCTGCGTATGTTAAAGCACAGATAACTATATACTAGTCAGGGCGCACGGTTGGCGCAGTGGTTGAGCGATTGACTGCTGCGCTGCGTGTCGCGGGTTCGATTCCCGCACGGAACAAATATTTGTATGAACTACAGATAGTTGTTTCGGCTCTGGGTGTTTGTGTATGTGAGTTTATATGTTTGTAAACGCACGCACGATACAGGAAGAAATTCCTAGTGTGGGGCAACGTTTTTAATAAGAAAAAAAAAAAAAAAAAAAGAGATTAAATATTCGTATGTAGGTATAGGAAGAGTACTAGGTATGCAAAAAGGTGCAATGGCCATCTTTGTGCTGATGTCAATCCAAGATAAGTTGTTTTTATTTTGATTGCCAGAAAAAATCTTAGTGGCTAGTGTATTTACTAATAACCAAAGAATGGGTTAGCTATAATACTTCTACCTTCGCTATTGTTTCCATTGATTTCGATACAAAGGCTTGGTAAGGTCGAAATAATATCGGGGACAAGAGATATGGCATCATCTTTTGATGGGTGACGGAGTCTTGTCGACGTCGCAGACCCAGACACTCAGAGTTTGTCGTTCTTGTAATCGATAGATAGATTACGGTAGGTACGCATATCGAACTATGTACATAACACATAAGTATAATCCATATGATTTGCATGTACCTACTTAGTTTATTATTTAATATTTCTACACCAGCACTGGTAGTAGGTATGTGTGAAACAATATAAGAACTCAATGTACCATATACTGAGGGATAAATATAAACTAACTTCAAATAATCGATTATTTTCATCTTACTGGACTTGAATACTTGCGTGGCTATGTGGTCGATGACTGAAGAGTACCGTCGCTGTTTGTGCTATTATTATTGGTATTGTACTAGAAATAGAAAGAATAATGAGCCGAAAATAATTATCATAACATCGCGCCTGTAGTCGTTACCACACTCACATTTCTCTAGAAAATAAAACAGACATATTAGGCCAGATTTTTTGACAAAGATACTTAAGTGATCTTAAAAGTTAATACAAATTAACAGAATTGAGGTCCAAAAAGACAAGAATCAGTCGTCTAGACATACAGATAAAGATCTAAAAATAAACAAAATACAATCATCAATATCAAGTACCATAATAATCCCGCACCCATGTCATACCAACAGAAAAGTAAAGATTACGTTTGTACACCTGTCTCATCACATACGTTGGGTTTGACAGCATTTTATTGGATCCCTGATTTCCTATTCAATAAGTTTTCGGGGTTTACATTACGGTGTGAGGTGGCCCGTGAAATGTTTCGGTCCAGGATAATACTCGGCGGGGGTATGTGACTAACTCCGTTATAATGATGGCAGGCTTATTATAGAATTCGAATTTGGAAGTTTTCGATTTGGAACGTTGGCAGTTCTGCATTTTGGGATTGTGTTTATTACCCTTGGTAGATTTTGTTATAACTCAATGCAGATTGTAAAAGTTAAATGTGATCGTTGGCTGTTGGTACAGAATGTATAATTCTGGTATCTACCTATTGTTAAATCCTTTTATGAATCCACGAAACTTCTAGAAAGCCTTTCTGTTTTCTAGAATTGGATAAACTTTACACCTTCTTTACCCGAAATAACAAAGGAAGCCTAATGTAATGAGGTACCTAAACTAATATTGAGAGTTGAGTTACATCACCAGCAATTGGACGAAACCCATCGTGACCACGACCGCTCTGTCAACAACGAAACGAAGAAGAAGGAGAAGAAACCAATTTTGTAACCTCTTACCAATCTACATAGATTACTCTGGCAGCTGAGAGGGCCAACAGCTCTGTCCTTCCGTATTATTATATTACTCTTTGGCTCTGTCTTCTTTCCTCAAGGAAAATAGCAACCAATTTCTCCTAATCCATCATTAGCGTCTCCCTCAAACCACCGTAATCAACTTCTCATAGAAAACCGTTATCATTTACCAAAACAAAAAAACTATTGTCCGCAAAGGGCACGAGTCCACGACATTTACAACAAAAAAGTATAAAAACCATTGTTCGTTGCAATGTGTCCCCATAGTGCGGAGAAACAATTGTTAATAGATCTTTGCTAATCGATACCACTCGAATAGTTCGATTATCGAGCACTATTAATCACTTCCCTCTCTTTCGGGCGCGGAAATCTTTTCAGCAACAACAATGGACACTCATCACAAATGACTGGGCCATTGTGTCCCGGCCCTGCTAACGACGTATACCGATAATTAATTAATAATTAAGGGCCATTATCCTTTAATTAACGAGTTTCATTTCTCTAATGTTACGGTCCATTGTGATGTATGAGAAATTCTATTGTATTTTTGAAGACAATGGGACAAATCTTTAAAAATGGGAAGGAGGCTTTTTTATGGCTCATTTGAGTGATGAGTGATAGAAATTGTAGCTTACTTTTAAAGGAACAGAGTTCCCCTTTTACAGAAAAAAAAGAGTAAAAATGCATTATTTTTAATTAGGCATTTAAGTAATGTCGCAATAAATCATTAAGTAACTCTGTCTATTGTTGTCTCTGTCTTTTCTGATTAATTTCGTTGCGGGATCCAAGACAGTTAAATTCATTCTCAGGGACTTCGTCGAGCTTCACTGTCTCGGCGTTTTTCTGGTGTTCGCCACTGTTAATTCTGGCTTTCAGGAGTTGCAGTGGTTTGGGAATAGTGCGGTGGGATTGTCCCAAAAAAAAAAGTAACTCTGTTTGTCTGTCTGCCTGTTACCTTTTCAAGCCCAAACCACTGAACGGAATTCAGTGATATTTGGCAAGGAGATACGAGTAGGTGGAATCCTGAGGAACGACATTATGGTACTTTATGTAAAAATAAAAAAATTGGTAGGGTAGGGTAGGTAGGGTATGGTAGGATAGGTAGGTTGGTAGGTAGGTAGGTTATTTGGGTAGGTTGATAGGTAGGTAAGGTATGGTAGGGTAAGTTGGGTAGGGTAGGTTAGGTAGGGTAGGCAGGGTAGGGTAGGTAGGTAGGATAGGGTAGGATAGGTAGGTAGCCAGTTGACGCGAGCGAAGTTTTTCTGATTTTACATGCCGTAACCTCAGATCAAATAAAAAGTCAAGATGGAACGTTGCAAACAACAAAGTGAAGCCGGTTCAAACTAAGCCTTGCCGTACAAATACACAATTACACGCACTTATGGACAACGAAATTACGCCTAAGCTTGTCATTCGAGCTCATAGATTAAATAATAAAGCTCGACTGACAAGCTAAGGGCTAAGCTCACTTTGTTGTTTGCAACGTTCCATCTTGACTTTTTATTTGATCTGAGGCCGTAACTTTGTAGGTACGAAAGAAATTGAAAAATCAAATTCATAATCCTAATTAAATACTATATGTTATCCATACACTATAACAAAGAGTATTCGTAATATTTTAGTTTAATTTTATTATGTATTTCTATAGCTGTCAAAGCCGTCTTCTTAGATGTCACGAACTCACGACAAGCCTGTGCTACACGGTTGCCGACCAAGACAAAAACCAAGGTCACCTTGGTTGGAAGCGCGTGGGCGATGCTGGCTACACGGTTTGAAACAAGCTCCCAACCTCAGTTTAGAACGCTGCGCAGAGAGGACGTATTTACGCTCGTACCGTACGTTCATTACCAACGACGTCATGGCGCCTTGCCTATCAAAACTTCAAAAAGAATATAGGTACTAATAAACTTTAAAAACTAAACTCCAATCTTTCTTACTAATATTATAAATGCGAAAGTTTGGGTGGATGTGTGTATGTTTGTTGCTCAATCAAGCTAAAATTGTTGAGCGAATCAGGATGTATTTTGCCACAGATATAGATTATAATCTGGAATAGCACATTATGCATCTTTTCATCCCGGTATAGGTAATGTTCCCTTGGGATAAGAAAATACTTTTCACGCGGGCAAAGCCGCTGGCAGAAGCTAGTATATTTAATTAAGAATTATATTAAGAATTATATATAAGGAGAGCTTTTTATTTTCATAAGTATGTCATGTTTTGATTTGTTTTTCTTTTTATATGTTTTAAAATTTACAATAAGAGTTTATATTTAGTCGATAATCCAAAATTCATGCTGTGGCCTCCTATAATTGAGGGAGTGCACTTGTCATTACTTCATATTGATGATTTTTTGTATTTTTTGTGTACATCTTTCGTTGGAGATCCTGAATAAATAAATAAATAAATTTAAAGTAAAAGAATAAACTTAAAAAAAACCCATACATTTTTTGTCTGTTGCATCTATACGTGACACTGACGTCAAATCCCAAAGACAGGACAAGTCTTTAAATATCGATAAGTTCCGATAATACTTTACGTTCGTTCTGTTGAGTCATTTTGTGCGCCGCCTGCAGAAGCGCGACTGTCATACGCGTGGTTGTCAACAAGAGTCTACATGGCTTCAAACAAGTTGCCAACCAACTGGTTGGCAACGCACGCACGCCGACCAAGGGCGTTGCAAGGTCATGCTAAATTTGGTTGGAAACCACTGTCTACACGGTTGGAAATGGCAGCTTACGACCAAGGTGACCTTGGTTTTTGGCTTGGTCGGCAACCGTGTAGCACAGGTTTTGGTCAACAATGGGTAACGATCTTTTGACTCGTTAGCATTTAAACACGAACGGGTGGTTAATTATCTACAAATAAGTTCACATAACTTTTTTTTAAAGTGGACCTTTTCATAAAACACAGTAGGTCAGATTACGCGAATTCTGAAAACCACATTCAATAAAAGAACGTTATTCCAACACACACTGACAGCTTCCAGTTCGAAATAAGAATACGAAACAAAATGTCCCGTCTAATGTATATCAAACGTTCCTGCCAATGTAAGCACGAACATGGCATGAACTATTGAAATTAGTAGGTACGCGACTCTCGAGAGAATAGAAACACAATTTCCATTGAAACGCTTCACGCCGATACCTGGCAGTTCCCGTTTTCTTCGTGCCGCTTTTGTCCGTCTGTACAAAGCAGAAAATACAGAGAACCCAATCAGGCATCTGTCTAAATGTCC
The DNA here is from genome assembly GCA_964057195.1 of Orthosia cruda. Lineage (NCBI taxonomy): Eukaryota > Metazoa > Arthropoda > Insecta > Lepidoptera > Noctuidae > Orthosia > Orthosia cruda. The sequence goes on from OZ059838.1 coordinate 35,500,514, forward strand.
GACGATCGGACGGCTGAGGGTTAACGCAACGAATTTTGAAATATCTCTAAATGTGCGTACCATTTTCTTTGGTTTGGAATAAATTGGAAATTGCGTTCCGATGCTATTTTTGGCGGGTAACAGGCTAAATGTCAGTTTCAAAACGCCAATCGCCAATCATTGACTAATTGGACGTGGGTAGCGTCACATTTTGATCTTTTGAAATTAAAGTTACCTACCTATTACCAACTATAGTCATCACAATCTCTAAGAAGTCCGTTGACGTTTCTCATTTTACATGCCGCGATAACCTTCTACGTAAGAAATTCAAAAATATAATTCATAATCCTAATTAATTACTATGTTACCCATACACTATAACAACGAGTATCATTCGCAAGCATCAAGTTTAATTATTATTAAGTATTTTTATAGCTGTCAAAAAGGGTGTTTTAATTTTTACAACTTTATCTTAATTCTTGCCATATTTTCTCCTAAACATTTGTCTAAATATGGTTAGCTGGCGTAAATTACTGGCACAATTAAAACGTTAAAGTTAAAAAATACCTTTAATTGTTGTAAAAGTTTCAACCTCCCATCTTCGTACATTGGATTGCCTGACATCTAGCAACACTAGAACTCTAGCAGCCATTGAGCTAGGAAAAACATGGAGGTGTCCTATTATTCTATACATACATTAGCTTATACAAATATGAGTGAAATACGATACAGAATGTGAAACATCATTTTGTCTCATTTCTTCTAATGTAGTAATCGTATTTGACAAAAGAGACAACAATATTTCAGTTGTTGCTCATTATGGCAACATTTTGTTACGACGTAGTGACAGCTGTCAGTACGTGCCATATTCGCCATATATTGCCGAAATTTGTGGTTGTGTTCGTGGTAGTCTTGCTGTCAAATGGTTGCTTAATTTTTGTATTATTAATGTGTGTGTGTTCCGTGATTAACACAACCATAGCATCGGCAGCCATTTTAAGGTTTAGGTAGGCACGTTTTTTTCGTAGGTATTTCGGGTCCATAGTATTTATTAGGTCTATGCTAGCAGCGTACAGTATCTTTTTCGGGCCATTTTTACCCCGATACCCATCCCATCTGACAGGACTTTAGACATTCCCAATCGGTTTCGTTCATGCATATTGACTATTTGGTCGTGGTTTGAATCGATTACAATGCGTTATTGAAATCGAATTTTTAAAGGTCGGGTGGGTTGAAGTACAGTTATATCTCTATAGTTTTTTAGATCGAATTTAGTTCGAAATTTAAATGATAAACACAAAACCTGTCACTTACACGCTTTTTTACGCAAATGTTTGATTATAAACTTAAAAATATTTATAAGTCTATTGTGGTTTGATTTAAGCTCTTAAATCAAACCACAATAGACTTACCCAATCCGATCTTCTAAATCAGAACTGATCCACTGGCAGATCAATTCGCCATCGCCAGTAGAAATTAAGTAGCGTCGGATGTCGGATCCGTTTTGGAGACAAGACTGAAATAACTCTACAATGGGAATGGCATGGGAATTTTCCTCCGTGACGGGTTTAGCCAACATATGGAGCTTAGATCTTTTAATATAAAGCATAATAATGGTACCTGCTCTAAAGTAACATCATTATAATTAGCCGAAATTATTGTTTAAAGCTACCTGCTTTAAACAATAATTTATTATTGTTGAAACTGCATAATATAATTTCAAAATGACAGAAAGCTATACCATCAATGACACTTTTTATTTTATACTGACATAATTATGTACCTATAGTTGAATAGGCCACACGAGCGAAGCTGCGGGTAGAAGCTAGTAATACAAATGATTAGGTACACTGGGTACACATCATATCAGGTTGAAGTTGAAGCTGATACTGAATACCTATATACTGATAGAGTAGGTACCTGCGTAAGTATCATTCCGATTGTTTTAGCTATAATGTTATTCGACCTGGGGGTGACCATAAGCTCTTAGAGTAAGGTTATTTTCAAAGTCAAAGTGAAATATATTTATTTTAAATAGGCCACTAAGCGGCACTTTTGAACGTTAACAATAACAATTTACAAGTAATAAAAATTTATTATACCGGTCACAATTTGCAATTAATAAAAATGTATTATACCGTGCATTCGGAAAAATAGCTTGTTATGGAGAAGAACACACAATAAACTCCATACAAACTCTTTAAAAAAATATGTTTTACAATATTTACATAAGTACATACATTAATAATTGCATATACGTGAGGACGATGCACCCAATACTACTATACTACATATAGGTATATAGTATTACAAGCACTAACAGGTAAATTCCTTCACTTGACAAGTAGGAACAGGGTTCACACATACTTACAAATATTGCAAACATAGGTAAATTAACTTTGGTACTAATCTATAAGATGGTTGATTAAACTTATCTTTATTTCTAGTATTAAAATTGTGTCTATCACTAACTTTACTTAAGAGATTTATATATTTCCTTACATACATAATATTTTCATAAATTAATTGGCAAGAAACTGTCATAATATTAATATTTTTAAATAGCTCCCTCGGTGACTTAACTTATATAGGCTCTGACAGCTCTCTTTTGCAATATAAATATTGATTCAATGCCAGCCGCCCGAACTCTCAGTAAATTACCGTATGACATAATGCCAACCCGTAAGAGATGTCACGTGAGGCCCCCATTGTAATTCGTCGTCTAGAGTGATTCCTAGTAAAACTGTTTGATTTACATAGTCCAGCTTTTATCCATTCAATATGATGTCGCATTCGCTACTTCTGACATTCGGCAATGTGAATGTAATACATTTTTTTTTTTCATTTAGTTGTAAATTGTTTGCCGTGACCCAAGTTTGGACCTGATGAATAGACTTATTCACACTATCAAAATTTTGTGACCGCCGATCTATTTAAAAATCAAAGATCATCAGCATAACACGATCTTCGGTTGATTTTGTAATAATTGGGGCAAATCATTAATGTAAACTAAAAAGAGGAATGGACCCAATATAGAGCCTTGAAGCACGCCCATTGTCATTGCAGACCCTAGTGAGTTTACGCCGTTTACCTGAAGTTTAAGTTGTCTGGCTTTCAGATATGATCTATGTAACTCAAGGGCCGTATGTCTAATTCCATAGTGCTCGAGCTTCAACAATAGTGTCTCATGGTTAACGCAATCGAACGCGTTCGAGAAGTCGCAAAAGATTCCAATGCCGTCTTGTCTTGTACTTCTTCCCAGGCGTTAAAGATATTATTTATTAGGGTGACGCCAGCGCCAGTTGTGCCCTTGAGCGTTATGGCCATTGATGAAACCGTACTGTTGATCATGAAATATTGAATGTTTGTTAAAATACTTAAAATGACGCAACAATTGGTTGAGCATTAACTTTTCGAAGACTTTACTGAGAACCGGCAGAATTGACACTGGCCTATAATTATTGGCTTCTTTGCTATCCCCGGTTTTAAACAATGGAACTACTTTACTGTGTTTCATGAGGTCCGGAAAATTTTTGAATGTGCGTAAGGGACAGAGATGTATATAAGCCAAGTCATATTTTGTGATAGGTTAAGGCACTATAAGATGATTAGCTTAAAAAAAAGACGGATCAATTTTGACTTACTTATACTGCACAAAATTATAAATGGTTCCATAGATGCGCAGTTAATTAACTATTTAAGCTTTAGGACTTGCCAACGTAGCAAGACTAGCTAATTGCCTACCTTTAATAGCCCTGTAACACGTATGGCAAGGCTATATAATGAAAGGTCCAACTTGACGGATTACCCTATCGATGTTTCCTCTACGAGTTTCGCTTCATACAGACGTTCCCTATATAAACAGTGCGAACAATGTATGTTTATATAGCTCATTTTATTTTGTTTTTGTAGTGTTCTAGATTTAGGTTTACTGGACACACTTTTTCTCTGTCTCTAATATTCATTGTGTCAATGTCATGCATACCTGTTATTTGCATGGTTGCTGAAATGCCGATTTTAGATGTTATTTTATTTGTTTTTTTTAATATCCTATAGGCTCGCGCTTGACCACTATCTCACCCGATGGTAAGCGATGATGTGGTCGACGGTGAAACACGCTTGCCTAGAAATAACCTATTCACTCTTGACTTAAAGACCCCCAGTAAGTAATTGTAAGTGACCGTGCTGTTGGTATGCTTATTATAAAAATAAAATAAATAAATAAATATACATCTGTCTCTTACACACACGGTCACCCCCCTGCATTGTGCAGCAAACTGATCACCGTGCATAAACAAAACTACAAAGTACCTTTAGCGTTGGTTTGCTGTGTCAGCTAAATATAAAATACGAGTAATTTTTTAAATAGGTTAAAATTGTTTTATTTTTAAGAGGTAAGCTCTAAAAGTAATATTTAATTTCGGAACTGTTTAAAGATAGATAAAGATAAAGATATTTTATTTCAACTAGGCCACAAAGCGGCACTTTTGAACGTTAGATACATTAAAATGAACCCGCGACACTCAGCGCAGCAACTGATCGCTCAACCACTTCGCCAACCGTGTCGTCTAATGAACGAAAAGAAAGAGAAAGGTTTCTATGGAATACCCATACTTTGATCTTCATTCAAACTTCATCGAACAAACAACAGAACAAAAGTATTCTGTAATCAGCAAACATAAATCGAGTAACACATCGCTACTCGATTCCCAGCATCTATACTCCACACACCGGCAATGCACACATCGATCATCTAAGGCGTAATGTTGCCATAAAATTGTACATATCGGTATCGGTAGGCTGTTAAAATTGAAATAACTTGGAACGTAAAAGTGGATACGCATCCTTGCCGCCATATTGTGTTCGATTCGATATATTTGATATATTTTGATACTTTTTCCATAGGATTTTTGTTGATTCTGTTTATTTGAATGTTGTACTGCTTATTTCGTTATTATGCGAAAAACCTGTTGCTAGCGATTAGCATAAGAGCAGTTTCTTGCAAAAAGTTCTGATAACTCATAATTATGGTTAAGAGGCAATGTGGGCAGTTAGTTCCGACTGAATTTCCTTAGTATAAAGTCATAATTCGAGTTTTGACTCTCGCCTATTACCACCTCCAGTATTAAATAAATTTAAAAGATATTCCATAAATTGAATAAAAAATATATAATGTTGTGCTTCTATGTTTTCTTTTTTCATACACACCCACCAACACACACAATTATGAGCCATTTTTGAGGGTTCCAGTGCTTCTAAAAATAATGTATCATCAAAAATGAAAACAAAGGAGCACAGTATACACTTTCTTTTTTAGTTTAAGTAATATCGTTTTCAACACACTTGCTCATAAAGTGGCTCTAATTTCACCGCAATTAGGCACATAATGACACCTGTTATCAAACTGTGATTTTTTCATTACTATTATTCACAAGTGAGTTATAGAGTTTTTTTTAATTTATTTATTGAGTTGCTTTGTTCTTAAAAAAGTTTCGATACAAAAAAGGTCGTGCTCAATAGTACAAATGCAACACATTTCATGCAACTTCGTATTTAAATAGATAATTTCAACTTGTACGTGTTTAATAAATAAAACTTTCACTCAAATATAAAGAAATTTGAAATTCCCCATTTTGTACGTGGCAAGCTGGCTAAAACGCAATCCGCAAAAAGCCATAAAAAAAAACATTATTTTTAGTCTATGGCCGATCGCCGTAGACTAAAAATAATATTTTTTTATTGTTAGATGCGCGCGCATAGAAAAACTGATTAATTTAGCCCGCCATTGCGAAAAAAAATTCACAACTCGTTTTTACTGTTGGAAATGATTTATTAGATTATTTTCTTCACAAGTGTGTTGAAAAACTTCGTATGATACACGTGTGTATTGATGATTACCGTCCTCGGCTCTCTTAAGACCCTCACCTAACGGCTCGGGTCTCAATGGCGCCTCAGCGGTAATCACCAACATTACACACTTGTACCATAATGTACTATTAAATTGTGCTATATTGGGGGAGGAAATAGGCGAGAGCCAAACAACGTATTATGACTTAGAATATTCAGTCGGATGCCTGCGACCGCATTTCCTCTTTAGAAACTATCTCTAATTTACCAATAATCCGGTCTTTTACCATTATCCCAAGTTTGGCATAAGAACGGGTTTTCCATCTATTCTGCGCCACAAATATATTAATTTAGAAATACCGTCTTAGAATTGAGAAACTTGGAACATACTGCATTGACAAGTAATAGGAATCTGCTTGGGCAAAAACGAGGGAGAAAAAATCTTTTTAACAAAAAAATACAATAGACTTCCAAAAAAAAACTACAACGTGAAAAATAACTGCAATTTCTGAAGTCAATGTTCCTTTTCCTGTTTCTTTTTTTTTGACACCGACTTCCGAAATTGAAGTAATTTTTCACTTCATAGTGTTTTTTGTGGAAGTCGGTTGTATTTTTTTGACAAAAAGATTTTATTTTCACTTTTTAGTTGTGGTACATAATGAGCAAGTTCTATAGTAAGGTACTGATAATGCACACAGTTATGCCAGAATAGATTACCCGAATAATATAAAACTTGAACATAACTGTTGAAATGAGAGTGCACCAGGGGAACTGTACACACACATCTGGCTACCCCTTCAGAGCCTACCGGCGTGATAATGGCGTAAACAATAAACAGACATGCGATTGCAGCAATCCCGAGAGATATGGCGTTGTTTATTGAAGAGAGAATCATCAAAATCGGTTCACCTAGTAAAAAGTTTCGAGGTGACACGTATAATAAATAAAGATACAGTCGAATTGAGAACCACCTCCTTTTTGAAGTCGGTTAATAACTCTACTACTACTTGTTTATGCACTAGTTAAAGATCAATCCAGTTTTAACCAAGCCGTACTCAATAGGCCTGCAAATGAAGCATTAATCATTCCCGACTCACAACTACTTCATCCCATCTTATACCCCATTCAATCTTTATTAGCTTTCCTTTCAACTCAACTTTTTCAAACGAGCGAGTTTTTAATTCAGCTTTTAATCATTCTTCAAACATTTATTTCAGTTCATAATTAATCTGCGTTTGACAGGCGTATTTGTGGAGCTGTACTTACTTGTAAGAGAGGTATGAAGGGTTTGTGCCTCTAGCGCTAATTTGGTATATAGGTACTTGGCTTTTAATTAAGAAATGCGTATGTAGTTTACTAGTGTAGGCAAAGAGGTACCTAACTCTAAAATAAGTTAATTTGAAAAATGAAAAAAAGCCGACTGCTTAAGAAGCGATCTAAAAAGATGTAAACAACAAGAAGAAAATCATGCTGTGCAGTCGGAGGGTACATATTTGTTGCTGCTGATGCAACTGGCTGACCAAAACCAGATGTATCCTCCGAATGCACATCATGATTTCCTTCTCTCGCCATATGTGCCATATTGGCACAGCCACCACAATATGGCGCCAATCCGCCATTTTTCTATTTTCCAATTTTAATGTAGCCAGTAACTCTCGCATGGTTAAGACGAATCGATTGACGTAAGAATCGAACGTCAACATTGGCCAACGCGTTTGGTCTCTAGAACGCCACATAGTAACAAACAACATACATACGTAGACTGATAAACACATTACCCTCCTTCGCCAGTCGGCAAAAAAAGGACGTGATGTGTCTTGGAAGGATAGTTGTTTAATTATAAAGTCAGCTGGTGAGGTCTGGTAACTTCGATGTTTCTGAACAGCTTCGGTTCCTGGCCAATTCGTACTGTTGATCGAAGAAGGATTGAGGCCTTTGAGATGTGGTGTTGAAGAAGAATGTTTCACATACCATGCACAGCAAAGCGCACGTTTAAGTCCATTCACGACCGGCTCAACATCGGATCCAGACTCCCCACGAGTCCTGAGCTACTTTCGTCAAATCACTCGGAGCCGATCCGGACAGCCTGGAGAAACTGGTTGTGGTGGGGAACGTGAATGGAAAGAGACCACACGGACGTTCACCTACTCGCTGGTCAGACCAGATAAGGGCGATTACAGGACTCACGGTGACCACTGCCCTGAGAAGAGCTGAAGACAGAGTGGCGTGGAAGCAGTTCGTCAGTGACTCCGTCAAAGCGTTTCAAGACGGGCACGGCTTTCAGAAATGAAGACAACGAATAAAAAGAGGAATAATGTAATATTTTCTGTCGTCTTCTGTCTTCATTATGCACTGTATGTGTAAAATTATCAATGATCATATCTTCCTTTTCAAAAAGCAAGTCTCAAGCATAAAGCAAAACCATCCCAGAATCGCTGGTATAACCTATTAAAGAACTGATAGCACTTGTAAACTGCTATGCGTCGCGTCAAGTTTCTTGTTAACCGGTTATATGACCCTCAAGCTCTGTGAAAATTTATTTTTCACTCGATTTAGTATCGTCCAGTCTCTCGGGACAACGGACTATATTCCAAGGAAGTGAAGATTGTTGCCTGGAACGATGTATGTACAATTATTTTTTTCAAATTATGCAAATAAGTTAATCTTTGTGTGAATTATAATAGTACTAGCCATTTTCATGCGACTTAGCTTCCATCCCACAGTAATCGTACATTTGACGCGATAAAAAGTAGCATTTGGCACTTAGAGATACTGTGACTTATTATCAATATTAAAAAAAAAAACCTAGGTACAAACAAACGTCACAAAGAATTTTAACCAAGTACAATATTTGTTAAGATTCTTACTCCTGAGAATAATTATTGAAAGAGATATATTTATGAAGAGAATATTTATTTGTGACCCGCACTGGAGGCACGAGATAAGCAAAACAAAAAAAAACTATAGTAAAAAGTAAATACCCAGTGCGAGATCAAAAAGGCACCTATCTCAGCATGATACTAGGCAATTCGCTCCAGTTTCGGAAAATAAATGTAAAAACTATCAAACACGCGTAAGCTTCTGTGTTTGGTTTATTTATTGAGTTTTCATCAACCAATGACTAGACTTGCGTCTAATTTATTGGATGTAGGACACAAGGCCGATTGCTGAATTAAGTATTTTGAGTTAAGAATGTGTCAAACTCGGCCGAAGTTCAGGTTTCAGGCTAAAGTAGAGGATCACAACTATTCATCTTCTTATTCTTAATTCAAAAAACGGGAATAGTTAATTTGAAAACATAGAATTGAACATTTATAACCAACCCTATCAAACGAATGAGACAGGTCATGATAGGTGTTGGGACCCACTCTACCCCATAGGTGATAAACACATGATCGATACAAACATCTTCCAACTTAACCATTACTTACTCGTGTCGTAAAAGGAGCAAGTTAGCGGGCACTTAGGGGTATAAGCACCCACCCAGTGAAAGCGACACGATATGGTTATATATTGATATTTTTTTGTCCGAAGAACTTCGGTGCCGCGTATACAACGCCTGACAAAAACTCCGGTAGTTGCTCACCAGACCCAACACAACACCCTTGGTTGGAGGATCCTGCCTTTTCAATATAGTAATAAGAAAGGAGATCAAATTAAAAGAAAGGGACTTTTCACTCTTTTCCGTATACCTACCTTTATACGTTAAATTGCGTTTGCTATCGTTACCTTTATTCTATGTATAAGAAAAGTGGCTCCCGTGCTTTATGATTTGCAACTATCAAACCGACCGTGTCGTAGATTCCGTGAATCCGCTCTCATAAGCTATACTGTTTCACCAGGCAGCTTGTAAATAAAAAGAAAGAAAAATAATTTATTCCGCCAGAGAAGATGCACACAATTAAAAATATAAACACAAACAATAATAATATAATCATCTGACGTTGGTATTTAATCGTCCATTACATCAAATAGCATCGCTTTCATTGGTCACACCACCTAACCCCGCTCTAGGGATGCGGAAAAACCGCAACAGCAACTTAACCACTAAAACAACTGAGTTCCCGCGGTTCTGCCTCAACTTCTTATTTAACCGAATCGAAGAAATCGTTAGATGTCTCCAGGGAATAGAGGTGTTAACTGTAAGTGGTTAAAAACTACGAAAACTTACTTGGTTTCTTATGAGAGATTTCTTATAGTGATGTTTTCGTCATCTGCCAATTCGTTAGACGTAACTTAGAAAGCAGGGGGAAGTCTAAGTTTAGCAAAGTTCGATTTCAATTCTTGCCAAAAAATTCGCTTACGAGATTCCCAGTGGTTGTCATCGTGTTGGTTTACTGATTGATTTGATACCTATCGAAGATTCTATGTTGGTAGATGTCAGGTTTTTTCTCAGTAAATAGCTTCATTTCCTCAGCTCTTTTCTGGTGATCGTTAACGTTGTTATTTTGGCTTTCAGGAGTGGCAGTGGTTGGGAATAGCGTGGCGGGCTTGTCTCAAAAACTTACTGTCTATTACAGTATTTTACGATTAATTTCTGTCTTAGGCTTTTTCCCAATTTAGTACTATTTTTAGGGTTCCGTACCCGAAGGTACGTAAGCCTATTGCTGTCACTAACGTGTCCGTCTGTCTGTCTGTCCGTCGTTTGTCACACAGGTTTTTACAGCCAAACGGTTGGTCCATACCGTACTGTCCGTACCGTACGGTACCGTTCCGTGTACCGTATGGTGACGGACGTAAAGAATTTCACCATCCCATATCTTCCCGTGGGTCTCGTAAGAGGCGACTAAGGGACACACCAGAGAATGGCTAGCAGCGTTCTCTGTGCACTTTACCAACAAACTGCGATCGCCTACCCGCCTGCCAAGCGTGGCGATTATTGCAAACCCCAAAATTAATAGCATACATAATAAAATGCCCCGACTGCCCGGAAGCCCGTCTACCCTCGGCTACGGTAGCGGTCGAGGCGATGGCGTGGCAAGGGGTGCAAAGAATCTGCGGAGTGGACCCGGCTACCCCAATAAACACCGACGATTGGACCTGGGAACATATAACACGCGAACACTCCGGACCGACGAGAAGATAGCCGAACTCGAGGAAAAATTGAGCAGGTTACGATGGAGCATTATAGGGTTATCTGAGGAAGTGACCGGCAGTCCCAGTGTGGTATCGGCTTTATCGTCCACAAGTCCCTTGTGAACAAATTGGTGAAGATCGAGAGTGTGTCGACCAGGGTGGCGTACCTTATACTCAGAATATCCGCAAGATATTCGCTGAAGGTCATACAGGTCTACGCTCCGACCTCGGCACACCCCGACGACGAGGTAGAGACTATGTATGAGGATATCTCTTGAGCCATGCATGGTTCCAAAACTTACTTCACCGTTGTCATGGGGGACTTCAACGCTAAACTGGGCAAACGAGACGAGGATGAGCTGCAAGTGGGGCAATTTGGAGTTGGACGTCGGAACCACCTACTGGCCAGTTTTATGGAGAAGGAGGGCCTCTACATGATGAACTCTTTCTTCAGAAAGCGTGAGCACAGGAAGTGGACCTGGCAAAGCCCCGATGGTGCAACTAAAAACGAGATCGACTTCATCATGTCAACCAAGAAGCAAATGTTCAATGATGTCTCTGTGATCAACTCGATGAAAACCGGAAGCGATCACCGCATGGTAAGAGGCACATTGAACATTAATGTCAAGTTTGAAAGGTCTCAACTGATGAAGTCCACGCTCCGTCCAGCACAGATCCAGGTCCAAAACCCCGAGACCTTTCAACTCGAATTCCAGAATCGTTTCGAGTGCCTTGGGAGCTCCGTGGTTGAATACAGCGATGCGTTCGTGGAAGCTGGGTATGGTCCATGGAGGACCTCAGTACAATGCTCGATGACCTCAGTAAAGCTTCCGAAAGAGTGGGTCTTAGGATGAACATGGACAAAACCAAGGTGATGCTGAATGCCCATGTTATACCCACTCCTATCAAGGTCGGAGACTCTACAATCGAAGTTGTGGGCGACTATGTCTACCTGGGACAAACAATCCAGTTGGGTAGAACCAACTTCGAGAAAGAGGTCAACCGTCGAATCCGACTCGGCTGGGCAGCGTTCGGTAAGTTGCGCGGTATCTTCTCGTCCAACTTACCACAGTGTCTCAAAACAAAAGTATATGACCAGTGTGTGTTGCCAGGGATGTCATATGGCTCTGAGACATGGTCGCTTACAATGGACCTCATCAGGAAGCTTGCAGTCACTCAAAGGGCAATGGAGAGGGCTATGCTCGGAGTTTCATTGCGTGATCGAATCAGAAATGTAGAGATCCGCAAGAGAACCAGGGTTACCGACATAGCCCGAAGAATTGCCAAACTTAAGTGGCAGTGGGCAGGGCACATTGCTCGCAGAACGGATGGCCGATGGGGCAGAAAGATTTTGGAGCGGCGACCGCGAACCGGAAGACATTGCGTTGAAAGGCCTCCCACCAGTTGGACCAATGACCTGGTGAAGATTGCAGGGATCCGCTGGTTGCGAGAGACACGGGACCGGTCAAAGTGGCGACGCTTGGGGGAGGCCTATGTCCAGCAGTGGACGTCTTTCGGCTGATATGATGATGGTGATATGATGGTTGGTCTTAAAATTTTCACAGTATAAGTGTCACATCTTGGTGATCCAAAGCCATACAAATTGTCAATACATAATTTTAAGTGGTTTTTAAGGGGGACTCCTAAAAGAAACAAAACAAAGGAATGAGAAGGTTGAACAATGTATATATTATAAATAAAAAATTACTTTAAAGTTACTCACTTAAGGGCGCGGCGAACAAAGCTCGCAAATGCAATTCGAGGCGAGCGAAAAATTCGTTCGGAGTATTGCTATCTCGGTTTGCACGCACACGCGGTGCGCCGTAAGTAGCCATGTGTGTGTGAGCAGATAGATATCGCTACCTAATCATCCTATCGACTCGAAAGCCGGCCGACGCGAATGGTGCCCGCGTTCTTTTGTCTTATTGATGTAGGTATTCCTTTTACTAAACCTCAAATATGTGTTGTTATAATAAATAATGAATGCAAGTAATATATTACAAGTGTTACTTAGGCAAAGTATTAGTAAAAGACAAATATTTCAATAATGTATGCCTATTTACGCATATAAGTAGGTACAGATAAATAAAAGCGCTCTGAGCTAAGAATATCTATACCAATATTATAAAGAGGAAATATTTTTTTGTTTGTTTGTTTGTACCGAATAGGCTCCAAAACTACTGGACCGATTTCAAAAATTCTTTCACCGTTGGAAAGCTACTCTATCCCCGGGTGACATAGGCTACTTTTTATCTACAGGGATAAAAAGTAGCCTATGTCACCCGGGGATAGATCTTCCCACGGGAACGGGAACTACGCGGGTGAAACCGCGAGGCGTCCTCTAGTTAAAAATAAAAACAAGGATATTGAATAAAAAAATATCATCATTCATCTGTTTAAAAAATATAAATCGAAACTTGATAAAGTCGTGTAGGGTGACCATAATTATATTATCGACTGAACGAAAAACAAAAAATACAATAATAGTAATCAGAAAACATAGTGTCAAAGATCCACACTAAACACGCTTATTTTCTTTCTTTCAAATATATTATTATATATTCAAATATTTTTGCAGTTTATTATGAGGTCGATTAGCCACCCAGTTATCAAAGTCTATTAGAACCTCTCCAGGGTAAGGGTCACCGAAGTCCAGATAAAAATCCCAGAATAATTAAATAAACTAGAACGAATTTGGATTTTTAGTTTTTTGTAACAGGAATTTTACAAAAAAGTCCAGCAAAATCTGGGCCAAGGGTATAAAACCGCGCTTGTGCATGCAAGTCCAATCGCATGGTCACCCTACCCTGGGTGAGCCGAACTGGCCGAACTAACGTCACAGTAAGTATAGAGGAGCAATGTAGGTAAGTCTTAGCGGTGTCCTTGAGATCATTACCTACGCCCGCTTTGTCTCATGACATGAATAAACAAACGAAAAATACCGGCCAAGTGCAATTCGGACTCGCGCACGAAGGGTTCCGTACCATTATAGCAAAAAACGGCATTAAAATCATGTTTTTTGTATGGGAGCCCCCCTTAAATATTTATTTTATTATATTTTTAGTATTTGTTGTATAGCGGCAACAGAAATACATCATCTGTGAAAATTTCAACTCTCTAGCTATCACGGTTCTTGAGATACAGCCTGGTGACAGACAGACAGACAGACAGACGGACCGCGGAGTCTTAGTAATAGGGTCCCGTTTTTACCCTTTGGGTACGGAACCCTAAAAACAAAGCTTCGAAAGTTGATGGATAGGTAGGTAGGTAATTACTAATTTATACAAAACTAGCTGTCCACCGCGGCTTCGCTCCCGTCAATCTACCTACCTACCTACCTACCCTACCCTATCTACATACCTACTCTATACTACATACATGATCGTACGTAACGCTCGCAACGGAAGCTCTCAAAAAGGAATATTTTGCCCGTTTTTACAACATTTTTCATTTATGCGCCGCTCCTACTGGTTGTAGCGTGATGTTATAACCTATAGCCTTCCTCAATAAATGGACTATCCAACACAAAAATATTTTTTCAACGCCGACCAGTAGTTCCTGAGATTAGTGCGTTCAAACAAACAAACAAACTCTTCAGCTTGATAATATTAGTATAGATAAACTAAGGTACCTATTAATTTACCTTATTGTATTATGTCATTGGGAAATAGGTACTTCCTGTGAGAAACATCCCAACGTTCGGAGACAATGTCGGCAACCGAACCATATAGTAAATAATAACAAAGTCCGTAAACAACGCAAAGTTCGTAAAAAAGTAGATTACTCAATACCAAAGTTCAAATCACAAGGCAAATCTAAATCCAAGTTCATAGCATAAGTCAATAGTGTCAAAAATATTAAAATAATACAATTTAGAAAATAAATAAACGCGCACATAAAGCATAGTGAAGTAATCGTCTAATAATGACAACAAACAATCCACAGAACAGTAGAACAAAAAACAGTTAAACACACCCGAAGCACACCCGAAGTGCCCCGAACAAACCCCACGCCGTACGAACGATACACAACCGTGAGCAGTGCGACCACGCACACATTGACATTTGCTTGATGCGACAGCAATACTAGCTATTGGAAATGTGTGATTAATTTGATGTGTTCCGTAATACCAAAAATTATGAAGGAAAACTTAATGTTTTTTTAAAAAAAATATCGATTATTTGTAATTTCATAATATGAGCTATGTTCCTGGTACGATATTAATAAAGATATTGTTTTTTATAATACAGAAATATCAAAAAGAAAACATGTCATTTACGCTGTAAAAATATACAAAATGGAATTCGCTAAAACTTCATTTTAGGTGAGTATTTAGAAAAAAAGAAGACGTAGGAACCTAGATAAATACTGTCTTAATCCGAATATCATCATAATATTGTGGAAATATGCTAAAATTACAAAAGATTTTGGTATTACGTTTGTATGGACAATTCATGGTTCGTCGCGCTCTTAAGGTTTATAATCCATTGGCATCGAATCCAAGCGGTCAGAGGCAGCGGCATCACAATACTTCAGAGGCAGCGATGTGGGGGGCGTTCTTTACTATACTCGGAATTTTAATTCGATTCCAGATTTGACAATTTCAGTGTTGCAACGTTATGACAAGTACTAAATAGTGACGTTGCAAAATTATTCGATATGGAAATGGAATATTTCCGGATCGATTCTTCTCGTTTATAATTTTACTCTCGTAAACTAAGTATATCAGGAAATTAAATATTTAAAAGCTTTTCGTGGACGTTTTTTTCTTGGGGACAAGAAAACATCCACGTCTTTTTGTGATGTACTTGGCTGAGGATCCATTTTGATGGAAAACCAAAACAAATAGATTCACTCAAAGTTCACAAAAAACTATAAACGTAACAACAAACACAACGTAACAACACTTTAACAAAAACCCAACAAAATATCGATTCGCAATGAAATAAGATATTCGTGCAGTCACACTGGGAGAATGAAGCCGAATGACACGATAAACAAAATGGCGATAGCTGCACGAGCGCGCACGGGTTGCCAATACTGAAAACTATCGAGGCTCTTGTAGTATAAGTTTTGTTTTTAATAATAAAAACAAAAATATTAACTTTTTATAAAATAGAGCAGCGATTACTAATTAATAAATAATTATTATGAATAATTATGTATTTATTTAAATAAAAATCAATAATTTAATCTTTAATTGGCACACTGATGGCACACACACTGATTGTTTATCGATTTTTGTGTTCATCACTACACTATTATATGTGGTATCATTATTTCACAAAATGACAATAGCTAATGTCAAATCTGGAATCGAATTAAAATTCCGACTATAAGCACAACACTTTCTCTTCTTCCTTTGTTGTCTAACATCACCAATCGAACCACACGAGCTAATCCCACGGCAAATGCCAGCGCGGGGCTCGTTCGCCGCCCTGACGACATCCAACGTCTCAATTTATTATATACTAGCACTCCGCCCGCGACTTCGTTCGCAGGATTTCGTATTTTATTCAACTAAATTATGTGCAATTAGTGAAGGCGATTAAAAATAAGCAATTGTTAAATCAATAATAAATGGGATATCGTAGATATCTACGGTTTAAGTTAGGATTTAGAGGAGATAGAATCTGCTCCTTTTTGAAAAGTCAGTTAAAAATCATATTCCTTGCGCAATAATAAATTGCCATCATTAGTTTTTCAGAATTACCCCCAGAAGATGTTTTAGGTGTGACAACGGTTTTTTGAAGAATCTTATGGCACTAAGATGACCTCTTCCTCGATTTGGAACTACCGAACTGGACCGTTTGTTCAGTGTTGTTTGACGGAGATATCGGTGAACATACACAAAAAATAATTAAGTAAGGCAAATTTCCTATTAGGTCCACCTAAAAAGTTAAAAATAAAAAATCTATTTTACAAAAAGATACTACCGACATCCAACTAAAAACACTACAAAGTGAAAAATAACTTTCTTTTTGGAAGTCAGTAATAATTTTGTAAAAAATGTTTTTATACAAATAAATGTCACTTTAAAGGTTGAATTTCCAAAACTCCCTCCTTAGTGCTCACCTACATCATAAAAGAAGCTATGTGTAATAAAATACTTCAAAAATCTTGATCTTAAATAGTATTTTGGGGATAGTTCCGAAAAACGAATAACTAATAGGGTTGCTATTAGTTATTCGTTTTTCGGAACTATTATTAAATCACATTATTTATTAAGGTTAGTACTTGTGCCAAGTTTTTAGTTTATTAAACCAAGAACTTTAACACCCCCCTAATCATCTTTTAGGGATAGTTGCGGAAAACTAATAATGATTTCCTTTATTATTTACTTAGGTTAGTATTTGTCCCAAGTTTCAAGTTTATTAATCCAAGAAATGAGATTTTCCATACAAACTTTAACATCCCTTAAATCGTATTTTAGGAGTAGTTTTGAAAAGATTGTAAAGACAACCTTTACTTTAAAATCAAAAAAAAAATATATAATATTTGCTGTTAGTATTGATGCCAAGAATCAAATATATAAGCCCAACAAATTGCCACCTTTAACTTCCATTAGGGGTGGAATTTCCGGCAATCAATAAACTCATTACTTTTTTTATTAATCAAGAGCGTAAACCTACTATTTTAGATAATTTACCTTCCAAACCGATAAAAAATCATAAAAAGTTTCAATCCCTACTTTATTCCCCTTAGGGGTAGAATTTCTAAAACCTAATAAATACATGAATTCTTTTTATCAACTCCAACTTTAACTTACAAACTATAGAAATTACATACAAACTTTCAACCGCCTTTTTAGCCCCGTTAAAAAATCCCCGGCAATAATGAAACTCATTGTTTTTTTATTAATCAGGGGCGAAACCAACCTACAATTTTAGATGTTTTATTTTCCAAACCCAAGAAATTGCATATAACGTTACAACCGCTATCTTATCCCCATAGGGTTAGAATTTCCAAAAACTAATAAACACATTTTTTTTTATCTACCTAGAGATTAAATCTAAAATTTCACGTGTCCAACTTTCAAACTGCAGAAATTACATACAAACTTTCAACCCTCTTTTTACCACCTTAGGGGTCGAATTTCCATAAACCAATAAATAAGTTAATTATTTTTATGAACCAAAAGCGTATATCAAAAATTTCACGTGTCCAACTTACAAACTGTAAAATTTCATACAAACTTTCTACCTCCTTTTAACCCCCTTATGGGTCCAAATTCCAAAAAACCAATATATGAATTAATTATTTTTATCAACCAAGAGCGTAAATCTAAAATTTCACGTGCCCAACTTACAAACTGTAGAAATTACATACAAATTTTCAATCCCATTTTTATCCCCTTAGGGGTCGAATATCCAAAAAGTAATAAATAGATTATTTTTTTTTATCAACCAAGAGCGTAAATCTAAAATTTCATGTATCCAACTTTCAAACTGTAGAAACTATATACAAACTTTCAACCCCCTTTTACCCCTTTAGGGGACGAATTCCTAAAAACCAATAAATATATAAAAAAAAAATTATGAACCAAAAGCGTGATTCTAAAATTTCACGTGTCCAACGTACAAACTGTAGACATTACATAAAAACTTTCAACCCTCTTTTTACCCCCTTAGGGGTCGAATTTCCATAAACCAATACATATATTAATTCTTTTTATGAACCGAAAGCGTAAATCTAAAATTTCACGTGTCCAACTTACAAACTGTAAAAAATTCATACAAACTTTCTACCCCCTTTTAATCCCCTTACAGGTCCAATTTCCAAAAACCAATATATGAATTAATTCTTTTTATCAACCAAGAGCGTAAATCTAAAATTTCACGTTCCCAACTTACAAACTGTAGAAATTACATATAAATTTTCAATTCCATTTTTACCCCCTTAGGGTTGGAATTTAGAAAAACCAATAAACACTTTAATTGTCTTTATCAACCCAGAGCGTAATGTTAAATTTCATGTGTAAAATTTGCAAAGTGTATAAACTGCATACAAACTTTCAACCCCCTTTTTATCCCCTTAGGGGTCGAATATCCAAAAACTAATAAATACATTAATTTTTTTTATTAACCAAGAGCGTAAATCTAAAATTTCACGTGTCCAACTTTCAAAGTGTAGAAATTACATAAAAACTTTCAACCCTCTTTTTACCCCCTTAGGGGTCGAATTTCCATAAACCAATAAATATATTAATTCTTTTTATCAACCAAGAGCGTAAATCTAAAATTTCACGTGCCCAACTTACAAACTGTAGAAATTACATAAAAACTTTCAACCCCCTTTTTACCCCCTTAGGGTTGGAATTTAGAAAAACCAATAAACACATTAATTATCTTTATCAACCAAGAGCGTAATGTTAAATTTCATGTGTAAAATTTGCAAACTGTTAAAACTTCATACAAACTTTCAACCCCCTTTTTACCCCCTTAGAGGTCGAATATCCAAAAAATAATAAATACATTAATTCTTTTTATCAACCAAGAGCGTAAATCAAAAATTTCACGTGCCCAACTTACAAACTGTAGAAATTACATACAAACTTTCAACCCCCTTTTTACCCCCTTTGGGGTGGAATTTCCAAAAATCCTTTCTTAGTGCTCACTTACACCACATGAGGAACCTATCTGCCAAATTTCATTCTTCTAGGCCTAGCGGTTTAGGCTGTGCGTTGATCGATCAGTCAGTCAGTCAGTCAGTCAGTCAGTCAGTCAGTTTCTTCTTTTATATATATAGATAAGTCTATGATCCAACGAGCGCGCGCACGTACTACTTCGCGTAGGCTCACAAAGTAAGGCTTTGTGGGAGCGCTGCGCGAGTGTGGGTGTGGGAGCAGGACAGAACACTGAACGATTTTACGTGTTTTTGCGGGTGTAATACCCGCACTTTCTGTTTTGTCAATCGTGTGCCGTATATGCATCTCTTCGGTGTTTCTGATACCTGCATTCCTTTTATTCAAAACATAATAATATTTATAGTTTATTCGTAGTTTATTTTAAATATCTTACTGTATTTTTTTTTGTGTTTTTGTACCTATTTTTACATGCACTACAGACCTTGGTATCCGTACGTCACGTCCTAGGCGACCACTGAAAATCAGCGCCGTGCTGTGGGTCCCCCACGGCACAGCATTATGCTGAGTGGAAGCCTTCTTGCCACAATCACGACATGCATCTGCTTTTATTTACACTCGCATTTATCTTTTTTGTCTTTTATTTTACATTTCTAACATAATTTAAGAACTACTAACACTATTGTTAACCACTATTCTCGTTCTTGAAATGTAATGTTTGTATGTCGTTTTGTGGCAATTAAATATTTTTTCTTTCTTTCTTTTTCTAGAAGCCACCAAAGTCAGCGCTTTTATTAACAAAATTTTGATCCGAATAATTTTTAACTTCCCATTGATCTATGAACTTCAAATTTGGTGATAATGTTTATTATTACGTATATTTTACTAACAAATACCAATATATTGATATATCACATTTTCTTTGAAATTCCCTCATTTTTAGGATTCCGTACCCCAAGGGTACAAACGGGACCCTATTACTAAGACTCCGCAGTCCGTCTGTCTTTCTGTCTGTCACCAGGCTGTATCTAATGAAACGGAATAGCTAGACAGTTGAAATTTTCACAGATGATGTATTTCTGTTGCCGCTCTAACAACAAATACTAAAAACAGAATAAAATAAATATTTAAGTGGAAAAACAGCAAATTTTGTTTTCTGTTTTTTGCGATAATGGTACGGAACCCTTCGTGCGCGAGTCCGACTCGCACCCGGTATTTCATATTACAACCGACTTGATTTTGCGGTTTGGTACGGAACCCTAAATGAGCGAATTCCGACGCGCGCGCGCTTTTTTTTATTGAAGATGGGCTTGCGTTTCCACTTTCTCACCTGATGGTATGGTAAGCGATGAAGACCTGTTTATTGCTATACATCGTTAATAGCAAAACAGAGTAAGTAACAAAATAAGTAAAACTTTTAGCTCACAACACGGCAGTTCACTGAGAACAGAGAAGTACCATTAAAATTCACTTTGGAGTGAATTACCGATGAAACAGTTTTAAATTAATGGTTGTATGGAGTTCTTGTGTGTAACAGTAGGTTATGAAGGAATTCAGTCGAGGGTTATTTATTGAGTTACGCAGTTTGTTTAAGGACATGAGTTATTTTCCGAAAAAATCTTGCCTTCTCAGTCCACGGTCTCAAGTGCGATTGCTAAATCTGGTTATGGGTTTGAGTCCTTTTTTTCTTTTGGGGTGGGAAATCATCCAATGACTTCTCCCGCTTTGAGTGAAGCGGGAGGGCGTGTCAGACTTTTACTGATTAAAACCTACCCGTGTACCTGCAGTTGCTTGAGTCAGGGCCGCGGTTACTTTTTCCAAATTTGTCTGCGACCATGAGTTTGAACCCGGGGTGCGAAAGAGTCTAGGTATAGGGTTTTCTTATTTGGAAACTTTTAGTAGCTGCCCAAAATTGTGTTCTGTAAATAGGATAATTCCCTGCCTCATGGGAGGAGTGACTTTCCAAGTCACTAATATAATTATGTTCGAATTATATTAGTGACTTGGAAATGTACTGAACAGCGGTTTTTTATCATCTTTACAAATTGGTTCCATAGTAAATTCTGATTGCATATTCATGAGTAATTTCCTTCCCTGAATGATTTTCAACGAATTACAAATCACATTGTATAATATGTTATAGGAAAGGTATGAAATCAGGAATTCTATACAATGCCTGTGTGTATTGCCAGTGATGCTCTGAGACGTGGTCGCTTACAATGGGCCTCATCAGAAAGCTTATAGTCACTCAAAGGGCAATGGAGAGGGCTATGCTCGGAGTTATGGGGGCCGAGTCACCCACGTCCGTAGGAGTGTACCCTCTGATTCCTTACACGTGGTCCCCGGGTGGTGCAAATCAGGTGACATCTGGTGGTAGGCTTCGGGCGAAGGCTTGCGACCACCCACCGGGCAAAGACGTACCGCCAAGCGACCTAGCCGTGTTCCGATACGATGCCCGGTGTAGCCACTAGAGGAGTTGGGTCAAGACAGCTGTTCCACTGCAGGCTGACCAGCCTGACGCGCGCTGTTATGGACGTATCGGGAGACTAGTCGCGGAGGATAGCGGGATCCGAGGCACGGTGCGCCGCTGGCCGACCGCAGGTAGTTGGGGGCCCAAGTAGTGTGCCAGCCACACACGAAAGGCTGCCCCGCCAACAGTCGAAAAATCCCGGAATGCACCATCGTGCTGGTTGGCGACCAGATGGGAAGGGCCCGATGGTCATTCCGGGGGGGCTCGCGGGTCCCCGTAGTCTCCAGAGTAGTGCCCCGATGATGGCGGCCTCTCAGTGCGTGTCCGTACGTTAGCAGCGTGGAACCTCGTCCCACTTCCTTCTCCTCTCATCCATTCACTCTTCAATAATTATGAAATTGACAAGCAAAAAGAATAATGGATCTAAACAGCGGCTGCACCCCCTCCCCCACAAAGTGCACCTCACCAACATTAGAGGTCTGCACTCAAATCTCTCTACAGTCCTGTCCTCAAATCTGTCTTTGCAGGCAGTCTCCGAATGGGGCGATGCCAATCTGGTCAAGTTTAATGCTGCTAAAACCCAGGCGTGTCTTTTTTCCGCTAAAAAGAGCCAATTTCACCCGGCTCCAACTTTCCGTGATGTAACCGTCAATAACGGACCATCTTGAGCTTCTAGGCGTTACGCTGACATCGACTCTCAATTTTGGCCACACATTGAGGCAAAGGCTCAGCTGGCTGCCAAAAAGTTGGGGATCCTTGCGAAGGTGAAGGTGAAGTATTTCACGCCGGAACAGCTGCTCAACTTGTATCAAGCGCAAGTTCGATCGTGCATGGAGTACTGTTCTCATCTCTGGGACGGATCTGCCAAATACCAGCTAGATGCACAAGAGTCGATCGAAAAGCGGGCCAAGAGACTCATCGGCGATGAAGCACTGGTCAAATCAAAGCTCCAGAACCTTGAACATCGTCGCCGAGTTGCCGGCTTGTCGGTATTTTATCGGTTACATTTCGGGGAGTGTGCGATGGAATTGCATGATTTAATTCCGCCCAGCCCGTTCCATCATCGGACAACCAGACGCTCGGCGATGCGTCATCGGTACATGGTGGACATCCCACCCATACGCACAAAACGTTTTGGCGACACTTTTATTATGCGTACAGCTAAGGAGTGGAATTCCCAGCCGGAGTCTGTGTTTCCCGATAGCTACAATCTAGGGGTCTTTAAGTCAAGAGTGAATGGGTTTTTTTCTAGGCAAGCGTGCTTCACCGTCGACCACATCATCGCTTTCCATCAGGTGAGATAGTGCTCAAGCGCGAGCCTATTGAAAAAAAAAAAAAAAAAAGTTTCCTTGCGTCATCGAATCAGAAATGTAGAGATCCGCAAGTGAACCAGGGTTACCGACATAGCCCGATGAATAGCCAAACTTAAGTGGCAGTGGGAAGGGCACATTGCTCGCAGAACGGATGTCCGATGGGGCTGAAAGGTTCTGGAGTGGCGACTGCGAACCGGAAGACGTTGCGTTGGAAGGCCTCCCACCAGGTGGACCGATGACCTGGTGAAGGTTCCGTATTTTAGCAGATGTGCAGCAAGAAAGAATGTTGCCGAGAGCACCGACCACTGAGGGTCTCCGTATTCTTAATAATTATCGAAAATCAACAAATTTTTGTCTAGCATTAGTCATTTTGAAATTGTTTAACATAGCCTCAAAAACAAAAACTAAATTTAACTAATACCTTTTAATTAATAATACCTTATCCTAATGACGCGCCGGGTGCGCAAGGCAGTCTAAACGCAGTTCTAAATGGGGTGCGCCGTGCAAAACTATTTATTCTGTTTCGAAAGCGTCAAAAATTTCGGTTATGATTTTAAAACTCAGATTTCGAAACCAAAAAAAGGCCGCGTATGTCGTAAAATCCGGATATTTTACGACTTACGGATTATCCGGATTAAATTCTCTAAGCATTTCTGTACCTATGTAGCCTTTACCTAAAAATACTTTCTCGCCCACCTACCTCCTAAGTAATGCAAGAATCCATCTCACGTAATATTTTATAACATCAGAATATAAGACGAGACGATATGGCTTGAAATGTGCTCAAGAAAATGTACACTATCATTGCCACATTATCCTGATAAATAGGCTTTCGCTAGTAGACTCCAGCTAGTGCGTTGGAGGACAGTAAATCAACTCAAACTGGAGACTGGAGATAACTCTCGAGTAGGCACGAGTTATACGAGCCTATGTCTTAAAGCTGCCGCAGAGAGGCGCGTAGCGACAATGCGACAGCGATGACACAAACATTTTTATAGAAATTGCAAGATATGCTTTTTCCTTCTGCAAAATTTGGATATATGGAGTGGGACGGAAGGACCCAAGAAAATATGTAGATACGGATTGTGTGATAAATAGAAAGACGAGTAAAATTAAAAAAAACAAACCCGAAACCTTTTTTATTTCACGCTACATAATTTCTATAGTAGTAGACACGCTTCGATCGACAATCTAATGAACACGTAATTAAGACACGATATCTTGCGAAAACTCCCCGTTTCAAATAGTAAAACGCCCATAACTTTTTGAAAAATGGCTAAGAACACTATCGAACGAAATCAAAATCGGTTCATCCGTTTAGGAGGTATGATGCCACAGACAGATTTACAAATACAAACACATACGTAAAACTTACAGCAGCCTCCCTTGTTTCGTCAGTGGTTAAAAAGGGTATCAGTGATAGCGTGACGGTTTATAGGACTGAATAGAGGAAAATTTTATGTTGCGCCGAACCTATGTAACATACCTAGGTCAATGGCAGACAAATGTTGATTAAAAAAAAATACTAGTATGAAGTTAGATTATGTGAGGTAATTCGATCAAAGATGTCCTCGCCGATATTGCTGTTACCTAATTATATTGTAAATTATTATATACGGTAATGATTAGAATAAAATTAACAACAAGATAAGAAGGCAATGCTGCCGGCTGGCACCCAGAAGTCTTTTATGATACGTCTTTTGATGACAGCGATGTGGGGAAGTACTTCAACGCCTATGTGTACCTTGTATGTGTTTTTCTGCCTTTTTAATTGAGTGACCTCTTATTTTTTTAGACACCTAGGTGTAGAGTTTATCAAGGCCAATATTTTTTAGAATCACAAAGCCTAACAGTGCATACAGGGGAGACTAGCAAGATTTGATTCTACGGAAAACATCACGCTAATATTATAAAGGCGAAAGTTTGTGAGTGTGTGTTTGTATGTTTGTTACTCTTTCAAGCAAAAACTACTGAATGGATCTGTTTGAAATTTAACACAGAGATAGATTATAGTCTGAAATAGCACATAGGATATTTTTACCCTGGGAATATGTTCCCTTGGGACATTTTTCGACATTCACGCGGGTAAAGCCGCTGGCAGAAGCAAATGTTTCACAAAAATTATTAAACTACTTAGCATCTCAAATTGTTTCAAAATGTTAATTCCAAGTCTACTAAAGTAATAAAGCCGGGGAAGTTGAACAAATAGTAAAGTAAGATTTGATTTTTTAAGTCAACTGAAGATGTTTAGGGGCTTAACAGTTTTATTTACGAAGTCTCCCGTAGAACCAAGTCACCCCAGTCTCCCATATATAGCATAGGCATTTTACTCAGTAGGCGATGTATTAGAAAGACCCCTATAATTTTCCCTAAGCTCCTTTTACCCCTGAGTATGCTCTCGGGCCCAACATTCTCGGTTATCAGTGTTCCGGACAAAGCAAACATGTGTAAACTCCAAGTTAAATTATAGTTAGCATTTGTTTAGGACTCCATACACTCAAGAATCAAGGTCACATGACCCTTCTCTAGGCTGTGCATTAGATAAGTTATTGTTTAGATGGTAGTTTCATAGTACGACAATGATGGTTTTGGGAAAATGACTCTTGATTTTTACATTTTTTTTTTTATAGGCCATTGTCAACTTGAGATTATGCGTCCGGCCTGATCATTGCGAGACGCACAGGACCGGTCGAAGTGGCGAAGCTTGGGTAGACTTATGTCCTGCATTTGACATCTTTCGGCTGCAATGATGATGACATGGCCTGATAGAGGTCCAGATAAGCTAGACCATCATCATCTTCCTGCCCTTGTCCCATGTTATGGGTCTGCGCAATACCGTCCTGTCGCCCGTCACGCCATCACCCTTTTATTTCATTTCAATCCTCACACAGTTCATCCATCTTTTCTTTGGCCGTCCCCTCCCTCTCCATCCATCCACATTTATTTTCATAACTCTTTTAGTAACATGCGTTTCATCCCTCCTCATCACATGACCATACCAGGAAAAACGGTTTGCTTTCAACTTTTCTGTCACTGGCGCCACTTACAAACTGCCTCTAATATACTCATTTCTCACTGTATTCATTCTCGTCACTCCGCACATCCACCTCAACATTCCCATCTTTGCTACATGCAGTTCCTTTTCATCCATCTTTTTCACAGCCTAACATTCTGATCCATACAGTACGACAGGTCTAATCATGGACTTATAAATCCTGAGGGGCCTCAAGTTAAAAATGGGAAAATTTATAAGTCCGTGTTTGCAAGTTGTTCCAGTGACCTGTTGACATTTCATCCATCCCGAGTTGATCCAGTGCGTTACGTGTCGGTCTACCTCGCGATCCCTTTGGACAAGCGACCCTAGGTAGCGGAAGTCGGAGCAGATCGGTATGGATGTTGCAGCGAGAACTATGGGCACGGAACTGGAGAGAGCAAGTATTCTGTTTTGGTTCTGCTCAATTTCAAGCCAACACTCTACAGTGTGTGCCACACCTCCAATCTGCTCTGCACCTCTAGGCCACTCTCGGCAACCAGCACAATGTCATCGCCAAACAGCATACACCAGGGTGCATCTTACTGTAAGTCCGACGTCAGAGCGTCCATTATCATCAGGAAGAGGTAAGGAGTTAGAGCCGACCCTTGGTGCAAGCTGACTGTCACACTGAAGCTGCCAGATACGCCAGATGAGGCAGATGATCTTGTTTCTGGGGAAAAAAATAATTTTATTGGGTAGGGTCGCCTATGAAAATGAAAACCACACTATAAACTTTAAAACGATATCTTAACCAAAAAGCTAAAAATCCAAACTACCCACTACACACAAAATACATTTTCCAATTCATCTTAGTGAAGCCTCTAGCTCATTTCTATTACTTCAGCTGCGGGCTCCATGAGCTGAAATCGATGGCTGTAATCAGACATTAGACCGTTAAATCCCTAGATTGTACTGCTCGGGAAATGAAGCCTGGAGGGGAATCCCATTCATGAAGCTATTGCCGTTCTACTGCTATTTATAGTGAGGGTATTTATCTGTGCTCGGGATTTTTTGTCATGGTTTAGTTTATAGGAAAATAATAAATGATTACAGTATCATAGAATGACTAACATAACACGATAGAACAAAAGTTTTCAAGACATTGTAAAAATAAAAATAAATAAGTTTTTGTACGTAACGGACCTTCCTTAATGGCACGAGGCGATATCGTGCGAGTATTTTATAAGAAGA
This sequence comes from Orthosia cruda, assembly GCA_964057195.1. Classification (NCBI taxonomy): domain Eukaryota; kingdom Metazoa; phylum Arthropoda; class Insecta; order Lepidoptera; family Noctuidae; genus Orthosia; species Orthosia cruda. Next base: position 35,528,008 of record OZ059838.1, read on the forward strand.
TTTCAAGAGCAAATGGGTCAAGTTGCATTACGTCCTTGTGTTCTTACAATTTCGTTAAGTATAAAAAGCTTATCATTGTGATATAAATCGAATTACGTCGAGCCTTTGGGAAGGTGGACAACGACAAATTCAGTTTTAGTGATTCCAAGTTTACAAATACAAAAGACAATTTATCTCACATACAAACGAAAACTTTTATTTAAAACAGAAACAAACTTAAACACACATCCATCCACCCACTTGTTTCTCTATAAAACACGTAACTGTGACAATGTGGAGTAGAATTTCACCCCGCGGTCCCGTAAATAAGACATTCGTTCTGAAGGTGTGAAGGAAAATAGACGTGCACTCCCCTAGGGCGCCATTAATGAATTGGACTGCACGGTAGGACCGCCCTATAAATATTGCCTTGGCGAAAACATCGTTAGTGTCCAAGTGTCTCAAATAAATGTCTTTTTTGCAACTTTGAGCAGTCTTTTTTTTGGAGATTGGCGTAGATTTATGTTGAGATCCCCCATTACTATGGGGGAAAGTGTCATTTCAGGACACCCCCTTCAACTGACACGACGCCTTTAAAAGGCGTCTGTCTATTGTTTTTCTATTGTTTCGCAAATTAAGTCAGATGAGTGCGGGTCTACGAAATAATCCTACCGTCTCACGTGCATTTGATATTACTACGAGTATGTTGTCTTCAAAACAATACAAAAACTGCCTATTCCACTAAAAACTTTTGTTATGATTATTATTGCAAAAATATTTATTTTCAAAGGGAGTTCAATAGCTACTTCAAAAATATTTGCCATCGCAGACATTTATTTGCTTTTTTCTATGTAATCTTGTTAAAGATCGAAACGATGACAAAAGATCTACTAGATTAAGGTACTATGAAGCACGTACATTTGAAGTCTTCCAAAAGTTTAATAATAAAACTTGTTCATCCATGTCAGGGCATTTGTCCAAAACAAAAGGAAAACACTGCTATCTACATATCTTAATAAATTCTAACATATACTAACTTTTTTATGTCGGTAAAGCCATCCTTTGATTTCGGGGTCGAGCATTGTCTGTTATCGGGTTCCATATTTACATATTTTTTCGAACCCGCAGTCAGACCTCAGAAGTTTTTTGCTAAATTCGATTATTCTAAACGATATTTCTCTGATATTGTGCCTCTGATATTTGATTTTCTAGTCCACAATATTTTATTGTCTTTATCTTTTATTAAATTCTGTATCTTTTGGGGTCCCCAATTTTTTGTTGCTGCAGATGTGGCGGATTTTTCGTTGGGACGAAAGGAGTAAAGTCAGAATATTGGAATACCCGAGTGATGCAAGTGTCCAGTGTCTGAAGCCCAGGGCTTTACATATAGTTCTTATAATCGAAATAGTGCTTGAAACACAATCTTACCACATATATATTTTGTATATTTATTGAATCTTACTAATATTATAAATGCGAAAATTTCGATCAATGGATTTACGTTTTTTACTCAATGATCTGGATTATATTTGACAAAAAGATAGATTATAGTCTGGAATAGCATAGGTTACTTTGTATCCCGATATAATGTTCTCTTGTGATGATAAAACCCTTTTAACGTTGGCGAAGCCACTGGCAGGAGGAGCTAGTGGTTTGCGTTAATTTCATTACACAAAATCACAACTTCCCTCTAATATTCACACAGATCGGACACTTAACGGAACTCCTACTCTTTACCGAAAAGTTCGTCCAGGATAAATCAATATGATCTGTTGAAATCCTCTTTAACAAATCAGGGAGCTAACTACCCATATTTAAAATTCGTTAGCGTCCAAAAGGCTTAAATCCGATTTAGTTTAGTAAGGTTGGCAGCAGCTCAAACGGGCTTCCGTGTGATTTAGAACGAAGCCAGCGTCTATGTTTGAACTTCTGGTGGGAGGTCTTTAAAATGGCGGGGTATGTGTTCCTGAGTGTTTTATGCAGAATCAACTAAAAGTAATGTTTGAAGTGATTGAGTTATTTTTGGATATAACAGCCTCTTATTTGTCCTACTCGTTTTTGGATCCCAGACAGTTGAAGACTCGTCGAGCTTTATCGCCTCGGGGCTTGTCGCTTGGCGGTTACGACTTTTCATTCTTGCTTTCAAGAGTTGTAGTGGTTGGAAAAAGCGGGTATGTCCAAATAAACAAAACAGAGTGGTGACTACAAAACATCTGCAGTAATACCAAATGACCATTTGCTATATAAACCAAATAAGAAGACATATAATTTTGCAAGCATCTTGATGTCACCTTAGTTAACTATGATGCACGAGGACTACAGAGCACGGAATTTCTAGCACCCGCAAATAGCGACTAAATACGTACCCGCACAGCGTGGGCTAAGCATAAGTTTCGGCTGTCAATCCATAGCCATAATTGTCACTGTCCGTTAAGCAGTGGCCGTCGAGGGGTCCCGGTGTTTTATAAATACAGAAACTTTTTTGATGATATTCAAATAATAAGTTATCATTTCACAAGTAGCACGCTACACGTATGGCCTCACACTTACACAGCATAGATACTTGGCGCTTACTTAGCATTGTCCAATAGCGAATGTTTGTCCAAATATTTGAGTTTGTGCTACAATTTGATGTGAAGTAAGGCGCTCTATTGAATCTGATGACGTGGTATTTTGATTGTTTGAAGACAGTTCTAACAGGAGATATTCCTTGTAAAGTTGAACTTAGACATTTTGTGTTAAAAAGCAAATCGTTTGAGTTATGTTTGCCGTAAAGTTTCTGAGTTGGAATATTTTTGTTTTAAGCGTTTTTTCAAACAATGTTATCTTTGCATTTGCATTAACTGTCGCGTCTACATGGTGGCAATTTGTAATTTTTCCTACTCCTTCGTTATTCTTTTCTGATTAGTTTCGTTGCGGGATCCAAGACAGTTCAATTCATTCTCCGGGACTTCGTCGAGCTTCGTTGCCTTGGCGCTTTTCTGGTGGTTGCCACTGTTGATTCTGAGTTTGGGAATAGTGCGGTGGGATTGTCGCGTCTAAGTGGAATTAATCCAAAATGTATCCTTCTTCGGCGCAGCCATCGAGTATTGACTGTTTTTTTCATTGGTCGTGATCTCATATGTAAACTTATACTTCTACAGTTTTAGTAGCTGAATCGTCAGACTATGTAACGATTTAAACGTTGCGTTCAAAAATCTAAACTTTCGTCTAGTATTGTTTACTCGTATTAATATTCAAGCAAATATGTAAGAACTAAGAACTTAACTAACAAATAAGGGACATTAAGGGATAGTTGAAAATCATTATTATTACAGCAACCCATATTTTCCCACTGCTGGGCAAAGGCCTCCTTCCACTCTTAAAATTGATTTGATTTGGTCGCCCAATCCCGTATGAACCAGTCTATTTCGTCTTGCTAACTTATCTAAAATCTTGTTGAATATCATGACTGGCATTTTCTGTACTCGTAGTACTTTATCACATCATCATACCAGCCGAAAGACATCCACTGCTGGACATTGGTCTCCACCAAGCGTCGCCACATTGACCGGTACCGTGCGTCTCGCATCCAGCGGACATCCGCCACCCTCGCCATCACCCGTTCTCCCGGTAGGAGGCCTTCCAACGCAGCGTCTTCCGATTCGCGGTCGCCACTCCAGAACTTTGCGGCCCCATCGACCATCCGTTCTGCGAGCAATGTGCCCTGCCTTGCCACTGCCACTTCCATGTGGCGAATCTCCGGGTAAACCCTGGTTATATTGCGGTAGTACTATATGGTACGCAATTATCAAAATGTATTTGCTTATCCCATTACAAAAACATGCAAAACCCACAACCACTCGCTCTACATTAAATTAATATAAGAAGGCAATTTGAATCTAGGCCAAAACTAAATAGTCCGATTAATTTTCAGATAAAATTATAAACACGGCGTGTATTTTGGCTAAAATTCTGTGTCTAATATTATTAAGGTTACCTTCGCCTTCTCATATCGTAAATGTCTAAAAATTAAGCTGGTGTGTTCGCTTAAAACCCAAATGGTAAAGGTACCTCTTTATTTTTTGTGCTGGCACATTTTTTAAATTGTAATCTCGGCTTGACATAATATACTACTATACTTGTTTTGACTATAAGGTTGTACTGTAAATGGTTATGCACTCATCTGTCATAATTAGCGAAACAATGAAAACACAATTGCTGCAATTGCGCTAATTGTGACAGATGAGTGCTATCTGCAGAATAACTTGTCTGGTTACGCACGAATGTACACTAAAGTTTAGCAGAGGTTAAATACTATTTGAGGTCTACAAAACTCTTTAAACTTCAAGGTCTATTTCGTCAACACCGAATAAAATCTTATTTAAGTGGCAGTCATCTTTATTCTTAATCATAGCAACTGATTTGTCTTTTTTTGGTAAATCAGTTTATAGAAAATAGGCCTTAGTTTAGTTTAATAACTATAGATAAATAAAATTATTAGTTTCTTTTTTTTGGCCCAGCAATCACTCATAAATCCATACTTGAACCACATTGTTGCCTCTCATGAAAATCGTATCTAATTAATACTGTACCCAATTGTAGTTTTTCATCGGAACACTGACTGGTATCCGAAGCAGTTGGCAGGTCACCCGAACCAACTGTCTGCTAATAGTTACCTCTGTTAGAGAGAATGGGTGGTTTGCGGAGTGTAGGCAGAACACTCTTTCAAAGTGAACCTAACATGATTGTGAACATTTTACACATCTGCCCAACCCTTCGGGGATACAGGCGTGATGATATGTATATGTAATGTTAAAGTTTATTTACCAAAGGGATCAAAATCATTAACACTGTCTTTGGTTTACAATACTGTATCTACTATCTACAAATATGCATAAACACATGCCTATTTCCCGGTTAGACGCGCTATGCTCCACTCGAAAAATACCTACTAAAAAGTGCCACTATGCACGAAATCTTTAGATTCTACGTAAACATAGCATAGCGGGTCTAGAGCATAGCGGGCCTAACCGCTATTTGCCATGGGGAAAAGAACTAAAACAGAAACTACAAAACGCCACCTTTTAGGATCCTAATATACTTCAGTGGCTTCGTTTACTTTCATAAATCTGGTCTGGTGAAATACATTCAGATAAGATCCTTAATTTACCTGCCATTTGCACAGATGTAAAAATGAAAGCATTAGAGTCTATGAAATCCATTACATTAGATAAAGCTGGGTCTATATTGTATACACATCACAGTCTTCCAACCTCCTATTTTATCTACAACAGTTAGTGCTTGTTCGAAATCATAAACGTATATTTTCATTGCCATATCAGCGGACAAAAGATTAAAAAAATCAGCAAAAACGTATATTGCTGCCGCTTAGTTGCCCGCAGCTCAATACGTGAGTCAGTTAGTAGTTTTTTTTTTTTTTGTTTTTAAACACGATGTGACCAGCCCATCAAATACGGCCCGCGGTGACGTATTCACGTTACATTCGAACAAATAGCAATTTTTATAAGCCTGGCAACATGGCAACAATTTTTCGTATATTTTTAATCTATAGCATGCATGAAATGTTATTTTTGGAGCGTTTGAAAATTACTCTGATAGTTGAGCTTGGGATTGCTCGGGATAAGTATAATAGAATGGAAAATTTGTTGTAGTATTTTCAGGCATGAAGTAATCTATTTCAGTATTTGAATAAATCATATTTTTATACACACGGAAATTTTTCAGCTTATTGGACAATATATTGTCATGTGACTCCATTGTTTTCCACTGCGATACCCTGAAAGAAGTTTCAGTTTTTTTCATGTTCTTTATATGCTTTCAGAGTTGCCACAATGCAAAATGGCATCAACGTCATCATGATCACCATTTCAGCTGAAAGACGTCCACTGCTGAACATAGGCCTGCCCCAAGTGATTGACATTGACCGGTGCCGCCACAACGTCTTTCGATTCGCGGTCGCCGTTCTATTTCGGTAAACGTGGTTCTCTTGCTTACATCAACGTACGTGACATGACGTCATTTTAGAAAATCATTCTCTATTAGCGTGTTTTAACTCTATGCAGAACCTGCATGGAGGTGGACGAGAGCTCATATTTTGCTTCCAAGCGATCACTGGGCACATGGGATACAGGGAAGTATTTCAGAAACTAAGTTACTCTCTATGAGATAGTCAGTAACACATAGAAATCAAAGAAAGAAAAGGAAGAAAAGGAAGAAAAGGAAGAGAAGGAAGAAAAGAAAGAAAAGAAAGAAAATAAAGAAAAGAAAGAAAATAAAGAAAATAAAGAAAATAAAGAAAAGAAAGAAAAGAAAGAAAAGAAAGAAAAGAAAGAAAAGAAAGAAAAGAAAGAAAAGAAAGAAAGAAAGAAAAGAAAGAAAAGAAAGAAAGAAAGAAAAGAAAGAAAAGAAAGAAAAGAAAGAAAAGAAAGAAAAGAAAGAAAAGAAAGAAAAGAAAGAAAAGAAAGAAAAGAAAGAAAAGAAAGAAAAGAAAGAAAAGAAAGAAAAGAAAGAAAAGAAAGAAAAGAAAGAAAAGAAAGAAAAGAAAGAAAAGAAAGAAAAGAAAGAAAAGAAAGAAAAGAAAGAAAAGAAAGAAATGAAAGAAAAGAAAGAAAAGAAAGAAAAGAAAAGAAAGACAAGTGAGAAAAAGTGTTTATTCGTCATAAAACGCACACAGAAGCTGATAATAACGATGATAGGTCATCGGCATTTTCATCATCTTCATTGGTTTTTTTTCATCTACACTAGGGCTGTGACCACCATAGCTGGCCTTTAGGAGCTGGGGAGGATTGAATTATATAATTCCCACCTATACGCAAATTACGCATTTGAATTTGGAGTTGCGGACACCAGTTCGAAATACAATACAATACCATGTTAGTATGATATACGTTTTCCCTCAGTACATTTGTAGGTATTCAAATACCCAGTATTAATTTACTAGAGTACGTTGCTATGTTTGTGCCCAGGTCTACAGCTACCGTTTAATTAAAAACATGGCCGGCCACATACTTTTATGAATTTACTAGAGGACGCCTCGCGGTTTCACCCGCGTAGTTCCCGTTCCCGTGGGAATACAGGGATAAAAAGTAGCTTATGTCACCCGGGGATAGAGTAGCTTCCCAACGGTGAAAGAATTTTTGAAATCGGTCCAGTAGTTTTGGAGCCTATTCGGTACAAACAAACAAAAAAATCTTTCCTCTTTATAATATTGGTATAGAAAACATGAACCGCAATATTAAAATATTTTTTTTTTCAAGTGCATTGACTGTTGTTTTTTGCGTAGTGTTTTCTTGAGACAAGTAGATTGAGAGAACCTAAATAGAATAGAATTTTAAATCAGGGAGCTAACTACCCATATTTAAAATTCGTTAGTGTCCAAAAGGCTTAAATCCGATTTAGTTTAGTAAGGTTGGCAGCAGCTCAAATGGACTTCCGTGTGATTGAGAACAAAGCCAGCGTCTAAGTAATGCTTGAAGTGATTGAGTTATTTTTGCATACAGCAGCCTCTTATTTGTCCTACTCGTTTTTGGATCCCAGACAGTTGAAGACTCGTCGAGCTTTATTGCCTCGGGGCTTGTCGTTTGGCGGTTACGACTTTTTTCATTCTTGCTTTGAGGAGTTGCAGTGGTTGGGCAAAGTGGGTATGACCAAATAAACAAAACAGAGTGGTGACTATAAAACATCTGCAGGAGCACCAAATGGCCATTTTCTGTCTAAACCAAATAATAAGTAATACAATGTTGCAAGCATCTTGATGTCACCTTAATTAACTATAATGCACGAGAACTACAGAGCACGGAATTTCCAGCACCCGCAAATAGTGACTACATACGTACCCGCACAGCGTGGGCTAATCACAAGTTTCGGCTGTCATATCCATAGCCATAATTGTCACGGTCCGTCAAGCAGTGGCCGTCGAGGGGTCCCGGTGTTTTATAAATACAGAAACATTTCTGATGAGATATTCATAGAACAAGTTATCATTTCACAAGTAGAACGCTACACGTATGGCCCAACACTTACACAGCATAGATACTTGGCGCTTACTTAGCATTGTCCAATAGCGAATGTTTGTCCTAATATTTGAGTTTCTGCTACAATTTGAGGTGAAGTAAGGCGCTCTATTGAATCAGATGACGTGGTATTTTGATTGTTTGAAGATAGTTCTAACATTAGATATTCCTAGTAAAGTTGAACTTAGACATTTTGTGTTCAAAAGCAAATCGTTTGAGTTATGTTTGCCGTAAAGTTTCTGAGTTGGAATATTTTTGTTTTAAGCGTTTTTTCAAACAAGCGTTATCTTTGCATTTGCATTAACTGTCGCGTCTAAATGGTGGAAATTTGTAATTTTTCTTACTACTCCGTTAATCTTTTCTGATTAATTTCGTTGCGGGATCCAAGACAGTTCAATTAATTCTCCGGGACTTCGTCGAGCATCATTGCCGTGGCGCTTTTCTGGTGGATGCCACTGTTGATTCTGGGTTTCAGGAGTTGCAGTGGTTTGGGAATAGTGCAGTGGGATTGTTGCGTCTAAGTGGAATTAATCCAAAATTTATCTTTCTTCGGCGCAGCCATCGAGTATTGACTGTTTTTTTCATTGGTCGTGATCTCATCTGTAAACTTATACTTCTACAGTTTTAGTAGCTTAATCGTCAGACTATGTAACGATTTATACGTTGCGTTCAAAAATCTCAATTAAGGGTTAGTTGAAAATAATTATTATTATAGCAACCCATATTTTCCCACTGCTGGGCAAAGGCCTCCTTCCACTCTTTAAATTGATTTGATTTGGTCGCCCGATCCCGTATGAACCAGTCTATTTCAACTTGCTATCTTATCTAAGATCTTGATGAATATCATGACTGCCATTTTTCGTACTCGTAGTACTTTATTACGTCATTATACCAGCCGAAAGGCGTCTACTGCTGGACATAGGCCTCCCCCAAGCGTCGCCACATTGACCGGTCCCGTGCCTCTCGCATCCAGCGGACCTCCGCCACCCTCGCCAGATCATCTATCCACTTGGTGGGAGGCCTTCCAACGCAACGTCTTCCGGTCCGCGGTCGCCACTCCAGAACTTTTCGTCCCCATCGACTATTTGTTCTGCCACTTACGTCTGGCAATTCTTCGGGTAAACCCTGGTTCTTTTGCGGTAGTACTTCACATCACATCACATCATCAGCCTATTACTGTTCCCACTGCTGGGACACAGGCCTCCTCTCTGTGAGAGGGGAAGGGCCATAATCCACCACGCGGGCCCAATGCGGGTTGGTGGATGTCACATATCTTCGAATTTTTGGTTCTAGGACATGCCCGTTTCCTCACGATGTTTTCCTTCACCGTTTTTGAGAGCAGTGGTGATGAAATAATTTACACAAAGTAAAGCGCCTGCCTGGGTTCGAACCCACGACCTACAACTTGTAAGTCGCAGCCTATACCACTGGGCCAGCACTACTCTCCAGGTACACACAGGTAGTACTTTATGGTAAGCAATTATCAAAAAATATTAACTTATTCCATTACAAAAACATGCAACTGCAAAACCCACAACCAATCGCTCTACATTAAATTAATGTAAGAAAGCAATTTGAATCTAGGCCAAAACTAAATAGTCCGATTAATTTTCAGATAAAATTATAAACACGGCGTGTATTTTGGCTAAAATTTTGTGTCTTATATTATAAGGGTTACCTTCGCCTTCTCATATAGTAAATGTCTAAAAATTAAGCTGGTGTGTTCCCTTACAACATTTGGGTAAAGGTACCTCTTTATTTTTTGTGCTGGCACATTTTAGAAATTGTACTCTTCGGCTTGGCAAATAACCCTATTTTGATTATAAGGGTGTACAGTAAAACTACAAAATATCTTGTGTTACGTATGAATGTACACTGAAGTTTAGCAGAGGTTTCTACTTGATAAATATTATTTGAGGTCTACAAAAGCCTTTTAATTTTAAAGTCTATTTCATTAACACCGAATTAAATCTTCTTTAAGTGGCAGTGACTTTTTCTCAGCTCATAGAAAATAGGCCTTAGTTTAGTTTAATAACTATTCTTAAATATATAATATCACTGGCTGACCCGGCAAACTTTGTTTTGCCATAAAAACACCAAACATTCATATACCCTACCTAACACTATCTACCCAACTCTACCTACCCTACTCTACCTACCCTACCCTACCTACCCTACCCTATCTACCCTACCCTACCTACCCTACCCTACCTACCCTACCCTACCTACCCTACCCTACCTACCCTACCCTACCTACCCTACCCTACCTACCCTACCCTACCTACCCTACCCTACCTACCCTACCCTACCTACCCTACCTACCCTACCTACCCTACCTACCCTACCTACCCTACCCTACCCTACCTACCCTACCCTACCTACCCTACCTACCCTACCTACCCTACCCTACCTACCCTACCCTACCTACCCTACCCTACCTACCCTACCCTACCCTACCTACCCTACTTACCCTATAAACCTCACGGAGCCCGAGACCTTTCCAACGAATGCAAAACCGTGGAAATCGGTTCGTGCGTTCTGGAGTTATAGCGTCAGGAAGGAAAACCCGACTTATTTTTAACCCCCGACGGAAAAAGAGGGGTGTTATAAGTTTGAGGTGTGTTGCTGTGTATCTGTGTATCTGTGTATCTGTGTATCTGTGTGTCTGTGTATCTGTGTATCTGTGTATCTGTGTATCTGTGTATCTGTGTATCTGTGTATCTGTGTGTCTGTCTGTGGCATCATAGCGCCTCAACGGATGAACCGATTTTGATTTAGTTTTTTTTGTTGGAAAGGTGATTGTGTCGAGAGTGTTCTTAGCTATGTTTAAAAAAAAACGGTTCAGCCGTTCAAAAGTTATGGGCGTTTTACTGTTTGAATCGGGATGTTTTCGCAAGATAAATGTGTCGGGGGTTTTTTAAATTTTTAAATTTTACTTGTTATATAGTAGATTTCTTATAAATATCTTTATGTCCAGCTGGCTGATATAATAGGTTGCGATTCATTCATCGATCATCATTCATGCATTCTCGTCACTACGCAAATCCTTCTCAACATTCTCATCTCTGCTACATGCAATCTCGTTTCATCCATCTTTTTCACAGCCCAACATTCTAATCCATACAGTACGACAGGTCTAATCACGGACTTGTAAAAAACAGGATTAATTTCACTGTATTATCTTCATTATAATATGAATTCAATTTACACTTCAGTCTAAGTAACACGTGGCCGGCTATGCTAACACCAAAAATTTAAAAAGTGGAAATAATTGAATTATACGGTATTTCGTTCACTACAAAATAAATTTAATTAATTTTATAGCGTCAACAACACGTGGTAATTATGCTGTTAAAATGTAGCTTATATGACACGTTCGTAGATTTACCATAGCAGCGCCATCTATTGATTACTTACTCAACCCAGTCGAAAGGTATCGACATCTGTTAGAATCATTTGGAGTTAACAGATAATTGTGACTGTCAAATAATAACAGACAAATAATTAGCAATAAATTAAAATTGCGACTATAATTTGAGATTTAAACTATCCTATCTCTCAAGTTGGATCGAACTGCACATGGTGTGCGAATTTTATTATAATCGGTTAAGTGGTTTAGGAGTCCATTGAGGACAAACATTGTGACACGAGATTTATATATATTAAGATGTAGAGAGCAGTGGTGGCCCAGTGGTGCCGGTCTCGACTTACGAGTTGTAGGTCGTGAGTTCGAATCCGAGCAGGCGCTTTACTTTGTGTAATTTATTTCATCACCACTGCTCTCAAAACGGTGAAGGAAAACATCGTGAGGAAACCGGCATGTCCTAGAACCAAAAATTCAAAGACATGTGACATCTACCAATCCGCACTGGGCCCGCGTGGTGGATTATAGCCCACTCCCTCTATGAGAGGTGGCCTGTGTCCCAGCAGTGGGAACTTTAAAAAGAAAAAAGGCTGATGATGATATAATATCATTAGATTCTTTTTTTTGGGACCAGCAATCACTAATAAATCCTTACTCGTTCCAAATTGTTACATCTCTAAAATCGTATCTGATTAATTCTGTACCCAATCGTAGTTTTTCATCGGAACACTGAGTGGTACCCAAAACAGTTGGCACGCCGCGCCGCCCGAACCAACTGTCTGCTAATAGTTACCCTCTGTTAGAGAGAGTGGGTGTTTTGTGGTGTGTAAGCACAGTACAGTACAGTAACAGCTTTCAAAGTGAACCTAACATGATTGTAAACATTTTACACATCTGCACAACCCTTCGGATGATGATATGTGTATGTTATGTTAAAGGTAATATATCAAAGGGTATCATTAACAATGTATTGGGTTTACAATACTGTATCTACTATCTACAAACATGCATAAACACATTCCTATTGCCCGGTTAGACCCGCTGTGCTCCACTCGAAAAATACCTACCTACAAAAAAGTGCCGCTATGCACGAAATTGTTTAATTCTATGTAAACCTTGAAAGGTACAGTTGGAAAGAAAAGTGTTTGAATTCAACTAAAGCAGGAAGCTGAAAAATATTGAAATTAGACTAAAAACAAGAAATCTTAGTTCGAAATATGTTTAGGTTAAGTTCCTCTTTTACGGAAAGACGTTTTGTTTATCACAGTTCTATGGAATAGCTGGACACTTGCTTTTTAAAAGCGAGGCGAGCGAGTGTGCGTTAGTTTATTTCCTTTTTTCTTGAAAGTAACGGAATTTGATTATTGGGTTTCCTTAATTTACTTCTTAAATGGTTAAATAAAATATTATATTGCAACAATTTTCTTCATCACTGCCCGCGTATGTGATTTCGTACATAGTGGAACTTTTCAGTAGGTATTTTTCGAATCGAGCATCGCGGGACTAGAGCATAGCGGGACTAACCGCTTTTTCCCATGGGGGTAGGCAGAAACTACAAAACGCCAACTGTTATGATCCTAATATATTTCGATTGCTTCGTTTACTTTCATAAATCTTGTCTGGTGTAATACATGTACATAAGATCCTTAATTTACCTGCCATTTGCACAGAGGTATTACCAAAATCTTCGAATTCTAAGCACTTACAAGACCTTTTTAACCGCTCTATGGATAGCACCTAATTACAAACAAACACACCTCTTTAAAGCAAAGCTGAACAACCTATTAACTGAAATGGCAAAAAGAAGGGCTTTAATTACCAAATTCCCCTTTGATGTTACACTCATTCAATTAGGCATCCCTTCCACATATAGATGAAATAATGAATTTAACGCAGGCCCTGCCTGTGTTTGCAAAACAAAATGAAAGGTTTCAATACCAAAGAGGCCTGATTAACTTTAAATTTTAATATAAATTATTATAATTAAAGGTTGTAACATGAAAGTAGAAACAATTCTTACTAATACCAATGTGAAGCAATTAATTTAGGAGTATTTTGTTGTAGGTTAGCTTTACGTTTATTTTGGCAAAGCTTCGGAAATTGCTCTAAGTTACGAATTAATTAGGTTTTGGAGTAGGTAGATTACCTACGCTCTGATATTGATTGTGTGCAAAATTTGATTATCTTGCTTCTTTAATGAATATATGTGGGCGATAAACATGGTGATATTAGAGGAAAACCCAATCAACACAGGAATAACAATTTTTAAAGTTTATTAGAACTTATGATTCCGACTGAAACCGTATTTATTACAATGCAATGTGACCACTTTCCTAATAACACTCCTACGGCAGTCGTGTAAACAGGCAATATCACAGGTAAACGAGATGAGATCAACATGCGCTACCGAACACTCGTTCCACTAGAATCCTCCAATTCAGTCCCCCAGCCGAAATGCTATGTGTCACTTACGTAGCATTGCAACGCATGTCGGGTACCTTAAGATTTGAAGAGTCCTCTGGTATTAGCTCTTTGATTTCGAAAGCAAACTTTTAACGCATTAAACATATTCATCGAAGAAAAGTAGTGATGATTAAGTCCGATTGGTGGAATTCCCATTACATGTCATTCACATTTTTTATTAAAATTTAAAATCGGCTCGCACTTGACCACTATCTCACCTGATAGTAAGCGATGATGTGGTCGACGGTGAAGCGCGCCTAGAAGTAAACTATTCACTCTTGACATAAAGACCTAGATTGTAGGTATCGGGAAACACAGACTCCGGCAGGGAATGCCACTCCTTAGTTGTACGCATAGTAAAAGTATTCTAAAAACGTTTAGTGCCTATGGGTGGGATGTCCACCATGTACCGATGGCGCATTGCCATACGTCTGGTAATCCCATGATAAAACGGGCTGGGCGGAATTAGATCATGCAATTCCAACGCACACTCCACGAAATGTAAGTGATAAAAACCGACAAGCTGGGCCTGCAGTCTCGACATAGTTTGCGATCGTTAAGTTAAGTAACCATCGTTAACTCTTACCGACAAAATACGCTTGCCGTAACGACGCTAACGATAAACGCAAGTCTCGACAGCCGAGTTAGCGTGCAAAATCGGTCACTATCTTGACTTAGCGTTGTCGGTACGCTAACGATGTTCGTATTCATAGTGCGGTGTATTTTTTGTAAAATTATGGCAGTTGAAAAATCCTTGTATTATAGGGAAAATTGGTAGACAAGTTATTAGAAAAAAAACTATTTTTCTTTGAAAATTGTGCAGAAGATAGGTAAACCTTATGTTAACATTTTTTTGCATCGAAACTTGTAAGTAGCTTATGCCGTTTTTAAAAATACGCATAACAAAGACGAAAATAATTCGCTTCCTTGCAACACAGACGTTGAACATGGGAAACAAACTGTCAATGTCAATTGTCAAGTTTGTACACAAAATACGACAATGAGATAGAATTGGAATTGATTAAAAAACTGGAAAAGAACCGTATTTCTATAGTGGAGGACAGTGACACAGGCGTAGGCCCTAGCCCGAGTGCTAGCAAGCAGCGTGAGCGCCAGGTTATAACAACCTATAACAATTTTCGATTCCTATTTTTGGTACTAAATTGAATACTTTGCATATGTCCGAAGTAGTTTGTGTTTACTTAATGAATATCTTAAATGTTTCAGGCGTACTTCGGGGCACATTGATGCGCATTTGGCAACTTTAGAAGCCTGTCCATATCTCCACACATGCAAATTTTGAAACATGCTGGAAGGAGGTTCCCGAGGAACTCAACAAACTCCCAAACGGATCCATTAAGTCGCCCGAGCAGTGCATGACGTTAAATATCAAGTTGGTTTTTAAATGTAAGTACAAGCCACCTCAGTTTTATTTATATTTAGTAGAATACAATAGGTATCCTAATTACAGGTTTGGATAGACTTAAAAAGCTGCGCCTGCACTAAGGCGAAAAGGCATAAAATTATAAAAAACAAATCATTCAAACTGGCCACCGAGGCGTCATCACTGTTTCTTTGACTGAAGTGGAGAGACGCATAACATCCTTAATTAGTGTAGAGTACACATTTGGCACTGACTGCCGGGATACTATGTCATTTCATTTTTTATTATTAGAATCACTAGCACACTAGAGCATTAAGAGACATTTTTAGTACATCTATTTTTTTTACAGATGGTGGCAGCTGCAACTCAAGTGCAATCAGACGCTGCCAGAGGCAGGCAAGGTACAAGCCGAGGCGTGGATGCTATTTGCATAGGCTGCAAATTCAATAGCGGACAGTTTTAAAACTTTTGTAAATAAAAATAATAAATGGTTTTATATGTTTTTTATTTAAATCACAGAGGGTCAATAAAATAAAATTATGTAAAACTAGTATTATTGAGTCTTCTTATGCACTCTGCAACAGCTCACTCAGTGCACCACACAAGTCCTGTATAACAAAAACAAGATTTTAGGAGTATTCATACAATGATACACAGCGGCATAAGTCGGACTTGATGCTATAGGCCATTATATATCACCTTTGGGTCAAATAAATGGAGATCCTAATGAAGTAGGTATAAAGATCTAGGGAAAATTATATGTTATGCAAATATAGGTATACCTAATTAATAAATATAGTTGTCTGTACGAGATTGCCCTGTGCGATAAGACCGCCCATTGTACACTTGCTTTTATGATATTTTGTCCTGTATATATATTTGTGTGGGATACAATAAAGAATATAAATAAATATAATAAAATATTAAATGAATACCTTAAAATAAATCATTTGATTTTACCTGTAACTTCTAGGCCATCATCATGAACACTATTTTATATGCTTGTTGTGTAACACTGCACATGCATTGAGTGGGACAGACCCCGTTAAACAGACTTCAGCACAGCAAAGCATCTTTCAACGAAGTTCCTGGCTGAACAATGAGCATTTGTTTATTGATACTCCGGTGTCCCAGGGCGTTGATTTTTTAAAGGAGTCATCAATCATGGTTCCAGAGGATATCCATCATCACCTAAAAGATAAAACATAGAAAGTACTTTCAGCATTTTAATGGGCAACTGTTCCAGACAGATTATAATGAACATTTATTATTTGTTACCAAGCAGCCATGTACGGTGGTCCCAAATGACAATTTTATATGTTTTATGGCTCCAATCACAACTGGGAATGGCTGTGGTGTGTTCTAAACTTTGCTTTAACTACACACTGTTCTTCTTGGGTAATAGGAAATTTGACATATCTTCTTAAAAGGTTTTCATTGATAGCCAAAGTTACAGCATGTATTAATCGGCTAACTGACTTTTAGCTTATGGTGCAGCCCCACTGCAAGCCAATAGGTAGTTGTTAGCACCCACTTGACTATTATGAAGAAAATTATAAGTACATCTTGGATATTCATCAAATCAGCCGAAAGACGTCCACGACATGTCGACTGCTGGACATATGCCTCCCCCAAGCGTCGCCACTTTGACCGGTCTGCGTCTCGCAACCAGCGTATCCCTGCAACCTTCACCAGGTCGTCGGTCCACCTGGTGGGAGGCCTTCCAACGCAACGTCTTCCGGTGCGCGGTCGCCACTCCAGAACCTTTCTGCCCCATCGGCCATCCGTTCTGCGAGCAATGTGCCCTGCCCACTGCCACTTAAGTTTGGCAATTCTTCGGGCTATGTCGGTAACCCTGGTTCTCTTGCGGATCTCTACATTTCTGATTCGATCACGCAAGGAAACTCCGAGCATAGCCCTCTCCATTGCCCTTTGGGTGACTGTAAGCTTTCTGATGAGGCCCATTGTTAGCGACCACGTCTCAGAGCCATAAGTCATCACTGGCAACACACACTGGTCATAGACTTTCGTCTTGAGACACTGTGGTAAGTTAGACGAGAAGATACCGCGCAACTTCCCGAACGCTGCCCAGCCGAGTCGGATTCGACGGTTAACCTCTTTCTCGAAGTTGGCCCTACCCAACTGGATCGTTTGTCCCAAGTAGACATAGTCGCCCACAACTTCGAGTGTATAGTCTCCGACCTTAATAGGAGTGGGTGTAACAAGGGCATTCAGCATCACCTTGGTTTTGTCCATGTTCATCCTAAGACCCACTCTTTCGGAAGCTCTACTGAGGTCATCGAGCATTATACTGAGGTCCTCCATGGTCTCAGCCATAACCACTATATCGTCGGCAAACCGAAGGTGAGTGATGTACTCGCCATTGACGTTGATGCCTAGCCCTCTCCAGTCCAGAACCTTGAAGACGTCCTCCAGTGCAGCGGCGAATAGCTTCGGAGATATGACGTCTCCCTGTCTCACACCTCGCTGCAAGTGTACGGGTCCCGAGGTCTGATCCTGAAGTCGAACTGACATGGTGGCGTTTTTGTATAAACACTTCAACACCTCGATGTACCGTTAGTCAATTTGGCACCGTTGGAGAGAATGCAGTACAGCCCAAGTCTCGATCGAATCGAAGGCTTTCTCGTAGTCCACAAACGCTAAACAGAGAGGCAGGTTGTACTCTTCGGTCTTCTGTATAACCTGCCGCAGCGTATGTATGTGGTCTACGGTGCTGAAGCCTTTACGGAATCCGGCTTGTTCGGAAGGCTGGAAATCGTAAAACCTGCGAGCGAGACGAATCGTGATGACTCTTGAAAACAGCTTGTAGACATGGCTGAGAAGTGAGATGGGCCTATAGTTCTTCAGTAAGGCATTATCATCCTTCTTGAAGAAGAGTACCACCACACCCCTGCACCATGCCTGTGGCGTCCTCCCCTCGAGTATGACGGAATCAAACAGCTTCTGAAGGGCCTTAAGGACCGGCTGCCCATCCGCCTTCAGGAGTTCAGCCGTGATTCCGTCATCACCCGGCGCCTTGTTGTTCTTAAGCTGTTTCAGCTAATCTCATACAGGCTGACGTCCGGAATGTCTTCGGTATAGTGTCGGCTCAATCTAGTTTTAGGGTCATTGGCTAGATTCGCGACGGGTTTACTGGTTGACGTGTACAACTGCCCATAGAATCTCTCGATTGCCCTCAGAAGCTCCGGTTTGGCGGATACGATTCTGCCATCATCGGTCTTCAGTTTCGTGAGCTGGCTCTGCCCAATAGACAGATCTCTTGCAAAGACCTTGGAGCCCTTATGCCGCTCAATCGCGTCTTTAATACTTTCGCTATTAAAGCGGCGGAGATCGCTTTTCAAGGACTTTGAGATCCGTCTATTTAGCTGCCGGTATTTCAACGCATCGTCTGAAGACTGCAGAATCATATCACGCCTCTCCTTCATGAGCTTGAGAGTAGGACCAGAGAGCTTTCTGTTCCTATTTGTACGGCGGGTCTTGAAAAACTTAGACCCGACAGTTTGGACAGCTTCCACGAACCCATCGCTGTATTCGTCCACGGAGCTCCCTAGGCACTCGAAACGATTCTGGAGTTCGAGTTGAAAGGTCTCGTGGTTTTGGACCTGGATTTGTGCTGGGCGGAGCGTGGACTTCATCAGTCGAGACCTTTCAAGCTTGACATTAATGTTCAATGTGCCTCTTACCAAGCGGTGATCGCGCCCGGTTTTCACCGAGTTGATCACAGAGACATCATTGAACATTTGCTTCTTGGTTGACATGATGAAGTCGATCTCGTTTTTAGTTGCACCATCGGGGCTTTGCCAGGTCCACTTCCTGTGTTCACGCTTTCTGAAGAAGGAGTTCATCATGTAGAGGCCCTCCTTCTCCATAAAACTGGCCAGTAGGTGACCCCGGTGGTTCCAACGTCCAACTCCAAATTGCCCCACTTGCAGCTCATCCTCGTCTCGTTTGCCCAGTTTCGCGTTGAAGTCCCCCATGACAACGGTGAAGTAAGTTTAGGAACCATGCATGGCTCTAGAGATATCCTTATACATGGTCTCTACCTCGTCGTCCGGGTGTGCCGAGGTCGGGGCGTAGACCTGTATGACCTTCAGCGAATATCTTGCGGATATTCTGAGTATAAGGTACGCTACCCTGGTCGACACACTCTCGATCTTCACCACGTTGCTCACAAGGGACTTGTGGACGATAAAGCCGACACCACCCTGGGACTGCCGGTTACCCTCTCGGAAATAGAGCAGGTTACCGGATTTGAGGATTATCGAGTCCTCCCCCTCTCTTCGGACTTCAGATAACCCTATAATGCTCCATCGTAACCTGCTTAATTCTTCCTCGAGTTCGGCTATCTTCACGTCGGTCCGGAGTGTTCGTGTGTTATACGTTGCCAGGTCCAGTCGTCGGTGTTTATTGGGGTAGCCGGGTCCACTCCGGAGATTCTTTGCACCCTTTGCCACGCCATCGCCTCGACCGCTACCGTAGCCGAGGGTAGACGGGCTGCCGGGCACTCGGGGCCGTTTTTTTGTTGTGCTATTCATATTGGTTTGGGGGGGTTTGCCATAATCGCCACGCTTGGCAGACGGGTTGGCGATCGCAGTTTGTTGGTAAAGTGCACAGAGAGCGCTGCTGCCCATTCTCTGGTGTGTCCCTTAGTCGCCTCTTACGACACCCACGGGAAGATATGGGATAGTGAAATTCTTTACTTCCGTCACCATACGGTACATCTTGGATATTAGAAAAAAATAATAGAAATATTATTTAGGCACATTAAGTACCCAACGCATAGACACTCACTTGAGACTCCACAGAAAGTCCGTAAGGCCCTCATCTTTGAATAGATGGGCGAAGTTCACCAACGAGCTCATGAAACGTCCTTGTTTATTCGGTAAAGATAGATAAATTGGCCATCCTCTAAATCCAAAGGATTTTCACCTTCACGCCGGTTTCGTGCATTTTTCCGCCGCATTATTATATGGAGTCTGTGTTCTAGCACGACCAAAGCCTACGCTTAATACTATACAGCCATATTACTCTAATTATTATTTATTTATTGTTTTTGTAACCTCTAAAACCAATGATAACGATCGTTACGACACTTAGGGCGAGTTTCTGAAGTCGACGTAACATCTCAAATCAGCTGACAATTTGTCACAAATTAACCAGCCGTCAGTTGTCAGTGAGTTTCTCAACTCTGCATCATCGAGAAATTACGTAATCGCTTGTTACATTTAATAATTTATTTCGGTTGGCTACCCTAGCTAGTATTCATTCAATTCCTTCACTACTATAACGTAATAGTATTTTATCTTGAGCGGCTGGGTTGGTATAGCCCGCAAGTTAAGCAAACCTTACCAGGGACGATTTTTGGATGGGTAACCACGTTTTTTTTTTGGTTTGCTTTTTTTTGGATAGGTTTAGCGTAACCCCACACAGGTTAAGCAACACTTACCAAGGTTTTTTTTGGATGGGTGACCGCTTTTTTTTGTTTCGTTTGTTTTGGATGGCTGACCCCGCCAGGGTAAGCAACACTTACCAAGGTCAGTGTTTGGATGGGTGACCACTTTTTTTGGGTTCGCTTGTTTTTGGATGGGTGACCATGCCAGGGTAAGCAACACTTACCAAGGTCAGTGTTTGGATGGGTGACCACTTTTTTTGGGTTCGCTTGTTTTTGGTTGGGTGACCTTGGTAATGTTAATTAATAATTATTTTTTTGTGGTGATGGTCACCCATCCAAACACTGACCTTGGTTAGTGTTGCTTACCCTGGCGGAGTCACCTATCCATAAACAAGCGATCCAAAAAAAAAGTGGTCACCCATCCCAAGACTGACCTTGGCAAGTGTTGCTTACCCTGGCGCGGTCACCACCCCAGCCGCTTCAAGCTAAACACAAATCTATCCAGAAACTGACCTCGATAAGTACTAAATACAGGGTACTGCGCGTGAGGAAGGTTCGATTCCCAGGTCAGTAATTTATTTTATTTTATTTTTATTTACCTAAATACAAAATAACTATTTTTGATAATTGTGTCAAGTTTTTATAATGTAATTAATTTAAAAAGTTTGTAACATCCTTTTTTTTTTAAATCTTGCTAATTAATAATTGATCTAAATTAACATATTTATTATTACTCAACCCATACCACAGTTTTCGACGACCCCTATTATCTTTTTTATCGTAATATAAGCCTTTAAAATCATAATATTAATTTTAATCTGCGAATAATCGACCAATTTCCAACAATTATAAATTAGGCTCGTTGACAAGAGATTAACATTGAAAATGGTTCTCAGAAACCCAAAACTGCTGTAACATGTGGTTAATTCGAGATTTTTCTCAAATGTGACAAATTGTTAAACGCTTGTCACAGTTGGGTGTTGAGAAACTGAAAGTAGAATTAACAGGCGATTAATCGTCGATTACGTTAACAGCCCGATAATTGAGACGTGGGAAACTGGCAGTTAGCGGGCTGTCAGAAATGCTCGCTAGGAAATTCGATAACATACCGATAAATCGTTAACTTAGCGACAATATAAGCTAAGTTTGCGATGAGAAACGTCAAAAGTCGATAGCTTTGATTGTCGAGAATACCAAAAATCGTTATCTTCCGATCGTTAGGACTTATCGACCGATCGTTACGAGATAACGATCGCTATCTAAGTCGAGACTGCAGGCCCTGGGCCTGCAGTCTCGACATAGATAGCGATCGTTATCTCGTAACGATCGGTCGCTAAGTCCTAACGATCGGAAGATAACGATTTTTGGTATTCTCGACAGTCAAAGCTATCGATTTTTGACGTTTGTCATCGCAAACTTAACGTATATTGTCGCTAAGTTAACGATTTATCGGTATGATATCGAATTTCCTAGCGAGCATTTTTGACAGCCCGATAAGTGTCGTAACGATCGTTATCATTGGTTTTAGAGGTTACAAAAACAATAAATAAATAATAATTAGAGTAATATGGCTGTATAGTAATAAGCGTGGGCTTTGGTCGTGCTAGAAAACAGATTCGATATAATAATGAGGCGGAAAAATGCACGAAACCGGCGTGAAGGTGAAAATCCTTTGGATTTAGAGGATGGCCAATTTATCTATCTTTACCGAATAAACAAGGACGTTTCATGAGCTCGTTGGTGAACTTCGCCAACTATTCAAAGACGAGGGTCTTACGGACTTTCTGTGGAGTCTCAAGTGAGTGTCTTTGCGTTGGGTACCTACCCTGCCTAAATAATATTTCTATTTATGTTTTCTAATATCCAAGATGTACTTATAATTTTATTCTTAATAGTCAAGTGGGTGCTACCAACTACCTATTGGCTTGCAGTGGGGCTGCAGCATAAGCCAAAAGTCAGTAAGCCGAGTAATACATGCTGTAACTTTGGTTATCAATGAAAACCTTTTAAGATGATATGTTAAATTTCCCATGATCCAAGAAGAACGGTGTGCAGTTAAAGAGAAGTTTAGAAATGCTCCACAGCCATAGACTGCACACTACCCACTGCCCACCACTCATAGACTGCACACATAAAAAAAATATCAATGGGGACCACCGTACATGGCTGCTTGGTAACTAATAATAAATGTTTATTATAATCTGCTGAAAGTACATTCTATGTTTTATCTTTTAGGTGATGATATATATCCTCTGAAACCATGGTTGAAAACTCCTTTAAAAAATCAGCACCCAGGGAAACCGGAGTATCAATAAACAAATACTCATTGTTCAGTCAGGAATGTCGTTGAAAGATGCTTTGGTGTGCTGAAGTCTGTTTTAGGTGTCTGTCTCACCAACGCATAAATACACATGTATAAAATATAAATTAAATGAACCAGAAGCCACCACACCCACTCTCATGAAGATGGCCTAGAAGTAACAGGTACCTAATCAAATGATTTATTTTAAGGTTTTATTATATTATATTTATTAAATAGG
This sequence comes from Orthosia cruda, assembly GCA_964057195.1. NCBI lineage: Eukaryota > Metazoa > Arthropoda > Insecta > Lepidoptera > Noctuidae > Orthosia > Orthosia cruda. Next base: position 35,551,166 of record OZ059838.1, read on the forward strand.
TATACCTATATTTGCATAACATATAAGTTTCCCTAGATCTTTATACCTATTTCATTAGCATCTCCATTTATTTGACCCAAAGGTGATATATAATGGCTTATAGCATCAAGTCCGACTTATGCCGTTGTGTATCATTGTATGAATACTCCTACAATCTTGTTTTTGTTATACAGGACTTGTGTGGTGCACTGAGTGAGCTGTTGCAGAGTGCATAAGAAGACTCAATAATACTAGTTTTACATAATTTTATTTTATTGACCCTCTGTGATTTAAATAAAAAACATATAAAACCATTTATTATTTTTATTTACAAAAGTTGTAAAACTGTCCGCTATTGAATTTGCAGCCTATGCAAATAGCATCCACGCCTCGGCTTGTACCTTGCCTGCCTCTGGCAGCGTCTGATTGCACTTGAGTTGCAGCTGCCACCATCTGTAAAAAAAATCGATGTACTAAAAAAGTCTGTTAATGCTCTAGTGTGCTAGTGATTCTAATAATAAAAAAGAAAATGGCATAGTATCCGGGCAGTCTGTGCCAAATGTGTACTCTACACTAATTAAGGATGTTATGCGTCTCTCCACTTCAGTCAAAGAAGCAGTGATGACGCCTCGGTTGCCAGTTTGAATGATTTGTTTTTATAATTATGCTGCCTTAGTGCAGGCACAGCTTTTTAAGTCTATCCAAACCTGTAATAATTAGGATACCTATTGTATTCTACTAAATATAAATAAAACTGACGTGGCTTGTACTTACAGTTAAAAACCTACTTGATGTTTAACGTCATGTACTGCTCGGGGGACTTATTGGATCCGTTTGGGAGTTTGTTGAGTTCCTCGGGAACCTCCTTCCAGCATGTTTCAAAATTTGCCCGTGTGGAGATATGGACGGGCTTCTAAAGTTGCCAAATGCGCATCAATATGCCCCGAAGTACGCCTGAAACATTTAAGATATTCATTAAGTAAACACAAACTATTCAATTTAGTACCAAAAATAGGAATCGAAAATGGTTGTAGGTTGTTATTACCTGACGCTCACGCTGCTTGCTAGCACTCAGGCTAGGGCCTGCGCCTGTGTCACTGTCCTCCACTATAGAAATACGGTTCTTTTCCAGTTAATCAATTCCAATAATCCAATTCTATCTCATTGTCGTATTTTGTGTACAAACAAACTTGACAATTGACATTGACAGTTTGTTTCCCATGTTCAACGTCTGTGTTGCAAGGAAGCGAACTATTTTCTTCTTTGTTATGCGTATTTTTAAAAACGGCATAAGCTACTTACAAGTTTCGATGCAAACAATTGTTAATATGATAAGATTTACCTATCTTCTGCACAATTTTCAAAGAAAAATAGTTTTTTTTGAATATCTTGTCTATCAATTTTCCCTATGATACAAGGATTTTTTTCAACTGCCATAATTTTTCAAAAAAATCACCGCACTATGAATACGAACATCGCTAGCCTACCGACAACGTTAAGTCAATATAGTGACAGATTTTGCACGCTAACTCGGCTGTCGAGACTTGCGTTTATCGTTAGCGTCGTTACGGCAAGCGTCGAGACTGCAGGCCCAGGGCCTGCAGTCTCGACATAGTTTGCGATCGCTACGTTAAGTAACGATCGTTATCTCTTACCGACAAAATACGCTTGCCGTAACGACGCTAACGATAAACGCAAGTCTCGACAGCCAAGTTAGCGTGCAAAATCTGTCACTATATTATATAATTATTTTAAATGTTTAATTAGCACTGTGCCTAGCATGTAAACTAATTGTATTATGTAATTTGGAAGGGACCTGTCTCCTGAGATACAGGTTAACTACCTAGTTCAGGAGGCAGAGCTTTTATGTATCTGTGACACTTGTTTGCAAATAAATGAATTTATTATTATTATTAAATGTAAGTACAAGCCACGTCAGTTTTATTTATATTTAGTAGAATACAATAGGTATCCTAATTATAGGTTTGGATAGACTTAAAAAGCTGCACCTGCACTAAGGCAGCAAAATTATAAAAACAAATCATTCAAACTGGCAACCGAGGCGTCATCACTGCTTCTTTGACTGAAGTGGAGAGACGCATAACATCCTTAATTAGTGTAGAGTACACATTTGGCACAGACTGCCCGGATGCTATGCCATTTCCTTTTTTATTATTAGAATCACTAGCACACTAGAGCATTTTTAGTACAACTATTTTTTTTACAGATGGTGGCAGCTGCAACTCAAGTGCAATCAGACGCTGCCAGAGGCAGGCAAGGTACAAGCTGAGATAACTGAAAATTCAATAGCGGACAGTTTTACAAATTGTGTAAATAAAAATAATAAATGAATTTATATGTTTTTATTTAAATCACAGAGGGTCAATAAAATAAAATTATGTAAAACTAGTATTATTGAGTCTTCTTATGCACTCTGCAACAGCTCACCCAGTGCACCACACAAGTCCTGTATAACAAAAACAAGATTTTAGGAGTATTCATACAATGATACACAACGGCATAAGTCGGACTTGATGCTATAAGCCATTATAATATTACCTTTGGGTCAAATAAATGGAGATGTTAATGAAATAGGTATAAATATCTAGGGAAAATTATATGTTATGCAAATATAGGTATACCTATTTAGTAAATATAATATAACATAAAACCTTATAATAAATCATTTGATTAGGTACCTGTTACTTCAAGGCCATCTTCATGAGAGTGGGTGTGGTGACTTCTGTTTCATGTAATTTATATTTTATATATGTGTATTTATGCTTTGGTGAGACAAACACCTAAAAACAGACTTCAGCACACCAAAGCATCTTTCAACGACGTTCCTGGCTGAACAATGAGTATTTGTTTATTGATACTCTGGTGTCCCTGGGTGTTGATTTTTTAAAGGAGTCATAAACCATGGTTTTAGAGGATATCCATCATCACCTAAAAGATAAAACATAGAATGTACTTTCAGTAGATTATAGATTATGAACATTTATTATTAGTTACCAAGCAGCCATGTACGGTGGTCCCCATTGATAATTTTTTTATGCGTGCAGTCTATGGGTGGTGGGTAGTGGGTGGTGTGCAGTCCATGGCTGTGGAGCATTTCTAAACTTCTCTTTAACTGCACACCGTTCTTCTTGGATCATAGGAAATTTAACGTATCATCTTAAAAGGTTTTCATTGATAGCCAAAGTTACAACATGTATTACTTGACTTACTGACTTTTGGCTTATGCTGCAGCCCCACTGCAAGCCAATAGGTAATTTGTAGCACCCACTTAACTATTAATAATAAAATTATAAGTACATCTTGGATATTAGAAATCATACATAGAAATATTATTCAGGCACGGTAGGTACCCAACGCAAAGACACTCACTTGAGACTCCACAGAAAGTCCTTAAGGCCCTCGTTTTTGAATAGATGGGCGAAGTTCACCAACGAGCTCATGAAACGTCCTTGTTTATTCGGTAAAGATAGAGAAATTGGCCATCCTCTAAATCCAAAGGATTTTCACCTTCACGCCGGTTTCGTGCATTTTTCCGCCGCATTATTATATCGAGTCTGTGTTCTAGCACGACCAAAGCCCACGCTTAATACTATACAGCCATATTACTCTAATTATTATTTATTTATTGTTTTTGTAACCTCTAAAACCAATGATATCGATCGTTACGATACTTAGCGGGCTGTCAAAAATGCTCGCTAGGAAATTCGATATCATACCGATAAATCGTTAACTTAGCGACAATATACGTTAAGTTTGCGATGACAAACGTCAAAAATCGATAGCTTTGACTGTCGAGACTACCAAAAATCGTTATCTTCCGATCGTTAGGACTTAGCGACCGATCGTTACGAGATAACGATCGCTATCTATGTCGAGACTGCAGGCCCTGGCCCGGTCTTGGTAAGTATCGGTAGCAGCGAAGCTGCGGGATAATTTTGATAGAAAATAATTTTTTTACGATAAAAATGTCAATGACTTAGAGAGCTGGCAATTTGGCGACGATGTTCAAGGCTCTGGAGCTTTGACTTAATGAATATTATTTACGACATTTCCAGAAAAAATTACAGCTTTAATTAAAGTAATGCAGATATTTAAACTCATTCATGTAATTCCATATGAAAAGCATCAAAAAGAATGGGGAAGGAACAAAAAAATCCGCACATGAGAAATTTTATATTTTTATTTAACAAAGCGAACGGGAGGAAAAGTAGCGTAAGCCGTGTTGAGTATGTTCTATGTTAAGGGGGTTTGGTTTCCGCACTTAGTCCCTTAATGGACCTTTGTACGTGGGCCATAGCGGCCGTTGGGTGGTCATTCCAACCAGCCCACCTCCCTCCAGAAGTCAATTAGAGCTCCTGGTTTCCTCAAAACATCCGTGTTAGGTCGAGGTGACCCGAGGGTTCGTGTTCTTATCTATGTGACACCTGTGCACTCAAAGAGAAAGTGCGCGACGGTTTCCTCGGCCTCCATGCATGCCCTGCATAGAATACTGTCTGTTATGCCTATTGTGTGGAAGTGTTTGTTGAGTGAGCAGTGCCCCGTGATTGTCCCCTTTACCAGGCGCAGGGCATTCCTGTCCAGGCGTAAAAGACGCCTGGTAAGCCTACTGTCCAAGGATGGCAGAGCTTCTTTGGATTGCCTACAGCCCGGTGCCGAGGCCCACCAGTTCTCCGCCTGTGTCTGGGTGAATTCCTGTAGCCACCTGCGTATTTGGTTGAATGGGATGGGTACAACAGGCTCGGGTCCATAGACCGCCGAGCTGGATCCGCGTCTCGCAAGCTCGTCAGCCGCGTCGTTCCCAGCGATCCCTTTATCCATTGTAGTGACACCGTGTTACGGCTAGATACAGTTATCTGTTCCAGTGCGTTGTTACATTCTAGTACTAGTTTTGATGTAATGTATTTTTTTTTTTAAGGATTGGAGGACTGATGCGTTGTCGGAGAATATCCGTGGCTTCTAGGGTATAGACCGCTTGTATGATACCCACACACTCCGCCTGATAGACGGTATTGAACCTTCCTAGCGGTCTGGATATCTTTATATTGAAATCGTGTGAGAAGACTCCGACTCCGGTACCGGAGTCAGTTTTCGATCCGTCGGTGTATATTCTCATCTCTTTCGGGCCAGAGTAGTCACATCTTTCCTCTGTGAGTATCATGTTGTAGTGCCTATGAAAGTAGTGTGTTTTTAGGGCTTTGTCGCATGGCTTTTAGGGCTAGCATCGGGTTTACGCTTGATCGCATCTTCTTTTATGCGTGTGTGCTTAATTCTGGAGTCTTTATTTAGGGAACCTGATAGGTGGCCAGGGCTGCCTCCTCCCGCACAATTAGGTGTAGAGGTGGCAGTCCTAGCATTGCCTGTAGGGCGGCAGTGGTTGTGGTTCTCATACTACTGGTGATTGCAACGCAGGCGAACCGCTGTAGTCTTTCGAGATCTCTTTGGGCTGTGCTGAGGTCTGTCCTGGGCCACCAGACCAGCAAGCCATATGTGAAGATTGGTCGGATGACTGTGGTATATAGCCAGCAGGTGACCATGGGGCTGATCCCCCAATTCCTGCCTAGCAGTCGTTTGCACTGCCACAGCGATATGCTGGCTTTTGTGGTGACTCATGTGTTTTGCCCAATTCAATTACTTGTCCAAATAAATGCCCAGGTACTTGGTTTCGGTTGAAAGGCTTAGGGTTGTTCCGAAGAAACGCGGTAGTTGCAGTGTCATCGATTTTCTCTTTTTTGTGAAGAGAATCAGTTCGGTTTTTGTAGGCTTCACTGAGAGTTGGTGCTCGTTGCACCATTCCTCTACTATTTTGAGGGCTTGATGCATGAGATTGCATAGAGTGTTTTCGTGTATCCCGTTTATTATTATGTCATCCGCGTAGCCAACGGTGAAATAACCTTTGTCGTTGAGTGTTTTGATGAGGCTGTTAGATACCAGGTTCCACAGAAGTGGAGAAAGGACGCCCCCCCCCGCGGACAGCCCTTCGCGACGATGGCCCTTGTAGTGTCGTTTACCGTGACTTGAACTATAATAATAATAATAATTTACACATCGTCTTAACCTAATCTTAAAAAGTAATCTAAACTCCAGAAACACAATTAAAGCTGTCAACACATTTGCAATACCCATCCTTACATACTCTTTTGGAATTATACGATGGTCAAAAACCGATATAAAAAATTTACAACGAACTATCAATACTCTCCTTACCAAACATAGGAAACATCACCCGAAATCATGCATACAGCGACTTACTCTACCACGCCAAGAAGGAGGAAGAGGATTGATTGACATACACAATTTACACAACAAACAAATACTTTCACTCAGATCTTACTTCCATAACAAATCAGAACATTCACCACTACATGAAAATGTAACAGAAGCAGATAAAAAACTTACACCACTCAACTTGCAAAATAAAAACATTCAAATTAATGAAAATATTATAAGCACACAGCAAAAAATTGCAGCATGGGCTGGAAAAGCTTTACACGGAAGACACCAAGCTACCCTGAGCCAGCCACACGTCGATAAATTAAAGTCGAACGAATGGCTCAAACGAGGTGAATTGTTTCCCGAAACTGAAGGTTTCATGCTTGCGATCCAGGATCAAATAATTGCAACACGAAATTACAGAAAGTACATAATGAAAGACTGTAATCAATCGACTGACACATGCAGACATTGCAACAGTGCCTCTGAGACCATACAACACATAACAGGGGCCTGTAAATCTCTCGCACAGACAGATTATAAACACCGACATGACCAAGTTGCCGCCATTATACACCAACACCTAGCACACAAATATAATCTTACAGGTGAGATGATTCCATATTATAAATACAAACCTGAAATAATTTTAGAAAACAGATATCAGAAAATTTATTGGGACAGAACAATAATTACAGACAAAACTATACATTATAATAGACCTGACATCACTGTACACGACAAAGTAAATAAAACAGTGTACTTAATCGATATAGCTATACCTAATTCACACAACATCCAATCAACAATATCCGAAAAACTCAGTAAGTACCAAGAACTCGCCATTGAAATCAAAACCCAGTGGAAAGTACAAACCGTCCACATAGTCCCTATAGTAGTTTCTTCTACCGGTGTAGTACCAAAATCTCTCACGCAAAGTCTTGACACTCTACACATGCCTTCTCACACACTATACATGCTCCAAAAAGCCACCATACTCAATACTTGTCGCATAACCCGGAAGTTTCTGACTTCCTCTACATTATCATCCACCTTCTCAATTTAATTTTCCCCTCACACACTTGGTCCTGGCCCGTGTGTAAGGTCGTATACTCTCTTAAAAGAGAAGAAAAATAAATAACTCTATATAATAATAATAATAAAGTTTATTATCAAAAAAAAGCCAAATACAATTTTTTCCATCTCAATCAAACATAAAAACGACAGTATATGATGTACAACACTATGCATTATTTGAGACAGAGTGAACGTCTGTGTCTGTGCTAGTATAAACTGTGTTACAGACACAGGCGCCTTCCTCTTACAGTTCATTTACAATTTGCTGCACCTTGTAGGAGTTTTGGTAAGCATAAACTTCGTTTAATATAAGTACATTAACACTTATTAAAATTTATGTAAGCAACGAATGAGTGTATGTGTATGTGTGTGTGGGTGTATGTGTGTGTGTGGGTGTATGTGTGTGTTTGGTTTTTTTTTTTTGGAATATTACACGGTATAAAATAATATATAATAAAATAATAAAACAGCTCTTTAAATCTGTTTTTACATGCGTTCGTAAGATTTTTTTACAAAGAGTTGTTCAGTCTCATCGTACGTTAACTTTTGGAGAAAACTACTAACTACAGTTTTACATTTAAATCTGGGTAAGGGATATACGTTGCAGGTTTCGTTTATAATGTTATAAAGGTGACTGCTAAGCCACGGGTAGCTTCGCCTCGCCAGACCAGTTTTGGTGGTGACAGGTGGGCATACAGGATCTTTACGTCTTTTATTTTGCTCCAGGAACCTTGGGTTATAGGCCAATGATGAGTGTACACGTAAAGTGATGTTAAGTGCACAGAGCTGTCGGACAGTGAGTACAGATACGTCTTTATAGAGCTGGGTAGTCGGGTACCGAAAAGTTTTGTGAAGCATGACTTTCAAGACAGCTCTTTGTGCCCTCTCAAGGCTAAGTAAATATGTTTTATGAGTACCACCCCAGGCAGATATGCAATAGGTAAGAAGTGACTGAGCTAAGGCAAAATAAATAGTTTTTAACAGTCGGTCGGCAACTACTCCTCTTAGTTTTTTCATAGGAAACATTAGCTTACGAACACGCGCAACTGTCACACTGATATGCTTATGCCAACTCAATGTGTTATCGATGTGCACCCCCAAGTATTTAACACAAGAGCTTCTTTGTATAGTAGGACAGCTGCAAGGGGTCAGTGTAGGGTGACAACTATGGGCTTTAACGTCTGGCATACTAGGCTGTGAAGCAGAGTTCGCTGAGAAAGGGACATAGTGGGTTTTAGAGACGTTTAGCGTGAGTAAATTCAGTGAAAGCCAGTCCATCACTATGCCAAGAGCATTTTCGGCTGCGTGGTGAGCAGATTCCCATGTTTCTCCACTTATGATAAGCGCAGTGTCGTCTGCATATACGAGTATCTTGCAGTTTGGGATTGACAGCTGGCACAATCTGTTTACAAATAGAAGAAAAAGGGTGGGACCCAGCACGCTGCCCTGTGGTACGCCAAAGGTTAGATTCTCATCGCCACTGATGTAGTTGTCTACCTTAACTCGTTGGTTACGGTTTGTTAGATAGTCTCGAAAGAGATTTAGAGCGATGTCTCTTATTCCCAAGCTTTCTAAACCATGTAGAAGGATCGGAGTAGAGACCGTGTCGAAAGCCTTGGCTAAATCAAGAAATATACCTATAGTTTTAGTCCTAGAATCTAGATTCCGAACAATTTGGCTTGTCAGTTCAAGAACAGCATCCTCTGTTGATACGCCTCTCCTAAAACCGTATTGGTTTGGCGCAATTATGTTGTTGCATTCAAGATAGCTAAGCAATCTTTTGTTCAGGACCTTCTCCATAATTTTGGACAGTGTGGTGAGTACAGATATAGGCCTATAGTTCTCGACACGGTCACCATCCCCACCCTTAAATACTGGAGTGACTAATGCCTTCTTAAAACTGTCGGGGAAAATCCCTTTTAAGATGCATAAATTACAAACATGCGTTATTGATGGAACAAGTACATGTCTGGCCGTCTTAATAACTGAGGCTGGTATTCCATCATGACCTACTGCACAATAATGTTTTAATTCCATAATTATATTTTCTATTTCCGAGAAATTCGTTTCTAATAATACGAATGAGTTACCTTGAGAATTTACTAAGCTGTCAAACTCAAAGTTTGCGCGAATTACACGCTGACCCTGTGCAACCTGCCTAGCAAGATCCACTCCAACGTTTGCAAAGTACTTATTTATAGCATTGACAGAGGAGTTTGGATCGCTGCACATATTAAGGAGTTCTCCTGACTTACTTATGGTTGAAGTGTTCTTGTAGCTGATAGTTTTTATGACATCCCAAGTTGCTTTGGGGTTACCATTGGCCTTTAGGAGTTCTTGTTGGTCAAAATTGCGTTTAACAGTCTTCAGTAAATTGTTACAGTAGTTTCGGTATCTAGAATATATTAGATTAGCAGTAAGGTCTTTAGGATTTTGCATTGCTTTTTTATGGAGTTGGTCCCGATTACGCACGAATTAAGTAAGCGACAACGGAAGAGTTTAAAAATAAACTTTATTTGATCCCAGTTACAGCAAGACAGTAATTACTTAATTCTACAAAATGTTGATCTTATATACTAATCTTATTGCTAACCAATCATCTCTGCTAATGACGCATGTCCTAGATATTATATGCTGACATATAGCTGTTATTCTAATATAATATAATTATTGGCTGATGAAGCTAATATTGGGGGATTGGGGTTCCTTAACTCCTCCCTCCCTAAGAGAGAAATTATCCGAAGGCGTCGCAGATGACTTCGGAGAATTTCGGCAAAAACGAAAAACATTTAATTTGTATGAGATGACGACAATAATTATTATGATAATGATATACTCTAAAATGGTCCATACGCTAATTTCTATTGTCACTATTTGGGTTGTATCGTCACTTTCACTAAATTTGGCACTTTGTAACAATTCTTTCACGTCACTAAAGTCCACGTTTCTTAGGTCGACCTTCTCCGTCCTTGTCTGTATGTCTTGTTGAAGCTCTGGCATCTCGACCAATGGGAGCTTGAAACTGGAAATTGTAGTGTTTGTGGCGGCACCAACAATTACTCCTCCTATTTGCGCCTCGCATTGTTGACTCAGTGTCACGATATAGGTCCCAAAGATGTTGTATTTGCGGATTTCCTCATTGCAGTTTTCGGTAATGATCAGGTTGTCCTCTGTGTAGACCAACCATTGGCTATCCGTTATCTTCTGCACCTTAGGCTTTTCTATCTTGATACGATTCTTTACGCAGCTATTGTAGTTATTCTTCATCAACATAATTTGTTCTATACAGGTCTCGACTGGATTCTGAGCTAAATTACTTTCATCACAAAGAAATCTGTCATTTTCAATTTCAGTACATGAGTTTACCACGGGCATGTATTTCAATCGATTCACCATTAGGTAAGGGTATTTGGGAATAATGGTAAAAGTGTCTGGAGAATGGAAAATAGGAATAGGAATAACCTTATAATAATTATATGTTTCGTTGTCTATTAGAGGGACTTATAACACAAATACTAATCTATTGTTATTTAAATATGATTTGACTATGATATTACGTTCTAGTTTTATTAAATTACTTTTACTAACTGGATATATTGTCCTAGCATGTTTACTAATTGTTTCTAAACTGCTGTACAGTTCTGTGCTATTTATAATAGACTGGTGCAAAACATTTAGTTTGCTAAAGGCGATTGCGGACTCTATTTCTTGTATGTTCTCATAACAAGTTCGAAAGTTGCTTAAAATTTGGTACATAGTATCTATTATTCGTAGTAACTTGTTAAATTTGAATTCATTTTCAGCTAGTTTTTCTATGCCATTAGTGTGTGAGCCTAATCTTTTAATATTTGAATTTATGATTTCTGAGTCATTAACTAATTTATCGAAAGCTTTTTGCATTGATGACACTTTACGTTCGACTGCATGTTCTCTATTCTGGAGTAAAACGATTTCCTTATCATATTTAATTGCATCGTCTTCATCTAAATTACCAGATATAGCTTTTACAAATGAGCCCAGAGGGTTGAACAAAGCTCGTTTGTTTCTATGATTAAGGGGTAAAATTTGATATAATTTATCTTTAGTAAGTCTTATTAAATACTCGATTTGGTTTTCTATACCTAAAGTTTCATTACTTAATTTGCTTTCTATAATTTTCGATTTCATATTGCTAAAATCGCGAATATTATTATCTATTTGTAAGCTTAAGGATTCTAAATCTAAAATCTTAAATATAGTCCAATAATTATTCTTCTTCACCGCTACTCCCATCTTCAACGACGCTATCCCCGGATTCCGAGTGAAGTTCTGGAGTTCCAGCGTGAATCCTGACATCACTAGTACCAGAAGTACTAGGCATGACCTGTGGAGGACGTTTTACATTTTTTATCGCCACTCTAGTTGGTCTTTTATTTAATTCTACAGGCACTATATTACGTTCGGTTTCACCAGTGATTTCGGCTTTTTCATAGCGAGGTTTTTCCTTAGCTTTCCTAGTCCTAGTATTCTTCATGTAAATAGTATCTCCTGTCTTAAGGACTGGTGTTTCTTCACCTCCTTTCCTATCTCTTACCTTAAGTTTATCTGTGTTTAATTTATCTGTTACAAATTCGTATAGTACTTTGAGACGTTTCCTATGATCTAATAATAATTTCTGAGTTAAATTTTTCTCCCTATCGACATTAAATACATTTCCGGCATCGGTATGCCCAAAGACTAGTTCAAAAGGCGTAAAATCTGTCGCTGAGTGTATGGTGTTATTATATGCCATAATAGCATACGTCATAACGGAAGCTGCATCTAAATCGTTTTTTTCATATTTTGCTAATCGGTAAATTTCGATGATAGTAGAATGGAATCTCTCGACTATTGCCATAGAACTGGGATTGTTTGGAGTCCCTATGTGCAATTCTATTTTGTATAGACTTAACATTTCCTTAATTAACATGTTATTAAATTCTGTCCCTGAATCACAACTTATTCTACTGGGCAATCCATAAATACTAAAATATTTAATTAATGCTCTAACTATCTCTGGTGTACTCCTATTAGGTACCTCTATTGCCTGTGCTAATTTACTAAAAGCATCTACAATAGTTAAATAATATTTTCCTTCAATGTATAATAGATCCATAAAAGCTTCTTGGAATGGACTATTCTGAGTTTGGGTTAACTGAATTTGAGGTTTAATGGGCTTTCTATCGTACTTCATTTTTCTACACATTTCGCAGCTGTTAATAACTGTTGTAACTATTTCTTTCATGTTTGGCCACCAATAATATCTCTTAAGTTTAGCTAAAGTTTCCCTAATGCCTCTATGACAGGTTTTCCCGTCGTGGTATTTCATAATAACTTCTTTCTGATCCTCTTCTGACTCTGTCAAATTGATCACTCTTTCTGTACATTCTGTTAACTTAACTGAACCCTTTTTAAACAAGTTAATAACCATGTTTGAAAAAGATTTTCTAAACGATGGATGCTCAAAATAAATATGATATTTATGTTTAGGATCTATATATTCTTTTAGAAAGTCTTTAACTAATTTGTCATTATTTGTTGGTAAGTGAACTTCAAAAAATTTCTGTTTATTATTAGAAATATCCTTTACTGTTAATTTATCTTTAAACCATGAGTGAACTAAAATTTGTCTAGCTTTAGTATCTACAGCTTCATTTAAAATAGGAATACCTTCATGTTCCCTATTTGAAACTGAATTAGCTGTGACGCCATCATCAGAATCCGAAAGTTCTATCGTTTCTATGGGCGTTTCGTCAAATTGCAGCTCTTCATCTATAATTTTTTGTATTCGCTCTTTCCTATCACCTACGTTAACAAATATCGAATCTAAATCGTCGTTAATTGCATTAATTTTAATCCTAGATAAGGCATCTGCATTTGTATTTTGAGGCCCTTTCTTGTACTTAACCTCGTAGTCATATTCCTCTAAGCGTAAACGCCAACGCGTGAGCTTACTGTTGGGTTCTTTTAATGAATACAGCCATGCTAATGGTCTATGGTCTGTAAAGATAATAAATTTATTGCCATATAGATAAGGCCTAAAATGCTTAACTGCCCATATTATGGCTAAAAGCTCCTTCTCAATAGTACTGTATTTTACTTCTGTGTCACTCAGAGTCCTGCTAGCATATGCTACTGGCTTGTCTGAGCCTATTGATCCTTGTGACAATACAGCCCCAATTGCAAAATTCGATGCGTCGGTAGTTAAAATAAAACTTTTACTAAAATCGGGATACTGTAATAAAGGTGCGTTTGTTAAAAGTTTTTGACATGTTTCAAAACATTCCCTATACTCATCATTAATAATTATTTTACGACCTTTCTTTAAACAAGCTGTTAAAGGTCTAGTTATTTTTGCAAAATCTTTGATGAATTTCCTATAATAACCAATGAGTCCTAAAAAGCTTTTTATTTGTGTAACTGTTTCTGGAATAGGATATCTTAAGATTGCATCAATTTTATCATTATTTGGCTTCAATCCTTCACTTGTAATAGTGTGCCCTAAGTAAAGAACTTCCTTTCTAAGAAAATGTGATTTGTCGAGTTGTATTTTTAAATTTGTCGCCCGAAAACGATCAAAAACTGCTCTAAGTTTTTCTACATGCTGAGTCAGCGATTTAGAAAAAATTATGACGTCATCAAGGTATACCAGGCAATGTAAGCCCTGGAGACCTCTTAGAACGTTATCCATAGCCCTCTGAAATGTTGCAGGTGCTGTTTTTAACCCAAACGGCATCCTGTTAAATTCATAATGTCCTGAAGGTGTACTGAAAGCTGTTTTCGCCCTATCTTCTTTCTGGACCTCGATTTGATGGTATCCACTAGCTAAATCTAAGGTAGTAAAATAGGTACTATTGCCTAGCATGTCAAATAAATCATTTATGTTGGGCAAAGGGTATTTGTCATCGGTAGTAATTTCATTGAGACGTCTATAATCAACTACCATCCTCCATTTTTGCTGTCCTGATGAATCTAATTTTTTTGGCACTAAATGTACGGGAGCACTCCAGGGGGAGTGTGATTCCTGGATGATATTGTCCCTTAACATTTTATCTACCTGATTCCTAATTTCTTTCGATTGAATGGGAGGTAACCTATGTGCTTTAATATTTATAGGATCTTCATTCCTTGTTCTAATTCTATGTTTTACTTGATTTGTAAACGTTAATGGAATATTCTCACAATAAAATATGTCCTTATACTCATTACATAGCCCTTCGATGGTTTTACGTTCCTCAGAATTCATGTGGTCTAACTGTAATTTTTTTAAATTATCTGTTAGCATCCTGTCTATTTCTATGTTATTTTCTGTAAAATTAATGTGAACAGATGGGTTCTGCCTGTAAGGCTCGACCGTAAAAGGTCCTGTTACCACTAAGGTTCTGGTTTCATCCGTATAATTCTGAATAACGGTTGATGCGTAACCTTTAATACACTTAACTAATGCGGTGGGCATTCGAATCCCTTCCGAAAATTGTTTAAATTGTAGTATAGCTTCCCCGTCTAGTAAGTTGACTGGCAATCTAACTCTTAATTCACTACGAGATGGCAATTGATATACCTCTCTCATAGGTGGTGCGTATATTATTGGAATATTCGCATTTTTTAAATGCAAAACTTGACTTTCCATGTTTATTTTTGCCTGTAACTGTTTAAGTAGGTTACTACCTATTAACCCATCATACCTATCATCAACACTGTAAACATAAAATTTATGAAATTCCTTACTGCAAAACGTAGCTGGTAAAGGAATAAATGCCGTTTCGCTATGAACACTCGATGCGTGAGTACTAACAACTTCGAAGGGTTCATATTGCAACCGATCCCTAAAGTACTTGTTTGCAATGTGTGGGCTTATGAAAGACCTAACACTGCCTGTATCTATCATAAACACTGCATTTAATTGTGGTACAACTATGTGTGGTAAGTTAAGACGTTTATTGCAATTAATTTTTATTCGCTCTCTAGGGTAGAGGCGGTTATACAAAAATTTCCCTGTCTGGGATCTTCAGGAATTTCCTGGAACTCATTATTTGAGTTGTCAAAACTTGGTTCGTTATAGCTATGATTATTAGTGTAATTAATACGGCGTGAACTTGCAGTGCGCATAGTAACGTCAGTGTTCGACTTTGAACCCGGCGGAGATGCTTGCGCTGCAAAAGGTGACGTTCGCGGTGCATATGCCGTGGACTGTTGGCTTTGTTGCGCCATCGGAAACTGTGACCTACTTGTCCTATTGTTATGATCATTATTATTTGTCCGATTGAAATTATTTTGATTATAATGTTGCCTATAATTCCTAAACTGCTGCGAATTGTTCATCGTAATTGAACTACTCGTGGCGTTATTCGGTGCAACTGCACTGGATAGGCTCTGCGAATTATACTTCGCACTATTGAAATCGGAAAAAATATTTTTATTAGATCTATTATAATTGCGGTGATCGTTTGTTTTAGAATTATAGACTGATTGAAAGTTCTGTTCTTCTAAAACAATTTTCAACGCGTCTTCCAATGTCGAAACGTCGCGTAAACGAACTAACCTAACTAGGAATGGCGGTAAATTGAATAGAAAAACATTCATCGCCCTATTACTGTAGATTATCTGCTTAGCCTTCCGTAAAGAGTCATCAGCAATAGTCTCTGATATTTTGGAAAATAAAATGCTTCTCATATGCTGTATCCTATGACACAAATCTAAGTAACTTTCACCTTTGTTAATTTTACAGGATTCTAACTCCATTGCTAGACAATCTTCAGTACGTGGGTCGCCAAAGTGTTGATTTAACAGCATTTTTAGCTCATCCCACGTATTTATAGAGTCCCTTTCGCCTACCAAACTAGCTGCTTCGCCTGTTAATCTACTTGTTACTACATGAAATAAATAATTGTTTTGTACAACGCTCCCTTGGAATGTTGTTAAAATAATAATAAAAAATAAATAATAAAAATATTTATTTCTCTTCCACAAAGGTTTCTTATAAACTATTACATAATGGTGCAATATTACTTGGTAAATCCTTTGTGGGAGACTGGCATCTGCACTAGGAAATCCTGTCACACAGATTACCAGTAGTGTATTCACATTTTTTAATAAATAAGGGTAACGCTCTAACATCGCCATTAAATACTGGAATTATGTTTACCATCTCTTGCGGAACACGGTTTATACCTTCCATTATGAAGTGAAATAACGAAGCTTCACAAAAAGTAAGCACAAAAATTAATAAATTATCCCTAACTATTTACTACAACTAACAATCTATAAAATATTATTACGGCGTTGTCCAATCCCTAATAATACACACAACATAGATTAATACAAGGTTGGGATGCAAATGGAAGAGCTGAGAGGAAGGTGAAAAGATTTACTCACAATTCCGCAGCTATCTTCATGATCCCTGAATTACTGCTTGGCTCCTGGTCCTCTCCTGGCTTGATGTGGCTTCTTAATGTATTTGTTTGTTCGGTGATCTCTGCTGAACCGTTGAAACGGACGTCGGCTGCTTCCCGTAGATGTGGATACGTGACAGACTGACTACAGAGATCCTACCGGCTGCGCCAATTAAGTAAGCGACAACGGAAGAGTTTAAAAATAAACTTTATTTGATCCCAGTTACAGCAAGACAGTAATTACTTAATTCTACAAAATGTTGATCTTATATACTAATCTTATTGCTAACCAATCATCTCTGCTAATGACGCATGTCCTAGATATTATATGCTGACATATAGCTGTTATTCTAATATAATATAATTATTGGCTGATGAAGCTAATATTGGGGGATTGGGGTTCCTTAACTCACGCACCTCAGGAGGCCAGTGGTCATCCATGGCTTAATAGTCTGCTTCCTGTTAGGGACTTTTTTAGCGTACTGTGTTGGTTTATTGCGTCTGATATAATGGAGATGAGTTGTTCCGCACTCTGATTGGGATCTGTACTAGTTAAAACAACTGAGAAATCGGCTTTTTCTAGGCAGCTTATAATACCTTGTAAGTTTACCTTGCCTTTTCATACATTTAGGTTTTGTAGCACTAAGAGGGTTTCGTTCAGTGCAAAATAGGATAGGTGCATGATCAATAAAGTATGAGTCCAGAACCAAAGTTGTAGAGGGTCTGTCTGTTTTTAAAAAGACATGATCCAGGCAGTTTTCAATGCGAGTGGGGAGAACGTGGGCAGGTAGGAGCCCATGGAAAGCCATTGTATTTAAATATTCTTCAGAGTTTGGGTCATTATTATCTGGTCTAACATTTATATTTAAATCTCCAATCACTACAACAGTTGTTATTGACGCCAGGGATTCTAAAATATCATTTAAAGAGCTAAGAAAATTCTCTATATTTCTGACTGAGGGTGAACGGTATATTGCAACAATAGCTGTATCTAGACCTAGCCTCAAAATAAGACAGTTAGCGTCCTGGAAAACCGGTTCAACTAACTTATGAGTCATACCCGAACTCACATAAACTACCACCCCATCATTTTGGTTGTTAAATGAGGATCTTGCTGAGGTAAAGCCAGCTAATACAGGAATATCTGTCACTTTACTTAACCAGCACTCGGAAAGGATTACTATATCACAATTAACATCCATGGAATGTATTAAGACATTGAGGCCATCAAAGTTGCGATTTAAGCTTCGGATGTTAACATGCAGTATGTTCAAAGTAGGTTGGGTAGTGTCTACATGCTGCGAACATTGGTCCGGCAAACTCACACACGACCGTGAGACATTAAATGATTCAACAGAATCAATAAATTCATTTAGGTTTCCGAATTTATGATTTTAAATATAAATGACCAGTTTATGTTTGTGATGCAGAGTATCATGTATGTAAGTAATGTAGTGTAGAATTTGGAATTTAGTGTGTTTAGTCTATTAATAACGAGGGTTTTGTGATAATGTTTGGTGTGAATGTTTTGAGTGTGTAACTGCAATTGTGTTGCATTGTGATTAATAACAAATTTAGTTTCATACGAAAAATTAAATAAACTACGGTTGTTTACAAGGTGAACTATATAATCAAGACACAGTGAAATATTGAGCAAGACAGCTTCTGCAATAACAGACTTTGAACATATATAAAAAATATTTGTTAAATATTGGCTAACCATACCGTTTAGATTCACCAAACAAGTCACCAGCAAACCAACAGGACCAATTACTCCAATACCAAACTTAAAATAAAAATAGTGCTTAATGAATAAACGGTGAGACATGACATTGAGGTAGTTTGTACAGGATAGTCATTTTTTAGCTAAGAGTTTTAAATTAGTTGCGGATTCGATTCGAATTTGAGGCTCACCTTCGGCTTTACGCAGGAATATGGAACCACGTGAAGTCCAGCAGTATGTGTAACCATTCTCTCTTGCAAACTGCCGAGCTGCATAGAATAGTTTCTGCGCGTTAGGTGTGAGGGCTTCTGATATGAACACAGGTTTGACAGGTCCGGGTATATAACTGCTCTCAGTTTGAGCATATTGGTGATCCAGCCCCCAAGGGTCGGGTCTATGCCGTGTGCGTCGAGGGCCGTGTTTATGCTGTTGAACATAGTCTTATCGAAGGCACCCCCGATGTCAACGAAGGCAGCCAGTGCTGAGCATTTGTAGTCCACTGCGCATTCAATTTTAGAAACCACGTTGTGCAACGCGGATTCTGTTGATTTGCCTGTGGAGTACGCATGTTGTTGTTTGTGCAGCGGTTTTTCCCGCAAAGGGCCCATCACGGATCACGGATGTGCCTATCACAAAGTCTTTCGAGTGTTTTCATTAAAAAGGATGTGAGGCTTATAGGTCTATATACCTTAGGATGTGTGTAATCAGGTTTTCCAGGTTTAGGTATACAGATGACTTTCACCTCGCGCCATCCGAGAGGTATGTATGTAAGTGCTATGCAGGCCCGATAGATCTACAACAGCCATGGCGTTAGATAATCTACCCCCCACTGTAGCAGGGCTGGAAAGATGCCGTCCAGCCCTGCCGACTTGTATGACTGAAACGTGTTGATAGCCCATTTTATTCGGTCTACTGTTACTATATTATGGGCTCTTGAGCGGTCTTGTTCCGTTGGGGTCCATTCGGGTTCAGCTTCCCACGTCCTGTCCTCCAGGACTTGACAGTCCGGGAAGTGAGTTTCGAGGAGGACCTTGCTGGTTTCATAGTCGGTTTGTGTGTATGAGTTGTCGGGTTTTTTCAGCGCACTATAACAAAGAGTATGATTCGTAAGCATCAAGTTTAAATATTATTATGCACTGACCTTTATTATACAAGTACGCTGGACTAAACTTAATATATGAAATGACAATTGATTTTTGTGCTGATTCAAAGCGACCCACTCGAGGTTCTCTGGAACTAAAATTTACACATTTAGAGATAGTTTAATACCGATATTTCTCAAAATTAGGTAATACTAATATATTCTCCTGGAAATATTATAATATTGTAACTTATCATTCGTCATCAGTATTAGTGATATTTTTATATTACACTAATATCAAAATAGTAGACTTGGCAAGGCGTATCACTCATCTCTGTTAAAGATATTTATTTTCATAAAGAAATTTACATTTCACTTATATGAAAACAGTAATTAAAAACTAGGGTAAATTAATCATAAATCTTCGACATTCGGACTTAATAACATTTTATAGTAGGTATTCCTAAAATTATGTTGTTAAAAATCATTCATAACTACCTCGCTTGGAGAAAAACAGTTCGATCCCGCGGTCATAAAGCAAAAACATCACCTTCGACATTCGGTCTTAATAATATTTTATAGAGGGTATTCCTAAGATGTTGTTACTAAAATCATGCATAACTACCTCGTTTGGAGAAAAAAGAGTTCGATACCGTGGTCATAAGACAAAACTCAAAACAAACTCCATAACTGCCTTGGTAATTTAGTATAAAGTTGCGCTCCCCTGTATTTGGTGTGTTTTGGTGAAGGAAATTTGTGTATGTATGGTTTTGTTAAGTATTTTATGTATGAGTATGCAGGTACAGTATGCGTGGAGTTGATTGATATTCATGAGTTCAGTGTCTTTGTATATTTTAGTTGTAGGTGTTAGATAATCGAAGTGAAAAAGCATTTTTATAATTTTATTTTGTGCAATTTGCAAGTCTTTTAGATTTGTTTTGGGTGCATTGCCCCAGATTTCAATTAGGTACAGTATGTGTGGCTTAACTAGGGAATTATATATTGTCTGGCGTACATTATGAGGCAAACAATGAACTATATTGCGTAATGAGCCCAATAACGACGTAAGTTTGTATTTGATGTGGTCGATTTGAATCTTCCAATTCAAATGGCAGTCCAATCTTAGTCCAAGATACTTCTCATGTTGTTTGAGTTCGAGTATTTGATTATCTAATATAAGAGGAGGATGTGGTGGTATTTTCTTATTTTTGGCTTTAAATATGACGTAGCTTGTCTTGGATGCATTGATGGTTAAAAGATTATGTTGGAACCATACCGATAATGAGTCTAGATCTTGTTGGGCTTGACTTATCATGTCAGCAATAGAATCACCAAAGTAAAAAAGACATGTATCGTCCGCATATAGCGAGATATGCCCGTTTAGTGGCACCTTGTGGATGGAATTTATGTAAATTAGGAAGAGTAATGGACCCAACAGTGAGCCTTGGGGAACTCCAAACGTGATATCATGCGGTTCACTTTTATATTCTCCGATTTTTACTACCTGGGACCTTTTAGTCAAATAAGATTCGAACATCTTATACGCTATGCCTGATACGCCTATGTCCTTTAGCTTTTTAAGCAGTATAGCGTGGCTCACAGTATCGAAAGCCTTCTTGAGATCAATAAATAAACCTAACACCATGTGTTTTTGATCAACGTGTGTTTGTATTTTGGTAGTTAGGTCTACAGTAGCCGACAGGGTGTTTGACTGTGACCGAAACCCATACTGTCTTTCGAAAAGGAAATTTATTGATGTAAGGTGTTCATTTAGACGAGTATAGAGAATTTTTTCGAATATTTTAGACATAATTGGAAGCACTGAGATAGGTCTATAGTTGTTAGGGTCCGTCTTAGTACCAGATTTGTGGATTGGGATAACTTTAGCTATCTTTAGTTCGTCTGGAAACGTTCCTCTGGCAAGATGGATCTTTATACAGTCGGTCAGTTTTGCCACAATTAGGTCACTCAAGCACTTAACGATTTTGGTAGTAATGCCGGGCATCGATGCCCGCACCGCAGTTTGGATCAAGACTCTTAATTATTTTGAATACTTCGTCAGGTCGACATGGCTCGAGGGTAGTGAGTTCTTTCTCCGTTTGGATATCTGGTGTTAGTAAAATGCTGTGTTGTGTATGAATGAGGTATGCGAGGGTGGAACCAATCGTAGAAAAGAAGCGGTTAAATGTTTCACAGATCTCATAGCCATCGGTCACTGACCCAGAATCAGTTGAAAGTTTAGGGGGAATGCATTCCGACTTAATTTTATTGTTAGAGAGTGTATTTATTAAGTTCCACATCTTCTTAGGGTCTGTAGTATGTTTCATAAATGCCTCGTAGCAGTACTTTTTCTTAGTGTGTTTAATTGTTTTTGCAGTGTCATTGCGTTCAATTTTAAAGCTTTCGATAAGATCTTCGTTTCTTGGCTCTTGTCTTGTGTCATCTACTGTTTTAACTTCTCGTAGTATGTTGGAACTAAATATCTCCTATTGGTATTGGTAAAGAATGTTATATGAATGCCTAATAATCAGTTATAATATGTTCAAAAGCAATGTGTAATACTAAATTCAGGAATCATCATCATGATCATCCACAGCCCGACTTCGTCTACTGCTGAGCACAGGCCTCTCTCTTGTATCAATCACCACGTTCCTGAGCCTGGAATTAGTTCTGGCATAATATCATGATAATTATAATTTTATTAACAAATGTTTTGAAGTCAAACAATTTATTAACTGCATTTGAAACAGAGTTGAAAACTGATATAAGTCTTCACATTGCTGGAATGCGATGTCACTCTTATGTGCACCACAACACTATAGAGACAGGATCTCAGCGATGAAAGCGAGAAAAGCATCCGTTTTAAATGATTATCCATCTCATTTATTATTATTATTGTATAAATGATGTTCCCTTCACGAATCCGATGGTCGCCAACCAAGTGAATCCGAACGATTGTAAGTATTAACTAACTATTGTACTTGAGCGAGGAGATACTTGCTCAAATATACTAGTTTTAAGGATAAGTTGTTAGCCTATCCCCATATTTAAACCTCACTGATCTGACAGTAATGCGCTATAACTTACTAGCACGCTATCCACTAGTTTATAGCTTGCAATCTGACTGAAAATATTTTTCAGTTAACCTTTACAGCAATTATTCTATTACTTAAAAATGAATCATAATAACTGTTTTTTTTTTCTCTTACGTATTAAATTATTATCACGATCGATAAAGCCCATAAAAGTATTTTTTTACCGAAGGCTATGTCCCATCTCTAATATTAGTTCCATGAACTCTCACGTTAAGTCACGTTGCTATCAGCGCCAGAATGGCGAATATCGAATGTCTTCATTTTGTCATAGATAATATGAAGTCCAGCGTACTTGTATGATAGAGGTCAGTGTTATTATGTATTTTTATTATAGCTGTCAAAGCTATAATAAAAATACATAATAACACTGACCACTGAAGTCTGAAATTACTCAATTTTAGTTTTAGTCATCACTAAAATTGAGTAATTTCTATAGTAATAATAATAAATAATAACTCAATTTACACAGTCATGCTGTTTGTCGCTAAGGAGTTCGGTTGTATGCTCCATATCTTGAAAACTGCTGGACTGATTTTGATGAAACTTGCACTATTCCCTAAGTTGAAATATACTCAATCCAACACAACAATAATGATCACAATCCGATTAATAGTTTTGGAGAAATGCGTGGACAAACATACAAACAAACATACATACATACCTACACTTATGAAATTTGGCACATGTTTAGAAGCCCACATAGAATAACATAGGTGAATATTGTGCAGTTCCAATAATATTACTTACAATACAAACGTATCTAATCGATTACCTCTTTTATATAGTATAGTATTCTATAATCAGAAAACATAAATCGAGTAACACATCGCTACTCGATTCCCAGCATCGATACTCCACACACCGGCACTGCACACATCGATCATCTAAGGCGTAATGTTGCCATAAAATTGTACATACCGGTATCGGTAGGCTGTTAAAATTGAAATAACTTGGAACGTAAAAGTGGATACGCATCCTTGCCGCCATATTGTGTTCGATGCGATGCATGATAAATGTTGATACTTTTTCCATGGGATTTTTGTTGATTCTGTTTATTTTAATGTTGTACTGTTTGCTTATATCGTTATTATGCGAAAAACCTGTTGCTAGCGATTAGCATAAGAGCAGTTTCTTGCAAAAAGTCCTGATAACTCATAATTATGGTAAAGTGGTAATGCGGGCAGTTAGCTCCGACTGAATTTCCTTAGTAAAAAGTAATAATTCGAGTTTTGGCTCTCGTCTATTTCCTCCTCCAGTATTGAACAAAGGACCATGGGCAAAAATGAATGAAGCCTGGGCTCCCCCACCAACAGAGATGAGATCACTTGGAATATACTTGTCCTTCAATAAATATAATGATGTAAACTCGTTTTTGTGAAGAATCCATGGGGAATCCAGAAAAATATTTATAACTAAGTAAAGTTATAAATATTTTTCTTCTGCCATAAATCTCGAATATAAAACAGAAAAATGTTTCTACCTACCTACCTGTGCCCGTTACAGACTTTGAAACCATCCAACTCTGTGAAAGGCAATGATGCGAAGATGGTATTAGACCAAAAAAAAAACTTTTTGTTGTTTGAAATCTCAAGCTAGTTTTAATTCAGAGTGCCACATATGCATAAAAAAAATCTGTTATCATCTAAAAGTATTTTTATTTACATCAATCATAAATCAATAATAATATCTTTTCGATGATCTGCCAGTGGGTCATCCAATCGACATTATTATTGATTTAAGATTGATTAAATTGTATGTGCCTACCTAACCCTAAATACCATATTATTGAAATAGTATGTGCACAACTTCCTACTGTGCGTCTACCTGTTAGACATGAACAGTAATATTGAGCGATGGCATCTGGTTCTATTTCATTTCTGTTGACCAGGATATATAACTACGAACCTAATATGTACGTGCTCGAACATTTATTTTTCGTGTCTTCAATGTACTCTTTCTCTTAATAACCACACATGTTGGTTTTGGATATTGCATGCTGTAAATCATTTTCACGATAATTTTATTTCTATCGTATATAAACCATTGCGTTAATGTTCGCTGCAATATGACTTAGCAAGTTCGATTTGATATGACCCAAGGGATATCATAAAAATCGAATTAATCGTTAGCCGAGGAAAGTCTTCCAACTGATTTGCTTCCATTCCATTGCAAGAAATGCGGCTAAACGACAGGCTAGGGTCGGTTAATTACAGAAAAAGAGAGGATACACGGAAACAAACAGTTAACAACGTGTGCGCTCGAGTAGACTGAGTCGAGAGAGGCCGGGCGTCCTGCCGGGCGAGCACGGCCTATTGTGACAGACTTGAATCACACATTTTATCACAGTTTGTGATCAAAAACCGTTATAAAATGCGTGACTCAAACCAGTCACAATAGGCCGTGCTGACTGCAATCAGGCAGAGGCCGTGCCCGCCCGGCTAGCATGCGTCCGAGAGGTGGGAGAGGAATGGAGAGTGTCTTAAAACACGTGAGCAAACGCATCTATTGTTTACCATTATTTTAAAGGTATGAATATATTGTTATAATAACAGTTTTATTACTACCAATTGTCTCTTTCTACAAAACCTATTTAGGTGCATATCTTTTTTCTGCAATGGAATTGAAGGTGGTGCCCATTGTAACAATTAAGTACGAACAAAATCCTTTACAATGACAAATGCCATAACTCTTTTGGACACTGAGCCCAATTTGTCGCATGGTCCTTTAAAAGACATTCCATAAATTGAATAAAAAAGATATAATGTTGTGCTTCTGTTTCCTTTTTTGATACACACACACACCAATACACACAATTTTGAGCACATATTTTGAGGGTTCTAGTGCTTCTAAAAATAATGTATCATCAAAAATGAAAACAAAGGAGCACAGTACACACTTTCTTCTTAGTTTATGTAATATCTTTTATATTCGTGCTATATTGGAGGAGGAAATAGGCGATAGCCAAATCACGAATTAGACTTAGGATATTCAGTCGGATGCACTATATACGCCCCATTGCAATGTTAACGCAGTACTGGCCGTGCGCCCTCTCGATGCCACAATATCAATATTGAACCTCCTTTTAAACAGTTTTGTTTGAAAAATATTATATTATTTACATATGCTATGTTAGTTATGAAGAAATTGCAGCCATCGATTTTTCTGTGTAAAAATATTTTTAAACATCCAAGTCGTTTAGGAGAAGTTTCCAAAAGTTGCGGAAAAAATATCGTGTTGTTAATTATTTTTTTAAAGCAAAACTATTTAAATGAATCAATAATAAATATATATTTTTCTCAAAACTTTCAACCTATCCTAAAGGACTAACCTAACCTAAGGAGTATGTTTTAGGAAGTTACCGTTTTACAGCACTAAAGCATATGTAGTAAAGTAAAGTTAAGAAACTATTTATATTTTAACACTTTGTCGGCATTATTAATATATATCCATGCCAAATTATAGCTTTCTAGTACTAAGAGTCTCTGAGCTAAGCTGCGGACGGACATACGGACATGGGGAAACTATAAGGGTGCCTTGTTGACTTCGGAACCCTAAAAAGATACAGTCGAATTGAGAACCGCCTCCTTTTTGAAGTCGGTTAATAACTCTACTACTATACTTGTTTATGCACTAGTTAAAGATCAATCCAGTATTAACCAAGCCATACTCAATAGGCCTGCAAAAGAAGCAATAATCATTCCCGACTCACAACTACTTCATCCCCTCTTATACCCCATTCAATCTTTATTAGCTTTCCTTTCATCTCCACTTTTTCAAACGAGCGAGTTTTTAATTCAGCTTTTAATCATTCTTCAAACATTTATTTCAGTTCATAATTAATCTGCGTTTGACAGGCGTATTTGTGGAGCTGTACTTACTTGTAAGAGAGGTATGAAGGGTTTGCGCCTCTAGCGTTGGTTTGGTATATAGGTACTTAATTGGTTTTCCATTAAGAAATGCGTCTGTAGTTTACTAGTGTAGGTAAAGAGGTACCTAACTCTAAAAGAAGTTTATTCTAAAATCAAGAAACCCGACAGCTTAAGATGCGAACTAAAAAGACGTAAACATTCTTCTTGCGCCATATTGCCATAATCTGGTGGCACAAGCCACCACAATATGGTATCCAAAAGCCGCCATTTTTCTATTTTCCAATTTTAATGTAGCCAGTGATACTCACAAGGTTAAGGCCAATTTTCTCGCCTCTAAATTATCGCAGAATAAATGTGACAAATTGTCAAGCACGCGTTATCTGCTGTGATTGGTTGAATGAATTTTCAAAAGCCAATTACAGTATATATAGATAACGCGTGCTTGGTAATTTGTGACATTTATTATGCGATAATTTAGAGATGAGAAACTCGGCCTAAGACGAATCGATTGACGTAAGAATCATCAAATTCGGCCAACGCGTTTAGTCTCTAGAACACCACTTAGGAACAAACATACATAGACTGTCGCTCGGAGCCGATCCGGACAGCCTGGAGAAACTGGTTGTGGTGGGGAACGTGGATGGAAAGAGACCGCGCGGACGTTCACCTAAACGCTGGTCAAACCAGGTTATGGGTGATTACAGGACTGACGGTGACCAATGCCCTGAGAAGAGCTGAAGAGAGATTGGCGTGGAAGTAGCGCGTCAGTGGTCTTGTCAAAGTTTTTGAAGACGGACACGACCTTAAGAAATAAATTCAACGAATAAGAAGAAGAAAAGAGTAGTAAAACTTTCTGCAAAACGCATAGAACTTTGTGTGTATAATGCAAAAAAGCAAGATGCTAGTTTCTCTTCAAAAAGCAAGTCTCAAGCATAAAGCAAAACCATCCCAGAATCGCTGGTATAATCTATTAAAGAACTGATAGCACTTGTAAACTGCTATGCATCACGTCAAGTTTCTTGTTAACCGGTTATATGACCCTCAAGCTCTGTGAAAATGTATTTTACACTCAATTTACTATCGTCTAGTCTCTCGGGAAATCGGGACAACAGACTATATTTCAAGGAAGTGAAGATTGTTGGCTGGAACGATGTATGTACGAATTTTTTCAAATTAAGCAAATAAGTTAATCTTTGTGTGAATTATAATAGCACTAGCCATTTTCATGCAACTTTGCTTCCATCCCACAGCAATCGTACATTTGACGCGATAAAAAGTAGCATTTGGCACTCAGAGATAGTGTGACTAACTATCAATATTTAAAAAAAAACCTAGGTACAAACAAACTTCACAAAGAATTTTAACAAAGTACAATATTTGTTAAGAGTCTTACTACTGAGAATAATTATTAAAAGAAAAATATTTATAAAGCGAATATTTATTTGTGATCTGCACTGGAGGCACGAGATAAGCAAAAACAAAAATAAAACAATAATAAAAAGTAAAAACCCCGTGCTAGACCAAAAAGGCACCTATGTCAGCATGATACTAGGAACTTAGCTCCAGTTTCGGAGACGAAAGTTATCGGCAAATAAATGTAACAAACTATCAAACACGCGTAAGCTTCTGTGTTTGGTTTATTTATTGAGTTGTCATGAACCAATGACTAGACTTGCGTCTAATTTATTGGATGTAGGACACAAGGCCGATTTATGAATTAGGTATTTTGAGTTAAGGATGTGTCAAACTCGGCCGAAGTTCGGGTTTCAGGCTAAAGTAGAGGATCACAAGTATTCATCTTCTTATTCTTAATTCAAAAATTGGGAATAGTCAATTTGAAAACATAGAATTGAACATTTATAACCAACCCTATGAAACGAATGAGAGGTGATGATAGGTGTTGGGACCCACTCTACCCCTTAGGTGATAAACACATGATCGATACAAACATCTTCCAACTTAACCATTACTTACTCGTGTCGTAAAAGGAGCAAGTTAGCGGGCACTTAGGGGTATAAGCACCCACCCAGTGAAAGCGACACGATATGGTTATATATTGATATTTTTTTGTCCGAAGAACTTCGGTGCCGCGTATACAACGCCTGACAAAAACTCCGGTAGTTGCTCACCAGACCCAACACAACACCCTTGGTTGGAGGATCCTGCCTTTTCAATATAGTAATAAGAAAGTAGATCAAATTAAAAGAAAGGGACTTTACACTCTTTTCCGTATACCTACCTGTATACGTTAAATTGCGTTTGCTATCGTTACCTTCATTCTATGTATAAGAAATGCGGCTCCCGTGCTTTATGATTTGCAACTATCAAACCGACCATGTCGTAGATTCCGTGAATCCGCTCTCATAAGCTATACTGTTTCACCAGGCAGTGTAAATAAAAAGAAAGAAAAATAATTTATTCCGCCAGAGAAGATGCACACAATTACAAATATAAACACAAACAATAATAATATAATCATCTGACGTTGGTATTTAATCATTCATTACATCAAATAGCATCGCTTTCATTGGTCACACCACCTAACTTCGCTCTAGGGATGCGGAAAAACCGCAACAGTAACTTAACCACTAAATGAAACTGAGTTCCCGCGGTTCTGCCTCAACTTCTTATTTAACCGAATCGAAGAAATCGTTAGTCGTCTCCAGGGAATGGAGGTGTTAACTGTAAGTGGTTAAAAACTACGAAAACTTACTTGGTTTCTTATGGGAGATTTCTTATAGTGATGTTTTCGTCATCTGCCAATTCGTTAGTCGTAACTTAGAAAGCAGGGGGAGGTCTAAGTTTAGCAAAGTTCAATTTCAATTTTTGCCAAACAGTTCGCTTACGAGATTCCCAGTGGTTGTTATGGTGTTGGTTTACTGATTGATTTGATAACTATGGAGGATTCTACGTTGGTAGATGTCAGGTTTTTTCTCAGTAAATAGCTTCATTTCCTCAGCTCTTTTCTGGTGATCGTTACCGTTGTTATTTTGGCTTTCAGGAGTGGCAGTGGTTGGGGTCTATTACAGTATTTTACGATTCATTTCTGTCTCAGGCTTTTTCCCAATTTAGTACTCTTTTTAGGGTTCCGTACCCGAAGGTACGTAAGCCTATTGCTGTCACTAACGTGTCCGTCTGTCTGTCTGTCCGTCGTTTGTCACACAGGTTTTTACAGCCAAACGGTTGGTCCTTACCGTACTGTCCATACCGTACGGTACCGTTCCGTGTACCGTATGGTGACGGACGTAAAGAATTTCACCATCCCATATCTTCCCGTGGGTCTCGTAAAAGGCGACTAAGGGACACACCAGAGAATGGGCAGCAGCGTTCTCTGTGCACTTTATCAACAAACTGCGATCGCCAACCCGCCTGCCAAGCGTGGCGATTATGGCAAACCCCAAAATGAATAGCACACATAATAAAAGGCCCGGAACCGTAGCCGAGGGTAGACGGGCCTACCCTCGGCTACGGTAGCGATCGAGGCGATGGCGTGGCAATGGGTGCAAAGAATCTCCGCAGTGGACCCGGCTACCCCAATAAACACCGACGACTGGACCTGGGAACATATATCACGCGAACACTTCGGACCGACGAGAAGATAGCCGAACTCGAGGAAGAATTGAGCAGGTTACGATGGAGCATTATAGGGTTATCTGAAGTCCGAAGAGAGGGGGAGGACTATCGATAATCCTCAAATCCGGTAACGTGCTCTATTTCCAAGAGGGTGACCGGCAGTCCCAGGGTGGTATCGGCTTTATCGTCCACAGTGCTTTAGAGTCCACACCCTTGTGAACAAATTGGTGAAGATCGAGAGTGTGTCGACCAGGGTTGCGTACCTTATACTCAGAATATTCGCTGAAGGTCATACAGGTCTACGCCTCGACCTCGGCACACCCCGACGACGAGGTAGAGACTATGTATGAGGATATCTCTTGAGCCATGCATGGTTCCGAAACTTTCTTCACCGTTGTTATGAGGGACTTCAACGCGAAACTGGGCAAACGAGACGAGGATGAGCTGCAAGTGGAGCAATTTGGAGTTGGACGTCGGAACCACCTACTGGCCAGTTTTATAGAGAAGGAGGGCCTCTACATGATGAACTCCTTCTTCAGAAAGCGTGAGCACAGGAAGTGGACCTGGCAAAATCCCGATGGTGCAACTAAAAACGAGATCGACTTCATCATGTCAACCAAGAAGCAAATGTTCAATGATGTCTCTGTGATCAACTCGGTGAAAACCGGAAGCGATCACCGCATGGTAAGAGGTACATTGAACATTAATGTCAAGCTTGAAAGGTCTCGACTGATGAAGTCCACGCTCCGTCCAGCACAGACCCAGGTCCAAAACTCCGAGACCTTTCAACTCGGTTTCCAGAATCGTTTCGAGTGCCTTGGGAGCTCCTTGGACGAATACTACGTACGGTACGTACGGTTGGTACGGTTGGGTCTACATTTTTTAAGACCCGCAGTTGTTGAAGTGTTTATACAAAAACGCCACCATGTCAGTTCGACTTCAGGATCAGACCCGTACATTTGCAGCGAGGTGTGAGACAGGGAGACGTCATATCTCCTAAGCTGTTTACCGCTGCACTGGAGGACGTCTTCAAGGTTCTGGATTGTAGAGGGCTAGGCATCAACGTCAATGGCGAATACATCACTCACCTTCGGTTTGCTTACGATTTAGTGGTTATGGCTGAGACCATGGAGGACCTCAGTACAATGCTCGATGACCTCAGTAAACCTGCCGAAAGAGTGGGTCTTAGGATGAACATGGACAAAACCAAGGTGATTCAGCATCACCTTGGTTTTGTTGTATTGCTTGGTTGCCCATGTTATACCCACTCCTATCAAGGTCGGAGACTCTACAATCGAAGTTATTTATTCAAAAATTATGTAAGTAACACCTTAACAGCTATATCGCCAATGCGATGTTACTACCAAAAAGATATTAGGACTTATAGAAATACAATTAAAAATACAATAAAATATTACAATTATCAATTAAAATACAATGAATCATACAATTATTAATACAATTAAACGCAATAAAAACACAATTAAATACCATTATAATCCAAATCAAATTCAATTAAAATCCATTTATCATATTATTAAACAACAATAAAATACAATTCAAATACCATTATAACTAAATAAAAATTCAATTAAAATAATTTTTCAACATTTTCAATGCATTTCAGTGCTACTCTTGTGAACTTCATCAGGCTACAGTGAAATATATCTAACTCCCTCGATATAATATTTAAAAACCTTTTGGTTTACCTTATGGTTGTGGGCGACTATGTCTACCTGGGACAAACGATCCAGTTGGGTAGGGCCAACTTCGAGAAAGAGGTCAACCGTCGAATCCGACTCGGCTGGGCAGCATTCGGTAAGTTGCACGGTATCTTCTCATCCAACTTACCATAGTGTCTCAAGACAAAAGTCTATGACCAGTGTGCGTTGCCAGGGATACATATGGCTCTGAGACATGGTCGCTTACAATGGACCTCACCAGAAAGCTTGCAGTCACTCAAAGGGCAATGGAGAGGGCTATGCTCGGAGTTTCTTTGCGTGATCAAATCAGAAATGTAGAGATCCTAAGACTCCGCCGTCCGTCTGTCTTTCTGTCTGTCACCAGGCTGTATATAATGAACCGGAATAGCTAGACAGTTGAAATGTTCACAGATGATGTATTTCTGTTGCCGCTCTAACAACAAATACTAAAAACAGAATAAAATAAATATTTAATTGGGGCTCCCATACAACAAACGTGATTTGTTTGCTGTTTTTTGCGATAATGGTACGGAACCCTTCGTGCGCGAGTCCGACTCGCACCTGGCCGGTATTTCATATTACAACCGACTTGATTTTGCGGTTTGGTACGGAACCCTAAATGAGCGAATTCCGACGCGCGCGCGCTTTTTTTTATTGAAGATGGGCTTGCCACTTTCCACTTTCTCACCTGATGGTAAGCGATGAAGACCTGTTTATTGTTATACATCGTTAATAGCAAAACAGAGTAAGTAACAAAAATAAGTAAAACTTTTAGCTTACAACACGGCAGTTCACTGAGAACAGAGAAGTAGCATTAAAATTCACTTTGGAGTGAATTACCGATGAACAGTTTTAAATTAATGGTGGTACGGAGTTCTTGTGTGTAACAGTAGGTTATGAAGGAATTCAGTCGAGGGTTATTTATTGAGTTACGCAGTTTGTTTAAGGACATGAGTTATTTTCCGAAAAAATCTTGCCTTCTCAGTCCACGGTCTCAAGTGCGATTGCTAAATCTGGTTATGGGTTTGAGTCCTTTTTTTCTTTTGGGGTGGGAAATCATCCAATGACTTCTCCCGCTTTGAGTGAAGCGGGAGGGCGTGTCAGACTTTTATTGATTAAAACCTACCCGTGTACCTGCAGTTGCTTGAGTCAGGGCCGCGGTTACTTTTTCCAAATATGAGTTTAAACCCGGGGTGCGAAAGAGTCTAGGTATAGGGTTTTCTTATTTGGAAACTTTTAGTAGCTGCCCAAAATTGTGTTCTGTAAATAGGATAATTCCCTGCCTCATGGGAGGAGTGACTTTCCAAGTCACTAATATAATTATGTTCGAATTATATTCGTGACTTGGAAATGTACTGAACAGCGGTTTTTTATCATCTTTACAAATTGGTTCCATAGTAAATTCTGATTGCATATTCATGAGTAATTTCCTTCTCTGAATGATTTTCAACGAATTACAAATCACATCGTATAATATGTTACATGAAAGGTATGAAATCAGGAATTCTATGCAATGCCTGTGTGTGTTGCCAGTGATGCTCTGAGACGTGGTCGCTTACAATGGGCCTCATCAGAAAGCTTATAGTCACTCAAAGGGCAATGGAGAGGGCTATGCTCGGAGTTATGGGGGCCGAGTCACCCACGTCCGTAGGAGGGTACCCTCTGATTCCTTACACGTGGTCCCCGGGTGGTGCAAATCAGGTGACATCTGGTTGTAGGCTTCGGGCGAAGGCTTGCGACCACCCACCGGGCAAAGACGTACCGCCAAGTGACCTAGCCGTGTTCCGATACGATGCCCGGTGTAGCCACTAGAGGAGTTGGGTCAAGACAGCTGTTCCACTGCAGGCTGACCAGCGCGTTGTTATGGACGTATCGGGAGACTAGTCGCGGAGGATAGCGGGATCCGAGGCACGGTGCGCCGCTGGCCGACCGCAGGTAGTTGGGGGCCCAAGTAGTGTGCCAGCCACACACGGAAGGCTGCCCCGCCAACTGTCGAAAAATCCCGGAATGCACCATCGTGCTGGTTGGCGACCAGATGGGAAGGGCCCGATGGTCATTCCGGGGGGGCTCGCGGGTCCCCGCAGTCTCCAGACTAGTGCCCCGATGATGGCGGCCTCTCAGTGCGTGTCTGTACGTTAGCAGCGTGGAACCTAGTCCCACTTCCTTCTCCTCTCATCCATTCACTCTTCAATAATTATGAAATTGACAAGCAAAAAGAATACTGGATCTAAACAGTGGCTGCACCCCCTCCCCCACAAAGTGCACCTCACCAACATTAGAGGTCTGCACTCAAATCTCTCTGCAGTCCTGTCCTCAAATCTGTCTTTGCAGGCAGTCTCCGAATGGGGCGATGCCAATCTGGTCAAGTTTAATGCTGCTAAAACCCAGGCGTGTCTTTTTTCCGCTAAAAAGAGCCAATTTCACCCGGCTCCAACTTTCCGTGATGTAACCGTCAATAACGGACCATCTTGAGCTTCTTGGCGTTACGCTGACATCGACTCTCAATTTTGGCCACACATTGAGGCAAAGGCTCAGCTGGTTGCCAAGCTGAAAGTATTTCACGCCGGAACAGCTGCTCAACTTGTATCAAGCGCAAGTTCGATCGTGCATGGAGTACTGTTCTCATCTCTGGGACGGATCTGCCCAATACCAGCTAGATGCACTAGAGTTGATCGAAAAGCGGGCCAAGAGACTCATCGGCGATGAAGCACTGGTCAAATCAAAGCTCCAGAACCTTGAACATTGTCGCCGAGTTGCCAGCTTGTCGGTATTTTATCGGTTACATTTCGGGGAGTGTGCGATGGAATTGCATGATTTAATACCGCCCAGCCCGTTCCATCATCGGACAACCAGACGCTCGGCGATGCGTCATCGGTACATGGTGGACAACCCACCCATACGCACAAAACGTTTTGGCGACACTTTTATTATGCGTACAGCTAAGGAGTGGAATTCCCTGCCGGAGTCTGTGTTTCCCGATAGCTACAATCTAGGGGTCTTTAAGTCAAGAGTGAATGGTTTTTTTCTAGGCAAGCGTGCTTCACCGTCGACCACATCATCACTTTCCATCAGGTGAGATAGTGCTCAAGCGCGAGCCTATTGAAAAAAAAAAAAAAAAAGTTTCCTTGCGTCATCGAATCAGAAATGTAGAGATCCGCAAGAGAACCAGGGTTACCGACATAGCCCGATGAATTGCCAAACTTAAGTGGCAGTGGGAAGGGCACATTGCTCGCAGAACGGATGTCCGATGGGGCAGAAAGGTTCTGGAGTGGCGACTGCGAACCGGAAGACGTTGCGTTGGAAGGCCTTCCACCAGGTGGACCGATGACCTGGTGAAGGTTGCAGGGATCCGCTGGTTGCGAGACGCACGGGGAGATAGCGCAGTTATGTGGGACACCAACCCATTAAAACTCCACGGTGTCCAAATGTGCCGCTTATGGCAGGAACACGGGCACGCGGTAGCACTCCCCGCGAACCCGCCGCGGCTGTTCATCATCGGACCCTCCTCTGGGGAGTGCCCCCCAACACTTGAACACACTGTGCCAGACGATACCGTGTATGGCACCCTTGGTCCCCTTGTGACGGGTCAAGGGCAATGGCCCCGCCACCTACCATTTTTCAGCCAACGCTATACCAACACTCCTCCTCCCCTGCGGCCCCATCGCGTCCACCATCAGACGGTGGCGACCCCGTCCAGGCCGTGGAAGATAGGGAGAACGGCGCACCGCAATACTGCATATCCAAAGGTTCCGTATTTTAGCAGATCTGCAGCAAGAACGAATGTTGCCGAGAGCACCGACCCCTGAGGGTCTCCGTATTCTTAATAATTATCGAAAATCAACAAATTTTTGTCTAGCATTAGTCATTTTGAAATTGTTTAACATAGCCTCAAAAACAAAAACTAAATTTAACAAATACCTTTTAATTAATAAGACCTTATCCTAATGACGCGACGGGTGCGCAAGGCAGTCTAAACGCAGTTCTAAATGGGGTGCGCCGTGCAAAACTATTTATTCTGTTTCGAAAGCGTCAAAACATTTCGGTTATGATTTTAAAACTCAGATTTCGAAACCAAAAAATGGCCGCGTATGTCGTAAAATCCGGATATTTTACGACTTACGGATTATCCGGATTAAATTCTCTAAGCATTTCTGTACCTATGTAGCCTTTACCTAAAAATACTTTCTCACCCATAGGAGGTATCCTAAGTAATGCAAGAATCCATCTCACGTAACATTTTATAACATCAGAATATAAGACGAGACGATATGGCTTGAAATGTGCTCAAGAAAATGTACACTATCATTGCCACGTTATCCTGATAAATAGGCTTTCGCTCGTAGACACCAGCTAGTGCGTTGGAGGACAGTA
This sequence comes from Orthosia cruda, assembly GCA_964057195.1. Classification (NCBI taxonomy): domain Eukaryota; kingdom Metazoa; phylum Arthropoda; class Insecta; order Lepidoptera; family Noctuidae; genus Orthosia; species Orthosia cruda. Next base: position 35,587,278 of record OZ059838.1, read on the forward strand.
AATCAACTCAAACTGGAGACTGGAGATAACTCTCGAGTAGGCACGAGTTATACGAGCCTATGTCTTAAGGCTGCCGCAGAGAGGCGCGTAGCGACAATGCGACAGCGATGACATTTCTATAGAAATTGCAAGATATGCTTTTTCCTTCTGCAAAATTTGGATATATGGAGTGGGACGGAAGGACCCAAGAAAATATGTAGATACGGATTGTGTGATAAATAGAAAGACGAGTAAAATTAAAAAAAAACAAACCCGAAACATTTTTATTTCTCGCTACATAATTTATATAGTAGTAGACACGCTTCGATCGACAATCTAATGAAAACTCCCCGTTTCAAATAGTAAAACGCCCATAACTTTTTGAAAAATGTCTAAGAACACTATCGAACGAAATCAAAATCGGTTCATCCGTCTAGGAGCTATGATGCCACAGACAGATTAAAACAAATAAAGCTTTATTCTATTCTATTCTATTCTATTCAAATGCAAGCACATACGTAAAACTTACAGCAGCCTCCCTTGTTTCGTCGGTGGTTAAAAAGGGTATCAGTGATAGCGTGGCGGTTTATAAGACTGAATAGAAGAAAATTATATGTTGCGCCGAACCCATGTAACATACCTAGGTCAATGGCAGACAAATGTTGATTAAAAAAAAATACTAGTATGAAGTTAGATTATGTGAGGTAATTCGATCAAAGATGTCCTCGCCGATATTGCTGTTACCTAATTATATTGTAAATTATTATATACGGTAATGATTAGAATAAAATTAACAACTAGATAAGAAGGCAATGCTGCCGGCTGGCACCCAGAAGTCTTTTATGATACGTCTTTTGATGACAGCGATGTGGGGAAGTACTTCAACGCCTATGTGTACCTTGTATGTGTTTTTCTGCCTTTTTAATTGAGTGACCTCTTATTTTTTTAGACACCTAGGTGTAGAGTTTATCAAGGCCAATATTTTTTAGAATCACAAAGCCTAACAGTGCATACAGGGGTGACTAGCAAGATTTGATTCTACGGAAAACATCACGCTAATATTATAAAGGCGAAAGTTTGTGAGTGTGTGTTTGTATGTTTGTTACTCTTTCAAGCAAAAAATACTGAATGGATCTGTTTGAAATTTAACACAGAGATAGATTATAGTCTGAAATAGCACATAGGATATTTTTACCCTGGGAATATGTTCCCTTGGGACATTTTTCGACATTCACGCGGGTAAAGCCGCTGGCAGAAGCAAATGTTTCACAAAAATTATTAAACTACTTAGCACCTCAAATTGTTTCAAAATGTTAATTCCAAGTCTACTAAAATAATAAAGCCGGGGAAGTTGAACAAATAGTAAAGTAAGATTTGATTTTTTAAGTCAACTGAAGATGTTTAGGGGCTTAACAGTTTTATTTACGAAGTCTCCCGTAGAACCAAGTCACCCCAGTCTCCCATATATAGCATAGGCATTTTACTCAGTAGGCGATGTATTAGAAAGACCCCTATAATTTTCCCTAAGCTCCTTTTACCCCTGAGTATGCTCTCGGGCCCAACATTCTCGGTTATCAGTGTTCCGGACAAAGCAAACATGTGTAAACTCCAAGTTAAATTATAGTTAGCATTTGTTTAGGACCCCATACACTCTAGAATCAAGGTCACATGACCCTTCTCTAGGCTGTGCATTAGATAAGTTATTGTTTAGATGGCCGTTTCATAGTACGACAATGACGGTTTTGGGAAAATGACTCTTGATTTTTATATCTCCTTTTTTTAAAGGCCATTGTGAACTTGAGATTATGAGTCCGGCCTGATCATTGCGAGACGCATAGGACCAGTCGAAGTGGCGAAGCTCGGGTAGACTTATGTCCTGCATTGGACATCTTTCGGCTGCAATGATGATGACTTGGTCAGATAGAGGTCCAGATAAGCTAGATCATCATCATATTCCTGCCCTTGTCCTATGTTATGGGTCTGCGCAATACCGTCCTGTCGCCCGTCACGCCATCACCCTTTTATTTCATTTCACTCCTCACACAGTCCATCCATCTTTTCTTTGGCCGTTCTCTCCCTCTCCATCCATCCACATTTATTTTCATTACTCTTTTAGTAACATGCGTTTCATCCCTCCTCATCACATGACAATACCAGGAAAAACGGTTTGCTTTCAACTTTTCTGTCACTGGCGCCACTTACAAACTACCTCTAATATACTCATTTCTCACTGTATTCATTCTCGTCACTCCGCACATCCACCTCAACATTCCCATCTTTGCTACATGCAGTTCCTTTTCATACATCTTTTTCACAGCCTAACATTCTGATCCATACAGTACGACAGGTCTAATCATGGACTTATAAATCCTGAGGGGCTTCAAGTTAAAAATGGGAAAATTTATAAGTCCGTGGTTGCAAGTTGTTCCAGTGACCTGTTGCCATTTCATCCATCCCGAGTTGATCCAGTGCGTTACGTGTCGGTCTACCTCGCGATCCCTTTGGACAAGCGACCCTAGGTAGCGGAAGTCGGAGCAGATCGGTATGGATGTTGCAGCGAGAACTATGGGCACGGAACTGGAGAGACCGCTAAAATCGCAGAGCAAGTATTCTGTTTTGGTTCTGCTCAATTTCAAGCCAACACTCTACAGTGTGTGCCACACCTCCAATCTGCTCTGCACCTCTAGGCCACTCTCGGCAACCAGCACAATATCATCGGCAAACAGCATACACCAGGGTGCCTCTTACTGTATGTCCGACGTCAGAGCGTCCATTATCATCAGGAAGAGGTAAGGAGTGAGCAAGCCGACTGCCACATTGTATCTGCCAGATAAGCTAGATGAGGCAGATAATTATGTCGTCTTTGGGGAATGTTTAAATGTTATTGGGTAGGGTCACCTAAGAAAATAAAAACCTTGCTAAAAACATTAAATTTAAAACTATACCTTAACCAAAAAGCTAAAAATCCAAACTACGTACTACACACAAAATACATTTTCCAATTCATCTTAGTGAAGCCTCTAGCTCATTTCAATTACTTCAGCTGCGGGCTCCATGAGCTGAAATCGATGGCTGTAATCAGACATTAGACCGTTAAATCCCTAGATTGTACTGCTCGGGAAATGAAGCCAGGAGGGGAATCCCATTCATGAAGCTATTGCCGTTCTACTGCTATTTATAGTGAGGGTATATGTCTGTGCTCGGGATTTTTTGTCATGGCTTAGTTTATAGGAAAAAAATAAATGATTGCAGTATCATAGCATGACTAACATAACACGATAGAACAAAAGTTTTCAAGACATTGTAAAATTAAAAAAATAAGTTTTTGTATGTAACGGACCTTCCTTAATGGCACGAGGCGATATCGTGCGAGTATTTTATAAGAAGATTTCAATAGCAAATGGGTCAAGTTGCATTACGTCCTTGTGTTCTTACAATTTCGTTAAGTATAAAAAGCTTATCATTGTGATATAAATCGAATTACGTCGAGCCATCGGGAAGGAGGACAACGACAAATTCAGTTTTAGTGATTCCAAGTTTACAAATACAAAAGACAATTTATCTCACATACAAACGAAAACTTTTATTTAAAACAAACAAACTTAAACACACATCCATCCACCCACTTGTTTCTCTATATAACACGTAACTGTGACAATGTGGAGTAGAATTTCACCCCGCGGTCCCGTAAATAAGACATTCGTTCTGAAGGTGTGAAGGAAAATAGACGTGCACTCCCCTAGGGCGCCATTAATGAATTGGACTGAACGGTAGGACCGCCCTATAAATATTGCCTTGGCGAAAACATCGTTAGTGTCCAAGTATCTCAAATAAATGTCTTTTTTGCAGCTTTGAGCACTGTTTTTTTTGGAAATTGGCGTAGATTTATGTTGAGATACCCCGTTACTATGGGGCAATGCGTCATTTCGGGACACCCCCTTCAACTGACACCTGACACAACGCCTTTAAAAGTCTGTCTATTATTTTTCTATTGTTTCGCAAGTCATGTCAAATGAGTGCGGGTCACCGAAAAAATCCCACCGTCTCACGTGCATTTGATATACAAAACAATACAAAAACTGCCTATTCCACTAAAAACTTTTATTAATATTATTACGTAACTTGTTTTTGCTAAAATGTTTATTTTCACAGGGAGTTCAAATAGCTACTTCAAAAATATTTTCCATCGCAGACATTTATTTGCTTTTTTCTATGTAATCTTGTTAAAGATCCAAACGATGACAAAATATCTACCAGGTTAAGTTACTATGAAGCACGTACATTTGAAGTCTTCCAAAAGTTTTATTATAAAACTTGTTCAATCATGTCAGGGCATTTGTCCAAAACAAAAGGAAAACACTGATATCTACATATCTTAATAAATTCTAACATATACTAAGTTTTTTATGTCGGTAAAGCCATCCTTTGATTTCGGGGTCGAACATTGTCTGTTATCGGGTTCCATATTTACATATTTTTTCGAACCCGCAGTCAGACCTCAAAAGTTTTTTGCCAAATTCGATTATTATAAACGATATCTCTCTGATATTGTGCCTCTGATATTTGTTTTTTCTAGTCCACAATATTTTATTGTCTTTATCTTTTATTAAATTCTGTATCTTTTGGGGTCCCCGTTTTTTGTTGCTGCAGATGTGGCGGATTTTTTGTTGGGACGATGAGAGGAAAGTCAGAATATTAGTTTAGTCAGTAAATGTTAATGGGGCGACGTCCTCCGGGTCTCTAGTCAAGATGGGCGTGCCCCAAGGTTCAATTCTCGGCCCTTTCCTTTTTCTTGTTTACATTAATGATCTCCCTTTTATGATGGCCAAATTATCGGATATAATTCTATTTGCTGATGATACTTCGCTAATTTTTAAAATAGATAGGTAAGATACGGATGTCATAAATGTCAACGAAAGTCTAATTGTTCTCTCAAAATGGTTCGCAGCTAACAATCTTTTACTGAATGCGAAAAAGACAAAATGTCTAAAGTTCTCTTTACCAAATGTACCACAACATGACCTAAACTTAAATCTTGACGGCAAAAATCTTGAAGTTATAACGGAAACTGTATTCTTGGGCATTACTATCGATTCAAAATTGCAGTGGGGCGCGCACATTAGAACTCTTTCGGGTAGGTTAAGTTCGGCTGCATATGCAGTAAGGAAAATAAGGCAGCTAACCGATGTAGCTACAGCTAGGTTAGTATACTATGCTTATTTCCACAGTATTATGTCTTATGGCATTCTGCTGTGGGGATCAGCAGCAGACGTTGACTCAATTTTCATCCTACAAAAGAGGGCAATCCGCGCAATCTATAAAATGGGTCCTCGCGAGTCCCTCAGAGAAAAATTTAAAGAGATCGATATACTGACTCTACCTTCACTTTATATTTTGGAATGTATTTTGTATGTCCGTAAAAATCGGGGGCTTTTCAAAACTAGAAGCGACTTCCATAATTTAAATACACGCAGTAAGCACGAAATTGTAATACCCAAATTCAGATTAACGAAAACTAGCAAGTCTTTTCTTATAAACAGTATACGCTTTTATAACAAGTTGCCAAAGTCAGTTATAGAACTGACCGATGGAAGGTTCAAAAACTACATCAAACGTATCCTTGTTAAAAAAGCATATTATAAAATCAAGGACTACGTTGAAGATAAAAACATTTGGCCTTAGCTCCTTCTGTGCATGCAGCTTCCCTGGTAACTTGTAAACGGCACAAATATGTGGATGTCTCTAACTATTCTCAATCTCATTTTTTCTTTCCTTCTTTTAATTAGACTTTTTACAATGGTTTTCAATCATCTTTAAAGCCCTTTGCTAAGAATAGTTACAGCACTGATAACAAAATTTGTGCAACATGTTAAATTTAGTCTTGTTATACTTATTTTTATTATTTTTTACCTTTGTATAGATTATTTTACCGATTGTTTTGTGAATGTGTGAACATTGTAGGCCTTCTAGATGCTAGTTAACATTTGTTAACTTTTTTATATAATCCTTTTCTTTTTTTTTTAGTTTCTTACGACTTATTGTCATAATTCGGGCCTACGTTGTCCCCCCATATCTAAGTACTAATGCTGTAACATGGAAATATTGTAAAACCAAACCATTTTTAAAAGAGTAACCATGGAGTTTCTTGCCGGTTCTTCTCCATAGGAAACGACCAACCCGAACCGTGCACATTTTGTCGACGTTTTATAAGTGCCCATGTAGGCCTAAGTGAAAAAAAAAAAAAATTGATTGATTGATTGATATTGGAATGCCCGAGATGACGTAATTGACCATTTTCTGAAGCCACATGGAATTTACCTAAAATTTTCATAATCGAAATAGAGTTCGAAACTCAATATTACCATAAATATATTTTGTATATTTACTGAATCTTACTAATATTATAAATGCGAAATTTGGATGGATGACGTTTTTTACTCAATCACGCCGGCTTAACAGATCTTGATGAAATTCGGCACAACGATAGATTATAGTCTGGAATAGCATAGGCTACTTTTTATCCCGATATAATATTCCCTTGGGATGATAAAACACTTTTAACGCGAGCGAAGCCGATGACAGAAGCTAGTAGCGTAATAACTTATACACAAAATCATCAACATCCCTCTAATATTCACACAAATCGGACACTTAACGGCACTCCTACTCATTACCCAAAAGTTCGTCCAGGATAAATCAATATGATCTGTTGAAATTCTCTTTAACAAATCAGGGAGCTAAATACCCATATTTAAATTTCGTTAGTGTCCAAAAGGCTTAAATCCGATTTAGTTTAGTAAGGTTGGCAGCAGCTCAAACGGGCTTCCGTGTGATTTAGAACGAAGCCAGCGTCTATGTTTGAACTTCTAGTGGAAGGTCTTTAAAATGGCGGGGTATGTGTTCCTGAGTGTTTTTTGCAGAATCAACTAAAAGTAATGTTTGGAGTGATTGAGTTATTTCTGAATATAACAGCCTCTTATTTGTCCTACTCGTTTTTGGATCCCAGACAGTTGAAGACTCGTCGAGCTTTATTGCCTCGGGGCTTGTCGCTTGGTGGTTACAACTTTTTTTCGTTGCTGACTCGTAGTCACACCAGGTGTTAAATACCGAAACACTAAACTGGTACTCAGTACTTAAGTTTGTACTAATGTGTATACTAGCAGGATTGTAGGTATAAATAAAACTACCCAACTGTATACTGAACTAGGTAAAAGTATATATTTTTGCTAAAACTCACAAGACCCTATACTAAATTGGCAAACAATCTCCCTTGCGACTTCTATTTCGACGCCAACGCCATCTAGTTGCGTCATTGTAAAACTTAAATATAAATAATGTTGTTGTTGACCTTATGAGCGACTGTTTGATTATTAACATACCGCCCACTAAGGACATTACTGACGGAATGTCCTTTTTGAACTTACATTATAGGTCGGAATTTGTAGCAAACAAGTTGATCATATAATGTTGATCTAAAATCATAAACATACAATTTGATCTATCGATTTAACTTATAACTATAGAAACTTATTCTTATAAGTGATCTAAAATCTAAAATCCTTAAACAGGATAAAACTTAAATACTATGGTTAACTTGAAATAAAATTACAAACATAAAGTTACACTTGCAGGAAAATAAATGGCTAAGTGTAAAGTACAGTTATAAAAATATAAAATTTGATTGGGTAAATACATCTAAACAACAATAATAGTATTCATAAACTGTAAACAAGGTAAAATAAAACAAAAAAAGGGTAAAACATCTTTTATAAATACAAATTTGTAACAGTTAAACTCACATAAAACATAATAAATTCATTGATCTGTAATCGGTAAAATACAAAGTTTGGATGTTGGTCTTTTAAGGGTGGAGGACTTAGTGCGCAATGTGACTACACGGGTGATATTGTCATCACCGGGATGCTTATCTATTACGCGACCTAACAACCAACGACTTGGCGGGCATTTGTCTTTTTAATTTATTATTTTGTATATAATTTTCTTCTACTTTGTTGTTTTTATTTGAACTATTTTCTTCTATTGCCCAGAATTTTCTTAAAATGTGTTCAAATTTAGATTGCATTACATTTAGGTTATTAAATTTGTTACTTGTGCTGGTCGTGTCAGGATCAACAGCACCTGACAGGACCCACCCTAATGCAGTGCTCTGAGCGATCAGGGTACCAGAAGGACTCTTAACTAAACCTTCCTTGATGATGCAGCTATAAACATCAGCACCCAACAAAATATCTATTTTGTTTGGTGTGTTGAACTCCGGATCTGCTAAACTTAGATTGTTTATAGCTAACCAGTCGAAAGTGTCTGAGTTAATACTTCGCTCAGGTAGGTAAGAGGTAATCTTATTTATTACATATGCACTTAATTGATACTTAAAGCCAGGATCGACATGAGATTTAAACGTTAAATGTACCATGTACTTTGTCATGGTTGACCTATTATCTCCTAATCCTGACACGAATCCTTGAATTGGGATCTTTTTCAAATTAAGATGCTGAACTGTCGCCTCTGTTATAAAAGAAGCCTGCGAACCTTGATCGAGCAAAGCTCGGACCGTATAATATTGTCCCGTATTTGACGAGGGTTTTAGTAGCGCAGTGGCTAATAAAACCTGTCTAGGTTTTGTTACATTCCCTGTTGACAAGCAAGACACTATCTGAGTAGCACTAGTTGTAGAACTAGCACTATCAGCAGTAGGTTTTGCTTCAGTGTCTTGACTTTTACTGACCACATGAAGCAAAGAATGATGGCGGTTTTGGCAAACTCTGCAACTGGTGTTCTTTCTGCAGTATTTGACTGTATGGTTACTGCCTAAACAATTGAAGCAAATCTTGTTCTTAGCTACAAAATCCCGTCTGACTTCGATAGATTGTTTGGCAAACCCTTTACAGAAACAGAGCTTATGACTTTCAGAGCAGTATTCACATTTCAATGGCGATGACGACTCGGTTGTTAAAAATGTTTTAGGCGTATGATTGCAACTGACCTGGTGACCTGAACTTCTTTTTGATCCTATGCACTCAAAGGCGCGGAATCGTTGTTCTAAAAATATTTTAAATTCATCTACGGTAGCAAAATCATTTCTAGAATCTCTACTACTGACACTTAATTCCCATTGCTTACGCGTTTCAGGATCTAATTTAAACGTCACGATGTGTATGATAATAACATCCCATGTACTCACATTTATTCCTAAATTTACTAGCGCATTTAAACAGTCACTGGTGGTGTCTGAAAGCTCCTTTAATGATGTCGCCGATTCAACCTTCATACTTTTAATACTAAATAATCGATTTAAAATACAGTTGGCGAGATATCTTTTGTTACTGTACCGTTTATCTAACAGATCCCAACACTTACTGTAGTTGGCATCACTTATTGGAGTATTCCTTATTAATTGCTCAGCTTCACCAGTTAAGTGGCTTTTCAAATAATGCAGTTTTTGCACATTATCTAATGAACTATTCTTATGAATTAAAGATACGAAAAGGTCATGAAATGTCGTCCATTCTTCATATTTGCCAGAAAACGTTGGAATAGAAATTTTTGGCAATTTGACTTGTGAGTGGACAGACTTAAACGCACTATTGGAAGAACCATCCTCATGCGGTACTGGTTCACTTATAACTCTAATTTTATTGAGCATTGCCTTCATTAAACTTTTATAAGTAAAATAAGTGTCCTCGGTTACATCATAAATTTCAACAACCTGCTGCTCAACCTCGTCAAATTTGAAGTTTTGGTAAATTTTACTATTGGCATTTTGAAACGATGCCCAATCTTTTTCTAATGATTCTAATCTAGTTTCTATATATTCTATTATTAATCTTTCTTCAGGACTCTTTTCAAAATTAGCTAATCCCTTAATAATGACATTTTGAAAACATTTTAATAAGTTTATTAATCCCTCCATTTTGCAAACAATTAAAACCGAGTCAAAAGTGTATAAATGAGTTAATTCTAAAACTGAACAAAATTCTAATAACTAAATTAAAAGTTCAGTAAATAAATGAAACTACTGTAAATAACTTAACAAGTTAATAAAAACAATGTTTGTATTGTACTAAATTAAAGCCAATTCAAATAAATATAAACTCCAATATGACCAAAATATTGTAAGTTACAATAAACTGCTCAAAATTTTATAAGTGTTTGTTTGAAACAACTTAATCTGGCGGAAATTGGGCATAGGTTTCCCGTTCCGTCGTTTCTTAAGTAACTATTCTAAGTTCTAAACTAACATGCACAAATAATACAAGTCTAAAACAAAACGTAAAATTTTCTATGTATAATCTACTTAAAATAATTCTTCAAAGTCCAAAATTCTTCTTAAAACTTCCAAGTTAAAACGTCCAAATAAATAAAGTCCAAAATGGCTTGTCACTAACTGCCTTTGTTTATATAGTAAATGTACTCACAATTTTCACTCATTCACACAACACGATGATGGTGTATGTGGCGCATTCTGGGGGTGAGTGGCAGCACGTCGAACTTTGGATGTGACTTCAGTCCTCTGAAGTCACGTTGAACTGGGTGTGTGACGTCCTTCTTATGGCGACACGTTGAACTGAGTGTGTGACGTCCTTATGACGACACGCGAGCTCCGCGAGGATGACGTCGAGTCACCTCACTTTGGAACTGGTCGCAAGTGGCGTCCACTTTGACGTCACTTTTCCGCCGCTGCTTAACCCCCGTCCAGAACACTGGATGAAGCTGCTGATGCGGGGAACCGTGTACTTTGCCGTAGCGATCCACTACGAGTACCACGGACGAACTCTCAAAAAACCGATACTTATCGGGCTCGATGGACCAATGTTAAATACCGAAACACTAAACTGGTACTCAGTACTTAAGTTTGTACTAATGTGTATACTAGCAGGATTGTAGGTATAAATAAAACTACCCAACTGTATACTGAACTAGGTAAAAGTATATATTTTTGCTAAAACTCACAAGACCCTATACTAAATTGGCAAACAATCTCCCTTGCGACTTCTATTTCGACGCCAACGCCATCTAGTTGCGTCATTGTAAAACTTAAATATAAATAATGTTGTTGTTGACCTTATGAGCGACTGTTTGATTATTAACACCAGGTTATCACACCAGTGTGACAAACAGGATTTTTTTTTCTCGTTTGTCACACCACTGATTTTTCCACACCATGTATACAATAATTGCTAGTGCAGTACCTGTATATTCTAATAAAGTCGATCTGCTGGTGATGATGATTTTAGTTTTTTATTCCGTTTTTACCGCAATGTTTCAAGGAAGTGCTCAACCCTTCTTTTTTTTTTCGATGTCAATTTTCTTTTGATTGAATAATACTGTTAAAAATTTATTATTCATTTACTTATGCCGAATCACCATGGCAAGTTACACGATTGAACAGCATATGATAAAAAATCTGAATGAGAGATTCGAGCGTTTGGGTTTCTCTCGCAGGGGTGATGTGAATTGGCCACAAAGGTCATGCGATTTGACACCGCTAAACCTTTTCTTGTAGGGTTTTTTGAAGTCGCAGGTCTATACAAATAAACCACAATCGACCGATGCCCTAAAGGTGAACACACACAGGCCATTGCCCAAATTCAGCCGGACCTATGCAGAAGAGTCATTGATAATTGGACCACTCGGATCCGTGCCATTGTGAACAGCCGAGGCGGGCATTTGAACGATGTCATATCATACTCGTATTCCACACTTAATGGCACAAGTGTGCTTTCCAAATAAAAAAAGAATTTTGTTAATACCACAGCTTCTTTTATTTCATTTCAACATCTAACCGCCCTTATTGAAAAAAAACGAGAGAAAATGATCCTGTTTGTCATACTGTGTGATAATCTGGTGTGACTACGAGTCAGCACTCAAAACCCTTTAGTATAACTAGGACAACACTAGTTAGGAATAAATGGTGTGGAAAAATCAGTGGTGTGACAAACGAGAAAAAAAATTCCTGTTTGTCACACTGGTGTGATAACCTGGTGTGACTACGAGTCAGCACTCCTTTTTTTCATTCTTGCTTTCAGGATTTGCAGTGGTTGGGCAAAGCGGTTATGTCCAAATAAACAAAACAGAGTGGTGACTACAAAACATCTGCAGGAGCACCAAATGGCCATTTTCTGTCTAAACCAAATAAGAAGTAATATAATGTTGCAAGCATCTTGATGTCACCTTAGTTAACTATGGTGCACGAGAACTACAGAGCACGGAATTTGCAGCACCCGCAAAGAGCGACTACTTAGGTACCCGCACAGCGTGAGCTAAGCATAAGTTTTGGCTGTCATATCCATAGCAATAATTGTCACGGTCCGTTAAGCAGTGGTTGTCGAGGGGTCTCGGTGTTTTATAAATACAGAAACTTTTTTAATGATATTCAAAGTAAAAGTTATCATTTCACAAGTAGCTCACTACACGTATGGCCCCACACTTACACAGCATAGATATTTGGCGCTTACTTAGCATTGTCCAATAGCGAATGTTTGTCCAAATATTTGAGTTTGAGCTACAATTTGAGGTGAGGTAAGGCGCTCTATTGAATCAGATGACGTGGTATTTTGATTATTTGAAGACAGTTCTAACAGGAGATATTCCTTGTAAAGTTTTACTTAGACATTTTGTGTTAAAAAGCAAATCGTTTGAGTTATGTTTGCCGTAAAGTTTCTGAGTTGGAATATTTTTGTTTTAAGCGTTTTTTCAAACAATGTTATCTTTGCATTTGCATTAACTGTCGCGTCTAAATGGTGGAAATTTGTAATTTTTCCTACTCCTTCGTTATTCTTTTCTGATTAATTTCGTTGCGGGATCCGAGACAGTTCAATTCATTCTCCGGGACTTCGTCGAGCTTCATTGCCTTGGCGCTTTTCTGGTGGTTGCCACTGTTGATTCTGAGTTTGGGAATAGTGCGGTGGGATTGTCGCGTCTAAGTGGAATTAAAACAAAATGTATCCTTCTTCGGCGCAGCCATCGAGTATTGACTGTTTTTTTCATTGGTCGTGATCTCATCTGTAAACTTATACTTCTACAGTTTTAGTAGCTTAATCGTCAGACTATGTAACGATTTAAACGTTGCGTTCAAAAATCTAAAGTTTCGTCTTGTTTTGTATACTCGTATTAATATTCAAGCAAATAGGTAAGAACTAAGATCTTAACTAACAAATAAGGGACAATTAAGGGATAGTTGAAAATAATTATTATTACAGCAACCCATATTTTCCCACTGCTGCTCCACTCTTAAAATTGATTTGATTTGGTCGCCCAATCCCGTATGAACCAGTCTATTTCGTCTTGCTAACTTATCTAAAATCTTGAAGAATATCATGACTGGCATTTTCTGTACTCGTAGTACTTTATCACATCATCATACCAGCCGAAAGACGTCCACTGCTGGACATAGGCCTCCCCCAAGCGTCGCCACATTGACCGGTACCGTGCGTCTCGCATCCAGCGGACATCCGCCACCCTCGCCAGGTCATCCGTTCACCTGGTGGGAGGCCTTCATAACAGGCACTCCAGAACTTTTCGACCTCATCGACCATCCGTTCTGCGAGTAATGTGCCCTGCCTTGCCACTGCCACTTCCGTGTGGAAATTCTTCGGGTAAACCCTGGTTCTCTTGCGGTAGTACTTTATGGTAAGCAATTAGCAAAAAATATTTGCTTATCCCATTACAAAAACATGCAATATGCAAAACCCACAACTAACTTCACTATAAATGAATGTAAGAAGGCAATTTGAATCTAGGCCAAAACTAAATAGTCCGATTAATTTTCAGATAGAATTATAAACACGGCGTGTATTTGGGCTAAAATTCTGTGTCTAATATTATTAGGGTTACCTTCGCCTTCTCATATAGTAAATGTCTAAAATTAAGCTGTTGTGTTCGCTTAAAGCATTTGGGTAAAGGTACCTCTTTATTTTTTTTGCTGGCACATTTTTAAAATTGTACTCTTCGGCTTTGCAAATAACCCTATTTTGATTATAAGAGTGTACAGTAAAAGGTTATCTGAAAAATATCTTGTGTGGTTATGTATGAATGTACACTGAAGTTTAGCATAGGTTTCTACTTGATAAATATTATTTGAGTTCTACAAAACCCTTTAAATTTCAAGGTCTATTTCATCAACACCGAATAAAATCTTCTTTAAGTGGCAGTGATATTTTCTCAGCTCATAGGAAATAGGGCTTAGTTTAGTTTAATAACTATTCTTAAATAAAATTATTAGTTTCTTTTGCCCTGCAATTCCTCATAAATCCTTACTTGTTCCACATTGTTACCTCTCTTAAAATCGTATCTGATTAATTCTGTACCCAATTGTAGCTTTTCATCGGAACACTGAGTGTTAACCGAAGCAGTTGGCACGCCGCGCCGCCCGAACCAACTGTCTGCTAATAGTTACCCTCTGTTAGAGAGGGTGGGTGTTTTGTGGTGTGTAAGCAGAACAGCTTTCAAAATCGAAGACAAAAACGAGATCGTAAACATTTTACAATTTGGTACTAAATGAAAAAAAGAAAACAAATGTTTTAGATTCACATTGCCGAATGTTAGAAGTAGCGAATGCGACATCATATTGAATGGCGAAAAGTTGGACTTTGTAAATCAAACAGTTTTTCTGGAAATCACTCTAGACGACAAATTGCAATGGGGTCCTCACATAACATCTATTGCGGGTCGGCTGAGCTCAGCCGTTTATGCTGTTAGAAAGATAAGATAGGTAACGGTTGTAGAAACCGCGCGTTTGGTCTATTTTAGTTACTTTCGCAGCATTATGTCATACGGTATTTTACTGTGGGGTCGAGCGGCTGACATTGAATCCATATTTATATTGCAAAAGAGGGCTGTCAGGGCCATATATAAATAATTAAGTCACCGAGAATCTCTTAGGGAACTATTCAAAAAGATTAATATTATGACAGTTTCTTGCCAATTTTCTTGTGTATGTGAGTTTATATGTTTGTAAACGCACCCACGATACAGGAAGAAATTCCTAGAGTGGGAAATATAAAAAAAAATATATTATGTATGTAAGGAAAAATATACATCTCTTTATTAGTAAATTCAGTTATAGACACAATTGTAATACGAGAAATAAATATATGTTAGACCAGCCATAAGAATAAGAGTGGAGTTTCTTGTGCATTCTTCTCCATAACAAGCTACTTTTCCGAATGCACGGTAGAATCCACTTTTATTACTAGTAAATTTTAATTTGTGTATGACGTTCAAAAGTGCCGCTTTTTGGCCCAGTTGAATAAAAATATTTGACTTTGACTTTGCAGGACTAGAGCATAGCGGGACTAACCGCTATTTCCCATGGGGGTAGGCAGAAACTACAAAACGCCATCTGTTATGATCATAATATACTTCGTTTACTTTCATAAATCTTTTTTAGTGTAATACATTTACATAAGATCCTTAATTTACCTGCCATTTGCACAGAGGTATTACCAAAATCTTCGAATTCTAAGCCATTACAAGACACTTTTAACCACTCTATGGATACCACCTAATTACAAACGAACGCACCTCTTTAAAGCAACCTGAACAACCTGTTAACTGAAATGCCAAAAAGTAGAAAGGGCTCTAATTACCTGATTCCTCTATGATGTTACACTCATTCTATTAGGCACCCCTTCCACATATGGATGAAATAACGAATTTAACACAGCCCCTGCCTGTGTTCGCACATCAAAATGAAAGGTTTTAATACCAAAGGAGCCTGATTAAATTTAAATTTTAATATTGAAGGCGGTAACATGAAAGTAGAATCAATTCTTACTAATACCAAGATAAAGATAAAGATAAAGATAAAGATGATTTATTTGTCAAAACATGTGTTTACATACAATAGGCATGCAAGATGTTCAATTCTTATTTAGCGCTTACAAACATGTTTTGCCTTAGAGGCGTACAAATATGTGTATTACAAATTGATTAATTTACTAAAATATAGCAATGTCCGATATTACCATACAAAAATCACAATAGATTGGCCTTTATCTTAATTAAATGTCATAAAAAAAAAACAGAATGAATAAAATGAAACAATGTCAGAAATTAATATAAATAAAATCTGAAATAATCAATTCAAAAATTTTCATAAAAAGAATAAAAATAATATAATTTAACAATGTCAAAAAAGTAAAACAAATAAAATCAGATATCAATATGAATTCATAAAATGTCATGAATAATATTAGATAAATTTACATAATTACAAAAGAGCACAATATACTGAATGTCATCCTTATTAAATCAATATATCTAAATGAAAAATATAAAATTGATAAAAAAGTTGAATAAATAAAATCATAATATGTTCACAAAAATGTAACGAAAAAGAAAATATAATAAAACTTAAAATGTCATAAATTTAAATTAATAAAACAAAACAAAGTCAAAAAAAAATAAAAATGATGTCACGAAATCGAAATAAAATTATGGCAAAAAAAATGTCATAAATCGAATTAATTCACAAAATGTCATAAAAACGAAATAAATAAAGTTAAAAAAAATACACAAAAAAGTAAAATATATCAATAAAATAATAAGGATGTCAAATATAAAAAAATAGAGCATAAAAAAAGAAAATAATATGCGGAATGTCAATTCAATGTCAGAAGGCCACAAAAATCGAAATTAATAAAGAAAAATAATGTTATGTAATTTTATCGTTCAAGTAGTCTCTTATATGGTAATAACACTTGTCTGCTAAAAACTCTCGCATCCTTTTTTTGAATAGATTAGTCGGCAAAGTTTTATAAGACTGTGGTAGTTTGTTGTAGATTTTTGGAGCCATACAAAAAGCACTTTTGCCCATTAAGGCAGTTTTTGATGAATGTAAGCAAAGTTGGCTATTGTCACGTCTGTTTCGGGGGAAGGTGTCAGCTAGGCGTGGAAACAGGTCAGGATTAAGTTTGACTAATGTCAACATTTCAAAAATGTATAGTGAAGGAAGAGTTAATAATCTATGTTTTATAAAAAACGGCTTACAGCTGTCTGTGGTTTTCAAATTAAACATAGCTCGCATACATCTCTTTTGGGCCTTAAACGCTATATCTTTGTTGGTGGAGTTGCCCCAAAATATGATACCATAGCGTAGCAACGATGCAACTAGTCCATGATATGCAGTTACCAATGCATCTGTACTCAGTTCTGGGGCAAGTTTATATAAGGCGTACGAAGAAGAACTCAGCCTTTTACTAAGGTATTCGATGTGTGCCTTCCAGTCCAGCTTTGCGTCTATCATAATACCAAGAAATTTCGTGTTGTCAACTTTATTAAGTAATGTGTCTTTGTACATAGCTTTAATGTCATTTCCCGCCTGGGCCCGTTGCCTAAAATGCATAATAGTTGTCTTGTCTAAATTTATTTTTAGGTTGTTCCTTTCTAGCCATGATATTATTAATGACAAAGATTGATTAATGTCACTTTCATATACGTCATTATTGTTGCATGCTATAGTCATAGTACTGTCGTCAACAAATAGAGTCATGGGGTGGTCAATTGTAGTAGGCAAGTCATTTATGTAAATGATAAAAAGCAAGGCTCCCAGTACGGAGCCTTGGGGGACACCGTACATAGGGGTGCGTTTGTTTGATCGATATGTTTCTTCTCGCTTTGTCTTAATATTAATTCTAACAATTTCTGTGTACTGTTTTCTATTTGTAAGGTATGACTCAATAAGCTTCAGTATGTTTCCCCTTATGCCATAAGTTTCCAGTTTCTTTAATAAGATACCATGATCAACATAGTCAAAAGCTTGTGTCATATCGCAGTAAATAGCGCACACCGGGATTCTCTTGTCCATATTATTCACAACAGTATGTAGAAAATCATAAATGGCCAGATTAGTTGACTTATTTCGCCTAAACCCCTTTTGCTCGTTGCAAAAAATATTTTTAATATGAATAAAATTCTTTATAGATATATTTTTCATATATTTTTGACAGTATAGTAATTAAAGCTATTGGCCTGTAGTTGCCCATGTGTTCCTTGTTGTTTTTTTTAAATAAGGGTTTTATTACAGAAACCTTTAGGGCATCTGGATAAACACCTGATTGAATACATAGATTTATGAGGTAGCTTAAATGTGTACAAATTGTTTCGGAAACATACTTTATAACCTTAGTTGAAATACCGTCAAAACCTGTACTATTTGTGGATTTTAGAGATTTTACAATGTTTATTATGTCTGCAGGTATACTGGGCGCAACAAAAATTGAGTCCTTGAGTTTTATCATATTAGTTGTTACGTTACTGCCCGAGCCCTGGATTGGTTGGATTTTTTCTATAAAAAAATTGTTAAATGCATTAGCTATTTCTAGAGGGTCATTTATTATTTTGTCATCTACATTTATATGGCTAATAGATTCTTTAGGTAAAGAAGGTTTAGATTTATTTATAATGTTCCATGTCGTTTTGGATTTGTTGGTGGATGTTTTAATTGAGTAGTTGTTTTGAGCACGTCGAGTCAATTTCATTACCCTTTTAAACCTTTTCGAGTAGTTCACAAAGAGGTTCTTATTAGTCCTATTTGTTTTAAATCTGAAACGCCAGAGCAATAGTCGCTTCTTTTTGCTGCATAATTTAATGCCGTGTGAAATCCATTTTTGTTTTTTAATTACATTTATTGTTGTCAGCTTATATGGGAAACAAAGGTCATAAAACAGTTTAAATATGCAAATAAATGTGTCTAACGCGATATTTGGATCATTCATTTCGTATATTTCAGAAAAAGTCAATTGTTTTAAACATTCCTTAAACCTAGCCATATTCTCCAAACTGTAATCCCGTCGTTTTATGCGCCAATATTTTAGAATACATGTTTTTTTTACAGGGCAACTTATAATTTGCGCTGTGTGGTCTGATAGGGCAAACTCAATAACTTCAGTTTTACATTTAGCTTTAAAACTATGTGCAAAATTGTCTATGCATGTTTGGCTTTGAATTCTAGTAGGTTGGTTTAACGCCAATTTAAGATTGAAATTTAGTAACAGACATTCGAATTCCAACACAATATTATTTTTCTTCATTACATCTATGTTAAAGTCTCCCGCCATAATAATATGCTCATATTTTTTCCTACAAGTGATCCGTAATATTTTTTCTAATGTTTCATAGAATACATTTAGGTTATTTAGTTTTGGGACTCTATAGATACACAAAATAATAACATTGTACTGGGTGAGCTCCACACCGCAACATTCAACTACACCAGTTATTGAAGATTGAGCTATTTGTGGAATTTCTTTCCATTGATGCCCGTTTTTAATTAAAATACAAGCCCCACCGCGTTTACTTTCTCTCCTACAAAAAAATGCCGCTAAAGAGTAATTGGGGATATTTAAATGGCTTTCGTAACCTGCCATCAAGAAATGCTCTGTAATGCACAGTACATCAACACCACAGTCCTTTTCATCCAATTCATTTAGGCAAACAATTAGTGCATCGGCCTTATTTAGAAGTCCCGCTATGTTTTGATGCATAACGTTAAAACTCTTAGTAACGAAAAAACTGATCTTCGGTTTCTAATACGTGAGTGGGGTCGTGAGATGTTAATGTTATCAGATTATTATTAGACGACTTAGTGTTGAAGCAATTCACATCCTCAATTAAGGCTAGGAGACCAACAAAAATAGTGCGAAAACCATAATTATTTATTTGGCCAGACAATCTGAAGAAAGTGTTATAATCATAATTAATAACCGCATTTGAATCCATAACAAAGGCATATTTGTATGTCCAGATATCTTGACATAGAGACTTATTGAAGTTCATGACTCGCCAATTATACATATTTGAGTTTTTGTTATATTTATAAGTCGGTAAACATATGATAATGTTTGTATGCTTTATTTTACTAAGGGTGTTCCGTAATTTCAATATTAAGTCTGAGTAATTGTTACTGCTCTTAAAGTCATATTCTCCAATTAAAATAACACAGTAATCACTCATCGTATAGGACACGAGTCTCAAGTCAATCTCCTTCAGAAGCTCATCTATAGCTCCATCTGTTGCTAAATAGTGACAGAAGTTAAATTTTTTGCCAACAGTTTCTTCCGCTATGGAGAGGACCTTGTTTTGTTTATTGGCACTCAAAATGCACATTTTGTTTAGTTTGTGTTGTTGTGGAGGGTGTATCTCAGTCTGGGTTTTATTCATGGTTCCTATAGTCTTCTTTATTTCATTTAACCTTGGCTTACCTTTAGTTGCTAAATTTGAATTCTGCTGTGTTTTCGTGCACGTTGTATGAAATACTTGTTTTTTTTGCGATTTAGGAGTACAGTAATTATTATATTTCTTTTTGCTGGGTGTAATCTCGCTTGTTAATTTTTTAGCAGCTTTTTTGACTAACTCATGCTTTGTATTTAGTTTTGTTACCGAACTTTTCAGTTCCATATTTTCCAACGATAATCTGTTAATTTCGTCATGAGCTGAAATTAGTTCGTGCTTTAATTTATCGATCTCACTTCTAAGTTCCTGTATCTCTGAGTCACTTTCGCCGATAGATATGTTCGGAAGACTGTTAGAGCTGCCATCTGTCGTCAGGTTAATGGAACTACTACTATGGTCTATAGTGTTGTCAGCCGTTTTCGAAATGTCTGTCATTGATTGGGTGCGGTGTTTTGATCGAAATGTTATGTTTTCAAAGTAATCCATAATATTATAATATTCCAAAGAAACTTGCCAAAAGTCCTGCGCTGAACTGGGATTTGAACTCGCATCTACAGAAGCAGCGTTATAAAAGCAACGTTGTTATCCTCAAGGCCAACTGCTCATTGACAGTGGTAGTTCAACTTGGTCACTTGTTAGATTTTATACTTGGCACTTTTATTAGAATGACGGTGGACTGAAAAAGTTAAACAATTTTTTTGTTTTTTTTTTTTAACAAAACTGGTAAGCGTCACTAGAACACTTTAATTTTTCAAATTTTAATATTATTGCATTTTTGTTTTATTGTCACACTTTTGAGTTCTTTTCGCGTTAGTCACAGTGTGAAGCAATTAATTTTGGGGTAATTTGTTGTAGGTTAGCTTTACGTTTATTTTGGCAAAGCTTCGGCAATTGCTCTAAGTTACGAATTAATTAGGTTTGGGAGTAGGTAGGTATTACATAAACGCTGGTTTTGATTGTGTGCTATATTTTATTTTCTTGCTTATTTAGTGAATATCTGTGGGCGATGAACATGGCGATATTAGAGAAAATCCCAAGGAGCACTATAAAGTTTATTTGAACTTATGATGCCAAGTCAAACCGTATTTATCATAATTCAATGTGACCCCTTCCATTATAACCCTCCTACGGCAGTCGTGTAAAAAGTACCGAAATGATATATGTCACTTACGTGGCATTGCAACGCATGTCGGGTACATATAAGTTTTTTTTTTATTATACATAAGAGTTTGAAGAGGCCTCTGGTGTTAGCACTTTAATTTTGAACGCAAACTTTTAAGGCATTAAAAATATTATTCGAAGCAAAGTGGCATTCCCATTCACAGTACATGCCAGTCACATTAAAAAAAAAAAAAAATAAGCATACGTTTGACCACTATCTCACCTGATGGTAAGCGATGATGTGGTAGAGGGTGAAGCGCGCCTAGAAGTAACCTATTCACTCTTAACATAAAGACCCCTAGATTGTAGCTATCGGAAAACACAGACTCCGTTAGGCAATTCCACTCCTTAGCTGTACGCATAATAAAATTATTCTCAAAACGTTTAGTGCGTATGGAAGGGATGCCCACCATGTACCGATGGCGTATCGCCATACGTCTCGTAATCCGATGATGAAACGGGCTGGGTGGAATTAGATCATGCAATGCCATCGCACACTCCCCGAAATGTAACCGATAAAAAACCGACAAGCTGTCAACTCGGCGACGATGTTCAAGGCTCTGGACTGAGGCAGCTTTGACTTAATGAATATTATTTACGACATTGCCAGAAAACATGTCAACTTTAATTAAAGTAATGCAGATATTTAAACTCATTCATGTAATTTCATATGAAAAGCATCAAAAAGAATAGGGAAGGAACAAAAAAGCCGTACATGAGAAATTTTATATTTTTATTTAACAAAGCGAACGGGAGGAAAGGTAGCGTAAGCCGTGCAGAGTATATTTTTGTGGCAAGTTTTATATTTTTTCCCCGCATGGAATGAAAAAACAACACAACATATATATATATCAACATACCTGCTTGGATTCAGACCATTTTGCTTGCTTTTTGGTGGAAAACTTACCTCAGGCGTCAAGTGATATCATCAGGGTTTTCTGTGTTTTTGATAAGAACAAATTCGGGAGAACAATTTAAATTTTGTTGATGCTTGCTGAGTTGTGGTGAATACCACATCTTTTAATCTACTTACGATTTACAAACACTATACAAACCACACGTTCATATCTTTTGATATTGTATGTTGATACAATATCAAAAGTATATATAAAAATGAGTCACCCTTTTTAATGTATTCTTTGATACTGTTAACACCTGAAAAGCATATTTTTAGTTATCTCTGATAGACTTAATATCTTCAACTTAATTTATATTGCTATTTTGTAAAATCTTGGCATATTTTATACTCTGACATTTTCATCTGAATCTGATGTCTGTCTGTCTATTTTATTTTCTTAAGCCATAGACATAACCTACCATGGTCTAGACCTTCCTTAAGCTAGTTGTACATTATAATAAGGGCAGCGCAGATTGCGCCCCTCTGTAAGCCGTTTTTATTCGTCCTGAGCCCCTAGCACGAGTTTCTGCGTAATTGGATCGACTACGTTAACGTATCGCCTCCGACAATTTTTGTATGCAAAATTAATCAGCGCCATGTGTCCGTATTTGGAACTAACAAATCGGTAGCACAAGTTTTTGACAATTGCCTTCGTATCGAGTTCACGTATTTACGTTGCGTTAACGTTCCAAATGTATGGGAATCGGTAGCACGAGTTTTCATTTTGACATGTAGTATCGAATTTTACGCTAGGTGTGACGAAAGCACGTCGAAAACTATCTCACTGACATTTTCTCGGTGAGACATTTCACGTCAAACAATTTTCCGTATTTATTTGGGTATTTTTGCAATAAAATGCTATTTAATCATGAATAAAAGGGGCAGGCATGCTGTCTATTGATTATCTTACCTCCTAATTTAATAAAGAGGCTAGGAGGAGATGTTAAACGAGGTAGACAACTTTTTCATTTTCTTTGTAAACAAATGTAGCAGTAGTTTCTTTTAATAAACCATTTCTATAAGTTATTGATACTAACCACACATAGAGCGGCGCGGCAGGCCCGCGCATCGCCCGCTCTGTCTTCCTGCCGTGGTGGAGTACGGCCCTAGCGCGTTATTCGCCGCAACTCTACGTTTTACTTGCGGTTCTCCATAATTATCATGACTCATTTAAAGATTCAAGAATCGAAGAAAACGGCGATATGCCTTATAAATTAGAGATTATAAATACTAGTATGCACGTATGCCTATATATTTTGCAACCGGTTGATACCGGTATTTACAGTTAGTTTGGGAATATGGGTTAGAATTTGGGATAAACAACATTGGCAGTTGCTTCAAGGCAACTGAAGCATTTATCGGCAGCTAAAATGTTGTGAGTAGGTACCCTATTAACAACAATACAAATCTAAAACGTATTAATATACATTTTCTTCAGCAGGTCTTATGGGAATGGTTGCGGTATTTTAAGTAGCAAATACCGTAAGCCGTTCTACAATTCTAGCTAGTCTGTCGATGATAAACAGAGACAGATGTACAACGAAAGAGAGAAAACTAGGACAAAAATAAAACAGAATCCCTTCGCAGCGTGACGAATGGTCTATTATAAAGACCTTCCATCGTTATTGCCACCTGACAGCCAATGTTCCAGAATCCAGAGTAATCTTTATGAGACGAGAAATCGATGCAGAGAGTGGACTGTGATAGGACTCTCCTTCAAAACTAATCGAATCCTAAGTCATATCGTTCCTTCGTACATGGAAAGCCTTGTTGGCTCAGCCTATTATTATTTAAAATTCCTACTTGTTAAGTTACGTATTAAGTATACGTGAATTGAATAAGTAAATAACTAAGCTATTAATGTGATAATAAAAACCTAAATAAACAGAAACTATATGTTTTTCCTAATCTAAACATACATACATAAACTTACGCTTTTGCCGGATGGGGGTAAGTAGGTAGAAACTACAGAATGCCACCTGCTACGTTATATCCACGTTCATACTTCTACACGCACGCGGGTTATGACATGCACGCACGCTGGCCTTTTTGAAGAACATCACAATAAGATCTGTTGCGGACGGTACCCGGGTGCTGTAAGTACCCGCGGTCGCCCTGGGACAGTATCCCACTGTTGTTTGACGTGCTTTCCATACGCTCTGAGTCAAGCGACTCTGCTGGTGGCACTCGCCACCACGCACCCCTGAATGCGTATGTAGGGTGGTAGGTACTAGGAAGACCCACATACAAGAACCAAGTTTTGACCACAAAAATAAAAAGCGGGCTTTTTCATGAAAAATATTGTTGCATGTGTTTCAGGACATTTTTACGTTCATCTTTACTTAGCCGAAATCTTAGAACCTTATTTATAAACCTTAATACATAAATATAATCATTACAGTACTAATAACCGGCGTGTGTGTATGACTAGATGTATGAATGTGAGTGAAGCAAATGAAGTATGTAAGGATCGTAGCAGGTGGCGTTCTGTAGTTTCTGCTTACCCCCATGGGAAAAAGGCGTGAGTTTATGTATGTATGTATGTGTATAATCATTACAATTTTTGATTTTTTACACACGGGCAAGGTTGGCATACGACAATAATAATTACACGTTTTTATCATCATCATTTTTCAATCCATCATTCAAAATTACACCAAACATAGGTACTTCCTATTCTAAACTAATATTGTAAAATTGTTTTAACTATATTTGTACAAGGTAATCTCTGGAAGGAAACGCCTGCCGTTCCTAGCGCTAAGTGTAGCAGTAAGAACTTCATGGGCTGATAATGCGTTAAAATAAGTAATAGAATATGTAGCTGTTGTAGGTGGTACTAATCTATATAATGCATTGATGAAATAAAATGCAGATTTAATGAACAAAACTTTGTATTACATAATGTTCTTTCATATTCGCATTATAATAAATTGACAGAGCTTCCAAGATTCCAACCATAGCTCATAGCTGCTCCAAACGCTTGAAATAGCATGAAGAGCATATGTACCAAAACGGTTGTGAATTAGTAGATACTTTTAACGTCGTCGTAAGTTCCAAAATATTCCCCCAATTCCTTCGTTGGATGTTACTATTACACGAAGAGACGTATAGCTTGCCGTGGGCTTTGAAGAAATCACGGCTGCAGTCTTGTAGACGGTGGTGCAAGCGATTGGAATGGCTTGTCTTCTCTAAGTAGCAATGCTGGCTTATAACATTCCGGTGTCGACAAAGGCTTTTGGCTAGTACCGGTAATATTTTATTCTTCATCTCCTGTTGGCAAAAGACGTTGATATAGAACAAAATACAAAGATTCTGTAACTAAATACAACATTGTCGGTCGTGCAGTGTTATTGCACTTTTTCATTTGGAATTTCTTAGTGGCAACCCGGAGTCTCACTCTAAGTGCTGTGCACGGCAATGGGCCCGCCTCTTATTACATGAGACCTCATAGGATTAAGCGGATGAAGCACATTTTGCATAATTGTATGAATCTGTGCAATAAACTTACTTGTTTGCTTCTTTATGAAGTTCACCATGATGATGACCTGAGTGACGCAAGTTCTTTTTGGATTCGTTAATTCTAAAATCACAGAACCGTCGCACATAACAGATTTACGTATGAAATTGGTAAATTTAAATAATTATTTGAAATGACAACAAACAACAATATACGTTTACATCTTAGGGTCTGCTCACACCGAGACGCAATGCGATATACCATATAAACCGCGCGGCATTTAAAATTAAAAAAGTGATCAAAGTCTCCATCCTCTATTATTTCTGTTTTATGTTTTTCTTTTGGAGTAACAGATGCTTTCTAGCGTTTGTATTTAGGCTTGTAAGTGGCGTTGTTAACTTCAGCTTGCTCAGTCATAACTTTGCTGATGAAATCTATTTATACATATATTTATATACATAATATTATTATACGTAAAATGTGAATGATTATGTGGACAATACTGGTGAGTAATAGTGGAGGTATACTTATTATGTGTCGCATTCTGGGCATGATTGCTGACAGGCTGTGTAGTATAGAATCGTTGCTCCAGTATTTCAGCTGGAATATTGAAGCAATGATGGTTACCTGTGTGTAAGTGTTAAATGTTTGTGTGTATAATGATTTTCAGAACGCACCATTCACTACAAACCAATCCAAACGCTATTGGATTCTCGGCCTTAATTAACCATAGTTCAATTACTACTTCCGAGTTGTCGCAAGACGTTTTTATGAACTCGTGCTGCCAAAATAACTTGTCGCAGCATCGACTACGTTTTCGTCTGGTAAAATGTCACGATGACGATACGAAAACGTTAGAAACTTGTGCTAGGGGCTTGATCTTGATTTCTTAATTGAAATATGAATTTGAAATTTAGAAGATATGACAGAACGAGGAAAAAACGGGCATTAGCTTGTTTGTAGTTGGATTCGGGCAGGGAACGCTGAAAGTCGGTTGACTACTTAACACTATAATAACAAGTGTATGTTCTATTCTAAAAACTCTCTAAAGCATATTATCTAGTTTGTGTAATAATATCTGAAGTGCACTACTTTAAATATATATATATTGAGTGTAATGCCTGCCTTCCTGCCTACAATTTACCAGCGTATCTACGGCGTGTAACGCCACAGTCCAATCCTCAACACTCCTTGCTGCCTACTGTGAGGACTCTGCTTAACTAGAAGGCAACCTACTTGCCTATAAAAAACACTGGCAATTGGTATTACTTGAAAGGTAAATGAATTTCGAACAGAAAATAAGTGAATATGTTTTTGCAAAGCTTTTGATTGTCAATTCTAGTGGAGCCACCCAGAAGGCAGGCATATTGTGCAATTCGTATTAAATATATAAACTATAAAATTAATTTACTTATTAACCTCTGTCTACGGTCCTCAGCAGCACGGCGGTATCCTCGCTGAGGCCGCGCGCGCCCTCCAGCAGTACGCGCTGGGTACGCATGCTGAACACGAGGGTACACATCTCGCGGTAGCGCACCACCAGCCTCCCATCGCACCATGCCACGAAGCCCTGCTCTAAGGATATTTTGAAGAGTTCCTGTCCGTCCTCCTGCCTACCTAGCTGACGACCACTAGCAACCCACGATGTGTGAAGCCAGCTCTTAGAATTTATATTCTCAATATCCTTTTTCTTAGTTTATTTTTTTAATCATTCTTATTTTTATCTTTAATATTAACGTGGCTTACGTTAAGCTCGTCTGAGCTTACGTAACGTTACAGAGTTGAATTGTTATTATTTTTTTGCTTACTAAGTACATAGGAACCTGGTACCTTCTTATCGTTCCTTCATCTCACAATGCAATATCATAAGTTAGTGGAATGGATTAATGCTGGTAATCTACCTATTAACATCCTCTTTCATGAAAATGATATTGATAACTGTGGAAATTTTATTTAACCAATTGCATGTTGGACGGTAAATTATCACATTAATTTTGCGATAATTTTTGTTCCAAAACCTGGGTCTCTGCTGATACTCTCATTAAAGAAATGAGAGCATTAGAGTCTATGAAATACATTACATTTGATAAAGCTGGGTCTATATTGTATACACATCACAGCCTTCCGACCTCCTATTTTATCTACAACAGTTAGTGCGTGTTCCAAACCATAAACGTATATTTTCAGTGCCATATCAGCGGACAAAAGGTTTAAAAACAAAAACATATTTTGCTGCCGCTTAGTTGCCCGCAGCTCAATACGTGTGTCAGTTAGTGGAAAAAACTTATTTTGTGTTGTTTTTTAAACACAATGTGACCACCCATCAAATACGGCCCGCGGTGACGTATTCACGTTACATTCGAACAAATAGCTATTTTTATAAGCCTATGACATGGCAACAATTTTTCTATTTCAATCTATAGCATGCATGAAATGTTATTTTTGGAGCGTTTGAATATGACTCTGATAGTTGAGCTTGGGATTGCTCGGGATAAAATACAATAGAATGGAAAATTTGTTGTATTGTTTTCAGGCATGAAGTAATCTATTTCAGTTTTTGAATAAATCATATTTTTATACAGACGGAAAATCTTTCAGCTTATTGGGCAATATATTGTCATGTGAATCCATGGTTTACCACTGCGATACCCTGAAAGAAGTTTCAGTTTATTTTATATTCTTAACATGCTTTCAGAGTTGCCACATTGCAAAATGACATCAACGTCTTCATCATCATCATTTCAGCCGAAAGACGTCCATTGCTGAACATAGGCCTCCCCCAAGTGTCGCCACATCAACCGGTCCCGTGCCTCTCGCGTCCATCGGATCCCGCAACCTTCACCAGGTCATCGGTCCATGTAGTGGGAGGACATCCAACACGTCTTCCGATTCGCGGTCGCCGCTCCAAAACTTTTCGGCTCCATCGGCCATCCGTTCTGCGAGCAATGTGCCCTGCTCACTGCCACTAAAATTTGGCAATTCTTCGGGCTATGTCGGTAAACTTGGTTCTCTTGCTGACAACAACGTACATGACGTCATTTTAGAAAACCATTATCTATTAACCTGTTTTTCACAGGAGTCTCAGACAGCCCTCTATGCAGAACCTGTATGGAGGTGGACGAGAGCTTATTTGCTTCCAAGCGATCGCTGGGCACATGGGATACAGTGCAAAGTACTTCAGAAACCCAATACCCTCTATGAGATAGTCAGTAACACAAAGAAAGCAATGAAAGAAAAGAAAGAAAAGAAAGAAAGGAAAGAAAAGAAAGAAAAGAAAGAAAAGAAAGAAAAGAAAGAAAAGAAAGAAAAGAAAGAAAAGAAAGAAAAGAAAGAAAAGAAAGAAAAGAAAGAAAAGAAAGAAAAGAAAGAAAATAAAGAAAATAAAGAAAAGAAAGAAAAGAAAGAAAAGAAAGAAAAGAAAGAAAAGAAAGAAAAGAAAGAAAAGAAAGAAAAGAAAGAAAAGAAAGAAAAGAAAGAAAAGAAAGAAAAGAAAGAAAAGAAAGAAAAGAAAGAAAAGAAAGAAAAGAAAGAAAAGAAAGAAAAGAAAGAAAAGAAAGAAAAGAAAGATAAGAAAGGGTGTTTATTCGTCATAAAAATAGATAGTAGTACTACACACACAGAAGCTGATGATCACGATGATAGGTCATAGGCATTTTCATCATCTTCATTGGTAGTTCTACACTAGACCTTCTAGGAACACCATAGCTTTAGGAGGCCTTTAGGAGCTGGGGAGGATTGAATTATATAATTCCCACTTATACGCAATTTACGCATTTGAATTTGGAGTTGCGGACACCAGTTCGAAATACAATACAATACCACGTTAGCATGATATACGTTTTCCTTCAGTACATTTGTAGGTATTCACAGCATACCCAGTATTTATTTACTGGAGTACGTTGCTATGCTTGTGCCCAGGTGTACAGCTACCGTTTAATTAAAAACATGGCCGGTTACATACTTTTATGAATTTAAAACATGAACTGCAATATTAAAATATAATTTGCTCAAGTGCATTGACCGTTATTTTTTGCGTAGTGTTTTCTTGAGACAGGTAGATTGAGAGAACCTAAATAGAGGTTATTAATCAAGTGTTTCTTTTAATTTTATAATTAAGTATTATACATCTATTTAACATCTTTATGCCAAATGATAAAATTGCATTTTAATTTGACTTTAACCCTTTTAGGGACGAATAAAAAGACGATTATGAAAATTGATGGATGTGCGCTTCAGTTCAACAGTTTTTCATAAACCAAAAAAAACAACAAGTTGAATTAAGGACACCGTAAGTATGACAGTACCTCTAAATAAAATAAGATTAAAAAAAGAAATATGAGAGTACCTACAACTATTTTCTCAATGCCCCTCGGCAAACTTCGTGTTCGTAAGTCGTCGGATTTCTATCAGTTGCCCTTTGTACTTTTTGTGCATACCGGACGCTATCAATCAACTTGGAAGTATATAGAGCTGTTAATACGCTTTAAACTTAATGTAATTTATTAAAAAAAAAAAAAAATTACATTAAGTTTGTTGAAGGAGGAAAGCTCCTAAAGCAAAATAGTTTTGCAGCTCTATATAGATCACACGGAAATCAAAACAAAACAACAATAAAGTATTTAGTTCTGAATTCAAATTATTATACACGATAAATCTAATAATTAATGAACATGGAAATTAGCATTCCTGTATATTCGGGAATACGATGATTGCCGAGGGATATTAAGAAAATAGTTGTGTACATTGCAAGTTATATCACTGATATCAACAGACTGATGTACACTATACAAAAACACATTCGTATAAATTATTATAACGTATCAAATGCTATGGAAATCTAGTAACTACCAAATATGTAAGTAAGTGAGCATAGTACATATCAATATTATATATATTATATAGTACATATCAATCAGTATTAACCGTCATATAAATGGAAACCCATTGTATAAACCGTTCAACTCAATTTAATTTTTGGTCGGCAATCGAGATTTTGAACTAAAATGCATCGCTCCCTATCATTGGTTGAAATTTGCATGAATAATTTCAAACCGTACCCACTGTTTTACTGGACGACTCCATTTTCACTGCCGTTAGGGTTGCAAGTAACGAAAAGGTCCTTAATAAAAATAAAAATCTATTTAACAACTGATTCACAGATTCTTTATTCAAACATTATAAAGAAAATTTGAATATAGAATGCCAATCGTTTGGGTCTCGTGATTTTTATAAGTTCGAAAATGTTTTAAAAGATTCTGGTGAATTTTTTACTTATTTACCGATTTAGAAGTGTTATCGAATATATGAAAAATAAGATATTCCGTACACAAACACAGTAACGGCATTTCAACAGAAATCAACATTTATTTTACTCATTTGCCGATATTTCCCTATAAGTGTAAAAATAAATCATAATGAGTTTCAGACGTAAGACTAAAATGAAAGCAAACTGAAAAAGGTTTCCTCGATGAAGCCGAAAATATGTAGGTACAAACACATACGTGTTTTTACGGCGATTACGAACTTTGTTTATTTTTTACAAGCTTACGTTTTTCTCGGAAAGACGTAATTTTCTTCTTCAAACCTCAGTAGCCCTAACAGGATGTGCCCACAAAATTGTCACCCAGAGTGGTTCAATGTGGGAGCGAGGGGGTCACCCGTACCCCGGGAGGACTTCGAGAGGATTTTTTCGGGATCGCACGTTAGGGCAATTTGGCTAATTGCAGTTCATTTTCACTTCATTTTATTCGCATAGAGGTTTATGTGAGGATCAAAGGTTTGAGGGCTCCGGCTTTAATGGATCATGAATATTTGTATGTTATTTTAATAATTAAGATTTTCTGCATACGGTGAAAGTTTTCGGAAATGTTTTATTTAAATTTCCGTTCCGGAAGGCATTAGAGGAAATCGGCTTAGCTACTTGTAAATTGGCTTTAGTCATAACTCGTGTGGGCTGTTAACGAGACTTGCGTACAGTGAGAGGTAACGCAGCCAGATATTTACACTTGATTTTCGTTTCTCTAGCAATTTAGAACCCTTTAATATTTGTTATTTTTTTGCATTTAACATAAGTACATTTTTTTTTGTAAAACAAAGGTGTAAATATATATTATGGAGATCTCTCGCCAACTGATGGATACTGTGCGTGACCAGAGGGCTTTATTTTATTTATTTTTTGGTAATGCTCATGCATACTGCACTACTACGGGGGATAGTGCAGTTATGTGGGACTATAACCTACTAAAACTCCACGGTGTCCTCCTGTGCCGCTTATGGCGGGAAAGGGCACGCAAGCACTCACCGTGAACCTTGAACCGGCCGCGCGGGTGGCTGGCTGGCTCGTTCTTTGCGCAAAGAACGCACGCACGTTCCCGGGTGACAGTGATGTGGAGGAGTACTTCGACGCCTAGGTGTCTAGGCAGGGATGTGTCCTAACAGGCGTTGTACAGAGGGGGTTTCAGGGTGTGTTGAGAAGTCACGGGGAGGTCACAAGGTTCTACGTGCAGATGGTGATCACCGGGGTTGTTTAAATAAGGTGAAAAGCCCACGGTCCCTGGTCTTTTCCCCAAAAGTCCAGGTGCCTTTTAAAGGTATCAATCATTTAACAAAAAAGTTGCGTTAATTTGCCTGTCTTTGTGTATAATGTAAGAAGTTAGGTTTAGTATAAGTTAGTATTGTGTTATCTGTGGTATATATTACTTATATTTTAATTAATGACAAATAGCATTTTCAGATGCATGTTATTTATTGTGAAAGTACACGTCCACACAACTCAAAACGTGAGCTGTCTAGAAAATCATTATCATCTGCCTGCCCTTGTCCCACCCACCCATGTTCCTTGTAATCGAAGTAACTAACTCTCTTCTTAAACAATAGAGTTTAATACATAAGTAGGTATCTAAAAGTGAGTATACACTAGAGCATTTTACGCGAGCAAAACATGTAATGTAACGATATTACGAATGGTACAATACAGACAAATGCTCAGTATCCTAAAGCATTTCCATGTAATGTAACGTTTTTGCTAATGTTCGACACTGCTTTCGACGAATGTGA
The DNA here is from genome assembly GCA_964057195.1 of Orthosia cruda. Taxonomy (NCBI): domain Eukaryota; kingdom Metazoa; phylum Arthropoda; class Insecta; order Lepidoptera; family Noctuidae; genus Orthosia; species Orthosia cruda. Next base: position 35,620,022 of record OZ059838.1, read on the forward strand.
GTGATTATTTACCTGTTACATTTCTTTGTACCTTGCGTTCATTATTTACCTCACTCCACGCCACCCACGTTCGTGCTTCTCGATAAAATATTACACCAAAACGCTCGTTGATTTTCAAAATCAAGTTGTAACAAAATATCGAGCGTCATTTTCGAAGTGTAGTTCGAGTAAAATTAAAAAAGCGAATGTTCGATGCTCTGTTACAAGTGAATGCTCTAGTCCATACTTATCCTAAAACTTTGAAAACTTTAACAATCGCTTACACTACTTAAGGTTACACTAGTCGAAGATTCTTTCATATAAACGTAGTCTAGCCATTACTCCACTGTTTGACGATGTACGTTCAAAATAAAAAATTATATCAATTTGTCTCATCATTATCTGTTCGAATCTCTCATATATTTTTATTTCTAAGTAAGGTAGATGTGTATTTTGGTACATTTTTCACTTGTCATCGAGCTGTCTTACAATGTAGACGTTAATTAAATACAGTCCTTTATATTCTTCATGTTCATCTTTTATTATACATCACCAGCGCCCGAACATGAATTTGGTCCTTCGAAAGTGAAGTTGTCAAGTTAAAAGTGCCTCCAGGCGGAATCACAAGAGGATTACGTGCGATAGCAGCCATACCTACTAGAATCCGAACCTTTTGCCGTCGAGCCATCAATCCGATGTTTAAGTTGGATTTTCCGGCCAATTGGATTGTGGAGACTCATCAAGCCATTGTTGGTGTGTCTGAGGAGCGTGAGGCAACAGGATTTGCCATAATCAACTGCCTTAGTACAATCCACGATATTGGTATTGTACCTACCTACATGTTGAATTAATTATAAAACTCAATCAAGCTATAGTTGGTGAGTCAAATCATTTACAATCATTTATTGGCGTCTATAAACGCCGAGGTGGAGCTTTCCAGTGGAGAATTTCATAAAGTCTTGGAGAAATTAATGCATTTCAACGAGTCATCATCGCGTATTGTACTACCTACCCTGCCTACTACACAAAAAATCTGTGACATTGGCATTCAATTTTACTAAAAAAAAAAAAAAAAAAAAAAACACCGTGTCTTTTTAGTGCATCACAGATAATATTTTAATAATCTGCATGAACGTGTCGACTCGCATGACGTATTGACGTATGGAATGTCATAGAAGCGTCAAAGTCACCGAGTGCGCCGTCGTTTGACATACGAGTTTAGACGAGCGCTACACAGAACGCTTACGAAGTTTGAAGTTTGTATGTGCACGAACATTTTTACCGGCCGGCGTGTGGTACCCGCCATTTTTTCGTTTTGTGAAAGTGCGTAAAAACATTGGTTAGTTCAGTTATTTTGCGTTTACTGTGATTGTGATATACAACCGCCAAAATGCTAGACGAAAATGCAGAGCTTAAGCGTTATATTGCGGCCCGAGGTCAATGCAAAGGTACGATAACAAAAATTTGTAATTTCATGGCGGATGAGGCTAAGCCAAGGTCTTTGCAAGTTTTGAAAGTTAAAAAAGACCTGCTAATTAAGGCTTTTTCTGAATATAAAGAATATAACATAGATATCTTGGCTTTGGTACCATCTGACAATGAGAATTTTGATGAGTTCGAGGATAAATATTGTGCAACCTTGTCTCAGATCAATGAATGCATTGCATTGACCTCAGGTGCCGGTGGTGATGCGGGATCTGGTGAATACAATGGTGGAAGTGGAAGTAAATTTCAACGCCTTCCACGCATAAATATAAAAACCTTCTCTGGCGATTTGAGTGAGTTCCATCCCTTTATGAATTTATTTATATCAGTGGTAGATAAAAATACTTCTTTAAGTGATTGTGATAAGCTTTATTACCTTACCACCTTTCTGAGTGGGGAGGCCTTAGATGTGGTAAAACATTTGCCATTGACATCAGAAAATTATATTGTGGGATTAAATCTTTTAAAAGATAGATACGACCATAAGCTAAAAATTATTACTCATCATGTCAATGCTATTTTAGACATTGAAGTTTTAAAAAAGGCTAATTCAGTGAGCCTACGTGCAGTAGTGTCTCAGGTTAAGCAACATTTATGTGCTTTAAAAGGCTTAGGGCAGCCAACGGAGCACTGGGATGCTATCTTAGTGTGTATTTTGCAGAGAAAGCTTGATTTCTATATAGTCAGGTCATATTATGAAGAAAGAGAAAATAAAAGAGAGATGCCAAAGCTTGATTGTTTGTTGTCATTTATAGAGAACCGGGCCATAGCCTTAGAAACTGCTTCACCACATCAAGTGCCCACCTGGGGTAAGTCTGGCAGGTACTCCTTGGTGTGCAACGCAGCAAAGTCTGAGAAAGCATCTGCATCTCCTCCTACCAACATAAAATGTAAGTTTTGCAAATCAAATATACACCGTCTTTATGCTTGCAAAAAGTTCAAACTGGCCCCTACCAATGATAGGTGTGCCTTTGTTAATAAAAATAATTATTGTAAGATCTGTCTCAATGAGCACAGTGATGAATGCAAATTTAAATTTAAATGCACAGTGTGCAAAAAAGATCACAACACATTGCTGCATGTTGATGAAACAAAAAGTTCAAGTAATAACATACCTTCTGATCCTCCACAGGTATCGCTATTCTGTAAAAGACCAGCAGAGAGTCTGCTCCCTACTGTTCAAGTTAGAGTTAGGACAAGAAATGATAGGGAGTTAGTAGTGCGTGCATTACTAGACTCTGGTAGTCAAGTATGTCTTGTTAGATCAGATTTGATTGATAAACTCGATGTGCAGGTTTATGAGGAAAAAGGCAAAATTTTGGGTATTTGTGAAGGCTTAAATAAAATAAATAAAAGAGCTAATTTTACAATTTCCTCCTGTATCAAAAACTATCAGGTAGATATTGATTGTTGTATAGTGGAAACAATAACGGGTAACTTGCCACAGTTTCAAATTTGTAAAGAAAAATTAAATCTAAAAGATATTGTCCAGTTGGCAGATAGGCAATTTGACAGACCAGGCCAAATTGATATTTTATTGGGGTGTAATATATTTTTTCAGGCCCTACTGCACCAGGCTACTCCGATTGAAGAATCGGGGCCCTATTTAATTTCTACACAATTTGGTGAAGTCATAGCGGGATCATTGCCCAAGGAGTGTGTGAGACCCCCTAGATTTAGTACTTCAACTGCTGTCTGTAACCAGGCATGTCATTCTGTTAATGATTTGGATAAAAATATTACAAGTTTCTGGCAAGCTGAAAAAGTCCCTGAAGTTTTTCCTGAAACTACCTCTGAGCAGGAGCAAGCTGAATGTATTTTCCAGCAGTCAGTTATTCTAAAGGATAATAGATTTCAAGTAGCTTTGCCTCTAAAACAGCCTATTGGTGCTTTGCAACTGGGGGATTCGTTTTCTGCTGCATTGCAGCGGTTTAATAATCTTGAGCGCAGATTATCAAAAGATACTAAGCTCTATCAAATGTATAGGGAATTTATAAATGAATATATTGCTTTAGGCCATGGAGAGTTCTATGACATCTCAAATTATGACCTTGATAATGATGCAGTATTTTTCTTACCCCACCATCCAGTTTTCAATGAGAACAGTCAAACAACAAAAATGAGAACAGTTTTTGATGGCAGTTTAAAAACAAAACACCGGCTGTCACTAAATGATGTTTTATTAAATGGACCTATAGTTCAAAACGAATTGTTTGATATTTTAGTTTTATTTCGTTTACCGAAGTACATTTTAATCGCTGACATTAAACAAATGTTTCGGCAAATATTGGTAGATCCGCAATATCGGTCTCTACAAAATATAATATGGAGAAATTCAAAAGATGATCCCATAGGTTGTATTCAACTAAAAACTGTCACCTACGGGTTGAAAAGCTCCTCATACTTGGCCACAAGGTGTTTATTAGAGCTTGCAGAAAGGTTTAAGGATCAATACAGCTTAGCTTCTTCTGTTCTGAGGTACAACACGTATATTGATGACATTCAAGCTGGCCATGATGATATTGAAATCTTAATGGAGACAAAAAGACAGTTGTTGGAGTTATTGAGTCTGGGTGGTTTCCAGTTGCACAAATGGGGTTCAAATGATCCTAGATTATTGAATGATATTCCTTCAGAAAAAAAGTGTGTAGAAGTCAGTTTAATTTGCTCGAAATCCAGGGCAAATTCGATCAATAACGAGCTTACGACTCCAAGAAAAGAATTAAATAGTGCACTTTTGTTGTCTATGTTATCAAACAAAGTTTATAATACTTTGAGTTTGCAATGTAAAAATAAAATAAATGTATATTTGTATCTGGATTCAAAGATTGTACTCGCGTGGCTTGACACAGAACCAATAAAGCTCTTGTCGTACGTAGCCAATCGGGTTATCAAGATTAAAGATCTTACTGCAGACTGGCGTTGGTTTTATGTCAAGACCACAGAGAATCCAGCTGATTTGATTTCGAGAGGGGTAGAACCTCGTAATTTGCAATCAAATGTTTTATGGTGGTCTGGTCCACAATTCTTAAACAATGCCAATTTTGTGCATAATGATGAAAAAGAAATGCTTCTGGAATCACAGGAGCTGCCTGAATTAAAGAAAATTGTCAATACATGTAATTTGACCAAAAGGAGCACTGATGAGACAGTATTCTTTTCCCACTTTTCGGATATTAATAAATTAAAAAGGTTGGTAGCTTATTTGTTCAGATTTGTTCATAATTCCAACCCAAAAAATAAAGATTGCAGAAGCCTTGATGTCTTGCAGCCTGCTGAGTTGGACAATGCATTATTGAAAATAATAAAATGCGATCAGCAAAATTGTTATGCAGCAGAGATTAGTTGTATAAAACAAGGCAAACAAGTAAAAGGTTCTCTTTCTTCTTTAAATCCATTCATTGATGGGGAGGACTTACTACGAGTGGGAGGTAGATTAGATAACTCGCAATTACCTTACGCGCAAAAGCACCCCATAATACTTGCTAAGGGATCACATATAACTAAGCTGATCATATGGAATGAACATGAAAATTTATTCCATGCAGGTCCAAAACTTCTGCTCTCTTCTTTAAATCAAAGGTTCTGGCTCATCAATGCTATTAGAGAAATAAAATGTGTAATACATAAATGTTTAAAATGTTTCAGACTGAAGGCAAAGACTGCATCGCAGCTGATGGGCTCCTTGCCTTCGGATAGAGTACAAGCGGCAAGACCATTTGAGAAGGTGGGAATAGATTATGCTGGCCCATTTAATATTAAATTTGCACGCGTCAGGAAGCCTGTGGTTGTAAAGGCATATGTTTTAATTTTCGTATGCTTCGTGACCAAGGCGATTCACGTCGAACTGGCCTCGGATTTAAAGACAGAAACATTTTTGAATTGTTTTAAGCGATTTATAGCGCGAAGAAATAAACCTTCTCAAGTGTTCTGTGACAATGCAAGCACTTTTAAATGTGCTAGTTCTCAATTGCATAACTTGTATGACTTACAGTCTTCCTCAGCCCACCAAAGCGCGGTGAAGAGTTTCTCTTCTACACAAGGAATTACTTTCAATTTTATACCTGCTTATAGCCCCGTCTTTGCTGGACTGTGGGAGGCTGGTGTTAAGAGTTTAAAATACCACCTAAAAAGGGTTGTAGGTAGCTCTGTTCTTACCTACGAGGAGTTTAATACTATAATCATTCAAATAGAAGGAATTTTGAACTCACGGCCGTTGACTTGCATGTCTTCGGACCCCTCAGATATGACCTACTTAACCCCAGGTCACTTCTTAACTGGAGCTCCTATTACATCTTTCCCTGAGCAAGATCTTACTGATATGCCTACCAATAGGTTGCACTTTTGGAGACAATGTACACAAATTCAACAAAATTTCTTCAAACAGTGGTCAAGGCAGTACCTAAATATGCTCCAGAATAGGCCAAAGTGGAAAAATGAGGCTCCTAATATTAAGATTGGAACTTTGGTTATTTTGAGGGACAAAAATATTACTCCTTTTAATTGGCCCATGGCTAGAGTGGTAAAATTATATCCTGGTAATGATGGAAAGGTTCGTGCATTTGATGTTAAAACTCCGACTGGGCATATACTTCGTACCAGTATTACAAAGATTTGTGTTCTTCCTATAAATGATTAATTTATAGGTACAGATTCCTAAATGGTTTATAGTAGTAAATAAGTAAATATGTTCTTAGATTATCTTTAGTTTAAAGTTCTTAACTCAAAAGCTACTGACTGTTTGTTATTACAAACTGTACTGTTAGCTTGTGTATTGGTAATTAAGAATTATTCATAATACCTTTGTGTTTTCTTGGCTAGTAAATGTTTGTACCTTTTACAAATAAGCACTTAGTCATTATTGTAAATGTAGTACCTTTAAGTATAAGATAAGTTTCAAAAGGTCTACAATCTAGTTATGCTATGTTAGTCTTGGTTTTAGTTCTAAGTAAGTGTAAGCCTTATCTTGTCAATATTACTTAGATGCTTAAGAAATGTTTTTCTTGTTAATTTTGTTAAAAAATATACCTAGAGGATTACTTTGGCCTAGGGCCCCAATATGTTCGAATCTCTCATATATTTTTATTTCTAAGTAAGGTAGATGTGTATTTTGGTACATTTTTCACTTGTCATCGAGCTGTCTTACAATGTAGACGTTAATTAAATACAGTCCTTTATATTCTTCATGTTCATCTTTTATTATACATCACCAGCGCCCGAACATTATCTAGCCCTGTATGGAAGCAAAAAAGTAAATAAAATATATATTTGAAAAAGCTTAGCTTAGTTTAGCTTCGAAAGTTCCATATTTCAACACAAATTTTAACGCATCTTTGGGCGGAAACAAATACCATAAGAAGAAGGAAAATTTCAAAACCGCCTTCATACAGGGATAGACTAGTAATTCAACAATGTAAATAATTCAATTTTGAAACTATATATTTAGTCGTTTTTTCATGATACCTAGACTCCCAAAGGTCTGTTCATAAAATTTCGTGCAATTGTTTTCGTCCTAAATCATCATCCATTTCGATCTATGATTTAGATACAAATTTGCTAAAGTGCTAATTCATACGAGAACTAGCTTTATACTGCTCATCACAGCATCAATCTCTTTCGCACGTGTTGTCGGATGAGACAGCATGCATTTTAACCCCGCGCACAAAATAGTTCGTGCCGTTGACTAGGGGAACTACAAATGAATTAGTGAAGAGAAAAAGCGTTATCTCGTAGGAAGCTTATACGATTTATCAGATAAGAGGTTTGCAGCTTAGCTCAGTTAAGTCAGATCTTGGCAATTCACTCGGAGAAACATAGGGAAGCTGTGGTACTACGTTTTATGTTTTGATACGAAAATCGTTTCAACACGTGTCTTTAAGCAAAACAGAATTGTTTTTTTGTCGTGAATTCTCTTACTTTGAACCTTTGGTATCTATTGATTATTTAGTAGCTAAATATATGCAAGTCGTGATTTGATTCATAAATACAACATAACATCAGGTTTTTTTCCCAAAGGCTTAAGCAGTGGTGTACTTACAGTACATCCTCATTCCGCCAGTTATGTTTTAAAGCACGTATTTTGATTCCTTAGCCAAAAATATTATCATCCTCATTTCGGACTCCACACGCTACTAAATTCAAGTCTCTGTAACGACATTTATCAATACTTTTCAGCAAAGACTTATCTTATTTCTGCAACTACATATCTCGCAACAATTTCAACTCCTCGAGTTACAATTAACTCCCTTCAAATTGTAATCAAAACCTCATCCCACCGCTTTCATCTCGAATCTCACATCGAGATACGCCAAATTCACCGTTCCAATATAGCTTAGTTTCAATCGGCCGCCTTCGTTCGTCCGTGACGCGAATGCACGCTGTTGGTCGAATACAGTAGCATTGTGACACGGAGTAGATATGTTACAGAAGACTGGCTTCATACAACGAGTGACCACGCACGCACGCATAGAGATGCATAATGCACAGCAGGTACAAAGGCACTTGCGGCTGTCAATCGTTTGACGCAGTTTTGGACCACCATGCTTCAAGTTGTTGTTTAACTAGAATAGTGAATGGACGTACGATCGCGCGCGCGTGCTCTAGTTAAGAGTATTCTGCAGACGCAGCACAACAACCGTCAGCGTCGTCGCTGTGTACATACGTCGATATATCGGGGTCATTGTCATGACCTAGTTACAAGTGCGGAAATCATGAAGTGTTTACAATAATTTATTGATTTGGTGTTAAACTCGTCTTACATCTATATAATGGCTGCACAGTCAAGTAAAATAAAAACTGACCTGGAAAAGCGGTTGTATGACTGTTACATCCAGGAGAAATCGGATAGAGAAAACCTGCAACTTATGGTACGTAAACTCAGGATCATATAAGTAGATTGCAGGAACAAGTACAAGCCCTTCAAGGAGAATTAAAATATATAAAAAATAAAACAGGAAAGCGAAACAACAATATTCGCCCAGCGTACTAAAAGTGACGCTGAATATTGCACACACGAGGATGAACTCGCTAAAGAAACTGAGTGGATAAGGGCCAAGAGCTCCTGCTCTAAGAACAGGAAGCTTAACACCTCCCTTTCTCCAAAACAACAACCCGGAACCAGCGCTCAACAAGAAATAAATGCGAAAGAGCCTTCCGTCAAAAAAGTGCCGCCACCACCGCCAATCATAATAGACGGAGTTAAGAACTACCAAACGTTCTACGACTCGTTGACTGAAACAATTCCAGCTGAATCATTCACCGTTAAAATGATGAATGGGGATTGTGTGAAGGTTAACGCCATAACAGAAGACCCTTATAGAGTAATTGCCAAGTTTTTGACAGAAAAAGGCTACCATTGGCATTCGTACGAGAATAAGCAGGCTATACCAATTAGAGTTGTTGTAAAGAAGTTACATTCTTCTTGCCAACCTGATCGAATCAAAGACGATTTAACGACACAAGGATTCAAAATAGAAAAAGTAGACAGCAAATTGAGCTGGAAGAGTAAAGAACCACTCAATATGTTCGTTTTATCATTTAATAATGACGAAGATGTCAACAAAATCTATGGTATAAAGTACATTTTAGGGTGTAAAATTGAAATACACGCACTCAAAAATCCTAAGTTTCCTAAGTAATCCTAATCGTTCCCCATTGCAAGAGAAGCCAGGGCATACTCATAAATACTGCAGAAAAGAGCCAAGGTGTGTAAAATATACTGGCAAGCATCTTACAGCTAATCGTACCAAATCTCCGCAAGAGAAGTCAAAATGTGTTCACTGTGGTCTTCTTCACCCGTGCCAACGCCCGTGCCCGTGTATAGAGGGTGTGAAGTAGCTAAACAGATGTCAATTATGAAAAATGAAAATATTAAAAAGAAACTTGTGGTACCAACTACCCAACAGTCTCTTCCCCTACGAAATCTTGACAAACAAGCACAGACAGCAAGTGTCCAATCAACTGCAAAACCCATGCAAGTAACCAACATTGGTTCGTATGCGGAAGCTGCAAAACAAAAATCACAGCTTTTGAATCTAGAGGATAAGATTAATCAGATCTTAAAATGTAATACCTCATTTGACAAGAGATTAGAGAAACTAGAGTTTAAAAAAAATATTGGTCTTGTAAATCAAAGTTAAGTTACATAATTTTAAAACTTCAAAGAAAAAGAATCTCTTTATCAATAATCTCCAAAATTATTATTTTTATTAAACTATTCTTTGATTTGAAATCATCCAGCACTAGGACAGCTGTTTTGAATAATCAAAAATGAATAACACTCTTAAAATAATGGCATGGAACTCTAATGGGCTCCTCAAACATCAAAATGAGTTACAGGCGGTCTTAGAGACAGAAAATATAGACGTGTGTTTGGTGTCCGAAACGCACTTCACTAAGCAATCTTTTGTCAAATTTAGAGGATACATGGTATATAATTGGCTCCACCCTGACAACTCTGCCAGAGGAGGTAGCGCTGTTATAATCAAAGAAAATATTAGTTACTATGTGCAGTTTAAATATGAAGAACAAGACATTCAAGCCATGGCAGTATCTGTTAAAACCAAATATTGTCACGTGTCCATTGCAGCCGTATACTGTCCTCCACGGCATATGATAAGAAAAGAGCGATATTTACATCTCTTTGAACTATTAGGTCAGAGATTTATCCTAGGCGGCGATTTTAATGCTAAGCATAAGCATTGGGGATCAAGACTTACTACAACTAAGGGAAGGCAGCTCTTAAGTGCAGTTAAAGATACACACTCCGAAGTTTTGAGCACAGGTATACCAACGTACTGGCCCACTGACCACCAGAAAATACCGGATTTTATAATTTTTTTCATATGCAAAAATATATTCACCAATTACGTCAATTTGGAGGAAGGTTTTCATATGAACTCTGACCACTCTTCGATTGTACTAATGCTTAGCCAAAAAATTCTACTCAAAGAAAGCCACTTAACCCTGTTTAATAAGTTCACAGATTGGGAAAGTTTTGCCCTTGATCTAGATACTATTATCGACCTTAAAACTCCAATAAAAAAGCAAGATCATCTTGACTCACAAGTAAACAAATATATTGTTAATACCCAACAATGTGCGTGGAACAACACACCGCAATATAAACCTAAATATAAGGGATATATCTATCCTAAGGATATTGTAGATTTACTATCTGAGAAAAGGAAAATTAGCAGAAGCTCACGAAATCAGACTTCATCGACACGTGAATGTTGAGGCTATCCAGCTGCTAAACAACACAGACTTAGTGCGTAGGCTAAAAAGAACTAAATCTTTTGAATTAGTGTAGTGTATAAAGCGAATGAATAATAGTGACAATGTTGTGCTATACATATAACACATGAACATAGTGTTATTATAAATTACTAGCTGACCCTCGGGGCTTCGCTCCCGTCAACTGGCTATACCTATCTACCTCACCCTACCCTGCCCCTACCCTGCTTACCCTGCCTATCCTGCCTACCCTGGCTACCCTGCCGACACTGCCTACCCTGGCTACCCCGCCCCTCCCCTGGCTACCCTCTCTGACCTGGCTACCCCAGATACCCTGCCTACCCTGGCTATCCTGGCTACCCTGGCTAACCTGCCTACCCTGACTATCCTGCCTACCCAGTCTACCCTGGGTACCCTGCCTACCCTGCCTACACTGGCTACCCCGCCCCTCCCCTGGCTACCCTCTCTGACCTTGCTACCCTCTCTGACCTGGCTACCCCAGATACCCTGCCTACCCTGGCTATCCTGGCTAACCTGGCTAACCTGCCTACCCTGACTACCCTGCCTACCTAGTCTACCCTGGGTACCCTGCCTACCCTGGCTACCATGGCTACCCTGGCTACCCTGCCCCTACCTTGGCTATCCTCACTTCTCTGGCTACCCCAGATACCCTGGCTATCCTGCCTACCCAGCATACCCAGTCTACCCTGGCTACCATGGCTACCCTGGCTACCCTGCCCCTATCCTGCCTAACCTGTCCACCCTGGCTACCCTGCGTACCCAGTCTACCCTGGCTACCATTTCTACCCGGGCTACCCTGCCTACCCTACCTAATTTGGCTACCCTGCCTACTCTGACTACTCTAGCTACCCTGCGTACCCAGTCTACCCTGGCTGCAATGGCTACCCTGGCTACCCTGCCCCTACCTTGGCTTTCCTCACTTCTCTGGCTACCCCAGATACCCTGGCTATCCTGCCTACCCAGCCTACCCAGTCTACCCTTCCTACCCTGGCAACCCTGCGTACCCAGTCTACCATGCCTACCATGGCTACCCTGGCTACCTAGCGCCTACCCTGCCTGCCCTGGCTTACCTGGCTACCCTGGCTACCCTTCCTACCCTGCCTAACCTGCCTAACCTACCTACCTATCTACTAATTTTTATCTATCATCAATAGTTTTCTCAGCGCTCGCCAAATAATGTATTTTACAGGCAACATTTTGCTACCTTGGGTTACAATATTGCAATTTTCGTAAGGATCTCTAAATCTCTCTCTCATTTTTGAAATTATATTAAAGCCTATGACACTCAGGCATAATGTAGCTTTATCCTGGTTAATGAATTTTGAAAATCGGTTCAGTAGATCCAGAGATTACCCCTTACAACGTCACAAACTCACAAACTTTACCTCTTTATAATATTAGTATAGATAACAGACTCTAGGAAAGTGCTACGGACTTGGGTAAAAGTGTAAATGGACACTATTCTTAGTTTTAACATCTATCACGTAACATATTAAGTTAGAGTTAAATCGCTTATTAGTCTTTTAGGCTAGATCGTAATTAATTATTAAGAATTTTGTTCTTATTAATAAAGTACAAAAAAAAAACATTCTTGAAGAGTAGTCATTGCACAGTGGTAAAGACCCCGATTTACGATCTCTAAGTTATGGGTTAAACACAGGCAAGTATTCAATTTACTTTGTGCAGTTGTCATTGTAAACAATCACATCGCCACTGCTCTTGCATTGCTGTGTACAAAACTGTAAAGGAAATCATCTTGCGAGTAAAACCCAAAAAACCTCGCAGACCTTTGACTTTCACCAAGCTGCACGGGCATGATTACGGTCCACTATTTTTTGTCGACCAGCGAACTTACAGCGAAAATTATATTCCGATAAATGCATGGTGCGTGGTGCACGCGTCTGTCAGTGTGCGTGCGCTTGTTTTCGTCCTCGAGGAAAACATACGTCCTTCTGTACTCAATCTACTCTGTGACAGCGACCATGATTCACTGCAGCTTAGAATCCGTATTAGGAGCACGTATGATGCATTTTCTTTATTTTTCGTTGTACGGCATATTCTGTTGCCGAAGGCTGTGGTTAGGGAAATCGTGATTAGGTCTTAGCTAGTTGAAGTGGAGTTTCGAATTGGTGGTGTGGAATTTAAAGTTGACGTGGTGCTAGATGAACTTATTGGATTCAGGACTGATATAGAGGGGAGTGACTTGCAACTTTCATGGAATCTGAATTGCGAAATTCACCCTTTTAATTTACCCACTACACCGTATGATACCATGACCGTGTTAGGAACGTGTCAGGCATTTTTTTTTAAGTATGAGACTGTGCCCAATAGACTGTTTCCTCGCCGACCAACACCGTCGCGTCCGCGTCGCGTAATGTTCAAAATTAGAAACTTGTTCTTCATTGTCAGGTAATATTATCATTACCAAAAGTGAAATGAAATAGAGGCTCCGTCAATATCAATTTGTCACCACTGATGTTTGATGATTTGGACCATCTGTTAAAATTACCTATTTGGGAAAAGCTTACCATTTTTTCGACAGTTTTGCCCGATTAAATGAAAATAAACGGCCCTGCACGTAACATGACCTTTTAAGAAATCAAAAAGTAGACGCCTCTCCAAATGGCTTCACTCTGAAACTTTTCAGATATTTTCTCGTCGGTGCTCCATGGACCAAATAAAATTTGACCAGATGGCTTGATGCCTTAGCGAGCGTATTCAAGGTGAAATGTTGATAGCGGCATCAAAATTTCACCCTGAATACGCTTGCTAAATAACCCTGCCAGCTCACCCTATAGGTAATTTGATATTACAGTCACAACTGTTCTTACCTTTCTTCTCTAGCTACCAGCTACACAGTTTCCATTTCTTAAAAACCGGTCAAGAGCGTGTACGACTTCGCACATTTAGGGTTCCGTACCAAATGTAATAAAATATTAGTATTTGTTAGTAAAATATATGACTGTAATAATAAACGTTATCACCTAATTTCAAGGTCTATGGGAAGTTAAAAATATTATCGGAACAAAATTTTGTGACTGACGACGGACAGACAGATGGGCAGACAGACGGACAGATGGACACGTGAGTGACAGACATAGGGCTCCGTTTGGACCCTTCTGGCACGGAACCATAAAAAAAAATACTAATGTATAGAACAAGTTAAAATGATCTTCTAACCCGCAATAACGGTAGTAAGTACAGTGCGGGGTGAGCTGACATCGAAAGCCGATTCAATATAGTCGCCTTCTCGTTTCAACCGAGAATCAAACGTGACGAGAATTCCTTCCGTATTATAGTTTATTTCTAAAGTTATTCCTGTTACTGGGGTATCTACTATTTTGTGGGTTGTGTTGTGGAGAACTTTGGAAGGTTTTCAATGAGGGTGTTTACGGGAGGGTCTTTAATTCATTGCCGATTTTTCAGGGCCTGATAGCACTCATAAATAAAAACAGTTTTAACGCTGGGAGCTTGGACGAACTAAAATCGTGAATAAAAATACAATCATAAGTGTACTGACCTGAGCTGCTGATTTTCCCATATTTGAGATTTGATCTGACAGTGAAAGTTGTTAACATGCATGGGTACTTTTACCTTTTTTTTGTTTTAAAAATCTGCCGGTATTTCTATAATGTTATTAATATTATGTATGTCGTTACGGCATTTAAGCATAGTGTTTCCAATTATGCCTGTTACCAGGTTGTCTGAAGGCTACCTTGTCTTTCTGGCTAGTTTACATAATCACGTAAAAAGGCAGTTACGCACTACACGTTCGTGTCCGTGATCCGTGTCCATGATTTGAGTTCCGAGTTCAAAATTTTCTGAATGATAACAGATTATGACGGATAGAGTTCGGATGTAGTGCGTAACCGCCCCAAGACAGGGCATAAAAAGTTTTGTTCATTGCTAGTCTTGCAGTTGTATCAACAAGACACTACTACTACTAGCAAGATCGAAGGGAAACGTCCTAGTGGTCGCAGTCCAATCAAATGGTCAAACCAAGTCCACACATCGTTGAAGACCAAACTGCTCGATGCTCTTCATGACGCAAAAGACAAACTCAAATGACCCAAATCAGTGAAGGAAAAGGTATTTCTACAAACGACAAATCACGACCCTAAATAGGGTGGAGGTACTGCAGTATTTCCTTTTGTATAATTTTCATCGTCGAATATAAATCAAACGTATATTTAGGCTACTAAACAATACATCTTCAATCTTTATAATCTAGATATCATATCGAAATGTTTGTCCTTCTTCGCCCAATGGGGGCACACCCCAACATCTTTGTCCTTCTTCCCCACTGCCTCTGCTTGCCCCACGTTATCAGGCAGCACATCATCCGAGGTGTCTGGTAGTAGTGTCACTACACATGCTGTTAGTATGGATAGGACGCCCATGATAAGAGATGGGAAACCTGGCCAGTAGTCCATCTGCAATGGGAAATATGAATCTGTTAATGACAATGCCGATATGTAGATATAAAAAATAAGTGGCAGAAGCATTGACTTATGTTGTAAGTACAGGGCAGTTTATCTGTTTAAGTAAATCTAATCTAATCTGTTCTGCCATGGTCCTGATATGGATTACTGTTGGCTGTTGTTGAGATCAGAATTTGCAGGCAATCCAGATGGGTTTTTGTTGCGACACTGGAATCTGTCCAAATTTACGTTGGCGTCTCGAATTTACTGAAATTGCTTTTACTGCTTTTTTCGGAGTTACTGCGTAAGCATCAAATTCACTAGATACCTTAATGCGATAATTTAATGTATAGTTATTTCTGGAAAACATTTTTACTTATTATGGTCCAATGGCTAAGACCTCGCTACTCGTGCTTAAACTTTTGGGTTCAAATTCAGGCATGTTCTCAAAGAGCGTCTTAAGAAAGAAGTATCGTTAATAACATACACAACAACAGCCATATATTTTTGGTGGCATACTGGACCCGTCACTGAAATGTACCTACAAGTCGGATATGCTGGCATCATCAGAATCATCGTATTTTTAAGAACTTACCAGCAAAGGTGTCTGCGGAGCTAAGATGGCAGCAACTCTTCCCAGAGCAGAGCATAATGCATGCATAGTGTTCCGTGTATATGTAGGAAACAATTCCGAAGTGTATACGTAAACGATGCGTATGGCGACAGATGAGCACAGCGTGCCAGAAATGTAGAGAAGTATGGATAGCCAGGCGTAGTCTGTAAAAATAAATATTACAAAAATATAAGAAGTAGGCCCCAAACCAACTTATGAATGACGTGTTAACTTAAATGATTATTCTAATGATTATATTTTTTATAATATCTCTTACATACCTGTGGGTATAATCGAATGCGCCATACAAAAGGTTCCAGTCAGCAGAAACGAGAATATCAACGGCCTTTTTCTCTGACATTTCATCAGTAAGTACAATATGATCACAGCTGCTGGTAATCCGGTCGTAACTGTCAACCCATAGTTCAGATACTTGTTGCCTTTCAACGATACTGAGTTTATTAGCAACGAGTAAGAGTTGAATAGTGCAGTAAACCACATGCAAATACAACATAGCAGTCTTAAAAACAATTTCTTTGAAGAAAACGTCATCTTTACCAATGTCTTCAAGCTCACATTCGAGGAGTTCTCCTCGCATTTCAAGTTGGACAGTTTTACCTCATCTATGACTATTTTGTTAGTCTTAGCTGCTTGTTTGAGTATGTTATCTACTTTGTCTTTCTCACCTTTATTCAGTAACCATCTTACGCTTTCGTCCATCCAGAATATATAGAGGATGAATATAAGTCCAGGTGCATATATGGCTATTAGAAAGACCCTCCAGTTTGGTGCAAGCCAGGCTATGACAGCCAGTGTCATTCCTCCAAAAGTTGTAAACACGCTGAGTACAAATATCATTAGAGGGCGATATTCTTTTGTGACCGTTTCTATGGCTGAAATATAAAATAGTTCGAGATGAATTTCAGATACTTACACAATGATGATCGGATGAAAAAACCATGCATTTTGATACTTGACTTTTTCATGTAATTTACGCTGTTCTGTTTTGTGTAAAGTTTAATTATGTAGCACACAGTTTTGCGGCTGTTTTAATAAATCAAATTTACTGTCCTTATAGTAATTATGAAATAATGGTCCCCTACGAAACTTCAATTCGTGGGTAATAAATTAATGGGTAGAAAGTATCTATGAAACAACTATTTTTTTTCAGTGTAGATATGCTAAAGTAAATATTATTGATATTAATAAGTACTGATCGGTGTTACAACACCATTCAAGCCACAGGGCCTTATCCTTATTCAAAAATCTTGAAAAATTTATTACCTAGTGTGAAAGTAGCAGAGTAACAGTCGCCCAGGAAAGGCTCTAAGGTCTCTAGAGTGACGTACATCCAATAGGAGATGGCGATACTCTTACATAAACCGACTATAGCGCAAGCGACTGCCGTGAATATAACTACAGTCTTCCTGCCAAACCTGGAATAGGAAAAGTTGAGTCACTGAAGTTATTAAAAAAAAAACATTGATTATAAGGCTGCCCATCCACTGAGCGTGGAGCTGAGAAAAGAGGTGCGGAGCCAACCAATCGAATTTCATAAAAACTCCGCTCCGTTTTAGTGGACAGGGATTTGAAAGCTAGTTTCAAAATTCATATATATTAATGTGGAGCAGGGCCGCCGAAACGAGAAACAGAGCAGTGGGGCGGAGCGGGGGAGCTGCTGAAATTTTGCATTTCGAATATTTCGCTGTTTTGTTAAAGTAACAATAGTGGCAAATAAATGATTAGGTGTTAATGACGCCAAATTTTATTTTGGGTCGGTAGTCATCCAATGACGTGTCAGACTTTTACTAACTAAATCCGTCCCGTGTTCTTTCAGTTGCTTGTGCCAGGGCCGCGGTAAATCTCTTTCAAATTTATCCGCGGTCCAACAGGCATGGGCCCTAGCGGGCCCCGTCACTTTTGCTGACATCTCTTTGAGGCCTGGTCCTTATCGGACGGCGAGCTACCCATTACGTTCCGACCGCAAGCCCGCGCCTACGGTGGCCGAGAATCGGCTTGCGATTCTCGACGCCCGGAGCATCTCCTGCGGTGGCTAGGGGCTTGAGGGCGTCTCATTGGCGTCTCCCTCAAGCGTTCCGCCACCGCCTTTGCGAGCATTACTGCTTCGCAGAAGAAAGAGACAGCTTCCCATGCCCTCTTGCTCCGTACGATGGCCTAGACCAGGGCCGGACGCGAGAGGTCGCCACCGCCGATCGTCTCCACGAGGACACGGCGGTGCTCCGCCCAAGCGGGGCAGACCTCCACCGTATGCTCTACCGTGTCCTCCAGGCGGTCCACACAATGGTGACACCCGGGCCTATCCTCCCGCTTTATCCTGAACTTGAACCTACAGCCGTGTTAATGAGGTCCTGAGTTTTATTTTCGGGTAAAGCAAGGTGTTATTGAACTTGCCACAGTCATGTTGTGTTACAAGAGAGGTCGAATATTTATGCGTATACAAAGTAAGTTGTAGTTGTTGTGTTATAGTGTGTTGTTGGGAGCACGGCTAGTGCAGTGGTTCAACAATTGACTGCTGCGCTGCGTGTCGCGGGTTCGATTCCCGCACGGAACAAATATTTGTATGACCTACAGATAGTTGTTCCGGCTCTGGATGTTGTGTCTGTGAATTTATATGTTTGTAATCGCACCCACAATACAGGAAGAAATTCCTAATGTGGGCCAATGACAAAAAAAACCTTCCAGATCATAAAACTCACGCACACATACCATGAGTTTATTATAAAGCTAGCATTGAAATATTTTGTCAAAATCAGGAACTGTACTGAATGAACTTAGCTAAAAGGTATGTGATTTTGGTAAACTGCGCATGATTGTCCAAAAAAGTTAACGTTATATTAAACAACTTGTAATAATACAATGCTAATCACGCTGATTCACGCTATTTGGTGTGAATAAACTGCCATTAACTTGTAGCGGCACCAACGCCGCCACTTACGAACTAATGACATGACGTCACACAAATCCTGCATCGCGCAAGTAAAGTTTTCGGCGCGATTAGAACACATACAACAGTCCGACAACAACCGTCGGGCAGTTGCCCGGACCAGACACAACACCCGTCTGGTCGGAGGATCCTCCCTTTTCTATGGAGGTTTGTGGGACTTTACACCCTGTTCCACTACCCCCAAACTGGTGACCCCGAGTATGAACGTCAGCGCAGCCTTCGTGCAGAGTTACTTCGTCGTGACGTCATCATCACTTTCTCAAGCTTTCGAGCAGCGAGTCACACAGCCAGCCAGTACCCACGGCATCTACGGGGGTATCCTGACCACCAGCATGCAGCGGACGCGCATTCCTGGTCATCACCCCCAGCTTCTTTCATCACCGCTCCGACCTACTGGAGCCAGCAGCACTGTCCCGACTCACTGGGACATCATCACCGCTCCGAACTACTGGAGCCAGCAACACTACTCACTGGGGCACAACGCATACAGTTCCGACTCACCGCGAACTCTGCGACTTCCGGTTCCGACTCACGGGAACCAACCTTCCACTGGCCAGGCACACATCACGAGATGTACGGACGACTCAACCTGCTATCGACCTCCGGTCTCCGGAGGGGAGTGATGTAGCGGCACCAACGCCGCCACTTACGAACTAATGACATGTCGTCACACAAATCCTGCATCGCGCAAGTAAAGTTTTCGGCGCGATTAGAACACATACAACAGTCCGACAACAACCGTCGGGCAGTTGCCCGGACCAGACACAACACCCGTCTGGTCGGAGGATCCTCCCTTTTCTATGGAGGTTTGTGGGACTTTACACCCTGTTCCACCGACACCCAAAAACTTTAAAACAAGTACATTTCATGAAAAAGAGGTTATTTTTACATTACATTATAATAATAGGGGCGCAATAATAATATTTTAACGAGGTTAAGCAACGCTTGCCGAGGTTAGTTCGTGGATGGGCCATCTTTACGTAAGCCACGACCAAGCGTGTTGGTCCTGGATGTTATTTAAAGATCTTACGGAGAGTCAGAAGCTAATATCTGGCAACAGTCTTGCCAAGGGGTACCGTACGTGTTACCAAGTTCCTGGTTTGATGAAGTCAGATAGGCAGTTGCTCCTGTTTATTCCAGGACTCAGCTGCATCCAGTAGACTGGCAGCCGACCTCAATATATCGCAACTTGAAAGGCAAAATTCACCAAACGAGATTTTAGGTGATATTGAGTACTCTAGTCCAGATGTTGTCAAAGTTATTTTTTGTCACGCCTCCCTACTGTAAAAAAAACATCCACGCCTCGCTCTTTAATACTTGTTTGTATTTATGTAAAAATCAGTCATAGACAAAAATTCTCAAGTTAATGAAGAGGAGGTTGTTTTGGTGCAAGTATGACAGCATTTATGACAAGATTCCCAGTTCTGGGTTGAATAGAAGAAAGTACACATCGTAGATCAACAACATCAAGATTGCGCGGGCGACAGAGTACTATTCACTCGCCCCGCGTACTCACGTCTTCCTTTACATTGTTGTCGCGCCACCCAGTTTGGTTATTTGGTTATTGAGTTGCGAAAAGGCGAGGTAGATTGATTGTCTACATTATAATAATAACTGAGACACTGACAATCATGAGAATTACAATAATCAACCAAAAAATTCTGTATCAGTATTACGAAAATATTACCACGGTAATTATCATAACATAATGTGTTGTTTGTATATGTTCTCCTTCGTCTACCTACATACCTATTCATCATCATCACCATTTCAGCCGAAAGGCGTCCACTACTGGACACAGGCCTCCTCCAGGCGTCACCACTTTGACCGATCCCGTGCGTCTCGCATCCAGCGCATTCTCGCAATCTTAACCAGGCCATCGGTCGACCGAGTTGGAGGCCTTTCAGTTTGCGGTCGCGATTCCAGAACTTTTCAGTCCTATCGGTATATGGGGCAATGCGCCCTGCCCACTGCCACTTAAGTTTCGCAATTCTTCGAGATATATAGGTAACTTTGGTTCTCCTGCGGATATACTTATTTCTGATGCGATCACGGAAGGAAACGCCGAGCGTAGACCTCTCCATTGCTCTTTGGGTGACTTTAAACTCTCTGATAAGACCCATTGTGAGCGACCACATCTCGGTCCCATAGTTAATTCCTGGCAACACACACTGGTCATAGACTTTTGTCTTGAGACACTGCGGTAAATTGGACGAGAAGATACCGCACAACTTTCCGAACGCCGCCCACCTGAGTCGGATTCAACGGTTGACCTCTTTCTCAAAGTTAGACCTACCCAACTGGACCGTTTGTCCCAGGTAGACGTAATTGTCTACAACTTCGAGTGTAGAGTCTCCAATCTTGATAGGACTGGGTATTACATGGGCATTTACCCACTCAAGAAGACCAACTCTTTTGAAAGCTCTACTGAGTTTATCGAGCTTTGTACTGAAGCCCTCCATGGTCTCGGCCATGACCACTATGTCTTTGGCAAAGCGAAGGGGATTGATGTACTCGCCATTAATGTTGATGCCTTCCAGTCCAGAACCTTGAAGAGATCAGAGAAGCAGTGAACAGTTTCGGAGAAATGACTTCTCCCTGTCTCACACCACGCTGGAGAAGGTTTTGAGGTCTGATACTGAAGTCGAACTGATATGGTTGCGTTTTTGTACAAACACTTCAACATCTCGATGTACTGGTAGTCGATCTGGCACCGTTGGAAAGACTGCAGTACAGCCCAAGTCTCGATCGAAGCGAAGGCTTTCTCGTAGTCCACAAACGCTAAGCAGAGAGTCAGGTTGGACTCTTCGGTCTTCTGTATAACCTGCCGCAGCGTATGTATGTGGTCTACGATGCTAAAGCCTTTTAGAAATCCGGCTTGTTCGGAAGGCTAGAAATCGTCAAACCTGTGCGCGAGACGATTCGTGATGACTCTTGAAAACAACTTCTAGATATGGCTAAGAAGTGAGATGGGTCTATAGTTCTTCAGTCGGGCATTGTCGCCCTTCTTGAAGAAGAATACTACCGCACCCCTGCACCAGGAATGTGGCGTTTTGCCCTCGAGTATGACGCAACCGAACAGCTTCTGAAGGGCCGTAAGGACCGGTTTCCAACCCGCCTTCAGGAGTTCAGCCGTGATTCCGTCATCAACCGGCGCCTTGGTGTTTTTAAACTTTCAGAGCCATTCTAATCTCGTACAGGCTGACGTCCGGGATGTCTTCGGTATAGTGTCGGGTAAATCTAGCTCTTGGGTCATTTGCTAGATTTTCAACTGGTTTGCTGATTGATGTCTACAGCTGCCCATATAATGTCTCGATCTTCCTCAGAAGCTCCGGGTTGACAGATGCGATCCTGCCATCGCTATTTTTCAGTTTCGTGAGCTGTCTCTGCCCAATAGCCAAATCTCTTGAAAACACCTTGGAGTCTTTATTTCGCTCAAGCACATCTTTAAAATACGCACATACGTATTATGTTAGAACTATTTTGAAAGAATATGCACTTTATCTACGGTTATAATTAATTCAACCTTGGGATCTATTGAAATCACTTCTTACACGTGTATTTCGAAAAATATTACATGATATAGAACGAATTTATTGACGTGCGTATGTTGTCCATTGAACATTTTGAAACAAATGCCACTAACTCTACATTTGGATGTCAATGAAGATAATTAGGTAGTTTCGAAAAGGTATTTGGATTGAATAAAAAATGAGGTAACAATTGCTTTGCCTTGTAGTAGGACAGAACAGGCTGAACATATATAAATAATTATATTAGGTAACGATGAATAAAACATTGACATGATTGGCTCAAGGTCTACCGGTGCGGCTTAGTCACAAGCGCTACATTTAAGAGTGAGGTCCGGGGTTGGATTCTCCTGCAGCTTAATTGCGTACGTGAATTCAGCAAGGCAAAGGGTTTGTCCCCATGAAAGAGTATGACAAATACTCTTTGGATATTTAAGTAGGTATTGCTAAAAATTAATGGACACTTTCGAAAAGAATATCTTCAGCAATGAAAGCGTCCAATAATGTTTGGCAATAACTAATTATTTAAAGAGAATTCGTCATACTCTTTCATGGGGTCAAGACCTATGCCTTGCTGAATTCACTTACGCAATTACGCTGCGGGTCGGGCAGTGTTACTGGATTTTTCCATCTGGAATTTCCCTTTTACATAACTGGTGAAATTTATGTAGGTAAAAATCTGCATACACTCCGGGGAATACAGCCATGATGTGTTTTTTTTATACGTTGCTCCACAGTAGGATTTTTTCCTTTATCGTGGGTGCGTTTACAAACTTTTATATTAACATACACAAGACACTCAGATCTGGAACAACTATCTGTAAGCCATACAAATAATTGTTCCGTGCGGCAAGCGAACCCGCGAATTGTGTAACAGCTACTTCTTCTTCTGAGCGTTTCGATGACAAAAAGACTCTTTTTAGTTAAATGCCTAGCCTGGCCTAGAATTCAGCCACCGCAACGCCCTCCGCTGACGCAGTCATACGGTCTTCACGTGAACAGACAACAGGATATGCGGCACAAGACGAAAGCTAGGCCGGCTACTTACTTGTCTGATAAAGGACCAACGAAGAACAGCCCCACCATGTAGCCAGCGCTGTGCATCGTGCCAACGAGCGTCCTCTTCCAGTCCTCACATCCCAAATTGAACTGTAATGAGAGAAACAGATTTGTATAGCAGTATTCGTGAAGTTTCTAAAATAAGAGATGCAGACAACTACATTAATTAGTTACCCCTCACGCATGAAAATGCCTTCAGGTGATAAACCTCAATCGAACAATTATTTATCAATTGATGCCATCGGTGAATGAATCGGTTGATCGACAGTTTTTAATTCACTAAAAGTTACCCATAGTCAACCCAGACGCCGTAGGTACAATGTCATTGATTGATGATTGATCTATTGCTGAGGTTTTATTTTTGATAGGCTCGCGTTTGACCACTATCTCACCTGATGGTAAGCGAATCCTTGGTCGGGTTTCAGTTTTTAATTAAACTATTTAGCTTTTGGCCTCGCGCGGTGTTTAGATAGATATTAACGAACGACACAAAACGATTTCCAAATGTGATCGTATTTATTAATAATGTTTAATATCTATTCAAGACATACGAAATATATAATTAAATCTCACCAAGTTAAAATGAACATCGTCATGTACCTACAATATAATTTCTTAGTTTCCTCCGGCATTGAACTAGACATTGAGATACCTAGCTATCTTGTATCGATTAATGAACATGACTACACTAACAAATTGCTACCGTAACCTTGATAGAATATAGCCCGCTCACCATGCTTGGCGTATGAATTGGACGAATATCGAACGGAGGAGGAAAGTCTGTATCAACCTCCTTTGTCTTACAGAGCGATACGGACTTTCCTCTTCCGTAGTAATCATGTCGTAAACAAAAAGGTTGCAGTAGTGGAGTCCACTGTTCTTGGCTCTCAACAGTAAGGGTGGTTACGCACTCCATCCGATCAGTGTCCGTGAAATTTCGATGCCGAAGTAGCCGTAGTACTTCTATTAGGGAAGCTTACGCATTACTCCGGGGGTATTTTTTTTTTCAAACAATGCCCCAAGGAAATCGATCCATTTAACATTGCTGCTATTGAAGTATTAATGATTTTGTCATGCATACCATTGTCTTTATGTCGTGGTATACCTTGACTTAACATTCGAGTTTGAGCGTCATTTTTAATTGCATTCAAAAAACTAATCATGTTCAGTTTGCCAGAAACGAAGTAGAACAGTTTACAACTAGTAAGGGGGTCAGGCAGTTTCGAATCAACTAGAGTTGCGAATGTCGTGAATAATAATATGTATTAGGTTAAATTAAGTGTGTAAACATTTATGTTACTGTTTTATTTGTGCCAATAAAACGAATTACATGTTTGAAAATTCGTCAGCTCGACAATGTAAATCAGACAATGAATATTGTCAAAATGAAAGGGACAGCCATTAATTGTGTGGTGTCACGCAATTACCCTGCAGACTAAATTATGTAAGTCGTTATTTTGGGGGTATGTGGAACAGGGTGTAAAGTCCCACAAACCTTCATAGAAAAGGGAGAATCCTCCGACCAGACGGGTGTTGTGTCTGGTCCGGGCAACTGCCCAACGGTTATTGTCAGACTGTTGTATGTATTCTAATCGCGCCGAAAACTTTGTTTGCGTGATGCAGGATTTATGTGACTTCATGTCATTACTTCGTAAGTGACGGCGTTGGTGCCGCTACATTATATTTTAAGATAAGCAAACAACAAATCTTTGCTTTCTATAGAGAAATGCAATCTATTACAAAAATAGTTAACTTACCTCAGCAACAAAACTGTCAGGCCTTTCATAAACCCACTCATCACAATCGGTAGCATCTGATCCATCGAAGTTGTCTTCATCACATGTACCGTTATAATCAAATAGTTTATATTTGTGACATTTGTAGTCAAGACTTGAGTTCAAGTTTATTGTAGATAGCTCTGAATAGCCGCAGTTTGGGTATTTACACCTGAAAGAGAAAAAAGTAACCGTAAATAATGAAAACCTTCTTCGTTGGTCCATATGTGGTCGCAGGTGTTAGGTACTGTTAAGTTTGAGATCCTAGGTTGAATTCTCGGGTCAGGTAGTGTTTTTGAGTTTTTCCTTCTGGAATTTCTCAGTAGCAACCCAGAGCCTGAATTTGAAATTAGTTGATAGCAATAGGCTTGTCGGATTTAAACATAACTATCAAAATGTGTGTGTATAAGTATATTAATATAAGTACTACAGGTAGATACACCTCTGCTAAATCTTCACGGAAAATAGGTGTAATTTTATGTTGTAATGTAGTATTTTTTACCAGTATGTCTTATTAGTGGTTTTTAACTTAATACATCTGTTTTATTAGATAAATGCTTATTGAGCATTATATAGCACACTTTTAGACCTAGCATACATTAAACAAGGCCTTATATGACTAAGAGGTAGCAGAGGTTTCTAGTTGAAGTAGAAAAAAATATAATTATACTTACCTATAACCAACGTTTTCAACTGCAAACATATAGTTAGCACTATGCCACATACTACCAAAAGCTAGCATTCCAATTAAAAGCATAAACTTCAAATGATATCGTCCATATATTTTTAATTCACGTAACACACTTTCTAAATCCGTCACTTCTTTTGTATTTATTACAGCATCTTTTTTGAATGAATCCATTTTCTTTTCTTCTACTGGTTTGTTTTCTACATTTTCTTTACTCTTTATATTAACATCTTCGATTTTGATTGATAATTGTTTTGCAACATGTTTTGAGTCTTTGTCTTCTTCTTTTCTTGCTCCCATAACCGCAGCTACGAAGGTGTTATTTTTGCCGCGAGTAATGTTGTACTAATTCATATCAATGTTTTAAAAGTCGAGTACTGTATTGAATAGAGTACGCTTTGTGTTGTAGTTATCAGTAGGCAAAATAATAAGCGAATACAGTCTTCAGCTTGGCGTACTCTTAAAGTCACAGATTATTCTTGAGTTCTACGTCGGTCACTGACAATTTTGGGGAGTCTTGTGTGTTGTTTTACCATACGGGGTATTACTAGTATTATGTCATTCTAAATAGCTTATGTACTTTTTTTGGTATTTTCTCATTGTTAGCGCGAATTGTTTCGGTTTTACACGTTATAATAAATTGTTCTTCTAGAAATACTTGGTCACCGTCAGTCAGTGAACTCAGTCTATCGCAGTGCACTGCTAGACGTAGCTCTCTCTCAAACTTACCAAAGCCGTTGACACGTTCTCCACGATATAAGTTTACCTTTTAAGAGTAATTTCGATATTCGACTTAAAGCCTGGTTGTCTACCTCTAGTATTTATTAAGACATCGTTTTTGAAAACAAATCAAGTGGAACTAAAAGTAGCTATCGTCAATTACACGCGTATTGTCAGCTGTTTCAACATCGTCAGGAATTTTTGTTTTGATATTTTTAAATACCTCTTTAACAAGCCTGCATTTATTATGGCCACAAAAATAGGTACCGTGCGTTTGTCACAGCTATCATAACACCATTATTATCATACTCTTGCACCTATTCGAATTTATTTGTACAATATTAGTCACCGTTTTTGGAAGTCAAATCCTTTCAAGCCATATTATCATCTATGGAAAGGTATCATTGGATATTTGATAAAAATTTACGTAATAATTTCATGAATACATATTAAAATTCTATTTCTGGCTCATTTGTTCGGGAGTTTCGTCACAGTATTTGAATATCCACAAATATGGCTGTATTTTTTTTGTCATTATTGGCATTTTGATGTGTCACCGTATTGTTAAGTTAATCATAATAGGCACTCAATACATTGTCCATGTTGTATTACGTAGTAACTATGTTTATCTCGAATAAATAAGTAACAGCTGTGTGACGACAATCTAAGGCAGGGCTCACCAATTACTTTAATTTGGGGTCCACTTCTTAAAAATAATATGCCCGTCGCGGTCCGTAAGGCCAACAACAACTCCCTCTCATCCCTCGCCTTATAAATATTTTATTAAATAATACACAAATGTTATCAATAAAAGTAAGTACCAAGATTTATTTTCAAATATTAATGAAAAATATTTTGCCTTTAACTATCAATCCAAAGTTTAGACTAAAGTGGTGCCGGCTATTGTCATTAAATCTTGGAGTTGTTCATCGGAAAGTTCATCTTGGAAACTATCTGGATGCGGAAGCACGGGACCGGTCAATGTGGGAACACTTAAGGGAGGCCTATGTTCAGCAGTGGACGTCTTTCAGCTGAAATGATGATGATGATGGGATCGAACTTGGATAGGTCCGCACGAAATAGGTTGGCGGTCCAGGGGGCCTACTCCCGATCTTCGTCGACGAAGTTACGAGCCGTTCGAAGGTATTTCGAAACTTCGGAGTGAACCCTACCCCCTAACGATTTCGGATTATTGAGCTTCGAACGGGATCATAGACAATTTTCGTGAACGAACGATGGATGACGTTAGAGTTGCACTATTTTATCGGTCAATTACCGGTTTCCCTAGTTTGTGGTTTCAAGCTTAAAAACAAAAAATAAAATATTTTGTACGTTACGAAAAGACCATATCTTTAACAATTTACTTTTCTTATGTCTTTAAATATAAAAATGAATTACTTAATAAATTTTAAGATAAGATAAGAAATGTTAAATAGAATAAGACTATGTATAATAAATTGAAGAATAGATATAAACTAAGATGATTAAGTGTAAAAAATGTATACAGATAGTCACAAAATAAAAACCCTTCACCCTGTTTTATTCTGGAACCCTGAATAAAAAATAAATAAAGTTAAGTATAGATAGACAGATACAATAAGATAGATGGGAATCCCACCCATAACAGACGCAAATGAGGATGAATGAAAGAAAGATCAAGTATGAGGAATGAGAGTGCGAGAAGAAAAAATGCGAGAACTGGTATAATAGACTAATAATATAGTAGAATAGACTCCGATCATGTTGGAGATAGGAGTATAAAAAAAAAAAAAAAAAAAAAAAAAAAACCTAACCCGGCTTTGGCAAAGGCATTTTTGATTATTTACTGACTTTACTGACTGGGTTATTATCTGTAGGAGTACATACGAGTATAGTGTTTTTATATATTATACATTTCATGTAATTAAAATTAACGAAATATCCAAATTTTAGGTGCGGGCTGTTAAAAACATTTGGCCAAGAACGCTGTTGGAGTTGTCAGACGGTCAGCATGGTCCATTGGTAGCACCAACCTGCTCCCAAATGGAGTTAAAGATACTATCAATTATAGAAGAGAGTTTTGAAGAGCAACAAACCAAGTCCAAGAGTACAACCAGCTTTTCCAACGGTAATACTTAACAAAATTTATAATTTTTGGTAGTAGACTATTTTTTTTACAAAATATTAATAAATTACAGACACACAATCATATATTTTGTATTGTATCCGTCAATGATATTCAGTTTTTGTTGTACAGGGTCCATCAGTAAGACACACTGGCCGAAAGTGGAAGTGCAAAGGCTTATAATTAGAAGAAATAAGATGCTCGATGAAGTAAAGCTGGAATATTCATGAAAAACTAAGTTCCTACCAATAATTTAAGACTGATAAATAAAGGCAAATCTATGTTTTGATTGTTATGGTGTGTTAAGTGTTAATTTTATTCTGATTATTAGGTATTTGAGACTCAAGTAGACAAGTAAGAGAAATTAAGGTCCTAGCAATAATTTAAGGCGACAACAAGCCCCAGCGACCTTGAGCGATTGGGAGGAGCTTGCGCCGCAGCCCCGCGACCCCGCAACTACACGCTCGTAATTTCGTAGGGTAACCATACGCTTTAGACGGTGAGGACTACTGACTGATTATTTTTTTATGTAGTAAGAAATAATAAGGTAGCATTCTGATAATAAATATTATTTTAATAGTGGTAAGAGCCTACTAATAATAAAAATGCGAAAGTATGGATCTATGGATCGATATTTGTTCCTCAATCACACCAGAACGGGTGAATGCATCTGGGTAAAATTTGGCAAAGAGATAGATTATAGTTCGTAATAGCTCATTTATTTCATCCCTGTAAAATGTTCCCTTGGAGTAACAAAACACTACTCGCGGGTGTAGCCGCTAGCAGAAGCTAGTGGTTTATATATTTACATAAGTAATCAATGTGCTGCAAAGGCGCTATAGCTGTCCCCCGCGGCTTCGCTCCCGTCAACTGGCTGGGTAGGTATCTACCTCTCTAACCTACCTACCTACCCTATCCTACCTACCTCTCTACCCATACCTACCTACCCTATCCTAGACCTACTTATCCTACCTACCTACCTTACCTACTTACCCTACCCTACCCACCCACCTACCGTACCATACCCTACCTACCAATATTTGTACCTTATACTAAAAGTCACCTATGTCCTTCATCAGGATGCCATCTATTTCCTTGCCAAATTTCATTGAATTCCGCTTAGTGGTTTAGGCGTGAAAAGGTAACAAGTGATAAGTAACGTAAAGGTTACAAGTAATAGGTAAATAGTGTAACAATAATAACAAGTGATAAAAACATAAAATAAAGACATGTGATTTGTGTGCATGGGCGGATCCAGGAGGAGGAGACACGGGATGACGGGACACTTGAAATAAAATGATGCGAATTATTAACATTATTTTATTAGCTTTAAAACTACTCAAAACTGAGTACACTCACATCCATACTTTCTTGGTTGTTTGTATTGTCTTTCTTGTTTTATGTCATCTTGTGTACTTGTGTCTATCGTCATTGCTCGGTTTTTCTTTCATTTATTTTATTTTAATTTTCTGCTTCTTGTTTTCTTTTGCGTTCTACAAGAATATATCATATAAATATTTATATGAGGCGACTATGTTAAAATCATTGTTTACCTAGCAGGGATTGATTCCTCATTTTCGGTGACTTTGTGATAGGAGGGCATCCATCCTCAGATAACGTTGTTTCAATTACTGCAGAACAGAAATATAATTACAATGATAAATAAAACTAAATTTCTATACTCTATCCCCTGGGGCAAAAAATAAAAGATAAACAAACCATAATAAAGGTTTTAACAGGGTCTCCTTTGTTGTCAGGCTGTCATTCAAACACCTAAAATAAAAACATCATGAGATGCTTATTTCATACCTCAACCAAATACCAAACACTCTTATGCACAAATATGACAAACATTTTAATTATTATTTTATTAACTGTATTTTACAACAATATCAATATTTGTATGTGTTTTTTATTATTGTCTTTTATTTAACTTTTTTCTTATTTATTACATTTTTAAATATTTTTACAAAACACACACAAAAAAGAAAAACATTTAAAAATAAAAAAAATAGAGGCCCAACGGTATCGGGAACAGGGTCCAAGCTACCGGCGGTCAGGGCTCCAGAGAGAGGAACCTCCTAACAATACGAGCCGTGTCCAGCAGTACTGCTTTCTGGATCAGGCCCTTGACCCAGCCGATACTTGATTTGCTTATCTTTCTCGGCTTTCACGAGGTTCCCGTCATTCAGGTTATTATTATTATTGATAGGCTCGCGTTTGACCACTATCTCACCTGATGGCAAGCGATGATGTGGTCGCGATGGGGCACGCTTGCCTAGAAGTAACATATTCACTCTTGACTTAAAAACTCCCAGGTCGTAGCTATCAGGAAATACAGACTCCGGCAGGGAATTCCACTCCTTAGCTGTACGCACAATAAAAGTATTCCCAAAACGCTTTGTGCGTATGAGTGGGATGTCCACCATATAACGGTGACGCATCGCCGTGTCTTGTAGTCCGATGATGGAACGGGCTAGGCGGAATCAAATTGTGCAGTTCCGACGCACTCTCCCCGAAATGTAACCGATAAAAAACCGACAGGCTGGCAACTCGGCGACGATGTTCAAGGCTCTGGAGCCTTGACTCGACCAGTTTCTCATTGACAATGAGCCTCTTGGCCCGTTTTTCTATCGACTCGAGTGCATCAAGCTGGTATTTGGCAGATCCGTCCCAGAGATGAGAGCAGTACTCCATGCATGATCGAACTTGTGCTTGATACAAGCTAAGCAGCTTTTCTGGCGTAAAGTACCGTCTCACCTTCGCAAGGATCCCCAACTTTTTGGCGGCCAGCTGAGGCTTAGCCTCAATGTATGGACCAAAATTGAGGATTGATGTCAACGTAATGCCAAGAAGCTCCAGATGGTCCGTTATCGGAACAGTCACACCTCGGCAATAAGGAGCCGGGTGTAATTGGCTCCTTTTTGCGGAAAAAAGACACGCCTGGGTCTTAGCAGCATTGAAACTAACCAGATTGGCATCGCCCCATTCGAAGACTGCCTTCAAGGATAGGTTCAAGCGCTCAACCATGGCCACACGGTGAGAGCGGATTTGAGCCCCAGCAGCCCGTGCGTCAGACACGTACCTCTCAGCAACAGTGCTGTCGTCTGCATATCCAAAGGTGCCGGGTTTTAGCAGATCGTTTATATGGAGCAAGAACAATGTTGGTGAGAGTACTGATCCCTGAGGTACCCCGGCATTAATATCCAGTTAACTAGACGAGCAGCCATCTATGACTACTCGGATGGACCGATCCCTCAGGAAGTCCACAATCCAAACACACAAACCACTGGACAGACCGAATGAAGGAAGCTTACCAATGAGGCCTTCGTGCCAGACCCTGTCAAAAGCCTTCGAAATGTCGAGGGAGACCGCAAGCGCTTCTCCGTGCCTCTCGATGGCCTCACTCCAGATGTGAATGGCATACGCTAGAAGATCCCCAGTTGATCGATTTTAGCGGAAGCCGTATTGGCGGTCGCTGAGGATGCCGTTAGCTTCTAGATATGCCAGGAGCTTACAGTTAAGCACTCGTTCCATACTCTTACAGAGGATGGACGTTACTGAGATGGGTCTGTAGTTGGCCTGGTCAGCCCGGCAGCCATTTTTAGGCACAGGCTGAACGTTGGCTTGCTTCCAAGCATTCGGCACTTTTCCAGAATCTAACAAAAGGCGATATAGGCGTGTCAAGATCGGAGACAGTTTAGGCGCACAAGTTCTGATTACAATTGCTGGTACTCCATCAGGGCCAGTGACTTTGTTCACGTCAAGGTAAAGCAGCACCCTACGGACGTCCTTTTGGTGTATGCGAATTTCCGACATGATCGTTTCACATCCTTCAGGATAGGTCGCGCATCGCCTGAATTTAGACGTGAAGATTCCGCAAAAAGAGAGGCAAACAAGTTTGCTTTCTCCTCAGCAGAGTGGGCCAGCGATCCGTCGGGTTTCAGCAGTGGTGGTAGTGAGGGGCGGCAGAAGTTGGATTCAACCGATTTAGCCAGGGAACAAAACGCTTTACTACCTGCCGGATATGAAGCATCGTTTGTTACCTATCCGGATAATGTGGTCCAACCGAGCCCTTCGCATCACCTTCATGCAGGACTTGGCAGCCCTGTAGAAGGCTCTCATCTTTTGACCGAAGTCACTCGCCTTACGCATTCGAGCGTCGACCCATGCCAGGTATGCCTTGTGTTTGAGCGCTTCTGCGCGATTACATTCGGCAGTTGGCTGTGTGCGAATCAACATCCGGCACCCTCGTTGCCCCCTGGACCAGCTTGGTGAGATTTAACGCAAGCGCAAGCTTTCGCGTCTCTCGCCCAGCATGATCTGTGCTCTGGTATGGGAAGAGCCACTCCTGGTGGTGGGCCTTAGAGCTCCCCAGTAACACTAATTGGGATGCATACACCCGCACGTGGTTTGAAATTGTGCTCCAGGGTAAACCCTGGGTATGTAAAGTACGACACGTCTGACGGACATCCTATCTGCGTCTCCGAAAGGAAGAAGAGAGCTGGCTTATCAGTCTACAGGTGGTGATGGACTGCATTGAGGTTGGAGTGCAGACCTCTTATATTACTGAGGTGCACTTTGTGGCGTGCTGCCGCTGTTCAGCTTTATATTTTTCTCCTTTGCATTGTTACGAGTGATAGGGGGGAGAGGAGAAGGAAGTGAGATGACGTACCACGCTGATAAACTACGGACACACACTGAAAAAAACGCTATCATTGGTGGACTGGTCTGGAGACGCCCAAGCCCCCCCCCGAGTATGTCCATCGGGCCCTCCCATCTGGTCGCCAAGCAGCACGATGGTGCATTCCGGGATTTTTCGTCAGTTCGCGGGGCAGCCTTTCAACCGGCCCAAGTAGTGTGGCACACTACTTGGGCCCCCTACTACCTGCGGTCGGCCAGCGGCGCACCGTGCCTCGCATCCCGCTACCCTCCGCGACCAGTCTCCCGATACGTCCGTAACAGCGCGAGTCAGGCCGGTCTCCCAGCAGTGGAACAGCTATCTCGACCCAACTCCTCTAGTGGCTACACCGAGCATAGTACCGGAACACGGCTAGGCCGCTAGGCGGCACGTCTTTGCCTGGTGGGTGTTCACAAGCCTTAGGCCGAAGCCTACCAACAGTTAGTGTCACCTGATTAGCAGATATGGGGTAATCTCCTACGGACGTGGGTTACTCAATCCCCAAATGTGTAAACAAAAAATGAAGTAATACTAAAACCAAAACCAATAGCCGACATTAAAACCATTGCCCCTGCCCCCCTACCAGTATCCGCGCCTGGTGGTTCCAAATATAAATAAAAACTCTTTCACTAGTAAACATGTCTAAAAACTATAAACAGCAGCCTAATTGCGTAAGTGAATTCGGCAAGGGAATTGGGGTTTAACCCCATGAAAGAATATGAACAATTGACCATTCACATGCGAGACGAAAGACGCGTTGTGGATTTCCGTCTATGTGATTGGTCGATTGTTCATACTCTTTCATGGGGTCAGACCCTTTGCCTTGGCGAATTCACTAACGCAATTAGGCCGCTGATATTATAATGAAAAATCTAATGATACATTATTATTTTTAATAACACTAAAGTCGGAATATGAAATTAGGTATGCATTTACCTGTCGGTACTCATGTCCATATTTTCATGATCAATAAGCGGAGTTGCCTTTTTGTCCTGGTCTGTACAGCGGGAGCTACAATATAAATGTATGTCAGTAAAGATAAACCATTGACATGACGGTACATGACGTACTGCCAAAAAACAGACCCAAGGTATTCAGGTACAACACGGTCAAAATAAATGTGCACCCACTTCTGCCTACCCACGCGGCGACCTACGTTCGTCCCGAGCGAGAGTCGAACGACAGAGTGACGTGACAGCGCCAAGTGCACAATTATTTTCCCCGAGCAGTACGTACTTGGAGTGGAGTACTATACTTACAACTATGCCAATAATTACATTCACGTACTTTTGAAACTGTTATCCGGACTGTCCCTACTAGGATGTTGGTATGGTTACATTGAGTTCAATTGCAATACTCACCTCGTCTCTGCATTTATAGCTAGAGAATCTTTGTTATTTGGTATTTTTCTAAAACAGAAATAACATAATTATTTTAATAAAATAAAAGTATGTTTATTACAAATTTACTTTATATTTATGTTATGTTTATTTTTTTATTTAGGTACGTTGCTATACTAATTTAAACTTTAGGAAGGAATATATTATTGATAATTTTATTGAAGATATATATATGCTACTTACCCAAGTAATCCAATTTTTTTTAATTATAAGGCATCTCTTTTTCAAAAATTTGGATATACCAGCCATTTTAGCGCGGACCTTATAAACAAGCAAATACAATCGTGTCCTTTTGCTCCGAGCGGGCGAGCGTCAGCGTCCATCCGTGACAGTGGTCAGCGATGCACTCAGTGTTGCCAGTGGCAGATAATCAAATGTTACATGACACATCTCAAAAAGTTACATTTTCATCAGAAAAGTTACATTACCTTATTTTATGTGGAAAACGACACTAAAATAATAAAATACTACTATTTGTATTTTTTCTATTATTTAGGTAGCGGAACGCGCCCACAATTCGAATTTTCGCGCGGAGGGGCCCTATCCCGCGACTACCACGGGTAAATCCGTGGCGTTTAGTTTAGAACATTCAAATTACAACAAGAAACAACTATGTAGCTAGGTACCTATTTGGTCACATTAGTGAAAAGATCGATAAATAAAATCAAATCTAGGTTATACCGACCGGTAGATATTCATCCCACTCTAGTTCTAGTAAACGAAACAAAAGATACTTAAAAAATTGTAATAAATATCCAAATGAACTTCTTGAAGCTATGTGCAGTAAATGGCACACATATATCATGCTACTTGATAATCTTGATATTTAGTTGACGATTGATACAAAAATAAACTTATTACAGTTGCAAGACGACTTTGTTGTTGATTTACTGACAACACGACGAACAAAAGCTTAGATGCGTTCCGTTTCACGATTATTTTTAGTTTGCGGGCAAATATTTTAATATTTTTAGTAAGTTCTAAAAGTTACGTAAATGTTACATTTTGAGTCGTGTTACATGGAAGTTACATGAGACAGCCAAAAGTTACGTAAAATGTAACAAAAGTTACGTTCTGGCAACGCTGGATGCACGGCCGCCCGTCGCCCGGTAGAGCCCCCGCTTCAATGCGCACCAAGTTTAGTCGGCAAAACGAATAACCTAAATTTCCTAATCACAATTTAAAAAAAAGCTCTAGATTAAAATTTTGGTAATTAAATTGCCTTTTAGATGGTGAAAGTTTCATAAAAATACGCCCAATGGTTTTTGCGTGATTGTCGTTTTTTTGTCCGCGTTAGACATTACTTTGCAAATTAATTAAGCTATGTTATACTAATATATTTAAAAATGTACTTAGATGAAATTATTAAGTAAATGCTCTAGTCTAACATATATTTTTTTCAAAAAATTACATCTAGCCGTTTAGACGTGATTCTCATTTTAAAATCATCTACTCAAGGGTATCTGCGCCTTAATACTGATAAGTAAAAGGAAAACCACGTTGAAGTGTCAATATAAATTATTAGAATATCAGCGCTGCTTTATTTCCTTTTTGGGTAATGCTGCACATGCTGTGATATTTTTGGGTCTCGCTTGGGGTTGTATTTTTATTATTGTTTAATTTTTTGCTTATTTCTCGTGTCTCCTGTGCGGGTCACAAAAAAATATTTTTTGTTTTCTTTCAACATTTTGGCGATTTTCGTACTCAAAGTAAGGTAGTCACATACCCTTAAAGGTTGTTTTCCTATCAACACTTAATTTCGGTAAATAATCAGGTGTGTAAACTACCAAATTCAAAACTACCTAATTTACGAAATGAAACCTATTTTTTGCCTCTTGTAGTTGTTTTTTTTATTTATGTATTGTTTATATATAGGTTTTTGTATAGTATTTATTATAGTAATATAATCTTGTATATATATATGTTTTAATCGAATAGCAGTACACCGCAGACTTGGGTAGTCTTTTTAATTCTAAGTTTTTTCAGTCCATCCAAAGGTTGTCTAGTAGATATCTGTCAGCGATAAGACCGCCTTTGTACCCGTTTAAATAAGTTTTCTTGTAAATGTGTATAATTTTATGGTGTACTATAAAGTATATTCTATTTTTGTAGTTTTAGTTATTGTATAAGTCATAGTGTGTTGTTAATTGTTAAATTTATTCAGATTTGAATGGTGAAAAATAAAAAAAAATCCTTTCATTGTGAAAAGTCAATAATACATACATAAACTCACGCCTTTTTCCCATGGGGGTAGGCAGAAACGACAGAATGCCACCTGCTATGATCCTTACATACTGCTTTTGTTTCACTATTTTTTTTTTTTTATATAATACATTGCCCCACTCACATTCATACATCTAGTCATACACATACCAATGCATTTATATTGGCTTTATTAGTAAAGTTTTCTTGTGAGACCGCATAAGTATCTATTTCTGTCCAGCATATGCACTAATCTGTCTCTCGCTCTTTGCCCTTGCTGAAGAGCTTGATGGGCAGATATTATATTTGTAGACACTTCTCCCTGTCTACTGCGCTCAATTTGAAGATCTTCTCGGTGAGGGCAGGTGCTTTTAAGTCCGCCTCATTAAACATATTGTGTAAAACACAGCAGGCAATGACAATTGTACCTGAAAAATTATTAAAATATGCTCATAGATAGATGGAAAAAATACTGTTCACCTGTTCAATGTGTTATTAGAAAAACATAGCTATACCTAGTATAAATTGCGACAAATACCAACTGACTGGTGCATAATGCAGCTCTATTGCTGCTATGAGGCATTATCTTAATCGCTTTTTTTAATGCTAATCATACGCTGTTTATTGGACCGAGATTGTTATTGTCTATTGGGGTCTTCTACAGCATTGTCTACTGGGGTCATCATAAATCCCCGAAATGAGTACCCAAAATCCCCTGTAACACTACGCTTGGCAGGCCATATTTTTCATAAAATCTACAAAATTTTAAATAATACAATTTATTTAAGTGTACTCTGTAAGTAGGTATAGGTATAAATACTCTTCAAAGCAGTCATTGTTCAAATGGCAGGCTAGGTATATTTTGTTAAATACCTATACCTAGATATTTGTTTTAGAAAAATGGTACAAGCTTTTAAACTTAGGTAGGTACTGTCTATTTATAAGGTTCCTCGCTGCCAAATTATGTGGAAACCTTAGGTATGTACTTTTTTATTAATGAGGGTCTGTTCAGTGCATTTGTGACATGGCGCAGACAGC
The DNA here is from genome assembly GCA_964057195.1 of Orthosia cruda. Classification (NCBI taxonomy): domain Eukaryota; kingdom Metazoa; phylum Arthropoda; class Insecta; order Lepidoptera; family Noctuidae; genus Orthosia; species Orthosia cruda. The sequence goes on from OZ059838.1 coordinate 35,657,937, forward strand.
ATGACATTGTCTCTTGCGCCATTGGAACATCACTGCTAAGGTCCACTGCACCTTGGTGACTCCCCCGGGCATAAAAATTAAGAGCAGCTAGGATCTGAAATTAAAAAAAACAACAAATGTAAATGGGTGGGATTGGTAATACAGCTCAATAAGTTACCAGTATATTTAATATATCCTTACCTTCACTCTCGGATCAACACCACTTTGTCGTAAGTGTTGAGGCAAAAGAGGTATTAGCTCCTCACACAAGTCCTCAAATAATGCCAGAGTGAGCTTATAGTTCCCTATGAACTCAACGTCGGGAATACTTGCCAACTGGAAGTTTTGGCGCAAATGTCATCGACGTTGCCTCCGCTCTTCTGCGAGCATTAAAAAAGCAGCCATCGTTGGGAATTATAAGTTTCGTCGACCGCACGATAACTATTTTGATGTCGTCATATCTTGACGGACGATCCGTTATAACAAGTGTCAAATTCAATTTTTCGAACGGATAAAAACGCATCGGGAGTAGGTAAAACTGTCAAATTGTGTTGTCATTCATTCTTCGTTCGGGCCCCGAACGAATCATCCGTCCGTAGGTGTTAGGGAGTAGGAAACGCCCGTAACTAAGGTCGAAACTACGGACTTCGAGCTTCGGGAGTAGGCCCCCAGACCCGGACCGCGATCCGCCATTTGGTGACCCCTGATCTAAGGCCTCGTTCACGGAGAGCGGAACGTCGCGTGCAGGCAGCGTGGCGTCTCGCTTCTTCGAAAACGCCAAGTTTCTCCGCTAACGCTCTCATGCAATGCCATAATAGGGACGATAATTCTATTTAGTCTGTCAGAAAGATTATCAAATAATATTGGCCACGTATTTCTTGCTTTACCAAACCAATAATAATTTACAAAGCTAAATCAAATTTCTGGAGTGGGGGCTTGTGACGTCACTATGCCAGTATAAAGTGTACTAACGGCGTGACACGATCATGTCATACGATATTACAACACATTCGAAATCGTCACTTTATGTTTACGTGTCAAAAGAAAAATACGTGTCCAATGTTTTGTATTATTCTACCTCAGATTAGTTTACCTCATCGGTCCGCGCCACCCATCGCGGCGCACTTTACCCTGGGTCTCCAGAAACGAGGTCTAATCGAAAATACGACGAAATATTTCGAGTAAAGTGTATTGACTTGTCTTGGCGGGAACACTAATGTGTTCCCAGATTAACCATAGCCTGCACAGCTTAAATAAACTATGATATCTTTAGAACATTATTTATCTCCTTTTGCACATTTACCCGCTTAGTTCCATTGGAATATCTCATAAAAACAGTAAAAAAAATAGAATCAAAAGTAAGCACAGCGGTACTGTAGCTTTCTATAAGCTAAGAACTTTCGTGATCATATCCTTCAAGAGATTGTATGCTACAACCAAACAAACAATTAAAATCTGTTAGCATTCTCCAAACAGTGATTTTAAAGGCGAACGGTATGCCATGTCAGCACCTTTATTGATCAAGTTCGTTTAGTGGCAAATATTTTAGTTAGTCAACAAGGTTACTTGCTTACCTTGCTGACTGCGCATGGTTTCAGTTCTAGTTCTTATTAAAACGAGGTTATACAATAATATGTTTTTATTGCTAACAATATAAAATACAAAACTTCTTTGACAACAACGTAGTGTGCAATTGTGCATTAATTTTAGGCCTTATTTTAGATACTTTTCATCAATATGATTTAGTTGAGTTTAGAACTGATTAATAGATTTTTAATGCAGATTTTCTATGGAGAATTTGAATTTAGAATCTGCTAATCAAAAAATTAAATCATATGATTCGATTTTTTTATTAATAAGGCTGCATAACAATACTGGCCAAAATCCTGCTATTCATTTATTAATTAAACATTAGGAATGCATAAAGCCACATGCACCTGACTACCTTGAAAAAAAGAGATCGTTTACAATATTAACCCCGCTCAATACAGCAACTTATAATCACATTTCTGGACTTCAGCGAGGCGAACGACAGAGCTGTCCAGGTAATTACAAACTAGCCTCGCAAAACTTTAGTAATTAATCAACACGATGATGAAGAAGCAGCTACTTATAACAAAGATTTCGAAGCGCTCCTATCCCTAGTACTCAAACGTTTGGTGCCCAGTGCTTCGGCTTGCTGCACTGTATCAGGCAGTACATCTTCTGCTGTGTCTGGCATCATCATCACAATCAGTGCTGTGGTCAGGGATAAGCCTCCAATGATCAGCGATGGGAATCCTGGCCAGTAACGTATCTGGAAACAGACAAAAAGGTTAGTCACGATATATCTTCTCGTCTTATATGTTAATTCTCTATCTACTTCAGATGCTTTGCAGATGTTGAATCAAAAATATTTGTAAAGGACTTGAGCTGTTGATACACCTGCGATAGTTCTTCTTCTTTCGTGTCGATAAACTCAAACCATATTCTCAACCATTCAGATTTTCTCCGATCAGTATGTAGCTACTCGGACAGCCCTGTCATTTGCTACGTTCAAATCCCGTAAGGTGCAGGTGGTCGAGCATGAAAGCAAACAAGGAGGTGGGCCATATCTTGTGAAGGGGCCCCACACTGGCACTGTGTTTTGGATGTGTCTATGATACTCCATTTAGCCAGCTTGTTTCTACTGCGGCTTGGGTCTGCAATCGGGTTAGGGGTTTCCAGATTGGCCACTGCAGTTCGTTTCCGGGGGGCAGATGCTCTGCCGGAGTGATGAGGTGTGGAGGAGTAGGGTGTCATTAATTACATCTCTCGTCAGTTGCGCGATAATCATTACAGGCATTACGAATTGACCAAGTGCAAAGATACTGGAAGGTGCTTATAATTATGAGCACAAAGGCAGTCCAGTCACTCAATAAAAATCACTGGAAGCTGATTCCAACTTATTTGGGAAAATACTTAGCAGATAATGATGATGGTAGGTGTCTTAACCTCTTTGTACTTGGTTTAGTGATATCAACGCCTTTAAAAGTCCTGAGTACTATATTCAGAGGCGGAGAGGGGTTATTTTGATTTTGCGTAAGGGGCAGAGACTTGTATACATCTGTCCTTTTATGCACAATGGAAATAACCTTGCTCTAAGAGCTCATAGTAGAGCCTTTGGTGAGGCGATATCATTGTTCTTTAAGAAACTGCTATACAAATTATAATTTTTCTACTCACCAATAAGGTAGTCTGTGGTGCAAGTATAGATCCAATCCTTCCAATAGAAGAGCATAATGCATGCATGGTGTTCCTGGTGTAAGTGGGGAACAGTTCTGTGGTATACAGGTATACTGTGCCCGATGCTAAGGCCGAAGTGAACTTGCCCGCGAAAAATAGTGATGTTGATAAAACAGGGTAGCCTGGAAGAAAAAGAGTTTGGGTCTAAAATCTAGATCTAGATATATTTAAATCCTCACAATCTCGCTTTTGATCTCGATCACGCATGCCAGGCAAGCCGAGCAGATGTCTGTTCTCTCATACAATCTAACGTGCCTTCTCAAGAATTAAAGACGTTGGTGAAACTACACATACATGATTCTTCTCCTTTCGTGTCGATTAACTTAAACTATAGTCTGAACCATTCAGATTTTGGTTAACCAGTATGTAGCTACTCGGAGAGCTCTTTCATTCGCTACGATCAAATCCAGAGTGGTGCAGGTGACCCGGCTTGAAGGGCAGACAAAGAGGTGGGCCACGATGACTCAAACATACGTGATAGGACCCTTTTTCAAACGTTTATCGGTGTTGGTTACCACTGACCGTCAGCAGCCGTATTGCGTAAGTGCGCAAAAGTTTGACCGCTATCCAATCGACCAAATCGAACAATTACATGCGAGATGAATGAGGCGATGTGGATTTCCGTCTTGTGTGATTGGCCGATTTGGTCGATTGGATACCGGTCAAACTTTTGCGCACTCACGCAATACGGCTGCTGATATTTGGCAAATATTTACCGTGGCTACTTTAGCGATTTAAAATATCACCGTATTAATTAGGTAAAGTTAAATAAGATGCAACAACTCACCTTTCGGCACAAAAGACTGCACCACACAAAACGCGCCAGTCATCAAAAAAGAAAATATCAACGGTTTTTTCCTCTTAAACTTAATCAAGATGAACATCAACAGTAAACTGGCGGGTAGATCAGCGAACGACGTCAACGCATAATTCACGTACTTATTCCCTTCTAAAGACACTGAGTTTATTAACAAACCATATTTGTTAAATGTTGCCGTAATCCAAGCACAAGCACAAGCTAAAAATCTTAGCAGTATAGTTTTTGAAGTGATAGTCATTTTCAGAAGAGAGATCAAGTTTACACTGGCATCAGTCTTTTCGCATTCAATTTTGTCTAGGGTCGATTCTTCTACGTAAACATTGCTGATTTTCGCAGCTCTTCGTAAGATAGTTTTGGCTTCTTTCTTCCTTCCCTTTATGAGAAGCCATCGGACACTTTCGTCTAAAAAGAACGCGTAGAAGATGAAGATCAAGGCTGGGGCGTAGATGGCTATTAAGAAGTGTCTCCAGTAGGGGATCAGCCAGGCGATTAGAGCCATGATCATGCCTCCGATTGACATGGAACCAATCATTAGGGGCGCGAAGATAGCGCGGTTTTCTTTGGCCACCATTTCCACACCTAAAAAAATATCAAGTTTTTTTACATGCTCTTCGGATTACGTCAGATTAGAAACAGACAGCTGAAGTGTCCCAAATAGATCCAGAAAACATCAGTCAAGTTATCTAAAGAAATCGCCATATTATAGTAATAATTCTACTCTGGCAGAAAGATTATAATCACACTTAATGCTTTTAAACAGCAAGCATGGCGCTGCTGCTGCTATTTCTAGGAGTATTATTATATTTTCGAATTTCGAAATTCGAATGAATATAGGTTGTTATATTCTGAGTGCATTATACTGAATTTACCATTATGCCAGCGACCCGAACTTATTTTATTTTCTTGCGTGAGCTCTCTGATGACCAGTAAATCATAATCAATAAACAATTTCGTCTCGAAAATCCGTTCACATCGAGCTAGTTGTTATCTATACTTCTATACTAATATTATAAAGATGAAAGATTTGTATTTTTGTATGTAATGAATAAACTAAAAAACTACTGGACCGGTTTCAAAAATTCTTCCACCGTTGGGAAGCTACACTATCCCCGGGTGACATAGGCTACTTTGTATCCCTGTTCCTGTTCCCACGGGAATGAGAACTACGCGGGTGAAACCACGAGGTGTCCGCTAGTCGTATATATAATGAAGTACTTGCCTAACATGTAATTGGGAGAATAAACATCTCCCAGCAAAGCCTCCACCAGTTCAAACGCCACGTAGGTCCAGTAAGACACGGCCACACTTCTGGCAAGCCCCATGATGGCACCCATCACTCCAGTGAAGACTATCAGCTTCTTTCGACCTATCCTGGAATTAAATTAATTAATTTCAGTTAATCAAAATTAATTAATTTTCATGGTCGAACTCTTTATAAAGATATGTAGCATTGGAAAGCAAAGGATTTTAGCCCACTTGTTTTTTTTATATATTTAATAAAACATCCTCCTAGAGGATCTAGAGGAGCTCGTGACTAAATAATAACAGCCGCACGGGTCGATCTTCAAGGTTAAGCAACGCTTGACGAGGTTGGGCCGTGGATGGGTGACCATTTCAACATAACGAGTTTCCTCCGTGTCTCGGAAAGCATGTTAAGCCGTTGGTCCCGGCTGTCATTTGAAGATCTTTGACAGTCCTTACGAGTGATCAGAATCTTGAGATCTGACACCAGTCTAGCCAAGGGGTACCGTGTTACCCAGTTATTGGGTTGTGGAGATCAGATAGGCAGTCGCTCCATGTAAAACACTGGCACTCAGCTGAATCCGCTTAGACTGGAAGCCGACCCCAACATAGTTGGGAAAAAGCTAGGCAGATGATGATCCTCCAAGAGGATCCAATCCCAGAGCCACTCTTTGCTTTGAATCAGTAGTTCCAAAGATTCTTCCTTAAACAAACATACAATTTTACCTCTTTCTAAAGTGTAAATAACTGTTAAGACAGCTAAGAAAACTCTCACATAACTTTACATAGTAATACGTGACTGTGTTGACTGGCACTCTAAAAAATGCTTTGCTACTGGTTTCATTAATTGGGTCACATAATACTTGACGTCGATGCTTTAATTTAATCAATTGAATTATTGAATTAACGGTCTCTAATTGGATAAGTACAATCAGAGATTAATGTACTTACTTATCAGAAATTGGTCCTAATAGCAGCAGCCCAAGCATATATCCGAAACTGTGGACTGTCCCGACCAACGCTCGCTTCCAGTCTTGACAGCCCAGCTGGAACTAAAATAATTCTTATTGAAACCATAAGCTTGTTCTGAGATCTTATTTAGAGATTTAATGGGGTCGGTTATTACCCGACTGCCGAAGGAGGGTAATGTGTTTATCAGTCTATGTACGTATAATAATAATTTACTATATTTTGTATTTAATTTATTTATACCCTTTATGGGGGTCCATGAATTGAGTGTGCAAGTCACCCCCTGCCATTTTATAGCCGTTTAGTTCAACAGTGGTCGGGCAGGGGCCGGTAGTCCTGCTATAGTTTTGAGCAATCGATCCACTAAACCTACAAAATCTATAGCCCAATACATTTTTTCTTCGTAATTTGCAATAGTCCTGCACCAAGCGGGGATTGTCCTTGGGTGCAGTTTGCGTAGTGCATACAGGGATAATCGTCGGTTGGTGTCACATTTCCTGATACATGCCTAAAGGGGTCACTACGAGTTGACTTCGGCTCCTCGCATGCCTTTCAAAGGACCGGGTCCCTAAGGTGCCGAGATAAACAGAAAAAAAAAAAACATTCAAAGCCTAATACACAATGAACGATTTGAAAAGAATAAATACAATGATTAGGCTACATTTGTACATGCAAAAAGCTAAAAACTTATGACACCCAATAAACTAGCACACGTCCTGTATCTCAGGTGTCAGGATGTATGTATGTATGTTTGTTCCTATGTGGCGTTCTAGAGAACAAACGCATTGACCGATTTTGATGATTCTTACGTTAATCGTGTCACTGGGGACATTCAAATTAGAAAATATATTATAGATTTTGGGTGCCAGATTGTAGGGGGCCCAATTATTATTTTTTTTCGATGCCATCTTGTGGGGTATCAAAATAAAGGAATTTAAGAGGTGATTTAAAAAAGTATATAACACTTATATTTTTAAATGTAATTCGAAAAATAATGTTAACCTAAAAGTAATAAATAAAAAAGGTGATAAAAAAAATCTAAATACCGCTCTTAAGCAGTCGGATTTTTTGGTTTTTAGAATTATTGACATATTGATTAGATATTGACAATTTGGGAATTCACTTTCTGGATTCAACCAAAAGGCAACGCTGTTATTTAGGCAGGACGCTATTATTCAAAGTACAGAAGATTCAAGATGTATACTTACATCAGCCACAAAGCTTAGCGGCTCTTCATAGACCCACTGGCTACAAGTCTCCACATTCGACACATTGTAGCTATCCAAAGAACACGTGCCATTCTGATCGATGAACTGGTACTTATGGCACGTGTCATGAGTCAGGTTTACCGCTGATTGTGACCACGATGTGCTGTTGCCACATTCTGGGTATTTGCATCTGGAAATGAGAATACACATAAATCATCATCATTATGGAGATCAGTAATGGCCCAGTTTTATCGGCCGCGACCTACAAGTTGTAGGTCGTGGATTCGAACCCAGACAGGCGCTTTACTTTGTGTAAAATATTTTATCAACACTGCTCTCAAAACGGTGAAGGAAACCGGCATGTCTTAGACCCAAAAACATTTTAAGACATGTGACATCCACCGACCCGCACTGGATCCGCGTGGTGGATAAGGGCCATCCCCTCTCACAGAGAGAAGGCCTGCACGCACAACGGACCAAATATAAGGCTAAGTGCGAAAAAAGGGTTCCATCTATCCTATCCTATCCTATCATCATCATTATCTTGTCCTTATCTCAATTTGTCTTATTCCCCCATTCTTCTTTAATAGTTATTATCTCTCTAGTCATATATACATTTCTAATAAATAAGGTATGATATTAGGAAGTATTATGTTGATATTATTTTTATTAGGTTAGGAAACAAAAGGCTTTTTGTTTTTTTTATCACACTAGTCATCCCCTTTATTCTAGCAACGGTATTGCTAATATAAAATAAATATATCTTGCACACAGTCCATCCATTGCATTTCTCTACTCTTTTAGTCATCCAAATTCATATTCACCGGATTCCTCATTCCTCCGTATCACACCCATACAACTTTTCCGATGCCAGTACCACTTTCCGAATTCTATACTTTTCTTTTTAAAAAAGAAATCGTTGCGCCACATACATTCTTCTTCTGAATCGTTGGTGCGTTTGAAAACATTTAAACTCACAGCATACGAGCAGCCAGACCCGGAACAACTATCTCTATGCCGCACAAATATTTGTTACCCGAAATGAACTCGCGAACGCTCAACCACTGCGCCAACCGTATTTTTTTTTTAAGTTTCCTCTGGCAGGTCAATCCAAGTGATTGACTACTGCTTAACCGGGCGATCCTGTGGAGACTAAACTATAGCTTCCAGCCAGGCACAAAAAGCTAAACCTAAGCGACTACGCTGAGGGCTACACCCAGAAGGGTCGAACCTCGGCTCAGGGCGTCGCTGGGCAGACAGCTAGGGCTGGATCTTTATAAAGTGATTCTACCATGCGTTCAGAAAAAAACTACGTGGAGAAGATCGGACAAGAAACTCCAATTTATTAACTAACTAGAATTTAACTACGGCACAGCATTGCGCGGGCTGGCTTGCATATCTTGACGGGGGCGTCGCGGTAGGCCTCGGCGAGGAGGACGGAACGAAAGCGGTTTTACGCCAACCGTGCCATCGTCCTCCTAATATACTCATTTCTTATTTCTATCCATTCGCATCAAACCACACATACCTCTTAGCATTATAATCTCAGCTACATGCAATTGCCATTCATAACTTTTGTGGTGTACGAGTAACATTCTCAGCAACCTCTAATTACACATGCTGCAAAAAGGACATTATGTTTTTTTTTCTCAGGTAGCCGAATGTAAACACTTTTTAACCGACTTATCTTTTGTTTAAACGTATGAGTTTCATTGGCAGTTCGATTCAATAACTCATTGATAACCATGGCAATACACTGCTAACAAATTAAAGAACTTGTGCAATAAATAGTTGCTTTTTGATGTCAACTGTAAATGGAGCGAATAGAAAGAAAAAAGAAATAGAATAGAATGCATAACAATAGAATAGATAACATACGGCAAACTGCAAATGTAGCATGTTGAAATATACATCATCTGTATGGTTGTGATGACAACTTGTCACATTAGCTATCTCGTCGCTATCGACGAGTTGGGTAAGAGACGAAATAAGGTTTGAGACGAGTTGGGAAACTGACTACGTGTACAAAGTGACATATTAGTGAAAGTGACCTAGTTTAGTTAGTTTAGTTTCGACGGGCTGTTTCCGCAACTCCACGACCAAGCGCGTATTTTGCGTACGGGTGGGATTCAGTCACATCATTCATCATCCACCCCAGCTATTGAAGTGACCTATTAGAGATAGCGACGAGATAGCTTGTGTGACGAGTTGTCATCACAACCAGTAATATTAGTATTGTTAGAAAGTTTTTATAATTAAGGCCCAAAAAGGCGGACCTAAATATCGCATCATGGTATGTCATAAAGATATGCATTACAAAGAGGCGGACCTAAATATCGCATCATGGTATGTCATAAAGACATGCATTACAAAGAGGCGGACCTAAATGTCGCATCATGGTATGTCATAAAGACATGCATTACAAAGAGGCGGACCTAAATATCGCATCATGGTATGTCATAAAGACATGCATTACAAAGAGGCGGACCTAAATATCGCATCATGGTATGTCATAAAGACATGCATTACAAAGAGGCGGACCTAAATGTCGCATCATGGTATGTCATAAAGACATGCATTACAAAGAGGCGGACCTAAATATCGCATCATGGTATGTCATAAAGACATGCATTACAAAGAGGCGGACCTAAATATCGCATCATGGTATGTCATAAAGACATGCATTACAAAGAGGCGGACCTAAATATCGCATCATGGTATGTCATAAAGACATGCATTACAAAGAGGCGGACCTAAATATCGCATCATGGTATGTCATAAAGACATGCATTACAAAGAGGCGGACCTAAATATCGCATCATGGTATGTCATAAAGACATGCATTACAAAGAGGCGGACCTAAATATCGCATCATGGTATGTCATAAAGACATGCATTACAAAGAGGCGGACCTAAATGTCGCATCATGGTATGTCATAAAGACATGCATTACAAAGAGGCGGACCTAAATATCGCATCATGGTATGTCATAAAGACATGCATTACAAAGAGGCGGACCTAAATATCGCATCATGGTATGTCATAAAGACATGTATTACAAAGAGGCGGACCTAAATATCGCATCATGGTATGTCATAAAGACATGCATTACAAAGAGGCGGACCTAAATATCGCATCATGGTATGTCATAAAGACATGCATTACAAAGAGGCGGACCTAAATATCGCATCATGGTATGTCATAAAGACATGCATTACAAAGAGGCGGACCTAAATATCGCATCATGGTTTGTCATAAAGACATGTGTTATAAAGAGGCGGACCTAAATATCGCATCATGGTATGTCATAAAGACATGCATTACAAAGAGGCGGACCTAAATATCGCATCATGGTATGTCATAAAGACATGCATTACAGGAATGCGTAAAAACTGCATGTTTTTTTTTAGATTGTTTCGCGCTTGTCCATTATCCCACTTGGTAGTATGCTATGATGTGGTCTACGATGTAGCACGCTTGCCTAGAAGAAACCTATTCACAGGCTCCCAGGTTGTAGCTATCAGGCAATACAGATTCCGGCAGAGAATGCCACTCCTTAGCTGTACGCATAATAAATGTATTCCCAAAACTTTTGGTGCGTATGGGTGGGATGTCTACCATGTACCGATGGCGCATCGCCGTTAGTCTTGTAGTCCGATGATGGAAAGGGCTAGGAGGAATTAGTTCATGCAATTCCATCGCACATTCCCCGAAATGTAATTGATAAAAACCGACAAGCTGGCAACTCGGCGCCGGTGTTCAAGGCTCTGGAGCCTAGACTCGACCAGTATCTCATTGCCGATGAGCCTGGTATGAAGAAAAAACGAGCATCGTGTCTTCAATTCTACCATTTTGATTTTGTAGTATCTCGATATTAATAGATTACCTTAAATTAATATAAAATTATCAAATAATCGCAAATAGTATATGGCTGTAGTATTAAAAGAAATACTTCTACTTCTTATGAGGAAGTCCATATGTGGTGTCAGGGTTAAGCCGCCTCTGAGAATGCCACAGACCTCTGACTTGGCTATTTCAGACTTACATTGACTATATAAGTCCAGGTTTCCTCACGATGTTTTCCTTCACCGTTGCCTGTGATGTCCAAGATAAACTAAGAAAGTACAAATTTTTTTTAATCTCATTGGGCTCTTGCCCGGATTTGAACCCACGACCTCAAGCACGAGAGATGAGATCTTAGCCACAGGGCCACCACGACACGAAAGAAATACTTATTTTACTGTACTAAGTAGCTTACCTGTAATCCACAATCATAACAGCAAAAACATAGTTCATGCAATATAAGGCGTTGCTCATACAAGCGAATATCAGGAAGGGCATAAACCGCAAATAATATGGTCCTAAGGGGCGAAATTTTGACAATATCTTCTCTAAAACTACATCTTCTTTATCTTCCTCGTTTGCTGGGGCTACCGTCTCTAAGAATATTTCTTTGCCTTCGATCATTTCTGTAAAAATATTGAGATAGATATTTAAATTAAAATTTATTTAACAGTAGCTTCTGCTAGCGGCTTCGCCTGCGTGAATGTCGAAAATTAGCCTATGTATCTGTATCTGTGCCAAATTCCATCCAGATCCGTTCAGCCGTTTGAACGTCAAACGTAACGTAACGTCAAGAAGTAACAAACACACTCACAAACTTTCGCTTTTATATATTAGTGTGATAATATAATATAATATTAGTAAGATCACATCATATCATGCAAAATTGTTCTTACGGAACACTCACTTATTGCACGTTAGTTATGATAAAGTCATACTATCCCAAGTTCTTTTTTATGTATAACTAATAGGACTATGGGCCGCTTCTAGGAAATACGCAGGATCGCCAAGATCCTAGGAAAATTAAAACTATTACATAGTAAAATGTTATAAGAAAAAAACGTTTTAACAAAAAATCAAACCGACTTCCAAATCAAACCACGACAAAGCGAAAAATAACTTTCTTTTCCGAAGTCGGTGTCTTTTGTACCCATTTTTTTCCGTTATTCGACACCGACTTCGGAAAAGAAAGTAATTTTTCGCTTTGTCGTGGTTTGTTTTGGAAGTCGGTTTGATTTTTTGTTAAAAAAGTTTTTATTTTCATCTTATCATGAAAATCATTTATAGCCAAAGTTACGAGTAATTTCATGACAATGCCAATAAGCCCAAACACGACTAGGATCCATTGTTTTATTTCGGCGTTCCAGAGGCCATTGTGGCCTTCTTCATCAGTTCTACTTTACCAAATGATACTTTCTGAGTGCAAATGATTGATGAGAATACCGTATATGTATGCCTATAATATTTGAGAGGTTTACTCAATTTCTCTAAGATCCCATCATCAGAACCTGGTTTCCTTATCATGGTACCACCCTTGGCATATCTTCATTCCAACAAAAAAAGAATCATCAAAATCGGTTTATAAACGACGAAGTTATCAGCGAACACACATAAAAAAAATGTAGATACGGTCGAATTGAGAAACCACCTCCTTTTTGGGAAGTCGGTTAAAAATCAGAATTTTTAGGCTTCATTTTAACACTTTCTTACATTTAAAAGTAAGTATATTAACTATCCTGATAGTGTTCATTTGCTTTTTTTTTCAATAAACAGCTTTCTATTTGCAAGCCATTTCGAAATTTAAATAAAACCTTTGATAAGTTACCTCCTTGGTTGCCATGATTCGGAGTAAAAGGTCGTTCCATTTTTAAATTACACGACAGATATGAGTTTACTATGTAATTTATTTGGCCGCTGCAAACGACAGATATGGATTTTCATACAACTTTTGCCGGCCGCTGCTCACATTTATTCGGCCTGTACTGCAATTTCGATTTATCTCGAAGAAGGTTGTCAAAATAATGCTCAAATTTCCAAGCATGTTTAAGAAATAGTACATTACTGCTGCGGCCAGTAAAAGAGGCATCGATGGACGAACGTGTAAATGTGGGCCGAGGCGAAGCCGAGGCACACATACGTATGTCCATCAATGCCTAGTTGTGGCCAAGGCTTGTATAGTGCTTTTCTCAAATAATGCGCGGAAATCAAAACTGAGTAGTACCTAGAACTCATTTTTTCAAAAACATTTACTGTTGTAAATCAATCACGAACAACAATATTTTTTTCCGCCTTAGGCACTATTCGCACTGCGATTTTTATTCGCGTGATATTGTTTCCGCCCATCCTGCGGCCTATAGAATTGTATGAAGCAGCACGCATTGCGGTAAAAAAATACCGAGGGAATAATACTACAAAAAGCCGCGCGAATAAAAATCGCAATGCGTGTTAAGCCTTAAAGTTTTCACTTGTTTTGTTTTGTCAATAAACATCGTTCTATTTGCAAGCCAATTCGAAATTTAAATAAAACCTTTGATAAGTTACCTCCTTGGTTGTAATTTTTCGGAGTAAAAGAACGTTCCATTTTTAAATTACACGACAGATATGAATTTACTATGTAATTTATTTGGCCGCCACAAACGACAGATATGGATTTTCATACAACTTTTGCCGGCCGCTGCTCGCATGTATTTGGCCTGTACTGCAATTTCGATTTATCTCGAAGAAGGTTGTCAAAATAATGCTCAAATTTCCAAGCATGTTTGAGAAAAGAATATAATTGTTATCTTGGGTACTTACCAATATTTTTTTCCAGCACTTTAGAAATTAAACCATCACAGTTACTATAATGTTTCAGTCAAACGGTCCACAATACAATGATGACAGTTTCATTGCAATACGAAATAAGAGCACGATTACAAACTTTAATTTTCATGCAAAATGCCCTTATCAGATTAATCACGACCTTAATTCAACTACACAGAGTTTAATCTAAAATAAATGTACTTCGCATCGGTAAATACAAGTTTGTGATTTAGATTATTTGCTGTGAAAGCATGGTTTAAATAGAACGTCTATAAACATAAGAGCTACATTGCATATAATTATGTATTACGGATTGGCAGTGTCTATGAGATATATCTACTTTAATAATATATGTTGACTAGGTCGTTATGTTTATGACGTAGCTAGACTTATAATAGGTACAGACAGAAGATTAAATACCTATGGTGTGACTGCACATTTGACCGCTGACTGTATTTGCTTAAAAACTGCAATATTTTTCGTAATATGCCAACATTTTTTTTAAAGTTAAGAAAAATTCCTTTTTGAATTTTGCGTAAATATCACATACTAGCTGACCCCCGCGGCTTCACTCCCGTCAACTGACTATCTAATCTACCCTACCTACCTACCCACCTACCTCACCTAACTACCAACCTACATACCTACCTACCCTACCCTATCCTACATACCCTACTTACCCTGCCCTACCTAACTACCAATTTGTTAAACTATTTATTTGAATAAGAATTAATACTACAATACGAATGTAAAACCAACTTTTGTTTCTACCGGCGCGCGGCGATCTAATTAAATTTTAGAACACAAAAGCTGCTATTGGGACTTAACTATGATAGTGAGATATATTCTCTCGCAGAATGTTATGTAGGTAATAAAGAATACTTTAATCATGTAGTACATAATTTTTATGTATCATCAATAGTTTTCTCACTGCACGCCAAATTATGAATTTTATATTTCGCCGCCTATACGGTATAAACAAACAAAAAAATCTTTCCACTTTATAATATTGGTATAGATTTATGCATGTGACTGTACCTAATGAGAACGTGCCTGTTTATGCTTCAAAGACATAAATGTTGATTGTTTATGAAAATAAGAACTTCCTGATTATTACGTCGAAGTCCAAGTAAACTGAAGTAATTTTAATTGGACAAGAAGAAATGGGACCCGAGACCATTAATAGACTCTTGCTTTCATTCATAAACGACGTCAGAAAAGGTTGATTTCTCAATCAGTATATCATGATCATCATTTCAGCCGAAACACGTCCACAGCTGGATATAGGCCTCTCTCAAGTGTCGCAACATTGATCGGTCCCGTGCGTCTCGCATCCAGCGGATCCTTGCAACCTTCACCAGGTCATCGGTCCACTTAGAGGGAGACCTTCCAACGCCTTCCAATCACTACATGATGTTATTTATTTATTTCACACCAATAAGTAATAAATAAATTTGTCCTAGTCCTTGGCACATCTAAAGAAGTGGGGCGGCGACGCACCCCCACATACCCGTCCGGGATACGCAGCCGAAGCATCACTTTTGTAAATAAATTAAATGCTGTTAAACAATATAAATCTTTATTAGCCTGTTGAAACAAGGAGACTTTCGTAACAATACATATTTCGACATCTTAAAATCTAGTGGTCGTGATATACTTATCATTTGCTTCTTTATCACCAACAGCCTCCGCCTTTCTAACTGTGTCAGGTAGGACTTCTTCCGCCGTATCAGGCATCGTTATCACAACCACTGCAGTTATCAATGATAACCCTCCAACTAGGATTGAAGGGAGACCGTAGATATATCCTTTGCTATATTTTTATGTATCTAATATGACTGTTACCGAAAAGCCAAACGGTAGATCTGTGTAAAAGTGGTTCTTTAAAATGCTGCCACAAACTGGCACAATGGGACAATGCGACAACTCTATTCAAAGACATCGATAGAAAATTTTAGATCTATTTGATTGAAAAAGTGTTTTCGCATTATTGAGTCACGCTTTTCTTCTGGAGCCTTAGGACTCAAAGCAATACCAATGCATTATCTCACACTTGTTTAAAAGACTTGCATGAAATTTTTGTCCGATTCAATTGTAAATTTCTCTACATACATACTCTCCTAAAAATGACAAACTGTAAAAGTATTTTGTTTTAAGCACAGTGCGTAGCACACTTTCTAACAGAATCCAAAGGATTTTATTTCATTGTTTGATATGTTTAAAATATTCGTCTGCTCGACAACGTAAATAACGTTTGTAATGAATTAAACGCTGACTCGCATTGGCAATGAAATTGCGTGTTATGCAACTACCCTGCTGTTTCCTGATTTTATTGCAAAAGTATATTTTTATGTGAATTAATTCTATGCCTGACGACGCAGCGTTGGAAGAGATCGCTCTAGGTGGACCGATAATCTGGTTAAGACTACGGGAATCCGATGGAAGCGCGACGCAAAGGACTGATCGATCTGGTGACACGTGGGGGAGACCTCAATTCAGCAGTGGACGTCTTTCGGCTGAAATTATGATGACGCTATTCAGGAATAGCAATACTTACCATTAAAGGGGTCTGCGGTGCCACCATATTGGCAGTTCGTCCTAACTATGAACAGAGTGCATGCATCGTGTTCCTTGTATAGGTAGGAAACAGTTCCGATGTGTACAAGTACACTATGACATATGATATGGTGGCCATGAACTTGGCAACCAAGAATTGAGATGTTGATAGTATTATGTGACCTTGAGAGAGACATTATATTCCACGGACGAATGTTATCGCATCATTGACATCTAACACTATGCTGAATAGATATATCGATAGTCTATACTTTATAGTACACCAAAATAGTTACACAACTCTTTTACCAGTTCTAAGGCTTTTTCATTTTAAATTCCTTTTATGGAGAACACTACTATTACTATAAAAAAATTGGGATCAAACAAAGGTATTTGTAATTAAAAATGAATAATTATTACCTTTTGGCACAAACGGCTGCCCAATACAAAACACTCCAGTCAGCAGAAAAGAAAATATCAACGGAACGGACTTTTGAACCTCTTCAACAAGAATCCAATAGCGAAACTAGCCGGCAGTTCCGTGAATGTCGTCAAAGCAAAGTTAATATACTTATTTCCTTCCAGCTCCACTGAATTTATCAACAAAGTGTACTTGTTGAACAGTCCTGTGATCCACATACAGACGCACGCCGCGAATCGAAGGACCAACTTTCTTGAACCAACTGTCACTTTGAACAGGGCTATCCAATTCGATTCAGCACCTCCTTTCTCACATTCTATATCATATAAATCGATGTTATTTATATCCATGTTGTTTATTTTTGCTTCATTTTTCATGATGCCGTTAGCTTTTTTCGTTTGTCCTGTGATTAAAAGCCATCTGAGACTTTCGTCTAGCAGAAAGGCGAATAATAAAAATAGTATGAATGGTGCATAAATGGCTCTGAGGAAGTGCCTCCGGTATGGCAGTGCCCAGGCTATGAGAGCCATCAATATCCTTGCTATAGACGTGCTGGCTGTCATTAGCGTGATGAATGAGATGCGATTCTCCTTTATTACCATTTCAACACCTGAAAAGTTGTTTACTTCAGTAGTTTTAAGACATTGTCGTGCTTTGAAGAGAATACATTAATCTTAAGTGCGAGAGCTTTTGAAGTGCGTTTTAATATTTATGATGTATTCATATTAACTAAGTCTGAATTTTAAAGGATTGTGAAGATTTCTTATTTAAATAAAGGAGTAAGAAGTAAATTATTATTATAAGCTATATAAATATTTATTTTAAAGAATTACTTCTTAAAAAAGTTATTCAGCTTCTTTTGAATATTGTGTCTCTAGCTATTAACTCCCTGCCTGCAGACATATCAATTTGTTAGATACAATTGCTATGTATTTTTTGTACCTACTCTTTTCATTGCAAGGCAGCATCTTAATCTTTATAAATCCATCAGTCACTCATTTATTGTTGAAACTTACCTAACATGAATGCAGAAGAATAAGTATACCCAAAACATACTTCAATCAGCTCCAGAGCTACATACACCCAGTAAGACTGTACTATACTCCTGCCAAGATCCATCAGCGCCGAGGTTACACCTGTTATTATTATCAGTTTTTTCTACCGATTCTAGAAGAAAAAGTAGTAGTCCATTATAATCATAATGATTTCTAAGAAAGTATCATCATCATCATCATATCAGCTGAAAGACGTCCACAGCTGGACATAGGACATAGACATAGCCACACATCATCATACATACATAGACATACATATAACAAAAGTATATCTTATTTTTTTCTGCTTGTGTATGCGTTTGAATTGCACAATTTGATTCCGCCTAGACCGTTACAATATCGGATTATAAAACGTACCGCGACACGCCATCGGTACATGCCAGCCATCCAACCTATACGCACTACCTAAACAATTCGGGTTTACGTTAATTGTGAGTACAGCTAAAGAGTGAAATTCCCTGCCGGAGTTAGTATTTCTTGCTACAACCTCGGGTTCTTTAAGTCAAGAGTGAATACTTCGTAGTGAGTACTTCGAGGCAAGCGTGCTTCACCGTCGACCACATAATCGCTTACCATCACGAGAAATATTGGTCAAAGGCGAGTCTATTAAATTACAACAAAACTTAGCTTAAATCGTATGTTGTTTTGTCTTTCAAAAGTTATTTCTGAAATGCATAAATAATTTATTTTCAGCCTTAGATGATATGGATGAATTACTTCAAGGCTATGAATTCAAATAAGAAAATTTATGTACCCACGTGCCCAACCGATTATTGCCCATTTATGCATGCATGCAATTTGCGCACGAGGGAGTAATGATATGCTTAAAAAGAACAATCGAATAATTAATCATAGTTTATTATAAGTGTGGGCTAGTGCGAGTTTTGTCTCACGCTGGATCGCATTAAAAACGTCAATTTGTATTGAAACTGGATAAGCGCTGTCTGGTGACAGTAAGGAGAAACCTCTTTTTAGGGTTCCGTAGTCAACAAGGAACCCTTACAGTTGCTGTCCGTCCATCTGCAGCTCAGCTCAGATACTCTTAGTACTAGAAAACTATAATTTGGCATGGATATAGATATTAATCACGCCGAAAAATTGGTAAAATAAAGCTATGAAATATTGTTTTTATGGTACCTCCTGTACACGTAAAGTGGGCATGATTGTTTTTTCTCGTCTATCCCATGGTGTGGAGTATCGTTGGATCTAAACCATTCAAAAATATTACGAGTCTGTGGAAACCATTTTTCGATTCAGATAGCCGTTTGCGTAAAATTAAGCTTTAAATGGCTCATTTTTTAGAGTCAAGTGTCCCGCCCCCTGCCAGCTACATGGTTGCTTTTGGATATGTGAATTAAATCACGGCAGTGGTATATTATAACGAAATTAAAAGGAAAACTATTACAGCTAAGTAGGCTTTACGAGTAATAATCGATCAACTTAGAAAAAATTATATTGATGTATGGGGACAACTGTTTTCGGACGGCAAAGTTAATTTTGCCGACAATGTTCGGTGCTTTTATTGTTTATGAACGTTAGTAACGTTAACTATTTAATTTGGTGAATAAAGCTGTTTATAAGGAACCCTCTTTGCGCGAGGCAGATTCGCACTTGTTCGGTTTTTTTGTATAGAAATTGACACAAGAGATCGTTTAAGCTAATACGATCGAACACGACCAAAAACTCGGCATAAGCCCAAAGAAGTTGAAGCCCGATGAAGTAGATATGTTTATGATCGTTTATTAGTTTACTAGCAGGAGCTGGTTTCCAGCTTATCATCATATTTTAATAACTGCTTCTGCCCGTGTAAATGAACCACTTTCTGATAGAAAGTCATAGGCAATTCTCAAAAACAAAGTGGATTTACCTTACATAGTTGTCGTCAGCTGACCAAACTTTGTATGGGATATAAAATTTTGTATCCCATACAAATATATATATATATAACTTAACTTTAAAAACTTCGTTCCATCCGGGTGTCCCTTGACACCTCTCAAGTTTTTGTTATGAGAATTGACTATGACTTTCTTGGAGAATGTTGTTCTTACACATGGGCTGAAGTAGTTTTTACCATATGATCACACCTTTCCGTTAACCCTGTATGTCTAACCAAAATTCATTAAAATTGGTCCAGCCATTATAGCGCCTTGCACACGCAAGAAACAGCACGTTCCATCCCTCGCTGCCAAACTCCCAACGCACACGTAGACGCGCGCGGTTAATAGTTCGATCAGGCATGTCGACGCGAGCGCAAGCTTCACAGTTTTGTGCGTGCAGCACGTGTGGACGCCAAATTATCAATGTCGGTTAGTCGGTTTGGAGCGTAGAAGTATTACGGAGTTCATTTGTTTGTTCCATGAACATCCATGTCTACGAAAATTTAAAAGTAAGGACTACAGCAACAGGAACATGAGAAACAAAGCATATGACGAACTTGTTGATTTTTACAAGACATTGGGTTTTGCTTCAGCCAATCGTGAGTTCGTCACCAAAAGGATACAAAAATTAAGAGGTGCATTTGGCAACTACTGAGGCAAAGCTTTTAAAATTGCCAACGATCCAAGCACTAGTCCAAACTGCAGTCGAAACTCTTGAAAATCAAACCGTGGACACATTTTTAATTTTAATTAGCAGTTTGATCCACACACAGTCCAGTGCGGTTGCACAGGTCCATCCGCGGATTGAAACGCAGTCCCAGATGCGCGGTCCGAACACTACGTGTGCAGGGCGTTAAGTTAGGCTTGAAAACGTAACAAAAAGACAGAAATAATAACTTTACCGATTATAATATTAGTGTGGATTGTTTATCTTACTTGTCAGCCAGAGGCCCCATTACTAGTAATCGGATCATATATCCGAAACTATGTACCGTGCCTACTAAGGTTCTCTTCCAGTCTTCACAGCCCAGGTTGAACTAAAATCATACATCTTCATTGATGAACAATGTTCTGAACTATATTCTGTACATAAATCAACATTATAAGTTAATGGATGAAAGCATGTGATTGGGCAAGAATAGCAATTTTGTTATCATAACATCATCATTTCAGGGAAAAGACGTCCACTGCTGGACATAGTCTAATAGCGACGACACATGAACCGGCCCAGAGGCCCTAGATTGTAGACACATCCTAGCATCGGAAGCATCGGCAGTTGGAAATAAAGTCATAATGTCAAGCGTAATCGAAATTTCACGTCACTAATCCGGCTTATTTCTACATTGTGATGGTTGAAATGCAAAAATAAGAGCGAGACGTGAAATTTCTAGACTACGCCACATATAATATAATACTAGCATACAGATACCTCATCCTATGCTAATAAACCGTACCGACGTAACTAGCGTTTTTCGTCTGATTAAACTGATTATTTTTATAAGTACATCGATAGCGATCGGTTGCCTTCCACGGCGATAGATGGTGTTAGTAGCGACTTGCAGGTAAAAGGCTGTACTCGGTTCGTGAATATTTTTTTCTTTAAATACAGAGACAATTTGTTTTATAGTATATTTTAGCACGTTTTTACAGCTTCATTCTACCAAAATGACAACAGGTGAGATAGTGGTCGCGGGCCAATAAAATATATATTAAAAAAAATGTGCATCAAAACCAATAGAAAAATTTGGTGGAATCCCCCAGAAATTTAAAACCGCGCCATCTATTGGAATACATTTTAAATGATCCGTTCAAATAATCTTTGATCACATTTCAAAGATTATTTGAACGGATCATTATATATATCAATTTTGTGCTTAGGAGAACTCTCCTAAGCACAAAATTTGAACGGATCATTATATATATCAATTTTGTGCTTAGGAGAACTCTCCTAAGCACAAAATTATGGCATATTGGGCTTATTAACATTTTCTAGAATAGATCATTAAAATTGTAAATTCTTGTTTAATCAACAAATTAAACAAGAATATACAATTTTAATTATCTATTCTAGAAAAAGTTAATTTTACACACAATTCAAAAACAAATCGATGCGTACTGCGCCAACTAGTGATATTTTTTGAACCAAATTTCCTTTCTTAGCGTCGGGACCCCGTGTCTACGCGGATAAAATGAAACGTTTCTTGGAACTCGCGCATCTCGCAACCAGCTAACTCCCACGACTCATAAAATATGCAAAAATTGATCAATGAATTATATTCTTACTTCGCCCACAAATGAGTTAACATCTTCATCCTTCATCGTCTTCTCCTCGCAGTTCACTTTCCTGGTCATGTCAATGTTGTCCAAGGAACAAGTACCATTATTGTTGATGAAAGGAAACCGGGCGCATCTGTTATCTTCTAGATTCAAGTTTTCTGAAGTCAAGCATTGTTCCCAAACCATTGCAACTCCTGAAAGCCAGAATCAACAGTGGCGACCACCGGAAAAGCGTCGTGGCAATGAAGCTCTACGAAGTCCCGGAGAATGAATTTAACTGTCTTGGATCCCGCAACGAAATTAATCAGAAAAGAATAATAGCGGAGTAGCAAAAATGCATCTTTTTATTTTTGTGACGCACCATGTTACAAAATATCAACACTAATCTCACCTGTATCTGGTATCCGAAGCCGCAAAACACATAGTTAACATTATAGAACGCTTTAGTAACTTCCGCGTAAAGTAACAGCGAAAAACTTTATATAAAAACGACTAAATAAATTAAATTTATCTAACAACCCCTCTATATCCAATATTTCTTTAACGACCATCTTTTAGAATACACTATTCTTTAAATTCTTTTGTATTTTGAGTTAGTTAAGTCGAATAGTCTGACTTCAAAGTAGTGCAAAGTATTTTTCAAAGATAAGAATTTTAAAATTCTCAAGTAATAGTTTAATGCTTTGTTTATTTAAATTTATTCGTTGTCGTAGGCTATGGTTATATATATGGAAGAAGTGAAACTGTTTCTTTTTCTAATTATTAACACTAAAACAAAGGATAGAATTCGCGGCACTGATAAAGAAATATTCGTTATATTTTTTTTTTGTTAGTTTAAGCACCGTTTATTCAAATTCAATTCTATTAGTCCAGTTTTTTGTTCACTAGTTAACACACCGAATGCTAGTCAATGGTTTAACATTTCAGTAAAACGCATTTGTTGATCAAATTGTTAGTCTAACAAATGGTCAAATAAAGAACACTTCAACTTATTTGACCATTTGTGATGCCAAAAAATGACGAATAAAAGCGTTTTACCGAAATGTAAATTTACCGAAATTGGTTAGCATATTTAACCATCGGTTGTGTTAACTAGGGAAATAAAACTGGGCCTTAGTGGCATTCGATGTCAGCGAAGGCGATAGTCGAAATATCAAAATGTAATGTGAACGTGATATTTCGATATCGCTTGTCAATCCTATACAATATTGTCTTTTTGACAATCGCTATCGCCTCGCTATCGATGATAGAATAGCACTTGTCTAGGGCCTCTGGACATTAACTGCAACTAGAGACTAATCTGCGGGAAAATCCTAGTTAAGAAGTTTCACCGGAATTACGTTCATTATTGTAGCAGTAACGTTGCCTGAAAAGTCCATAAAGTAAAGTCGCGAAGGATCAAAAAAGTGGGCTGTCAAAGGGCCCAAAAATCAGTTTCTTGCTTAAGTAAAATTTTTGCAATTTGTGCTCAGAACTAGTTTATTCCTTATTCAATTGTGCACAAGAAAGTCCTACTTATGTTTCACTAATTGTTGCGGTTACGGTAACGGATAGATTTTTATTTTGGATATCCGATAATTTGGTTACGATTACGGAGCTCCTTAAAATCCCTGATCGTAATAGATAGAGAAAAACCGTTGACAATTTCAAAAGAAGTCACAGCAGTGAGACAGCGAATAGAGAGAACTACCTTAATTGGAGCACTACTTATGTGGATCCATTGGAGGAAGTTTGAAAGTGGCACCAGTGACAAAAAAAGTTGAAAGGAAACCGTTTTTCGTGGTATGGTCATGTGATGAGGAGGGATAAAACGCATGTTACTAAAAGAGTTATGAATATAAATGTGGATGGATGGAGAGGGAGAGGAAGGCCAAAGAAAATATGGATGGACCGTGTGATGAAAGAAAAGGCAGTCAGTGACAGCGTGACGGGGGACAGTACGGTGTAGCAGTAGAAAACGTGTTGCACCGACCCCAAGTAACATGAGACAAGGGCAAGAAGATGAAGATTACTTAAGGGGATCCCAAGAGCGATTAGGAAGAAGAAGAACATTCCTTAATAGGAGCACTCAAATCAACATCGTTACAAAAATCCTAAAATTCATGACAAAGCCATTCAAAGCCCTCATTATGCAATTAGAAATTCCTATTAACCCCGGGGTCTGAGTTTATTATGAGAAAAGTTGGAACAGTTGAATAGTTCTTGACGCCTAACACAAATACCGGGGTCAACCCGGCGGCCGTTTACATTGCACTCGTAAACTTCACTCAGATATAATTGAGACTGCTTTTAGTCAAGATCAGTCCTCAGTCCAGCTTTCAGAGAATTTGCGCATGGAATTAGGAACGGAAAGCTGAATGGTTACACTGGGTTGGAATTTCGAAGTACTTAGGTAGATTTGAATTCTGAAGCTTTGCTCTGTGCTTGATAGACTTTTCTTTAAGTCTGTTCATCATCAGCCAAACAGTGCACAGTTGGACATACACCTCTCCAATCACACTCCATTCGTCTTCATTTTCAGCAACTCTTATCCAGGTTCTGCCAGCCATGATGCGATGATCTTGACTCAACCTAGCCAGAGGCTGAGCTATACTATATTATTATCACATATGATATACATAAAACAGTGAGCTAAAACAAATTTACCTAAAAGAACCAACAGTGATGATTATTGGTGGCCATTTTGTATTCAACCGCTTCCCACCACTTAAAGTGGTTTGGTTCTTTTTTCAAATATTTCGATATGTATCTTTCACAGAATATTTCAAGCCCGAACAAAGTAAATATCATTAATTGAGAATGTTCAACTTAAACTGAATGAAAATATAATAAGACCATTTAATTATTTAATTGTAATGACATGAAGAGCATAATTATAACTTAATTTATTAGCTTTTATTGACTTAAGTTATTACAATATATTCGCAGGAAAGTTGGTCTTGTGCAAACGTTCATTCATTACAATAAATTCATCAACTAATTAAAGCATAATTTTCTTTCGTCTGACTTTTAATCAGACTTGCAATGCCGCGACACTTTATTTCGTAAGATTTAATTTAAAGCGCCTACTTGTTTTTTAATAGTAACTTGAGACAGTGTTGCTTGAAATTGTTTTTGCTATGTTGTTGATCAACATTGCTTTTATCTCAAATCCATCTATGTGTATAGGTACTCCATGCTAAGATCAACATCGAATAACCTACGATTACATCATGGAATCGTCTTGCTGACAGTGATTAGAGATGCCATATCTAACAGTATTCGTGTCCATGCACTGTGTACTGGGCATAAGTATCCGCTATCATAATAGCCTTAGTCAGGATTGTAATGAGACCAAAATTTCTAAATTCACCGACACATTTGGTTTATATGGAAATTTTTGACTAGCAGTGGTCTCAGAGGCATCTCGGTGCGCTATGTATTTCTCTCACATTTTGCAGCCATTAACCAACAGGAAACAGTCCCTCAGCTTTAAATTAAAATAAAATATATTCCAAAGAGAAAACCCCAAATTGCTTTCATCTCAAATCAATACAGATTTGAATCTGCACATCGTCGGTTCCATTCGCTCATTGGACTAATGAGGCCCTAATTGGACGGCTCAGTGTTCGTTCTAATTGCTATGGCCATTAACTTCATTGTCATGCAAGCCATGGCGTGTAGCAGACCACTTGTGCTTGTTTTTTTGGAGAAGTTATGGTTAATTACTGCTCTAGGATATTTGTGGGTATTTATTACACTGTATCACTGAATGAAGAGTTTAGAATCCACACAAATATTATAAATGCAAAAGTAACTGTGTCTGTCTGGCTGTTTGGATATGTACTGGATTAAGACATAGGATACTTGGAAGTACAACTCTTGGGATAGTTTTTAACTGTTTCGCGGGTAAAACCGCTGATAGAATCTAGTGATAACTAAATGGAAAATCGTTGCCTTGTTTTCTCACAATAATTCTAATCTGGCTGTATTTGAAAATCGTTATCAAATTAATGGAAAAGGCAAAGGTGTTGGAGAAATATAAGCAAAAGCTAAAACTAAATTGATAAATGAATGAAACTTAATTGAATGATTTGAGGATCTGTCCACTGCTGCCCACAATCTGAAGTTAAAAAGCCAATAATGAAAAAGCTTTCATTCTTGAGATTGTGGGCAGATATAAAAAACAACCCACCATAAAGAAACTTAACTAATATTTTCCCATCCCATTTTCCATCCCGACCCTTAAAATAACAAGAAGTCATTACTACAGTAAAGAAAATCCCAGCAATTTCCTGCGCGGCCATTGAAGCAAAACATATAGGACTGATAAAAGAACAGATCAATTCAATTCTCAATACAAAACCACTTTATGGAACGCCAAAGATGAGACGATCGTTGTGAGGCCCAATGTCGACGATGACGCGGGTACTGAATGCTACGGCTTGTGGTTCCAGGCCCTACCATCGGCTTCAGTTGATGATAAAGTGAATTATTTTAAAGTGGATACAGAGCAGAGAGAGTACAAGGAAAATTTGTTCTAAGAATTTGTCATGGCACGTTTTCAGCAATCACAGATTTAATTGAAAACGGTGACATAATAATTGCAGCAGTCAATTGAGTTATTGTGGTGGATTAAATGCAGGACCAGATTATAGCAACATATTCAGATAGGAAATACCAGCAAGATGTTAAGAATGCCACTGATGATGCCAATAACTGAACTACCTATCTACTTAGGGCTAAAGCAGCGTTAAACGGACGCCCGCGCGGTTCCATACAAAAGTGGTCCGTCGCGGAGACCCGCGCGGGCATACATCGCGGGTGCACGCGCGGGTCCCACCAGTCGCAACAGTTGCAGTTTTTTGCTAGTCGTCGTTTTGCTACGTTACAATATATTAAGTGATCCATCGACACGACTGTACATGAACACCGTTAAAAATTTCTACTAGCAACACTGCGTAAATTTAATAATACGTGTCTACGCGCGTAGACGAGTGCCCGTCGCAGGCACCCGCTTAAAGCAGTTTCGGCCACTAAAGAAGTATTTATACTAGTACTACTACGTAATTATATTGGAATATAAGTACGTTTATATACTTATAATTAAAAATCACAACGAACCCAATTCACTAACCAGAGCCTTCACAAAGTGACATTGTATCAGCGGTAGCGATTGTCGAATAGTCTCAACAATATATGGGATTGACGTGCGAAATATAATTTGGTCAATCCAAAACATTTTGACATTTCGATATCGAATGTCACTTTGATTAGAGCCCAAAATCGAACTCACTAACGCAAACCATACTTAATAACTTCATTCTCTCGACCGTAGTAGGGGCCACGATAACTGTACAGGAAATAAGGGCCCACCCGAGCCGCTATACTGCCTCGGAAAACATTCGGCCTGATTGGCTCCTGGCTTACGGCGAGTGGGTGACCACGGATCACTTTCTAGGGATATGAGATCAATTTTGTACACGCTTTTTTTGGCGTCGTACAACGAGGCCCAAGTTTCGAGTGAATTGGGCTTCGTTTCTGGGATAAAGGTTTTAATTGGGCGGTAAATAGCTATGGTTTCGGCCTGGTTTGATTTCATTTCGAAAGTCTAGTCTATAAAAAAATTGCGATCATATACCTGGGAGTCTTTCAGTCAAAAGTATATAATAGGTTTCTTCTAGGCAAGCGTGCTTCATCTTCGACCACGTCATCGCTTACCATCAGGTGAGATAGTGGTCAAACGCAACCTATTATTAATTTTAAAAAAATATCCTAAACGACTGCGAAAGGTTTGAAAATAACCTAAATCGATGACTCGATGAGAGGAGAATAAGATAATCAATAAGATGTAATCAAAAAGGTATATGTTTATCATTTACTTACACACCAAGCCACAGCGCACCAAAACATGTATTTTTCTAGCGTCAAGATTTTCAACCTTATTATAAAAACTCCAAGACTGAAAAAGGGCTTTATGATCAATTTAATAAACACAGATTCGCAGATTTTAAATTCAAATTCTCCATAGAAAATTTTAATTAAATTTAATCAATCAGTGTTTAATCTAATCATAAGGCTTTTTATCTTCATTCTTAAATTTGGGTAACTATAATTAACTAACAAACTACTAACTACTACTACTAGTACTAGGTACTTTAATCTAACAAATTCTACCATGTGTAGGAATTTAAAATGCTTTTATTATTAAAAAAAAAAAAATACTCCAGCTTTTATGAATGAAGTAGGTACTTGCAAGATTACAGATACCAGCAGCCTTATTGTGTAATAAATTCGGCAAGGCAAAGGGCAAAGATCGCGTCTTTCATTTCGCATGTGATTGGTCGATTTTTCATACTTTTTGCCCAATAAGGCTGCGGGGCAAGTAAAGTAAATAAAAGCTTGTAAAAACAATAAAAGTTTCACCAAAACAACCACATCCACGCTACCTACTAGGGAGTAGGTGTAGTACATGTAATATGGAAGGAAAATAGTGTAAGTTGATCGTTTTCTTTTATGCCACAAGCTTCCAAGTTTTGAGTCCTCATCGGAGCCTTATATTGTCGGTTTATAATAAAATATTATGATTATCGCCACTCGTTGTCACGACCTGGCTTCGCTTGTATTTCGCTGCTTATAAGGTGGTTTGCAAAACGGGGGAATTGAGCAAATATTGTATTCTGTTGTGTTTATGTTTTTGCTGCTCTGTTCATGTGGCTTTGGGAGTCGAGTGCATTGTAACTTCAGTGTCAAATGTTCAACTAGCGTAGCGTTTCATTGAAAGGAAACGAAGGTTATAACTGCTACGATGTATCCCACCTCCTTAATTGCCCCTATGTCCAAAAATATGGAGCCAAAGTGATCCCTGCGCAGCCACCGCCAATGCTGTTAAAGTAGCGAAGTTTTGGGCCAGCAAAGTTTGAATTTGAGATGTGCCAGTGACACGAAAAAGAGAAACCCTATTTCATTAGGGCATTTTTGTACCCTTCATTACCATCATATCAGCCGAAAGACGTCCACTGCTGGAAATAGGCGTCTCCTAATCGTCGCCACATTGACCGGTCCCGTGCGTCTCGCATCCAACGGACTCCCGCAACCCTCACCAGGACATCTGTCCACTTGGTGGCAGGCCTTCCAACGCAGCCTCTTCCGGTTTGCGGTCGCCACTCCAGAACTTTTCGGCACAATCGACCATCCCTTCTACGAGCAATGTGCTCTGCCCATTGCCACTTAAATTTGGCAATTCTTCGGACTACGTCGGTAACTGGTTCTTGCGGATCTCTTCATTTCTGATTCGATAACACAAGGAAACTCTGAGCATAGCCCTCTCCGTTGCTCTTTGGGTGACTTTAAGCCTTCTGATGATCCATTGTGAGCGAGCATGACTTAATGCAGGTCATCACTGACAACACACACTGGTCAAGGACTTTCATCTTGCGAAACTGTTGTAAGTTGGAAGAGAAGATACCGCGCAACTTCCCGAACGCCGCTCAGCCGAGTCAGATTCGACATTCCACCTCTTTCCCATAGTTAGACCTACTTAACTGAACCGTTTTTTCCAGGTAGACATAATCGTCTACAACTTCGAGAGTAGAGTTTCCGATCTTGATAGGAGATAACAACAATCAAATTGAAATAAAAAAGTTGCTTGGTGTCAGAAATAAGTATCTAGCTTATGAACGGTTTTCACAAGAAGATTCACAACAAACATTATTAAGATCCCAAGTTACAAGACGAAGGTAGTCAATACTCATCTCAATGCCCGTCAAATACCCCATAGAAATGAATAGCACTTAATGTTTTACAAGCACTTGACTCGAATGATACATTACTTTTACGGCTGCTCCCAAGTCTGGCATCAATTCGTCTCTAGTGTGACTTTTATTGTGGGTAGCAGCTCTAAAGTGCCTCTGTGTCTGGGACTGGCAGGATACGTTGACCGTGTGGTTGGCAGAAAGAAGCTATCTTGGATTATTTTGTGGGTAAACTATCCACACGATGTTTAAATACCCAAATATAAAGCAATCAATCAGCTTAGCCATTTTCAAAAATGAATACCAGTATTTTATATGGAGCGACTGCCAATCTGAGCTCCACAACTCAGTAACTGGGTAGTACGATACCCCTTCGACACGATTGGTGTCAGATTTTCTGGGTTCTGACTACCTGTAACGACTGACAAGGTTTTACAAATGACATCCGGAACCAACAATTTAACGAGCCTTTAGAAGCACGGAGGAGTTACGGTATGATGTGGATGTTTACTCACCCACGGAATGACCTAGGCAGGTAGTGCTTAACCTTGAAGATCGATAGCAAGAAGAAAGAGCTCCCAAATATACAGATCCCGTGGTCTATTCTACAGGGCCCGTGCGTTTTTCGGGGAAAATAGCGGTACTCAGTAACATAAAACATAAAATTATTTTTAGCAGATAAAATATATAACACCACGCCAGTATTCCTCTTATGAGTATTGTTATAGCACAGCCTTTCGTCAGTTAAGTTATAATATTAATGAAACAAGGCTCGTGCTCGTACCATTAAACA
Source organism: Orthosia cruda (assembly GCA_964057195.1). Taxonomy (NCBI): domain Eukaryota; kingdom Metazoa; phylum Arthropoda; class Insecta; order Lepidoptera; family Noctuidae; genus Orthosia; species Orthosia cruda. Next base: position 35,688,776 of record OZ059838.1, read on the forward strand.
TTCCTACACATTATTCAGACTCCGCGGTGCTCCTAAAAATTTTCTAAATCCTAAAATAAATTATTTATACCACTTTGTCTGACCCGAGAATTAAATCACATACATTTCATGCTCAGCACTTGCATTTGCAACTACTAGACCACCGAGCCAGTCAAGTTGGCTTAAGAACCTCTTCAAAATAAATAAAAATATTCTTTTATTTCTCTACTTACTGTCGTGCAAAGTTTAAACGAACAAAACAAATAAAGTTTAAACACTGTATTCACTGTAACAATTCAAATGCGATATGAAGTATTCTATACTTGTAACAGTTGAAAATACCAGTTCCTCGAGATTTCTCACGTTACTCGGATTACAACAAGATTGTCGCAGTACTCGTCCAGTTTGAACAAACTTGGAATATTGTTGTCAGATTGTGTTAGATAAAAATATATAGAAAAGATTGTGTGATCTTGGCAGATTGTTTTCTCCGATGCTTGGACTGTGATTTCTAGGTAAGCCGGGCAGGTATGCTTTGTTTGTTCACATATCTCCGTTATTTTCACGATACAATTCGGTTCGAGTGGTATAAGGAACCTGTACTTTTCAGATACGATTGTTTGGTTCTGGAGTTGGTTTGAGTTAGGCGATCTTCGTCTTCCTAGGATGTCGGCAGTAAATTAAATCAAACAGTTTACTTCAGCAATGATAGGTAAGTTCACTAGCAATTACAATGTTATGTAATTTCAAATGGGATAGTTTCTCATGACAGTCATAACGGTGCGGCAGATACAACGCTTTACTGCAAATGAAAAATATAAACGCCATTACGAATAAAACGCTGTAGCATAGCTACCTACATGAACACAACATTTTCATTACCATTCTTGAAAAACCTCCAAAAAAAAAGCTTTTCAGAACCGAATACGTAACATTTTGAAAACAATTTGGCACACATTGCATCGTTACATTTTTCGATAGAATAACAGGGAAAATATTACTGGTATGAAAACCAATATTAAAGGCAAAAAAACAGAGTAGAATCTATTAAGTACCAGTAAACATACAAGTCCACCTATCAAACATTAACTTGAAAAAGCATAAAAAAAATAATACTCTCGTGGTAGTGGGTCATCCACTTGTATCTCCAGCGTGAAATTCCAGCACTCGCGAGCGCTTGTACCTAATAAATTGTATGTTTTTCTCTTTGGTCATACAAATGTTTTATTCTCAGTGGCGAGTGAGAGATGCCTATACCCAGTGACCAGTTGAGGGTTCTCGATGGGTTGGTAGTTGATAGCTCTTCAGGTTTCACAGCTTGTTTAAAGTTTTTAGTGATAGTGGGGAGGCTTTGCTTTTTGTGTGTATGGTTTTTTGTAGGTATGTACGGTATTTTATTTATTTATTTATTATATTCTTTATTGTACACCACACAAATATATATATACAGGACAAAAAATCATTAAAGCAAGTGTACAATGGGCGGTCTTATTTTATTTTTTGGTTTTTACTGAAACAGCAAGACCTTCAACAACGCTTTTTCCGCGGCTTCGTTCCCCTTCGGCCCCACAAGAAACGTGCATTTCCGAGGACTAAAATTGGATGTTTTTCTCTTTGGTCATACAAATATTTTATACCCAGTGCAAGTGTGCCTAGTGACCAGTGGAGGGTTCTCGATGGGTTGATAGTTGATGGTTCTTCATTTCACGGCTTGTTTATAGTTTAGAGGGATAGTCTATGCCTTTTAGGTTTGCGTACCCAAAGGGTAAAAACGGGACCCTACTACTAAGACTCCGCGGTCCGTCTGTCTGTCTGTCACCAGACTGTATCTCATGAGCCGTGATAGCTAGACAGTTAAATATTCACAGTTGATGTATTTCTGTTGCCGCTATATCAACAAATACTAAAAACAGAATAAAATAAATATTTAAGTGGGGCTCCCATACTACAAACGTATTATTTTGCCGTTTTTCGTGATAATGGTAGGGAACCATTCGTGCGCGAGACCGGCTCGCACTTGGCCGGTTTTGTTTTCCTATGTCTTGTATTTTGCAGGAGCCTTTTGCAGAAGCTGTCGATGTTGAGGTCAATTTTTGTTTGATAAACCTTTAAAACTAGCTATGTAAACGATCAACATGGTTTGAGGCAAACCAAATTCCACGTGTTTGAATCAAACCGTTTGACCGTCTTGAGGATGCTTAAGGGATTGATCACGAGACATTTCGATACTGTTTGACATCTCCATTTTGCTGGTTTTTTTCCAATCGCTATCACCACGCTTTCATTTATAGAATTTCACTTGTCTAGGGCCTCTAGTCCGATTACGAAAATTCTTCGATTTCAGTAAGACCAATGATATTCAAATAAACAGATACGTTATACACTCAAAAAACAATTGAAAGAAGTGTTCCGCGCAGCAGCGGCAGCACACATACACACTTTTCATTCATCTGTCATTAAAAAATATTTATTTTAATCAATAAATAAATAAATTACAAATACACACGATGACATTTTTTTTTTGTGTTTCAACAAAGTTTATCGCTCTTCGCCATGCGTGACAATAACTATAGACTAAAGGTCACAATTGTGACCTATTCGAGTCTTCATAATGCGCGAGAACTAAACATATCTGTTTATTTGAATATCATTGAGTAAGACCCATTGCACTTGCACGAAAAACTTAACTCAGAGGCAGTTGCTAACACACGGTCAAATTGACAGTTTGTCTTACAATATTGTCAATTTAATCTCATGTTAGCAACTATACCTACTTCATAAAAGATAGCTTGATCTCTGCGACATATGTCAAACTGACGAATACGTTATTGTTACGGTATTGTTAGCCTGTCAACCACTATTGTTACTGTATTGATACTGACAGCTGTCGCAGAGATCAAGCAGAATCTTTTATGAAGTATAGCTCTGAGTTAAGTTTTTCGTGCAGGTGGGCCTAATAGACGGCTACACTTAACGTTTTCTGTCGGATAAGCCACGAAAGGAAAGTCGCGTGAAAATGCAAGAAATTGGTAATAAATTCTGTTATGAGTATTTTGGCAACATTGTAACTTTGTTTTGTTGATGCTTCTTCGTAGGTACAAACTTTGTTCGTTATCGTTAAAAAGTTAATGGCAAAATGTTACTTATTTATTTTTATGCTATTTTCCGTTTGAGTTTCACATAAACGGCTACGATGTCGTCTTTCTATAGAACAGTAAAAAATATAGATGGCCCTTGAAACTTTTCCTGAGTCATAACAAATTCTGTATCCTATTATGTAATTTAAGTTGGATACATCTAATCTATGAACCGAGATAATTATCTGAATGTAGGTACAGTCAAGCAAGTTGATTCATGAACCATTCGGCCGAAAATTCGTTTAAAACCTTTAAAACATTAACGTTTTGCTGTTATACCACTCATGGTGCACTTAAGACGTTTTATATAATATAAAATCTGTGTCAATGCGGACATTCGTGAAATTTTGAGCATTATACTCATTGCAATAGATTTTTAATTGTATTCAAAGTATATTTAGTATTTCGATTACAGAAGCTTATTTTTAATCCCCGACGGCAAAAGAGGGGATAACACCCCTCTTTTTCCGTCGGGGGTTTGAGTTTGGCATAAGTTTGAGGTGTGTTGCTGTGTATCTGTGTGTCTGTCTGTGGCATCATGGCGCCTCAACGGATAAACCGATTTCGATTTAGTTTTATTTTGTTTGAAAGGTAATTGTATCGAGAGTGTTCTTAGCTAAGTTTGAATATAATCGGTTCAGCCGTTCAAAAGTTATGCGCGTTTTACTGTTTAGATCGTGATGTTTTCGCAAGATAAATGTGTCGAGGGTTTTTTTTTAAATTTTGATATTTTACTTGTTAAATTAAAAGAAAACTTGGAACATCAAGTAAATATTAAAATGGTGGCATGTCATTGAAATGATAGCAAAATAGATAAACTAATTGTCACTGACGTATTAAATCAATACCATGTTTGTTGCTAAGGAAATACACCGTTACATTTGGTCGTATAAATCCCGAGGAGGGTAGATCCGGTACATGAAAAAGTATAGATTTGGAAAGATAAAATAAAAAAAAAACACAAAAAATAAAACCAAATTCCAAAATAAAACCTTTAAAAGTGCAAAAATAACTTTCGTTTCGGCAATCGGTGTCTTTGAAACATGTTGTTTTATCATTTTGCAACGTCGATTGCCGAAACTTAAATTTAAATTTTATCTTTACAAATCGACACTGTTCAATGTAGGTACCAGATCGTCTCTCCACGGGATTTAAATTACCAAAATTTAAAGGATTATTTAATTAAGCAAAATTTGTATTTGTATTAGAATGTCTTTAGTAAAATAAACTTGTGATGGGCCATGAATCCACCTTGTCGACTCTACTTATTAAAAGTTAATTGGACTTTTATTTTTATATTGGTACGAGCAGTCACGAGCGTATGTTTGTCATCGTGTCATCTACGAGTATATATATGTACTCCGCACTAGATTTGCCGAACACTCACTCTGTTCGACTAAACTGTACTGCAATCCGTACACCTTACTTTACACTGTGTTGAACGAAACGCGTGCCACGAACTTCATGGCACTTACGACGTTTTGATCGCGAGTTAACTAAACTCTATAAGCGATCTAGCGCTGCATGTTTTAATAGTTTGATTTGACAATATAAATGATGTTTAGCGCTGCAGCGACCTTTAGGTCTAACTCACCAGCATTTGAACAAATGGCCTTTATATATGTTCTTGTCTATCGGTACAATATAATTATGTCAATGGTTATAGTAGGTATTTTTTAGGGGCCACTGTAACTCTCATCCAAAGGAGTATGAGCATGGATCTCTAATAACAGAACACCTGACATTCAAATCTAGCTATTGGCTCACGGCTACGCGTGAGTTGTTTCGTATGACTATCGGGTGCTCAGAGGCCTTAGTGCGAGTTTTTACTCACGCTCACTCGTGATACGTAAACGATCTCTTATGTCAAAATGTATACAAAAAAAAGCGGTTTCACCTTACGGTCACCAGACGGCGCTTATCCAGTTTCAATACAAAATGATGTTTACGTTAACGCGATTGAGCGTGAGTAAAAACTCGCACTAAGGCCTCAGTTATCTTGACCTTGCTGTAGGTATCCAGTTATTTTGCGTAAATCTAACCACGAAAATCACAGTCTTGCATTAAATTTTCATGCCCCATTTAACCACTTTAGGAGAAGAATTTACAAAAAATCTTTTTACTTCTCATTAACACGTTATAAAACAATTATGAAAATTCCATACTTCTAGACTCACCAGTGACCACCACCTTTATATACCTTGCTTGTTTCAATTCAATATTTTTTATTTAAGCTAATAAGCTTTATAAAACACTGAGGTACGTACCTATACCAGCGAATTTACGTTTGCAAAGTTAGTCCGACGTGTATAAATGAAAAACAAAACCATCAAGAATGCAAAACAAAACAACAAAGAAAACTTTTATTTAAAGCACTAAAAAAACAAAAATATGAAACGATGATCAAATAAAAAAGCATATACTCGTATTTACCTGTTTTATTGGCACGACCCTTGAAGACTCGTACCTGAAGCCATAACATTTTTACGAGCCCCACATAAACTGCAAACAAGGTCTTATATCACTTTATATCGTTTCTTTTGTATTATTTAACGCCTCTATTCTTCTAAAGGGCGTATATATAAGAATATAAGAGTTTTATAGAGGGAATAGGAAAGGTATTTCTTATTTTATTGTCGATTGGTTGTTTAGTTGTGAATTAGTCGTAAATGTTAGGTTAGATAAATGAGTGTGCTAAAGGTTAGGTTAGATTATATTTCTTTTTTTATTTGTTTCTGTGGAGGACTTTTAAAGGTCAAGTTTGCCAAAGCAATAAAAGAGGGCCTAGAGAAAGTCATCAAAGTGTCGTACCATCAGCGATAATATTGTACAAAAATCCTAAACGTATTGGATTCAGGGATTAACCTGAGCTTTTAAATATGTACCAAATATAAATAACTAGCTTCTGCCACCGGCTTAGCCTCAGTGAATGTCGAAAATTATCCCGAGGGAACATATTCTCGGGATAAAAAATATCCTATGTGCTATTCCTGACTATAATTTATCTCTGTGCCCAATTTCATTAAGATCCGTTCAGCCGTTCTGTCGTGATTGAGTAACAAACAAGCATCCATCCATCCATCCATCTAAACTTTCGCATTTATAATATTATTAAGATTAAGATATTAAAATAAGAATTATAAAAAATATGCCTATCGAAACTAATAATACTTGGTTACCAATAATTTGTGAGCTGTTCTACCCCACTTCCCTTTTCTATTAACTACTGACATCTCAATTACCCTAATTTACTCCGATACGGAGGGTGTAAAGCGTGCAAATATTTTGAATTGAGTATTGAATCTTCTAAAGATGCGTTCACACCGCGACTATTAGAAAACGAGCATTCGCGAGGTTTGAGGTTAATCTACTACAAACTGCAAGTAAAAAACAGATTTTGAGAATTGGTTTTGAGTTAACTTATTTAACGGACTAAAACCCAGTTTTTTTATCCGTTTTTATTTAACCAATGGTTAAATATGCTTAAAGTCCCCGGCATGTAACTTGGCAAGATTTTGGCGTGATGGGAGTAAGTTCGCGCATAGTGCGTGAACTGATTGGATTGGTCAGACGATCCTTGTGTGAACTGACCGACCAATCGCGCGCTCGGAACGGTGCTAAATGTTCCCCGCGTCCCGCTTGGTAACCAAAGAGACCTAAAAAACGACTTATGCGCATCTTACGACTCTTGCTAAGTTACGTGCCGACAACTATGACAATGGTTTCAAATTTCGGAAAAACGCGTTTATTCATCAATTTTTGGCATCACAAATGATCGAATAAGTTGAAGATTTGATCATTTATTAGACTAAAAATGTATGGAAAAAAATGTTTAACCATTGGTTAGCATATTTAACATTGGTTGAGTTAACAACGGATCAGTAAACTGGTCCTAAGTAAAACATAACACAATGCCTAGATGTATTTATTGAAGTGGTAAGCAAAGGTGCGTAATATTATACCTTCAATTCCAAACAAACAGTTCATTTTTCTCTGACAGATAATGCACTAAGCACAGCAGCCTTGCTGGTTCTGGAAGCAGGGCATTTTGCACAAGTTCCTGGTAATCATTGTACAGCAAAGATGAGAATTGCGGAATGATTTTTGTATAGACTATAAATAGCAGACGAGAGTTTGTATGTGAGATCGTAATTTTTGCCTGTGGGAAACCAAATCATCTTCAGCCTAATAATGTTCCCACTACTGGGACATGGCCCCCTCTCTGTTAGTGCGGGTTGGCAGATGTTACATGTCTTCGAATTTTTGGTTCAAGGACATTCCGGTTTTCTCACGATGTTTTCCTTCACCGTCGGGCCTACGTTGTCCCCCCATGTCTAAGTACTAATGCTGTAACATGGAAATATTGTAAAACCAAACCATTTTTAAAAGAGTAACCATGGAGTTTCTTGCCGGTTCTTCTCCATAGGAAACGACCAACCCGAACTGTGCACCTTTTGTCGACGTTTTATAAGTGCCCATGTAGGCCTATGCGAAATAAAAAAAAATATTTTGATTTTGATTTTGACCGTATTGAGAGCAGTGGTGATGAAATAATTAACACAAAGTAAATTGCTGGAATAATATAATGTAATTGGCTGGATTCGAAGCCACGACCTAAAACTTATAAGTCGCGGCTGATACCACTGGGCCACCACTGTTCTCAGTGCACAAAATCGCACAGAAAAGCGAGAGTCGGACGTCAGTGTGACGTGACATCGCCAAGTGCACAGTTATATTGACCGAGTAGTACTCGTAGAATGATGATTTATGTTCAGCGCTACATGCACGCGTACAGTTCCACTAAATGCATATAGCGATGTAAAGACCCAACTATTCCAGGAACTCCCGGAATATTTGCAAAGCGAAACACACCTTAAACGACCTATTTGATGTTTGATGTCACCGAATATCGCGTAGTTCACGCGTTAGCTAATGTATTCCGCGAAGTCACTTCTATTTGCGAAGCAAGTTATAACATGCCGCAATTTGGAGGTTACATCGAACATTGCCTTAATAAAGCGGCGTGTTTAACTTGAGAGACACTTTGATTGTGAACTAATTGAAGTGTATGGTAGGCCGTGCTTCTGTAGTAAGAATACCAGTGTAAGCTGGCCCCGCATTCTATTGGAACTCCGTACTGCAGCATGCAATGGTGTTATTGACATTAAAACATATTTTACGGATTATAATATAGAGAGATAGATTATTTTGAATATGCTTCATCATTATCCACGACTTCTCAAAATTCATTAAATAAATAAACCCCTCCCTGAGAGTCGAGTAGTTGGAGTCGCGTTACAAGATTAATTTCAAATCATTTGTGGTGCGGATCCGATCTTCATCACGCGTGCCTCCATGAAGGAAGATTTTTTGCCGACGGGTGTCGTGCAACGGGGCTTCCGCGGAAGGCTACATGACACCACGACTCAACACGTCGCTGATGCAACGTATTAAATAGAATTAGTATTATCTTTGTTAAGAATTATGTATGATTTAAAATTTTGTATGTTTAATTTGTTTATTTTATCTATGGGCCTTAGTTGCCTGAAAATAAAGAGATATTATTATTATTATTTTATATGTATTTGAGATTCTCAGGACCCTAGGGTCCCGGACCTTTGAGAGGCGTACCAGGGGCCGAAGCCAACTCGCAGAGCCCTTGTTAGACACGAAGCATGAAATGTGACACCAATCGACAATTATCCCTGTATGCACTATGCAAGAGCACCAAAGGACAATCCCCGGCTGGTGCAGGACTATTGCAGAATATGGAGACAAAACACACTGGGCTATGGGTTTGGGAGGTTTTGTAGACAGATTACCTAAAACTATAGAAGGACTACTGGCCCATGCCTGACCACCTTTGATCTACACGGCTATAAAATGGCAGGGGATGACTTGCATACTAAATTAATGCTCTCCCTCCCATAAACGATCGCTAGCACTTTAGTGACTTATAGAATAGAATAGAAAACATTTATTCGACATAGACACAACACGACAAAAACAATCACAAAGTAACAGAGAAGAGCAGTAAAAAAGTACAAACAAGTGCGCCGGTCGTACGTAAAGCCCAGGGGGTAACATACACGGAGGTGCTCCGCGGCTATTATTATTATTTCGTTTCAGTATGATGGTATGGTCTCATGAAATCATCTTCAAATAGATTGAACGGAATAAAGCCTGATTTTAGCAGTGTGCACTTATCTTTAGTTTAAAGCCTCTTATAATGTCTACAACGCTTTTTCTTCTGTAACTCTTTTGTATCCTATCGTTATCATATTATTCCAAAAGATCCAGTACGCCTCATTTAAGCTCGTTCATATGCTTATCCAAAATAAACTGAACAGATTCACCACATGCCCGTTCATAATTCTGCATATTTCAAAGTATAATCTATCTCGAAACGATGCCGATGTACATGAGGCGAACAGGTGCGGCCAACCCAATATTGAAATTCAGATTTTTATTTTTGCATATGTAAAATAAACACAACTGGCGTAGGTAGGTAAGGTAATTATGAAAACGTGGAGCACTGTAATGCATATTTATATGAAAGTCAGTGTTCTTTTGAGTGCGTTGTGTTTCCAAAAATAGGCTGTCTAAAGAAGTACCTAAGTAGCTATTTTTAACCGACTTCCCAAAAAGGAGGAGGTTCTATGTTCAAATTCAAGTTTTTTTTTTTTTTTTTGTGTATGTTCACCGATAACTCCGTCAATTGTGGACCGATTTTTTATCTATCTTAACCTGACTTCGTCTGAAGGAGAGTTACTTATTTAGATATAGTTGTATCGTTTAAGCATTGCAATATCGGTAATTGCCATTTTGCATTAGCAAGAACAGCTCTGTATTATTTTTTACTCATTTAAAAAGAAATCTGCTATTGAAATTAAGAATGTATAATATAATAATAATATATATACATAATAGTAGGTGAGCTAATTTCAGACAGGCTACTATTGCTATGCTAAAACGCAACAACTATACAAATTTGTTCGTCTTCGCAAATAGATAATTTGTAAATTTTGCTGCAAAGCGATAAACATAACGACCAAGAGTAACAAAGCAGTAAGCTTCTTAAACGTTCTGAAACAGGTAGTTTCATTTTGAAAGTATTATGAAGTTGGCTGCTGAAAAGAATTACTTTTGTATGCAGGTGACGGCCAGGCGATCCGTCATAGCTTTGTTCGTTGTAAAACCAAACTGGTGTACGTGCTTCTGGGGAGTTCCGTAACGTAGAGTAGGTATTATACCTATCTGACCTCTGGAAGCAAACGTACAAAAAATCTGAGAATTAATTTATCATTTGGTTTTTCATTGTAACAGACTTACGTCCAGTTTCTTGATTGAGAATAGGAAGCTAAGAACGTGAGAAACTCTACTATTATTCCAAAGTTTAACAGGTTTTTATGCTATTACCAGTGGTTACAACTCACACTCATCAGATGGTATACTTACCATGCACCATAGACTACATAAATAATCTTACCCACAAAAATTTATTAAACTTTGCTCGTAAAGTCTAGTCAGTAAGTATGTTTCACTGACACCTCTTCAAAGAAGAATGAAGCTAAATTGATAATCTATTGTTTGGTGGCAGAAATAGGGAGACATGAGCTGTACTCAGAGGAAGCTTTCATTAAGCAAATCGTATTGACAAAAGAAATCATCCTAAAACTAGTATTTTGCTACTTCTAATTGCCAGCAAACCTAGACAATTTATGTTGTCATGGATTGTACATCCACATTCATATACATATCCAAACCACATGGCCGTGTATGTAGAGTCGTGTACAGCCACGTTCAGTATTACAACACGTGGCACAGCGGTGAACATCGCACGGTACATTGCTAAGTACATAACCAGCCCGGGTATGTCTGGAACAAGGCCGTGTCTGTACATGGCTTTCAAGGTTTGTGATAGTGTCCGATGTAGGGATAAAATGGTAACTGATAGATAAAAAGAAACGAACATAAAATCGAGCATAGAACCTCCTCCTTTTTGGTAAGTCGGTTAAAAAGGATGTTGAACTGGAGAAATAATATGCGAGTGTTCCTGCGAAGACGGATAGGGAGCCATTTGAGATCCTTGGGGAACTGAGAGACATGATCATATTTCCTGAGACCAAAAACAAAACGAATACACAGGGTTTGCAAGCGCTTACGCTTATTTAAGAGCTCTTCAGTGGCATCGGCGTAATCAATGATCGGCTGAATTAAAGATTAAGCTAAATAAATTTTAGTTTTAAAAGGCAGAAAATGTTGAAAGGGTTTTAGAGAGTGGAAGGTAAAATGCACCTTACGACTAACTTCATTTACTTGCGCACGCCAAGAAAGATCGCTGTCAATTAAGACACCGTATTCTTTGCCGTTTCGGTGTAAGCAATGGTTTATATGTACGTTAGAAATCACTAAAGGTATAATAAGTTCGTAGCCGACTGCAGCCGTGTCGCCGCGACACTACTAGTTTCTATGTATTTCTAGGAAGGCGACGCTCGACGTATCGCTAGCTGTGAAAGGTATTTAAATACGTTCTACAATCTACAATGTTTCGTAAATATTACAAAATATTTTGATATCAAATGAACCTCACAGTAACCACCCTCTCAGACCTGAGAGCTGGGCTTTTCCTCGGCCCGAGAATTAGCATTGCTATCCAACGTGGCGATGTTGCCAGCGTTCAACAGGCACTTTTCCCGTTGACAGCGATGCGGACGAATTTTATGACGCCCAATAAGCCTTGCCTTTTTATACGCTTTCGTAGTTTTTGATTTAAGCATATATAAGTAGTTCTTATTAAAATGTTATACCTCACAGTAGGTTGTAAGCATTACTTAACTTTCAGTAACAGAATCAATCGCCACATCATAAACACCTCAATCTCCACAATTCATCCGGTATGACAACTATAGTCAACACACAACTCTTGTTCCTGGTATCATCAACAACCCCAATGATATTTGGCTCGTACATTAAAATAACTGCGTGGCACAATAAAATAACCCATTCGTTTTACTTCAGTGCCCATAATACAGAGCTGTTGCTACTATAAATTTGAATTAAAACTTTTATCCATTATCGTGGCACGCACAAAATGGCGGCTCCGCGTTTTGTTTTTGACAAACGTACGGAAATATTTGAGTGCTTATCTGTGGGTTTGATTACTTTATGAAATTGTTGGTTTTATGAGGATGTTTTAAACTGTATCCATTCAGTTAATATGATTTTGTATTTAGTACTAGCTGTACCCACGGCTTCGCTCTACCCTAGTTACCTACCTAACAATTTTATTTCTAGGGTCATTCTTCCGCGGAGAATCTTAACACCGCCATTAATTAAAGAAATGAATCAGACAAACAGACAGAAAAACACACAAACAGACATACCTTAAAACAGACATAGGTTCTGCTGGTTATCCTTTAAGACCATGGCTATTTTTTTTAAATTTAGCCAATGTGTTATTCTGATGTATAAGCTATATTTCTGTAAAGTTTCACCAAAATCTGTTTTTTTTTTCGATGATGTGGTCTACGGTGAAGCACGCTTGCCTAGAAGAAACCTATTCACTCTTGACTTAAAAACCCCCAGGTTGTAGCTATCAGGGAACAAAGACTCCGGATTTGCACTCCTTAGCTGTGCGCACAATGAAAGTATTAGCAAAACGCTTTGTACGTATGGGAGGGATGTCTACCATGTACCGATGGCGCATGGCCGTACGCCTTGTAGTCCGATGATGGAAAGGGTTAGGCAAATTGTGCAGTTCCGTCGCACACTCCCCGAAATGTAACCGATACAAACCGACAGACTGGCGACTCGGCGTCGATGTTCGAGGCTCTGGAGCTTTGATGCGACCAGTGCATCGTTGCCTTTTAGCCCGTCTGTCAATCGGCTCAAGTGCATCAAGCTGGTATTTGGCAGATCCATCCCAGAGGTGAGAGCAGTACTCCATGCATGACCGAACTTGCGCTTTATACAAGTTGAGCAGCTGTTCAGGCGTGAAGTACCATCTCACCTTTGCAAGAATCCCCAACTTTTTTGCAGCTAACTGAGCTTTCGCCTCAATGTATGAACCGAAGTTGAGGGTACATGTCAATGTAACACCAAAAAGTTCGAGGTGGTCCGTTAACGGCACGGTTACACCACAGAAAGAAGGAGCCGGGTGGAATTGGCTCTTTTTAGCGGAAAAAAGACACGCCTGGGTCTTAGCAGCATTGAAACTGACCAGATTGGCATCACCCCATTCGGAGACCGCCTTCAAGGACAGGTTCAAGCGTTCAACCATGGCCTCCCGGAGAGACCGAATCTGAGGCCTAGTAGCCCGTGCGCCGGACACACGTATCTCTCAGCAACAGTGCTGTCGTCTGCGTACCCAAAGGTTCCGGGTTTTAGCAGATCATTAATGTGCAGCAAGAATAATGTTGCCGAGAGCACTGACCCCTGAGGGACTCCGGCGTTGATATCTAACTGACCGGACGAGCAGCCGTCGATAACCACGTAGTATTTTTTCAAAACACTTGCTCATAAAGTGGCTCTAATTTCACCGCAATTAGGCACATAATGACACCTGTTATCAAACTGTGACTTTTTCATTACTATTGTTGAGTTGCTTTGTTCTTAAAAAGTTTCGATACAAAAAAGATCGTGCTCAATAGTACAAATGCAACACATTTCATGCAACTTCGAATTTAAATAGATAATTTCAACTTGTACGTGTTTAATAAATAAAACTTTCACTTAAATATAACTTTTGTTTTTGTCTGTAATAAAGAAAACTTGAAATTCCCCATTTTGTACGTGGACAAAACGCTATCCGCGAAAAGCCAAAAAAAAGATAACTCATTTTTTTTAGTCTATGGCCGATCGCCATTGTTAGATGCGCGCGCATAGGAAAACTGATTAATTTTGCCCGCCAATGCGAAAAAATTCAGCTCTCTTAAGACCCTCACCTAACGGCTCGGGTCTCAATGGCGCCTCAGCGGTAATCACCAACATTACACACTTGTACTATAATGTACTATTACTCATTTAGTATTTTTTATGTGAAAGAGTAATAAACATCCATCCATCCTCACAAACGTTCTCGTTTATAATAGTGGTAGGATTAGAAAGATTCTTCGCACCCTGTATGCTGCACACTTCCTTCTCAATGACACTCTGCAGTAATTGTTTAATGCAGGTGTCACATCCCTTTATCTGCCTAGGAATGAACCCTGACACCGCTTTGTGTGAGACTGGGGTAGGCGTGGGCATGCTAATTTAATTTGTCTAACGTTTGTCTGCAGTAGGATGTATGCAGAGAAACCTAGTTTTAGTACGAAGTTGTTATGGTAGATTTTATGATAGGGGAAATTTAGACCAAAAAGGACAAGCCGATAAAACTCATGTTAGAAGGTTTTAAGACTGAAAGATCTCTGAGTTTGCAATTGAATTACCTATTGCGTAATATCCAAGATGGTAATGATTATCTATTATTTGATATTCTTCAATTATGAATAAGTTGTCAGTGATACTTGAATCATGGAGATCAAAATGACTTCATTTTTTTTTTTCAAACATGCCTTCCATTTTGAGTATTATTTTGACAAACCTTCTTCGAGATAAATCGAAATTGCTGTACTGGCTAAATATATACGAGCAGTGGCCGGCAAAAGTTGTACGAAAATCCATAATTATGTGTCGTGGTTTAGCGGCCAAATAAATAAAAGTTTACTATGTAACTCATATCTATCGTGTAATTTAAAAATGGAACGATCTTTTACTCCGAAACATAGGAACCAAGGAGGTAATTTATCAAAGGTTTTATTTAAGACGACGACAGTCGCTAACGACCTTGAGGGAACAAAACGCACACTCGGTTCACACCCGCGCGACCTTCAGAAGTTTTTTGTACTTTCCTTATTAGTCTATGACTTTAAAAAAAAACTTATATCAAAATATAGATAATTAAATTGTCTTTGAGATGGTGTCAATTTCATTAAAATATGCCAGGTGGTTTTGGTGCGATTGCCGTTTATTTGTCCGTGTTAGACAAAACTTTACAAATTAATTACACTATGATAAACGAATAAAACTCAAAATTTTCTTAGATCAAATTATTAAAAAAATTGGGCTTCTTTTAACATATATTTGTGTCAAAAAAATACGGATAGCCGTTTAGACGTGAATTTCATTTTAAAATAAGCTACTCAGGGGAATCAGCGCCTTAAATTTCGAACTGGCTTGAAAATATAAAGCTGTTTAATGAAAAAAAAATTAACACTTTAGCGCGGGCATAATTATAGTTGTTCGTTGTTCGTCATTGATTTTGAAAAGTAATTGTATTTGACAAAATGAGTTCCAGATACTACTTAGTTTTAATTTCCGCGCATTATTTGAGAAAAGTACTAGGTACTGTTGTCCCACTGCAGGCGCAAAGGCCTCGTTTTCTTCCTCGCACTCCTTTCAGCTTGTGACAAGTAAGTATGAACTTAATCCCGCCATCTTTTCATGGGTCTGTTACATAAAAAACAATTATATTAAATTTGATTTGAATCAACCTCAAAAGAAAATAACGAACAGCACGAAATAGTTGATAGATCGCCTACATAAATATAATTTTGACATAAAAAGAATATTCAAAATATTTTTTCCAAAAATATCTTTCTTAGGTAGTTAGGTAAGTTTACATGAAAGATTACGTTCGATAGAAATAAATTCAGTAAATATTTCTTTAATAAAATTTCTTACTTTGAAGTTTGGTTCGGTATCTCCAGAATTTGATAGAATATTTCATATTGTTTATTCTTAGTTCGAAATCCGTCAAAGCCTATTCCAAAAATTTGGTTAGAAATTAAACTATTATAAATTCTATAATAATGAAATACTTAGTGTATTTGATAAGAAAGGAAGTTTGACGACTTCATGCGGAAGAAAAAGGAAGGATTTTGTTATGAACCTCAAATAAATTGAGATCAGAATCAGAATAAAATGAACGTAGTATTTTATTAACTTCGACATATATACAATTGAATATTCTAAATAAAAAACAAATCTATATACAAATACAAAAGGGAGACGGCAAAGAGCTCATTGTGCATCAAAAAAGTCATCCACATCGATGTCAATGGGAAACGTGCCCAGAACGCTGGTAGCATTGCTACGTTGGATGGCTATGCTGATTCTCTGGCCGAAGAAAAGGCCAGCCCTCTGGTCACGTGAAGAGTCGACGAGCTTTGTGCTAATTTCTCGAAAAACTCGATGCGCACTCGGATCCCATGGATCTAATGTTTCAACCCCAAACGGCTCAAACATATAACTTCGGTTTGAGGCGCCGTTTCAGGTTTTCTGCACCAGCAGCAGCCGCCCCAGCATAGCCTGCCGTGCTAAGAAGATGGGATGGCGCAAGGGTGTCGACACATGTTGCATCCCACACCAAATGCCTACCCACCTTCCAAGGCATTATGGTCATACCGTCTGGCTTGTCCGAATACGACGTTGCCCGAGAACCCATCTTCCCAGAGACAGTGGGATGAGCCGCTCTGCAGGTTAGTATCTCTAGTCCATCTGGGTGTGCCAAATAAACTAGTTTTCTTTCTTTATTTCGTTTTCTTTCTTTTTTTCGATATGATCAACAATTGTGACCCTTCTAAAGACGCAAGAGCCCTTTCACCAATTGTAGATCTAGCGAAATATTTTAAGCTCAGACCTTCCCAAACATTAAACCAGCAATTAGGTGTCAATATTGACTTTGTGCTTGCTGGTGTTATACATAATTCTACCGATCAATGCCCCGGCTGGGCGTGGCCCGGTTCGTGGCAATGTGCTCACCCCGTATTACATCCTAAATAACTGACGAAAATTGGGTGCCTCATTCTTCGAGGAGTACATGCGTGATTTTACCTGATAGTAAATAGCTCGTCTTCTATATCAACTATAACAATATTATAAAGAGGAAAGATTATTTTGTTCGTTTGTTGCGAATAGGCTCCGAAACTACTGGACCGATTTAAAAAATTCTTTCTCCTATGGAAAGCTACATTATTCTCGAGTAACATAGGCTATAATTTTCACGGGAGCAAAACCGTGGAGGTCAGCTAATCTATTATAACATTAAAATAAAACATTCATTAAAACATTTCCAATTTACATTAGGTAAATTAATTTACGAATTATTATAATAATTACTAATTATTATTATAATTTCGTCTTTCCAGTAAAGAATTTTTTTTTACAGTTACCTTGTTATAAATTATTGTAAATTACTTGTGTATTATTATTTGTAAATGTTATTTGTATTTCTATATTTTTAGTTCTCAATTCAATGGGACTTATATATTTATTTAAACTTCAATCACAAAAATACAATGACGGACTTAATGGCTTAGACATTCTCTACCAGTCAACCAAGGTTGGTGAAGAGACAACATGGCAGGTGCACTTGTTTAAAACGTGGCAACAAACAAATACAGAAAAATATAATTCCTTAAAATACACACACATACATATTTTATATAATACATACCTATATAAATATATAATTATATTTAAACATAAATGAAGAAATGTAGGTCCAATACAGGCTAACCTCTGCCGAACCCTCCTGCAAATACAGTCGTAATATTATATGCTTCTCCAAACACAGTTCCAGATCACTTTCACGTTACCCAATCACAGTTGCTCGTCTACAGAGGAATTCTCATTGTTGTAACCCACTGTCCGAGACTTGGAGCGGAAATGAACACGATTACTATCTTGATTACATAACGTACATAGGTAATGTGTAGGTAGGTATATGCACAGTGCATCAGCAAATTAACTGGGTAATTATGAAGATAATAGTGCACTTTGTTACGCACAGATATAATTCTAACTAGATGACGCGATTGTAAGTACTTCGCGTGTCAAAAAACGGAGTATAATTACGATGAATGATCGTACTTTGAGATTTTCATTTAGCATTATCGGCACCGGAAATAAAAAAATAAAATCTATTGCATAGCATTTATCCTAGATCCGGTCCTGGAAAATGCGTCTGAATTTCGAATTGTATAGAGTTGCAAAACGTTTTTATTTTTAATTTTTTTTAATTTTAAATATTAATTGATTTTTTCTTTTTCCTTTTCACAATTTTTCTTTTTCCAAACCCCCATTTATTTCCGATTAATAAAATTCTAAAAAACAAAACAAAAATATAAAGTGACCCTTATTCACATTGAAATAAGGTCGCTTTTCTGTGATAAGCAAAACTGACCCTTATTCTCATTAGCATAAGGTCCACATTGATCACCATTGTCACAGAAACAGCTCAGAGAGACCGATAAAAGGAAAAAAAATTACGACCAACAAAAATTTTAAAACCCTCATATCTCAGAAACGGTTGGAGTTAGCGCATTTCTGACAAAAAAATTCCCCCCCTGCCCTCGCTACATCATCCAGGAGAACAAGATAGGATTTACACCCTCCCCCCCCTTAACCGTTTACCTCACCCCGCAAAAAAATGTTTTTAATTTTTAGTTTAATAAGTGAATTTGTTTTTAAATTGTGCGTGACAAGTGGCACGCTTGGTTTTCATACAGATCGTTATCTAGTTAGATTTATAGTGTTACGCTTGTTTGCTACTAAGTGGTAGGTTGATAAGTGGAATCAAAGTCACGACACTGCGCGGAAAATATTTTGAGTATCTGTCACTTCTTGTCTGCTGGAAAACAATAGCTATCCAAATTCCAGTGTTCTGGCCTTGCGAAATTATAAAATGTAATCAGATTATTATACGCTAAGTTTTTACGCTGTTTGAATGTTATTTATTACAATATTCATTGCAATCGACTATTTTGTGCTGGCAATACTGAAATGTTCTGAACTATTGTCAGTTTCGAAAAATGGCGTGTTTTTAAGCGAGTGTTAAGTTAAGATTAGTCAATTGTAACGTTAAGCGTAGCGATTGAGACGTATATTGTAAAGAAACTTACTTGTTGATTCCTGTATAATATATTACAGAAAAACAAAGATTTGTTTTTAATTTCAAAGTACATCGATAGTAAAAGGAACCAATTTCATTCCTTAGCCCGTAACTTTAATGAATTTACAGCTACTTCAAATCAGCGTATTGCTGTCTATAGCTGGATCCCACGCGGCGATATAAGACCCGCAGGCTTATTACGTATCTTTTGCAAGAGCAAAACGATAGCGATGAAACGCTTTATGTCATAAAAGGGGCATCATCGGCATTTCCTGCAGTGTAGGTATGGTAGATCCTACACAATCGTTTGCTAATCGCTCGCTGTTTGTCAAATGCACTTATTTAAAAAAAAAAACCGCCAACAACTCTAAAACTTTTGTATTGAAGAGCAATTATTGCGCATAAATCGCTATCGCTTTGCTCTTGCAAAAGATACGTAATAAGCCTCCCGGTCCGCCGCCTTTCGCACTCGGTCCCAGTCACCTTTGAACGTTGATCCACCTAACCGAGGGACGTCCCAAGCTTAGCTTGCTGTTCACGCCAATCACATGCGTAGTAATAACAACACCATGATTACAATAGCCTATGTGCTCGAAATAAAAAATATATGGTAAATAATTCAATTAAACATTATTATTAATTCCTTAAAATATTCCTGAACAAGTATTCTGACGATTCAGTGGGAAATTTAACGAAACTTTTGGGGCTCGCATATTTCCCCTTTCATTTGGAGTTATTGAAATATTTCAGTAGGATTATAGGAAATATAATGTTCAGAGTTGCTGTGGTCTGTTAAATACTTGCTTTGTTGTTACATTGAAGGGTGGTTATTCTTTGGGGAATATTTCGAGTAAGTTTGAGTATTCGAATCGTTTGATGAAATCACCTTTGTTGTGGTGGAAACTGAACAGGGATGATAAATGGCGTCAAAGTTATTTTGGTGGAGTGTTTGTATTTATAATTATTTATTTATTTATTTATTTAAACTTCATGTACAATGGTGTTACATAGGCGGACTTAATGCAGCAAGGCATTCTCTACCAGTCAACCTTTGGGTTAAAAAGGACACAGCAGTGGTAGGAGTACAAAAATAAAATAAAATGAACAATAATTAAAATCAGATATTAATAAACAATCTAACTAATAAAATACATAAATAATTACTAAAACAATAGACTAATAAATATTATAATAAATACCATATAATTACTATTATTATACCATATAATTATTGTTATTTTTTAAAGCTTTTCTAACCATCGAAGACTTGGCATTCATTATAATATTTATTAGTCTATTGTTTTATAAATTATTTATGTATTTTATTAGGTAGTTTATTAATTCGACTTATTGTTCATATTTTTTATTTTGTACTCCTACCACTGTTGTGTCCTTTTTAACCCAAAGGTTGACTGGTAGAGAATACCTTGCTGCATTAAGTCCGCCTTTGTATCACCATTGTACATGAAGTTTAAATAAACAAATATGTGGTCCATTTGTGCCTACTCAATACCTTCCGCTATTTTCGAACTCGTAAAACGAACCTCTCCGGAATTTAATGCATCTTGTTATCTTGTACCAACCCTAACTTCTGCCTAACCTTTCGGCGAAAACAGGCGTGATATTATGTCATGTTTTATCCGGGCAAGTACTAATGTGACTTTTTCAAATTCATATGTACTTTCTAAGTTTATCTTGAACATCACGAGCATCTTCGGCAACAGTGAAGGAAAACATCGTGAGGAAACCTGGACTTATATAGTTATAATGTAAGTCTGAAATAGCGCATTCAGAAGCCTGTGGGGTTTCCCAGAGGCAGCTTAATTAACTCTGACACCAGAGGTGGCCACACTTCACACGAAAAGAAGATGAAGAAGATGTTTTATCTGAGAGTTTTCGCATAAATTCGGTATCCCCTTTATATATTGATCTTAGACCGAGAAAAAAGCAAAGACGAAAATAAAAAACTTATTTGAAACAGTTCGCTTATTTCATGCTTGTTTCTATTTTCTAACTAAAGTGTAGTATTAGTACAAGATCCCACCGCAAAAATCTGTATTCAATTAGTGGACTGCTGATGATGATGAAAGTAATTTTTTATTTAAAGAGCTTGATAGAAGAATAGATTACAACAGGTTTGCCTGGCAACATCAAGCTTAATTAGTTTTTTTTTAACTTTGCCCTTTACTTGGAATTTCGCCTGTAACGCGGATACGAATGCTACATTACATCAACCAGAGCTAGCAAGTGTTTTTCCTAATCTCTATATTACTTTCTTTCTAATGACGCCGAATTCACATGAAAAACATACATTTCTGGGGGTTAACTATATTAAATACTAGCTGATCCCCGCGGCTTCGCTACCGTCAAAAGTATAGCCTATGTTCCTTCGGAGTAATGTAGCTTTCCACAGGTGAAAGAATTTTAAAAATCGGTCCAGTAGTTTCGGAGCCTATTCGATACATACAAACAAAAAAATCTTTCCTCTTTATAATATTGGTATAGATAAATTGCTCTTGTTTTAATGAAGAAAGGTGTTAAGGTAATTCCGGCTAGATATTTCCAGGCAACTCTGCAGCAACTATTCTACTATCAAACATCATTCATGAAAATTAAGTTTTATCAAAATCCGCACCTGCAGGTTTTAGCAATGGGATCTTAGGCTATTTGCAGAACTTCTGCCGTCCGTAAAAATAGTAATAGAAATGGAAGAAGACGATAAGTGTGTACCGTTGAAATAAAACCGTTTAGTTTATTATCATAAGTTGAGAAGTTCTTGAGTTTTGTCTGTTTATAACTTGGTTGTCTATTATGATATTTTGTAGATGTATTATTAAACATTACCCTCCTTCGGCAGTCGGGTAGGATAGGATAGATGAACCCCATTGCGGCACTTAGACTCCCATTTGTTCCGTTGTGCGTGCAGGACTCCTCCCTGTGAGAGGAAATGGGCCGTAATCCACCACGCGGGCCCAGTGCGGGTTAGTGGATGTCACATGTCTTAGAATTTTTGGTTCTAGAATATCCCGGTTTCCTCACGATGTTTTTCTTCACCATTTTGAGAGTAGTAGTGATGAAATAATTTACACAAAGTAAAGCGCCTGCCTGGGCCCACCGACCTACAACTTGTAAATCGTGGCCTTTACAACTGGACCACCACTGCTCATCGGCAGTCGGGTAAAAATAGATCTTCAGTTTTCGTTTGATTTAAAATGTAAAATTGAAAGTAAAATTATGTTTGCAACCTGATTGAGACAGAGCTTTTCCTCACAGTCTCATTTAAGGGGGATGTACATTCCACCCAATAGACACCATACACTTACAAACTACACCTACAAAAATATAAAATCTCTGTGACAGATGTACAAAAAGTTATCTTAGAAAGGTTATGTTTTCCTTTTAAGGGGCTGAATACTCAAAATAGGCTTTCTTTTAAAAAATTTTTAGCCAAATCCATTGAAGATGTGGCAGCGGAAAAAAGATATGTTAATCTTGATCATATTTCCGAAAACTTTGTTGTGGCCGAAACACGTTTACGCACAAAAACCTCGATACAATTGAATGGCAAAGTAACCTCTTACCGTGATCTTCAAAAGATTTTTCCGGTAATACTGACCAGCGTACGTTTGTACAATTAACAACAATAACGTATCATAACAGGACGCAAAACTTCATTGTCGTAGATTTTGAAGTTTCATTCATTATTTTTAAGTAATTCATATTATTATGTTTTATAAAAAAATCTATACAAATTCCATCGTGCTTCTCTTTCCATCCAGTGCAATTCGACAGTGACCGCTTTGCGGCGTTGCTAGGTGGACGTATGTCGCTTTTTTCCGCAAAAAGCAAAAATAATATTTAATTTATTTCTCGTCAATTCAATCTGTCAAAAAAATATCAGGTATAATGCAGCCAGATCATGTAGCCTGGTGGCTTTAATTGGAACTAACGAAATCACAAGTAATATTGTCAAAGTTTGTATTATTTTTATTTTCTGGCACTACCGCTGTCACTGGCATCTATATTTTTGTTGTATTATATAAACAACTCACGTCGGTTAGTTTACTTACTAAGTCCATAACTAAAAAGTATTTAAACCTCTTTGAAAATACAACTTATGTTATCTCAATTTGAATTAAAAATATTTAAAATAGGGTGGGAGGTCGAATACGATTTCAACCTTCTTCTTTGATGTAAAAACAATAGAAGGAAAAAACACAGAACATGGAATGTTCGTCCCGTTGACGTTGAGGCGTGATTAATTCGAGAAAATATAGTTTTAGATAATATCAGATTCCCATATTTCGTTTACTTATTTATTTTCGTTTTTTTTTTTAAGTTAGTAAGTCGTGTTTATATTTTATTTTGTTAGTAGGTATAAGTTGTAAAGTACAAAACTAAGCCGTGTAAATGATATTATAATTCCGTGCCAAATGGGAACAAACAAAAATGTCTCAAATCAGCAAAAGAGCTTTTGTATTCTAACAGACAAAAGCATATGGAAGAGGTAATGTAAGTACCTACACATTTTTTAAATAATTGTTATATTGGCAGCTAGCTTTTTTAGCCCAACGCTTTCGTTTTTAGGGTTCCGTAGCCAAAGGGACTCTTTTACTAAGACTCCACTGTCCGTCTGTCTGTCTGTCACCAGGCTGTATATATTTCTGTAGCAGCATGGTATGGAACCCTTCGTGCGCGAGTCCGACTCGCACTTGGCCGGTTTTTTAATAGTCCAAGAATGTTTGTAATCTGGTCAGTACATCTAATGCATCCAATCCAGTCCATCCTATCATATAAAATATATATGAGTATAGATTTAGATAGATTACCCATAATACGAGTACCGTCCGGGTCCATGGAACATACATATGAATGAATGATTTTTCTTAACAGTATAAGAAGACGTTTGGCCAATTCAGAAGCAGGTGAAGCATCGGAGATTGGTTTTAACGAGTAAGTTATTATTATATAAGTATCGCTTGAACCTGACATTATTATTGTTTCGTTTATATAACTTTCATATACATTGTTACATATTTCTTAAGAAATAATCATGGCTAAGTCCGTACCAGCCCTTACTGAAATACTTTCTACTCCGAGTACGGTTGCCTTTGCGAATCTCCACTCAAGCCAGTTAATAAATGCAAACCAGAGATGAGG
This sequence comes from Orthosia cruda, assembly GCA_964057195.1. Lineage (NCBI taxonomy): Eukaryota > Metazoa > Arthropoda > Insecta > Lepidoptera > Noctuidae > Orthosia > Orthosia cruda. The sequence goes on from OZ059838.1 coordinate 35,712,989, forward strand.
AATAAGACTTTTCCAAAATATCAGGTCCGTGGGTTCGCCAAAGAAGTTTATTCCGATATGGTCCCATTTAAACTTGGTAAAGATCTGATGAAGAACTTCGGAGCTATATAAAACATAACTCTTCAATAAATGACGGCAAATCTCTCAGGATTGCTGCAACCGCATTTATGTTTATTGTGCATCACTATAGAACATGCCCACTAGGTACGTACCACAACTAAAAGTTAAAAATAAAAACATTTTACAAAAAATACAACCCGACATCCACATCAAAAAAAAATATTACAAATAACTTCAATTTCGGAAGTCAGTGTTCCGGTTTTCGTTTCTTCGTTTTTTTACACCGCCTTCCGAAAGTGAAGTAATTTTTTACTTTGTAGTTATTTTTCACTTTAAAGTGTTTTTATTTGGAAGTCGATTGTATTTTTTAGTAAAAAAAGTCGTTTTACACCTACCACGTAAGTAGTATTCTGGCACGTTCGTGTTTTTATGTCTTGATGTTTTTGGGTCCGGCCATGTTCCAAACAATCTGAGTCGTGGTTCTCGACAGCCCGAATGATAAATAACCCCCTGGGACCACGCCTGCAAGTAGGTACTTATTGAGCTGCTCCAATTAATTTTGTTTTTTTATTATATTTTGCACCGTGAATTTTGTTATTATATTTTTTAATATATTTTTTTTGGTTTTCTTGCAAGAATATTTACTTTTTAAAGTATTATATTATTTTATTTTAATTATTGTGAATGTGAAGACTATCTGGATCATTCTGTTTTGTTTTTTTTTTGTTTTAATTTAAATTTATCTTAGTTTTTAATCATGGTCTGGCAGTTTGAGTAGTTTATGCGGCCTACCCGGATGTCCTTTTTTTGGTATTGTTCGTCGAATCGTTGAGCTCCTTAAATTCTGAGTTTAGCTGCTTGGTTATTGACAAATGCGTGCACTGACTGGACGGGTCCACTCAATCTGGCTGGTTCTTTCCTCAAAAGACCATTTCAGACATCAGTCTACATGGTCTTCACATGATCTAACCAATATTTTGTCTGGACTTTAAAAGAGACTGTGACCTCTGAGTTTATTTCGGCCTTTCTTCTCAGAGTAGTCAGATAGGAAACGCCGACCTCATCTAGTTTTAAAAAATATGTTCGACATGTAAAAGTGTTTGTACAAACCAACTTACAGAAATAAAATCATTTATCATTATCAATTGTTTGTAAATAAAATGTAATGTTAATAAAATTGCTCGTATTTTTTTCGCCCTGTCTATTACTTTTTAACTCTATGTAAAATGCAACATGTGAACAGACAGTATCACGGCTGTTGCACGCTATACACAAACACCCAGTATATAACTTTTTCGAACAATATTTTCCAGGAGAAAGCAAAAAATATGTAAAATTATATAAATTGAAAAGACTTTTGGAAAATAATCTTGTGTTCGGTAACTACATAAAATTATAACACTTATAGTGATAGAGTTATAATATTAAAATAACCCATACAAAATTACGCACACACATATTATCTAATAATCATAGTAAACATTTTCTCCATGTTCTTACGTAGTTTTATAAACCTTTACTAGGTTGAAAAGCTTGCCTAAATAGAGTAACTAACCATTTCAAAGCCTAGTAAGTTAGTTTTTTTTTTACGTAACTGCGGTGGAGCCCAAAAGTACCTTTATTCAAAATTTGATGGGTCTACTCTGCTATAAATTTGAGTATCTGGGTATAAAACCATCATAAAGAAGTTGGTTCAAAATGTCACCTACTGTGTTCTTATTTGTGGCAGTCGCATAGAATCAGACAAAATTTTAATATTTATTCAATTTGCACGGCAAGAACTTGTATGACACTAGCCAGATTGCCTATTTTAGTGATCTTTATTTTCGCAGCAATAAGGTTGCATTCATAGGCAAAATAACAGTGAACGATATGATGTCAGATGCCAGCCGCCAGTTTGAAATAAGAACTTGCGCAGTAATGTTTATGTAAAAACTATCGGAAGAGTCCGTTTATGATGCGGGCCTCTGTGGTCGGCCTTGTGAATTTAATTTTCAAATACTTTTCGCTCCAATTTAAAGTTTTCCCCTAAGCTGTCAATGACAGTGGGCGTGGCTTAGAACCTCAGATGTCGATTGTCAACTGTTCGAACACAGCCCCTTAAGGACGGAACCGTAAAAACCGGATTATAAATTTATTTATTTATTAAAATCTCCCTTACAAGTATCATTACAGATATAATATATTAAAGCGATAGCGCGGTTTTAAAATTAACTTATTTACAATATAAAACTATGAAGAACGTAAAAAAAAAACCAGTAGTACTTATAATAACTTCAAACAATAATAACTCTAATATTAACATTATAAGCGGGATATTTACCATGTTTACTGTTTGTAGCGAGTTTCCGATATTTATCCCGCTTATAATGTTAATATTAGTGTTAGTGACCATGACAGTTTATAAACTAATAATAACTCTTATCAATCAATATTTAATATTGAATCAATCTATATATAAAAAAGTTTAAAAACTGTAACCGGACTACGGTTTTTTAAGCCTATTTTACCCGGACCATAATAACGAACGATTGACACCTTATTCATCAAAATCGGAGGAATAGTTTAGGCACTACGGAGTAACAGTTCCACAAAGCGGGTCTATAATGCACTCCGAGTCCAATGTAATAACATTTTCAGGACTCTGGTGCAGCTTCCGAGTTACTGTAGTGCTTCAGACATGTTTGCAGAAGCGCACATAGATGATTTTCTATGCAATAATGCATAAGAAAACCATGTCTGTGGTGCACAGTATGAGAGGGAACCTGAAAATGATAGCGGACAGAATGGACTAACTAGTCATACGTCGATTCATTGACCTGCAAGTGAAAGGTGCAGGTTAATGAATATTCGTATATAAATATGTAACTTTATGCCCATTATTATTTTTATTATTTATTATTCTAACATAGATTATAAGATTTATGACACAACTTTTCTATGGACTATGTAGTTGTTTGAGAATAAACAGTTTAAATTTTTTAGGCTTCGCCGTCTGGAAAAACATATATTAATATTTGGCGTAAAAAATATATTGTTTACATACACTAATTAGGTTAACTTTACAGTGTTCGCCTACTGCATAACCAGCGAACATATTCCACATTTCTACCATTTCTATATCAATTTAATTTAAACAGTACCGCTAAAGTTGGTACAATATTTAGTAGAAACTTTAATGTTTTCACATTAACTGGGACACATTAGCCGTGTGGGTGCAATTTTCAGCGCATTTCAGAATCCGCACGGTGTTCATAATTCATTTTATACTTCGTCTCTTTTTATCGTCAGCGGGAGGGTAACTTTTCCTGCATAGTGTTATTTATTTGTGCCAGTTTTTTAGGAAATTCTCATTTCCGTGAAAAGTATTTTTTTTTTGGTATAAACTGTTTGTGCATTGAGGTATATGGCGACTTTAATGTTAAGCGTTTATGACAATTATGATGTGAAAATCGATTCATCTCAGACATAGCAATAAATAAAAAAAAAACATTTTGTATTATACTTGACTAACCTATAAATATTTATTTTTCTTTCACAAAGGTATCTTACAAACTATTATAGTAGTATACACAAAAGTGCAATATTATTTCATAAATTCTTTGTAAGAGACTGACTGGTATCTGCACTAGGAATTCTTGTCACACAGATTACGAGTACCTCCCTACAAAACTGCGATTATTAATCGATTCAAGCACAAATATTGATACATGAAAAAGGAAGGAATACAGAAACAAAATACTCAAAAACAATTATTGTGAAAATTATTAAATTAGTAATAAATTATTATCTAATTATTGTTATTAAATCATTATTTAACTAATATTAAATTAAAACAAAATTATGTTAAAATTATAACATTAAATTAAATTGTTATGAGGTGCGGGGGACGTAATGAAGTGGTGTGAATGTCGTTATTTTGTGGAGTGATGGTCGTTGTGGTGGTATGAATGAATTGAAAGGACACGTATGATTTTACTTAAAGAACTTTGAAGAATCATTCACAATCATAATATGATTAGAGTTAAGCAGACATATTATTTCTGCATAATTCTTGACACATGGAAGTAAGATAAAAAAATCTTCACAGCGTCCGTTTACCATAATTAAGTCCTTCTACCACTTTGCCAAACAATACCAGGGCATATATAATCTCTTAATACCACACAACAAGCTAACACTTGACCAAAAATCCTCGAACAGCACTCCTGTTTCCAGCTGCTCTCCTGGTACTCTAGGCTGTATTATCTAAACCCGATGAGGACGAAGACATAATTCAATTGATCGTTATAAGCCTTCTTACATTTTCAGTCTGCATTACTCATTAAGTGACAAAATTACTTCATGACAACTATTGAGCATAATACAGAACAGACCCCACCAAAGGCAGTTACTCTCATACTAATTTCGGACAACACAGCAAGCTAACACTTGACCAACAATCCTCGAACAGCACTCCTGTCTCCAGCTGCTCTTCTGGTATTCGTGGCTGTGTTATCTAAACCCGATGAGGATTAACACGTAATTAGTGCCAGTGCTTGATCTCGTAATAAAAATCATTTTTGTAAGCCTTCTTACCACAAACGTGAAACTAAGCCATAAAACGACTTCATATATTTATTATATGCTTTATTGTACACCTTAAAATACAATTATAAAAATAAACTTAAAACTATAATACACATACTATGGGCACATTATCGCATTTCGCGATCTCTTCCAGGCAACCTGGTTTGGACAGTAAATGCCTGGACATCTATAACAATTTCAGAACAGTGGTGGCCCAGTGGTAACGGCCACGACTTACAAATGGTCGTGGGTTCGAATCCAGGCAGGCGCTTAACTTTGTGTAAATTATTTCATCACCACTGCTCAAATCGGTGAAAGAAAACATCGAATGGAAACCGGCATGTCCTAGAACCAAAAATTCGAAGACATAGCAATCCGCACTGGACCCGCGTAGTGCACAGTCCCTCTCTATAAGAGGAGGCCTGTGTCCCAGCAGTGGGAACATTAAAATGGCTAAATGATAAATGATTTTATTTCTGTAAGTTGGTTTATACAAACACTTTTACATGTCGAACATAATTTTTAAAACTAGATGAGGTCGGCGTTTCCTATCTGACTACTCTGAGAAGAAAGGCCGAAACAAACTCAGAGGTCACAGTCTCTTTTAAAGTCCAGACAAAATATTGGTTAGATCATGTGAAGACCAGTAGACTGATGTCTGAAATGGTCTTTTGAGGAAAGAACCAGCCAGATTGAGTGGACCTGTCCAGTCAGTGCACGCATTTGTCAATAACCGAGCAGCTCAACTCAGAATTTAAGGAGCTCAACGATTCGACGCACAATACCAAAGAAAGGACATTCGGGTAGGTCGCATAAACTACTCAAACTGCCAGACCATGATTAAAAACTAAGATAAATTTAAATTAAAACAAAAAAGAATGATCCACATAGTCTTCACATTCACAATAATTAATATAAAATAATATAATACTTTAAAAACGGTGCAAAATATAATAAAAAAAAAAATATTAATTGGAGCAGCTCAATCCCAAGCCTTTTTGTCTTCAAGGTAATCTTTAGTTGTATAAAACGCTTTCTGGCACAACTTACGTTTAATAAAAAATTTGAATTTATTAAGACTTAGATTTGTACGTGGCTTGGAAGCTTATTATAAAAGCGCACACATTGACATCTAAACGAGCCACTTATTTTCTTGAGCCTTGTTGTAGGTACTACAAATTTGTGTTTATTCCTAGTATTTATGTTATGGATATCACTGTATTTTTTAAACAATTTTATATTTTTATGGGCATATAAAAGATTTTCATAAATATACTGAGAAGGCACAGTCATTACATTAATCTCCTTAAATTTCTCTCTGAGAGAGTGTCTTGGGCTTAATTTATAAATTGACCGAACAGCTATTATAATACTGTGCTATTTTCAGGATGCAATTCTTCGCCCTTTATCAACACATCGGTTTTCACCTGCCTAACGTGAGGTAGGGTAAACTTAATGCATTTGGTTTTTTTTTCATTAAGAAGTAAATTATTAACATTGAACCAGTGAACTACTTTTGAGATCGCGCTATTTACATCGTCAGTAACCAGCTGCTGACGTTTAAGTTTAAACAAAAGTGAAGTATCATTCGCAAAAAACACTATATCATGGTTATCCTTTATGAGGTAAGGCAAGTCATTAATATAAATAAGAAACAAGAAAGGACCAAGAATCGAGCTCTGTGGGACTCCCATTGTTACCATAGATCCAGGAGATCTTTTTCCATTAACGTCAACGGTCTGAATCCTATTACTCAAATATGAAGTAAGAAGATCCAGAGCGCTGTTCCGAATCCCGTAGTGGCGGAGTTTCCTGATTAGCGTTTCATGAAAAACACAATCAAATGCTTTGGACAAATCACAAAAGATTCCCAAGGCATCGCACTTATCTTTCCATGCATTATAAATATGTCCTAAAAGTTCAACACAGCATCAGTAGTTGAACGACCCCTTGTAAAACCGAACTGTTTAGTATGTAATAATTTATGTTTATTAAAAAATCTTTGCAATTGCTCTAAAATTAATTTCTCAAATATTTTGCTAAACATAGGTAGTACTGAAATAGGTCTATAATTTGTAGGGTCTGATGTACTACCTGATTTAAACAAAGGTATTATTTTACTATTTTTCATAAGGTCAGGAAACTCCCCTCAGTCGATACAATTATTAAAGATAATAGCTAAACTAGGTGCGACAATGTCAATAATAGACTTAGCAACTTCTACAGAATGACCCCACAGATCTGCAGTCTTTTTAACATTTAAAGTGTGAAAGGTTTTAATTATGTCTTTACAAGTAATATGTTCAAAAAGAAATTCCGAATCGCAAACATTAACATTTTTGTTAAATACAGGTCTTCTGGTCCCAAGCCAGGAGCTAACGCTGGGGCCCATAGCAGCGTTGGGAACTCCTGGACCCTGTCTGAACCTGTACCCACGAAACTGCCGTAACGCAGCAGTGGAGAGCTAGGGATTTGCTCCCTATTGCGAGAGATACTGGTACCTATCTCACAGGAATAAGGTGGCACAAGGGTTGGCCGGTAATAGTGTCGTCACTTACCTTAGATTCCTGCGGTAGACTCCTGGGCGTCGATCAATCTCGTGCCGTGAGGTTAGGGATAGGAGAATATATATATAATAAAGGACAAAAGGGATAGACTGACGGCTGTCTGGACCGAAGAATCCGGCCGGCGTCCACCAGGCAGCACGTTTCCCGCAAAAGCACTTCGCTGCGCGTGAAAATATACTCTAAACCCACTTTAGGGGCGCCCCACAACGCCAATTGCGAACGGCGGGCGCGATTAACAAATACAATGGGTGAAACACATCTCGATTCGATATGTTTCGACAAAAACCCGACTTCCGCGTGTTCACGTTTTAAACTTTCTCTTTCGACTGTTTAGTGTCAGCTGTCAAAATCGTTGACAGCCCACTGACACGGTGTTGCAAGTAAATACCAATGATCGGGACGGAACATCCCCCCGTCTCGGACATAAGGAGTTATGTCCGCTAATAGATGGGCAAGCGTGCTAAATTGCCACTGCTCGCTTCAAAACCGAATCTCCGACCATGACCTTTGCAACTCTGGGTTCTCCGTCAGACCCATAAATCAAATCTACAATGCGTCCACGACGCCAATATAAAGGCAACAAATTAGGTTCTTTAACAAGTACAAGGTCTCCGACTTTGGGAGGGTCAGTTTTGTCAGACCACTCAACGCGCCGCTGCAAAATATGCAAATATTCCAAAGACCAACGATGCCAGAAACTTTGGGACATCTGTTGGAGCAACTCAAAACGAGTCAATTGCGAAGATTCAATTTCCCTGAAGGGGTATTCCGGCAGGGCGTTGAGGGGCCGACCAATAAAAAAATGACCAGGGGTCATGACTTCCAGGTCATTTGGGTCTGAGGGGATCGGACAGAGAGGTCGCAAATTGAGGACGGCCTCAACTTTACAAAACACCGTAACAAGTACCTCAAATGTGAAAATAGTTTCACCAACAACACGGCGGAGAAGCGGTTCTGCTACTATACAAATTTATTTACAAAAATGCCAATTAATTTCCATTTGCGCCATAGCAAATCTCAAATTCTGTTTATCCTTATTTAGATAATTACAAATATCATTTAAATATCTATCAGCGCCCTTATAATTAGTACCGTTATCAGAACGGATCAAAAATGGTAGTCCTCGGCGGAAAACAAATCTACCTAGTGCTGCAACAAACGCATCTGTGCTGAGGGCAGTTACAAGTTCCAAGTGAACCGCCTTGGAGGCCAGACAAACGAACCCACACAGGTAGGCCTTAACAGCATTGGCGTTCCGAAGTTGAGAAGTCTTCACCAAAAAGTGACCAGCGAAATCGGTTCCGATCGAAGCAAATGGTCTGCTCTCCGTCGCCCGGTCGGATGGCAAATCGCCCATTATGGGTTGAGTGGGAGCAGCCTTCAACTTATAGCACTGCATACATTTAAAGATGATGCCACGAATAGTGCGTCTGGCCGATAAAATCCAAAATTCACGTTGTAAAACGCAGCAGTAAAAGGGAGTTGCAACCGGCGTGTGCGTTATTAATGTGTCGATCGGACACCAACAATTTCACCATCGCTCCTCCCATAAGGAGCGACAAAGGATAGCACCATAAGGCAAATTCGAATACCGCAGTCGTCCTCCGACTCGGAGCAAACCAGATTGGTCTAGGAATGGATTGAGCCTTTCAAAGCTGAGCATTTCTTCAGGGCTTCAATAGTCTGGTCAAAGTGATCAAAGTGCTCGACAGCACGAACCAACAACATCAGGGCCTCTTGGCGTTCATAAGACGACAAAACTGAAGATAACAATTTATTATTAGGGTTCCGTCCGTTACGTATGAAACGCCGGACCCAAGCGGTAACTCCTAACAATTTCGACAAAGAACTGTATCTGTCCAAAGATAATCCAAATTATATGCAGGTTGCGTTTCAACAATTCCAATACGCAAGCCTGGCAGAACCTCTGGAGAGGAGAACCTGTTCTGGGGCCAGGACGACTTGCAATGCGTCAACCAGTCTGGTCCCACCAAAGAGAATGGTCAACAAGGGCAGGAGCCTTGCAACTACGTGACGCGCAGTCTGCGGGGATCAATTCTTCTGGGACATGTCTCCAGATCAGTTCAGTCTCAGAGTTCTGAATCTGTGAGACTCTATTCGCTACAAAAACCTCCAAAGCATGAGCTGAGGTGCGACGCCAACAAAGGACTATGCCATTATCAGTCCTTGGTCCTCAATCCGCGGGGCGGAGCCCTTCAACACGGGACCCGTAAGTCCAAAATCATAACCTGTCGGTAAAATCTACTAACCCATTCGTCTGCAGAACCCACTTGGTCCCGGACAAAATCAAAGCCAAAACATCCGCACCCATATACGGGTCCGGGAACCAACCACTTCGGGTCGGCAGGAGTTAGGTCCGACGTCAATTTCACCACTGCAGGGCCAATGGTTACCTGCGGGTGTCTGCCCAAAATATCATTCAAAACAACGGCCTTGGCCAAGGTTCTTGGCCCACAATGAACAGGCGAAACACAAATTTCATTTTATCCCCGTTGACCAACCGCTTCAATACCACCCATATGGTAGGAGGGTGGAATCACGTGGGAGACCCAATCTTTCCACTAAACATAAGGATACAAGACAGCCTTGACAAACCGAATCCAAAAGAGCACGAACTAACAAAGATTTACTCTTCGGGCCACAGATCATTACAGGGACAGTTGGCAGAAGGACTGTCCTCTGGCTGGGCGGCTGTAGTGGAGGAGAGGGAGGCGACTACCTATTGTTGATAACCCCCCTGGGGTTGGTAGTCGTCCTGAAAAGCGGACGCCTCCTCCAATTGAGGACGGGGTGGAGGGGTCCCCCCGCCTTTACGAGGTATACCCCGTCAAGGATCCACCTGGGGTTGGTGGGGATGCGCTCCCCCGCCTATGGGGGAGCGTCCGGCATCATCAGGGCCACCAACACCATTTTGTTCCGGACACAACACGCGGTGGTGTCTACCTTGACTGTGCGGGCAAGGATCCGACCTCTGGCAATCCCGCTGCAAATGCTGTCCCAGACAAATGTAGCACCACTTGCAGTTGTTGGCGATTCCACGTCGGTCCCTTGTGTTCCGTTCTAGGAACTTCGGACAGGACGTGACCACATGGCCATCCGTGTTGCAATATAAGTAACGCATACTGCGATCCTGAGTCGCTACAAATTTATGAGGTTGGCGTCGTGGCTCACCCAACCCACACACAAGTGGAGGGGCGCGCACCAAAACGACGCTGGTCCGGAAAGGGACGCTCTGGGGCCCGCAAGGGACCTTCAACACCAGAATTATCCAAAACACGACACTCCTCATCCAAAGACTTCAACAAATTATCAAAAGGGGGGAGGTGTGTGGCATCATCCCCACCATATATCCCATGTGCAAAACCCCTCAACTTAGCGGTTACCTCAACAATGTCATCCGAGAAACCGTAAAACTGCGCGAAGTCTGCCTCAACCGCAGCGGCCAACTCAGTGTCCTCGGTGGACAATAGTGCCAAACACTCCGCAAAGCATTCATCCACCCTGGCTTGACGGGCTGGGAGTTCACTAAAACGGGCCAACAAAGCCTCTGATCTATCAGATCTACTTATTAAAGAGGCCACCAAGGTCACCCATCTCAATTCCGCTCTAATCTTACAAGCAAATGTATAGGCAGTCATACTGTCAAAACGCAAGCAACGGTGATTAAATATTATTAATACACAAAATGTTCAACAACTTAAATTAATTATATATGTGTGTAACCAAAATAACAGTTTGACAGTAATTCTCTTACCAAATTAAATATGAAATTATAAAGTCTGTAAGAGAAACAACAAGTTAATTTAACAAATAGTACTGAACCCTGTTACATTTACTTAATTATTTTCCAGTACAAAATCATTATGGAACCCCAAATATCAATTTATAAATTATCAAAAACAAAGTGGGTACCTCAAGAAAATAAATTATCAACACACAAGAGGGTATTCTAAAAAGTAAAAATTATCAACACAAAGTGGGTAGGTTGATTTTACAATAGAATTCAATATTCAATTTACTTTAATAGTTAAAAACAATGGATTTAACTTGAATCAATTAGAATATTACTGTCAATATCAAACAAACTAACCAATTTTCTTATATAATTGGTAACAATATACTTTACAACAATAACTTCTATAGCGGACACTGAGTATGTTTATAATGTAAACAAACTTACAAACCCAAGTTAGAAGGTTCAAGGTCCAACAATAACTATGATTCAATTTAATACAATTAGGCAAGACTATTTAGTCTGCACCAAACCTATATTGTATACAACAAATAAACAAATTTTAATACAAAACTGTAACCTTCTATCCCGGAGTGACAATATTAAGTTGTGAGTTGTACACTTTATTTCAACAAATCGGAATGTAACTGTGGGGGATTTTTGCCCCTAACAAGACACAACCAACTCTGAGTGACTCAAAATGTACCACTCCCCAACCCAGTATTCTCAACAATAAAAAGCAAACCGACAAACAATACAGCGTTCACTGTGAACGAGTGTCCTAGCATATACTATGATCGTGGAATGAAACCACGCTCTGCTACCAAATGTTAAATACAGGTCTTCTGGTCCCAAGCCAGGAGCTAACGCTGGGGCCCATAGCAGCGTTGGGAACTCCTGGACCCTGTCTGAACCTGTACCCACGAAACTGCCGTAACGCAGCAGTGGAGAGCTAGGGATTTGCTTCCTATTGCGAGAGATACTGGTACCTATCTCACAGGAATAAGGTGGCACAAGGGTTGGCCGGTAATAGTGTCGTCACTTACCTTAGATTCCTGCGGTAGACTCCTGGGCGTCGATCAATCTCGTGCCATGAGGTTAGGGATAGGAGAATATATATATAATAAAGAACAAAAGGGATAGACTGACGGCTGTCTGGACCGAAGAATCCGGCCGGCGTCCACCAGGCAGCACGTTTCCCGCAAAAGCACTTCGCTGCGCGTCAAAATATACTCTAAACCCACTTTAGGGGCGCCCCACAACGCCGATTGCGAACGGCGGGCGCGATTAACAAATACAATGGGTGAAACACATCTCGATTCGATATGTTTCGACAATAACCCGACTTCCGCGTGTTCACGTTTTAAACTTTCTCTTTCGACTGTTTAGTGTCAGCTGTCAAAATCGTTGTCAGCCCACTGACACGGTGTTGCAAGTAAATACCAATGATCGGGACGGAACAATTTTCTTTTAGCAAAGACTCAGCAACAGAAGGTGATGAGTTTAAAGATTTAGTCGTTGAAATGGGAATATCTGAAAAGAAATTTTCAAAGGCCACTGCGACTTGTGAGTCTGATTTTATGATGTTGCCATTAATAGACAGGCCGTAGTCAATATTTCGGTTACCAGATCTTCCCGTTTCACTATTAATAATATTCCAAGTCGTTTTAATAACATTACTACTGTTTTTAATCTTTGAGCTCAAATAACGTGACTTGGCCAAACTACAAACTTTTTTAAATAATTTTGAATAATTTCTAACATATAAATTAAATTCAGCAGTGTTTACATAAGTCCTTTCACTGTACAGCTCATAAAGCCGTGTTCTACTTTTATGAATACCAATGGTAGCCCAATCACTGAATGAAGCATTACTATTAACGGAGATAGTCTTGGGAATAAAGGTCGAATTAAATTGTTTATAGTATATACTAAAAAAATCATCATATAGATGATTAGGATCAGCATCAATTGACAAAATTGGTAATTTATTAATGAGTTAAACTTTAAAAGCTGCCAAGCGACTTGCAGTTTTGGGGTTAACAGTGATATCCTTTTTAGCCACTTTGTTGTTTTGGTTTGGTATAGTAATCCTCTGCCCGCAATGATCAGAATCTAGTAAATTTATAATTTCTTTATGGACTGGTATAACATTAGTCTAAATATTATCTAAGCATGTAGCACTAGAAGGGGTTATTCTTGTGGGCTCCAAAAACAGGTTTACAAGATTGTAGGACTGAAACAGACTTATTATTTTACTACAAGAACCTGAGTTTTCTAATACATTAACATTAAAATCACCACAAGTGATAATGGATTTATTCGAGTTACAAAACTTGTGTAACACTTCATCCATTACCTTTTCGAAGCAGTCATACAATCCTGAAGGAGGTCTGTATACGCTTAATACAATAAACTGCTCCAATTCTATACAAGCTATTTCAACTGTCCGCTCAACAGATAGGCTCACAATATCCTTACGGACTTTAAATCTAAGCTGGTTACTTACTAAAATCAATGAGCCACAATGTATAGCATTAACTCTGCTGAATGAACTACCAACCTGGTGATTATTAAAATTGAACAATAACTGGTGGCTTTTAAGCCAATGTTCTGTTACACAAAGAATATCAATACTGTTAAAGTTCATAAATAATTCTACTTCTAAATCTTTGTTCATAAATCCTTGAATATTTTGATGCACCAGGTTAATACTATTTACCGAATTTAAACTTTTATTTGATTTTATTTTGCAATTTTTATCCTGTATTCTTTTGCAAGAGGTTGTCCCTATTGTCCTAATTTCTAATTTAAATTACTATCAATATCAATTTCTGATACCAAATTATTGGCTGAATTAAATAACATTCCTTGGCATTGCTCAATAGAAGCAAGTTGTTTGGCTGATGATGAATATAACAATTTATCATAATTCAGAACAGGCCCAACCATTAAATATGTCAAGGCATCAACTATATAAGGCCCTCATAATACACAGGCACACCACACAACAACCCAAAACTTGACCAAAATTCCTCGAACAGCACTCCTGTCTTCGACTCCTCTCCTGGTACTCGTGGCTGTATTATCTAAACTCGATGAGGATGAAGACGTAATTAGTGCCGTTGCTCGACGTAATTCAATTGTTGCTCAAGGACCCACACACGGCACAAACTCCGCTAATTCTGTTTACACGTGCTCCTAAATATTGGAGGTATGTGGCATAAGCGATCACATATTTTTTAAATTGTTTACATAGGTTTAATATGAGACTTGATTATTGCTCCCGTGAGGCAATGAAGAGATGCGATTAGTCGTAGATATCAAAATAGCAAGCACAGAGATGACACCGTGAAGCATTTTATAAACATTTGATAGCTATTACAAATATTGCAGCGAGTGCAAGAACAAGCGTAGATAAATCTTTGTTTGTAAGGCCTTGTGACTTTGAAGATGTGGTTTCTGTCGACGGAATATTATTCAAAAGCACGCTAATAGCAGTTCTAGAAATGTTGCGTGGCTTTTTGATGCTGCTCCGTTTTCCTATCAAACCTCGATAATGGAATGTAGTGATCTTCCTTGGCAAGACATATTCTGCACGTATCTTTTGTTGGAGTGTGTCAGGAAGGAGTATGAAAAAATTACGTTAATTAGTGAATTAAATATAAGTAAGCTAGATTTAGGTATATTTAATGTTATTTTAACCAAACCAATGTCGCCAGAAGCTATATTAGTTTATTCATTAGTTACTTTGTAACTGTGTTGTCTTTGGGTAAGGTTGTGATGGAATGGAACTGCAGTGTAACATTTTGTTAAAAGTTCCTTAAAAAATAAAGAAAAAAAGATTATCTCTTACCTCAGTTTTGTAGGTGTATTTTAATAAAAGAGAAAATTTGAATAATTAAAAAGCAACAAAAAATTTAAAAAATCTTTAAACCTAATCCCGCTCTTATCGCTTAGACCAGAAAGCAAGTCGTTCAGGGAAGAGACGAAGTTTGTGCGATTTGGCAGCTGCCGGCCGGCTCAAAGGACACACTCTTGACCGAGTTATTGCGACCCGCTTACAATAAAATACAATCCTTTTGTTAGTGAAAGGGACGGGGGTTTCACGGTATGTTTATTTTTAATACAGAGAGCAAACATTTTTGAAATGACGTCGGACTGCCTCAAGAATCTTTTAGCGGAACGGGACCATGCCACTCATGATTGTTAAGGTAAGCTGATCCTATTAAGTAGAAGGTGATTTCATAATTTAGGTCAAAACTTGACCTATTTATTGTAAATGCTTCTTCTAATTGTAAAAGGAAAACATGTTCTATGTATATAGGCGCTACCATTGAAATTTTAAAGTATAATCTTTATGTTTGAGGAAAAGGTATGAACTCCACACATTAACATCCTCATTTCTTTTAATGATTGCGGATATATCACGAATACATGCTCGTTGCAAGGTTGAGGACGTTCCTAACCGACATACACTACTTACAGTGTTTTAATAAGTAGTTTCATACTTATGTAGTAAAATTATTAAATATACAATTAATAAAATAATTAATTATTATTAAGTAATTATAATTAAAGTATTTAGCAGCATCATTAAAATACATAACTTGCTCGTATAAAAATATTGTCAACACTCAGCTGCAAACCTTTTATTGACATAATTATTTGTGTAAGGGACAGATGTATATGACTTGTATACATCTGTCCCTTACGCACACTCAAAATAACCTTATTCTAAGAGCTTATGGTCACCCCCCTGTTGTCAATTTACTTGTATTCAGGATAATAGCTTCTGCGAACGGTTTCACCCGCGTGAATGTTGAAAATGATCTCAGGGAACGTAATCTATACTAATATTATAAAGCTGAAGAGTTTGTTTGTTTGTTTGTTTGAACGCGCTAATCTCAGGAACTACTGGTTGGAATTGAAAAAATATTTTTGTGTTGGATAGTCCATTTATCGAGGAAGGTTATAGGCTATATAACATCACGCTACGACCAATAGGAGCGGAGCATAAATGAAAAATGTTGCAAAAACGGGCAAAAATAATTCCTTTTTGAGAGTTTCCGTTGCGTGCGCTGCGTAAGCGGTTAAAGTTACGCAACATTCATGTATGTAGGGTAGGTAGGGTATGATAGGTAGGTAGCCAGATGACGGGAGCGAAGCCGCGTGGGACAGCTAGTTTCGAAATAAAAGGGATCCAGTTAATTGTCTACCCGTGTGAGTTTCATCCAAACCCGTTCAGCAGTTAAGGAGTGATAACTGCCGTTCAAAAGATCTCATAGGGAGTGTCTGTTTTCGACAGGAGATAGATGGGTTGTACATAAATAATTAAACAAGTTTCTTTAAAATTTTTGATTTTAAAGAAATTTCACAAAAGCCTTTTATATCCTATCTAAAATCCAGACTCAAAGTAATGTAGCCAAAGCCACTAATCTTGACTTGCGTACAGCCAGTTTGTCTTTGTCTCACATTTCAAGAATCGCCTCATTTCACAGTTCACTAGCTCCTCGGCTCTTGTCACAACATGTTTCAACTTCTACGACATTGTCTACTTTGAGTTACGAAGCAGTTATAGAAATCCTAACAATACCGGGATAACAGATGATATAATCAATGGAATAATTGGGAAATAAACCGTGGTTTGCAAATATCTGTAATAAAAACAAATACCTCAATTTTCCACTGCAGTGTCCTATGACGCCGTCTTTTATCCGAAGGTTTAAAAAAAATCTGATTGATATGAACAAACACACAGACACATGGTGCCAGATAACAAATGTTAAATAAGACAATGAGGTGATTTGGATGGATTGTGAAATCGTGTTCCTCTTCCCACTGCTTCTGCCAATTAAAACATCACCTGCTTCGAGGCCAAAGCACAGCTCGAATGCGTCAATAAGTAAGCTCATCTAATATACTAATATTTAAAATCGACAAAATTTTCTGTTTTTGGGAGGTAATCCTCTAGCAGCACTGATCCGATTTCGAAAAGCTTTGAAAGGTACACTATAGTTGAAAGCCTCAGGCTACTTTTTATACCGAAAAAAATACACGGTTCCTGTAGGTCACCGGAGCGAAGCCGCAGATACAAGCAAGTTATTATCGAGCTTAGACCCATTCTAGATATTTTATATTACTTTATACTATTTTACTACTACTACTACTTTATATTATTTATTACAATACAATGATGACTTTATGGAAGACGTCGCTCAAATAAATAAATTTGGTTTCGATGCGCTTATTAATGGAAACCTGTGTTAACATTCCACTCTAAGTACTTCGTGACCACGTTACACGATTCATATTGTAATAGTCCCGTTAAGATCCCAGATCCCGCAGGAGTTAGTTATAGGAGTTATCCAACTTACACTGACAGTTCGTGTCTAGTCAACCTACATATTACTCGACGTTCAACTATTAAGGCACCGATACCTCTCTGCAGCTGATTTTAAAATAAGAATCACATCAACATGGCAAGTCGTTATTTTTTGAAAAAAATATATGTTACATGAGGCCATTTTCTTAATAATTTGATCTATTGAGTTTTATTCGTATAACATAGTGAAGGTAATTAATTTATAAAGTTATGTCCTAAATGGACGAAAAAACGACTATCGCACCAAAACCGCCGGGCGTATATTTTAATGAAATTTTCACCATCTCAAAGAAAATTTAAATATCTACATTTTGAATAAGGAATCTACAAAAACTACTGAATTTTAGGTCGCACGGGTGTGAAACGTGTGCGCGTTTTGTTTCCCCCAAGGTCTTTGGCGACTGTCGTCGTCTTAAGTGGCTGACTGTCTGTAGTGCGGTTTTTAAGGCCCATTTTTGTAAGGAGGACTGCAAGAGATTTCTTTATTTGTGGGGCTTACCTTACTAGGTATAAAGAATATTGGAAACCAGATGATAAGCTTTAGGATTATTTTTTAAACCTTAAGCTGAACAAGCTGGACGTAGGTCTGAGCTGAACCAATATACCTTAACTATTGAACCGGTGTCAAAAAACTAAAATAACATTGCTAATCACTAAAATGAGAACTGAAAGTGACACACTATAAATTTAAAAGCCCAATTTGATCCAATTGTACCCTAAAGAATCCGATCAAACATCGAGAACGAAACAGATAAGAAACAGTACAAACTAAGCAATAAATTAAAGAATAGCAAAAATTTAATAAAACTTCTTACCCTCCGTAAATATTTCGTCCAAAATACGAAAGTTAAACTCCTCTCCTTCTTCCAATTTATGACGTGTAACAAGTAAAAGTCGAGTGTACAATGAGGGGTTATTAAATAAATCGTCATCCCTTACTCGTTTAATGGCATAATGGTTGTGAGTCGGCGAATGTCGTCTGCAGACAAACAAAGTTCCATTACTACGCACTTATGTCACGGGAGGCGTAAGTGAAGAGATTGGAGCGGGGAAGAAGTAACCGTCTAGCATTTATTAAATTAGAGGCACTTTTGAATTGTCTAGGAGTCGGTCAGTCAGCAACTTGCTGTAAATCACCGACTGTCTGTTGAAGTAGTGAAAGAAAAGGGAGTGATTTGGTGACGGTTGACAGGACGGCATGAAAGAAGAAAACGTATTGCACGCCCCCAAGTAACATGGGACGATGGACAGGAAGATGGTGATGAGTTGAAGTAGTAAAGAAGAGTTGAAGCTTGATGCTAATAATAAATGTTGTAGACTGAGTTCTTGTGAAAAGCCTCGAATGTTTAATGGGTCGGTAGGTTTTTTGGTATGTCAAGTGTATAGGTAAAATCTGCATGGAAAATCACGTGGTTAGTTAACTCAACTATGCATAACTCATATCTAATATATCTATCTAATACCTTTAAACATTTTCATGAAATTTAGTTTGCAGAGCCTTTTCGGGGCGATACATCGATCTAGCTAGGTTTTATTTTTAGTAAACGCTTTTTTTTTTCACCCGAGCAGAGCTCGTTCGCCCAGGTGCTCTTTATAATTAGGGCTACCGCAATTGAATTTGCCGCTAGGGACGCTGGTGTAGTGTGAGTGAGTGTCAAATTTCATAGTTTCTTTTTTGGCGTTTAGCGCGAGTTTATTTTTATTTACCTTTTTTATGGCTGTCAATATTTTCCTAATATGGCAGATTAAGATACGTACGTGATTTACGAACCACTGCTTTAATAGAGTTTTATGTTTCGGAAAATGTTATCCTTCTTTATTCGAAAAAAAAAACTGAGGCATACTCGATTGTATATTTAAATCCGACTTCTACTGCATTAGAAATGATTTTAATGCAAACTTTGCTAACAGCTATATTTAAGGACCTTACTCGCCAGTGGCAGCATCGGGCATCACAAAAATGGATGACCTCATTGTCAGCATCCCGTCTGTTTTCTTCTGGTAGCAACACTACGTGCTGCAGCCACACTATCGCGATAACGCGAACTACACTTCACGCGCTCTCTGTAGCACTGCAAGACGTCGCGCAGTGTACGAGATAAAACGCGTAGTGTTATTCGCGATATCACGGTTACAACTACAATGTTTGAGTAATTGGTGATTGGTGAACTCTACTCAAAAATGTTCTTGTCCGTCCTGACAACCTTTATACTATAACTTTTTACACTCTTTTATTTCAAATCGTTCCTTACCTACCTGACTATTTTCATAAAACCTCTTTTTATTCGATCTTATCCTTTCCGCTCGTGTGCTATTTTATTAAATATGGTTTATTTACTACCTTACAGTATATTTGTAAAGACTAATTCAAAGAAATGGATCCAATCTTCAACTACTGGCACGTTTCCGAGAAAATCTCTTAACTTGGCGTCGCTACCCCTTTGAACCACCTTTGTTTATGCTCTCGACATGAAAGCCTTTCATGATACGCTTAGGATTTGAATACTGAATTTTATCTTTTCTTCTTTTATAACAATCAAAGATATATTTCGTTTAAAAGATACGCTTTGGGAGTTATATTTAGAAGGAAAAGATCATATTTGTGTGTTCATATCTTTTTACGTGTAGGTGGGTTTCTAAGTGATTTTGAGACATGGAAGTGAGTGAAGTAGATTTTTTATTAATCTTTCTCTAATATGCAAGAACTAAAAATATAGTACTAGCAATATCAACATTTACTATGCAAGTCTCTACCACATTGCCATGATTTATTTTAAAGGCGTTCAAAATTGCGAAATAAACTTTGTTATAAGATCTTATTAGTGAACAATCACAACTATAAAATAGACTAATCTGTA
Organism: Orthosia cruda; assembly: GCA_964057195.1. NCBI lineage: Eukaryota > Metazoa > Arthropoda > Insecta > Lepidoptera > Noctuidae > Orthosia > Orthosia cruda. The sequence goes on from OZ059838.1 coordinate 35,733,182, forward strand.
TCCTGATAATCTCTTCTTTTTAACCGACTTCCCAAAAAGAATGAGGTTTCTCAATTCAACCGTATATTTTTTTTATTTATTCTAAGTATTTGTTTGGAAAAGAATGCAGTATATCAACCACGGCCAAATATTCTCTTTCCAAGCGAGACAAAATAAAGAAGTAGCAAGACGCACCGAAAACGCCTGAAAGAGTTATTGGTTGGGGGCTCTGACGAAAGGAAGATCCCATTTGCCATTGCCACACACGCAGATTAATAGACATATCCATTCTCCCTATCCTCTAATACGGCGCTCAAACCTCTTCCTTGACAATTCAGTAGAGATTCAAGCTTTTATCTGCCAGCGAGCAATGAAGCGTTGCATGGAGTCAGTTTGAAAGACCTTTATTAGGAATACAATGCTGCGCTAAAAACGCAAATCGTCGACGTCACCCAAGCTTAAATGGGACTGGGCCGGCCACGTTTGCCGCATGTTGAACGTTCCATGCGCAAAAGCTACTGCAATGTGGGTCCCGGAAAATGTACGGCGACATCGCGCCAGACCCATGCAAAGATGGCGGGACGAGCTGAAACCTACATAAATGACTGGTCTACACTTGCCCAAACCCGGGCGAAATGGATGGAAGAAAGGAAGGCCTTTGACCTGCAGTGGGACGATTCGGGCTGAAAATATATAAAAATAAATAACTGGTTAAATCCTACGGTCTGTTCTAGAATGTAAGTTAAATAACTAATTTAGCAAAAAATACTATAAGTGATTATTAAATTAACTAAGGCTTTTAAAAGTTGTTCTTTAATAATAGTTAAAGGAATTGTAATAATAGAAACATGTTAGTATTGCTGAAAAAAAATGCCTATGTCATACAGGCTCCGTTGCTTTGTATTGAATTAGACACTGTGCGATTTTTTTCTCAATTGATTATTATATGTAGATACTCGTAGATGCTATTTTCAATCTGTTAGTCTATATTTGGATAACCATAACTCATTGTTATTAGCAATTCATTTCTATGTCCATTTTAGGATTTTCTAATGTTTCTGTTTGCTCTAAAATTGGTTCCATTGGTTTCAATGTCATTTTAGTTTTTTAAATGTTTGTGTTCTGCACTTTGACCAATACTTGTAAACTATGCTAACCAAGTAGGTGCAGGGTTCAATAAGAAACCAAACCTGAAACCGTACTTACTATTTACCAGGTTTCAAGTACAAAGACAAATGTATTCTAAAAGCCGTTACAAAAACTTGTATTATATATTATCATAAAGAATATTTAATAAACAACAACACAAAAAATCTTAGTTCTTTTGCTAGTATTAGATAAACTCAGTCTGCCATAGAATACGAATTTGTCTTGTTTCGGGAACGGCCAGAGGCGTTTACTTGAATAACAAGCAGAGTCATACATATATTATCATGTAATATATATCTCATATATCAACATTCATAGTAAAGACTGAGACATACTATTGAATTCATGTTCAGAAATTGATATCCCAATAATAAAATAGCTCTGACTATAAAATGGAGATACTGTCACACTAGAGGTAACTGTTGAGACGATGCCAAATAGATATGTACTTATGGAATAAGACGGTATACTGCGTGTACCCCAAATAAATTTTGATGATGGCAAGAAGGAAGACATGATTATCACACTGGAAATGATTAGACACGGTCAAAAACGTGGCAGCTAGTTTGGTCAAAGTTGATTTTAATTTTATTCGACTTGTCAAGGGATAGTAGGATGATGCCACAAAAAGCAAAAATAAATAAAAGAAGCTTGACAAAAAATACTTATGCAGTTCAATAGCCCGCCATTGTACCTTGGGCATAAAGATTAAATAAATAAATGGTCTTTTTAGTTTATAAAATGACCTTCAAATCTAAGCCAAATGTAAAGTATGTGTATAAGTAAATAATTAGTACATTATTTGATATACCATGAATTAGTAAAAGGTTACTCTGGAAGTATTTATCCGAATAAAAGAAATATTTCACTGATAGTAAATTACACTAACGCTTATTGTCAATTAAAGGCTACTTTTTATCCTAAAAAATGCTCGGTTCCAGTGGAATAGGTCATTGTACCACATATTAAATTGTACCTCAGACTTAAAATAAAATGGCAACCGAATTGGGTCAAAATTGTTTTTTTTTGTTATTTTCGGACTTGGCAAAGGTAATAAGAGGAAAAAGATTCCACAACAAGATAATAAATAAAAGCCGTCAGTGAATAAAAAAAATGCAGTTCAATGGTCTTGAGTCTTTTACTTTTTAAAATAACCTTCTGATCTATTTAAAAAAATGTGGCATTTTTGACTTTATTTATAATAACTCCTAAAGGTACTTAAGTACTTACCTTTATTAACGACGAAAACTATCACACAAAACTTTACTCCCCAATTTATCCTCCTGTCTGTCTGCACCTTAAGAAAACTCGATAAGACTACTTGCCTAATTGAATTACTATTCGCGTGACGGATGGAGTAAGTCCCTGGTTAGCACGTAGTCTGGAAGAAATTCATACTAACTTAGTTAATTGAGCTGTCGTCTGTGTATCACTAGTGTTTTAGATATATGTGGGTGTCGTGTCCATTTAATGAATATTTTAACAAGGAAAAAAAAACTCTGATACATACAAATGCCTAATTTTGGGATTGATTATAAGAAATAAACGGTTATTAGATTGGACTTGAAAAAGTTTCACTGCTAAGGACTTATAATGTAAACCTCAAACTAGGTTTACTAATGATAAGCATCAAACATGTTGCCATAATTTACACTGGCATACCGAAATTCAGCATAATGATCATTACGCATAATATTATTAGGCATAAATGATTTGTCTCAATTTACAATGCCATAAATACTGTTGGCATAATAATAATGAAGCATAATTTTATAAAGCATAATACTATAAACGCTTAATGATATTTACACATAGTGTTTTTTGGAATAAAAAATATGTTCGCGACTCAAGGGGGGCCCAAGGGTCACCCCCACCGCACCTTAACCTAATCCAAATGAGTCATGATTAATAGACGAATAAATATTATACCGTATAACCTAACCTAACATTCAACATAAAATGATTATGATGAATGAATATTATGCCTTAAAAAATATGCTAGTCCATATTATGCTAAACTAAATTAGACCAAATGACAGTTATGCTTACATTTGCATTATGCCAAGGTATAATTATGCTACAGTATTATTATGCTAAAACGTTCAGCCAAAAAATATTATGCCAAGATTGGGATTCCCCTAAAACTATACTTGAAGAACCTTGGTATGTTGTTCAAATATTTTGTAACTAACATTTAATTTTAATTTTACAGTAGCAGCGGCTTGGAGTCTGGGTTTGTGTCCGGTTCATGGCAAAAGGCTCAACCGCTATTACAAGGACCTAAACACAACTGACGAAATGGGAGTGTTCTATAGCTAAATACATCTCTTCAAAACCCTTCGGGAAATACAAGCGTTATCAAGGACAATATAATTTGTGTTGGGCTAGAATAATATCTATTGGCAACAAGGTTTCTGAGATGGAAAGTTTTTCTTATCAATTACTGTGGTAATGATAGACTTGTGAATATGTAGGTTGGTTACATCAACTGTAAATTGATTTGCAAATTACATTAGATAATTAACCCGGGCCTTGACCTTTGATTGGGTCTTGACAGTAGACACGTGATAATTGTATTTCTAATGCAAAACTGCAATGTCTATTAATATTAATTAACGCATAATCATTGCAATTGATAATTGTTTGTATAATCATGCAAAAATTCTTAGTATGTCAAGGATAGAAACGTGTTATCTGTTCATTATCATACCCCCTAGTCATAGCTTCTGTGCTTGGTCCAAAAGTAGGTTTTACATATTATGTTCCCACTGATGGAACATAGACCTCCTCTCCTATGGGATTGCCATACACCATTATACCAACTGAGCAAAAATAACTTCCTTTGCTTCTCTAATAGCTTCGAAGCGTTTCGATTTTGATGTGGATGGAGTGACAAAGATGCATATAGGTTTCATTTCCATGACAGTTTTCAACAGATTGACCATTGCGACTATTTAGTAAAACCATTGCTTCTAGTTTCTTGTATGGCTAATCTGGAGATAGTTATTGCATTTATTTTTACTCCGTGTTAAAGGTATACGACTTTTTGTTTGGTCTTCCTTGTTTTAATTGAGCTGATTTTGCTTTGAACTTTATTTATGACAATTAATGAATGTAGTGAGTGTGTAGTTCGTGTATTCATATTTATTCTTTCTTTCTTTGTAGTGGTGAAAATATCAGACATCGTTATTTATATCATATGGCTGATTCCACAAGCGGAAACCTTATAGTTTTTCGATTAGTGGTTCTTAAATTACGTTATCATAATCGACACATAAATATTCATTTGTTTATTTTAAAGTAGCTTCTGCGTAGTAGTAGAACGTTTGAAATAATCTTTTTTTCTTTTCTATCCCGGGAGTAAGTTCTTTCACGCGGGTGAATCCGCTGACAGAATCTAGTAATAATTAGTTAGAACTGTTGATGTTTATTTTGATCCAAACAGTTTCATTTTTTACGCTTGTTATTGTTTTAAACACATTAGCTGTACAAGTAGCCATCGCCACGTTACTAAATAAAATACTTAGATACTAACTAACCATGAATGTTAAACATTGTTTTTATTTTACTCCTTCTACAATGTCAATGTTTTCTGTTTGTTTTAATACTGGATTATGTGCAATAAAAATGAAAGACATGATTTGTTTTGCGGGCGCGCATAAACATTTATATTAGTCCCGTTATTTTTACTTACTATACAGGGTGTAACGAGAATGGGTACCCATTCATATTTAAAAAAAACTACTTCTGACTATGGGCATAACCAACTATCGATGTCATGGTCAATTTCCAAAAAAATATATTGACCTTCCATACACAGTTATCATCAGCTACTCAAGATTGGCAAGGGAGTTTTTTTTTTTAAACTTCACTACTTGAAAAAAGTTGTTAATTTCCATAGACAGAAGCAGTTTTAAATTTAATTTCCCATTTCCGTAACACGATGTATGCTATAGCATACATCGTGTTACGGATCGTGTTACAAAGTTACTTTCACATTTATAAATGTGAAAGTAACTTTGTTTGAACATTTTCAAGCCTTGCCCGCTAATGCGCCTTTGAAGATTTTTTGTAAAGAGATAAATCGGACCTTGGACAAGCACATAGGATACTTTTTATCTTGCGTGTACGTATTCTTTGGGTAATTTATGACCCTCACGTGGGCGAAGCTGTTGGCAGAAGCTATAAAATTTAAAGACACGATTTGCTTTGCGGTGTTTGCATTAACATTTTATGTTAACTTTGTTACTTATGTTAATGAGTTACAATTAATATTTTTTTTTCCTGATTTTGTTGCAGTACTTTTCTTATCAGCTGTTTTTTACATATTATTATTAAAGATTTTGCATATTAAAGTCCTTCTGTTAAGAGTGAATATATTATTTCTATGCAAGCGTGCTTCACCGTCGACCACATCATCACTTACCATCAGGTGAGATAGTGGTCAAACACGAACTTATTAATAATAAGGCTGGTCCAACCATAACGCACGATGTTATCTTCTCTTTTATACTATCTATACGAATATTATGAAGCTGAAGAATTTGTGTGTTTGTTTGAACGGAAATCTCGCGGAGCGCTAATCTCAGGAACTATTGTTTGGAATTGAAAAAATATTTTTGTGTTGGATAGTCCATTTATTGAGGAAGGCTATATGCTATATAACATCACGATAAGAGCTTCGGTTGCGTGCGTTGCATACAATCATGAATAGGACGTAGAGTAGGTAGGTTGGGTAGGATGGGGTAGGTAGGTAGATAGGATTGGCAGGTAGGTAGAATACGTTAGGTAGCCAGTTGACAGGAGCGAAGCCGCGAGGTACAGCTAGTTTGTAAATAAAATTAAATGTTTTTTTTTTATTATGATAGAAGGATCTATGACAATTTTTGATGTGTGATACAAAATATCGGACATATGCTCGCCACGGCTTCGGTGGCATACCTATATCCGATGGTCCATATTTTCTATGACGCTGAGACATAATTAAGGATCAATGTCGTTAATTTGCCGAATTATCTCATCCTTTAGTTCTTGAATAAAATTGTTCTTGGCTTATTGACGTACACTTTTTCTTTATAATATACCCAAAAAAGAAGTCCAACGATATCAAATCACACGATCGTGGCGGCGCCACTTTGACTTCGCCACGACCGACTTGAGATAACTCGGCCATTGAATTTCTCGCGCAAAACAGCCATTGTTTCGTTTGCTGTGTGGCAAGTTGCAGGATCTCATATCGTCCAGCTCCATATCCTCAATATCCGGCCACAAAAAGATATCACGAAGAGCACGAAATGCGTTTTGATTTGAACGATAATTTTCAAAAAAGGCTTGAACAATCATAACGCGCTGCTCAATAGGGTATTACAACCATTTTTTAAAAGTATCTATTTTAAATTATATAGTGCTAATATGCCATAAAAAAAACAAAGAGTTTTTAGAATTAACAGTTTTTAGTTTACATAGCCGTATGACGTTTTAACATAGCGGCTACTATTTCATATTTCATGGTTTATAAAACAGATTAAGTAAAATAATTTTCAACACACTTGCTCATAAAGTGGCTCTAATTTCACCGCAATTAGGCACATAATGACACCTGTTATCAAACTGTGACTTTTTCATTACTATTATTCACAAGTGAGATAAAGAGTATGTTTTTTAATGTATTGGTTGAGTTGCTTTGTTCATAAAAAAGTTTCGATACAAAAAATATCGTGCTCAATAGTACAAATGCAACACATTTCATGCAACTTCGTTTTTAAATAGATAATTTCAACTTGTACGTGATTATTAAATAAAACTTTCACTTAAATATAACTTTTGTTTTTGTCAGTAATAAAGAAAACTTGAAATTCCCCATTTTGTACGTGGCTAAAACGCTATCCGCGAAAAGCAAAAAAAAAGATATCTCATTATTTTTAGTCTATGGCCGATCGCCATTGTTAGATGCGCGCGCATAGGAAAACTGATTAATTTTGCCCGCCATTGCGAAAAAAAATTCACAACTCGTTTTCACTGTTGGAAATGATTTTTTAGTATTATTTTCTTCACAAGTGTGTTGAAAAACGTCGTGTGATACACGTGTGTATTGATGATTACCGTCCTCGGCTCTCTTAAGACCCTCACCTAACGGCTCGGGTCTCAGTGGCGCCTCAGCGGTAATCACCAACATTACACACTTGTACCATAATGTACTATTAAAACTTTGAATTGTTTTTTTTTATTATTATTATTTTATGAACTAAATCTAACAATAACAACTGCTTTTTGCCTAGACTATTTAAATATTATATTTACAGATTCTTTTCTCATATAGAGTTAAATACCCTATTGTGTACCTCTCCATAGTTGAATTTGTCAAAGACTGAAACAAAGAAATATCAAATAAAGTTGAGCAAAAAACTTGACGTTAAGGTGTGATTCACAATTAACATCATGCATTATTGTTGTACCACCCTATAATACAAAAAAATATATGCTTTTTTTACTCTGATCTTTTTCTTGATTTCGTTGCATTTACTAACCTATATTTTTTATGATAATTGAGGTTTTGTATTTTATTTTTATTTTTGTGGACATACCAAGGGATTAGTGGCCTAAGTGGCGGGGTTGTGACGGTCAAATAAGCAATCGTATGGTAAAATACTGGTATTCAGTGTGTATGCTTTGTACTGGAAGGTGACCCTAACTTGGTTGGGAAAAAAAAAGGAAGGCAAAAATAGGACGGTTGGAAGGCTAGGCAGACTGACACTATTTATTTTTACCCGACCGCCGAAGGAGGGTAATGTGTTTATCAGTCTATCTATGTTTGTTTCAATGTGGCGTTCTAGAGACCAAACGCGTTGGCCTATTTTGATGATGCTTACGTTAATTGATTACCTTGCGAGTGTCACTGGCTACAATAAATTTAGAAATAGAAAAGGCGGCTTTTGTGCGCCATATTGTGGGGGCCAATTTATTTTTTCTTCGACACCCTTCGTGTGGAGTATCAAAAAAGGTGATTTCTAAAATATAACACTAACATGTTTAAATGTACCTAATTCGAAAAAAAAAGTTAACCAAAAAGTTATAAATAAAAAAAAACCGGCCAAGTGCGAGTCGGACTCGCGCACGAAGGGTTCCGTACCATTATCGCAAAACACGGCAAAAAATCACGTTTGTTGTATGGGAGCCCCACTTAAATATTTATTTTATTCTGTTTTTAGTATTTGTTGTTATAGCGGCAACAGAAATACATCATCTGTGAAAATTTCAACTGTCTAGCTATCACGGTTCAAGAGAGCCTTTGAAGTCGGTTGTACATTTTTGTAAAAAAAACATATGTTCAAGTTTTGTACAATTTCATCATCATGATTCAAAGACCGACTTTGCCCACAGCCACGGCCTCTTCTTGTGCAAATCCCTACATTTCTGTACCAGCCTCATCCAGATTATTCCCTTAATGTCAACAATTTCGTCCACCCACCTCGCCGCCGGACGATCGATACTGCTTCTCTCTGTCCCTGGACCCCACTCAGTCAGTTGGACAATTTACCAGTGGAATTTTGTCAATCGACTAAAGGTCATGTTGTAGGTTTTTCAAGGCGGTGCATAGGAATTTGCTTAGCTGCCGGAGGCGTTTAGAAAGGCAAGTTCAATGGTTCTGCAGGTGGTTCGGCTATGGTGTTGTAATGTTTATGTGGGTATACACGTGTTTGGTGAAATCATCATAAATTATGAGATTGATAACATTCATGCTATAAGATCCCGTCACGTAAAAATATTGCTAAGCGACAGTGGAGATGATGTGTCTGCGCACGGGTACAGTCGCGTTCTAAAGTTTTAGGGTATTGTTTTATAAAACTAGAGTAATTGTTTTATTGTAGAATCTTAATAGGTATAATGCTTTACTAGCTACTTAGTACTTTGGAAGAGGCTGGAATTAAAAATAGATAATGTTTACTTGAGCATTATCTTTTAATACGATTTTATCATTATAAGTAATCAACAGCTCCTTTTCAGCTTCTTTCTTCATAAAACAATAAATACTATAAATATTTTTTTCCTTCATTTTGAAAACCTTCGCCGTGCAAAGAGAGTTGTGTGTGCGACTGTGTTTTTGGAGCAAACGAAGCGTGCTCTCAGCGCGGGAAGCATGGGTCAAGAAATGACCAATATTTTTTTTTGGTCCTCTCACAGGTCAATCCAAGTGATTGGTTACTACTTAACCGGGATCCTGTGGAGACTAAACTATAGCCTCCAGCCAGGCAAGATGAACCAATAGCGTGTGCGCTCAGAAATACTGGCGGAGCATTCCCTCTACGCGACCCATCCATACCATTCATTAGATTGACAAATCGCTAGGCACCCAGTTCAAGTCCAGCGTTCTTTTTAAAAGACTTCCCAAAAAGGAGGAGGTTCTATGTACGACTTCATGTTTCTTTTTTTTTTGTTTGTTCACCGATTACTCCGTCAATTGTGGACCGATTTTGAAAATTCTTTTTTTGTTTGAAAAAGTATGTTCCGAAATTGGTCCCATTTTAATTTAGTGAAGATCTGATGAAGAACTTCGGAGATATACAACAGAACTCTTCAATAAATCAAATCAAATCTCTCGGGATTGCTGCAATCGCATGTCTGTTTGTTGTTTATAACATTTCATAACATAACATCACGCCAGTTCGCTCTTAAGGGGTAAGCAGATCTCTCATTTCACTGGTTATGTTCAAGTTTCATGAAATCTATTCTGGCGAAATAGTTCCCTTACTAACTTGCCTATTAGGTACGTACAACTAAAAAGTGAAAAATAAAAAAACTTTTTGCAAAAAAATACTACCGACTTCCAAATACAAAACTACAAAGTGAAAAATAACTTAATTTTTTGAAGTCGGTGTCCATAACGCAAAAAAATGGTACCTACGAAAGACACCGACTTCAAAAAATTAAGTTATTTTTCACTTTGTAGTTTTGTATTTGGAAGTCGGTAATATTTTTTTGCAAAAAGTTTTTTTATTACGTGACGGGACTTAATAGTAAACCAAGATTTTCCCACAGACCGTTAAAGAACGATAAGACTTAATTATGTTTTATAACATAATTAAGTATTCGTCTTATCGTTCTTTATCATCAATTAAAAATAGAACAAATAGATGCAATAAATAAACACATTTGTGTGTTTTGTTTTTTTTCATGTTTGTTTTGTTGTTATGTTATTTTTTATTTCTAAACAATTGATTTGGGCATCTGTAATGATAGCTATTTGTATGTAAATAAATAAATGTTTTAAAATATAAATCTAGCTACAACATAATCCAAAATACAGTTACTTCAGCTAATACACCAACATTAAATTAGAGGAATTAATGAATTAATTGAACAACAGCCAGGAGACAATTTAATCAGTTAGGAATTGGAAGTTAATTATTTAGTAGCCAACGTCAAATTATAAGAAAATATAGATGGAATATTATGAATTCTAAAAAGTAAAAAATGCTCGTATAACAAAATCACAACAAAAGCTTTGGTCCTTTTCACGTCTCGGGGCAGTTTCCATACAAAATCAATCATTGCACTCTATGCTAATCAGACAATTAGAAAACGATTTTATAAATGGTCAACAAACTTTGTTGACACGCTGTTATCATTAGTGACAGATTTATCGGTTTCAGTCAGGGTTGGTACACCCACAGCTGGGCCTCCGTGACTTCCAGCTGTTTTGGTCCTGGACTAATGAGCAGTGGGCCAAAATAGCCACTACATATTATAGCCCTGACATGGCCAGAAAGCGTTGTGAGCCGCGACAGGCCACAAAATTAATAATCAATGGTTGTCACTAACTTATTAACCTTTTTTTTTTTTTTTTGGGTTTTTTATTTTCCCACGCCCAGTATTGGGGAAAGGCCTCCTCCGTTTTCCATATTCTTCCAGCCGACTTTGTCTACTGCCTTCTCTTGACAATCTGGTAGGAAATTGGAAATCATTTTACAATAAAAACGCGTCAGTTGCGCAAGTATGTGTACCTATTAAGTAAGCAGACATAAAAAATATAGTTATTTACTTGTACATTATAATTGCGGAAATATCTGCAAAGCTCGTGAAAAGCATTGGTATTTAATAATTGATAATAATACCTACCTTTATAAAATAATAATACAAGGACGTATCTACTATTTAATTATGGTTGTAGATATACTCCTGCAGTCCTTTCGAATTTGACTGTAAAGGTGCTGTTTTATTTACACAGCCAGCGCCCAGTAAAAAATCGGCCAAGTGCGTGTTGGACTTCGCATATTTAGCCATTTTATATAAAAAAAGTAATTTCATAGAAAAAATCAGATTTATTATATCAGATTTTTTTTACTCCTACCTTTAGCTCTATGAGAGCCCCCCAAATAAAATATAAAAAAATACAATTTGCATGGCTTTGGGTCATCAAGATGCATATACTGTGAAATTTTGAATACTGTAGCTCCAACCGTTTGGCTATAAAACCTGTGTGACAGACGACGGATAGACAGACGGACACATAAGTGACAGCAATAGGGTTCCGTTTGGACCCTTTGGATGCGGAACCCTAAAAATGAAAAAACAACAATTACTTTGTGATGATTGATTAACCTTGCTCGGCACACTACGCACTGACGCGTATAAATCGGCAAACAATATTTTTTATACAAAACAGAATTAGAAACAAGCATGTTTTGCAATGATTGTTATTATACTGCATTCCTGGATTCAATGTGACGAAACTGAAATCCGAAGAAACCAAAAACAGAATCTTCAAAAGCATTTCTATTATATTTATTTATTTATAGTTCATGTACAATGGTGATACGTTTGCAGCAAGGCATTCCCTTTTGGTTTAAAAAGGATACAATAGCGGTAGGGGTACAAAATAAAAACAATGAACAATAATTAAAGTCGGATATTAATAAACTAACTAACTAATAAAATAGATAAATAATTTCTAAAACAATAGACTAATAAATATTATAATAAGAAGTCATCCCCCGCTATTTTATAGCTGTGTAGATCAATAGTAGTCAGGAAGATGCCTGCTATAATTTTAGATAATCGATCCATGAAACCTTCCAAACCCATAGCCCAATGTGTTTTGTCTCCATATTCTGCAATAGTCCTGCACCAGCCGGGGATTGTCCTTGGGTGCTCTTGCGTAGTGAGTGACTAGTAAATACAGGGATAATCGCCGGTTGGTGTCACATTTCATCCTACAAGTCTAACAAGGCCTCTGCGAGTTGGTTTAAGATATTATAATAAATACCAAATTTAAAAATATAATAACTACGACGAACTAACTAACTGCTAACTGAGCTATGAATGAGATGACAAATAATACTGAGACTGTCACCTCTGAGTTTGTTTCGGCCTTTCTTCTCAGAGTAGTCAGATAGGAAACGCCGACCTCATCTAGTTTAAAAAAATATGCTCGAATTGTAAAAGTGTTTGTACAAAAAAAATTACAGAAATAAAATCATTTATCACTTAATAGTTCCGGATTCTGTGCATAAATGAATATTTACTCTCAGCTTTTTTGATGTCAAGGGGAAGCACGTTGCAGAGTTTTATATTTGAGACAGTGTAAGAATTAGATAAAAACCCATTATAAGTTGTAGTTGTGCCTTATGCTGTCACTGTCACTTTTTAGTTAGATGTATTATAGCGACAAAAAGGTAATATAAAATACGTTAATTGTAACAATGGGAGAAACACCTATCTTGTTCTCTGTGCCCCAAAACATGCAATCAGGGTAATCTATGGTCTGCCACCGATGACACCTTGGAAGTGGCTAAGTTTTGGGCCAAACAAAGAATGAATGTCGTGCCAGCGACATAAACAAGAAGAAGAACCGTGGATAAATTATAACAATACTTAGGACCCGTCACGCTCTGTCGCTAAGGCCTTCATCTCGCCATGCACAGCATTGAATTGAAAAAAAAGTTTTTGTTCTGTTTTATATAAGTTGTTAAAGTAAATAAAACCTAGATTTATTGGTGTTTAGTATTTTTCTGGCTTCTGCCTGGGGTTCCGTCCGTGTTATTAACAAACATCCAAATACACTGCACATGTACAATATTGTGTAATACTGTCAAACGGGGTGAACAGGAACGCAGTGGTGAATAGGAACAAAACTTTCAAGGGATTTCACATTATTTAAAAATTGTTTCTAGCATTTTAAAACAGATATGCTTTGTTTGAAACCAATAAAGTGGTATTACACTTAAAATTACCTTCAAAGTTTTGTTTCTATTCACCCCTGCGTTCCTATTCACCCCGTTTGACGGTAATTAATTAATAAAAAAAATATTCTTCTATATATATGTTAAACTAGCTTTTGCCCGCGACTTCGTTCGCGTGGAATAGTGACTTCTGATGCCGACTCTTGACCAATAGATGGCGCTGTATGTCTTGTCTGTAAATTTTATTTTATATTTTATTTTTTGTAATAAAAACTATCCTATGTCCATTCTCAAGTTCCAAACTATGTCTGTACCAAATTTCACACAAATCGGTTCAGTAGTTTAGGCGTGAAGCAAAGACAGACAGACAGACAGACAGACATAAAGACAGACAGACAGAGTTACTTTCGCATTTATAATATTAGTAGGGATAAATTCATTAAAGATAACTCTTAATGATTGAAATGAAAAAATCTATGTAAGTAGGTATAGTACCTATAAAATCCAATTAGGACTACAGCATCGAGAAAGCATTAGCCAAAAAAAATTCAATTTTTGGAAATCGAAAGTCTAAATGTTCGTCATAATTTATTAGAGTTAACGTCACAGCTTTCAAAAGATTTTTATTCACAGAATTGAATCATTTTCCAATCACCTCTGATAGCACGGTGCGCGTAAGTAAACCTCTGTCATTATTTTACGCAAGGCCGTGACTTAACTATTTCTTAAAAAAACTTAGGTCTATTTACCATGCGATTTTATTAAAATATTTTTTATAAACAAGCTTTTTTTACCACAGTGATCAGTTTAAATACTGGTTAGCAGATTCTAAATTCAAATTCATTATATCGGAGCTCTATAGCACCTGATTAATAGATTCTAAATTCAAATTTTCTATGGAGAATTTGAATTTAGAATCTACAAATTAGTTGCTAAATATTTTAGTGGTTTTTATAAAGAAGTAACTTGAAAATAAAACAGTAAGTATCAAAGCAAGTCAGTAGTAATAAAACCAGTTTAGGCCGACCTCTTATTCTATTGGAATTTCATACTACGCCAGGCCAGCTTAAAATTAAAGTTGAAAACACTTTAATACGCGAGGCGACGCGCGTCGATTGTACCTAAAATGTCACGTGTTTTACCTACCTAGTTACCTAGATTGGTTTCGGTATATAAATCGTCGTCCACTTTTGTGACCAAATAAAAAGGACAGTTCTATAGTCAAAGGTAACCTTTATGCGACACTAAAAATAGTAACCAATTGTCTTAACAATGTGCGCGAAAATATCACGACTATTTGGACTACCACAGAGTAGATAGGTAATAAAAAGATAGCAGATCTAAATATACAAAGTAAAAATCCATCATAAATAACGAATAGAACGTGTCACTTGTGCATTTGGTGCTTTTTATGCGATATTCACGTTTTGGCTTTGGCAACAATAAGTACACTGTTACTTCAAAAATTCGTACATTGCAAACTTAAGTCTAAGCGCATCATCACTTACAGAAATGCACAGCATGCACTACATTATACGCAGATATTTACACAAAAATTAAAACAAGTAATACAGTTTGAACAATTAAAAACAAAAAAAAACTAATAAAAGCTAAATTGATTGCAGTAAATTAAATAACATAGATTAATAGTAGATTATTGCATCGAGCACGAAGTAATTTATTATTGCACCGAGTGCCTGATTTAGAGCCCGAGCGTTAGCTAGGGCTCTAATCTAACAGGCACGAGGGCAATATAAATTACTTAAGGCGAGGTGCATAATCTGCTTTTCTTTCAACTATTACCTATATGAATAGTAGATAAAAGAAACTCATATCAAACAGTTAAAATAGAAGTTTAATTATTGAAATTAAAAGTTATACTTGAGCAAATAAAACATAAGGTTAAGAGTATTGTTGGGCAAATTTATATTTGTTTTTTTCGATAAACATACCTTTGTAGCCAAAATATGTCATCAGGGGATTTATTTAAAAACATCTCTACTTTTTGAGCTGTAAAAACTTTAGATTTTTTGCTTTTGAACCCATCCGATGAACGTTTCAAAAACGCTGTGAGTTTTGAATATTCTTTGATATGCACATTGTGTCTTGTGCTAACAGTGGATTGTAGCATTGAGTATATGGACCACAACGTAGATGGCTTCATTTTTTTCGATAGTTTACTAAAATAAGCCAAAAATACACTCTCTGAGAAGGACTTTGCTCCATTTCTATCTTTCCAATCAATAAATTTCTCATAAGAACGATTTTACGTATTGTACTCGAGATTTTAAGGGTAAAAGATTTTCTATAACACTGTCGGCTTCATTTAGAATGTTTTCCGGAGTTAATGTGTCGCTAGATGATTCCATTTTAATTCGAAGCCGAAGCACTCAAAATCAGATAGTATCACACTTTATCGTTTCCAAAAATATTGTCAAGCAAAATTAACAAAGTTCCCGCCAAATCACTTTTTTAAATTTCTTTCATTTTTAAATCAGAGTTAGCAGCAAACATTTTTTAAATTTGGAATAAGTAGGATGGAAACGAATAATACGTACGTAAAAAAAAAAGTATTGATATCGGCTGGCTGAATAGAGCTAATCCATTGAGATTGGCACCTTTTGGTGCGATAAAAAAATAAACTGTGCAATAATGAAATTTCATACATTTTTATTGCTCTAGAGCATTAAAGACTCGCTTTGTACTGAGTTTTTAGTGTGATTGTGATGAAATTAAAGCATAGTTGGAAGAAAATTAAATTATTATACATTATTTTTTTTTATGTTGAGTAAGTAAAGTTGAATCAATTGCCTTTTGCATAATTTACACTTTCTGTGTTATTTTTTTACCGACTGCCTGAAGAGGTAGGTGTAATTGACAATTGAACAAGTATAATTGCCACCGAATGCATCAGACTGCTTCAAAATTGATTTTGTATGTAAGTTTTTGGTTGCTTTTTGCTACCGGGTTTTTACAATATAAAATTTTGAATTGATATTTATATGTTTTTAACTTTTATTTCGTGACGATGTCTTGTCCTCGAAGAAAAAATATAATTCATTTATTGTTGTTTTTCTTAGCTATTTGTTCAAGTGTTAACTGCAAAAAGTACACATCGCAAAACATAACTAAATATCTTGTCTTTATTGTGCTCTTCGATCGTCGCCGAGTCGATTTAGTCGCGGCTCATAATAAGCGGATGCCCGATTACAGTCGCGCCGTGAATGGGAGTCGTTACGACAATCTAGTCACAATGCAGTTGATCACTGACCGAACTGTACCTTGTTGTCCTACAAACTGCGATTTACATTCATTACTGAGACTTAGTCGCGCGATATGGTCTCGTGAATAGCCGCAAGAGTTTTTAAATGTTTTTTTTTTGTTGACTGTACGTAGTGTTCGTGTCAGTGTTAATGTAGCATTCAAAACAACGTATTATGTGTTTACGATTAAGAACAAGTGTTTTGTTAGTCGACTGTTCAGTTTCTAGTGAGAGGTATACCGGCAATATCGAAATAGAAAACATCGAATAAAAGTGCGATAAAATAAAAATGCATTAAGAATTTATGACCGAAACAAACAATAAAATTATGACAATGGAAAGTAAATGCAATGTCATTTGAAATAAGTTTTTGTATTAAGAAGTTTTCTTTGATCAACATTTTGTGAAGAAAAATAGTGCTGTGCTAAACTTAACCATGACTGCCGAAGATAAACCGAAGAAGACTCATTTGGACGATGTGCTGGGCAAGTTTGCTATGTTTGGACCTTACCATGCTCAGCTGATGATATTCATTGGTCTGGCCTACGCCTCGAACACAGCCTACAGCTCAAACTATGTGTTCGCTGCTGAAGAAGTTGGATATAGGTTGGTGGTTCACTTTCACAAATACATCTTCTTTAGGGTTCCGTACCAGGGTCCAAACGGAGCCCTATTGCTGTAACTCACACGTCTGTCCGTCGTCTCTCAATCATTTTGTTTCGAGGATTTTTTTAACTTCTCATTGACATATGAATTTGAGTGTTAATGTTTATAATTAGAATGTGATTTTTAATTTCATGGACTAAACTGACAGTTAGGGGTTGTCACTTTTTTTTTTGATATTTAAGTTTTATGGCCTGGTTGCTAGGACCTTTTAGCCACGTATAAATGGGTTTTAATATTATGCATTAGAATGCGGATGTAACATATTCTAATGTTTTTTGGAGTATTTGGCAGCGAGTTATATCGAGTCAGGCTTCCCAGTACGCTTTGCGGAGGTAGTCAATACTACAATAAAATTCTCCGCTACACTATCCCGAGATCACTTCTGTCAATGATTTCCACATATTGTCCATTTGCGTAGACAATTGAGACACAAAACTACACCAATTTTATATCACAATAACCACTAGGAATCAATCTGCAAATAATATTAACAGCCGCTGATCTTCATCCGAAACAAGCCCGCCAAAAACTCGGGTTGTCACTTTATCGTTACAAAAAAATAGTGTCGTACCCTGACTATTTTAAGTGATCGAAAGTTTATCGAAAATCGAAGTAGATCGAAAATGCAATATTTAACACCAAAAAAAATACATTTGTTAAGAAACTAGCGGCCCTTATTTAGTTTCTACTCATTTATGTCAGACTTCATTTTATCGATCGCATTTATTTTATTGTTAAAAAATCAAAATCAATTTTTTTTATTTCACATAGGCCTACATGGGCACTTATAAAACGTCGACAAAAGGTGCACGGTTCGGGTTGGTCGTTTCCTATGGAGAAGAACCGGCAAGAAACTCCATGGTTACTCTTTTAAAAATGGTTTGGTTTTACAATATTTCCATGTTACAGCATCAGTACTTAGATATGGGGGGACAACGCAGGCCCGACTTATGACAATAAGTCGTAAGAAACTAAAAAAATTAAAATAAAAAGATTATATATTAAATAAAAAAGTTTACGAATGTTAACTAGCATCAAGAAGGCCTACAATGTTCACACATTCACAAAACAATCGGTAAAAGAATCTATACAAAGGTAAAAAAAAAAAAAAGTATAACAACACTAAATTTAACGTGTGGCACAAATGTTGTTATCAGTGCTGTAACTATTCTTAGCAAAGGGCTATAAAGATGATTGAAAACCATTGTAAAAAGTCTAATTAAAAAATGGAAAGAAAAAATGAGAATAGTTAGAGACATCCACTTATTTGTGCCGTTAACAAGTTACCAGGGAAGCTGCATGCGCAGAAGGAGCTAAGGCCAAATGTTTTTATCTTCAACGTAGTCCTTGATTTTATAATATGCTTTGTTAATAAGGATACGTTTGATGTAGTTTTTGAATCTTCCATCGGTCAGTTCTATAACTGACTTTGGCAACTTGTTATAAAAGCGTATACTGTTTATAAGAAAAGACTTGCTAGTTTTCGTTAATCTGAATTTGGGTATTACAATTTCGTGCTTACTGCGTGTATATAAATTATGGAAGTCGCTTCTAGTTTTGAAAAGCCCCCGATTTTTACGAACATACAAAATACATTCCAAAATATAAAGTGAAGGTAGAGTCAGTATATCGATCTCTTTAAATTTTTCTCTGAGGGACTCGCGAGGACCCATTTTATAGATTGCGCGGATTGCCCTCTTTTGTAGGATGAAAATTGAGTCAACGTCTGCTGCTGATCCCCGCAGCAGAATGCCATAAGACATAATACTGTGGAAATAAGCATAGTATACTAACCTAGCTGTAGCTACATCGGTTAGCTCCCTTATTTTCCTTACTGCATATGCAGCCGAACTTAACCTACCCGAAAGAGTTCTAATGTGCGCGCCCCACTGCAATTTTGAATCGATAGTAATCCCTAAGAATACAGTTTCCGTTATAACTTCAAGATTTTTGCCGTCAAGATTTAGGTTTAGGTCATGTTGTGGTACATTTGGTAAAGAGAACTTTAGACATTTTGTTTTTTTCGCATTCAGTAAAAGATTGTTAGCTGCGAACCATTTTGAGAGAACAATCAGACTTTCGTTGACATTTAAGACATCCGTATCTTGCCTATCTATTTTAAAAATTAGCGAATTATCATCAGCAAATAGAATTATATCCGATAATTTGGCCATCATAAAAGGGCGATCATTAATGTAAACAAGAAAAAGGAAAGGGCCGAGAATTGAACCTTGGAGCACGCCCATCTTGACTAGGGACCCGGAGGACGTCACCCCATTAACATTTACTTTTTGCTGTCTGTTTGATAAATAGGAAAGCACGAGATCAGCAGATTTTCCACGAATTCCGTAGTGGTGTAATTTACAGATCAGTGTGTTGTGGTCGACGCAGTCGAAAGCTTTTGAGAGATCACAGAAAATACCAATGGCATCCTGGGACCTCTCCCAAGCCTCCAAGATGTGACTGATGAGTTTTACTCCCGCGTCCGTTGTCGACCTACCTTTCGTGAAACCAAACTGTTGACTATGCAGGATCCCATTTGAATTGAAGTGAGACAACATCTGTTCCAGCATGATTTTTTCATAGATTTTACTCAATGCTGGAAGCACGGATATAGGTCTAAAATTAGAAGGATCACTTTTACAGCCTGATTTGAAAATTGGTACTACTTTACTGTTTCATTAAGTTAGGAAAAGTGCCGCTGTCCAAACATTGATTGAATATGCCTGTTAGGACAGGAGCAATTGAGTCAATAATATCTCCAAGAACCCTAACGGATATCCCCCACAAGTCTTCAGTATTCTTTATATTGAGACTTTTGAACGCGTTTTAATTGTATCAATACATATTGGTTTAAATTTAATTTAATTTAGTTGTTTCATATTTAACACAATAAAAGTTTATGTAATATGTACAGTGTGTGATATTGTGTATGTCATGTCACATCGATTCGATGAATCACTTATGATTGAGCCTTACCTACAATGTATAGTATGATTTTTTACTGGTACGAAGGAGTTGTCTTCACCAATTTGTGAATTTGGAGGTCACGTGATTACTACAATTTTATGAATTTAAAATCCTTATTCTTTTTTTTAGGAATTCGAATTCTTTTCTTTCCCGGTCAAGTGCAAGTGAAAGTAGGTAACGACCGCGTCTATAATTGAACTATTGTCTTTGGTCCTCACAACTAGGAGAAATTTGGGCAATCTGGACAGGTTATAGCACTCCGTAAGGGACCAATTTCTGGTACGACTAATATTACAAAATTAATGTGACAATGTACCAAATGCCCGCTAGATGTAGTGATTGATTTAATGTATAAATCAA
Organism: Orthosia cruda; assembly: GCA_964057195.1. NCBI lineage: Eukaryota > Metazoa > Arthropoda > Insecta > Lepidoptera > Noctuidae > Orthosia > Orthosia cruda. The sequence continues at coordinate 35,753,747 of OZ059838.1, forward strand.
TAGCCAATCGCATCACTTGACTTGTATTTAATTTGTGACGCGTCGATAATTTCTTTCCAAAAACCAGTTGTTGATAAAGTTAATTGGTTATTGGTAGGTACCATTTGAACATCATGTTAATTTATATTTGATTGTGGTGATCAGTACGTGTAAATAAACATAGATAAGGATGTTATTGTCAAGTTCAAGCTACTTGCTCTGATTTGTATGCAAACAGAATGCAAGGTTGCCAAGTAGCAATCTTTAAGGCATAGATACCCCTAAGAAGCTGATTTTAATATGAGAATCACGTCTAAACGGCTAGTCGTAATTTTTAGGAAAATAAATATGTTATATTAAACTATTTTCTTAATAATTTGATCTAAGAAAATTTTGATTTTATTCGTATAATATAGTGTAATTAATTTGTAAAGTTATGTATAACGGACAAATAAACGACAATCGCACCAAAACCGCCGTATTTGAATGAAATTAACACCACCTCAAAGACAATTTATTTATCTACATTTTGATCTAAGGCTTTTTTTTAAAGTCTTAGAAAATAAGGAAAGTACAAAAATCCACTGAATTTTGGGTCACGCGTATGTGAAACGAGTGCGCGTTGGTTTCCTCAAGGTCGTATACAAAAGTTGCACTCTACAAAAGTTTTTGGTTTTTGATCCAAGCAAGCGCTACTTCCAAGCATGACGTCCTGGGTTCGGTGCCCGAGTCGGGCAAAGTCTTATAAGGTTTTTTCCATCTGGGAATTCTCAGTATCAGCTCTATGCATATAGCAACATGTTGACTCATAGGACTTGAATCTCATACGAAACATAGATTTCTGGGTATCTGTCCGTAATCTGGAGTTGTGCTCAGTTGATGGAAATATATTCACCCCCTAATACGTGGTACTTAAACATAACAGACGAAATGCGACCTCTCTCACAATATGAGAGGTGTTGGGCTATTATTCACCACGTGTTTGATTCTAGGACATGCTGGATTCCTTATGAGTTATGAGTCTTCCTCTTTCACTGTTATGAGAGCAGTAGGGGTGAAAGGCGACTAAAGAAAAGTGCCTGCATGGGTTCGTTGTGGGCTGCACCAGTTGCAGTAGCAGTAGTGGTAACAGTATTAGTAGCAGTTACTAACAATACTGCTATCGCTTCTATTACTCTACATGTTTAATATTGATACAAATAATCTGTTCAAATGATTCTTCAGAAAATCAATTATACCATACAACCACCATGTCATTGACCACTCTTAGTCCGTGTGCTCACGACTTGAATAAAGATCTTTTCAATGCCATACAACGTGGCAATGCTAACAGTCTTTAGGGCACAGTACCAGTGGACAATGATGGGGAGGAGTCTTACGACGCCATTTTTTAAATATTTTTAGGCATATACAATAAGTAGGTTTTGATTTAAGTATATTTGTATTTAGTTTTTTTTTTTTAATTGTAATAATTTTAATCTATGTAAATAAGATATTTTTCACCATTTAAAGGTACTTTTGAATTCTCAAGCAAAAGGCGAAGCTAGTTACACATTTGCAAGCGTCAGTAGGTATCCATGTAGAAAAACTTGGAAGAAACTCGTATGGACACTCTTTTCAATTAGTAGTTTTAACAAAGCTTTTATTACATCATTCGTGTTTGAAAATTACATATGGGTTTATTAGTTTGGGAACCCCTGCTGGTTCCCAAACTTATTTTTCTACTGCCCACTTTGAGAATAAACAATTTATAGCGCCCCCATTTTTTCACCTACTTAAAACCACTATAACTTCAAATTAAATTAATAAACTATTGTGAGCTATATTAGTGGAGATTAAACATTAATTCTAAACGAGCCTTTTACTATAACTCGCCAGAGTTAATTTGAATCCTGAGCGCAGTAGGTAATACACAACGGCGCTTAGGTCTCAAGTTAACTTTTACGGGCTATACCTGCCAATGACAATGATTATTGAAACCCAACTTTATAGTATTCAAAAAGAGTATCTTTTATTCAAAACCAAAACTTGTTAAAACATGATTGCCCGCGGTCCTAACCACTTTAGGCCTGCAGCGCCTAGAGTAAAACAAACAATTAAATAGTCGAGGCGTCTGAAATATGACCAATCCCAACGCCCGTTCACGAACATGACGCATGGTTTAGCAACCATAGTCAACCATCATGAAGGGAACCGAATAACCCAACACATGTGCCACCATCAGAGAGCCATTTGAGTGAGCATGGCACACTGTCACCTTGCAGCTAACATATATCTACATACATTGTTGAGATAGAAGTGATGAGAAAGAATTTCAACTTTTCTTAAGATTTTCTGAAGAATCTATTGAGTTTTCTAGGTCGCTTGCAAATACTAAGTAATTGTAATAGCCTGAGAATGTGTTTGTATTACGGAAGCGATATAGAAGCGTTCCCAGGCGACACATTGTGTTCGTGTTAACTTTATCTTAGTAATACCTACTTAATAGACTGTTGCATTTTCATCTGTAATACCGCCAGTTAATAACTCACTGCATTTACATTCTATATCCAGTATCCACTGCTGAGTAGTGAGTATAACCAACTTTCTATTTGTGTCATGCATCCCTTGTCGGTGAGAGTCTCCTCCAGTTCCTATTGCAATCAATTGGCACACCACTCTTGGTTGACAGGTAGATAATGCCTCATCATATCTACTAATAATAAATATATATGGTGTCACATTTCGTGACACATGCCTAACGGGGCCTCTACGAGTTGGCTTCGGCCCCTCGCATGGCTTTCAAAGGACCGGGACCCTAAGGTGCCGAGATACAAAGAAAAATAATAATAATAATAAAAAACAACTGGCAACACTAAAATGTCAACATGTTTGCGATTTTCCTCCACAATTTAATTAATTTAAAAATTTCTACAATCACCAAATACGAACACAGTACCCAAAAGAAGAAACCAATAAGAAAATAAAACCAATTCACCTATAATATCCACTCAAAAAACCAATCCAATTCATAAAAAATACAAAAAACCAGTTGACGTAGGTATGTCAGTGACGACGTCAAATATAGTGAAAATGTTTAAGGAAAAAGTGAAAATGTTTAAGGAAAAAGCATAATGTTGACGAGAGCAGCAGCTAGTCGCGCACGACTTCTACCCCCGGACTCGTCGCTCAGCTCCGCCCCGCCGCCGCCGGACCTCGGATCACCTGTGTCATCGGTGGCTGATGCCGCGTCGAGCTCGAGCGACGAGTATTTTTCCCCGCCGACGTCGCCAACACCTGTACGTCGGCAGGGGAGAGGCCGGCTGCCGAGGAGTTTGGGACCTAGGAGCCAACCGGCTCCAAGCCGGGTCCCCGCTGCCGGTGGTTGTGTGCAGCGCATGAGATGGACTCAAAATATGAATGAGAACGTCATGCGCGCATATTACGGGTCTACTGAGGGGGGAACTAACCTCACTGCGTACCGTGCTAGGATGCTGTCTCTGTTTCAGGACCTTGAACCAACTGTAAACGTCTCAGCCCAACGATTGTCGGATCAGGTGCGGGTCATCCAGCGTAATCACAGGTTGGACGACGCCGCACTTGATAGGCTGCGCTCAGAAGTGCTGAACAACCAAATCGTCTCAACCCCGACACAGACCGCGACACCGCCAGCCACTATTGTGATCCCGCCGCGGTCCAATCATGTTACCGAAGAGGCAGATGATAGGGTTGTTACAGTAAGTAGCCAGTGCAATGAAAGATTGAGGAGCGCACTGGAGGATGCGCTTCGCGAGTATAGGTCAACACCGACTGAACTTAGACCCCGATTGCCACGCTTGCCTATGCACAAGAAGAATAGGGCGCTGGTGTGTGCCTTGGACTCGCTGCTTAAGAATATCTTTGAAAGCAGCGAGAGCCTCGTTGATACGCACTCAATCCTGTATTGCGGGGCTGTTGCGGCATGTCGTTTGGCCAATGTTAAGTTCCCAAACGAGACTATTCGGCCAAAGCCTGCCGTGCCAGCCTGGCAATGCAGGATCCAACGGCGTATCGATGGGGCCAGGGTACTCATCGGCAAACTATGCTGTTTCAGGGAGGGCAATACACGACCACGCGTGATGCGCTTCGTGAGGCGGGCGTTTTCGGGCACTGGAATCAGTCCTCGAGAATACATGTCCCGTGTCACGGAGCGCATCGACTTCCTGAAGCAGAAAGTTTGTGCATGGGCCAGCCGTATTCGGCGGTATAAGCGGCGGGTTGACCGGTACTCGCAGAATCGCATGTTCCAGAGTGATGAGAGGTGGGTATACAGAACTTGGGAGCGACCTGAGCACAGTGTGACTGACGTGTGCCGCCCGGATGATGTCGCCACGAGTACATTCTGGCGAAGCATCTGGTCGGTGCCCGTCTGTCACACTGAGGGTGGCTGGATGCGTGATGTCGAGCGCGTGTGTGATGCTATACCAGAAATGGAAAAAGTAATCATCAGTCCACCTGATGTAGCCAAAGCAGTTCGTCCGCTACCGAATTGGAAGTCTCCGGGACCGGACGGACTGCACAACTTTTGGCTAAAATGGTATAGCAGCTCACACGCGTTACTGGCATCTCAATTCCAGTCATGTTTAGAGACTGGGTCGCTGCCGCAGTTTTTAACAACAGGCGTTACCCACCTGCTCCATAAGACAGGTAGTACCGCGGAACCCAAGAATTATAGACCAATTACTTGCCTATCGACGGTTTATAAACTTCTTACATCCATCCTGAGAGCAAAAATTGATAAACACATTGAAGCTAACTCAATAATGTCTACCTCTCAGAATGGATGTAGGAATGGGTCCCGCGGCACTAAGGAGCTACTCCTCATTGACATGGCCATAAGCCAGCAGGTTCGTCGATCCCGCAAGGATCTGTCGACATGCTGGATAGACTACAAGAAGGCCTACGATTCTGTGCCACATACATGGCTCATGAGGGTGCTGGAGTTATACAAAATAGATGCAACTCTATGCACCTTCCTTCAGTCATGTATGGGGCAATGGAAGACAGTCCTTCGATATCCAGGATGTCGACCGATTCAGGGGGATGATGAGCCTGTATGGATTAAGCGGGGGATATTCCAGGGCGACAGTTTGAGTCCACTTTGGTTCTGCTTAGCCCTGAATCCTCTAAGTACACTGCTGGAGGATTCAGGACTAGGCTATCGGTTGAGAAGAGGTGGTCAGGTTATATCTCACCTCCTTTACATGGATGATCTGAAACTCTTTACCCCCAACAAATTCCAACTGACGGAGCTACTGAAGGTAACTGAAACCTTCAGTAACTCCATCAGGATGGAATTTGGTGTGGACAAATGTGCAGTCATGCATGTAAAGCAAGGGGAGATTATGGAATCCGAGGGAATTCAACTCTCTGATTCCATACACCTCAGACACCTCTCCTCGACCGAAACTTACAAGTATTTGGGTATGTCGGAAGCGTTGGGCATCAACAGTTCTGACATGAAGCAACTGCTGAAGGAGCGGTTCTTTGGCCGCCTGAAAAAGGTATTAAATAGCCTTTTGTCAGGCGGAAATAAGGTGCGCGCCTTCAACAGTTGGGTCATGCCGGTTTTGATGTACTCTTTCGGCATACTCAAATGGACTCAGACCGAGCTTGACGCCCTCGATAGGAGGGTCCGGACACTGCTGACCGCAAACCGGATGCATCACCCACGATCATCAGTGATGAGACTGTACATCCCGCGGAAGTGTGGGGGTCGAGGCTTTTTAAACGCCAAGACTCTTCACAACCGCGAGGTGTGCAGCCTCAGAGAATATTTTTTTAAATCTGAAGTGGGTATGCACAGGGATGTGGTCGCAGTGGACAAGGGACTCACCCCGTTGTCCATGGCTAAAGAGAACTGGCGCAAGCCTGTAATACTAACTACTGATGAACGCAAAGAAGTATGGCAAGGCAAGGAGCTACACGGGCGCTTCTATCGGGCTCTACATGGGACCGATATAGATTTCCCAGCGTCCGTATCCTGGCTACGTTTCGGCGACCTTTTTGGGGAAACTGAAGGTTTTGTCTGTGCAATTATGGACGAAGTTATCCTGACGAATAACTACCGGAGACATATAATGAAGGACGGCACGGTTGACATATGTCGGGCATGCCACCGTCCGGGTGAATCCATCAGACATATTATCTCTGGTTGTTCTCGTCTCGCTAACGGCGAGTACTTGCACAGGCATAATCAAGTGGCCAGGATTATTCACCAGCAACTTGCTTTGAAGTACAATCTAGTGGAATCGGAGGTACCGTATTACAAGTATGTGCCCGACCCAGTTCTCGAAAATGACCATGTCACGTTGTACTGGGATCGGTCTATCATCACTGATAGGACTATTGTTGCTAATAAGCCAGATATAGTGGTGATAGACCGATTAGCGCGCCGCACAATGATAATCGATGTCACCATTCCGCATGACGAGAACCTCGTGAAACCTGAGAAAGAGAAACAAATCAAGTATCTCGACTAAGCACACGAGGTTGTCGACATGTGGAATGTGGACTCGGCGATCATTGTGCCGATTGTCATTACGGCCAACGGCCTGATGGCCAAGAGCCTCGACGACCATCTGTCGAGGCTGTCACTGCACGGTTGGATCAAGGGCCTGATACAGAAGGCAGTACTCCTCGATACGGCTCGCATTGTGAGGAGGTTCCTGTCTCTGGAGCCCTAACCACCGGTAGCTTGGACCCTGCTCCCGACACCGGTGGACAACCATTTTTGTTATATTTTTAAATGTTTTTTTTTTAATGATTTGTTTTTTATAAAGAAATATTTAAAAATGTAAGTATAAAGTGTGTACAAAGCTAAATAAACGGAATAATAATAACATATATTATTATTATTAAATATTAATATTGAAAGAAATAACATTTATTATTATTATCATCAGCCTTTTAATGTTTCCACTGCTGGGACACAGGCCTCGTCTCTGTGAGATACAGAATGGGCCACCACGAGGTCCCAGTGCGGGTTGGTAAATGTCGTATCTTCGAACTTTTGGATCTAGGACCTGCCGGTTTCCTCACAATGTATTCCTTCACCGTTTTTAGAGCAGTGGTGATTAAATAATTAATAGATAATGCCAAAGGCCTTGTTAACTTTGTATTGTTTTTTCATTGTGTTTTCTGTTTCTGTGTGTACCGTTGTTTTAGTATTTGTTGTTATAGCAGCTACAGAAATACATCATCCGTGAAAATTTCAACTGTCTAGCTATCACGGTTCATAAGATACAGCCTGGTGACAGACAGACGGACCGCGAAGTCTTAGTAATAGGGTCCCGTTTTTACCCTTTGGGTACGGAACCCAGCTAGACAGTTGAAATTTTCACAGATGATGTATTTCTGTTGCCGCTATAAAAACAAATACTAAAAACAGAATAAAATAAATATTTAAGTGGGGCTCCCATACAAATAACGTGATTTTTTTTTCCGTTTTTTTTTCCGATAATGGTACGGAACCCTTCGTGCGCGAGTCCGACTCGCACTTGGCCGGTTTTTTTTCTTTATATACTATTTTACGAATTAAGTTAGATATCGGCTTCTAGGAGGTTGGGTAGGCCTTTGGTGTAGGATGCAACATGTGTCGACACCCGTGCGCCATTCCATCTTCTTGGCACGGCGGGCTGTGCTAAGGCAGCTGCTGCTGGTGTAGAAGACCTCAAACGGCGCAACTACAACAAACTTATTGGAAGCTGTATATTTGAGCCGTTTGGGGTTGAAACATTAGGTCCATGGGGTCCGAATGCTCATCGAGTATATCGAGGTGTAAGCAAACGTATAGTCAACTATTCACGTGAACAGAGGGCTGGGTTTTTCCTTGCCAGAGAATCAGCATTGCCATCCAACGTGGCAATGCTGCCAGTGTTCTGGGCACTTTTCACGTTGACAGTGATCTGGAATGAATGAATCTCAAATAATAATTAACAAAATTGGTGTTTCTAATAATAAAATAAAAACTGTGTGGTAATTAATTAATAGAGAAACTGGAAAGATACAAAAACGCGATCAGAATGAGTTGTCTTTGAAAATAACTAATAAAATCATTTCTGATAAGCAAGAAGTCGCTGAGACATTAGAAAATTTCTTTACCAACATTCCGTTAGAGGTTACGAAGTCTCTTCCTTCCTCATCTAAATTAGCTGAAGCTTTTCTTAAAGAAAACTTTACTAAAGACATACCGACCTTTAAATTTAAACCAATATGTATTGATACAATTAAAAACGCGTTCAAAAGTCTCAATATAAAAAATACTGAAGACTTGTGGGGGATATCCGTTAGGGTTATTAGAGATATTATTGACTCAATTGCTCTTGTCCTAACAGGCATATTCAATCAATGTTTGGACAGCGGCACTTTTCCTGACTTAATGAAACAGTAAAGTAGTACCAATTTTCAAATCAGGCTGTAAGAGTGATCCTTCTAATTATAGACCTATATCCGTGCTTCCAGCATTGAGTAAAATCTATGAAAAAATCATGCTGGAACAGATGTTGTCTCACTTCAATTCAAATGGGATCCTGCATAGTCAACAGTTTGGTTTCACGAAAGGTAGGTCGACAACGGACGCGGGAGTAAAACTCATCAGCCACATCTTGGAATTTTGGGAGAAGTCCTAGGATGCCATTGGCATTTTCTGTGATCTCTCAAAAGCTTTCGACTGCGTCGACCACAACACACTGATCTGTAAATTACACCACTACGGAATTCATGGAAAATCTGCTGATCTCGTGCTTTCCTATTTATCAAACAGACAGCAAAAAGTAAATGTTAATGGGGCGACGTCCTCCGGGTCTCTAGTCAAGATGGGCGTGCCCCAGGGCCCAAAGTTCAATTCTCGGCCCTTTCCTTTTTCTTGTTTACATTAATGATCTCTCTTTTATGATGGCCAAATTATCGGATACAATTCTATTTGCTGATGATACTTCGCTAATTTTTAAAATAGATAGGCAAGATACGGATGTCTTAAATGTCAACGAAAGTCTAATTATTCTCTCAAAATGGTTCGCAGCTCTTACTGAATCTCTTACTGAATGCGAAAAACACAAAATGTCTAAAGTTCTCTTTACCAAATGTACCACAACGTGACCTAAACTTAAATCTTGACGGCAAAAATCTTGAAGTTATAACGGAAACTGTATTCTTAGGGATTACTATCGATTCAAAATTGCAGTGGGGCGCGCACATTAGAACTCTTTCGGGAAGGTTAAGTTCGGCTGCATATGCAGTAAGGAAAATAAGGCAGCTAACCGATGTAGCTACAGCTAGGTTAGTATACTATGCTTATTTCCACAGTATTATGTCTTATGGCATTCTGCTGTGGGGATCAGCAGCAGACGTTGACTCAATTTTCATCCTACAAAAGAGGGATATCCGCGAAATCTATGAAATGGGTCCTCGCGAGTCCCTCAGAGAAAAATTTAAAGAGATTTAGAGAGATTTTTGGAATGTATTTTGTATGTCCGTATAAATCGAGGGCTTTTCAAAACTAGAAGCTACTTCCATAATTTAAATACAAGCAGTAAGCACGACATTGTAATGCCCAAATTCAGATTAACGAAAACTAGCAAGTCTTTTCTTATAAACAGTATACGCTTTTATAACAAGTTGCCAAAGTCAGTTATAGAACTGACCGATGGAAAGTTCAAAAACTACATCAAACGTATTCTTGTTAAAAAAGCATATTATAAAATCAATGACTACGTTGAAGATAAAAACATTTGGCCTTAGCTCCTTCTGTATGCAGCTTCCCTGGTAACTTGTAAACGGCACAAATATGTGGATGTCTCTAACTATTCTCGATCTAATTTTTTCCTTTCCTTCTTTTAATTAGACTTTTTACAATGGTTTTCAATCATCTTTATAGCCCTTAAGAATAGTTACAGCACTGATAACAACATTTGTGCCACATGTTAAATTTAGTCTTGTTATACTTATTTTTATTATTTTTACCTTTGTATAGATTCTTTTACCGATTGTTTTGTGAATGTGTGAACATTGTAGGCCTTCTAGATGCTAGTTAACATTTGTTAACTTTTTTATATAATATATAATCTTTTTTTTTAGTTTCTTACAATGTATTGTCTTATGTCGAGCCTACGTTGTCCACCCATATCTAAGTACTAATGCTGTAACATGGAAATATTGTAGAATAGAATAGAATAGAATAGAATAGAATATAATAGAATAGAATAGAATAGAATAGAATAGAATAGAATAGAATAGAATAGAATAGATTAGAATAGAATAGAATAGAATAGAATAGAATATAAGTTTATTTCTCTCAAAAAGGTACATTTCGGTAAATAGTAGATACTATTTACCGAAATGTACCTATGAAACCTAGATAGGTTACAGCAGATTCAAACCTCTGTGAGAGCTTAAGTCTATACTGGGTTCAAGACCTGTATGACAGATCTCCAGGCTCACACCCTTAAAATAACAATATTATGGTGCACTTACGTACATCAACAATGTGAAAGTATCATATTGAGAGGAAGAGATAATTATACAAAAACAAAAGGGGACGTGCTATGTGTGTCTTTGGAGAGTGTTGTGTCCGTGAGTGCAATATAAGTACTCACCCCAGCGCCCGTGAACACCAGGCGTGAGCACTTACTTGCCCGAGAATTGTAAAACCAAACCATTTTTAAAAGAGTAACCATGGAGTTTCTTGCCGGTTCTTCTCCATAGGAAACGACCAACCCGAACCGTGCACCTTTCGTCGACGTTTTATAAGTGCCCATGTAGGTCTAGTAGTAGTAGTAGGGACTCCCTTTTCCGCACTTAGACTCCCATTTGGTCCGTTGTGCGTGGGGGTACTGGCTAACATAGCCAGCCCAACTCCGCCCAAAAGCACAGAAGCTTCCTGGGAGCTTCACAGGCTTCACGGAGCGACCTCACTGTTCCGAGGGTTTCTTCGCGTTGAGAAGCCACGGCCTCGCATTCCAGGATTACGTGGGCGGCTGATTCTTCGGCGTTAAAACAGCCCCTGCAAAGTGGGCTGTCCGTGGCGCCTATGTTGAATAAATGTTTGTTAAGAAGGGTGTGGCCCGTTAGTGTCCCTATAATTATTTTGAGGTTATTTCTACTCAGGCTGAGGAGTTTCTTGGTGAGACGCGGGTTTACTATCGGTACAGCCATTTTTGACTGTCTACAGTCTGTAGCCCGTGACCATCTGTTATTGTGCAATTCTGTTGATCTTTGACGAATCCACGCACGAAATTGCGAGAAAGGCAAGGGGATAAGTGGGTACGGGCCTAGCACCAACATCTCGGAGCCCCTTTTCGCAAGTTCATCTGCGGCATCATTGCCTAGGGATCCACTGTGCCCCTTGATCCACTGGAGGGTGATTCGATTGGATTTTGATATACTCTCCAGGGCGAGGTGGCATTCAAAGATTAGTTTATTGTTGGTTAGTTTGTTTTCTAAAGCTTTGAGCACAGCCAGACTATCAGATAGGAATCTGATTCCGTAGTTCTGGATACCTAAACGCTTTACGGTTTTTGCGGCTTGTGTTAAGGCGACACATTCACATTGGAAAATTGAACTATGTGTGCCTAACGGTATGTGAAAGTTAATGTTGAGGTCAAGGGAGTGAACGCCAGCACCTGAGCCGCTATTAGTTTTTGAGCCATCTGTGTAGATTCGCACTTCATTCGCTCCTGACTGATCCCTTTCTTCCTCTATTGTTTGTATGTTATAGTTTTTGTTGAACATAGGTTGTTTTTGTATTCTATCACACGGAGCGGCGATGAGAGGTTGATACTCAATCGCCCGGTCCAGGATTTTAGCGTGTGGGCTTGTGTGGTTTTTACCCCATATGCCTAGATGCATTAGCCTGATAGCAGCTAGCGCCGCTTCTTGCTGTATGTACAGGTCCAGGGGAGTTATATGTAGGGCTATCTCCATGGCTGCTGTTGGGGTGGTTCTCATGCAGCCGGTGATAGCTGAGCAGGCCTGTCGCTGGAACCGTTGGAGTCGGGTGATGGTGGTCGAGAGTTCTGTCCTAGTCCACCAAACCAGAGCACCATAAGCCAACATTGGCCTGATTACCGCTGTGTATAGCCAGAGAGTAATCCTTGGAGACAGCCCCCATGTTTTTCCTAACATTTTTTTACACTGATAGAGTGCGATTGTGCATTTGTTGAGTTTGTAGTCAAGATGCTTGTTCCAGAGCAATTTGCTATCAAGAATTACCCCCAAGTACTTGACCTCCTCTTTAAGTGTTAATTCTGTGTTGAAAAGTTTTGGAAGCCTATGCGGTCCAAGATTTCGTTTGTTAGTGAACATTATTAGTTCCGTCTTTACGGGGTTAACCGACAGTTCGTGTTTTGTGCACCAGCTCTCGATTATTTTGAAGGCCTTTCTCATGAGATCACATAAGATGCCCTCAAATTGCCCCGAGATTAGAATTGCTATGTCATCTGCGTATCCTACCGAGTAAAGACTGCTGGCGTTGAGCTCTGCAATGAGCTCATTTACGACTAAATTCCACAGAAGTGGTGACAGCACCCCACCTTGTGGGCAGCCCCTGCTCACGATTCCTCGTGTGGTAGTGTTCACAGTAAATTGAATAGCACGGTTTTTTAGCATGTTGTTAATCCATTCTACGAGCGTCGGCGCAACACCGTGCGTGTTGAGTGCCTGACCGATGCTGGTGAAGTTAGTTTTGTCGAATGCACCTTCGATATCAATGAAGGCACCTAGGGTTGGATTTTTGTTTTTGAGAGCATTGCCTACGCGTGAGACTACGCTGTGGAGCGCTGATTCAGTTGATTTGCCTGCACAGTAGGCATGTTGGTACGGGTGCAGAGGTTTTTGAATCGAAATCTGGTTTCTTATCTTCCTGTCCCCCAGCCTCTCCAGTGTCTTTAGAAAGAAAGAGGAGAGGCTTATGGGTCTAAAAGATTTGGGCTGGGTGTAGTCGCCCCTACCTGGTTTCGGAATAAATATTATTTTTACTTCGCGCCATTTCAAGGGGATATATCGGTGAGCCAGACAAGCCCGAAAGACCTTAACAAGGTAATCAGCTAGCAGAGCACCGCTCCATCTGAGCAGAGCTGGAAAGATACCGTCCATCCCCGCTGCTTTGAAAGGCAGGAAGGTGTTGATTGCCCATGTTAATTTATCTTTGTCGATAACTTCTAACGCCACCTCCCAGTCTAAGCTGCTCGTAGCCCTTTCCCTGTACGGTTCCCAGCTTTGCTGGGTGGCAATCTGGCAGCCCGGGAAGTGGGTAGTTAGGAGTAGTTCGCTAGTTTCTGCGTCGTTTGTTGTGTAAGTGTTATCTGGTTTTCTTAGGCATCCTATAGACAGGTCTGCCTCTTGAGCAAGACAAGTTTTGACCCTATTTGCCTGGTTGTTGTTTTCAATGTTAGTACAAAAACGCCTCCAACTTGTTTTACCTCGGAGGCGAATTAGTTTTTTATATGTTTTGCGGTTTGTTATGTAACGGTCCCAGTCTACTGGCGACCGTGTGTTCTTAGCTCTATTGAATAGCCTTCTCAGTTTGTGTCGGTGTCTCTCCAGTTCAGGACTCCACCAGGACTGCCTGATCCCTCTCCTGGGTAAGGTGAGGGGACACGACTGTTCATAGCTCGATAATAGGATGGAAGTGATTTTGTTTACGTGTTCGTCTAAATTGTTTATCGTTATTTCAGCCGGAAGAGAGGGTAACCTACCCAGTTCAGTACCTATAAGTCTGACGAACTTCGATTGGTCTGTGTTGCGAGGAACTCTTCTTGGCTGTGGTGTGGTTAAGTTGAAGTTAATTGTAAAACGAATCCATCTATGGTCTGAGCATGATATCTCATTGGACACATGCCAGTCCTGAATGGAGTTGGATACACCTAAAGTTGCTAAAGTTAGGTCTATTATTGTTTGCGATCTTGCGTTTATGAAGGTGGGTTCGGAACCCTTGTTAAGTAGTACAAGGTTATTGCTAAGAATAAAGTCAAGCATTTCCTCACCTCGGTTGTTGGTTTTGACATTACCCCAGAGCGTGTGATGCGCGTTGGAATCTGTGCCGATGATTAGTTCTAGTTTCTCCCTTTCACAGTACTCCACCAGCAAGGCGAGCTCTGGTAGAGGCACGTCCGCGTCGCCTGGCAGGTATGCCGAGGCTAGTACAATGTCTGGGCGTTCTTGTTCGGTTCTGAAAAGCCTGGTTGCTGTCAGGTCCCTTGAACAGAATTCGTTAATTAAAAGGTTAGGTACATGTTTTGGGACCAATATGCAGGTACGCGGATTACTTACGGAGGTGTCTAGCAGCAACTTACCTCCGATGTTAGCAAGACCGCATATTTTGCCACTTCTAATCCACGGCTCTTGGATGAGGGCGATGGTCTTCTCTTGTTGGTTCTCCAGCACTCTGCGTAAAGTAGCCGACGCAGTTTGACTGTGCTGGAGGTTGGTCTGCAGGATCTTAGTCCTCCCGCAAAGGAGAGGAGCAGGGATCGCTGTCCTCGTCCCTACTTCTCCCCTCCGGCGGAAAGCAGTCCTCGTCCGAAGTTAGTCCGGGCGAGGGTGGATCCTGTGTTGATCCCTCAGTTGAATCGACCTCAAGCGCTGCCATGGAAGTCGCCAGCTCCACCGCCTCCCCAGCGGTCCCCGTCGCGGGAGGCGACGGGGAACGCCCAGGCAGCGGCGGATCAAGCTCCACTCCAGGCGCAGTCGAGGCCGTTGAGGTTGAAGGCGCAGCGGCATCCTCCTTGGTTCCACCTTCCTTCAGGAACCGGATGTATATACTACCCATAAGGTAGTATACTCGCCTCTGCTGGTCTTTAATGGTTTTAACCATGGACTCCGGCACACGAAAGTAGAGACAGGTGCACGGTGGCTCCTGACTGACCCTTGCGTGTGTTAGAGTCCAGGTGTTAATTTTTAGATTGGGGTTCTGCCTCGCCAACATCCCGAGAAGGTCTGATGTGTCCTCGCTGTTCTCGGGGACATACAGCATGCACAATGCCTTCTTGGGTATGTCGGCCTGGGGCCGAACGGTGAGTCTGGTCTCCGGTAATGGGGACGGTGTGTTATTTATGACCCCCTTGAGCCAGGCCAGTGTGAAGTCGTCCTCGCACCATGTTTTGAGGACGCCTTCGGCGTAGTGGGCCCGACCTCTAAAGTGGATCGCGGTATTTTGGGTTGGGGTGGCTGGTTCAGGAACTGCCTTCAGCAGAGCCCGGAGCTGGTCCTCAATAGTTTGTCGGATCCCCTCCGCTTGCTCCTGCGTCATGTCCAAGAAGGGCTCGGTCATGACGGCGACACACAGCTCGTTGTTCCTGAACGACGCGGCCGCTTCGGCGTAGCTCACCAGGGTTCCAACAACCATATGGGAGCGAGCGGGTTTGCTCTTCTTGCTTACCCCAGTTGGTGTGACGGAATCCTCGGGACGCGAACGCTTCTGCGCCCTAGCCGGTGGTTCGGTGTTTTTTTGCTGTTTTTTGCGCCCTCTAGGCCTCGTGCTGCGTTTGCGCTTAGCGCCGGTGGCAGCCTCGCCTATTGGTGTGTCAGCCGTAGCAGACATCACCCTGGGGGGCGTCTTTTTGCTTGTTGCTGTTTGCCATTTATTGGCGTTAGATGAGCCTGCCATATGGCCTTCGGCCAGCTTCGTCGGGTCCCTCTCGGAGACCGCAGCCGCTAACGCAACCCGTGTTTTGGGCGCATCAACTTTTGCAGTGCTCTTCGAGTCGCCGTGAGCGAGAACTGTCCTTGGCTTTTCGGTCAGGGTAGTGTTAGGGGGCGCATCCATAGACGCAGATGAGGTTGGGATCGTTTGGGACGCAGCCTGTTGTGGTGCATCCCTTGCGGTTGCCTTCCTCATCGCATCCTTGGACGCAGCCGAGCGTTTATGTGTGTTGGGTGCATCTGAGGACGCAGTCTTAGGCGGTTGTTGCTTAGACGCATCCTGAGACGCAACCCTTGGGTTAGTCGTAAAAGGCGCATCTGAAGACGCAGCCCTTGGTGTGTTTTGTGTAAGCGCATCCGACGAGCGGGACGCAGCTTTGTTTTTTTGTTTTTTGTTTTGTTTTTTGGTCTCTTTATCCATGAGTATGGTATCAAATAATTCACCGTTGGAGCTCTCCACCCGCCACGGAGCCCTCAGTCGGGGACGCCGCTCGTTCAACAAGCGACGCCAGAGCTACTCCTTCGGTATAGGACCAGCTTAGTGAAAAGTAGACGAACCTGCACGCGACGGAAGATCACGGGACTGTATACGGCACGAGACTATGCCGCAACTCATCCCGAAACCCCACGCCACGCCGGCTGCCCCCCCCCACTAAACCGATCCTCGCTTGACATCCCGCTTATGGGATGCCTCAGCCGATTGATCGTGGGTAGCTACCCCACGACCTCCCGTTTGAGAGGAAATCCGGGCCAAAGTGGTGTGTTGTGTGCAGCCTGCTCCACTCAACCACCAGGATCCCTTCATCCCCCCGTACGGGTCCCCGCGCACGGCAAAAACACGCAGGAGGTCATTGCTATCCATCATCTGATCTTGTTCGATGGTGGACACCCAGGGGCATGACCTCGCCACCCCTGTGATAAGTCGCCTGGTGATTTCTGTTGCGTCTATTTCATATGGAATTAGACCAATAACGGGGCGGCAACCACGAGAAGGTTCATCACCACACTTGCCTTGAGGATCTACACGACCGTAGCGCTCTCCCTCAAGACCACGCCACCTTGCCACCTCAGAAGGAGTAAGGCAAGGTAGGCCTGCGTCTACAAAGCCAAACCAAGCAAGCAAGCGAATGTAGGTCTATGTGAAATAAAAAATAAATGATTATTTTATACTATGTTAATATAGCTTCTAGGTAACACTAGCCAATATCTCTTTATTTCCTAAGGTAACTGTCATCTGAATTTCACAACCCAATTACTGGCCAAATAAGAAATTCTACGAACATACGCTGTAGGATTTGTAGGTGTTCTGACGACCCGTAATGACTACAGTATCGTTTTTCATGTTCCTCTGACAACTATGATTGACGTTAGCAGGACGAACCATCTTCACTCATCACGAACTTTAAAAAGGGGTAGTAGTTAGAACCGACTGGATGTAGAAGGTGGACAACCAGGTGTTGTGGTGAAACTTAGGAAAGGTTTTTGTCCAATAGTTCACCGTGACTGACTGAGTTATTATTTATTTATTTACAGTTTGACCCAACACGTGCAGTTAGTCAACAATTTCACTATTACATATTAATAGAACAACTATTAGAATTATAAAACTGTAACAACATAATAATCAACAACGCATTACAATTCCCAAATAATTATATAAAATTAACAATAATTTTAATAAAATAATTATAATTCAATAATAAATCTACGAGTATACTAATATTATAAAGCTGAAGAGTTTGTTTGTTTGTATGTTTAAACGCGCTAATCTCAGGAACTACTAGTTGGAACTGAAAAATATTTTTGTGTTGGTTAGTCAATTTATCGAGGAAGGTAACTCGCTATATAACATCACGCTCCGACCAGTAGGACTCTGCTCCTAAATGAAAAATGTTGCAAAAACGGGCAAATATTTCTTTTTGAGAGCTTCCGTTGCGTGCGTTGCGTACAAACATTTATGTAGGGTAGAGTAGGTAGGTAGATAGGGTAGGGTAGGGAAGGTAGGTAGGCAGTGTAGGTAGGTAGATTAGGTTCGGTTGCCAGTTGACGGGAGCTAAGCCGCGGGGCACTGCTAGTTAATAATAATTCGATACAAATAATTTAATAACAATAATTTAACAATAAGATAGTTCAACAAATAGCAGATCTTATGTTATTAATATTTTTTTTTTGATATGGTAGAGAATTCTATGTCTGTTTCTTAGATCATCGTAATTTGTTTAGCCGTTAATGCGCGATTATAGCCTGACTAGACCTCTATAATTACAACAGAAATAATTGTCCTGGTTTAAGGTTTCCGTGGCATAATTTTAAACCTGCCTGCAGGTGAACCCGCAGACAAAAGCCTGTAGTGAATCAAGAATAATCCATGTCTGACCGAGGCAAGTGTAGCACATCAGTCGATCAGCTAATCTTTCGTGAAGTCAAATAGCTACTAATAATGTTATGAATACATTAACATCATTTTCATTTAGAAAAAAAAAGAACCTGACCATACTTGCATTGGGGAACCACTAAGTTAATAAAATAATCTGCTGCTGTAAACATTGGCGGTAGGCGGGGGTTTTTTTAAGCTATTGCATAGCTTCTATCGCGGGCCTTGAGCGCGGGGACCGAATCCAGAAATTCCGTAACTAAAAAACCTCACGCTCCAATGGTGGACCTTATGCTAATGAGAATAAGGGTCACTTTTGCTTGTCAAAGAAAAGCGACCTTATTTCAATGTGAATAAGGGTATTTTTGTTTTGTTTTTTAGAGTTTTATTAATCGTAAATAAATGCGGGTTTGGCTCGCTACGTTTTCGAGTTTTTAACGTTTTTAATTTTTTTGACGCATTTTCCAGGACTGGATCTAGAATAAATGCTATGCAATAGCTTTACCGCGGCAGTCCCCGAGTGCCACACGACTTCTTTTTATATAATTTTTATTTCATGCTTTTTAAACTAGATATAATATACCTAGTAGTGACTATATAAAATATACCTGAGTCAGAATCAAAATCAGAAATCATTTATTTGCAAGTAAATTATATTCTGATTCTAGTAGACACGCTTCAATCAACAATCTATCGATACACGTAATTATGACATGATATCTTGCGACAAAACTCAGATTCAATGAGTAAAATGCGGATAACTTTCCGACGAAGTCTCCTTTAAAAAAAAAAAACAAAATCAAAATCGGTTCATCCGTTCGGGAGCTACGATGCCGCAGACAGACACACACACACACAGACACATCAAATTAATAACACCCCGTCGTCGAGGGTTAAAATACGAACTTGTACGTCCACATTTCCCCCAGTTAGGTTCCCCCCAGTCCCATTTGATAGGGTCTGGATTTGTGCCTGGTAAACTTTCCCAGAGCCAAGGAAGGAACCAAGGACCTCACTCGAGATCATTGCACTGAGATGTCAAAAATTATTTAAAAAAAATGTTTCGTACAAAAACCATGTTCCTTGAACGTGTTCCTTTATAAATAAAGCTTTTATCATTATAGATATATGTTATTTTCAAGACAACCATATTTTTAACAAATCCAGACTAAACTTTCCCAGAGCCAAGGAAGGAACCAAGGACCTCGCTCGAAATCATTGCACTGAGGTGTCAAAAATTATTTAAAAAAAATGTTTCGTACAAAAACCATGTTCCTTGAACGTGTTCCTTTATAAATAAAGCTTTTATCATTATAGATATATGTTATTTTCAAGACAACCATATTTTTAACAAATCCAGACTAAACTTTCCCAGAGCCAAGGAAGGAACCAAGGACCTCGCTCGAGATCATTGCACTGAGGTGTCAAAAATTATTTTAAAAAAATGTTTCGTACAAAAACCATGTTCCTTGAACGTGTTCCTTTATAAATAAAGCTTTTATCATTATCGATATATGTTATTTTCAAGACAACCATATTTTTAACAAATCCAGACTAAACTTTCCCAGAGCCAAGGAAGGAACCAAGGACCTCGCTCGAGATCATTGCACTGAGGTGTCAAAAATTATTTAAAAAAAATGTTTCGTACAAAAACCATGTTCCTTGAACGTGTTCCTTTATAAATAAAGCTTTTATCATTATAAATATATGTTATTTTCAAGACAACCATATTTTTAACAAAGCCAATATATTGTTATGTATGACGACGGAACAAATAAATTTTCATAATTTGTCGCATACAATATTTCTATTATCTTCCCGTCTCACACATTTAGACATCGTTACAATAATTTTGCGCAGCAACTTTGTTATCACTCATTTATTCACGCATGGTTTCTGAAAGTCCTCAAATTCTTTTGTTATTTTTTTGTAGGAATCAGGTATTTCATGCTTTAAATTATTCATGTTATTACTCATACATACTAATATAACAATACCTATTCAAAAATTAACGAATACGTCCAATGCATGAGAATACACTATGTACAGTCTGAAATCGTCGCCACAGCTTCTTTACAAATGAGTTAATGTGTTTCTTCTTAGCACGAGAAGCTTCATGTGTTCTTGAGCAATCTTAAGAAGACTAACAAAGTCCGAGACAGATTGCAAAAGATGGATCAAAAGACAAGCTGTGGGCTTAATGCGAGTTTTTATACGTATTGTTGACCACATACATACGCTGCGGCAGGTTATACAGAAGACCGAAGTGTACAACCTGCCTCTCTGCTTAGCGTTTGTGGACTACAAGAAAGCCTTTGATTCGATCGAGACTTGGACTATACTGCAGCCTCACCAATGGTGGCAAATCGATTACCGGTACATCGAAGTGTTGAAATATTTGTATAAAAACGCCGTCATGTCAGTTAGACTCAGGATCAGACTTCGGAACCTATCCTTCTGCAGTGAAGTGTGAGACAGGGAGACGTCATATCTCCGAAACTGTTCACCACTGCACATGTCTTCAGTGTTTTGGGCTGGAGAGGGCTCGGCATTAACGTCAATTGCGAGTATATCACTCACCTTCGGTTTACCGACGATATGTAGATAGTCGTCATGGCTGAGACCATGGAAGACCTCAGTACAATATTCGATGACTTCAGTAGAGATCCTAAATAGTGGGTCTTAGAATGAACATGGAAAAAATTAAGGTGAGGTTGAATGCCCATGTTACACCCACTCCTATCAAATTTGTGGACGATTATGTCTACCTGGGACAAACGATCCAGTTGGGTAGGGCTAACTTCGAAAAAGAGGTCAACCGTCGAATCCGACTCGGACGCTACCCGTTCGGGAAGTTGCGCGGTATCTTCTCGTCCAACTTACCACAGTGTCTCAAGACGAACGTCTTTGACCAGTGCGTAAAAAAAACACTTCAGTTTCTACATTTCCCATCGATTTCAATATAATAATGCTAATGTCACATAGTATGAAAGTTTGAGAGAAAGTTATTGAAAGGCGGCTGAGAGAAGAGAGTGAAATATCGCACAACCAATTCGGTTTTATGCCTGGTCGGGGTACAACGGATGGCATTTCGCAATCCGCCAGTTGTGCGAGAAATACAGAGGTGCACATAAAAACTTGCACCTCCTTGCACTTTGACCTCGAAAAGGCATACGACCGGGTGTCCCGTTGGGTTTTGTGGTGGGCCCTTAAGAAGAAAGGTGTGCCTGGGAAGTATGTACAAGTTGGTCCGAGCGATGTACAGTCGATGCAGTACCCAAGTCCGATCTACAGTGGGCACTACTGGTAGCTTCAGTTTGGCAGTTGGCTTACACCAGGTATCGGCTCTCAGTCCCTACCTCATCCTGATGATAATGGACGCACTGACGTCAGACATACAGGAGGGGGCACCCTGGTGTATGCTGTTTGCTGATGACATTGTGCTGGTTGCCGAGAGTGGCCTAGAGGTCCAGAGCAAATTGGAGATGTGGTGGCACAGACTGGAGAGTGTTGGCTTGAAATTGAGCAGAACTAAAACCGAATACTTGTTCTGCGATTTTGGCGGTCTCTCCAGTTCCGTACCTCTAGCTCTCGCTGGAACACCCATACCGATGTGCTTCGACTTCCGGTACCTAGGGTCGCTTGTCCAAGGGGATGGCGAGGTAGACCGAGACGTAACGCACCGGATCAGCTCGGGGTTGATGAAATGGCGACAGCTCACTGGAACAACTTGCGACCCACGGATGCCCCTTAAGTTAAAGGGGAAAATTTACAAGTCCGTGATTAGACCTGTCGTACTGTATGGATCAGAATGTTGGGCTGTGAAAAAGATGGATGAAAAGAGATTGCATGTAGCAGAGATGAGAATGTTGAGATGGATGTGCGGAGTGACGAGAATGGATAAAGTGAGAAATGAGTATATTAGAGGAAGTTTGAAAGTGGCGCCAGTGACAGAAAAGTTGAAAGGAAACCGTTTGTCCTGGTATGGTCATCTGATGAGGAGGGATGAAGCGCATGTTACTAAAAGAGTTATGAATATAAATGTGGATGGATGGAGAGGGAGGGGACGGCCAAAGAAAAGATGGATGGACTGTGTGAGGAGTGATATGAAAGAAAAGGGAGTCAGTGATAGCGTGACGGGGGACAGGACGGAATGGAAGAGGAAAACGTGTTGCGCCGACCCCAAGTAACATGGGACAAGGGCAGGAAGTTGATAATGATACACGTGTCTTATGATAAAGCCCCATTCAGTGAATACCTAACATATATGAACAAATGTTTGTTATATTTTATGCACGTTAGGTTCTGATATCTTAAGATTTTCCATGTTTAATTCTGACACAGGCCATGGTATGCGTTAACTTACACATATAGCCACAGGGGTAAGACATTATAATTATAAACTCCGAAGTTGTTTATTTCAAGCATAATTCATGTATTGGCATGTTTCTGTGCCGCAAAACACTTTTTCTTTCTTTTAACTTTCTATGTGTCCATACAACCCAGGCAATAAAGAATTTTCACCACACATTTACACATGACATTATGAGTAGTAATGTAGTCTGAAAAGTCCATAAAAATCCCATCACAGCAAAAAAAGTATGGCCTGTCAAAGGGCCCAAAAATCAGTTTTTTGCTTAATTCTCGTAAAGTTTTGATTTTACTGCAATTTGTGCTAGGGTAAATTTATTCCTTGTTCAATTATGCTCAAACATTGTCCTGCAATTCATTCACTATAGTTTATTTGTTTTCGAGATAAGACACAATTTTATATTTTGTGTTTATTTTTTGTACTAAATCTGTGCGTATGTTAATTTAGGCTAGTTAGATTATATTTTTATGCTCAATGTACGAGTCAATGTGTGTGGCGTGTGTGTGTTGTGTTCATTCAAATTGATGTTTTCTGGTATGTTTTCATGTTTTGACAACAATATTATCGATTTTTTGTACTTAAAACACGGGAAAAGAGAAAATTTACGGTACTGAAATAAACTCCATAGCAGTGTTTTTCACTGACTGGTGAAATTACTTAACTAAGTACAAACGGGGTGAATAGGGATGCAGGGGTGAATGGCAACAAAACTATGATTAGGATTTTAATTTTAATACCACTTTATTGGTTTTAAATAAAGCATCGTTTTTTATAATTAATATATTTGGAGCATGTACCTACAATACTGCAAAAAAAAAAAAAATGAAAATTCCCTTCAAAGTTTTGTTTCTATTCACACCGACATTCATATTCAACACGTTTGAAGGTAGGACTTTTTTCGCAGTTTGGCCTCTAATTACAGTTATTTTCCTGGGCTAATAGGACACTTTGATTATTGAGATGCCTAACATACATTCTGTTCTGTCATAAACATGTCAGTTGCATGAACGCCAAGCCCTATTTAAAACGTATAAAACCAATAAGTTTGATGTAACTATGTAGGGCATTGGAAATATTTCGGGTATTGCAGCAATATATGGTATGTGGATATAATTAAATGTTAGCTGTTGTCCGTGATTTCGTCTGCGTAGCATTGGTACTTTGAATAGCCTATTTTTATATATCGCGCCATAATATGATTATAGGTGTGTGGGCCACCTTACTTGAGAAATTATTAGTTCACCATACAAACTTCTACCCCCCTGTCCAAGGATGATTTCTAGGATAAAAACTATCCTATGTTCTTCTCAGGGTCTCAACTACCTCCATACCAAATTCCGTCTAAATCGATTCAGTGATTTAAGCGTGAAAAGGTAACAGACAGACAGAGTTACTTTCGCATTCATATTAATAGTATGGATACCATCCAACTATTAACGGTTGATTGTGGTAACGGCCATGACATAATGTGTAGATAGGTCGTGAGTTCGAAACGAAACAGGCAGTTTACTTTGAGTATATTTTTTAATCACCTCTTCTCTCAAAATGGTGAAGGAAAACATTGTGAGGAAACAAAAATTCGAAGACATGTGATATCTAGAAACCCACAGTGAGCCCGGGAATGCAGTCACGCGGGCTTCAAATTGTGGCCTACTCTCCTTCACTTAGGGAAGGCCTTTTTTTTTTAGGGAAGGCCTGTGCCCTGATATAGGTTAATTTTGCATTATAGTGGTAGCCTTGGAGGTTAGAGGATAACCACAATAATTTGTTTTTAAGACTATTTCTTTTGTTTCAGATGCATAGATGAAAGGTTTGCGAACAACACATGCGGAACAATCAATGGGGTATCGTGCTCAGAGTTCGAGTATGATAAAACTGACAGTTTTGTTTCAGAAGTATGTAACTCTTTTATTGGTAATCTATTGCTTTTCTACTTGCTATGAGAATACAATTTTAGTTTTATTTTATGAATGTTAATGATGTCTTTGGATTTGGTTATGTAAATGTTTCTAGAATATTTTGAATTAACATGTGATGAAAAGGAGAATCCTGCTGACTTGTGGTAATTAAAAAAAAAGAATCAATTATTGGATGCATGTATGTATGTAAGTGTGTTCGGGTCAAATATTTGCAACTGAATTTTAAATCAGTTATTCTCCACCGATTAAGATGAAATTTTGCATACACGTTAAGTTTGGATCACAATGCATGATTAGCTAAGTGACGTCATTCTAAATCCAATATGGCGGACGGCCCAAGATAGCGGACTAGTTATTTTTTGTGCACTGACATGATATGTGAATCAAATGAAAGGGTTTGCTGAGAAAAATACGAAAAAGCTTTTTTTTTAATATGTTTTAATGAATAAATCATTTACACATAGAGCGACCAATTTGATTCCTACTGAAAGGTCCAGTCGAGAGAAAAAGGCCTTTGCACTGCAATATGGCAACTAGATAAGATCCTCGCTGATTCGTTAAAAAGAAGTCGTAACAAAATTAATGTTTTAACTGTCATTTTTCTCACCAGTTCCAGTTAGCCTGTTATGACTGGAAGAGAACGTTAGTGGGGACAGTCCACAGTCTAGCGTACATGATTGGTCTACTATTTGTGGGGCCATTATCTGATAGGTAAGTCATTTTACAATCTAATTTAATAGAGAATGAGTTTAGGATAGGCACGATTTGGGCCCCTTGGTCTTGACTCAAGTATATCACTTGACGACATTTTGTGTTATATAAATTGTTGTATTAGTATCGGTTAATGTACGACGTATTTGCTAGTAATTATTTGACAAATGATTTGATTCAATTGATGATCATACGAAGCAAATTCGATTTGATTCAGATATTAAAGATTTCACAGCAAAACCTTAATTTTTCAAAAGTTAATCATTAAGTATGTAAATATAACGGCATTTAAAATGTCGAATCAGTATCGTAATAATATGCTATGTATTTGCAGCTAATTAGTCTACAGAGTCGATTCAATTCAATTTGGTGATATTGTGAAGCAAATTTGATTCGATTCAGAAGTTGAAGACGAATTAGATGTGTTGTGTATTTTACATTATAAGACGTTCGAAAAGTCCAGTTACTTTTTATGTGAACATTAATATACGAGCAGTTACTTGTTACCCCTTTGTTATGTTTTAAAATACAATACAGGATATTAATTAAGTATTTCAATGCGCACGCTTCACACTCAATTAGGCATGTACTTGACCGTTTATCATTTAAACGTGCATGCAAATATTATTATAATGATATTTCATTTGCAAAAATGATAATTGGCCATTTAAACCATGCATAATGATACAAAATGGGCATTGAAGATAATAATACAATGAAAACATTGTTAAATGGCCAAATTCTGAAGCTATAATGATTTTTTGTATGTGTAACAGGGCGTGAAAAATATCTCAATTTGCAAAACTCTTTATTATCTCGTGACATTACGTTTTTTTTCTAATTGTTATGGTTTTTCGATTCACCCAATTTTCTGGTGTATAAAAATCATACAAAAGGTTCAACTATTAACTAACAAAATTATGAGAACATCACGGCTACAGGACGATGAAGACCTAGAGAGGGGAAAAGGTTGGTTGGCAGTCCGCTGCAATATGTTGGCCCGCAGATTCGCACGATGTACCACAGATGTAAAACTGCTACTTTTCAGAGCCTTCTATCAGTCTTTTTACACGTGCAGTCTGTGGATTAGCTTTACGCGGCGGGCTCACAACGCCCTGCGTGTTCAGTACAATGACGCTCTGAGGGCAGTGTTATGAAAACCTAGGTACTGCAGTGCTTCCGCAGTGTTTGCGGAGGCTTCTGTCGATGATTTCTTTTCCATCATTAGGAAAAGAACTGCATCGATGTTGAGTAGGGTTTGGGGTAGCATCAATACTGTCCTCAGAATGTTAGCGTGCAAAATAGACAGTCCTTTTACTGTATAGAAAATATATTCGATAACGCTGATAGAACGTCAATTTGTCTAAATTCCTTCGTGTCAACTACTTCTTGGCATAGCGTATAGCGAGGGCAAACAATATCTATTTGTTTTGTTTGCAAGTCACTAATAAAAAAAACCTTCTTCTTTTTTTATATACTGTTACTTAACCAACATTCTAAAGTGATATTTTTTCTCAGAGTAGGCAGGAAGGTTATGATAGTGGCGACGGGTGTGCTTGGTGGAGTCCTAGGAATCGCGAGGAGCTTCGTCACATCCTACTGGTTGTACATAGCGCTTGAGTTTCTGGAGTCAGCCTTCGGAGATATATGCTCGCCTGTTTATATTTTAAGTAAGTAAATAGTAGCTATTTGAGAAGTTTGTGGCTAAATCCGTATTAATATTATAAACGAGAAAGTAACTCTATCTCTCTGTTACCGTTTCACGCCTAAACCACTGAACCGATTTAGATGCAATTTGGTATGTAGATCGTTTGAGACGCTGGAAAGGACATAGGATAGTTTTTTTATCCCGGCAATCATCCTTAAGAGGATGGAAGTTTATATGGTGAACTAATAATTTCTCAAGTAATGAGGCCCACACGTCTACAATATTATGGCGCGATATAAAAATATAGGCTTTGCCAAGTACTTATGCTGCGCAGAGTCGCGGATAACAGCTAGTAATTATATAATTACAGCTGCTCACTCATCCATCCACAGGCCTCAACCTGATTGTCAAGGTCAATCTGTGGATGGATTACCATCTTAACATATAGAGATTGAACCGTGCCTTGGAAAGCATGTTAAGCTCTTGGTCCTGGCTGTCAGAAGCCAGGAATTCTAACCCCAATTCTGTCTAGAGGTATCGTGTTACCCAATTACTGAATTGTGGTGGCCGTACTGGTACTCAGATGTGTCCGATTAGGTTGGGAAAAGGCTATAGGCAGATTGACTTATTTATAGTTTATTATTTAAGAAAACTTAGAGACCAACTTTAATATTTCGTTGTCATTTTGGCTTCATAAGACAATACAATGTCGTTCAATGCTTATCAAGTCTGTGAAGTTTGGCCAACTACTTCAAGTAACACAAGTTCAACAGTCAACTCGTATTCGCATTGAAGATAATTAAATAGAGGACATATTACTTATATAACTATCATACATTACCATCAATATTATTTTGATTGACTTCAGTCGGTACGAGTATACTAGTTCCAAAAATAACTGATATTTTTTGTGTCTAGACTGAAAAGGAAAAATACTTAACAATTAGTCAATTCCTATCTTTTTTCACAGATGTAGAAATAATAGCCACAAAGAAACGAGTTCCGTACTACATGTTATGCGGAATTGGCTACTGCATAGGAGGGGTTTTAAAAGCCCTCATAGCCTGGATGGTGCCCGACTGGAGGAACTTCCTCAGAGCCTTATACGCTCCAGCCTTACTCTTCTTCTTCTACATATACCTCGTCGATGAGAGTCCAAGATGGCTGCTCATAAAAGGGAAGAAGGATAAAGCCGTAGCTATAATAGACAAAATATCAAAAAAGAACAAAGTCAAAATCGACCAGAGAGTACTAGATAATCTAGTTTGCGAAACTGATAAAGAAGATAATGTTGAATTTGGGAAAGTATTGAAGAGTACATTTACATCATTGGCCTTACTTAAGAGATTCATCGTCTGTGTTATTTGGTGGACCACATCAACCTTCGTGAACTATGGTATGACAATAACATCTGTGTCTCTGGAAGGGAACAAGTATTTGAACTACGCTCTTGTGTCGATGACGGAGATTCCAGGGAGTTTTATAGCGATGTATGTGCTCATGAAGTATAGGAGAAAGTTCCCGTTGATTGCTAGCTTTCTATTGGCTGGTGTGTTTTGTGTGGGACAGCCGTTCTTGCCTACCAGTAAGTATTAGTTTTGTTATGTTTTAAAGATGGTGACGATGTTGTCATAGGCGCATTTGCTACTGCTAATCATGAGGTTTTGGATTCGATTATCGGGCCAGTCAAAGTGATATTGGATTTTTCCATCTCCGATCCGGAATACGCCAGACCTTACCATAGGATAGGATAGACCACCTTTCCCGCACTTAGACTCAGGTTTGGTCCGTTGTGCGTTCAGGCCTGCTCTCTGTAAGATACAATAGCGTAATCCACGATGTGGGCCCAGTGCGGGTTGGTGGATGTCATTCACATCTTCGAATTTTTGGTTCTAAGACAAGCCGGCCGGTTGCCTCACGATGTTTTCTTTCACCGTTTTGAGAGCAGTGGTGATAAAATAATTTACACAAAGTGAAGCGCCTGCCTGAGTTCGAAATATTTTCGACCTACAACTTGTAAGTTGCGGCCACAACTGCTCTCCAGATCTTATGCCCTGCAAGAACGCTTGCTATCACAATACCAACGAGGCAGTTTAACAGTCTTGGACTAAAACTACTACTTTTCATTCTTCCAGATATGGCCTGGCTTTCAATAACAATGTTCATGATCAGCAAGCTGATGGCGACGCTGTACTTCACTATCACCTACATGTACACTTCAGAGCTGTTCCCAACATATACGAGGAACTCCATGCATGCACTGTGCTCGTCGTTAGGAAGAGTGGGTTCCATTGTTGCGCCACAGACCCCGCTACTGGTAAGTTCATCAGTTCA
This sequence comes from Orthosia cruda, assembly GCA_964057195.1. Lineage (NCBI taxonomy): Eukaryota > Metazoa > Arthropoda > Insecta > Lepidoptera > Noctuidae > Orthosia > Orthosia cruda. The sequence goes on from OZ059838.1 coordinate 35,782,741, forward strand.
AGCCATAAATGTTCTTTGTCTTCCTGAAATAATGCTAGGATAGGCATTATTGTGGGTTTTGACACCATTCAGAGCTTCTTTCTGCTCGTGGGAAATCACAGGGCCAATAGAAAATCACTATTGATTTAAAAGAGTGTCTCTGCTGTATCTTTGCTCGTTCTTTCCTTAAAAATCTACGTTTTGGAACGTGTAACTGGCATCATCTATTCGACTTACTGATTCCTTGATAAATAAAAAAGTGTCTATTAATTGAAATAAATGGTTTGAATTGTGACCTTCCCACATCATTTCTTTGTACATGCTGGACTTATTTTGGGAACCAAGTTGCAACACGACAACTTGCCGTTGATGCATTGTATAAAAAACTAAGCAGTAATATTCGACAAGCAACACCTACAGAAAGTGTCCCAATAATGTGGCGCTAAATTACAATATTTTGTTTAATTTTCAGACGCAGTACTGGGAAGGACTCCCATCACTTATCTTCGGGATCTCGTCTCTCATAGCGGGAATGGTCACATTCTTAGTGCCCGATATTTCTAATGACTCCTTACCTGATACAGTGGAGGAAGCTGAGGCTATAGGAACCAAAGATAAATCTGTAACGCCTAAAGATAAGGAATTGAAAGAGTATCACATGAATAAGAGCTTTGACCGGCAAGAGTAGTGTTATTTCTAGGCAAAATCAATTAATAATGGACGAACAAATAAAAGTAATATTTATGTTTTGTGTTATTATTATTGCTTGTAAAAAATACAGTTGGATAACATTCAGAAGATCGCGAGAAAGTCTTGAGAGTCTCGATAAGTGATATTAAATCAACGATAGCGTCATGATAGCGATTGAAAAATGTCAAAATGTAGAGGAATGGCAAATGCTATCGAAATGTCACGTGATCTATCTACCATCGCCATCACTGATATCAAATGAAACTTACTACTACTATGCATTTGAGATAACATTAGACATTTAAATAATCCCATTTTACAGCCCGTTCAACTCATTTTGACTTCTATTGCGTACACGTGTAAATCGCACAAATGGCAGCTGTATTAAACAGTTAGTTTTGGTTTTAACAGGTTTATACTTTTTATGCCATCCTTATAATTACGGGATAGAACTCGGTTCTAATCCGTAATTAATCGGTTAACGGACTGCAAAAAAGGGGTTGTAATAATTTCTAATGTTATTTCAAATGGAGTATAGCGCCACAGGATGAGACTCGCACATAACAGAGTAACATGGCACATAAGGAAGAATGCCCAAATTTAGCAATTACTGGAACAAGGCCAACAAAGGAACATAAATGTAGACTGAATGTACACACCACACAAGCAAAAAAAAAACTCCTGGCGTTTGCTGTAATTCCGGCAAATCTGTACACAAAATTCACTAAATCCAACTCGTACCTATGTGTAGAATAAAGGCTTCACAGGCTATTTTAATCCGGCTCCTATGGGCTGTAGCAAGGATTTTGACAAACACTGGGAGTCCACGTGCACGTCAAATTGCGCTCTAGACAAGTTTGTATGCAACAACATGAAATTGGGTACGGGAGGTGCCGACTATTTTTCTCGACTGCAAAAAAGGGTTATGTTTTTCGTGAGCATGCAGGTATGTGCGTTGCTTATTTTTGTTTAAATATATAACTGGATTATTATCAGGTAAACCAAAAAGCTGATGGACGATATATGAGTAGGATTTCCTTATTTTTGTTTACTTTATCGAAATGGTAGTAGAAATGACCAGGAAAGCCGAACCCGAGTAATGGGAAGTGGGAAAGTGCAAGAAAGAAAAAGAAAAGAAAATACTAACATTAACATTATCAGCGGGATATTTACCATGTTTACTGTAACTTCAGTTTATCCGTGATCATGGTGCTTGCAACAGCATCGAAATATCGGAAACTCGCTACAAACAGTAAACATGGTAAACATCCCGCTTATAATGTTAATGTTAGTGACCATGACAATTTAGAAAAGAAAATTTTTGTAGAAAATAAGATGAGGATTAGAAGAAGAAGAGAAGAAGAAGCATATGCTTGTATATTATGGTATAGCACATAGATGATGACTTAGTATCTAAAGACATTCCGATAGTTTTTGTCAACACTGTTCTATTGCTGTGACCAGGCCATTACCTCTGAACTATTTTCGCATGTTACCTCGCTGAAAACACCCACGGTACACGTTATGTCTTCACCTCACCATCTCAACTATTTCATCTAGCCAATTTTTGATACCAAATGACATTCCAATATCAAAACACAACACAAAATAAATATGTTCATTAGCAAGGATATAGATTGAGCATGTATAATTGCGACAGTGGCGACGCTGCGCCAATGCGAGCAATTTTCAATTTGGCCGCATGCGCCACCTGCGAGTGTTCGTGCAATATTAATACCGGAGCGATGTGCACTGCGATGTGTAGCCCAGGAGACAGTATGTGGATTGTTCTTGGATAAACATAAAGCCGGATAGGCTTTCTCAATCTCCCATCCAATTTTGTATCCATTCCTAATTCGAAATTGGCACCATACCAATGGCGCTCGCTAACGACAGTGTAACATTAGCGCCGCTCCTTGTTAAAAAGTTTTTTATATTTCTCTTTTTATGGTAGGTATTTCCAACTAACATGATAATAATTTATAGCCAAAGTACATTTCATGACGATTCCAATAAGCCCAAACACGACTAGGATACATTGTTTTATTTCAGAGTTCCAGTGCCTACCTCCCGGCTTCATCATCAGATCAGTTCGATGGTGCCATTTTCATCATTGCCATTTATTTATTTATTTCAACCTATAACGTTATAAAGTATTTGCTTCATTATAGTCGGTTAACTATTCGAGATATTGTATACCCGTGACATACTTAGCATTTAGGAGTTAGTGGCCATCTGTGGTCTTCTTCATCAGTTCCACTTCACCAATTGATATTTTCTGAGTGCAAATGATAGCATTGTTGATGAAAATACCAAAATCGCTATATGTATGCCTATAACATTTGAGGAGATCCCTCGATTTCTCCAAGATCCCATCATCAGATCCTGACTTGATGACTATGAGACCACGTAGGAAGTATACCCTTAAAAACAGAAGAAGAATTTTTGAAATCGGTCCAGGCTTCTTTGATTAATCGGGGAAAAACAAAAAAAAAAGATTCCGATGAATTGAGTAGCTCCTCCTTCTTTTGAAGTCGGTTAAAATCAGAGTACTTATAGAAAGTATCAAGGGATCTAAAATTAAAATGTCCTGGGAGCGAAAAACCATCGTCTAGGTGAATTTAATGATGATCGTGGTAAAATTAAGTGAATTTCAGATTCTGTTTATTTTTAAGGCACTCTTTCTCACAAAGTCGTACTCAGAGCGCATTTTCTTTATTTTTTTTTTTTGGGATCCAGTGGAAAACTACAAGGCAGACTGAAACTCTTTCACATCAGAATTTAAAATCACTGTTCAATTGTCAATAGTAACCAACACTCACTACATTTTGACCAGAGAATATGAATTTAACTCCAAGTCCCTAGCTCCTGCACTATGAAGCGTGAATGGAATTCCTACATAGGGAATAGCCACCGCAACTTGTTTCGATACAGGCGATGTTATACCGAACAGAAGACTAGCGTTTTATCATTTTAGTTACATTTTTGATTCTGTATCATTTCTGAAAACGTAACATTATTACGTAGACAATTTCGGCATATTATTGGAAATTGGGTATGTCGAATATAGTTGCCATTTTTGCATGGTTAAAGACAATTATAAATAACGTCCACGAATCACGAATGGACTAACGTAAAATGGGACACCCTCAGGCTAAGTGGAGCAATGTTATTTGCAGGACCGAAGTTTGGGTCGCGGATAAATTTGAATGAGACTTACCGCGGCCCTGGCACAAACAAATAAAGGAACACGGGTGAGTTTTAGTCAGTAAATGTCTGACACGCCCTGCCGCTTCAGCCAGAGCGGGAGAAGTCATAGCATGATTTCCAAACCCAAACAAAAAAGTGTGACTGGTGGGAGCTGGCTGAGAGCTGCCGAAAATCGAGGCAAATGGCGTCCGACTGGAGAGGCATATGTCTAGCAGTGGACTGCTATAGGCTGATGATGATAATGATGATGAGGTCATGTATCCTCTAATCTCTAAATAATATAAAACAATTTTGCAACGGATTTTAGTGAACGCTACGATATGGATTTCAAAACTAGATTGAGCGATACACGAGGAAGGTATGTCTTTGTTACTTATCTCGTTTGAAGCCGGGGTGGGTCGCTAGTGCACACCCACTAGCAGAAAAGTATAGACATGAATATTGCGAAGTAGTATGGCTTCAACCAAACCATTCAGCATTCGAAGCTTCATAGTTTAAGGGCCGATTTCACCAACGAAACAAATCGCGATTAGTTCAACTAAATTCAGTTTATACAATACAGCGTTCTGATTGATGGAAAACTACCAATCGGACCGCTGTATTTGCATAAAATAAGTTTAGTTGAACTAATCGCGATTACTTTCATTGTTGTAATCTGCCCTAAGAAACATCCAGACATCTAAATAAATAGACTCTTACTTTAATCATTTTAGTAGGATTAGTGATAAATTACGTTTTAGTTTCTGTCAATATAAATAAAGCTTAATAGTTAACACAAGTAAATACTGGAACTGTATGCAGAGCTCAACTAATCTGCAACCTAATCTTATGCCAGTCACAAATCAAGCTGCATACAAATTATTTGCGTAGAATTTGCAATACAATTTACAAATAATAGCAAGACTAAAGAAGACTTATTTTAAACCCTTGCAGTCTTATTACAAAAAGCGGTTTAACTAAAAACCTAGGTTTAAATCTCTATAAACTGTGGTTTACACAAAAATGATATTACAAACAATGGTTTAGCGATAAACCATAGACCAAATCATGGTCTAACGCTAAACATCGGCGGCCCCTAGTTTAACAATGGTTTAAGTCGTATCTGTCAATGTTTCTCTTTTAGGTTATAGCAGCTTTTTTATTGTGTTATAGCCATATATATCCATTTTCGGGTAAAAACAACACTTTTTACCCGAAAATGGATATTAACATGGTTGATTTAATTAATATTGAGGATATTACTTTTTACTCGGTACTCCAATTCTCAGATCGTTTTTTTTTGTTGGTCCATCACAATATATTATTAACAAAGAGGCAATTGTTCTATTAGAGACTTCGATAACTTAAAAATTCCAAAGATTAATGAACTTTGTTCAACTTGCGATGGTTTTGTTTAATGTTATGGTTTCATATAACGCAAGAGAATGTTAAGTTTCGTTACACGTACATAGACGTATTATTAGTAATTAATACGAATTTAAGTAATTTGCTTAAATCTAAACAAAACTTCAATCGATAAATAACAAATGTTTATGTCTATACAAAATAACAAAGTCTCAATATTTTTAACACTCCTAAACATCATTTAATTCTCATCATATTATCAAAACGTTTTCTTTTCTGGGCATACGGAACGTTACAATAGAATGATATTATGGTGAACGAATGATATTTGCATTAATCTGTGGTTGATGTATAGACAATGGTTCAAATGACGGTACTAAGAAGACCACAGTTTTTTTGAGTTTTGTAATACGATCAAATTTAGACCATGGTTTTGCAGATAAGCCTGGACTTGATAGTACAGGTTTAAACCATGCTTTATTTCGTTTTTTGTAATAAGACTGTTAGTTTTATCAAATCTCTCTACATAAGTAAAGTAAGATGTATAAAAAAAAAAAAAATGTAGACTGTATTAAACTAATACTTGAAGAGTAAACTAATTAAGTTTTCCCTCAAATAAAAAGAATTTCTTCAGCATTTCTTTAAGCCTGTATGTAGGATAAGCCTTGAGGTAACCGGGAAACTTCTTACAGTGAATAAAAAATATCGAGACGGACCGAAGCGGGGCGCTTTGAGATGTTGGTACACTGAGCGCAAGGTATTCTTGAATGACAGAGAAAGAATTAAAGAGAAAGCATTTGTTTGTGATACTAACATGTTCTAGCAAATAATAGAGGAAAAACAACTTATTAATTAAGTTCTTATTCTATAGAGTCTTTGCAAAATAATACAACTATTTGCAAACTTTTTAAATTGTTATAGGAAACCATGCATGAATATGTAGAGAACATCTTACATAGCTAATAGCTATCTCCACAGACAACCTTTAGATGAACAGGAAAGGTGTGCAAAGCGTTTATGGAAACAATATTTTTGAACACAGTATCTAAATGTTTGTCAAATTCAATTTTCGTTCCGCTTCTTGACTCTAAAAAAATTATAATTATCTGCAAATCCTACAAAACTTGAACTGAGCAGAGATCAACATAAAAGCTAAAATCCCAATCACTTGACCACTGGGACGGTCGTGCCGATTTCAATAAGATGGAGGTTCTACTGTAAACAAAATTTCAAATACGAATATGAACATTCACCGATTAAAATAATAAGTACCCCAGTGTACCTCCAACCTAACACTTAATAATTTATTTAAAAACACACTTTCAATGTTGTCTTTTTATTATCTAGCTGGCCTCCGTATTCCCGTTCTGCGTTATAATGTCCAGTGCTTGGGAATAATCCATGTTATGCCAGGCAAAGCCGGGGTATGCAGTAACGAAGGTCTTGGGAATTATTAAAGGATTTCTTTTATAACTCATGCCTTCATTTTCGAGGGAAAGATGTAGGTTTTTTGGCAAATATTTGGTGTTATGTTTGTTTTTGTGTAGCAATGTTGAAAAGGCTGCAGTGTAGTTCCAATAGGTCACATTCTCATGAAATCAAGTGATTCTAAATATCAGGATTGTCATCTGCAATCGTTTTTCTTAGGGACGTTGTTTGTCTGAATTATATAATAGTGATCATTTTACTGTTCCAGCTAGATAAAAATTACTTTTATTTATCTTGCTTCTGATTCAGTTCTCTCATAGCGTGATAAAAATAGCAGCTAAAAGGTGTAAAAGATTAGCTCCATTTTGAAATAAGTTTTAAAATCCGAATTTATCGGATTCAATACATTCTAGCTGCTTTTATCTTTCATATAAATTATGTATTTGATGACGATATTTTCGTTTCCCCAGAATTTGAAATATGTATTCTAAAAACTTCCAATTTATCAGGATCACTTCAAAAACATTGTAACTCCCAAATCAAAATTCAAAAGGAGTATCCCTTTAAAAAAATTACACATTCCGTGATGTTGCCAAACTTGGCTGAAACTCGGGGATTATTTAAATTTTTGAGATTATCGCTTCCTTGCCATTTATAACTGAGACTTATCTGATCCTGGATCAGTGATGAACTTCCAAGGTGGACTGTGAACTGGATAAAGTTGGGTTTGACGTGGATGGACTGGAAAATCCGGTTCTAAAGGACTTGTGTACCTGTTTAAAATTAAATAATAAAGATATTATAACGATTTTCTTTCGGTGCTGAAAACTTAATAGAAATTTAGTATATCGGTTTGGTTAACTGAAACAATTTATTTGAATTTTCATTTCTTGGTTAGAATGTTACAAAGTTGGTATAAAACCCAATTTCTAAAAGGTAAAATCTAGAGAATATTAAACTTTAAGTGATTGTGAGTGAGAAATCAAAGCAGGCATGAGTTTCAAAGGCTGTTTTTTTTAGGTACCTGCCATTCCGATCCTTTATCTACACGTTTGTGAGTTTGTGAGGAAGTAGGATAGGATAGGATAGATGTACCCCTTTTCCGTGCTTATACTCTCATTTGTCCGTTATGCGTTAACTCGTGCAGGCTTTCTCTCTGTGAGAGGGAATGGACCGTGATCCACAACGCCGGTCCGTGCATGTTGGTGGATGTCACATGTCTTCGAATTTTTGGTTCTAAGACATGCCGATTTTCTCACGATGTTTTCCTTCACAGTTTTGAGAGCAGTGGTGATAAAATATTTTACACAAAGTAAAGCGCCTGCCTAGGTTCGAACCCACGACCTACAATTCGTAAGTCGCGGCCGTTGGAAGAAATTAACCTCTGATCCAATTTCGAAAATTTCAATTTCGAAATTGGATTAGTAGTCGTTCGATTTAGTCAGTTTCAATTTATGGTCCTAATACGTAGCTGTAGCTTTACAGTATTGCTGAGTGACATAGGCTATTTTTTATCACGAAGAAATCAATAGGGGTGATCCACGGGACCGAATCCGCGGGTAGAAAGCTATTTAGGTATCTTTCAATGACTTGGTATTTGATTTTCAAAACAACATTTTTATAATTTTTATCTAACTTTCTGGAATGATAATTTAGACTTGCATTGTTTTATTGATATAAGCACTTTTTATTATTATTAAATTTGACATTCTAGAATAATTATTTTGAACTGTATTCTATATCAATATTTGCATGCCATTGTCCAAGGCAAACAATCTTTTTATTTCAACATCTCTTCATTCTGGCAATTTGTTATTTATGTATGACACTCATATTTGAGCAAATAAACAATGATTTGATTAGATTTCCTAATATTCTCAGCGTAACACCATTAACACGCCTTTAGAAATCAGTGTTACAACATCTAAATCTCTGTTTCTTCTCCGCTCCTACAATCTCAAACCGATAATCTAAATTCATCTGTTACGAGATAAAGAGTTTGTAAATGAGTGCAATATATTTCGATTAACATTTACATAAACAAAGCGAGATCATAACGGCCGAATTAATCAGTTTAACGGACTCATTTACAAGTCAGAAATGATCATGGCGTTGACAATAAAGTTTATAGTCGCATTAATTTTACTTGAAAAGTTATTCGTGTTCGCGAATGTTTGCTAATTATAATATTTAATGTTCGTTTTTCGGGAATGAGGTTTTACATTTTGGTGGGATATTAATGAGGAAACTGCTGCTGTTGTGGTGTTCGGTGAAATTATTTGAGTGTAATGGATTTCTGATAAAAGGAATCAGTGAGCGTGGAATCTCATAAATTTTGACATCAAAATAAAAATACCAAATAATATAGTACAATAACTTATTTAAATTTTAACTATTATAATTATATTTTTTTTTCCCTTGTCAATTTAGAATATTATTGTGATGTGTGAGATTATTTATGTAAATGTTGTGCACGTCTATTAAATTATGGGCATTAACACAATAAGCCATAATTAAATGTTAATTATCCATGTTTGTTTTTGTGTTGTTGATGTGACTTGAATAAATAAATAAAAATATAACAGCAATACGCGATAGCAACATGGACATCTTCAATAATCTACTTGTGTATTAAAAAGATAAAGTCAGTGTATGTTATAATTGCCGAAACTACAGATCATACCACTGAAAAAATATTTCAATGGTGGCTATTATTTGAGTGTCTTAGGCCGCTTTTTATTCCGGGAAAATCTAAGGTTTCTGTGGAAGGAGTGGGTTTCGGTGAAGCCGCGGGAAAAGATTAATGTAGGCTGAAAGGATGGCAATTTTCAAAGATTAGAGTTTTTGCGTTATCACCTATCAATAAAATAAAAATAGATATTTATTTCTGGCAAAAATCAATATTTAATGACGTCAAAGCTTCAACTTGGGCGGCAAAATAAATCACTCATACCCGACCCATATACAACACATAAAGAAGATATAAAAAACACAATTAAATATATCAACGGGCATACTGCATCAAATATGGCGGTCCGTCCATGACCGACCGGAAGCGGCCGCCACATCTGGCCGCTGACGTCACACAACGGAAACACCGCCACTCCTCGCTTCCGTCCTCCGTTCGAAACGCGAACGTTTTTTTTAAGCTATATTTACTTTTGGAAAAATATACATTTTTTAGTTTTTTGGAAAAAGAATACGTTGGTGTGCAGTTTTGAAAATAGATTCGTAGAAATCAATGTGTTTTTTCGAGTAAATACAAAAACAGTGATGTTATGAATCATATTGCAAGATTTAAAATTTGGTGATGTAGATTACATACTAACGTAAACTCACGCCCTTTTCCCATGGGAGTAGACAGAAACTACAGAAGGCCACCTGCTACTACAGCTCTATACGTAAATACGTTTTTTGCTTTATTTTCGTAATTAACATTTTATTTAAATTAAATTTAAGCCACTTTACTTGAAAATGGTTGTTGCTACCGTTCAGTTTCAAAATACTTTTTCATCAGACCACCAGCCAATAAATTCAACCTGAAACTTTTCAGCAGGCGCTCCTTAAAAATGATAAAGGATCGATATATTTTATTATTGAAGAATGGGCATTCGCCTCACGTACTGAACTGAGATCAAACGCCGTGATTGTAAACGAGCAGCTCCCACTTATTACTTCAGGGACCCACATGTGGCTTCAAACGGTTTATTCATTTAGAATTAATATCGCTTTGAAGTACGGCAACATGCTTTTTTAGATATATCGGTAAGATTGAAAATAAAATTATAGGGCTTTATCCCGCTCACAAATAGGGAAATATTATTACTTTCCTTTAAAAAAAATCTGAGCAATAATTTTCTTTCGGTGCAATTTAGCTATTAACTTTTTATCAGGCGCTTACCGTCGCAGATATTAAGGATCGATATTATTGAAGGATGGGATTCACGTCACGTTCGCGGAGTCAGATCAAACGCCGTGATTGTAAACGAGCTGTTCCTTAGGTATCACTGTTGCTGGGCACCAGTAATCATTTCCTGTGTTTGTTAAAAGTGGTTCTTAAATGTCAGAACATTTCAATACTAGAACAGACATAATTACGCTACTAGAAATAGGGACCAATTAGGTCAACCAGGTTTTAGACTGGCTAAAGTAGCCTCATCTTTCATGGGGTACTGTATAAAATCTATACTAATATTATAAAGAGAAAAGATTTGTATTTTTATATGTAACGAATAAACTTAAGGCCGTACCCTGACCAAAAAATCAGCATGAGATATGAGCATTCCTATTGGCCTAGCGGCACTGGTGGCGCATGAATTACAGTAGTGAATACGCTCAGATTTTAGAATAAAATCTTTATAAAATCTAATATTGGTCTTTAGAAAAAGTAAAACTTACAAAATGTTCGTTATCAAATTGTCTATCCATTAGTGTTAGTACAAAAAATTATTAATGAACACTTTACGAGGAGATGCATGCTATCAATCATTGTTTCTCATTTTTATGATTTTGTTGGAAGGAGATTACATTTAAAAAAAAAGTTATCTACAATTTTGGAATCAATAATATGTAGTAATTTAATGTATTTTATTAGTTGATATATCATTTTAAATAACGAGTAGATAGCTCCTAAAAACTGCACGAAAAACGGCTAGCGCGGCGTTTTGCTCGGGGTAGCGCCTTAAAACTACTGGACCGAACTTTCGCAAATTCTTTCACCGTTGGTAAGCTACACTATCTCCGGGTGACAAAGGCTACTTTTTATCCCTGTATTCCTATGGGAACGGGAACTACGCGGGTGAAACCGCGAGGCGTCCGCTAGTGTTACAATAAAATACCTCTCCACATTCTGGAACTGAATGAGACGAAATTTAAAACTTATATAAAACGCACACTATGCAGACAAATTATAAGTTGGGGGATTATATCGCTGGTAAAAATGCTTGGCTCTATACTAATCCTGTTCCACAACCACTAAGGTACAAAAACAAGTGATAAGTTTTTCAACTGCATCTTCCGACCTCTTCAGTAAATTATATTCTGCTTCGATCACGGATGTTTTAACAACAGTGCCAGGTGTTTCTCGTTGGCCTTGACCAGGTCAATGTCTTCTTGATATTGTTTCGCGAAGTCATCATCTAATACTCCGAACAGGGAGCGCGCGATGGAACCGACACCGTTGATAAGCCCGCGTTTGTTTCTCGTATTCACTCGGCCTTGCGGATTCAGCAACATATGGTTGTAGTGTCCTATTTCGTCGGTCGAGTGCTGTAGTTGTGTTAAAATTACGTTACATTGTGTTTTCTGTTTTATTTTCTCGCAGATGGTTTCTAGATGATTGGTGAATTTGCTAGATATTGCTATACCATGCCAGTAGGGCTTGACGTCATAGTACACGATAATCTTCCACTCGCCGCGTATAAGCTGCATATTGGTTACTTTGTCAAAGTAAAGGCCTTGTTGAAGCTCGACGATGTTTGTTGTGTTAGCGGCCGCGACGGGATTTAGCAAATACAGCAGTGCCATGACCAATCCGATGAAGTTTATTTTTCTGTTTGTTGTTTTGCATCGTCGTGAACTTTGCGACTCGCTGTTAGCCTGTAGGTATGACTCATTTTCATTTGTTTTTGTTGTGTTTTGTTGTTCGACATTTTCGTCACTGTTGATAGGCAAGACGGATAGTTTTGTGACAGGCCTCTTCATATGCCCGTTTCTTGTTTTTAGGCTAACGACCCGAACGTATCCATCATTCCCAGGGTGAAGTTATGTTATTCTCCCCATGAGTCATTTCCCGGCTGGTACATGATCTTCATGGATTACCACCAGATCGCCTATCTTCAGATTTTTCCGTGGTTCCTGCCACTTTGATCTGGCTGATAGCTGGCACAAATATTCGTTCCTCCATCGTTTCCAGATTTCTGCGAAGATCTTTCTTGTTAGTTCCCATCTTGTTCTTGCATCTTCCATTGTTTCTATGACTGTCAGCCCCGATCTACCCGATAAAAAGTGTGCTGGCGTCAGACAGTCTAGATCGTCTGTGTTTTCACTTAGTGGACACAGAGGTCTGGAGTTCAAGCAGGCTTCCAGTTTTGTTAGGATTGTGGAGAACTCTTCAAATGTTAGTTTTTGTTCTCCTACTACTCGTTTCAAGTGGTGTTTTAGGCTTCTGACTGCTCGTTCCCACAAACCTCCCGCTGATGGCCAAGCGGGGGCATTAAAATGCCACTCAATTGTCATCTCCGCGATTTCCTGTTGTAGTTGGATGCTTTTGTATGTTTGTTCAATTTCCTCGTATTGTTCTACGAGTTGTCGGTTTGCTCCGACAAAGTTTGTCCCGTTGTCGCTGTATAAGTGACGAGGGGCGCCTCTTCTTGCTGCCATTCTGTTGAAGGCTGCCAAAAATGCTGAACTGGTGAGGTCTGACACCAGTTCGATATGCACAGCTTTGGTCACCATGCATATAAAGACTGCTATGTAGCCCTTTGTTGTTCTTGCTCCTCGGCCTTTGTTCATTTTGACGTCCACAAATCCAGTGTAATCTACCCCAGTATGGTAAAAGGGCGGCGCTTGATTTGCTCTTGCGCTTGGTAGATTACCCATCAGTTGGTGTTCTTTTGTTGGGTTGTTCTTGCGGCACGTCACGCATTTTCTGATTTGCATCTTGGTTGTTCGGTTCCCACCGACGATCCAGTACTTCTCCCGTAGGTGTGATAGAGTGAGTCTCGGGCCGCCGTGAAACGTCATTCGATGAGCTTGGTCGATGAGAAGATGTGTCAATCGACTGTCGTGTGGAATGATCATCGGATGTTTCATGTTTTCGGTTAGCGATGCGTTTTTCAATCTTCCTCCCACTCGTAGGATGTCTTGATGATCAATGAACGGAGTGAGGTCTTTTATTTTACTATTAGCCTGCACCCTGTTATTTTTCTTTAAATGACAAAGATCTGTGTCAAATGATTTTTGTTGAGTTTGTTTTATGAGCACCTTTATTGCGTTATTCAATTCGTGCAACGTCAGGTATTTCGGTAGCTGTCGCCTTTTCGGGTTCAATGCTCTGAGTATCCATGCGACAATGCGAATAATATGTTCGATAGAGCTGTGATTTTGCAATAATGTTTCCACAATGCTCGTATTTTCTATGATGTGTTGAGAATGTTGGGATACATTGGCTTGTTTCCGGACTGTTTTTTCTTCTTGGTCCGTGTTATAATTGTGTTTTTCTATGTTCTTTGTTTTAAGCAATGGTAGCCATGTAGGTCCATGCCACCATAATTGATTTTCTTTCAGCTGACTAGCGTATTGGCCTCTGCTTGCGGCGTCAGCGGGATTTTCCTTTGTATTAACGTAGTTCCACGATGATCGTGGTATGACGTCAGTAATACTTCGTACTCTGTTTTCTACGTATGCTTTCCAGCGGGATGGGTCTCCTTGTAACCAACCCAGGACCACCATGGAATCAGTCCAGCCGTAGACGTGTACTTCATATTGATTCAATGACTGTTTGACTTTGCGCATTAGTTGTGATAGAAGGTGCGCTCCATTCAATTCCAGTCTAGGCAATGTTGTTGATTTTCGGTGTGGTACAATCTTTGACTTTGCAGCGACCAGTATTGTTGATGACTGGACTCGTGCATAGATGACGCAGGCATAGGCATCCAGGGAGGCGTCGCTAAACCCATGTAGCTCCATTGTCTGCTTTCCGCCACACTTAAGCCATCTAGGTATTTCGCATTCGTTTATCGCTCTTATATCGGCTTGTATCTTGCACCACTCCACATGTATGTTATCGGACACTTCGTCGTCCCAATGTAAGTTGCCATCCCACAGTTTTTGAAATAATAATTTCAATTTTGTTGACACGGGGGCCAGCCAGCCGAGTGGGTCAAATAGTTTGGATATTTCGGCAAGTAGGCTTCGTTTTGTTTGTTTCTTGTTTACGTCAGAAATTGTGCATTGAAAGGTGAATTTGTCCTCTCTTGAATTCCAGCACAGGCCTAACGTTTTTTGTGTATTTTCTGTTTTGAAGTTGAAGACAATCTTATCGTTGTGTTGTTCGGAGATATCTTCCAAAAGTTCTTGATTGTTTGCTGACCATTTTCTGAGGTTAAACCCTCCATTTTTCAGTAACTGTTTCAGATCCGCGATCAATTGCTTTCCTTGTTCGATTGTATGTGTCCCGTGAACGAGGTCATCCATGTAGAATGATTCTTCCAGCACTTTTGAAGCCTCCGGGAACTGTTCATGTTCATCTGCCGCCAGTCTCCTGAGCGTCATCATAGCTAGGAACGGCGCTGCCTTGGTTCCGTATGTTACGGTTGTTAATTGGTATGAGCGGATAGGTTGTCCCAGTGATTCTCGCCATACAATTTGTTGCAGTTGTTGGTCTTCAGGGGCTACCCAAATAGCACGAAACATCTTCTCAATGTCCGCTGTAAACGCATATTTGTATTGCCTCCATTTCATCAGTAATGTTTGTAGGTCCTGTTGAAGATTGGGACCTTTGTACATGAGGTCGTTCAAACTGCATCCCGTTGACGTTTTTGCTGACGCATTGAACACCACTCTGTACTTTGTTGTTGTTGATTCAGCGCGTTGCACGCCGTGGTGAGGTAAGTAACACTCGAGTGTTTTGTTGCTAACTGTTGATTGCTTCATATGACCTAGATCAATATATTCAGCCATGAAGTCTTTATAGGCCTTTGCCAGGTGTGTTTGTTTTTCCAACTTTCTTTCTAAAGTTTTGAATTGGGCTACAGCCATTGGTTTGGACGAACCCAGTCTGCTCTCAAGTTCTTTCTTCATCGGCAGTCTGACTTCGTATTTCCCATTCTCCAGGCGTTGCGTAGTGTTGGTGTAGTATTCAATGCATGTTTCATTTTCCACCGATAAATTGGATTGATCGGTGATGTCTTCGGTTTCCCAGAACTGTTTGATATCTTCAAGATTGTTTATGACCACATTGCAGTGGAAAGTTTTGACATTTCCGCATAGAAGCCAACCTAGGTAGGTTTGTTGTGCGATAGGTTGAGTGGTGTCATCGCCCTTTATTATGCCTCCTAGCATGATTTGCGAATAAATGTCTGCTCCAAATAGTAAATCCACCTGACGGCTGTTATGGAACTCCGGATCTGCTAAATGGATGTTCTGTATGTGGGACCAAGATGGTTTTGCAAAGGTCTTATTCGGCAGGTTCTTAATCAAGTTATTCATAATGATGACAGTCGTTTGGAACTTGAAGTCGTTGTAGACAGAACTGCAAGTAATTGTTGTCATTCCTTTGCAGTGGTTTTCCTTCTGTCCAACTCCAAAGATGACTCCTTTGCATCTCTCGCGCTTAACTCCTAGAAGTTGAGCAGCATGTTCGGTGATCAAAGATATCTGAGAACCTTGATCGATGAGGGCTCGCAACTTGATTGGGGTCCCATCGGCTGTTTCTATGTTTACTACAGCTGTCGCTAGTAGTATCTCCGAAGTATCATCATCCTTTGATACATGGGAAGAATTTGTTTGTTTTTCCGTTTTGTTCGTAATACATGCATCGTGTAGCAATGTATTATGTTGACCCGAGCACTTGCGACATCGGTAAGCTGACGTACATTTCTTTCCGTTATGGCTGAACAGACAATTTACACAAATGTTCATTTTATTTACTGTGCTAAGTTTTAAGTGATTCGGCATTTCTAAAAACCTTGCACAATTGTACATGCCATGTTCGTCATCGCAAAGGGGGCATCGGAATGTTGACGCATGGAACGATTTCGTAATTTTCTTGTTGCTAGTTGCTTGATTACTGCTGTATTGTTTTTTAGAGTACAAAGTATTTTGATGTTGACTCGATGAGGTATTTGGTTTTTGATTGTTTTCTTGTTTGCGGCGCGATGCTTCCAATGATGTAAACTTCCCTTCTAGGAAATCTAGCAGATCTTTCAGTATTGGCAGCTTTCGGCAGTTCTTCAGCGATTCGTTGTACTCTGAGTGTGTGTCAGCGTCTAATTTTTGCGATAATATATGTACAATTATCGGATCCCAGGTGTCGATATTCACTCCTAAATTCTTTATCGCATGTAGGCATTCTATGCTGACGTCATGGATTTTCTTTATTTGGGCCACTGTCTGTTGTTGCATGTTTGGTAAATTGAACAGCATGTTGATGTGCGATGTGAATATAAGTTTTTCATTATTATATCGGTGATTGAGGATATCCCAACACACCAGGTAGTTATCCGAACTTATCTGTAGATGTTGAATCAAGCGTTCCGCTTCTCCTTGCACCTTACTCTTCAGAAACTGCATCTTCTGAGCAGATGAGAGGGAATTGTTGTTGTGTATTGCTTCCGTAAAAAAGGTCTTTAAATGGGATCCACTGGTTGTAGTTACCATTGAAGACTGGTATCTCTAATTTCGGTGTTGTTTTCTCCCGATGAGTGCCGGACCACATTTTGGTATTCAAAGCCTTTTTTAGTTCCTGGAACTGGTTTTCATACCTGGTGTAGCGTTCTTCATACACTGCATTCTTCTCTCCGTTGGTTTCATACTCTATCTCCCAGTGAAGGTTGTCAATAGCTGACCAGCGTGTTTGCAGTGTTTGCAGAGCGTCTTGAAACTCCCATTTTTCAGACAGGAACTCCACGTGTATGTTCGCGACTGCTCTCATGAAGGCTTTGAAGTTAGCGGTCTGTTTGCGCATCATATCGTCCAGCTTGCTATTGGTTCCCGTGTCCTTTTTCGCGGTGTTTTGTTGATCTTGCCGAGGAGGAGGAGGAGATGGTTCTCTGTTTTGTTCGTCTTGATTGCCAGCTTGTTCTGCCTCACTCTCCTGGGCTTCTTGTTCCTGTTTTGTTTGTTCCGAAGTACCTTCCCCTGTTTGTTGTTTGGCACTTCCCAATGTTTTTGGTTGTACCGACTGCTCCCTCGGAGAACGAGTGAGAGTCGTAAGTTGTTGGTGTTGTTGCAGAATAAGCTCCTTTACTTCATTGTAGCACTGCAGAGTTATGTTATAGCAGTCATTACTAAAGTACGGATGACTTACACTTTGTTCCGTGGGCCGGCGGTCGTGATTGAACTGAAATTCTGACCACAAGTTTTCCAGCATTGCCTTACGGCGTTTGAAGTAGTCAGCGTTCTTTCTGTCCCAACCATCCTTCTTGATATTTATACCGATCTTCTTTATGCCGTCGTAGAGTTCGTTCTGCTTCTGGTAGAACTCAGCTGCCGACATGATGTTTTGTTGTTTTTCTTGTTGACTTTAAATGAACTCTTCTGTTTCGAGCGTTGACTGTTGCTCCACACTCTTGGTTCTTCGTATTGTGCAACCTTCTCCTCTGCGGTATGCGCCTTCTCAATTGGTTACTGGGGCGACTCGCTTCTGAGAGACCAGTCCAACCGATTCGCGACCGTAAAAGATGTAAATTACACAACACTAAATTGCTCGAAGGACCATATGACGTCAAATAAGGCGTTGTCCACGATGCTCGCTGTCGACCTTCTTCGGGGCATCGGATTGGGAATAGATGGAGCTTCTGGTTTCTTTTGACTTGCCCAATGTTTGCGTAGGCGGTTGTAAGCGTATATTACACCCGCAAATGTTGCGGCGGCAGCCAATAGGTAGATGACAACGTATTGGTGGATATCATGGTGTGTTGCATGATCTGACATGATGTCTTCTGATGTTGCGGCTTTCATTTGTTCTACTTGTTTGCCAAGCTCTTGCAGTAATACTCTCTGCTCTGTTACCGTCTCATTCTCGTGAAGATGATTCAGAACCGGTACAGGTAAGTTTATGATATTGTTGATTGAAGGAATTTCTGCTGGACCTGCGTCGACTTGGGCTTGAATTTTGTTCATTTGTTGCCTTTGGGGATAAACAGCAAAAGTTTCACTACTAATTATGCAATCGTCATTGAGTGTTATGACTCCGGCCTTGTGTAGCAGCTGCGTTGAAACTTGATGCCCACAAATAATACGTATTTTGCATTGTTGACAGCAAAAATAGAGGAAATTATTTGCATTGTTTAATTCCAACCACTTGTCTCGGCAGGTTTCATGTTTTGTTTCGCAGTGAAGAGATTCCTTGTCCTTCATGCAAAGGCTCTCGTCCGACTTCATGCGGTATACTGGTTTCTGTAGTGGACACAATTGGGTTGTCGCGTCATGTTGCATGCATTGATGTATTTCGGATTCCGTCATTGGTATGTAGGAGTCCTTTTGAATGTTTATTGCTAACATTTCAGCAATAGGTATTAGGGTGACCATATCCACGTCATTGTTTTTCGGTACTGGTATTGTTCGGTAGATCTCGAAGTTATCTCTGCTGATTAGGGGTACCTTTACCTCGATTATAAGGTATCGTTCGGTCATTTTCGCCTTTACTTGTAAGAGATGATACAGGTGAAATAACTCTGTTTGAATGTTGGTGATGGGTAGGACCAAATCCTTGGATAATTGACCCGAGATTTTGTTCAATTCGTCCCGAAGCTGTTCCGGTGCGATGAGGTGTAGGTTCATCTTGCCGTTATATATGTTTGTTACCGTGTCTATGAGGGTCTCTTGGACGTTTCTGAGATGCTCAATTAAGCTATTTGCCGTAATAGCTGACATCACAAATTCAATAGACAGTTCTTGGGAATTCAGTTCCTTCTGGAGGTTGTTCGTAAACCTTTCAAGGTTTAGCAAATGTTGGTTAAACAAGCAGAACATTATTTTATTGAAGTATTGTTGGACCTGCAGACTTTGAACATATTTGTATTATAAACTAACTGCACAGAACATGTGTGAGTACTTTTAATACTCACATATATGAATTTATTAATGTATGTACTTATGTAAATATTGCAAAACACATATTTGTTTAAAATAGTAAGTATGGAGTTTCTTGTCCGTCCTTCTCCATTACAAGCTACTTTTCCGAATGGACGGTAGAATCAATTGTAATTACTTGTAAATTTTAATTTTTGACGCTAAAAAGTGCCGCATAATGGCCTAGTTGAAATAAATATATTTGACTGAACAGAACAAAATATCAATCTTTTATGTTTGGTTTTTGTTGCAGACAGGAACACTCTTTTAATTTATTTTGAAATATAGTTCAAAATGATGAAGAGCTATGAAGTATCTACAGTATACAGATATTTAACACTACCAATTAAATGTAATTTCTGGTTTTGATAGAGACAGGAACACTGATACCCTCAATTTTGTATAAAATACAGTTCAAACGGTTATTGAAACTCTCTACCGTATACATACATATAACAACATCAATCTTATCTAACTTATAATATAAATGTGAAAGTTTGGATGGATAAAATGTGTATGTGGATGTTTGTTTGTTACTCAATCACGAGTAACAAACAAACACAGAAGAACCGCTGAACAGATCTGGATGAAATTTGACACATAGGTAGATGATAGTCTGGAATAGCACATAAGCTCCCGGTATAATGGTCCCTTCGAATGATAAAACACTTTTCGCGCGGGCGAAGCCACTGGTAGCTAGCTAGTTAAACATAATTCCGAATTGAAACCTTCAATATCAATCTGCCTAGCCTATTCACAACTAAGTTTGGATTGGTAATTTACATGGAGTGACTGCCTATCTGGGAGTCTGTGTTTCCCGATAGCTACAATCTAGGGGTCTTTAAGTCAAGAGTGAATGGGTTTTTTCTAGGCAAGCGTGCTTCACCGTCGACCACATCATCGCTTTCCATCAGGTGAGATAGTGGTCAAGCGCGAGCCTATTGATAATAAAAAAAAAAACTGACTTCCACAACCCAGGAACTGGGTAACACGATACCCCCTGGCAAGACTGGTGTCAGATCTTAAGCTTCTGACTACACGTACCTAACGACTGTCACTCATGACTTAAGACTTATTGTCACCCATCCATAGACCGACCTCAGCAAGCGTTACTTAACTTCGAAGATAGAACTGCGACTGTTATTATTCAGCCTCCAGCTTCTTTGACACCACCAATTAAACATAATTCCCCAATCAAATCTACAATAACACTTAACATTAAAAGCCATATTTCCCCAATCAATCAAAATGCGAGATAGAGCTTAAAGCGAAATTTCAATGCGTCGCTAAGATCGGCTTCAAATTGAGGCAATCAGTCTAAATGAGCCCTAATTAACGGGAGCCGCTAATTACGGAGCCTGATTGAAACCGCTGCCGTTTCAAATGAGAAACTGAATCGAGATCTTAATTGCCTATAATTGGATTACAGATATGCTTCTGATGTTTCTTTGTATGGCGCTAATTAGGTGCTATTAAGGTACTATGAGGCAGAGAATGAAATAATTCCATAATAGAATAATTTGTGTAATCTGATAGCTGAGAGCAGTGGTGGCCCAGTGGTAACGGCCCCGACTTACGTATCGTAGGTCGTGAATTCGAAACCTCTTAAAACGGTGAAGAAAATTATCGGAAGGATACTGGCATGTCCTAGAACCAAAAATTCGAAGACGTGCGACTCTCACCAAACCGCACTGGGCCCGCGTGGTGGTTTAAGGCCTATTACCTCTATCGTATAGAAGATGCCTGTATCCCAGTAGTGGGAACGTTATAAGGCTGATGATGATAGCTACACCAGTCTTGTCCAACGGGTTTAGTACACATACATACATGTACACGTATAGTACTCAGCTGAAACCGGTTAGTCCGGAAGCCAACAAAAGACTAGACAGGTTGATTCATAACTACAACCTGGAGGTCTTTAGTCAACAGTGAATAGGTTACTTCTAGGCAAGCGAGCTTCACCGTCGATTACATTATCGCTTACCATCAGGTGAAATCGTGGTCAAACGCGAAACTATCATCACTCTAATATTATGAAGGTGAAAGATTGTAAGTGTGTTTGTATGTTCGTTACTTCTTCACGCGCAAACGGCTAAACGGATCTGGATGAAATTTGGCACAGAGGTAGACTATAGTTAACCTGGAAATATGTTCCCTCTGGTTACCTAATTTTTTTTAGTTACGACTTTCACGCGGACAATGCCGCTGGCGGATGCTAGACAATAATAATAATAAAAAAAAACAGTTAATCAATCATAAAACTTTTTTCATAAAAGATTATTCTTGTTTCTTCTTACAAATAGTTCCCCGAAAAAGTAAATAGGTAAACTAGTTTATCCGGATCTGCATTTAAACTCCAAGAGATCCTCGGCACAGTGAGGTCGCTCCGTGAAGCCTGTGAAGTCCCCAGGAAGCTTCTGTGCTTTTGGGTGAAGCTGGGCTGGCTATGTTAGCTAGTACCCCCACGCACAACGGACCGAATAATGTTTACATAATTTATAGCCTGTATCCCTCTTGAATAATGTACTTCTCAAATGATTAAATATTTTTTCTAATTGGGTCCGGACATTAGGTACACTCCATACATACACAAACTCACAAATTTCACTCTCCAAGAATAATATCTATTATATAGTATACATTTGGTAGTTATAAACATACATACATACATAAACTCACTACTTTTTCCCATGGAGGAAGGCAGAAAATACAGAACGCCACCTGCTACGATCCTTACAAACTTCTTTTGCTTCACTCACATTCATACATATAGTCATACACATACGCAGGTTATGAGTACTGCGCACCTGGCCTTTCTGAAGAACATCATCAATTAGGTCTATGTATGTCTTTCTAGGGCGTCCCCTCCCGGTGTTTCCATTCACGTCTGTCTTTCGTTAGTCGCCTTTCATTCATCCTCTCAGCATGGCCAAACCATCCTTTTCAATTTTAGTAACTACATCTTCTTTTAAACCACAATGTTCTCGTTGGTAGGTATATATCAAACATAATTGATGATTATTCATATCCAAACATTGTATACCTTCTAATCGAATGTAAACCATTGAAAATCCTACAAAAAAATATTTAACAACATCCGATTCAACTCTACGAACACCCAATATTTCACACCAATATTAACAGCGATGTACAAAGCAGCGCTTTGGTCGCTTATCTCAAGCGCTCTTCGGTTACAAGCCGTTCCTCTGTTAAACTAATATTGCTGGATGTAGCGGCTGTATAGCGCTGGTTTTTGCGCCACAAAGGCATGTGTCGTTCCATCTTTGTTATTTTACACCGGCGCGGTAAAGGAAACGTCAGATGTATTTGATAAATGGGTACGCTTTCATGTAAGACTTTCTTAGGTAAAGATTATAGGTAAGTGGGATTTTCATGGCAGGAATTGAATTGGAATAGCATGAATGAGTTGGTAAGCATACTTAGCCCTTCTAGGCTATTCTCATCATCGTTTTGACCTTATCCGAATCTATTTGGAGTCGGTCTGTTAGTCGACATATCACTGGGATTCTGGCCGTATCTCACACGGTCCATCCACCATTTATTTGGATGTCATTAGGCAAAGACCCCTACTCTTACCACAATCATAATCGAACAAATCCTGACGACTTTTTCTATTTCTTCTTGTCAGGGCAATCCGATGTTTTCGAAGTTACCAGTATAATTTCTTCCAGCAGAAGATAGGCTACTATAAAACAAGGCACCGAGTACATAAATACACTTATCCATTAGGTCAAAATACAGTAAAACCCTCAAACTTTTACTCAACTTTTACATAAACCAATTTTGAGCCCTTCCCAAAATAAAACTCGAGAGTAAATTCGTTACTTTTTCGAAAAAACATGTAATTCGGGTCTCTGGAAAGTTTTAAAGACTTGGAAAGTATTTAAAGACATGGCCACAACAACGACAATAAATTAAGGGAGAAGGAAAATAATGTTGGGATGTCATTAATTACAGGACCCCGGGGCTTGAGGAATTGGTCCACTTTAAAGCTTAAGTGTTGCTTGGCTCTGTTCTTCAATTAAACTTATCAGATGATGGTGAGGTTTTTTATAGAATGGTCAGATGGACGACTAGTCGGTTCAATTCTTGTTTTTTCTTGTTCTCCGTCATAATTATAGACACGGATTTGCAAAATTATTTTTTTGTTTGAAAGTGTATAATCTCGAGATGGTCCCATTGTCCCCTCAAATATTATAGGCAGACATATAGCGATTTTGGTATTTTCATGAACATGCAATGATATTCAAATAAACAGATTCGTTATACACTCACAAAATAACTCAAAAAATTATTCCGCACACACACTTTTCATTCATCTGACATTTCACTACAAGTCGAAAGGGATGGCTTGATAAAACCACCAAGAAAAAAAAAAACTAGTATTTGTCACTTGCGTGTGAATGTAAACAAACATTATTCTGACCACAAATGTTGTTATCTTTTTCTAACCTCCAAATATCAGAATATTAGGGAAAAAAATAAAATAAATTAGTAAATTGAGGCGCATTGCGTACTTACGGTATGAGATCCCTTCTGTTTTATGTACTTTGGTATCATAATTGGTACAATTTCTAAATACACATGATGGCATTTTTTTTTATTTTGTTTTTGTTTCAACAAAGCCTATCGCTCTTCACCATGCGTGACATAAACTAAAGACTAAAATTCACAATTGTGACCTATTCGAGTCTTCACAATGCGCGCCGTCATAACATATCTGTTTATTTGAATATCATTGTGAACATGGCAAGCATTTGAACTCAAAAAGTATGATTTAGTGAATTGAAGACCACAGATGGCCACTGGAACGCCTTATCAAGTATGTCATGGGAATAAGATATCTCGAATAGTTAAGCGACTACGATGTATCGTGTACATATAAATAAAAGGTACTGATGAAAGTAGTCTCAAGAAAGCGGCTATCATCAAACTAATCTGATGATGAAGCCGGAAGGTAGGAACTGGTATTTAGAAATAAAACAATTTATCCTAGTCGTGTTTGGGCTTATTAGAATCGTCATGAGATTTACTTTGGCTATAAATGATTTAATGGAAATTTGAGGTAACAAAACCAAAAAAAGAAAAATATTAAAATATTTATGACAAAAAAAATAAACCGACTGCGAAACAAACACTAGGTATTAAGCGAAAAATAACTATATTTTAAGAAGTCGGTATAGAAAAACGAAAACAAAAATAGGTACCATTCATAGTGTTTTTTTTGAAGTCGGTTTAATCTTTTAGTTAAAAAGATTTTTTCGTCATTATCATCATCATTATTTCAGCCGACTGACGTCTACTGCCGGAAAAAGTTCTCCACTGAGCGTTGTGTTCGACCGGTCCTGAGCTTCTCACATGCAGTGTATACCCGCAACCCCCATCAGGTCATAGGTCTACCAGTCCAATCCAAGCAACTGAAATGTACCGAGACATGAGATCATTGCAACTTTGTTTCCAGATCTGTTGACGCAGATGTCCCTGCAAGGTGGGCCATTTAGGTGGGTCATTATTATCTAGGCCATTCAATAACATACAAAACCGGTTGACAAATGCTCTATTATTTTTTCAATAAGACACTTGATCAAATAGTCAACATACGCATGCTCTTCAACATCATGAACGATCCTTGTACTCCTGATTATTTAAAACAATATTTTAAAGTGTTGGGCAGTTCTCACGATCTTAACCTTCGAGCTTCAAAAAACTTACTTCTCCATATTCCTTCTCACCGCACTGGGTTTCTATCTAATTCTTACACTGTCTCTACTATAAAACTCTGGAACGTGCTTCCCCTTGACATAAAAAAAGCTGAGTGTAAATTTTCATTTAAGCGTAGAATCCGGAAATATTACTTGTCCTCTCTCACATAGCTCGGTCTTCGTCATAGTTATTATATTTAAATTTCTGTTTCATTTAGAATAAATAATGATATGGTATTTATTATAATATTTATTAGTCTATTGTTTCAGTAATTATTTATGTATTTTATTAGTTAGATTGTTTATTAATATCTGATTTTAATTATTTTTCATTTTATTTTATTTTTGTACTCCTACCACTGCTGTGTCCTTTTTAACCCAAAGGTTGACTGGTAGAGAATGCCTTGCTGCATTAAGTCCGCCTATGTATCACCATTGTACATGAAGTTTAAATAAATAAATAAATAAATACGCAGTCCAAAACCTCTTTTCCTAAAATACCTCTCGAATTTGTCTAAAAGTTCAAAGGGTTGTCCGATGTAAGTGGCGTCTGTCCTCGCTCCGTTCCGACCTCTCTTAGCTTCCAATGAAAAAACATTCCTGAAACTTTTTTATTAGCTAAAATATAAATTTTGTTGTATAGCACCACGGGGCACGGGGTTATTATGAGAACTTTTGAGCTGGTCTGTTCATTGCAATTTCTATTCTGGCGCTTCTGAGACCGTTATTTGTTGTGGGTGATATATATTTACTTTTAATGGCGAAATTTCTTTTTTTTTTCTTGCAGATTCATCGCACTCATACAGCTAAGGAGTGGAGTTCCCTGCCGGAGTCTGTGTTTCCCGATAGCTACAATCTAGGGGCCTTTAAGTCAAGGGTTAATTGGATATTTCTAGGCAGGCGTGTTTCACTGTCGACCACATCTTCGCTTACAATCAGCTGAGATAGTGGTCAAGTGCGAGGCAAAAGAAAAAATAAACTTTCACGTATAATTTTCACAAACATACTCGGATAAAAAACGCCACCTGTTACGACCCTTACACCTTTTGTTTTAATTTCGTTCATACATCTACTCATACACGCATGCCAGTTATTTCTTAAATTCTCACACTCCTCTAGATTTTATTCCTAAAACTCCAAAACTCTTACGCCGCATTTCTCACAAAAACAACCCCGGTAGACAGACAAATAAACCACTTCATAGACAACACAAGTTTCCAGAAATAGTCCTGAACAAATCCGAGCCCCGCTCAAACATCTTAATAACAAGACTCTATTGTCTCGTTTGAAAGTAGAGGATTAAAAATATTTTCTCTTGGTAAAAACATTGCACACTTAAAAACCAATACTTTCCGGCTCGGAGTGTATTTCCAGTGGCCGGTACCTGTTTATCGGCGCCATCTTTTTCTACTCTCCACTTATTGTCTAGTTTTCTACAAATGTAGTGATTTCTTTGCTGAGGAATAAGGGTTGAGTTTCACTTGGTGGTTTGGGCTTTATATTGTTTTTAAATTGAAAAGATAAAAACTGATCCTTCGAACTTACTTGTGAAAAAGTTTATATTGTCCTCAGGAAGTTTCATGATCACATTAACCTTTTATGTGACCTTCTTTTCTTTTTCATTATTGGATACGAGTGCCTTCTTGGCCTTTAAAATGATCTGTTATCATCTCTGACTGTTATCAATCTCGCT
This sequence comes from Orthosia cruda, assembly GCA_964057195.1. NCBI lineage: Eukaryota > Metazoa > Arthropoda > Insecta > Lepidoptera > Noctuidae > Orthosia > Orthosia cruda. The sequence goes on from OZ059838.1 coordinate 35,809,603, forward strand.
AAAGCTGCAACCAATGTACCAGATGATCCAGGACCACGACCACTACACCAAGAGTGTACATCTTAGAAGAAACAAAACATTAATCTATTTATCCTCTACGGTGAGATGATTTGGTGACTTTGCCTTCGATTTAACACCATATCCTTTCATCACAGAGTTTCCAGTTTTATTGTTTTTCTCTCAGTGTATCTTCACCCTTTTAAAACAAGCCCGTGTCTGTATCTTTAGAGTCAGTTGCGACAATGTTCGCGCCATTATTGCGACCGGACCGGATCGGAGCGCGGGAAGTGTAGCTGTACCAGACACTCATAGAAAAATATACTATCATTGACGTAATCTGTGCTCGATGCTCGAGGATTATTTATTTGAAACAAAGACATAAGGATCTAAAGAGGAGGATCTGTATTTCAATGAATTTCTAGTATTACTTTTGAAAGGGATTCGATTATTTTGTCATGTGTAGAAAGTAAGCATCTAGTCTACAAATCAGTATTTTTTTTGTGACTTTGTCAGGTTTAAATGATAATTGGAATGTCATTATAACTTATTTATTTATTATATTATATACTTTATTGTACACCATAATTTACATTTATAACGGAAACATAAAACAAAAAACACATACCATGTGCGGCCTTATCGCATTCTGCGATCTCTTCCAGGCAACCAGGTATGGATAATAATTGCTGAACACGAAGTGGGGCTCTTATTGGTGTGACAATACCAGTGTTAAAAATATATATATTATAAAAGATATGAAGATACATATATATGCTATGTAATAAATACATACATACTAAAACATAAAGGTAATAAATGAAATGATCACAATCAATGTATAATCACAGCGACAGGTAATGTTCTTTTACGAGTCTTTTGAACACAGGCAACGATAGGGAGCGTTTGTTTGGGTCTGGCAACGCATTCCACAGACTAGTAGCCTGGACAGTAAAGGATTTATCCAGAAAACTCAGACTAGAGGCGGCGGGGCGAGGCGGGTTGTCTGATGACCTACGAAATTTTGTGTGAGAATCGCAGAGTAACTGAAAATGTTTCTTAAGATAAAGAGGGTGGAAGGAGTGAAGAGCAAATTATAAACAAGCGCAAGAATATAAGCATTCCGGCGAATGTGAATTGGCAACCACCTTGAGCTTGAAATTAAAATTTATTTAGGAACTTAGATAAATTACTGATAAAATTAGAAATGGATGTGTGATGCATAGAAATACATGTTAATAGATGAAGAAAAAGAGAAGGCGGCTAAAGTAAAAATGGTTGGATTGAGTGACGATATAAAGGATAAGGCAGTAAATGAAAGGGTTACGGTAGGAAAAGAATTATAAAATAAGAAAATATGTTGCGATGATGGACTGAACAGAAAAAATATTGTGTGATTTTTTAGCGCAAGGCCGGATAGATTTTTTCAATAATTGAGTTTAAAAGGACTAAAGTTTAATTTGCCGGCCGTTCATAACTTTCGTACGAAACATAAAAGGGACACACATACCTACAATAAATGCTCGTTCACACAGAACTCCGTTTTACAGATCCGTTTTATCATATACGTTTTTATTCGGCGCTGTCGTATGTAGTTGTATGAGCGAGTTCACACACATTACAGTATACCAGATCCAGTAAAAATACTGATCTGACAAAATATACAGCAATCCGTTTTACAGGTCCGCTTTATCGTATACGTTTTTATTCGGAAATGGCGTAGGTAGTTGTATGAGGGAGTTCACACACACAACAATCGCTAAATCTGTAAATAATTAATATCAAACTGGGGTAGGACATACATATGAATGTTTGCATAGAAATAAATGTAACTGTAACTGTGCAAAATTGGATTACGTAGATACATTTAAATATTTAAGTCTAACAATAGATAAGAACTTTGATTGGAGATGTAAATGACATTTGCAATAAAATAAAAATATAAAAATTCGTTTATTTACCTTACACAGTTACATGTTAGATGATTGTATTAGCTTGGTATTAATTAATTGAACTAACAATGACGTTAATAACTAACAATAGGCTAAGATCGGTGCTAATTAAGTTTTACCACATAAAAAATGTATTGAACAAACAAACGTTAAGAATGGTGTATTTCGCACTTGCCGCTACGGACTCCTTGTGTACGGGCGAACCTTTAATACATAGTTAAGAGATATTAAAGACATACAAATAAGACTGATAAAGTTTCTGGTTAGTGAAAATGTTAAAGATAAGTGCAACAAAGAGTATTATGATAAGTTATTTCATCAGTAGACGAATCCGTTAAAACGGTATTGCAAATGCGGTGTGAACATCACCTCCAGTAGCAACGGATCCGTTAAAAACGATCCTGGAAATACGGATGTTCTGTGTGGACGTACCTTAAGATCTGCTTGCAATACCGGCTCACAGTCGGAAATCAAATTCAAAACAGCATACACCCTACACTTCAACACCCAATACCAAGAGGGAGAGACTTTTTACTTTATTTTCTGATCGTGTATAGACTGTCGAGTTAGTACCGCCATCTCCTGCATGGCGTAGCTAATATCATTTCCTTCTGTCTGCTATTTTGGTCCATGGTTTGTGCAGTATGCGACAGGCATTGTCCCCCGGTTCCGGTTGATTCCCCGGCCGTCTGTGCGGCGAGTTGAAAAGTCTTGTGTGCTTGGAATTTTATTGCCACCTATATACTTGTAAAGAGGAATACAGCAATGCTTTTCGAACTGGAAATTCTAGTTAAATTATATGAGATGAAAATCAGATTTACTAATGGATGTACTGGTTCTTCCAACACGACATAACGGTGATTTCAAATAGTTACATGAATTTCGCTCGTAATACAGCTTTTAGTAATAAATTATGGAGGGTTTATTGCCTCTTATATTTTAATAATCAGGCATGGATTATGTTCATCTGGAATGTTTTGTTAATTTAATCTAAATCTATACTTCTATACTAATATTATAAAGAGGAAAGATTTGTATTTTTGCATGTAACGAATAAACTTAAAAACTACTAAACAGATTCCAAAAATTTTTTCACCACTATTTATTTATTATTTATTATTATTTATTATATACTTTATTGTACACCACTTAAATAATTACAGAACAAAACATTTATAAAGATAAGTGTACAATGGGCGGTCTTATCGCACAGGGCAATCTCTTACAGACAACCTTTGGATGGACCGAACGAGAGGAGATAGACATAGGGTTGTCAGTGTACAAAAACTATCATGAAATAATATAACTTAGACATTACATAAAATACATACATACAAATAAAATAATATACTAATAAATATCAAATACAGAACAGAGAAAGGAGAAGAATAGTTACAGAGAAAGGAAATGATCCTTCACCATTTTCTTAAATGTCGGCAATGTTTGCGCACGCCTTACCTCAATAGGTAATGCATTCCACAAACGAGCTGCTTGAACCGTGAAAGATTTGTCGAAGAAGGATGTGGAATGCATACGAATGCTTAATTTCAGGTTTTCCGATGATCTCAAGGACCGAGAATGTGTGTCACAGAGGAACTGAAAACGTTCTTTAAGATAAAAAGGACTAGAAGGATTAAAGAGCACATTATATAGCAAAGAAAGTATGTGGGCATTCCGGCGAAGGCGAATAGGTAGCCATTTGAGCTTGATTCGAAATTCAGAAACATGGTCATACTTGCGCAAGCCAAATATGAACCTGATACACTATCCCCGAGTAACATAGGCTACTTTTTATACCTGTATTCCCGGGAACGGGAACTACGCGGGTGAAACCGCGAGGCGTACGCTAGTACTAGATATGAACGTTTACATCGATAGCGTAAAGTCTCAAAAATCATAGTGCAGGTGTTACAGCACATTGGGTTTTTTTTATAATTTATGATATTCTTTGTTTTAGGTAGGTAAGTACTGAGTACTCTCAGAGGCGACGAGAATTTGGAAAGGCTGATTGTGTTTGGGAACACCGAAGACAAGAGAACGCGCGGTCGTTCACCAACTAGATGGACCGATCAAGTGAAAGACTCGTCGTTTTCCAATTTCTACACGGTCGTAAGGGACGCGCTGGACAGAAACCGGTGAAGGTAGATCATCCGCTCCAGATGTAACCCTGATGCTGACCATGATCCTCAGATATGAGGGACCGACCAAGAAAAAGAGAGAGGTAAGTACTAAAAATCATAACAAGTTGTTACATACATCAACACGGTCTAGGGATATTTCATACTCAATTAAATAACTCGAAAAGTACTGGCCGCATTGGAATCTTTTATACACCGATTTGTTTGTAATTTATCTCAGACTAATTCCAAATTCAAATTTTTGAAAATTCTTTTGTTTCGGTGGCATAAAAATGTCTTGATGTGTAGGAGAGGGAATTTTCATTTGTGCGAAATTTAGAAAACAATACGAATTACGTTTAGTTACAGTTTTTTTTTTCATTTTTAAACGAAAGATAAAGTTAAAATTGAGGTATTGTAGCCATGCAACGCCGACATTTGACGAGGGCGGAGATGTTACGAGCTGTGGGAATGCTGGAAGCTGGGTCTGTTCAGCGTAATGTTGCTGAGGCCATAGGGACCCCACCAAAATGTAATTTCAAGATTGTGGAAACGCTATCGTGCCACAGGTGAAGTAGCGGAGAGGCACCGGGGGCCAAGTCGCATCACTAGCCCCAGACAAGACCGATTTTTGCAAATTACTGCGCGAGCTCAACCAAATGCAACGGCGACTCAATTGGTCCAAAGGCTGCGAGTGGAACACCAAGTGCTTGTGAGTGACCAAACTGTAAGAAGGCGACTGCATGAAAGCAATCTACGCTCTCGTAGACCACTCCGGGTCCCACCTTTACAGAGAGGCAATCGTGGACGACGATTAGAATGGGTTCGGAACCACGTAGACTGGGGCCGTCAGCAATGGTCCAATGTGCTGTTCACGGATGAATCCAGGTTCGGCTTCTATCCAGATTCACGAAGGACGCGTGTTTGGCGAGTTCCTGGACGATGGAGCCGTCTTCAGAACCCTCAGGAAGTTCACCCATACCAAGGAGGAACAATTATGGTTTGGGCAGGAATTCGTCTTGGAGGACGAACGGATCTCGTTTGGGTGCGGGGCAATATGACGGCAGAACGATACGTCCAACAGGTGCTGGGGCCCGTAATCTTGCCCCACAGAACACAAATGGGGCAAGATTTCCTGGTCATGCACGACAATGCCCGGGCACACACGGCGAGAACGGTAGCAGCTTGGTTACATACACACAATGTTAGGGCCTTAGACTGGCCTGCTCAATCGCCAGATCTAAATCTCATTGAGCATGCGTGGGATATGCTGCAAAGAAGAGCTCTGAAGGAAGTTCCTGAAAATCTGGCTACAGAAGATCAACTTTTTGCGCACCTCAGAAGGACATGGGACAATATTCCGCAGCAAGACATTGACAACCTTGTTCTGAGCATGCCGAATCGTTGCTGAGGTGTTATGAACATCATGGGCGCTTTCTCAGACTGCTAACTTCAAGTTTATAAACACAAATTAAATGATTTTTCTATTTTTTTCAGTTTTTACTCATAAATTAAAAGTTAATTCATATACGGTTTCCGTCTATGCTTAATTTTTTTCCATAAAATCCAGAAATTTTAATCAAAGTACCTTAACCATTATTAAAAAATGGTAGAATATTAAATAATGTATCTTTTAAATATATACATGTCATATAAATAATTAACACATTGATAGTAATTCGCTTTTTTAAAAATATCCCTAGACCGTGTTGATGTGTTTATAATATAATTGTTGTTTTAAACAGATGCATTAAAACAGTGCCGGATCTAGTCAGATAGATAGATTTTATATGGAAAAAGGCTGACAAAACTTTACAAAAGAGGAGACCTGCAACCAAACACAGCCTTTGCTTGCAGTGTATTATTTGTAGCTGAAACAGAATAATTATAATTACTACAATACTGTAACAGCAGATTTTCTGATCGGCAATCTGATAAAGCTTATCATTATGGACTGATCCTAAGCATCTCTAACGTAATCGTCCCTATATCGACAAGATTAACCAGGCAATATTGAGAGATCGTCCGCTTATCATACATACTTTTGATGTCGGAACGAGCGCAGAAGAAGATTACATTAATACATCCGGGTTTACGTACGCACGCGGCAACTTCTAAGTTATAATGCAACGCAGACCTTTGAGTAATTCGGTGGTGCTGGTGCCATAGATTATGAGCTTATAGAGATGGGATAGTTGCACTATTTTTACTAGGTAATCCAACTTATTTGTATTTAATCATATTAACGAGTTAAGTTTTAATAGAATCTATTAATTTACTTTAACTGTCGTATTCTTTTTCTTCTTTTCGAGTCGATGGGCAACTTTTTATAGATTTTGGGCTCAGTAGGTGGCCACCCCGATAGCGGCGTCAGTGGTGAGCATAAGGACTTCTAAAATGCAGGTGTATGAGCACTTGGGACACTCCAGCATGTGTGCCATATTTTGCAAAGAGGCACCTCACTCACACTGGGTATTAGACGCGCGGGTCTATAAAACCCAATTTTGCGAAATTGTGTTTGCAGCGGCATACTTGGGTGCGCAAACTATTGAGTGCTTTGTAACTGTCCTATTGTATTTGTATCTTTGTTTTTTGTGTAAAATAAAGAAAAAAAAATAGAATTAGACTTACAAACACAATAACTTCGAGTACCTAATTGACTGGTTTCTTAACAAACTGTTGTTATAATAAATTGTTCTAATTGAAATTACCTCATGGTTTGACTTCGACCATTCCGATTGAAAGCCTTTTAGTTTTTACAAAGATACTCGAATGGTACTTAACAAAACTCAAAAGGTAGAAACTAAAAAATATCTAATACAACCTACCTAACCTACCTGTATGTAGTGCTATTCTGGGTGCATCGTCCTCATATAAATGAATTTATTAATGTATGTACATACGGACCACCATACCCTTCATACTTACTATTTTATGTACATACATATGTAAATATTGTAAAACACTTATTTTTTTAAAAGAGTAAGTATGATGGGGTCCGTGCCCACTCGACCCAATTAGACTTAACCCGAAGAATAATACCTGCATATTTTTTGGTTTTGATAAGCGTAAAATCGTCGACGTATAGTCACGCAGAAAAGTGTTGATTTAACGCTTGCACCACAGATAACGTAAAATTTTAAAAATGTTTGGATAAATAAATCAATAATTAAACAAGTAAGTACTTATCCTTTTTTTGGTATAGTATACGCTTTGTACTTTTTAGTAAAAATCATAGATTTTTGATAATTATCATTACAATCTTATAGCTACTACCACTGTGGTATTTGTTGGATCAATCTTTATACGTGAATAAAATTATTAGGAACTTGTACCTAATAATTATTAATTTCTAACGTATAAAAAATATTTACATTATATATCTTAAAGAATACTGCACTAGGTAGGAACAACAAAATTACATCATTAAAGTTTTAGCAATATAAAATCAACCATTAAAAAATAAGGCATTTTCTATAAATACTCAAAATTTAAATATGCACCAGAAAATCGGTTTAAGCGATGTAGCGGCTACCTTTATAAAGCTATATTTATGAAACGAAACCACTGAATACCAGGATAAATTATGTATCATAAAGAATATTAAATATTCTACGTAGTAAATTAGTAAGTTATTTAGAATTAAATATCACTTTGACTGTACAAATGGCACTGAATTGGTAGTAAAACATCTGGTATTATTCGGTTCGAATCTAATCGGGTTAAGTGGGCACGGACCCGTATGAAGCTTCTTGTCCGTTTTTCTCCATAACAAGCTACATAAAAAGTAGTAATAGTTTATTACTTGTAAATTTAATTGTTGACGTTCAAAAGTGCCGCTAAATGACCTAGTTGAATTAAATATTTTTGACTTTGACAATAATATGTGTCGGTATTATCGTCCTCTAAAGTATTTTATCTACTCTCATATCGTAATATTCGAATTATAAAAATCAAAACGAGTTTTTGATATTGGCATACTTTATTAACACAATACCGAAATTTAAAAATATAATCTTATTATAACACTATTTCTCTAACAAAATAATGCTATAATAGTAGTTTATGAAACTGTTGCATAATGAGGGGTATTAAAACATGAGTGTGTGTTTAAAAACCGAGCCGTAGGCGAGGTTTTTAATAGTTTTCACACGAATGTTTTAATACCTAGTTATGTGCAGTTTCATACACTACTTTATCTACACTCATAAATTGGGATTGAACCTACTAAATACCTCTTTTTGCATTTTCCATGTCATAAAATCGTGATAGCATTTGTCATATACTTTTCTCGACTTTGCTGGTAATAAATTAAGAGTAATTTCCTTCGCCGCATCTAAAATATCAGGCGGTGTCAAATTTTCTTCACATTCACTGATATCAGACATTTCACACACAATAATTTAAATAACTCATGAAATTCAGTACAGCAAAACTTGCAAAACGTATGAATGGCGCCAAAACCCAGCACATCACCGCATTAACCGCGCATGCGCTAAGGCTTAGCACGCACTGCGATCTTTAATCGCGCGATTTTTTTCCGCCCATTCTGCGACCTATGTAATTGTATGAAGTTGTTCGCATCGGTAACGAAATCGTGCGGAAATAATTCCGCAAGAAATCCGTGTTTTGCCACAGAATCCACCGCACCACGGCGCGAATTTTATTCGCCCGAATATTTTGAGCTCTATGAACAGATAGAAGGAACAAAATTCGCGCGAATAAAAATCACAGTGCGTGCTATGTCTAAAGCGGGCATTGTCATAGACAATTTAAAATTGGAATCAAATCTTTTTATAATATGTACTATAAAATGGCATTACAAAAAAAATATTGATGGAAACTCCTTAGTGATTAACTTCTTGGATTTGTCCTGTATCGTAATAGAAAAAAAATTGTTTTATAGCATTATTTTGTTAGAGAAATAGTGTTATAATAAGATTCTATTTTTAAATTTCGGTATTGTGTTTATAAAGTATGCCAATATAAACTCGTTTTGAATTTTATAATTCGAATATTACGATATGAGAGTAGATAAACATTTTTATCTACTCTCATATTCGAAACACAATACCGAAATTTAAAAATAGAATCTTATTATAACACCATTTCTCTAACAAAATAATGCTATAAAACAATTTTTTTTCTATTACGATACAGGACAAATCCAAGAAGTTAATCACTAAGGAGTTTCCATCAATAATTTTTCAATACAGTTGTTAAACATGGCGTACTTTCAGAGGCTATAATTATGATTCGAAAATTAAATCTTTCGCATAGGCATCTTTCTATTACGCGGTCGTGACTTTTGTTTACGAGCTCGATCATTAGTTTTGCAGTTAACTTTTAAATGTTTTAGTCAATTTAAAAAAGTTTAGTAGCATGGAGTTTTCATACTTAAAATAAAATGGGTTTTTATTCGAGGCCAAAATGAATGAGTCCGTACGTCTTAGCATAAAATTCTCAAAAGTTTATTAAATGGTTGTTTAATATATTGAATTAACAGTTTTAATTTCATAATTTTCACATAAACATTTGTCAAAAATCGAATAGGCTGTATAGGCTGCTTTAGTTGTAAAAAAAAATTGGTATCTCTAACTCTGTCTCTATCTCTATCTTGATCTCTAACTCTATCTCTAACTCTATATCTAACTCTATCTCTAACTCTATCTCTAACTCTATCTCTATCTCTAACTAAATATGTAACTCTATCTCTAACTCTATCTCTAACTCTATCTCTAACTCTATCTCTAACTCTATCTCTAACTCTATCTCTAACTCTATCTCTAACTCTATCTCTAACTCTATCTCTAACTCTATCTCTAACTCTATCTCTAACTCTATCTCTAACTCTATCTCTAACTCTATCTCTAACTCTATCTCTAACTCTATCTCTAACTCTATCTCTAACTCTATCTCTAACTTTATCTCTACCTCTGTCTCTATCTCTAACTCTGTCTCTATCTCTAACTCTATCTCTAACTCTTTCTCTAACTCGTATCTCTAACTCTATCTCTAACTCTATCTCTAACTCTATCTCTAACTCTATCTCTAACTCTATCTCTAACTCTATCTCTAACTCTATCTCTAACTCTATCTCTAACGCTATCTCTAACTCTATCTCTAACTCTATCTCTAACTCTATCTCTAACTCTATCTCTAACTCTATCTCTAACTCTATCTCTAACTCTATCTCTAACTCTATCTCTAACTCTATCTCTAACTCTATCTCTAACTCTATCTCTAACTCTATCTCTAACTCTATCTCTAACTCTATCTCTAACTCTATCTCTAACTCTATCTCTAACTCTATCTCTAACTCTATCTCTAACTCTATCTCTATCTCTAACTCTGTCTCTATCTCTAACTCTATCTCTATCTCTATCTCTAAATCTATCTCTAACTCTATCTAAGTTTGTATAACTCTATCTCTAACTCTATCTCTAACTCTGTCTCTATCTCTAACTCTATCTCTAACTCTATCTCGATCTCTAACTCTATCTCGATCTCTAACTCTATCTCTATCTCTAACTGTATCTCTATCTCTAATTCTATCTCTATCTAAGTTTGTATGACTCTATCTCTATCTAAGTTTGTATCGAATATTTTATGCGCAAGGAGGTTGTATAGCATTGAGATGGAGTTTGAATATTATATTTGTGTTCTAAATTCAAACACCAAAACAGTGATTAAAAGTGCTTTTTATTCACTGTTTTCAGTATAAAATAAAATAAGCTTTTTAGAGGAGGAATGGTATATTTTTTTGTTTGTGTGATAAATTATTTCTTTTTTTTTAATATGAGTTCAAGTACAAGTGATGAAATGGAATTAACTCCACCCGATATTTTATCTGAGGCCAACACTGCGCAAGATGAAATTTTGCCTCCAAAATCTCGAGAAAGATATATGGCGACTTACGTTAATTTTATTTTATGGAAAAATAAAATTTAATTCTTTGACTTGTTTTTACTATTTCCCACAACTGTATTGAAAAACGTCGTGTGATACACGGGTGTGTAGGTTATTGCAAACTCGTGTCATTAAAAACCCTCGTCTTCGGCTCGGGCTTGTTAATGACAGCTCGTTTGCAATAACCTACTTTCCACCCTTGTATCACAATGTACTATTTTGTAATGCCATTTTATAGTACCTATTATAAAAAGATTTGATTCCAATTTTAAATTGTCTATGACAATGCCCGCTTTAGACTTAGCACGCACTGCTATTTTTATTCGCGCGAAATTTGTTTCATTCTACCTGTTCATAAAGCTCAAAATATTCGGGCGAATAAAATTCGCGCCGTGGTGCGGTGGATTCTGTGGCAAAACACGGTTTTCTTGCGGTATTATTTCCGCACGATTTCTTTACCGCAATGCGAACAACTTCATACAATTCCATAGGTCGCAGAATGGGCGGAAAAATATCGCAGGAATAAAGATCGCAGTGCGTGCTATGCTTTAGCGCATGCGCGGTTAATGCGGTGATGTGCTGGGTTTTGGCGCCATTCATACGTTGTGCAAGTTTTGCTGTACTGAATTTCATGAGTAATTTAAATTATTGTTTAAAAATGTCTGATATCAGTGAATGTGAAGAAAATTTGACTCCGCCCGATGTTTTAGATGCGGCGAAGGAAATTACTCGTAATTTATTACCAGCAAAGTCGAGAAAAGTATATGACAAATGCTATCACGATTTTATGGCATGGATAATGCAAAAAGAGGTATTTAGTAGGTTCAATCCCAATTTAGGAGTGTAGATAAAGTAGTGTATGAAACTGCACATAACTAGGTATTAAAACATTCGTGTGAAAACTATTAAAAACCTCGCCTACGGCTCGGTTTTTAAACACACACTCATGTTTTAATACCCCTCATTATGCAACAGTTTCATAAACTTGAGATGTTTGGAGTTGTACGGGATGTAGAAATAATAAGTCAGGTTGGCTGCCAATAGTATAATGAATTAGTTACAGTAAGAAACGAGTAAAACGAAGTAAAAGCTATGTCAGCATAACATGTGATACCTAATATAAAGGGGCATACATATATGGTTGTTAATCTAAAGGAGAGTATACACTTCACCTCCGGCTATTTAGAAAAAAAAAAAAAATAGCATAATATTGTATTTTTTTTTTTTTTTACCTTTTGTTGCAAATCAGAATTTAGGATACAAAAGGCTTGGTTCGATTTTTGTGAATTATGTCGATTTTGTTATTTTTTCTAATTTTAACATTACATCCCATATCTTCTAAAACAGTAAATGGACCATCAAATAATGGGTCTAATTTTTGACCCGTTTCATTTTTAATCAATATCAAGTCATCTTTCTTATATTGAATTGGGTTCAAATATTTATCATAATAATTATCTTTGCGGTTACATTTGCTTAATATTAAATTATTTCTAGCGTCTTTATTAGCTAGTTGAAGCTTATACTTAAGTGTACTACAATAATTGTCTTGATTGTACAATGGTTCAACATCATTACATAATCTAGAAGGAACAATACATTGTCTACCAAATACAAGTTCAAAAGGTTGATATTTTGTTGCTGAATAAACAGTGGTATTGTAGCTAAAACACCAGTAAGCTAACCAATGTGACCAAGTTTGTGGATTATTATTACATTGAATTCTGAGAAAAGCTCCTAAATTTTTGTGAGAATTTTCTAACGAACCGATAGATTGATGATGGTACGCAGTTGATGATACTTTATTAATGTTTAAAAGTTTACAAACCTGTTCCATTGTTGACGACATAAATTCAGCACCTCGATCAGTTGCAATTGTTTTTGGTAGTCCAAATCTAAGGATAAAGTTATCTACTAATGCTTTACTTACAGTTATAGTGTCCTTAGTTCTAAGTGGATATGCTTCCACGAATTTACTCAATTCACACTGGAGACTCAGTATGTATACATTACCTTCGTAATCTTGAGGTAATGGACCTACAATATCTAAAAATATTTTTTCAAAGGCATAAGATGCCGTAGTAGTTATACACATGGGTTCCTTAATAGGTTTACCATGTTTCATCTTTTGGCATTTGTCACACCTTGATACAAAATCTTCGACGTCTTTTCCTATTCCTGGCCAGTAAAATTGTCTTTTAATATTATTTATCATTCTGCGCACACCAGCATGACCGCTAGTGGGCAGTAAATGAAAGTCATGTAAAATGAATTTAATATCGTCATCATCAGTAATTCTCTTGACTCCTCTTAAAACATGAATTCGTGGTCCGGACCAAGTATTCATTGATTCAATTTCTTGAAATAAGTCTTTTATAAAGCTAGCATTATTTTCATGTTTTATTATACATAACTCATTTATATTTAATTTCTTAGAAAGTTTACTCAATTTCGACACAAATTCGACTCGCGTAAAATGTGAACGATAATCAAGATTTATAAATAAATTCTTTGTCTTTTCTTCGTATGCAAAACATTCTTCATTCAAGGATATCCTATTGTTTTTAATTAATTTATTTAGATGCGCACCTTCTACTAATTTCATTTCTACAGAATCAGTAGGTTTCTTTACAATTTCCACAACTCTTGGCTGATCAGACCTTGAGTTTGAGGATCTCTTAGACAAATCTGTTTTACTTGCATCCGTCATATCATTCATTCTTTTCTTTTGCGCTCTTGTCAACACTGTTACTACATCATTATTCATACTTTTCAATTCATCCGATGTTATCACAATTCTGGACAATGCATCTGCGGCGACATTATTTTTTCCTTTGACATACACTATCTCATAGTCGTATTCTTCTAGTGTCAATCTAAATTTTAACAAACGACTTGAGGGGTCTTTCATCCCAAATAAATATATTAACGGTTTATGGTATGTTTCTATGACAAAATGTTTGCCGTATAAGTATGGTCTAAAATATTTGACTGACCAAACAATAGCTAACAATTCCTTTTGAATTGTTGGGTAATTTCTCTCTGCTTTGTTTAATGGTCGACTAGCATAAGCAACCGGTTTCATATTTTTATTACATAGGACTGAGCCAATTGCTATTCCTGATGCATCGGTTTTTAATATAAATTTACTGTTGTCTGTGAAATCTGGGTATTGTAAAATTGGTGGACTTGTCATTGATTGTTTTAATTTTTCTAAAGAATTTTGACAACTTTGTGACCAAATAAAAGGTTCATTCCTTCTGCACAATTTGTTTAAAGGCATTGTAATTTCAGCAAAACAAGGTATAAATTTTCTATAATAATTGCAAAATGCAACAAACCGTTTAACCTCGTCTGCGTTTTTAGGCACGGGATATTCTTTCAGGATTTTAATTTTATCTGGGTCTGGCATGACACCTTGTGCAGAAACAACATGACCAAGATATAAAAGTTCTTTCTTTAAAAACTGACATTTTGCGGGATTTAATTTTAAATTCACTTTTCTCAGTCTTTCGAAAATGTCCATTAGATTGCGATTATGGGATTCTAGGTTACGTCCAAAAACAATCAAATCATCTAAATATATGAAACATTTGTCAAAAGTTAAACCAGACATTGCTACAGTCATTACTCTACTAAAAGCACTTGGTGAAATTTTTAACCCCATCGGCAGACGTTTCATCTGATATTGACCAGTATTAGTACTAAATGCTGTGCATTTCCTGCTTTCTGGATTTAATGAAACTTGATAATAACCTGAATGTAAATCTAGATGACTGAATAAAATAGCTCCTGTAAGAGAATCTAGAATTTCAGTAATGTTTGGTAGTGGAAATCTGTCATCCTGAATTTTTTCATTCAGTTTTCGATAATCGACTACTAAACGCCACTTCTTTTCATTATTATTGTCACTTTTCTTGGGTACTAGTAGAACTGGGCTAGACCATTCACTTTGTGCTTCTTCTATAATATCATTTTCTAACATTGTTTTAATTTGTTTATTTAATTCTTGTTTTAATTGCTGTGGTTGTCTATATTGTTTTATATATATTGGATTAGTATTAGGTTTTAGCGTTATTTTTTGTTCATAAATATTTGTTATTGTTAGTTTATCATTTGGTAAGTAAAAAATATCTGAGTATTTTTTACAAATATCTTCAATTGATGTTTTCTCTTCTAAATTAAGATGTTGTAATTTCAAAAACTTACTTAAAGTCTGAGCCCTACTTGTATCAGCTTTATGTTTATCAAATGAGTAGCATTCATATTCAGACAACGGCTGCATAATCGGTGTTATAACAGGAATACGAATATGTTTTTCACTTACATTTAAAATTTTTAATGGGATTTTATTTTTATGTGCCCTTACGATTGCACCAGCTAAAAACAAATCTTTCGCTAATTCACTTGCACAAACAACATAATCTTCTTTTAAACTTGATTTTAAGTCTATATAGTGAACAGACTCACTTCGCGCCGGAACACTCAAAAATTCAGATTGACATTCCGTAATATCAAAAATTTTAGTTCTGATTGTCTTTCCGTTTATATTTAAAGTTAAATCATTTGCCTCTAAATTAATATTTGACGAGTATTTAGTTAAAAAGTCTAATCCGATAATTCCATCAGCCTTGATAGGTAGATTATTAAACACGTGAAAGTTATGAGTGAATACGTCACTTAACAGCGGTGATGACAATGCAAGGCAAACTTGACCCAGTGAACGGATTTGACCAGCTATACCGTTTACTAAAATATCATGTCCAAAAATTGAAATATCTGGTGGTAAGCATTCTTTTCGTACAATCGACAAAGAAGCTCCGGTATCCAGTAGCCAATAAAACTGATTATTATTTAAATTAAATGAAACTAATTTAGTTTGTCCATTAAAAGCTAATATTTCTGGGTGGGTCACGAAAAAACTTATCTGCTTGGTCTACTACTTGAGCAGTTTGGGTTTGGGCGCTATTGTCGTTAGTATCAGTTGCTTGAGCCGAATATATTTGACGCGTATTACTACGATTCTGTAACGGATAATTATTTCTAAGCTTTGCGCCTCTAAGGAAACCTGAATTATGGTATAATCTTGAACGGTTACCGCGATTACTATAATTATTCCCCTTTGCATACCTATTCGTTGACTGACCTCGTCCTTGCGCACCTCGTCCTCGATGTCCTTCATGTCTGTGTCCATTGAAATTATTGTTATACATACCTCGCTTTCCTCTGTGGTGTGAACTTGACTTACCAGAATAATGCATGACGTTGCCGTTGCTTGGACTCGCACCCGGCAACATCGAACACTCCTCATCCTTAGCTGCCTGAATGGCGTCCTTTAATGAGCCATAATTTCGAGCTGTAACTATCGTGCTAAGTTTAGTGGATTTTAAACCCTCTGAAAATTTTCTTATTGCCATTTTTTCGTTTAATGGTTTCAAAATATCATATTTGGTAGGGTCACCATCTGCCTGAGCAATTGTCAAGTCCGTGAAAAGTTTTTCGAGTTCAGATCCATATTCATCAATCGAACGTTGACCTTGTGAAACATTTTGCAGACGTGATTGAATTGCTGTAAATGATTTTTTAGTTAAAAGGTGCGTACGCATGTCCTTGACAAGTGCTGTAACAGTTGAATAATTTGAAGCCATTCGCAACTTCGCGTTCTCTGATAGTCTACTTTTCAAAATAAACTTAATTAATAAATCCTTATCTGTGTCGCCGATCATATCCGAATACATCTCGATACCATCGATCAAGCGTTTCGTCACATTTTCCGAATCGTCCATAACGGGTAATAAGTTACAAGCAGTTTTCAAATCGAACTCCATTTTGACAGAGTCAATATTAGGAGAAGTACATAAAGTTTTTATATTATCGTATAGTTTGTTTATGTTTTTAAAAATATCTGCCGCTGATGAAATAATCTGCGGATCCTTCTTAGATTCTAAAAGTAAAATCAATTTACTGCATTTATCTATAATGTTTGTCGCTTCATTTAATTTTATCTCGGCAACCTTACCTAAATATCTAGCTTTTCCCTTTTTAATCAGATATTTTCTTATTTGCTCTAATAAATCATAATTCTCAATTAACGCATCTATCATTATTTAAAAATAGAATCGATCCATTTAGTCATTGCAGTATTTTATAATTAAAAGTAAAATGTCAAAACAATAGTGTAAAGTTACTTGCAGCGCGGCTAAAGAATGTCCTACGTTTCAATTTTGCTGCGAAGTATCGAGTTACGTGAGCAAAAGTACACGATTATAGAATAATTAACTCAGATCGTAATGAAATATGATCCCATTCTATTTTTAGATTTAAATATTACTTATTGTTTTCTAGTTTTAATGTCCATAACTTATAATTATATTAATTTTATCACTCGCGAGAGATTTAATCGCACTGAAATTAAAAAAACACTCACAAAAGTCGGATAAAACACTTTCTGAAATGATCTTGGCAGGTAACTCACGGTTCTTTAGGCTGTTGTTTCGGCGTTATTGTGTCCTCTGATAGAAGCCCGGATACGTTGCATAGCTCGGAGACCAATCTCTTCCTGGATCCACTGCCGATGGCACCGTTTATATAAACGCACCACAAAGTAGGCCATTGCAATGGTGAGTATAGCCAACAGCGCGAACATCACAATATTCATCCGCTCCATGTGCTGACCAACATCCTTCAACGTGGCCTGGTTGCTGCCCGCTGCGTTTTGTGTGATGAATACCTCATCTTTTTCCACCTTTGAGTTGCACATCCTTTAGAAACTCCGATGGCTAATGTGTTATTGGTTTAATTTACAAGTAACCGAATTTCGCGGCAAGAGGCAGTAGTTGGCGATTATACTAAAACCCAAGGAGATCCTGGCAGGATCGCCATGAGATGTTTGGAGTTGTACGGGATGTAGAAATAATAAGTCAGGTTGGCTGCCAATAGTATAATGAATTAGTTACAGTAAGAAACGAGTAAAACGAAGTAAAAGCTATGTCAGCATAACATGTGATACCTAATATAAAGGGGCATACATATATGGTTGTTAATCTAAAGGAGAGTATACACTTCAAACTAATATTTTCTATTACGATACAGGACAAATCCAAGAAGTTAATCACTAAGGAGTTTCCATCAATATTTTTTTTGTAATGCCATTTTATAGTACCTAATAAAAAATGATTTGATTCCAATTTTAAATTGTCTATGCCCGCTTTAGACTTAAAACGCACTGCGATTTTTAATCGCGCGAATTTTGTTTCCTTCTACCTGTTCATAGAGCTCAAAATATTAGGGCGAATAAAATTCGCGTCGTGGTGCGGTGGATTCTGTGGCAAAACACGGATTTCTTGCGGTATTATTTCCGCACGATTTCTTTACCGCAATGCGAACAACTTCATACAATTCCATAGGTCGCAGAATGGGCGGAAAAAATCGCGCGAATAAAGATCGCAGTGCGTGCTAAGCCTTAGCGCATGCGCGGTTGATGCGGTGTTGTGCTGGGTTTTGGCGCCATTCATACGTTTTGCAAGTTTTGCTGTACTGAATTTCATGAGTTATTTAAATTATTGTTTAAAAATGTCTGATATCAGTGAATGTGAAAAAAAATTGGCTCCGCCCGATATTTTAGATGTGTCGAAGGAAATTACTCTTAATTTATTACCAGCAAAGTCGAGAAAAGTATATGACAAGTGCTATCACTATTTTATGGCATGGAAAATGCAAAAAGAGGTATTTAGTAGGTTCAATCCCAATTTATGAGTGTAGATAAAGTAGTGTATGAAACTGCACATAACTAGGTATTTAAACATTCGTGTGAAAACTATTAAAAACCTCGCCTACGGCTCGGTTTTTAAACACACACTCATGTTTTAATACCCCTCATTATGCAACAGTTTCATAAACTACTATTTTTGCATATTGTTGTCCACTTCTGTCACGCACTACGTAGTCTATCAATAAGCTTCTCTTGAAAATTGTACTCCATAGGCATAAAACTCTGATCCATCACACACCTCTCTACTCTATGCCGCCTGTCACGTGCCATATTGGCAGAATGGGCGTCACGTCCTCTGACGTCGTCTTCGGCCAACTTTCTTGATTATCAACACGCGGCGCGCATTCCGAGCCGCTAATCATGAGCGGCTTATTATTGTTGATTGGACTTGACTTACTGTTGGAGACATAATCGTTTAGTGCTATAAGGAGTTATAGTTACGTGATGTTGCAGTAACTTGTTGAAGTGGCATGGTCTTGGGATCATTTTTCCTGTGATGCTTGCTGGTGATAAAAATGCCAAAATGTAAGAGTTTGATCACCTGGCATTTGGATTGCGCTTTTTCGACTTTTTCCAATCGCTATAAAGTAAGAATGGAATTTTACATTTCACAATGGAATAATGTTAAATTGGTATGAGAATAGTGTCTAATGCAATCGAAATGTACAAGGCTGCTCGATGCGACAACGCCTTTTCATAGATATTGTTGTTTAGATTAATAAAAATTCGTCTATGCGAATCTTTACACTGTCAATATTTACATTTTCATAAAAAATAATATTTTTTTTTATATCTATCTGAGAATGTATGCCAAAGTTGTTCAACGAATGTTTCACCTACAGCGAAATTAAATTATTGAAAAAAAATGGAACATATTTGCCCATAAATGTTTTAAACTTTACAAAAGCATCGTAAAGTCGTTGGAAAATATTGTTTCAACGAAAACATTTCAGGGTATGATTTTTTTGTAGAATTATTATCAGCGACTCATGAGTTCAGTGCTGTCGTTTTCAATGCAATGGCTGTCGGCGAAACGTTTCAAAGAACTGTGTTCCGAAATGACGTCACATTCCCGTTTTAAATTGGAGTCCAACTGCCCCCTGGCAGTTGGTTTCCAATTTGGTTTATCACGTCAACTGGAGGTAGTTTATAAAAATATTCATTTTACTTTTAGCAATGGTCAAAATTGGTAAAAAGCACGTAAAAAAATTTCAAGCA
Organism: Orthosia cruda; assembly: GCA_964057195.1. Taxonomy (NCBI): domain Eukaryota; kingdom Metazoa; phylum Arthropoda; class Insecta; order Lepidoptera; family Noctuidae; genus Orthosia; species Orthosia cruda. The sequence continues at coordinate 35,829,567 of OZ059838.1, forward strand.
GAACAAATGCGGTTTTTGACAATTATACAATAAATCATCACTAAGCTTCTCCCCAATTCTAAATTCATTTCCACCACTACACTCAAAGAAATTGACTATAGTTTGTAATTGATTGACATTAATCAAAAGTTATTTGCCCTCTGAAAATAACCTGACTGAGTCAATTGGATCTGAGGAATATTCCTTCAAAAGGACTGACAATTTAGGCCTGTTTTGGTCTCAAACATTACTTATGAAATGTACCCACATTTCTTCTAACCAAGAGTTGCTGCGTAACTCTTGGCCAGTCACGTTGAACTAAGAATTTGTGGTTAAATATAGTGTTTAATTATAATTTTATGTCCTTTTTGAGCTCTTTGTACCACTGCAAACTCAATTTAAATATAATTCTTATTAAACATCGAAATTAAGATAATATTCTAAGACGTGTTTCCAACTGCTGCTTTCAAACAGCCATTACCGTAATTTTACGTTTGCTACACACAAAAACAATACTAAAATGCACGAAGCTCCGCCCGCTTATAAATCAAAAAGTATTTAGTGAACAATTTGAATTACTAATTCCCAAGAGGTTTGTTTCTTGCAGACGGAAGAAATTATAGAGATGGGGCAAGCACTATGGAGAATGGTCGCCGAAATATGATCAAAATGGGCATGTGGATTTTGATTATTGAGCGACCTTCCCGATGGCTCTATGCGATACGATTTATATAAAGAAAGAAAGAAAGAAAACATTTATTACCAAACACTGCATGTGTACAATCTTAATACTAAATAATGGTTAAACACAGATGTGGCTATATGAGAACACTCAGTGTGGTAAAAGGACCGGGCTCAGCAAATGCTGATCAGTGTGCAGCATAGCCAAAACGCTGGTCAACGCTGATTTAAAGCCCGCCCCCTCTCTCTCAACACTTAACATAAAAATATAAATACCTTAAACTAATCTTAATACTACTTATACATATAAATGCCAAAAAAAAAACAAAGTACCCGTAATAACAATACATAAACTTATTAAATAAAATTAAAAACCCACCAAATGCATTTAATCATAATGCCTAGTTTGTATGAGAGGTAGCAGCAGTAGTACAACATTACTCTTTACATTTCTGTTTGAGAAAAAATAACCTTTTAACTCTTGCCTTTAATACGGGCTGAGACATGTTCTGTCTGAGAGATATCACATTCCATATATACACACATCACATCATCATCATCAGCCTTTTAATGTTCCCACTGCTGAGACACAAGCCTCCTCTCTGTGAGAGAGAATGGGCCTTAATCCACCACGCGGGACCAATGCGGGTTGGTGGATGTCACATGTCTTCGATTTTCTGGTTCTAATATATGCCGGTAATCTCACGATGTTTTCCTTCACCGGTTTGAGTGCAGTGGTGATGAAATAATTTATACAAATTAAAGCGACTGCCTGGGTTCGAAACCACGACCTACAACTAGCTAGCTAGCGAGCTATCACACTGCTCACACAGATAAGCGATGTTTATTAAGCGTAAGTACGTTTCATCACCATTTCAGCCGTCGACTGCTGGACAACAAAAATTATATACCTAACCTACTAGTACATAATTTGTTTTTTTTTGAATAGGTAGTCTCGCTTTTTCCACCGAGTAAAATACCTACATTAATAAATAAATAAGTGGTAAAAAAAAACTAGTAGGTAGTTTCCTAGGCTAGGCTATCTACTTACTTATGTACTTAGCTACTTACATAGATATATTATTGAATTAGAAGAAATATCATTATGAAATGGTTCATTGCCTATGAAAGTAATATATGGCAGGAACCTACTTAGTAAGATTTAAAATAAGTAAAATAAAAAATATAATATTTACCATCACAAAACTAAAAAGAAACCCAAGTAAGTAGAGGCGGTAGCCCTAACGCATGTTTACGTGAAGCGAGCTTGTAGGTAATTATTTCAAGGACATGGCCGAGTCACAATACTGTTAGATATCATTACCGTGACCAGGTCATCGGTCCACCTAGCGGGACGATAAGAAAAAAACTTATACGATATTATCTATCGATGCAATTTAAATTGCATGGCGCTATCAGAGGCTCTAGACAAGGGTCATTTGATGTCAGCGATGGCGATGGTCACCTGGCTGTGCTTCGAATTTGAAATAATTATTGTTGTCATAAATTGTAAAATATATTTGATAAGTATGATTTGATATTAATGTAACATTTATTTCATATTTTTTATACTTTTTATTCTAACTGTAATGACCTCTACTCGTATGATTCGACAAAGTACAAAATTTCAAATAAACTACTTAAGGCACTTTTTATGTCGAATAATAGTTTTTTTTTTAAATAATATTTATTATATTCGGGGTCTTGCGGGGCCTCGGGGATCGAGGCACTTAGGGGATACCCTAAATTATTGAGGTGGCACAAATTAATTGCAAGTCAGGTAATGCGATTGGCTGCCGAAAATTAATTCAACCAGTCACAGTAGCTAATTGACAATTAACCAGTACACATTAATTTTGCGATATAAAATTCGCTCCCGAAACAGAGAATTTCTTTAATTAGAAAATGTATCCTCATTAAGAGCTCCTACTAGGAATAATCAATAAAGAGAATTACTGTAATTTAACAGTATGCAGAATTTCCGAGTAAAATATCTGACCACGTAAATACTCGTATCTGTCTACAAATACCGTATTGAGTGAGAAAGTATTAACACATTCATTTAATTAGTAATTAACTAATAATAACTTATTCTGACAATTTCATGCTGTTAAAATGATGAAGTTCACACTCTGGATAACAAGCTTCTAATGTGATTTCTATTATATCACTATATGTATTATTTTGGTATAAAACAATGAATTAATAATATAAAGGTCTAAAATCTCAACAAAAAAATAACACCATACCACATCCGCTATTTTCTGTAATGCAAGATCCACCTAAACACAGCCCGTGATAGTGCCGTCTTAATTGCGACGCAAGAACTCAGCGGTACTGAGTGCAAGAAATCTTGCTTGAGCTACGAGCACACTCGCGGAAATAACCTTGTACCAGTTTCCGACTAGGGGCACTAACACTGTTTGCTTTCTGCTATGACAATATTATGGTGTATGTGAACTTGGAAAACATTGATTTCTAAAAAGGAGGAAGAGAAGGGATAAATATGACGTAAACGTTTTAGAGGTACAGTCTTGTTTAAATGTAGTTATTGTCAAAGCTGAAATTTCATAAAAGCTACTATTTATTTATTATAATTAATAACTTATTCAATAGAGAAATGTGATAAATGTCCTCGGGATAGTTCCGTATTTGAATGAGAGGATGGCTGTAAGAGTGGGGAAACGACCGAAACTATGTCAGAAAGACACCAAAACTGACACCAGAACTGTTTGCATGCCTTAGGCAAGGTAGTCAGTATAAGGATCATTACATTAAAATTTTACATCTGTAACTTGTACCTACTTTCTGTGCAAATAAAGAACTATTATATTCTATTTTTAAAGACAAAAGAAACAATAGCAAATTTGTACGTGACACTCTCATGGTCTGCGCGGGTGGCGGGGGACGTTACTACCCAATGACGTGACGGTGCGAAGACGCGATGTGCTCCCGTCAGGTGACCCCCGTCCCACGCGCACGTTTTACCACCCCCGCTGCCTTACGTCCCCCGCGACGTGGACCATGGGAATGTCACGTACGAATTTGCCAAGCTATAATAGAGAAGTCCTCCTTGCGTCGTGTTCCTCATTACTGAGGGTCGTGATTCCCGCGACATGAGATCAACTTTTCTCTGACGATGATTCTCCATCTGTGTCTGCCCTTGGCTTGGCGACGTGTAGTGCATCGTGCAGCTTGGTGTTCAGCGTTGCACGTATTTGGACAGACCATCTGATCGTGCTGCGGCTCCTCAGCCTCTTGCCTTCAAATAGAGAAGTAAGGAAGAAGATACGAGTATATTGCGCTGAATCCAAATTGGTTGGAATGAGGGTATGAAAACAATGACCATTTATTCAGTATAGTGCAAAATACACAAACCATTATTTCTAAAGAATGTTCGGGAGGACATCCAATGAGGATTTTCCAACACGGAAAAAAAAAAAAATCTTTTAGATACAGTCGCAACCACAAAATTAGCAGCCCACTCATTGAGCACCAACCCTAACCAAAGCCAACTAGTGAAAAACATCTCCTTGCCTCGCTCGTTCATTAGCGATGTAAATCCGTCGCTGCCGGTGCGGTGGTAGACAGTCGTTAATACAATTATAGCGAGCCCTTGTAATATGCTAACTTGTGAGTGTGGAGGACGGCCTTTATTTTGCAATTTAAATTGCGTTTCTTGAACAAAGTGCGATCTTTTTAATTAAGTTGCACTTAGGAATTGTAAATTTCTTTGTAGAAGTGTCTTACGTTTTTTTGTTCAGAGTTACTTTTAGGGAAAAAAAGATGCCTTTTTTAAGTAGGTTTGTTTTTCGTAAAACTTCTTTGTTCATTATAGTCTGAAGCTGGTTCAGAACCTACTACGAATACGTGAAATCGACGATTCAAATTAGGAGTGTAACGGAACCCGGCTTACCAGAGGCAAAAGTGGAGGTACAGATTTTGACCGCCACCCAAGCCCAGGTTAGCGATGCGATGGTACAATTTCTTTGCAGAACCGGGGCCTAAGTTCCATTGTAATCCTCATATAAAATCTATATGGACCTTCTTATCTACTATCTAAGACCGATGAAGAAAAATTGTACTGGGCAAGTTAAATCATATTCAGAAATCGACAATACCTTGACTTTAGGAAAGAATTTTATTGGCTATTAAATTATTATCCGGGTCCCTATCAAAACTAAACAATGCCGAACAACAACCCCTGAAATTCTTAATCTATTAAACTCTGTCTGCTCCTACAATCTTGGCAATTAGTATGATGACGTTTATTGAAATTCTTCCAAACAACTTCTGTAGGAAACTCAGCGGAGTTCCTGAATAATATGAATGAAATTTAGCAATCAGCCGATTAAAGTCGCTTTTAATTAAATTGGGATCATCTTTGGGGTGTGCAGTTATGTAGATAAGATAAATTATTAAGGCACATTTCTGAAGACATGTTACACACAACAGATACAATTAAAATTGTATCATACACAAGAAAAACAATTATTTAGTGGTGTTAGGTTGGGTTGTGTTTGTGATATTTCGACTCTGATCAAAAATGTATAGCAGCAATTACCTACATGCAATTATGTATTACACTTCTTTTTCTTCGTCGTATCTATGATTCCTCAATTATATACGTTTTGACCAGAATTCAGCCACGGCAACAGCGTTTTCATTTGCCTCACAAAGGTCCTTCAGGATGCAGGTGTTGTTGACAGATGGTGTGTGCACAGAGAGCACGATAGAAGGTGGGGTATTGTTTGGGACGTATAGCCCTCGCCAAACTTAATGGCCGCCCTGAAGTTGGTTTACCGGATGCGCGAGGCACGAAACGGTGCTGTTTTTGTATGAGATTTTCTACTGCGCAGCCATTGTAGCCAACTTCAGGGCGGCCAGTTTGGCGAGAACTATAGCTCCACAATCACCCTGCGGATCATTGGAGTACCCCCATCTAACTAAGCTGTGCCTGCAGCTACCAACTTGGCTTTGGAGGTGGTTTAAAGATTTCCAGGCGCGCCATGGAAGGTAAGCCTAAATATAATTTACCAGCTGTTATCACTAAATATAAGAGCCAATTAAATTATATCAAAGCCAAAGATAATGATTATCTTGATTTTTATTTCAGCCTGAACTGTCCCACTCCTAAATAAGGGTTTATTTGGCAGCTTTGGTAAGTTTATTTTCTAAGTTGATTTTTGAATTTGAGCTACACTTTCAAAGGTCTGTTAAGATCACATCAAGTCCGTCTGTATTTTGAAGAACAAATTCATGAAACAGGAAAAGCTAGGCAGGCGTTACAAGGGCAAGGGTAGCATAGGTAGATATGGTAACTGGCGTGTATGACTACATTTATGAACTTAAATGAAGCAAAAGGAGTATGTGTACTCAGTATACCAATATGGGAAAAAGGCTTGAGTTTATATGATACTCGCTTCTGCCAGCGGCTTCGCCCGCGTGAACATCGAAAATTATCCCAAGGTAACATATTCCCGTGATAAAAAGTATCCTGGCACATAGGACCTCCTGACTATAATCTAAGATCTGTGCCAAATTTCATTCAGATTCGTCCAGCCTTCACAAACAATCGCCTGTATAGTATTAGTGTGATGTATGTGCAAAATTTTAGTAAACTGTGGAGGTTTTAATTTTTGTTTTAAACCTACACAATATTACCTCATACACATATTTCATAATATCCACAGCAAAAAAACAATGACAAAATAGCGCCCTGTTTCACGAACAAAATTCCGGTATCAGTTTTTAATCAACAGTGTAAATATATCGCCGCTGTAACGCGGCTCAGGGGAGCCGATAGTGGGCGTGTGTACACACCCCTTTATATTCTGTTTACTGTGCTTTCATAGATGTTATTAGTTGAAGGGTAAGCAGAAGTGGTTGGTGTAAACAAATTTATTTTTTAATTGATTGAAATGTATAGTTTATATCAATTCCTATTAACAAGTAGAAGTAACTCACTCTAAAATATTTTAACAGACTTAAAAAAAGGGGTAGATACCTAGGTACAATCAACGGTTTTATTAAATTTATTTTTATTTTAGTATTGGTTTTTTTTTTGGTGTTTGGAAAATTAGGAGATCCGACCCTAGATAATGAAAAATTGACGGAGAAATCGGTGAACACAAACACAAAAAAAAACAAACACGGCCGAACATAGAACTTCCTCCTTTTTTCTGAAAAGTCGTTTGAATAATTTATTCATTAAAAAACGTTTTTTTAAACAAGCTTTTTGCGTATTCTTCTCAGCAAACCCTTTCATTTGATACCCATATCATGGCAGTGCACAAAAAATAACTAGTCCGCCATCTTGGGCTGTCCGCCATATTGGATTTAGAATGACGTCACTTAGCTAACCATTCATTGTCATCCAAACAAAATGTGTATGTCATCCAAATAAAAATCAAATAATTAAAAGTTTTTGTTCATGTTTTTGTTTGCCAAGAAGTACTTGTAGTCAATAAACCTACTTTAAATTGCAAAACTTGTAGTCAATAGACCTACTTTTAATAACAAAAATTGTAGTCAATAAACCTACTTTTAATAACAAAAATTGTAGTCAATAAACCTACTTTTAAAGACATTTGCGTAAGTCGAAATGAACAGTACCTATTCATTATTATTTATTTTTGTACCTATCGAAATACATTTCAAAACGTTGATTTCTTTAATTGCATTTATCTGATTTCTAGAAATTATTGCCAATATCTGGAAAGAAACGGCACTTAAAAAGTACTGTCACTAAAAAGTTACATTCAATTGTCTCGATTACACTTGACTCGATTAGAACCAAATAAAAAAAAAAATATTGGGGTTGTCGTGTCGTGGGAACTCGCTTTGAACGCAGTTCCTTTCACCGGAAACTATGTATTAATATAGAGCCAACTAGTACGGTCTTAATTTTCAGTTGCATATTGATTCATCATGAACCTTTAAATGACAGCCCTTTTCAAGGCACAAAGGAAACTCGTTAAGTAAAGATGGTCACCAATCACGGAATGACCTCGGCAAGCGTTATTTAACCTTGAAAATCGACCTGTGCAGCTGTTATTATTTAACTACAAGCTCCTCTAAACGCCTTGCTAAGGTATCATAGCAAAATCTTATTCTTTTACAAGTTTGTATACCTATTGATGTAGGAGTTTCTAAGATTTTATTTTCAGGATTGTGACAGTATAAAAAGTTCCTGAAAAATTTTTCATGCGAAATACTAATGTTCAGCTATACAGCATTACATATTACTAGTTAAAAAGTTTATACGTTGCTAGGGCAATCGTTCATACTTTATTGAGCCATGTCCTTTGACAGAGTCAATATTCAGCAAAGACTTATTTTAAGTTGATTGCCACTAGTCTGCTTCTATTTGTCTAAAACCAAGTAATTATTATCTTCACAAACCCAATCTCAATTTTGTAAAGACATTACTAAGTGTATGTACACGAACTTCTCCTAAATAAATACTAGCTAACCTCGACACACGACTATTTAGCGGCAAGACAAACTGAAACTTAAAACTTAGGTTAAATCAATTTAATATGTGAGATAGAAGGGAGATGACATTCGGGTGAAGTTCGTCGAGAAACAGGAGTATTTTGGTATTCTTCGGTGAAATGAGATTACTTATTTTCTTTTTTTGGAACAATCCCACTGCACTATTCTCAAACCATTGCAACTCCTGAAAACCAGAATCAACCGTGGTGACTACCAGAAAAGCACCGAGGTGGCGATGAAGCTTGACAAAATCCCTGTGAATGAATTTAACTGTCTTGGATCCCGCAACGAAATTAATCAGAAAAAAAATACGAAGGATTAGGAAAAAATACACATTTCCTTTTCTTTTTTAACAGTTTAATTTGCAGGCAAATAGTGAACTCCACTATTTTTAGACAAAGGAGATAAGTGACATTCGATGTCAGAGACAGCAATAGTCGAAATGTCAAAATGTAAGGGATTAATCACGTGATTTTTCGATATCGCTTGTCAATCCCAATACAATTTCATCGCTATCGCCACGCTTTCGATGATAAAATTTCACGGTTAGTACCGCTATGCTCTAGTCCCGTTATGCTCGTCTCGAAAAATACCTCATAAAAAGTTCCGCTTTGCACGAAATCACATTCGCGGGCAGTTATGAAGAAAAGTGTTACAGTGTAATATTTTATTTAGCCATTTAAAACGTAAATTAAGAAAACCTAGTATGTGAATGCTACTTTCGCGAAGAAAAGTAAATAAATTTTCCGTTTCATCATACTAACGCACACTCGCCACGCCGACACTCGTGTTGAGTGTCTGAGTGGCGAGTCGCATCATTCATTTTAAAAATAAAGTGTCCATACATTCCGTAGAACTATGAAAAACGAAACATTTTTCCGTACAAGAGAAACTTAACCTAAAAATATTTCGAACTATGATTTAAATATTTTTAGTTTGATTACAATATTTTTCAGCTTCCTGCTCAATTTAATTGAATTAAAGCACTTCTCTTTCCAACCTTCCATTACCAGTACCTTCCATTGTTTACGTCGAATCGAAGAATTTCGTGCATAGCGGCACTTTTTAGTAGGTATTTTTCGAGTCGAGCAATGCGGGACTAACCGGCATGTCACTTAGCTAGTGCCTTAGGTGATACATAACTGTTATAATCATGGTTAGGTGGTGTCGACCGAACATATCTTAATTTTGTACCTATGGGACCTACCCAATACTCGTACTACGAAATAATGTTGCAGTCACACGTTTCCTTATTATAATATATCATAACAAAGTATTACTCCTGTAAGGCAGAGGCGTAACTAGATATTGATAATGCACATTTTTAACCCCCGCCGTAAAAAGAGGGATGTTATAAGTTTGAGGTGTGTTGCTGTGTATCTGTGTGTCTGTCTAGCGCCTAAACGGATGAACCGATTTTGATTTAGTTTTTTTTTGTTTGAAAGGTTAGATATGTTTGAATAAAATTGGTACAGCCGTTCAATTTTACTGTTTGAATAGGGGTGTTTTCCTGTTTGAATCGGCGTGTTTTCGCAAGATATCGTGTCATAATTACGTGTTCAAAAGATTGCCGAAGCGTATCTACTATGTACTAGATAAATTATGTAGCATGAAATAAAAATCTGTCAGGGGTTATTAAAATTTTGAAATTTTACTTGTAATATGATTAGGTGTACATTAACAACTTGCTTAGTTGGAGCAATTTATAACCGAGTTCATAAAATAGGTTTCATTAGAACTGTATTTATTTATTTTTAGGGTTCCGTACCCAAAGGGTAAAAACGGGACCCTATTACTAAGACTCCGCGGTCAGTCTATCGGTCTGTCTGTCACCAGGCTGTATCTCATGAACCCGTTATAGCTAGGCAGTTGAAATTTTCACAGATGATGTATTTCTGTTGCCGCCATAACAACAAAAACAGAATAAAATAAATATATAAGTGGGGCTCCCATACAACAAACGTGATTTTTTTTGCCGTTTTTTTTCGATAATGGTACGGAACCTTTCGTGCGCGAGTCCGACTCGCACTTGGCCGGTTTTTTTATGTGTTTTACCTCAAAACTTATAACATTTTATTTGAAAGCTGGTTCTCCTCATGTGGTCCCATTTAAATTTAGTTAAGATCTAATGAAGAACTACGGAGAATAACATCACGCCGGTACGCTTTAAAGGGTTACGCAGATGTGTACAGTTCACCGTGATACACTCTCATTACACGGGTTTTGTTCAAGTTTCATGTTATTCGGGTAATCTATTCTGGCATTATAGGTACCTTACTATAGAACTTACCAATTATTTACTAAAATTAAAAAGAAATACAAAAAATACAACTGACTTCCAAATAAAAATGGACCACTTCACCATGCCTTGTATCAAAAACTATGGCAAAAGCGGTTTTCACTCATGTTTCTTTTATTCTAACCTTCACCAATATGCTTAAAAACTCATACAAAACAGTTCAGGGCTATACAAAATCACTGAACTATAAATCACCTAACCTTCAAAGTAACATCGAATGGCATGAAATGTGGATCGTTTTAATATTTTCCATTCTTTCCCCGGCCTGGAAATAATGGCTCGATGGAAGTGCAGTAGGTATAATAATGTAGTTACGGTAATTTGAGAAACTTAACGTTATTTCCGATAAAATATTAAAGTGATTTTTGCTGGTACACAGTTTTATGTTTGGCGAATTTTGTGAGCGAAAGCGTTTTACTATTTTTCTTTCGCTTCAGAGACTGGTTGCAGGCGAGAGTGTTACTCGTATGTAATGAAGCTGATGACAAATGCAAATAATGGCAATATAAATTATTTAATGTCATGTTAATTTTGACAGGTGCCTGGTAATTAAGTAGTGGCCGTAATGGCATCATCTTTATGAATTAGATATAAATTGAAAAACATCACAGATTTATTTTTCATATCATACAATAAACGCAATCTCATTCTCCTGCCCTTTTCCCCTTTTTTGCGTTTCGCACAACATGTTCTTTCTTTTTTATTTTTATAAAAACGTTGATCTACACTAGGAATATCACCTGTATCGTAAATGCGTTAAAAATATTGAAACTCACATACACTCAGACTCGGAACAACTATGTGTAGGCCATACAATCGCTCAAACACTGCGCGAAACGTGTCGCCAAAATTATTTTCTTTATTTAAACTGTCAACAGGATTGTTAGAGACTATTGAAGTTTTGATTGATGAGCCCAATTTAAAGTAAAGTATTCTAACTATCGAATTGAAGAACAAAGTTTACACAAAGTTTTTAGTAAAATCTGGAAAAGTGACATTATAACAGCGATACGATAACGACTGGCAAAAAGTTCAAAATGGAAGGGGATTTGATGTGCGCTATCAAAATGTAACTTGGTCATTGTGGTCAAACTCTTATGTTTGACTTTTCGAAAATAATTATTGCTGATAGAATATGGCTATGTCTAGAGCCTGTTGATGTTTTGGGGATAACAAATCTCCCAACCTCTCCTTCATCTCGTGCCTTGCACCACGGCACCAACGACAGCTGATACAGTGCGCCCCCAGTGGTGTCGTTTGCCCGTCCGATGACATTTATGGCAGCGGCACACTGAATCGAATATAAACGTAATTTATGACACACGGGCCTTTTTAAAATAAACATATATTTGGGATACTCTACTATATTGCGAAAATTATCAGAAAACTGTTTTCCATTTAATAGAAGCTTCGTTTACAAATTTTAATCTTTAACTCTCTCTTTAGATAATTTTTGAAACGGCAAATAGCTTATTCGTTGAAGTATTAGACAAGCGTGTTTCATCGTCGTCCATAGTATCGCTTACCATCAGGTGAGATAGTGGCCAAGCGCGAGCGTATAAAAAAAATGAGAGAATGATAAGTACATCCTTTCATGTTTTAATTTTATCTTCTGTAGCGTCTGCTTTGCTTTCTGTATAGTCAGTAGGTCACAAAACTATTTCATACATACAGATTACCTTTTTTCCAGAGTCTTTGATCCCGTAGCCTATCCTTTAAAAACCATGAATTTTTTATTGGCTGTCCCAGAAAAATGCAAAGAAGGATTGAAGAATTTTCATAATCGTATCAGCTTACCTGTACGTTAATTATTATTTCTTCTAGATATTATGTTTTACCTACAAACAGATTTATGTCATTACGAAATTGGTCCAGATAGTTATGAAAAGCGTACTCCTTGCTATCCTCGATACTTCTGGTATATCAAGTTACCTCCTCGATTTTCGTGCAAAGTTAAAGTTACTAGAAGATGCATTAGCAGTGCTTGAGGCACGTGCAAATCGCGTGCATAAGTTATCACACGCTGCCAACACATAGAATATTGAACTAGTAACCGATTTCATTGGGTACGAGATTTTACTCATGCCCATTCGCGTTAACGTAATCATCAATTTGTATTGAAACTGGATAAGCGCTGTCTGGTGACAGTAAGTAGAAACCTCTTTTTTACCCGACTGCGGGAGGGTAATGTTTTTCGAGCGTATGTAGATATGTATGTCCATTTCTATAGCACGCTCTACAGCCCAAATGGCTTGACAAATGATGACGTATGAGGTGTCGTGGGTCATCTCGATTGTAGGAGTAACATAGGCTATATATTTTAAAATATGGCGTCAGAAAATGAAGGTTATTCAATTATTTTTTCGTTGTCATAACAATATGAGTATCAAATGAAAGCTACAAAAAAATTAAAAAAAACCTACGAAACTTCGTTTGTCACCTCATAATATTTATTCTATAAATTATACTAGTACTTTTTTTCTCTTTTCTGTTAATTATTTTCTAACAGTCGGGGTTTTTGTTTACATTTCGACATAAGAGATCGTCTACGTACGAGTACGTTAAAAAACTCGGAATAAGCACAAAGAACAATAAAAGGAGGAATATTTTTACACCAGTCTAAAAAAATACTAACTAAAAGAACTGTTAAATTATCTTCTTTATAAAAGTGATGAATAAAACACTTTTACTATCTTTCAATTGTCGATTTTTTTTTCTAATTTAAAATAGGTGAGGCCAGTGCTTCCTAGCTGACTACTTTGAGAAGAAATACCGAAACAAACACTAGCAGACAAACCAGTTTGATGCTCAAGATTATCTTATCTAAAGAAAGTGGCACCTAAGGAGAGATTTTAAAGGGTTGAAGACGCTAAAATATTTGAATGAAAGTTTGGCGTTTTTGACAAGTGATAAGCTCAATGGGTTTACGACTTGTAAACACAAAGGTAATTCTTAAAAAGTCTGTAACATGATTTTTTTATTTAGAGATGTGATTTTATTTATTGGCTATGTCTAGGGTAGTTGTAATACTTATGAATATTTTTTTACTTTAGAACTAACTCCTAAATATGAAAAAGAAATTGCTGTTCCCTAAATTTGTCGAGTTTGTGATTGTTTGCTTGTTTTGTCAATGAACTGAAATACCGTTTTGTTTATCTGTATATCTTTCGCTTAGTGCCCATCAAGAGAAAAAGCAAGCTTTATTATTATTCAAACAGTACACGTCCTTCCTAACGAAGTTTTTCAAGAATATGACTGGACGCACAGTGGATTATCTGCTGCGAGCGTTACGGCGTAGCTGTCACCGTAACAGCGTAGCTGTGACGTAATCGCGTGAGCTGCGACGTAGCTACGTCCACTCCTTTTCATTTCGTTTGGAAAAGTTTCCTCTGGTGAAGACCACTTTAAATTTGTAATATTTTATCAGTACTCTCGATAACTGAATGAAACATTTGAATTTGAGAAAACCAGCATGTCATAGAACCAAAACTTCGAAGAGATGTGATATCCTCCAACCCGCACTAGAGCTGCGTGGTGGATTACGGCCCATTCCCTCTCATAGAGAGGAGACTGTGTCCCAGCAGTGAGAACATTAGAAGGCTGATGATGATGAAGATGATTTGTGAAACTCTGCTTTAGCCTGAAAATCTGTCAAACTTTAGCATTAAAGTAAACCTTACTTACACGTTCTTGACTCCATATACTAAATTCGAATACCGGTCCTTGACACGTGTGGGTTTTAGTCAGTAAAAGTATGACACGCCCTCACGCTTCACCCAGAGCAGGAGAAGTCATTGAACGATAACCAACACAAAAAAAAATGGTGCATTGTCTACAATTATAAAAGAAACTCACTCTTTCTTCTTCTTTTCGAGTCGATGGTAATCTCTTTAGATATTTTGGGATCAGTAGGTAGCCACGCCAATAGCAGCATCAGTGGCGTTCATTTGGTCCTCTAAAGTGCAGGTGTATGGACACTTTAAATGTACATTCAGTCTGTATAGTTGATAGCTCCGCGTTAAAACCTCAGGAGGACACCTATTTTACATCTTGCAGGTACTTGCACTTGTATGTACTCAGTGAGCTATGGAAAGGGTAATGCTCGGAGTTTCTCTAAAGGATAGAATCGGAAACGAGGTGATCCAGCAGAGAACCAAAGTTGTTGACATAGCTCATAGAATAAGTATGCTGAAGTGACAATGGGCCGGCCATATAAGTCGTAGAAGCGATGACCGTTGGGGTAAATGTGTTCTTGAGTGGAGACCGCGAACTAGTAAACGTAAGGTAGGACGCCCTCAGGCTAGGTCGAGCGACGATCCAGGGTGGCTGGTAGCAGCTGGATGACAGTTGCCGAAAATCGAACCAAATGGCGTGCAATGGAGAGGCCTATGTCCAGCAGTGCACTGATATAGGCTGATGGTGATGATGATGAAGTACTTGTTACAAACAATCATGAAAAACTTACTCAGACTGATGAGGAGCAAAACAAACATCATAATAATATCCACACATGACAACGAAAAGGCATTACCAACTCTTTCAAGCAACGAAACAGAAAAATTTAACAAAGCAAGACTTAAATATACGAGTTATGAAATAAGAATTTAGTGGGTCAGAAAATGAAATTTGAAAACTTTACGCGACATCTCTGTGAGGAAACGGGCGGAAATGAGTTTTGGACTCATTCGCCCGTTTAGACGTGTGTTTCCTTTATGTTTTTTGCTTCCAGCTGTTTAATGTAAGAGTGGAATAAGAAGTGTAATCGAAGAGTATTTGTGGAAATTAATAGTCGATGTTTAAAGGACTTTGTTCTTAAGATTAAACTTTTGTGAGAGAAATATGAAATGCATGAGTTTATGAACTGATGGGTATAGACTAAAATTATAATGGCTGCCTTGTAGTCCTAAGATCGGTGCCCAGGTCAACGAAGTATCATTAATCATTATTATCATTATCATTCTCCGTATCAAACCAAAACCTGGATTTGTACACGGATTATGGCAACAGTGCGGTTCCAAATTACATGGTGTGGTATTCATTACACATTTTTAAAACACTACACAAACCACACCTTCATATCTTTTGATATTGTATTAACTCATGTTACTCACTTTTATATATTATTTGATACTATTTAGCACCTGAAAGCATGCTTTTAATTATCTCTGATTGTTTTTTAACTTCCACAACATAATTTTACTGCTTATTTGTTATTCTAAGAATATTTTATATTTTGACATTTTCATCTGATCTGACGTCTCTCTGTCTATTTTATTTTCTTAAACCATAGACATAACATAGGTACCATGGACTAGACCTTCTTTAAGCTAGTTGTACATTATTATAAGAGCAGCGGCAGACTGACCCTCTGTGAACCGTTTTTATTCATTCTGGTCTTGATTTCCAAATTGAGATTTGAATTTGAAATTTAGAAGATATGACAGCTCAGTTCTTATGAAAAACGGTGTCAGCTCTTTTAGTTTGGTTTTGGTTGCAAAATTTGATGGACATATTTTAACCTTGATCTATAAAAGTAAATTCTTATCCACAAAGTACTCTTAAATTACAATGAATTTAGTTTGTGAACTAGTGTTATAAATCCCTGAGGACTATAAATAAATGCCTATGCCTCTCAAGTAAACTTTTACTATTATAACATCAAGATGTGCCAGTCTGGCGCATGGCTTATTGAACTGCGGCAGATGGGTCCTCAGCGGCGCGGCGGTATCCTCGCGCCATCGCACCGTGCCACGCCGCCCTAGGAGAACTGAAGAGATCCTGTCCTTCCTGCTGCCTGCGTAGACTTCTTGACCTCATACAACACGTCGTACGAAGCCGCCTCTTATTTATATTTTTTATATTATCTTGGCTTACGTTTGGCTCGTCTGAGCTTACGTAACGTTACAATGGAAAAACTGTTAGTGTAACTACACTGCCAACATCTTCACAGAATACAAACGTGTTGATTGATATCTACTCCACATCTACCTAGATGTGTGTTACCATTGTTAACAATAACAAAACGTATTCGAAACACAAACGGTATCGATTTTATTGCGTTTTAGAATGATTTTATTAAATACTGTACAGTCGCGGCAAGACCGCAGACCGCGGCCCACAAAAGCCACGAACTAACTAAGCTGGAAACGATCACTGAATGACGTTTATGTGCTGCGGTTTCATTGTTTTAACTAACATAGCTGGGAATTATGATGGTCAGGTTTTGTTGAAACTGTGGGAAAAGGATGCCAAAGATAGTTTATTTGTAAAAATATGATTGTGCAGTATGTACAAATTGGAGTTTGCATTGAAAGGTGTTGTGGTTTAAACAATGGCTTGCATGTTTTTTTAGAGCGTGCGAATTAAAAGTGAAAATTGCACACTGTTTATGCACAAATAGGTAACGGAATATAACCTACATAAATAAGTAGGTAATATTAAAAAATAATGCGTATATGTTGGAAAAAGTGATAGCTTTTTCATAGATATAAATAGTAAATATACGGCTGTCCGAACGTTTGCTTATTACGCGTTCATCATACAAGAAACACGGCACATTATTGCTTTCGATGATAGCCGACCGTGTGGCGAGTACGGTCTAGTGTGCTCTACAAATATGTATGTATGACCAAAATGTATCGTCTACCAAACGCGCGATTCACCCAGCCTGTCTATAAGACAATGTTGGCCTTGTCCTTTAATTTGCATAACTTTCCTTTGAAAGGCTTGAGTCTTATCAGCAATATTATCGATCCAATAAGCAGAGGAGGTTGTATTTTATTATTTTGTTGAAAAACTCCAGGCTTGCTTAGCAGATAAGCTTGGCGTTCTTTATAAAAAAGAAATAATGTTGTTCTAGTTTCCGAAATCTAGTTAGACCCTTAAGAGGAAATGCGGTCGCAGACATCCGAATGAATTTCCTAAGTAAAAATTAATAATTCAAGGTTTGGAAATTGATGATAGTGAGTGTCGAAATGCCAAAAAGTTAAGGATTGAGTGAAATTTCCCTGGTGGATGTCAATCCCATGTTGAGTTTTCGACAGTCGTCATAGACAGTCACAGGACACAAATTCATTGAGAAAATAGAGGACTCTACAGATTGTTTTTCAACGAGTTCGTGTTAAATGCCATGTTATTAGTGTGTATTGATCATAATAAACATGGATTTAAGTAACGAAAATTCAAAAAGACTCTTGCAATTTCAAAACTAGCAATAAAAAATACATCACCGATAAAATGCCCCAATCTAACACAAGTATCCAAATACATCACGTCATCTAACAACAATATAAATCACTTTATAATAAAACAGTGTGTTTAAAACCACTCGCTTTAAAATAAGCTACCATTATTTTGGACATATTGGTTGGTAAATTACATGTCATGGACATCTGTGATGCCTATATGTTTTCACACAGATTGGAATCTCTGAAAAAAGATTTGGAAAATGTTTTTTAGGGTTCCGTACCTCAAAAGAACGCGGCCAACGAATCTTTTTCGATTGAATGGATCAGCATGGAATTGGGTCTTAAAATCAACCATTCCAAAACCAAAGTTATGGTGGTAGACCGCACCAACTCACTCCATATCACAGTTCCCCTGTCCCTCGAAAAAGTAGACGAGTTTATTTACATGTGCGCTACCATCAGCAACACAGGGTCTTGCGAGAAGGAAATCAGGAGACGAATCGGTATGGCCAAAAGTGCAATGTCCCAACTGCAGCGAATCTGGAGAGACCATAACATATCTCGCAAGACAAAGATGATGCTGGAGAACTCTCTTGTGTTCTCCATCTTTAGTTACGGGTCGGAAACCTAATAACCTCGAACAGCTAATGATCACAGGCAAGGTCGAAGGCAAGAGGCCGAGGGGCCGTAGCCCGATCAGATGGTCTGACCAAATACGTGCAACGCTGAACAACAAGCTGCACGAAGCACTCCACGTCGCTAAGGACTGACACAGATGGAGAATCATCGTCAGAGAAAAATTGATCTCCTGTCGCGGGAATCACGACCCTCAGTAATGAGGAACACGGAGCGAGGAGGGAGGACCTCAAAAGATTAAAAGGAACCCTTATAGGATCACTTCATTGTCTATGTGTAATTTCATCGCTCAATCCAGTTTATCTTTTCGTTAGGGCTATGTTTGATGCTTTTATCGTTTATGAACTTCACTAAATATTTTGGTAAATGTTGCTGTTTGTACAGAACCCTCGGTGCGTGAGTCCGACACTCACACTGGTCTTTTTTGGTGACTGAACTTTATCATAAAGGTGAAGAGTTGAGGTCAAAGATGAAAGATGGCGAAACTTCAGATAAGCTCGTGTCGTATATTAAAAGACTAGCTGTCCCACGCGGCTTCGCTCCCGTCAACTGGCTACCTACCTACCCATCAACCCTACCTACTCTACATACATGATTGTTGTGTAATTAAACCGTTTACGCAGCGCACGCAACGGAAGCTCTCAAAAAGGAATAATTTTGCCCGTTTTTGCAACATTTTTCATTTATGCTCTGCTCCTGTTGGTCGTAGCGTGATGTTATATAACCTATAACCTTCCTCAATAAATGGACTATCCAACACAAAAAGAATTTTTCAATTCCAACCAGTAGTTTCTGAGATTAGCGCGTTCAAACAAACAAACAAACAAACTCTTCAGCTTTATAATATTAGTATAGATTGCCCGTTTTTGCAACATTTTTCATTTATGCTCTGCTCCTGTTGGTCGTAGCGTGATGTTATATAACCTATAACCTTCCTCAATAAATGGACTATCCAACACAAAAAGAATTTTTCAATTCCAACCAGTAGTTTCTGAGATTAGCGCGTTCAAACAAACAAACAAACAAACTCTTCAGCTTTATAATATTAGTATAGATTATCCAGTCATGTTGTGAGCAGGTTGTAAAAGATTACTTTTACAACATATTGTTTGCGTAGTTTCAGCAGATTTAAAAAAAAATAGATATGATAAAGTTATATTTATTTTACAGAAAATTTTAACATTATTACTAGCAATTGAGCTCTGTTTAAAAAAACTAGAGAGATTTTTTTGCGTATAAAAAGTATTTGGCAGGATATTTCAAAACAATATTTCAAAAATTATCCAGTAACTTTTTTATCTATCGAAGACAAAAACACTATTAATTAAGTTAACACTAAAACAACATAGAAGTATGGACACAACTTTTATATTATGCAGTAGCAGAAAACATAACGAGAAACTAATTTCTCTCGTAGCGCTAAGCTTTACGTGTACTTTACACCAAGTAATTACAGGTTAGACGGTAATTAAAAGGCCACTAGCAAAGTAAAAGCGGGTCCAATCGACCCGCGTAATGAGTGCCGGCTACTCGAGACTGTGCTACTAAGTAAGAATAACCAGAAGTATTTCGGATCTGGATTTCTATATGCGTATCTGTACCCATATAGAAATCCGGATACGAAATTTTATTTCCATAAAATCCCTGCAAGAAAAATATTTTCTTTGAACTACGTTTATTACGTATAGTTGAAAGAAAATATTTTGCTTGCTATCATTAATCACTACAAAACCAATCACAAAGGACGCATTTTTTGCTTAGAACCAAAACAGTGCAGAAATGTTAAATGAAATCTCATTGTTGCACAGGTTTTCATTAATGCACAGTGCATTAATGAAAACCTGATCCATGAACCCAAATTTATTTTTTATTTAAATTTACCACAGAGGTTTAATGTCTCTCATTAAGTTTAATATAAAATGTATGCATTCGATTAAAAGAATACTGGCTGAAAATAAAATCGGTTGAATAAAATCATGCGCAATGTGCGAATTTTGTACCCATTGTAAAAGTTTGATAGATACTTCATATTTAGCAGGAAAAATAAAAAAATAATGGCGATATGAATTCATCTCCAGAAAGTATATAAACAGCTGCAAATGAAAATGTTAGTAACCATTTGCCGCAAAAGTCGCGAGATAAGTTTGTTTTCATTAACTTGAGTTTTTATTTTGAGTAGGTATATTTTATCTCGGTAGGTAGATTGGTAATTGGAAGGAAATAAGATTAAGCACCTTGCTAAAGTGATTAATTAATAACTCACTTTGCGCTCGATGCTACAATCTACTATTAATCAACTGTGTATTAATACTAGCAGTATCTAGCAGCAATGACAATAAGTATTTCTATTTTCGTAAATATGTATTTAAAAGACATTAATTATGATATCCCTCATCAACCCGCACTAAGCCCGCTTGGCGGTACTCACCAGTACCACTCACAGAGAGAAAGCCTGCGTGTGAACATTGGCAACATTTTAGGCTGATAATGCAATTCAGGATAAAATGTGCAATAAGCTGTGGTGGCCCAGTGGTAACGGCCGCGGCTTACAAGTTGTAGGTCGTGGGTTCGAACCCAGGTAGGCGCTTAACTTTGTGTAAAAATTATTTCATCCCCGCTGCTCTCAAAACTGTGAAGGAAAACATCGTGAGGAAACTAGCATGTACTAGAACCAAAAAAATTTAAGACATGTGACATCCACCAACCCGCACTGGGCCAGCGTGTTGGATTACGGCCCATCCCCACTCACAGAGAGGCGGCGTGTGTCCCAGCTGTGGGAACATTAAAAGGCTAATTATCAATGCAATGCATAGCGAAAGACAGTTTTCAAACGATTCTTCAATAAGAGTTAAAAATTAAAACACAATCGAATCTAAAATCAACATACACTACATTGCGCACTTGCACTCATTCGATTCCTTTGTAAAATAACCCGACTTCGTCTATCATCGGATTCTTTCAGGACTGGCACAAAAGAATTTGCAATATACACGTTCACATGGCCGCTGAGGTATCGGGGAATCGTTTAACATTGAAAACTGACGGAGAAGGTTGTTTTAAATACATGGGTGTTTGAATCCTATGTTCTATAAGTTTTTAGTAGCTTTCATCATTTGCTTTCCGTCTTATTCTTTTTAAGTCGACGGTTACCTTTTTAGATAGTTTAGGCCCAGTAGATGGCTACGTAAATTGCAGCATCAGTGGTGTTCCTTAGATCGTAAAAAAATTAACTAATAAAATCAAAAAACCCGACTGCTTAAAAAGCGAACTAAAAAGAAGTAAACAAGAAGAAAATCATGCTGTGCAGTCGGAGGATACATATTCGCGAGCTGGCTGTCCAAAACCAGATGTATCTTCCGACTGCACAGCATGATTTTCTTCTTGTTTACTTCTTTTTAGTTCGCTTTTTAAGCAGTCGGGTTTTTTGATTTTATTACTAAATTTTTTTATTTACAACTTTTTAATATTTTTTTTTACATTAGTTTCATTTAAACATATAAGTGTTATATATTTTTGAAATCACCTCTTAAAACCCTTTATTTTAATACCCCATACAAAATATTTTTTCCCCCTACAAAATGGCGCCCAAAATCCGCCATTTTTTTCTTATCCAATTTTTATATAGCCTATGACACTCGCAGGGTTAAGACGAATCGATTGACGTAAGAATCATCAAAAACGGCCAACGCGTTTGGTCTCTAGAACACCACATAGGAACAAAAGTGTATGTGTACAAATTCCATGAGTTTATTTGCTTATCAATGAAAGAAATAAGCAATCAGATTAATGTGATAGACATATAATAGCACAAAAAGAGATAAGTTATAAATAGATAAGATATAGATAGTTGTTATCGATTTTGCCGTTCCAGGGCCTGCAGTCTCGACATAGATAGCGATCATTATCTCGTAACGATCGGTCGCTAAGTCCTAATGATCGGAAGATATCGATTTTTGGTAGTCTCGACAGTCAAAGCTATCGATTTTTGACGTTTGTCATCGTAAACTCAACGTATATTGTCGCTAAGTTATCGATTTATCGGTATGATATCGAATTTCCTAGCGAGCATTTTTGACAGCCCGATAAGTGTCGTAACGATCGTTATCATTGGTTTCAGAGGTTACAAAAACAATAAATAAATAATAATTAGAGTAATATGGCTGTATAGTATTAAGCTTGGGCTTTGGTCGTGCTAGAACACAGACTCGATATAATAATGCGGCGGAAAAATGCACGAAACCGATGCAAAGGTGAAAATACTTTGGATTTAGAGGATGGCCAATTTCTCTATCTTTACCGAATAAACAAGGACGTTTCATGAGCTCGTTGGTGAACTTCGCCAACTATTCAAAGACGAGGATCTTACGGACTTTCTGTGGAGTCTCAAGTGAGTGTCTTTGCGTTGGGTACTGTGAGGACTCTGCTTAACTAGAAGGCAACCTACTTGCCTGTAAAAATACTGGCAATTGGTATTACTTGAAAGGTAAATGAATTTCGAATAGAAAATAAGTGAATATGTTTTTGATTGTCAATTCTAGTGTAGCCGCCCAGAAGGCAGGCATATTGTAAAATTCTTACTAAACATATGAGCTATAAAAGTAATATATCTATTTATTTGTACACTTCTGACTACGCCTTCTACATTTGGTGGATGCTCCGGGTACAGAAAATATCCCTGTAAAGAAGATACAATAAATATTTCGCGTGTGCACGGCGAAAACAGTGCACGAAGCCCCATCTGTGAGTGTGAGGTTACGGAGAACGAAGATATCGTTGGCGAGAACCCTAGCCGACGAACACTAGCACGTGGATTATCAAAGATAAGTGGTATTTTCTAACTGGGTAAAGATGGCACAGCCAGTATTCACGGGGACCGGAACAAAGTCCAGTTTTGAGGATTTCCTCATGCAATTCCGTCGAATTGCTGCTATAAATAAATGGCAGGAACAAGACTTGGGGCTGATTTTGGGCGCATACTTGGACGGCCCGGCACTTGCCTATTATAAGTTCATTTACAAGGACGATCTTTCGTTCAAAGACATTTGCAATAACTTAAAAAAAAGAATTCCCAGCGAGGTTAGATTTTATTGAGAAATTTTACAACGCACGGCAAGATAGACAAGAGGATGTAAATGCCTTTTTCTATAGACTGGCGGAATATGCTGAGCAAGCAGGCATAGCCGATGACCAAGTTTTCATTAGAATTTTCCTAAAAGGGGTAACAAATTATTATAAATTTAAATTAGGCACAAAATTATACGGCTCCAGAGCAGAGCTTCTTGCCACAATAATACAAATGAGGGAAATATTAGAAGATATGCAAAATGAGCCCATAAATTTGCCGGTGCAACCTCCGCGCGTGCGTTTCGAAACGCCGTCTAATCAAGGGTTCCCTGCCTCACGGAGATCACCAAGCCCAGGTGTGGCCACGTCTAGTGTGACTCCGCATCGGGCGGGCGACGGCGAAATCTTTCACACACCGAGATACAATTTACGCCCAAGGCAGCGCTTCGAGGACAGAAATAACCGCTCTCATGTTGCCCCTAGATTTAGAAGCCCTCTACCAACCGATCACCCAAACGAACCAGGACACAGACAATAAAGATAGACGAGGAGTTGCGTACTGTGTCCATGAAAGAGCAGCTCCCAACCGAAGACAACAAACACGGTGATCTTACTCCATTTATTAACATTTGTATAGCTAATCAATTTTATAACGCATTAGTTGACACGGGTGCTTCTATCTCTTGTATTACGGAAGAATTAGTTCGGCTGCTAGGTCTGAAACATACCAGTGATGAGACGAAACATTTTGTGAAATCTATTTCGGGTGCACACCTAAAAGTTATAGGAAAAACAAGGATCAACTTCATTGTGGATTCGTGTGTCTTAACAAGTGACTTTGTTATGATAAAAGACATTAACCAAAGTCTAATAATGGCCAAGATTTTCTATATAATAATGAGGCTATAATTGACTTTAGTAAGAAATGTGTATTTTTTAAAGGCAAGGTTTGTGCTAAATTTTGTAAATATTCTGAACAAAACGTTACGTCGATTTCACGACCAGTGGTGTGGAAGAGCTATCAAGACGAAACAAATAAAGTTAATAACGTCTTGAACGGCCATGGTGAATCTATGGAAGAAAGAAGTGTAATTACGGTGTCTAAGAATGACCACTTGTATTTTTCGAGATTAATAAATAGTAATGATGAGAGTTATATATCAACTGTACCCAAAGAATGTAATGTAAAGAGGGAACTTGATATAAACCCAAACTTGAGTCTCTGTAAATTGGAATCACTTAAGAAGCTTCTTTCATCATATAGAGAGAATTTTGCATTTTCGGCTTCAGAGCTAGGCAGCTGTAGTGTAGAAGAAATTACTATTAGAACTGTAGATGATATACATGTCCATCATCCTCCTTATAGAGTATCTCCTAAACAGCTTGACATAATAAATACCCAAATAGAAGAGATGCTGAAGAATGGTGTTATCCGTGAATCAAGGAGTGCGTACGCTTCGCCCGTTGTATTAGTACAGAAGCCAGATCAGTCCTGGAGATTCTGCGTTGATTATCGGAAGTTAAATAAAAAAGTCATTATCGATAGTTATCCATTACCGATCATAGAAGATTTAATGATTTATTTGTCAGGGGCGCGATACTTTGCGGATTTAGATTTAAATTCAGGCTACTGGCAACATCGTTTAAGTGAAAAGGATAAGCATAAAACTGCGTTTATTACTGCTTCCGGTCTATATGAGTTTAATGTTTTACCTTTTGGGCTCAGAACGAGTCAAGCTGTTTTCCAAAGGATAATGGACAAGGTCTTAGCTGGTATCAAATATAAAAAGGCCATTTGTTACGTAGATAATATCTTAGTGTGGGGTAATAACTTCGCGGAGTTTATGGAATCGTTAGAAGAAGTCATGTGTAGATTAAAGAAAGCAAACCTTACGCTAAAACCGAATAAGTGCAGTTTCGGTTATAAGAAAATTTCCGTGTTGGGGCCTGATAGCCTGATAAAAAAAAAATTGCAATCGTTAAAAACACTCAAGACCCCAACAAATACAAATCAGGTTAAGTCAGTATTGGGTTTGTTTTCTTACTATAGAAAGTTCATTAGTAGTTTTGCCAAAATAGTGTTGCCTCTTACAAGATTATTAAAAAAAAACGCCAAGTTTATATGGGGCAGAAAAGAAGAAGAAGCCTTCCAGAAGATAATAAATATTATGGAATCACCCCCGATATTGCATTTTTATTCTAGTAATAAGCAATTAACTACTAGGTTGCATGTGGACGCTAGTGGGGAGGCCCTTGGCTGCTGTCTCAAACAAGGTGATGATGTGTTGTTCCCTATAGCATACGCGTCCAGGAAGCTGAGTGAAGGAGAGAAGAAATATTCTACAACGGAGAAAGAGTGTCTTGCTTTAGTCTTGGCGTTAAATTATTTTAAACATTTTCTTTGGGGTTTGAAGTTCCAGGTGGTCACGGATCATAAGGCATTGTGCTGGCTACGAGGTAGAAAGGACATGAATGGAAGATTAGCTAGGTGGTCGCTGTGTATCCAGGCGTATGACTTCGATATTGTACATTGTTCTGGCAGAGATAACGTTATTGCTGATTTTTTGAGTAGGAATCCATTAGTGCAAGACGAAGAAGACTCGAAGAGAACAGAGGAGGGCCCTGACGACGGCATGCAGTTATATAGGATTGAGGTGGTCAGGATAAGAGATGACCAGCTTAGAGATGATTTTTGTAGGTATTGGTTGGATAAGATAGCAGCTAGCGGGAGTAATGTGGTGAAGGGATTTAGTGTGATAGATGGCATTTTGTGTAAGAGAACCAGGATTCTGAATGATAATCGGATGTTAGTAGTCGTTCCTAAAAACTTGTTAGAGGAGGTGTTGAAAGAGCTTCATGATGATCCATGGTCCGGAGGGCATTTAGGTTTGGCGAAAACTTTGGCTATGTTTAGAGCCAGGTACTTTATTAAGGATGCAGAAAGAGTGGTAGATAAATATGTAAGAAGCTGCGTATTGTGCCAAGAGCGGAAGAAGGACGACCAGGTGGCCCAGTTACAACCTGTTGTTGTGAACCGATTGATGGAAAAAGTTGGGATAGATGTGTTAGGTCCTTTTAGGAAGTCGCTGAGAGGTAATAGGTATATCATTGTAAGTTTGGAATATGCAACGAAGTATGCAGTTTGTAGAGCAGTTCCTATGGTGACAGCGCAAAGGATCAGCGAGTTTCTAATAGAGGAGATTTTCTGTCGTTATGGAGGAGTTAAGGAAATTGTGTCGGATAGGGGGTCAGTTTTTACATCTCGCGCTAGTCACGCTTCACCACTGCGTTCCACCCTGCAACGAATGGTTTAGTTGAGCGATTTAATCGAACAGTGTGTCAGATGCTTTCCATGTATGTCACCAACGATCAGCGAAATTGGTGTAGTTATGTTCCACTAGTATGTTTTGCTTATAATTCCAGCAAACAGTCAAGCACTAGATTTTCACCTCACATGTTGCTATACGCTAGGGAACCATTATTTCAAACCGACATGCTAGTAAATAGCAGCAATGTTGACATGGTTGATTATGCAGGACGTCATGAGCTAGGGAACAGTTTGTCACGTCGTGCCATAGATAATATAAAAAAGGCACAGGTTAAACAGAAAATGCGATATGATAGAAAAGCTAAATTGAGAATATTTACGCCTACTCAATTAGTTATGCTCTATACACCTAGACGGACCACAAATAGAAGTATAAAACTATGTAGGTTGTATAAAGGCCCATACCGAATAGTTAGAAGATTATCTGATGTAAATTATGTAATTATAAAAAATAATAATAGGCGATTTAGGGACATAGTACATGTAAATAGATTAAAACCTTTTAATGTTAGAATAGGATAAGAGATAGGTTTAAATAGGTAAGAATAGGTTAAGATTAGTAAGGTTTCCATAAAGGAAGAGGCCCGTTGTCAAATAAAAGAAAAAAATATGAATGGCAACTATCAAATTTGACATATTGAAGTTAATAGTGATGGGAAAGTAGGAAAA